>CM075771.1:34146424-36646424 GCA_037974665.1 Ehretia macrophylla
CCCAAAAGCCTTTGGTACTTAAGTAGATCTTCCAAAATCAAAAGCGCTACTACAATGCAGCCTTAACTACAATACAACTACATTACGCAAGCCCCACCGATATCTACCTATAGAGTCAAATCAAAAAAGTACCAGTGACGGTTACTTTGACGGTTTATGGATTCAGTCAGCTAAACTCCATCAAACTCCTCAATAAATATCAACAAACAAGATGTCGTGACCGGTTAGGCTTGGTTTACTTTGGTTTGAATGTAAACTAAAATAGGCAGCGTTTATTCAAACAAAGGGAACCGAAGGTTTCCTTGGTACTTTAGTAGTACGACAGTTGTTCTACTATAAGATTATTAATCTTAATAAAGTAGTTGTAGAACAGAATGTTGTTCGCCATTACTTTATGAACAGTATTTAAGTAGCTAAGTTTCCAAAGGTGAGCAGCTCCCTATCCTTTATAGTCGTAAAGGGTTTTTCAGAAAAGTAAGGAAGGAGGCATTCGAAAGGCCGACCACTATATCATAGGCATTCTGGTGGTAAGACCGACGACTATACGGCTCTATACCAAGTCATCAGCGATAGCAAAGCCACCACTGGAAGACACCCAGGACTAGAGCATGTCGTGAAAGAAGCACACTGGGCGGGAGTGCTTCGACCGTGTCTCCGGGGCACAGTTGAATGTAGATATCATGAACGCGAGGTGCAGGATACTAAGCCGAGAAACCCCGGCAACTACTCCTCTATGCGCCAATCGCTAGCACATCTAGGGCCCCGGCGCCCAGCTCAGCTGGAGAGGCCTAACCTGATATGAGAAGTCCTAATTCGGTCCGGATAGACTTCATTCAAGAATGCCGCTGTCCCTGGAATCAATAAGAAAAGAAGTGCTAAGTTTCAAATCAGTGAAAAAACTGAAACGAAAGAAGAGACGTTTCTCGCTCAACGCCTAAAGCGCACTATGCTCCGCTTCAACAAATGAGAGTTTTTGGTGGAACCGGTAAACCACGCGAGCTGGTTAGATGCGTGGGACAGAGGGCTCGTAGTACCTGCTAGCGCAACTATGCAGTGGAAGGGAAGGAACCTAAATTGACCCCTTTCTTTCTTTCTTTTTTTTTTTATATTAAAAAAAAGCAGTACAAGGATATTAGACTCTCAGATGAGACTAAGCAGCTACCGACCGTTCCGACCCGCCCTTGACCTATCTTGATTAAGACCAAAAACCTATCTAAAGTGGAGCCTAGTTTAAGCTATCAAACAAATGATAGAATGGAAAATACAGAATAACCACTAGTAGGGATATGGATGGAGTCTCGCTCAGTAAAGAGAGTTGTAGATTCGTAAAACAGGAGAAGACTTTCGATTATCGCGCTAGCTACAATCTTTCTAAAGCAAGAAGGGAGAAAGTTGACTTTGAGAAAGAAAGGCCAACTATTTAGATTAGAATCTTAGTAAAGGCAGCAAGGACTTGAGCTGCGCGAAAGCCATTGCGCTAACGCGCATCCGCTCATTAGCGCTTTAGTTTTCAATAAGGACGTTTAGGCTTTACTAATAAGATAGAATAGAAAGGGCTTTTTCATCATGGTGGGCAGGTTTGGAACCCTATACAAAGCGCCTCTCTTTTCAAATGACAACTGCCTCTTCCTGCTGCGAGGGCCTTACACGAAACCAAACCATTCCCTGCCCGATCAAGTACTTGTTGCTTCGTTGGTAGCCCACTTAGGTTAAGGGGGCATTGTCCCTCAGTTCTTATCAACCTCCGGTGTGTAATCGACATGTTACTAGCTAGAACTCAGTCGACTAAGAATCATAGATTCTCTCTGCTGTCAATTTCTTATTCATTCATGGTGCTCGGTGGGTGCTCATTTCTCATCTCAAACTAGAACAACTCTGAACGTTAGGGAAGATAAGGAAATACCACCTGAGCGAACCGACTGAAGGTACTTGACTTATCCGAACTGAACGATAGCGGCTTAAAGCTAAGCCTATCACAAGATAAAAATACCTTGATCGGCGGGGAAGAGCATCTCAAAGTATGGGGCAAAGGATCAAGCGCTTTGACTTTGTCTCCCGGGATCCACCACAGGTTGGGTTTGAGAGCCGTGTAATGGGTGACTATCCAGCACAGTTCGGAGAGCACTTTTAGTCTACATTGGTGAATGAAAGCCCCCCTCCTATCAAGCAAAAAGGAAGCGGATCTTCCCATGGCGGAGTGGGAATAGTTAGATGATGGCACTCTCCAAAAAAATTTATTAATTCAAAAAACTTCACAAGGAGTGGAGGAGAACATAGAACCTTACCTCCATAGAAAGACAAGAAACTTACCTATCCCGTCATCTAACTATTCTAAAAGAGGTATAGACCACCTCTTCTTACAAAAGAATCCTAAAAAAAAAACAAAAAGATCAGCAAAACAGTTGAGTTGTTAATATAACAAAGAAAATTTTCCAACTAACAACTCGATCGATTTCAAAAAGGCAAAAAGCATCTGTCAATATAGAAATTTATGTCCTAAATAAGCTCCTTTCTGAAACTGTAAGCATATATCATATCTTAATTGGTTGTGATACTTGTTGGGTTGAGAGAAAGAAGCCTTCACAACATAATTTCCGAAGTCATCATTTAACACCATGACGAATTAAGAATAAAATGTAGTTAAAGGTTATGATGTAAATGAAATGTCATCATTTATGTAGTCATTTTTGCTTTCCTGTGAGTAATAGAAATTAATTTCAAAACTTGGTCCAATATCTTTATGAGCAATGAAAAGCTAGGTCCAATATTTGTTTTAACATTCTTGTAAGTAACATGACTAAACTGGGGATTCGATTAACTTAGCTAAACTAAACTGGGGATTCGATTAACTTCATCATGGACTTTTGCCCTAAGGATCAAGGATTTGTCTACGACGAAACAAATATTGGTATCTCCTTCGTCACTAGCTCTCAGTTCATACTCAACCTCAATTATTTTATGAAGCTTATAAGCTCAATTATTCTACAACCTAACATATTAATTTTTCTGTATTGTTATGACTTTGTTTTGAAGAAGCCAAGCCAAGAAACATCTTACTCAAAATGAAACTATTTGAACAACAGCAAAAGGTACCAAGTCAAATTAAGGAAAATTGTCAAGTTTGGTGGAAAAGAATATAACTTCAAATTGCTGTTGCTTGCCATAACCCTTGGATCCTTGAGATTGCCCATACATTTACATAAACCAAAGTCTTGGGTTGGATTTTGTACCCATCTATGATACACCTCTCCATTGTTTCTCTTGGCAACAAGAGATGAGCTAGTGGATACCATCTCAATGTCTCATTTACCATTGCCTTGAGATATGGAAGCTTTTGACAAATCATCTTCATCCACCATGTCTTTGTTTCCATAACCTTCCTTATTTCTGCTTGCAGTTTCTTCATTATGGTAGGACTCTTAACCAGTGCTGTCATTGCCCAAACTATTGTACCAGCGATTATATCAGTTCCACCAAAGAAAGCATTCTACACAGAAAATTATATATTAGTGCGTATAACATTTGTTCAGATGATTGAAAAGAGTAAACAACTTAACTCCCCCTTGTGTTTTGCCAAAAGTGCATAAAAATCCATTTATTTTATAAATAAGCTGATTATTTCGTGTATTAAAAACATAGCTAAATACCCTATGTGGTTTAAAAACGTAGCTAATACCCCCTGTGTTTTAAAAACATAGCTAAATATCCCCTATTAAAATGAACGATTTTTCTAACAGATGCGGGTATTCAGTTACGTTTCTAAAAATATAGGGGGATATTCAGCTACTTTTTAGAACACAATGAGTAATCAGCTTAGTGACCATATTATTTAAAAGTTTAAACTTTACACGGTTTATTGTATTTAACACGCCCTCATATATAGATACATAATATTAGTCATCAGGAGAAAGACAATCAAGTCCTCATCTTTTAAGCTAAAACCCAATCAGTCCAGTTTATTTTTTTCATCCTAAAAATCTTCTTCCTCTTTTTGGATGATATGAAAATTTAACTGGTAGAGTTTGATTATCAAATTATCTTGATGGAGCTCGACTACCAACTAGTAAATTCTCAATTACAGCGGTACGCCTTCACACATACACCAAGTCAGTGAATGACGAACCCAACTATCACTAGACGATGGCTGACAGCTAAAAATCTTCTTCCTTATATAGTATATATGTACGAGAAAATCATAATAAAATATTGCCTAGGTACATCACTTCTACCCTAATTATATCTTTAAGATCCGATGCATCTTTAAGAGAATTCAATGAATCTAGACGTGTAGTATTTAGCATAATTAGTTTAAGGGTTAAAAGTCCTATTTAGCATAATTAGTTTAAGGGTTAAAAGTCCTAGTTAGTTCTTGATTTTTATCTTATTTGATAAACAAATCTTCTATTTTTAAAAGTGTTATATTTAAATTTTATAATTTTATAATTTATGACGTTATTAGTCATTTTGTTAAACAAATAACAATAAAGTCACAAGGAAAAAAAGTGACTTCACCATTACTTTTTAATAGAAAATGACAAACGTTGTCACAAATTATAAAGTTAAATAATTTAAATGTAACAATTTTGAAGATAATAAACCTATTTATGAAACATGGTAAAGACTAATTAGGATTAACTATTGTAATAATTTACCCTATCTCGATGCAATAATTCTCTCGTCCTTATGTGTTTACTTCTTCTTCCAATGTAGCAAAATCAAATCTTTTTCAAATTACGGATAAGATTCAGGAGAAATGTGATGTTACAAGCTGGATTAAGCCGAAAGTAAAAATATTTCTTTGTCTTCAACGAAGCAGTCAAACAAATAAAAGGTGTCTAAGATGGGAAAACTCTTAGGTGGAAGTCCTCCAAAAATTGTAAAAATGACCCAAAATTTTAAAAAATTATAATCATTTCATCTTCTTCATCCTAAACATTCTCACCACCATTTTTACCACCATCTCCACTTTCTTCTTCAACCCAACAAATCCATCTCCCTTCCGTTCACCACCTTCAACTACCATTTTCACCTCCTCCAATATTTTTTTCCTCATCATTTTCAAGAAACCCTTCATCTTCACCTACCACCATTTTCACATCCATCATTTTTTTCCTCTTTACCACAACAAAGCCACCGCCTTCATCTATCATTTTCACCATCAAATCTTTACCACGTCAATATTCAAGTATATATCATTGGTTAAACGTGAAGTTCTTACTTTCAAATCTCTACCATGTTAATCCATCAATCATGGGTTACACATGAAGTCTCTACTTCATTTACTAGATCAATTAATTAATTATGTTTACATGTGAATGCGGTGTTGGGGGGTGTACTGTTGTGGTATTTTAATATTAACTTAATTTATCTTATATATTCAATAAATAATGTGTATTTATGTATGTATTAATTTTGGAACATGAAAAGATTATGTATTAATTTTGTATTTATGAATGTTTTAACTTTGAAACATGAAGAGTTTCATGTATTTAGAGCTCCATGTCTTTTCACTTGCATGTATTATTATTCATGTCTTATCACTTGTATGTAATTAATTAGGGAGATTTTTTAGGAGCTTATAAATAGGTCTCTTGTTATTCATTTCTTCAACATAACTGAAATATTGTGAGAATAAGTTAGAGAGTTTTTTCAGCCAAAAGAGAAAAGTGTTCTTGTGAGGAGTTTGTGCTCAACTTTCTAGTGCAGAGTTGGTTCGAGTTTTACGACAACAAGTTGGGTTGTTGTATCCTGGAGGGGACTAGCCATATCAAGACTGTTGTATCAATTTTTTCTACTACAGAGGGTTAGAATCTCCTTAAAGATAGGGAGATTCTTGCGCCTCAATCCGATCGAGTTGTCTCTAACAAAAGTATTTGTACTTTAATTTTTGTATTATTTTCAATTATTATTGTACTATTTCACCAACATATACAATTGCCCTCCATTTTTTGTTTTTTTTTTTGGTCCGATATAATTATCATTCAAAATCAATATATAAGATCCTAAATTACTTTACTTAATACCAATTAATTTTAAGATAGAAGCTCAAGTTGTTTATCAATATTATGCAACACAAACATAAAATAAGTGGAGATTTGACAAACACGCAAGTTGAAAGCAAGCCTATTAGATAGTGCAACAGTAACCAGACCCTAATTGCTTATCACAGTCTTTTGAAAAGTTTACGTTATATTGATGCCATTGTCAATTGGTAAGTGGTTTCACCAAAAAAAAAAAAATGGTAAATGGTACAACCAAGTAAACTAGGTGAATGAATGTAATTCCAATATTATGGTCTCTTTATTTTCCTATATATTTTCCAAGATCCTATTTCTAACTAGCTAAAAACTCTATGTTGGAGTCCTTACGTAATTGTAAGTATTGTAGATTATATTGCACACTGAGAGGTTTACATCATGACATTATTTATAATACAGTAAGTTGCAGCAACAACTAAGATAAGGACGGAAGATAACTATAAGCTCTAGAATTACAACAGGTAAGCTATACGAAACAGATTTGAAGTTATCTTCTATCACGCCCCCTCAAGCGAAGTAGGATCACGAACTGTGAGCTTGGACCGAAGAAGATGAAATCGGGAAATAGATAGTCCCTTGGTCATGATATCCGTTATTTGATCAAGAGTAGAAATGTAACGAACAGTAAGCGCCCCAGAGGCGACCTTCTCACGCACGAAATGGACATTGATCTTAATGTGCTTAGTACGAGCATGTGACACAAGATTCGCCGTGAGATACGTAGCACCAATATTATCACACCATAGTGTCAGAGGAGTGGAGATAGAGACACCAAGTTCAGACAAAAGAGACTGCAGCCAACATAACTCGGAAGCAGCAAAGGCAATGGCCCTATACTCAGCCTCCGTACTGGAGCGCGAAATAGTAGTTTGCTTGCGCGTAGTCCAGGAAATAAGATTCGGCCCAAGAAAGATACAATAACCATGTGTACTTCGTCGGTCATCTGGACACCCTGCCCAATCTGAGTCGGAATATGCATGAATACTGAGATCGGGAGATGACTGGATATGTAAACCAAGGGAAACTGTGTCCTTGAGATACCTCAAAATACACTTAACCGTTGTCCAATGAACATCTGACAGGGCATGCATGAATTGACACACTTTATTCACGGCAAATGCAATATCTGGACGGGTGACGGTGAGATATTGAAGAGCCCCAACAATACTACGATACAAAGTCAGATCGGAGAAGGGATCGCCATCATGTTGAGACAGATGCTGACTAGGTGCAATAGGAGATGAGACCGGTTTATCCCCTGCCATCTTCGCATGATCAAGGGGATCCAAAATGTACTTTTGCTGACTGATGTGAATACCAGTGGAACTAGAAGTGACCTGCACACCCAAGAAATAGGATAGGGGACCAAGATCCTTTAAGGCAAACTATTTATTGAGCAAGCGGCAGTGGTAGAAATTGTTGAAGCACTGTTTCCTATCAAAATGATGTCATCAACATAAACAACATCACTGGACTCACGACGAATAAACAATGATGTATCAGACTTTGATGGGCAAAAACCAAGTGTCTGAAGAAATGAGCTCAAATGAGAAAACCATGCTCGAGGAGCTTGCTTGAGCCCATAGATGGCTTTTTGCAAGCGACAAACGTAGTCTGGAAAAGTCGGATGTGTGAAACCAGATGGTTGAGTCATATACACCTCTTCAATAAGAAAAACATGGAGGAATGCATTGTTGACATCAAATTGTTGAATTGACCAGTTCTCAGATAAGGCAATTGTCAGAACAACACGAATTGTAGTTGGCTTAACAACTGGCCTGAATGTCTCATTGTAATCCACTCATTCTTCTTGACTATACCAATTTGCAACTAATCTGGCTTTATAACGTTCCACTGTACCATCCGACTTTCACTTAATCCGAAAAACCCACTTACACCCAACTATATTAGAACTCATAGGTTTAGGAACCAGGATCCAAGTACCATTGTTCAACAAAGCATTATACTCACTATCCATTACAACACGCCATCGTGGTAATTTTGAAGCTTGGGCAAAGGTAGAAAGTTCGGACTCAAGAGCATGAGAGGGCGTAGAAGGAATAGGATGTTTGGTGATAGCACTGTACACAAAATAATCAGGACATTGTTTTACTTTACGAGTATCATCCTTCGAATGTGTAACCATAGGGTGGCGAGAGAAAATAGATGAAGATATGGCAGTAAAGGGCATGACGGTAGAGTGTGATGAGGCGGCAAGGTCATCAGAAGAGGATTGTGAAGGTAAAGAAGACATCCTAGTAGTGGGATCATTACAATGATCCATGGATGAGGGGTTGGGAAAATTTGGAATAGGTGAGTGATGTAAACGAGAAAGATATCGTGACAGTGAATATGGAGAGGAGTTGAGAGAAAGCTTTTAGAACTTTGTGGACAGCGGAGTCCCACATGAGCCTAGCCGTAAATTAGCACTCACTGGTAACACACGCGGTTGAAGTGCTGTGGAATTTTGAAAAGATCGCAGAGTACTAGATGAAGACAGAATCGATGTTGTTGGTGAGCCATGTGAAGGAATAGGCGTTGTAGGCAAAGTGGATGTGGAGCTTGGTGTTTGAGGAGAAAAGTCAGCTTGTATGGGAGATGGGGATTGAGAGAAAGTGATGGAGACAATGCCGTGGGTCCCTAGAGAGGAAGTAGTGTGGTCAAAAATGGTAGGCTCACTAGGAGTATGATATGCAACAGGGCACACATCTTGGACAATGGAGCGGGACTGACACAAAGATGAAGCAATTGGATTCTCATAGACCTGAATAGACTTTGGTTTAGGCGCTTGCACAGAAGAGACAGACGATAGAGCCGATTGAGAAATAGACTTAAATGGGTAAGAGGATTCATCAAAATAAACATGTCTAGATAAATAAACTCTGTCAATTGCTGGGTAATAGCACCTATACGCGAGATGATCATTACTGTATCCAATGAACACGCATGGGGCTGATTTAGGACTTAACTTGTCACGTTTGTAAGGACCGAGATAGGGATAACACAAACACCCAAAGACACGCAGGAAGAAATAGTCAGGGACACTACCAAACAGCTTCTCGAGAGGAGATTGATTTTGTAAAACCGGAGTAGGCAGGCGATTTATCAAGTAGACAACAGTGGAAAAAACCTCTACCCAAAATTTCTTTGGCAGGGAGGATTCAAACATTAAAGTGACACCCATTGCAGTTATGTGACGTATTTTACGCTCAGCAAGCCTATTTTGCTGGGGTGTATGAGGACAGGAAATCCTATATTGAATGCCACAATTATCAATAATAGTCTTGAAAGTGCCTTGAGTAAGTTCACGTGCACCATCACACTGAAAACATTTTATCGAAGTGGAGAATAAATTTTCAACCAAAGTTTTAAAAAGCAAAAAACAGGAAGCACAATCGCTTTTATTTTTTATTGGAAATAACCATGTGAAACGGCTAAAGTCATCAATAAAGATTACAAAGAAACGAAAATCAGAACATGAGTTGGTAAGGGCAGGGCCCCATACATCACAATGAGCTAAGTCCAAGGGTCGATCACTAACTCTATTAGATAAAATAAAAGGCAATTTATGACATTTGCCTAAAGAACAAGAATTACAAACTTTAGCAGTAGGTAGAAAATCAGAAAACACAGCAGGTAGACCATTGTGCAAAGCAGAGATAACCGCTTTGGATGGATGACCCAAGCGATTGTGCCAAAGCTGGGAAGAGACACGCGAGACCGCTAAAGCTTGAGGTGGAGATGACTAGAAAACAGGCGAGACTGGGAGAGTGCAGAGATTTGAGTTAACGTGGCCTTTCAGGAGTGGTATCCCTGTGCAGAGGTCCTTAACAACACGAGAAACAGGAGTAAATTCAACTAAAACCTGATTATCCCTGGTGAATTGCGAAACCGAAAGTAAATTGCGAGATAAACGTGGGACATGCAAAATACTTAGCAATAAGAGTGGACGGGATGAATGAATAAAGCGAGACAAACCCCTATATTATGAATTGAAAGAGAAGTACCATCACCAATGGTGACTTTATCAGAGCCATTGTACGGCTGAATTTGTTGCAGCAGAGAAGGATTGTTGACCATGTGAGAGGTAGCTCCTGAATCTAGAACCCAAGATTGAGGTGGAGTGGGCAATAGAGGTGGCTGATAGAGTTGGTGATGATGAAGACCAGCAAAATGGGAAATTGGAGCAGTATACCGAAAACGGCAACGATAAGCCGCATGCCCTTGTTTCCTGCAAATCTGACACTTTCCACGATAACCTCGACCATTGCCACGATCATTGGAGGCTGATTTTGATGAGGAAGATTATGGCACAACAGACTTGGTGGACAGTGAATTGGGTGATGCATCTTTAATGGAGGTAGCATGAAATTTCGCCAGGAGGGCCATGACCAAAGAGTTGTCCACAGAGGAATTAGTGTCATCCTCTAAAAGAAGTCTCTGCTCATGGGTAAGTAATTTGGCTCGCAATTGATTAAAAGAAGGTGGTTTTTCAAGGTTCTCAATGGAAGTAATAAATGGATGATAAGAAGAGGGTAAACCATTAAGAGCAGCAAGAACAAGTTCACTGTTAGAGATCGAGTCACCAACAGCTGTAAGGGCATCAGAAAGAGCACGAACTTGTTGGAGAAATTCAGAAATAGAAAGATTATTTTTCTTAAGAGTCCAGAGTTGAGCGCGGAGAAGGGATTTGCGCGCCATGGATTCTTGTATGAACGACTCCTCTAGAGATTTCCATAAAGCATGAGCACTGGAAACACCGACGGATTGATGGACTAACAAATCAGAGAGCGTGGCTGTGATGCAAGATTGAACGAAACAATCAAATGTTGTCCAATCGTTGAGAGAGAGAGTAGTTTTGTCAGAGGAAGATGAAGCAGTGTCTGGTTTGGTTGCGTCAAGAGAGAGAGTAGTTTTGTCAGAAGAAGAGGAAGCAATGTCTGATTTGGTTGG
This sequence comes from Ehretia macrophylla, assembly GCA_037974665.1. Lineage (NCBI taxonomy): Eukaryota > Viridiplantae > Streptophyta > Magnoliopsida > Boraginales > Ehretiaceae > Ehretia > Ehretia macrophylla. The sequence goes on from CM075771.1 coordinate 34,157,416, forward strand.
AGGTGGAATCGAGCCATCTATGTACCCAAGAAGCCGATTGAAGTGAAAGAAATTAAGTATTTGAGTTTTCCAAGTTAGAAAGTTGGTACGATCCAGCAACACAGTAACATAGATTTTAACGTTGTAGGTGGGTAAGGCGGATACGGAAGCCATAGGAAAGGAGAAAAAGAAAAGCTGACAAAAGAGAGATGGCGTGCTGTGAGTAGAGAGGTTTGTTTAGCTTTGTGTTTTAGTGTAGGACGGTGACGTAAGTCTTGCTGACTTCTGATACCATGTAAGTATAGTAGATTATATTGCACATTGAGAGGTTTACATCATGATACTATTTATAATACAGTAAGTTGCAGCAACAACTAAGATAAGGACGGAAGATAACTATAAGCTCTAGAATTACAACAAGTAAGCTATCCAAAACAGATTTGAAGTTATCTTCTATCAGTAATAATTAGTGCTAGCTTGATTCTCTCATAGATAAAATGTTTTATCTTTGGAGTTTCATTGTGAATAGGTATGTGAAAATTGTAGATACTTGACACACACTTTTTGACATAACATGTATGAGTCATTTCTCTCTTACTTTTCAATTGAATATTATTTTCTTTTTAACTCACCAACTAGGTCACATCTTATATTACTAGGAGAGGCAACCATTAGGTGCATTCGAATCCATAGTGACACAAGCCTATGAGCGAATTTAAGTGTGTATTTTGTGGAGGCTTTCAACTCCACTAATTTAAATTATCTAACTCCAGCAACATTATTAGTTTTAATCGAAGAACCACTTAATTTTATTAATAAAATATTTTATATTTGTCTCCACCCATGCAACATATAAGTTTTGCATTGTTACTCAAAAAGTTTGTATAGTCCAGCCCAAGTGGTTAAGGGTCTTTAGATTAGGTTGCACGAGAAGCGCTTTGTGATGTTTTAAAAAAAATAAACAAATAAAAGATGAAGTTGTACCCTCGTAGAATACACACGTTGATCTCATTAAAACTTGGCATCGTATCACCTATATACGGTTAGAGATTTTTTTTTTTTAGTTGTCGTATACGGCTTAGAGATTGAGGCAATTGAAATTTGTGGAAAGCTTTACCCAATGAAAAGTCATTCAATGATTGGATTAAAAAGTAAGGAAGTGTTGAATTATGTATATTCATGAACAGATAACAGTAACCGGCGTGTATGTCAACAGTTATTTACGCATTATGTGAAAAGTATTCATGAATAGTATTGTTTAAATGGTAGGCTGACAAGTACTATACGAATAGTAAATGCATAGCAACTATATTTATTTTATAAATAGACCTTCATTTAATTTAACATATAAAATAAAATCAATAGGATTGTCTCTAATTTTCTTTTATATTATAATATTTTGTAAGAGTTAAGTCATTCAGTGAGTTTCTCTTCCCAATTCTCAGATTGCATCATACTAGAAAACAATAGGAAACGATGTTTTTGCTTATTCTCCTCCTTGCTCTCCTTTTAATCATCGTCTTCATTATTCCAAGATACAAAACAATCGAAAAAACTCTTCATCCACCTGGTCCTCCAAGGCTCCCATTTATAGGCAACTTGCATCAATTTGACACCAACAACACTCATGTGTACCTATGGAGACTTTCAAAAAGATACGGTCCAATCTTGTTCATGAAGCTTGGTTCTGTGCCAACACTTGTGATTTCTTCAGCAAGATTGGCCAAAGAGGTCATGAAAACAAACGATGCTATATTTGCTAGCAGGCCAACCCTTAAAAGCCAGCAAAAGTTATCCTACAATGGTTTAGATATGGCCTTTTCACCTCTAAATGATTATCTAAAAGAGATGAGAAAAATTTGTGTTGTTCATCTCTTTAGCCTTAAACAAGCACAATCCTTTCGTCCTATTCGCGAAGATGAGGTCTTGCGTGTGGTAGGAAGGATATCGTCTCTTACTTCTTCAGCTCACGTTATTAACTTGAGCGAGATTATGATGTCTCTAACAAGCAGCGTCATCTGTAGAGTGGCTTTTGGCAAGAGGTATTGTCAAAAACTTTAACTAGAGAGAAGTTATTATTATTATGATTATGATTATTATTATGGTTATTTATTGGCTCACGCCCCCGCATGTCTTGGCGGAATTCATTTTATAGATTTACAAATAGACAGACTTGAATTCAAGATTTTTTGGTATCTAGACTTTAATATCATATTAAGTTAGTACTTCATCCAAAATTATAAACTGTTACGCACGAGTTTATTATTATTATTATTTGCTGTTTTCAACCCAGGTATGATGAGGAAGGATCTGAAAGCAGAAAGTTTGATGAACTTCTACATGAAACTCAGGCCATGTTTGCAAGCTTCTTTATCTCTGATTATTTTCCTTCATTGGGGTGGATGGATAAGCTCACTGGCATGATTTCGCGACTTGAAAAGAACTTCAAGGACTTGGATTCATTCTACCAAGAACTCATAGAGGAGCATCGAAGTCCAAATATGCCACAATCAATGAAAGGAGACATTATTGATATCTTGCTCCATTTGAGTCGAGAACAATCATCTTCATCACTTCACCTCACTTTGGACCACATCAAAGCAGTACTCATGGTAAGTTGATTATCAGCCTTTAGATGATTATCTGATTTTTTTTTTTATGTATTCAGTAGAAAATTTTTCTTACTAACATTTGTAACGAGCCTACTGTTGAATTCAGTAAATAAATGAAATGAAACTCGAAGTTTCTGACATTTTAAACTTTTAACTAAATTAATCATTTATTTTAGTAACACCCTCTCTGGCAATAATAGTTGACTTCATTGCAATTACTGTATAAGATAAATTTGACTTTTACATGCTTCATCATAGAATATTATTGTTGCTGGAACGGACACAAGTGCAGCAGCAACGGTTTGGGCTATGACAGCCTTGATGAAGAAACCTAAAGTAATGAAAAAAGTTCAAGCAGAAATCAGAGGTTTAGTTGGAAAGAAAAGCGTAGTTGATGAAGATGATATTCAGAAGCTTCCGTACCTCAAGGCAATCGTAAAGGAGACTTTGAGATTGTATCCGCCAGCTCCTCTCTTGGTGCCAAGGGAAACAATGGAAAGGTGCATCCTAGACGGATATGAAATTCAACCTAGAACTTTAGTTTTCGTTAATGCATGATCAATTGGAAGAGATTCAGATTATTGGGAAAACCCTGATGAATTTTTGCCTGAGAGGTTTTTGAACAGTACGATTGATTTCAAAGGACAAGATTTTGGATTCATTCCATTTGGATCAGGTAGAAGGATATGCCCTGGATTTTCCATGGGAGTTGCAACAGTGGAGCTTGTACTTGCTAATTTTCTGTACTCGTTTGATTGGGAATTGCCTCCTGGAATGGAAAAAGATGATATTGACACCAATTGTTTGCCCGGAATTACCATGCACAAGAAGAATCCCCTTTGCCTTGTAGCAAAAAGCTTTGTATGATTAATTAGTCGTCATCTTTACATAAATAAGCTTACTGAATGCAAGATGACTCTTTGATCATAGCATTTGGCATTTCTAAAGTAGATTAATTGAAGATACATTTGAATATTGTGAAGTGATGAATTTAGTCAATATGTATCTAGCCAAATGTCTTGTAGTTTTTTTAGATCCATATTTATAGATCTAATACATCCCACTACTAGCATAAATAAATGTAGTATCATGGTATTTTGACAAGTGAAAAAAATAAAATGAAGAAAAATACGAAGAACAAAAAAAAGAGTGCATCTTGTAAAAGGTTGCCGTCTCTATCTTTTAAAATTTATTCTTGTAAGAAACATATATATTCTACTAGTTGTAAGTTTATTTTTTCTTTTACTTGTAAGTGGTCACTTCATTGAGTAATTGACTGGCTAATTCTTGATAGCCATTTGCGACAAATTTGGACCATGCATATGAGGTATCAGCATATCACTGTGAAATGAAAATTTTCCGCATAAAAACAGAAGGAGATGTCGTGGGCAGATTCAAATCCTCATCTCTTTTATAGATTGATGGTTCAGATAAAGAATATTTCTGATCATTCTAGAGACCTTATCTTCGCGAATTGGACGAAAAGATTGTTAGAAATTGATTTAATGAATGAAAGATCTAGAGACGAACAGAACAATAATAAAAATAATAAAAATAAAATAAAATAAAATAAAAACTCAAAATATTATAAAAATTATAGAAATTACAAATGCAAAATAGGAGACCAAGGCTTGAGTTAGACTCAATGTCCTTAAAAATTTTTATGCTTAGTCTTTAGATGCTAAACGTCTCTTTAACGCAAACCTCTTAAAATACAATGGGCTGACTTCTCATAATAGTTGCACATTAAATCACGAGATCTTTCGAACTAATAAAGTTTGAACTCTCTCAAAACTATGTGAAATATGCAATGTTTTCTTTTGGAAAATTGATATCTCGAAAATTTTCCAGGCCCTGGCAATTTGGATCACATGCTGACCAACTTAAATCATTCTAATGAATTGCTATTAAATCCCTCTAATGAATTGCCATAAAGCCACGTAACAGCCATCAACATTTTAGCCATTATTACAATCACGGGCAATCACTTGAATTCTTGCAACGTTACTTTGAAACCTTGCAACGTCTCTTTCAATTCTTGCAACGTTTTAGCGGAGAAATAAATGAGATTACTTCACAATATTTCTGATAAGGGAAAATTCCACATTTAGTCCTTATTATTTTTTTTTTTTTGAGTTTCAATTTAGTCTCTATTATTTAAAAAATCTTAATTTTATTCTTATTATTTTTTCAAAAGTTTCAATTTTATCTATATTGTTTAATTTTTTTTAATTTCATCTTTATTATTTTTTAAAAGTTTCAATTTTGTCCTTATTATTTTAAAAAAGTTTCAATTTCATACTTATTATTTTTTTACAGTTTCAAATTCGTCCCTATTATTCAATGACTAAATTGAAATTTTGAGAAATAATAGGGACGGGTTTGATTTTTTTTTAGAAAATAATAGGAACTAAATTGACTAATTTTGAACAACAGGGACGGATTTAAAACTTTAGAAAAATAATAACGATGAAATAGAGATTTTTTGAAAATAATAGGGACAAAATTGAGACTTTTTAAAAAAAATAATAGGAACGAAATTGGAATATTTTAAATAATCGGGACCAAATTAAAACTAAAAGAAAACAATAGGGACTAAATGTGACATTTTTCCCACTGATAATTAATTAACTTCATATCAAAAATATTGAAGAAAAATAAAGCCAAGCCTGGACCCATGTCTACGAACCGAGTCGTACCGGGACATGCGCATAATGGTTCAAATCAAACCTAATGGAAGGTAGGTCATCCCATTGTATACATAGTGTCTCTTGGGCCAAAACCCAAATCTCAAACTTGGAATATATAAATTGATCTTAATGGCTTTATTTTTTCCTTTTAACCTCAAATTTCTCATTTATCACTCATTTCTTAACAATCCCCCGCATAAATGAAAATTAGCTAGTTAGAATATAAAAAAATATATATGTAGACTTGAGAGAGAGTTCGATAGACAAGATACTGCATCAGGATAGGTAGCTTTAGGCCTTGAACCTTCCTTAGTTAAAACTATCAGATTTACTCGCTAACCAGTGAATGCGATGTCTTGAACTGTTCAACTTTTACGTAAACTAAGACAATAGAGTCCACACAGTATCCCTCTGGACATTGTTTAAGTTCTCATTGTTGTGTTCATTTCGACCTTAAACAACTCCCGAATTCATGAGTACTCTAGATAATTCAGCCTTAGAAATTCTCATAGGATCGACTCACTCCCTACTCACATATGTGATCACTTATCAAGAGTATCCTGTAATACCCCCACTTGGATTCCCAAGATATAAGTATCATTAAAACCATAGCTTAGCCTACACCACATAGAAGTTGCACTGTTTGCTCGTCATAGGAATAGGAGGTAGTGATACCCCCACAGTGCTCCTACTGAGTTGTACATAATTCAGTTTTTCCCTTTAAACATAGATCTAGTGATTTTCTGTCAACAAGGTAGGGTTTACCATTATGACGACTCTTTAAAAATAAGCTTAAGACTCATTCCTCTCGACGATTTATAGATTTCTTCTCTATTTAATCATTTTGTTAGCAGATCTACAATGTTATCCTTTGACTTTATATAGTCAATCAAGATAACCCCATTAGAGAGCAATTGTGTAATAGTATTATCTCCATGACGAATATGTCTAGAATTATCGTTATATATACTACTCTGTGCTCTTCTAATCGCCGATTGACTATCTCAGTATATGCAGATAGTTGACACAGGTTTTGGCCAATTTCGAATATCCTCTAAGAACTGTTGAAGTCTATTAGATTCTACAATGGATTTGGCAACAACACATTGTTAGCTTAGAAAATCCCTAGAAATAGTTGCACTTCCCATAGTAAAGACATATCCACTCGTAAATTATAAATCTTCCAAATATGATATCCAATTAATATCACTGTATCCCATCTGTGACAATTGGATACCTCGTATAATGCAACCCATAGTTCTAAGTGTATCTCAAATACCATATAACTCTTATCATAGCTTTCAACATAAGCTATATTCGGTCTCATGCAATTCATGATATTCATTGGACTACCCAAAAACACAAATATTCCAAGTGAAATATTCATTTACCAATAAATATATATGCGTCAAGTTTTTCTCCAAAATTTTAAAATTAACACTAGATATAAACTAACATCAGAAATAACCTCAACAAGATTATCTACCTCAGTGACGTTTGCTTGTCCACATCCAAGTTTGTCACTGAAATAGTAGTTCCCACCGAACTTCTTGTAGTTTTCCTTGTGATTTTGGCAAAAAAGCCCACTTTTGCTTGATTGACCATAAGGATTATCAACCAATATTTTAGAGATGTGGTTATCTCCATCGATATCCTTTAAGAATATAATTCTTATACTAAAGGTCAGAATACTTCGACGCTTCAATTACAGTCACAACTTGACTGTTTGGATTATTACCTAACTTTGGTGTATCCATTTCCAAGAACCTTACAAGGTTCGGTGTGGTCAGGTCGGCCAGCATTTTCTGCTGCCACTTCTCAAGTCTTTCCCGGTGAAACTTTCAAGCCTCTCACCATATCCAACGGGAGTCGACGCAACAAACATGCTAGCCGAAGCAATGGCCACAAACGATCTCAATGGAACATTTTCATTCTCGAATCCACCTCCAGTCAGAATTATAGTTTGTTCATTAGATCCAAAGTTCATGTTTTTAGTCTGAGTAGTTATTGTAAAGAGTTTATTTTCCTTTTTATTAAGTCAAAGGTTCAAAAAGCTGCACTTTTAAAGAACAAGATTAAAAATGCAAGAAGAGATATTTGTCTAACAAAAGTACTGCTAAAATCTTAATAGAAAATATATTACCGAAATTAATAAGATCTAGATGCATATATTATCATGCAAATAAGAACCAGAATAGTATCTTCGGAAATTATCTAAACAACATGTTCTCAAAATTTATCGGTGAAATAGAGATGACGTTGATGGAAACAACAAATTCTTCTTAAGAAATCTCCCACCTAATATGATTCTTCTCAAAAATTGTATTAATATATTGCCTAGAAACATCACTTCTCTATCCTATTAAACTCTATTAATATGGGTAATAAAATTAACGGGAAACGTGAACTAACGGCAACAATTACCACGAATTTTCTCGTCACGAGGAATTTGCTGTTTCTGACAACATCACCTAGATTTTTTTTATATTTATAAATCTAGAAAATATTTATAGTCAGTCAGCCTACGATACATGGACTGAATAATCACCACCCGCTAATATTGGATGAGAACATGCCAACTTCTTATCGCCTGATCTAAGGGCTGAATATAAACCAAAATCACGAATGTACAGCGACCCGATCCAAACTTGTTTCACTAGTTAATCTTAACAATGCACGGTGGATAAAAACAAAGTTATCAAGGTAGTCAAGAACCTCTAGGTCCTCATTTTTGCTATTGCTTAAGCAGAGTTGGAAATAATATTTCATGTAATTATTAATATGATATTAGAGTTGAGTTTTGATAGTAAATTATTCGTCCACAAGGAAGTCTATTTAAAGCTGCAAGATCTCAACATTGTTAACATAAGACAAGAAAACAACACCTTGTGTCAAAAACTATGGAGGTAATACTTTTTCTGGTGACTCCTCTCCTCTCTATCCTCATAATCTTCCTTCTGAAGCAAAGAAAAGTCTCTATTCCACCTAGTCCTCCAGGGCTTCCTATCATTGGAAACTTGCATCAACTTGATAGCTTTGACCCTCATAAGCAGCTTGGGCAACTTTCAAGGAAGTATGGTCCTCTCATGTCCATGAAGCTTGGTTCTAAGCCAACACTGGTGGTTTCTTCATCAAGAATGGCAAAGGAGGTCATGAAGAAGCATGATCACGTGTTCAGTAGTAGACCGGAACTACGCGGCCTACGAAGGCTCACATACAATGGCCTGGATATTGCCTTGGCTCAAAATTAGCTTTATATATATGAACAAATAAAAGTTTAGCTTACTTAATTTTTAACTTAATTTTGACCAAAATTATAATTTTTTAGACTACTGGCAAATACGTAATCACAAGAATGCCAACGACCAAGTGATACAAATATTGGACATCTATACACTTGACTTGATTCAACTAAATTTATTTATACCTTAACATCTTAATCAACAATACCATAATCCTCCATAACATGTACGACTTTGCTGGTCACACATCTATTTGTAAAAGAATAAGAGAAATGAATTTATTTTTTATCTTCTTAACTACATACATTTATCATGATATGACTTTCTTATGTTAGTATAGCCATCTCTTATAACCCAACAACTATAGGGCCACACTAACATAACAACTTACAATTACATACTTTAATTGCAAGAAGAAGAGCTGCAATGATGAATAGATGATCAATTTTGTAAACATGTTATAAATCTTATAATCCAACATTTATACAAAGCTCATTGTCAAAGATGACAAAAATGATAAAAGAAATATGGGGATGAGGAAGTAAAAATTATAACAAACTTATTTTAAAAGTTTATTGGTGTTCTCATAAAGTGGCAAATTAGGTGAAGGCAACTTATGTTATTTGAAAGTTTAAGTCACATTATCTTGATTTATTTGACAGTTTTGACGATTTTTTGTGCAATCTAATCGAAAACAAAAGTTAAAAAGTATATTTTCTTAGATATATCAAGCCAAACTCTTTAACACAAAAACAATATTTTTTCCAGATTTATTACTATATTTTAATCAAAACAAGAGAACATAATGCTAATCATATCAAGAAAAGTATTTGGTTATGTACTTCATTCCAAATTATGAATTCAAGTATATATTTTTATCATGGGAATGCGTTGAAAGAAGTTAATAACATATTAAATATATGAGACTTAAAAAATTAAAATTTGTTCCTTTAGTTACAAAATATGGTTTAACGGTCATAACACTTGTGATTGATCTTATAAAATGTATATAATTTACTTTCAATTAATACGACAAATATAATTTGAATTAAGCAACTTTTTTAAGTATTAAATTATTTACAATTTCAAATTCATAGAGCCTGGTATTATACATATACTTTAGATACTCTTATGTATTTCAAACTAAGAAATATGTTTGCGAAGTGAAAACTATAACAAATCTATGTTAGTTTTGACTAATTACGAGCCTACCAATGATCTTTAATATATATATATACACACACACACACACACACGTTAGGCATGGTCAAATAATAAATTTTTGTATAATGTAGAGCATTGTAGCATCTTCTATTGAGAAGCATATGCATGACAAGATTGACCATTGGATTCGTGAATTCCTGGTGATAAAAAAAGGATTTACAAGCAAGTCATATGAGAAAGGAGTAAGAATGATGTCAAACTAGGAGGAGATGACGTGAAGAAGATATATATATACATGTATCTTTTGGAACGCCTGATCTATGTAAAATATTGGTTACTATTCCATTTTAAAAAAAATAGGTGTTTATATTTATTTCTTATTTGTTTATTTATTCTTTTGAAATGATATAGCAAAGTAGCTATATAGTATAATTTTTCAATAATGTGATTAAAATTGAATGAATTAATTTTATATTTCAAATTTTTAGAGCATTTACATTACACTTGTGCGACACTCGTGCATCGCACAGGTATAAAACTAGTTTAAAAGTTTAAAACTTTACACGGTTTATTGTATTTAACACGCCCTCATATATAGATACATAATATTAGTCATCAGGATAAAGACAATCAAGTCCTCATCTTTTAAGCTAAAACCCAATCAGTCCAGTTTATTTTTTTCATCCTAAAAATCTTCTTCCTCTTTTTAGATGATATGAAAATTTAACTGGTAGAGTTCGATTATCAAATTATCTTGCAGAGCTTGACCACCAACTAGTAAATTTTCAATTATAGTGGTGCGCCTTCACACATACACCAAGTCAGTGAATGACGAACCCAACTATCGCTAGACCATGCTTGACAGCTAAAAATCTTCTTCCTTATATAGTATATATGTACAAGAAAATCATAATAAAATATTGCCTAGGTGCATCACTTCTACCCTAATTATATCTTTAAGATCCGATGCATCTTCGAGAGAATTTAATGAATCTAGACGTGTAGTATTTAGCATAATTAGTTTAAGGGTTAAAAGTCCTAGTTAGCATAATTAGTTTAAGTGTTAAAAGTCCTAGTTAGCATAATTAGTTTAAGGGTTAAAAGTACTAGTTGTTGATTTTTATCTTATTTGATAAACAAATCTTCTATTTTTAAAAGTGTTATATTTAAATTCTTTAATTTTATAATTTATGACGTTATTAGTCGTTTTGTTAAACAAATAACAATAAAGTCACAACGAAAAAAGTGACTTCACCATTACTTTTTAATAGAAAATGATAAACATTGTCACAAATTATAAAGTTAAATAATTTAAATGTAACAATTTTAAAAATAATAGACCTATTTATCAAACATGGTAAAGATTAATTAGGATTAACTATTGTATAAATCAATAATTTACCTTATCTCGATGCAAAGAATTAGAGCTAGCATAATTCTCTCGTCCTCTATCTGTTTACTTCTTCTTCCAATGTAACAAAATCAAATCTTTTTCAAATTACGGATAAGATTCAGTAGAAATGTGATGTTACAAGCTGGATTAAGTCGAAAGTAAAAATATTTCTATGCCTTCAACGAAGCATTCAAACAAATAAAAAGTTTCTAAGACGGGAAAATTCATAGGTGGAAGTCCTGCAAAAATTGTAAAAAATGACCCAAAATTTTAAAAAATTATAATCATTTCATCATCTTCATCCTAAACTGATAACGTATAGGATTAGGATTACACATTGGTTTAAATTTTGAACTCAAATCCTTTCTGTTGTAGACTCTTTATCCTATAGATCTCTTGATAGGATTTGCTTGTGTTGTAATTGTATATTATAAAAGCAGATGTACAACATAGTTGAGTATTAAAATAAAATACTTCTCCTCAAACTCTATCATGGTATCAGTTTTTCTTTGACTCACTGTCTCGTTTTCCTGGGTTCTCTTTTCCTCACATCCCACTAAATTTTTCGCTGCACTACCTCTACAATCAGTCTGCTTCCGCGCTATACAATGGCTGTTGACTCTTCTTCGTCCTTCTCTATTCCTTCATCTCACGTCAAGACTTTTGTCACTATCAATCTTGACAACGCCAACTATCTTACCTGGAAAAACCAAATGACAAATTTCCTCCACTTCTCTGGTTTGCTCAAATATGTTGATGGCTCATGTCCTGCTCCGTCCAAAACCTCTACTGAAATTGCCTCTACCACTCCTACCACCACTGTGTCCTCTTCATCTTCCTCTGTTGCTCTTGAAGAATGGCAAAAATACAACAGCTTCGTTACTGCATGCCTTACCGCTACGTTATTGGAGTCGCTTGTTCATCAAGCTCTTGATTTTGTTACTGCTCGCGACTTATGGGTTTCCCTCGAGGAATCCTTTCTTCAACAGTCGCTGGCCCGTCGTTCTCTCCTTCGCACTCAGCTTCGTACCATCAAAAAGAACAATCTCTCTGTCTCTGACTACCTCCATCAGATTCGTTTCCTCTCTTCTTCTTTAGCAGCCATAGGTAATCCCATTTCTGATTAGGAGCTTGTGATTCTCACTCTTGAGGGTCTTCCCAAACCTTATCGTCCATTCATCACCTCGATCGAGAATCTTGCAACACCACCCTCTTTTTCCCAGCTTCGTGCTAAGCTCCTCACCCATGAGCAAAGGGTCCTTCTTGATGCTGAAGACTTCTCTACCGGTATTGATTCAGCCATGGCGTTATTCTCTCAAGTGCCGTGTGCTTCCTCTCCTGCTTCAGCCTTGCTTGCTACGACTCCTCCCTCCAAATCTCCCACTGGTTCCTTCTCTTATAAGCAGCCCACACAATCTTCTCCTACAGGTTCTTCCTCCAAATCCTCCCCCCATACATCTGCAAACACTCGTGGCTATCAAGGTACTTGTCAAATTTGCCGTAAGAAAGGTCACTCTGCCTCTCGATACCGTTATCGGTACTCTCCCTCGCCTAACACTATCTCCACTCCACACTTCGCAGGCTATCATCAGTAGACTATGTTGCCTCCTCTCTTGCCTACTCCCTCGCCGCAACCGTGAATACCAGATTCTGGAGCGTCATCACATATGACCCATGATTCGACTTTAATCCAGCATCTTCAGCCTTACATAGGTTCCGATCATGTGCTTGTTGGCGATGGTAAGTCACTGCCTATTGCTAATATTGGTGACTCTTTTTTTTCTAGTTCTACTCGTTCTTTTTGCCTTAAGAATATTTTGCATGTTCCTCGTATTACTCATAATTTACTTTCTATTTTCAAATTTATGAATGACAACAATGTCTTACTAGAGTTTTTTCATCTCATTGTGTTGTCAAGGACCTCCGTACCAGGATCCCTCTATTGCACGGCCCCGTTAAATCCAATCTATACAGTCTTCCAATGCTTGGGTCATCTCCCTCCGTTGCTCTTGCTGCCCACTCCACGTCCGCTGATCTCTGGCATAGCAGACACGGCCATCCATCCAAGCATGTTCTCTCCTCGCTTCGGTCACATCAGTGATTAGATTTTAGGGATTTTTTATCAGTTAATAAAATTTGTACTGCTTGTCTTATGGGCAAAAGTCATAAACTTCATTTCTATCCTTCTAGCAATAAGTCTGGTTCTCCATTGACTGTAGTTCATTGTGATGTTTGGGGTCCAGCTCCTGTGGATTCATGCTCTGGTTTTAAATTCTTTGTACTGTTTATTGATGAGTATAGCCGTTATACATGGTTATATCCTCTAAAAAATAAGAGTGATTGTCTTTCAGTTTTTGTTCATTTTAAATCCTTGGCTGAAAATCTTTTTTCCACTCGTATCAAATATTTTCAGTGCGATGGTGCACCAGAATTGACTAAAGGACAATTCGCAAAATTTATTGGTCAATATGGCATTCAATATCGAATTACATGTCCCTACACACCGGAAAAAAATGGCCTGGCTGAACGTAAAATTCGCCATGTAACAGAAATGGGCTCTACTATAATGTTTAATTCTTCCATGCCCAAAAGATTTTGGCTTGAGGCATTTTCCACTGTCGTGTTCTTGATTAATCGACTTCCTACACCCAATTTAAAGAATCGCTCTCTCTATTCCCTGTTGTATAATCGGTCACCTGATTATTCCTTTCTTAGAGTTTTTGGGTGTCGTTGTTTCCTGCATTTAGGGCCCTACCAAAAGGATAAACTTAGTCCAAAATCAGTTCCATGTATTTTCTTAGGCTATAGTGATGATCATAAGGGGTATCGTTGTTATTATCCTATCACTGACTGTGTTTATATTTCGTGACATGTAATTTTTGATGAAGAAAATTTTCCCTTTCAGTCTGAGTCTTCTTCCACGTTAAACTCTTTTTATTCGTTGTCTTCTACTGTTCCTAAATCATCTCTTGTGTTCTCCCCTCAACTTTCGTCTGGTGCACTTATTCCCTTTCCTCCCTCTCTACCGAACGTGGCTCCTAGTTTGATGTCATCGGGTTTTACTTTACGTGGTTCCCAATCTCCTTCCAATTCTTCTCTATCACTTGGTCTGAATTCCGCAAATGCTATTACTCATGATGTTCACGTGCCACCAAGAGACGTGTCTCAATCTCCACATTTTCCTTCTGCTAATGTTAATTCTCACATAGAACCCACTTCTCATGATCCTATTTCTCCTAGTCTGCCTTCTGATCATCTTTCTAGTCCTAGCATCCCCACCGTGTCCCCACCTACATGCATACTTTCTCCTAATGCCAATGTTCAGCCTGTACAAGTGTCTAGCTCTCCTATCGTGCATGAGTCATCTAGTCCGCCTGTCACTCACACTGACAACTCTCTCTCATCCCATTCTATGGTTACTCGTTCCAAAGACAATACCAGGAAAGCTAAACTGTGGCCTGATTTTGTTGGTCTAACGGCATCTGCATCAACCTCTGTTTCAGCCGATTTTGAACCAACTTGTTTCTCTCAAGCTAACAAACACTCTTATTGGCGTACTGCTATGGCTGCTGAGTATAATGCTCTTCTTCAAAATGGGACATGGAAATTGGTTTATCCTCCTTCGACTGCTAATATTGTTGGTTGTAAATGGGTTTTTAGAATCAAACGAAAGCCCGATGGTTCAATTGATCGTTACAAAGCACGACTTGTGGCCAAGGGGTATAGTCAAGAAGAGGGCATTGACTACTCGGAGACATTTAGTCCAGTGGTCAAGCCTACGACAATTCGTGTTATTCTTTCTATTGATGTTTCAAAAGGTTGGGTTCTTCGTCAGTTAGATGCCAATAATGCTTTTCTACATGGTTTGTTGCATGAAGACGTCTAGATGGCACAACCTCCTGGTTTTACTCACTCCTCCTACCCAACTCATGTTTGTAAGTTACAGAAGGCATTGTACGGGCTTAAGCAAGCGTCTCGTGCATGGTTTTCTCGCTTGAGTTCCTGTTTAGAGCAATTGGGGTTTGCTGCATCTAAATCTGACATTTCGTTGTTTATTTATTCTCGTGGCACAGTCACTATTTTCTTGTTGGTTTATGTGGACGACATTATTATCACTGGAAGTTGTTCTCGTATAGTTTCCACTATTACTGCTTTGCTTGATCGTCAGTTTGCTTTAAAGGACCTTGGCATTCTTTCCTATTTTCTTGGTATTGAAGTCAAGCACTTATCTGATGGTCTCTTGTTGTCTCAAAAAAAATATATTAATGATCTCCTTGCTCGTGCCAAACTTGAGGGGGCCAAGCCCGTTGCTTCACCAATCGCCCCACACTAGCAGTTGTCTCAGCATAGTGGTGATCCTTTCTCTGACTCGACGCATTACAGGAGCATTGTGGGTGCATTACAGTATCTCACTCTTACTCGTCCTGATATTGCTCTTACAGTAAATAAGGTGTGCCAATTTATGCATCAACCATTGGAACATCACTGGATGGCCGTCAAACGTGTTCTTCGGTATCTCAAAGGCACTATCTCTCATGGTCTACACCTTCGAGCTGCTTCTGGATTTTCTCTGCATGCTTATTCTGATTCTGATTGGGCTGGTTGCCCCGATGATCGTCGCAGCACTCATAGATATTGTATTTTTTTGGGTCATAATCTTATTTCTTGGTCCGCCAAGAAGCAGCCGACCACTGCCCGTTCTAGTACTGAGGCTGAGTATCGGGCCATTGCTTTTGCTACTGCTGAGATCTGTTGGCTTCAATCCCTTCTTTCTGAGCTGTCTGTTTCGCTGTCATCTCCTCCTATCCTTTGGTGTGATAATATTGGCACCACGTATTTGACTACCAATCCGGTTTACCATGCGCACACAAAACATATTGAAATTGACATTCACTTTGTTCGAGAGAAAGTTGCTTCGGGCCAATTACAAGTCTGTTTTATTTCCACTGTTGATCAACTAACTGACATTATGATCAAGGGTCTTTCCATCAATAGGTTCTCCATAATTCGTGGCAAGCTCACCGTACACGATCCGGTTTTACTTGAGGGGACGTGATAACGTATAGGATTAAGATTACACATTGGTTTAAATTTTTAACTCAAATCCTTTCTGTTGTAGACTCTTTATCCTATAGATCTCTTGATAGGATTTTCTTGTGTTGTAATTGTATATTATAAAAGCAGATGTACAACATACTTGAGTATTAAAATAAAATACTTCTCCTCAAACTCTATCATAAACATTCTCACAACCATTTTTACCACCATCTCCACCTTCTTCCTCAACCTAACAAATCCATCTTCCTTCTGTTCACCACCTTCAACTACCATTTTCACCGCCGCCATTTTTTTCCTCATCATTTTCAAGAAACCCTCCATCTTCACCTACCACCATTTTCACATCCATCATTTTTTTCCTCTTTATCACAACAAACCCACCGCCTTCATCTATCATTTTCACCATCAAATCTTTACCACGTCAATATTCAAGTATACATCATTGGTTAAACGTGAAGTTCTTACTTTCAAATCTCTACCATGTTAATCCATCAATCATGGGTTATACATGAAGTCTCTACTTCATTTACTAGATCAATTAATTATGTTTACATGTGAATACGGTGTTGGGGGTATACTGTTGTGGTATTTTAATATTAACGTAATTATCTTATATATTCAATAAATAATGTGTATTTATGTATGTATTAATTTAGGAACATGAAAAGATTATGTATTAATTTTGTATTTATGAATGTTTTAACTTTGAAACATGAAGAGTTTCATGTATTTAGAGCTCCATGTATTTTCACTTGCATGTATTATTATTCATGTCTTGTCACTTGTATGTAATTAATTAGGGAGGTTTTTTAGGAGCTTACAAATAGGTCTCTTGTTCTTCATTTCTTCAACACAATTGAAATATTGTGAGAATAAGTTAGAGAGTTTTTTTAGTCAAAAGAGAAAAGTGTTCTTGTGAGGAGTTTGTGCTCAACTTTCTAGTGCAGAGTTAGTTCGAGCTTTACGACAACAAGTTGGGTTGTTGTATCCTGGAGGGACAAGCCATATCAAGACTGTTGTATCAATTTTTTCTACTACAGAGGGTTTGAATCTCCTTAAAGATATGGAGATTCTTGCGCCTCAATCCGATCGAGTTGTCTCTAACAAAAGTATTTGTACTTTAATTTTTGTATTATTTTCAATTATTATTGTACTATTTCACCAACATATACAATTGCCCTCCCTTTTTTTTTTTGGTCCGATATAATTATCATTCAAGATCAATATATAAGATCCTCAATTACTTTACTTAATACCAATTAATTTTAAGATAGAAGCTCAAGTTGTTTATCAATATTATGCGACACAAACATAAAATAAGTAGAGATTTGACAAACATGCAAGTTGAAAGCAAGCCTATTAGATAGTGCAACAGTAACCAGACCCTAATTGTTGATCACGGTCTTTTTTAAAGTTTACGTTATATTGACGCCATTGTCAATTGGTAAATGGTTTCACCAAAAAAAAAATGGTAAATGGTACAACCGAGTAAACTAATGAATGAATGTAATTCCAATATTATGTTCTCTTTATTTTCCTATATATTTTCCAAGATCCTATTTTTAACTAGCTAAAAACTCTATGTTGGAGTCCTTACGTAATTGTAAGTATAGTAGATTATATTGCACACTGAGAGGTTTACATCATGACACTATTTATAATACAGTAAGTTGCAACAACAACTAAGATAAGGACGGAAGATAACTATAAGCTCTAGAATTACAACAGGTGAGCTATACAAAACAGATTTGAAGTTATCTTCTATCACGCCCCCTCAAGCGAAGCAGGATCACGATTTGTGAGCTTGGACCGAAGAAGATGAAATCGAGAAATAGACAGTCCCTTGGTCATGATATCCGCTATTTGATCAAGAGTAGAAATGTAACGAACAGTAAGCGCCCTAGAGGCGACCTTCTCACACACAAAATGGACATCGATCTCAATGTGCTTAGTACGAGCATATGACACAGGATTCGCCGTGAGATACATAGCACCAATGTTATCACACCATAGTGTCGGAGGAGTAGAGATGGAGACACCAAGTTCAGACAAAAGAGACTGCAGCCAACATAACTCAGAAGCAGCAAAGGCAATGGCCTTATACTCAGCCTCTGTACTGGAGCGCGAAATAGTAGTTTGCTTGCGCGTAGTCCAGGAAATAAGATTCGGCCTAAGAAAGATACAATAACCATGTGTACTTCGTCGGTCATCTGGACACCCTGCCCAATCTGAGTCGGAATATGCATGAATACTGAGATCAGGAGATGACTGGATATGTAAACCAAGGGAAATTGTGTCCTTGAGATACCGTAAAATACGCTTAACTGCTGTCCAATGAACATCTGACGGGGCATGCATGAATTGACACACTTTATTCATAGAAAATACAATATCTGGACGGGTGACGGTGAGATATTGAAGAGCCCCAACAATACTACGATACAAAAACGGATCGGAGAAGGGATCGCTATCATGTTGAGACAGATGCTGACTAGGTGCAATAGGAGATGAGACCGGTTTAGTCCCTGCCATCTTCGCACGATCAAGGAGATCCAAAATGTACTTTTGCTGACTGAGGTGAATACCAGTAGAACTAGAAGTGACCTGCACACCCAAGAAATAGGATAGGGGACCAAGATCCTTTAAGGCAAACTGTTTATTGAGCAAGCCGGCAGTGGTGGAAATTGCTGAAGCATTGTTTCCTGTCAAAATGATGTCATCAACATAAACTAATAGAAACATAACATCACTGGACTCACGACGAATAAATAATGATGTATCAGACTTTGATAGGCAAAAATTGAGTGTCTGAAGAAATGAGCTCAAACGAGAAAACCATGCTCGAGGAGCTTGCTTGAGCCCATAGATGGCTTTCTACAAGCGACATAGTATGGAAAAGTCGGATGCGTGAAACCAGGTGGTTGAGTCATATACACCTATTCAGTAAGAAAACCATGGAGGAATGCATTGTTGGCATCAAATTGTCGAATTGACCAGTTCTCAGATAAGGCAATTGTCAGAACAACACGAATTGTAGTTGGCTTAACGACTGGGCTGAATGTCTCATTGTAATCCACTCATTCTTCTTGACTATACCCCTTTGCAACTAATCTGGCTTTGTAACGTTCCACTGTACCATCCGACTTTCGCTTAATCCGAAAAACCCACTTACACCCAACTATATTAGCACTCATAGGTTTAGGAACCAGGATCCAAGTACCATTGTTCAACAAAGCATTATACTCACTATCTATTGCAGCACGCCATCGTGGTAATTTTGAAGCTTGGGCAAAGGTAGAAGGTTCGGACTCAAGAACATAAGAGGGCGTAGAAGGAATAGGATGTTTGGTGACAACACTGTACACAAAATAATCAGGACGTTGTTTCACTTTACGAGTATCATCCTTCGAACGTATAACCATAGGGTAGATGAGGAAATAGATGAAGATATGGCAGTAGAAGGCATGACGGTAGAGTGTGATGAGGCAGCAAGGTCATCAGAAGAGGATTGTGAAGGTAAAGAAGACACACTAGTAGTGGGATCATTACAATGATCCACGGATGCGGGGATGGGAGAATTTGGAGTAGGTAAGTGATGTAGACGAGAAAGATATCGTGACAGTACATGTGGAGAGGAGTTGAGAGAAAGCTTTTGGAACTTTGTGGATAGTGGAATCCTACATGAGCCTAGCCGTAAATTAGCACTCACTAGTGACACGCAGTTGAAGTACTGTGGAATTTTGAAAAGATCGCAGAGTACTAAATGAAGACAAAATCGGTGTTGTTGGTGAGCCACGTGAAGTAATAGGCGTTGTAGTAAAGTGGATGTGGAGCTTGGTGTTTGAGGAGAAAAGTCAGCTTGCATGGGAGATGGGGATTGAGAGGAAGTGACGGAGACAATGCCGTGGGTCCCTAGAGAGGAAGTAGTGTGGTCAAAAATGGTAGGCTCACTAGGAGTATGACATGCAACAGGGCACACATCTTGGACAATGGAGCGGGACTAACACAAAGATGAAGCAATTGGATTCTCATAGACCTGAATAGACTTTGGTTTAGGCACTTGCATAGAAGAGACAGACGATAGAGCCGATTGAGAAATCGACTTAAACAGGAAAGAGGATTCATCAAAAGAAACATGTCTGGATAAATAAAATCTGTCAATTGCTGGGTCATAGCACCTATACGCGAGATGATCATTACTGTATCCAATGAACACGCACGGGGCTGATTTAGGACTTAACTTGTCACGTTTGTAAGGACCGAGATAGGGATAACACAAACACCTAAAGACACGCAGGAAGGAATAGTCAGGGACACTACCAAACAGCTTCTCGAAAGGAGATTGATTTTGTAAAACCGGAGTAGGCAGGCGATTTATCTAGTAGACAGCAGTGGAAAAAGCCTCTGCCCAAAATTTCTTTGGCAAGGAGGATTCAAACATTAAAGTGACACCCATTTCAGTTATGTGACATATTTTATGCTCAGCAAGCCCATTTGGCTGGGGTGTATGAGGACAGGAAATCCTATATTGAATACCACAATTATCAATAATAGTCTTGAAAGTGCCTTGAGTAAGTTCACGTGCACCATCACACTGAAAACATTTTATCGAAGTGGAGAATAAATTTTCAACCAAAGTTTTAAAACGCAAAAAATAGGAAGCACAATCGCTTTTATTTTTTTATTGGAAATAACCATGTGAAACGGCTAAAGTCATCAATAAAGATTACAAAGAAACGAAAACCAGAACATGAGTTGGTAGGGGCAGGGCCCCATACATCACAATGAACTAAATCCAAGGGCCGATCATTAACTCTATTAGATAAAATAAAAGGCAGTTTATGACATTTGCCTAAAGAACAAGAATTACAAACTTTAGCAGTAGGTAGAAAATCAGAAAACACAGCAGGTAGACCATTGTGCAAAGCAGAGATTACCGCTTTGAATGGATGACCCAAGCGATTGTGCCAAAGCTGGGAAGAGACACGCGAGACCGCTAAAGCTTGAGGTGGAGATGACGAGAAAACAGGCGAGACTGGGAGTAAATTCAACTGAAACCTGATTATCCCTAGTGAACTGCGAAACCAAAAGAAAATTGCAAGATAAACGTGGGACATGCAAAATACTTGGCAATAAGAGTGGACGAGATGAATGAATAAAGCGAGACGAGCCTTTATTATGAATTGAAAGAGACGTACTGTCACCAATGGTGACTTTATCAGAGCCATGTTATGGCTAAATTTGTTGCAGCAGGGAAGGATCGTTGACCATGTGAGAGGTAGCTCCTGAATCTGGAACCTAAGATTGAGGTGGAGTGGGCAATAGAGGTGGCTGATAAAGTTGGTGATGATGAAGACCAGCAAAATGGGAAGAAGGTGAAGTATCTATTGGAGCAGCATACCGAAAATGACAACGATAAGCCGCATGCCCTTATTTCCAACAAATCTGACACTTTCCACGTTAACCTTGACCATTACCACAATCATTGGAGGCTGATTTTGATGAGGAAGATTGTGGCACAACAGACTTGGTAGACAGTGAATTGGGTGATGCATCTTTAATGGAGGTAGCATAAAATTTCGCCAGGAAGGCTATGACCGAAGAGTTGTCAACAGAGGAATTAGTGTCATCCTCTAAAAGAAATCTCTGCTCATGGGTAAGTAATTTGGCTCGCAATTGATTAAAAGAAGGTGGTTTTTCAAGGTTCTCAATGGAAGTAATAAATGGACAATAGGAAGAGGGTAAACCATTAAGAGCAGCAAGAACAAGTTCACTATCAGAGATCGAGTCACCAACAACTGTAAGGGCATCAGAAAGAGCATGAACTTGTTGGAGAAATTCAGAAATAGAAAGATTATTTTTCTTAAGAGTCCGGAGTTGAGCGCGGAGAAGGGATTTGCGCGCCATGGATTCTTGCATGAACGGCTCCTCTAGAGATTTCCATAAAGCATGAGCACTGGAAAAACCGACGGATTGATGGACTAACGAATCAGAGAGCGTGGCTGTGATGCAAGATTGAACGAAACAATCAAATATTGTCCAATCGTCGAGAGAGAGAGAGAGGATAGTCTTCGGTCCATCTGCATCATTTATGATGTAGATGATCTTGACCACCCATTTTTATGGGTTAATCTCAGCCGCTAATTTCACTTTAAATTTTTTTAAAAAAGAATTATTATTATACGTAATGACCATCTTACCCTTTATCAATTAAATAAATGTAGGACCCACAAATTTTTAAAAATTAGTCAAATTCTTACTTGATCATGTCTCGTCAGTCTTTTTATAATCATAAAAGTAATCTTTAAATTTCACAAATTATATTTTTCTCCCTCCTTCATCTAAGAAAATCTATTGAGTTGTCTACCTTCACAACACCATGATTCCGCCATTTTCGAACCAACAAAGCTTTTTACAAAAATTCATTGAATTCCTAGATGTATAGAAATAGTACAAACATGTTATAATCTGGATAGGATATTCAGTAATTTGGATAGTATATGTGGTAATCTAGTATTAAGAAACCGTAATTCCTATTTACGATTTCTTAACACTAGATTACTACATATACTATCCAAATTACTGAATATACTATCTAGATTATAACATGTTTGTACTATTTCTATACATTTAGAAATTATTTATTTTAGTTTGACTTAAACAAGTTCCCTAGATTTAGTAAATATCATATTTTGAGGAATTCTCATTTACTATTACTCCAACAACTTCTTTATTTATTTATTTATTTATTTAAAAAAAATATATATATATATATATATAAATTATTTTAGGTACAATTTTTATAATCATACATATAATTTTCCTATAAATACTTACGACATTGTGCTTTAATTAATAAGTATATTCAACTTTATTGTACGTCAAGTCTACGACATTATATATAAATATATCAATGGGAGAAGAAAATATTTCACGATAGTACATTCATCAAAGGTGGACAGTTCAATAGATTTTTTTTGTAAAAAGCTTTGTTGGTTTGAAAATGGCGGAATCATGGTGCTTTGAAGGTGGACAGCTCAATAAATTTTTTTAGATGAAGAAGGGAAGAAAGTATAATTTTGTGAAATTTAAAGATACTTTTATGATTATATAAAGACTGAAACCATGACCAAGTAAAAATTTGACTAATTTTTAAAAATCTGTAGGTTCCTCCTTTATTTAATTAATAAAGGGTAAGATGGTCATTACGTGTAATGATTATTACTTTTTTTTAAATGTAAGGTGAAATCAGCAGCTGAGATTAACCCATAAAAATGGGTGGTCAAGATCATCTACATCAGAAATGATGTAGATGGACTGAATAATTTTCCGAGAGAGAGTAGTTTTGTCAGAGGAAGAGGAAGTAGTGTCTGGTTTGGTTGCGTCAAGAGAGAGAGTAGTTTTGTCAGAAGAAGATGAAGCAGTGTCTAATTTGGTTGGAGGTGGAATCGAGCCATCTATGTAACCAAGAAGCCGATTGAAGCGAAAGAAATTAAGTATTTGAGTTTTCCAGGTTAGAAAGTTGGTATGATCCAACAACACAGTAACATAGATTTTAACGTTGTAGGTGGGTAAGGCGGATACAGAAGCCATAGGAAAGGAGAAAAAGAAAAGCTGACAAAGAGAGATGGCGTGCTGTGAGTGGAGAGGTTTGTTTAGTTTTGTGTTTTAGTGTAGGACGGTGACGTAAGTCTTGTTGACTTCTGATACCATGTAAGTATAGTAGATTATATTGCACACTGAGAGGTTTACATCATGACACTATTTATAACACAGTAAGTTGCAGCAACAACTAAGATAAGGACAGAAGATAAATATAAGCTATAGAATTACAACAGGTAAGCTATACGAAACAGATTTGAAGTTATCTTCTATCAGTAATAATTAGTGCTAGCTCGATTCTCTCATAGATAAAATGTTTTATCTTTGTACATACTTGTCACATACTCTTTAACATGACATGTATAAGTCATTTCTCTCCTACTTTTCAATTGAATATTCTTTTCTTTTTAACTCACCAACTAGGTCACATCTTATATTACTAGGAGAGGCAACCATTAGGTGCATTCGAATCCATAGTGACACAAGCCTATGGGCGAATTTAAGTGTGTATTTTGTGGAGGCTTTCAACTTCACTAATTTAAATTATTTAACTCCAGCAACATTATTACTTTTAATCGAAGAAGTACTTAATTTTATTAATAAAATATTTTATATTTGTCTCCACCCATGCAACATATAAGTTTTGCATTGTTACTCAAAAAGTTTGTATAGTCCAGCCCAAGTGGTTAAGGGTCTTTAGATTAGGTTGCACAAGAAGCGCTTTGTGATGTTTTAAAAAAAATAAACAAATAAAAGATGAAGTTGTACTCTCGTAGAATACACACGTTGATCTCATTAAAACTTGGCATCGTATCACCTATATATGGTTAGAGATTTTTTTTTTTTTTTTTTTTTGTCGTATACGGCTTAGAGATTGAGGCAATTGAAATTTGTGGAAAGCTTTCCCCAAAGTCATTCAATGATTGGATTAAAAAGTAAGGAAGTGTTGAATTATGGATATTCATGAACACATAACAGTAACAGGCGTGTATGTCAACAGTAATTTGCGCATTATGTGAAAAGTATTCATGAATATTATTGTTTAAATAGTAGGCTGACAAGTACTATACAAATAATAAATACATAGCAACTATATTTATTTTATAAATAGACCTTCATTTAATTTAACATATAAAATAAAATTAATAGGATTGTCTCTAATTTTCTTTTATATTATAATATTTTGAAAGAGTTAAGTCATTCAGTGAGTTTCTCTTCCCAATTCTAACAATAGGAAACGATGTTTTTGCTTATTCTCCTCTTTGCTCTCCCTTTAATCATCGTCTTCATTATTCCAAGATACAAAACAATCGAAAAAACTCTTCATCCGCCTGGTCCTCCAAGGCTCCCATTTATAGGCAACTTGCATCAATTTGACACCAACAACACTCATGTGTACCTATGGAGACTTTCAAAAAGATACGGTCCAATCTTGTTCATGAAGCTTGGTTCTGTGCCAACACTTGTGATTTCTTCAGCAAGATTGGCCAAAGAGGTCATGAAAACAAACGATGCTATATTTGCTAGCAGGCCAACCCTTAAAGGCCAGCAAAAGTTATCCTACAATGGTTTAGATATGGCCTTTTCACCTCTAAACGATTATCTAAAAGAGATGAGAAAAATTTGTGTTGTTCATCTCTTTAGCCTTAAACAATCACAATCCTTTCGTCCTATTCGCGAAGATGAGGTCTTGCGTGTGGTAGGAAGGATATCGTCTCTTGCTTCTTCAGCTCACGTTATTAACTTGAGCGAGATTATGATGTCTCTAGCAAGCAGCGTCATCTGTAGAGTGGCTTTTGGCAAGAGGTATTGTCAAAAATTTTAAACTGTTAGAGAGAATTTATTATTATTATTATTATTATTATTATTATTATTATTATTATTCATTGGCTCACGCCTCCGCATGTCTTGGTGGAATTCATTTTTTAAATTTACAAATAGACAGACTTGAACTCATAATTTTTTGTTATCTAAGTTTTGATATCATATTAAGTTAGTACTTCATCCAAAATTATAAACTGTTACGAAGGAGTTTATTATTATTAGGGTAATTTACCGAAATGGTCCTATATTTTTGTTTTTTTTGACATTTAAGTTTTATATCTTTTATTTTGGACAAAATAGTCCTTCATCTTTCATTTTTGTGACAATTGTTAGTCATTGGAGCAAAATTCGTCAAAAAATAACGTTAGTAAGCATATAAATGGCACATGATCGCAAAATGCATAAACTTTAGGATGTTTATATTTTATTGCATGACAATTTTACCCCTAGAGATTTATGAATTTTGGGTCTACGTGTCATCTACGTGCTCATTAATGTTATTTTTTGACGAATTTTGCTTCAAGGACTAACAATTGTCACAAAAATGAAAGATGAATGATCATTTTGTCCAAAATAAAAGATACATGACTTAAATATCAAAAATGATAAAGATGTAAGACCATTTCAATAAATTACCCTTATTATTATTATTTGCTGTTTTCAACCCAGGTATGATGAGGAAGGATCTGAAAGCAGAAAGTTTGATGAACTTCTACATGAAACTCAGGCCATGTTTGCAAGCTTCTTTATCTCTGATTATTTTCCTTCATTGGGGTGGATAGATAAGCTCACTGGCATGATTTCGCGACTTGAAAAGAACTTCAAGGACTTGGATTCATTCTACCAAGAACTCATAGAGGAGCATCTAAGTCCAAATATGCCACAATCAATGAAAGGAGACATTATTGATATCTTGCTCCATTTGAGTCGAGAACAATCATCTTCATCACTTCACCTCACTTTGGACCACATCAAAGCAGTACTCATGGTAAGTTGATTATCAGCCTTTAGATGACTATCTGATTTTTTTTTTTTTTTTAATGTATTCAGTAGAAATTTTTTCTTACTAACAATTTGTAACAAGCCTACTGTTGAATTCAGTAAATAAATGAAATAAAACATGACGTCTCTGACATTTTAAACTTTTAGCTGAAGTAATCAATTATTTTGGTCACATCCTCTTTGGGAGTAGATGACTTCATTGCAGTTACTGTATAAGATAAATTTGACTTTTACATGCTTCATCATAGAATATTATTGCTGCTGGAACGAACACAAGTGCAGCAGCAACGGTTTGGGCTATGACAGCCTTGATGAAGAAACCCAAAGTAATGAAAAAGGTTCAAGCAGAAATCAGAGGTTTAGTTGGAAAGAAAAGTGTAGTTGATGAAGATGATATTCAGAAGCTTCCGTACCTCAAGGCAATCGTAAAAGAGACTTTGAGATTGTATCCGCCAGCTCCTCTCTTGGTGCCAAGGGAAACAATGGAAAGGTGCATCCTAGACGGATATGAAATTCAACCTAGAACTTTAGTTTTCGTTAATGCATGGTCAATTGGAAGAGATTCAGATTACTGGGAAAACCCTGATGAATTTTTGCCCGAGAGGTTTTTGAACAGTACGATTGATTTCAAAGGACAAGATTTTGGATTCATTCCATTTGGATCAGGTAGAAGGATATGCCCTGGATTTTCCATGGGAGTTGCAATAGTGGAGCTTGTACTTGCTAATTTTCTGTACTCGTTTGATTGGGAATTGCCTCCTGGAATGGAAAAAGATGATATTGACACCAATTGTTTGCCCGGAATTACCATGCACAAGAAGAATCCCCTTTGCCTTGTAGCAAAAAGCTTTGTATGATTAATTAGTCGTCATCTTTACATAAATAAGCTTACTGAATGCAAGATGACTCTTTGATCATAGCATTTGGCATTTCTAAACTAGATTAATTGAAGATATATTTGAATATTGTGAAGTGATGAATTTAGTCAATATGTATCTAGCCAAATGTCTTGTAGTTTTTTTAGATCCATATTAATAGATCTAATACATCCTACTACTAGCATAAATATATGTAGTATCATGGTATTTTGACGAGTGAAAAAAGTAAAATGAAGAAAAATATGAAGAACAAAAAAAAGAGTGCATATTGTAAAAGGTTGTAGTCTCTATCTTTTAAAATTTATTCTTGTAAGAAACATATATATTCTACTAGTTGTAAATTTATTTTTTCTTTTACTTGTAAGTAGTCACTTCACTGAGTAATTGACTAGCCAATTCTTGATAGTCATTAGCTACAAATTTGGACCATGGATATGAGGTATCAGCATATCACTGTGAAATGAAATTTTTCCGCATAAAAACAGAAGAAGATTTCGTGGACAGATACAAATCCTCATCTCTTTTATCGATTGATGGTTTCAGATAAAGAATATTTCTGATCATTCTAGAGACCTTATCTTCGCGAATTGGACGAAAAGATTGTTAGAAATTGATTTAATGAATGAAAGATCTAGAGACGAACAGAACAATAATAATAATAATAATGATAAAATAAAATAAAAACTCGAAATATTATAAAAATTCTAGAAATTACAAATGCAAACTAGGAGACCAAGGCTTGAGTTAGACTCAATGTCCTTAAAACTTTTTATGCTTAGTCTATAGATGCTAAACGTCTCTTTGAAGCAAACCTCTTAGAATACAATGAACTGACTTCTCATAATAGTTGTACTTCAAATCACGAGATCTTTCGAACTAATAAAGTTTGAACTCTCTCAAAACTATGTGAAATATGCAATGTTTTCTTTTGAAAAATTGATATCTCGAAAATTTTCCAGGCCCTGGCAATTTGGATCACATGCTGACCAACTTAAATCATTCTAATGAATTGCTATTAAATCCCTCTAATGAATTGCCATAAAGCCACGTAACAGCCATCAACATTTTAGCCATAATTACAATCACGGGCAATCACTTGAATTCTTGCACCGTTACTTTGAAACCTTGCAACGTCTCTTTCAATTCTTGCAACGTTTTAGCAGAGAAATAAATGAGATTACTTCGCAATATTTCTGATAAGGGAAAATTCCACATTTAGTCCTTATTATTTCTTTTGAGTTTTAGTTTAGTATTTATTATTTAAAAAATCTCGATTTTTTCATTATTATTTTTTCAAAAGTTTCAATTTTATATATATTGTTTAATTTTTTTAAATTTCATCCTTATTGTTTATCAAAAGTTTCAATTTCGTCCCTATTATTTTAAAAAAAATTTCAATTTCATCCTTATTATTTTCTTAAAGTTTCAAATTCGTCCCTATTATTCAAGGACTAAATTGAAATTTTAAGAAATAATAGGGACGGATTTGATTTTTTTTTAGAAAATAATAGGAGCTAAATTGATTAATTTTGAACAATAGGGACCGATTTAAAACTTTAAAAAAATAATAACGACGAAATTGAGATTTTTTGAAAATAATAGGGATAAAATTGAGACTTTTTTAAAAATAATAGGAACAAAATGGGGATATTTTAAATAATTGGGACCAAATTAAAACTAAAAGAAAACAATAGGGGCTAAATGTGACATTTTTCCTTCTGATAATTAATTAACTTCATATAAAAAATATTGAAGAAAAATAAAGCCAAGCCCGAACCCATGTCTATGAACCGAGTCGTACCGGGACATGCGCATAATGGTTCAGATCAAACCCAATGGAAGGTAGGTCATCCCATTGTATACATAGTGTCTCTTGGGCCCAAACCCAAATCTCAAACTTGGAATATATAAATTGATCTTAATGGCTTTATTTTTTCCTTTTAACCTCAAATTTCTCATTCATCACTCATTTCCTAACAATCCCCCACATAAATGAAAATCAGCTAGTTAGAATATAAAAATATATATATGCAGACTTGAGAGAGAGTTCGATAGAAAAGATACTGCATCAAGATAGATAGCTTTAGGCCTTGAACCTTCCTTAGTTAAAACTGTCGGATTTACTCGCTAACCAGTGAACGCGATGTCTTGAACTGTTCAACTTTTACGTAAACTAAGACAATGGAGTCCACACAGTATCCCTCTGGACATTGTTTAAGTTCTCACTGTTGTGTTCATTTCGGCCTTAAACAACTCTCAAATTCATGAGTACTCTAGATAATTTAGCCTTAGAAATTCTCATAGGATCGACTCACTCCCTACTCATATATGTGATCACTTATCAAGAGTATCCTGTAATACCCCTACTTGGATTCCCAAGATATAAGTATCATTAAAACCATAGCTTAACCTACACCACATACAAGTTGCACTGTTTGCTCATTATAGGAATAGGAGGTAGTGATACCCCCACAGTACTCCCACTAAGTTGTACATAATTCAGTTTTTCCCTTTAAAAATAAATCCAAGGATCTTCTATCAACAAGGTAGGGTTTACCATTATGACGACTCTTTAAAAATAAGCTTAAGACCCATTCCTCTCAACGATTTATAGACTTCTTCTTTATTTAATCATTTTGTTAGCGGATCCACAATGTTATCTTTTGACTTTATATAGTCAATCAAGATAACCCCATTAGAGAACAATTGTCTAAGAGTATTATCTCCATGACGAATATGTCTAGAATTATCGTTATATATACTACTATGTGCTCTTCTAATCGTCGATTGACTATCTCAGTATATGCAGATAGTTGACATAAGTTTTGGCCAATTTCGAATATCCTCTAAGAACTGTCAAAGTCTATCAGATTCTACAATGAATTTGGCAACAACACATTGTTAGCTTAGAAAATCCCTAGAAATAGTTGCACTTTCCATAGCAAAGACATATCCACTCGTAAATTATAAGTCTTCCAAATATGATATCCAATTAATATCACTGTATCCCATCTGAGACAATTGGACACCTCGTATAATGCAACCCATAGTTCTAAGTGTATCTCAAATACCACAGAACTCTTATCATAGCTTTCAACATAAGCTATATTGGGTCTCATGCAATTCATGATATTCATTGGACTACCAAAAAACACAAATACTCCAAGTGAAATATTCATTTACCAATAAATATATATGCATCAAGTTTTTCTCCAAAATTTTAAAATTAACACTAGATGTAAACTAACATCAGAAATAACCTCAACAAGATTATCTACCTCAGTGACGTTTGCTTGTCCACATACAAGTTTGTCACTGAAATAGTAGTTCCCACCGAACTTCTTGTAGTTTTCCTTGTGATTTTGGCAAAAAAGCCCACTTTTGCTTGATTGACCATAAGGATTATCAACCAATATTTCAGAGATGTGGTTATCTCCATCAATATCCTTTAAGAATATAATTCTTATACTAAAGGTCAGAATACTTCGATGCTTCAATTGCAGTCACAACTTGACTGTTTGGATTATTACCTAACTTTGGTGTATCCATTTTCAAGAACCTTACAAGGTTCGGTGTGGTCAGGTCGGCTAGCATTTTCTGCTGCCATTTCTCAAGTCTTTCCCGTTGAAACTTTCAAACCTCTCACCATATCCAACAGGAGTCGATGCAACAAACACGCTAGCCGAAGCAATGGCCACAATCGATCTCAATAGAACATTTTCATTCTCGAATCCACCTCCAGTCAAGATTATAGTTTGTTCATTAGATCCAAAGTTCATGTTTTCAGTCTGAGTAGTTATTGTAAAGAGTTTATTTTCCTTTTTATTAAGTCAAAGGTTCAAAAAGCTGCACTTTTAAAGAACAAGATTAAAAATGCAAGAAGAGATATTTGTCTAACAAAAGTACTGCTAATATCTTAATAGAAAATATATTACCAAAATTAATAAGATCTAGATGCATATATTATCATGCAAATAAGAACCAGAATAATATCTTCGGAAATTATCTAAACAACACGTTCTCAAAATTTATAACAAACTAGCTTAGCATATTATATTATTAAAATAACATAAGAGCTTGTCTTACCACCCAAATTGACAAACTATAGAAAGACTTCTAATAGCATATGTTATTATATAACTAGAAAGTCAGGAACCTTACATGCACGCATAACAATTGTACTGTAATGATTTACAAATTATATTAACACTATATACTATTACAAACCTTAACAGCAAATGCATAGAATATATTATTATATACTAATACAATAATCAAAATGATAACCAATAAGAATGCTAGAACCTTAAGATTTCAGAATGGAAACGAATTAAAAAGCCTTAAGATGTTATTAGATCGAAATTGATACGACATGCAAGTGTAATATTGAAGAAACATGTAAATGGTAAATAACTCGTTAATTTAATGAATGAAAGATCTAGAGATGAACAGAACAATAATAATAAATAAAATAAAATAAAATAAAAACTAGAAATATTATAAAAATTCTAGAGATTACAAATACAAACCAGGAGATCGATGTTTGAGTTAGATTCAATGTCCTTAAGGCTTTTTACGCTCCGTTTTTAAGTGTTGAACATCTCTTTGACGCAAGTCTCTCAAAATACAACGGACTGATTTCTCGTAATAGTAGCACTTCAAATTACGAGATCTTTCGAACTAACAAAGTTTGAGCTCTCTCAAAACTATGTGAAATATGCAATGTTTTCTTTTGAAAAATTGATATGTCGAAAATGTTCCAGGCCCTGGATATTTATATATAGTGCAATTTGGATCACATGCTGACCAACTTAAATCATTCTAATGAATTGCTATTAAATCCCTCTAATGAATTTCCATAAAGCCACGTAACATCCATCAACATTTTAGCCATTACAATCACGTGCAATCACTTGAATTCTTGCAACGTTACTTTGAAACCTTGCAACATCTCTTTGAATTCTTGCAACGTTTTAGCAAAGAACTAAATGAGATTACTTCACAATATTCCTGATAATTAATTAACTTTATATCAGAAATATTGAAGAAAAATAAAGCCAAGCCCAAACCCATGTCTACAAACCGAATCGTACCGGGACATGCGCGTAATGGTTCTGATCAAATCCAATGGAAGGTAGGTCCTCCCATTCTATACATAATGCCTCTTGGGCCTAAACCCAAGTCTCAAACTTGGAATATATATGTTGAGCCAATTACCTTGATTGGCGATTGATTAATTAATTGGAGATTATTAAGGCCATTATTGATTGGCTATGTTTTTCCAAAACTTATGATATTACCATAACTTGTGCTTTTACCTTTTATATTGTGCAGGAAAAATCTTATGGTAACTTACCATATGTGAAGAAGATTTGTGCTAATTAAGGAATGACATTTATTGTATATTCACAAGGAAAAGAAGAACAGGGTTTTATGAGTAAAGACTTTTTCTTACAGCCCAAGACAATATGCAGCAACAATCTTGTATTTATATAGCAGCAATCACGATAGAAAAGTTGAAGCAGAAACAGAGAGCAACAAGAGAAAATACAAGAGAGTTTTCTGTCCAGTGTTCCAAGTGATGTTGCAACACGATCTGAGTTCTAGTGCTTGACTGTATTAAATGTTGCAATTTTGTTTTATTTGACAGTAAGTCATGAGCAATTTGTATGAGTCTTTGAGTGATTAGATTACTGTCTTCTTTATTTATTCTTCGGAAGAAGAAGGTGTAGTTCTCGGGAGAGAACGTTGCAAGTCGAGGAGAGCTCGCCAAACCGAAGTTCGTTAAAGAGTTCTTCATCTAGGCGTCAAAGGTCAAGAGAGAGTCTTTACTTGTGTAAGTCCATTGATGTTGTAACTTGTTGTTTCTTAATGAACAGGTTTGTTGGACCAAGGGAGGTCCCGTGGACGTAGACCGCATGGTTGAACCTCGTTAAATCTTGGTGTTCTTTATTACTGTTATAGTTTTATTATTTCCGCTGCTATTTACTGTTACTACTCATGTTGGAACATTAAGTGGAATAAACTAACTAAGCAACTAGAGAAACAGTTTGTTAACGATCTGTGATAGAACAAATATTCTAGCTAATGTTGCAACATCACCTGTAACAGAGTTATAACAGAATCACTCTACACCAGGTTATTGCATCCTATTTTTAGTCTTGATCACAGAGCTTTATTGATTAAACATATTAGTCATCTTGCTGTGAAATTAATCCATACTTATACTGCATAACTTTTAACAAGTGGCATCAAGAGCAGGTTACGAACCAATTCGGTTAGATTCTTAGGAGTTTTGAGTTGTTGACTTGCAGGAATAGGTATAGACACTTTGCGGGATGGAGGTTCAGTTACCAAACCACTACTATTGAATGGCTCAAACTACTCATACTGGAAGTCACGTATGAGGGCGTTTATCAAGTATATTGATGAGAAAGCATAGAAAGCAGTTCTAACAAGTTGGGTGCATCCCACAATTACCGATGTACAAGGCAATGTTGCACCAAAACCTGAAACACAATGGACCAAAGCATAAGATCTATTGGCAAATTACAATTCCCAAGCATTGAATGCCATCTTCAATGTCGTTGACATAAACCAATTCAAATTGATTTCAACATGTGAATCAGCCAAAGATGCATGGGTGAAATTAGAGATGGCATATGAAGGCACTGCAGCTGTAAAGGTATCAAAACTTTAAATTCTTGCGACAAGATTTAAAGAATTGAAGATGAAGGAAGATGAAACTATCATGGAGTTCAATGCCAGGTTGTGTGATATTGCCAATGAGGCCTTTGCCTTGGGGGAGAAATATTCAGATTTGAAGTTGGTGAGAAAAGTACTAAGATCACTTCCAGACAGGTTTGCTATCAAAGTTGCAGCAATAGAATAGTCCAAAAATATTGATGAAATCAAGATTGATGAGTTAATGGGCTCTCTTCAGACGTTTGAAATGAAGTTTAAACCAAAGAAGAAAGAAAAGAGCATTGCCTTTAAAACAGGTTTCGAAAATCAAGATGATCAATACTCTTCTGATGATATCACAGAATCTTTAGCTTCACTCACAAAGGATGTCAACAAAGTGCTAAAAATATTGGAGAAGCAGAATGTCTCGTCAAATTGTGAAATGTTGAAGAAGGAAAAAAGAATACAATGTTATGAATGTGAAGGCTTTGGACATATGCAATCTGAATGTGGAAACATTATAAAGAATAAGAAAAAGGCTATGAACATCACATCGATTGATGAAGACTTGGAAAAGTATACGGACAGTGATGAAGAGCACATCAACAACATTGTTGCATTCAATATTGCAACAGTCCAATGTGATGATAAGTTAAGCATAGAAGATGGTGCAAACAGTGTTGTAACAGATGAAGAAACATGCAGCTTATAGTCAGAAAATGATGATGATTTGGATGTAGAAGAAGTCTTGAAAGCTTACAAAGAGATGTACAAAAAATGGGTGATCGTGTACAAGAAAAATCGAGGATTGGAGGTAAGAGTCACAGAATTGAAGAAACAAATATTAGAACTAAAGAAATTGGATGCCAAAAGACTGCAGGAAGTGCAGATGCTGTAACATGACTTAAAGTAGATGCAGCGAAATATAAAAATGCTAAATTCTGGAACTGAAAAATTGAATCACATGTTATCCATTCAGAAATTAAGTAGAGATCATAGTGGACTCGGTTTCTATGAAGGAGAATCTTCTGGTACAACTATCTTTGTTAAAAGTTCAAATCACCCAAAATCTGAACATGAAGATGTGACTGCTCAGAACAACAGTAAAAGTGTCTTGGTATCTGATGTTCCGACAACACCAACAACATTGCAGAGGCAATATGGGAAAAAGAAAAATAGGTTCATTCATACATGTCACTACTGTTTTGCACTTGGTCACATCAGACCTCATTGTTTCAAACTCCAAAGAATGTAGGAAAAAGGTAAGTCTTTCAATCAGCAAAAGAGATCCTCACATATGTTTTTGCAACACAAGGTAAGACAATTTTGAGTTAAAAATTTTGATTTAAATTGTTTTGCTGCTTATACATCTACACAAGCCTATGCTGCTAACTCTTGGTATGTTGATAGTGGATGTTCTAGCCACATGACAGGTATGCGTAAAGATCTCAGCAACTATAGGAAATGTGATGAAGGGCAAGTTACATTTGGAGATGGTGTTAAAGAAAAAGTTCTAGGCAGAGGAACACTTGAGATTGAAAGGTTTCCAAGGCTCAAGAGAGTAC
Organism: Ehretia macrophylla; assembly: GCA_037974665.1. Classification (NCBI taxonomy): domain Eukaryota; kingdom Viridiplantae; phylum Streptophyta; class Magnoliopsida; order Boraginales; family Ehretiaceae; genus Ehretia; species Ehretia macrophylla. Next base: position 34,193,109 of record CM075771.1, read on the forward strand.
TGCTTGTTAAAGGGCTAAAGGCTAATCTTCTTAGTATCAGTCATGTGAAACCCCACTTTTCTATCTTATCTCGTTTTGCGTGCTTTATCTCATTTTGCGTGAATTAACCTGTCTATGTGCTATGTGACTTAGAATGTGGTAATTTTGGTATCAATACTCCTAGAACATGCTAAATGTGCATTCATGAAATTTTCATAAAAAAACGGAGTCATAAATTTTATCATCGATTTTCAGTGAATAGTATTTTTGAAACACGTCCGCTAAAATTTTGAAACTGGTATTTTTAACCCTTCTAGACCTAGTCCACGGACTTTAATAGACCTGTGTTCGATTAAAACAGTTTTAAAATTGTCTTAGGAATTTATTAGGATTTTTACACCGACTTTTGCAAAAATCGAGTTTTAAGCCGACTCGGGTGAAATTGTTTGATTGTAAAACTTATTGTCACCTAAAAATAACCTACTTGAGCTATCTTGGGTGTTGAATAATTGTTTTGAACTTTGGTGATCAAGAAAATGCATTTAAAGTCAAGAAAACACAAAAATACTAAGTTAATTCAACTTTGACTTCATTTAAAATGTTGACTTTTAAGCTTATATCACCAACACACATTGCAAAAGTACAAAAACACCTTCCATTTCACACACATGGCCGAGAGTTTCATGAGAGAATAAGCCAAAGAGTTTTCAAGGTTTTCAAAGCAAAATTTCAAAGAAAAACCTAGTTTTTGTTCGTAGAATTTCATGCCGAGTTGGATTCCGCTTGTTGGGCACGCATTGCACGCATTCCTAAGCTTTTATCACATCAAAGGTGAGAGAAAAATTCTAGATCTCAAAACTCATCTTTTGTGTTTTTGCGTAGAATTGAATATCGAACCGTTAGAATGTTAATATGATGTTAGATTATTTCTCCGTGCATGCTAGGGATCATTTATATGTAATCCTACGAGATTTGAACGGTTGTAGCATAATTATTATTTTTCGGGTATTTAAAGTTGATTAATTTGCTAAATGTTGATTATTTTGAGTTGTGTTGATCGGAATTGATTGTCGTCGATTTCTAAAAGTTTGTTAATTACATGGTAGCGCCGTTGTAATGCCGAATTTTTGATTGTGATATCCGTGCCAATGTAAGACTTTTATATGCTTTGTAGTTCATAATGTAAAAGATGTTGAAAAGATAATGAATTAGTTGATGTTGTCTTAGTAGCCTTTCTTTTGTTTATGATTAGGTTGTTAGATTGGCTCAATATGTTTTTGTAATGTATATTAAGGTTCATGTATTATGTTGGAACGGAGGCATATAACGAGGAATATTTATTGTATAATATGGTTATGATGTATGTTGTTATTTTATTGAGGAGTTGTCTGTTGTATGGTTTGTGGAGTTGATGTATGATGTCCTATTGAGGTGGGTTTAGAGGCTCGGTATCTTATTTACTGTCGTTATACTGCTGAAATTTTGTTGCGTCCTGACTGATTATAGGAGGGATCGAGTTGGGGCGTGACATTTAAGTGGTATCAGAGTGCATGTTAGTTGTCAGCCGGGGTATTCTCGGAATGTGGGTAATGGTCTTAGCATGAAAGTATGTATGAAAAAAAGAAAAGTGATCTATGTATTAATATGATTAAATGATTAAGTGATTAAGTAATTATGTGATTTAGTGCTTATGTGATTATGTGATCAATTTGTTTATGTGTTTTATATGACTTTGTTGTTTATGTGCTAATAGTTGTTCATAACCTGTTTACGTGCTATAACTTGTGCTAACTCTTTGATTAGTAGAATGACGGGCAGACCGAGAACTAGAGGTAGGCCTGAGATGACTGATGAGACTCCTGGTAATACGGCACCGGGCCGTGATAGGGGTGATGACCGTTTGGGGGTAGCTATGGAGAGGATTGCTGAGTTAGTGGCCGGACAGGCTCAGTTGTTAGCAGGGCAGGCTGCCCAGACTCAGGCTTGGCAAGCTCAATTGTTGAATGTGCAGGGTGGAAACCACGGGCGTGGTACCCTAAAAGAGTTCTTAGGGTATCATCCACCTAGATTTTAGGGGGAGCCGGATGATAGGAAGGCTGAGGCGTGGATTAGCAAGGTGGAGAAAATTTATGATCCTCTTGATTATACCGATGAGCAAAAAGTCTCATTTGTCGTGTACTTGTTAGATGATGAGGCAGAAGAATGGTGGCGCACAGTGAGAACTAGTTGGGCGACTCAGGGTATTCCGTATGTTTGGGGTACCTTTCTGATGGCTTTCTGGGCAAAGTATGTCCCGAGGATCGCAAGAGAACAGAGAGAGGTAGAGTTTCTAGCCTTAGTGCAGGGAGATGCTTCAGTGGCTCAGTATGAGGCCACCTTTACTCGATTGTCCCATTATGCACCGGAGTATGTGGCTGATGAGGAGCGGAGGACTCGTAGATTCATGTTGGGGTTGAGGCTCGAGATTCAGGATGTGATGGCTCTGAATCGGTATGATATATTCACTGAGGCTTTTGAGGCAGCTTCTAAACTAGAGAAGAGAAAAGGGGATCAGCTTGTGTCTAGTCAGCCCAGTAAGAGGCCATATTAGCTGTAGTATCAGCAGAGTATGTATAGGTCTCCCGTACAGAAGGTTGTGTACAGGCCACCAGTTCAGCAGGGTTCTTTTAGGCCACAGGGGCAGCAGAGTTATTATCGGCCTCAGTTTCAGTAGGGGTCATATCAGGTTCAGTCCCAGTTCAGGCCAGCCCAGTCTCAAGGTCAGTACAGGCCCAGTTTGGTAAGGCCTCAACAGCAGCAGGCTAGATCAGCTATTTCTTCAGCTCCTGGTTCTTTTAGGGGCAGTATTAGTGCATCATCACCGCAATGTACTCACTGCAACCGAACAGGGCATGTGGAGGCCGATTGCAGAGTGAAAGCAGGGACGTGTTTAGGTTACGGCAGCATTCAGCACAGGGCGAGGGATTGCCCTAGGTTTGCGAGGACTGAGGGTCGAACAGCGACTTAGGGTTATCAGGGCCGACCTGTGGCCAGTGCACCTCAGCAGCAGCGGATTCAGGCTTGGGCCTACGCAGTTGACTTAGAGGAGATGCCTGAGGAGACTGCAGTTGTGGAAGGTAACTTCCTTATACTTGATCAACTTGTTAAAGTGTCGATTGATTCTGGTGCTACACATTCTTTCATTATTCCTGCTTGTGTGCAACGTGTTAATATGCAACCTGAAAGATTGCCTTATGTGGTTGAGATTAGTACCTCTTTGACTGATAAGTATGTGACTGGCCTAGCTTGTAAAGATTGTATAATACATGTTAAGGGGCATAATTTTCCTTCGGACCTTATCTTATTTCCTATCCGGGGGTATGATGTTATCTTGGGTATGAATTGGCTTTCTAAGTATGATGCCCAGTTGAACTGTAGAACCAAGGTAGTACAGTTTCATTTGCCAGATCAACCAGTAGTTGAGGTAGTAGGGAACCGGGGTGCAAAGATGAGTTTTGTTATCTCAGCAACTAAAGCTGTTAAGTTGGTGAGTAAGGGGTGTTCGGGTTATCTAGCTTATTTGATCAACAAGCCATCTGATAAGCTACAGCTAGAGGAAGTCCCTATTATTTGGGAATATCCCAATGTATTTCCCGAGGAGTTGCCAGAGTTACCGCCAGAGAGAGATGTGGAGTTTATGACTAATCTTATTCTCGGTACTCAACCTATTTCTAAATCAGCGTACCGGATGGCACCAGCTGAGTTGAAGGAGTTGAAGACTTAGTTGCAGGAGTTATTGGAGAAGGGATTTATTCAGCAAAGTTCTTCACCTTGGGGAGCTCCTGTTTTATTTGTGAAGAAGAAGGATGGTACCTTGAGATTGTGTATTGATTACCGTGGTTTGAATCAGGTGACCATCAAGAACAAATATCATTTGCCACTGATTGACGAGTTGTTTGATCAACTTCAGGGAGCCAAAATCTATTCTAAATTTGATTTGAGGCAGGGGTATTATCAGCTTCGGATTCGTATAGAGGATGTTTCGAAGTCTACCTTCAGGACTCGGTATGGGCATTATGAGTTTGTTGTTATGCCCTTTGGATTAACTAATGCACCGGCAGCATTCATGGATCTTATGCATCGGGTTTTTCAGCCGTATTTATACCAGTTCGTGGTAATCTTTATTGATGATATCTTGGTCTATTCTAAATCTGAATCGGAGCACGAGCAACATATACGACTTGTCTTACAGAAGCTGCAGGAGCATCAGTTGTTTGACAAGTTCAGCAAATGTGAATTTTGGCTGCAACGCATATCTTTTCTTGGCCATGTTATTACACAGAGCGGTATTTCTGTAGATCCCACTAAGATTGAAGTAGTGATGTCTTGGAAACGTCCGGAGAATGTTTCGGAGGTTCGTAGCTTTCTTGGCTTGGCGGGTTATTACCGTAGGTTTGTCAAGGACTTCTCAAAGATTGTTGGGCCACTTTATAAGTTGACTCAGAAACGAACTATTTTTGCTTGGGATGAAAAGTGTGAAAGTGGGTTTCAGGAGTTGAAAAAGAGGTTGACTACTGCTCCAGTACTTGCTCTACCAGAGGGGACTGATAATATGGTTATTTACAGCGATGCATCCAATGAGGGCTTGGGATGTGTTCTTATGCAGGATGGCCGAGTTATTGCCTATGCTTCCCGGAAGTTGAAGCCTTATGAGGTGAATTATCCGACTCATGATCTTGAGTTGGCAGCAATTGTCTTCGCACTGAAGAAATGGCGTCATTATCTGTGGGGTAGTAAGTTCGAGATTTTCACTGATCATAAGAGTCTGTACTTGTTCTCACAGAAGGAGTTGAATATGCGCCAATGGAGGTGGATGGAACTTCTTGGAGATTATAATTGTTCTATCAATTATTTGCCTGGCAAGGCAAATGTTGTAGCAGATGCTCTCAGCCGGAAGGCAAGTGTTGCTTTTTTGGCTGTCAAGAAATGAGAGATTCTTGAGGAATTCACTTATTGGAGACCGGAGTTGACTCAGGTTGGGGTGATGTGTTCACATCTCCGTATTCAACCTTTATTGCTGTCTCAGATCAGGGAAGCTCAGCAGCTTGATGTTAAACTTCAGAAGATCAAAGATCAGATCACAGATGATCAGTTTGACTTTAAACTGCATGAGGATGGTATTCTTCGGTTTCAGAACAGGGTTTGTGTTCCCGATGAACCGGGCTTGAGGCGAGGTATTCTGGAGGAAGCTCATAATTCTAAGTACACCATTCATCCTAGTGAAAACAAGATGTATCGGGACTTGAAGCAACATTATTGGTAGAATAACATGAAGAGGGAAGTTGCTTAGTTTGTATCTAGATGTTTGACTTGTCAGACGGTGAAAGCCGAACATCAACGACCTGCAGGTTTGCTTCAGCCGTTGGCTATACCAGAGTGGAAGTGGGAGCATATTACGATGGATTTCGTCACTGGTTTGCCTAGAACACCGAGAGGTAATGATGCAGTTTGGGTTGTCGTGGATCGTTTGATGAAGACAACTCATTTTATTTCGATAAGGATGGGAGATGAGGTTACAAAGTTGACGGATCTTTATTTGGATCAGATTGTTAGACTTCACGGGATTCCATCTAGTATTGTCTCAGATCGAGATCCTCGATTTACTTCTCGTTTGTGAGAGAAACTTCAGGAGACCTTGGGTACTCAGTTGAACTTAAGTACAGCGTATCATCCACAGACCGACAGTCAGTCTGAGCAGATTATTCAGATTCTAGAAGATATGCTTAGGGCTTGTGTTCTGGACTTCGGGAAGAACTGGGAGAAACATCTACCACTTGCCGAGTTTGCCTATAACAATAGTTATCAAGCTACTATTGGGATGGCACCTTTTGCAGCTCTTTACGGTCGTAAGTACCGTTCACCTTTATATTGGGACGAGGTAGGGGAGATGAAGACTATTGATCCGACTATCATGCCATAGCTTCTTGAGAAGATTGAGAATGTTCAGTTGATCAGGCAGAGAATGCTTACGGCGCAGAATAGATTCAAGAGTTATGCTGATAAGCGTCGTCGGGACTTGGAGTTTGCAGTCGGAGATCGGGTTTTCTTGAGATTGTCTCCTCGTAAGGGGTTTGCTCGTTATGGTAAAGGTGGAAAGCTGAGTCCGAGATTTGTTGGGCCGTTTGAGATTACCGGCAGGGTTGGTAAGTTGGCATATTGGTTGGCTTTACAGAAAAACTTCTCTAATGTCCACGATGTATTTCACGTGTCTAATTTACGAAAATATAATCCGGATCCTTCTCATATTTTTGAGCCAGAGCCATTACAGCTTCATGAGAATCTGACTTATGAAGACCATCCGATTCGTATTCTTGATCAGATGGAACGAGAGTTGAGGTCGAAGAAGATTCCGATGGTTAAGGTGTTGTGGAAGCATCACGACATTGAGGAAACGACTTGGGAGATACGAGATCAGATGCAGCAACAGTACCCAGATCTGTTCAGTACATCAAGTAAGAATTTCGAGGACGAAATTTCTTTAAGGGGGGGAGAATGTGAAACCCCACTTTTCTATCTTATCTCGTTTTGCGTGCTTTATCTCGTTTTACGTGAATTAATCTATCTATGTGCTATGTGACTTAGAATGTGATAATTTTGGTATCAATACTCCTAGAACATGCTAAATGTGCATTCATGAAATTTTCATAAAAAACGGAGTCAGAAATTTTATCATCGATTTTCAGTTAATAGTATTTTCGAAACACGTCCGCTAAAATTTTGAAACTGGTCTTTTTAACCCTTCTAGACCTAGTCCACGGACTTTAATAGACCTGTGTTTGATTAAAATGGTTTTAAAATCAGCTTAGAAATTTATTAGGGTTTTTACACCGACTTTTGCAAAAATCGAGTTTTAAGCCGACTCGGGTGAAATTGTTTGATTGTAAAACTTCTTTTCACCTAAAAATAACCTACTTGAGCTATCTTGGGTGTTGAATAATTGCTTTGAACTTTGGTGATCAAGAAAATGCATTTAAAGTCAAGAAAACACAAAAATACTAAGTTAATTCAACTTTGACTTCATTTAAAATGTTGACTTTTAAGCTTATATCACCAACACACATTGCAAAAGCACAAAAACACCTTCCATTTCACACACATGGCCGAGAGTTTCATGAGAGAATAAGCCAAAGAGTTTTCAAGGTTTTCAAAGCAAAATTTCAAAGAAAAACCTAGTTTTTGTCCGTAGAATTTCATGCCGAGTTGGATTCTGCTTGTTGGGTACGCATTGCACGCATTCCTAGGCTTTTATCTCATCAAAGGTGAGAGAAAAATTCTAGATCTAAAAACTCATCTTTTGTGTTTTTGCGTAGAATTGAACATTGAACCGTTAGAATGTTAATCTGATGTTAGATTATTGCTCCATGCATGCTAGGGATCATTTTTATGTAATCCTATGAGATTTGAACGGTTGTAGCATAATTATTATTTTTTGGGTATTTAAAGTTGATTAATTTACTAAATGTTGATTATTTTGAGTTATGTTGATCGGAATTGATTGCCGTCGATTTCTAAAAGTTTGTTAATTACGTGGTAGCGCCGTTGTAATGCCGAATTTTCGATTGTGATGTCCGTGCCAAAATCCGAAAATTTCAGCCATGACACACTAGGGTTTTAGGGTTATTGAGCATGATTTGGATATGTTTTGGTTGGTTTCCGAGGGGGCTAATGTAATTGATTGAATGGGTGAGTGTTTGAAACTGATTTGGAGTTGTTTGGATTAGTAGAATGTAAGATATGATTATTTGAAGTTTAAGTTATCTTTCTTTAAAATGTTAGATTGAGCCTTAGTTGATTGGGTGTGGTTTGAGTGATTGAATTGTGAGTTGTTGATGGGTAAATTAGGGTTTGATTGTGTGTTTAATGCATGTTCGGTTAGATGGCCTACTTTGTCATCTAACTTAGTTATTTGTCGTTAAATTGGTTATTGATGTTATTATGATGATAATATGATTATTGATTGATGATTGATGCCGGGAGGTAGGCAGTTCTGCTAGACTGTCCTCCTGTGAATGATTGATGTTTATTATTATTGTTGAGTCTTTGGTATGTGTGTGCCACCTCTCGGGCAGCATCGGGCTGTCGGGTTGATAACGGCATGACTACCAGAGACTACCTCCAGCTCGCATGACGGAGGTGTCATGGAGGGCGAGGCTAGTGGGGTACCTCGGATGCGTGAGTTTATGGGAGTCACAAGAAGGCTGTTATGATCGTGATGGCGTTTGGAGCTACACCAGCTAGTGTATCCTTTATTGAATGGTCATTATAGTTATGTGATGATAGTATTATTGATGTTATTGTATGTTTACTTGCTCAAAATATTATTTCCAAGGAGCTTAGTAAACCTTGCTCGAGATCTATCAGATCCTCACTGAGCTTATTTTATATAAGCTCACTTTCTATTATTGCATGCCTACAGGTGTACTTTCGCAGGATTACGGGTACGTGCCTCCTAAAGAGAAAAATGTGCATTACGTGGATGAGTCTTATGTTCCGGAGTCTTATCCTTGATGTTGTATTGTTTTACTATCTTGTAAATTAACTTAGTAGACTTTTATATGCTTTGTAGTTCATAATGTAAAAGATGTTGAAAAGATAATGAATTAGTTGATGTTGTTTTAGTAGCCTTTCTTTTGTTTATGATTAGGTTGCTAGATTGGCTCAATATGTTTTTGTAATGTATATTAAGGTTCATGTATTATGTTGGAACGGAGGCGTATAACGAGGAATGTTTATTGTATAATATGGTTATGATGTATGTTGTTATTTTATTGAGGAGTTGTTTGTTGTATGGTTTGTGGAGTGGATGTATGATGTCCTATTGAGGTTGGTTTAGAGCCTCGGTATCCTATTTACTGTCGTTATACTGCCGAAATTCCGTTGCGTCCTGACTGATTATAGGAGGGGTCGAGTTGGGGCGTGACAAGTCAATTGTGTGATCAGGGTTTGTTTGTGAATTTCACTAAAGATGGTTGCCATGTGTTAGATGTATCTAATAATTGTGTACTTACAGGGAAAAGGTCATCTGAAAACTGCTACATGCTTACACCATCTCATGAACAATCATTGTCGTGTTACAACAATACCTGCGCAGTTCGAGGTGTGCCAAAGCGAAGGAGCAAGCAGACAGGAAAATCGATAGAAGAAGGAAGCACTAGTAAGATGAATACTAATGTTGCAGACGGTGTTGCAACAAAGACCAAGAAATCTGCTGTGACAGATACTATTGCAATGCTAGAAACAGAAATTGAGTAGGAAGACATTGGTTCGTGCGATGTTACAACAAGAAGTGTAACAACAGAAGTTAGCACTAAAGAAATTCAAGCTGAAATGCCTCAAGTTTACAAAATTCATGCTGTAGAGGATGTGAATGGATCAATACATGATAGAATCCGAACTAGAGGTAAATCCAAGTTGAATTATTGGGACATGGTAATGTATATGTACTATACTTCTCTCTTAGAACCCAAAAATGTGAAAGATGCTTTATAAGATAAATTTTGGGTAAATGTTATGCATAAGGAATTGAATCAATTTATCTGTGAACTTGTTGAAATTGGAACCATTGTTTTAGAACATGTTGCAACAGAAAATCAATTGAAAGATATCTCCACTAAAGCTTTAGATCCTTTGAGAATTGAAACCCTAAGAAAAGCTTTAGGGATTTGTAGTTTATAATATTGCATCATGGATTGCCACAAGAGCTTGAAAGAAGCTTGAGAAATCTAAAAGTCCAATATTCAATTCAACTTGTGATTTAGTTAGTGAACCATACTTCCTTGTACACACTGAATACTGATTGAGAAAGCTAATCTTGATAGTCTGCAAGTACAGAAGCTTGAACGTTCTGATGACTAGGGATAAAGAGAGAAGTCTCTCTAAATACATTCCTGTATTCTATTCATCCTTGAGATCAAAAAGAAAAAAAAGGCAGGAAATAATGTGGTTATCAAGCACTGGAAAGAGCTACCTAATCCAAAATAAAAGAGATTAGTGTGAAAGCTACCAGTTGCAACATAAGCTGAAATAGTGATAAGAATACATGTGAAAAGAAATACAGTATGCAAGCTACCACTTATAACATGAGCTACCACAAGAAAAATATTTTGTTTTCCTGCGAGATGAATAGACGATCAGGTATGTTTGAGCTGATTGGGAGAGTTCTTACACCTTGCAGGTTTGATGGTGAAAGCTATATGTTTCAGAATTCAACCTCACACACACACATGGTTCATTAATTAAATCCTAGACTGAAATGAGTATTGATGAGTAAAGTTTCTTGAGTGACTCCATGCTTCCTGAACATATCATGCATTTTAATTATGTTTTAATTTTTTGAGAAAAAAAAACAAAAAAGGTGAAATCTCAGGGGATTTTGAGCAAATTAGAGATACTGTGAAAAATATTATTGTAACATCGGTTCTAAATTGCTTTTGGATAATCTGATACAACTTATATCAATGATGTTTTTTTTTTGTTTGGATTGCTGAACAATTTGTTTTAAATTTCTACTATTTTGCTTACAATTTGCCTCTTTGTCTTTGCTTCATGAGACTTATAGTTTACATGCTTAATTGTTTTATTCTACTATTGTGTTGCTTAGTTGCTACAATTGTGCTACTTAACTGCTCAAAAGGCTATTCACGAATGGGTTGAATCCCTTGTGAAGTTGTCTCCTCCATTTCATCTTTCTCACAAGTTTTTGCAGGAAGTTGATACAGGGAGAGCCTCGAGCTGAAGGCAATGTTGGACCAGCTTCTGAAACAACTGTTGCTGCATTGTTGCAACAGGTGCAGCATCTTCAGAATGAAGTCCATGAGCTATACATCGATCAAGTCACTGTTAAAGTCAATCAGGAGAAGATAATGACTGATCTTGGGATGTCGATTCACAGACAACAGACCCTACTCAATTTCGTCTTCAAATACACTGCTTGAATGTTGATTGTTTAATGATTATCCCTCTGATACTTTACTGACTTTAGTTCTGCTCTAGTACTTTACTAAGTTTAAATTTTGTTGTTCTACTTTGGGTCCATGTTTGTGTTTGCTGATTTCTGCTAAGGCTTTTGATCTGGTACTTTACGTTTCTACTTTGGTTTCTTTTGTTAAAGGGGAAGACTATGATATTACTATTATTGCGTGCTGATTGTTGTTCGAGGGGGAGAATATGCTATTGATTTTGCTATAACTTGTTGGGATGGTTTACTGATTGTTGCAACATGATTATTATCTTTGGGTTACTATCTTTTGCAGGGCCATTATCTTTGCTGCTTTGATACTTTCTTATCTATGTTTCCATTACGCTGTAACTGACTGTTGAAATAGGACCATCTTTGCTCTGATACATCCTTATCTGTGTTGCTGATCATTTATTTTGCTAGCTTTATTGCTCTAATACTCTGCTTCTGCTTCTTTGCCTTTGGTTTGGCAAAAAGGGGAAGATAAATATGTTGTGCTGTTACTAACTGCTACTGCTTAGCTGTTGTGCTGATATTGGTTAACTCTTGTGTGTCTGCTAGTTTAATACATGGTTGTTTAGTATATGTTGCAACAGGAGTGCTATCTTTTACAGGAGCACTATGTTTTCTACTCTGATAACATTTCTATCTGTGTTCCACTGCATGTTGCAACAGGCTAATCATTGCTCTAATATTGTTGTTCTACTAAATGTTGTACCAAGGATGTTCATTTGTTGCATCTGTCTTTTTGCACTTGGGCAATAGGAGGTTACATTAATTGTGATATTAGGGTTTTGTCAAAACAAAGCCAAAGGGGGAGATTGTTGAGCCAATTAGCTTGATTGGCGATTGATTAATTGATTGGAGATTATTAAGGCCATTATTGATTGGCTATGTTTTGCAAAACTTATGATATTACCATAACTTGTGTTTTTATGTTTTATATTGTGCAAGAAAAATCTTATGGTAACTTACCATATGAGAAGAAGATTTGTGCTAATTAAGGAATGACATTTATTGCATATTCACAAGAAAAAGAAGAATAGAGTTTTATGAGTAAAGACTTTTTCTTGCAGCTCAAGACAATATGCAGCAGCAATCTTGTATTTATATAGCAGCAATCGCGACAGAAAAGTTGAGGCAGTAACAGAGAGCAACAAGAGAAAATACAATAGAGTTTTCTGTCCAGTGTTCCGAGTGATGTTGCAACACAATCTGAGTTCTAGTGCTTGACTGTATTAAGTGTTGCAATTTTTTTTTATTTGGTAGTAAGTCATGAGCAATTTGTATGAGTCTTTGAGTGATTAAATTACTGTCTTAATTATTCATTGTTCGGGAGAAGAAGGTATAGTTCTCAAGAGAAAACGTTGCAAGTCGAGGGGAACTCACCAAACCAAGTTCGTTAAGGAGTTCTTCATCTAGGCGTCAAAGGTCAAGAGAGAGTCTTTACTTGTGTAAGTCCATTGATGTTGTAACTTGTTGTTTCTTAATGAATAGGTTTGTTGGACCAAGGGAGGTCCCGTGGACGTAGACCGCATGGTTGAACCTCGTTAAATCTTGGTGTTCTTTATTACTGTTATAATTTTATTATTTCCTCTGCTATTTACTGTTACTACTCATGTTGGAACATTAAGTGGAATAAACTAACTAAGCAACTAGAGAAACAGTTTGTTAACGGTCTGTGATAGAACAAATATTCCAACTAATGTTGCAACATCACCTGTAACAGAGTTGTAACAGAATCACTCTACACCAAGTTATTGCATCCTGTTTTTAGTCTTGATCACAGAGCTTTATTGATTAAGCATATTAGTCATCTTGCTGTGAAATTAATCCATACTTATACTGCACAACTTTTAACAATATAAATTGATCTTAATGGCTTTATTTTTTCCTTGTAACCTCACATTTCTCATTCATCACTCATTTCCTAACAAAGATTGCACCCTTTTGTTGCTCAAGAAAGATGGAGAACACAAATCCTTTTCTTCTTCATTATATGGTGCTAAGCCAATATCCAAGCCATTGTGTGATAGCTTTTGTTGGCCAAGTAATTAATGCTGGCCTAGGCCTACTACAAATATATGATCATGGGTTTAAGAAACCACTAATGTCGGTTTAGAACGTACCAAGCTTCATGGACCATGAGAGGACCATACTTGTTTGAAAGTTGCTCAATTAGGTACTTAAAGGGCGTGAGATCAATGTCATTATCAACTTATATAATTGGAACCTCAAGAGAGATCAGGAGGTTTGCTCTTCTTGCGTTAAGTTTAATTAGTATACAAGAAATTTAAATCATTAATTGTTTGAGATCTATACGTGATGAAGTGATTATACTTAAATATATCATATTTTAATTCGTAGTTATTATCATTTTATTACTGTTGAACCTTACAATCAATTGTTCAGATGTCTCATAAGAAATATATATAGAAGCACTAGGGTTCTTGGCTACCTTGACAACTTGTTTTATTCACCATGCGAAGTTCAGGTTTGAGAAATTATTTTGAACCGGTGAAATGGAGATGATGTTGATAGAAACAACAAATTATTTGTCCTAAAAATCTCTAACCTAAAATTAATTACATGATATACTTGAAAAGAAATCTAGTAATGTATTGTCTCGAAACATCATAAACTATAATAATAACTTGGCATGTCCTGTTTAACTTATTTAGATGCAAAAAATTAGTGTTGGGATACCTTTCTGGTGCTTTTCAGAGAGGCATTTTGCTGGGTTTTGCTTGGTGATATTTTTTTACGAAATATGATGGGAAAAGGGTAATTATTCCGTTTAAACTGAAATTCGTTTATTCGCTCTCTTTTATAAAGCGATATCAGCTTTAGATTGATAGAATAATTTTTAAAAGGAAAGATTATGATATTACTGTTGGAAGGATCGTGCACATAGATATGTTGAGAACATAACAATATTTTAACGTGGTTCGGCATAGCCTACATCCACATAATATTATTCTTTATTATTCATAGAAACTACTACAATAATGACTCTGATATACCTACTTAGAGGTATATATGCTCTAACTCTAATCTAATCTAATATGGTACACCCACCTTGTGATGTGTGATAACTAAAATCAATCTAGGTAGCCCTATTTATAGATAATAATTGCTAATCCTTTTAGGAATAGGATTCCTATACTCTATACTAAAACTTATTTAATAGAATCCTAATCACTAATAAAATCCTAATCAAGTTTAATTACTAATATCCCCCCTTAAACTTGATTTGACTTGCTAGCAACCACGAACCACCACGATGTGATCCACTACCATCTTCTCCAATGGTTTCTTCCTTCGCCGATGACAATCTGGTCAAGGGAGGCATGCAGCAACGGTACCATCATCTGTTTCTCTTTCCAGCAAATCCAATTGTCTGCAGATCATGGTTTTAAGCTCCAATGGGTTGTCAAGTCACCAAAACCTAGAGTTGTTTTTCATTAACGAAACGACTTCATCTTTGGCTTCTTCTTGAGCAGCGGCATATTTCTCTTTGCCGTTGCAATTCTTCCGGTTTTTATTTTTTATTTTTCCTTCTTTATTTTTTATTTTTTGTCTTTTTTTGTTTTTTCTTTTTTGTTGATTTTTGATTTTTTTTGGTTGTGTTCTCTCTTAACTTGCAACTTTTTCTTCGCTGATCGTCTCCGTCTTTTTCTTCAATAGTGGTGCTCGTTGATTTTCTTCTAGACAATCGCAGTTGTCTGTCTTCTTCGGCGCACTTGGGGACGCCATCTCCTTCATGGCGCAACAGCGATGACGTGTAGCCATCCCTTCTCTGTTGGCCATGTTGTTATCTTCTGAACTTGGAGTTACTATTGGAACTCCATTGCTTCGGCGCGGCATTAATCTGCTAAACGCGTCGCGGCAGCAATCTTCAACAACGAGCACTACACCATGTCTCGACGCAAACTTCTTGGTTGCTTCAACGTCTTCTTCTTTGTAGTCTTCTACTTCAGCAGCGGAATGCACTTCTCTTGGCAACGATAATAACCAATATATCTATATGCAGTTTCAGACTCTGATACCACTTTGTTGGAAGGATCGTGAACATAGATACGTTGAGAACACAACAATATTTTAACATGGTTCGGCATAGCCTACGTCCACGGAATATTATTCTTTATTATTCACAGAAACTACTACAATAATGACTCTGATATACCTACTTAGATGTATATATGTTCTAACTCTAATTTAATCTAATATGGTACACCCACCTTGTGATGTGTGACAACTAAAATCAATCTAGGTGGCCCTATTTATAGATAATAATTGCTAATCCTTTTAGGAATAGGATTCCTATACTCTATACTAAAACTTATTTAATAGGATCCTAATCAGTAATAGAATCTTAATCAAGTTTAATTACTAACAATTACCGGGTGGATTGTTCTGAAAATTAAAATATTCCCATGTGTTAAAATATTCTTTGTACAATCTGTATGCGACAGTTCTGAATTTTCCTTTTTTTTTTTTTGCAGAAACAAGGGGCTGCACTCTCCAAAAAAATTTATTAACTCAAAAAACTTCACAAGGAGTGGAGGAAAATATAGAATCTTACCTCCACAGGAAGACGGAAAACTTACCTACCCCGTCTTCTAACTACTCTAAAAGAGGTATAGACCACCTCTTCTTACAAAGGAATCCTAAAAAAAAAAAAAAAGATCAGCAAAACATTTGAGTTGTTAATATAACAAAGAAAATTTTCCAACTAACAACTAGATCGATTTCAAAAAGGCAAAAAGCATCTGTCAATATAGAAATTTATGTCCTAAATAAGCTAATTTCTGAAACTGTAAGCATATGTCATATTTTAATTGGTTGTGATACTTGTGGGGTTGAGAGAAAGAAGCCTTCACAACATAATTTCCAAAGTCATCATTTAACACCATGACGAATTAAGAATAAAATGTAGTTAAAGGTTATGATGCAAAAGAAATGTCATCATTTATGTAGTCATTTTTGCTTTCCTGTGAGTAATAGAAAATTAATTTCAAAACTTGGTCCAATATCTTTATGAGCAATGAAAAGCTAGGTCCAATATTTGTTTTAACATTCTTGTAAGTAACATGACTAAACTGGGGATTCGATTAACTTCATCATGGACTTTTGCCCTAAGGATCAAGGATTTGTCTACGACGAAGCAAGTATTGGTATCTCCTTCGTCACTAGCTCTCAGTTCATACTCAACCTCAATTATTTTATGAAGCTTATAAGCTCAATTATTCTACAACCTAACATATTCATTTTTCTGTATTGTTATGACTTTGTTTTGAAGAAGCCAAGCCAAGAAACATCTTACTCACAATGAAACTATTTGAACAACATCAGCAAAAGGTACCAAGTCAAATTAAGGAAAATTGTCAAGTTTGGTGGAAAAGAATATAGCTTCAAATTGTTGTTGCTTGCCATAACCCTTGGATCCTTGCGATTGCCCATACATTTACATAAACCAAAGTCTTGGGTTGGATTTTGTACCCATCTATGATATACCTCTCCATTGTTTCTCTTGGCAACAAGAGAGGAGTTGGTGGATACCATCTCAATGTCTCCTTTACCACTGCCTTGAGATATGGAAGCTTTTGAAAAATCATCTTCATCCACCATGTCTTTGTTTCCTTAACCTTCCTTATTTCTGCTTGCACTTTCTTCATTACGGTAGGACTCTTAGCCAGTGTTGTCATTGCCCAAACTATTGTACCAGCGATTGTATCAGTTCCACCAAAGGAAGCATTCTACATAGAAAATTATATATTAGTGCGTATAACATTTGTTCAGATGATTGAAAAGAGTAAATAACTTAATTCCCCCTTGTGTTTTGCCAAAAGTGCATAAAACTCCATTTATTTTATAAATAAGCTGATTATTTCGTGTATTAAAAACATAGCTAAATACCTTATGTGGTTTAAAAACGTAGCTAATACCCCCTGTGTTTTAAAAACATAGCTAAATATCCCCTATTAAAATGAATAATTTTTCTAACAGATGCGGATATTCAGTTACGTTTTTAAAAATATAGGGGGATATTCAGCTACTTTTTAGAACACAGGGAGTGATCAGCTTAGTGACCATATTATTTAAAAGTTTAAACTTTACACGGTTTATTGTGTTTAACACACCTTCATATATAGATACATAATATTAGTCGTCAGGAGAAAGACAATCAAGTCCTCATCTTTTAAGCTAAAACCCAATCAGTCTAGTTTATTTTTTTCATCCTAAAAATCTTCTTCCTCTTTTCGGATAATATGAAATTTTAACTGGTAGAGTTTGATTATCAAATTATCTTGCGGAGCTCGACTACCAACTAGTAAATTCTCAATTACAGCGGTATGCCTTCACACATACACCAAGTTAGTGAATGATGAACCCAATTATCACTAGACCATGCCTGACAGCTAAAAATCTTCTTCCTTATATAGTATATATGTCGAGAAAATCATAATAAAATATTGCCTAGGTACATTACTTCTACCCTAATTATATCTTTAAGATCCGATGCATCTTTGAGAGAATTCAATGAATCTAGACGTGTAATATTTAGCATAATTAGTTTAAGGGTTAAAAGTCCTAGTTAGTTCTTGATTTTTATCTTATTTGATAAACAGATCTTCTATTTTTAAAAGTGTTATATTTAAATTTTTTAATTTTATAATTTATGACGTTATTAGTCATTTTGTTAAACAAATAACAATAAAGTCACAAGGAAAAAAGTGACTTCACCGTTACTTTTTAATAGAAAATGACAAACGTTGTCACAAATTATAAAGTTAAATAATTTAAATGTAACAATTTTTAAGATAATAAACCTATTTATCAAACATGGTAAAGATTAATTAGTATTAACTATTGTAATAATTTACCCTATCTCGATGCAATAATTCTCTCGTCCTTATGTGTTTACTTCTTCTTCCAATGTAGCAAAATCAAATCTTTTTCAAATTACGGATAAAATTCAAAAGAAATGTGATGTTACAAGCTGGATTAAGCCGAAAGTAAAAATATTTCTTTGTCTTCAACGAAGCAGTCAAACAAATAAAAGGTGTCAAGATGGGAAAATTCTTAGGTGGAAGTCCTCCAAAAATTGTAAAAATGACCCAAATTTTTTAAAAATTATAATCATTTCATCTTCTTCATCCTAAACATTTTCACCACCATTTTTACCACCATCTCCACCTTCTTCTTCAACCCAACAAATCCATCTCCCTTCCGTTCACCACCTTCAACTACCATTTTCACCTCCTCTAATATTTTTTTCCTCATCATTTTCAAGAAACCCTCCATCTTCACCTACCACCATTTTCACATCCATCATTTTTTTCCTCTTTACCACAACAAACCCACGGCCTTCATCTATTATTTTCACCATCAAATATTTACCACGTCAATATTCAAGTATATATCATTGGTTAAACATGAAGTTCTTACTCTCAAATCTCTACGATAACGATTAGTACACGGGAATGGATTTGGATATAAATGGCATAAGTCAAGGAATGGAATGAAACTGGGAATGGAATAAACTTCGGAATGAGAATAACATATTTGGTATGCTCTAAGAATTAAAAGTAGTAATGTAAATGACTTGTATAATATGACATAATTGCCCTTTTATTCTTATAGTATTAAAAATAAGAATAAATATAAATATAACTGCAAACAATATAAACATAAATAATAATAACAATAATAATAATAATAATAATAATAATAATAATAATAATAATAATAATAATAATAATAATAATAATAAATAAAAATATTAAATAATAATAATAATAATAATAACAACAATAAATAATAATAATAATAATATTATTATTATTATTAATAACAACAACAATTATTATTATTATTATCACTATTATATTTGTATTATTATTATTTTTATTTTTGTTTTTATTTTATTCATTTCTATTTTCCTTTATTTTTATTATTATTATTTTTTTTATTATTTTAATCACTATTATTATTTTTTATTTTTTATATTTTTATTTATTTATTTATTTATTAATTATTTTAATTATTTTAATCACTATTATTATTTTTTCTTTTTTCTTTTTTATTATTTTATAATTTTTATTTATTTTTTTATTTTTTTTATTTTTTTTATTTTTTTATAATAATAATTATTTTCATAATAATTTTTTTGTTTTTTATTATTATTATTATTTAATCATTATATTTTTTTTTTATTTTTTTTGTTATTATTTTATTATTTTGTTTTTATTTTTATTTTCATAATAATAATAATTATTATTATTATATTTTTTAATTATTATTATTATTATTGTAAAATAAATTATTTATAAAAATTATGTTATATAGGGGTATGATAGTCAGGTTTATTTCCAAACACATGGGAATGAGCTATTACCATGTATTTAGTCAAGAATGGCTATTCCCATGTATGTGAGAATGAGATTCCCTTGGGAATGGAATTCTCTTGAGAATGAGATTCTCAAGTCCATTCTCTCATATCAAACATGGGAATTAAAATAGAATTGGAAATATAATTTCATTCATAACTCATTCCCACATGTTAATCCATCAATCATGGGTTACACATGAAGTCTCTACTTTGTTTACTAGATCAATTAATTAGTTATGTTTACATGTGAATGAGGTGTTGGAGGGTATACTGTTGTGGTATTTTAATATTAATTTATTTTATCTTATATATTCAATGAATAATGTGTATTTGTGTATGTATTAATTTTGAAACACAAAGAGATTATGTATTAACTTTGTATTCATGAATGTTTTAACTTTGGAACAAGAAGAGTTTCATATATTTAGAGCTCCATGTCTTTTCACTTGCATGTATCATTATTCATGTCTTTTCACTTGTATGTAATTAATTAGGGAGGTTTTTTAGGAGCCTATAAATAGGTCTCTCGTTCTTCCTCTCTTCAACATAACTGAAACATTATGAGAATAAGTTAGAGAGTTTTTTCAGCCAAAAGAGAAATGTGTTCTTGTGAGGAGCTTGTGCTCAACTTTCTAGTACAAGTTTGGTTCGAGTTTTACGACAACAAGTCGGGCTATTGTATTCTGGAGGGAACAAGCAATATCAAGACTGCTGCATCGTTTCTTTCTACGTACTGTAGAGAGCTTGAATATCCTTAAAGATAGCGAGATTTCTGCTCCTCAATCTGATCGAGTGGTCTCCAACAAAAGTGTTTGTACTTTAATTTTTGTACTATTTTCAATTATTATTATACAATTTCACCAACATATACAATTGCCCTCCTTTTTTTTTTGGTCCGATATAATTATCCTTCAAGATCAGTATATTAGATCTTAAATTACTCTACTTAATACTAATTAATTTTAAGATAAAAACTCAAATTATTTATCAATATTATGCGACACAAACATAAAATAAGTGGAGATTTGACAAACACGCAAGTTGAAAGCAAGCCTATTAGATAGTGCAACAATAACCAGACCCTAATTGCTGATCACAGTCTTTTTTAAAGTTTACGTTATATTGATGCCATTGTCAATTGATAAATGGTACAACTGTGTAGACTAGGTGAATGGATGTAATTCCAATATTATATTCTCTTTATTTTCCTATATATTTTCCAAGATCCTATTTTTAACTAGCTAAAAACTCTATGTTGGAGTCATTACGTAATAATTAGTGATAGCTCAATTCTCTCATATATAAAATATTTTATCTTTGAAGTTTCATTGTGAATAGGTATGTAAAAATTGTACATACTTGTCGCACCCTCTTTGACATGACATGTATGAGTCTATTCTTTCTTGCTTTTCAATTGAATATTTTTTTTTTTTTAACTTGTCAACTAAGTTACGTCTTAGAGAATTTTTTTTTTTTTTGTATACGGCTTAGAGATTGAGACAATTGGAATTTGTGGAAAGCTTTCCCCCAATGAAAAGCCATTCAATGATTGGACTAAAAAGTAAGGAAGCGTGCATGTCAACAGTAATTTGCGTAAATAGTATTATGTGAAAAGTATTGTGAAAAGTATTTCATAAATATTACTGTTTGAATAGTAGTGTCACTGGATAGCGCATAGCAACTATATTTTTTCTATAAACAGAGTTTTATTTAATTTTAAATATATAGTGAAATCAATAAAATTCTCTCTAATTCTCTTTTATATTGTAATATTTTGTAAGAGAAGTCATTCAGTGAGCTTCTCTTCCCAATTCTCAGATTGCATCATACTAGAAAACAATAGGAAACGATGTTTTTGCTTATTCTCCTCTTTGCTCTCCCATCATCGTCTTCATTATTCCAAGATACAAAACAATCGAAAAAACTCTTCATCCACCTGGTCCTCCACGGCTCCCATTTATAGGCAACTTGCATCAATTTGACACCAACCACACTCATGTGTACCTATGGAGACTTTCAAAAAGATACGGTCCAATCTTGTTCATGAAGCTTGGTTCTGTGCCAACACTTGTGATTTCTTCAGCAAGATTAATTGGCCAAAGAGGTCATGAAAACAAACGATGCTATATTTGCTAGCAGGCCAACCCTTAAAAGCCAGCAAAAGTTATCCTACAATGGTTTAGATATGGCCTTTTCACCTCTAAACGATTATCTAAAAGAGATGAGAAAAATTTGTGTTGTTCATCTCTTTAGCCTTAAACAGGCACAATCCTTTCGTCCTATTCGCGAACATGAGGTCTTGCGTGTGGTAGGAAGGATATCGTCTCTTGCTTCTTCAGCTCACCTCATTAACTTGAGCGAGATTATGATGTCTCTAGCAAGCAGCGTCGTCTGCAGAGTGGCTTTTGGCAAGAGTTATCGTCAAAAAGTTTAATGTAGGGGGATTCATTTTTTAGCCTTATACATGAATAAACTTGAACTTAGGATCTTTTG
Source organism: Ehretia macrophylla (assembly GCA_037974665.1). Taxonomy (NCBI): domain Eukaryota; kingdom Viridiplantae; phylum Streptophyta; class Magnoliopsida; order Boraginales; family Ehretiaceae; genus Ehretia; species Ehretia macrophylla. The sequence goes on from CM075771.1 coordinate 34,214,972, forward strand.
ACAGTTAGGATCTGATATTATATTAAATTATCATATCATCTAAAAGTATAAACTCACGCTCCAACACTTGTAGGTGGGATTAATTTTTAGGCCTTACAAATGGACAGATTTGAACTCATGATCTTTTGTTAGCTAGGCTCTGATATCATATTAAGTTACCATCTCATTCAAAATTATAAATTGTTAGGAAATAGTTTATTATTATTATTATTATCTATTGTTTTCAACAGTTATGATGAGGAAGGATCTGAAAGCAGAAAGTTTGATGAACTTCTACATGAAGCTGAGGCCTTGTTTGCAAGCTTCTTTATCTCTGATTATCTTCCTCCATTTGAGTCGAGAACGATAATCTTCATCACTTGACCTCACTTTGGACCACATCAAAGCAGTACTCATGGTAAGTTGATTATCAGCCTTTAGATGACGATCTCATATTTCTTGCATGCTTCGGAATTATATTTTCTTCATGTATTCAGTAGAAAATTTCTTACTAACAATTTGTAACGAGCCTACTGTTGAATTCAGTAAATCTCTACTACTTGTAAGTTTATTTTTTTTACTTGTAAGTGGTCAATTCACTGAGTAACTGGCTAATTATTGATAGCCATTTGCTATAAATTTGGGCCATATCAGATATCAGCATACCACTTTGATTAAAAAAAAATTAAAAAAAAGGGATATCAGCATACCACTATATACACATACATACACATATATACACATACGCAAACGAGGCCTACATGTTTCAATATTTTTAGCCATGTGAAATATATAAACTCACTTTGGTGAGTCAACAAAAGAGCCTCACCAACGTGCACTTGTGCAAGCAATTAATGAGGAAAACATGGAGCACACAAAGATCACGTTTTGAGTCAAAAATCTTGATGGTGATTGTTGAAAAAAAAAAAAAGGAAGAGATTTGTTGGCTGCAAAATCAGGCGCATGCATGCATAACAAGAAAAAAATTGGTGCTGCGCATGAAAATTTTGACACTTTAGCCATGCAACACTTAATGCATTGTCTCCCAATTCTTTCTATAAAAGGAGTGGTTCGGATGAAGCAAATGTATCTGCAAGCATTCCAATGTCAGAGAAAAAACATAGGTTTCTCCTAATTAGTTGTCTTCTTCTTTTGTTGTCCTATTTTGAGTGAGAGTTAGTTTTTTCCCTATTATTAAGAGAGAGTGAGATTGTTTTTTTATATATATATTAGAGAGAAAGTATTATAAAATACTCTGACGTACATCATAAGAAAATCCTCCTATTCATTTGTCGGATCTTAATCACTTGATCTTATAAGCATTTTCTTTGATAATAATAATAATAATAATGATAATAATAATATTTATTTTTTTTTAAAATAGTTATTATTTACAGATTTATGATAGCTTGGTTGAACCACATACATTTGAGTCAATGAGTTTCAATGGTACTTGCCCGTGTGCTTGATTCCCTTGGAGAACTTTTTGTCGTTTGCTTCCCAAAAATTACATCATTCGCATAGTTGATTGGAATGGAAAATTGTAGGCAATCCTTTCACCATGTTTTCTTTGCTCATTTTCTTTAGTCCTTTGAACTTCATTGTGAAATTTTTATATGCAAAAGCCATAAAGAGTCTTTAACACAAGCTTTCAAACAATTCATTAGCCATATTGCATTGGATATGTAACAAAAACACACACAAAAAAAAAAACCAAAACGAAAAAAGCGGAAAAAAAAAAGCAAAACAACAACAGCAAAAAAAAAAAAAGCAAAACAAGAAAGCAACAAAAATAACAACAAACAACAAAAACAACAAAAAAATAAATAAAACAACAACAACAACAATAAGAAGACAAGCAAACAAACAACAAACAAAAAAAAAAGCACAAAACAACAACATCAAAAAAAACAAATAGGGTTTTATCGAGGGAAAAAAAAAGGTTAATAAGTGAAATGTTTTAATTGTGCTAATACTTTCATATAATTTCAATTATATCTTTAACATACAATGAATATGAAAACTCCACTTAGAATGATGCTTCTACATATCTTTTCCTTCTTTAGTCAAACAAAGAATCATTAATCATTTTATTTCCTTTTCGTTATTATTATTTTTGTTCCCATTCAAACGAGAGAACCCCTTTCCTTTTATTTCCTTTATACTTTTCATCTACCTTACTTTTCTTTCCTTTTCCTTCTGCAATCCAAACACAGTGTAAGAGCATCTGCTACAGTTGTTTGATTATATAGTGCTCTGATCCATGTGTATTTTTACAATGACATATGAACTTAACTAAACTGAAATAAAATTCTGGCCTTAAGAACTTGGTAAATATTCTGTAAATGTTGTAACAACAAGATATATAACTGGTATATCATGTGTCTATAAAAAACTGAAGTGTTATGGACCAAAATAAATAGAACGTTTCAAATGATTTTTGTGTTCTAACAACTCTTTTGATTGGAAATTGCCTCCTGGAATGAAAAGCGATGATATTGACACCAATTGTTTGCCCGGATTAATTACCATGCACAAGAAGAATCCCCTTTGCCTTGTAGCAAAAAGCTTTGTATAATTTGTCATCATCTTCACATAAATAGGCTTACTGAATGAGTTCTAGCAAACCGAACACTAAGATGCTCATTGATTATAGTATTTGGTATTTTTAAAGTAGATCAATTAAAGATACATTTGAATATTGTAAAGTGATGAATCTAGTTATGTATCTCACCTAATGTCTTGTAATTTTTCTAGATTGATATCAATAGCTCTAGTACATCCAACTACTAGCATAAATAGATAGTGTCATGGCGTTTTGACAAATAAAAAAAATGAAAAAAAAAACATTAAGAGTGAATAAAAAAATATGTATTATCAAAGGCCGCCGTCTATCTTTTAAAGTTTATATATTCTTGTAAGAAACATATTCTACTACTTTAAGTTTATTTTTTAACTTGTAAGTGGTCAATTCTTTTTTCTTTTTTTTTTTTCCTTTTGGTCTGATTATAAGTGGTCAATTCACTGACTAATTGACTGGCAAATTCCTGATGAGTCATTCTTCTATGCGGATGGCCTTCATGTAAAATTTAAAAATATATATATAGCAATTTACCATTTTAGCCTTAAAAGTTGTTGACTGTACTAACATGAAATAAAAAAGATTTTTTTATCATTTTCTCTCAATTACTAAAATGCCCTACGTTTAAATACCAAAATACCCCCAGTTTTATTTTCAATGCAGTGTCTTTTCATCTTCATCTTCCCAAGAAGCCTCCACCACTATCCTCTCTCTTATTTTCTTCATTTTCCACCATTTTTCCTTACTTTTCTCTTCCACTTATCCATCAAACCATAAGTAATTTTTCTTTGGAAAACAGAAAATAAACATTTTTTGTTTTCGCTTCATGAGTCCGTCTATTAACACTCTTTACATAATACCCTAATCGAAGAAGTTGAGTTTGTACTTTATTTCTAATTTTGTGATTCTCATACGAAATTAAATTATTCACGTTCCCTCTTTAGATCCCGAGCTACTGCTGTTGTGTTTCTTGTAATTATATTAATTTTTTTAAAAATATTCTTTTTTCTTTCTGATTCAAGAGTGGCTTAAACTATTTTAAATCAATTAAGATATTACGTATTAAAATTGATCTGGAGACTGTTCACATCTAAAAGGAAAATTGTACCACTAGAGTAAATGGTGAGTGGTAATTTTTTACTCTTTTCATACTGGAATTTGCTATATTTCCATGTAGAAATAATTGACATGATACGATCAAATCTTTAAAACTAATATTGATAATCTTACATTCGCCATTCCGGTAATTGCATAAATTGATTTTGCTAGATCAATGAAACGGTGTCATTTAATATTTTGAATCAATTAATTAAATTTAATGTGCTTACTCTAAATTGCATTTTTTCTAATTTTGCCCATATTTCTGGCTTTCCATTTTACCTATATTTATATATGTCAATCTCATAAGTCTGTGTTATACATATATATAGTAAGGATATTTGAGGTTGCACTCTCCATCTTCTAAGGTTGAGAATCATTTTTTTTCTTTTAATTCCATAATTGGGTTTAAGGATACTTGTAAGGATTCTTTCACCATCTCGACAAGTAGAGATGTTAAAAGATGAATATGCGATCTCTACATGTAGAGATAGTTGTAGGGAATGGGTTGGAGTTGGCCTAAGGCCAACTTCAATAGCTTCCTCATATTTCTCCTTACATAGTATAGGAAATTCATATTTTAATTTCACTCAAACAACTTCTATATCGTAAGACTCCCTATTTTTATTTTATTTCAATATTATCTCTTTTTATTTAATCAAACAATTTTTAATATTCTTAAACTTGTTTTAATTAAATCTATTATTTTCATTTAAAAATTTATTATTAAACTTTAAATATATATTTTTAATTGTTTATGTTAATTTTTAATTAAACATATTATTTTAATTTCCTAGTTGGGTTTAACGATAATTTTAGGGATTTTCTTCACTATCTCTACACGTATAGATGTTCGCAGATGAACGTATCATTCCTTAAATGTAGAGATGGTTGTGGGATGCCATTGAAGATGAATATTTTCAACAACATCAATATAAGTGGGGTAGCATATACAGTACATTCTCTTTGAATTAATACTCGATAAATTTATAATCTCATTTAATTAATAAAAAGGTGTAGTGCCGACTTGGGACCATTGTAAAAAGTTGTTAAATTTGATAAAATTATAGGATAATACATTTTAAAATTTTCTTTGTATCTTATTAACCCAATTATTTTATACATTAATAATTAGCTAAAACGTACATAATATATTGACTATGAGGTTTCTTAAAATATGAATAAAGAGTAGCTTATTTTTTGTTGAACTTCAAATTTAGTTGAATCTCATATTTAATTATTTGGAGATAAAAAATTGAGATATTCCTACAAAGTTAGGATATAATAGAGAAATTAGTTCTCAATATAATCCTAAAAGGACTTAGATACGAGATTAGAGAAATCTTGTTCTAATCCTACTAAAATTAATGATCCTCATATAATATTCTCATTACTTATCTTTTTAAACTGGACCAGAAAAATACATGTCACTTTTTCAAAGCGTTGAATAGAGGCTCATGTACTATGCACTTGACACCCGTGAGTTGTATGATTTCGATGTTCATACTGTTGGGCACCCATATGAGGCCATGGTTTTCAAGGAGTCTTTAGTTTCTATCATATAAGAGGCAGTCTCATATATATGTGAAAGTAATGTAAACTAAGTTTTTTGTTTTGTAATCTCTAGTTTTGCTTTAGACTTATTTAATATATGATAAGATCATTATCATAGCTAGTTTGTAAATTAATATTGTGTTCCCTAAACTTATAATGTATCATTGGCATTGTTAGAGTTCTGCTAGACTTCTTTAATAGACGATTATATTACTATACATTATTGTTTTTTATTTATATATGTTAATAATAAAATCTACACAGTCTATTTGTAAGTATTTAAATTAAGTTTTAATTTTAATTAGTAACGATATTTTAAATTGATAAGAACTCGATAAGTATTTTAAATTATGTTGCTCTCACTAAATGGAATAATCACGATTATTTATTACGTTAACACATAATTTTTTTTGTAAATATCTTTGCGAACACCTCGACACGATTGGGTGAAATAACAAATATTCTTTAACATACCATAGTCACAAGTATATAGTCTTTCACACACATTCCCACGCACATATATGTCATTAATCAATAGTTCGTATCTGATTTTGAAAACTTTGGTCCAATATAATTTAAAAATATTCTAACAAAAATCAAATTATTATTAATTAATTACATTTTACTTTCTTTTTTAGAAAATTGTTTAGCTTATTTAAATATTCTGTACATAATTCTCAATATGCATATATTTGACTCACTAATGGACCTTTTGCAGTAACATTGTTTATTCAGCCTAGTTGGCCTAGTTGGCCCGAGTTTCATATACATACATCATTTTCAAGTGGGGCTAACATTTCATATATGGTTATTAATTAGGCCCATTACATGTAATAAATGGACACTTTAAAGATTTGGGCTTCATGGGGTTGCTTTGACTTAATATTTTGATAAGGACAACAAAATCTTGCATGTAATAAGTGGTTTGTTGCCACTTCTTGAAAGATAAACCCATCAAGGATAACAATGCCGTTTTAAATTGGTTATGCAATTAGCACGTCATAATATCCCTATATATGACATTTTTTGCATGATAGATACTAATTTTGGATCATGTTCTCATATTTTAATAATATCATCAAGTAATTTTTAATTACGTTTCAATAACAATTCGATCGAGAATTAATTTTTTTTGTAAGACCAAAATAAACTAAATCTTGTCATATCTTGTGAGGTTTTTGATTTGCTAAGACACACTTCTATTGCATGCAATTTCGTACTCATGAATCCCATGCTGCAATTGGACAAACATAAATAAATAACAGCAATTTGAAGCGTGACTTTACTACATGTACAAACAAACAAAATTGCATCCAAATAGGAGATACACGTACAAACAAAAAAATTTCATGCATATGGAGACACGATTTGGAAAAAAAAAAAATTAATCCTTGGGCAAGTGGGGACATGTTTGAGCCAAAAATAAATAAATTAAAGTTATTCTGTACACGGCCCAATATGGTTATTTGCCAAAGTTTTTGTCTTCACTTGTGTGTCTATTTTGGTTATTTTTCATCTATGTATGTGCTTTTAACACTTATCGGACAACACACAAAATGAAGGATAAATCTGTTTTCTTGCTTCGCGTGATGTCAGACAATGCATATATGCTCGCCAAGTGTTGCGCTCCGGAAGGATCACCTTGTCACGTCAACAGTGATCCTCCGGATAGAATAATTTTTCATTCCTGATAGCCATTTACTACAAATTTGTACCATGTCTGACATATCAGCATACCACTATGCCATGGAAATTTTCCGCACAAAAACAGAAGAAGATTTCGTGACTGATTCAAATCCTTATCTCTTTTATTGATTAATATACATTTTGCTTTCAGAATTCAATTAGCAATAGGTGACCATATAATCGAATGTAACCATGTGTTTAATAGCTATTTTGCTTCAATTTCTTCACTACAAATAAAAGGAGAAATTAAAGATTTAGCTACGATTACAAATAGACTTCTTATCTTCGCACGCTACAAAATGCATTAGAATTATGTCCAAGCTTCCTTTTCCTACTTATCAAAGGGAAAAAATTTATCTTTGGGCTGGAACTTGGTTTAATATTTGATTTAGAGATTGAATTTCAAAATCTTAATGGAAAAGCAGCATCAAACATATATCCCCACGCATATAAACACAAACACAAACGAGGCGTACTTTTTGTTTCGTGATTTTTAGCCATTTATATATGTATATGTGTATGTGTGTGTATACATATTTATATATAGAAAAGTAGGGGCGGACATATCTCTCATATAGCTTGTAATGCCATATTTCTCTACTGAATCAGTTCCGTCATTCGGAAAAAAAGTTGATTCGCATATCGACTTTGCCTCCATGTAATTAAAAAGGAAAAAGAAAAATTGATTTACAAAAATCAATATCAAGTGAAATGCAATGCAAAATTTGATGTACTACGTTGGAGTAAAAAAATAAACCTCTGAAAATCACAAGAAAAGTATCCTAACATGGCCAAATATTACACGTTTAACATGGCAATATATTAATACATTTAATTTACGATTCTAAGAAGTGAGTTCCACATGTGTGAGCTCACTGATATCAATCTGCACTGATTGAATATCAACTCTTACTGTTAATTATGGAGAGATATATATTTATTTAATCAGCTAATGGTTGTATTATTACTAGCAATTGAAAGGTCATGGGGTCAATGTTAAGATTTGAGAACTTATTTTTCAATCGGTGAAATAGAGATGACGTTGATGGAAACAACAAATTCTTCTTAAGAAATCTCCCACCTAATGTGATTCTTCTCAAAAATTGTATTAATATATTGCCTAGATACATCACTTCTCTATCCTATTAAACCCTATTAATATGGGTAATAAAATTAACGGGAAACGTGAACTAACGGCAACAATTACCACGAATTTTCTCGTCACGTGGAATTTGCTGTTTCTGACAACATCACCTAGATTTTTTTTTTTTTTTTAAATCTAAAAAATATTTATAGTCAGTCAGCCTACGAGACATGGACTGAATAATCACCACCGGTTAATATTAGATGAGAACATGCCAACTTCTCATCGCCTGATCTAAAGGCTGAATATAAACTAAAATCACGAACGTACAGAGACCCGATCCAAACTTGTTTCACTAGTTAATCTTAACAATGCACGGTGGATAAAAACAAGTTATCAAGGTAATCAAGAACCTCTAGGTCCTCATTTTTGCTATTGCTTAAGCAGAGTTGGAAATAATATTTCATGTAATTATTAATATGATATTAGAGTTGAGTTTTGATAGTAAATTATTCGTCCACAAGGAACTCTATTTAAAGCTGCAAGATCTCAACATTGTTAACACAAGACAAGAAAACAACACCTTATGACAAAAACTATGGAGGTAATACTTTTTCTGGTGACTCCTCTCCTCTCTATCCTCATAATCTTCCTTCTGAAGCAAAGAAAAGTCTCTATTCCACCTGGTCCTCCAGGGCTTCCCATCATTGGAAACTTGCATCAACTTGATAGCTCTGACCCTCATAAGCAGCTTGGGCAACTTTCAAGGAAGTATGGTCCTCTCATGTCCATGAAGCTTGGTTCTAAGCCAACACTGGTGGTTTCTTCATCAAGAATGGCAAAGGAGGTCATGAAAAAGCATGATCACGTGTTCAGTAGTAGACCGGAACTACGCGGCCTACGAAGGCTCACATACAATGGCCAGGATATTGCCTTGGCACCATATAGTGAGTATTGGAGGGAGATGAGAAAGATTTGTGTTCTCCATCTCTTGAGCTCCAAAAGGGTGCAATCTTTTCGTCCAATTCGCGAAGATGAAGTCTCCAGAACGATCAAAAAGATATCTGAAGCAGCTTCTGCATCTAAAATCATCAATTTGAGTGAGACTATAATGACCCTGACAAGCACAATCATTCTTCGGGTTGGTTTTGGTAAGAGGTACACTGAGGAAGATCAAGAGAGAAGAAATTTCATGTCCCTGATTGAAGAAGCTGAGGCTGCGATGGTTAGGTTCTATTTTTCAGATTATTTTCCTTCAATAGGCTGGCTTGATAAACTAACTGGAGCAATTACTCGTCTTGAGAAAATTTTCTATAGTTTGGATTCCATTTATCAACAACTCATTGACAATCACCTTGATCCAAATATGCCAAAATCAACGGACATTGATATTATTGATATCTTACTCCAACTTAGAGAAGATAAATCTACTGGAATTGATTTGACTATGGATCATATCAAAGGAGTGCTTATGGTAATCATTAGTATTGAATTTTCTTTTTAATTCTACTTTTTAAGTACCAAAAATTTTCAATTTTCAATCAATTTCATACTCTATTAGAAAGAATATTTGCACTAATTAAAATTTTCTCCGTAGAATATTTTCTTTGCTGGAACCGATACAACTTCTGCTTCAGTAGTTTGGGCAATGACAGCACTGATTAAGAATCCTACAGTAATGAAGAAAGTGCAAGCAGAAATAAGGAAGGTTATGGGAAACAAAGAAATGGTGGATGAAGATGATTGTCAAAAGCTTCCGTATCTCAAGGCAGTCATAAAGGAGACAATGAGATTGTATCCACCGGTTCCCCTCTTGGTGCCAAGAGAAACAATGGGGAGCTGCATGATAGATAGATATGAAATCCAACCCAAGACATTGGTTTATGTAAATGTATGGGCAATCGGAAGAGATCCTGAAGTTTGGAAAAATCCAGATGAATTCTTGCCCGATAGGTTCTTAAATAGTGACATTGACTTGAAAGGACAAGACTTTGTGTTAACCCCTTTTGGAGCTGGTCGAAGAAGCTGCCCCGGAATCTTTATGGGACTTGCAGTTGTAGAACTTGCACTGGCCAATCTTCTATACTTATTTGATTGGTTAGTGCCTCCTGGAATGAAGACAAAAGATATTGACACTGACACAACGCCTGGTTTTTCAGTTCACAAGAAAAATGCTCTTCGTCTTCTGGCAAATAACTACTACACTTAGTGTCAATGGTTCTCTTAGGATAATAAGCATGTAGAGCTATCCACAAGCTTCAATGCAAACTTGATGTACTGTTATAGCATTTATATGACATTTACCAAGTTCTTCAAGTCTGCCAAGAATCTTAAAGGCAGAAATCTTAATATCAGTTTATTAAGGTCATATATCATTGTAAAGTACACATTTATATGCATGCGATAAATAAATATAAAATTGTCATTTTGTTAGTTGCTGTCTTCTTGACTTCATTGTTTGCCCTCTCACTTTTACTCATTATTGATTTGTATTATATATATATATATATATATATATATATATATATATATATATATATATATATATATATATATTTATATATATATATATATATATATAGTTAGATAAGATCTTTACTATTTATGAGAAAATATTATTTGAGATATTAAATGATGGTGAATTACTCAAATTATTTCATTATAACTGCATATATAATTCATTAATATTAAATATTTTACATAATATAATCCAAATCCATAGACGATGATTTCTTACAAGTGATGTAAGTGTTGTGAAGAAAGTCATCCTTCATAGTTAAACAAATCTCTACAAAGATTTGATGGACCCATAAGTATAATCATTCTTAGTTTTTTAAGAATTGTATATTCAATTGCACGAGTTTTAATTTGCAAATAGTTTCATACTATGGCCGACACCCAATTGCCAGTATTGTTAGGAACCTTGTCCAACCGAATGTGTTCCTAAGCAAGCCGATTTGTTCCCTGAGGATATATTTCTGGTCCAAAAAACAACCTTTTTTTCCTTTGAAAGGTTTTATATTTGTTAGAGTGTATGTAATTGTCTCACAAAAATAAATTAGATTTTTAAAACTAGTATGCAAGTTATTGGACTATTTGTTATCCATTCACGTGTGTGAGTCATTCGTGTTTTAAGCATTAACTTTGATACGTATCTTTCAAATCTTTACCACGTTAGTATTCAAGTATCATTGGTGAAACGTGAAGTTGTTACTCTCAAATCTCTACTATGTGAATCCATCAATCATGGCTTAAAGTCTCTACTTCGTTTACTAAGTCAATTAATTAATCACAAGTTACACGTTAAAGAAGGTGTTGGAGTATAGAATTGTCCTACAAAAAACTAGAACTTTCAAAATCAGTATATAAATCAAGCTACTCCCATTAATACTAATTAATTTTAAGATAAAATCTCAAGTTATTTATCAATATTACCCAATTTAGTCCTTCCGTCAAACTGACAAATGTCATTTTGCCCTTCTTAGATTTTTCTTTAAAAAAAAAAAACAAAAACAAATAGAGGGTGTGGATGAGGAAGTGCCACGTCAGGCACTTGTTTTTGCAACTTGTCATTTTTAAATTCAAACGAACGGGAATTGATCCCGTAACTTCTCTGTTAGCCTAAAGGGCTTCTAAATCTTAGTTTTGATGATAACAAACTATATATGTGTTTAATAAGTTTGTTTAAGTGTGTATATGTAAAGATGAATCAAAAGTGACTCTGATTCCAAGTTCATTAAGCTGAAGAAGGAAGAAGAACATCCATCAACTCAAGGAAAAGATTCGAAGAATGAAGATGGAGTTAGAATGATGGAGACGGAAGTCATAAGGGGTATTGGTTGGGACTTGACCGAGGTTTGGGTCATGTAAATAGTATATGCTCGATGATGATTCTTAAAATTTGTTTTTGAATCAATTGAAAAAGGCTTTACAAAAGATGCTCAAAAGAAACGATTTCAAAAACTCAACCCTTGCAGTTTGGAGCCCACCGGAGTACCCCATGGCAACCGGTCGACCGGTGGCCAAAGGGTCGTCCGTCCGAGATCTGTCCACCAGACAAGGGTCTCGCGATCGATCGACCGACGAAATAGGGGTCGACCGGTCGGGCCAAAATGCTGATTCAAAATATAACCATTGTATGAACGTTGGGATGCATTAATGACACACATTTCAGCTCTATTAAACTCTCTCAACTGCAAATTTTCAATGCATTGATTCAAAGCAATTTCTCTTGAGTTCTTTCATAAATTTCATCTTTGAATCATCATTGAGTTATACTTGAGCAAGAAATTGTGAGCAATATTGAGAGAAGCATTTATTATATTTATCTACCCTAGAAGAGGGCTTTTATTGTGAATCTCAAACACTTATCAAAAGAGAAAGTTAAACACTTTGAAATGAAGTATTTCCTTGTCAAATGTGTTGGGTGTTGAAGCTTCGTATTGAGAAGAAATTTTCTATTGTAAAAGCTTAAACTACCATTGTAGTTGGTTTGTGGGCTCACCAACATTTGAAGAGTCACCATAGTGAAGATTGTTGAAATCTTAAGCGGGGAGCTTAGGTCGTGGATTTAGACGGGGGTCAAACCACGCTAAAATCGCGATTTGCAATCTCTTTCTCTCAACTCTCTCTTTGTATTATTTTCTGCACACCAAGTGTTTGATAAATTGTCTCACTTACATTTTATATTACTAGAGTGCATATCTATTTAAGATTGTTTTTGGTTAATCATTACTAGTATATTGTCTAATCGAAAAAGTAGTATTATTGTCTATATAACCTAATTCAACCCCCCCCCCCCCCATTAGGTTTAATTAAGGGACAACAGTCTCACAAACAAGCAAGTAACATTACCACCGAATACACACTACACACCCACACTATACATCTACTTCTTTGCACACACGCTAAACACTACACCAGACCTCACACATACTTTTCTTGGCACCAAGAATGGAACTGTAATGTAATGATCATCCACACTAAGAGATCCGCACGCGAACAAAAGTTAAGAAGTTTGTTTCATCATAGGGTTTTTTGTTATTTTCTTGTGTAAATTTCTTTGTAAGTGAATATTTATTATATTGTTAGCATAATTAAGCACATTGTTAGCAATGCTCATGGTAGTGATTACTATTGAAATTTGTGATCTACTTTTTAAGCACCATTTATTTTCATTTTCGATCAATTGAAGAAAATATTACTTTGTATTCTTTATTAGAACTTTTATTTGCACTAAGTAATTTTCTCGGCAGACTGTTTTCTTTGCAGGAACTGATACACTGATTAAGAGTCTACTCATGTAATGAAGAAAATGTAAGAAAAAATAAGGAAACAAAGACATGTTGAATGAAGATGATTGTCAAAAGCTCCCATATCTCAAGACGAAGATTAAAACATCTATGTAATATCTTTAAAAAAAATTAGAATGGTCAGATTCAAAATATATAGTATAACTTTTTCAAACTAACAATTTTGAAACCACCTAAAATCTAATAATTTTACGAGATATCAATCAACACATGCAAAGGTATATTTGATTTTTTTGACTTAACAATAAACATAATATCACATAAAGTGATCATGGTAAGATTCAAAGAACTAACTCTATAAGTATCCAACCAATTAAGAATTCATTAAATAATATATAATTAGCATAAAGATCTAGTTTATCATACTTTATTAAATCAATACCATACAATGTATACTGAATCAAAACTGACGCTATTTAACTTAATACAATCTCTTATTATTCATGGTATCTTCAGTTCTAAATAGCAAAAATCACTTACAACTCAAAAGTGTCAAGAAGAGAACCATGATAGATGAAACGAGTAAAGCATTATGTGAGCATAGCAAAAGAGCATCTTCATACACGCAAAAAGAATTGGAGCTATTCTGTTTTGGAAAAATATGATTTGCAAATTAGTCAAGGATTACTTGGCTAAAATTTAGCAGGAGAAGGTCCTAAAACTTAAAAGTGAAAAATATATAAAATATGGAAAATAAAAATATTAATTGTCTAGTAGACAATCATGAGAAAAATGTATTTCCTTTTTAACTAATTATTAGTTTATAAAATATTTGATATCTATAAAGTACAAATTAAAAAAATATTTAAAATGTATTATTTTATAATTTTAAGAAGATTATTACTTTAGCATGTTGGTCTGAAGTCAGAACAAAAAGGTTTTATTATTTAGATGAAATTATTAATTTATTGAGTATTAATTCAGAGAGGTTCTACTATACTAATTTTCTTGTTTTTACAACGTTTATGGCATTTACCAAGCTCTTCAAGTTTGCCTATAATTTTAGATAGAAATCTTATTCCATAATTAAGTTCATATGTCATAATAATAAATGTTTATATGAGAGAAACAAAAAAGGAAAAATTTCATATTTAGTCCATATTATTTGTAAAGTGTCTCAATTTAGTCCTTACTGTTTAAAATATATCAATTTAGTCCCTATTGTTTCACCAAAAGTTTTAATTTCGTCCATATTGTTTAAAATGTCTCAATTTAGTCCCTATTATTTTTAAAAAGTTTCAAATCCATCCCTATTATTTTTAAAAAGTTTCAGTTTCGTCCCTAAAGTTTCAAATTCGTCCCTATTATCCAAAGACTATATCAAATTTTTTTGAGAAACAATAGGGATGAATTTGAAACTTTTTAAAAATAATAAAGACGAAATTGAAACTTTTTAAGAAACAATAAGGATGCAATTGAAAATTTTAAACAATAGGATGAAATTAAAACTTTTAGGGAAACAATAGGGATTAAACTGAATTTTTTTGTAAACAATAGGGACTAAATGTGAGATTTTTCCAACAAAAAACTAAATGGTCATTTTGTTAGTTGAGTTTTTCTTGACTTCCATTAAAGGATGGTAATAAGGTGAGTTTTGCACGCATTTGCGTGTACCCCGGCTAAATGGGGGCTATTGAGGCAATAAATGGGACATTCACAACATCCCCTTCATTGTGTACGAGTTCTATCAGTGTGTGAACTTCATTAATATGTAGCGTTCACCAGGGGCAGAGCTAGGGCCCCCCTCCCCCTCGTGTTTTTTTTTTCGAAAACATCTATGTAGTAAAGAAAAAATGTCAATGGTCCCCCTTTTTTTCCTGTCATCTATCGATATTCTTATTTGAATCTTGGTCCTCAAATATTAAATTATTGGCTCGCCCATGGAGTTCAAACATTAATAATAGGGTTTTGCGGCTCAAGAAAGTAGTTTAGCGTGATCCTCCTTCCATAGGCAAGTTGAAAGGCCTCGTTGGTTTTACCTGGAAAGGAAAAATTCTACATTTAGTACTTATTGTTTGTAAAATGTCTCAATTTAGTCACTATTATTTTTCAAAAAGCTTCAATTTCGTCTTTATTATTTTCTTAAAGTTTCAAATTCGAACCTCTTATTTAAGGACTAAATTAAAAAAAATTTAGAAATAATAGGGACGAATTTAAAACTTTTTTTAAAAATAATAGGGACGAAATTAAAATTTTTGAGAAACAATAAGGACGAAATTGTGAAACTTTAAACAATATGGACGAAATTGAAACTTTTAGGGGAAACAATAGAGATTAAAATGAGACATTTTAAACAATAGGGACTAAATGTGAGATTTTCCCACCTGGAAACGTGCAAATATGTTCTTTTGCATGGCTTCTATGTTGTCACAATTTGAGAATGAAAGATAGTCATAAAACTATCCTTAATGAAGTCTCTATAATGGGTCTCTATCCATCATTTTAGAGACATATATAGAGACTAAGATCAATTTTAGAGACCCACTTAGAGACCAAAGCAAAAAAACTATTTTAGAGACCTATTTAGAGATCAAGATAAAAACAAAATTGAGTCTCTATATTGTGTTAATTTTAATTTTACATAATAATTTGATTATGTGTTATTTTTTGTCGTGTGTTACTTTTTTTAATTAATTGTTATTTAGATTATCTCAACTTTTTAATCAAAAAATAAATAAATTGCGACAAAGATAACATTTAAAAAATTAACATTACGTTTAATTATATAATTGAATGAAAAAAACTAATTAAAAATCTCTAATTAAAAAATGCTTAATTACAATTAAAAAATTACCGAAACTAAAAAAACATAAACAAAAAACATAAAATAAAAAAACTATAGAAACTAAAAAAGTTTACCAAAGCAAGAAAAACTAAACTAAAAAATTAAAATTAAAAAATAAAATATAAAACCATAATTAAAAAAAAAAGTCTAATTAAAAAACCCTAAATACACTACCTTAATTAAAAAAAAAAAAAAAAAAAAAGCAATCCAAAGCACCCCTTCCCCACTGCCCCCCCCCCCCCCCCCCCTCCCCTCCCTCCCCCTCCTCCCCTTCCCTCTTTCCCTTTCCCTTTCTCTTCGTTGCACACCGCTACACCCCCTCCCCCCCACCCCACGCACCTACCAATGTAATTGTGCTCTTTTACTGTTTGTGCTATTTTTCTTGTTGCTGTTTATGCTCTTTTTTTGTACTTTTTTTTTAAATCTAATATCGTCAGATCTGATATTGTTTTTTTTGCAGACTCATTTTTGTCTTCCTGTATAGTCTTCATTTTCTTCAACAAATTTGTTGAAAAAAATGGAAACTAGGTGTTATTTTGGAGACTCAAACCTTGAATGATGTCATAATTTTTGCCAAAAACTATCAAATAGTGTTTTAGAGACCCCCATTGGAGATGTATTTTAATCAATGGAGTCTTTAAAACAGCAATCATTACTGTTTAGAAACTCCATTGAGGATGCCCTAACTAGACTTGATGCAGCACTGATAGCAAACAGTCAGCGCCAATGCAGATCGGCTCTTCTTCCTCCTCTGATAGGTTGTAATTAACAGTCAACGTCAGCCGTCATCAGCTGCTTCAACTGGCTTCTTTTCCAGACGATCATGCACGCTCCTCCTTTTTCTCCTGCACCATTTGTCTTCTTCTGCAACGACTCTCCCATGCGGTATGATGTTAGATTTGGTGGTGTGGACGACTAGCAATTGCAACAGCTCATCATATTGTCCTCGAACAGTATGCTTGCTAACAGATCTATCCCCAGGGGCGGAGCTAGAAATTGAAAATTGGGGGGGTCGAAATTTCTTTTTTTTGTACAGTATTTTTTGAACCAGTAAAAAAAATCTAAAAACTAAAATAAAATAATAAAAAACTAATTAATAATTCAATTAAATATAAACTATATTTTTATATTTGAACAAACTTGAAACTTTTAACATTATAAGTTGATTTGATTCAACAAAAAATACAAATTTGACATATACTATAAAAAAATAACAAGCACAAAACATATTCATATCAAATAATTATCCAATATATATGCAAACTACCAAACAAAAGATAGATAAGTAAGAAGTTAATAAAATATAAACTAACTTAACAAAATGAAGCCTTGTGTGTTGCGATTTGGATTTAATCATATTTTGGCTTAAAAATAATTTTCAAAAAATAAAATAATTAGAAAGTCTAAACTTAACTAGGAAAAAATCAATAAGTTACACCTTATTAAAATTTTTCCATTAAAATTATCTATTTATAACAGACAATTGACTATCAAAATATAATTAACAAAAAATGTTATACACAAAAATTATTATGAGATGTATTTCAATCAAAAATTGTTTACCTTAGTCACTTATTGTTGTCTTGTGTTGATATGTTCACCCACTGCAAAAATAATAATAAATCATGTTTATGCATTCATAAAATTATATAGGTAAAAAATAATAATAAATAAGCACAATAAAATTATTTTCGTGCCCTTGGTTTGCATAACTATGTTGGTATTATGCTTTCATAAAATAATATTGTACAATAAAGTTGTGCATATATACTTTTTAACTTGAGATTTGCAGTAAGATATTGTGCAATAAAGTTGAGATTTGCAAGAAGAATTTGAGAAGAATATGAAAATGATGATAGTTTTGTTAAAAAAAAAAATGGAACATAGTTACATAGAGCTTTTAAGTTTGTTTCCGACAAGCAATTGGCATAGGAAGTGCCAGCTGCACTTCCCTAGCCCTTTGTTTTTTTTTTTTTTTCTTTCACCAACTTACAAGGAGACTAGCAAAAATATTATAGCTATAGCACAGTGATGAGTGAACCTGCGCCAACAATATGAATACACTCATTACTAACCACCAAGCTAAACCAAATGTTGTGAACTTTAACAACTTTTATAATATTTATTAGGGGGGCCAAATCTATTTTTCAAAAAAAAAAAAATACATTAAATTTTTTTTTTTTGAGGTTGGGCACCCCGACCCCCCCTCTCTCCGCCCCTGTTTATCCCCCTCCTTGATCTTGATACTAGCCACTCATGACCATATCATTTGTTGGAAAAGGATCTCCTCATAAAGTTATACCTCTTTTAGATTTACATCCATTTCATTGTGTACATGTGTTATGTATTAAGTAACTAAAAACTAAAAAAGATACTATTTGTAGTCATAATCTTATTATTAATCTCATTAGACTTCTACTTATTTTCATAATGGACATAATTCTACTCATATTGAAGAAACTAGGAAGAATAAAATATGTGGTTAAGAAAAAATATAAAGACGCAAAATAAAAATACACAACCTCGTTTACCTTTGATTGTAGAATGAAAATTGATCTTGTTAACCCAACAAAAAAAAAAAAAAAACCTCTTTTACCTTTTCCTCTCTTGTTAAAAAACTAAAAACATTTACTCTAAACCTATAGATTTGTATGTATATATATTATTCTTTATACATACATACATTCATATAGATATATATATATATATATATATATATATAGAGAGAGAGAGAGAGAGAGAGAGAGAGAGAAGAAAAAAAAATTGGTAAAAGTTGAACTTGAGAAGTTAGTCCTTAATTAGAGAGAAAGATTTGGCCATCCCAATTTTTTTTTCTTTTGAGTAAACCACCCTTTTCAAATATGAAATATGAATTTGTGTTGTTTCTTACTCGATAATAATTTTTCTCTCTATAGTTTGAAAGAGCATTTTCAAAATGGGTTGGTATACTCCTTGTTGTAAGTGTGAGAGATTACAAAATTAATTTTCATGAGTGACATCATTTGATGTAAATAAATAATAGGTTCGAATTATAGAGTGGGCTACTTAATTTTATAACATTGTATTTTCATAACTTTTGATAACAGAAGGTGAGGAAACTCGAAAATGTTGCAAGTATGCAACAACCGGTGTAACATAGGAGGAATTTACGAATTTTAAAATACATGGTTTAATGTGAGATTTCAATTTAATACAAGAAATGTTCATGTATTTCACTCAATATTTTTATTTTCTTCGTAATCCATCTTGTAACGACACATTTCTAATGATGATGGATGAAGAAAATTTGATTTTTTAATAATGACAACGGTTAAGGTTTATATTTGAAATCACAAAAATCAATAAAGTTTCCGGTAGGGTATGATTTTTTAAGGCCTAATGGGTAAAGTAGGTTTTTAAAATAAAAAAGAAAACTTGAAACACAATTTTTAATTTATTTTATATATATGTGCATATATAGACACATGACGCATATATATATATATATATATTATTACCCTTGTTAGTTTTAAATTAGTTATTTTATTATTGTAATTTGGTTTTTTTCAAAAGAAACATCTATTTTTCTTATTAGTGTAGACTGGTTTTTCCACATTAAAACGTACATCACAAATACATGTTGACTTCAAAATTGAAAGCCAAGATGAATGTAATACATCTAATTTATTGGGAGTATTTATTTATGAACATATATAGTGAAGATTACATATTTATTTCAAATAAATTTTATTGTGTATGGTTCTAATTCGTTTCTCTTTTTGGAATGTTTGACATGTAACCTGATTTTTTGCATTTTTTAGGTTTATTTCAATTGAAATTAATTTTTCTGTTTTGTTTAAAATTAAGTGGTTATAGTTACGGTTCACCATATTTTTTAGATCGTTAATGGTACGGTTATGGTTATGTTAGTGATTTTTAAATCTGTTAGGTTTTATTACAGTTATAATTATAAGATATACTAAACAGTTTTGGTTACGATTTTTATATTTTTTGTGATTCTTGAAATAGTTAAGTTTTGATTACGATTATAATTACAAGTACTGATGCTAAATAGTTTCGATTATGATTTTTTTATCTTTTGCAATTATTATATATTTGAATCATTGCTATCCCTATTGATTTTGCAAAAAGCAACATCAAGGGAAACACAATGCAAAATTTTATATACCACGCTGGAGCAAAAAATAAACCATTGAAAAGCACGGAAAAAAAAAAATACTCTAGCTATATATATATATATAGCTATCATCAAGAGTGACGACGTATGTAGACAATAATTAGGTGGAAGATTCCTAGGACGAATTTGTTGTGCTCTGTTGTCATCATCTCCATTTCACCGGTTGAAAGCAAGTGATCGACATTGGCCATCACGACCTTAAATTAAATTACTAGTAATATATAGTACAAATACAATCATTGATTAAATAAAAAATAAAAAAATTCCCCTGTCAATAGCCAAGCAAAGATGATGATAACAAAAAAAGTCGTACAAAGAAGTATTAATTTTGTAGCAAACCCCCAGACTCGGGTGGGGACGGTCCTTGATCTTAAACAGGAGAATTAAGGAATTAAACAGCATAATTCCATTAAAAAATAAAAAACTTTAAAACCATCTTATAAAATCATAATCTATTTCACTTGACACCAATTAATTTTAAGATAGAATCTCATGATTCTTAACATAGTATCAGAGTTGAGCGTTGGTCCTATATTATTTATCTATGGGTGACCCATTCGTATTTTAGGCTAAGGCCTATATTTTCCATTCACGTCTAACCTATTCGCATTTCAGGCTAAGGCTTCTTAACATAGGATCTAATGGTATCAAAGCTCGGCCTTGCTCTTATGTTATCCATCCACGTGCGTCGACTTTACGTCATTCATTAATTGCGTACATGGAGGTAATTCTTCTATCAATGTTGTCTCTTGTCCCTTTTATCCTCATAATTTATTTCCTTCGGAATCAAAGAAAAATTTCAACTCCACCTGGTCCTCCAGGGCTTCCCTTCATCGGAAACTTGCATCAACTCGATGAGAAAGATTTGTGTTCTCCATCTCTTGAGCTCCAAAAGGGTGCAATCTTTTCGTCCAATTCGCCAAGATGAAGTCTCCAGAACGACCAAAAAGATATCTGAAGCAGCTTCTGTATCTAAAACCATCAATCTGAGTGATATTCTTAAGTTTCTGACAATTAATCGCAACATTATGTCGAGTTGCTTTTGGTAAACGGTACAATCATGAGGAAGATCAAGAGAGAAGAACTCATTGACAATCATCTTGATACAGATAAGCCAAAGTCAATGGACAATGGTATTATTGATATTTTTTATTTTTTTTACTAAATAAATAAGTGATTCTATTGATAACCAAAAAAACTTGTACAAAGATGAGCAAAGCTCAGTCTAAAGGAGGATCTTGAAGTCGAGATCCCAAGCTAAACAAATAAGTCTGTTGACGCTAAAAAAAGGAAATTTGTGTTTTCTATTTTGAACGCTAAATTTAATTTTAACAAAAATTTGGTCTTCCGATTGAACCAAATCTGTGAATAATCGTTGGTTCCTTTCAGCCCAAATCGAGTGAACAGCAACACCTAATATGATGTTGAAGATGCAGAATTTGAAAGATTTCGCAGTTGGAAAATTCTTGGACCAGTGTATTATTGATATCTTACTCCGACTTGCAGAAGATAAATCAACTGGAATTGATTTGTGGAACATATCAAATGCGTGCTCATGGCAATCTTTGCTATTGAAATTTTACAATCTGTTATGAAAATCTGGATTTTATGAACAGTAACCACCGGGTACTATTTAAATAGTGGTACTGTATAAATAGTAACAATTGATATTTTGTAAATAGTAATTACATAGTAACCTTATAATTCTATAAATAGATGTTCATTGTAATTCATAAGACATAGTGAAATCAATAAAATTTTCTCTCAGTACTTTCTTATATTATTGTCTTTCTGACAATTATTTTGTATCCGAAAAAAAAAAGACAACTATTTTATTATACGTTATCAACACGAGTCTCTGTCAATTAGTTACTCGTTAGAAAAAGGAAGAAATGAATGCTTCGAATGTCGTCACTTACTATTGATCTTTTATCATATTTTTTGAATTGCTTATTATATCACTGGTCTACTATCCAAATTTGTTATTTTCTATCGAGCTCTACGTAAATCAAGCATCGACTAAGGTAAAAATTTCTTGTTACACGACGAATCATGATAAAGCTGCTTGGCATGAGGTATATGTGTTTTTCTTATTTGTTTTGGTTGAAGAGTAAGTAAAACATACAATTAGCGTGATAGAAGATATAATTAGTCTTATTATCATATCACTAAAGTGGTTTTTTGAGGTCCCACTTCTATTATAATTTATATGATCTTATACTTATCACTACAATTGCCTAATGTAAAAGTAAGCAGCAAATGAGGACTAAAGTTACCTTGATAGTCAAGATGAGAACTTCTTAGATTGGCAAGAGATCACAAGCCTCCAAATGCAAAATCTATAGTGATGGTATCTTTGCAAGATCTGTGATAATCAATATTAAAATAATATTTGATGATCAATATTAAAATAATATATAGTATGCAAAAGTTATTGTGGTGTATTGCTGTTAATAGTTTTTGCAAAACACGTGTTTAATTTATCCTTGAAGAAAATAATTAAAGAAAGAAATAATGCATTCCAGCAGATTGCATAACAGTATTTTTCCTTTATTATCTTATTCATGAAGGATTAGATATTGTATTTGTTACAGTAAAAACCCCACTAAATTTATAGAAGGCCAAAATTTTTAGTTGGCTTAATACCATTCCCTAAAGTGAATGGAATTAAAATTCTCTAATGTGAATTGAAATTAGATTATCCGAAGTGAATCAAAAATTGCATTCCCTGAAGTGAATGAAATTAAAGTGGGTAGAACTACATTCATTGAAGTGAGTGAAATAGAAATTCTCTGAATGAATATAATTGAAATTTTCCAAAGATGAATGGAATTAAATTCCCTGAAGCGAATGTAATTGAAATCCCCCGAAGTAGATAATATTTATTTTCCTGAAGAAAATAAAATTACATTCCCTGCAGCAAATGAAATTATATTCCCTGGAGTGAATAAAAGTTGTGTTCTCCAAAATGAATAAAATTAGATTCCCCGAAGTGAATCAAAATTGCAAATTCTCTGAAGTGAATATAATTGCAAGTTCCTTGAAGTGAATATAATTGTAAAATTCCAAGAAGTGAATGGAATTAAAATTTCCTAAAGCGAATGGACCTAAATCCCCGAAGTGGATGATATTGAATTTCCTGAAGTAAATAAAATTACATTCCCTGCAGCGAATGAAATTATATTCCAAAAGTCATAATAAAAGAAAGGTTTGACCAAGCTAGTAGGGTTTGACTCACTACTCTTTTTATTCTCTTTTCCTTATTTCGCCGCACTCGTCCTCTTCATTCCTCCATCATTTTTCTTTCTTTTACTTCATCTTCTTCTTTATATTCCACACCGAAAAAAAATGAGGTTAGCAATGGATAACGATTTTATTACTGTGATATTATTTGCTAAATGTGCAATTATTATGACTCTTATTCTTATTCTCATTTTCTACAAAATAGAATTTGGAATATAAATGTGAGATTTAGTTAAAAAGGTTGCAAGAAGGATCTATATCATAGATCTGAATCTTTTGGTAAGAATAAGTGTATTTTAGATGTCTGAATCCTGAGAATGTTAAAATGTTGATTACATTAATTGATTATTGTACTTTGATCTTCATTTTATTTGTAGCTAGTTAATTGTTTGAAGTTATTGAAGGTTGCTATATTATTATTGAGATCCGCTTGAAATTTATAATTTGGAGTTATATGATTTTATGATCTCATATATAATTTTGTTGAAGTATGACAAACAAAATGCATATATCTCACTGGAGGAATGTGTTTTATTAATAGTATTCCTATGACAGATGCATAAAGATATAGTGTTCCAATCATTTTCACGCATTGAAATGATCACTAGTATAGTATTGGTGTCACGATAATGAAAGAAATTCATGAAAAATTCCTATGAACACCCATTAATTAACCATAAGATATTGGATCCAAAGTGTTTAATTATACTTTGGTATGATATGAGAAGAATTATTGCAAATTCATATGGGCACTTATTAAAGAATCAAAAGATTATATTGTCAAATGAATTTTCATGTACTACTTGTGCTCAAGGAAAATTGATTAAAAGGTCATCCCTTACTAAAATTGATATCAAAGCCTTTGCATCATCTACGTTGCTTGCTTTCATTATTCGATTACCCATCTATTATCTGTTATTTTGAACCCCTAACGGGTGATCGTTTTAGAACATGCTTTAAATATTGTTATTTTGATGAGACTCTCTTTCTTTTATTGGGGGGAGAAACCTTCAACCTGAAGTTTCACATGAGATATCTTGGAGGAACCTGAAGTTCATCATGATACATCTTTGATACCTCACTGTAATATATGTTGGAAAAAAATAAGCAACGTGAACCTAAAGTTCAAGAGATTATTCAATTGCAAAGTATTGCAAATAATTTACTAGATGCAAAGAATATTGTGAAATCACAATTACTCGCAATGAATGTGTCGACACAAATTCATGTCCCATAAGGAAATATAGCAAATACAATACCATATGCATCTAAAGCATGCTAGAAGCGTGCTTTACCTGTTAGTGTGAAAGATATTATACCTTTAAAAAGGGAGAACACATAACAAATATAGAAATTGTGAATCTTGAAGATCTGATATCTTTAAGGCGCACGACAGAATTTATAGAACCAACCGATGTTGGTAAACACACAATCCC
Source organism: Ehretia macrophylla (assembly GCA_037974665.1). NCBI lineage: Eukaryota > Viridiplantae > Streptophyta > Magnoliopsida > Boraginales > Ehretiaceae > Ehretia > Ehretia macrophylla. Next base: position 34,239,907 of record CM075771.1, read on the forward strand.
GGAAAAGATTGACGAATAATTAGTCCCTGGAGAGATCAAGGTGCCTGGAATTGACGATTTCCATAAAATTATGTATCTACCAAAAAGATATAGAATGGAAAGAAAATTATCATGAATGATATTTTTACTTTCACGAAAGCGCTTGGAATAAAGTGATGAGGATCCTAAACCACAATATGTGGATGAATGTCGACAAAGACCTGATCGGTCGAAGCAACAGAAGAAAAATAGTTGAAACTGAATTCGCATGACAAATGTGAAATTCTCGTATGTAGGATTGAGGGGAAGCATTGAGAAGCAAACCCTATGTTATTTCCAATCCCACAACGCTTGGATACCTCAAGAAATGCATCATATTAGTTATATATCTTTTAAACTGCTTAAAGTTGACAATGAATGAGTTAATATGCTATGTAGTTACAATTTGGTCTATGGTAACTGTAATGTCATCGTTAATGTTTGAATGATGAATGAGTTAGTATGCTATGTAGTTACATTTTGGTCTATGATAACTGTAATGTCACCGTTAATGTTTGAATGATTTGAATGATGAATGAGTAAGTATGCTATGTAGTTACATTTTGGTCTATGGTAACTGTAATGTCACCGTTAATGTTTGAATGACTTAATATGCTTCTTATGAAAATGAAAACAACTTGATAATATAATCACGTGATATTGATATTAAAGCCTCTGAAGGACTTTCTGTGCCTGAAGCATATGACTCAAAATCCTAGGAAATGTAATCGATTACAAAGATCTTTGTGAGAATGAAAACATTCTAGAAGAATGTGGTCTAAACTTCTTAGTATATGTTGCTATCATGTTGGCCATATATCATTTTAAGAAGTATTATTATCTCTCTGTATTTGTTTTCAATCTTTTCTTTTTTTTAAGTTTGTTAGTTATTACCGTTAATTCTTGAATATCACAAAGATTCCTGAAGAGCTTATACAAGTGCAATATTTAAATTTGAAACTAAAGATTCTTAGGAACTCAAGAATTTATCGACTTGAAGATCGACTATTCACTAACAGAATAATCAGTCCATTTTATGGAAAGCTTTGGAGTGATAAAGCTTATATGATTATTGTCCTAATAACTTGATCTTGAAAATGATGATTGGAAAGATAATTATTGGTCCTGAAGTACTATATTATAGTTCAATTGGTCCATTAATATATCATGCTAATGATATACGTCCATATATTGTCTTTCTCTATTAATTTGTAAGTCAGGTATGATGCAGTTCCAACCTGAAGACATTGGAATGAAATTGAGCACATGTCATTCTATCTATGTGGAACATAAAATATGGACTTATTGTATCCAAGATTTCAAGATTGTTGAAATCATCATACGTTGGCCCTGTAGATGCTGACCATTATCTGACCCCCATAAAGCAAGATCACAGATAGCCTATGTATTACTTATGGTGATAGTTATATTGTGACAATCCATGAAACAGACCATGAAGGTTGCATCTTCAAATCATGCTGAGATTCTGGCAATTCATGAGGATAGTTAAGAATATATAATGGTTGAGATCTATGTTTGGGAATCATGTGTATTACCCGTCAAAATAGCTAGTCTGATCAAAGGTGACAAACAGAAGGTGACCTGATGAAGAATATCTGACCAATATATTTCTACACACATGAGTTTTAGATTGTATCGTTGATATTCAACAAGTAAATGCAAGTGAAAATTCAGCAGATTTGTTCACTGAATTTTTACCAACAAAGATTAGAAAGTACATGCTCAGAAGTATAGAATACATCGCCTGAAAGATCTGTCACCGTGACTCATATTGTAATGAGGGGGAGAATCTATTTGTGCATTGTACTCTTTTTCCTTCACCAAGGTTTTTCTCTCATTGGGTTTTTTCTGGTAAGGTTTTAATGAGGCAGGACAAATACGCTATATATGATACGAGCATGTCGAACCAAAGTTCTTTTGCATGGATAGACTCCAAAAGAAAGTGAAAGTGATGTTCATCAAAGATTGACGTGCGATAACTCAAATGATACTCTTGATATACTCAAATGAGGGGAAGACAAATACATACTGTACTCTTTTTTCCTTCTCTAGGTTTTGCCCTAATGGGTTTCTCCTAGCAAGGTTTTTAATGAGACAGTGGTAAAGCTTAATAAGAAGAATGTACTCTTTTTCCTTAGTCAAGTTTTATCCCATTGGATTTTCTTGATAAAGTTTTAATGAGACTATATTCTTAAGCAATAAATATCCAAGGGAAAGTGTTATGAAAATCTGGACATTTATGAACAGTAGCAGCTTGGCATTGTTCAAATAGTGGTACTGTACAAATAGTAACCGCTGATATTTTGTAAATAGTAATTGCATAGTAACTTTATTTTTCTATAAATAGAGGCTCATTGTAATTTATAAGATATAGTGAAATCAATATAATTTTTTCTCTAATTTTCTCTTAGTACTTTCTTATATTATTGTCTTTCTGACAACTAATTTATAATACAATCTACTTTTTGTTGGATTTCATCTGTTAAAAACTAACAATCAAAAGATGAATGAGAAATTAAGGTTAAAGTTGAAGAGTCAACTTCGGAAAATTAAAAGTATAAAGTGAGTTTCTTCCGCATGGAAAAAATAAAGCAAGACAGGTCAAGTCACTTGGTTTTGGTATTAAGGCTGACATAACAACCCACATATAATGCACATAACAGCCCAAATAATGTTGCTAATTAACTCTAGAAAAATGCTATAACAGGCCACTTAATCTGTTAAATTGATTGGCCCAATTAATTTGATGGATTAATTCTCTATAACAACCCAATAAAATGAATTTTAATTATGAAGTTCCAAAAAAATAGAGATACGAACCTACACCCACTAACCGAGCTGCCGTTTGGGACACACACGTATGTGATGGTTTGGACCAAATCTAACACTAAGTAGGTCTCTCCCCTGTCTAAAAAATATTGATGCCCAGTCCCTCGCCCTCCAAAACTAAGTGATTTTACCTATTTTGCTCTATTTTTTCTATCTCTATACTTTTCCTTTTCCCAGATTGACTCTTTAACTTTAACCTTAATTTCTCATCCGTAGTTTGATTGTTTTTAACAAATGAAATCCAACAAAAAGTAAATTGTAAAATTTCAATAGTAAAGATTACCATGAGCACACCTTTGATATGTTCCATAGTCAAATCAATTTCGGTTGATTTATCTTCTCTAAGTTGATCGGAGAAAGATATCAATAATATCTTACCAAAGTCACCATTTAACACTACGACGAATAAAACATAAAGTTTAGTTAAAGGTTATGATGCAAAAGAAATGTAATCATTTATGCCCAAGTTATCATTTTTGCAGTCATTTTTATATTCCTATGAGCAATAGAAAAATAATTTCAAAACTTGGTCCCCAATATCTTTATGAGCAATGAAAAACTAGGTCCAATAATTGTTTCAACACTCTAGTAGGTAACAGGAAATTAAACACGGTGGCACTGTTCATACAAAACTATTCACTTGTTCGTGTATGAGTATTTATTTTTTGCTTAAATGGTAAATATTCACTAACCCATATTTCATAACACTTTTCTATATGAATGTTGGCTATAATTGTTACTTATTCGAGCCTAAAATGCTTAAGCAAACAGTCTAAACAATAAGTTTGCTACCATCCCTATACAGGAACGTAACAAACTATACACGATCCTCTTATATATATGTATTTTCACAATGACATTTGAACTTGACTAAAGTGACATAAGATTCCTGCCTTAACAACTTGGTAAATATCAAACAAATGTTGTAAGAACAAGACACCTAGTATGTCATGTATCTAAACATTGTTTAAGTGTTTGAACAAAATAAATAGAACATTTCAAATGATTGTATGTTCTAACAGCGAGAAAAAAAAACATTTTAAGGGAGGATTTACTAAAGAATAGGCTAGGGATAAGTTTTCAAAGAGCCAAATATTTAGAATTTATAGGATTTAATACAAGAAAATAGAACATCACAATAAATATATATTAAACTTGAGATTTGAAGCATACAAGAAGCCGATGTCACATTTTTTTATTTACTGCAATTATCTCGTGAAAAACCTTTTGTATTAGTCCTGTAAGAAAATGTTGAGCAACGTGTTATAATATAGGCACGCTTAGACTAGATGTTCTCTCTCCCTCTCCAATTTTTGCATGGTAGGCACGCTTATATTAAGTGCTCTTTTTTCCTCTCCAACTTTTGTATATATGGTGGCTCAATGGGCACGCTAAGAATATATATATATATATATTTTCATTCAAGAAATGTCTAAAGTCGTACAACACATTAAAGATGTAACCAGTGAGATATGAATTCACAACCTCTCGCATACATAGCGAATAATATACTATTAGACCAAAGCCCTAGTCGTCAAACTCCAGATTTTAACGTGTTTTACTTTGATCAGAAAGCTTCAATACTATTTTAACCATTAGGATCAGGATAGTTGTGCTTAGCTACTACTGTAGACCCTATGACTTTTTTGATTTCTGATGTAACAATGTTTTGCCAGAGTTCAATGGTTCCTATATATCATCTATGGAAAACTAAGTCAAAAGGTGTATCAATACATCGAATTCTTTTTGTACATAGTATGCGAGAAAGAGTTAGACCATTTTTTTAAGTCTTTGGTATGCAATCTTATCTTTATTATTATAAAAAATTATTTTCACGACTTGAACACGTAACCTTTAGGTCACAAAATGACAAGTTTCATGTTGTGCCAACCTGAGTAATATAAAAAACAGTGAAGTGTGCATCACACCACCCTGTAGTTTGGCATAAGTGCATAACACCCTCATGTGGTACAAAAACCACAAAATACCTTCTTTGTGATTTAAAAACGTAGCACACTTGCCCCCTCCATTAAAAAAACCCGTTACTTTTAAATGTGAGTGTGAAACACGCGTGCAAGGTCCATTTTTTTATTTTTAACATTTTTGACAATAAAATAATTGTGTAATTGACCAAATTACCCTTTTTAAAAATAAAAAAATAATTATAAAAAAAAAAAAAAGAAATAGTTGTCTTCTCCACCAACCCCCTAACCCTTACCCCCAGCCCCAGCCTCAGCCCCGACCCCGTCCCCGACCCCGTCCCCAACCCCGTCAGCATATATATATATATATATATATATATATATATATATATATTGGTATGGTAAGTGTTTATAATATATATGTATATGTGTGTATATATATGTGTGTGTATATATATTATAATACATATATATTATAAACACTTACCATACCAATATATATATATATAAATATATATATTTCTTTTTTGTGTTTATTTTATTTTTTGTGTGGTATATATATGTGTGTCAGTGTGTGTGTATATATATATATATTTTTTGCCTAAACAAAAGGAAAAAGAAAAAGATTAAGGGTATTTATGTCTTTTTATAGATTTTGTTAACTTTTTTAACGGAAAAGTGGGGAGGGGGCAAGTGTGCTACTTTTTTAAATCACAGGGAAAGTATTTGGTGGTTTTTGTACCACATGAGGGTGTTACCCATTTATGCCAAACTATAAGAGGGTCTGGTGTACTTCACCCTATAAAAAAATTACTTTTTAGTTTTTGTTGTGCCTATGAATAACTCCATGCATCTATTTCTCGGGAGTAATTAAAGAAAATGGTTGATGGAAAAAAAATTTGGCGAGGGAATAAATTGGGAAATATTTTGAGTTAATTTTGTTTCATACTCAAGTAAGGGTCTAAATGTTTTCTTAGTAAATTAACAGTTAAAATTCTTTCCAAATAACATTATTACACTATTTAGCGTTATTAGAGGATCCAAATCCCTTGTTTTAGGATGATATAATCATTTGCTTAAGGGTTAATTTCAGTTTACCCCCTTAATGTATAAGTTAGAGAACATTTTACCCCCTAAAGTATTATTTGTAACACTTACCCCTTTGACCTTTAGTCAAATAAAAAATTGAATTAATAAGTTTGGAAAATTAGTTGAAATGACAAAAAGACCCAAAAATCTCCATCTCAGTGTCCATCCTCTTCAAAACTTCACCTTTGCCTCATGTCCAACTTCAACTAAAAGCTCAAATCCAAGCACTCATTACCTTTACCAACTCCGTCATCAACTTCTTCTGAAAAAAAAAAAAAAAACTCCATTATCATTCCGTCTCCTCAACTACCCCAACATCTCTAAAACAACAACCACAGTTATAAATTTTCTGATTTGATATATTTGCAGTACATAAAATACATGTTTCTTTGATTTTTAAATACATTTTCTTTTGGCGAATCAGAGGAAATTTATCTAAAAACAAGCCTCTCAACTTCCTACCCAATATACAAAATGTCCAGTAGCATGATATAGCATTAGTTTGAATTTGAACCCCTGCTGTACTAAAATTAATGGCGAGAAGGTCTACAAAAGACGCCCAATTCCTCAAGTTGAATGCATTTTTGTACATAAAAGATACCTCACAAGCATCTTACTTTTCTGGACTCCCGCTTTGCTTTGCAATGTTCTTACATCCAAAGAATGTATATCAAAATCATGAAAATAATAAATTAAAATTCACGGATTCTGAAGGGCTCCAATTTTTATTTTATTTTTTTAATTCTTGAACTCTTTGTTCTGCATCCGTAAATGACAATACTTTCTTTGCTTATATCATCAAAATTCTAATGCACATTGTTGTTGTGGAGGTGGTGTGTGGTGGAGAGAGAGTGATGACATAGTGATGCTGATGGATGGTTGAGGTTGGGGGTAAAATGTTCTTTAACTTATACATTAAGGGGGTAAATTGAAATTAACCCTTTGCTTAATTATTAGATAGGGGCACTGTTCTTTTATCAATGACAGTATTATTACTAGTGATTTAAAGATCGTGAGGTCAATGTTAAGATTTGAGAATCTACCGGTGAAATAGAGATGATGTTGAAAATTTAAATAGTAGAGTTTAATTATTAAATTATTTTATAAAATTTAATTATTTTTATACATATATTAATCCAGAAAAGAACGAATCCAACTACCACTGTTAGATCATACCTGACGGCTAAAGATCTTCTTCTTTATATGGTATGTACGAGAAAATCAATAAAATATTGCCTAGGTACATCACCTAATTGCATCTTTAAGATCCGCTGCATCTTCGAGAGAATTCAATGAATCTTTTTTTTTTTTTTTCTGTCATTGAATTCAATGAATCTAGACGTGTAGCATTTGGCATAATTAATTGATCATTATTGTTTAAAAGATGTCTAAAATGGGATTTGATTATTATTTATAAAATTAAAGATAAGAGTCATTAGGGTTTTAATCCAATGATAATGTTACTTACTATTATATGAAAGGTTGTGAGTTCAAATCTTATTAATTATATGTACAGCGTTAGGCCCTGAATCAAAAAAAAAAAAAAAAGATTAAAAGATAAGCACATCCCCACTTTTCTTGTATAATCTCCTACATTTTTTTTTTTCCATTGAGCTCTCAATATTATTAATTCATGTCTTGAAGAATTTGGGTGAGCAGCTCAAGACTCTCTTGTAATTTTTAGAAAGTGCACACTACCTCTATGATCCAAAAATCATCAAATACCTCTCATGTAGTTTTTTAATTAAAAAATATATATATCTATATATTTTTAATTAAAAAAAACATTGAGCAACGTGATAGGCAAGCTTAAACTAGATGTAATTCTCTCTCCCTCTCTAATTTATGCATGGTAAGCACGCCTATATTAAGTGCTCTCTTTCCCTCTCCGACTTCTATATATATGGTGGCTCAATGGGTAAACCAACCCTAATATCTAATATACAGACTATTAATATTCTGAAAGGATAGACGACTAGCCTTAAAATTTTTATTGGTCCCCAAATCAAACTCTCCTAATGTTTAAACAAGTTGTATATCTTAAATTATGTAGTGGACTTCACCAGTCAATCTCAACCCGTGTTTGAAATAATAAGAATATTTCAATGAGTGATAACACACAACTAGAAAAATTCCAGTAGAATAAAATACACATCAAGTATATATATAGGGAAAATCTCACTAGAAGTCCCCATTGTTTCATTTTGTCTCAAACTAGTCCCCATTGTTTAAAGTGTACCAAATTAGTCCCTAATGTTTGGAAAAAAAGTCTCAAAATGGTCCTCACATCCAAAATTCTGTTATCTTTGACAAAAAATTAGTAAAAAGACTAAATTAACCTCACAAATACTAAATTATAGATTTTTAACTAATAATAATTATGAATCCATTCATGTGCACCACCACGTGACCTCTAACATTTTTTATCTTTAATTTAAAAGAGATTTACAAAATAATATTACATAACTTAGAATATTAATTTTAAAAATCAATATCGATATCTCCACAGGAGATGGCAGAAACGCTACAATTGTAAGTACGCTGTTCCCGGCTCTGTTGTCCAAACTTCTAATTTGCTGCAGAATACAGAAAAAAAACTAGTAGTTAGCAACTTAGCATGCAACTACACGTGAGAAGATGAGATAAACCGACTGCAATATTGTGTCTATTCGTTCTGGTTTCTTGGGAAAATAGAAACAAGGCAAAGACATTCATAAACATTAATGAAAAGATTCAAACTCGCTCCTTGTCAATCAGTCTTGCTTGATTCTTTCCATTTGCTTGTAGACCTCAATGGATCAGGCAGAAGTCATTGATTAGGGATCAACAACAAATACTATTACGATCTAATCAACATGCACTCAGATATGATGACAAATGCTCCTTGCATAATTCACATAACTTTTTCATTGTCTTGTTTCGATGATGATGGAGGATAGCATAATTAAATTGTTACTTTTGAAACGAGAAGGAAAATGTTTAGTATTAGATCTGCCCAGTAAGATATTCAGATTAAATTATCTGGAAACAGCTAGGGGAATCTTGATGCAAAATAGGACCTTAACATTATATACTAATATCATCCTCCGTACATCTTGATCTTCGAGAATGTATAAGGATTGCTTAAGCTTTACTCTGCACTAAATTAAAAGCCCCAAGTATGGTGGACCAATTAGGCCCCTCAACCTTTAAATTGTGGCCTGTCTTTTATAAGAAAAGACGGGCATAATCGGGTGTACTACTTGGTTAGTGTGATGGGACTTTTCCCAGGGATTTCAGGAAACAGGTGGATGGATATTAAATATCTTAGCTTCGTAAGAGTACCAAGCAAATTAAGCTAAATGTTATTCCCAAGAATTATAGCTAATACTAACAGCGGATGATGGAATTTAGACCGCTAGTATATATACCTAAAGATATTAAACTTCGTTAGACTTTTGTCCCTTATTTTCCTATCACAGCTTCTCGGAAACTAAGTATATAGTACAAGAAGTTAGCAGACCATGCAAGGTAAACTCTCGGTAAATCTAAGCACGAAATGCAAGAGACGGAATACGGATACAAGCATTGTAGTACAAAGCAAGCAATTCCACCACAGACTACTCCTTTCATTGGGCAGTTGAAAGGGCATGCTGGTTTTAACTAGAAACTTGCAAACAGGTTTTCCTGCTTGGCTCGTTGAGACAGTCCTATCAAGTCAACTTCATGTAGCACCACCACATTTTTGAATTCGAAACAGATGTAGGGTCGCTAATATGCAGGATTAGGTTTTGAATTTGATGGATTTAGCAGGTCCAAATATCAGGAGTGCTACGTGACTGCTTAGAAGAGGAATCACAAGAACCAGAAAGCAGGAATCACTCGTAGGATCCCTTAGGCATCACACCATCTCAAGAAGGCTCTTAAAGCTCAGGGAAATTCTGGACTGATTTCTCCCTATTGAAATCTAATAAGATTACAACTTAATTATAGACTCGAACAATTTTTATGCCTCCTATCTCTACTTCGATGCGGAAATAAAAGAACCCAAACAACTCTCAAACTCATTATAATGAGAGGCATAACTTAAAAATGAGTAGACCCAAAAGACTCCTCCAGAAATACAGAATTTCTGGAAATTACAAAGTATTCATTACTGTGAGACTTAAAAATATTACAAAAAAGACTGGATTCTTAAAAAAATTCTTTTTTCTTATGGACTGCATCACAACTTTTTCGAAGATACAACCTTCATCATAGGTAATTTTACATGAACAAAAACTCTGAATTTTTTTCCAGTCATCTTAAAAGAAAGAGAAGAAGTAAAACTAAAAAGTAAAGAAAGACCTTATATACAAAACAAATAATGGAAGCAAAATGCATTACGCACCTTCTCCATATAGCTGTTCAAATCGAGCAACAATGTGTTTTCCATACGTATATTTCTTCAAAGCATTCAGATTATCTTTTATATGACTTAGTAAAATTTCCCCGTTGAGTATCACTGCACATGTGAAGAATCTTCTGGACCACATAATTCGCATATTGATCCTTCATCATTACCTGAGGAACCAAGATCAGAAACAGAAAATTTTTAACTTAAAGACAAATCTATTTGCATCCAGGCACAAGATGACAATTTTCTTTCGCACACTTACGATATCTAATCAGAACTATACTATAACATGTACCAACAACTTACCAATAAGTTATCTTTTCCATCACCACGCCCAATAATCTCCTCTATCAAAAGCTCCCTGGAAGCAGAATCACCATATTCCAAACATTTCTCAACAACATTTGATGCAATCTATTTGTAAGTATTTAAATTAAGTTTTAATTTTAATTAGTAACGATATTTTAAATTGATAAAAACTTGATAAGTATTTTAAATTATGTTGCTCTCACTAAATGGAATAGTCACGATTATTTATTACGTTAACACGTAATTTTTTTGTTAATATCTTTGCGAACACCTCGACACGATTGGGTAAAATAACAAATATTCTTTAACATACCATAGTCACAAGTATATAGTCTTTCACACACATTCCCACGCACATATATGTCATTAATCAATAGTTCGTATCTGATTTTGAAAACTTTGGTCCAATATAATTTAAAAATATTCTAACAAAAATCAAATTATTATTAATTAATTACATTTTACTTTCTTTTTTAGAAAATTGTTTAGCTTATTTAAATATTCTGTACATAATTCTCAATATGCATATATTTGACTCATTAATGGGCCTTTTGCAGTAACATTGTTTATTCAGCCTAGTCGGCCTAGTTGGCCCGAGTTTCATATACATACATCAATTTCAAGTTGGGCTAACATTTCATATATGGTTATTGATTAGGCCCATTACATGTAATAAATGGACACTTTAAAGATTTGGGCTTCATGGGGTTGCTTTGACTTAATATTTTGATAAGGACAACAAAATCTTGCATGTAATAAGTGGTTTGTTGCCACTTCTTGAAAGATAAACCCATCAAGGATAACAATGCCGTTTTAAATTGGTTATGCAATTAGCACGTCACAATATCCCTATATATGACATTTTTTGCATGATAGATACTAATTTTGGATCATGTTCTCCTATTTTAATAATATCATCAAGTAATTTTTAATTACGTTTCGATAACAATTCGATCGAGAATTAATTTTTTTTGTAAGACCAAAATAAAACTAAATCTTATCATATCTTGTGAGGTTTTTGATTTGCTAAGACATACTTCTATTGCATGCAATTTCGTACTCATGAATCCCATGCTGCAATTGGACAAACATAAATAAATAACAGCAATTTGAAGCGTGACTTTACTACATGTACAAACAAAAAAATTTGCATCCAAATAGGAGATACACGTACAAACAAAAAAATTTCATGCATATGGAGACACGATTTGGAAAAAAAAAAAATTAACCCTTGGGCAAGTGGGGACATGTTTGAGCCAAAAAAAAAAAATTAAAGTTATTCTATACATGGCCCAATATGGTTATTTGCCAAAGTTTTTGTCTTCACTTGTGTGTCTATTTTGGTCATTTTCCATCTATGTATGTGCTTTTAACACTTATCGGACAACACACAAAATGAAAGGTAAATCTGTCTTCTTGCTTCGCGTGATGTCAAACAATACATATATGCTCGCCAAGTGTCGTGCTCCGGAAGGATCACCTTGTCACGTCAACAGTGATCCTCCGGATAGAATAATTTTCCATTCCTGATAGCCATTTACTACAAATTTGTACCATGTCTGACATATCAGCATACCACTATGCCATGGAAATTTTCCGCACAGAAACAAAAGAAGATTTCGTGACTGATTCAAATCCTTATCTCTTTTATAGATTAATATACATTTTGCTTTCAGAATTCAACTAGCAATAGGTGACCATATAGTCGAATGTAACCATGTGTTTAATAGTTATTTTGCTTCAATTTCTTCACTACAAATAAAAGGAGAAATTAAAGATTTAGTTACGATTACAAATCGACTTCTTATCTTTATCCATGCCGTCATATTCTGCAAAAGAACGTGAGACATCTTCGCACGCTACAAAATGCATTAGACTTAAGTCCAAGCTTCCTTTTCCTACTTATCAAAGGGAAAAAAGTTATCTTTGGGCCGGAACTTGGTTTAATATTTGATTTAGAGATTGAATTTCAAAATCTTAATGGAAAAGTTCACACTTATAAAACACACAGTTTACTAAGGGTATTACCATTTATCTTACATAACATTATATATATATATATATTTTTTTTTTGTAACTTCAACGTGGCATTTTTTTAAACTCCAAAGTGATAACCACACAAAAATCATCAGCCACATACAAATTCATCTTTATAAAGCACAAGAAAAAAAAAAAAAAAAAAAGAAGCATCAAACATATATCCCCACGCATATAAACACAAACACAAACGAGGCGTACTTTTGTTTCATGATTTTTAGCCATTTATATATGTATATGTGTATGTGTGTGTATACATATTTATATATAGAAAAGTAGGGGCGGACATATCTCTCATATAGCTTGTAATGCCATATTTCTCTACTGAATCAGTTCCGTCATTCGGAAAAAAAGTTGATTCGCATATCGACTTTGCCTCCATGTAATTAAAAAGGAAAAAGAAAAATTGATTTACAAAAATCAATATCAAGTGAAATGCAATGCAAAATTTGATGTACTACGTTGGAGTAAAAAAATAAACCTCTGAAAATCACAAGAAAAGTATCCTAACATGGCCAAATATTACACGTTTAACATGGCAATATATTAATACATTTAATTTACGATTTTAAGAAGTGAGTTTCACATGTGCGAGCTCATCGATATCAATTTGCACTGATTGAATATCAATTCTTACTATTAATTATTGAGTGATATATATTTATTTAATCAACTAATGGTTGTATTATTACTAGCAATTGAAAGATCATGGGGTCAATGTTAAGATTTGAGAACTTATTTTTCAATCGATGAAATAGAGATGACGTAGATGGAAACAACAAATTCTTCTTAAGAAATCTCCCACCTAATATGATTCTTCTCAAAAATTGTATTAGTATATTGCCTAGATACATCACTTCTCTATCCTATTAAACCCTATTAACATGGGTAATAAAATTAACGGGAAAAGTGAACTAACGGCAACAATTACCACGAATATTCTCGTCGTCACCTAGATTTTTTTTTTTTTTTTTATAAATCTTGAAAATATTTATAGTCAGTCAGCCTACGAGACATGGACTGAATAATCACTACTCGCTAATATTGGATAAGAACATGCCAACTTTTTATCACCTGATCTAAAGACTGAATATAAACCAAAATTACGAACGTACAGCAACCCGATCCAAACTTGTTTCACTAGTTAATCTTAACAATGCACGGTGGATAAAAACAAAGTTATCAAGGTAGTCAAGAACCTCTAGGTCCTCATTTTTGCTATTGCTTAAGCAGAGTTGGAAATAATATTTCATGTAATTATTAATATGATATTAGAGTTCAGTTTTGATAGTAAATTATTCGTCCACAAGGAAGTCTATTTAAAGCTGCAAGATCTCAACATTGTTAACACAAGACAAGAAAACAACACCTTGTGTCAAAAACTAAGGAGGTAATACTTTTTCTGGTGACTCCTCTCCTCTCTATCCTCATAATCTTCCTTCTGAAGCAAAGAAAAGTCTCTATTCCACCTAGTCCTCCAGGGCTTCCTATCATTGGAAACTTGCATCAACTTGATAGCTTTGACCCTCATAAGCAGCTTGGGCAACTTTCAAGGAAGTATGGTCCTCTCATGTCCATGAAGATTGGTTCTAAGCCAACACTGGTGGTTTCTTCATCAAGAATGGCAAAGGAGGTCATGAAAAAGCATGATCACGTGTTCAGTAGTAGACCGGAACTACGCGGCCTACGAAGGCTCACATACAATGGCCTGGATATTGCCTTGGCTCAAAATTAGCTTTATATATATGAACAAATAAAAGTTTAGCTTACTTAATTTTTAACTTAATTTTGACCAAAATTATAATTTTTTAGACTACTGGCAAATACGTAATCACAAGAATGCCAATGACCAAGTGATACAAATATTGGACATCTATACACTTGACTTGATTCAACTAAATTTATTTATACCTTAACATCTTAATCAACAATACCATAATCCTCCATAACATGTATGACTTTGCTGGTCACACATCTATTTGTAAAAGAATAAGAGAAATGAATTTATTTTTTATCTTCTTAACTACATACATTTATCATGATATGACTTTCTTATGTTAGTATAGCCATCTCTTATAACCCAACAACTATAGGGCCACACTAACATAACAACTTACAATTACATACTTTAATTGCAGGAAGAAGAGCTGCAATGATGAATAGATGATCAATTTTGCAAACATGTTATAAATCTTATAATCCAACATATATACAAAGCTCATTGTCAAAGATGACAAAAATGATAAAAGAAATATGGGGATAAGGAAGTAAAAATTATAACAAACTTATTTTAAAATGTTTATTGGTATTCTCATAAAGTGGCAAATTAGGTGAAGGCAACTTATGTTATTTGAAAGTTTAAGTCACATTATCTTGATTTATTTGACAGTTTTGACGATTTTTTGTGCAATCCAATTGAAAACAAAAGTTAAAAATAGACATTGGAGAACATTTTAGGTTTAACTAAATGGATTGTTGAAACTATCTATATTTTGACATTGGATGTACTATTGATTTTAGTATATTTTCTTAGATATATCAAGCCAAACTCTTTAACACAAAAACAATATTTTTTCCAGATTTATTACTATATTTTAATCAAAACAAGAGAACATAATGCTAATCATATCAAGAAAAGTATTTGGTTATGTACTTCATTCCAAACTATGAATTCAAGTATATATTTTTATCATGGGAAAGCGTTGAAAGAAGTTAATAACGTATTAAATATATAAGACTTAAAAAATTAAAATTTGTTCATTTAGTTACAAAATATGGTTTAACGGTCAAAACACTTGTGATTGATCTTATAAAATGTATATAATTTACTTTCAATTAATACGACAAATATAATTTGAATTAAGCAACTTTTTTAAGTATTAAATTATTTACAATTTCAAATTCATAGAGCATGGTATTATACATATACTTTAGATACTCTTAATGAATTTCAAAGTAAGAAATATGTTTGCGAAATGAAAACTATAATAAATCTATGTTAGTTTTGACTAATTACGAACCTACCAATGATCTTTAATATATATATATATATACACACACACACACACACACGTTAGGCGTGGTCAAATAATAATTTTTTGTATAATGTAGAGCATTGTAGCATCTTCTATTAAGAAGCATATGCATGACAAGATTGACCATTGGATTCGTGAATTCCTGGTGATAAAAAAAGGATTTACAAGAAGGTCATATGAGCAAGGAGTAAGAATGATGTCAAACTAGGAGGAGATGACGTGAAGAAGATATATATATACATGTATCTTTTGGAACGCCTGATCTATGTAAAATATTGGTTACTATTCTATTTTAATAAAAAATAGGTGTTTCTATTTATTTCTTATTTGTTTATTTATTCTTTTGAAATGATATAGCAAAGTAGCTATATAGTATAATTTCTCAATAATGTGATTAAAATTGAATGAATTAATTTTATATTTCAAATTTTTAGAGCATTTACATTACACTTGTGCGACACTCATGCATCGCACAGGTATAAAACTAGTTTAAAAGTTTAAAACTTTACACGGTTTATTGTATTTAACACGCCCTCATATATAGATACATAATATTAGTCGTCAGGATAAAGACAATCAAGTCCTCATCTTTTAAGCTAAAACCCAATCAGTCCAGTTTATTTTTTTCATCCTAAAAATCTTCTTCCTCTTTTTGGATGCTATGAAAATTTAACTGGTAGAGTTCGATTATCAAATTATCTTGCAGAGCTCGACCACCAACTAGTAATTTTCAATTATAGCGGTGCGCCTTCACACATACACCAAGTCAGTGAATGACGAACCCAACTATCGCTAGACCATGCTTGACGGCTAAAAATCTTCTTCCTTATATAGTATATATGTACAAGAAAATCATAATAAAATATTCCCTAGGTGCATCACTTCTACCCTAATTATATCTTTAAGATCCAATGCATCTTCGAGAGAATTTAATGAATCTAGACGTGTAGTATTTAGCATAATTAGTTTAAGGGTTAAAAGTCCTAGTTAGCATAATTAGTTTAAGTGTTAAAAGTCCTAGTTAGCATAATTAGTTTAAGGGTTAAAAGTACTAGCTGTTGATTTTTATCTTATTTGATAAACAAATCTTCTATTTTTAAAAGTGTTATATTTAAATTCTTTAATTTTATAATTTATGACGTTATTAGTCGTTTTGTTAAACAAATAACAATAAAGTCACAACGAAAAAAATGACTTCACCATTACTTTTTAATAGAAAATGACAAACATTGTCACAAATTATAAAGTTAAATAATTTAAACGTAACAATTTTAAAAATAATAGACCTATTTATCAAACATGGCAAAGATTAATTAGGATTAACTATTGTATAAATCAATAATTTACCTTATCTCGATGCAAAGAATTAGAGCTAGCATAATTCTCTCGTCCTCTATCTGTTTACTTCTTCTTCCAATGTAACAAAATCAAATCTTTTTCAAATTACGGATAAGATTCAATAGAAATATGATGTTACAAGCTAGATTAAGTCGAAAGTAAAAATATTTCTATGCCTTCAACGAAGCATTCAAACAAATAAAAAGTTTCTAAGACGGGAAAATTCTTAGGTGGAAGTCCTGCAAAAATTGTAAAAAATGACCCAAAATTTAAAAAAATTATAATCATTTCATCCTCTTCATCCTAAACTGATAACGTATAGGATTAGGATTACACATTGGTTTAAATTTTGAACTCAAATCCTTTCTGTTGTAGACTCTTTATCCTATAGATCTCTTGATAGGATTTGCTTGTGTTGTAATTTTATATTATAAAAGCAGATGTACAACATACTTGAGTATTAAAATAAAATACTTCTCCTCAAACTCTATCATGGTATCAGTTTTTCTTTGACTCACTGTCTCGTTTTCCTGGGTTCTCTTTTCCTCACATCCCACTAATTTTTTCGCTTCACTACCTCTACAATCAGTCCGTTTCCGCGCTATACAATGGCTGCTGACTCTTCTTCGTCCTTCTCTATTCTTTCCTCTCACGTCAAGACTTTTGTCACTATCAATCTTGACAACGCCAACTATCTTACCTGGAAAAACCCAATGACAAATTTCCTCTACTTCTCTGGTTTGCTCAAATATGTTGATGGCTCATGTCCTGCTCCGTCAAAAACCTCTACTGAAATTGCCTCTACTACTCCTACCACCACTGTGTCCTCTTCATCTTCCTTTGTTGCTCTTGAAGAGTGGCAAAAATACAACAGCTTCGTTACTGCATGCCTTACCGCTACGTTATCGGAGTCGCTTGTTCATCAAGCTCTTGATTTTGCTACTGCTCGCGACTTATGGGTTTCCCTCGAGGAATCCTTTCTTCAACAATCGTTGGCCCGTCGTTCTCTCCTTCGCACTCAGCTTCGTACCATCAAAAAGAACAATCTCTCTGTCTCTGACTACTTCCATCAGATTCGTTTCCTCTCTTCTTCTTTAGCAGCCATAGGTGATCCTGTTTCTGATTCGAAGCTTGTGATTCTCACTCTTGAGGGTCTTCCCAAACCTTATCGTCCATTTATCACCTCGATCGAGAATCTTGCGACACTACCCTCTTTTTCCCAGCTTCGTGCTAAGCTCCTCACCCATGAGCAAAGGGTCCTTCTTGATGCTAAAGACTCCTTTACCGGTACTGATTCAGCCATGGCATTATTATCTCAAGTGCCATGTGCTTCCTCTCTTGCTTCAGCCTTGCATGTTGCGACTCCTCCCTCCAAATCTCCCACTGGTTCCTTCTCTTATAAGCAGCCCACACAGTCTTTTCCTACAGGTTCTTCCTCCAAATCCTTCCCCTATACATCTGCAAACACTCGTGGCTATCAAGGTACTTGTCAAATTTGCCGTAAGAAAGGTCATTCTGTCTCTCAATGCCGTTATCGGTACTCTCCCTCGCCTAACAGTATCTTCACTCCATACTTCGCAGGCTATCATCAGCAGACTATGCTGCCTCCTCTCTTGCCTACTCCCTCGCGGCAACCGTGGATACCAAATTCTGGAGCGTCGTCACATATGACCCATGATCCGACTTTAATCCAGCATCTTCAACCTTACACAGGTTCGGATCATGTGCTTGTTGGCGATGGTAAGTCACTGCCTATTGCTAATATTGGTGACTCTCTTTTTTCTAGTTCTACTCGTTCCTTCTGCCTTAAGAATATTTTGCATGTTCCTCGTATCACTCATAATTTACTTTCTGTTTTCAAATTTACGAATGACAACAATGTCTCACTAGAGTTTTTTCCATCTCATTGTGTTGTCAAGGACCTCCGCACCAGGATCCCTCTCCTGCACGGCCCCGTTAAATTCAATCTATACAGTCTTCCAGTGCTTGGGTCATCTCCCTCCGTTGCTCTTGCTGCCCACTCCACGTCCGCTGATCTCTGGCATAGCAGACTCGGCCATCCATCCAAGCATGTTCTCTCCTCGCTTCGGTCACAGCAGTGCTTAGATTTTAGGGATTTTTTATCAGTTAATAAAATTTGTACTGCTTGTCTTATGGGCAAAAGTCATAAACTGACTTTCTATCCTTCTAGCAATAAGTCTGGTTCTCCATTGACTGTAGTTCATTGTGATATTTGGGGTCCAGCTCTTGTGGATTCATGCTTTGGTTTTAAATTCTTTGTACTGTTTATTGATGAGTATAGTCGTTATACATGGTTATATCCTCTCAAAAATAAGAGTGATTGTCTTTCAGTTTTTGTTCATTTTAAATCCTTGGCTGAAAATATTTTTTCCACTCGTATCAAATATTTTCAGTGCGATGGTGCACCAGAATTGACTAAAGGACAATTTGCAAAATTTATTGGTCAATCTGGCATTCAATATCGAATTACATGTCCCCACATACCAGAACAAAATGGCCTGGCTGAACGTAAAATTCGCCATGTAACAGAAATGGGCTCTACTATAATGTTTAATTCTTCCATGCCCAAAAGATTTTGGCTTGAGGCCTTTTTCATTGTCGTGTTCTTGATTAATTGACTTCCTACACCCAATTTAAACAATTCCTCTCCCTATTCCCTGTTGTATAATCGGTCACCTGATTATTCCTTTCTTAGAGTTTTTGGGTATCGTTGTTTCCCGCATTTAGGGCCCTACAAAAAGGATAAACTTAGTCCAAAATCAGTTCCATGTGTTTTCTTAGGCTATAGCGATGATCAAAAGGGGTATCGTTGTTATTATCCTGTCACTGACTGTGTTTATATTTCGCGACATGTAATTTTTGATGAAGTAAATTTTCCCTTTCAGTCTGAGTCTTCTTCCACGTTAAACTCTTTTTCTTCGTTGTCTTCTACTGTTCTTAAATCATCTCTTGTGTTCTCCCCTCAACTTTCGTCGGGTGCACTTATTCCCTTTCCTCCCTCTTTACCGAATGCAGCTCCTGGTTTGGTGTCCTTGGGTCTTACTTTACATGGTTCCCAATCTCCTTCCAATTCTTCTCTATCACTTGGTCCGAATTCCGCAAATGCTATTACTCCTGCTGTTCACGTGCCACCAAGAGACGTGTCTCAATCTCTACATTTTCCTTTTGCTAATGTTAATTCTCACATGGAATCCACTTCTCATGATCCTATTTCTCCTAGTCTGCCTTCTGATCATCTTTCTAGTCCTAGCATCCCCACCTACATGCATACTTTCTCCTAATGCCAATGTTCAGCCTGTACAAGTGTCTAGCTCTCCTGTCGTGCATGAGTCATCTAATCCGCCTGTCACTCACACTAACAACTCTCTCTCATCCCATTCTATGGTTACTCGTTCCAAAGACAATACCAGGAAAGCTAAACTGTGGCCTGATTTTGTTGGTCTAACGGCATCTGCATCAACCTCTGTTTCAGCCGATTTTGAACCAACTTGTTTCTCTCAAGCTAACAAACACTCTCATTGGCGTACTGCTATAGTTGCTGAGTATAATGCTATTCTTCAAAATGGGACATGGAAATTGGTTTCTCCTCATTCGATTGCTAATATTGTTGGTTGTAAATAGGTTTTTAGAATCAAACGAAAGCCCGATGGTTCAGTTGATCGTTACAAAGCAAAGCTTGTGGCCAAGGGGTATAGTCAAGAAGAGGGCATTGATTACTCGGAGACATTTAGTCCAGTGGTCAAGCCTACGACGATTTATGTTATTCTTTCTATTGTTGTTTCAAAAGGTTGGGTTCTTCGTCAATTAGATGTCAATAATGCTTTTCTACATGGTTTGTTGCATGAAGACGTCTATATGGCACAACCTCCTGGTTTTACTCACTCCTCCTACCCAACTCATGTTTGTAAGTTACAGAATGCATTGTACGGGCTCAAGCAAGCGCCTCGTGCGTGGTTTTCTCGCTTGAGTTCCTGTCTAGAGCAATTGGGGTTTGCTGCATCTAAATCTGACACTTCATTGTTTATTTATTATCGTGGCACGGTCACTATTTTCTTGTTGGTTTATGTGGACGACATTATTATCACTGGAAGTTGTTCTCGTACAGTTTCCACTATTACTGCTTTGTTTGATCGTCAGTTTGCTTTAAAGGACCTTGGCATTCTTTCCTATTTTCTTGGTATTGAAGTCAAGCAGTTATCTGATGGTCTCTTGTTGTCTCAAAAAAAATATATTAATGATCTCCTTGCTCGTGCCAAACTTGAGGGGGCCAAGCCCGTTGCTTCACCAATCGCCCCGCACAAGCAGTTGTCTCAGCATAGTGGTGATCCTTTCTCTGACTCGACGCATTACAGGAGCATTGTGGGTGCATTACAATATCTCACTCTTACTCGTCCTGATATTGCTCTTGTAGTAAGTAAGATGTGCCAATTTATGCATCAACCATTGGAACCTCACTGGACGGCCATCAAGGGTGTTCTTCAGTATCTCAAAGGTACTATCTCTCATGGTCTACACCTTCGAGCTGCTTCTGGGTTTTCTCTGCATGCTTATTCTGATTCTGATTGGGCTGGTTGCCCCGATGATCGTCGCAGCACTCATGGATATTATATTTTTCTGGGTCCTAATCTTATTTCTTGGTCCGCCAAGAAGCAGCCGACCACTGCCCGTTCTAGTACTGAGGCTAAGTATCGGGCCATTGCTTTTGCTACTGCTAAGATCTGCTGGCTTCAATCCCTTCTTTCTGAGCTGTCTGTTCCGTTGTCATCTCCTCCTATCCTTTGGTGTGATAATATTGGTGCCACGTATCTGACTACCAATCTGGTTTACCATGCGCGCACAAAACATATTGAAATTGACATTCACTTTGTTCGAGAGAAAGTTGCTTCACGCCAATTGCAAGTCTGTTTTATTTCCACTGTTGATCGACTAGCTGACATTATGACCAAGGGTATTTCCATCAATAGGTTCTCCATAATTCGTGGCAAGCTCACCGTACACGATCCGGTATCACTTGAGGGGACGTGAGAACGTATAGGATTAGGATTACACATTAGTTTAAATTTTGAACTCAAATCCTTTCTGTTGTAGACTCTTTATCCTATAGATCTCTTGATAGGATTTGCTTGTGTTGTAATTGTATATTATAAAAGTAGATGTACAACATACTTGAGTATTAAAATAAAATACTTCTCCTCAAACTCTATCATAAACATTCTCACAACCATTTTTACCACCATCTCCGCCTTCTTCTTCAACCTAACAAATCCATCTCCCTTTTGTTCACCACCTTCAACTACTATTTTTACTGCCATTTTTTTCCTCATCATTTTCAAGAAACCCTCCATCTTCACCTACCACCATTTTCACATCCATCATTTTTTTCCTCTTTACCACAACAAACCCACCGCCTTCATTTATCATTTTCACCATCAAATCTTTACCACGTCAATATTCAAGTATACATCATTGGTTAAACGTGAAGTTCTTACTTTCAAATCTCTACCATGTTAATCCATCAATCATGGGTTATACATGAAGTCTCTACTTCATTTACTAGATCAATTAATTAATTATGTTTGCATGTGAATGCGGTGTTGGGGGGTATATTGTTGTGGTATTTTAATATTAACTTAATTATCTTATATATTCAATAAATAATGTGTATTTATGTATGTATTGATTTTGGAACATGAAAAGATTATGTATTAATTTTGTATTTATGAATGTTTTAACTTTGAAACATGAAGAGTTTCATGTATTTAGAGCTCCATGTCTTTTCACTTGCATGTATTATTATTCATGTCTTGTCACTTGTATGTAATTAATTAGGGAGGTTTTTTAGGAGCTTACAAATAGGTCTCTTGTTCTTCCTTTCTTCAACACTACTGAAATATTGTGAGAATAAGTTAGAGAGTTTTTTTAGCCAAAAGAGAAAAGTGTTCTTGTGAGGAGTTTGTGCTCAACTTTCTAGTGCAGAGTTAGTTCGAGCTTTACGACAACAAGTTAGGTTGTTGTATCCTGGAGGGGACAAGCCATATCAAGACTGTTGTATCAATTTTTTCTACTACAGAGAGTTTGAATCTCCTTAAAGATATGGAGATTCTTGCGCCTCAATCCGATCGAGTTGTCTCTAACAAAAGTATTTGTACTTTAATTTTTGTATTATTTTCAATTATTATTGTACTATTTCACCAACATATACAATTGCCCTCCTTTTTTTTTGGTCCGATATAATTATCATTCAAGATCAATATATAAGATCCTAAATTACTTTACTTAATACCAATTAATTTTAAGATAGAAGCTCAAGTTGTTTATCAATATTATGCGATACAAACATAAAATAAGTAGAGATTTGACAAACATGCAAGTTGAAAGCAAGCCTATTAGATAGTGCAACAGTAACCAGACCCTAATTGTTGATCACGGTCTTTTTTAAAGTTTACGTTATATTGACGCCATTGTCAGTTGGTAAATGGTTTCACCAAAAAAAAAATGGTAAATGGTACAACCGAGTAAACTAATGAATGAATGTAATTCCAATATTATGTTCTCTTTATTTTCCTATATATTTTCCAAGATCCTATTTTTAACTAGCTAAAAACTCTATGTTGGAGTCCTTACGTAATTGTAAGTATAGTAGATTATATTGCACACTAAGAGGTTTACATCATGACACTATTTATAATACAGTAAGTTGCAACAACGACTAAGATAAGGACGGAAGATAACTATAAGCTTTTGAATTACAACAGGTGAGCTATACGAAACAGATTTGAAGTTATCTTCTATCACGCCCCCTCAAGTAAAGTAGGATCACGATCTGTGAGCTTGGACAGAAGAAGATGAAATCGTGAAATAGACAGTCCCTTGGTCATGATATCCGCTAGTTGATCAAGAGTAAAAATGTAACGAACAGTAAGCGCCCCAGAGGCGACCTTCTCACGCACAAAATGGACATCGAACTCAATGTGCTTAGTACGAGCATATGACACAGGATTCGCCGTGAGATACGTAGCACCAATGTTATCACACCATAGTGTCGGAGGAGTAGAGATGGAGACACCAAGTTCAGACAAAAGAGACTGCAGCCAACATAACTCAAAAGCAACAAAGGCAATGGCCTTATACTCAGCCTCTGTACTGGAGCGCGAAATAGTAGTTTGCTTGTGCGCAGTCCAGGAAATAAGATTCGGCCCAAGAAAGATACAATAACCATGTGTACTTCGTCTGTCATCTGGACACCCTGCCCAATTTGAGTCGGAATATGCATGAATACTGAGATCGGGAGATGACTGGATATGTAAACCAAGGGAAATTGTGTCCTTGAGATACTGCAAAATACGCTTAACCGCTGTCCAATGAACATCTGACGGGGCATGCATGAATTGACACACTTTATTCACGACAAATGCAATATCTAGATGGGTGACGGTGAGATATTGAAGAGCCCCAACAATACTACGATACAAAGTCGGATTGAAGAAGGGATCACCATCATGTTGAGACAGATGCTAACTAGGTGCAATAGGAGATAAGACCGGTTTAGCCCCTGCCATATTCGCACGATCAAGGAGATCCAAAATGTACTTTTGTAGACTGAGGTGAATACCAGTAGAACTAGAAGTGACCTGCACACCCAAGAAATAGGATAGGGGACCAAGATCCTTTAAGGCAAACTGTTTATTGAGCAAGCCGGCAGTGGTGGAAATTGCTGAAGCACTGTTTCCTGTCAAAATGATGTCATCAACATAAACTAATAGAAACATAACATCACTGGACTCACGACGAATAAACAATGATGTATCAGACTTTGATGAGCAAAAACCGAGTGTGTGAAGAAATGAGCTCAAAAGAGAAAACCATGCTCGAGGAGCTTGCTTGAGCCGATAGATGGCTTTCTGCAAGCGACAAACGTAGTCTGGAAAAGTCGAATGCGTAAAACTAGGTGGTTGAGTCATATACACCTCTTCAGTAACAAAACCATGGAGGAATGCATTGTTGACATCAAAATTTCGAATTGACCAGTTCTCAGATAAGGCAATTGTCAGAACAACACGAATTGTAGTTGGCTTAACGACTGGGCTGAATGTCTCATTGTAATCCACTCATTCTTCTTGACTATACCCCTTTGCAACTAATCTGGCTTTGTAACGTTCCACTGTACCATCTGACTTTCGCTTAATCCGAAAAACCCACTTACACCCAACTATATTAGCACTCATAGGTTTAGGAACCAGGATCCAAGTACCATTGTTCAACAAAGCATTATACTCACTATCCATCGCGATAATTTTGAAGCTTGGGCAAAGGTAGAAGGTTCGGACTCAAGAGCATAAGAGGGCGTAGAAGGAATAGGATGTTTGGTGACAACACTGTACACAAAATAATCAGGACATTGTTTCACTTTACGAGTATCATCCTTCGAACGTATAACCATAGGGTAGATGAGGAAATAGATGAAGATATGGCAGTAGAGTGCATGACGGTAGAGTGTGATGAGGCAGCAAGGTCATCATAAGATGATTGTGAAGGTAAAGAAGGCACACTAGTAGTGGGATCATTACAATGATCCACGGATGAGGGGCTGGGAGAATTTGGAGTAGATGAGTGATGTAGACGAGAAAGATATCATGACAGTACATGTGGAGAGGAGTTGAGAGAAAGCTTTTGGAACTTTGTGGACAGTGGAGTCCCACATGAGACTAGCCGTAAATTAGCACTCATTGGTGACACACGCGGTTGAAGTACTGTGGAATTTTGAAAAGATCGCAGAGTACTAAATGAAGACAAAATCGGTGTTGTTGGTGAGCCACGTGAAGGAATAGGCGTTGTAGGCAAAGTGGATATGGAGCTTGGTGTTTGAGGAGAAAAGTCAGCTTGCATGGAAGATGGGGATTGAGAGGAAGTGATGGAGACAATGCTGTGGGTCCCTAGAGAGGAAGTAGTGCGGTCAAAAATGGTAGGCTCACTAGGAGTATGACATGCAACAGGGCACACATCTTGGACAATGGAGCAGGACTGACACAAAGATGAAGCAATTGGATTCTCATAGACCTTAATAGACTTTGGTTTAGGCGCTTGCACAGAAGAGACAGACGATAGAGCCGATTGAGAAATAGACTTAAACGGGAAAGAGGATTCATCAAAAGAAACATGTCTGGATAAATAAACTCTGTCAATTGCTGGGTCATAGCACCTATATGCGAGATGATCATTACTGTATCCAATGAACACGCATGGGGCTGATTTAGGACTTAACTTGTCACGTTTGTAAGGATCGAGATAGGGATAACACAAACACCCAAAGACACGCAGGAAGGAATAGTCAGGGACACTACCAAACAGCTTCTCGAAAGGAGATTGATTTTGTAAAACCGGAGTAGGCAGGCGATTTATCAAGTAGACAACAGTGGAAAAAGCCTTTGCCCAAAATTTCTTTTGGCAAGGAGGATTCAAACATTAAAGTGACACCCATTTCAGTTATGTGACGTATTTTATGCTCAGCAAGCCCATTTTGCTAGGGTGTATGAGGACAAGAAATCCTATATTGAATACCACAATTATCAATAATAGTCTTGAAAGTGCCTTGAGTAAGTTCACGTGTACCATCACACTGAAAACATTTTATCGAAGTGGAGAATAAATTTTCAACCAAAGTTTTAAAACACAAAAAATAGGAAGCACAATCACTTTTATTTTTTATTGGAAATAACCATGTGAAACGGCTAAAGTCATCAATAAAGATTACAAAGAAACGAAAACCAGAACATGAGTTGGTAGGGGCAGGGCCCCATACATCACAATGAACTAAGTCCAAGGGCCAATCACTAACTCTATTAGATAAAATAAAAGGCAGTTTATGACATTTGCCTAAAGAACAAGAGTTACAAACTTTAGCAGTAGGTAGAAAATCAGAAAACACAGCAGGTAGACCATTGTGCAAAGTAGAGATGACCGCTTTGGATAGATGACCCAAGCGATTGTGCCAAAGCTGGGAAAAGACACGCGAGACCGCTAAAGCTTGAGGTAGAAATGACGAGAATACAGGCGAGACTGGGAGAGTGTAGAGATTTAGTCAACGTGGCCTTACAAGAGTGGTATCCCTGTGCGGAGATCCTTAACAACACAAGAAATAGGAGTAAATTCAACTGAAACCTGATTATCCCTAGTGAACTGCGAAACCAAAAGTAAATTGCGAGATAAACGTGGGACATGCAAAATACTTGGCAATAAGAGTGGACGGGATGAATGAATAAAGTGAGATGAGCCTTTATTATGAATTGAAAGAGACGTACCATCACCAATGGTGACTTTATCAGAGCCATTTTATGGCTGAATTTGTTGCAGTAGGGAAGGATCGTTGACCATGTGAGAGGTAGCTCCTGAATCTGGAACCTAAGATTGAGGTGGAGTGGGCAATAGAGGTGGTTGATAGAGTTGGTGATGATGAAGACCAGCAAAATGGGAAGAAGGTAAAGTATCTGTTAGAGCAGCATACCAAAAACGGCAACGATAAGCCGCATGCCTTTATTTCCAACAAATCTGACACTTTCCACGATAACCTCGACCATTTCCACGATCATTGGAGGCTGATTTTGATGAGGAAGATTGTGGCACAACAGACTTGGTGGACAGTGAATTGGGTGATGCATCTTTAATGGAGGTAGCATAAAATTTCGCCAGGAAGGCCATGACCGAAGAGTTGTCAACAGAGGAATTAGTGTCATCATCTAAAAGAAATCTCTACTCATGGGTAAGTAATTTGGCTCGCAATTGATTAAAAGAAGGTGGTTTTTCAAGGTTCTCAATGGAAGTAATAAATGGACAATAAAAAAAGGGTAAACCATTAAGAGCATCAAGAACAAGTTCACTGTCAGAGATCGAGTCACCAACAGCTGTAAGGGCATCAGAAAGAGCATGAACTTGTTGGAGAAATTCAGAAATAGAAAGATTATTTTTCTTAAGAGTCCGGAGTTGAGCGCGGAGAAAGGATTTGCACACCATGGATTCTTGCATGAACGGCTCCTCTAGAGATTTCCATAAAGCATGAGCACTGGAAACACCGACGGATTGATAGACTAACGAATCAGAGAGCGTGGTTGTGATGCAAGATTGAACGAAACAATCAAATGTTGTCCAATCGTCGAGAGAGAGAGGGGATAGTCTTCAGTCCATCTACATCATTTAGATGATCTTGACCACCCATTTTTATAGGTTAATCTCAGCCGCTGATTTCACTTTAATTTTTTTTAAATGAATAATTATTATACGTAATGACCATCTTACCCTTTATTAATTAAATAAATGTGGGACTCACAGATTTTTAAAAATTAGTTAAATTCTTACCTGGTCATGGTCTCATCAGTTTTTTTATAATCATAAAAGTAATCTTTAAATTTCACAAATCATATTTTCCTCCCTCCTTCATCTAAGAAAATCTATTGAGTTGTCTACCTTCACAACACCATGATTCCGCCATTTTCGAACCAACAAAGCTTTTTACAAAAATCCATTAAATTCCTAGATGTATAGAAATAGTACAAACATGTTATAATATGGATAGGATATTCAGTAATTTGGATAGTATATGTGGTAATCTAGTATTAAGAAACCGTAATTCATATTTACCTTCGCGAATTGGACGAAAGGATTGTTAGAAATTGATTTAATGAATGAAAGATCTAGAGACGAACAGAACAATAATAATAATAATAATAATAATAATAATAATAATAAAAATAAAATAAAATAAAAACTCGAAATATTATAAAAATTCTAGAAATTACAAATGCAAACTAGGAGACCAAGGCTTGAGTTAGTCTTTAGATGCTAAACGTCTCTTTGACGCAAACCTCTTAGAATGCAATGGACTGACTTTTCATAATAGTTGCACTTCAAATTACGAGATCTTTCGAACCAATAAAGTTTGAACTCTCTCAAAACTATGTGAAATATGCAATGTTTTCTTTTGAAAAATTGATATCTCGAAAATTTTCCAGGCCCTGGCAATTTGGATGACATGCTGACCAACTTAAATCATTCTAATGAATTACTATTAAATCCCTCTAATGAATTGCCATAAAGCCACGTAACAGCCATCAACATTTTAGCCATAATTACAATCACGGGCAATCACTTGAATTCTTGCAACGTTACTTTGAAACCTTGCAACGTCTCTTTCAATTCTTGCAACGTTTTAGCAGAGAAATAAATGAGATTACTTCACAATATTTCTGATAAGGGAAAATTCCACATTTAGTCCTTATTGTTTCTTTTGAGTTTCAGTTTGGTCTCTATTATTTAAAAAAATTTTAATTTTATCCCTATTATTTTTTCAAAAGTTTCAATTTTATCTATATTATTTAATTTTTTTTAATTTCCTCCTTATTGTTTTTCAAAAGTTTCAATTTCGTCCTTATTGTTTTAAAAAAGTTTCAATTTCATCCTTATTATTTTCTTACAGTTTCAAATTCGTCCCTATTATTCAAGGACTAAATTAAAATTTTGAGAAATAATAGGGACGGATTTGATTTTCTTTAGAAAATAATATGAACTATATTGACTAATTTTGAACAATAGAGACGGATTTAAAACTTTAGAAAAATAATAACGACGAAATAGAGATTTTTTGAAAATAATAGGGACAAAATTGAGACTTTTTTTAAAAAAAAAATAGGAACGAAATTGGGACATTTTAAATAATCATGACCAAATTGAAATAAAAGAAATTTTTGAAAATAATAGGGACAAAATTGAGACTTTTTTTAAAAAAATAATATGAACAAAATTGGGACATTTTAAATAATCGGGACCAAATTGAAACTAAAAGAAAACAATAGGGACTAGATGTGACATTTTTCCTTCTGATAATTAATTAACTTCATATCAAAAATATTGAAGAAAAATAATGCCAAGCCCGAACCCATGTCTACGAACCGAGTCGTACCAGGACATGCGCATAATGGTTCAGATCAAACCCAATGGAAGGTAGGTCATCCCATTGTATACATAGTGTCTCTTGGGCCCAAACCCAAATCTCAAACTTGGAATATATAAATTGATCTTTAACCTCAAATTTCTCATTCATCACTCATTTCCTAACAATCCCCCACATAAATGAAAATCAGCTAGTTAGAATATAAAAATATATATATGCAGACTTGAGAGAGAGTTCGATAGACAAGATACTACATCAGGATAGGTAGCTTTAGGCCTTGAACCTTCCTTAGTTAAAACTATCGGATTTACTCGCTAACCAGTGAACGCGATGTCTTGAACTGTTCAACTTTTACGTAAACTAAGACAATGGAGTCCACACAGTATCCCTCTGGACATTGTTTAAGTTCTCATTGTTGTGTTCATTTCGACCTTAAACAACTCCTGAATTCATTAGTACTCTAGATAATTCAGCCTTAGAAATTCTCATAGGATCGACTCACTCCCTATTCACATATGTGATCACTTATCAAGAGTATCCTGTAATACCCCCACTTGGATTCCCAAGATATAAGTATCATTAAAACCATAGCTTAGCCTATACCACATAGAAGTTGCATTGTTTGCTCGTCATAGGAATATGAGGTAGTGATACCCCCACAGTGCTCCCACTGAGTTGTACATAATTCAGTTTTTCCCTTTAAACATAGATCCGGTGATCTTCTGTCAACAAGGTAGGGTTTACCATTATGACAACTCTTTAAAAATAAGCTTAAGACTCATTCCTCTCGACGATTTATAGACTTCTTCTCTATTTAATCATTTTATTAGCAGATTCACAATGTTATCCTTCGACTTTATATAGTCAATCAAGATAACCCCATTAGAGAGTAATTGTCTAATAGTATTATCTCCATGACGAATATGTCTAGAATTATCGTTATATATACCTACTCTGTGCTCTTCTAATCGCCGATTGACTATCTCAGTATATGTAGATAGTTGACACAGGTTTTGGCCAATTTCGAATATCCTCTAAGAACTGTCGAAGTCTATCAGATTCTACAATGAATTTGGCAACAACACATTGTTAGCTTAGAAAATCCCTAGAAATAGTTGCACTTCCCATAGTAAAGACATATCCACTCGTAAATTATAAGTCTTCCAAATATGATATCCAATTAATATCACTGTATCCCATCTGAGACAGTTGGATACCTCGTATAATGCAACCCATAGTTCTAAGTATATCTCAAATACCACATAACTCTTATCATAGCTTTCAACATAAGCTATATTGGGTCTCATGCAATTCATGATATTCATTGGACTACCCAAAAACACAAAGACTCCAAGTGAAATATTCCTTTACCAATAAATATATATGCGTCAAGTTTTTCTCCAAAATTTTAAAATTAACACTAGATGTAAACTAACATCATAAATAACCTCAACAAGATTATCTACCTCAGTGACGTTTGCTTGTCCACATCCAAGTTTGTCACTGAAATACTAGTTCCCACCGAACTTCTTGTAGTTTTCCTTGTGATTTTGGCAAAAAAAGACCACTTTTGCTTGATTGACCATAAGGATTATCAACCAATATTTCAGAGATGTGGTTATCTCCATCAATATCCTTTAAGAATATAATTCTTATACTAAAGGTCAGAATACTTCGATGCTTCAATTGCAGTCACAACTTGACTGTTTAGATTATTACCTAACTTTGGTGTATCCATTTCCAAGAACCTTACAAGGTTTGGTGTGGTTAGGTCGGCCAGCATTTTCTGCTGTCACTACTCAAGTCTTTCCCGGTGAAACTTTCAAGGCTTTCACCATATCCAACGGTAGTCTACGCAACAAACATGCTAGCCGAAGCAATGGCCACAATCGATCTCAATGGAACATTTTCATTCTCAAATCCACCTCCAGTCAGGATTATAGTTTGTTCATTAGATCCAAAGTTCATGTTTTCAGTCTGAGTAGTTATTGTAAAGAGTTTATTTTCCTTTTTATTAAGTCAAAGGGTCAAAAAGCTGCACTTTGAAAGAACAAGATTAAACATGCAAGAAGAGATATTTGTCTAACAAAATTACTGCTAATATCTTAATAGAAAATATATTCCCAAAATTAATAAGATCTAGATGCATATATTATCATGCAAATAAGAACCAGAATGGTATCTTCAGAAATTATCTAAATAACACGTTCTCAAAATTTATAACACACTAGCTTATCCTATTATATTATTAAAATAACATAACAGCTTATCTTACCACCCAAATTGACAACCTATAGAAAGACTTCTAATAGCATATGTTATTATATAACCAGAAAGTCAGGATCCTTACATGCACGCGTAGCAATTGTACTATAATGATTTACAAATTATATTAACACTATATACTATTACATGTTGGATTATATGCCCTAAAAGCCAATTTTAGGGCATAATAATTATATAATTTATTTAATATGGGCAGTCTATTTAAATATAATTAATGCGATTAATTATTTAAATAAGAGTCCTTAGAATAATATTTATAGATTATATCCGTAAGAGTAAGGATATGGGTGATAGAATCTATATTCATAAATATATTCTAAAATAGTCCCCAATTGTAGGATAAATTAATTGGGCGTTGATTTATCCGGAAAGATCGGATTACAATCTACCATCCAAATAATATGAGATATTGATTTGGGCAATTAGTCTCATATCGTAAGGATAGATGTATAAGTGCTTGCTGAGAACAAGTAACTGGACATGACCGCTAATACAACAAATTACATGGAATGGTCAATAATTCGTTGTACAGTGTAATGGTGCAATTAAGTCCTTAGACCTGAGATACCACGATTATCTTGTGTTAGGGGTAAAGTGATTTGCTGGTGCAATAAAGCTAGTCCTCATCAAGGATTGGATAATGTACTCAGTGGTTACGATCGATTTCGGCATGAAGATAGGTGTGTGTAGATATGGAATCTGTTAATTAAGGATCCTATGCGATTTATTAATCGAGTAACTAGAAATCCTTGGCCGAGGTAGAATAGTGGAAGTCGTTCCACGTATTATTCATAAGTTACTGAATAAATAGATTTGGACATATAATTGAGTAATAGAGTTTGACAACCCAATCCATGACTCTGGCTTAATTGGAATGATTCAGACAGAAGGAATTAGTTGCATAATTGATACAAAAAAAAGGGTTCGTAGAATTTCACTTCATTATTAGTTGGGTAGTCATGATATACTGCTAGGTATCACTCACGACTTGCGAGAAATAAATTAGAAGAGTTCTAATTACATATTAATTGGATTAATATAATTTCGCTACCAATTAATTATGAACCCGAGAGGTCACACACAAATGGAATTTGCAGATTAATTAGATTAGAGAAAAGATTAAATTAATTTTAGGATCGTCCTAATATTAATTGAGCTCGTAGTAACTTGATATTGATCTGGTTATTATGAGTTCAAGAATGGTCTGTTTAAGACTAGCCCATATGTGGCCCTAGGTTATGTATGTTTCCTATATAATGTAATATTCTGACACAGGTTTAGCTAGCACAAAAATCATAGTCAGAATAATATATAGGATTTCTCTAGAAAACCTAGTGGGGGTGAAATCCAATTTAGGGTACAGATTCTGTGTGGACACTTTCGGAGGCTTCACAATTGGGGAGCTTTTAGATTCTACATCAGATTCGTCATCATGGAAAGATAATCCTGAAATCTTTAATGCGTAATTAATAGTTGATTATTATGCATGTATGTAATCTAAGTAATTAGCCACGAACGGATGCATGAGTATTAATTGTTTCCGCTGCGTTTTATTTAATTATAAAATTTTTAAATACTATGCACGATTCCCAATAGTAGTATCAGAGCCACCGTTCATACCTTTTACGTAGTTATTCGATTTAACACAAAATTGTATAGCACAATTAATAGTGTCAATTTTAATAATTTGTGAAATTGATTGGATTAATAGATTTTGAATCTATTATTTAGTATGCCCATAAATTTAATTTGATTAAATCGTAGCCCTGAAAGCTCTTCCCAAATTTAGTTTTGTAAAATTGTTCTATGAAACTAATTTTTATTTTATGTGATAAAGAGTTTCAAAATTGTTTTGAAAAACAGTTTGTTGTTTTTGAAATTGTTTAGTATAGTTTCAGAAAAAGGGTTCTTGCAGTTTCAAAATTGGATTTGGACTATTTTGCATTTTTCTGAAACTGTTAACAAAAAAAAAAAAAAAAGATTTCCCACCCATCTTTTTCAAGGGCAGCGGCAGACTACCAAGGTGTCGCCGTTGCTATGGCCTGGTTGAGCCGCAAGAAAGAGTCCTCGAGACTCAGCCTATGGCCTTTGGCCATAGTAGAGTCGCAAGGCTCTCGCGACTTCAGCTGCGAGGAGCCTCGCAGCTCATGTGGCTGCTGGCCATGGTGGAGCCGCAAGGCTCTCGCGGCTAAGAAGCCGCGAAGAGCCTCGCAGCTCCTATGGTTACAACGTGAGGAGCCGCGAGGGACACATCGCGGCCCTCTCACGCACAGCCAACATGGCTGCGAGGAGGTTGTCCTTGCAGCCGTAGTGGCTGAACTGTCGCAACAGCCACTATGGCTATCGCGACAGAGGGGTTTGCCACCATGGCTACAAGGTGCAGCCATGGTAGTAAAGGA
Organism: Ehretia macrophylla; assembly: GCA_037974665.1. Classification (NCBI taxonomy): domain Eukaryota; kingdom Viridiplantae; phylum Streptophyta; class Magnoliopsida; order Boraginales; family Ehretiaceae; genus Ehretia; species Ehretia macrophylla. The sequence goes on from CM075771.1 coordinate 34,274,526, forward strand.
AAAAGTGAAGAAGATGGAGAAGGATGGGAAAAGAGAAGAAAAAAAAAATATTTTGGGATTTGGGTAGGGTTTCGAACCCGACCCAGATATTTTTTCGGGTTGGATCCGAATATGGATCCGCCCAGATCCAAATCCTAATCTGTTTGGGTTTTTTTGGTTAATTTTGTTTTATTTTTCTTGAAAGTTTTAATTGGGCTTATGGACTTGGGCTTTCAATTAAAATGTTTGTTTTTCTTTGGGCTATTGGGCATACAAATACTTTGGCTAATTTTAGGTTCAGACCTTAATAAAATAATTGGACTTATTTTATTGTTAGGGCTATTTTAAAGTGTTTTAAAATAGTATTAGACCTCCTTTGTGGTCTGAATTGGGCCAAACTTTAATTCGGACTTGGAATAAATAGTGTGGACTATTTTATTTTATGAATTGGGCTGTTGGCTTCTAGACTGGACTTTAAATCAAATAAATTGGATTTATTTATCTTTTAAAGTTAAGAGTTAATTAATTTGTGTTTGACAAAATTAATTAAAGAAGTTCAAATACATTTTTGACACTTTAAATTAATAAATAGTTTATTAATTATTAAATGTAATTTGATTATATTTATATTTTATAAATATGAGATATTTATGGAATAAATTTAATAAAGAGTTTATTAAATAGAATAAATTTAATAAATGGTTTATTAAATTGAAAAAAAATCTAATGTACAGGGTTTATATTAGAAAATTAATTATGCTATACTTGTAGTTAATTAATAAATTGTTTATTAATTAATTACTACAAATATAATGAGATTATATTTATTTAAATATGAGATATTTAAGGATCCAAATTAATAAAGGTGTTTATTAATTGGATTAATCTAATATAATGATATTATATTAGGAGACTAATTGTGCTATATTCGTGGATTACTTTTCTTTATTATTTGCTATGTATGTGGGTGATCATAAACTAGTCTTGTGTGAATGAATGGATGAATGTCATTATTTAATTTATTTACCCATTTTGGGTTTTATGTAATATTTTAAAATGGGGCTTGTATGCCTCTGATCCCCGTTTTAAATATGTAAAACCCTATTTTCATTTATGTATCTCCACTAGATTAGGAATCTATGTACATAAATGTAATGGAAGACCAAGATGAAGACATCAAGAGTTGGTGAGCCCAGTTTGTGAAAGGAATTTTGTGAAGCCGAGGAGGAGCAGCCCATGAATCTATCATGTGGGCCCTTTATTTGATTTAGGTATTCAACCCAGTGGCTCAGGTTAATAGTGCTCCTAGTCCATGATTATCCCATTTTATTTTATGCATTTATTTATTTATTTATGCGATAAATATATGATTAATGCATGTATGTTTATATTTTATTTATGCGATAAATTGAAAAATTAGAAGATTGTGAAAAGTGAGACTTAAATTAAAGACCAACAACCCTTCTCAAATTAAATTTTAAGTTAATATTTGTGTAGTCTTGAGAAGATTATCTCATTGTCTTCCGTAATCGTAGATTAGTTTGTGTGTTGGACAAGTAAGTAGGTGGCTATCGACACATAGGGGTTATTTATTTGTATCAACATATGAATTAAGTCTATATAAGCATGAGATGTAGAAAATTTGGATTCTTACTGGCAACTAAAAATCTATCATGTGAGGTGTCGGTGTTGCATTGATCCAAATTTCCAGGATAATGGGTTTAACTTAAATAATCTTGGAGACCAAAAATCTATAATGTGAGATCGAAAGGATTGGAGGCAAGAACAAATTGGAATTTGTATGAGATACATTGAATAAAAGGTTATTCACCTATTTGTTTTAACTTCGCCAAAAATCTAAAATGTGAAGTGGGTTAAAATGAATGGGCCCCCAATTCCATTAAGAAAAACATCTTATTGTTTTTCCGTTTTCCACTAGGGAAGTGTGGGGTTTTGAAAATTTTAGTGGGGGTTACTTTTAAAGACCCAAATCAAATGGTTAGTAATATAATTATCTAACGTCCTCAAAAATTATTGCCTATATAATATCGGATAGGAACCCAACCTTCTATTTTGACTAAGACCAAACTTCGATGACTAGCTCAATATTTTGAGAATCGTTCTCAAATTTGAGAAAGTCATACATGTTCTAGATGCGAAAATGAATTGTCAAAAGAAGCGAGAGAGCATGGATAATATATCCATCATTAATTACTTACAAGAGTTGTGAAGTAAGCAAGATATGACAACTAGATATGAGATATCTAGTGGTAGATATGAGATATCTAGAAAATTGTTCCAAAGAATTACTAGAGGAATTTATTTGAGAGTATGTGTTCTCAAGATAAGTATTTTGAGTCCATGAGTTTATTCATGGTTTATCATATGCAGACAAATCTAATCCTCAAAGTCAATTCTTAGTTCTCTCTTGTCGTTTATAATGGATTTTCTGTGTGAATACATTTGACACAACCCTTGAAAATAAGAGTCATATATCAAGGGTAGATCTAAAAAGTTGAAACTTGATTGGTAATTATTTATACTACAAGAAAGGAGAACTAGTAATAGAGGAAAATCCAAACGACTTCAAAGAGTTTGAATATGAATGGATGTCCTCTATAAATATATCTCGTCGTCACGTTTACCCATCTGGGTGTTCATTAATTTTAGAATAATTGTTGTTCATGTGTTTCATGTATTTGGAAAATAAATGAGTTAACACTAGTAAATTAATGAATAAAGTCTTATATGGATAATGACAGATAAACGAATAATATGAGAGATCAAGAGATACGAATAACTTTAAAATTATTGTGGCACTTATGATTAGGTCATAGAGGATAAACAAGAATCACTCAATTGGTGAAAGAAGGACTGGGAAGCCTTTGAGGCCCCGGGACATTCCCAACACGTGGATCTTGTGTTCTTAAAAATGATCAAATCGCCATTTGTTGAACAAAGAACCACAAATATTTAGGGTTTATACATAGAGATGTATATGGGCCTTTTGGTGAAATAGCCCAATAAGGATTTAGCTACCTTACATATGATTGTCATATGTTTGAATCTGAATCATTTGAAGTGCTCAAGAAATTCAGAGCTAAAGTAGTAAATCAAACTAGAAATGAGAAGTAAGTCTCAATGATGAGATCATGGAGAATTCCTAGCCTCAATTTCTAAATAGTATCTCTAAGGAAAATAACATAGTTATTTCATTAACTCCTTCTAGTATTCCAATGCTTGATGAAGTATTGAAGAGAATGAGTTGGACCTTGTTGGACATGGTCTGTAATTGATAAACTATGCTAAATTGTAACTTAGCCTGTGAGGCCACATTCTCCTTATAGCAGTTCATCTCTTGTATAAGTTCACTTCCAAATTAATCATAAAGTACTTCATATAGGATATGAGAAAACATGATGCCTAGTCTTAAGGTGTTAAGAATGAGAGTAATCCTGTTTTCAATCAAAGGCTTGAGATTGATAAATTAGAAATGAGATTGGACAAGATTAATTGGTTATCCCAAAGATTTGATGGGATATAACTTTTATTCCCTTGCTGACTAGAGAGTCTGTTAGCAAGTACAACTTCTCCTTAGAAGAATAGTTCATCTGAGAAGATAGTATGGGAAGAAAAGTATGACTCAGTAGGAGTTACTGAGCAACCAGCTAACCCAAGTCGAATCTAGGATTTGATCCTAGATAACCTAATCCAAGAACAACCAGTCAATTTCACAAGGTTTTCAGATTAGTAAGATGACAATAGTCATGATTGATGATTTTGTCAGTTATGAAAAGCTATGCTTGACATAAGCTTAAATGGCTTGAGGCCATAAAATCTTAAATGAATAAAGGTAGATACCTTTAGGACAAATGGTGAAAGATTATAGTCATAGGCAATGGGTTGACTATCAGAAAATTTTTCCACCAATTGTTGAAATTCATTATGATTTATTGGTCATAGTTGCACACTAATGTTATGAGATATGGTAGATGGATGTCAAAACAACATTCCATAATGACTTCATTAATGAAGACATTAATATAGGATTGTCAATACGTTTTGAGTCCAGTGATGAGTTACAAAGAGTGCAAACAAAAATGGTCCATTTATGGACTTAACGAAGCTAAAGAATTTAGAACATTCGATTGACTTCATTGAGAATGAAGATGAATCTTGACTACACAAGTAGATCTAGTTATTCAAATAATTTCTCCAAGTAAATTTTGGGATAATCTGCCTAAATCCTTGAAAGTCGATTTATAGCAATAGATCAAAAGGATTAATGGGTTTTTCCCAAAAAGGGTGTTAAAGGTGTTTAACATGTATACAAATTCTAAAAGAGGATTGTTCTCTTTTAAGACATGACGCTTATCTCTCTAGGGCTGTGAGTCCTGAGACTGCTAAAGAGAGATAGACTGGACATATAAGGTTCTAAGTGCTACAGCAATTAAGAATCTTATATACGTCATGTTGTGTACAAAGACATGATGTCATAAATGCTATAAGTGTTATGAGCAGATGTCTGTCTAATCCAGGTTAGGAACGCTGGAAAGCAATCAATAACATTTTTAAGTACTTGAGAAGCACTGAAAAATGTTCTTGGTATATGGAGAAAGGTAAAACTTAAAATTTTACAGTTTCAGGCTGAGAGTCTGAAATGGATTATTGGAAATCTATATCTGGGTTTATACTCACCTATAACGGAAGAGCAATTATTTGGAAACGTTTCAAATATTGGTACAAATGCAAATTCCAGAGGTTGAGTGCATCGTTGCATCAGATGTAACAAGAGGAAACGGTTTGGATCTAGGAGTTCATAACTGAACTCAGGATGGTTCTTTCCATTAATTCGACGGGTAGTGTTGTGACAATAATAGAGTTATAGCGCAAGCTAAGGAACCTAGGTCTCACTAAAGATCCAAGCGCGTTAAAGAGGCATTACCATATTAATCAGAGATTATGGAAATGATGATATTATGCAGTGAATAACGTCAATAGTTGACGGTGCTAGTCCACTGACTAAGGCAATGATTTAGCAGTCATTTAATTACCATATTGAGAAGATATGTATGAGATACCAGAGTAATTGGCTTTAGTGCAAGTGGGGGATTGTTGGATTATATGCCCTAAATGCCAATTTTAGGACATAATAATTATATTATTTATTTAATGTGGGCAGTTTATTTAAATATAATTAATGCGATTAATTATTTAAATAAGAGTCCTTAAAATAATATTTATAGATTCTATCCTTAAGAGTAATTATATGAGTGACAGAATCTATATTCATAAATATATTCTAAAATAGTCCCCAATCGTAGGATAAATTAATTGGGCGTTGATTTATCCGGAAAGATCGGATTACAATCTACCATCCAAATAATATAAGATATTGATTTGGGCAATTAGTCTCATATTGTAAGGGTAGATGTATAAGTGCTTGCTGAGAACAGGTTACTGGACATGACCGCTAATACAACGAATTACATGGAATGGTCAATAATTCGTTGTACAGTGTAATTGTGCAATTAAGTCCTTAGACCTGATACACCATGGTTATCTTGTGTTAGGGGTAACGTGATTTGTTGGTGCAATAAATCTAGTCCTCATCAAGGATTGGATAATGTACTCAATGGTTACGATCTATTTCGGCATGAAGATAGGTGTGTGTAGATATGGAATCTGTTAATTAGGGATCCTATGCGATCTATTAATCGAGTAACTAGAAATCTTTGGCCGAGGTAAAATAGTGGAAGTCGTTCCACGTATTATTCATAAGTTACTAATTAAATAGATTTGGACATATGATTGAGTAATAGAGTTTGACGATCCTATCCATGACTCTGGCTTAATCGAGATAATTTAGACAGAAGGAATTGATTGCATAATTGATACAAAAAAAAGGGTTCGTAGAATTATACTTCATTATTAGTTGGGTAGTCGTGACATACTGTTAGGTGTCACTCACGACTCGCAAGAATTAAATTAGAAGAGTTCTAATTAATTATTAATTGGATTAATAATGATTTCGCTACCAATTAATTATGAACCCGAGAGGTCATACACAAAAGGAATTTGCGAATTAATTAAATTAGAGAACATATTAAATTAATTTTAGGATCATCCTAATATTAATTAAATGGGCTCGTAGTAACTTGATATTGATCTGGTTATTATGAGTCAAAGACTGGTCTGTTTAAGACTGGCCCATATGTGGCCCTAGGTCATGTATATTTCCTATATAATGTAATATTCTGACACAGGTTTAGCTAACACAAAATCATAGTCAGAATAATATGTAAGATTTATCTACAAAACTTAGTGGGCGTGAAATCTAATTGATGGAGCGATTCTGTGTGGATACTATTGAATGCTTCACAGTTGGGGAGCTTTCAGATTCTACATCAGACTCGTCATCATAGCAAGGTAATCCTGAAATCTTAATGCGTAATTAATAGTTGATTATTATACATGTATGTAATTTACGTAATTAGCCATAAACGGATGCATATATATTAATTATTTCCTTATTTAATTATAAATTTTTTAAATATTATGCACGATTCCCAACATTACAAACCTTAAAGGCCAGTGCATAGAATTTATTATTATATACCAATGCAATAGTCAAAATGATAACCAATAAGAATACTAGCACCTTAAGATTTCAGAATGGAAACGAATTAAAAAGCCTTAAGATGTTATTAGATCGAAATTGATACGACATGCCAGTGTAATATTGAAGAAACATGTAAATGGTAAATAACTCGTTAATTTAATGAATGAAAGATCTAGAGATGAACAGAACAATAATAATAAAAAAATAAAAAAAATAAAAACTAAAAATATTATAAAAATTCTAGAGATTACAAATGCAAACCAGGAGATTGATGTTTGAGTTAAACTTAATGTCCTTAAAGTTTTTTACACATCGTTTTTAAGTGTTAAACATCTCTTTGACGCAAGTCTCTCAAAATACAACGGACTGATTTCTCGTAATAGTAGCACTTCAAATTACGAGATCTTTCGAACTAACAAAGTTTGAGCTCTCTCAAAACTATGTGAAATATGCAATGTTTTCTTTTGAAAAATTGATATGTCGAAAATGTTCCAGGCCCTGGATATTTATATATAGTGCAATTTGGATCACATGCTGACCAACTTAAATCATTCTAATGAATTGCTATTAAATCCCTCTAATGAATTTCCATAAAGCCACGTAACATCCATCAACATTTTAGCCATTACAATCACGTGCAATCACTTGAATTCTTGCAACATTACTTTGAAACCTTGCAACATCTCTTTGAATTCTTGCAACGTTTTAGCAAAGAACTAAATGAGATTACTTCACAATATTCCTGACAATTAATTAACTTCATATTAGAAATATTGAAGAAAAATAAAGCCAAGCCCGAACCCATGTCTACAAACTGAATCGTACCGGGACATGCGCGTAATGGTTCAGATCAAATCCAATGGAAGGTAGGTCCTCCCATTTTATACATAATGCCTCTTGGGCCCAAACTCAAGTCCCAAACTTGGAATATATAAATTGATCTTAATGGCTTTATTTTTTCCTTTTAACCTCACTTTTCTCATTCATCACTCATTTCCTAACAAAGATTGCACCCTTTTGTAGCTCAAGAGAGATGGAGAACACAAATCCTTTTCTTCTTCATTATATGGTGCTAAGCCAATATCCAAGCCATTGTGTGATAGCTTTTGTTGGCCAAGTAATTAATGCTGGCCTAGGCCTACTACAAATATATGATCATGGGGTTAAGAAGCCACTTACCAAGCTTCATGGACCATGAGAGGACCATACTTGTTTGAAAGTTGCCCAATTAGGTACTTAAAGGGCGTGAGATCAATGTCATTATCAACATATATAATTGGAACCTCAAGAGAGATCAGGAGGTTTGCTCTTCTTGCGTTAAGTTTAATTAGTATACAAGAAATTTAAATCATTAATTGTTTGAGATCTATACGTGATGAAGAGATTATACTTAAATATATCATATTTTTATTCGTCATTATTATCATTTTATTACTGTTGAACCTTACAATCAATTGTTCAGATGTCTCATAAGAAATATATATATAGAAGCACTAGGGTTCTTGGCTACCTTGACAACTTGTTTTATTCACCATGCGATGTTCAAGTTTGAGAAATTATTTTGAACCGGTGAAATGGAGATGATGTTGACAGAAACAACAAAATTATTCGTCCTAAAAATCTCTAACCTATAATTAATAACATGATATACTTGAAACTAAATCTAGTAATGTATTGTCTCGAAACATCATAAACTATAATAATAACTTGGCATGTCCTGTTTAACTTATTTAGATGCAAAAAATTAGTGCTGGGATACCTTTCTGGTGCTTTTCAGAAAGGCATTTTGCTGGGGTTTTGCTTGGGGATATTTTTTTACGAAATATGATGGGAAAAAGGGTAATTATTCCGTTTAAACCAAAATTCGTTTATTCGCTCTCTTTTATAGAGCGATATCAGCTTTAGATTGATAGAATAATTTTTAAAAGGAAAGATTATGATATTACCGGGTGGATTGTTCCGAAAATTAAAATATTCCCATGTGTTAAAATATTATTTGTACAATCTGTATGTGACAGTTCTGAATTTTCTTTCTCTTTTTTTTTTTTTTGCAGAAACGAGGGGCGGCACTCTCCAAAAAAAATTTATTAATTCAAAAACTTCACAAGGAGTGGAGGAGAACATAGAACCTTACCTCCACAGGAAGACAGGAAACTTACCTATCCCGTCATCTAACTATTCTAAAAGAGGTATAGACCACCTCTTCTTACAAAGGAATCCAAAAAAAAAAAAAAAACAAAAAGATCAGCAAAACAGTTGAGTTGTTAATATAACAAAGAAAATTTTCCAACTAACAACTCGATCGATTTCAAAAAGGCAAAAAGGATCTGTCAATATAGAAATTTATGTCCTAAATAAGCTCCTTTCTGAAACTGTAAGCATATGTCATATTTTAATTGGTTGTGATACTTGTGGGGTTGAGAGAAAGAAGCCTTCACAACATAATTTCCAAAGTCAGCATTTAACACCATGACGAATTAAGAATAAAATGTAGTTAAAGGTTATGATGCAAAAGAAATGTCATCATTTATGTAGTCATTTTTGCTTTCCTGTGAGTAATAGAAAATTAATTTCAAAACTTGGTCCAATATCTTTATGAGTAATGAAAAGCTAGGTCCAATATTTGTTTTAACATTCTTGTAAGTAACATGACTAAACTGGGGATTCAATTAACTTCATCATGGACTTTTGCCCTAAGGATCAAGGATTTGTCTACGACGAAACAAGTATTGGTATCTCCTTCGTCACTAGCTCTCAGTTCATACTCAACCTCAATTATTTTATGAAGCTTATAAGCTCAATTATTCTACAACCTAACATATTCATTTTTATGTATTGTTATGACTTTGTTTTGAAGAAGCCAAGCCAAGAAACATCTTACTCACAATGAAACTATTTGAACAACATCAGCAAAAGGTACCAAGTCAAATTAAGGAAAATTGTCAAGTTTGGTGGAAAAGAATATAGCTTCAAATTGCTGTTACTTGCCATAACCCTTGGATCCTTGCGATTGCCCATACATTTACATAAACCAAAGTCTTGGGTTGGATTTTGTACCCATCTATGATACACATCTCCATTGTTTCTCTTGGCAACAAGAGAGGAGATGGTGGATACCATCTCATTGTCTCCTTTACCACTGCCTTGAGATATGGAAGCTTTTGACAAATCATCTTCATCCACCATGTCTTTGTTTCCATAACCTTCCTTATTTCTGCTTGCACTTTCTTCATTACGGTAGGACTCTTAACCAGTGTTGTCATTGCCCAAACTATTGTACCAACGATTGTATTAGTTCCACCAAAGAAAGCATTCTACACAGAAAATTATATATTAGTGTGTATAACATTTGTTCAGATGATTGAAAAGAGTAAACAACTTAACTCCCCCTTGTGTTTTGCCAAAAGTGCATAAAACTCCATTTATTTTATAAATAAGCTGATTATTTTGTGTATTAAAAACATAGCTAAATACCCTATTTGGTTTTAAAACGTTGCTAATACCCCCTGTGTTTTAAAAACATAGCTAAATATCCCCTATTAAAATGAACGATTTTTCTAACAGATGCGGGTATTCAGTTACGTTTCTAAAAATATAGGGGGATATTCAGCTACTTTTTAGAACACAGGGAGTAATCAGCTTAGTGACCATATTATTTAAAAGTTTAAACTTTACACGGTTTATTGTATTTAACACGCCCTTATATATAGATACATAATATTAGTCGTCAGGAGAAAGACAATCAAGTCCTCATCTTTTAAGCTAAAACTCAATCAGTCCAGTTTATTTTTTTCATCCTAAAAATCTTCTTCCTCTTTTTGGATGATATGAAAATTTAACTGGTAGAGTTTGATTATCAAATTATCATGCGGAGCTCGACTACCAACTCGTAAATTCTCAATTACAGCGGTACGCCTTCACACATACACCAAGTCAGTGAATGACGAACCCAACTATCACTAGACCATGTCTGACAGCTAAAAATCTTCTTCCTTATATAGTATATATGTACGAGAAAATCATAATAAAATATTGCCTAGGTACATCACTTCTACCCTAATTATATCTTTAAGATCCAATGCATCTTTGAGAGAATTCAATGAATCTAGACGTGTAGTATTTAGCATAATTAGCTTAAGGGTTAAAAGTCCTATTTAGCATAATTAGTTTACGAGTTAAAAGTCTTAGTTAGTTCTTGATTTTTATCTTATTTGATAAACAGATCTTCTATTTTTAAAAGTATTATATTTAAATTTTTTAATTTTATAATTTATGACGTTATTAGTCATTTTGTTAAACAAATAACAATAAAGTCACAAGGAAAAAAGTGACTTCACCATTACTTTTTAATAGAAAATGACAAACGTTGTCACAAATTATAAAGTTAAATAATTTAAATGTAACAATTTTGAAGATAATAGACCTATTTATCAAACATGGTAAAGATTAATTAGGATTAACTATTGTAATAATTTACCCTATCTCGATGCAATAATTCTCTTATCCTTATGTGTTTACTCCTTCTTCCAATGTAGCAAAATCAAATCTTTTTCAAATTACGGATAAAATTCAGTAGAAATGTGATGTTACAAGCTGGATTAAGCCAAAAGTAAAAATATTTCTTTGTCTTCAACGAAGCAGTCAAACAAATAAAAGGTGTCTAAGATGGGAAAACTCTTAGGTGGAAGTCCTCCAAAAATTGTAAAAATGACCCAAAATTTTAAAAAATTATAATCATTTCATCTTCTTCATCCTAAACATTCTCACCACCATTTTTACCACCATCTCCACCTTCTTCTTCAACCCAACAAATCTATCTCCCTTCCGTTCACCACCTTCAACTACCATTTTCACCTCCTTCAATATTTTTTTCCTCATCATTTTCAAGAAACCCTCCATCTTCACCTACCACCATTTTCACATCCATCATTTTTTTCCTCTTTCCCACAACAAACCCACCGCCTTCATCTATTATTTTCACCATCAAATATTTACCACGTCAATATTCAAGTATATATCATTGGTTAAACGTGAAGTTCTTACTCTTAAATCTCTACGATAACGATTAGTACATTGGAATGGATTTGGGTAGGAATGAAATGAGTCACGAAATGGAATAAACTTGGGAATGAGAATAATATGTTTGGTATGCTCTAAGAATTAAGAGTAGTAATATGAATGGCTTGTATAATATGCCAGAATTGTCTTTTTATTCTTATAGTATTAAAAATAAGAATAAATATAAATATAACTGCAAACAATATAAACATAAATAATAATAACAATAATAATAATAATAATGAAATAAAAATATTAAATAATAATAATAATAATAATAATAATAATAATAATAATAATAATAATAATAATAACAACAATAAATAATAATAATAATAATAATAACAATAATAATAATAATAATAATTATTATTATTATTATTATTAATAACAACAACAATTATTATTATTATTATTATTATCATTATTATATTTGTATTATTATTATTTTTGTTTTTGTTTTTATTGTAATCATTATTATTTTACTTTATTATTATTATTATTTTATTTTTATTATTTTAAAAATCTATTATTATTATTTTTTTGTTTTTATTATTATTTTATTATTTTTATTTATTTATTATTATTATTATTATAATTTTTATTTTTATTTTTTAATAATAATTATTTTCATAATAATATTATTATATTTCATTATTATTATTATTTAATCACTATTATTATTTTTTAATTTTGTTTTTGTTATTATTTTATCAGTTTGTTTTTATTTTTATTTTCATAATAATAATTATTATTATTTTTATATTAATTATTATTATATTTTTAATTATTATTGTAAAATAAATTATTTATAAAATTTATGTCATATAGGGGTATGGTAGTCAAGTTTATTCCCAAACACATGAGAATGAACTATTATCATATAATTGGTTTGGAATGGCTATTCCCATGTATGTGAGAATGAGATTCCCTTGGAAATGAAATTCCCTTGGGAATGAGATTCTCAAGTCCATTCTCTCATACCAAATATGAGAATTAAAATAGAATTGGGAATGTAATTTCATTCACAACTCATTCCCACATATTAATCCATCAATCATGGGTTACACATGAAGTCTTTATTTCGTTTACTAGATCAATTAATTAATTATGTTTACATGTGAATGAGGTGTTAGAGGGTATACTGTTGTGGTATTTTAATATTAACTTAATTTATCTTATATATTCAATGAATAATGTGTATTCATGTATGTATTAATTTTAGAACATGAAGAGATTATGTAATAACTTTGTATTCATGAAAGTTTTAACTTTGGAACATGAAGGGTTTCATGTATTTAGAGCTCCATTTCTTTCCACTTACATGTATCATTATTCATGTCTTGTCACTTGTATGTAATTAATTAGGGAGGTTTCTTAGGAGCTTATAAATAGGTCTCTCGTTCTTCATTTCTTCAACACAACTGAAACATTATGAGAATAAGTTAGAGAGTTTTTCAGCCAAAAGAGAAATGTGTTCTTGTGAGGAGCTTGTGATCAACTTTTTAGTACAGGGTTGGTTCGAGTTTTACGATAATAAGTCAGACTGTTGTATTCTAGAGGGAACAAGCAATATCAAGACTGCTGCATCGTTTCTTTCTACGTACTGTAGAGAGCTTGAATCTCTCATAGATAAAATGTTTTATCTTTGAAGTTTCATTGTGAATAGGTATGCAAAAATTGTACATACTTGTCGCACCCTCTTTGACATGACATGTATGAGTCTATTCTTTCTTGCTTTTCAATTGAATATTCTTTTCTTTCTAACTTGTCAACTAAGTCACATCTTAGATATATATATATATATATATATATATATATATATATTTTTTTTTTTTTTTTTTTGTATACGGCTTAGAGATTGAGACAATTGGAATTTGTGGAAAGCTTTTCCCCAATGAAAAGTCATTCAATGATTGGACTAAAAAGTAAGGAAGCGTGCATGTCAACAGAATTTGCGTAAATAGTATTATGTGAAAAGTATTATGAAAAGTATTTCATGAATAGCACTGTTTGAATAGTAGTGTCACTGGATAGTGCATAGTAACTATATTTTTTCTATAAACAGAATTTTATTTAATTTAAAATATATAGTGAAATTTATAAAATTCTCTCTAATTCTCTTTTATATTATAATATTTTGTAAGAGAAGTCATTCAGTGGGCTTCTCTTCCCAATTCTCAGATTGCATCATACTAGAAAACAATAGGAAACGATGTTTTTGCTTATTCTCCTCTTTGCTCTCCCTTTAATCATCGTCTTCATTATTCCAAGATACAAAACAATCGAAAAAACTCTTCATCCACCTGGTCCTCCAAGGCTCCCATTTATAGGCAACTTGCATCAATTTGACACCAACAACACTCGTGTGTACCTATGGAGTCTTTCAAAAAGATACGGTCCTATCTTGTTCATGAAGCTTGGTTCTGTGCCAACACTTGTGATTTCTTCTGCAAGATTGGCCAAAGAGGTCATGAAAACAAACGATGCTATATTTGCTAGCAGGCCAACCCTTAAAAGCCAGCAAAAGTTATCCTACAATGGTTTAGATATGGCCTTTTCACCTCTAAACGATTATCTAAAAGAGATGAGAAAAATTTGTGTTGTTCATCTCTTTAGCCTTAAACAAGCACAATCCTTTCGTCCTATTCGCGAAGATGAGGTCTTACGTGTGGTAGGAAGGATATCGTCCCTTGCTTCTTCATCTTATGTCATTAACTTGAGCGAGATTATGATGTCTCTAACAAGCAGCTTCATCTGTAGAGTGGCTTTTGGCAAGAGGTATCATCTAAAAGTTTAATGTAGGCGAGATTCATTTTTTAGCCTTATACATGGACAAACTTAAACTCAGGATCTTTTGACAGTTAGGATCTGATATTATATTAAGTTACCATATCATCTAAAAGTATAAATTTACGCTCCAGCACGTGTAGGCGGGATTAATTTTTCAGCCTTACAAATGGACAGACTTGAACTCATGATCTTTTGTTAGTTAGGTTCTGATATCATATTAAGTTACCATCTCATCCAAAATTATAAATTGTTATGGAAGAGTTTATTATTATTATTATTATCTATTGTTTTCAACAGTTATGATGAGGAAGGATCTGAAAGCAGAAAGTTTGATGAACTTCTACATGAAGCTGAGGCCTTGTTTGCAAGCTTTTTTATCTCTGATTATTTTCCTTCATTGGGGTGGATAGATAAGCTCACTGGCATGATTTCGCGACTTGAAAAGAACTTCAAGGACTTGGATTCATTCTACCAAGAACTCATAGAGGAGCATCTCAGTCCAAATAGGCCACAATCAATGAAATAGGCATTATTGATATCTTGCTCCATTTGAGTCGAGAACAATCATCTTCATCACTTGACCTCACTTTGGACCACATCAAAGCAGTACTCATGGTAAGCTGATTATCAGCCTTTAGATGACGATCTCATATTTCTTGCATGCTTCGGAATTATATTTTCTTCAGGTATTCAGTAGAAAATTTCTTACTAACAATTTGTAACGAGCCTACTGTTGAATTCAGTAAATAAATGAAATAGAACTCAACCTCTCTCTGATATTTTAAACTTTTAGCTGAAGTAATCAATTATTTTAGCCACATTCTTTTTGGCAATAGATGCCTTCATTGCAGTTCCTGTATAAGATAAATTTGACTTTTACATGCTTCACCACAGAATATTATTTTTGGTGGAACGGACACAAATGCATCAGCAACGATTTGGGCTTTGACAGCCCTGATGAAGGAACCACGAGTAATGAAAAAGGTTCAAGTAGAAATTAGAGGTTTAGTTGGAAAGAAAGGCGTAGTTGATGAAGATGATATTCAGAAGCTTTCGTCCCTCAAGACAATCGTAAAAGAGACTTTGAGATTGTAGCCGCCAGCTCCTCTTTTAGTGCCAAGGGAAACAACAAAAAGGTATATCCTAGATGGATATGAAATGTTGGGTATCAGCGCAGCGGAATGTTTGGGGCGAAGCGGTATCACACAGTTAAAATAAGACTGAGAAAATGATAATTCAGACACAAAATTTTTACGTGGAAAACCCTCAAACAAATTAAGGGAAAAACTACGGACAAGTATAGGAGGTTTCACTATGATGTAAGAATAAATTACAATATCCTTCTCTCTAATATAAGGAGAAACTAATTCTTACTCACAAGTTAAGAAAATTAATATGGAAGAAAACTATCAGGAAAAACTCTCAATATTTTCTCTCTAATTTCTGGAATTTTTGGATGCAATTGAACTAAAGAATGGCCTGCTATTTATAACCGAGGAGTTGCTTCATCCATCTTTAGATCTGATTCATGCTTCGTTGTCCTCCACGTTTAACAACGTGCAATGTCTTCAACTTTGTTTCTACGTGCAATGTGAATGCATCTTGATCAAAGTCTGCAGCACTTTTCCATTTCAATTCCATGTGCCAACTCCCTTTATAATATTTTACTATATTTGCTTTTTGCTTTTCCCAATATACTTCATGTGAAGCATGCCTTTTCTCATGTGCATATTCCAAAAGCTAACTTTAACACCTCACATTCTCCCACTTAAAGTTAGCTTTTGATAGTCTTCAAAATCTCTCCATACCTGTCGTGCATCTTGCTTACGTCTTCGTTAGGCCACAAGAGGATCTACTCCAAACGAACTTGTCAACGTTAATTGGCTTTGTCATGACATCTGCTAGGTTGTCATTAGTGTGGATCTTCTGCATATCCACACTTCCTTCCTCCACTACTTCTCGAACGAAGTGATATTGAACCCCTATGTACTTTGTCCTGGAATGAAAAGCTGGATTCCTTGCAATGTGCAAGGCACTCTGACTGTCACAATACAAGAGAATTTTCTCTTGTTTGTGCCCGAGCTCCTCTATTAACCTTTTAATCCAGATTGCTTCTTTACAAGCATGTGTAGCCGCCATGTATTCAGCCTCTGTTGTAGATAAAGCTACAACAGTCTGTAACTTAGATACCCAGCTTACCGCGCCTCCTGCAAGTGTAAACACATAGCCTGTAGTGGATTTTCGTTTGTCAAAATCACCTGCAAAATCTGAATCAACAAAACCATTTACAATATATTCTGATCCTCCATAACATAATGCAACATCCGAGGTTCCTTTAATGTATCTTAGGATCCTCTTAACTGCGTTCCAGTGCTCTCTACCAGGATTCGCCATGAACCTACTAACTGAGCTGACTGCTTGAGCAATATCTGGTCTCGTACATATCATAGCAAACATGAGACTTCCCACTGCTGATGCATACGGTACTCGAGACATTTCCATCCTCTCTGCTTCATCACTAGGGCACATACTTGAGGATAATTTATAATTAACAGGAAATGGGGTTGAGATTTCCTTACAGTCTTGCATGTTGAAGCGCCGCAAGATTTTCTTGAAGTAATTATTCTGGGAAATCCATATTTTCCTGCCTTTTCTGTCTCGGTGAATTTGCATCCCTAAAATCTTGTTTGCTGGTCCTAAATCCTTCATGTCGAACTCCCTAGCCAACTGTGCCTTCAAATCTTGGACTCGATCTTTGTTGGGGCCTGTTGCCAGCATGTCATCCACATACAACAACAGAATGATGAAATCATTATCTCCAAACCTTTTGTAATACGTACAATGGTCTGAATTGAGTCTGTTGTACCCGAGGCTAATTATGAAAGAATCAAATCTCTTGTACCAGCATCTTGGCGCTTGCTTTAGACCGTACAGAGATTTGGTCAACCTGCAAACCAATTTTTCTTTTTCTTTCTCAACAAAACCTTCTGGTTGGAGCATGTAAATCTCTTCTTCAAGTTCACCATGAAGAAAAGCAGTCTTTACATCTAATTGTTCTAGATGTAAATCAAATATAACACACATGGCCAAGACTACTCTGATAGTTGTAAGTCTAACCACAGGAGAAAATATTTCGTTGAAGTCAATACCTTCTTTTTGAGCAAATCCTTTCACCACCAGTCTTGCACGATATCTCTCTACTTGGTCATTTCCATCTCGCTTGATCTTGAAGACCTATTTGTTACCGATGGCTTTCCGTTGATGTGGTAGAGGAACGAGCTCCCATGTTTTGTTTCTATGTAGAGCTTCAATTTCTTCCTGCATTGCTGTCTTCCACAAAGCCACATCGGGGCTATTCATAGCCTCATGAATAGTATATGGCTCTCCATCCTCCGTTAGAAGACAATATGCAGCATTGCTTGCCATGACATAGTCTGAGTGCCAAGGCGGTGTTGATGTTTGACGCGATGAACGTCGAACATCTGTAACCTTAGCCTCATCTGCTTCTTGTTCCTCGTGCTCCGGTGCTGCTTCAGAGATGTATCTTCATTTCTTGGGTTATCTTCGATCTGTACTGTAGTAGTCTCCTTTGCAGTGTTGTTGTCATCTTTACTTTGCAATTTGTCGTCTACAAATATCACATCTCTGCTGATGATAATCTTGTGGGCAGTAGGATCCCACAAGCGATACCCCTTAACACCATCAGCATATCCCAAGAATATGTATTTCCTGGACTTTGGATCTTGTTTTGTTCTTTCTTGGGGACCATACATCACGTATGCCGGACATCCAAACACGTGCAAGGTAGAATAATCTGGGAGTTTTTTGGTCCACATTTCTATTGCTGTCTTCAACCCAATTGCAGTTGATGGTGACCGGTTCATCACATAACAGGCGATTCTAGCTGCTTCTGCCCAAAATGATTTTGCTAGTCCTGCAGTTTCCAACATAGCTCTCATTCTTTCAAGAAGAGTTCTGTTCATCCGCTCTGCCATTCTATTTTGCTGAGGTGTGTGTGCAACAGTGAACTGCCTTTGAATGCCTTCTTGCTTGCAAAATGTCAGAAAGCTCCCGTCAGTGTATTCTCCTCCATTGTCCGTCCTCAGACACTTGATCCTTTTTCCGGATTCAAGTTCCACTAGTACTTTGAAAGTTTTGAATATTGGAAACACATCTGACTTATTCTTGATTGGATACACCCACAGTTTCCTGTAGTAATCATCAATAAATGATACAAAGTATTTGGCTCCTCCTAGGAACAAAACCGGCGATTCCCAAATGTCTGAATGAATCAAGTCTAGAATGTGTTTGCTTCTGGCAGTAGATCTCCCAAATTTCAATCTATGCTGCTTACTGGTAACACAGTGCTCACAGAAAGTTAAGTTTACCGTCTTGAGCCCGTGTAAGAGATTACGTTCAGCGAGAATCTTCAAGCCACGTTCTGTCATGTGGCCTAATCTGCGATGCCACATAATAGTGATTCTTCTTGCCTCGCTGATGCAATTGACGCATCTGCCTCCTGCAATGTATCTCCCAAAAGCATGTATAGATTTACCGCTATCTTTTCTGCCTTGATCACCACAAGCGCTTCTTTGATGACCTTCATGATCCTATCCTGGATATGGGTCTTACAGCCAAGGTCATCCAATTGTCCAATAGACAATAGGTTCTTTTTTCAAGCCCCTCACATGTCGTACTCCTTGAATGGTGCGAATGGTACCATCATACATTTTTATTTTGACGGCACCGATGCCAGCGATCTCTAAGGCATGATCATTACCCATGTACACAGATCCCCCAGAGATAGGTTCATATGTGTGAAACCATTCTCTACGAGATGTCATATGCCATGTTGCTCCCGAATCCATTATCCAAGCATCAGTGAGCTCCTTTCTATCTTCTGATATAGTTGCTGCTTCACTGTATAAAATATCTCCATCATCAGGTACAGTTGCAACACATCCTTGAGAATTTATCACCTCGGGATTCTTTTTGTTGCTCCAACAATCCTTCTTGATGTGCCCTTTCTTGCCACAGTTGTAGCATTTGATATTCTTTCTACTCCTGGACTTTGATCTACCATGTTTGTTGCTCCCACTCGAGCCATGTTTTATTGATCTGCCTCTCACCATTGGTAGTGCCTCTGCTTGTTGTGAACTTTCAGTTATGTCTTCTTTACTCTTGCGCCTAGTTTCTTCTTCTAGAATAGCAGCTGCAACATCATCAAAAGTAACAGAATCTGAAAGAACATTATTAGTGTAACTAATGATGAGTTGATCATACGAATCAGGTAGACTTTGAAGTAGAATCTCCGCACGTTCAAGCTTCTTTATTATCTGTCCCAATGCAGTTAGTTGAGAAAATAATGTATTTAAGGTATTGATGTGATCAGTTACTGATGTGGATTCACTCATTCGAAGAGTATACAATTTTCTCTTCAAGAAAATCTTGTTGTGAAGTGACTTGACCTCGTACAATTTGGTTAGTGCATCCCAAATTTCCTTTGCTGACTTCTTTTCCTCCACGCTTGACAGTACCGAATCTACCAACGCCAGATGCAAATTAGCCATAGCATTGTTATCCATTCTGTCCACTTATTGTCATCTGTCACCTCCGCTGGTCTGTCTCCGATTGCTGCCAAGCAATTCTCCTTTCTCAATATTGCCTTCATCTTCAATTTCCAAAGGGAAAATTTGCTCCCGTTGAACTTCTCGATTTCAAATTTTGCCGCCATAGTGTTAACAACGATCTACTTCTCAACTTGAACCGGCTCCCACTATTTCACTGTGAAAAGTACCGTACACGTGAATAGTAACCGTGAATAGTAACCCCGTAACCAATGGCTCTGATACCACTGTTGGGTATCGGCGCAGCGGAATGTTTGGGGCGAAGCGGTATCACACAGCTAAAATAAGACTGAGAAAATGATAATTGAGACACAATATTTTTACGTGGAAAACCCTCAAACAAATTAAGGGAAAAATCACGGGCAAGTATACGAGGTTTCACTATGATGTAAGAATAAATTACAATATCCTTCTCTCTAATATAAGGAGAAACTAATTCTTACTCACAAGTTAAGAAAATTAATATGGAAGAAAACTATCAGGAAAAACTCTCAATATTTTCTCTCTGATTTCTGGAATTTTTGGATGCAATTGAACTAAAGAATGACCTGTTATTTATAACCGAGGAGTTGCTTCATCCATCTTCAGATCTGATTCATGCTTCGTTGTCCTCCACGTTTAACAACGTGCAATGTCTTCAACTTTGTTTCTGCGTGCAATGTGAATGCATCTTGATCAAAGTCTGCAGCACTTTTCCATTTCAATTCCATGTGCCAACCCCCTATATAATATTTTACTATATTTGCTTTTTGCTTTTCCCAACATAGAAGCATGCCTTTTCTCATGTGCATATTTTAAAAGCTAACTTTAACACCTCACATGAAATTCAACCTAAAACTTTAGTTTTTGTTAATGCATGGGCAATTGCAACTGGAAAAACTCTGATGAATTTTTTCCCGAGAGATTCTTGAACAGTACAATTAATTTTAAAGGACAAGATTTTGGGTTCATTTCATTTGGATCAGGTAGAAGGATCTGCCCTGAACTCTCAATGGGAGTTGCAGCAGTGGAGCTCGTACTTGCTAATTTTCTATACTCGTTTGTTTGGGAATTGCCACCTGGAATGAAAAGCGATGATATTGACACCAATTGTTTGCCCGGATTAATTACCATGCACAAGAAGAATGCCCTTTGCCTTGTAGCAAAAAGCTTTGTATAATTTGTCATCATCTTCACATAAATACGCTTACTGAATGAGTTCTAGCAAACCGAACACTAAGATGACTCTTTGATTATAGTATTTGGTATTTTGAAAGTAGATTAATTAAAGATACATTTGAATATCGTAAAATGATGAATCTAGTCATGTATCTCATCCAATGTCTTGTAATTTTTCTAGATTGATATCAATAGCTCTAATACATCCTACTACTACTATAAATAGATAGTGTCATGGCGTTTTGACAAATAAAAAAATAAAAATAAAAATAATATTGAGAGTGAATAAAAAAATATGTATTATAAAAGGCGGCTGTCTATCTTTTAAAGTTTATATATTGTTGTAAGAAACATATTCTACTACTTTAAGTTTATTTTTTAACTTATAAGTGGTCAATTTTTTTTTTTTTTTTTGTTTCCCTTTTGGTCTGATTATAAGTGGTCAATTCACTGACTAATTGACTGGCAAATTCCTGATAGCCATTTACTACAAATTTGTACCATGTCTGACATATCAGCACACCACTATGCCATGGAAATTTTCCGCACAGAAACAGAAGAAGATTTCGTGACTGATTCAAATCCTTATCTCTTTTATAGATTAATATACATTTTGCTTTCAGAATTCAACTAGCAATAAGTGACCATATAATCGAATGTAACCATGTGTTTAATAACTATTTTGCTTTAATTTCTTCACTACAAATAAAAGGAGAAATTAAAGATTTAGTTACGATTACAAATCAACTTCTTATCTTTATCCATGCCGTCATATTCTGCAAAAGAACGTGAGACATCTTCGCACGCTACAAAATGCATTAGACTTAAGTCCAAGCTTCCTTTTCCTACTTATCAAAGGGAAAAAAGTTATCTTTGGGCCGGAACTTGGTTTAATATTTGATTTAGAGATTGAATTTCAAAATCTTAATGGAAAAGTTCACACTTATAAAACACACCATTTACTAAGGGTATTACCATTTATCCTACATAATGTTATAATTTTTTTTTTTTTTTTGTAACTTCAACGTGGCATTTTTTTAAACTCCAAAGTGATAACCACACAAAAATCATCAGCCACAAACAAATTCATCTTTATAAAGCACAAGAAAAAAAAAAAAAGAAGAAGCATCAAACATATATCCCTACGCATATAAACACAAACACAAACACAAACACAAACGAGGCGTACTTTTGTTTCATGATTTTTAGCCATTTATATATGTACATGTGTATGTGTGTGTATACATATTTATATATAGAAAAGTAGGGGCGGACACATCTCTCATATAGCTTGTAATGCCATATTTCTCTACTGATTCAGTTCCGTCATTCGGGAAAAAAGTTGATTCGCATATCGACTTTGCCTGCATGTAATTAAAAAGGAAAAAAGAAAATTTGATTTACAAAAATCAATATCAAGTGAAATGCAATGCAAAATTTGATGTACTACGTTGGAGTAAAAAAAGGAACCTCTGAAAATCACAAGAAAAGTATCCTAACATGGCCAAATATTACACGTTTAACATGGCAATATATTAATACATTTAATTTATGATTCTAAGAAGTGAGTTTCACATATGTGAGCTCGCTGATTTCAATCTGCACTGATTGAATATAAACTCTTACTGTTAATTATTGAGAGATATATATTTATTTAATCAACTAATGGTTGTATTATTACTAGCAATTGAAAGGTCATGGGGTCAATGTTAAGATTTGAGAACTTATTTTTCAATCGGTGAAATAGAGATGACGTTGATGGAAACAACAAATTCTTCTTAAGAAATCCCCACCTAATATGATTCTTCTCAAAAATTGTATTAATATATTGCCTAGATACATCACTTCTCTATCCTATTAAACCCTATTAACACGGGTAATAAAATTAACGGGAAACGTGAACTGACGGCAACAATTACCACGAATTTTCTCGTCACGTGGAATTTTCTGTTTCTGACAACATCACCTAGTTTTTTTTATATAAATTTAGAAAATATTTATAGCCAGTCAGCATTCGAGATATGGACTGAATAATCACCACCCACTAATATTAAATGAGAATACGCCAACTTCTCATTGCCTGATCTAAGGACTGAATATAAATCAAAATCACAAACGTACAACGACTCGATCCAAACTTGTTTCACCAGTTAATCTTAACAATGCACGGTGGATAAAAACAAGTTATCAAGGTAGTCAAGAACCTCTAGGTCCTCATTTTTGCTATTGCTTAACCAGAGTTGGAAATAATATTTCATGTAATTATTAATATGATATTGGAGTTGAGTTTTGATACTAAATTATTCGTCCACAAGGAAGTCTATTTAAAGCTGCAAGATCTCAACATTGTTAACACAAGACAAGAAAACAACACCTTATGTCAAAAACTATGGAGGTAATACTTTTTCTGGTGACTCCTCTCCTCTCTATCCTCATAATCTTCCTTCTGAAGCAAAGAAAAGTCTCTATTCCACCTAGTCCTCTCAGGGCTTCCCATCATTGGAAACTTGCATCAACTTGATAGCTTTGACCCTCACAAGCAGCTTGGGAAACTTTCAAGGAAGTATGGTCCTCTCATGTCCATGAAGCTTGGTTTTAAGCCAACACTGGTGGTTTCTTCATCAAGAATGGCAGAGGAGGTCATGAAAAAGCATGATCGCGTGTTCAGTAGTAGACCGGAACTACGCGGCCTACGAAGGCTCACATACAATGGCCTGGATATTGCCTTGGCTCAAAATTAGCTTTATATATATGAACAAATAAAAGTTTAGCTTACTTAATTTTTAACTCAATTTTGACCAAAATTATAATTTTTTAGACTACTTGCAAATACGTAATCACAAGAATGCCAACGACCAAGTGATACAGATATTGGACATCTATACACTTGACTTGATTCAACTAAATTTAATTATACCTTAACATCTTAATCAACAATACAATAATCCTCCATAACATGTACGACTTTGCTGGTCACACATCTATTTGTAAAAGAATAAGAGAAATGAATTTATTTTTTTCCTTCTTGACTACATACATTTATCATGGTATAACTTTCTTATGTTAGTATAGACATCTCTTATAACCCAACAACTATAGGGCCACACTAACATAACAACTTACAATTACATACTTTAATTGCAGGAAGAAGAGCTGCAATGATGAATAGATGATCAATTTTGTAAACATGTTATAAATCTTATAATCCAACATATATACAAAGCTCATTGTCAAAGATGACAAAAATGATAAAAGAAATATGGGGATGAGGAAGTAAAAATTATAACAAACTTATTTTAAAAGTTTATTGGTATTCTCATAAAGTGGCAAATTAGGTGAAGGCAACTTATGTTATTTGAAAGTTTGAGTCACGTTATCTTGATTTATTTGACAGGTTTGACAATTTTTTGTGCAATCTAATCGAAAACAAAAGTTAAAAATAGACATTGGAGAACATTTTAGGTTTAACTAAATGGAGCGTTGAAACTATCTATATTTTGACATTGGATGTCCTATTGATTTTAGTATATTTTCTTAGATATATCAAGCCAAACTCTTTAACACAAAAACAATATTTTTTCCAGATATATTACTATATTTTAATCAAAACAAGAGAACATAATGCTAATCATATCAAGAAAAATATTTGGTTATGTACTTCATTCCAAACTATGAATTCAAGTATATATTTTTATTAAGGGAATGCGTTGAAACAAGTTAATAACATATTAAATATATGAGACTTAAAAAATTAAAATTTGTTCCTTTAGTTACAAAATATGGTTTAACGGTCATAACACTTGTGATTTATCTTATAAAATGTATATAATTTACTTTCAATTAATACGACAAATATAATTTGAATTAAGCAACTTTTTTAAGTATTAAATTATTTACAATTTCAAATTCAAAGAGCATGGTATTATACATATACTTTAGATACTCTTAATGTATTTCAAACTAAGAAATATGTTTGCGAAGTGAAAACTATAATAAATCTATGTTAGTTTTGATTAATTACGAACCTACCAATGATCTTTAATATATATATATATATATATATATATATATATATATATATATATATACACACACACACGTTAGGCATGGTCAAATAATAAATTTTTGTATAATGTAGAGCATTGTAGCATCTTCTATTGAGAAGCATATGCATGACAAGATTGACCATTGGATTCGTGAATTCCTGGTGATAAAAAAAAAGATTTACAAGCAGGTCATATGAACAAGGAGTAAGAATGATGTCAAACTAGGAGGAGATGACATGAAGAAGATATATATATATACATGTATCTTTTGGAACGCCTGATCTATGTAAAATATTGGTTACTATTCCATTTTTAAAAAAATAGGTGTTTATATTTATTTCTTATTTGTTTATTTATTTTTTTGAAATGATATAGCAAAGTAGCTATATAGTATAATTTCTCAATAATGTGATTAAAATTGAATGAATTAATTTTATATTTTAAATTTTTAGAGCATTTACATTACACTTGTGCGACACTCGTGCATCGAACATGTATAAAACTAGTTTAAAAGTTTAAACCTTTACACTGTTTATTGTATTTAACACGCCCTCATGTATAGATACATAATATTAGTCGTCAGGATAAAGACAATCAAGTCCTCATCTTTTAAGCTAAAACCCAATCAGTCCAGTTTATTTTTTTCATCCTAAAAATCTTCTTCCTCTTTTTGGATGATATAAAAATTTAACTGGTAGAGTTCGATTATCAAATTATCTTGCAGAGCTCGACTACCAACTAGTAAATTTTCGATTATAGCGGTGCGCCTTCACACATGCACCAAGTCAGTGAATGACGAACCCAACTATCGCTAGACCATGCTTGACGGCTAAAAATCTTCTTCCTTATATAGTATATATGTACAAGAAAATCATAATAAAATATTGCCTAGGTGCATCACTTCTACCCTAATTATATCTTTAAGATCCGATGCATCTTCGAGAGAATTTAATGAATCTAGACGTGTAGTATTTAGCATAATTAGTTTAAGGGTTAAAATTCCTAGTTAGCATAATTAGTTTAAGTGTTAAAAGTCCTAGTTAGCATAATTAGTTTAAGGGTTAAAAGTACTAGTTGTTGATTTTTATCTTATTTGATAAACAAATCTTCTATTTTTAAAAGTGTTATATTTAAATTCTTTAATTTTATAATTTATGACGTTATTAGTCATTTTGTTAAACAAATAACAATAAAGTCACAATGAAAAAAGGGACTTCACCATTACTTTTTAATAGAAAATGACAAACATTGTCACAAATTATAAAGTTAAATAATTTAAACGTAACAATTTTAAAAAGAATAGACCTATTTATCAAACATGGTAAAGATTAATTAGGATTAACTATTTTATAAATCAATAATTTACCTTATCTCGATGCAAAGAATTAGAGCTAGCATAATTCTCTCCTCCTCTATCTGTTTACTTCTTCTTCCAATGTAACAAAATCAAATCTTTTTCAAATTACGGATAAGATTCAGTAGAAATGTGATGTTACAAGCTGGATTAAGTAAAAAGCAAAAATATTTCTATGCCTTCAACAAAGAAACAAATAAAAAGTTTCTAAGACGGGAAAATTCTTAGGTGGAAGTCCTACAAAAATTGTAAAAAATGACCCAAAATTTTAAAAAATTATAATCATTTCATCTTCTTCATCCTAAACATTCTCACAACCATTTTTACCACCATCTCCACCTTCTTCTTCAACCCAACAAATCCATCTCCCTTCCGTTCACCACCTTCAACTACCATTTTCACTCCCATTTTTTTCCTCATCATTTTCAAGAAACCCTCCATCTTCACCTACCACCATTTTCACATCCATCAATTTTTTCCTCTTTACCACAACAAACCCACCGCCTTCATCTATCATTTTCACCATCAAATCTTTACCACGTCAATATTCAAGTATACATCATTGGTTAAACGTGAAGTTCTTACTTTCAAATCTCTACCATGTTAATCCATCAATCATGGGTTATATATGAAGTCTCTACTTCATTTACTAGATCAATTAATTAATTATGTTTACATGTGAATGCGGTGTTGGGGGGTATACTATTGTGGTATTTTAATATTAACTTAATTATCTTATATATTCAATAAATAATGTGTATTTATGTATGTATTAATTTTGGAACATGAAAAGGTTATGTATTAATTTTGTATTTATGAATGTTTTAATTTTGAAACATGAAGAGTTTCATGTATTTAGAGCTCCATGCCTTTTCACTTGCATGTATTATTATTCATGTCTTGTCACTTGTATGTAATTAATTAGGGAGGTTTTTTAGGAGCTTACAAATAGGTCTCTTGTTCTTCCTTTCTTCAACACAACTGAAATATTGTGAGAATAAGTTAGAGAGTTTTTTTAGCCAAAAGAGAAAAGTGTTCTTGTGAGGAGTTTGTGCTCAACTTTCTAGTGCAGAGTTAGTTCGAGCTTTACGACAACAAGTTGGGTTGTTGTATCCTGGAGGGGATAAGCCATATCAAGATTGTTGTAACAATTTTTTCTACTACAGAGGGTTTGAATCTCCTTAAAGATAAGGAGATTCTTGCGCCTCAATCCGATCGAGTTGTCTCTAACAAAAGTATTTGTACTTTAATTTTTGTATTATTTTCAATTATTATTGTACTATTTCACCAACATATACAATTGCCCTCCTTTTTTTATTTGGTCCGATATAATTATCATTCAAGATCAATATATAAGATCCTAAATTACTTTACTTAATACCAATTAATTTTAAGATAGAAGCTCAAGTTGTTTATCAATATTATGCGACACAAACATAAAATAAGTAGAGATTTGACAAACACGCAAGTTGAAAGCAAGCCTATTAGATAGTGCAACAGTAACCAGACCCTAATTGTTGATCACAGTCTTTTTTAAAGTTTACGTTATATTGATGCCATTGTCAATTGGTAAATGGTTTCACCAAAAAAAAATTGGTAAATGGTACAACCGAGTAAACTAATGAATGAATGTAATTCCAATATTATGTTCTCTTTATTTTCCTATATATTTTCCAAGATCCTATTTTTAACTAGCTAAAAACTCTATGTTGGAGTCCTTACGTAAATGTAAGTATAGTAGATTATATTGCACACAGAGAGGTTTACATCATGACACTATTTATAATACAGTAAGTTGTATAACCAACTAAGATAAGGAAGGAAGATAACTATAAGCTCTAGAATTACAACAGGTAAGCTATACGAAACAGATTTGAAGTTATCTTCTATCACGCCCCCTCAACCGAAGCAGGATCACGATCTGTGAGATTGGACCGAAGAAGATGAAATCGGGAAATAAACAGTCCCTTGGTCATGATATCCGCTATTTGATCAATAGTAGAAATGTAACGAAGAGTAAGCGCCCCAGAGGTGACCTTCTCACGCACGAAATGGACATCGATCTCAATGTGCTTAGTACGAGCATATGACACAGGATTCGCCATGAGATACGTAGCACCAATGTTATCACACCATAGTGTCGGAGGAGTAGAGATGGAGATACCAAGTTCAAACAAAAGAGACTGCAGCCAACATAACTTAGAAGCAGCAAAGGCAATGGCCCTATACTCAGCTTCTGTACTAGAGCGTGAAATAGTAGTTAGCTTGCGCACAGTCCAGGAAATAATATTCGGCCCAAGAGAGATACAATAACCATGTGTACTTCGCCGGTCATCTGGACACCCTTCCCAATCTGAGTCAGAATATGCATGAATACTGAGATCAAGAGATGACTGGATATGTAAACCAAGGGAAATTGTGTCCTTGAGATACCGTAAAATACAGTTAACTGCTGTCCAATGAACATCTAACAGGGCATGCATGAATTGACACACTTTATTCATAAAAGATGTAATATCTGGACGGGTGACGGTGAGATATTGAAGAGCTCCAACAATACTACGATACAAAGTCGGATCGGAGAAGGGATCGCCATCATGTTGAGACAAATGCTGACTAGGTGCAATAGGAGATGAGACCGGTTTAGCCTCTGCCATCTTCGCACGATCAAGGAGATCCAAAATGTACTTTTGCTAATTGAGGTGAATACCAGTAGAACTAGAAGTGACCTGTACACCCAAGAAATAGGATAGGGGACCAAGATCCTTTAAGGCAAACTGTTTATTGAGCAAGCCGGCAGTGGTGGAAATTGTTGAAGCATTGTTTCCTGTCAAAACGATGTCATCAAAATAAACTAATAGAAACATAACATCACTGGACTCACGATGACTAAATAATGATGTATGAGACTTTGATGGGCAAAAATCGAGTGTCTGAAGAAATGAGCTCAAACGAGAAAACCATGCTCGAGGAGCTTGCTTGAGCCCATAGATGGCTTTCTGCAAGCGATAAACGTAGTCTGAAAAAGTCGAATGCGTGAAACCAAGTGGTTGAGTCATATACACTTCTTCAGTAAGAAAACCATGGAGGAATGCATTGTTGACATCAAATTGTCGAATTGACCAGTTCTCAGATAAGGCAATTGTCAGAACAACACAAATTGTAGTTGGCTTAACAACTGGGCTGAATGTCTCTTTGTAATCCACTCATTCTTCTTAACTATACCCCTTTGCAACTAATCTGGCTTTGTAATGTTCCACTGTACCATCCGACTTTTGCTTAATCCGAAAACCCACTTACACCCAACTATATTAGTACTCATAGGTTTAGGAACCAGGATCCAAGTACCATTGTTCAACAAAGCATTATACTCACTATCCATTGCAGCATGCCATCGCTGTAATTTTGAAGCTTGGGCAAAGGTAGAAGGTCGGACTCAAGAGCATGAGAGGGCGTAAAAGGAATAGGATGTTTGGTGATAGCACTGTACACAAAATAATCAGGACGTTGTTTCACTTTACAAGTATCATCCTTCAAACGTGTAACCATAAGGTGGCGAGAGAAAATAGATGAAGATATGGCAATAGAGGGCATGACGGTAGAGTGTGATGAGGCGGCAAGGTCATCAGAAGAGGATTGTGAAGGTAAAGAAGACACGCTAGTAGTAGGATCATTACAATGATCCACGAATGAGGGGCTGGGAGAATTTGGAGTAGGTGAGTGATGTAGACGAGAAAGATATCGTGACAGTACATGTGGAGATGAGTTGAGAGAAAGCTTTGGGAACTTTGTGGATAGCGGAGTCCCACATGGGCCTAGCCATAAATTAGCACTCACTGGTGACACACGCGGTTGAAGTGCTGTAGAATTTTGAAAAGATCGCAGAGTACTAGATGGATACAAAATCGGTGTTGTTGGTGAGCCACGTGAAGGAATAGGCGTTGTAGGCAAAGTGGATGTGGAGCTTGGTGTTTGAGGAGAAAAGTCAGCTTGCATGGAAGATGGGGATTGAGAGGAAGTGATGGAGACAATGCTGTGGGTCCCTAGAGAGGAAGTAGTGCGGTCAAAAATGGTAGGCTCACTAGGAGTATGACATGCAACAGGGCACACATCTTGGAGGATTCAAACATTAAAGTGACACCCATTTCAGTTATGTGACGTATTTTACGCTCAGCAAGCCCATTTTGCTGGGGTGTATGAGGACAAGAAATCCTATATTGAATGCCACAAGTATCAATAATAGTCTTGAAAGTGCCTTGAGTAAGTTCACGTGCACCATCACACTGAAAACAATTTATCGAAGTGGATAATAAATTTTCAACTAAAGTTTTAAAATGCAAAAAATAGGAAGCACAATTGCTTTAATTTTTTATTGGAAATAACCATGTGAAACGGCTAAAGTCATCAATAAAGATTACAAAGAAACGAAAACTAGAACATGAGTTGGTAGGGGTAGGGCCCCATACATCACAATGAACTAAGTCCAAGGGCCGATCACTAACTCTATTAGATAAAATAAAAGGCAGTTTATGACATTTGCCTAAAGAACAAGAATTACAAACTTTAGCAGTAGGTAGAAAATCAGAAAACACAGCAGGTAGACCATTGTGCAAAGCAGAGATGACCGCTTTGGATGGATGACCCAAGTGATTGTGCCAAAGCTGGGAAGAGACACGTGAGACCGCTAAAGCTTGAGGTGGAGATGACGAGAAAACAGGCGAGACTGGGAGAGTGTAGAGATTTGAGTCAACGTGGCCTTTCAGGAGTGGTATCCCTGTGCGGAGGTCCTTAACAACACAAGAAACAGGAGTAAATTCAACTGAAACCTGATTATCCCTAGTGAACTGCGAAACCGAAAGTAAATTGCGAGATAAACGTGGGACATGCAAAATATTTGGCAATAAGAGTGGACTGGATGAATGAATAAAGCGAGACGAGCCTATATTATGAATTGAAAGAGACGTACCATCACCAATAGTGACTTTATCAGAGCCATTATATGGCTGAATTTGTTGCAGCAGAGAAGGATTGTTGACCATGTGAGAGGTAGCTCCTGAATCTGGAACCCAAGATTGAGGTGGAGTGGGCAATAGAGGTGGCTGATAGAGTTGGTGATGATGAAGACCAGCAAAATGGGAAGAAGGTGAAGTATTTGTTGGAGAAGCATACCGAAAACAGCAACGATGAGCCGCATGCCCTTGTTTTCGGCAAATCTGACACTTTCCACGATAACCTTGACCATTGCCACGATCATTGGAGGCTGATTTTGATGAGGAAGATTGTGGCACAACAGACTTGGTGGACAGTGAATTGGGTGATACATCTTTAATGGAGGTAGCATGAAATTTTGCCAGGAGGGCCATGACCGAAGAGTTGTCAATAGAGGAATTAGTGTCATCCTCTAAAAGAAGTCTCTGCTCACTGGTAAGTAATTTGGCTCGCAATTGATTAAAAGAAGGTGGTTTTTCAAGGTTCTCAATGGAAGTAATAAATGGACAATAGGAAGAGGGTAAACCATTAAGAGCAGCAAGACCAAGTTCACTGTCAGAGATCGAGTCACCAACAGCTGTAAGGGCATCAGAAAGAGCACGAACTTGTTGGAGAAATTCAGAAATAGAAAGATTATTTTTCTTAAGAGTCCAGAGTTGAGCGCAGAGAAGGGATTTACGCGCCATGGATTCTTGCATGAACGGCTCCTCCAGAGATTTCCATAAAGCATGAGCACTGGAAACACCGACGGATTGATAGACTAACGAATCAGAGAGCGTGGCTGTGATACAAGATTGAACGAAACAATCAAATATTGTCCAATCGTCAAGAGAGAGAGGGGATATTCTTCGGTCCATCTACATCATTTAGATGATCTTGACCCCCCATTTTTATAGGTTAATCTCAGCCGCTGATTTCACTTTAATTTTTTTTAAATGAATAATTATTATACGTAATGACCATCTTACCCTTTATTAATTAAATAAACGTAGAACCCACAAATTTTTAAAAATTAGTCAAATTCTTACTTGATCATGTCTCATCAGTCTTTTTATAATCATAAAAGTAATCTTTAAATTTCACAAATTATATTTTCCTCCCTCCTTCATCTAAAAAAATCTATTGAGTTGTCTACCTTCACAACACCATGATTCCGCTATTTTCGAACCAACAAAGCTTTTTACAAAAATCCATTGAATTCCTAGATGTATAGAAATAGTACAAACATTTTATAATCTGGATATGATATTTAGTAATTTGGATAGTATATGTGGTAATCTAGTATTAAGAAACCATAATTCCTATTTACGGTTTCTTAACACTAGATTACTACATATACTATCCAAATTACTGAATATACTATCTAGATTATAACATGTTTGTACTATTTCTATATATTTAGAAATTCTTTATTTTAGTTTGACTTAAACAAATTCCCTAGATTTAGTAAATATCATATTTTGAGGAATTCTAATTTACTATTACTCCAACAACTTCTTTATTTAAAAAATATATATATATATATATATATAAATTATTTTAGGTACAATTTTTATAATCATACATATAATTTTCCTATAAATACTTATGACATTGTGCTTTAATTAATAAGTATATTCAACTTTATTGTATGTCAAGTCTACGACATTATATATAAATATATCAATGGGAGAAGAAAATATTTCACGATATTACATTCATCAGAGGTGGACAGCTCAATAGATTTTTTTTGTAAAAAGCTTTGTTGGTTTGAAAATGACGAAATCATGGTGCTTTGAAGGTGGACAGCTCAATAGATTTTTTTAGATGAGGAAGGGAGGAAAGTATAATTTTGTGAAATTTAAAGTTTACTTTTATGATTATATAAAGACTGAAACCATGACCAAGTAAAAATTTGACTAATTTTTAAAAATATGTAGGTTCCGCCTTTATTTAATTAATAAAGGGTAAGATGGTCATTACGTGTAATGATTATTACTTTTTTTTAATGTAAGGTGAAATCAGCGGCTGAGATTAACCCATAAAAATGGGTGGTCAAGATCATCTACATCAGAAATGATGTAGATGGACTGAATAATTTTTCGAGATAGAGTAGTTTTGTCAGAGGAAGAGGAAGCAGTGTCTGGTTTGGTTGCGTCAAGAGAAAGAGTAGTTTTGTTAGAAGAAGAGGAAGCAGTGTCTGATTTGGTTGGAGGTGGAATCGAGCCATCTATGTACCCAAGAAGCCGATTGAAGCGAAAGAAATTAAGTATTTGAGTTTTCCAAGTTAGAAAGTTGGTATGATCCAGCAACACAGTAACATAGATTTTAACGTTGGACGTCGGTAACGGGGAGACGGAAGCCATAGGAAAGGAGAAAAGAAAAGCTGACAAAGAGAGATGGCGTGTTGTGAGCGGAGAGGTTTGTTTAGCTTTGTGTTTTAGTGTAGGACGGTGACGTAAGTCTTGTTAACTTCTGATACCATGTAAGTATAGTAGATTATATTGCACACAGAGAGGTTTACATCATGACACTATTTATAATACAGTAAGT
This sequence comes from Ehretia macrophylla, assembly GCA_037974665.1. NCBI lineage: Eukaryota > Viridiplantae > Streptophyta > Magnoliopsida > Boraginales > Ehretiaceae > Ehretia > Ehretia macrophylla. Next base: position 34,308,684 of record CM075771.1, read on the forward strand.
TGCAGCAACAACTAAGATAAGGATGGAAGATAATTATAAGCTCTAGAATTACAACAGGTTAGCTATACGAAATAGATTTGAAGTTATCTTCTATCAGTAATAATTAGTGCTAGCTCGATTCTCTCATAGATAAAATGTTTTATCTTTGTACATACTTGTCACATATTCTTTGACATGACATGTATGAATCCTTTCTCTCCTACTTTTCAATTGAATATTCTTTTCTTTTTAACTCACCAACTAGGTCACATCTTATATTATTAGGAGAGGCAACCATTAGGTGCATTCGAATCCATAGTGACACAAGCCTATGAGCGAATTTAAGTGTGTATTTTGTGGAGGCTTTCAACTCCACTAATTTAAATTATTTAACTCCAGCAACATTATTACTTTTAATCGAAGAACCACTTAATTTTATTAATAAAATATTTTATATTTGTCTCCACCCATGCAACATATAAGTTTTGCATTATTACTCAAAAAATTTGTAGAGTCCAGCCCAAGTGGTTAAGGGTCTTTAGATTAGGTTGCACGAGAAGCGCTTTGTGATGTTTTAAAAAAAATAAACAAATAAAAGATGAAGTTGTACCCTCGTAGAATACACACGTTGATCTCATTAAAACTTGGCATCGTATCATCTATATATGGTTAGAGATTTTTTTTTTTTTTTTTTTTTGTCGTATACGGCTTAGAGATTGAGGCAATTGAAATTTGTGGAAAGCTGGCGTGTATGTCAACAGTAATTTACGCATTATGTGAAAAGTATTAATGAATAGTATTGTTTAAATAGTAGGCTGGCAAGTACTATACAAATAGTAAATACATAGCAATTATATTTATTTTATAAATAGACCTTCATTTTATTTAACATATAAAATAAAATCAATAGGATTGCCTCTAATTTTTTTTATATTATAATATTTTGTAAGAGTTAAGTCATTCAGTGAGTTTTTTAAGAGTTTCTCTTTTGCTTATTCTCCTCTTTGCTCTCCCTTTAATCATCGTCTTCATTATTCCAAGATACAAAACAATCGAAAAAACTCTTCATCCACCTGGTCCTCCAAGGCTCCCATTTATAGGCAACTTGCATCAATTTGACACCAACAACACTCATGTGTACCTATGGAGACTTTCAAAAAGATACGGTCCAATCTTGTTCATGAAGCTTGGTTCTGTGCCAACACTTGTGATTTCTTCAGCAAGATTGGCCAAAGAGGTCATGAAAACAAACGATGCTATATTTGCTAGCAGGCCAACCCTTAAAGGCCAGCAAAAGTTATCCTACAATGGTTCAGATATGGCCTTTTCACCTCTAAACGATTATCTAAAAGAGATGAGAAAAATTTGTGTTGTTCATCTCTTTAGCCTTAAACAATCACAATCCTTTCGTCCTATTCGCGAAGATGAGGTCTTGCGTGTGGTAGGAAGGATATCGTCTCTTGCTTCTTCAGCTCACGTTATTAACTTGAGCGAGATTATGATGTCTCTAGCAAGCAGCGTCATCTGTAGAGTGGCTTTTGGCAAGAGGTATTGTCAAAAACTTTAAACTGTTAGAAAGAATTTATTATTATTATTATTATTATTCATTGGCTCACGCCCCCGCATGTCTTGGCGGAATTCATTTTTTAGATTTACAAATAGACAGACTTGAACTTATAATCTTTTGGTATCTAAGTTTTGATATCATATTAAGTTAATACTTCATTCAAAATTATAAATTGTTACGGAGGAGTTTATTATTATTATTATTTGCTGTTTTCAACCCAGGTATGATGAGGAAGGATCTGAAAGCAGAAAGTTTGATGAACTTCTACATGAAACTCAGGCCATGTTTGCAAGCTTCTTTATCTCTGATTATTTTCCTTCATTGGGGTGGATAGATAAGCTCACTGGCATGATTTCGCGACTTGAAAAGAAATTGAAGGAGTTGGATTCATTCTACCAAGAACTCAAAGAGGAGCATTTAAGACCAAATATGCCACAATCAATGAAAGGAGACATTATTGATATCTTGCTCCATTTGAGTCGAGAACAATCATCTTCATCACTTCACCTCACTTTGGACCACATCAAAGCAGTACTCATGGTAAGTTGATTATCAGCCTTTAGATGACTATCTGGTTTTTTTTTTTTTTTATGTATTCAGTAGAAAATTTTTCTTACTAACAATTTGTAACGAGCCTACTGTTGAATTCAGTAAATAAATGAAATAAAACACGATGTCTCTTAAATTTTAAATTTTAGCTGAAGTAATCAATTATTTTGGTCACATCCTCTTTGGGAATAGATGACTTCATTGCAGTTACTGTATAAGATAAATTTGACTTTTACATGCTTCATCATAGAATATTATTGTTGCTGGAACGGACACAAGTGCAGCAGCAACGGTTTGGGCTATGACAGCCTTGATGAAGAAACCTAAAGTAATGAAAAAAGTTCAAGCAGAAATCAGAGGTTTAGTTGGAAAGAAAAGCGTAGTTGATGAAGATGATATTCAGAAGCTTCCGTACCTCAAGGCAATCGTAAAGGAGACTTTGAGATTGTATCCGCCAGCTCCTCTCTTGGTGCCAAGGGAAACAATGGAAAGGTGCATCCTAGACGGATATGAAATTCAACCTAAAACTTTAGTTTTCGTTAATGCATGGTCAATTGGAAGAGATTCAGATTACTGGAAAAACCCTGATGAATTTTTGCCTGAGAGGTTTTTGAACAGTACGATTGATTTCAAAGGACAAGATTTTGGATTCATTCCATTTGGATCAGGTAGAAGGATATGCCCTGGATTTTCCATGGGAGTTGCAATAGTGGAGCTTGTACTTGCTAATTTTCTGTACTCGTTTGATTGGGAATTGCCTCCTGGAATGGAAAAAAATAATATTGACACCAATTGTTTGACCGGAATTACCATGCACAAGAAGAATCCCCTTTGCCTTGTAGCAAAAAGCTTTGTATAAAATAGTCGTCATCTTTATATAAATAACCTTATTGAATGTAAGATTACTCTTTGATCATATCATTTGTCATTTCCAAAGTAGATTAATTGAAGATACATTTGAATATTGTGAACTGATGAATTTAGTCAATATGTATCTAGCCAAATGTCTTGTAGTTTTTTTAGATCCATATTTATAGATCTAATACATCCCACTATTAGCATAAATAAATGTAGTATCATGGTATTTTGACGAGTGAAAAAAGTAAAATGAAGAAAAATACGAAGAACAAAAAAAAGAGTGCATCTTGTAAAAGGTTGCCGTCTCTATCTTTTAAAATTTATTCTTGTAAGAAACATATATATTCTACTAGTTGTAAGTTTATTTTTTCTTTTACTTGTAAGTGGTCACTTCATTGAGTAATTGACTGGCTAATTCTTGATAGCCATTTGCGACAAATTTGGACCATGCATATGAGGTATCAGCATATCACTGTGAAATGAAAATTTTCCGCATAAAAACAGAAGGAGATGTCGTGGGCAGATTCAAATCCTCATCTCTTTTATAGATTGATGGTTTCAGCTAAAGAATATTTCTGATCATTCTAGAGACCTTATCTTCGCGAATTGGACGAAAAGATTGTTAGAAATTGATTTAATGAATGAAAGATCAAGAGACGAACAGAACAATAATAATAATAATAATAAAAATAAAATAAAATAAAAACTCGAAATATTATAAAAATTCTAGAAATTACAAATGCAAACTAGGAGACCAAGGCTTGAGTTAGACTCAATGTCCTTGAAGCTTTTTATGTTTAGTCTTTAGATGCTAAACGTCTCTTTGATACAAAGCTCTTAAAATACAATGGGCTAACTTCTCATAATAATTGCACTTCAAATCACGAGATCTTTGGAACCAATAAAGATTGAACTCTCTCAAAACTATGTGAAATATGCAATGTTTTCTTTTGAAAAATTGATATCTCGAAATTTTCCAGGCCCTGGCAATTTGGATCACATGCTGACCAACTTAATCATTCTAATGAATTGCTATTAAATCCCTCTAATGAATTGCCATAAAGCCACGTAACAGCCATCAACATTTTAGCCATAATTACAATCACGGGCAATCACTTGAATTCTTGCAACGTTACTTTGAAACCTTGCAACGTCTCTTTCAATTCTTGCAACGTTTTAGCAGAGAAATAAATGAGATTACTTCACAATATTTCTGATCAGGGAAAATTCCACATTTAGTCTTTATTATTTCTTTTGAGTTTCAGTTTAATCTTTATTATTTAAAAAATCTCAATTTTATTATTATTATTTTTTCAAAAGTTTCAATTTTATATATATTGTTTACTTTTTTTTAATTTCATCCCTATTGTTTATCAAAAGTTTCCATTTCGTCGCTATTATTTTAAAAAAGTTTCAATTTTGTCTTTATTATTTTCTTAAAGTTTCAAATTCGTCCCTATTATTCAATGACTAAATTGAAATTTTAAGAGATAGTAGGGACGGATTTGATTTTTTTTTAGAAAATAATAGGAGCTAAATTGATTAATTTTGAACAATAGGGACCGATTTAAAACTTTTAAAAAATAATAACAACGAAATTGAGATTTTTTGAAAATAATAGAGACAAAATTGAGACTTTTTAAAAAATAATGGGAACGAAATTGGGATATTTTAAAAAATCGGGACCAAACTAAAACTAAAAGAAAACAATAGGGACTAAATGAGACATTTTTCCTTCTGATAATTAATTAACTTCATATAAAAAATATTGAAGAAAAATAAAGCCAAGCCCGAACCCATGTCTATGAACCGAGTCGTACCGGGACATGCGCATAATGGTTCAGATCAAACCCAATGGAAGGTAGGTCATCCCATTGTATACATAGTGTCTCTTGGGCCCAAACCCAAATCTCAAACTTGGAATATATAAATTGATCTTAATGGCTTTATTTTTTCCTTTTAACCTCAAATTTCTCATTCATCACTCATTTCCTAACAATCCCCCACATAAATGAAAATCAGCTAGTTAGAATATAAAAATATATATATGCAGACTTGAGAGAGAGTTCGATAGACAAGATACTACATCAGGATAGGTAGCTTTAGGCCTTGAACCTTCCTTAGTTAAAACTATCGGATTTACTCGCTAACCAGTGAACGCGATGTCTTGAACTGTTCAACTTTTACGTAAACTAAGACAATGGAGTCCACACAGTATCCCTCTGGACATTGTTTAAGTTCTCACTGTTGTGTTCATTTCGGCCTTAAACAACTCCCGAATTCATGAGTACTCTAAATAATTCAGCCTTAGAAATTCTCATAGGATCGACTCACTCCCTACTCACATATGTGATCACTTATCAAGAGTATCCTGTAATACCCCCACTTTGATTCTCAAAATATAAGTATCATTAAAACCATAGCTTAACCTACACCACATACAAGTTGCATTGTTTGCTCGTCATAGGAATAGGAGGTAGTGATACCCCCTACAGTGCTCCCACTAAGTTGTACATAATTCAGTTTTTCCCTTTAAACATAGATCCAAGGATCTTCTGTCAACAAGGTAGGGTTTACCATTATGACGACTCTTTAAAAATAAGCTTAAGACTCATTCCCCTCGACGATTTATAGACTTCTTCTCTATTTAATCATTTTGTTAGTGGATCCACAATGTTATCTTTCGACTTTATATAGTCAATCAAGATAACCCCATTAGAGAGCAATTGTCTAATAGTATTATCTCCATGACGAATATGTCTAGAATTATCGTTTTATATACTATTATGTGCTCTTCTAATCGCCGATTGACTATCTCAGTATATGTAGATAGTTGACACAGGTTTTGGCCAATTTCGAATATCCTCTAAGAACTGTCGAAGTCTATCAGATTCTACAATGAATTTGGCAACAACACATTGTTAGCTTAGAAAATCCCTAGAAATAGTTGCACTTCCCATAGTAAAGACATATCCACTCGTAAATTATAAGTCTTCCAAATATGATATCCAATTAATATCACTGTATCCCATCTGAGACAGTTGGATACCTCGTATAATGCAACCCATAGTTCTAAGTATATCTCAAATACCACATAACTCTTATCATAGCTTTCAACATAAGCTATATTGGGTCTCATGCAATTCATGATATTCATTGGACTACCCAAAAACACAAAGACTCCAAGTGAAATATTCCTTTACCAATAAATATATATGCGTCAAGTTTTTCTCCAAAATTTTAAAATTAACACTAGATGGAAACGAACATCAGAAATAACCTCAACAAGATTATCTACCTCAGTGACATTTGCCTATCCACATCCAAGTTTGTCACTGAAATACTAGTTCCCACCGAACTTCTTGTAGTTTTCCTTGTGATTTTGGCAAAAAAAGACCACTTTTGCTTGATTGACCATAAGGATTATCAACCAATATTTCAGAGATGTGGTTATCTCCATCAATATCCTTTAAGAATATAATTCTTATACTAAAGGTCAGAATACTTCGATGCTTCAATTGCAGTCACAACTTGACTGTTTGGATTATTACCTAACTTTTGTGTATCCATTTCCAAGAACCTTACAAGGTTCGGTGTGGTCAGGTCGGCCAGCATTTTCTATTGCCACTTCTCAAGTCTTTCCCGTTGAAACTTTCAAGTCTCTCACCATATCCAACAGGAGTCGATGCAACAAACACGCTAGCCGAAGCAATGGCCACAATCGATCTCAATTGAACATTTTCATTCTCGAATCCACCTCCAGTCAAGATTATAGTTTGTTCATTAGATTCAAAGTTCATGTTTTCAGTCTGAGTAGTTATTGTAAAGAGTTTATTTTCCTTTTTATTAAGTCAAAGGTTCAAAAAGCTGCACTTTTAAAGAACAAGATTAAAAATGCAAGAAGAGATATTTGTCTAACAAAAGTACTGCTAATATCTTAATAGAAAATATATTACCAAAATTAATAAGATCTAGATGCATATATTATCATGCAAATAAGAACCAGAATAGTATCTTCAGAAATTATCTAAACAACACGTTCTCAAAATTTATAACACACTAGCTTAGCATATTATATTATTAAAATAACATAACAGCTTATCTTACCACCCAAATTGACAAACTATAGAAAGACTTCTAATAGCATATGTTATTATATAACCAGAAAGTCAGGAACCTTACATGCACGCATAGCAATTGTACTATAATGATTTACAAATTATATTAACACTATATACTATTACAAACCTTAACGGCCAATGCATAGAATATATTATTATATACCAATGCAATAATCAAAATGATAACCAATAAGAATGCTAGCACCTTAAGATTTCAGAATGGAAATGAATTAAAAAGCCTTAAGATGTTATTAGATCGAAATTGATACGACATGCAAGTGTAATATTGAAGAAACATGTAAATGGTAAATAACTCGTTAATTTAATGAATGAAAGATCTAGAGATGAACAGAACAATAATAATAAATAAAATAAAATAAAATAAAAACTAGAAATATTATAAAAATTCTAGAAATTACAAATACAAACCAGGAGATCGATGTTTGAGGTAGATTCAATGTTCTTAAGGCTTTTTACGCTCCGTTTTTAAGTGTTAAACATTTCTTTGACGTAAGTCTCTCAAAATACAACAGACTGATTTTTCGTAATAGTAACACTTCAAATTATGAGATCTTTCGAACCAACAAAGTTTGAACTCTCTCAAAACTATGTGAAATATGCAATGTTTTCTTTTGAAAAATTGATATGTCAAAAATGTTCCAGGCCCTGGATATTTATATATAGTGCAATTTGGATCACATGCTGACCAACTTAAATCATTCTAATGGATTGCTATTAAATCCCCCTAATGAATTGCCATAAAGCCACGTAATATCCATCAATATTTTAGCCATTACAATCACGTGCAATCACTTGAATTCTTGCAACATTACTTTGAAACCTTGCAACATCTCTTTGAATTCTTGCAACGTTTTAGCAAAGAACTAAATGAGATTACTTCACAATATTCCTGACAATTAATTAACTTCATATTAGAAATATTGAAGAAAAATAAAGCCAAGCCCGAACCCATGTCTACAAACTGAATCGTACCGGGACATGCGCGTAATGGTTCAGATCAAATCCAATGGAAGGTAGGTCCTCCCATTTTATACATAATGCCTCTTGGGCCCAAACTCAAGTCCCAAACTTGGAATATATATGTTGAGCCAATTAGCTTGATTGGCGATTGATTAATTGATTGAAGATTGTTAAGGTCATTATTGATTGGCTATGTTTTGCAAAACTTATGATATTATCATTACTTGTGATTTTACCTTTTATATTGTGCAAGAAAAATATTATGATAACTTACCATATGAGAAGAAGATTTGTACTAATTAAGGAATGGCGTTTGTTGCATATTTACAAGGAAAAGAAGAATAGGGTTTTATGAGTAAAGACTTTTTCTTACAGCCCAAGACAATATGCAGTAACAATCTTGTATTTATATAGCAGCAATCACGACAGAAAAGTTGAAGCAGAAACAGAGAGCAACAAGAGAAAATACAATAGAGTTTTCTGTCCAGTGTTCCAAGTGATGTTGCAACACGATCTGAGTTCTAGTGCTTAACTGTATTAAGTGTTGCAATTTTGTTTTATTTGACAGTAAGTCATAAGCAATTTGTATGAGTCTTTGAGTGATTAGATTACTTTCTTCTTTATTCATTCTTCAGGAGAAGAAGGTGTAGTTCTCGGGAGAGAACGTTACAAGTCGAGGAGAGCTCGCCAAACCGAAGTTCATTAAAGAGTTCTTCATCTAGACGTCAAAGGTCAAGAGAGAGTCTTTACTTGTGTAAGTCCATTGATGTTGTAACTTGTTGTTTCTTAATGAACAGGTTTGTTGGACCAGGGGAAGTCCTGTGGACGTAGACCGCATGGTTGAACCTTGTTAAATCTTGGTGTTCTTTATTACTATTATAGCTTTATTATTTCCGCTGCTATCTACTGTTACTACTCATGTTGGAACATTAAGTGGAATAAACTAACTAAGCAACTAGAGAAATAGTTTGTTAATAGTCTATTATAGAACAAATATTCCAACTAATGTTACAACATCACCTGTAACAGAGTTGTAGCAGAATCACTCTACACCAGGTTATTGCATCCTATTTTTAGTCTTGATCATAGAGCTTTATTGATTAAGCATATTAGTCATCTTGCTGTAAAACTAATCCATATTTATATTGTACAACTTTTAACAAGTGGCATCAAGAGCAGGTTACGAACTAATTCGATTAGATTTTTAAGAGTTTTGAGTTGTTGTCTTGCAGGAATAGGTATGGACACCTTGCGTGATGGAGGTTCAGTTACCAAACCACCACTATTGAATGGCTCAAACTACTCATACTGGAAAGCACGCATGAGGGCGTTTATCAAGTATATTGATGAGAAAGCATAGAAAGCAGTTCTAACAAGTTGGGTGCATCCTACAATTACCGATGCACAAGGCAATGTTGCACCAAAACCTGAAACACAATGGACCAAAGCACAAGATCTATTGGCAAATTACAATTCTAAAGCATTGAATGCCATCTTCAATGCAGTTGACATAAACCAATTCAAATTGATTTCAACGTGTGAATCAGCCAAAGATGCATGGGTGATTTTGGAGACAACATATGAAGGCACTACAGCTGCAAAGTTATCAAAACTTCAAATTCTTGCGACAAGATTTAAAGAATTGAAGATGAAGGAAGATGAACTATCATCGAGTTCAATGCCAGGCTATATGATATTGCCAATGAGGCCTTTGCCTTGGGGGAGAAATATTTAGATCACTTCCAGACATGTTTGCTATCAAAGTTACAGCAATAGAAGAGTCCAAAAATGTTGATGAAATCAAGATTGATGAGTTAATGGGCTCTCTTTAGACATTTGAAATGAAGTTCAAACCAAATAAGAAAGAAAAAAGCATTGCCTTTAAAATAGGTTTCGAAAATCAAGATGATCAATACTCTTTTGATGATATCACAAAATCTTTAGCCTCACTCACAAAGGATGTCAACAAAGTGCTAAAAATATTGGAGAAACAAAATGTCTCGTCAAATTGTGAAATGTTGAAGAAGGAAAAAAGAATACAATGTTATGAATGTGAAGGCTTTGGACATATGCAATCTGAATGTGGAAACATTATAAAGAATAAGAAAAAGGCTATGAACATCACATCGACTGATGAAGACTTGGAGAAGTATACGGAGAGTGATGAAGAGCACATCAACAAGATTGTTGCATTCAATATTGCAACAGTCCAATGTGATGATAAGTTAAGCATAGAAGATGGTGCAAACAGTGTTGCAACAGATGAAGAAACATACAGCTGAGAGTCAGAAAGTGATGATGATTTGGATGTAGAAGAATTCTTGAAAGCTTACAAAGATATGTACAAAAAATAGGTGATCGTGTGCAAGAAAAATCGAGGATTGGAGGTAAGGGTCACAGAATTGGAAAAACAAAAATCAGAACTAGAGAAATTGGATGCCAAAAGACTGCAGGAAGTGTAGATGCTGCAACATGACTTAAAGCAGATGCAGCGAAATATAAAAATGCTAAATTCTGGAACTTAAAAATTGAATCCCATGTTATCCATTCAGAAATCAAGTAGAGATCATAGTGGACTCGGTTTCTATAAAGAAGAATCTTCTGGTACAACTATCTTTGTCAAAAGTTCAAATCACCCAGAATCTGAACATGAAGATGCAACTGCTCATAACAACAGTAAAAGTGTCTTGGTATCTGATGTTCCGACAACACCAACAACATTGCAGAGGCAATATGGGAAAAAGAAAAATAGGTTCATTCATACATGTCACTACTGTTTTGCACTTGGTCACATCAGACCTCATTGTTTCAAACTCCAAAGAATGCAGGAAAAAGGTAAGTCTTTCAATCAGCAAAAGAGATCCTCACATATGTTTTTGCAACACAAGGTAAGACAATTTTGAGTTAAAAAATCTGATTTAAATTGTTTTGCTGCTTATACGTCTACACAAGCCTATGCTGCTAACTCTTGGTATGTTGATAGTGGATGTTCTAGCCACATGACAGGTATGCGTAAAGATCTCAGCAACTATAGGAAATGTGATGAAGGGCAAGTTACATTTAGAGATGGTGTTAAAGAAAAAGTTCTAGGCAAAGGAACACTTGAGATTGAAGGGTTTCCAAAGCTCAAGAGAGTACTGCATGTTAAAGGGCTAAAGGCTAATCTTCTTACTATCAGTTATGTGAAACCCCACTTTTCTATCTTATCTCGTTTTGTGTGCTTTATCTCGTTTTGCGTGAATTAACCTGTCTATGTGCTATATGACTTAGAATGTGGTAATTTTGGTATCAATACTCCTAGAACATTCTAAATGTGCATTCATGAAATTTTCATAAAAAAAAGGAGTCATAAATTTTATCGTCGATTTTTAGTGAATAGTGTTTTCGAAACACGTCCGCTAAAATTTTGAAACTGGTCTTTTTAACCCTTCTAGACCTAGTCCACGGACTTTAATAGAACTGTGTTTGATTTAAAAGGTTTTAAAATCGGCTTAGGAATTTATTAGGGTTTTTACACTGACTTTTGCAAAAATCGAGTTTTAAGCCGACTCGGGTGAAATTATTTGATTATAAAACTTCTTGTCACCTAAAAATAACCTACTTGAGCTATCTTTGGTGTTGAATAATTGTTTTGAATTTTGGTGATCAAGAAAATGCATTTAAAGTCAAGAAAACACAAAAATACTAAGTTAATTCAACTTTGACTTCATTTAAAATGTTGACTTTTAAGCTTATATCACCAACACATATTGCAAAAGCACAAAAACACCTTCCATTTCACACACATGGCCGAGAGTTTCATGAAAGAATAAGCCAAAGAGTTTTCAAGGTTTTCAAAGCAAAATTTCAAAGAAAAACCTAGTTTTTGTCCGTAGAATTTCGTACCGAGTTGAATTCCGCTTGTTAGGCACGTATTGTACGCATTCCTAGGCTTTTATCGCATCAAAGGTGAGAGAAAAATTCTAGATCTCAAAACTCATCTTTTGTTTTTTTGCGTAGAATTGATTATCGAACCGTTAGAATATTAATCTGATGTTAGATTATCGCTCCATGCATTCTAGGGATGATTTATATGTAATCCTACAAGATTTGAACCGTTATAGCATAATTACTATTTTTGGGTATTTAAAGTTGATTAATTTGCTAAATGTTGATTATTTTGAGTTGTGTTGATCAGAATCGATTGCCTTCGATTACTAAAAGTTTGTTAATTACGTGGTAGCGTTGTTGTAATGCCGAATTTTTGATTGTGATGTCTGTGCTAAAATCCGGAAATTTCAGCCATGACACACAAGGGTTTTAGGGTTCTTGGGCATGATTTGGATGTGTTTTGGTTGGTTTCCGAGGGGGCTAATGTAGTTGATTGAATGGGTGAGTGTTTGAAACTGATTTGGAGTTGTTTGGATTAGTAGAATGTAATATATGATTATTTGAAGTTTAGGTTGTCTTTCTTTAAAATGTTAGATTGAGCCTTAGTTTATTGGGTGTGGTTTGAGTGATTGAATTGTGAGTTGTTGATGGGTAAAGTAGGGTTTGATTGTGTGTTTAATGCATGTTCGGTTAGATGACCTACTTTGTCATCTAACTTAGTTATTTGTCGTTAAATTGGTTATTGATGATAATATGATTATTGATGATTATTGATTGATGATTGATGCCGGGAGGTAGGCAGTTCTGCTAGACTGTCCTCCTGTGAATGATTGATGTTTATTATTATTGTTGAATCTTTGGTATGTGTGTGCTACCTCTTGGGTAGCATCGGGCTGTCAGGTTGATAACGGCATGACTACCAGAGACTACCTCCAGCTCGTATGACGGATGTGTCATGGAGGGCGAGCCTAGTGGGGTACCTCGGGTGCGTGAGTTTATGGGAGTCACAAGAAGGCTGTTATGATCGTGATGGCGTTTGGAGCTACACCAACTAGTGTATCCTTTATTGAATGGTCATTATAGTTATGTGATGATAGTATTATTGATGTTATTGTGTGTTTACTTGCTAAAATGATTATTTCCAAGGAGCTTCGTAAACCCTGCTCGAGATCTATCGGATCCTCACTGGGTTTATTTTATATAAGCTCACTCTCTATTATTGCATGCCTATAGGTGTACTTTCGCAGGATTATGGGTACGTGCCTCCTGAAGAGGAAAATGTGCCTTATGTGGATGAGTCTTATGTTCCAGAGTCTTATCCTTGATGTTGTATTGTTTTACTATCTTGTAAATTAACTTAGTAGACTTTTATATACTTTGTAGTTCATAATGTAAAATATGTTAAAAAGATAATGAATTAGTTGATGGTGTCTTAGTAGCCTTTCTTTTGTTTATGATTAGGTTGCTAGATTGGCTCAATATGTTTTTGTAATGTATATTAAGGTTCATGTATTATGTTGGAACGGAGGCGTATAACGAGGAATGTTTATTGTATAATATGGTTATGATGTATGTTGTTATTTTATTGAGGAGTTGTTTGTTGTATGGTTTGTGGAGTTGATGTATGATGTCCTATTGAGGTTGGTTTAGAGACTCGGTATCCTATTTACTGTCGTTATACTGCCAAAATTCTGTTGCGTCCTGACTGATTATAAGTGGGGTCGAGTTGAGGCGTCACATTTATGTGGTATCAGAGCGCATGTTAGTTGTGAGCCGGGTTATTCTCGGAATGTGGGTAATGGTCTTAGCATGAAAGTATGTATGAAAAGAAAGAAAAGTGATCTATGTATTAATATGATTAAATGATTAAGTGATTATATGATTATGTGATTTAGTGCTTATGTGATTATGTGATCAATTTGTTTATGTGTTTTATATGACTTTGTTGTTTATGTGCTAATAGTTGTTCATAACCTGTTTACGTGCTATAACCTGTGCTAACTCTTTGATTAGTAGAATGACGGGCAGACCGAGAACCAGAGGTAGGCCTGAAATGACTGATGAGACTCCTGGTAATGCGGCACCGGGCCGTATTAGGGGTGATGACCGTTTGAGGGCAACTATGGAGAGGATTGCTGAGTTAGTGGCCGGACAGGCTCAGTTGTTAACAGGGCAGGCTGCCTAGACTCAGGCTTGGCAGGCTCAGTTTTTGAATGTGCAGGGTGGAAACCACGGGCGTGGTACCCTGAAATAGTTCTTAGGGTATCATCCACCTAGATTTCAGGGGGGGCCGGATGATAGGAAGGCTGAGGCGTGGATTAGCAAGGTGGAGAAGATTTATGATCCTCTTGATTATACCGATGAGCAAAAAGTCTCCTTTGTCGTGTACTTGTTAGATGATGAGGCAAAAGAATAATGGCGCACAGTGAGAACTAGCTGGGCGACTCAGGGTATTCCGTATGTTTGGGGTACCTTTCCGATGGCTTTCCGGGCAAAGTATGTCCCGAGGATCGCAAGGGAACGGAGAGAGGCAGAGTTTCTAGCCTTAGTACAAGGAGATGCTTCAGTGGCTCAGTATGAGGCCACCTTTACTCGATTGTCCCGTTATGCACTGGAGTATGTGGCTGATGAGGAGCGGAGGACTCGTAGATTCATGTTGGGATTGAGGCCCGAGATTCAGGATCTGATGGCTCTGAATCGGTATGATATATTCACTGAGGCTTTTGAGGCAGCTTCTAGACTAGAGAAGAGAAAGGGGGATCAGTTTGTGTCTAGTCAGCCCAGTAAGAGGCCGTATCAGCCGCAGTATCAGCAGAATATGTATAGGCCTCTCGTACAGCAGGTTGTGTACAGGCCACCAGTTTAGCAGGGTTCTTTTAGGCCACAAGGGCAGCAGAGTTATTATCGGCCTCAGTTTCAGCAGGGGTCATATCAGATTCAGTCCCAGTTCAAGCCAGCCCAGTCTCAGGGTCAGTACAGGCCCAGTTTGGTAATGCCTCAGCAGCAGCAGGCTGGTTCAGCTGTTTCTTCAGCTCCTGGTTCTTCTAGGGGCAGTGTTAATGCATCATCACCGCAGTGTACTCACTGCAACTGCACGGGACATATAGAGGCCGATTGCAGAGTGAAAGCAGGGACGTGTTTAGGTTACGGCAGCAATCATGACAGGGCGAGGGATTGCCCTAGGTATGCGAGGATTAAGGGTCGGACAGCGACTCAGGGTTATTAGGGCCGACCTGCAGCCAGTGCACCACAGCAGCAACGGGTTCAGGCTCGGGCCTACGCAGTTGACTTAGAGGAGATGCCTGAGGAGACTGCAGTTGTGGAAGGTAACTTCCTTATACTTGATCAACTTGTTAAAGTGTTGATTGATTCTGGTGCTACACATTCTTTCATTACTCCTGCTTGTGTGCAACGTGTTAATTTGCAACCTGAAAGATTGCCTTATGTGGTTGAAATTAGTGCCTCTTTGATTGATAAGTATGTGACTGACCTAGTTTGTAAAGATTGTATAATACATGTTAAGGGGCATAATTTTCCTTCGGACCTTATTTTATTTCCTATCCGGGGGTATGATGTTATCTTGGGTATGGATTGGCTTTCTAAGTATGATGCCCAGTTGAACTGTAGAACCAAGGTAGTACAGTTTCATTTGCCAGATCAGCCAGTAGTTGAGGTAGTAGGGAACCAGGGTGTAAAGACGAGTTTTGTTATCTCAGCAACTAAAGTTGTTAAGTTGGTGAGTAAGGGGTGTTCGGGTTATCTAGCTTATTTGATCAACAAGCCATCTGATAAGCTACAGCTAGAGAAAGTCCCTATTATTCGGGAATATCCCAATGTATTTCCTGAGGAGTTTCCAGGGTTACCGCCAGAGAGAGATGTGGAATTTGTGATTAATCTTATTCCCGGTACTCAACCTATTTCTAAATCAGCGTATCGGATGGCACCAGCTGAGCTGAAGGAGTTGAAGACTCAGTTGCAGGAGTTATTGAAGAAGGGATTTATTCAGCAGAGTTCTTCACCTTGGGAAGCTCCTGTTTTATTTGTGAAGAAGAAGGATAGTACATTGAGATTGTGTATTGATTACCGTGGTTTGAATTAGGTGACCATCAAGAATAAATATCCTTTGCCACTGGTTGACGAGTTATTTGATCAACTTCAGGGAGCCAAAGTCTATTCTAAATTTGATTTGAGGCAGGGGTATTATCAGCTTCGAATTCGTACGGAGGATGTTCCAAAGACTGCCTTCAGGACTCGGTACGGGCATTATGAGTTTGTTGTTATGCCTTTTGGATTAACTAATGCACCGGCAGCGTTTATGGATCTTATGCATCCGGTCTTTCAACCGTACTTGGACTAGTTCATGGTAATCTTTATTGATGATATCTTAGTTTATTCTAAATCTGAATCGGAGCACGAGCAACATCTACGGCTTGTCTTACAGAAGTTGTAAGAGCATCAATTGTTTGCCAAGTTCAGCAAATGTGAAAACGCATATCTTTTCTTGGCCATGTTATTACACAGAGCGGTATTTCTGTAGATCCCACTAAGATTGAAGTAGTAATGTCTTGGAAACGTCCGGAGAATGTTTCGGAGGTTCGTAGCTTTCTTGGCTTGGCGGGTTATTACCGTAGGTTTGTCAAGAACTTCTCAAAGATTGCTGGGCCACTTTCTAAGTTGACTCATAAACGTACTATCTTTGCTTGGGATGAAAAGTGTGAGAGTGGGTTTCAGGAGTTGAAAAAGAGGTTGACTATTGCTCCAGTACTTGCTCTACCAGAGGGGATCGATAATATGGTCATTTACAACGATGCATCCAAGGAGGGCTTGGGATGTGTTCTTATGCAGGATGGCCAAGTTATTGCCTATGCTTCCAGGAAGTTGAAGCCTTATGAGGTGAATTATCCGACTCATGATCTTGAGTTGGCAGCAGTTGTCTTCGCACTGAAGAAGTGGCGTCATTATCTGTGGGGCAGTAAGTTCGAGATTTTCACTGATCATAAGAGTCTGAAGTACTTGTTCTCACAGAAGGAGTTGAATATGCGCCAATGGAGGTGGATGGAGTTTCTTGGAGATTATAATTGTTCTATCAATTATCTACCTGGCAAGGAAAATGTTGTAGCAGATACTCTCAGCCGGAAGGCGAGTGTTGCTTGTTTGGCTGTCAAGAAATGGGAGATTCTTGAGGAATTCACTTATTGGAGACCGGAGTTGACTCAGGTTGGGGTGATGTGTTCACATCTCCGTATTCAACCTTTATTGCTGTCTTAGATCAAGGAAGCTCAGCAGCTTTATGTTAAACTTCAGAAGATCAAGGATCAGATCACAGATGATCAGTCTGACTTTAAACTGCATGAGGATGGTATTCTTCGGTTCGGAACAGCGTTTGTGTTCCCGATGAACTGGGCTTGAGGCGAGGTATTCTGGAGGAAGCTCATAATTCTAAGTACACCATTCATCCTGGTGGAAACAAGATGGATCGGGGCTTGAAGCAACATTATTGGTGGAATAACATGAAGAGGGAGGTTGTTTAGTTTGTATCTAGATGTTTGACTTGTCAGAGGGTGAAAGCCGAGCATCAACGACCTGCAGGTTTGCTTCAGCCGTTGGCAATACCAGAGTGGAAATGGGAGCATATTACGATGGACTTCGTCACTGGTTTGCCTAGAACACCGAGAGGTAATGATACAGTTTGGGTTGTCGTGGATCGTTTGACGAAGACAGCTCACTTTATTTCGATGAGGATGGGAGATGAGGTTACAAAGTTGACGGATCTTTATTTGGATCAGGTTGTTAGACTTCACGGGATTCCATCTAGTATTGTCTTAGATCGAGATCCTCAATTTACTTCTCGTTTGTGGGAGAAACTTTAGGAGACCTTGGGTACTCAGTTGAACTTTAGTACTGCGTATCATCCACAGACCAACGGTCAGTCTGAGCGGACTATTCAGATTCTGGAAGATATGCTTAGGGCTTGTGTTTTCGGGAAGAATTGGGAGAAACATCTACCACTTGCCGAGTTTGCCTATAATAATAGTTATCAAGCTACTATTGGGATGGCACCTTTCGTAGCTCTTTACGGTCGTAAGTGTCGTTCACCTTTATATTGGGACGAGGTAGGGGAGATGAAGACTATTGATCCGATTATCATGCTAGAGCTTCTTAAGAAGATTGAGAATGTTTAGTTGATCAGGCAGAGAATGCTTACGGCGCAGAGTAGATTCAAGAGTTATGCTGATAAGCATCGTCGGGAGTTAGAGTTTGCAGTCGGAGATCGGATTTTATTGAGATTGTCTCCTCATAAGGGGTTTGCTCGTTATGGTAAAGGTGGAAAGCTGAGTCCGAGATTTGTTGGGCCATTTGAGATTACCGATAGGGTTGGTAAGTTGGCATATCGGTTGGCTTTACCGAAAAACTTCTCTAATGTCCACGATGTATTTCACGTGTCTAATTTGCGAAAATACAATCCAGATCCTTCTCATATTCTTGAGCCAGAGCCGTTACAGCTTCATGAGAATCTGAATTATGACGAGCATCCGATTCGTATTCTTGATCAGATGGAACGAGAGTTGAGGTCGAAGAAGATTCCGATGGTTAAGGTGTTGTAGAAGCATCACAGCATTGAGGAAGCGACTTGGGAGAGACGAGATCAGATGCAGCAGCAGTACCCAGATCTGTTCAGTACATCAAGTAAGAATTTTAAGGATGAAATTTCTTTAAAGGGGGGAGAATATGAAACCCCACTTTTCTATCTTATCTCGTTGTACGTGTTTTATCTCGTTTTGCGTGAATTAACCTGTCTATGTGCTATATGACTTAGAATGTGGTAATTTTGGTATCAATACTCCTAGAACATGCTAAATGTGCATTCATGAAATTTTCATAAAAAACGGAGTAAGAAATTTTATCGTCAATTTTAGTGAATAGTATTTTCGAAACACGTCCTCTAAAATTTTGAAACTGGTCTTTTTAACCCTTCTAGACCTAGTCCACGGACTTTAATAGACCTGTGTTTGATTAAAATGGTTTTAAAATCGGCTTAGGAATTTATTAGGGTTTTTACATCGACTTTTGCGAAAATTGAGTTTTAAACCAACTCGGGTGAAATTGTTTGATTGTAAAACTTCTTGTCACCTAAAAATAACCTACTTGAGCTGTCTTGGGTGTTGAATAATTGTTTTGAACTTTGGTGATCAAGAAAATGCATTTAAAGTCAAGAAAACACAAAAAATACTAAGTTAATTCAACTTTGACTTCATTTAAAATGTTGACTTTTAAGCTTATATCACCAACACACATTGCAAAAGCACAAAAACACCTTCCATTTCATACACATGGCCGAGAGTTTCATGAGAGAATAAGCCAAAGAATTTTCAAGGTTTTCAAAGCAAAGTTTCAAGGAAAAACCTAGTTTTTGTCCGTAGAATTTCGTGCCGAGTTGGATTCCGTTTGTTGGGCATGCATTGCACGCATTCCTAGGCTTTTATCGCATCAAAGGTGAGAGAAAAATTCTAGATCTCAAAACTCATCTTTTGTGTTTTTGCGTAGAATTGAATATCGAACTATTAGAATGTTAATATGATGTTAGATTATTGCTCCATGCATGCTAGGGATCATTTGTATGTAATCCTACGAGATTTGAACGGTTGTAGCATAATTATTATTTTTTGGGTATTTAAAGTTGATTAATTTGCTAAATGTTGATTATTTTGAGTTGTGTTGATCGGAATCGATTGCCGTCGATTTCTAAAAGTTTGTTAATTACGTGGTAGCGCCGTTGTAATGCCGAATTTTCGATTGTGATGTCCGTGCCAAAATCCAGAAATTTCAGCCATGACACACTAGGGTTTTAGGGTTATTGAGCATGATTTGGATGTGTTTTGGTTGGTTTCCGAGGGGGCTAATGTAGTTGATTGAATGGGTGAGTGTTTGAAACTGATTTGGAGTTGTTTGGATTAGTAGAATGTAAGATATGATTATTTGAAGTTTAGGTTGTCTTTCTTTAAAATGTTAGATTGAGCCTTAGTTGATTGGGTATGGTTTAAGTGATTGAATTGTGAGTTGTTGATGGGTAAACTTGGGTTTGATTATGTGTTTAATGCATGTTCGGTTAGATGGCCTACTTTGTCATCTAACTTAGTTATTTGTCGTTAAGTTGGTTATTGGTGTTATTATGATGATAATATGATTATTGATGATTATTGATTGATGATTGATGCCGGGAGGTAGGCAGTTCTGCTAGACTGTCCTCCTATGAATGATTGATGTTTATTATTATTACTGAGTCTTTGGTATGTATGTGCCACCTCTCAGGCAACATCGGACTGTCAAGTTGATAACGGCATGACTACTAGAGACTACCTCCAGCTCGCATGACGGAGGTGTCATAGAGGGCGAGCCTAGTGGGGTACCTCGGGTGCGTGAGTTTATGGGAGTCACAAGAAGGCTGTTATGATCATGATGGTGTTTGGAGCTACACCAACTAGTGTATCCTTTATTGAATGGTCATTATAGTTATGTGATGATATTATTATTGATGTTATTGTGTGTTTACTTGCTAAAAGGATTATTTCCAAGGAGCTTAGTAAACCTTGCTTGAGATATATCGGATCCTCACTGGGCTTATTTTATATAAGCTCACTTTCTATTATTGCATGCCTACAGGTGTACTTGAGCAGGATTACGGGTACGTGCCTCATGAAGAGGAAAATGTGCCTTACGTGGATGAGTGTTATGTTCCGGAGTCTTATCCTTGATGTTGTATTGTTTTACTTTCTTTTAAATTAACTTAGTAGACTTTTATATGCTTTGTAGTTCATAATGTAAAAGATGTTGAAAAGATAATGAATTAGTTGATGTTGTCTTAGTAGCCTTTCTTTTGTTTATGATTATATTGCTAGATTGGCTCAATATATTTTTGTAATGTATATTAAGGTTCATGTATTATGTTGGAATGGAGGCGTATAACGAGGAATGTTTATTGTATAATATGGTTATGATGTATGTTGTTATTTTATTGAGGAGTGGTTTGTTGTATGGTTTGGGGAGTTGAATTATGATGGCCTATTGAGGTTGGTTTAGAGCCTCGGTATCCTATTTACTGTCGTTATACTGCCGAAATTCCGTTGCGTCCTGACTGATTATAGGAGGGGTCGAGTTGAGGCGTGACAAGTCAATTGTGTGATCAGGGTTTGTTTGTGAAATTCACTAAAGATGGTTGTCATGTGTTAGATGTATCTAATAATTGTGTGCTTACAGGGAAAAGGTCATTTGACAAATGCTACATGCTTACACCATCTCATAAACAATCATTGTTGTGTTATAACAATACCTGTGCAGTTCGAGGTGTGCCAAAGCGAAGGAGCAAGCAGACAGGAAAATCGATAGAAGAAGGAAGCACTAGTAAGATGAATACTAATGTTGCAGACGGTGTTGCAACAAAGACCAAGAAATCTGCTGTGACAGATACTATTGCAATGCCAGAAACAGAAACTAAGTAGGAAGACATTGGTTCCTGAGATGTTACAACAAGAAGTGTAACAACAGAAATTAACACTAAAGAAATTCAAGCTGAAATGCCTCAAGTTTACAAAATTCATGTTGCAGATGATATGAATGGATCAATACATGATAGAATCCGAACTAGAGGTAAATCCAAGCTGAACTATTAGGATATGGTAAGGTATATGTGCTATATTTCTCTCTTAGAATCCAAAAATGTGAAATATGCTTTAGAAGATAAATTTTGGGTAAATGTTATGCATAAGGAATTGAATCAGTTTATATGTGAACTTGTTGAAATTTGAACCATTGTTTTAGAACATGTTGCAACAAAAAATCAATTGACAGATATCTCCACTAAAGCTTTAGATCCTTTGAGAATTAAAACCCTAAGAAAAGCTTTAGGGATTTGTAGTTTCTAATATTGCATCATGGATTGCCACAGGGGCTTGAAAGAAGCTTGAGAAATCTAAAAGTCTAATATTCAATTCAACTTGTGATTTAGTTAGTGAACCATTTTTCCTTGTACACACTGAATACTGGTTGAGAAAGCTAATCTTGATAGTCTGCAAGTGCAGGAGCTTGAACATTCTGATGACTAGGGATAAAGAGAGAAGTCTCTCTAAATCCATTCCTGTATTCTATTCACCCTTGAGATCAAAAAGAAAAAAAAGGCAGGAAATAATGTGGTTATCAAGCACTGGAAAGAGCTACCTAATCCAAAATAAAAGAGATTAGTGTGAAAGCTACCAGTTGCAACATGAGTTGAAATAGTGATAAGAATACATGTGAAAAGAAATACAGTATGCAAGCTACCACTTATAACATGAGCTACACAAGAAAAATATTGTGTTTTCCTGCGAGATGAATAGACGATCAGGTATGTTTGAGCTGATTGAGAGAGTTCTTACACCTTGCAGGTTTGATGGTGAAAGCTATCTATTTCAGAAATCAACCTCACACACACACATGGTTCATTAATTAAATCCTAGACTGAAATGAGTATTGATGAGTAAAGTTTCTTGAGTGACTCCATGCTTCCTAAACATATCATGCATTTTAATTCTGTTTTAATTTTTTGAGAAAAAAAAAAACAAAAAAAAGGGTGAAATCTCAGGGGATCTTGAGCAAATTAGAGATACTGTGAAAAATATTGTTGTAACATCGGTTCTAAATTGCTTTTGGATAATCTGATACAACTTATGTCAATGATGTTTTTTTTTTGTTTGGATTGCTGAACAATTTTTTTTTACAATTTTTACTATTCTGCTTACAATTTGCCTATTTTCCTTTGCTTCATGAGACTTACAGTTTACATGCTTAATTGTTTTATTTTACTATTGTGTTGCTTAGTTGCTACAATTGTGCTATAAAATTGCTCAAAAGGCTGTTCACGAATGGGTTGAATCCCTTGTGAAGTTGTCTCCTCCATTTCATCTTTCTCACAAGTTTTTGCAGGAAGTTGATATTCAGGGGGAGCCTCAAGTTGAAGGCAATGTTGGACAGCTTCTGAAACAACTGTTGCTGCATTGTTGCAACAGGTGTAGCAACTTCAGAATAAAGTCCATGAGTTGTGCATCGATCAAGCCACTGTTAAAGTCAATCAGGAGAAGATAATGGCTGATCTTGGGACGTTGATTCACAGACAACAGACCCTACTCAATTTCGTCTTCAAATACACTGCTTGAATGTTGATTGTTTAATGATTATCGCTCTGATACTTTACTGACTTTAGTTCTGCTCTGGTACTTTACTAAGTTTAAATTATGTTGCTCTACTTTGGGTCCATGTTTGTGTTTGCTGATTTCTGCTAAGGCTTTTGATTTGGTACTTTACGTTTCTACTTTGGTTTCTTTTGTTAAAGGGGGAGACTATGATATTGCTATTACTGCGTGTTGATTGTTGTTCGAGGAGAAGAATATGCTATTGATTTTGCTATGACTTGTTGGGATGGTTTACTGATTGTTGCAACAAGATTATCATCTTTGGGTTACTATATTTTGCAGGGTCATTATCTTTGCTGCTTTGATACTTTTTTATCTATATTTCCATTATACTGTAACTGACTGTTGAAACAGGACCATCTTTGCTCTGATACATCCTTATCTGTGTTGCTGATCATTTATTTTGCTAGCTTTATTGCTCTAATACTCTGCTTCTACTTCTTTGCCTTTGGTTTGGCAAAAAAGGGAAGATAAATATGTTGTGCTGCTACTAACTGCTACTGCTTAGCTGTTGTGCTGTTATTAGTTAGCTCTTGTGTGTTTGCTAGTTCAATACATGGTTGTTTAGTATCTGTTGCAACAGGAGTGCTATCTTTTACAGGAGCACTATGTTTTCTACTCTCATAACATTTCTATCTGTGTTCCACTGCATGTTGTAACAGGCTGATCATTGCTCTAATACTGTTGTTCTACTAAATGTTGCACCAAGGATGTTCATTTGTTGCATCTGTCTTTTTGCACTTGGGCAATAGGAGGTTACATTGATTGTGATATCAAAGTTTTGCCAAAACAAAGCCAAATGGGGAGATTGTTGAGCCAATTAGCTTGATTGGCGATTGATTAATTGATTGGAGATTATTAAGTCCATTATTGATTGGCTATATTTTTCAAAACTTATGATATTACCATAACTTGTGCTTTTACCTTTTATATTGTACAGGAAAAATCTTATGGTAACTTACCATATGAGAAGAAGATTTGTTCTAATTAAGGAATGACATTGATTGCATATTCACAAGGAAAAGAAGAATAGGGTTTTATGAGTAAAGGCTTTTTCTTGCAGCCGAAGATAATATGCAGCAGCAATCTTGTATTTATATAGCAGCAATCACGACAGAAAAGTTGAGGCAGAAACAGAGAGCGACAAGAGAAAATACAAGAGAGTTATATGTCCAGTGTTCCGAGTGATGTTGCAACACGATCTAAGTTCTAGTGCTTGACTGTATTAAGTGTTGCAATTTTGTTTTATTTGACAGTAAGTCATGAGCAATTTGTATAAGTCTTTGAGTGATTAGATTACTATCTTCTTTATTCATTCTTCGGGAGAAGAATGTGTAGTTCTCGGGAGAGAACATTGCAAGTCGAGGAGAGCTCGCCAAACCTAAGTTCATTAAGGAGTTCTTCATCTAGGCGTCAAAGGTTAAGAAGGAGTCTTTACTTGTGTAAGTCCATTGATGTTGCAACTTGTTGTTTCTTAATGAATAGGTTTGTTGGACCAGGGGAGGTCCCGTGGACGTAGACCGCATGGTTGAACCACGTTAAATCTTGGTGTTCTTTATTACTGTTATAGCTTTATCATTTCCGCTGCTATTTATTGTTACAACTCATGTTGGAACATTAAGTGGAATAAACTAATTAAGCAACTAGAGAAACAGTTTGTTAACGGTCTGTGATAAAACAAATATTCCAGTTAATGTTGCAACATAACCTGTAACAGAGTTGTAACAGAATCACTCTACACCAGGTTATTGCATCCTGTTTTTAGTCTTGATCACAGAGCTTTATTGATTAAGCATATTAGTCATCTTGCTGTGAAATTAATCCATACTTATACTGCACAACTTTTAACAATATAAATTGATCTTAATGGCTTTATTTTTTCCTTTTAACCTCACATTTCTCATTCATCACTCATTTCCTAACAAAGATTGCACCCTTTTGTAGCTCAAGAGAGATGGAGAACACAAATCCTTTTCTTCTTCATTATATGGTGCTAAGCCAATATCCAAGCCATTGTGTGATAGCTTTTGTTGGCCAAGTAATTAATGCTGGCCTAGGCCTACTACAAATATATGATCATGGGTTTAAGAAACCACTAATGTCGGTTTAGAACGTACCAAGCTTCATGGACCATGAGAGGACCATACTTGTTTGAAAGTTGCTCAATTAGGTACTTAAAGGGCGTGAGATCAATGTCATTATCAACTTATATAATTGGAACCTCAAGAGAGATCAGGAGGTTTGCTCTTCTTGCGTTAAGTTTAATTAGTATACAAGAAATTTAAATCATTAATTGTTTGAGATCTATACGTGATGAAGTGATTATACTTAAATATATCATATTTTAATTCATAGTTATTATCATTTTATTACTGTTGAACCTTACAATCAATTGTTCAGATGTCTCATAAGAAATATACATATAGAAGCACTAGGGTTCTTGGCTACCTTGACAACTTGTTTTATTCACCATGCGATGTTCAGGTTTGAGAAATTATTTTGAACCAGTGAAATGAAGATGATGTTGATAGAAACAACAAATTATTTGTCCTAAAAATCTCTAACCTAAAATTAATAACATGATATACTTGAAAAGAAATCTAGTAATGTATTGTCTCGAAACATCATAAACTATAATAATAACTTGGCATGTCCCGTTTAACTTATTTAGAAGCAAAAAATTAGTGATGGGATACCTTTCTGGTGCTTTTCAGAGAGGCATTTTGCTGGGTTTTGCTTGGTGATATTTTTTTACGAAATATGATGAGAAAAAGGGTAATTATTCCGTTTAAACTGAAATTCGTTTATTCACTCTCTTTTATAGAGCGATATCAACTTTAGATTGATAGAATAATTTTTAAAAGGAAAGATTATGATATTACTGTTGGAAGGATCGTGCATATAGATACGTTGAGAACATAACAATATTTTAACGTGGATCGACATAGCCTACATCCACATAATATCATTCTTTATTATTCATAGAAACTACTACAATAATGACTCTGATATACCTACTTAGAGGTATATATGCTCTAACTCTAATCTAATCTAATATGGTACACCCACCTTGTGGCATGTGACAACTAAAATCAATATAAGTAGCCCTATTTATAGATAATAATTACTAATCCTTTTAGGAATATGATTACTATACTCTATACTAAAACTTATTTAATAGAATCCTAATTAGTAATAGAATCCTAATCAAGTTTAATTACTAACATTCCCCCTTAAACTTGATTTGACTTACTAGCAATTACGAACCACCACGATGTGATCCACCGCCATCTTCTCCAATGGTTTCTTCCTTCGCTGATGACAATCTAGTCAAGGGAGGCATGCAGCAATGGTACCATCATCTGTTTCTCTTTCCAGCAAATCCAATTGTCTGCAGATCATGGTTTCAAGCTCCAATGGGTTGTCAAGCCACCAAAACCTATAGTTGTTTTTCATTAACGAAACGACTTCGTCTTTGGCTTCGTCTTGAGCAGCGGCATATTTCTCTTTGTCGTTGCAATTCTTCCGGTTTTTATTTTTTATTTTTCCTTCTTTATTTTTTATTTTTTGTCTTTTTTTGTTTTTTCTTTTTTGTTGATTTTTGATTTTTTTTGGTTGTGTTCTCTCTTAACTTGCAACTTTTTCTTCGCCAATCATCTCCTTCTCTTTCTTCAATAGTAGTGCTCATTAATTTTCTTCTAGACAATCGCAGTTGTCTGTCTTCTTCGGTGCACTTGGGGACGCCATCTCCTTCATGACGTAACAGCGATGACACGTAGCCATCCCTTCTCTGTTGGCCATGTTGTTATCTTTTGAACTTGGAGTTGCTATTGGAACTCCATTGCTCCGGTGCGGCATCAATCTGCTAAACGTGTCGCGGCAGCAATCTTCAACAACGAGCACTACACCATGTCTCGACGCAAGCTTCTTGGTTGCTTCAACGTCATATTTTTTGTAGTCTTCTACCTCAGCAGCGGAATGTACTTCTCTTGGCGACGATAATAACCAACAAATCTATATGCAGTCCCAAGCTCTAATACCACTTTGTTGGAAGGATCGTGCACATAGATACGTTAGGAACATAACACAATTTATGCGTGGTTCGGCATAGCCTACGTCCACGGACTATTATTCTTTATTACTCATAGAAACTACTACAATAATGACTCCGATATACCTACCTAGAAGTATATATACTCTAACTTTAATATAATCTAATATGGTACACCCATCTTCTGATGTGTGACAACTAACCCTATTTATAAATAATAATTGCTAATCCTTTTAGGAATAGGATCCCTATACTCTATACTAAAACTTATTTAATAGAATCATAATCACTAATAAAATCCTAATCAAGTTTAATTACTAACAATTACCGGGTGGATTGTTCTGAAAATTAAAATATTCCCATGTGTTAAAATATTCTTTGGACAATCTATATGCAACAATTCTGAATTTTCCTTCTTTTTTTTTTTTTGCAGAAACAAGGGGCAGCACTCTCCAAAAAAATTTATTAATTCAAAAAACTTCACAAGGAGTGGAGGAAAACATAGAATCTTACCTCCACATGAAGACAAAAAACTTACCTACCCCGTCTTCTAACTACTCTAAAAGAGGCATAGATCACCTCTTCTTACAAAGGAATCCTAAAAAAAAAAAAAAAAAAAAGATCAGCAAAACAGTTGAGTTGTAAATATAACAAAGAAAATTTTCCAACTAACAACTCAATCGATTTCAAAAAGGCAAAAAGCATCTGTCAATATAGAAATTTATGTCCTAAATAAGCTCCTTTCTGAAACTGTAAGCATATGTCATATTTTAATTGGTTGTGATACTTGTGGGGTTGAGAGAAAGAAGCCTTCACAACATAATTTCCAAAGTCAGCATTTAACACCATGACGAATTAAGAATAAAATGTAGTTAAAGGTTATGATGCAAAAGAAATGTCATCATTTATGTAGTCATTTTTGCTTTCCTGTGAGTAATAGAAAATTAATTTCAAAACTTGGTCCAATATCTTTATGAGAAATGAAAAGCTAGGTCTAATATTTGTTTTAACATTCTTGTAAGTAACATGACTAAACTGGGGATTCGATTAACTTCATCATGGACTTTTGCCCTAAGGATCAAGGATTTGTCTACGACGAAACAAGTATTGGTATCTCCTTCGTCACTAGCTCTCAGTTCATGCTCAACCTCAATTATTTTATGAAGCTTATAAGCTCAATTATTCTACAACCTAACATATTCATTTTTATGTATTGTTATGACTTTGTTTTGAAGAAGCCAAGCCAAGAAACATCTTACTCACAATGAAACTATTTGAACAACATCAGCAAAAGGTACCAAGTCAAATTAAGGAAAATTGTCAAGTTTGGTGGAAAAGAATATAGCTTCAAATTGCTGTTACTTGCCATAACCTTTGGATCCTTGCGATTGCCCATACATTTACATAAACCAAAGTCTTGGGTTGGATTTTGTACCCATCTATGATACACATCTCCATTGTTTCTCTTGGCAACAAGAGAGGAGATGGTGGATACCATCTCAATGTCTCCTTTACCACAGCCTTGAGATATGGAAGCTTTTGAAAAATCATCTTCATCCACCATGCCTTTGTTTCCATAACCTTCTTTATTTCTGCTTGCACTTTCTTCATTATGGTAGGACTCTTAGCCAGTGTTGTCATTGCCCAAACTATTGTACCAGCGATTGTATCAGTTCCACCAAAGGAAGCATTCTACACAGAAAATTATATATTAGTGTGTATAACATTTGTTCAGATGATTGAAAAGAGTAAACAACTTAACTCCCCCTTGTGTTTTGCCAAAAGTGCATAAAACTCCATTTATTTTATAAATAAGCTGATTATTTCGTGTATTAAAAACATAGCTAAATACCCTATTTGGTTTTAAAACGTTGCTAATACCCCCTTGTGTTTTAAAAACATAGCTAAATATCCCCTATTAAAATGAACGATTTTTCTAACAGATGCGGGTATTCAGTTACGTTTCTAAAAACATAGGGGGATATTCAGCTACTTTTTAGAACACAGGGAGTAATCAGCTTAGTGACCATATTATTTAAAAGTTTAAACTTTACACGGTTTATTGTATTTAACACGCCCTTATATATAGATACATAATATTAGTCGTCAGGAGAAAGACAATCAAGTCCTCATCTTTTAAGCTAAAACTCAATCAGTCCAGTTTATTTTTTTCATCCTAAAAATCTTCTTCCTCTTTTTGGATGATATGAAAATTTAACTGGTAGAGTTTGATTATCAAATTATCTTGCGGAGCTCGACTACCAACTAGTAAATTGTCAATTACAGTGGTATGCCTTCACACATACACCAAGTCAATGAATGACGAACCCAATTATCACTAGACCATGCCTGACAGCTAAAAATCTTCTTCCTTATATAGTATATATGTCGAGAAAATCATAATAAAATATTGCCTAGGTACATTACTTCTACCCTAATTATATCTTTAAGATCCGATGCATCTTTGAGAGAATTCAATGAATCTAGAAGTGTAATATTTAGCATAATTAGTTTAAGGGTTAAAAGTCCTATTTAGCATAATTAGTTTAAGGGTTAAAAGTCCTAGTTAGTTCTTGATTTTTATCTTATTTGATAAACAGATCTTCTATTTTTAAAAGTATTATATTTAAATTTTTTAATTTTATAATTTATGACGTTATTAGTCATTTTGTTAAACAAATAACAATAAAGTCACAAGGAAAAAAGTGACTTCACCATTACTTTTTAATAGAAAATGACAAACGTTGTCACAAATTATAAAGTTAAATAATTTAAATGTAACAATTTTGAAGATAATAGACCTATTTATCAAACATGGTAAACATTAATTAGGATTAACTATTGTAATAATTTACCCTATCTCGATGCAATAATTCTCTCGTCCTTATGTGTTTACTTCTTCTTCCAATGTAGCAAAATCAAATCTTTTTCAAATTACGGATAAGATTCAGTAGAAATGTGATGTTACAAACTGGATTAAGCTGAAAGTAAAAATATTTATTTGTCTTCAACGAAGCAGTCGAACAAATAAAAGGTGTCTAAGATGGGAAAATTCTTAGGTGGAAGTCCTCCAAAAATTGTAAAAATGACCCAAAATTTTAAAAAATTATAATCATTTCATTTTCTTCATCCTAAACATTCTCACCACCATTTTTACCACCATCTCCACCTTCTTCTTCAACCCAACAAATCCATCTCTCTTCCGTTCACCACCTTCAACTACCATTTTCACCTCCTCTAATATTTTTTTCCTCATCATTTTCAAGAAGCCCTCCATCTTCACCTACCACCATTTTCACATCCATCATTTTTTTTCTCTTTACCACAACAAACCCACCGCCTTCATCTATTATTTTCACCATCAAATATTTACCATGTCAATATTCAAGTATATATCATTGGTTAAACGTGAAGTTCTTACTCTCAAATCTCTACGATAACGATTAGTACACGGGAATGGATTTGGGTAGAAATGGAATAAGTCAAGGAATGGAATGAAACTGTGAATGGAATAAACTTCGGAATGAGAATAAGATATTTGGTATGCTCTAAGAATTAAAAGTAGTAATGTGAATGACTTGTATAATATGACATAATTGCCCTTTTATTCTTATAGTATTAAAAATAAGAATAAATAAAAATATAACTACAACAATATAAACATAAATAATAATAACAATAATAATAATAATAATAATAATAATAATAATAATAATAAAATAAAAATAAATATATTAAATAATAATAATAATAATAATAATAACAACAATAAATAATAATAATAATAACAATTAATAATAATAATAATAACAATTAATAATAATAATAATTATTATTATTATTATTATTTTTTTTATTTTTATTAATAAAAACAACCACAAATATTATTTTTATTATAATTATTATATTTGTATTCTTTTTATTTTTATTTTTGTTTTTATTTTAATCATTATTATTTTACTTTATTATTATTATTAGTATTTTTTTATTATTATTTTAATCACTATTATTATTTTTTATTATTTTTTATTTTTATTTATTTATTAATTATTTTAATTATTTTAAACACTATTATTATTTTTTCTTTTTTCTTTTTTATCATTTTATTATTTTTATTTATTTATTTATTTATTATTATTTTTATTATTTTTATTTTTATAATAATTATTATTTTCATAATAATATTATTTTTTTTTTTTATTATTTTTTTTTAATTACTTTTATTATTTTTTATATTTTTTTTGTTATTATTTTATTATTTTGTTTTTATTTTTATTTTTATAATAATTATTATTATTATTTTTATATTAATTATTATTATATGTTTTAATTATTATTATTATTATTATTGTAAAATAAATTATTTATAAAATTTATGTTATATAGGGGTATGGTAGTCAAGTTTATTCCCAAACACATGAAAATGAGCTATTACCATGTATTTGGTCTGGAATGACTATTCTCATGTATGTGAGAATGAGATTCCCTTGGGAATGGAATTTCCTTGAGAATGAGATTCTCAAGTCTATTCTCTCATACCAAACATGGGAATTAAAATAGAATTGAGAATATAATTTCATTCACAACTCATTCCCACATGTTAATCCATCAATTATGGGTTACACATGAAGTCTCTATTTTGTTTACTAGATCAATTAATTAGTTTTGTTTGCATGTGAATGAGGTGTTGAAGGTTATACTGTTGTGGTATTTTAATATTAATTTATTTTATCTTATATATTCACTGAATAATGTGTATTCATGTATGTATTAATTTTGAAACACAAAGAGATTATGTATTAACTTTGTATTCATGAATGTTTTAACTTTGGAACATGAAGGGTTTCATGTATTTAGAGCTCCATTTCTTTCCACTTACATGTATCATTATTCATGTCTTGTCACTTGTATGTAATTAATTAGGGAGGTTTCTTAGGAGCTTATAAATAGGTCTCTCGTTCTTTCTTTCTTTAACACAACTGAAACGTTGTGAGAATAAGTTAGAGAGTTTTTTCAGCCAAAAGAAAAAGGTGTTCTTGTGAGGAGCTTGTGCTCAACCTTCTAGTACAGAGTTGGTTTTAGCTATATGACAACAAATCGGGCTATTGTATCATAGAGGGGACAAGTCATATCAAGACTACTGCATCGGTTCTTTCTACGTACCATAGAGAGCTTGAATCTCCTTAAAGATAGCGAGATTTCTGTTCCTCAATCTGATCGAGTGGTCTCCAACAAAAGTGTTTGTACTTTAATTTTTGTACTATTTTCAATTATTATTATACAATTTCACCAACATATACAATTGCCCTCCTTTTTTTTTGGTCCGATATAATTATCCTTCAAGATCAGTATATAAGATCTTAAATTACTCTACTTAATACTAATTAATTTTAAGATAAAAGCTCAAATTGTTTATCAATATTATGCGACACAAACATAAAATAAGTGGAGATTTGACATACACGCAAGTTGAAAGCAAGCCTATTAGATAGTGCAACAATAACCAGACCCTAATTGCTGATCACAGTCTTTTTTAAAGTTTACGTTATATTGATGTCATTGTCAATTGATAAACGGTACAACTGTGTAAACTAGGTGAATGGATGTAATTCCAATATTATGTTCTCTTTATTTTCCTATATATTTTCCAAGATCCTATTTTTAACTAGCTAAAAACTCTATGTTGGAGTCCTTACGTAATAATTAGTGATAGCTCAATTCTCTCATAGATAAAATATTTTATCTTTGAAGTTTCATTGTGAATAGGTATACGAAAATTGTACATACTTGTCGCACCCTCTTTGACATGACATGTATGAGTCTATTATTTCTTACTTTTCAATTGAGTATTCTTTTCTTTTTAACTTGTCAACTAAGTCACGTCTTAGAAATTTTTTTTTTTCTTTTTTTGTATACGGCTTAGAGATTGAGACAATGGGAATTTGTGGAAAGCTTTCCCCCAATGAAAAGCCATTCAATGATTGGACTAAAAAGTAAGGAAGCGTGCATGTCAACAGTAATTTGCGTAAATAATATTATGTGAAAAGTATTTCATGAATAGCACTGTTTGAATAGTAGTGTCACTGGATAGTGCATAGCAACTATATTTTTTCTATAAACAGAGTTTTATTTAATTTAAACTATATAGTAAAATCAATAAAATTCTCTCTAATTCTCTTTTATATTATAATATTTTGTAAGAGAAGTCATTCAGTGGGCTTCTCTTCCCAATTCTCAGATTGCATCATACTAGAAAACAATAGGAAACGATGTTTTTGCTTATTCTCCTCTTTGCTCTCCCTTTAATCATCGTCTTCATTATTCCAAGATACAAAACAATCGAAAAAACTCTTCATCCACCTGGTCCTCCACGGCTCCCATTTATAGGCAACTCGCATCAATTTGACACCAACCACACTCGTGTGTTCCTATGGAGTCTTTCAAAAAGATACGGTCCTATCTTGTTCATGAAGCTTGGTTCTGTGCCAACACTTGTGATTTCTTCAGCAAGATTAATTGGCCAAAGAGGTCATGAAAACAAACGATGCTATATTTGCTAGCAGGCCAACCCTTAAAAGCCAGCAAAAGTTATCCTACAATGGTTTAGATATGGCCTTTTCACCTCTAAACGATTATCTAAAAGAGATGAGAAAAATTTGTGTTGTTCATCTCTTTAGCCTTAAACAGGCACAATCCTTTCGTCCTATTCGCGAACATGAGGTCTTGCGTGTGGTAGGAAGGATATCGTCTCTTGCTTCTTCAGTTCACCTCATTAACTTGAGCGAGATTATGATGTCTCTAGCAAGCAGCGTCATCTGTAGAGTGGCTGTTAGAGTTGGTGACCCGAATTCTATTTGGCCCAACCCAAAAAGTTCGCGGTGCGACCCATTTGGTGAAAAACTTATTTTTGGAGAAAAAAATATTGGTTCTCGACCTTCGCTACCACCACTGACCCCATTAGGGGTGTAGGGGCGGAGCCCCCGCGGTATGGACCTTTTGGGCTAAGGATTTTATTTGTACGAGCCTATATATAGTAATGTATTTAGGTTTGTCAAGTAGGTTTTGGTAGCCAACTTTATTTGCTAACCTCTTGTACCAATTTTCGATATAGTGAATTTGTTCCTCCTCTGCCCGTGGTTTTTCCCGTCAAGGGTTTTTCACGTAAAATCTGTGTCTCTTATTTTTCTTTTCGTTTTCTGTTGTTATTGTTTGTCGTCTTAGATAACAGTGGCTTTTGGCAAGAGTTATCGTCAAAAAGTTTAATGTAGGCCGGATTCATTTTTTAGTCTTATACATGGACAAACTTGAACTTAGGATCTTTTGACATTTAGGATCTGATATTATATTAAATTATCATATCATCTAAAAGTATAAACTCACGCTCCAGCACGTGTAGGTGGGATTAATATTTCAGCCTTACAAATGAACAGACTTAAACTCACGATCTTTTGTTAGCTAGACTCTGATATCATATTAAGTTACCATCTCATTCAAAATTATAAATTGTTAGGAAAGAGTTTATTATTATTATTATTATCTATTGTTTTCAACAGTTATGATGAGGAAGGATCTGAAAGCAGAAAGTTTGATGAACTTCTACATGAAGCTGAGGCCTTGTTTGCAAGCTTCTTTATCTCTGATTATTTTCCTTCATTGGGGTGGATAGATAAGCTCACGCCTCACTGGCATGATTTCACGAACTCATAGAGGAGCATCTAAGTCCAAATAGGCCACAATCAATGAAAGGAGACATTATTGATATCTTACTCCATTTGAGTCGAGAACGATCATCTTCATCACTTGACCTCACTTTGGACCACATCAAAGCAGTACTCGTGGTAAGTTGATTATCAGCCTTTAGATGACGATCTCATATTTCTTGCATGCTTCGGAATTATATTTTCTTCATGTATTCAGTAGAAAATTTCTTACTAACAATTTGTAACGAGCCTACTGTTGAATTCAGTAAATCTCTACTACTTGTAAGTTTATTTTTTTTACTTGTAAGTGGTCAATTCACTGAGTAACTGGCTAATTATTGATAGCCATTTGCTATAAATTTGGGCCATATCAGATATCAGCATACCACTATGATTAAAAAAAAATTAAAAAAAAGGGATATCAGCATACCACTATATACACATACATACACATATATACACATACGCAAACGAGGCCTACATGTTTCAATATTTTTAGCCATGTGAAATATATAAACTCACTTTGGTGAGTCAACAAAAGAGCCTCACCAACGTGCACTTGTGCAAGCAATTAATGAGGAAAACATGGAACACACAAAGATCACGTTTTGAGTCAAAAATCTTGATGGTGATTGTTGAAAAAAAAAAAAAGGAAGAGATTTGTTGGCTGCAAAATCAGGCGCATGCATGCATAACAAGAAAAAAATTGGTGCTGCGCATGAAAAATTTGACACTTCAGCCATGCAACACTTAATGCATTGTCTCCCAATTCTTTCTATAAAAGGAGTGGTTCGGATGAAGCAAATGTATCTGCAAGCATTCCAATGTCAGAGAAAAACATAGGTTTCTCCTAATTAGTTGTCTTCTTCTTTTGTTGTCCTATTTTGAGTGAGAGTTAGTTTTTTTCCTATTATTAAGAGAGAGTGAGATTGTTCTTTTTTTTTATATTAGAGAGAAGGTATTATAAAATACTCTTGTACATCATAAGAAAATCCTCCTATACATTTGTCGGATCTTAATCACTTGATCTTATAAGCATTTTCTTTGATAATAATAATAATAATAATGATAATAATAATATTTTTTTTAAAAAAACAATAGTTATTATTTACAGATTTATGATAGCTTGGTTGAACCACATACATTTGAGTCAATGAGTTTCAATGGTACTTGCCCGTGTGCTTGATTCCCTTGGAGAACTTTTTGTCGTTTGCTTCCCAAAAATTACATCATTCGCATAGTTGATTGGAATGGAAAATTGTAGGCAATCCTTTCACCATGTTTTCTTTGCTCATTTTCTTTAGTCCTTTGAACTTCATTGTGAAATTTTTATATGCAAAAGCCATAAAGTGTCTTTAACACAAGCTTTCAAACAATTCATTAGCCATATCGCATTGGATATGTAACAAAAACACACACAAAAAAAAAACAAAACAAAACAAAACAAAACAAAAAAAGAGGAAAAAAAAAAAGCAAAACAACAACAGCAAAAAAAAAAAAAAGCAAAACAAGAAAGCAACAAAAATAACAACAAACAACAAAAACAACAAAAAAATAAATAAAACAACAACAACAACAATAAGAAGACAAGCAAACAAACAACAAACAAAAAAAAAAAAGCACAAAACAACAACATCAAAAAAAACAAATAGGGTTTTATCGAGGGAAAGAAAAGGTTAATAAGTGAAATGTTTTAATTGTGCTAATACTTTCATATAATTTCAA
This sequence comes from Ehretia macrophylla, assembly GCA_037974665.1. NCBI lineage: Eukaryota > Viridiplantae > Streptophyta > Magnoliopsida > Boraginales > Ehretiaceae > Ehretia > Ehretia macrophylla. The sequence continues at coordinate 34,345,307 of CM075771.1, forward strand.
TTATATCTTTAACATACAATGAATATGAAAAGTCTAAGTAACTCTCCACTTAGAATGATCCTTCTACATATCTTTTCCTTCTTTAGTCAAACAAAGAATCATAAATCATTTCATTTCCTTTTCGTTATTATTATTTTTGTTCCCATTCAAACGAGAGAACCCCTTTCCTTTTATTTCCTTTATACTTTTCATCTACCTTACTTTTCTTTCCTTTTCCTTCTGCAATCCAAACACAGTGTAAGAGCATCTGCTACAGTTGTTTGATTATATAGCGCTCTGATCCATGTGTATTTTTACAATGACATATGAACTTAACTAAACTGAAATAAAATTCTGGCCTTAAGAACTTGGTAAATATTCTGTAAATGTTGTAACAACAAGATATATAACTGGTATATCATGTGTCTATAAAAAACTGAAGTGTTATGGACCAAAATAAATAGAACGTTTCAAATGATTTTTGTGTTCTAACAACTCTTTTGATTGGAAATTGCCTCCTGGAATGAAAAGCGATGATATTGACACCAATTGTTTGCCCGGATTAATTACCGTGCACAAGAAGAATCCCCTTTGCCTTGTAGCAAAAAGCTTTGTATAATTTGTCATCATCTTCACATAAATAGGCTTACTGAATGAGTTCTAGCAAACCGAACACTAAGATGACTCTTTGATTATAGTACTTGGTATTTTCAAAGTAGATTAATTAAATATACATTTGAATATTGTAAAGTGATTAATCTAGTTATGTATCTCAGCCAATGTCTTGTAATTTTTCTAGATTGATATCAATAGCTCTAGTACATCCTACTACTAGCATAAATAGATAGTCTCATGGCGTTTTGACAAATAAAAAAAATATTAAGAGTGAATAAAAAAATATGTATTATAAAAGGCCTCCGCCTAACTTTTAAAGTTTATATATTCTTGTAAGAAACATATTCTACTACTTTAAGTTTATTTTTTAACTTGTAAGTGGTCAATTCACTGACTAATTGACAGGCAAATTCCTGACGAGTCATTCTTCTATGCGGATGGCCTTTATGCAAAATTTAAAAATATATATATAGCAATTTACCATTTTAGCCTTAAAAGTCGTTCACTGTTCTAACATGAAATAAAAATATTTTTTTTATCATTTTCTCTCAATTACTAAAATGCCCTACATTTAAATACCAAAATACCCCCAGTTTTATTTTCAATGCAGTGTCTTTTCATCTTCATCTTCACGATATGCCTCCACCACTATCCTCTCTCTTATTTTCTTCATCTTCCACCATTATTCCTTACTTTTCTCTACCATTTATCCATCAAACCATAAGTAATTTTTATTTGAAAGACATAAAATAAACATTTTCTGTTTTCGCTTCATGAGTCCATCTCTTAACAGTCTTTACATAATAGCCTAATTGAAGAAGTTGAGTTTGTACTTTATCTCTAATTTTGTGATTCTCATACGAAATTAAATTATTGCCATTCCCTCTTTAGATCCCGAGCTGCTGCTGTTGTGTTTCTTGTAATTATATTAATTTTTTTTAAATATTCTTTTTTCTTTCCGATTCAAGAGTGGCTTAAACTATTTAAAATCAATTAAGATATTACGTATTAAAATTGATCTGGAGACTGTTCACATCTAAAAGGAAAATTGTACCACTAGAGTAAATGCTGAGTGGTAATTTTTTACTATTTTCGTACTGGAATTTGCTATATTTTCATGTATAAATAATTGACATGATACGATCAAATCTTTAAAACTAATATTGATAATCTTGCATTCGCCATTCCGGTAATTGCATAAATTGATTTTGCTAGATCAGTGAAATGGTGTCATTTAATATTTTGAATCAATTAATTAAATTTAATGTACTTACTCTAAATTTCATTTTTTTCTAATTTTGCCCATATTTCTGGCTTTCCATTTTACCTATATATATGTCAATCTCATAACTCTGTGTTATACATATATATAGTAAGGATATTTGAGGTTGCACTCTCCATCTTCTAAGGTTGAGAATCATTTTTTTTTCTTTTAATTCCATAATTGGGTTTAGGGATACTTGTAAGGATTCTTAGAGATGTTGAAAGATGAATGTGCGATCTCTGCATGTAGAGATAGTTGTAAGGAATGGGTTGGAGTTGGCCTAAGGCCAACTTCCATAGCTTCCTCATATTTCTCCTTATATAGTATAGGGAATTCATATTTTAATTTCACTCAAACAACTTCTATATTGTAAGACTCCCTGTTTTTGTTTTATTTCAATATTATCTCTTTTTATTTAATCAAACAATTTTTAATATTCTTAAACTTGTTTTAATTAAATCTATTATTTTCATTTAAAACTTTATTATTAAACTTTAAATCTATATTTGTTAATTGTTTATGATAATTTTTAATTAAACATATTATTTTAATTTCCTAGTTGGGTTTAACGATAATTTTAGGGATTTTCTTCACCATCTCTACACATATAGATGTTCAAAGATGAAGGTATTGTTTCTTAAATGTAGAGATGGTTGTAGGGATGCCATTAGAGATGAATATTTTCAACAACATCAATATAAGTAGGGTAGCATATACAGTAGATTCACTTTGAATTAATACTCGATAAATTTATAATCTCATTTAATTAATAAAAAGGTGCAGTGCCGACATGGGACTATTGTAAAAAGTTGTTAAATTTGATAAAATTATAGGATAATACATTTTAAAATTTTCTTTGTATCTTATTAACCCAATTATTTTATACATTAATAATTAGCTAAAACGTACATAATATATTGACTATGAGGTTTCTTAAAATATGAATCAAGAGTAGCTTATTTTTTGTTGAACTTCAAATTTAGTTGAATCTCATACTTAATTATTTGGAAATAAAAAATTGAGATATTCCTACAAAGATTAGGATATAGTAGAGAAATTAGTTCTCATTATAATCCTAAAAGGACTTAGATACGAGATTAGAGAAACCTTGTTCTAATCCTACTAAAATTAGTGATCCTCATATAATATTCTCATTACTTATCTTTTCAAACTGGACCAGAAAAATACATGTCACTTTTTCAAAGTGCTGAATAGAGGCTCGTGTACTATGCACTTGACACCCGTGAGTTGTATGATTTCAATGTTCATACTGTTGGGCACCCATATGAGGCCATGGTTTTCAAGGAGTCTTTAGTTTCTGTCATATAAGAGGCGGTCTCATATATATGTGAAAGTAATGTAAACTAAGTTTTTTGTTTTGTAATCTTTAGTTTTTCTTTAGACTTATTTAATATATGATAAGATCATTATCATAGCTAGTTTGTAAATGAATATTGTGTTCCCTAAACTTATAATGTATCATTGGCATTGTTAGAGTTCTGCTAGACTTCTTTAATAGACGATTATATTACTATACTTTATTATTTTTTATTTATATATGTTAATAATAAAATCTACACAATCTATTTCTAAGTATTTAAATTAAGTTTTAATTTTAATTAGTGACGGTATTTTAAATTGATAAGAACTCGATAAGTATTTTAAATTATGCCGCTCTCACTAAATGGAATAGTCACGATTATTTATTACGTTAACTCGTAATTTTTTTGTTAATATCTTTGCGAACACCTCGACACGATTGGGTAAAATAACAAATATTCTTTAACATACCATAGTCACAAGTATATAGTCTTTCACACACATTCCCACGCACATATATGTCATTAATCAATAGTTCGTATCTGATTTTGAAAACTTTGGTCCAATATAATTTAAAAATATTCTAACAAAAATCAAATTATTATTAATTAATTACATTTTACTTTCTTTTTTAGAAAATTGTTTAGCTTATTTAAATATTCTGTACATAATTCTCAATATGCATATATTTGACTCATTAATGGGCCTTTTGCAGTAACATTGTTTATTCAGCCTAGTCGGCCTAGTTGGCCCGAGTTTCATATACATACATCAATTTCAAGTTGGGCTAACATTTCATATATGGTTATTGATTAGGCCCATTACATGTAATAAATGGACACTTTAAAGATTTGGGCTTCATGGGGTTGCTTTGACTTAATATTTTGATAAGGACAACAAAATCTTGCATGTAATAAGTGGTTTGTTGCCACTTCTTGAAAGATAAACCCATCAAGGATCACAACGTCATTTTAAATTGGTTATGCAATTAGCACGTCACAATATCCCTATATATGACATTTTTTGCAGGATAGATACTAATTTTGGATCATGTTCTCATATTTTAATAATATCATCAAGTAATTTTTAATTACGTTTCGATAATCATTTGATCGAGAATTAATTTTTTTTGTAAGACCAAAATAAAACTAAATCTTATCATACCTTGTGAGGTTTTTGATTTGCTAAGACATGCTTCTATTGCATGCAATTTCGTACTCATGAATCCCATGCTGCAGTTGGACAAACATAAATAAATAACAACAATTTGAAGTGTGACTTTACTACATGTACAAACAAAAAAATTTGCATCCAAATAGGAGATACACGTACAAACAAAAAAATTTCATGCATATGGAGACACGATTTGGAAAAAAAAAAAATTAACGCTTGGGCAAGGGGGGACATGTTTGGGCCAGAAAAAAAATTAAAGTTATTCTGTACACGACCCAATATGGTTATTTGCCAAAGTTTTTTTTTTTGCTAAATCAGCAAAGAGATTCATTAAATGAAATGTAAACGTACAACCAAAAATAAAAATAAAAATTGGATGTTCTATCTACGAACCATCCATGACTTACAGATAATTCTATTCAAAATGATGTTCCTAACTTTCTTAAACAAATACAATTTAGTTTTAACATCAAAATTAATAGAGTCAAGAAGTTGTTCCTCTGTCATCGCTTCATTCGCAAATATTCTTCTGTTCCGCTCCTTCCAAATATGATATACAAAAGCATTACAGAAGACTTTAAGAGAAAAAAGCTGAAAGTTGTTGTCATCAGCACAATGTTGTGTAAGCTAGTGATAAATCCATATTTTCAGTAATTTTAACTCATTGAATCATGTATATTGCATTATCATTTCAAGTTTAATTGTATATTTTACACAAATTTAGTGCAATATAGGTTCTGAAGAAGAAATAACAAAAATGGCCACAAAAGCCAACACTTGAATGAGAAGTTCAGCACAATACTAAAGGAGGAAGGTCGAGCAACTTTGACATGAGCAAATCGAGATTGAATTTGGCCAAACGGAGTGCGGAAACGAATTCAGGACGCTGAAAAACCTTGAAGAAGCTTTGGTCAACTTTCGGTCAATGCATGAATAGTAAAGTCAACGGTCAATAGATGAATAGTAAAATCAGCATGTGAATAGTACATTTCGATGACGTCATGCTGACACAATGATGAACTAGGCGATGACGTTATGCTGACACAATGATGACATTATGGTTTGAATAGTACCGTGAATAGTGCCGAAATTTCTCTATAAATGCTCCATTCTTCATTTCATTTTTCTTGTACCATTTTTCTCTTATTAGCATAGATTGTGCTACTCTAGTATTTGTGAAGTGAGTTTTGAGGGTTTTAATTATTATACTTAGTTTTGTGCAAAGTTTTAATCCCGAGGAGAGGGTCTAGTGAGCTATCAACATACCAACATCATAACGGTCTACCGAAATCCGTACAACACGATAAATATTCTTTTATTTCAGTTTACGTTACGATTTCTTGTACTTTAATGTTTATCATGACACACTAGACCAGAGATTCGGGGTGGTATGTGTGACGTTATTCTTGTACATATGTTTTGATTCATATTTATTAAAGTCTCGTATTTTTGTTTTTAAGTATTCTTTGATTAATTATACGTATACTTGTAGTTATGTTATATTTTATTGAAAGTACATATACGCCCAGTTTTGTAAACCAGTGGCAATACGACACTACCTCGGATGGATTATAGTCTGGTTGTACCGACACCTCCAAGTTACATAAGTGAAAGATTAATTGAGAGATTGGATATCGTTAGGTTGTACCAACACCTCCAGTCTTGCTAATTAATTAATCTTCTCACTTATGTAATTAAAGGCTCATTTCAGTAGTGGGAGCTTGTAGCCCTATTTCTGAAGGACTTAACTTTAAATATGAATCAATAACTTTGTACTTGCATATACCGAGCTATAACCACCGTGAATCATTAACCCTTTGGATTTTTAGTGTTGAGTGTTGTGATTCTTTAATTTTTTACTTTTGATTAATTCACTTTTAGACCTTGTTACTACTGTATCTTTGGACATTTTGTGGACATCTATTGGACTTAATTTTCCGTACTTCCGTATTTCTGTACTTTTAGACTTTTGGACTTAATCAAATTTATCCGTGATGGGAGATAGTCAAATAATTCTAAATTAAGGACTTAACTTAACTTGATAACCCAATCTCTGTGGATCGACCCTTTACTCGCCACAGCTAGAGGTAATTCAAGGTAAGCAATATTTTTAATCATTTAACCTTGCTATTTTTGAGCGCAAAACGATGCGATCAAAATTTGGCGCTGTTGTCGGGGATCGGTGTTCATCAAATAAGGTAAGTTTTTGATTTATATAAGTGTTAATATGTATATATTTTAGATTTTAGTTTTTATTTTTTATTTAAGTCAAATTTGCTATTTTGTATAGACTTTATTTCATTTTTTTGTTTATTTTTCATGTTTTAATTTTGTATACATGGTCGGAGATCTTTAAAGCCACCCATCTTTGTTTTTGATACAGAAATTGAGAAAACTTTTAAATTCAGAAACAAAGCACATAAATTTCTAATCATGGCTGATCAAAATCTGAATCAAAACCAAAATCAGGATCAAGTTGAAGGTAGAGAAGTAGGAAATGTGAGGAGAAGCATAAAAGATTTTTCCACACTACAAGATTATGTTCCTCCACGAGCTATCGCCTTACCTGAAACTGTTGATGGTTTTAAAATAAAGTCTCACATGATTTCAATGCTTCCCTTGTTCCACGGTCTTTCTAATGAAAACCTGTATGATCACATTAATACTTTTGTTCATACATGCAGATCGATCAATACTAGAACTGCCTCGGAAGAGGTTGTTAAGTTGAGATTGTTTCCTTACTCTTTAATGGGTCAAGCACAAAATTGGATTTATAGATTACGTTATGGTTCTATCACTTCTTGGGGACAATTGCAAAGAGAATTTCTTGAAAGATTTTACTCTTCTTCAAAAACCAATGAATGTAGGAATCAATTAAATAATTTTTCTCAATTACCTGGAGAGCCACTTCATGAGAGTTGTGACAGATTTGAAGCCTTAATTTATGAATGTCCACACCATAGTATTCCAGATTGGCAATTAGCTCAGAATTTCTATCAAGGGTTAAATTAGCATAATCAAAGTTTGCTCGATTCAGCTTGTAATGGTTCACTTCTTGAAAAATTTCCAGAAGAAGCCATATAATTATTCATAAAACTAAGCAATAATTCACGAAAGCGTGCATCTTCATCTAGAGAAAGGAGAGAAAGTGTAGGTCCAAATGACTACAATTCTTTGACATCAAAGATTGAAAACCTAACTCTTGCTTTGGAAAAAATGGTTAAAAGGAAAGAATCATTGCATGTAGTTGATTCAGGCGAAGGTGTTCTTGCATCAAATCCCAATTCAATTTCAGAAGAAGCTTGTGCTGCTTATAGATATCCCCGCAATTATTATCCATTCACTAACACTTATAATCTAGGTACACGAGATCATTCAAATTTTCGGTGGGATCAGAATCGGGAAGATGTTCAACAACAAAGACCAAGAGGTTATCCTCCAGGATTTTCTTCAGTTCCACAAGGACAGGTATCTACGAGCTCTAATTCAGGTTCCAATTCTTATGGGACTACTTTTGAAGAACACGTTTTGAAAAAGCTTCACAATTGGGAACCAATTATGCAACTGGTAAGTACACATACAAAGGCAATTGCCAACTTGGAAAGGCAAATTGGACAATTAGCTAACACAATTCAAAAAAGGGAAGAAGGAACACTCCTTACCCAACCAGATGGAAACCCAAAAGGTAAGGCCCATGTAGCATCCACAAGTCAAATAGTGAAGGATCTTCAAGCTATCCCTACATTGCGAAGTGGTAAAAAAGTTGATAACAAGGTAAGCGTTGAAGCTTACGAAAATGCAAGATTTGCAAAGCAAAAAAGCTAAGTCTCAAGTTACTATTGATTTATCACAAAAAACTACAAATGAACCTGAAACTTTAATTTCACATGAAAATATTCCATTGACACTGAGTCCCAAGGCACCCTTTCCACAGGCATTAGGTAATCCACCTAATAAAGATTCAAAGAGGGAAGAAATGCTTGAAACCTTTAAGCAAGTGAAAATCAATTTACCTCTGTTAGAAATTATCAGGCAAATTCCTGTTTATGCAAAGTTTCTTAAGGATTTGTGCACTCAGAAAAGAAGGAATTCAGCTTTGATATCAAACAAAGTAAGGTTGACCGAAAAGGTAAGCAGCATTCTTACTTCTCATGTTCCACCAAAATTGAAAGATCCAGGTGCATTTACCATTCCTTGTTATATTGGTAATCATTGTGTAGATCGTGCCCTTCTTGATTTAGGAGCTAGTGTGAATCTTCTTCCCTTTAATCTTTTTGAGCAGTTAGATATAGGAGAATTGAAACCTACTCCTGTCACCCTTCAACTGGCTGATAGATCACTTAGAATTCCTAGGGGTATGATTGAAGATGTGTTGATAAAGGTTGATGAATTTTATTTTCCTATGGATTTTGTTGTGCTAGATATGGAACCAGGAGAAATTCAAAAGTTCCAAACTCCAGTTATACTAGGGAGACCATTTTTAGGAAGAGCTAATGCAAAAATTCACTGTGCAAGTGGAGAATTTGAGTTTACATTTGGAGATATTAAGGTAAAGTTGAATGTTGCTAATGCTGCAAGGTTTGCAGATGGATTTGATGGTCTTGAATGTTTTATTCTTGATAAGATTGATCCATTAATTGAAGAGTCTTTCCTTAGTCTTACGCAAAAAGATTTTTTGGAGAATGCTTTGAATAATGATGAAGTAGTGTTGAGTAGGTTTGAGAAGGAATCCGATGAATCTTTAGAAAGCAATTTAAGATTTGATGAAAAATTTCAGATTTGTGCAATAGAACCATTCTTAACTCTTTCTAAAGAACCCATGCTTCCTTCTATACAATCTCCTCCTGAGTTGGAACTTAAGCAACTTCCTAGTCATCTCAAGTATGTTTTTCTAGGGGCAGATCAAACACTTCCAGTTATTATAGCTTTTAACCTTTCTTTGGAGAAGGAAGCTAAACTTGTAGATTTGTTGTCTAAGAATAAGGAAGCATTAGGCTGTACTGTTGCAGACCTTAAAGGAATAGATCCCTCTTTTTGCATGCATAAGATTAATTTGGAAGATGGAGCCAAGACATCTAGAGAGATGCAACGTAAGCTGAACCCGAACATGAGGGAAGTTGTAAAGAAGGAAATAGTGAAGTTGTTAGATGCATGTATCATTTATCCTATTTCGGATAGTAAATGGGTTAGTCCTATACAAGTTGTACCTAAGAAATCAGGAATCACTGTGGTGACAAGTGATAAAAGTGAATTGGTACCTACCCACACCACAACAGGATGGCGTGTGTGTATTGATTATAGGAAACTCAATGCTGCAACAAGAAAGGATCATTTTCCTTTACCATTCATTGATCAAATTTTGGACAGGTTGGCAGGACAAGGTTATTACTGTTTTCTTGACGGGTACTCAGGATATAATCAGATCCCTGTGGACCCTGAAGATCAGGAAAAGACAACTTTTACATGTCTTTTTGGCACGTTTGCTTATAGAAGAATGCCTTTTGGCCTTTGTAATGCACCAGCCACTTTCCAATGCTACATGATGTCTATTTTCACTTATATGATGGATGAATTTGTTGAGGTTTTTATGGATGATTTTTCTATCTTTGGCTCTTCATTTGATACTTGTTTGAATAATCTTTCTTTGGTGTTGAAAATATATCAGGAATCTAATCTCATACTTAGCTGGGAGAAAAGTCATTTCATGGTTCAAGAATGAATTGTTCTCGGACACATTATATCCAAGGAAGGAGTTCGGGTTGATAAAGCTAAGGTTGATATTATTTCTGATTTGCCCCCTCCAATAACTGTTAAACAGGTGAGATCGTTCCTTGGACATGCTGGTTTCTACCGACGATTTATAAAGGATTTTAGTAAAATTGCTAGACCTTTATCAAATTTGTTGGCACAGGATACTCCATTTCAGTTTGATGAAAAATGTGTTACTGCTTTTGAAACACTGAAAAATGCACTTTCCACTGCTCCAGTGATTCAACCACCAGACTACTCTCTTCCTTTTGAAATTATGTGTGATGCTTCAGATTATGCCATAGGAGCTGTATTAGGTCAACGCAAGGATCGTGTTCCTTGTGTGATCTATTACGCCAGCCGAACTTTGGATGATGCCCAGAAAAACTATACCACCACAGAGAAAGAATTGCTTGCTGTAGTTTTTGCATTAGAAAAGTTTCGGTCTTATGTGTTAGGGTAAAAAATAATTATTTATTCTGACCACTCAGCATTGAGATACCTGTTGGAAAAGAATGATGCTAAACCTAAGCTTATTCGATGGTTGTTATTAATTCAAGAATTTGATTTAACAATCAAGGATAAGAAAGGTCGAGAAATTGTTGTTGCTATTCACTTGTCAAGGATTGTAACTCAGGAAACAGAAAATGAATTACCCTTGAGAGATACATTTCCTGATGAACAGTTGCTATTAATTTCTGCTCCTAAACTTCCTTGGTATGCTCATATTGTGAATTATCTTGCAGTTGGTAAAATACCCAAGGAGTGGAACAAGGCTGAGAGAGACCGATTTTTCTCAATTGCAAAGCATTATTTTTGGGAAGATCCTCATTTGTTCCATATTTGTTCTGATCAAATTATTTGTAGATGTGTACCCGAGTCTAAACAGCTTAGCATCATGTCATTTTGTCATTCGCAGGAATGTGGGGGACACTTTGGAGGACGACGGACAGCTATCAAAGTGCTGCAAAGTGGGTTTTATTGGCCCACATTAATCAAGGATGCTCATGAGTTTTGCAAAGCATGTAAAAGATGCCAAAAGACAGGTAACATGGGAAAAAAAGGGATATGATGCCCTTAAATCCTATCATGGTTTGTGAACTTTTTGATGTTTGGGGTATTGATTTCATGGGTCCTTTCCCCATCTCCTTTGGTTTTCAATACATTTTGGTTGGTGTTGATTATGTGTCTAAATGGATTGAAGCAATTGCAACTAGGACTAATGATCACACTGTCGTGATGAAATTCATAAAAAAAAACATTTTCTGTCGGTTTGGAATTCCACGAGCCATCATTAGTGACGGTGGAAGTCATTTCATTCACCGAACTTTTGAAAAATTGTTGAAGAAATACTCAGTCATTCATAAGGTTGCAACTCCATATCACCCACAAACTAGTGGACAGGTTGAGGTTTCTAATAGGGAAATTAAATCAATCCTTGAAAAGACAGTTAGACCTGATAGGAAGGATTGGTCCACTCGATTGAATGATGCACTTTGGGCATATAGAACTGCATATAAAACTCCCATAGCAATGTCACCTTTTCGTTTAGTTTTTGGAAAAGCATGTCATTTACCTGTTGAGGTACAACATAAGACTTACTGGGCAATTAGAACTGTGAATTTTGACTTGCAGAAAGCTGGTGAAAATAAGTTGTTCCATCTAAATGAACTTGAAGAGATGCATTTAGAAGCATACGAGAATGCCAAGATTTACAGTGAGAGAATGAAGAGAACGCATGATAAAATGATTATTCGGAAGTCATTTATTCCTGGAGAAGATGTGTGGTGATTTAATTCTAAGTTACGATTGTTTCCTGGAAAATTGAGGTCCAGATGGGATGGACCATTTAAGGTTGAACAAGTTTTTCCGTTTGGGGTTATCAAGATAAAAGATAAAACAAATGGGAAAACTATGTTTGTAAATGGACAAAGACTTAAACCAGCAATCCAGTTAAAGAATTGGGGTGAAGTGTCAATTGAACTTAAGAATCCAATCCCTGCAGAGTAGCAATTTCAAAGTAATTTTGTCTGGCTGAAGACGTTAAACTTAGCGCTTCTAGGAGGCAACCTAGGATTTATTATTATTTTTTTCTTCATACCAAATGAGTCTTTCTCCAGCTTAATGTAGTTTGGGTCTAAACCCTGAGAAGCACTCATTCATGTATTTTTGCCATAATACTAGTGGTCACTGTACGTTTCTGTGTGCGGTTGCCTGATCAGTGCAACTCTGTCTAACAATACTTGCCACTCCACCAGCTTAATGTAGTTTAGGGTCTGTTTGGGCATTACTTGATAAGGTAGTTAGGAGTAAGAGCATTCACCAGCCGGTATTGTCTGTAACGTAAAACCCCACTGTCTTGCTCTTGACCCTGTAGAACTGGCTATGGCCCCATATGAGTGCCGAAGGAAAGTACTGAATGGCGTGAATACAGAAACCTCTGGAAGAGTTAGTCTGTTAGTTTTTATAAAAAAAAAAAAAAATTTGCCCGAAGGCGTTAAACTACGGCACTTAATTGTGTGTGCATGTCTTACTGGCTGACATTAAATGGTTCCAGTGCTCATTCCCTGTTAGAAGGAAAAACTCTGACAATTTGTGTGACGCGCTCATCCTAAATGGGTGGCAGGATGGGTACACAGTGGCAACATTCGGTAGTGACTGTCTGAGGATAAAACAAGGTCTTGTTTGTACTAGGGTGTGTGCCTCACATGAACCCAAGTGATCTCTGGGTAATCTAGGATCTCGTGGCGGTAACATTCCAAGGTTTGTCCTAGATGTTGTCGTGTGGTTACCAATTAGCTTTAAATTGGCATTAACTTCAACGTTAGGAGGTCTTTTTCCACCCTTATGGAAATAGTGGCTCTCATGGTATTTGAGAGAAAGATAACTAATACCATTCTGAGGGGCATGTGATACGTGATTCATCACCTCTGCTTCGGCCAGTTCTTACGCTATGGCGGGTAGATTTACTATCCAGATTTTAATGCCATTTATTTGGTGTTCGGATGTGGTTTACTTTGCTGCATAGGTATGAAACTGAAATAGGGTTAAGATCCTATTTTTGCATTTCCCGGGCTTCTTTTTTGTGTGAGACCATCTTAAGGGTGAATTCTAATATGTTTGCATTTTCTTGTCATTATGTGTGCTTGTTTTAATTTACATCTATTTAAAAAAAATAAAAAAAAAAGTGTTTAAAAAAAATATATAAAAAAAAGTTGGGGTCGGTAAAAAGGGTTTTTACCCTAATCTTTCTTTCCCTCATTTTTTTTCTCTTCACCGCCGACACCTCAATCTCTCTCACACAACAATCACAATTTTCTCTCAATCTCCCAAACTTGTTTCATCAACTTAAAATGACCGACCAAGTTTTACTTCTTATTGTGGCCATTTTTGTCTTATTCTTCTTCTTGTACATCTTCCTCATCTATCTTGTGATTAGGATGGGATGAATCCATGAAGGAAGAAAAGATTTTTAGTTTATAGGCTTATGTAATAAGTTGTGTTGTTTTTTTTTGGTTTTGTTGAAAAAAAACGAAAAAAGGGGCGGCTGAACGATTTTAAAAACCCTAACCCTATCATTTTTTTTTCTCCTCCTTGCCGCTGCCATTTCCTACCTTTCTCCCTACAAAACTTCTCCGTTTTCAGTTTTTTTTTTTGTTGTTAAAATTTCCATGATGATGGTGTTGTTTAAAAGACTCACCGCAGAGGAGTCGTTGCTTGTGGTTCTTGGTGTTATTATTGTGGTTCTTCTTTATTTGGCTTAGGTAGTTCATCATGAACTGCCCAGTTCCTGGAAAAAGAGAAAGAAGTAGGCTTATAATATAAGTAGTTGTTTTGTTGTTGTATTTGTTAAGTTAATGTACCGTTTCCATTTTCATGAATAAAATTTGTGAGTTTTTTTTATGGTTTTTTGTATGGTACTCTGATTTTTATTGTGGTTATTTACCTAGTATATACACTAATTTTGTTTTGATGTTGAATCTGGTATATATATATATAAAAAAAAAACAAGCTGAAGGGAAAAAAAAAAATGGAGTGTGGATGTTTGATAATGATTTGTTGAAACTGGGGATGTAGATCTAGCCAATGTCTGAACTCCCTCACATGCGGGCCTAAAAAATGAAAAAATAAAAAATAAAAACCTATTTGGATTTAGTTCTTCTGAATATTTGATCTGGGGGTTGAATTTTTGATATGTCTCGAGAATGTCTTTAGTTAATCTTGTCACTAAGGTCTTCTAATGATTTTTGGTAATCTGGTGTGGCTTCAACCCTCTCTGCATAATTTTCAGCAACTATTATGGCTATACATTCATTAGTATATATATTCTGAGTCTCCTCCAATTCATTTGTTTGCAACTCGTTAAAGGAGATTTATTGTGTATATTTTAATTTGGTTTGTTAAATTTCTCTTTTAAAATAATAAAAAAAAAACATAAAAAACTTTTCGTCCTTGCGAAATCACATTGTATATATCATTCAGTTTAAATTTCATTTTGGATCACTTTTGTTTTTATCCTCATAGCTAACGTTGGTGTTTGGAGCTTTTAATGACAATTTTTTTTCAGAACCATTTGAGGAACAATGCTTGGAATTTTTATCAGGTTGTATCTATCTTTTTAATTTGCAATGCATTGCATCACTTTCTTACATTGAGGGCAATGTAAGGTTCGGGTTTGAGGAGGAACAAATAGTCGATACCACCTGCTAAAAAATTTTCCAAAATTTTAAAATTTTCAATTTCCATTTTTCGTGCTTCATTTATTCAAGATAATTAAAGTTGAGTAGTCAAGTGTTGAAATATGGTTGGATTTTGATAAAATATTTGAATTAACTGTGAAGTTTGGAATGGAAAAATGATTAACCACTAGAGTTGAGTTTGTATCTGGATTTTTTTTTTTTTTTGAAACCTTGTTAACTATTATTACATCCTAACAGCGTCACATGATTCAATTAAAAGTTTTTGATTAATTATCAAAAAAGGAGTAGATTGAGATGTTTTCAATGTGAGATGTTGTGTTTTATTACTCCTTTGAAAAAAAAGAAAAAGAAAAAAAAAGTATTTAGATGACTCGCTCAATATCAATTAAATATCAAAAGTGTTGATTCAGCAAAAAGAGGCATAAAAGAAACTCATAACAAATGCTTTCTTCTAACCATTTTTGTTATGAAAAAAAAAAAAAAAGCTATCAATACAAATCTTGCTAGACAAGCCTTCTTTCACCAAACACAATTCAACCGAAGAAAGGAAATACTTCAAGAAAGTCTTTGAATCAACCAACATCTACCACTCGAGTCATCTATTCATATAAAAAAACAAAAAACAAAAACCAACATCTACCACTCGAGTCATCTATTCATATAAAAAAACAAAAAACAAAAAACAAAAAAAAAAATAAACAAATAAAAAAAAAAATATATATATATATATATATATATATATATATAAAATCTAAGGGAATATTACATGATTTGGGAGGTAGTTGAGTTTTAATATTTTATGACTATCCATAGAAGATATTTTCGATTTTACAAATTTTGCGTGATTAATTTTCTTACCTCTTAATTGAGTTATAAGTGCTAAAAAAGGCTCAAAGGATTTTTTGTAGTTAAGTTGGTTTCTATTCTTCTAGATACAAAATGATTTTTTGGGGTAAAATTGTTTGGAAGACAAATTCACAGTTAACCTGGTGTTTTATAAAATATTAACTGTGTGAATACATTTACTACTTAAATTAAATATTTTTAAACTTATGAAGTAATTGATGCATTTACTTAACGACAAGCAAATAATGGGTTTGAGGAGGTTGATAAATCCATATTTTTAGTAATTTTAACCCATTGAATCATGTATATTGCATTATCATTTCAAGCTTAATTGTATATTTTACACAAATTTAGTGCAATATAGGTTATGAAGAAGAAATAACAAAAATGGCCACAAAAGGCAACACTTGAATGAGAAGTTCAGCATAATACTAAAGGAGGAAGGTCGAGCAACTTTGACATAAGCAAATCGAGATTGAATTTGGCCAAACGGAGTGCGAAAACGAATTCAGGACGCTGAAAAACCTTGAAGAAGCTTTGGTCAACTTTCGGTCAATGCATGAATAGTAAAGTCAACAGTCAATGCATGAATAGTAAAAGTCAACGTGTGAACAGAGACCGATTGAGCATGAATAGTAAAAGTCAGCGCATGAATAGTAAAGTCAACGGTCAACGGATAAATAGTAAAATCAGTGCATGAATAGTACATTTCGTTGACGTCATGCTGACACAATGATGATCTAGGCGATGACGTCATACTGACACAATGATGACATCACGATTTGAATAGTACCGTGAATAGTGCCAAAATTTCTCTATAAATGCTCCATTCTTCATTTCATTTTTTTTGTACCATTTTTCTCTTATTAGCATAGATTGTGCTATTCTAGTATTTGTGAAGTGAGTTTTGAGTGTTTTAATTATTATTCTTAGTTTTGTGCAAAGTTTTAATCCCGAGGGGAGGGTCTAGTGAGCTATCAACATACCGACATCATAACGGTCTACTGAAATCCGTACAACACGATAAGTATTCTTTTATTTCGGTTTACGTTACGATTTCTTGTACTTTAATGTTTATCATGACGCACTAGACCCGAGATTCGGGGTGGTATGTGTGAGGTTATTCTTGTACATATGTTTTGATTCAGATTTATTAAAGTCTCGTATTTTTGTTTTTAAGTATTCTTTGATTAATTATACGTATACTTGTAGTTATGTTATATTTAATTGAAAGTACATATACGCCCGGTTTTGTAAACCAGTGGCAATACGAGACTACCTCGGATGGATTATAGTCTGGTTGTACCGACACCTCCAGATTACATAAGTGAAAGATTAATTGAGACATTGGATATCGTTAGGTTGTACCAACACCTCCAGTCTTGCTAATTAATTAATCTTCTCACTTATGTAATTAAATGCTCATTTTAGTAGTGGGAGCTTGTAGCCCTATTTCTGAAGGACTTAACTTTAAATCTGAATCAATAACTTTGTACTTGCATATACCGAGCTATAACCACCCTGAATCATTAACCCTTTGGATTTTTAGTGTTGAGTGTTGTGATTCTTTAATTTATTACTTTTGATTAATTCACTTTTGGACCTTGTTACTACTGTATTTTTGGACATTTTGTGGACATCTCTTGGACTTAATTTTTCGTACTTCTGTACTTCTGTACTTCTGTACTTTTAGACTTTTGGACTTAATTAAACTTATCCGTGACGGGAGATAGTCAAACAATTCTAAATTAAGGACTTAACTTAACGTGATAACCCAATCTCCGTGGATCGACCCTCTACTTGCCACAGCTAGAGGTAATTCAAGGTAAGCAATATTTTCAATCATTTAATTTTACTATTTTTTAGCACAAAACGACGCGATCAGCTAGTCACTAAGATCATCCCAGTTCCCAAGGTTTCTCGGGCCTCTAGAATTTTTTCATCCAATCTTCCAGATTCTTTTGGTAAATGAGCATCCAAAGAAGAGGTGTTCTCGATCTTCAAACCCATTGTGACAAAAAACACAATTAGCATTTAAAATCAAACCCCAAGAGATAAGTCTCACTTTAGTAGGGAGTCTATCCCTCCAAAGAAGCCAAGTGATAAAAGCATGTTTGGGAGTATGATGCTTAAACCACATAATAGGAGTCTAATTAATATGGGGAGACTGGTATCTAACAATCTCCCAAGCTGACTTGACGTTAAAACCTCCACCTGGCGAGTTAGCCCAAGTGATTAGATCGTTCCTATTGGGAATAGGAGATGCATCCACATTCCGAGCGATGAAGGATATAATGGGGTGAGGGTTTTGAGGCCAACACCATTGATCATGAGAGATGAATTGGGCAACTTTGGTGTTTCTTGTTATGCCCGTGGTGACAATAGCTTCATCTCCAAAGAGTTCATTCAATATCCCGAACGGATGCCAATTGTCAAGCCAAAAACACGTATTCTGCCCATTGCCAATCCAATGGATGATATTATTCTTAGCAATTGATCTGAACTGCAGAATTTTACGCCATATCCAAAAGGGTTTACTTGGGCATTTCACATCCCATAGGCTGAAATTCTTGATATAATTCGCCTGAATCCAATCAGCCCGTAAGGATTTTTATTTCGTGTGTAGAATCCATAAGTACCTCATAATGGCAGTCTGGTTGGAATCCGTCAATTTTCTGATTCCAAGTCTACCTTCCACAATTGGTTTGGAAATCTCAACCCACGCAAGCTTAGCACATCTACCATTGCCTTCATGCCCAGTCCAAAGAAAAGCAGCAAGTTTCTTCTCGATTTCTTCCAATATTCCTTTAGGTAACAAGAAAATTCTAGCCCAGTATGCATGAATATTAGAGAGAATACATTTGACAAGTTGCAATCTTCCAGCAAAGGAAAGCCATTTGTGAGCCCACCCTCCGATTCTGTTAGAAACATAATCAACAAGTCTTTTGCAATCGTTGATGTGGAGTCTTCCAAACTTAAGAGGGATGCCGAGATATTTCATTGGAAGTTGGCCTTCACTAAAGCACATAATATTGAGGATTTGACTTTTAATCTCATCCTTGCAACCTTTGATAAAAATATCATTCTTAGCTGGATTAGTTTCCAAACCTGAAAGGAGATGAAAAAGATCCAAGGACTTTTTGAACACTACAACAGAAGGAGGGTCCCCTTTACAAAAGAGAAGGAGGCCATCTGCAAAGCATAAGTGGTGTATATTAGTTTTCTCACATTTAGGAAAGAATTTAAACTCCTTCTTCTTGGCTGCCACATTGAGAATTCCAAAAAGTATTTCCATTCCAAGCACAAATAAATAAGGAGAAATTGGATCCCCTTGTCGAATCCCAGCTGCTGCTTCAAAGTAACCATGCAAACTACCATTAATGGCAATAGAGTATTTTGGTGTTGAAATGTAAGCATGAATCCATTGGATGAAGATGGCAGGAAAGTTGAAGGCTTCAAGAGTTTTGAAGATGAAATCCCAGCCAAGAGTATCATAAGCTTTCCTAAGGTCAGCCTTTGATAAGCATCTGGGGCTTAGTCCTTTGGTTTTGAACCCTTTGACAAGTTCATGGCCGATCAGAATGTTTTCAGTAATGTTTCTCCCTTTGACAAAAGCATTTTGGTTAGGTGAGATAATACTATCCAAGTGACTCCTCATTCGATTGGCCATAACTTTTGTAATGCACTTGTAGAGTGTATTGCAACAAGCAATGGGTCTATATTCATTCATGGAAGTTGGGTTTTGGGACTTTGGAACTAGTACCAAAATTGTAGAGTTGATTTCTTTGAGGATTCTACCACTGACAAAGAAGGATTTCACAGCTCTAATTACATTGAAACCCACAATTGGCCATGCACTCTTGAAGAAATGTGAGTTGAATCCATCGGGACCGGGACTTTTGTCTGAGCCAATGTCAAACATTGCCTCCTTGATTTCTTGAGAGGTAATAGCAGCACCCAAATCAGCAATTTGAACTTCCGACAACCCTTTACTAACAAAGTTCCTGAGATCATTAGCTGAGAACGAATGTGGTAGATTTTTCTTCAACCCTAAGAGATTCTTATAATGATTAACAACTTCATTACCAATCTCCCTTTCAGAGTCAAGAAGAATGCCATCTTCACTGACTAATTTCAAGATGGCATTCCTAGTCTGTCGACCTTTAACGAATTTGTAGAAGAACGGAGTGTTTGCATCCTTCTTGTTTAACCAATCCACTCGAGCTTTTTGCCTCCAAATACTAATCTCAGCATCAACCAATCTTTGAATGTTGTTAGCAATATTTTTTTCCTGTCTTTTCTCATCATCAGATGCCCTACCTTCCCAAATTTTCTCTTGGATACTTCTGAGGTTGGCCTTTTCCGTGGTGATTTGCAGTGGAATGTTGTTGAAGTATTCCCTATTAAAGAGAATAAGTTCCTGCTTCAGCTTTTTTAATTTCCTAGTAACTTGATACATTGGGGATCCAACAACTGGGATGCGCCAGGCTTTGTCAACAATCTCCAGAAATTTCTCGTGGCTAGTCCAAATGTTGAAGAATTTGAATGGCTTCGGACTGTTTCTAGTTGTCGCAAAAGGACAAAGAAGTAATGGACAATGGTCAGAGAAATCCGGCATGTCCATACAAATAGTAGAATTAGGAAAGTGTATGTCCCATTCCTCATTAGTGAGGACATGATCAATCCTGCTAGCTCGAAAACCCTCCCCTTCAGCCCTGTTGGTCCATGTGAAGTGGGGACCAATGCTCCTATGTTCAGTGAGACCCGTCTCATCAATACAATCCAAGAGTTCCTGAGATCCAACAGGCAAGCTAGTACAATTATGTTTATCCTCAATTCTCAACACCCCATTAAAGTCCCCTCCCAAACACCAAGGATTATGCTCGCATTGACGACTCCACACTTTGATATTATCCCAAAGTTGCCTTCTGACAATATACTCATTAAGAGCATAGACCAAGGTACAAAACAAGGTAGACTTACTCTTTAGCTCATTGACCTTGCAAAAAATAGCCTCACTTGATACATTCAGCTTAGTAATCTCAACCTTATTCTTATCCCATAATATCCAAATTCTGCCAGAAAAATCATACTCATAATTTCCCAAAAAAACCAATCTTTGAATTTAGTATTCAAGACAGAGCTTGCTTTTGAAGCCTTAATTCTCGTTTCAATAAAACAGTAGATAGAAGCAGCTTTATTTTTCATAAATCTACTAAGTTCTGCCTGTCTGGCAGGTTTATTAATACCTCTCACATTCCAGAAGATTATCATAAATCTGGTGGTATTGTTTGAGGTTGTATCTCAAGGGGAAAATCCCTAACTTGTCCGCAATTATTGGCTTTGTTGACAAAGATATTGATGGTATTAGATAAGTCATTATCGACTTTATCTAGCACTTCAAAGTTGTTACTCTTGGTGATAGGGGCATTCCTATCAATAGGGGAATTACCCCTGGCTCTAGCTGTCTTGTTAGGAGATGACCATCCTTGAGGGGGATCTGATTCTCCTGTAATGTTCACAGCCCCTTCTTTAATAGACGAAGCAGGAATTTGACTATCAACACTCTGCGAAGTACCAATTGGTGTCGTAGGTGCCTCTTGCTGTGGCTGAGGTTTACGAACTGATAGAGATTGGTTAACTGACTTCTGCTTTGGACAATTGGAATGATCATGTCCAAAGGATTTGCACAAGGTACAAGTACGTGGCTTCCAGGCATATTCAACTTTGACTTCCACAGTTTTACCTCCTTCCAAAACCCACTCAAAGGACTCCACCAGATCATCCTCAAGATTCACCTTAACACAGACTCTAACATAGGATAACTTAGTCATTTTATCAATTGTTGTCTCCATTTGGATGGGGACACCAACTACACTTGCTGCGTAACTGAGTCTATTTTGGTCGATTTCCATCTATGCATGTGCTTTTAACACTTATCGGACAACACACAAAATGAAGGGTAAATATGTTTTCTCGCTTCGCGTGATGTCAGACAATGCGTATATGCTTGCCAAGCGTCACGCTCTGGGAGGATCACCTTGTCATGTCAACAGTGATCCTCGGATAGAATAATTTTCCATTCCTGATAGCCATTTACTACAAATTTGTACCATGTCTGACATATCAGCATACCACTATGCCATGGAAATTTTCCGCACAGAAACAAAAGAAGATTTCGTGACTGATTCAAATCCTTATCTCTTTTATAGATTAATATACATTTTGCTTTCAGAATTCAACTAGCAATAGGTGACCATATAGTCGAATGTAACCATGTGTTTAATAGTTATTTTGCTTCAATTTCTTCACTACAAATAAAAGGAGAAATTAAAGATTTAGTTACGATTACAAATCGACTTCTTATCTTTATCCATGCCGTCATATTCTGCAAAAGAACGTGAGACATTTTCGCACACTACAAAATATATTAGACTTTGGACCGGAACTAATTGGTTTAATATTTGATTTAGAGATTGAATTTCAAAATCTTAATGGAAAAGTTCACACTTATAAAACACACAGTTTACTAAGGGTATTACCATTTATCTTACATAACATTATATATATATATATATTTTTTTTTTGTAACTTCAACGTGGCATTTTTTTAAACTCCAAAGTGATAACCACACAAAAATCATCAGCCACATACAAATTCATCTTTATAAAGCACAAGAAAAAAAAAAAAAAAAAAAGAAGCATCAAACATATATCCCCACGCATATAAACACAAACACAAACGAGGCGTACTTTTGTTTCATGATTTTTAGCCATTTATATATGTATATGTGTATGTGTGTGTATACATATTTATATATAGAAAAGTAGGGGCGGACATATCTCTAATATAGCTTGTAATGCCATATTTCTCTACTGAATCAGTTCCGTCATTCGGAAAAAAAGTTGATTCGCATATCGACTTTGCCTCCATGTAATTAAAAAGGAAAAAGAAAAATTGATTTACAAAAATCAATATCAAGTGAAATGCAATGCAAAATTTGATGTACTACGTTGGAGTAAAAAAATAAACCTCTGAAAATCACAAGAAAAGTATCCTAACATGGCCAAATATTACACGTTTAACATGGCAATATATTAATACATTTAATTTACGATTCTAAGAAGTGAGTTCCACATGTGCAAGCTCATCGATATCAATTTGCACTGATTGAATATCAATTCTTACTGTTAATTATTGAGAGATATATATTTATTTAATCAACTAATGGTTGTATTATTACTAGCAATTGAAAGGTCATGGGGTCAATGTTAAGATTTGAGAACTTATTTTTCAATCGATGAAATAGAGATGACGTTGATGGAAACAACAAATTCTTCTTAAGAAATCTCCCACCTAATATGATTCTTCTCAAAAATTGTATTAGTATATTGCCTAGATACATCACTTCTCTATCCTATTAAACCCTATTAACATGGGTAATAAAATTAACGGGAAAAGTGAACTAACGGCAACAATCACCACGAATATTCTCGTCGTCACCTAGATTTTTTA
Source organism: Ehretia macrophylla (assembly GCA_037974665.1). Classification (NCBI taxonomy): domain Eukaryota; kingdom Viridiplantae; phylum Streptophyta; class Magnoliopsida; order Boraginales; family Ehretiaceae; genus Ehretia; species Ehretia macrophylla. Next base: position 34,368,467 of record CM075771.1, read on the forward strand.
TTTTTATTTTTATAAATCTTGAAAATATTTATAGTCAGTCAGCCTACGAGACATGGACTGAATAATCACCATCCGTTAATATTGAATAAGAACATGCCAACTTCTTATCGCCTGATCTAAGGACTGAATATAAACTAAAATTACGAACGTACAGCAACCCGATCCAAACTTGTTTCACTAGTTAATCTTAACAATGCACGGTGGATAAAAACAAAGTTATCAAGGTAGTCAAGAACCTCTAGGTCCTCATTTTTGCTATTGCTTAAGCAGAGTTGGAAATAATATTTCATGTAATTATTAATATGATATTAGAGTTCAGTTTTGATAGCAAATTATTCGTCCACAAGGAAGTCTATTTAAAGCTGCAAGATCTCAACATTGTTAACACAAGACAAGAAAACAACACCTTGTGTCAAAAACTATGGAGGTAATACTTTTTCTGGTGACTCCTCTCCTCTCTATCCTCATAATCTTCCTTCTGAAGCAAAGAAAAGTCTCTATTCCACCTGGTCCTCCAGGGCTTCCCATCATTGGAAACTTGCATCAACTTGATAGCTCTGACCCTCATAAGCAGCTTGGGCAACTTTCAAGGAAGTATGGTCCTCTCATGTCCATGAAGCTTGGTTCTAAGCCAACACTGGTGGTTTCTTCATCAAGAATGGCAAAGGAGGTCATGAAAAAGCATGATCACGTGTTCAGTAGTAGACCGGAACTACGCGGCCTACGAAGGCTCACATACAATGGCCTGGATATTGCCGTGGCACCATATAGTGAGTATTGGAGGGAGATGAGAAAGATCTGAGTTCTGCATCTCTTGAGCTCCAAAATGGTGCAATCTTTTCGTCCAATTCGCGAAGATGAAGTCTCCAGAACGATCAAAAAGATATCTGAAGCAGCTTCTGCATCTAAAATCATCAATTTGAGTGAGACTATAATGACCCTGACAAGCACAATCATTCTTCGGGTTGGTTTTGGTAAGAGGTACACTGAGGAAGATCAAGAGAGAAGAAATTTCATGTCCCTGATTGAAGAAGCTGAGGCTGCGATGGTTAGGTTCTATTTTTCAGATTATTTTCCTTCAATAGGCTGGCTTGATAAACTAACTGGAGCAATTACTCGTCTTGAGAAAATTTTCTATAGTTTGGATTCCATTTATCAACAACTCATTGACAATCACCTTGATCCAAATATGCCAAAATCAAAGGACATTGATATTATTGATATCTTACTCCAACTTAGAGAAGATAAATCTACTGGAATTGATTTGACTATGGATCATTTCAAAGGAGTGCTTATGGTAATCATTAATATTGAATTTTCTTTTTAATTCTACTTTTTAAGAACCAAAAATTTTCAATTTTCAATCAATTTCATACTCTATTAGAAAGAATATTTGCACTAATTAAAATTTTCTCCGTAGAATATTTTCTTTGCTGGAACCGATACAACTTCTGCTTCAGTAGTTTGGGCAATGACAGCACTGATTAAGAATCCTACAGTAATGAAGAAAGTGCAAGCAGAAATAAGGAAGGTTATGGGAAACAAAGAAATGGTGGATGAAGATGATTGTCAAAAGCTTCCGTATCTCAAGGCAGTCATAAAGGAGACAATGAGATTGTATCCACCGGTTCCCCTCTTGGTGCCAAGAGAAACAATGGGGAGCTGCATGATAGATGGATATGAAATCCAACCCAAGACATTGGTTTATGTAAATGTATGGGCAATCGGAAGAGATCCTGAAGTTTGGAAAAATCCAGATGAATTCTTGCCCGATAGGTTCTTAAATAGTGACATTGACTTGAAAGGACAAGACTTTGTGTTAACCCCTTTTGGAGCTGGTCGAAGAAGCTGCCCTGGAATCTTTATGGGACTTGCAGTTGTAGAACTGGCACTGGCCAATCTTCTATACTTATTTGATTGGTTAGTGCCTCCTGGAATGAAGACAAAAGATATTGACACTGACACAACGCCTGGTTTTTCAGTTCACAAGAAAAATGCTCTTCGTCTTCTGGCAAATAACTACTACACTTAGTGTCAATGCTTCTCTTAGGATAATAAGCATGTAGAGCTATCCACAAGCTTCAATGCAAACTTGATACTGTTAAAGCATTTATATGACATTTCCCAAGTTCTTCAAGTCAACCAAGAATCTTTAAGGCAAAAATCTTAATATCAGTTTATTAAGGTCATATATCATTGTAAAATACACATTTATATGCATGCGATAAATAAATATAAAATTGCCATTTTGTTAGTTGCTGTCTTCTTGACTTCATTGTTTGCCCTCTCACTTTTACTCATTATTGATTTGTATTATATATATATATATATATATATATATATATATATATATATATAGCAAGATAAGATCTTTACTATTTATGAAAAAATGTTACTTGAGATATTAAATAATGGTGAATTACTCGAATTATTTCATTATAACTGCATATATAATTCATTAATATTGAATATTTTACATAATATAATCCAAATCCATAGACGATGATTTCTTACAAGTGATGTAAGTGTTGTGAAGAAAGTCATCCTTCATAGTTAAACAAATCTCTACAAAGATTTGATGGACCCATAAGTATAATCATTCTTAGTTTTTTAAGAATTGTATATTCAATTGCACGAGTTTTAATTTGCAAATAGTTTCATACTATGGCCGACACCCAATTGCCAATAATGTTAGGAACCTTGTACAAACGAATGTGTTCCTAAGCAAGCCGATTTGTTCCCTGAGGATATATTTCTGGTCCAAAAAACAACCTTTTTTCCTTTGAAAGGTTTTATATTTGTTAGAGTGTATGTAATTGTCTCACAAAAATAAATTAGATTTTTTAAAACTAGTATGCCAGTTATTGGACTATTTGTTATCCATTCACGTGTGTGAGTCATTCGTGTTTCAAGCATTAACTTTGATACGTATCTTTCAAATCTTTACCACGTTAGTATTCAAGTATCATTGGTGAAACGTGAAGTTGTTACTCTCAAATCTCTACTATGTTAATCCATCAATCATGGCTTAAAGTCTCTACGTCGTTTACTAAGTCAATTAATTAATCACAAGTTACACGTTAAAGAAGGTGTTGGAGTATAGAATTGTCCTACAAAAAACTAGAACTTTCAAAATCAGTATATAAATCAAGCTACTCCCATTAATACTAATTAATTTTAAGATAAAATCTCAAGTTATTTATCAATATTACCCAATTTAGTCCTTCCGTCAAACTGACAAATGTCATTTTGCCCTTCTTAGATTTTTCTTTAAAAAAAAAAACAAAAACAAATAGAGGGTGTGGATGAGGAAGTGCCACGTCAGGCACTTGTTTTTGCAACTTGTCATTTTTAAATTCAAACGAACAGGAATTGATCCCGTAACGTCTCTGTTAGTCTAAAGGGCTTCTAAATCTTAGTTTTGATGATAACAAACTATAAATGTGTTTAATAAGTTTGTTTAAGTGTGTATATGTAAAGATGAATCAAAAGTGACTCTGATTCCAAGTTCATTAAGCTGAAGAAGGAAGAAAAACATCCATCAACTCAAGGAAAATATTTGAAAAATGAAGATGGAGTTAGAATGATTGAGACGGAAGTCATAAGGGGTACCGGTTGGGATTTGACCGAGGTTTGGGTCATGTAAATAGTATATGCTCGATGATGATTCTTAAAATTTGTTTTTGAATCAATTGAAAAAGGCTTTACAAAAGATGTTCAAAAGAAACGATTTCAAAAACTCAACCCTTGCAGTTTGGAGCCCACCGGACGACCCCATGGCAACTGGTCGACCGGTGGCCAAAGGGTCGTCCGTCCGAGACCTGTCCACCAGACGAGGGTCTCTCGATCGATCGACCGGTGAAATAGGGGTCGACCGGTCGGGCCAAAATGCTGATTCAAAATATAACCATTGTATGAACGTTAGGATGCATTAATGACACACATTTCAGCTCTATTAAACTCTCTCAACTGCAAATTTTCAATGCAATGATTCAAAGCAATTACTCTTGAGTTCTTTCATAAATTTCATCTTTGAATCATCATTGAGTTATACTTGAGCAAGAAATTATGAGCAATATTGAGAGAAGCATTCATTATATTTATCTACCCTAAAAGAGGGCTTTTATTGTGAATCTCAAACACTTATCAAAAGAGAGAGTTAAACACTTTGAAATGAAGTATTTCCTTGTCAAATGTGTTGGGTGTTGAAGCTTTGTATTGAGAATAATTTTTCTATTGTAAAAGCTTAAACTACCATTGTAGTTGGTTTGTGGGCTCACCAACATTTGAAGAGTCACAATAGTGAAGATTGTTGAAATCTTAAGCGGGGAGCTTAGGTCGTGGACTTAGACGGGGGCCGAACCCGCTAAAATCGTGATTTGCAATCTCTTTCTCTCAACTCTCTCTTTGCATTATTTTCTGCACACCAAGTGTTTGATAAATTGTCTCACTCACATTTTATATTGCTAGAGTGCATATCTATTTAAGATTGTTTTTTATTAATCATTACTAATATATTGTCTAATCGAAAAAGTAGTATTATTGCCTATATAACCTAATTCAACCCCTCCCCCCCCTCTCTCTCTCTCTCTCTCTCTCTCTCTCTTAGGTTTAATTAAGGGACAACAGTCTCACAAACAAGCAAGTAACTTTACCACCGAATACACACTATACACCCACACTATACATCTACTTCTCTGCACACACGCTAAACACTACACCAGACCTCACACATACTTTTCTTGGCACCAAGAATGGAACTGTAATGTAATGATCATCCACACTAAGAGATCCGCACGCGAACAAAAGTTAAGAAGTTTGTTTCATCATAGGGTTTTTTGTTATTTTCTTGTGTAAATTTCTTTGTAAGTGAATATTTATTATATTGTTAGCATAATTAAGCACATTGTTAGCAATGCTCATGGTAGTGATTACTATTGAAATTTGTGATCTACTTTTTAAGCACCATTTATTTTCATTTTCGATCAATTGAAGAAAATATTACTTTGTATTCTTTATTAGAACTTTTATTTGCACTAAGTAATTTTCTCGGCAGACTGTTTTCTTTGCAAGAACTGATACACTGATTAAGAGTCTACTCATGTAATGAAGAAAATGTAAGCAAAAATAAGGAAACAAAGACATGTTGAATGAAGATGATTGTCAAAAGCTCCTATATCTCAAGACGGAGATTAAAACATCTATGTAATATCTTTAAAAAAAAATTAGAATGGTCAGATTCAAAATATATAGTATAACTTTTTCAAACTAACAATTTTGAAACCACCTAAATTCTATTAATTTTACGAGATATCAATCAACACATGCAAAGATATATTTGATTTTTTTGACTTAACAATAAACTTAATATCACATAAAGTGATCATGGTAAGATTCAAAGTACTAACTCTATAAGTCTCCAACCAATTAAGAATTCATTAAATAATATATAATTAGCATAAAGATCTAGTTTATCATACTTTATTAAATCGATACCATACAATGTATACTGAATCAAAACTAACGCGATTTAACTTAATACAATCTCTTATTATTCATGGTATCTTCAATTCTAAATAGCAAAAATCACTTACAACTCAAAAGTGTCAAGAAAAGAACCATGATAGATGAAACGAGTAAAGCATTATGTGAGCATAGCAAAAGAGCATCTTCATACACGCAAAAAGAATTGGAGCTATTCTGTTTTGGAAAAATGTGATTTGCAAATTAGTCAAGGATTACTTGACTAAAATTTAGCAGGAGAAGGTCCTAAACTTAAAAGTGAAAAATACATAAAATATGGAAAATAAAAATATTAATTGTCTAGTATACAATCATGAGAAAAATGTATTTCCTTTTTAACTAATTATTAGTTTATAAAATATTTGATATCTATAAAGTACAAATTAAAAAAATATTTAAAATGTATTATTTTATAATTTTAAGAAGATTATTACTTTAGCATGTTGGTCTGAAGTCAAAACAAAAAGGTTTTATTATTTAGATTAAATTATTAATTTATTGAGTATTAATTCAGAGAGGTACTACTATACTAATTTTCTTGTTTTTACAATGTTTATGGCATTTACCAAGCTCTTCAAGTTTGCCTATAATTTTAGATAGAAATCTTATTCCATAATTAAGTTCATATGTCATAATAATAAATGTTTATATGAGAGAAACAAAAAAGGAAAAAATTTCACATTTAGTCCATATTATTTGCAAAGTGTCTCAATTTAGTCCTTACTGTTTAAAATATATCAATTTAGTCCCTATTGTTTTACCAAAAGTTTTAATTTCGTCCCTATTGTTTAAAATGTCTCAATTTAGTCCCTATTATTTTTAAAAATTTTCAAATCCATCCCTATTATTTTTAAAAAGTTTCAGTTTCGTCCCTAAAGTTTCAAATTCGTCCCTATTATCCAAAGACTATATCAAATTTTTTTGAGAAACAATAGGGATGAATTTGAAACTTTTTAAAAATAATAAAGACGAAATTGAAACTTTTTAAGAAACAATAAGGATGCAATTGAAAATTTTAAACAATAGGATGAAATTGAAACTTTTAGGGAAACAATAGGGACTAAACTAAATTTTTTTGTAAACAATAGGGACTAAATGTGAGATTTTCCCAACAAAAAACTAAATGGTCATTTTGTTAGTTGAGTTTTTCTTGACTTCTATTAAAGAATGGTAATAAGGTGAGTTTTGCACGCATTTGCGTGTCCCCTGGCTAAATGGGGGGCTATTGAGGCAAGAAATGGGACATTCACAACATCCCCTTCATTGTGTACGAGTTCTATCAGTGTGTGAACTTCATTAATATGTAGCGTTCACCAGGGGCGGAGCTAGGGCCCCCCCTCCCTCCCCCTCGTGTTTTTTTTTCGAAAACATCTATGTAGTAAAGAAAAAATGTCAATAGTCCCCCTTTTTTTCATGTCATCTATCGATATTCTTATTTGAATCTTGGTCCTCAAAAATTAAATTATTGGCTCGCCGATGGAGTTCAAACATTAATAATTGGGTTTTGCGGCTCAAGAAAGTATTTTAGCTTGATCTTCCTTCCATGGGCAAGTTGAAAGGCCTCGTTGGTTTTACATGGAAAGGAAAATTTCTACATTTAGTACTTATTGTTTGTAAAATGTCTCAATTTAGTCCCTATTGTTTAAATGTCTCAATTTAGTTACTATTATTTTTCAAAAAGCTTCAATTTCGTCTCTATTATTTTCTTAAAATTTCAAATTCGAACCTCTTATTTAAGGACTAAATTAAAAAAAAAAATTAGGGACGAATTTAAAACTTTTTTAAAAATAATAGGGACGAAATTAAAATTTTTGAGAAACAATAAGGACGAAATTGTGAAACTTTAAACAATATGGACAAAATTGAAACTTTTAGGGAAAACAATAGAGATTAAAATGAGACATTTTAATTAATAGGGAGTAACTGTGAGATTTTCCCACCTGGAATCGTGCAAACATGTTCTTTTGCATGGCTTCTAGGTTGTCACAATTTGAGAATGAAAGATAGTCATAAAGCTATCATTAATGAAGTCTCTATAATGGGTCTCTATCCATCATTTTAGAGACATATATAGAGACTAAGATCAATTTTAGAGACCCACTTAGAGACCAAAGCAAAAAAACTATTTTAGAGACCTATTTAGAGATCAAGATAAAAAAAAAAAATGAGTCTCTATATTTTGTTAATTTTAATTTTACATAATAATTTGATTATGTGTTATTTTTTGTCGTGTGTTACTTTTTTTAATTAATTGTTATTTAGATTATCTCAACTTTTTAATCAAAAAATAAATAAATTGCGACAAAGATAACATTTAAAAAATTAACATTACGTTTAATTATATAATTGAATGAAAAAAACTAATTAAAAATCTCTAATTAAAAAATGCTTAATTACAAGTAAAAAAGAACCGAAACTAAAAAAACATAAACAAAAAACATAAAATAAAAAAACTATAGAAACTAAAAAAGTTTACCAAAGCAAGAAAAACTAAACTAACAAATTAAAATTAAAAAATAAAATACAAAACCATAATTAAAAAAAGTCTAATTAAAAAACCCTAAATACACTACCTTAATTAAAAAAAAAAAAAAAGAAGCAACACAAAGCCCCCCTTCCCTGCTGCACACACACTCCCCCCTCCCCCCCCCCCCCCCCCCCCTCTCCCCTTCCCCCTTTCCCTTTCCCTTTTTCTTCACTGCACACCACTGCACCCCCCCTTCCCACGCACCCACCAACGTAATTTTGCTCTTTTACTCTTTGTGCTATTTTTCTTGTTGCTATTTGTGCTATTTTTTTGTACCTTTTTTTTTAAATCTGACATCGTCAGATCTGATATTGTTTTTTTTTGCAGACTCATTTTTGTCTTCTTGTATAGTCTCCATTTTCTTCAACAAATTTGTTGAAAAAAAAGAAAACTAGGTGCTATTTTGGAGACTCTAACCTTGAATGATGTCATAATTTTGCCAAAAACTATCAAATAGTATTTTAGAGACCCCTATTGGAGATATATTTTGATCAATGGAGTCTCTAAAACAGTAATCATTACTATTTAGAGACTCCATTGAGGATGCCCTAACTAGACTTGATGCAACACTAATAACAAACAGTCAGCGCCAATGTCATATCGGCTATTCTTCCTCCTCCGACAGGTTGTAATTAACAGTCAACGTCAGCCGTCATCAGCTGCTTCAACCGGCTTCTCTTCCAGACGATCATGCACGCTCCTCCTTTTTCTCCTGCACCATTTGTCTTCTTCTGCAACGACTCTTCCATGCGGTATGATGTTAGACTTGGTGGTGTAGACGACTAGTAATTGCAACAGCTCATCATATTGTCCTCGAACAGTGTGCTTGCTAACAGATCTATCCTCAGGGGCGGAGCTAGAAATTGAAAATTGGGGGGGTCGAAATTTCTTTTTTTTGTACAATATTTTTTTTGTACAGTATTTTGAAAATTGAAAACTCGAAAATGTTGCAAGTATGCAACAACCGGTGTAACATAGGAGGAATTTACGAATTTTAAAATACATGGTTTAATGTGAGATTTCAATTTAATACAAGAAATGTTCATGTATTTCAGTCAATATTTTTATTTTCTTCGTAATCCTTCTTGTAACGACACATTTCTAATGATGATGGATGAAGAAAATTGATTTTCTAATGATGATAACGGTTAAGGTTTATATTTGAAATCACAAAAATCAATGAAGTTTCCAGTTCGGTATGATTTTTTAAGGCCTAATGGGTAAAGTAGGTTTTTAAAATAAAAAAGAAAACTTGAAACCCAATTTTTAATTTATTTTATATATATGTGCATATATAGACACATGACGCATATATATATATATATATATATATATATATATATATATATATATATATATATATATATATTATTACCCTTGTTAGTTTTAAATTAGTTATTTTATTATTGTAATTTGGTTTTTTTCAAAAGAAACATCTATTTTTCTTATTAGTGTAGACTGGTTTTTCCACATTAAAACGTACATCACAAATACATGTTGACTTCAAAATTGAAAGCCAAGATGAATGTAATACATCTAATTTATTGGGAGTATTTATTTATGAACATATATAGTGAAGATTACATATTTATTTCAAATAAATTTTATGTGTATGGTTCTAATTCGTTTCTCTTTTTGGAATGTTTGACATGTAACCTGATTTTTTGCATTTTTTAGGTTTATTTCAATTGAAATTAATTTTTCTGTTTTGTTTAAAATTAAATGGTTATAGTTACGGTTAACCATATTTTTTAGATCGTTAATGGTACAGTTATGGTTATGTTTGTGACTTTTAAATTTGTTAGGTTTTATTACAGTTATAATTATAAGATATACTAAACAGTTTTGGTTACGATTTTTATATTTTTTGCGATTCTCGAAATAATTAAGCTTTGATTACGGTTATAGTTATAAGTACTGATGCTAAATAGTTTCGATTATGATTTTTTCATCTTTTGCAATTATTATATATTTGAATCATTGCTATCCCGATTGATTTTGCAAAAATCAACATCAAGGGAAACACAATGCAAAATTTTATATACCACGCTGGAGCAAAAAATAAACCATTGAAAAGCACGGAAAAAAAAATACTCTAGCTATATATATATATAGATATATAGCTATCATCAAAAGTGACGACGCATGTAGACAATATATTTACTAAAAAAATTTATCGTACATAGTATTAGGTGGAAGATTCCTAGGACGAATTTGTTGTGCTCTGTTGTCGTCATCTCCATTTCACCGGTTGAAAGCAAGTGATCGACATTGGCCATCACGACCTTTAAATTAAATTACTAGTAATATATAGTACAAATACAATCATTGATTAAATAAAAAATAAAAAAATTCCCCTGTCAATAGCCAAGCAAAGATGATGATAACAAAAAAAGTCGTACAAAGAAGTATTAATTTTGTAGCAAACCCCCAGACTCGGGTAGGGACGGTCCTTGATCTTAAACAGGAGAATTAAGGAATTAAACAGCATAATTCCATCAAAAAATAAAAAACTTTAAAACCATCTTATAAAATCATGATTTATTTCATTTGGCACTAATTAGTTTTAAGATAGAATCTCATGATTCTTAACATAGTATCAGAGCTGAGCGTTGGTCCTATATTATTCATCCATGTGTCACCCATTCGTATTTCAGGTTAAGGCCTATATGTTCCATCCACGCGTAACACATTCGTATTTCAGACTAAGGCTTCTTAACATGGTATCTGATGGTATCAGAGTTCGGTCTTGCTCTTATGTTATCCATCCACATGCGTCCGTACATGGAGGTAATTCTTCTATCAATGTTGTCTCTTGTCCTTTTTATCCTCATAATTTTTTTCCTTGGGAATCAAAGAAAAATTTCAACTCCACCTGGTCCTCCAGGGCTTACCTTCATCGGAAACTTGCATCAACTCGATGAGAAAGATTTGTATTCTCCATCTCTTGAGCTCCAAAAGGGTGCAATCTTTTCGTCCAATTCGCCAAGATGAAGTCTCCAGAACGACCAAAAAGATATCTGAAGCAGCTTCTGTATCTAAAACCATCAATCTGAGTGATATTCTTAAGTTTCTGACAATTAATCGCAACATTATGTCGAGTTGCTTTTGGTAAACGGTACGATCATGAGGAAGATCAAGAGAGAAGAACTCATTGACAATCATCTTGATACAGATAAGCCAAAGTCAATGGACAATGGTATTATTGATATTTTTTATTTACTTTTACGAAATAAGTAAGTAATTCTATTGATAACCAAAAAAACTTGTACAAAGATGAGCAAAGCTCAGTCTAAAGGAGGATCTTGAAGTCGAGATCCCAGGCTAAACAAATAAGCTTGTTGACGCTACAAAAAGGAAATTTGTGTTTTCTATTTTGAACGCTAAATTTAATTTTAACAAAAATTTGGTCTTCCGATTGAACCGAATCTGTGAATAATTGTTGGTTCCTTTCAGCCCAAATCGAGTGAACAGAAACACCTAATATGATGTTGAAGATGCAGAATTTGAAAGATTTCGGAGTTGGAAAATTCTTGGACCAGTGTATTATTGATATCTTACACCTACTTGCGGAAGATAAATCAACTGGAATTGATTTGACTGTGGAACATATCAAAGGCGTGCTCATGGCAATCTTTGCTATTGAAATTTTACAATATTTTATGAAAATCTGGATTTTATGAACAGTAGCTGCTTGGCACTATTTAAATAGTGGTACTGTATAAATAATAACAGTTGATATTTTATAAATAGTAACTACATAGTAACCTTATAATTCTATAAATAGATGTTCATTGTAATTCATAAGATATAGTGAAATCAATAAAATTTTCTCTCTAATTTTCTCTTAGTACTTTCTTATATTATTGTATTTCTAACAACTATTTTATATCCGACAAAAAAAAAAACAACTATTTTATAATACGTTATCAGTACGAGTCTCTGTCAATTAGTTACTCGTTAGAAAAAGGAAGAAATGAATGCTTCGAATGTCGTAACTTACTATTGATCTTTTATCATATTTTTTGAATTGCTTACTATATCACTGATCTACTATCCAAATTTGTTATTTTCTATCGAGCTCTACGTAAATCAAGCATCAACGAAGGTAAAAATTTCTTATTACACGACGAATCATGATAAAGTTGCTTTTAACACCAAGCGATACTGGCATGAGGTATATGTGTTTTTCTTATTTGTTTTGATTGAAGAGTAGGTAAAACATACAATTAGCGTGATAGAAGATATAATTGGTCTTATTATCATATCACTAAAGTGGTTTCTTGAGGTCCCACTTCTATTATAATTTATATGATCTTATCCTTATCTCTACAATTGCCTAATGTAAAAGTAAGCAGCAAATGAGGACTAAAGTTACCTTAATAGTCAAGATGAGAACTTCTTAGATTGGCAAGAGATCACAAGCCTCCAAATGCAAAATCTATAGCGGTGGTATCTTTGCAAGCTCTATGATAATCAATATTAAAATAATATTTGATGATTAATATTAAAATAATATATAGTATACAAAAGTTATTATGATGTATTGCTGTTAATAGTTTTTGCGAAACACGTGTTTGATTTATCCTTGAAGATAATAATTAAAGAAAGAAATAATGCATTCCAGCAGATTGCATAAAAGTGTTTTTCCTTTATTATCTTATTCATGAAGGATTAGATATTGTATTTGTTACGGTAAAAACTCCACTAAATTTATAGAAGGCCAAAATTTTCAGTTGGCTTAATACCATTCCTTAAAGTGAATGGAATTAAAATTTTCTAATGTGAATTAAAATTAGATTTTCCGAAGTGAATCAAAAATTGCATTCCCTGAAGTGAATGAAATTAAAGTGGGTAGAACTACATTCCTTGAAGTTAAATAAAATAGAAATTCCCTGAAGGAATATAATTGAAATTTTCCAAAGATGAGTGGAATTAAATTCCCTAAAGCGAATTGAATTGAAATCCCCTGGAGTGGATAATATTTATTTTCCTGAAGAAAATAAAATTACATTCCCTGCAGCGAATGAAATTATATTCCCCAGAGTGAATAAAAGTTGTGCTCTCCAAAATGAATAAAATTAGATTTCCCGAAGTGAATCAAAATTGCAAATTCTCTGAAGTGAATATAATTGCAAGTTCCTTGAAGTGAATATAATTGCAAAATTCCATGAAGTGAATGGAATTAAAATTCCCTAAAGCGAATGGACCTAAATCCCCGAAGTGGATGATATTGAATTTCCTGAAGTAAATAAAATTACATTCCCCGCAGCGAAAGAAATTATATTCCTAAAGTCATAATAAAAGAAGGGTTTGACCAAGCTAGTAAGGTTTGACCCACTACTCTTTTTATTCTCTTTTCCCTATGTCGCCGCACTCGTCCTCTTCGTTCCTCCATCATTTTTCTCTCTTTTACTTCATCTTCTTCTTCATATTCCACACCGGAAAAAAAGGAGGTTAGCAATGGATAACGATTTTATTACTGTGATATTATTTACTGAAGGTGCAATTATTATGACTCTTATTCTTATTCTCGTTTTCTACAAAATAGAATTTGGAATATAAATGTGAGATTTAGTTAAAAAGATTGCAAGAAGGATCTATATCATAGATCTGAATCTTTTGGTAAGAATAAATGTATTTTAGATGTCTGAATCCTGAGAATGTTAAAATGTTGATTACATTAATTGATTATTGTACTTTGATCTTCATTTTATTTGTAGCTAGTTAATTGTTTGAAGTTATTGAAGGTTGTTATATTATTCTCAAGATCCGCTTGAAATTTATAATTTGGAGTTATATGATTGTATGATCTCATATATAATGTTGTTGAAGTATGACAGACAAAATGCATATATCTTACTGGAGGAATGTTTTATTAATAGTATTCCTATGATAGATGCATAAAGATATAGTGATCCAATCATTTTTACGCGTTGAAATGATCACTAGTATGGTATGGGTGTCACGATAATGAAAGAAATTCATGAAAAATTCCTATGAACACCCATTAATGAACTATAAGATATTGGATCCAAAGTGTTTAATTATACTTTGGTATGATATGAGAAGAATTATTGCAAATTCATATGGCACTTATTAAAGAATCAAAAGATTATATTGTCAAATGAATTTTCATGTACTACTTGTGCCCAAGAAAAATTGATTAAAAGGTCATCCCTTACTAAAATTGATATCGAAGCCCTTGCATCCTCTACGTTACTTGTTTTAATTATTCGATTACCCATCTATTATATGTTATTTTGAACCCCTAACGGGTGATCATTTTAGAACACGCTTTAAAGATTGTTATTTTGATGAGACTCTCTTTCTTTCATTGGGGGGAGAAACCTTCAACCTGAAGTTTCACATGAGATATCTTGGAGGAACCTGAAGTTCATCATGATACATCTTTGATACCTCACTGTAATATATGTTGGAAGAAAATAAGCAACGTGATCCTAAAGTTCAAGAGATTATTCAATTGCAAAGTATTGCAAATAATTTACTATATGCAAAGAATATTGTGAAATACAATTACTCGCTATGAATGTGTCGACACAAATTCATGTCCCATAAGGAAATATAGCAAATACAATACCATATGCATCTAAAGCATGCTAGAAGCGTGCTTTACCTATCAGTGTGAAAGATATTATACCTTTGAAAAGGGAGAACACATAACAAATATAGAAATTGTGAATCTTGAAGATCTGATATCTTTAAGGCGCACGATAGAATTTATAGAATCAATCGATGTTGGTAAACACACAATCCTGGAAGAGATTGACGAATAATTAGTCCCTGGAGAAACCAAGGTACCCGAAATTGACGATTTCCATAAAATTATGTATCTACCATAAAGATATAGAATGGAAAGAAAATTATCATGAATGATATTTTTACTTTCACGAAAGCGCTTGGAATAAAGTGATGAGGATCCTAAACCACAATGTGTGGATGAATGTCGACAAAGACTTGATCGGTCGAAGGAACAGAAGAAATATAGTTGAAACTGAATTCACATAACAAATGTGAAATTCTCATATGTAGGATTGAGGGGAAGCATTGAGAAGCAAACCCTATGTTATTTCCAATCCCACAACGCTTGGATACCTACAAGAAATGCATCATATTAGTTATATATCTTTTAAACTGCTTAAAGTTGACAATGAATGAGTTAATATGCTATGTAGTTACAATTTGGTCTATGGTCATTGTAATGTCATCGTTAATGTTTGAATGATGAATGAGTTAGTATGCTATGTAGTTACATTTTGGTCTATGGTAACTGTAATGTCACCGTTAATGTTTGAATGATTTGAATGATGAATGAGTAAGTATGCTATGTAGTTACATTTTGGTCTATGGTAACTGTAATGTCACTGTTAATGTTTGAATGACTTAATATGCTTCTTATGAAAATGAAAACAACTTGATAATATAATCACGTGATATTGATATTAAAGCCCCTGAAGGACTTTCTATGCCTGAAGTATATGACTCGAAATCCCAAGAAATGTAATCGATTACAAAGATCTTTGTGAGAATGAAAACATTCTAAAAGAATGTGGTCTAAACTTCTTAGTATATGTTGATATCATGTTGGTCATATATCATATTAAGAAGTATTATTATCTCTCTGTATTTGTTTTCAATCTTTTTTTTTTGTTTAAGTTTGTTAGTTATTACCGTTAATTCTTGAATATCACAAAGATTCTTGAAGAGCTTATAGAAGTGCAATATTTAAATTTGAAACTAAAGATTCTTAGGAACTCAAGAATTTATCGACCTGAAGATCGAGTATTCACTAACAGAATAATCAGTCCATTTTATGGAAAGCTTTGGAGTGATAAAGCTTATATGATTATTGTCCTAATAACTTGATCTTGAAAATGACGATTGGAAAGATAATTATTGGTCCTGAAGTACTATATTATAGTTCAATTGGTCCATTAATGTATCATGCTAATGATATACATCCATATATTGTCTTTCTCTATTAATTTGTAAGCCAGGTATGATGCAGTTCCAACCTGAAGACATTGGAATGAAATTGAGCACATGTCATTCTATCTATGTGGAACATAAAATATGGACTTATTGTATCCAAGATTTCAAGATTGTTGAAATCATCATACGTTGGCCCTGTACCATTATCTGACCCCCACAAAGCAAGATCACAGATAGCCTATGTATTACTTGTGGTGATAGTTATATTGTGACAATCCATGAAACAGACCATGAAGGCCGCATCTTCAGATCATGCTAAGATTTTGGCAATTCATGAGGATAGTTGAGAATATATAATGGTTGAGATCTATGTTTGGGAATCATGTGGATTACCCGTCAAAATAGCTAGTCTAATCAAAGGTGACACACAGAAGGTGACCTGATGAAGAATATCTGACCAAGATATTTCTACACACATGAGTTTTAGATTGTATAATTGATATTCAACAAGTAAACGCAAGTGAAAATTCAACAGATTTGTTCACTGAAGTTTTACCAACAAAGATTGGAAAGTACATGCTCAGAGGTATAGAATACATCGCCTGAAAGATCTTTTACCATGACTCATGTTGTAATGAGGGGGAGAATGTATTTGTGCATTGTACTCTTTTTCCTTCACCAAGGTTTTTCTCCCATTGGGTTTTTCCTGGTAAGGTTTTAACAAGGCAAGACAAATACGTTATATATGATACGAGCATGTCAAACCAAAGTTCTTTTGCATGGATAGACTCCAAAAGAAAGTGAAAGTAATGTTCATCAAAGATTGACGTACGATAACTCAAATGATACTCTTGATATACTCAAATGAGGGGAAGACAAATACATACTGTACTCTTTTTTCCTTCTCTAGGTTTTGCCCTAATGGGTTTCTCCTAGCAAGGTTTTTAATGAGACAGTGGTAAAGCTTAATAAGAAGAATGTACTCTTTTTCCTTAGTCAAGTTTTATCCCATTGGATTTTTTTGATAAGGTTTTAATGAGACATATTCTTAAGCAATAAATATCTAAGGGGAAGTGTTATGAAAATCTAGATATTTATGAATAGTAGCAGCTTGGCACTGTTCAAATACTGGTACTATACAAATAGTAACCACTGATATTTTGTAAATAGTAACCGCTGATATTTTGTAAATAGTAATTGCATAGTAATTTTATTTTTCTATAAATAGAGGTTCATTGTAATTTATAAGATATAGTGAAATCAATAGAATTTTTTCTCTAATTTTCTCTCAGTACTTTCTTATATTATTGTCTTTCTGACAACTATTTTATAATACAATCTACTTTTTGTTGGATTTCATCTGTTAAAAATTAACAATTAAAAGATGAATGAGAAATTAAGGTTAAAGTTGAAGAGTCAACTTCGGAAAATGAAAAGTATAAAGTGAGTTTCTTCCGCATGGAAAAAATAAAGCAAAACAGGTCAAGTCACTTGGTTTTGGTATTAAGGCTGACATAACAACCCACATATAATGCTATAACTGGCCACTAATTAACTCTAGAAAAATGCTATAACAGGCCACTTAATCTGTTAAATTGATTGGCCCAATTAATTTGATGGATTAATTCTCTATAACAACCCAATAAAATGAATTTTAATTATGAAGTTCCTAAAAAATAGAGATACGGACCTACACCCACTAACCAAGCCACCGTCTGAGACACACACGTGTGTGATGGTTTGGACCAAATCTAACACTAAGTAGGTCTCTCCCTTGTCTAAAAAATATTGATGCCTAGTCCCTCGCCCTCCAAAACTAAGTGATTTGACCTCTTTTGCTCTATTTTTTCTATCTCTATACTTTTCCTTTTCCCAGATTGACTCTTCAACTTTAACCTTAATTTCTCATCCTTAGTTTGATTGTTTTTAACAAATGAAATCCAACAAAAAGTAAATTGTAAAATTTCAATAGTAAAGATTACCATGAGCACGCCTTTGATATGTTCCACAGTCAAATCAATTCCGATTGATTTATCTTCTCTAAGTCGATCAGAGAAAGATATCAATAATATCTTACCAAAGTCACCATTTAACACTACGACGAATTAAACATAAAGTTTAATTAAAGGTTATGATGCAAAAGAAATGTAATCATTTATGCCCAGTTATCATTTTTGCAGTCATATTTATATTCCTATGAGCAATAGAAAAATAATTTCAAAACTTGGTCCCCAATATCTTTATGAGCAATGAAAAACTAGGTCCAATAATTGTTTCAACACTCTAGTAGGTAACAGGAAATTAAACAATATCGGGCAGTGACACTATTCATACAATACTATTCACTTGTTCGTGTATAAGTATTTATTTTTCGCTTAAGTGGTAAATATTCACTAACCCATACTTCATAACACTTTTCTATATGAATGTTGGCTATAATTGTTACTTATTCGAGCGTAAAATGCTTAAGCAAACACTGATTCGAGTCTAAACAATAAGTTTGCTACCACCCCTATACAAGAACGTAACAAACTATACATGATCCTCTTATATATATGTATTTTCACAATGACATTTGAACTTGACTAAAGTGACATAAGATTCCTGCCTTAACAACTTGGTAAATATCAAATAAATGTTGTAAGAACAAGACAACTAGTATGTATGGGAGAATCCCTAACTTGTCCGCAATTATTGGCTTTGTTGACAAAGATATTGATGGTATCAGATAAGTCATTATCGACTTTATCTAGCACTTCAAAGTTGTTACTCTTGGTGATAGGGGCATTCCTATCAATAGGGGAATTACCCCTGGCTCTGGCTGTCTTGTTAGGAGATGACCATCCTTGAGGGGGATCTGATTCTCCTGTAATGTTCATAGCCCCTTCTTTAACAGACGAAGCAGGAATGTGACTATCAACAATCTGCGAAGTACCAATTGGTGTCGTAGGTGCCTCTTGTTGTGGCTGAGGTTTACGAACCGATAGAGATTGGTTAACTGACTTGTGCTTTGAACAATTGGAATGATCATGTCCAAAGGATTTGCACAAGGTACAAGTACGTGGCCTCCACTCATATTCAACTTTGACTTCCACAGTTTTACCTCCTTCCAAAACCCACTCAAAGAACTCAACCAGATCATCCTCAAGATTCACCTCAACACAGACTCTAACATAGGATAACTTAGTCATTTTATCAATTGTTGTCTCCATTTGGATGGGGACACCAACTGCACTTGCTGCGTAACTGAGTCTATTTTGGTCGATTTCCATCTATGCATGTGCTTTTACCACTTATCGGACAACACACAAAATGAAGGGTAAATCTGTCTTCTTGCTTCGCGTGATCTCAGACAATGCATATATACTCGCCAAGTGTCGCGCTCCGGGAGGATCAACTTGTCACGTCAACAGTGATCCTTCGGATAGAATAATTTTCCATTCCTGATAGCCATTTACTACAAATTTGTACCATGTCTGACATATCAGCATACCACTATGTCCATGGAAATTTTCCGCACAGAAACAGAAGAAGATTTCGTGACTGATTCAAATCCTTATCTCTTTTATAGATTAATATACATTTTGCTTTCAGAATTCAACTAGCAATAGGTGACCATATAGTCGAATGTAACCATGTGTTTAATAGCTATTTTGCTTCAATTTCTTCACTACAAATAAAAGAAAAAATTAAAGATTTAGTTACGATACTTCTTATCTTTATCCATGCCGTCATATTCTGCTAAAGAACGTGAGACATCTTCGCACGCTACAAAATATATTAGACTTTGGACCGGAACTAATTGGTTTAATATTTGATTTAGAGATTGAATTTCAAAATCTTAATGGAAAAGTTCACACTTATAAAACACACTGTTTACTGAGGGTATTACCATTTATCCTACATAACATTATAATTTTTTTTTTTTTTGTAACTTCAACGTGGCATTTTTTTAAACTCCAAAGTGATAACCACACAAAAATCAGCAGCCACATACAAATTCATCTTTATAAAGCACAAGAAAAAAAAAAAAAAGAAGCATCAAACATATATCCCCACGCATATAAACACAAACACAAACGAGGCGTACTTTTGTTTCATGATTTTTAGCCATTTATATATGTATATGTGTATGTGTGTGTATACATATTTATATATAGAAAAGTAGGGGCGGACATATCTCTCATATAGCTTGTAATGCCATATTTCTCTACTGAATCAGTTCCGTCATTCGGAAAAAAAGTTGATTCGCATATCGACTTTGCCTCCATGTAATTAAAAAGGAAAAAGAAAATTTGATTTACAAAAATCAATATCAAGTGAAATGCAATGCAAAATTTAATGTACTACGTTGGAGTAAAAAAATAAACCTCTGAAAATCACAAGAAAAGTATCCTAACATGGCCAAATATTACACGTTTAACATGGCAATATATTAATACATTTAATTTACGATTTTAAGAAGTGAGTTTCACATATGCGAGCTCATCGATATCAATCTGCACTGATTGAATATCAATTCTTACTGTTAATTATTGAGAGATATATATTTATTTAATCAACTAATGGTTGTATTATTACTAGCAATTGAAAGGTCATGGGGTCAATGTTAAGATTTGAGAACTTATTTTTCAATCGATGAAATAGAGATGACGTTGATGGAAACAACAAATTCTTCTTAAGAAATCTCCCACCTAATATGATTCTTCTCAAAAATTGTATTAGTATATTGCCTAGATACATCACTTCTCTATCCTATTAAACCCTATTAACATGGGTAATAAAATTAACGGGAAAAGTGAACTAACGGCAACAATCACCACGAATATTCTCGTCGTCACCTAGATTTTTTATATTTTTTTTATAAATCTTGAAAATATTTATAGTCAGTCAGCCTACGAGACATGAACTGAATAATCACCACCCGTTAATATTGGATAAGAACATGCCAACTTCTTATCGCCTGATCTAAGGACTGAATATAAACTAAAATTACGAACGTACAGCAATCCGATTCAAACTTGTTTCACTAGTTAATCTTAACAATGCACGGTGGATAAAAACAAAGTTATCAAGGTAGTCAAGAACCTCTAGGTCCTCATTTTTGCTATTGCTTAAGCAGAGTTGGAAATAATATTTCATGTAATTATTAATATGATATTAGAGTTCAGTTTTGATAGTAAATTATTCGTCCACAAGGAAGTCTATTTAAAGCTGCAAGATCTCAACATTGTTAACACAAGACAAGAAAACAACACCTTGTGTCAAAAACTATGGAGGTAATACTTTTTCTGGTGACTCCTCTCCTCTCTATCCTCATAATCTTCCTTCTGAAGCAAAGAAAAGTCTCTATTCCACCTGGTCCTCCAGGGCTTCCCATCATTGGAAACTTGCATCAACTTGATAGCTCTGACCCTCATAAGCAGCTTGGGCAACTTTCAAGGAAGTATGGTCCTCTCATGTCCATGAAGCTTGGTTCTAAGCCAACACTGGTGGTTTCTTCATCAAGAATGGCAAAGGAGGTCATGAAAAAGCATGATCACGTGTTCAGTAGTAGACCGGAACTACGCGGCCTACGAAGGCTCACATACAATGGCCTGGATATTGCCTTGGCACCATATAGTGAGTATTGGAGGGAGATGAGAAAGATTTGTGTTCTCCATCTCTTGAGCTCCAAAAGGGTGCAATCTTTTCGTCCAATTCGCGAAGATGAAGTCTCCAGAACGATCAAAAAGATATCTGAAGCAGCTTCTGCATCTAAAATCATCAATTTGAGTGAGACTATAATGACCCTGACAAGCACAATCATTCTTCGGGTTGGTTTTGGTAAGAGGTACACTGAGGAAGATCAAGAGAGAAGAAATTTCATGTCCCTGATTGAAGAAGCTGAGGCTGCGATGGTTAGGTTCTATTTTTCAGATTATTTTCCTTCAATAGGCTGGCTTGATAAACTAACTGGAGCAATTACTCGTCTTGAGAAAATTTTCTATAGTTTGGATTCCATTTATCAACAACTCATTGACAATCACCTTGATCCAAATATGCCAAAATCAACGGACATTGATATTATTGATATCTTACTCCAACTTAGAGAAGATAAATCTACTGGAATTGATTTGACTATGGATCATATCAAAGGAGTGCTTATGGTAATCATTAGTATTGAATTTTCTTTTTAATTCTACTTTTTTAGTACCAAAAATTTTCAATTTTCAATCAATTTCATACTCTATTAGAAAGAATATTTGCACTAATTAAAATTTTCTCCGTAGAATATTTTCTTTGCTGGAACCGATACAACTTCTGCTTCAGTAGTTTGGGCAATGACAGCACTGATTAAGAATCCTACAGTAATGAAGAAAGTGCAAGCAGAAATAAGGAAGGTTATGGGAAACAAAGAAATGGTGGATGAAGATGATTGTCAAACTCTTCCCTATCTCAAGGCAGTCATAAAGGAGACAATGAGATTGTATCCACCGGTTCCCCTCTTGGTGCCAAGAGAAACAATGGGGAGCTGCATGATAGATGGATATGAAATCCAACCCAAGACATTGGTTTATGTAAATGTATGGGCAATCGGAAGAGATCCTGAAGTTTGGAAAAATCCAGATGAATTCTTGCCCGATAGGTTCTTAAATAGTGACATTGACTTGAAAGGACAAGACTTTGTGTTAACTCCTTTTGGAGCTGGTCGAAGAAGCTGCCCTGGAATCTTTATGGGACTTGCAGTTGTAGAACTTGCACTGGCCAATCTTCTGTACTTATTTGATTGGTTAGTGCCTCCTGGAATGAAGACAAAAGATATTGACACTGACACAACGCCTGGTTTTTCAGTTCACAAGAAAAATGCTCTTCGTCTTCTGGCAAATAACTACTACACTTAGTGTCAATGCTTCTCTTAGGATAATAAGCATCCACAAGCTTCAATGCAAACTTGATGTACTGTTATAGCATTTATATGACATTTACCAAGTTCTTCAAGTCTGCCAAGAATCTTTAAGGCAGAAATCTTAATATCAGTTTATTAAGGTCATATATCATTGTAAAATACACATTTATATGCATGCGATAAATAAATATAAAATTGTCATTTTGTTAGTTGCTGTCTTCTTGACTTCATTGTTTGCCCTCTCACTTTTACTCATTATTGATTTGTATTATATATATATATATATATATAGCTAGATAAGATCTTTACTATTTATGAGAAAATGTTACTTGAGATATTAAATAATGGTGAATTACTCGAATTATTTCATTATAACTGCATTTATAATTCATTAATATTGAATATTTTACATAATATAATCCAAATCCATAGACGATGATTTCTTACAAGTGATGTAAGTGTTGTGAAGAAAGTCGTCCTTCATAGTTAAACAAATCTCTACAAAGATTTGATGGACCCATAAGTATAATCATTCTTAGTTTTTTAAGAATTGTATATTCAATTGCACGAGTTTTAATTTACAAATAGTTTCATACTATGGCCGACACCCAATTGCCAATAATGTTAGGAACCTTGTACAAACGAATGTGTTCCTAAGCAAGCCGATTTGTTCCCTGAGGATATATTTCTGGTCCAAAAAACAACCTTTTTTCCTTTGAAAGGTTTTATATTTGTTAGAGTGTATGTAATTGTCTCACAAAAATAAATTAGATTTTTTAAAACTAGTATGCAAGTTATTGGACTATTTGTTATATATTCACGTGTGTGAGTCATTCGTGTTTCAAGCATTAACTTTGATACGTATCTTTCAAATCTTTACCACGTTAGTATTCAAGTATCATTGGTGAAACGTGAAGTTGTTACTCTCAAATCTCTACTATGTTAATCCATCAATCATGGCTTAAAGTCTCTACATCGTTTACTAAGTCAATTAATTAATCACAAGTTACACGCTAAAGAAGGTGTTGGAGTATAGAATTGTCCTACAAAAAACTAGAACTTTCAAAATCAGTATATAAATCAAGCTACTCCCATTAATACTAACTAATTTTAAGATAAAATCTCAAGTTATTTATCAATATTACCCAATTTAGTCATTCCGTCAAACTGACAAATGTCATTTTGCCCTTCTTAGATTTTTCTTTTAAAAAAAAAACAAAAACAAATAGAGGGTGTGGATGAGGAAGTGCCACGTCAGGCACTTGTTTTTGCAACTTGTCATTTTTAAATTCAAACGACCGGGAATTGATCCCGTAACGTCTCTGTTAGCCTAAAGGGCTTCTAAATCTTAGTTTTGATGATAACAAACTATAAATGTGTTTAATAAGTTTGTTTAAGTGTGTATATGTAAAGATGAATCAAAAGTGACTCTGATTCCAAGTTCATTAAGCTGAAGAAGGAAGAAGAACATCCATCAACTCAAGGAAAAGATTCGAAGAATGAAGATGGAGTTAGAATGATGGAGACGGAAGTCATAAGGGGTATTGGTTGGGACTTGACCGAGGTTTGGGTCATGTAAATAGTATATGCTCGATGATGATTCTTAAAATTTGTTTTTGAATCAATTGAAAAAGGCTTTACAAAAGATGCTCAAAAGAAACGATTTCAAAAACTCAACCCTTGCAGTTTGAAGCCCACCGGACTACCCCATGGCAACCGGTCGACCGGTGGCCAAAGGGTCGTCCGTCCGAGATCTGTCCACCAGACGAGGGTCTCTCGATCGATTGACCGGCGAAATAGGGGTCGACCGGTCGGGCCAAAATGCTGATTCAAAATATAACCATTGTATGAACGTTGGGATGCATTAATTACACACATTTCAACTCTATTAAACTCTCTCAACTGCAAATTTTCAATGCATTGATTCAAAGCAATTACTCTTGAGTTCTTTCATAAATTTCATTTTTGAATCATCATTGAGTTATACTTGAGCAAGAAATTGTGAGCAATATTGAAAGAAGCATTCATTATATTTATCTACCCTAAAAGAGGGCTTTTATTGTGAATCTCAAACACTTATCAAAAGAGAAAGTTAAACACTTTGAAATGAAGTATTTCCTTGTCAAATGTGTTGGGTGTTGAAGCTTCGTATTGAGAAGAATTTTTCTATTGTAAAAGCTTAAACTACCATTGTAGTTGGTTTGTGGGCTCACCAACATTTGAAGAGTCACCATAGTAAAGATTGTTGAAATCTTAAGCGGGGAGCTTAGGTCGTGGATTTAGACGGGGGTCAAACCACGCTAAAATCGCGATTTGCAATCTCTTTCTCTCAACTCTCTCTTTGTATTATTTTCTGCACACCAAGTGTTTGATAAATTGTCTCACTTACATTTTATATTACTAGAGTGCATATCTATTTAAGATTGTTTTTGGTTAATCATTACTAGTATATTGTCTAATCGAAAAAGTAGTATTATTGTCTATATAACCTAATTCAACCCTCCCCCCCCCCCCTCCGTTAGGTTTAATTAAGGGACAACAGTCTCACAAACAAGCAAGTAACATTACCACCGAATACATACTACACACCCACACTATACATCTACTTCTCTACACACACGCTAAACACTACACCAGACCTCACACATACTTTTCTTGGCACCAAGAATGGAACTGTAATGTAATGATCATCCACACTAAGAGATCCGCACGCGAACAAAAGTTAAGAAGTTTGTTTCATCATAGGGTTTTTTGTTATTTTCTTGTGTAAATTTCTTTGTAAGTGAATATTTATTATATTGTTAGCATAATTAAGCACATTGTTAGCAATGCTCATGGTAGTGATTACTATTGAAATTTGTGATCTACTTTTTAAGCACCATTTATTTTCATTTTCGATCAATTGAAGAAAATATTACTTTGTATTCTTTATTAGAACTTTTATTTGCACTAAGTAATTTTCTCGGCAGACTGTTTTCTTTGCAAGAACTGATACACTGATTAAGAGTCTACTCATGTAATGAAGAAAATGTAAGCAAAAATAAGGAAACAAAGACATGTTGAATGAAGATGATTGTCAAAAGCTCCTATATCTGAAGAGGGAGATTAAAACATCTATGTAATATCTTTAAAAAAAATTAGAATGGTCAGATTCAAAATATATAGTATAACTTTTTCAAACTAACAATTTTGAAACCACCTAAATTCTATTAATTTTACGAGATATCAATCAACACATGCAAAGATATAGTTGATTTTTTTGACTTAACCATAAACAAAATAACACATAAAGTGATCATGGTAAGATTCAAAGAACTAACTCTATAAGTATCCAACAAATTAAGAATTCATTAAATAAAATATAATTAGCATAAAGATCTACTTTATTATACTTTATTAAATCGATACCATACAATGTATACTGAATCAAAACTGACGCTATTTAACTTAATACAATCTCTTATTATTCATGGTATCTTCAGTTCTAAATAGCAAAAATCACTTACAACTCAAAAGTGTCAAGAAGAGAACCATGATAGATGAAACGAGTAAAGCATTATGTGAGCATAGCAAAAGAGCATCTTCATACACGCAAAAAGAATTGGAGCTATTCTGTTTTGGAAAAATATGATTTGCAAATTAGTCAAGGATTACTTGACTAAAATTTAGCAGGAGAAGGTCCTAAAACTTAAAAGTGAAAAATATATAAAATATGGAAAATAAAAATATTAATTGTCTAGTATACAATCATGAGAAAAATGTATTTCCTTTTTAACTAATTATTAGTTTAAAAAATATTTGATATCTATAAAGTACAAATTAAAAAAATATTTAAAATGTATTATTTTATATTTTTAAGAAGATTATTACTTTAGCATGTTGGTCTGAAGTCAGAACAAAAAGGTTTTATTATTTAGATGAAATTATTAATTTATTGAGTATTAATTCAGAGAGGTTCTACTATACTAATTTTCTTATTTTTACAACCTCTATGGGATTTACCAAGCTCTTCAAGTTTGCCTATAATTTTAGATAGAAATCTTATTCCATAATTAAGTTCATATGTCATAATAATAAATGTTTATATGAGAGAAACAAAAAAGGAAAAATTTCATATTTAGTCCATATTATTTGCAAAGTGTCTCAATTTAGTCCTTACTGTTTAAAATATATCAATTTAGTCCCTATTGTTTCACCAAAAGTTTTAATTTCGTCCATATTGTTTAAAATGTCTCAATTTAGTCCCTATTATTTTTAAAAAGTTTCAAATCCATCCCTATTATTTTTAAAAAGTTTCAGTTTCGTCCCTAAAGTTTCAAATTCGTCCCTATTATCCAAAGACTATATCAAATTTTTTTGAGAAACAATAGGGATGAATTTGAAACTTTTTAAAAATAATAAAGACGAAATTGAAACTTTTTAAGAAACAATAAGGATGCAATTGAAAATTTTAAACAATAGGATGAAATTAAAACTTTTAGGGAAACAATAGGGATTAAACTGAATTTTTTTGTAAACAATAGGGACCAAATGTGAGATTTTTCCAACAAAAGACTAAGTGGTCATTTTGTTAGTTGAGTTTTTCTTGACTTCCATTAAAGGATGGTAATAAGGTGAGTTTTGCACGCATTTGCGTGTCC
This sequence comes from Ehretia macrophylla, assembly GCA_037974665.1. NCBI lineage: Eukaryota > Viridiplantae > Streptophyta > Magnoliopsida > Boraginales > Ehretiaceae > Ehretia > Ehretia macrophylla. The sequence continues at coordinate 34,395,999 of CM075771.1, forward strand.
CCCGGCTAAATGGGGGGCTATTGAGGCAATAAATGGGACATTCACAACATCCCCTTCATTGTGTATGAGTTCTATCAGTGTGTGAACTTCATTAATATGTAGCGTTCACCAGGGGCGGAGCTAGGGCCCCCCCTCCCCCTCGTGTTTTTTTTTTCGAAAACATCTATGTAGTAAAGAAAAAATGTCAATGGTCCCCTTTTTTTCCTGTCATCTATCGATATTCTTATTTGAATCTTGGTCCTCAAATATTAAATTATTGGCTCGCCCATGGAGTTCAAACATTAATAATAGGGTTTTGCGGCTCAAGAAAGTAGTTTAGCGTGATCCTCCTTCCATAGGCAAGTTGAAAGGCCTCGTTGGTTTTACCTGGAAAGGAAAAATTCTACATTTAGTACTTATTGTTTGTAAAATGTCTCAATTTAGTCCTTATTGTTTAAATGTCTCAATTTAGTCACTATTATTTTTCAAAAAGCTTCAATTTCATCTCTATTATTTTCTTAAAGTTTCAAATTCGAACCTCTTATTTAAGGACTAAATTAAAAAAAATTTAGAAATAATAGGGACGAATTTAAAACTTTTTTAAAAATAATAGGGACGAAATTAAAATTTTTGAGAAACAATAAGGACGAAATTGTGAAACTTTAAACAATATGGACGAAATTGAAACTTTTAGGGGAAACAATAGAGATTAAAATGAGACATTTTAAACAATAGGGACTAAATGTGAGATTTTCCCACCTGGAAACGTGCAAATATGTTCTTTTGCATGGCTTCTATGTTGTCACAATTTGAGAATGAAAGATAGTCATAAAACTATCCTTAATGAAGTTTCTATAATGAGTCTCTATCCATCATTTTAGAGATTTATATAGAGATTAAGATCAATTTTAGAGTCTCACTTAGAGACCAAGCAAAAAAACTATTTTAGAGACCCATTTAGAGACCAAGATAAAAAAAAAAATTGAGTCTCTATATTGTGTTAATTTTAATTTTACATAATAATTTGATTATGTGTTATTTTTTGTCATGTGTTACTTTTTTTAATTAATTGTTATTTAGATTATCTCAACTTTTTAATCAAAAAATAAATAAATTGCGACAAAGATAACATTTAAAAAATTAACATTACGTTTAATTATATAATTGAATGAAAAAAATTAATTAAAAATCTCTAATTAAAAAATACTTAATTACAATTAAAAAATTACCGAAACTAAAAAAACATAAACAAAAAACATAAATTAAAAAAACTATAGAAACTAAAAAAGTTTACCAAAGCAAAAAAACTAAACTAAAAAATTAAAATTAAAAAATAAAATACAAAACCATAATTAAAAAAAAAAAAAGTCTAATTAAAAAACCCTAAATACACTACCTTAATTAAAAAAAAAAAAAAAAAGAAGCAATCCAAAGCACCCCTTCCCCACTGCCCCCCCCCCCCCCCCCTCCCCCTCCTCCCCTTCCCTCTTTCCCTTTCCCTTTCTCTTCGTTGCACACTGCTACACCCCCTCCCCCCCCCACCCCACGCACCTACCAATGTAATTGTGCTCTTTTACTGTTTGTGCTATTTTTCTTGTTGCTATTTATGCTCTTTTTTTGTACTTTTTTTTTTTTTTAAATCTAATATCGTCAGATCTGATATTGTTTTTTTTGCAAACTCATTTTTGTCTTCCTGTATAGTCTTCATTTTCTTCAACAAATTTGTTGAAAAAAATGGAAACTAGGTGTTATTTTGGAGACTCAAACTTTGAATGATGTCATAATTTTTGCCAAAAACTATCAAATAGTGTTTTAGAGACCCCCATTGGAGATGTATTTTAATCAATGGAGTCTTTAAAACAGCAATCATTACTGTTTAGAAACTCCATTGAGGATGCCCTAACTAGACTTGATGCAGCACTGATAGCAAACAGTCAGCGCCAATGTCAGATCGGCTCTTCTTCCTCCTCTGACAGGTTGTAATTAACAGTCAACGTCAGCCGTCATCAGCTGCTTCAACCGGCTTCTTTTCCAGACGATCATGCACGCTCCTCCTTTTTCTCCTGCACCATTTGTCTTCTTCTGCAACGACTCTCCCATGCGGTATGATGTTAGATTTGGTGGTGTGGACGACTAGCAATTGCAACAGCTCATCATATTGTCCTCGAACAGTATGCTTGCTAACAAATCTATCCCCAGGGGCGGAGCTAGAAATTGAAAATTGGGGGGGTCGAAATTTCTTTTTTTGTACAGTATTTTTTGAACCAGTAAAAAATATCTAAAAAATAAAATAAAATAATAAGAAAACTAATTAAGAATTCAATTAAATATAAACTATATTTTTATATTTGAACAAACTTGAAACTTTTAACATTATAAGTTGATTTGATTCAACAAAAAATACAAATTTGACATATACTACAAAAAAAATAACAAGCACAAAACATATTCATATCAAATAATTATCCAATATATATGCAAACTACCAAACAAAAGATAGATAAGTAAGAAGTTAATAAAATATAAACTAACTTAACAAAATGAAGCCTTGTGTGTTGCGATTTGGATTTAATCATATTTTGGCTTAAAAATAATTTTCAAAAAATAAAATAATTAGAAAGTCTAAACTTAACTAGGAAAAAATCAATAAGTTACACCTTATTAAAATTTTTCCATTAAAATTATCTATTTATAACAGACAATTGACTATCAAAATATAATTAACAAAAAATGTTATACACAAAAATTATTATGAGATGTATTTCAATCAAAAATTGTTTACCTTAGTCACTTATTGTTGTCTTGTGTTGATATGTTCACCCACTGCAAAAATAATAATAAATCATGTTTATGCATTCATAAAATTATATAGGTAAAAAAAATTAATAAATAAGCACAATAAAATTATTTTTGTGCCCTTGGTTTGCATAACTATGTTGGTATTATGCTTTCATAAAATAATATTGTGCAATAAAGTTGTGCATATATACTTTTTAAATTGAGATTTGCAGGAAGATGTTGTGCAATAAAGTTGAGATTTGCAAGAAGAATTTGAGAAGAATATGAAAATGATGATAGTTTTGTTAAAAAAAAAAAAAATGGAACATAGTTACATAGAGCTTTTAAGTTTGTTTCCGACAAGCAATTGGCATAGGAAGTGCCAGCTGCACTTCCCTAGCACTTTGTTTTTTTTTTTTTCTTTCACCAACTTACAAGGAGACTAGCAAAAATATTATAGCTATAGCACAGTGATGAGTGAACCTGCGCCAACAATATGAATACACTCATTACTAACCACCAAGCTAAACCAAATGTTGTGAATTTTAACAACTTTTATAATATTTATTAGGGGGGCCAAATCTATTTTTTTTAAAAAAACACATTAAATTTTTTTTTTTTGAAGTTGGGCACCCCGACCCCCCCCCCCCCCCCCTCTCTCTCCGCCCCTGTTTATCCCCCTCCTTGATCTTGATACTAGCCACTCATGACCATATCATTTGTTGGAAAAGGATCTCCTCATAAAGTCATACCTCTTTTAGATTTACATCCATTTCATTGTGTACATGTGTTATGTATTAAGTAACTAAAAACTAAAAAAGATACTATTTGTAGTCATAATCTTATTATTAATCTCATTAGACTTCTACTTATTTTCATAATGGACATAATTCTACTCATATTGAAGAAACTAGGAAGAATAAAATATGTGGTTAAGAAAAAATATAAAGAAGCAAAATAAAAATACACAACCTCGTTTACCTTTGATTGTAGAATGAAAATTGATCTTTCTAACCCAACAAAAAAAAAAAAAAAAAAAAAAAAAACGTCTTTTACCTTTTCCTCTCTATTTAAAAAACTAAAAACATTTTCTCTAAACCTATAAATTTGTATGTATATATATTATTTTATATACATACATACATATATATATATATATATATATATATATATATATATATATATATATATATAGAGAGAGAGAGAGAGAGAGAGAGAGAGAAGAAAAAAAAATTGGTAAAAGTTGAACTTGAGAAGTTAGTCCTTAATTAGAGAGAAAGATTTGGCCATCCCAATTTTTTTTTCTTTTAATTAAACCACCCTTTTCAAATATGAAATATGAATTTGTGTTGTTTCTTACTCGATAATAATTTTTCTCTCTATAGTTTGAAAGAGCATTTTCTAAATGGGTTGGTATACTTCTTGTTGTAAGTGTGAGAGATTACAAAATTAATTTTCATGAATGAAATCATTTGATGGAAATAAATAATAGGTTGTAAGTATAGGGTTGGGTACTTAATTTTATAACACTGTATTTTCATAACTTTTGATAACAGAAGGTGAGGAAACTCGAAAATGTTGCAAGTATGCAACAACCGGTGTAACATAGGAGGAATTTACGAATTTTAAAATACATGGTTTAATGTGAGATTTCAATTTAATACAAGAAATGTTCATGTATTTCACTCAATATTTTTATTTTCTTCGTAATCCATCTTGTAACGACACATTTCTAATGATGATGGATGAAGAAAATTTGATTTTTTAATGATGACAACGGTTAAGGTTTATATTTGAAATCACAAAAATCAATAAAGTTTCCGGTAGGGTATGATTTTTTAAGGCCTAATGGGTAAAGTAGGTTTTTAAAATAAAAAAGAAAACTTGAAACCCAATTTTTAATTTATTTTATATATATGTGCATATATAGACACATGACGCATATATATATATATATATATATATATATATATATATATATATATATATATATATATATATATATATATATATATTATTACCCTTGTTAGTTTTAAATTAGTTATTTTATTATTGTAATTTGGTTTTTTTCAAAAGAAACATCTATTTTTCTTATTAGTGTAGACTGGTTTTTCCACATTAAAACGTACATCACAAATACATGTTGACTTCAAAATTGAAAGCCAAGATGAATGTAATACATCTAATTTATTGGGAGTATTTATTTATGAACATATATAGTGAAGTTTTCATTTTTATTTCAAATAAATTTTATTGTGTATGGTTCTAATTCGTTTCTCTTTTTGGAATGTTTGACATGTAACCTGATTTTTTGCATTTTTTAGGTTTATTTCAATTGAAATTAATTTTTCTGTTTTGTTTAAAATTAAATGGTTATAGTTACGGTTAACCATATTTTTTAGATCGTTAATGGTACGGTTATGGGTATGTTAGTGTTTTTAAATCTGTTAGATTTTATTACAATTATAATTAGAAGATATACTAAATAGTTTTGGTTACGATTTTTATATTTTTTGTGATTCTTGAAAAAGTTAAGTTTTGATTACGATTATAGTTACAAGTACTGATGCTAAATAGTTTCGATTATGATTTTTTTATCTTTTGCAATTATTATATATTTGAATCATTGCTATCCCTATTGATTTTGCAAAAAGCAACATCAAGGGAAACACAATGCAAAATTTTATATACCACGCTGGAGCAAAAAATAAACCATTGAAAAGCACGGAAAAAAAAAATACTCTAGCTATATATATATATATAGCTATCATCAAGAGTGACAACGTATGTAGACAATATATTTACTAAAAAAATTTATCGTACATAGTATTAGGTGGAAGATTCCTAGGACGAATTTGTTGTGCTTTGTTGTCATCATCACCATTTCACCGGTTGAAAGCAAGTAATCGACATTGGCCATCACGACCTTTAAATTAAATTACTAGTAATATATAGTACAAATACAATCATTGATTAAATAAAAAATAAAAAAATTCCCCTGTCAATAGCTATGCAAATATGATTATAAGATAAAGATGATGATATCATCTTATCATCATCTTTAACAAAAAAAGTCAATTTTGTAGCAAACCCCAGGACCCGGGTAGGGACGGTCCTTGATCTTAAACAGGAGAATTAAGGAATTAAACAGCAATCTTAGCGCCTTGTCTTCACACATCTCCCAAGAGCCTTGAAAATCTCTTATTCCTCAAAAGGCCTTTCCAACCAGTTATTCAATTCTGTAAGGATGCGAGACCTTGTCTAGCGTCGGTCGAAACAAATGTTTTGTTAGAATATATATTTCTTTTATATTGAAAAATAAAAAATTTTAAAACCATCTTATAAAATTATGATCTATTCCACTTGACACCAATTAGTTTTAAAATAGAATCCCATGATTCTTAACATAGTATCAGAGCTGAGCGTGGTCCTATATTATCCATCCATGTGTGACCCATTCGTATTTCAGACTAAGGCCTATATTTTTCATCCACGTGTAACCCATTCATATTTCAGGCTAAGGCCTATATTTTTCATCCACTTGTAACCCATTCATATTTCAGGCTAAAACTTCTTAACATGGTATCTGATGGTATAAGAGCTCGGCCTTGCTCTTATGTTATCATGGTATCTGATGGTATCAGAGCTCAACCTTGCTCTTATGTTATCCATCCACGTGCGTCGACTTTACGTCATTCATTAATTGCGTACATGGAGGTAATTCTTCTATCAATGTTGTCTCTTGTCCTTTTTATCCTCATAATTTTTTTCCTTGGGAATCAAAGAAAAATTTCAACTCCACCTGGTCCTCCAGGGCTTCCCTTCATCGGAAACTTGCATCAACTCCATGAGAAAGATTTGTGTTCTCCATCTCTTGAGCTCCAAAAGGGTGCAATCTTTTCGTCCAATTCGCCAAGATGAAGTTTCCAGAACGACCAAAAATATATCTGAAGCAGCTTCTGTATCTAAAACCATCAATCTGAGTGATATTCTTAAGTTTCTGACAATTAATCGCAACATTATGTCGAGTTGCTTTTGGTAAACGGTACGATCATGAGGAAGATCAAGAAAGAAGAACTCATTGACAATCATCTTGATACAGATAAGCCAAAGTCAATGGACAATGGTATTATTGATATTTTTTATTTATTTTTACTAAATAAGTAAGTGATTCTATTGATAACCAAAAAAAAACTTGTACAAAGATGAGCAAAGCCCAGTCTAAAGGAGGATCTTGAAGTCGAGATCCCAAGCTAAACAAATAAGTATGTTGACGCTACAAAAGGAAATTTGTGTTTTCTATTTTGAACGCTAAATTTAATTTTAACAAAAATTTGGTCTTCCGATCAGGGGCGGTGGGACGGGGGGGCTAAGGGGGACCCGGCCCCCCCAACTTTTGAAAAAAAAAAAAGTTGAAGTAGAATTTTTTTTAAAAATAAAGTTCGGCCCCCCCAATTACTTGAAGGAAAAAACGTTATTATCCAAAATAAAAAAGAAAAAACGTTGGCTCCTTTTTTTTTTTTGTCAAAACATGTTGGCTCATCATGAGTCCAAAGCTTTTCCTTAAAAAAAGGATAAAGTGGGTCTCTTTATTACTTTTTGTCTCTTGCTATGATTAAATTCAATTTAATTGAAAACAAATAAATTCTTTCTTTTATTCTTCTTCCCGAAACTCATTCTCTTTTGCTTCATCACTTCTTCTTCCATCTCTATTCTCTAATCCCTCTTCTTAAGTTCTAACTATCTTAAATTCTTTAGTATTGTATAATAAAACATACAACAACATAGTCACGTAAAACTAAGGTAATATATCATACAAATAATAATATTATACTTTTTTTTTTTTTTTTGGCTACATAATTTTATGAATGTATAATTTGTTTTGTTATTTTTTTTTTATAGCGGATGTGGGTGAAATGAAATTAATTCAAAACACCGAAAGTGCTAAGGTAAGCAATTTGACTGAAATACTTTTCATTTATTTGATTAATTTTATTTTAACTATAAATTTTATGTAATAATATATAATTTTAGTGGATAAATTTCAGTGTGGTGTAATAATTTTTTGTTAGTGAATTTTAGCTTTTGTTATACCAAAAAAGTTATGAAAATTTCCACATATCAATAATAATAATAAAAACACTATATCTTTTGTTTGTTAGTTTTCTTATATATCTTTTATTATATTGAATTACATTGGAAAAATATTTTTTAAATCTTTTTTTTCTTGGCTCAAAAATACTGTATAAAAAATACTGTACAAAATAAAAAAATTCGGCCCCCCCAACTTTCAGGTTCTGGCTCCGCCCCTGCTTCCGATTGAACCAAATCTGTGAATAATCGTTGGTTCCTTTCAGTCCAAATCGAGTGAACAGCAACACCTAATATGATGTTGAAGATGCAGAATTTGAAAGATTTCGGAGTTGGAAAATTCTTGGACCGGTGTATTATTGATATCTTACTCCGACTTGCAGAAGATAAATCAACTGGAATTGATTTGACTGTGGAACACATCAAAGGCGTGCTCATGGGAATCTTTGCTATTGAAATTTTACAATCTGTTATGAAAATCTGGATTTTATGAACAGTAGCTGCCGGGCACTATTTAAATAGTGGTACTGTATAAATAGTAACAGATGATATTTTGTAAATAGTAACTACATAGTAACCTTATAATTCTATAAATAGATGTTCATTGTAATTCATAAGATATAGTGAAATCAATAAAATTTTCTCTCTAATTTTCTCTTAGTACTTTCTTATATTATTGTCTTTTTAACAACTATTTTATATCCGACAAAAAAAAAAACAACTATTTTATAATACGTTATCAGTACGAGTCTCTGTCAATTAGTTACTCGTTAGAAAAAGGAAGAAATGAATGCTTCGAATGTCGTAACTTACTATTGATCTTTTATCATATTTTTTGAATTGCTTACTATATCACTGATCTACTATCCAAATTTGTTATTTTCTATCGAGCTCTACGTAAATCAAGCATCAACGAAGGTAAAAATTTCTTATTACATGACGAATCATGATAAAGTTTGGCATGAGGTATATGTGTTTTTCTTATTTGTTTTTGTTGAAGAGTAAGTAAAACATACAATTAGCGTGATAGAAGATATAATTAGTCTTATTATCATATCAGTAAAGTGGTTTCTTGAGGTCCCACTTCTATTATAATTTATATGATCTTATCCTTATCTCTACAATTGCCTAATGTAAAAGTAAGCAGCGAATGAGGACTAAAGCTACCTTGATAGTCAAGATGAGAACTTCTTAGATTGGCAAGAGATCACAAGCCTCCAAATGCAAAATCCATAGCGGTGGTATCTTTGCAAGCTCTGTGATAATAAATATTAAAATAATATTTGATGATCAATATTAAAATAATATATAGTATGCAAAAGTTATTGTGATGTGTTGCTGTTAATAGTTTTTGCGAAACACGTGTTTAATTTATCCTTGAAGAAAATAATTAAAGAAATAAATAATGCATTCCAGCAGATTGCATAAATGTATTTTTCCTTTATTATCTTATTCATGAAGGATTAGATATTGTATTTGTTACGGTAAAAACCCCACTAAATTTATAGAAGGCCAAATTTTTCAGTTGGCTTAATACCATTCCCTAAAGTGAATGGAATTAAAATTCTCTAATGTGAATTAAAATTAGATTTTCATAAGTGAATCAAAAATTGAATTCCCTGAAGTGAATGAAATTAAAGTGGGTAGAACTACATTCCTTGAAGTGAATAAAATAGAAATTCCCTAAAGGAATATAATTGAAATTTTCCAAAGATGAGTGGAATTAAATTCCTTGAAGCGAATGAAATTGAAATCCCCTGAAGTGGATAATATTTATTTACCTGAAGAAAATAAAATTACATTCTCTACAGCGAATGAAACTATATTCTCCGAAGTGAATAAAAGTTGTGTTTTTCAAAATGAATGAAATTAGATTCCCCGAAGTGAATCAAAAATTGCAAATTCCCTGAAGTGAATATAATTGCAAGTTCCTTGAAGTGAATATAATTGCAAAATTCCATGAAGTGAATGGAATTAAAATTCCCTAAAGCGAATGGACCTAAATCCCCGAAGTGGATGATATTGAATTTCCTGAAGTAAATAAAATTACATTCCCCGCAGCGAAAGAAATTATATTCCTAAAGTCATAATAAAAGAAGGGTTTAACCAAGCTAGTAAGGTTTGACCCACTACTCTTTTTATTCTCTTTTCCCTTTTTTGCCGCACTCCTCCTCTTCGTTCCTCCATCACTTTTGTCTCTTTTACTTCATCTTCTTCTTCATATTGCACACCGGAAAAAAAGGAGGTTAGCAATGGATAACCATTTTATTACTGTGATATTATTTACTGAAGGTGCAATTATTATGACTCTTATTCTTATTCTCATTTTCTACAAAATAGAATTTGGAATATAAATGTGAGATTTAGTTAAAAAGATTGCAAGAAGGATCTATATAATATATCTGAATCTTTTGGTAAGAATAAATGTATTTTAGATGTCTGAATCCTGATAATGTTAAAATGTTGATTACATTAATTGATTATTGTACTTTGATCTTCATTTTATTTGTAGCTAGTTAATTGTTTAAAGTTATTGAAGGTTGTTATATTATTCTCGAGATCCACTTGAAATTTATAATTTGGAGTTATACGATTGTATGATCTCATATATAATGTTGTTGAAGTATGACAAACAAAATGCATATATCTTACTGGAGGAATGTGTTTTATTAATAGTATTCCTATGATAGATGCATAAAGATATAGTGATCCAATCATTTTCACGCATTGAAATGATCACTAGTATGGCATGGGTGTCACGATAATGAAAGAAATTCATGAAAAAAATCTTATGAACACCCATTAATGAACCATAAGATATTGGATCCAGAGTGTTTAATTATACTTTGGTATGATATGAGAAGAATCATTGCAAATTCATATGGCACTTATTAAAGAATCAAAAGATTATATTGTCAAATGAATTTTCATGTACTACTTGTGCCCAAAGAAAATTGATTAAAAGGTCATCCCTTACTAAAATTGATATCGAAGCCCTTGTATCCTCTACGTTACTTGTTTTAATTATTCGATTACCCATCTATTATATGTTATTTTGAACCCCTAACGGGTGATCGTTTTAGAACACGCTTTAAAGATTGTTATTTTGATGAGACTCTCTTTCTTTCATTGGGGGGAGAAACCTTCAACCTAAAGTTTCACATGAGATATCTTGGAAGAACCTGAAGTTCATCATGATACATCTTTGATACCTCACTGTAATATATGTTGGAAGAAAATAAGCAACGTGAACCTAAAGTTCAAGAGATTATTCAATTGCAGAGTATTGCAAATAATTTACTAGATGCAAAGAATATTGTGAAATCACAATTACTCGCTATGAATGTGTCGACACAAATTCATGTCCCAGAAGGAAAAATAGCAAATACAATACCATATGCATCTAAAGCATGCTAGAAGCGTGCTTTACCTTTCAGTGTGAAAGATATTATACCTTTGAAAAGGGAGAACACATAAAAAATATAGAAATTGTGAATCTTGAAGATCTGATATCTTTAAGGCGCACGATAGAATTTAAAGAACCAACCGATATTGGTAAACACACAATCCCGGAAGAGATTGACAAATAATTAGTCCCTGGAGAAACCAAGGTACCCGAAATTGACGATTTCCATAAAATTATGTATCTACCATAAAGATATAGAATGGAAAGAAAATTATCATGAATGATATTTTTACTTTCACGAAAGCGCTTGGAATAAAGTGATGAGGATCCTAAACCACAATGTGTGGATGAATGTCGACAAAGACTTGATCGGTCGAAGGAACAGAAGAAATATAGTTGAAACTGAATTCACATAACAAATGTGAAATTCTCATATGTAGGATTGAGGGGAAGCATTGAGAAGCAAACCCTATGTTATTTCCAATCCCACAACGCTTGGATACCTACAAGAAATGCATCATATTAGTTATATATCTTTTAAACTGCTTAAAGTTGACAATGAATGAGTTAATATGCTATGTAGTTACAATTTGGTCTATGGTCATTGTAATGTCATCGTTAATGTTTGAATGATGATTGATTTAGTATGCTATGTAGTTACATTTTGGTCTATGGTAACTGTAATGTCACCGTTAATGTTTGAATGATTTGAATGATGAATGAGTAAGTATGCTATGTAGTTACATTTTGGTCTATGGTAACTGTAATGTCACCGTTAATGTTTGAATTACTTAATATGCTTCTTATGAAAATGAAAACAACTTGATAATATAATCACGTGATATTGTTATTAAAACCCCTGAAGGACTTCCTGTGCCTGAAGCATATGACTCGAAATCCCAAGAAATGTAATCGATTACAAAGATCTTTGTGAGAATGAAAACATTCTAGAAGAATGTGGTCTAAACTTCTTAGTGTATGTTGATATCATGTTGGTCATATATCATATTAAGAAGTATTATTATCTCTCTGTATTTGTTTTCAATCTTTTTTTTTTTGTTTAAGTTTGTTAGTTATTACCGTTAATTCTTGAATATCACAAAGATTCTTGAAGAGCTTATAGAAGTGCAATATTTAAATTTGAAACTAAAGATTCTTAGGAACTCAAGAATTTATCAACCTGAAGATCGAGTATTCACTAACAGAATAATCAGTCCATTTTATGGAAAGCTTTGGAGTGATAAAGCTTATATGATTATTGTCCTAATAACTTGATCTTGAAAATGACGATTGGAAAGATAATTATTGGTCCTGAAGTATTATATTATAGTTCAATTGGTCCATTAATGTATCATGCTAATGATATACGTCCATATATTGTCTTTCTCTATTAATTAGTAAGCCAGGTATGATGCATTTCCAACCTGAAGACATTGGAATGAAATTGAGCACATGTCATTCTATCTTTGTGGAACATAAAATATGGACTTATTGTATCCAAGATTTCAAGATTGTTGAAATCATCATACGTTGGCCCTATAGATGCTGACCATTATCTGACCCCCACAAAGCAAGATCACAGATAGCCTATGTATTACTTGTAATGATAGTTATATTGTGACAATCCATGAAACAGACCATGAAGGCTGCATCTTCAGATCATGCTAAGATTCTGGAAATTCATGAGGATAGTTGAGAATATATAATGGTTGAGATCAATGTTTGGGAATCATGTGGATTACCCGTCAAAATAGCTAGTCTGATCAAAGGTGACACACAGAAGGTGACCTGATGAAGAATATCTAACCAAGATATTTATACACACATGAGTTTTAGATTGTATCGTTGATATTCAACAAGTAAACGCAAGTGAAAATTCAGCAGATTTGTTCACTGAAGTTTTACCAACAAAGATTAGAAAGTACATGATCAGAAGTATAGAATACATCGCCTGAAAGATCTTTCACCATGACTCATGTTGTAATGAGGGGGAGAATGTATTTGTGCATTGTACTCTTTTTCCTTCACCAAGGTTTTTCTCCCATTGAATTTTTCCTGGTAAGGTTTTAACGAGGCATGACAAATACGTTATATATGATACGAGCATGTCGAACCAAAGTTCTTTTGCATGGATAGACTCCAAAAGAAAGTGAAAGTGATGTTCATCAAAGATTGACGTACGATAACTCAAATGATACTCCTGATATACTCAAATGAGGGGAAGACAAATACATACTGTACTCTTTTTTCCTTCTCTAGGTTTTGCCCTAATGGGTTTCTCCTAGCAAGATTTTTAATGAGACAGTGGTAAAGCTTAATAAGAAGAATGTACTCTTTTTCCTTATTCATGTTTTATCCCATTGGATTTTTTTAATAAGGTTTTAATGAGACATATTATTAAGCAATAAATATCCAAGGGGAAGTGTTATGAAAATCTGGATATTTATGAATAGTAGCAGCTTGGCACTGTTCAAATAGTGGTACTGTATAAATAGTAACCACTGATTTTTGTAAATAGTAACCGCTGATATTTTGTAAATAGTAACTGCATAGTAACTTTATTTTTCTATAAATAGAGATTCATTGTAATTTATAAGATATAGTGAAATCAATAGAATTTTTTCTCTAGTTTTCTCTCAGTACTTTCTTATATTATTGTCTTTCTGACAACTATTTTATAATACAATCTACTTTTTGTTGGAGTTCATCTGTTAAAAATTAACAATCAAAAGATGATTGAGAAATTAAGGTTAAAGTTGAAGAGTCAACTTTGGAAAATGAAAAGTATAAAGTGAGTTTCATCCGCATGGAAAAAATAAAGTAAAACAGGTCAAGTCACTTGGTTTTGGTATTAAGGCTGACATAACAACCCACATATAATGCACATAACTGCCCAAACAATATTGCTAATTAACTCTAGAAAAATACTATAACAGGCCACTTAATCTGTTAAATTGATTGGCCCAATTAATTTGATGGATTAATTCTCTATAACAACCCAATAAAATGAATTTTAATTATGAAGTTCCAAAAAAATAGGGATACGGACCTACTGAAAGAGTTTGTATTTGCCCTTGAAAGTCACGAGCGTTTCTTCTCATATATATACACATGAGTACAGCGATATAAGTTACAGAGATTACATTACATAGGATATGTATGAGTAATATTTATGCTAAGCTAAAACAGAGGTATGCACATTCTAGGAGACTATCTATTTTGAATTTGAATTCATGCTAACATACACAAAATATTATCCACAGCTTAATACCCCCTCGCAAACTGAAGGGGGGAAAGACACCTGAAGCTTGTCACGGAGCGCGGTAAAGCGTGGCCGATATAGAGGCTTCATAAAGATATCAGCGAGTTGATGAGTGGTACCAATGAATTGTAGCTGAATAGTGCCATCTTGAATCTTCACACAAACAAAGTGAATGTCAATTTCAATATGTTTACTCCTGTTGTGAATAATCGGATTCGTTGCCATGTAGATAGAACTGATATTATCACAATGAAGAATTGTAGGTGACATAGGAGAAATTCGAAGAAAACTCATCAAATGTAAGACCCACATTAGTTCTGACACCAAGGAAGCTAGCGCGCGATACTCAGCTTCCGAACTGGACTTGGAGACCGTAGATTGCTTCTTAGAGCTCCAAGTTAATAAACTCGAGCCAAGATATATAGCAAACCCAGTTGTGGACCTTCGAGTAGAGGGGCAGCCTGCCCAGTCCGCATCACTATAGCCGGAAAGACACATGGAGGAGGTAGGACCGAGTTGTAGACCATGTTGTATTGTGCCTTTGACATAACGTAAGACCCGTTTTGCGGCAACGAGGTGTGAGCCACGGGAAGAGTGCATCAACTGGCAGATGAAATTTACGGCATATGAACTATCCGGCCGAGCCATAGTTAAATATTGTAAGGGTCCAACCAATCTTCCAAATTCAGTGGGATCAAAGAGGAGATCACCATCGTCATTGTTGAGTCGCTCGCCAGCCATGGGTGTTGCAACTGGCTTTGAGCCATCAAGCCCGTATTGATGAAGAAGATCCACACAATACTTGGTTTGGGTAAGCATAAGACCATCACCACAAGCCTTGACTTCCATACCAAGAAAAAAATGAAGGGATCCGAGATCCTTCATATCAAAGTGGCGAGACAACAGAGAGATAAATGCAGGATTGTGCTCTCGTGAATCACCAGTGAGAATTATGTCATCTACGTAAATGAGTAGTATTATTGTGTGACCTTCAGAAAGCCGATAAAATAAGGAAGCATCATGATGTGAGTTTTCAAACCCACAAGAAAGCAAGAAGCCACTGAATTTCTGGTACCAAGCTCGTGGAGCTTGTTTCAAGCCATACAACGACTTGTGTAGACGACACACATGGTCCGGATAGGCAGAATCAATGAACCCTTGGGGCTGTTGCATGTACACTGTTTCAGACAAGTCACCATGTAAAAAAGCGTTTTTCACATCAAGTTGGCACAAGGGCCATTTGCACGAGACAGCCAATATAAGAACCAGGCGAATAGTACCAGGCCGCACCACCGGACTAAATGTCTCACCATAATCTCTGTCGAGTTGTTGATTATACCCCTTTGCAACTAAATGAGCTTTATACCTTTCCAACGAACCATCAGATTTCTGTTTCACACGATAAACCCATTTGCACCCAATGACGTGCATGTGTGAAGTTTTCGAAACCAGAGACCATGTTTGATTTTCGACTAGTGAGTTGAACTCCTCAAGCATAGCTAACCTCCAATTTGGGTCTTTAGCAGCAATTGTATAACAAGATGGCTCGGATGGTAGAGCAGTAATAGTTGTAAGCAAACAGTGAGGCAGAGAATAGCGTGTGGCAAGAAGAACACGCGGTTTGCGTGTACCATCCATGGATCGTGTGACCATATGGTGAGCACGATCAGTAGCTGCAATAGAGTGAGGTTGGTGAGGCTGAACAGGTGCATGAATGTCAATGTCTTGGGTATGTGCAATGGGAACCAAGGACATGGGGTCTTGGGCATGTAATGAAGTGTCTGGTGTTTGGGTATGGACAAATGGAACCAAAGTCGTGGGATCACTAGCTGGTGTAGAAAAGTGGCCACTGTTTGGAGATATGTAGGATGGTGGGCTATGTGGCGACGAGGCGGACGTGAGAAGAAGAGAGCTTGCTGATGAAGGGGATAAAGGTTGTTTTTGTAGAGCTATAGGAGATGGGTTGAGGTCTCTTAAAAAAGTCGAGGGAAAGGGCTGCAATTTAAAATGTGCAGTAGGTTGATGATCACAAATGCCACAAGTGGAAATTGATTCATAAAACTGCTGCTCATCAAAAATAACATGGCGCGAGAGAAGTATCTTGCCAGTATGAGGATTGTAACACTTGTAACCTTTATGATGCGGACTGTAACCCAAAAATATACACTGGCAACTCTTGTAACTTAGCTTTTGTCTGCCAAACGGAGTGAGACATGGATAACAAATAGACCCAAATACACAAAATCCAGAGTAGTCTGGCACAATACCATGTAAATTTCATAAGGTGACTTGAAACCCAATAATGCACTAGGTAGTCGGTTGATTAAATAGATTGCAGTAGAGAAAGCGTGCACCCAGAAAGTAGATGGCAAGGCACTATGAGCTAACAAGGTAATACCAGTTTCAACAACATGGCGGTGTTTACGTTCGGCCACACCATTTTGCTGGGGCGTGCCGGGGCAACTTAAACGATGAATGATGCCAAAATCACAAAATAATTTTTGAACAGAATGAGCAAGAAATTCACCACCAGAATCAGACTGAATATATTTTATCCGGGCATTGCATTGATTTTGGACTATTCTAATAAAATTCGAAAAAAACTGTAGCTACATCCGATTTTCGTACAAGAGGATATAACCAAGACAAATGGCTATAGTCGTCTACAAGAATAAGATAATAACGAAAGCTGTTTGGAGAAACACTAGGAGAAGGCCCCCACATATCACAATGTACTATGTGCAATAAAGATGAAGACCGCTGCACATTATTCTCAAAGGGAAGACGAGTGCTCTTGCCTAGTTGACAACTGCGACAAATTGTATTATGATCGAGTGAAGAAAATGGTAGAATCTTGCCAAGTGTTTGGAGTATCTTTCCTGATAGGTGTCCAAGTCGGGCATGCCATATACTGGAACTGGCTTTATTTGCAAAAAACAATTGTTTGGTTGGTTGCTGCAAGGAGTACAAACGCCGATCAAGTGTTCCGCGGTGGAGCAGTTGGCCTGTCTTCACATCCTTAATAAAATAACTGGAGCAGTTGGCCTGTCTTCACATCCTTAATAAAATAACCAGAGGAAGTAAAGATAAAGAAACAGTCATTATCCTTTGTGAATTGAGCAACAGAAAGTAATCGTTTTGCTAAATGCGGAACATGTAACACCTTGCAAAAAACATTAGAACCATTTGATAATAAAATATTAGAATACCCTGTATGTTTGATTGGCAAGTTTGCCCCATCACCGCCCATAACATTATCAGTACCACCATACATGACCTTACCATTAAGCTGCGTATCATCGGGAGTCATATTATGAGTCGCCCCAGTGTCGAGATACCAGTTTTGGTCAGTAGTATCATTGACCTGCCTAGTATTAAAAGCTTTAGTAGAAGCCTCGACAGCATTATCAAGGGCCCAGCAATTATTGGCCTTATGATAAGGATGGCCGCATCTGTAGCAAACAACTGGAGTGGAAGAGCTGCGTCCGCGTCCTCTACCAGTCCCACGACCACTGCGACCTCTTTTGTTAGGAGGATTGGACCGAGTTGATTGTATGTTGCGTGAGGTTTGGTGATTGCCAGAAGGAGGAGTGAGCGATTGTTGACTGTGAACCTGAGTAGGATGCAAAGATGGAACAAAAAATGCAGTAGATTTATCAAGCACAAATGAAGAAGATGCTAAACGCAATTCAAAGTCTAAAAGAAGGCCGCAACATTCTGCAAAGGTTAGGGGCGTGGCTCTAGAATTTATTGCCGCTAAAATAGGATCAAAATCAGATCCTAAACCCCGCAAAGTCCACAAAACAAGATCATCATCATCCACTGGTTTTCCCACGCTAGCAAGAGTTAAAACCAACAATTTCGCCTGCTGAATGTAGGAGTGTACCGACGTCGTGCCTTTGGTCAGAGACTGAAGTGCTGTCTTGATTTGCTGTATGCGGGCACGCGACTGAGAACCATAGAGCACCTCGAGAGTGTGCCAAACCTCGCGAGATGTTTGCTTGTCTACAACCTGAGAGAGAACAACATCGGAGAGAGAAACCAAGAACCATCCTAAGACCATCTGATCAAGTCTAACCCAATTCGCGAGTTGATCAGGAGAGGAATGAGGTTTGGAAGTAGTGTCGTCGATAAAACCAAGCAACCCATGGCATCGCAAGACGGGATAAACTTGCATTTTCCATAAGAGAAAATTCTCAGTGCCGAGTTTGAGAGACAACTCCTGACGGATGTGATCAACAGTCGGCAGAGAAGAAGAGAGAGGCGTCGGTGCTGTGGACGATGAAGGAGAGATAGTTGGTGTTGCTGCTGATGACGAATCCATAAGTATAGGACTGAAGGAAAGCATAGGGCGGGTAGGCTTACGATATAGGATATAAACCTAGAGCTCTGATACCATGAAAGAGTTTGTATTTGCCCTTGAAAGTCACGAGAGTTTCTTCTCATATATATACACATGAGTACAGCGATATAAGTTACAGAGATTACATTACATAGGATATGTATGAGTAATATTTATGCTAAGCTAAAACAGAGGTATACACATTCTAGGAGACTATCTATTTTGAATTTGAATTCATGCTAACATACACAAAATATTATCCACGGCTTAACACCTACACCCACTAACCGAGCCACCGTCTGAGACACACACGTGTGTGATAGTTTGGACCAAATCTAACACTAAGTAGGTCTCTCCCTTGTCTAAAAAATATTGATGCCCAGTCCCTCGCCCTCCAAAACTAAGTGATTTGACCTCTTTTGCTCTATTTTTTCTATCTCTATACTTTTCCTTTTCCCAGATTGACTCTTCAACTTTAACCTTAATTTCTCATCCTTAGTTTGATTGTTTTTAACAAATGAAATCCAACAAAAAGTAAATTGTAAAATTTCAATAGTAAAGATTACCATGAGCACGCCTTTGATATGTTCCACAGTCAAATCAATTCCGATTGATTTATCTTCTCTAAGTCGATCAGAGAAAGATATCAATAATATCTTACCAAAGTCACCATTTAACACTACGACGAATTAAAGGGTAAAATGCAGCAGTAGTCCCCATTGTTTACTCAAAAGTCAATTTAATCCCCATTGTTTCAAAATGCTCAAAAAGGTCCCCAATGTTTATAAACATGCTCATTGTGGTCCTTACCGTTAAAATTTTGGTTAGTTTTAACAGATGTGAATAGTATTTCAAGGGTAAATTTGAAAAATCACAAAAAAACACAAAATCTCACACAAAAATACCAAAAAACACACACTAACACACCTACAAACACACGCACTCACCAAAAAACACACACTAACACACCCACAAACACACACACTCACAGAAACACCAAAAAACACACTAATACACACACATTAACACACCCACAAACACACACTAACACCAAAAAATACACACCCATAAACACACACTAACACCAAAACACACACTAATACACAAGGAGGGGGGTGGGGCTGTTCGCGCAGCAGGGGGGGGGGTGGGTGGCGCTGTTCGTGCAGGGGGGGTGGGGGGGCGCTGTCGCGCGTAGGGGGGGTGGGGGGGGGCGCTGTCGCGCGCAGGGGGGGTGGGGGGGGCGATGTCGCGCGCAGGGGGGGGGGTGGGGGGGGGGCTGTCGCGCGCAGGGGGGGGGGGCGCTGTCGCGCGCAGGGGGGGGGGGGGAGGCGCTGTCGCGCGCGGTGGGGTGGGGGGGGCGCTGTCGCGCGCGGGGGGGGGGGGGGGGGGGAGGGGTGGGGCTGTGTCGCGTGATGGGTGGTGGGGGGTGGGTGGTGGGTGGTGGGTGGTGGTGGTGCTTGGTGGTGGTGGGTTGAGGGTTTGGAAGAGGAAGAAGAAGATAGGGATATTTTGGGTATTTTATTTTTAAGTAAGGGTAGTTTAGTTATTTTATAAATTTTCTGTTAAAATTTTAACGGTAGGGACCACAATGAGCATGTTTACAAACATTGGGGACCTTTTTGAGCATTTTGAAACAATGGGGATTAAATTGACTTTTGAGTAAACAATGGGGACTACTGCTGCATTTTACCCGAATTAAACATAAAGTTTAGTTAAAGGTTATGATGCAAAAGAAATGTAATCATTTATGCCCAAGTTATCATTTTTGCAGTCATATTTATATTCCTATGAGCAATAGAAAAATAATTTCAAAACTTGGTCCCCAATATCTTTATGAGCAATGAAAAACTAGGTCCAATAATTGTTTCAACACTCTAGTAGGTAACAGGAAATTAAACAATATCGGGCAGTGACACTGTTCATATAATACTATTCACTTGTTCGTGTATAAGTATTTATTTTTCGCTTAAGTGGTAAATATTCACTAACCCATACTTCATAACACTTTTCTATATGAATGTTGGCTATAATTGTTACTTATTCGAGCGTAAAATGCTTAAGCAAACACTGATTCGAGTCTAAACAATAAGTTTGCTACCACCCCTATACAAGAACGTAACAAACTATACATGATCCTCTTATATATATGTATTTTCACAATGACATTTGAACTTGACTAAAGTGACATAAGATTCCTGCCTTAACAACTTGGTAAATATCAAATAAATGTTGTAAGAACAAGACAACTAGTATATCATGTATCTAAACATTGTCTAAGTGTTTGAACAAAATAAATAGAACATTTCAAATGATTGTATGTTCTAACAACGAGAAAAAAAACATTTTAAGGGAGGATTTACCAAAGAATAGGCTAGGGATAAGTTTTCAAAGAGCTAAATGTTTAGAATTTATAGGATTTAATACCAGAAAATAGAACATCACAATAAATATATATTAAACTTGAGATTTGAAGCATACAAGAAGCCGATGCCACATTTTTTTATTTACTGCAATCATCTCGTGAAAAACCTTTTGTATTAGTCCTGTAAGAAAATGTTGAGCAACGTGTTATAATATAGGCACGCTTAGACTAGATGTTCTCTCTCCCTCTTTAATTTTTGCATGGTAGGCATGCTTATATTAAGTGCTCTTTTTTCCTTTCCAACTTTTGTATATATGGTGGCTCAATGGGCACGCTAAGACTATATATATATATATTTTTTCATTCAAGAAATGTCTAAAGTCGTACAACACATTAAAGATGTAACCAGTGAAATATGAATTCACAACCTCTCGCATACATAGCGAATAATATACTATTAGACCAAAGCCCTAGTGGTCAAACTCCAGATTTTAACGTGTTTTACTTTGATCAGAAAGCTTCAATACTATTTTAGCCATTAGGATCAGGATAGTTGTGCTTAGCTACTACTGTAGACCCTATGACTTTTTTGATTTCTGATGTAACAATGTTTTGCCAGAGTTCAATGGTTCCTATATATCATCTATGGAAAACTAAGTCAAAAGGTGTATCAATACATCGAATTCTTTTTATACATAGTATGCGAGAAAGAGTTAGACCCTTTTTTTAAGTCTTTGGTATGCAATCTTATCTTTTATTATTATAAAAAATTATTTTCACGACTTGAACACGTAACCTTCAGGTCACATTATGACAAGTTTCATGTTGTGCCAACCCGAGTAATATAAAAAACAGTGAAATGTGCATCACACCACCCTGTAGTTTGGCATAAGTGCATAACACCCTCATGTGGTACAAAAATTACAAAATACATTTTCTGTGATTTAAAAACGTAGCACACTTGTCCCCTCCATTAAAAAAAACCCGTTACTTTTAACTGTGAGTGTGAAACACACGCACAAGGTCCATTTTTTTTATTTTTAACATTTTTGATAATAAAATAATTGTGTAATTGACCAAATTACCCTTTTTAAAAATAAAAAATAATAATTTAAAAAAAAAAAGAAATAGTTGTCTTCTCCACCAACTCCTTACCCCTTACCCCCAGCCCCAGCCCCAGCCCCAGCCCTAACCCCGTCCCCAACCCCGTCAGCATATATATATATATATTTGGTATGGTAAGTGTTTATAATATATATGTATATATGTGTATATATATGTGTGTGTGTATATATATATATATATATATAAATATATATATTTCTTTTTTTGTGTTTATATATTTTTTTTTGTGGTATATATGTTTGTGTCAGTGTGTGTGTATATATATATATATATTTTGCCTAAACAAAAGGAAAAAGAATAAGATTAAGGGTATTTATGTCTTTTTACATATTCTGTTAACTTTTTTAATTGAAAAGTGGGGAGGGGGCAAGTGTGCTACGTTTTAAAATCACAGGAGAAGTATTTGGTAGTTTTTGTACCACATGAGGGTGTTATGCATTTATGTCAAACTATAAGGGGGTCTGGTACACTTCACCCTATAAAAAAATTACTTTTTAGTTTTTGTTGTGCCTGTGAATAACTCCATGCATCTATTTCTCAGAAGTAATTAAAGAAAATGGCTAATGGAAAAAAAATTGGCGAGGGAATAAATTGGGAAAGATTTTGAGTTAATTTTGTTTCATACTCAAGTAAGGGTCTAAATGTTGTCTTAGTAAATTAATAGTTAAAATTCTTTCCTAATAACATTATTACACTATTTAGCGTTATTAGAGATCCAAATCCCTTGTTTTAGGATGATATCATCATTTGCTTAAGGGTTAATTTAAGTTTACCCCCTCAATATATAAGTTAGAGAACATTTTACCCCCTAAAGTATTATTTGTAACACTTACCCCTTTGACCTTTAGTCAAATAAAAAATTGAATTAATAAGTTTGGAAAATTAGTTGAAATGACAAAACGACCCAAAAATCTCCATCTCAGTGTCCATCCTCTTCAAGACTTCACCTATGCCTCATGTCCAACTTCAACTAAAAGCTCAAATCCAAGCACTCATTACCTTTACCAACTCCGTCATCAACTTCTTCTGAAAAAAAAAAAAAAAAAAAAACTCCATTATCATTCCGTCTCCTCAACTACCCCAACATCTCTAAAACAACAACCACAGTTATAAATTTTCTGATTTGATATATTTGCAGTACATAAAATACATGTTTCTTTGATTTTTAAATACATTTTCTTTCGGCGAATCAAAGGAAATTTATCTAAAAACAAGCCGCTCAACTTCCTACCCAATATACAAAATGTCCAGTAGCATGATATAGCATTAGTTTGAATTTGAACCCCTGCTGTACTAAAATTAATGGCGAGAAGGTCTACAAAAGACGCCCAATTCCTCGACTTGAATGCATTTTTGTACATAAAAGATACCTCACAAGCATCTTACTTTTCTGGACTCCCGCTTTGCTTTGCAATGTTCTTACATCCAAAGAATGTATATCAAAATCATGAAAATAATAAATTAAAATTCACGGATTCTGAAGGGCTCCAATTTTTATTTTATTTTTTTAATTCTTGAACTCTTTGTTCTGCATCCGTAAATGACAATACTTTCTTTGCTTATATCATCAAAATTCTGATGCACATTGTTGTTATGGAGGTGGTGTGTGGTGGAGAGATAGTGATGACATAGTGATGCTGATGGATGGTTGAGGTTGGGCATGAAGATCAAGATTGAAGAGAACAAGGATGAGGATGGTGATGAAGATGCTTGGGCTTTTTTGTCATTTTAACTTATTTTATTAACCTATTAATTCAATTTTCTGTTGGACAAAGGTCAAAGGAGGTCAAGTGTTACAAATAATACTTTAGGGGTAAAATATTCTTTAATTTATATATTAAGAGGGTAAACTGAAATTAACCCTTTGCTTAATTATTAGATAGGGGCACTGTTCTTTTATCAATGACAGTATTATTACTAGTGATTTAAAGATCGTGAGGTCAATGTTAAGATTTGAGAATCTACCGGTGAAATGGAGATGATGTTGAAAATCTAAATAGTAGAGTTTAATTATTAAATTATCTTATAAAATTTAATCATTTTTGTACATATATATTAAGTCAGAAAAGAACGAATTCAACTATCACTGTTAGATCATGGCTGACGGCTAAAGATCTTCTTCTTCATATAGTATGTCTGAGAAAATCAATACAATATTGCCTAGGTACATCACCTAATTGCATCTTTAAGATCCGCTGCATCTTCGAGAGAATTCAATGAATCTTTTTTTTTTTTTTTCTGTCATTGAATTCAATGAATCTAGACGTGTAGCATTTGGCATAATTAATTTGATCCTTATTGTTTAAAAGATGTCTAAAATGGGATTTGATTATTATTTATAAAATTAAAGATAAGAGTCATTAGGGTTTTAATCCAATGATAATGTTACTTACTATTATATGAAAGGTTGTGAGCTCAAATCTTACTAATTATATGTACAGCGTTAGGCCCTGAATCAAAAAAAAAAAAAAGATTAAAAGATAAGCACATCCCCACTTTTCTTGTATAATCTCCTACATTTTTTTTTTTTCCATTGAGCTCTCAATATTATTAATTCATGTCTTGAAGAATTTGGGTGAGCAGCTCAAGACTCTCCTGTAATTTTTAGAAAGTGCACACTACCTCTATGATCCAAAAATCATCAAATACCTCTCATGTAGTTTTTTAATTAAAAAGTATATATATCTATATATTTTTAATTAAAAAAAACATTGAGCAACATGATAGGCAAGCTTAAACTAGATGTAATTCTCTCTCCCTCTCTAATTTATGCATGGTAAGCACGCCTATATTAAGTGCTCTCTTTCCCTCTCCGACTTCTATATATATGGTGGCTCAATGGGTAAGCCAACCCTAATATCTAATATACAGACTATTAGTATTCTGAAAGGGATAGACGACTAGCCTTAAAATTTTTATTGGTCCCCAAATCAAACTCTCCTAATGTTTAAACAAGTTGTATACCTTAAATTATGTAGTAGACTTCACCAGTCAATCTCAACCCGTGTTTGAAATAATAAGAATATTTCAATGAGTGATAACACACAACTAGAAAAATTCCAATAGAATAAAATACACATCAAGTATATATATATATATATATATATTTTTTTTTTTTTTTGGGTCAAATGTTACAACAAAAGTTGACATTAAGCATAGTAGTAGTTATGTGCCATAAGACATAGAGCATTTTTCTTATGCATTGTAATACCAGGCAATACATCAGTGTCAATATCTTCCTTCTTAATCCCAGGAGGCACTGTCCAATCAAATAAATACAGAAGATTGGCAAGTGCAAGTTCCACTAATGCAAGCCCCATGGAGATTCCAGGGCAACTTCTTCGTCCTGCTCCAAAAGGAATTACTATAAAGTCTCGTCCTTTCAAGTCTATGTCACTATTTAAGAACCTCTCAGGCAAGAATTCATTTGGATTTTTCCAAATTTCAGGATCTCTTGCGATTGTCCATGCATTTACATAAATCAACGTCTTGGGTTGGATTTCGTACCCATCTATGATGCACCACTCCATTGTTTCCCTTGGCAACAAGAGAGGAGCTGGTGGATACAATCTCAATGTCTCCTTTACAACTGCCTCGAGATATGGAAACTTTTGACAATCATCTTCATCCACCATGTCTTTGTTTCCCATAAGCTTCCATATTTCTGCTTGCACTTTCTTCATTGCACTAGGACTCTTAACCAGTGCTGTCATTGCCCAAACTATTGTAGCAGCGATTGTATCAGTTCCACCAAAGAAAACATTCTACACATGCAGAAAATTAAATATTAGTGAAAATAACATTTCTTTCAGATAGATGATTGAAAATGAAAAAGTAGATAAAAAATTTCAATACTAATGATTACCATAAGCACTCCTTTGATATGATCCATAGTCAAATCAATTCCAGTAGATTTATCTTCTTTAAGTCGGAGTAAGATATCAATAATATCATTGTCCATTGACTTTGGCTTATTTGTATCAAGATGATTGTCAATGAGTTGTTGATAAATAGAATCCAACCTATCAAAAATCCTCTGAAGACGAGCAATTGCACCATTAAGTTTATCAAGCCAGCCTACTGAAGGACAATAATCTGAAAAATAGAAGCTGACCATCACAGCCTGAGCTTCTTCAAGCAGCGCCATGAAACTTCTTCTCTCTTGATCTTCCTCAACGTACCTCTTACCAAAAGCAACTTGACATAATGTTGTGATTGCCAGAGACTTTACAGTGTCACTCAGATTGATGATTTCAGATACAGAAGCTGCTTCAGATATCTTTCTGATCGTTCTGGAGACTTCATCTTCGCGAATTGGACGAAAAGTTTGCACTCTTCTGGAGCTCAAGAGATGGAGAACACAAATCTTTCTCATATCCCTCCAACTATCATTATACGGTGCCAACCCGATATCCAAGCCATTGTATGATAGTTTATGTAGGCCGAGTAGTGCCGGTCGACTACAGAATATGTGGTCATGGTGTTTCATGACCTCCTCTGCCATTGTTGCTGAAGAAACTACCAGTGTCGACTTAGAACCAAGCTTCATGGACATGAGAGGACCATATTTCTTTGAAAGTTGCCCAAGGTAGATATGAGGGGTATTGCTATCAAATTGATGTAAGTTTCCAATGAAGGGAAGACCTGGAGGGCCAGGTGGAGTAGAAACTTTTCTTTGCTTCCGAAGGAAAACTGTGAGGATCACCAGAAGAGTCACCAGAAGAAGAATTACCTCCATGGTTTTGCAATTGAGCTGCTATTTTCTTGTGCTGTGTGAAACAATGTTGAGATGTTGGGAATTAATACAGCTTATTACGTAGTGTTTGGTACTGACCATATTATTCTAAAAGTTTAAACTCTTACACAGTTTATTATATTTATTTGTTGTATTTAACACGCTCTCGTATAGGTACATAATATTAACCGTCAGGATAAAGACAATCAAGTCCTCATCTTTAAGCTAAAACCCAATCAGTGCATTTTATTTTTTTCTCTTTGGAATTCCTTCAAAACTACGTACTAACCTTGTTAAAATCTTTTAATAGTCTAACATTTGACTAATTGAAAATTTTATTTTATGTCCTTAATATGCTTCTTCCCCAACCAACACCCTACTGTTCACACACACACCCCCTTGTTCTTCACTGATCGTGTGTTTGGATATGTCTGTGTTCTTGTGTGTGTTTTGATGTGTGTTAGTGTGTGCGTGAACTACAGATCAATTGTTAAGATTATGGATAGGGGCATTGTTCTTTATCTATTACTAGTGATTTAAATATCGTGAGGTCAATGTTAAGATTTGAGAATCTGCCGGTGAAATGGAGATAGAGGTCGACAGAAACGAGAAAAAATCATCCCAAAAGTCTTTTTTTTTAATGACGTAAAAATTTTATTATTAAATTATTTTATAAAATTTGACCATCAATTAATAAATTCTCAGTTATAATCGTGTGTGTCTAAATATGAATTAGGTCAGCGAATAACGAATTCAACTACTGCTAAACCATGTCTGATGACTAAAAATCTTTTTCCTTATCTATGTACGAGAAAATCATAATTAAATATTGCCTAGGTACATCACTTCTACCCTAATTATATCTTTAAGATCCGATGCATCTTCGAGAGGATTCAACGAATCCAGACGTGTAGTATTTAGCAAAATTAATTTAAGGGTTAAAAGTCCTAGTTTGTTCTTGATTTTTATCTTATTTCATAATCAAATCTTCTATTTTTTAAAATGTTACATTTTAATTCTTTAATTTTGTAACGTATGATGTTATTAGTCGTTTTGTTCTTTTTATTGCTAAAAAAATAAGAGCTAATACTATTTTTGGTCTTTTATCTTTGACCTCATTGACGATGTGGTCTCTTATCTTTAAAAGTGATACATTTCAATCTCTTATCTTTTTAAGTTGGGATACCGTTAGTCTTTCTTTTTGTGAATCCGTTAAAAATATGACAAAATTATTAAAACACGTGTTCTCTCATTAGATTTTTAAATAATTCACATAAAAAGGACTAACGGTGTCCC
Organism: Ehretia macrophylla; assembly: GCA_037974665.1. Taxonomy (NCBI): domain Eukaryota; kingdom Viridiplantae; phylum Streptophyta; class Magnoliopsida; order Boraginales; family Ehretiaceae; genus Ehretia; species Ehretia macrophylla. The sequence goes on from CM075771.1 coordinate 34,424,375, forward strand.
AATTTGAAAATATAAAAGATTAAAATGTATTACTTTTGAAGATAAGAGATCACATCGTCAATGAGATCAAAAATAAAGGACCAAAAATGATATTAACCCAAAAAAATAACAATAAAGTCACAAGGAAAAAAGTGACTTCTCAATTACTTTTTAATAGAAAATGACAAAATGGCATACTTTATCATAAATTATAAAGTTAAGTAATTTAAATATAACAAGATTAAAGACAATCGGCATATTTATCAAACATGCATGGTAAAAGATTAATTAGGATTAACTATTGTATAAAATCAATAATTTAACTTATCTCGATACTTCTCTCGTCCTTATCTGTTTGCTTCTTATTCCAATTAGCAAAATCAATCTTTTTCAAATTAGGGATAAGATTCAGTAGAAATAATGTGATGTTACAAGCTGGATTGAGCCGAAAGTAATGTTACTTAAAAAGATTATAAAATTAAATCTGATTGGTAAAATTATACGGCGTTAGGTCTTTCATGAATAAAATAAAAAAAAAATTAAAGATAAACACATCCCCACTTTTCTCATATAATCTCCTATATGTTTTAACTTTTTTTTTTCCATTGAGCTCTCAATATTTAATTCAAAGAATTTGGATGAACAGCTCAAGACCCCTGTGATTTTTAGAAAGTATACAATATTTATATAATGTAAAAATCACCAAATACCTCTCATGTGATTTTAAAAACCGATTGTCAGTCACATCCAAAGCTGAGAAGGAAAAAATTTATTTTTTTTATAAAAAAACAAAAGTTTAATATCTATGTATTTTTAATTAAAAAAATAAATTAACCCCTCCTAAAAATATATATATATATATATATATATATATATATATATATATATATATAATTTTAGCTTCTATTTGAAAAAAATTCTTCAATGCGCCCTTCATTATTCTCCAGTCTCTAACTTCAACAATCGGTTTTAGTTGAGTCCCCAATCTCGTCAGCGTCCTCAATGAGCATATGTGCAATTCGGACTTTTTTTTTTGGCTTTTTTGAGTCAAAGCAAAAATAACTTCATTGATTAAAAAAAAAAGAGACGAATATTGATATTTCAATCTAAAAGAAAATTGCCACTAACAAAGTATTTAACAACTTAATTTGTCACCCGATTGACAGTTCTTCCCGAATTCTGAAATCTAAGGAGAGGGATTTCAGCCGCAGTTAGTTCAACAAGTGCAAGTGCAATTCCAACTAGGCAGCTTCGAAAGGAAAAGAAAAACAGCTAGAGATCACAATAAAAAGAAGTTAGAAAGTTGTCAACTAGACAATTATACCATATTTGAAAGGCCAAGCAATGGAAAGCTACAGCAATAGTTACTAAGAGACAAGTTATTTGCACTTGCAGACTTTGATTCTATATAACACCCACCTACAATTTCTCGAAGCTAACCTAATGCAAACCTAATTAACCTACACATATACGAACACAGATTGCTAGAGTCGCTATACAGTACACGTACTTCAAAGCGCGCTATATTATCAACGAGCTGTAGCAGAAGCTCTTCATGGCAGATGATGTCGAGAGTGATTTTTCTTGTAATCTATGTTTCAATTGTTCAACACATAAGTTGACAATGCGATCCACAGGAGATGGCAGAAACGCTACAATTGTAAGTACGCTGTTCCCGGCTCTGTTGTCCAAACTTCTAATTTGCTGCAGAATACAGAAAAAAAACTAGTAGTTAGCAACTTAGCATGCAACTACACGTGAGAAGATGAGATAAACCGACTGCAATATTGTGTCTATTCGTTCTGGTTTCTTGGGAAAATAGAAACAAGGCAAAGACATTCATAAACGTTAATGAAAAGATTCAAACTCGCTCCTCGTCAATCAGTCTTGCTTGATTCTTTCCATTTGCTTGTAGACCTCAATGGATCAGGCAGAAGTCATTGATTAGGGATCAACAACAAATACTATTACGATCTAATCAACATGCACTCAGATATGATGACAAATGCTCCTTGCATAATTCACATAACTTTTTCATTGTCTTGTTTCGATGATGATGGAGGATAGCATAATTAAATTGTTACTTTTGAAACGAGAAGGAAAATGTTTAGTATTAGATCTGCCCAGTAAGATATTCAGATTAAATTATCTGGAAACAGCTAGGGGAATCTTGATGCAAAATAGGACCTTAACATTATATACTAATATCATCCTCCGTACATCTTGATCTTCGAGAATGTATAAGGATTGCTTAAGCTTTACTCTGCACTAAATTAAAAGCCCCAAGTATGGTGGACCAATTAGGCCCCTCAACCTTTAAATTGTGGCCTGTCTTTTATAAGAAAAGACGGGCATAATCGGGTGTACTACTTGGTTAGTGTGATGGGACTTTTCCCAGGGATTTCAGGAAACAGGTGGATGGATATTAAATATCTTAGCTTCGTAAGAGTACCAAGCAAATTAAGCTAAATGTTATTCCCAAGAATTATAGCTAATACTAACAGCGGATGATGGAATTTAGACCGCTAGTATATATACCTAAAGATATTAAACTTCGTTAGACTTTTGTCCCTTATTTTCCTATCACAGCTTCTCGGAAACTAAGTATATAGTACAAGAAGTTAGCAGACCATGCAAGGTAAACTCTCGGTAAATCTAAGCACGAAATGCAAGAGACGGAATACGGATACAAGCATTGTAGTACAAAGCAAGCAATTCCACCACAGACTACTCCTTTCATTGGGCAGTTGAAAGGGCATGCTGGTTTTAACTAGAAACTTGCAAACAGGTTTTCCTGCTTGGCTCGTTGAGACAGTCCTATCAAGTCAACTTCATGTAGCACCACCACATTTTTGAATTCGAAACAGATGTAGGGTCGCTAATATGCAGGATTAGGTTTTGAATTTGATGGATTTAGCAGGTCCAAATATCAGGAGTGCTACGTGACTGCTTAGAAGAGGAATCACAAGAACCAGAAAGCAGGAATCACTCGTAGGATCCCTTAGGCATCACACCATCTCAAGAAGGCTCTTAAAGCTCAGGGAAATTCTGGACTGATTTCTCCCTATTGAAATCTAATAAGATTACAACTTAATTATAGACTCGAACAATTTTTATGCCTCCTATCTCTACTTCGATGCGGAAATAAAAGAACCCAAACAACTCTCAAACTCATTATAATGAGAGGCATAACTTAAAAATGAGTAGACCCAAAAGACTCCTCCAGAAATACAGAATTTCTGGAAATTACAAAGTATCCTTTACTGTGAGACTTAAAAATATTATAAAAAGACTGGATTCTTAAAAAATTTCTTTATTCTTATGGACTGCATCACAACTTTTTCGAAGATACAACCTTCATCATAGGTAATTTTACATGAACAAAAACTCTGAATTTTTTTCCAGTCATCTTAAAAGAAAGAGAAGAAGTAAAACTAAAAAGTAAAGAAAGACCTTATCTACAAAACAAATAATGGAAGCAAAATGCATTACGCACCTTCTCCATATAGCTGTTCAAATCGAGCAACAATGTGTTTTCCATACGTATATTTCTTCAAAGCATTCAGATTATCTTTTATATGACTTAGTAAAATTTCCCGTTGAGTATCACTGCACATGTGAAGAATCTTCTGGACCACATAATTCGCATATTGATCCTTCATCATTACCTGAGGAACCAAGATCAGAAACAGAAAAATTTTAACTTAAAGACATCTATTTGCATCCAGGCACAAGATGACAATTTTCTTTCGCACACTTACGATATCTAATCAGAACTATACTATAACATGTACCAACAATTTACCAATAAGTTATCTTTTCCATCACCACGCCCAATAATCTCCTCTATCAAAAGCTCCCTGGAAGCAGAATCACCATATTCCAAACATTTCTCAACAACATTTGATGCAAATTTATGTTGGCTTAGTTGTACAATGCGTCCAGATAATTTGCTAATAATCTGGCTTCTCTCACGAGGCTTTTCTCTCTCCAATACATGCTGCAAATTGTCAAAACTATGTCAAGAAGCACTTGAGAATCTAAAAAAGCAATTAAATTTTGTTCTAATAATAGAAAAACAAAATTGATTCCACGTATATATCTCAGTTGTTTTCCAAATAAATTCAGTTACATTTATGATGCAGGAGAAACCATTTCAATAAAAGAAAAGTTAATTTTTAGTTGATTGCAGCATGTTACAGTGATACGCCACAGTAGCCTATTTTTTCCTTTTCTTTAGTTTCTAAATCTCTTATTATTTTGTTAGGCTATTTTAGACTGCTGAAATTTAGAGTTAATGGCTAGAATCTATACTTAAGGCAGTGATTAGTATGTGTGAATGAATTGGGAATGGAATGACATTCTCAATTCTATTTTAATTCTCATGTTTGGTATGAAGGAATGAACTTAGGAATGTCATTCCCAAGGGAATCCCATTCCCACATACATGGGAATTGCCATTCCTGATCAAATACTTGGGAATGGCCTATTCCCATGTATTTGGGAATCACTTTGACTACCATACGCTTTATAAATAATTTGTTTAATTATTATTATTATAAAAATAATAAAAAAATTATTATTATAATAATAAAAATAATAATAATAATAAAAATAAAAAATAATAATAGCGATTAAATAATAATAATAATAATAATTAAAAATATAATAATATTATTATGAAAATAATAATAAAAATTATTATTATAATAATAAAAATAAAAATAATAATAAAAATGATCATAATAATAATAAATAAATAAAATAAATAAATAATAAAAAAATAATTAAAAATATAATAATATTATTATGAAAATAATAATAATTATAATAAAAAAATGATAATAATAATAATAAATAAATAAAATAATAAAAATAAAAATAAATAATAATAATAGTGATTAAATAATAATAATTATTATTATTATTTTTTTTTTTTTAAATAATAATATTTTGTTATTAATAATAATTATTATTTTTTTTTTATATATTTTTATTATTATTATTATTATTATTATTATTATTATTTATGTTTAAATTGTTTACGATTATATTTATATTTATTCTTATTTTTAATACTATAATAATAAAAGGGCTATTATGTCATATTATATAAGTCATTCGCATTACTACTCTTAATTCCTAAAGCATACCAAACATGTCATTCTCATTCCCAAGTTCATTCCATTCCAATTTCATTCCATTCATTGGTTCATTCCATTCCTATTTAAATTCATTCTAATGTACCAATCGCTACCTAAGAGTTTCTTTATTCTTCGCTTACCACTTTCCACTGAAAAAAATAATATGCATACAACATCTAAAGCTGGTGTTCGCATTTCAGGTGGCGAACATAAAATATAATCTCATACAGAATTTATGTCTGTTCTGCAACAGGGTCATACATGCTGAAAGAAAACAAGAAAAAGGAAATCTACCAACGTGGATAACATAATTGCCATACTGGTCCTGAGCAAGATCGCAGACTGACTCCAAAATCTCATCCACTATAAACAGACTTTGTAACTGATCGGTACAGTGCTCCAATACCCTCTATTTTCATAATGGAAACACCAAACAGCTAGAGTATAACTCAAGAAACAAAGGAAACAAAAATCCAATGCACTTAACCAGCTAAGAAGATGAAAAGAAGAATTGAAGTGACGATTCCACTAATTAATGATACAAAATTACCTGTATGACTCGGCAACCATAAGGATGTGTTGAAAGTTGAGCAACTTGACCATGAAAAGAAGAAATTATAAATTGAATCTTGTCAGTTGGAATGATCTCAATGCATTTCTGGATCACATGATTTCCATTTTGATCACGTACACATCTCATAACATGTCCATCCAGCTCTTGTACAAGCCATACTTTTTGCTCTAACTGAATAACTTCAAGAGCCTACATCAAATGTTAAGCAAAAGATCAAAATTCCTTTACAGGGAAAATGTAGCAAACAAGAAACTGATAATGATTACCATAAAGATTCCACCTCAATTAAACAAGTTAAGATCAACAAAACAAATACTTATGGAATGGAAAACTGTAGAGAAGATAATAAACAAAAATATTACGAAGAAAACAAGCTTCTCATCATCATTGCAGAATCTTCTCTTCCCTGGATTTGGAAACTCTGTAGCAGCATGTCATTCAAGACGCTAGAGGCAAAGACAGCACATTGTTCCACAAAATTCCATAACTAAACATAATAATAACCATGTTTGTTTTGAAGGAACAAACAGTTCAACCAGCCCCAGAATACTCCAGGGTCGCACCTACTTCAACAAACAGGTAATGCAACATAGTTGAATTTGTTTTTAAATTTCCAATCCATCTCCAACAGATAGGAATGGAAAGCCGATCCCTCTTAGACCAACAGTACCACATGGTACAACATGATTTCATGATATAAAACACATGTAAAAGATCAATTTATTCATATTATGCATAAGATTCAAAAGGTAATGAGCAAAATTACACACCAACAGTTGCATAATCACAACACGAATCTTGACCTAGTCGAGCCTATGTGATGCAGGATCAAGTGTTGTCACAAACATTTGTAGACTCTTAAGAAATATGTTCATACAAGAAATAGGACTAACAAATAGGACATGAGATTATATGGCTCAGACACAGTTCTGAACCCACTAAGATTGAGTCTATACTGCAGTATTACAAAATTACCATAATATTACCGACCCCTAAAATTCATTAAGAACTCCCAATTCATTAGGGATTATTTCCTTTAGACCAAGAAGATTTCTTTATAATAAAACCCAGATTATTCACTTTTTGTATCAAATCCTATTATTTGTATTCAGCCAAATAGCATCGATAAGGATATACTAGTTCTACAATATACTTCACTTATCACAGGAACTCCTAAAGTTATAAACCTTGAAAGTTTTATGGCATCGTCATGGCTTCTAAAGAATTATTCTGTCAATCAGAGAGACTACAAAGTACAGTTTCAGCCCGAAGGAGCACTTTGAAGTCAGTATTTGCTACCATAAAAACTGCAGAATAGATGACACCGAACAATATCAGAAGCACCACAATTCCAAACGACCTCTCAACCAAACACAAGCTTTTTTACAGCTGGATTGCAACTATTTCAAGTGGACAAGAGCTATCATAAAGTAGTGACTAAGATGGATTTTCACTGGTAAACCTCACAAGCTACTCTTCCTATAGGACAGAAGTTATTTTTCATTTTAGTGAAAAATCATAATAACAGTCCTTGTTTGACATTAAACGACAAAATCAAATAATAAATCACCCTCAACCTTAAGATCTAGTAGCTACTCAACAGCACAAAAGGAATGGATCCTTTACTCTCCAGAGTGGAGGGGGAAAGAAAAGTTAATGACAATATCAAATGTCAGAATGTTCTTGCTGCTGCCACTATTGAGTGGTTATACACATGAAATGCATTATGCATGCAGAATCCATCAGTTCACATGCATATATGCATCCATACAAATGTGCAGAAAAGCTTTTTGAATGCTGACAACCACATGTCAAAACACAGAGACTAAAGATTTGGATACACCGAGAGTCCAAAGGATGATAACAACCTAGTCAAAAAAGACAAGTGTTCCAAAACAGAAGAGCATCAACATTTTTAAAGACATATATAAAGAGAAATAATTACTATCAACTAAGGACATTATTATTATTAACAATATCCTTAGTTAAATGTCTACTCTTCATCATCATGATGCACGTACATGGATGCTCCCATACTCAAATAGCGATAAACATGAAATTCAATCATATATGTTGAACCCATCAGTTCCTATGCATATGCATCCATACAAATATAAGGTAAAACCTTCTAGACCTGACAACTCTATGGTAAATGGCAACGTGCTAAAGCACCATGAGAGGCATTGTCAATATTTGAATATCCCAAAGATAAATAAGACAAGAAAAGGACAAGTTGAATATGAATTCATTAATCTACGTCAAAAGACACATAGAAACGTAGCAGAATCTAACAGCATCAACATATTAAAGACATTTATTAGGAAAAATAATGATAATTTTTATAATAATAATAATGTGTCAAAGGCATATTTTCTACCTTCTGGACTACACGGCAGCCATACATTTGCAAGCTCAAAGGTAAAACTTGACCTTGAAGTTGATCAGCCAGGTCCTTCCGCTGCTCCGTGGTCCCATACTCAAAAAACTGTAGTGCAACAAAGGCAAGAAACAGAAAACACAATTATGTGGACCATATCAAGATGAAACAGGAAAGCCACCAAAAGATGCTATAAATGATAGGGCACCTTCTGAATAACATAGTTGCCAAAAACATCAGTCATTAATTTTGGAGCATGTGGGTGAATTTCCTTGAACACTGATGCCTTTTCCTCAGGACTACAATTCTCCAATTTCTGTTGAATGAATCTACTTCCATGCTGATCAGCACTGTAGTTTAAATTGGAAAAGATTTTGCCCAAATGAGATCGTTTAATAATTAATTTCAGTGACAAAAAATCAATTAGTTCTAAACTTGCCTGAATTCGACTACATGTCCTGCAATATCTGGTAGCTCAAATCGTCGACCTTTACCAGACTTCAACTCTTCGAGCAAAGAACATGAGGTAGAATAATCCAGACTGTGACCCTGCCACCCAGTATATAAACCAGTGTTTCTACTGGCAATTGATGAAAACCTCGTGTCAATTTTTCCTCCTCCTGAACTGGTCCCAGCAAGTGGGCGTCCTGGCAGAAGTGGACTAGCAACAGATGAAGTCGGGAATCGCATCAATGGACCAGCATTTGTTGGGCTACCCAAATGATAGTAACTTGAAATGCTTGGTCTTCTTGGATGGTTTATAACACCATGTCCTACACTTCCTGGAAGTGTGACTTTCTGGTCAGCTACAAGTGTAGCAACTTCTGCCCCTTTTCTCAAGTCTAGAGAACTAATTGGGCTCCCAGCAGCACCAATCCTTGGTGCCGAAGGATCAAAGTAACCAGAAAAACTGTAAGCATCCCGAAACGGCTGCTGGAAGTGTTGCATATGAACAGGATCAGTGAAAGAGGGCTGCATGGAATATCCTAGCTGTCCATAAAACTTGGTTAAGTGTTGTGTATCAATTGCATGTAAGGTGCTTCCGCCACTTGAAACTGCAGAGCTTGGTGAGGGTGCACCTTGGAAAGCCTGAGGTACAGCAGCATGAGGGGAGCAACCAGCTAGATAAGGCAGATGCATAGGATTTAAGGCATATCCTCCCGCAATAAATTGTGGATGGAAGTAGCCAGGAAGCTGCGGATTGGAATAAAGAGGTGCAGGTGAAGTCATTAGGCCTGTTGCAGTTGCATATAGAGAAGGAGTGTACCCAGATGACTGGACAATTGGCTGTCCATCTGCTGCAGAAAAGGTTGACAGACCATGAAGAAACTGAGGCATGGCACCATAAGCATAGTTTACTCCTCTAGAAGTCATTTCAATTTGTGGACCCTGGGCTTGAAGCATAGGGTTTTGGTGTAGGCCTACTTGCTGTTGTGGCATATTGTTTTGTGAACCCTGTTGCTGGTTCGTAAGAATATTGCCTCCTGAGTTGGAAGTCCCATAAATATCAATAGCTTTTACTCCACGCTCAATATGGGCAACATCAGAATCAGTAAAATTACTACTTGAGAGATCCAGATCTAAATGAACATTAACTTCGGGCAATCGTCTATTGTACAAAGATGCCCTCGAAACTGCACAGCCTGTACCATTAACAGATGATGAGCTTGAAACTGAAGCAGTTTTGGGATCAGAGCTTGAGACTTGCTGCATATCAGCATCATAATCAACTGCTTCTTCAAGTGTTTCATAGCTCACTAAGCAAGACGGATTTCTTGCAGGTGACTGAATGCAAGTCATATCATCCTGCAATACATTTTTCCATATTTACAATTACTGACAATAACGATATGCACTCATCCCTCTTCCTCGAGGGCTATTTAGAAACATGACCCGTCAATGTATACATCTTCCAAGGAAAAATAATTATAGGCTTTCTCTGTTTTCTTTCTTTTCCTTTCATTTCGACTGTGCGTGTGTGGGTTGGCGGGGAGGGGGTGGGGATGGTTGAGGCTCGATCGTTGTCCACATCCTGATGAATAAAGACAAGATTAGAATGATATATTAACATAAGAAGTTTCTTACGTGCATTGATGCATGCGGACTTTTGGGTTGGCCCTGGTCACTTATAGCCCCTTGGGGAGAACAATCATCCTCAGGCTCTTCCTTGTGTGTAGGAAGGTTGCCACACGAGGGTAGGGAGGATCTTTTACCAGAGTCACCATGTGTCTTGACTTTCCAATCACTGCCTGGATTACCAATATGGAAAAACAGATGCTCATTTTCCTGTGAGTCAAGAGGTGGGGAGTTCCTTGTGTTCATACTGACATAGGATGAACCATATGCAAAAGAAGCCAGATTAATACGTTGATCATCAGGCTCATAGCCATCAGTTAGATTTTCTGATCGTGCAATGCCAAACAAAGTGGATTCTCGCTGGGCTATAAGGTTTTCAATAGCTGCAAAAGAACCTTCCATGCTTGGGGGTGCACTTTCACAGCGATTAGGGACCACATTTCTCCTCTCGCCTTTAAACTTCCCCTTAAAAATAAGTTCCAGATCCTCAACAGTCATGTTAGCAGGGGAATGTCTGAAACTTGCAGCCTCCTTACAGGAAGGCCATTTTTGCCTTGCTTCAATTATCCTAATGGGGCTTTCTGTTGCCATCTTTCTGAAAGAACAATGGTTCCTTCTAGCAGAAGATGTCTTCCACTTCTTCTGAAAGTCACAATACTGCATTTCATATTCAATTTTATCACCAGAAGAGGAATAACATCATTTGATGTTATGTTAGGAAAAAGAAAACTGATAGGGAGCAAGGAACTTAATGGAAAGCTATAGGTATATTACAACTTATCAACAAAACGACACTCAATATCCTAGCATTAGTGACTGAAGCATGTCCCAGCTGACATAACTCCAGTTTTGTGATATAAAATCCCATAAAATCTGTTGGCTAAGTATTAACATTCATCTAACCACAAAGAAAAAACTCCATACATCAAATAAAAATCAAAACGATAAACTAACTATACTTTGCACGGACATGAAGAATAAAGCACTAAGATCAAATAGAAGAATGGAAAGATATAAAAAATTCCAACCTTCACCATGATCCTTACCAGAAAACCGAAGACAAGGATATCAAAGAATCTAAGCTTGATAGCCAGCCTAACTAAGTAAAAATCAGAGGTGAACAGAGACAAGACTCTTGATGCAGATGCACAAGGTATCAAATCTATCGAGCTCATTCTTCCTTTAAGATATCTTACAAGCTTTGGCTGGACTAATCTTTTACTAATTTACTCAATTAATTCTTCAAGGTGATAAGAAGTCTCATAAGACAACCATGCACCCAATGCTGACATCTACTCTCACCAGGGAAAATGCCAAAATGTAGCTTGTGTATCTGCTGATTTTACATGCATCTAATATCCTATACTTTTGCTTTGCACATCGGCCTTGTCAGCATATGCACTACTACAGAAAGGTTTAAAGTACCAAGGAATATCACAAGAAGAGCAACTATGAAGACTCCATCTGACAAGTTTCCCCCTTGACCAACCTCTCCTTCACCCCGCTCTCTCTGCCCCCACCCCACAAAAGGAAGAAAAAAAAGTTGAAAACAGTAGAGAATACAGGCATGAACAAACAGAAAAGCCTTCCCCAGAATCACCTAGAAGCATGCATACCAAGTTCACTGCATGGACAAACATATTGGCAATGGCAAAATATTAAGAGAGTTACTACAACACCAAAGGTCGATATATTTTTACAAGTACCAAAAGATATAAAGGATTAAAACTGTCTACTGCTAATTGTTGTTCCTAAGCATTAGTCATGCATTTACAATGTGACACTGGCTTTTAAGGCTTTGTACTATCTACTTTTGCTAATCACACAACTTCAGAGGTTTTTCCTGACTTTGTCCTTGTCAACAAACAATTTGAATTACATAGAATATAAAATTTGGAAAGGCGTCAAATAAGAACCCAACTTTTGCTGCTCCTTTCTTCAAAATTTGAATAAGTTTTCATCTATGGTAAAGGTTCTTATATTGAAATAATTACTTCAACATTTTCACCAGAGTCATATCTCCGATAAGTACAGCTTCATTTTAAATAATGCTACCATAATTTGTCCAGATAAGTGTTGTATAAAAGACTTCATCTGGCTTATAGGGGTAAAAATGCGATAAAGGTTCTTATATTGAAATAATTACTTCAACATTTTCACCAGTCATATCTCCGATAAGTACAGCTTCATTTTAAATAATGCTACCATAATTTGTCCAGATAAGTGTTGTATAAAAGACTTCATCTGGCTTATAGGGGTAAAAATGCGTGATTTTCAAGTAAAGGAAAACCGTAACCATTCCTGGATGTTTTTCCCATATAAACATATTGATAAATCAACTTTATACCAATAAATATGCCTGACTCAATGGGCAGGGGGTGGCAATAGACCTTTAAATGTTGAAGTACACCACTAAATATATGCATATTTTTTTGAAAAATTACGCTTCTAGAATTCACGTAATGGCGATAAGTGAATATATATATAGTATCACTAAAAAGCACAGATTAGCTTTTCGTTTTCAAGCAGGGGTGAAAAGAAAATCCTTCCTGCAACTCTACCTAAATACCAGAAAACACTCCAAAAATCTAAGACATAAGTAAACTTCACCTCATCCCAACAACTAGGAAAGCCAATTTTTTAAAGCAGACTGTACAAATTGCAGATATTTGTATTCACATAGGCTCCGGAACAGTCAAATATCGGTAGTTCGATATAGTTGACCTGAATTATTTCCACTCTGACAAACTAGAACATAATGTTTCACCTTTACCCCATTTATCTTTATCTCAAGGTTCATCAAAACAGAAAATAAAATCATTGTAGATATATTACATAAAACCAATATATAAAAAGATTAAAAGTAAACCACTCGGCAAAATTAATGATGAATTGTTCAATCAAACAACTAAGCAACCAAGTCAAAGAACTAAACTATGTTAACCAAAAATAATACTAGCTAGTTTATATAAAACCCAATTCACAAATTATTTCAACAAATACAACTAAAAAGCACGGAAAATTATCGGAGAAAATGATCGTAACAAATTAATTCTTATGCATACAAGCAAAACCAACAGTTCAGCAACATGAAAAAAGTCAACAACAAAACAAAAGCCTCCAAATATACAATCTTTTTGCAGAATTTAACCATATTACAAGAAAAAAAAACTGCGAATTTTGCAATCTTTATTCCAAAACTTAACAAAGTCAACAGTTCAGCAGCATGAGAGAAAGTCAACACCAAAACAGAGAAAAGCTTCTAAAGATTCAATCTTTTAGCAGAATTTAAACAGATTATAACAAAAAGCTTTCAACTTTACACCATTAATACCAAAATCTTCACTTCACCCGAAAAAAAAAGCAAAAAATAGCATCAAGAATCTCACCCAGATACTCTCTGTTGTATATCAGCTTCCACTATTCAAAACCCTTGATTGTTTTCCACACACACACACACACACACACAGAGTTGGTGTTGAAAATGAAGTGGGGGTGCTTTGGTCAGCAGTTGAAGACTTAAAAAAGTAAAGGGTAGGATTGCAATAAAGAGGAAAAAAGAGCTAGCTCCAGAGCATGTTTGTTTTAAGGAAGATTTGAGTTTCATGTAAACTTTTGCTGATTTCGGTACTCTCTTTATATTGATGGGGATAGACATCTCATATGTATTTTTCGTAACATTTCGTTTCACATTGTATTTTTTAAACAATTTACGTTAATAACTGATCTTTTAATATATTAGGATTAGGGACTTTATGTTTTAATTTTTAAACACTTAAAATATTTTATGTGAGTCTAAAAGTTAAAATTGACTATTTAATTAATATTTAAAAAAACTTTTTAAGCACAGTTAAAAAAATAACAAACCTGCGAAACTATTTTTCACAATGCGAAAATTTTTTTTTTTTTTTAAACATATTCGTTCATATTTTTTAAATTTTAATATAATTCTCAAATTTTTTAAAAGCCCAATATTATCTAATATATGCTAAACTATTAATAATTTTTATTCAATAATACTTCTAACTAAAATTTTATAGCGTAAAAATTAAAATTTCACAACTATGTCAAACTTTTCAAACACTTAAACTCGTATTAATATTAATAAATAATTAAAATTATTATAAATTAGACACAAAAGATGAAAGTACTATCGGATATTCGATGTTTGTCTGTGACATAAATAGGGTACCTACACGTGTCTGGGATTGTAGATATATGTCCTGCCAATATAACAGACAAATTAAGGAAAAGTTAACAGAAAAAGACACATGTAAGTAACTAGCAACTAGGATGTTGTCCAGGAAATACGGCAAAGATTCTTGCTCTTGCCAGAATGCCCCTTCTTGCATTTTAGGGAATGGTACAATTGTTATGCGAGGAGGCATCCATGCTAGTTTTGACCATAACAGGAAATGCTAGATATTAGCTCTTGTACGATGCTAATATATTGCGTGTCTTATATAAATGTGAGATTTGTTATTTTTTTACGGTCTCATAATCTCAGTGAGTTAGGGGCGGAGCTAAGAGGGGTTGGGCCGGGGGGAGCCAACCTCCAATCTCATTTTTTTTTCTTAATTTAAATTGTATATATTAAATTGTAAATGATTATGTATATATTCGTGTATATAAGTGTATTATGTATATTCATATTTTGTTGATATAATCGGACTCTAACAAATGAATCAAACTATTAAAGTATAAAGTTAACATAGATAAAGTGCAAAAAAGAATGTGTTTTGGCAAAATTAAACTAAAAAAAATAACCTATAACTTGTGTGTAGTGAATTAGTGTTGCGTTTATATATATATATATGTTGAATTTGTTTTTGCTCTTAGTTGGTCTCTTTGCCATTGTCCTTTTCGTCATCTCGAAAGACGGAAGTAGTCGATTAAAGTAATCAAACAAGTGAGTTTAAACTCAACTCTCTTTCTCTATGTTGGACAATATTGCCTATCATTTCATCATATTATTATTTATTTGTTAGAAATTACTTTTAGCCTTCAGGTTAAAATATGAGTAAGGCAAAAACAAATTTTTCTTTCTTTAAAATAAAAGAAAAGGTTGTTGACTCAGAGCCCAAAGAACAATCTTCTATACCTAAAAGTGATACAAATGTGATTTTAGAACCTCCAACAAAATTTCGAATGATTGAAAATGAGACAATTGATATGAGTTTTTAAGCGCGTGACCCGGGTTTACACCTTCAAATTTGGGAGTATCCAGTGAATCAAAGAGATTAAATTCGTAGAGCATATATATAATTTGGTCTACATCATCATATTCAATCAGACTATCCATTATCTGGACAAGAGAGTCATCCACGTCGATTTCAAGATCATTGGTTCAAAATATTTCTTTAGTTAGAGTATTTACCTGCAAAATATGTTGTGTTTTATTTTCCTTGCTACATTTTTGCAAGAGAATCAAATTAAAAAATTGGATTAGACGTATTCACTGTTAAGGGATTTAAAAATTGGAAAAAAGTAGGTGGAAAAGATTGTGTTTTTTTATCTCACACAGGGAAGGATAGCATGTCAGTCCATAATTCAACTTTCAAATATTGTGAGAATTTTAAGAACCAGTCTTCTTATATTGAAAAGGTGATGCAGAGGCAAACTTCTTCACAAATTTTGAATAATCGCTTACTCCTTAAAACTTCCATAGATGTTGTTCGGTACCTAGCAGCTCAAGGATGTACTTTTAGAGGGCATGATGAAAGTTCGAACTCAATGAATCAAGGTAACTTTCTTGAAATGATAAAGTTGTTAGCATCTTCCAATGAACAAGTGCATGAAGTTGTTTTGGATAATGCGCCAAACAATGCTAAATACATAGCACATAAAATTCAAAAATAAATTTTATTTGTGTTGGCTATAAATGTGCAAAATAAAATTCGTAATGAGATTGGTGATGTAATGTTTTGCTTAATTGTTCATGAATCTCGGGATGAATCTAAGAGAAAGCAAATGGTTCTTGTTATAAGATTTGTTGACAAGGAAGGATTTGTTGAAAATATATTTATTGACTTGGTTCATGTCAAAGACACAACAGCGTTAACTCTTAAAAGAGAGATTTCTTATGCATTGTCTCATCATAACCTCAATATTCTTAATATTCGTGGTCAAGGATATAATGGAGCTAGCAATATGTGTGGAAAATGGAATGGGTTACAAGCTTTGTTTCTTAAAGATTGTCCTTCTACTTATTATGTGCATTGTTGGGTTCACCAGTTGCAATTAACTCTTATTGTTGCATCTAGAGAAGTTTATGATATATATACCTTCCTTTTTTGAAAACTTGAATTTCATTGTTAACATTGTGGGGTCTTTTTCCAAAAGTAATGATGAATTACAAGCTACCCAACTAATTGAAAATGCACATGTAATTGAATGTGGTGAGATTGATACCAGTAGAGAACCAATCAAATAGGAACTTTACAACGTCCTGGAGATACTAGATGGGATTCTCATTTTAAGTCAATTTGTAGTTTGATAAAGATCTTTGGTACAACTTGTGTAGTTCTTTAAAACATAGCTATTGAAGGATCAACATACTCTCAACATGGAGATGCTACTTTTGCTCTTAAGGTATTGATGTCATTTGATTTTGTATTTATCTTGCATGTGATGAAAGAAATCATGGGGATTACAATCACACTTTGCTAAGTTTTGCAACAAAAATCTCAAGACATTTTAAATGATATGCATATGGTTTCAAGTACAAAATTATTATTTCAAAAGTTAAGAGATGTTCGTTGGGAAAGTCTCATAGAGAATGTGACATCATTTTGTTTGCATAAGAATATACAAGTTCTTGATATGAATGCTTCTTACTTTGATGTACTCCGATCTTGTCATCAAAAGGATAGTATAACAGTGGTGCATCATTACCGGATAAATATATTCACAGCTGCTATAGATCAACATTTACAAGAGTTAAACAATAGATTTAGTGAGCAAGCAACTGAGCTTCTTACTCTTAGCATAGCTTTGGATCCAAGAGATTGTTACAAGTCATTTTCAATTGATGATATATGCAAACTTGCCAAAAGATTTTATCCTTTTGACTTCCTCAAGCATGAGATGATTCATCTAAGTTATCAATTGCAACATTATGAGCTTGATGTGCGTAATCATCCTGATTTGAAAAGCTTGCCTAGCTTAGCAGCTCTATGTAGAGGATTGATGAAAACTGGAAAATAAAAATTTTATCCGTTAATTGATAGATTGATACGGTTGATTTTAACTATTCCTGTCTCAATAACAACTACAGAACGAGCTTTCTCTGCTATGAAAATTATCAAAACAAGGCTTCGCAACCGGATGAAAGATGACTTTCTTAGAGACAACTTGATTATCTATATTGAAAGGGAAATTGCTAAAGATGTGTCTGTTGATCTGATAATTGATGATTTCTATACCATGAAGGAGAGACAAGCCCAACTTCATTGATAAAATTGGTAAACATTACTTTACAAGTTTACATAATCTTATATCATTTTGTTAAATAGTATTATTTATATGTGTTTTTTTTTTTTTTGGCTAAGTTTCTTTACATGTGTTTGTATTTAAAATATGTTATATCGTTAATCTTTTTAACTGAATCTCGGCCCCCCTATATTGAAATCCTGGATCCACCCCTGTCAGTGACAAACTAAATGATTTTTTTTTGAAATCCTGGATCCACCCCTGTCAGTGACAAACTAAATGATTTTTTTTTGAAATCCTGGATCCACCCCTGTCAGTGACAAACTAAATGATTTAAAAAAAAAAAAAAATCATTTTTATGCTTTTTTGTTGGACATTTTTTATGCTGACTAAGTTAAAGAAGGAAATGAATTTACTCATCACGTTATGATATTATGAGTAAAATTTATTTATTGTGAATTATTGATGTTGGTATAATAAAATGACATAGACATCTAACAACTAATCCTTACTTGTTGAAGAAGTGGTACTATCAAGAGGATAATTGCCACTTAAAATAGTGGATTATGGTAAAACCTTGACGCTAAATATTATAGTTATGTTGTATTTTCACTGAAAATCTTTTTCTCATAAACAAAGAATTATAACAATAAAATTGGGTTACTAACTTTATTTTAGATACCATTACAATCTTTGATTAAATGAAAATAAAAATTGCAAATTAAGAGATTGTGGTGCAGTGATTGACAATGTTGACCACAAGGCAAATCTAGAGGCTATCCAAAGGAAAATATTTTATTTTCCCTCAATAAATTATTTTACGGCAAATAAATAGAGCCCAGAAAAATATTTTATTTTCTTGAAAAATATTTTTAAATAAAAATATTTTTGACAAATAAGTTATTTTACGCCAAACTAACGGAACCGAAGTTTGAGATGATTTTTTTTCTTTCTCAACCGGAGATATGCATTGATTTAAAAACCACAAAGCACAAGATAAAGGCCCAAAAAAATGTACATCGGCCCAGACAAAGACAAGATATACACCGGGACCAATCCTAGAAGGAAGCCCGCCCCGAAAAACAAATCTAACAAAAGACAAAAAAGTCCAATAAACCATAAAACAAAATGCAACAGAGGCCCAAGCCCACATGCACCCGAACAATAGCAACCATCGAAGCTCACACTCTCAACCCGCAGCTAACATAGCGATAGAATCCGGGCCCAACTATTGCTCAACGATAATGCTTAATGAGAATAATAAATTTAAATGAAAATTATTTTGGTGATTGAAATTGATTCTCAATTCATCTTTAATTAATTTAAAAAATATCCCTTCTAAACCATCGTTTCAAAATCCATGCTCAAGTATTGCAAGAGGATCCTCCAAGTCAAAATTAAATCCCAAACGAATCGTATGCACAAGAAGATAAATAAGTGTACTAATTTGTTAATTAATTAAACCCTAAATCAACACTTAAAAGTTCTACTATTGATCACATTATATAAGCACCAAAATAGTCGTCCTTTAATCTTTTTGAACCTCTAGCGACTCGTTTATTGTTTTCAACATTATTCCCTTTTAAAAAAATAAAAGAAATCCATTTTTCTTTCTTTTTCTTTTTTTTGGGCACAATCGTCAGACGATTTTTTTTTTTCTTTTTCTCTAAGCAAGTAAAAATCACACGAATCTTTATCCTCTTTTAAACGCACCCGCTGTTGACCCAACCAAAAACCCTAGGGTTTTACAGTCCTTCAATTTTCAATAAAAACATTGAAACCTCTCTCTCTCTCTCTCTCTCTCTCTATCTCTATCTCTAATCTCTCTCTATTTCTCTCTCTACATATACATATATATGGCCGAAAGTAATTATATAAAGATAATAATTGATGAAGCGGAGGACAAAGAGAAGCTAACGCTTGTGGCCCGAAAGGCTTGTTTCGGGCTGCCCACGGCCTGCCCGACCTGCTTGCCGGTTTATATTTATCTTAGATTCGCTAAAATTCCTTTTCATTTGGATTACAATCTCACTTTCCCCGATTCTGGTGCGCTTTCTCTCTCTATATCTATATCTATATATGTATGTATATATATATATAACTGTTTGTGTATTGAAGTTTCAATTTTTGTCTTCTAATTTTAATGAAATATAGAGGTACAATGTTTGCAATATATGGTACACCTTGTTAATATTGTATTGGTTGGCTCGGCCTTGTGGCTATTGCAGGATGATAATTGCACTGGCTAGGTTAGTTATGTTTATAATACTTTGTTTTACTAACGCGCCTGGTGTTTAAGGATCATATAGTTTATTCTTTTACCTGTAAAAGTTTGTATTTTTCGCGTGGGAAATGGTAACGCTAGAGCGATTTTAGTCCTATTACAATCGGGGTTCAATTTCCGAAAATGCAGAAGTTCGTGAGGTTGTACAATATGCTTCAGGATCTTTACTTTCTGTCATGCCCCAGACCCAAAACCTCATATCTAAAATCCATTAACCCAATAGGGTTGATCCGAATTATTACTTAAACTCACAACACTCACTTAACGTGCTTTACATCAATGTGGGACATTACACCCTCACGTCTCCATTTTGATTCATTTGTATTTTCAAATTTATAGTTGTGTTGCGGAAGGAAAGATTAGAATTGCTTTGATTACTTGTGTTGGAAAGACTTTGTCAAATTCAGGGATTTAGTCAGATTGTAGTGAACTCTGCTGCATGAATTTCTGATAGCTTGTCTATGTGAAAGTTCAAGATGCTTTAGAAATCTGCTCATTATAAAATTATGTGGTGAATTTATCAGATCAAATACCTTATGTTGAATCTGGTACATACGTGGCGTATAACAACGAGAAAGGTGGAGTCATTCAAAGTTTAAGGGAAGATGGTATCATTGACTTAGACTCTGATGTCCGTGGAATCCCTGAATGGGTATCAGCCAAGGCGATGGTTGATTCATGGCTTTCAGATGCACTCTTGTATGAGCTTTGGTTAGGTACTGATGGACGTTCAGTGCAGAAGATATATTATTCTGATCTTCCATGGCCAATAGGAAAAGTTTTGTTTTATAAGCAACTTCACGCTGTGAAACAAGTACTTGGAATAACAAAAGACAATGCTGATAGAAGAGAGGAAGAGGTGCTATTTTCATTTACATGTTCTCTCTCTCAACTTTGATTTTGATGTGTTTTACGTTCATGGAAACGGACAAGAAGAGGAAGCTTATTGTCATCTCTTATTGGACAGATTTACAGGAAAGCGAACATTGCTTACGGTGCTTTATCGACGAGGTTAGGGGAACAGTCCTTCCTCTCTGAAAACAGGCAAGCTTTCTAATATGCTCTATTACTGAGTTATCTGGTCATTCTTTAGATTCCTACTGCATTTTTCTGTTAAGCTGTCTTTATCAGCTAGTAAGTATTTAATTTATCTAAATCTCTGTGGATCTTTGTTGCAGGCCAACAAGTTTAGACGCAAATTTCCTTAGTCATGTGCTTGTTACACTTCATGCATTACCTGTAAGTACTTTAGATTATATGATCCTCAATCACTGTTAGATATGACTTTTCACTTGGTTGAGAAATAGGGGGGCGGGAAGAGAGGGACAGATTGAGAGAGAGATATGAAGAGGAGGGACTGAGGGAGGGACAATTCAGTCTGACTGTGAACGTATATAAATAAGATGGATGAACTCATACGTCCCTGTATTGGTGCAATTATAAAGGGTTTAGTCATAATGGAGGAGGCCAATGTATAGCTGAGATAAATAAAATGATGGATTAGCTTATTTGCTTCTATATTTTCCAATAATAGGTATAAGAAAACTTTTCCCTTGGCAGAAAATGAAGAAATTTAAGCTGCCAATTTTGTCTTCCATTGAGACTCGAGCATAATCTGACAAAGTATTAACTCATATTTTCTACCTTTTGCCAAACATAATATGGAGAAATTCAATGTGAAGTTACTTACAAGGTGGAGGATCGTTTTCCTAAAATATTTTCAGGTGGAACTTTTATGTTAATGTATAGATTTGAGGGCTGCTAGGGATGTTAAGTAAATAACTAGGTTTACTTTCTTCCATTTTTCCATTTATGTTTGTCCCTTTCCATGAAGTATTAGGTTTTATAAGCATGATTATCCATAAATAGGTATTATTTTGTCATGAATGCCTTGTTGCATAGCGTCAGTAGATAAATAGAATCTTATGGTGAATTGAGAATTATAGAAACTTTATCTTATGTGGATGCAAAATTGGTCCTTAATGAGCTAAAAAGTTCTAAAAGTTGAACTCTCTGTAGGTATTTCTGCAGCAACAAAACATACGTGATTATTCTTTTTCAGAACAGCTACACTTAAGCTAGCTGCTGTTTGCTCAACTACTTTCTTTATCTTTATATTCCCTTAGCTTGTTGTACGCTTTTCCTGTCATATGCATGTCTTCTTGGGCTTGAGGTGCGCACCTGAGATTGCTCTGGAATTGGCTTGCATTAACTTTTGCGGCATGTTAATATGCCCGAGAATATTTGCGTCTTGATACTTACTCTTATAGTGAGATTTTCACTATCTTTTGTTAGTATCTGCAACTTTTGCCTAATATACCATGTATTTTACACAAAACATGGAGAAAGCTCCAAGATATTTCTGTGACGGAGGAGGGTACAGGAGGCCTCAACGTACATGTCCGAGAGTGAATGATTACAATTATGTGAGAAGCATTGGGCTGGATATGCAGTAATAGCTATTTGTGACTCTGGATGTGAGTAAATATGTGACGTTAGTCTCTAGCATCCAGTTGGCAGTGGTTCTGGGAAGACAAGCCTATTCTTTGGGAGTGTCTGACCTTTGAGAGAACTCTTATATGTATTTAGGTTGATGAGTACTTCATTGATGACAACTATCACTAACAAACTTGGTATTGCTCAGATGAATGGAAATAGAACTTTTATATCCTCCTTACTCCTTTTAGCGTTTTACTGAATCATAACTTACTGTGATCATTTGGCTGTTATTGCCTACTGATAGGAAACTTCAGTGCTGCGGAGCAAGCTATTGGAGCATGCTAACCTTGTGAGATATGCTGAAAATCTTAAAATGGAGTTCATAGATTCATCAGCTTCTTCTATCCCTCAATCACAGTCAGATCCCTCTTCATCAGCACCAAAACAAGGTCCTTCAAATTGGAGTAAGTGATATGTCCCTGTATTTTCTTCTTTTAGTGGTGGTTTTATTTTATTTATTTTTTAAGGGACCTGTTGAATTCATGGATTTTTCCAATTTTTTTGTTTTCCTTCCCATTTGAGAAACTAGAATCACATTTCTTTGTTGGTGAAGCAGGAAAAGTATTGTGAGAAATATTCTCTTTCTGCACCTGTTTGAGAACTTCTGAACCTGTTTTCTGTGTTTTGAAGTCTTCCTCTCCAATCCTACACTCTTGCATGAATCTCAACCCATGAGCATTACTAGTTCAATCCCATTGGTACCCTCCTTCAACCCCTCATCCCTCTTTGCATCTCACCTTACATGTTAAGGCACGCTGCTCCAAGCAGGACCCATGGCATTACAATGTCATCCCCGCTACTTCCCTCTACTTCTCACACTTTTGAGTTTCAACATCCACCACAACCACAATGTTTATATAAAAGTTATCCAAATGTGGAGATTGGACTGGGAATAATGGTTGATTGGAGAGCCCTGACAAGCAATCGAGGGTACGGAGTTGGTAAGGAGAGGGGTTTACAAGTGATTGTGGTGCTGGGCCTAAGCGAGATGGAGGTGTCTACCTGATTTAGATGGTGGTGTGCATTTGAGGAGTTGGCCTCTTGGTGGCAGCTTTGCTGTGTTGTTGGTTTCTTTTTCTAAAGCCTATTATTAGATTCGTCACTGGAGTTTACTTTGTTATGATTTCTGTTCCACTTTTCCTTTTTCCTGCTAGTGTTGTGCTTTTCAAATTTTTGAAGCTTTACGGAACATGGGTGCCTTTGTTACTACATAAGTCTGCCTCTGCAAAGTGTATGCCATGCATTTGCTCTTTGAACTGCTAGCAAAAATCATCCCCTCATGTCTAGTAGAATTGGTTTTTCAAGTGTCTAACCAATGTTACATGGTCCGTTGTACTTCTTTATTTTCTCGTAGATTACTTTCTACAGTCCAGACAGATTAATAGCACTTGCAGTTAAGTGGAAGCTTATACTGGTAGGGCATCTCCTTCAATCTAGTCCTGCAGGCTTCTATGTTTCACTAGAATCTATTTGTTCTCGCTGCTGACAAACTTGCAGGGCCTCTTTTTCAATCTTCTCCTGCCCTTCAGACTTATTTAGTGGGTCAGCAATTTACAACTCGAGATAAAAAGTTGTACTCTATTCTATCGCTCCACTATCCTTCATATGTCTTACACTTTCCTATCAATTATTTTTCTGTTTCCTTTATCTTCTTCGTTGCACAGATACAATCCTTAATATTGTTTGTACATTCAGGTTCAAAACCCAAGCCCAAACCTAAGAGGGAAAAGACGGAGGAAGAAAAGAAGTTCCGAAGGAGGGCTAAATATTTTTTGGTGACTCAGTTGGTTGCGGTTTTAGTCTTCCTCTCCCTCCTCGGAGGATCAAATGATGCTGAACTGGAGCTTGATGAAGATGATGACGGTTTGAATTACGAATAAAATGCAGTTTTGATCGGCTTTCTGCTACCCTCCTAATGAGCATTTTATGTTCTTTTCTTCCTTATGCCTGAATTTTCAGGAAATTCATATGTATACAATAGTTTTCTTACAATTGTGTATCTGATCAAGCGATATCTCAAATACCAAAATATTTGGCAACTACTCTCCTAGAGTAGTACTTTTTGAATTTTTATTTTTTGTTTTTCTGGTTAGTCTATTATAGAACATTTGTTGAATTTAACCTTTTAGTTGATATGGTCAATAATTATTTCATGGTTTTTCTGTTTCCTCCTCTTCCTTGCAACTTGGTGTGCAAGTACTTCAGTACTAGGAAAAACTTTTAAAAACATTAGCCGGATTGTACGACTGTTATGTGGGGCCCACTGTTAGACTCAGGACTAACCCGCTAACGTTTTAAGAGCTTCCCCTGTTAATGGTTTTAGTTGACAGTGCAAACGTGATATCATAATTTTTTTCACCTGTTGATTTATAACATAATGTAATAGTTGCGCCTGATATCTCAGGCAGATGGGGTGACATAGAGTAGTTATGTAAATAGTCTTAATAACGGAGGGCCATTCTCACAAAAGCTGTGGGCCTCATAGTGTGTGGGTGCATGCGTCACAAACAAGTGTGGGGCTCATAGTGCGTTTACAAACATGACTCATGGTTATGATGTGTCGAATGGATTTTATACTTGTTGATTAAGTGTTTAATTTATTTGTTAAGTTGACACAACTTTTGTTATTTGACTTTTAAAATGTAATACTTTTTGATTATTAATATATATCTATTTTCGAACAAAGAAAAAAGGCAGTCTTTAACAATGAATTTGAAGGGATGTTTCGCCCTTTTGTCTTTTATCAAGACGGGTACCCAACAATCATTTAAGGGTATATTTTTCTTCTTTTTCTTTTTCCAAGAGGATAACAGAGGAAATTTACACTTACGTAAGCAAATATTATTACAAATGGATTTAGGATTTTTTTTTACAGTAGAGGTTATAATTTAATATTTATATATAAATAATTCTTTTTAGTGTAGAATACTTAATTTTTTAGATAAAAATGCCTTAAATATAACCCTTATTATCATATATGTACATTTGCCTCTAAACATCACCTTATATTCGGCTTTACATAACATGAGGAGTCAACTTGACGATTTTTGACAAGGATAGTTGTAGATGTTGGAAATTTGAAAATAGCCTTTGCTAGTTTGATGTGCTGTTTAGAGCAGCTGTAATCCTGTTACCTTTTTGTGTTGAACTTAATGATACATCTTTTTGCTTAGTTAGCAAAAAAAAAAGCATTTAGTGTCTTATGAAATTTGAGAAAAAGCCCTATCTATTCACGCACTGGTAGGTGGGGGCTTATTTATGTAATTCACTATTCTTGTTTGCACCTATCAGCAAATTCTATTGTCTGTTAGTAAAACTTTTCCGGTAGTATTATGAATAGCTACACTTTGCTTCTTTCTGTATGATAATATACACCTTAGTTACTACGCTCCTTGTGGGCAATAACAAGAGAGTGAAGAATGAACGATCCCCAAATAAAAAGAGTGATTGAGTCCTACTCAAATGAGCACTGGCGGAGACACATAAGGGTCAGTGGGGGTTGCAGCCCTTACTGACTCATAAAACAGTTAAAATTTATATGTATTTTTTTTTAAAAAAAAATTAGATATCTATGTATTTTTAGTTAAAAAAAATTAATTACCCCCACTAAAAAATAAAAGTACTCGTATAGTTTAAAAATTATGGATTTTAACCTCCACTGACCCATGAAAACGTTAAAATTTCTATGTATTTTTTGAAAAAAAATTAGATATCTATGTATTTTTAGTTAAAAAAAAATTAATTAGCTCCCACTGAAAAATAAAAGTACTCGTATAATTCAAAATTATAGATTTTAGCCCCCACTGGCCCATAAAAATGTTAAAATTTCTGTTTTTTTTTTTAAAAAAAATTAGAAATCTATGTATTTTTAGTTAAAAAATTAATTAGCTCTCACTGAAAAAAAAAGTACTCGTATAGTTCAAAAATTATAAATTTTAACCTCCACTGACAAAAATTCCTGGCTCCGCCCCTGCAAGTGAGTGAGTGAGTGAAAGGTGTGACAAAAGAGCGAGTTTGACTTGCGAATAATCAACAAATAAAATTGTGAGATCCATTTTCGTTGATAATACCATTTGATGTATTGGAAAAAACAAATTATGCAGTAGTGATTCTGCGATAATTTTGTAAGAACTGTGAGTAACATTACAGAACATATCGATCGGTTGAGATTGTAGAAACATTAGAGCATCAACAATATAGTATCTCCAACAAATACATAGCTCTTTCCCAATCTCAATAATGAATGTTCCGAAACTAATGCTCTTGATAACACAACAAACCAAAATAAACTTTTTTTTTCATTAAGTGAAGTCAGTAATATTGATCGACTGATGTTGTTTATTCTTGTCAAGAATGTTTTATTTGTTAGCTCTATACAAATAAAGTATATTTTCTATTCTTTTTACGGGATACTATATCTATATTTTCACAACTCTAACAAGCGTCTTAACGACTCAGTCTCATAACATACTCATTCAATTTTAAACAATTCTCCTTTATCTTGTCTTCAATCAAAATAACCCCACATTTTTTTATGTCATCTCGTTTTTAATCTTGTCATTCTCCTTAATTTCACAGCCTCAACCTCAGGCAATGTCAATACTTGGTTTAATTTTGTCCTGCCATTTTGACCATGCGTAGTGTAGCCTCCTGGTATGTTGTAATCGCACAACTACCATAAATTCATAGTTATAACCATTGTTCCGACAAAGAAAGAAAATAGTTATAATCATTGTCAATCATGACTTTCAAATTGGAAAACGAATCAGCATTCTCTGGTATCATGACTTTCAAGTTGGAAAACGAATCAGCATTCTCTGGTCCATAGTTGCTGCTGTCAAAGCACCCTTTCATGACATTCGTTTATGCGAGAGGTTTGTGGGTTTGACGCGAGTTCGAATCTTGCTGGTAATATTTCAGAACTTTAGGCCTTCTTTGTAAAAAAAAAAAAAACATAGTGGCTGCTGGTTTCTGTTGTATAAAAAGAGTTTACAGAGTTTGTTATAATGTGCGTCTGGTCTTTATCAAATCATTTTTCTTTTTAGTTTGGTCAAATTGCGTAAATATAGTAGGTAAAATATTTATGAATGTTGTAACAGTTGCTAAAATTATATCTCAACTATTTTAGTTCTGTTTACACTATAAAATTATTTTATACTTAATTATGTACATCTCATAATTAAAAAAATGAGTTGCTGCTTTTATTTCTCTTATTAAGCTACGTGGAAAAGGGAATGGATAAAGGAAGTTACGTAACCATTGTTGTTACATCCACGATTTGGAAAAGAGAATGAATAAGGCTACATTTTTTTTAATAGTAAAACGATTTTGTTAATAAAACATAATTACAATCTTAATCAATTTTGGATCGGGTAATATCTTGGAACAATAAAAGCAATAGGCGGGGAGGAGGGTTGGACATTCAATTAAAAGAAAACTCATTACAAATTTTTGCTTTCGCAATCCAATCACATGAATGGTTAGCCGTCCTTTTAATGCTACAGAACCTAACGAACGTAGATCCGGTCACAAGGATATCCTCCATGATAACTCTTGCATTCCAACTGGTAAGAATTGACTGTTTTAAGAATGACCTCGCAATCACTTTCGATTGTAATGTTTTGATTGTTGAATTGGGTTACAAAGAGACAGGCATTTCTGATGGCATATGCTTCTGCTTCAAAGGTTGCACCACTACATAACAGTCGACATTTGATAGATGGATACAAACTTGTCTTCTAAAATAACAAAAACATGGTACATCTCAAAATAAGGTGTTGTCTTCATTTCTCTAAAGTTACATAAAAAAGGGAATGAATATATATATATATATTTATATAAAAGCTACATAACCATTGATGTTAAAGAAAATGATACTCAAGAATAAAATCATTCTTTGTTCTCAAATGGAGTTGTTCTTATCGAGATACTTCTAAATCATGAAGACAATCAAAATCTATAATCAGACTCAAGTATATTTAGTCCACTTTCTATCAATGACCTCTCATGATAAAATTAATTAATTCATATATATCCCGACACAAAACAAATTTCAAGCAAACGGCAAGTTCTTATTTGTACCAAATTTCTAAAGCCCTAAGAGATAACCTTTTTAATCATCCGAAAGCATGACTATTCGTTATTTATGGTTATCAAATCTTTTTGTTTTTTAATCTTGAAAGTGATATAATGATATATATAAAAAATGAAATTGCTCATCTGTGGACCTAAAAAATATTGACAACATATCATGAAGATGGAGATGATTGCAATTGCTTTTCCTCATCATATCTTTTGTCCCCTCTACTATAAATTATGCAACTAGTCGTTGTTCTTCATGGTCCATGCCGTAGGGAGAAGATTAATTTTAGCCCTTTAAAGGTGGAAAGTGACAGCTCCCCACATTTGCAACACAAGAATTAAAGAATCTTGAATGTAATATACACTAGCCAAGCAATACACTTCTCGCCCTATTTCTCATTATTTTTGTGAAGGATGCGCGAGATTCGAAAATAAGGTCAAATTTATTTTAAATAGCAAAATAAGTTTTTTCGTCCTATTTGTCATTTTTTTTTTACTGTTATCACATTAAACAATCAGCAAGATTGATATCAGAAAAGAAAATTATCAGATTATTATTTTTTAATAACAAGGACTGTATCCTAAGTAGACCACATTTAGTCCACTTTAACGGTACAAGCCTAATAGTGTAGAAATGCGTCTCAATACGTATTTTAGATCAGTTAAAAATCAAATAATTAATATTTATGATCAGAATGTATAAATTCGCTTTGAGACTTTTGCACATTACAAATTGCTAGCTATAGTCCTATAGATCGCTACCAATCCTCTCCATCTAAATCAGAAAATGTGAACAGTCATGAAATAGAATGCAATTTTTTTTTTATATTTTAAGAGATACATTTACATTTTGGATTAAAAGTGTTTTTTTTTTCGTTTCAAAAAGACAAAATCAATTATAACCGAACAATTAAAGGCTTTTTTTCAGCACCCCACCAATCCTCACCATCTCATAGGTGCTGTCATATGAAACGACACATGGCACCTAATGCCACCACAACAAAGCATTCAGTTAGTGGTTTCTTTGTAATGCCTTTTATTATGCGTAGCCCATAATTGTTCGACAAGCGTCGCGGTGCATACACCTATAGCTCTTCAAACTGAATTCTTAAACGAGATAGTCACATAATATGATATCAGGACTTTAGTCTTGGGTTCAATTATCCAATTCTTGCTGACGATAATATCCATTTAATAAACAGTAAAACTGGTCACCTATTTACGTGTAATACTAAAAAACAAATCCTACATACAAATGAAAAAACGTGTTAAAAATAATAAATTTATCTTTAACACTTTTAAATTAAAAGCTCAATTAATATATAATTACTTATTGTTTTTGGTTATTCGTCATGGCCATGATCACTACTTTTAAGCCTAGCCAACAACCTTTCTCCAATATTGGCATCTCATTAGCCACATACAATTATTCTTGTGGATCCAATTAGCGTTCATCACCATCATTAATTAGTTCCAATATCGCACTAATGCATTATATAATTACATAATGTAATCTCATTTAGGATAAATCAAGCCATATTTTTATTTATTTGTTCAGTCTAATCGTGGGGCGTGACGCATTCCCATTGACATCAAGTATTAACATAATCACTTTGTAAAATTTTTGTTGTTTTCCATTTTGGTGAGAGTTCTTTTTTTTTTTTTTTTCTTGGTCAAATTTTTGTGAGAGTTAAAGATACTTTTAGGGCGTGACTTTTGAAAAGGCCCTAGCTAATGGATTATCATATCACTTACTTTCTGATGAGCACCCACTTTCTTCACGGAAGAGGCAAGCTTTTTTTTTTTTTAATCTATATTTATTCATAAAGAGAAAAAGTGGTTTCAAATCAAAATATTCTCTTCTTACTCATTTGTTACAATAAGGGTTCGTCTGGATTCATGAAGAAAAAGATAATAAAGAAAAGAAAATGATCAAATCATAAAGGAAAAGAAACGAGATCTTGTTTAAATTAGATAGGAAAGAACCATAAAAAATTATATGTTTTCACTATTTGGAATGAAAAAAAATTATATATATAAGGGAGGTTAACGTAGTTGTTTATTAATCAACCAGAAAATGAGAAGGGAAAAAGGAAGATAAGGACATATAGGCACTAAATAAAATTTAAGGTATAGGAGGGATAAGACCAATCCCGCTTCTCATTTCCCCCAATCTAAACATAGTCTAAGGGCGTGAATATTAAAATGATCGTTGCTTATTATAATGGTAATAGAAAAGTATCTTGACAAAAAAAAAAAAAAAAAAAAAAAGAGTCCATCATTATAGTACACTATTGGTTGCATCCACTTCCAATTTGATTATTCCCCATCTCTTATGTCTCTCGTAAGATTTTGTTTCCATAGACCATTATTTATGTATATCACCGTACCTTGAATGTACTTGCCTAAATCCAAATATTTCACTATGAATTTCTCTTATTTTATTTTAGTATCTTTTTCGATCAACCACTTGGAGATCAGATACGGGTTCGGAAAGATGACTATTGCCACCAAATTGTATCTTCGAAAACATTTAAATAACAAAATTATCTACAATCAGAATTGAACAAAAGATTATATGTTGACAAATACAAATGATGCATTTGAGACAATATGAACACTCTAACCAAAAGAAAATCAAAGACCATATGAACATTCGTTTCTATGGTGGTTAGAGGGCTATAGAAATCATTGAATATTGACTTCATTGTTTTGGAGTTCTGAATGACTTGTCATGAAATATTTGGTACGCAAAGATTTGTCTAGGCGAATCTCAAAAACTTGATTTTTTTAATTTTTTATTTTATTTTTGTTAAGTAAGTAATTATTTCATTCAACAACAAAACACACCAAGAAACACAATGAGATCTTTACATTAATCTATCCGTAATCTGCCAAATAGAATAGAGGGCCCTATTTTGTGCTCTATTAACATACTTACTTTGTAACGCTATATTATCTCTAACATTAAGGAGTATCATTTCCATAATTTAATCCTCCGAGCATGTACCAGTATCATGTATTCTTCCATTTTTTTCCTGCCAGATGTAGTAGACACTCGCACAAAACATAGTTCTTGCAATATCAGCCTTAAGTGTCTTCTTCGTGCAAATTCTGCAAAGTCGGGTAATCATTAAATCCCAAAGGGTAACAAGATTCTGCTCCTTAATAAGAGAAGTAAAGTGTCTCCAAATTTTATTAGTAAAGGGGCATTCAAAATAAAAGCGATCCCTACATTCTATCCCTAACCCACAGAAGACACAGTTTGCTTCCTTAGTGAGGCTACAATTTAAACACATACCCCAAGTGCAAAAACCATGTTTCAGGAAAACAGCTTTGTTCCAAATGAGTTCAACCCAATCCATTTTCCCTTTCTTTTCACCAATGCAATTCCAGGTAGAAGAAAAGTTAAATTCACCACTGCTACCTGCATACCTGCCAATAGCATCTTGGCAGATTTGGGGAGAAAGAGAAGCCGTCAACTGGTTCATAAAGTTAATCTCAAGAACTCGATTGTTACATGCTTAAAGATATCAACTTATTAAACTCGCAAGACTCTATACACTCACAATGATAGATTAAATAATTCTTGAAATAAATATAACAAACTAGAACGTCTGAAATCTACATATAAGTCAAGAATTCAAATCCTTCAGTTACACTCTTCAAAACTAAACCTCAATATATTCAATACTTAAATTCATTACAAAAACTTCATAAAGCAAAATCTAAACTTCTTTGTCAAAATCTTGAATTTACCCCAAGAAACTTAAGGCTCAAAGAACAATAAAAGATATAAGGCAGTCATCTATAACTTTACAATAATCAATATGATAAAGCATGACAATTATATCCGCACATACATAACAATAGCAAGCAGTGGTTGCTTAATAGCATGCTCACAATTTATATAGCTCATAAGGTTCAACATCGTGTCTTGAGTTAATTAATATTATCAAGAGGACCGGAAAACAAGATTCAATAAAAATAAAAAATAAATATCAGAGTAGACAATGAATTGAATAAAGCTTGTTGATCAACAATGAGTAGCTAAAGAACGATAAATCTAATTTACCTTAATAATCTTGACATCATAACAAAAATTAAAGCCTTTAAAGCACTAAACTTCAAGCAAATCTCTCTCTTTTTTTCCCCTCTTCTCCTAGATTTCTTGATTGCGTCCAAACATCATGAGAGTCTAAGGCTTTATGACTTGTTCATATAGAAGTTTAATCTTAATCCCAAAACAATATATTAAAAAATTTAACTCAATAGTAAATAATATTTTGTTTTCTAAAGTTCTATTCCTGTAGGATTTCCAACTACCCCCAAGTCTCGAAATCTTATTTTCTTCAAGGCATCGAAATTCCATTGCAGACTAAAATTTAGTACATTTTTGTTTTTCTTTTGGTACTCTTAAAAAATTAGGTCATTCAATATACAAATGCAAGGAACGTGATTGGGTGATATTCAAAATGATTTGAAAAAATGGTAATTTGAGGGCCTGAATTTGGTCTAATATGGAATTAATCTGAACTTCAAAACCGTTAAAAGAAGGGCTCAAACTTTCAAAAAAGGGGTATTTTACACACCCATTAATCAAAAAATATTAGACTAATATCACTTTACCCCCGCAATATATATAATACAAATTTTGCTCCTATATGTTTATTTTATATTACTTAACCTTCTTACTAGATTTAGTTAACTTTCTCGAAGTCATTAATAAGATACAAATGTACAAAAATACTAATATTTATATTTAATTTTTAATTTTTTTTAAATAAATTTAAAACTTCATACAATAAATAAAACAACAAGAAATAAAATTTTGAGCAAAATGTTACACTGTATAAACAGTAAGCATTTCTTAGCCTAATATTTATATTCTTTTTTAGGTTAATATATATCATTCTAATTTCTCAATGTATACACAGTGTAGCATTTTTTCCTTTCATAGTTATTTTGTCTATATCGCTTTGTCCATTGTATGTCATTTGGTAAAATAAGAGGCACTTTTTGTTACATTCATATAGTTTAAAACGACAACAATGAACAATTCTATGATATTGAGCAATATAAAATAAACATTGGAGCAAAATGTTGCATTGTGTATACATTGAAAGGGTAAAATAATATTAACATAACATTAATAACAATTTATCCTTTAATGTAAATACCATAATATTTTTGTCCCCTAATATTTATTTTGTGTTACTTAGTACTTTCGAATTATTAGTAAAAAAAGGATATATATATATATATATATATATATATATTTACATTGTTAATGACTTCAAGCGATATTTTTGTTGACTAAATCATGGAAGGAGGTTAATTGATATAAGACAAACATTAGGGGCAAAATATTATACTATATAGATATTGTAGGGATAGTGATATTAACTCGATATTTTCTAACTGATGATGTGTAAAATACCTTTTTGTTTTTTTCAAAAGTTTGAGCCATTCTTTAAAGGTTTTCAAGTTTATACCCTTAATTCCATATTGGACCCAATTTAGGCCTTAAAATTATCTCTTTCAAAAGAATTTATGGAGATATGAATATGATTTTGTATGACAGAGTTGGAAACAAGCTAGCTCTATGACTTCTATTTTTTGGTCATTACCTAGCTCTATGACTTCCGTTAGCAAGTTGATATGCTTTTTGTTCTAAATAAAATAAAAGCTAAGACTAACTTATGAAAAGGTATATATGATCCTTAAAATTTTGGTAATTATTGTCATAATTTGGGCGCTCAAATTACAAAACTGATTATTGTAAACCCACTTGCATAGTGTGCTAGTTAGATAGATATTTAATATCAAAATGTTGTCTTCAAATTTTCTATTAGCTTATTGACTTAATATCTTTTTTCATAATATGTTGCAATATCATAGAAATAAAAAAATGTTCTGAAATAGTTATTGTTGCCTTAATCTTTCAACAAAACTTCTTATGCATGGTATTTAGCATGACAACTGTTACGTAATTGATAAACTTCATGTAATTAAATAACTAAATTTTGTTTAGTGAAGCAATTTTAATTAGAACTTTTTGTAAAGTGATCACATCATTTAAAAACTTAAACTATTAGAGAAAGATTTATTATATTATCTTATTATCTTTAACATGTCCTTATAAATGTAGGCGCAGTTAGTTTCTGAGTCTTGTTGACTGTAAGTTCAATGGTTTTGGGTGGTTGCGTGTTTTGAACCCAAGACATTTAAATACTTCATTTAAAAGTTTAGAAATTTATATGAGATTCTTCTTCTTGTAAGAATGTCGACACACTAAGAACAAAAGCAATAATCTATAAGGGAGGACATTGGCCTACTTTCCCAGATAGGAAGCCAAATCAAATAAACTTTTCAGAAATCAAATTGCATGAAAATGTTCCAAAAGGCTGCTTGGAAGTGAAACAAGAATCTGTTGTTTCTGACAAAGTATAATTTATGGAATGGAAAGCACAAAAGTATAAAACCAGTACAATGCATGGAAATTTGTTTCCTCAGCTTGTCTTGCCATGATTTTTTTTTTTTTTTTTGGTCAAAGTCTTACCATGATTCGAATAACGTTCTTCTGAGTTCTACTTTGTAATCATAATGCCTTATCTATATATCTCATTTACATATATGGGCAGTATGTATACTAGCAGGGACGGTTCTACCCGTGAAGTTATAAAGACTACAATTTTCACTAATTTTATAAAATATTTTAATATTTTTTAATCTTCACAACCATTAATTAACCTCTCCTGATCAAATATCCTAATTCCGGCCCTGTAAGTTCAAATAAATATCACATGTACCGCCTCAACATATCAGAGTCAATTTGCATATGCCTAATGTTTACTATCCAATCATCAAGACCAGAGTACTTCAAATCAAACTGAGATAAAATTAATTGGTTTATTTTCAAAATTAATATTTAATTTCTTTCACAAAACTATAGCAAAACAAAATGAAGATAAGAAATTCGCCCAAAAAATTGGTTTTGAGAGCTATATTCCAAAAGCAGGGTTGAAAGAATTTTGTTTCCAAATAATATCAGAATGAATCTTTTCAGATACTAATTTGCTATTGTTTTTCAGGCACAAATATTACGTAAAAAAATTACAACATGTTCCATTTTTTTTTTTTAATTCCTTTTTCGAAAACCCATGATCCATGAATTGGCAATGGGACTCAATCATCAATTTGAGAGAACGTAAGAAAAATAAACGAAAATTAATGAACCATAAGATTGATTATTGTGTTGATGTAAGAAAAAAGGTACTCTAATAGTATATGATAATTTGACAAACTTGTATTTATTTTTATTTAATCTTTGAACTTCTGATTTATGGTGCTTTGTTTCAATTTATTTATTTATTTTTTTAAGATTCAGTAGATTAATCTAATGAAAATAACGTTATCTACCGAACATGTCGGGTCGGTTTTTTTATTTATTTATTTATTTTTTTTTGTGGTAAATAAGATATCGTATGTAGCTTTGAGTCAATTACTCAATATGTTATACACTATCATTTCATTCATTATATTGGACAAGTTTGAGAATGTTATTCACATGATTCTTGTGGCTTGAAGGATCCAATGCTGATTCTCGGGTTCGTTTGGTTGATGATGATATGCATCAATCTATATCATTGATATTTTGTTTTACGTAGATTATATATCTCTTTATGCTTTTCAGTTTTTATCAGGAGTATTTGAAATTCTACTATATCAGATAATCGAGCTTTTATAAGAAGCACATAGTTATTGGATTGCGACGTGACACGCACAATGTAAAACTAATAAAAGGAGACTGGAAAAAGAGGAAGACAATGATCCTATATGAAATGAACTCATACTTCTTTTTAATAATGAAAAACTCACACTACGTAAGATTAAATTACAAATCTCGTGTCTATTGAACTCAAAAAGTTTTTTCTAGCCCCAAAAAATATATAAATAAGTCCAAAAAGAAAGGAATACAAACACTCAAACTTTTTTTTTGGTAGTAACAGTCCACTTTAATTTGGGCATTTGCATTTGAATCAATTGTAGTATTTGATTTTAATGCGGTTGAGCCTGATATTCCTCAAAGTTAAAAGCAACACTGAACATGTGAAAAGAATAAAAGAATTTCATTTAGATCCATTCATCGAGATGGCTTTCTTCTCCGTAGGCTAGGGTTGTGTGGTAAATTAGCACTCTTTCTAAGTGAAAGATTCCCACATAATTTGTCCACAATGATAAGCAGGCATAATACTAAATTAAAGTGGAATCTCGTAATTATCTTTCTGCACTATTATTCCGATTTTACAGTTTGAAGTGCAACGGTACAATTTACACATGCATCAGGTTTGTAAAAAAATTAATCCTAATAGGGGCCAACGAATTTTAAACCCATGTTTTGATGAATTTTACATTTCTTTGTTGCCGACCAGGCTACCCCTAGGTGTTTGCTTTTTTCTCTCTTTCTTTGTCGATTCTTGTAAAGTTTGGTTTCAAATTGCAGATATTGGCTTCAACATCTTTATTAGTCAGCAAATCACTTTATTTTTCTTTTTTTTTTTTTTCCTTTAAATTTGTAAAGTTCATGGCAGGGTTGAACATCATATCCATGATGGCTTGCCTTTTCACGTTCTCCGTTGGGCAGAAATTCAACTTTTGATCACCTAAAAAGCTTCTTTCGTCTTTTGGCTCACAAAATATCAGCTCAAACAAAGCTTAGTGCAAGATCAACAATTTTCTCATTAACTCTGTACCGTCAATTATATACTTAACAATAAAATACTCTAAAAAAGCCCACATACGACGAAGATTTTTTGTTGATGTCAAAAAAGTCCCACTCCTATTAACATAGGAAATGTAAGTGGAAGCAAAGGATGATTCATGCATATTGATATGTCTGTTCCATTAATTTTTTTTTGAATTCTTACTTAATTAATTGTTTTCGATTCACCGGATCTTACCTTTTTTGAAAGGAGTCAATAATCTCATGAGTAATTATTAGTAAAAAGATTTAACTGTTACAGTTTAACAAAACCATTGCAAAAAAGTTTTAGTTTATACAAAAGTTTTTAAACCCATTGTAATAAGACACCTATTAATTGGATTTTTATTATTTTTTTATTTTTTATTTTCTCAACAGGGTTGTAAAAGAGTTAAAATGTTGTAGTGATTATACATAATAGACTACCAAAAACATCTAGCTAAGAAAATTGTCGTTTGTATAATCATAAGCTAAATGGCTTCGATCTATATGAGACTTAAGAATCATGTGTCTAATCCTAAAATTAATTGGTATAAGATAAAATAGATTAGAATTTTAAATGTATATATTCTAGCAATAAGAAGTCTAGATGTACTTATACTGATCATTATACCGAAATTCAATTTTAATTGACGTATTGTAGATCGTTCCTGAACCAACTTCTTTGGCAACTCAATATCGAGGCTGGTATCACTCACACATATATGTGTATATATATAACTTTTACACCAATTGGTTAGTCGTAAGGCTTACAATGGGTAAGTGACACCTAAAATCAGTTACGTACCTTAACAAATGCCTCATGGAAATCGAGAAAAACAGCGATACGTTACAATAAAGGACAAATCGGTGTACGAATAATTATTATACAGAATCAGCTTTGCATTTTTATAAAAGAATGGTACCATGACTTGAATGTGTCACCTCTAAGTCCTCTCTCTGCTACTCACCCTCTTTTTGAATGAATAAGGATAAGGGTCCCTTTTCTTTAACCATGTCTCGAAAGAAAGTAGTCAGGCTTCCTGCTCGGATGGATGGGACAATAACTTCAAGCTGGCGGAATAAATTAAGGAGATCTGCCAACGAGTGTAAGCAACGCTTTCTATTGTCCCATTGGCTCTATCCATTCATTGAATTTACATTGGACTAAAATAATCTGTACATGATCAGTAGCTTTTGTTGAATATAATAAATAATATAATAAATCCCTCTCTAACAACTTAACCTTTTAGATGAGTTAGTCACTTAACAGCTTTGTCTTCATGATGATATTCTAGGGAATTATCTGCAGCATTTTTATCACTCTTATACTCTTAGGGTCTTGATGATATTCTTCTTGCCTTTGCATACCAGATATGCAATTTTCATAGTCAGATACGAACTCCACAAAGCAACTAACTTCAGAATATCTTTTTTCTTTTGGAAATTCATTTCTTAGAACAATACAATCCTCTTACATGGATAAATTATGACTTCAAATATTAGTATATATGTATATGATTATGAGCTATTCTGCGTAATACATCTTTTCTCGGATTTATTAGTAGTTACAAAAAATAATTAGACGCGAAAGCATTGAATGCCCAGTGACGAAGTAATTGTACTAGAGGTGAGCAAAGTGCAACAATCGATTCGTACCTAAGATTCTTCATCGAAGAATACCATCATTATCATCACCGGACCATGGCTAGATACTATGCTGGACATTCCCCATAATCCGAGGAATATCTCGATCAGAATCTGCTGTCTGATTAAAACTCTAGTCATCTAACCTACGGAGCTGCTCTTAAAAACGTATCGTGGGCCCCACAATTATTTGTGGAGTATGCATCACACACGCTGGTGGACTCACGCTGTGTGAGAGGGACATCAAAAACATCCGCACATTTTTTTTTTAGCAAAATCCATAACTTATGTTTGTTGGCATCTGATTTTTTTATTTTTAATTGTTGTAATGTATATACTACACGTCAATATGCAATACTACCCAGAAAATATTTTCAAATTTGCTTTATCTTTCTCATATGTATGAAATTTCACAAGAAAGACTTCAAGGTGTTAATTAAATAGTAATGGGTCTCCCCCATGTTTACCAAGCCTATAATTGAAGATTGCAAAAAAAAAATCTGCTTGATAACCCAAGATTATTTCGTCTCTACCATGTCTACCTTGATGTCAATAGGTGTCCGAATTGGACAATTTTAGTCTGTCGCAACGTCTTGATAGTACTAGCATGAATGATCCCCCATGGCTCTCCTAATTCTGTTAAAACAAGTTCATAGGAAGGGTGCAACATCCCTAAGAATGATTGTAGAGTAACCTTTTGAGCTATTCGTACTGCTGTATCAGGGTATATCAAATTTTGATTATGCTTCCTTTCAAATTAAAAAAAAAATCAGTAATGGGTCTAGTGATCTTGTTGAATATTGAAACGTGCTATTTTCATTGTTTGATTTGTTGGTTCACACGGACGTGGTAACTAGGTAACTTCAACCAAATGATTGCTTTGAGAGTTTAATTCATATCATGAAAATATTTGTATCTAATAAAATATGAGTAAATTGCTTGCCGCCCCCCTGTGTTTTGTTTGAAATACTCATTCACCCCCTGTGTTTTTAAAATAGGCTCATTATCCCCCTGTGATTTTCAGAATGTAGCTGACCCCCCGCTCCGTTAGAAAAATCGTCTAATTTAACGGCAATTGTAACACACGCGCTTAAAATGCGATTTTTTTATGCTTTTGGTTAAAATAAATTCTTTGTTGGACAAAAATACCCTTTTAGTAAATTGCTTGCCGCCTCCTGTGTTTTTCCTGAAATACTCATTCACCCCCTGTGTTTTTAAAATAGGCTCATTACCCTCCTGTATTTTTTCGATTTTAACTTTATGTAAGGGTATAACAATCAATTAACTAATTTTGTAACGTTTGCTAACGGAATAAGCGATTTTGGGTGCGTCAGCTTAATCGATAAAAACACAGGGGGGTAATGAGCCTATTTTAAAAACACAGGGGGTGAATGAGTATTTCGGGCAAAACACAGAGGGGGCAGCAAGCAATTTACTCAATAAAATATAGTAATACGACCCCTAACAAAATAAGAAAATGTTTTTTGTTTTTGATACAACGGAAGTCTAATCGAATTTGCGTCGAACTCGTAAACCTTTTGCATAATTATCATGCATTTAGACAAAAGAATCTTTAGCAAACAAGAAGAGGTTGCATATATATATGTATGACTATCATATATGAGAATAGGATACTTATCGATGTTGATTAAAATACATTATTTAGGGTATTAAATTTAACAGGAAAAGTTTCATTTGCTCATTCTGAATAATAATAATCACTCTAGCCAACGTTAAAGCGTTTGGAAATTGTATGGGAACATTGAAACTTCTGCTTAAACATTCAAGCAAAAAAAGTGGTTTTGGAAATAAATCAAATTAGTGGAGAAATCGAAAGGGACCTCTCCAAATTACAAAAGTGAATGAATAAATCCATTTTTCACATAATTTTGCTTCGTGAGTACACACTTTGAAGTGTGTAATAATTGACCCAGAGCACAAATTCGACACTATATATCCAATAATAACTTCTTGGGAAATGTTACCAACGAGTTAAGATCTGTTTGACCTAGTTTTTAAATATTTAAAAGTAATTTTTGTGAATTTAGAAGTTAAAATTAACTTGTTTGGTCTATTTCTGAAAGAAAGCTAAAATAGAGAAAAACTAATAAAATAATAACTCCGATTTGGAGCTTTTTAAAAAAGACTTTTACAAAACTGTTTTTACATAGTGCTAAAAATTATTATTTTTTCTTTTTTAAATATACTCCTCCATATTTTTTAAAGTCCAATATTGAACTCATAATTTCTAAAAACCCAACATTGATAACATAAGTCAAACAATTAATGATTTTTGTTTAATATACTTCTAACCAAAACTTTACTGCTGAAAGTTCTACAACTCAAAAGTAAAAATTTCACAATTAGGCCAAACAATTAAGTTAGTGATTTAAAAATTAAACAATGGAAGCCTTGAAAAACAGTGGCAAACAATCTTTAGGCTCAGTTTGGTCTAGTTGTGAAATTTTAAATTTTGAGTTGTAAAGTATTTAGCAGTAGAGCTTTAGTTAGAAGTGCTATTGAATAAAAAATCATTGATTGTTTGGCCTATGTTGAGCAATGTTGACCCTTTAGAAAATTGAAGGGTAATGTTAGAATTTAAAAAATATAAAAGAGTATATTTGAGAAAGAACAAGAAAATAACTTTCCGATTATGTAAAAACAGTTTCGCAAAAATTTATTTTTAAAAACTCCAATTTAGAGTTTTTTATTTTTCACCTTTAATTTTTACCTAAAAATACTTTCAAAAATGAGTCAAATAGATTAGTCTCAATTTTTTAACGCACAAAACATACTTTTAAATGACAAAAGTTAGATTAAACAGACGCTTAATAGGATAATCTCATACGTGGATATGTTATTCATTTTCATTATGTTTGGGCGCAACTTTTAACGATCTCCTCCTCGAAAATTAGCACCCTCTATTTCCCCAAAGCAAAAATTGTACCCTCAATTATTAAATAAAATAAGATCTGACCGCCTGAAAAAGTCCAGATTTAATAAATATCGCGAAAAGAAAAGGGGAAAAAAAGGACTAACTACGCTTTGAAAAATTGGGACTTTTTCTTGTTCTCATCTATATAGTGTGCGGATAGACAAGTCTATGTTCTTTCATTACATATATTACTTATCTTTTTACTATCCAATAATATACGTTGAGAGGTACTAATAGTTACACAATATGATTTATAACATTGAAATAGATATAAATTAATCATGTTTAAAATAAATTACTCGTCATTAAAAAAAAAAAGAGCGGATGGACAGGAAATTAGTTTAGACTAAGCAAATCCTTTCGCCTCCTTCCTTGCTGGCTAAATGGACAATGCTCTTTGTATGTGAACGTGAAAATATTCACGCCAAATGGCAGATACGTACAATGATACTTTCCAAAATGCATTCCCAAGTTTTTTCAAGTAGATATTAACCAGATGATCAGATCAGGAAATGCA
Organism: Ehretia macrophylla; assembly: GCA_037974665.1. NCBI lineage: Eukaryota > Viridiplantae > Streptophyta > Magnoliopsida > Boraginales > Ehretiaceae > Ehretia > Ehretia macrophylla. Next base: position 34,466,662 of record CM075771.1, read on the forward strand.
TTACAGTGGTGGAATCAATAATAAAGGTTGGGGACACACTAAGAAGTACTTGTTTAACTTCTTTTCATATATTATTTCCCGAATTATCTTCTCAGATGTAATTTACAAACTTTAAATTTTGACTCTCTATAATTGTAACATTCGTTACGGATTTTTAACATGAGATAAAGTTTTAATTTGTGTTGTTGTTGTAAAATATATCACCCGAAAAGAAATTAAACAAATTTTTGGTGTGGCTACAATGATCAACCTTTGAAATATGTGATGAATATCTTAATTATTCTGTTGTGACCCACATCTTATTTTGGAATTCTTACTTGTGGTTTTCTATTTTGCTCACCACTTTAGCAATAAAGTGCAGTTGGTAAAATGAAATTAACACGATTTGCCTTTCTTACAGAAAGTGCAGTTGGTAGGCCGGGGGTGCACAATTTGTTTAACAATATTAGCAATACTACATTTAATTAGACTTCTTTCTGTAAAAAGTAATAATTCTAAAGCAATTTAAGTCATTATCACACATGCGATAGAAAAGAGCGATTAATTTTTAGTCATTTCTCCATGAGGATAAACAAGCAATAAATATCCTTCGGAGATGTCAAAATTTTATTTTATTTTATTTTATTTTTTGATTCAGAAAAAATCTAAGATCGTATAATGTAACTAGTTTTTTTTATTTTATTCTCTATAAGTCTCTTTCAGGCTGAGGATCTCACGTAGATGCTTATAAAATCACTAGCACTTGTGGTGCCATCACATGTGGATTCCAATTTTTATTAATTCTTCAATTGATTCTCGACTATTTGTTCCTCATCCAAGACATGAGAAAGGTGAAGCAATTATTCTCTCAAAGAAAAATTTTAGTGAATTCATTTGAAAATCTTTTAATTTTTAATATAATAGGGGACGAAATTGTATTTCAAACTCATAATTTTTAATTACAATAAATTATTACGTGATAGTTCCACCCAACTCTTGAGTCATCAATTGGAGTATCTTTCTTTCCATGAATTTGTCCTTTTCAATGGAATTGCTCCCCTCCCATTTATAAAACCCCGCCCCATATATGCATGCCTTATTAAAATCCAAGTGATCTTCAACACTCTTCTTGCCAATATAGTTATCACCTCCTTCCCAAAGCCTACCCTCAAGATATTCAGAATCTTTCACTGATCAAAAGGTTTTCTTTTCTTTTATCATGCATAATCTCTTATATTCTCAGTGATGGTGATTAACTAAGTATAATTAAACACTATTTGTGATTGTCTGCAGGAATTGTTCAATCTACAAAGGAAGACATGGCTGCTATTGACAACAATGCAGCTATGAAGTTGCAGAAAAGCTACTTTGATGTGTTGGGGCTTTGCTGTTCATCTGAAGTTCCTCTTGTTGAGAGGATTCTCAAGTCTCTCGATGGTGTCAAAGATGTGTCAGTCATCGTCCCAACCAAAACTGTCATTGTCATCCATGATAGCAGCCTCATTTCTCAGCTCCAAATTGGTAACAACACAACTAACTTTCACTACGTACAATTAATTTATACCAATCCTTTATTTACTTTAATTTTCTTTCTATTTTAGCAACCATTAGGAGGTTTTATCATTGCATGCACCCTTATCATTTATTAAAATCCCCAAAAAATTATCTCGTTTTGGTTTTGTTAAAGACAGGGTGGATTCAGACACCCAAATTTAGGGTGTGCATTTATATAGTGAAAGAGATTAAGATGTGTACTTATACAAAGAAAGTATTCAATATAATGATTTAAAATATATATATATATATATATATATATATATATTTTTTTTTTCAAATTGAGGGTATGCACAAGCACACATTCTTTACAACATAGGTCTATCCCTAGTTGAAGATAAAATATAAATATAACAAACCCCCTTAATTTCTAGCAACTTATACTTTTAGATAAGCCGACAAGATAGTGATTTGATATGGTATCATAGTCAAGTTACTGAACGACCTTACATTCAAACCTCATCTACCCATTTAAAAATATATTAAAATTATCTATGTACAAAGCTACACAAGCAAAAACGTGTTGAAAACAATAAAGTAATAATATAACACACACTCTTTCTTTTAACTTAGTAATTTGATAGTTTTCTTTATTTATTTCTGTTGTTTCTCTTAGTCTTTTTGTTTCCTTTTCTGTTATGTATTTTCCTCATGCAGTATTCACTTACCATTTATTGAGGAGAAACGTTTAGGTTAACATTTCCAGGGAAAAAAACAGTGGGGAAAAGAAAAAGTATTACAAAGCAGATATAACGTGTGACTGTTTCCAACTCGAAGAAAACGTACGCCTCATACACATGATTTGTGCATCGTTTGGTGTCAACTTTTTCTATGTTGTCTGAGCGGATTGTGATGATATAATGCATAATACAATAATAGGATTTTGGGGCATGGCCAAATAAAATTGTGCAACATTCGTGACTAAAGGTGGGCTAAGAAGAGCCTAGTGGTAAGCAGGGATTCTCGTACACTGTGAATAATTAAAGAAGAAAAATTATTTATATATTTTTTTATATAAAATCAAAAAGGCAAATAACCATAAACTTAGGTTTGAATCCTTCATTCTAACTGTTATTGGGATCATACTCTTGATTGAATTTATAAATGTTTTGTGTCGAGATGTTGTACTCCCCGAGTTTTAGTTCACATTTAACCGTTAGGTCAAGCGGTGGAATGCTAGTATACCCATTGTAAGTGGCGGAGCCAGGTACCCGGGGTTAGGGGGTGCACTATAGCGATAAGTCAATAATAAAAATTTGATGACGCCCATCTATGCATAAAACAAAACTTAATTTAAGCATATTATAACATAAATGAGATTTTCAAGTAACTCCCTCTCATTAAGAAATTATTTTCTAGAATAGAAAAGATAGAAAAACAACATAACTCTATATTTAAATTAAAGATAAAATCATGTTTCTACAAAGTGGCTAAAAATAATTATTAATATCCTTACAAGTTGGAATAATTTATTGGTGCTTTCATTATTCACTTTTCTAATAGAACAATACAAATATTAAGTAAGTTTTGCTTTTGGAGTTTTGCACTTAGTTTGTTCGTTTGTATTAAGTTTTTGTTTTTTTTTAAAAAGCAATGTTAAATTACTAATATACCCTCTCAATTTTACAAACAATGAAGGTGAAACGAAACCTTCTTTTGGGGTGCAGTGGGGGAAAAGTCACGTGCACCCCTTGGGACAAATGTCTCTCCGCCCCCTGCCCACCGTTGGAGTATTTACCCTATAGTGGAATTTAATTCGATTTTTGTATTACAAATTGATTGAACGAGAATGTTTTTTTTAAAAAAAAATTTTAATTAAAAAAAAACAGAAAGGTGGGCTAAGAAAAGCAAAAAAGAAAGATTGATTACGTGGTCCACTTTGTTTTTGGTGCCAGCTAGTAGTGATTGATGATTCGTCATGGCTTTTTTCTGCCATGAAAATGCGCATGTCTGTTAATCATGTTGATAATGCACCTTTGCTCTTCAATAATGCTGCCTTTTATTAAACCATCTCCATATTTTTGCTTCTTTTTTTTTTCTGTGTGGATGTCCCTATTAAAAGACCGAAAATAGTACTGGTATATATAAAAGGAAAGAAATGATGCACTCATATCTTCATTACATTGGACGTTAACTCTAGCTAATAAAAATGTTAATAAAGTCTCCATTGGTTAGCTAGAAAGATTCGTTGTAACTTTTTCCCGTTCAATTGGCTCTTTAAAACTCCTATTGAGTTTTAACACCTCCTTTCTCATGGTATTTATGTGAATTTAGCTAATCTACAATTCTTTTATCTACAATTATATATAGGGTAAATAGCATATTATTCCCATGTATTTTTTTAAAAATACACAATATCCTCTTGTGTTTTAAAAATTAGCTGATTACCCTCCTATGATTTGTTAAAAATAGCTGATTACCCCCTTATGTTTTAACAATTAGCTGATTACCCCCCTATATTTTATAAAATTAGCTAATTACCCCTTTGTGCTTTTTAAAAATTAGTACTTTTGTTAGAAAATGAAATGGGACAATCAGTTACTTTTATAAAATACAAGAAAGTAATCAGCTACTTTTAGCAAATCACAGGGAGACAATCAGTTAATTTTTAAAACACAGAGGGTATTGTGCACTTTTAGCAAAACACAAGGGGATAATTAACTAATTTTTAAAACACAGGGGAGTATTGTGCATTTTTAGCAAAACACAGGGAGGTAATACGCTATTTACCCTTATATATAATATTCATCCCGATTAATACCACGTGTCCAAATATTACATACGAACTATATTAATCTTGCTAATGTAAATCTTTACTGTTTAATGATATTCAATATTTCAGATTAGAAAGAATATATATATTAACTATTGGTTTACTAGAAACCAGGTCTATATCAGATTTTTTTTTTTCCTGAAATATATGTGACTGAGTTAATAAGAACATTGTTACTAATTATTCAACTTTGGACTTAGTAATTCATTTTTTTTTCTTTGGTATTATTGACGTCGAAACCTTGGTTCGAATTTTGATTGAAATAAGTCGTTATTCGACCATTTCACCTAATTTTTAGATATAATTTATAATTTCTTTTTTTTTTTGGCGAAATTGTGCTAATCTTTTGTTGGTTTTTTATTGGATACTTAATTTACAGTTAAGGCACTGAACCAAGCTAGGTTGGAAGCAAATATAAGAGCAAGCGGGGACAAAAGTTACAAGAAAAAATGGCCTAGCCCATATGCAGTTGCTTGTGGTGTACTACTTTCGCTTTCATTTCTCAAGTACTTTTACCCCCCAATAAAATGGCTGGCAATTGGAGCTGTCGCCATTGGAATCATCCCCATTTTTCTCAGAGGTGTAGCAGCAGTGCGCAATTGCAGACTTGATATCAACATTCTTGTTCTCATTGCAGGTATCTATATATATCTGAAAAATTATTATATTAGTTTGAATTGATGAGTTAGTTTTTCACATTGTTAGTGAAATCTACACGGATGAGTTTTACTAATATATAAGAGATTGATATCAGTACGTCCTGATTGAAATTAATTTTTCTTATATATTTTATTATCACTTGATAATATTCTGTAGCTAACTAATTAAGACTATGATGATAAGGTTGTATTTTCAAGATGGATGATGAAGACATTAAAAAATAAAATAAGTTGTAAGAATAAAAGATAACATCAAAAGACGTGAAGTATATCTCCCGGCAGCATATTTTGAGAATCAAGAATCAGGTTTGGGTTAAAATGGTGCGTACTGAAAAAGTCAAAAAGCTAGAAGATTTGGTCAGTTGGTCGACCCCACTCAATTCCAAGGAATATGATAAAGTAAAATTTAATAATTATAAATTGTTTATTTAATTATTACGATATGATAATATAAAAAAATTATTATTTTTTAATTTCATTTATAGGGATCAAAATTTCTATGTGAGACCGAAGAGGAAGAATAATTAGTCTTTCTTAATACTTTTTGTTTCAAATGTTCGTTTTCCAAAACTTTGCCTTTCTATTATATGAATTCAGGTGATGATCAGCATCAACATCACTTAATTAGAATTGGTTTCTATCTATCCCAAGTGAGACCGGAGGGAAAGAAGCCGTCCTAAGTAGTACTGTAATTACTATTTTTGTATATTCACGCAAGAAAGATACAAAAGAGAAAAGGGAGAAAAAAGACTCCATAAAATATCTATAATACAAATAGAGTAATGTTAGATGTTATTTTATTTTTAACACTCAAATATTTTTTCTTACGTGTATGTCTAGAACTTAAGAAATATTTTTATTATCTCTCTTTTTTTAACATGCCAACTAAGTATATCATAAGAGATCATTTTTAGTAATAAAAATAAGATGATGTTTAACATTACTCGTAGAGATTATAGGTTTGCATCTGCTAGGCAAAAGCCGTTCTTAAAAGCCGATACAAAGGACCAAAACCCAAAAAAAAAAAAAAAAAAATTATCACATGAGTTTTGTTAAATAATATGCTTTTCTCATTAGACCCTCAATATGTTATACTTTTTCGAATTTGCGTTTTCTCATATCTTATAACATTATAAAATGATAGTATAGACAATTTACTATCATTAAATTTTTCTGTTTAACGTTATATCATTATTCTCCTTCATTTCTCAATTCTTGTTGCTTGAATGCGAAGTGATCCAAACCTTTTCCTTAAAGAGGGCAGAGGAAATAAATAACTTCCAACCTTAGTTGCCAATTCCTTTAAGTATGTTAAGCTACTTTATTTCTGTCATCCACTACATTTCTTAACATTCTACTATTCTTTTTGTCTTTTTATTCAAGAGTACATGAACAAAGTAATTTAGTGCCCAAAAAGCTTCCAATTACTCAGATTTTCCTCATGCGGTATATAAAATAACTTAGGTATCTTTCGTATTTAAAAAAAAAGAAAAAGAAACAAATATGTTAGAACAAGCAAAAGATTGTGCATCTTTATTCTTTGTTCAGATACCTTTGTTTGGTAGAGGTTCTTTTGCTTGTTTCAAAGAAATATATATATAAAAACAAGCAAAAAAAAAAAAAACCGATACCAATTAAATATATTTAAACAAAGACTAAAGACGCACAATATTCAGTCAATTCGATAAAACCTATATTTATGGGCGAAGATGAAGAATTCACTATAATTAAGACTTAAGAGATTAAAAAAAATTAATATCTCTTAACCCCAAATCCAAAATAAACCTAATTTTTGCACACTTAAATATAGGGCCTCAAAGATAGGCCCATATCTTCTAGTTGACGAATTAGAGCTCACAAAATAAACCGTTCAAAATCGTGACGGTTGATGAAATTTTTAGGATATTTTAGGGTTTAGGCACGTAGGGGCGTTTGGTTCATGAATTAATTTTTTATTATTGAATATTCTCTGGAATGTCATTCTCAAAAATGTGATTAAAACTGTTTGGTACGTCAAAAATATTCCTAGAAATATTTTGTCAAATTTTTATAAATAATTTTTTGTTATGTTTGGTTAGACTCAATATTCTTAGGAATCTTAAGCAATTTTCCAACAATATTCCTAACTCAAAAAAAAACTAATAATTTTAATTTAATTTAATTTATTTTTATTTTTATTTTTTTATTTTCTAAATATTTTTTATTTTTTTCTTTTATTCTTATTAATTTATTTTATTCTTATTCTTATTTATTTTATTTGTTTACTTCATCTTATTTTATTTTATTTTTATTTTTATTTTATGTTATTTAATTTTTTATTTAAATTATCAAATGTTAGTTTAGCTTAATATTTTATTTTTTCTAAATATTTTAATTTTTTACTTTTATTTTATTTTATTCTTATTAATTTTTTATTATATCTTATTTTAATTACTAATTCAATTTTATTATTTATTTTTAATTTTTAATTTAATTTATCTTATTTTTATTTTATTTTATATTTTTTTCTTTCTTTTTTTTTTTTTTTTTTTTCTTTTATTTTATCTTATTTTTATTTTATTATTTTTAATTTTTATGTTTTATTTTTAATTTATTTTTTGAATTATGTTATGTTATTTGTTTTAATTTTGCATTTTTTAAGATGTGTATTTCTGTCTTTTACTTTCTCCAAAACATTCTACTACTTGGGAATGTAATATTCTCACCCCTTCACATGGGAATAGAAATTAAGTAAATTATGAGAGTATTACATTATCAAGAATATGATATTCTCGAAAATATTTTTTTATTCCGTAAATCAAATATGAGAATAACATATTCTAAACTTCATATCCCTGAAAATCCTATATGATTCCACGAACCAAACGCCCCCGTATAAAAATTGATACTGTTGGAAGCTGGAGAAGCGTGTACTTCAAATTGATTGGTATACTTATATATGGAAAGGACAAAATATCGCGCTAAATAAAGAATTACCCCTTATGGATTACCGAAATTTATTTGTATCTCATTCTGGTCATTTTAATATTTAGAATTAAAAAAGAATGATCAAATGATGGAAACAAGATTGTGAACTTGGAATTTATTTATTTTTATAGATTTTAATATTCTTTTAGATGGAAAATATTAGATTTGTTAACTTATAAGATGAGTTAGAACTGTATGTTTTTCTTGTCCAAGACTTCAAACATTGTTGCTAATGCATTGGTATATTGTACAGTTGCTGGATCCATTGCCTTGAAAGATTATTGGGAAGCTGGCACTATTGTTTTCCTATTTACAATAGCTGAATGGCTAGAGTCAAGAGCAAGCCATAAGGTACTCTCAACTCGGACTTTTTTTTTAGATTAAATGAGCAAGTGATTTTATACAGTTACTTCCAATAACTTTCAATATATAATATTCAAGGTCTATCCCATAACACAATTTGTAAAACATACTAGACGCTTGCCCTTGACTTAATATGAAGTGTTAAATCATTCCCCTTGAGGACGTTATATTTATTGTAAACCCTCGAATTTACAATCAAGATTATGAGAAGAAGCCCTAAGATTCATTTATTTTTTAGGTAGATCATTAGTAACTTATTCTATCTTGAAGACTCAAAGGATAAAGAGAGTGGTGGAAGAACTAATGGTTTTTATTAGCGGAGATTAGCATGGTGAGGGAGAAGAGGATAGAGGTGATGGTGTTTTCAGAATAGATAGGGTTGAGCCCCCCTTAGGTTTTTCTTAATATGATTATTTACATGAGTACTCTAATTTGTGGCCCAAGCTAGGTCTACTTTTACATTGGCTCAAGCTGATCCGGACCTAATTAGATATATGAAAAATAAGGCCTAGATCGAGGCCAAATTTTGGCAACTACATTTATATGAATATTGATGTGCTACTTAACATAAAGAAGATTACAAAATCATACATTATAAGTGGATTTCTTGGTAATGTTATAATGTTAGTAGGGAGATCTAAGAACATTGAACTGTTCTTGTTATAAGGTTATGAGGGGATTCAAATCCAATCTTTAAGCATTTTTTCTTCCCCCATGGTATGGGCTCCTTCAATCTAATTAATTTATTTCCATACTTACGTAGGCCACTGCTGTGATGTCATCATTGGTAAATGTAGTACCTCAACGAGCAGTCTTAGCAGAAACTGGTGAAGAAGTGGATGCTGATGAAGTGAAGTTGAACACCATTCTTGCAGTTAAGGCTGGTGAAATAATACCAATTGATGGGGTTGTTGTTGATGGGAATTGTGAAGTAGATGAGAAAACTTTAACAGGAGAATCTTTTCCAGTAGCCAAAGAGAAAGACTCCACTGTATGGGCGGGAACACTCAACCTCAATGGTAAAATTGCTCTCGTTCGTAATAAATTCCGAGCATTGCTACATGTCATCCCTTCATCCAATCTTATTTAATAGGATTTTTATCATAATACACTAGAGCTTTGAAATTCAGAATTCATTATAAGGATGAACAGGGTGATATAAAATATTACTCATCGATTCATGATCTAATCAATGACATGTCTAGTTTGTGCTGACTCATTCTATTCTTCTTCAGGGTATATTAGCATAAAAACTGCAGCTGTGGCTGAGGATTGTGTTGTGGCTAGAATGGCAAAGCTTGTAGAAGATGCACAAAATAACAAGTCTAGTACCCAAAGATTCATAGACAAGTGTGCCAAATATTACACACCAGGTTGGTAAATTCTAAAGCTAGTTTGAGGTAGCACCAGAAATGTTTGTCTACAACGTCTGCTTATTTCTTGGCTAAAGTAGCTTTTCCCATGGCCAAACATACTCCATTATCAATTGTTACTGAGTTGTGTTGGCTTCTTTAGCAATGATAGTTACGTGGTCATCTCATCTAAAAGCTTATGTTGGTTTAATGTCTTTAACATGCCCCCTTACGTGGAAGCAAGGTTTTGTTGAGCTATACATGTAGTAAACAGGATGATAGTGGCGAGTTATATCTTTTGTGCTTCTTGAAAAAGTGATAGCTTGATTGTGAAAGTTATCTTTCTGCTTATTGTTTACCAGAATAATTTCTGTTACTTCAATTTTTGTGGTTAATTTATCATTCAGGCATATGAAAATTCTGTATCTAGATTGATCTATAACATTTTGCAGTTGTCGTGGCTATGTCTGCTTCATTTGTGATAATCCCTGCTGCACTGAGAGTTCCTAATGAGAAAGAGTGGTATCGCTTGGCTTTGGTTGTGTTGGTGAGTGCATGTCCATGTGCACTTATCCTCTCTACACCTGTTGCAATGTTCTGTGCACTTTCAAAGGCAGCAACATCGGGTCTTCTGTTTAAAGGAGCAGAATATCTCGAAACTCTTGCTAAAATAAAGATCATGGCTTTCGACAAAACAGGGACGATCACTAGAGGAGAGTTTGTAGTGACAGATTTCAAACCTCTACTGGATGATGTTGGCTTGAATACCTTGATTTACTGGTAAACTTTATTCTACATTGTTTTTCCCTTTCCTGTTGAATCATCGTTTACACTGTGCGCCATTGTATTTACATATCTAAGAATCAACACTATTCTACTACCTTGGATTCGTGATTTAATGAAGTTGAGTACATTCACAGAGACAAAGCTGCCAATTACGTATTTAAAGCAAGTAGACAGCATGAGCTAGCCGTTCAAATTACAACGGTTCTAGTGACATTACAGTATGCTGATTGATGAAGTCCCAGAAATTATGCCTACTTGTTGAATGCTAACAGAAACAAAGATAATATAGTGGAAATGTTTCATCGATGGAATGAACTGATATGGTGTGAATGGCATGCACACTAATGATGCTATTAGTTCAACAGGATTAACCTAGACTAAAATCTAATATCTTGAGTGGATATTTCAGGGTTTCAAGCATTGAAAGTAAGTCAAGTCATCCAATGGCATCAGCATTGGTCGACTATGCACAATCACATTCAGTCATTCCAAAGCCGGATAAAGTCGAGCAATTTCAAAATTTTCCAGGTGAAGGGATTTATGGAAAGATTGAAGGGAAAGAGGTATATGTCGGGAATAAAAAAATGTCCTTGAGAGCAGGGTGTGCCACAGGTGAATAACCTAACCTCTAAATCTCATATTTAATTCGGCAACAAAGGTCAAGATGGTCAGAATGAACTGACATGGAAAGTATTGTCTGAGTTGAACAAGTCTCTTTGTCAAAAGTTAGTGTCTGTCTCTCTGAATCGCTATAACAGAGAAGCAATTATTTACAAGTTTTTTTTTTAGTTCTCCAATTATCTATTTCGATTGAATTTGCAGTTCCAACGTTAGAAGATGATACTAGAGATGGAAAGTCGATTGGATTCGTATTCTTGGGATCATGTCCAGCTGGAATTTTCAGTTTATCTGATATTTGCAGAACTGGAGTGAAGGATGCACTCAAAGAGCTGAAAACGATGGGCATCAGAACCGCCATGCTTACTGGAGATTCTGATGGAGCTGCCAAACATGCACAAAATCAGGTATTTGAGAAACCCAAAAATTATAATAGCTTTGGAATTTTTTGGCTCAAAATCAATGCTCATATTGAGTATTGAATTGCTCGGATTATAGTCAAATTTCAAATACCAAGTGGAAGTTTAAACAAAATTTGGTGATAGACGGATGAATATGTTTGCAGTTAGGGGGCGCTTTGGATATTATACATGCAGAACTTTTACCAGAAGACAAGGCAAGAATCATTCAAGAATTTCAGAAGGAAGCACCAACTGGTATGATTGGTGATGGCCTCAATGATGCTCCAGCACTGGCTGCAGCTGATATTGGCATCTCAATGGGTATTTCGGGCTCAGCACTCGCAACAGAAACAGGAAATGTGATCCTCATGTCAGATGATATTAGGAGGATCCCAAAAGCTACACGTCTTGCAAGAAGGGTTCGAAGGAAAATAGTTGAGAATGTGATCTTGTCCATATCTACCAAGACTGCCATATTGGCATTGGCCATAGCAGGTCATCCACTCGTTTGGGCTGCAGTGCTTTCAGATGTTGGTACGTGTTTGCTGGTGATCTTCAACAGCATGCTACTTCTACAAGGAACACATAGACATGGAAGAAAATGTTGCAAAACTGTTGTTGCCTCACATGTCCACAAAAGTGAATGCACAACTAGTTGTCACTCCTCTCATACTCATCAACCTTGTCCTGATATTGATAGTCATGAGAAGCATGAGCTAAAAACATGCTCTTATGATATGCGCGATGAAGAGTGCCAGTTGGGCCCTCTAACTTCAAACTCCTGTGGGAACAACACGTGCTCGGGATCCATTGACAAGCATGGTTGTCATTCGCATAATAATCAACTAAACGAGGCAAAAGGCATGGATCACGGAAGTTGCAACATTGTTGTTCAAGACAGAGGATCATGTGGTGGACATGATCATGGTTGTCTAGATCACTCAGCTCCCCAAGAGGAAAATGAATCTGCAAACTCAATTCAAAGGCACAGTGGCTGTGCAGCAGATGGTGAAATCCATGACACAGAAAATTGCAACCATATCAGCCATAGTTTGACTGCTCATGACGATTCTACTTGTTCTTTAAAAGTAGGCCAACTCAATACTTCTAACAATAACTGCAAGGCAAACTGCTGTACAAGCGAATCCAGTAATCAACTCAGGGACGAAGAGATAGGGAACCTAGTTAGAAAATGCTGCAAGTCTAAACCGTCAAATCAAGAAGTTCTTTCCAGGTGCAAGAAGCATGGTACAGAATGCGGCGTACCAGTTCGTTCAACCATTAATATCTTACGAGGTAATAGCCACGTAAACTGCAACGCTGTTAAGGCCTGTTCCACCTTAGAGAAGAGACAGATTGGTGGATGCTGCAGGAAGGAATGTTGTGCTAAGAGCGCACATTTAGGATCTAGTTTCAGAGGAGGCCTATCTGAAATTGTGATTGAGTAGATATGCATTTAGCTGTAAGAATCTTACAAACTTAATCTTCTTGATCTCCCTCTAGCTGAGCTAGAAAAATTCTGTAGAAATTTTCTCTGGTCGATTATTTATCGAAAGAAATCAACCAATGATAAGTCAGCAGGCTAAGGGGTGATTTCATAGTTTACAGTTCACAAAATTGTTTCATATGGAAATCTTGTTGTACCATCTACCTAAATGTAAAAATTAAAAAAAAAGAAAAAAAGAAAAAAAAAAATCAATTTCAAGAAACAACAATTTTGTTCTTGAGTTTCATTTTTCCAAGTTTTTCACCTTCTCTCTATTTATTCATTTTTCTTGTATCACATCCAACTTTTGACTAGCATTATCCAGCTAGTTAATACATGAATGATACATTGACAAAAAAAAATACATGAATGATACTTTGTATTGCTTTATGACAACATATAAAATTGTGAACTATATTCTCCACAAAGATATCTTGTCTGGATGAATAAATATAGGCATAATGGAGTTAAGCATTTGACAATTATTGAAAATCCAATCACTACAAATCACCCATTTTCACCCTAATTACAATCACCCACATAAATAATTTTAAAACCCCTTCCTAATCAATCTTTCCCTTATACCCCTCCCAATCCAAACAAGAGGATGGATTTGAAAATCCCTCCCCTACAAATCCTTTCCTCCCAAAACCTCCAATCCAAACAAGCCTCAAGATTATAAATTATGTGGTGTAACGGTACGCTCTAACACATGTTTCAAGACAATTTTAAAGAGCGTGAATTCAAACTTAAAATATTTAACTACAAAAAATTGCTATCCGACTAATCCATCTAACTCTTAAGAGCTATTCATTTGTCAAGTTGGTCCAATCCATTATTTTTTTTCCCTTTTTTCTTTCTTGGGTAGGCACTCAAAATCCATTGCACTTGCAAATCATCTCTGACAAGAGACATGTATGTTTGACAGAAATTATTCTTATGTCTTGGTATGTATGACCAATCTATCCCATCGAGGAGAGAACAATTCGCATCATTATATGAATTCAGGCATTGGTTAGATTCGCATTCCACATTCCAAGTAATCTTCTGGAGAATACAGTCTTTATCTAAACAAATGCCTTGAGCGTTTGAATTTTTGTCAGAATCTTTTACTTTTTTTTTTTACAGAATCTTTTACTTAATATGATGCTTTTTCAACCCTTTTGCATACGTGCCTCTCGAACAAGAGGGTGCTTTCTAAAAGGGTCAAAATCATTTTAGTTCCTGAGATTTATTTTAAAGATCAAATTGGTCTTTCAGATTTGTAAAAAAATCAAAAAGATCCCTCTAATTAACTTTTGTTAGCCAAATATTAATAGTCCAATGGTTGACTGAGTTAAAAGACCATTATATCCTTAGGCAACATATATTATAAAAGAAAATTACAATAAAAGTCTAAATCAGTCTAAAAAAAATATCATTCACATACTTCGGGTAGGAAAAAAAAACAAAAACTAAAAAATATCAGTTCAAACATAAATAAATTAAAGTTAGTAATATATCGTTAAAAAATGAACAATTATGATTCATTCTCTTTTCTGGGCGGTACCTTCATTGTTAATTATGTCAATGATAATTGTTCATTTTTTAACGATATATTACTGAATTTAATTTGTTTATGTTTGAATTGATATTTTTTAGTTTTAGTTTTTTTTTTCCTGCACAAATGTTGTGAATTATGTTTTTTTAGACTGATTTAAACTTTTATCGTAATTTTCTTTTATAATATATGTTGTCTAAGGATATAATGGTCTTTTAACTCGGTCAACCCTTTGACTATTAACATTTGGCTAACAAAAGTTAATTGGAGGGACCAATTTAATCTTTTTACAAATCTGAGGGACCAATTTAATTTTTAGAGCAAACCTCAGGGACTAAAATGATTTTTGCCCCTTTCTAAAAGGTGTTATAGTACAAGTGGTACAGTGTTGATCAAATACAAGAAAATTATTCAAAACGATTGGTTGTTTATTGATGTGCGTAAAAGAATAAATATGGACCTCACTTGTGTTTGAAGAATAAATGATTCATTTAACTGATGTTGATCAGTTCTAATATGATATTCAATCAATATAAGTTGATTTATCAATATAAATAGAAAACTTTACAACGTCACAAGCATCTTTTATGGGGCATATGCATAAAATGAATTGGAAAATCCAAAAAATTATCATATTGTATAAGACGAATATTTATTTTATTCGTTTCTTTAATTTGACATTGTAAATATATTTACACAACTTACCATTAAAAAATATTAAAATATTATTTAATCATTGGTGTAATGCCCCTCGAATTTTTGTTTTGGACCTTGGGTAAAATTTGACTAAATTAAATTAGTGTGGTCCTAGGATGTGATTATAGAATTGATGGCTAAAATATTTTGGCAAGAAAGAATAGAATTATGTTATAATGAGACTTTTCTAATCTGAAAATTTGATCTCTATCATAGATTATTCAATATCTCTTTCAGTCTAAGACTAGGGTTTAACGGATTTGAATTCCCTAATAACGTTATTATAAAAATTGATAGTAGTGGAATAATAAGGCGGTTATTTGACCTTTACACTCAATGTTTAGATCATTTCATCTTAATCATATCATTACTCTACTATCATTAATTTTCATAATAACCTTATTATGATATTAAGGAATCTAAATCCTGGGTTAACACCTTAAAATTTTCAATAGCCCCCACGCAAGAAAGAAAGAAAAATTCCTGCGAAAACCAATGGCCGCATGTGTTAGCTTTGAATCCTTGAGTGCCCAGATCGACATCAAACGTGTAAGTAATTTTGTGTTTTTTATTTGTTTTGTGTTAATGGAAATTTATTAATCGTCTGGGATTGGAATATTGCACAAGAATCGAGTGTGAACGAATTTTAGTAATTGCGTGATTATGGGTTTTTTTTGTTCGACAAAAGTAAATTATTTCATTCCACAATCATAACAACTTTACAGCAAATGTCCGTTACGGGAAAGTCAAAATATACAAATGTTCTATTTTTTACAAAAAAACAAAAGAAGGTATTTTCTAATGTATTTGAATATTTACGTTATAAGCTAACTTTGCTCCTAACATCCGAAAGAATTTTTGCAATAATTTGCTCTTCAGATTGGGGAGTGGCTCTAAAGACTCAACCATTGCGCTCAAGCCAGATATTATAAATACAAGAATTGAATGCATTTCTAATAATCACAGCCTTCAAGCTCCGTCCTTTGCTGAATGCGCTAAGCTTATCAACTATAGTATTCTAACGAACAATCAGATTTCCACATCGAAGTTTCTTGGCACACCATTTCCAGATGCGGCAAGTGAAATAGCATTCAAAGAAAATATGATCACGACATTTTAACCCCAAACCACAAAAAACACAATTAACATCAGTGATAACACCCTCATTAAGATAGCCTTACTTTAGTAGTAAGCCTGTCAAACAAAGTGAGTCATGTACAAAAACTTTGTCTAGAAATAATAATTTTATCCCAGATGAGTTTATCCCAAGTAACCTCCTCACTCCTTTCACGAATTGACTCCCAGGTGGCATGAAAGTTGAATTCCCCAGAAGAACCCATCGACCAAATCACCTTGTCCTCCAAATCAGCTCAAGGAGAGAAGTTAATAAAGGCCTCGGATCCACCGTAATTGGTTCGGCCAATTCCAGTGGTTCGCAAAAATAAAGTCTGGCACTTTCGAAGAGATAAATTCAGCCAGCACCTCAATGTTGAGGGATCTAGCAACATCCCACAGTCTCCCACACGACAGTCAAGGGTCCCAAAACAGGGACGTATGACGACCATTAATAACACAATGGCGAATGAACTTACTAGCTAAATGTCTAATTTGAAGGAGATTGCGCCAAGACCAAGAAGCATTGTTTGAAATGTCAACACTCCAAATGTTTTGGCCGTCAAGTTGGACACGATTCACCCAATAACCCCAAAGGAGATTATGGGTATTTATATAGACTATAATAATGCATAGATTATATGTGTTATGAACATAATAGGTTCGTGAAAGATAGTAAAATCTTGATATTTTGAAGTTTAGATGTTAATTTATCAAAGAGGTAAGCAATCTAATCTTTACCTTTGAAAATTCCCCAATATTGTCCCTTTTTTTTATATTATTTTTGAAGTTATAAAGATTATTTAACATTAAAACTATATTGCGAATATTTTGGAATTTTTAGCATAAACACGTCTGGCATGAGAAGCTTTATAATTGGTTTTGCCTTCAGCTGTATATGAATTTTTTATTTTTTATTTTTTATTTTTCTATCCTCTTTACAATTGATTTAGATGTTCTTTTTACTTGCCGCTTATTAATATGATGTGGACTGATACTTAGTGTCTTATATGCTTAGGATCTTGTTTATTCTTAGTCCATTACATGTTACGTATGTACGACTTTGACAATATCTTGTGAGATCCGAATCCTATCCTATAAGTAGGAGGGATGATATTAACCATCCACATGAAATTTTAGTTTAAAATGTTAATCTTGAAATTAAAACATTGAAAATCATTAGATGAATTAATGAAATTAATCTTTACCGTTCATCTCAAAATCCAAAATCTTCCCCAAATATTTCTCCTTCCTTATTTCTTCTCTTTCCCCTCTCTCACAGAACTCAACTCAGAGTGAAATGGTGAGAACCACATAAGTTTTGAAACTCGACTCTAATTCAGTGTAGTTGCATCTATTCTTTTATGTGGGAACAGAACCCTAAAATATAATCCAGTAGGCAAAAAGTATGGTCCCCCTCGTAGTTGCATACATAGGCGGCGAAGAATTATCAATTGAAAGGTTCTCATGCTCAATCAATAAGCAACACCTCCTGAAAGAGAAAAAGATTCTAGGTCAAACCATGGCCTCATTCTATATCGCCATATAATTGCTCTTTGAGTTGAACAAAACTCATATACCACCCGAAAAGAAAAAATACCAAATGCTCTATATTATTTCATAAAAACTGTATTATCATATCACCACTATTGATAAAATTATTAGGGAATTTAAATCCATTGTTTTACAAGCAGAACACCAATTTTGAGTTCAATTTACTGCTGTCAAAATACTAAGATAGCGATTGGTATCATTGAATAATTTTAGACAGGAATGGAATGAGTTAAATTTTTAGATGATATAGTCACTTAATAGGAATGAATTTGGAAAATGATATGTCATATTTGGTATGCTCTAGAAATGAAGATAAAAATAGATATATTGATTTCAAATCCATGTTTGGTAGTCATTATAACAGAACAGTAATAGAAATGACTTACATAAAATGACAAGAATTTCTTGTCATTTTATTGATATAGATATATTATTATTTTTAAAATAAAAATAAGCATCATATTAATAATAATGGTTAGTTTGAGGCATATTATTATTATTATTATATTCATTTTATATTTATTTTTATTATTACTTATTTTATACTATTATTGTATAGTATTTTCTATTAAATTTTACATGACTTATTATTTATTATTTTATATTTATATCTATAGTATATGGCACTATTATTTTTATTTCATTATTTTATACATATTATTTATAATAATAATAATTATTATTGTTATTATTATTATTCTTGTATTATTAATTTTTTTATATTTATTATTATTAGATTATATAGTAGTATTATTATTGTTATTTTTTTAATTATATTATTTATTTAATAATAATAAATGATACTAATAAATTAAAATAATAATAATTATATCAATAATAATGTTATTTGTATAATGTGTAATATATATTTTTTAAGGGTATTTTGGCCACTTCCAAAACACATGAGAATAGCAGTAAAAGTTCATTCCAAAGCACATGAGAATGGGCTATTTCCATATTTTTTGTCAAAAATGGGTATTCCCATATTCATGGGAATGAGATTACAAAAGGAATGAGATTCCCAAATTTATTCCTTTATATCAAGCGTGGGAATTGAGATAAAATTACGCTTGATATAAAATTAAGAATACCATTCTATTTTCAATTCATTCTCACATACCAATCGCTATCTAAGAATTAAATATCATCGTTTTGATGCAACAATGAGGTGTTAGGATTTCCCATGTGGACTAAGGAGATAAAGAACAAGTCGATCTATTATCCCCCATTGAAATATTAGGAGAAGGCTCAAGACTTTAAAAGTTTATATTTTTAGATCAAGATTAAGTTCTACACGTATATGTATATATTAAGGCTCATTATCTCTTCTAGAAACTCCCAAGACTTGCCATAACATGAGGATAATTAAATCGAAAGCCAGGAATGAGATTCGGCTAATTGCTAGATCAATAAAGTGGCTATGTACACTATTGCCTAATTAATCATTTGCATACTTATGGAAACTCAACGGCATCAGATAATTTATTTCAAGGCTATCGGAAGGGTTTGTAGTCGTCAGTAGGCTGCTAACCATCTTAAATTATGTAGTATATTATATTAACATTATCTGAAGGCTCTCGAATCATTCGTGTAACTTGATTAAAAGTGTTGAAGATAATAAATGTTATAATAAATCAATTTTTAACGATTTAAACTTTTAAATGAGATGATCATTTAATTAAAAGTCCTCTAAACAAGCTATGATTTAATTTCCCTGCCTTAAAATAGTTCTAGATTAGACAAGAGTAACAAAATATATGTGATGGAAGAAGATAGGTTTGAATTTGAAATCAGTTTTGACTATAATAAGTTATTATCCAACCACTCTATCCAACTCTTAAGACATAAAGAAAGTATTAGATATCATACTTTATTACGAATAAATATACTAAGATGCAAAATAAAAATAAACAGAAAAGACAAAGTTTAGACCATCTTCAAATTAATTAATATACGTGATAATTGTAGTGGCTAGAAATGGATCTGGGCATGTGCAATGGGCAAGATCGTGGTGTGAGTCCAACATAAGAGGGCCGAGGTCTAGGAGAGTGCCCATCGTAATAAAAAAAAAAAAGAAAAAAAAGGGTTGTGTGGTTTAAAGCCGAGCAATGTTAATTGTGAATTCTTAAGGTCTACAATAATGTTATTGATGGACACTTTACATGTAGAAGTAGCGTGTGATAAGGTGAAAAACGCAATAGATAAGAAGAAAATCAATGGACAAGGTGAACTACATAGAATAATAGAAAATAAACCATTGAGGAGGGGGGACTGGGCGGGGGGGACAAAGATAAGTGTAGATATGCACATGTTGACTTTCTCAATTCCAAAGAAACCAAATCTTGTTGATGGCCCCAAGCAACATTGCGAATGAAACCACTTGCTTATAATATAATTCAAAAGAAAACCATGCCACTTTTTTTTTTTTTAAGAGAAATTCAAGACCGTTCAACACATATTAAAGATGTAACCAGAAATATTCAAATTCATAATTTTTCTCATATACAACAAATAACATACCACTTGATCAAAGCCTAGTGACAGACCATGCCACTTTCCCATTCTCATATTTTATTAATATGATTCTATTCCCACTTTTTTCAGAATTCAAGCATTTCAACCACCAAGACCCTCTTACCTCCATCACTGAGGGACCCCCAAAATATCTATGTATTGGGCCAAAAATTGCTCATTACCATAATTGGAAAGTTTTGGATATGCTTTGAAGATATTGGGTTGTGTGTTGTCATTTGCTCTGGGGTGGCATGGGAACCATTTGCTTCTTTTAGAAAGTTGGCCAGACAGAGAGTATTTGTGGTCACATGCATTCAATTCCCAAGCCTCTCCCATAACCGTTCATCTCACCATTTTTTTGCCTATAAATACACACACAATAGCTTGGTAAGGTGTCAAGGCACATAGAAATGTGGATGAAAATGGCAATGCTAATGTTGTTATGGTCTATGAGCTTTGCATGAAGAGGTAGAGAGTGGGTTGCAGCCAAGGATGACTTGCCGGCATTTTGCAATGCATGCACTCTACAATTGTAGACAGGCCGGCAAGTTTGTCCTTGGCTACAGTTTGCTTTCTTCTTCTCATGTGAGGCTCTATTGACCTATTTGTTATCATTAAAAGCATTGGCTTGATCTGCATATAGCCACAACAAATTTGCAAGTTGAAGGCATGATCATCATGTAGTTGAGTATGAGGATTAATCATAGAGTTGACAAGCAAGTGGCAACTCTTTATGATTGCCCTCTTCATTATGTATCCTCTTTCTTTGAAATCCATACCTACCGTTTTCAAAATGTGTACGAAATGTTTTGGTCCACTTGAGAAGAATCTTATTTTAGAAATGTTATAAAACGGAATCGTAACTTTATCGAACTAAAAACTTATTTACTTTGTTGTTACTGCTTTCGCAACTTCCACTTCTTCTTTATCTATTGAACTCTTTCTTTTATTTTTTTTAATGGTAGACTATTTGAGCATTCTAATCTTATTATACAACACGACCTATAACTATTATACTCTCACTCTAGGAAGTGAATACCTGAGAATAAATCGACATGGAAGCCAAGAGAGCCATTGGGGGTATTTATAGATGATGGAATTTTGTAGAGAGTTGTTTTTTTCATGTCCCTTAATTCAAATTAACACTACTCTTGAGACAAAACATTATTTGAAAGAAAAACTGCAATTATTAATAGAAAATTAATGTGGGTGCTTATTTATTTTCCAACAAGAAATGAAGACCCATGGAATGAATAAAGTACGAGTCGCGCTGTCATATATTCAAATTTTTTAAGGAATAACATTCGATTGTTACTCTATAGGATAATAGTCATTATTAAATTGAATGAGGTAACACAAAGGTAAGTCAAGAGACATTGATATTTATGATGAATATTAATATTAACATATTCTCCTCGTACTCCCTAGATAAGTTGCTCTCCAAATTATATAGAATTGATCTTACCAAGTTCCCATTTTTCAAGTCTTTTTTTTAATTTTATTTATTTTCTTTTTAATTTTTTTCGTGTGTGTGCGCGTGTGCGTAAGCGCATTGTGGATGACTGACGGTTGAAGAATCTAGCTCAGCTAGCTCTTTCTATGTGTTTCATCTATCCAAAGGTTTTTTTTTATATTTATTTTTGTACATTTAGCAAATTTAATTATTGGATAAATCTTTTGGCATAATATATATATACCTTCCTTCACCAATCAATCATGCATGCATAGTTTTAGATTTCTTATCGCTGGAACTATTGGCAGTATCTATGAGCAACACATAAAGAAGATTAGCTTTTTCGCATATACAAAATGATGAAGATATATAAAAAGGTAGGCGTTGAGATCTCAGATCTATTGCACGAGACGATATAGATTTATAAGATGTGTATAATCAAATATAGTTGAATAGATTTGCTATATATTCAAATGCAAAAACCAAAGTTCTTGGTCAGATCCACTTAATTTGGAGCATCGAAAACTAATTACATGTTCAAGAAAATAAAAATAAAAGAAAAACAAACAAAGAGTTGAAAATAAACAAGTTTCATTCTCCCCTTCTATCAACTAAAATGTGAAGAAAAAATTAAAAATAAAACAATGCCTGAAAATCGTTTGAAATGTACGAAATGACATCAAACTTAATTAATTATGTTAAACAACTTTAAAGGTTCTTTAATTTGCCCAATTAATAATATATTTCATATTTTTTATAAATTAATCTTGAAAGGAGAAAAAACTTATGGTATACTGCAGTTAGTCAATCCTATGCCTTTGACATAGAGTTGTCAGCATGAGCTATATATCAGCAGTTCATAAATTTTTTATACGTAATTTACACTTGTCTTGCCATGTTAAATTTAACCGAACCCGAGATTCAGAAGTAGCCTAGTAGTGGGTTACTCCCCCTAACAGTTAAGAAACTAAGATTCGAATTTCATGAAGATGAGGAGTAAAAGAAGAAAAAAAAAATATATATATATATATCCGAACTCATCTAAAGAAAATAATTGAACGAATTTTATTCTCATTGAAGCAAAATACACTTACATTAATTCAAGACGGACACGTTCTTTAGCATAAAAGATGAGCACGACAATCTAAAACATTAATAAGACCTAGGAATTGAAACCTTAACTTCAATTTCACCACTTACAATTTTAATTATATAGAATTGTAATAAAATGATTTATTTTCATGTATTGATTTGAATGTGGCCTTTTTTTTCCCCTCATTTATATTCAAAATGGGGAGAGATCGATTTCATTTGAATATCTTAAACTTGCACCATCTAATTGCATGTTGAATTTCAACCACTTTATAAAGTTGGCGTTATGTCTCTAACTAATTGAGCTTGAGTCTTTACGTCACTAAATTTAAGCCAGAACATCGATCACAAACGAAGGAATAACTAAAATATAATTGAGCAAATAAGTTGTAGAAATGACCCCATTAATTATTGAAAAAAGAAGAAGAAGTATCTAAGACCACAATTAGGCGTTTGGGCATCACTTTTTTAATAAAATAGTTTGATACTACCAGATTTTTTAGAACAAATGAATTTCATAAAATTTTGTAGAATTCATTTGCAAATCCAATTTTTGGCGTTTGAAAACACCCTTTTAAAAAATGAGAAATTCAAGATTTGTAAATTCTGAATTTTCTTATACTTTGCCTAAATATTTGCTCAAGAGGTGAAATTTTCAAATCCATGTTTTCTAAATCTGTTGCTCATCTTCTGAGGACAACATTGCCCCCAGGTTTAAGAGATTGACTTTGGCTAAAGTACAAAGATAAATAAAATAAAATAAAATTATTACTTCTTTCCCTGTTTCTCTTTCATTAAAAAAAAAAACCTCTCTCATGGTTTTACCCTTTCTCTTAAGATTATTTTTTCATATTCAACATATGGTTAAATTTAAAGTTATTTTATCTCGTGGAATGTAGGTTTATTTTATAATCTTGAACTAATGGTTGAAATTATGATTATTTTGTATTGTTTAACTTTATTGAAAATTTT
The DNA here is from genome assembly GCA_037974665.1 of Ehretia macrophylla. NCBI lineage: Eukaryota > Viridiplantae > Streptophyta > Magnoliopsida > Boraginales > Ehretiaceae > Ehretia > Ehretia macrophylla. The sequence goes on from CM075771.1 coordinate 34,490,534, forward strand.
TCTTTGTTGCTTTTTTTGGATAAATTTATGATAATAGCGCAATAATCAATAATAAAATGAGATAATAACCTATGACAAGCCTAATTTCAAAATAATAAAAGGGCATTTAAGTAAAATTGAAGTATTAATTCTAATTTCACATGTATTTTAAATGCAATTTGTATTTGCAAATAGCAGAATTGATTTAATAATATTTTACAATTCTAAACAAGGGAATTTATTTGTAAATACTAATCATCGCGGAATTCATTTATAAATCAAATGAATTCTACAACTCAAGTACTTCCAAACACTATATACAACTTCATTGTTATGTTTTCTTTTTTTGGATGACGTCAGAACTCAAATGGTAGAACTGGACTACCAACTTATAAACTCTCAAGTGCAATAGTGCGACCCCACACATGCACTAAATCAGTAAAGAGCGGAACTCTAGACCAATAAGAAATATCAAACCTATGATCTCATAGAAATAATTTCACCTCAATACTGATGGATTATGCCCTTGGAGGCAACCTCATTGTCAAGTTGAAAACCAGAAAAATAAGAATGACAAAAGCAACGGCTGGGCCAATTTTCTTGCAAGTTGACATCAATATTGGGAAGAAAGGAAAATTGTACATATAGTCCTTATTATTTTCTTAAATTTTAAATTTATCTCTATTATTCAAAATTAATTAATTTAATCTTTATTATTTTTTTAAAAAATTCAAATTCGTTATTATTATTCAAAATTAGCTAATTTAGTACTTATTTTTAAAAAAAAATCAATTTACTCATTATTTTTCAAAAAAATTCTATTTAGTTCCTGCACGTGACTATTATTTAGAGATTAAATTGAAATTTTTTAACAAATAATAGAAACTATATAAGAATGAATTTAATTTTTTTTTAAAAATAATATAAACTAAATTAGTTAATTTTCAATAAGAAAAATAAATTTAAAATTTTTAAAAAATAATAGGTACCATTTACTCAATTTTCCCTTGGGAAGAACATCATGAGAGCTTTATTGGAATTGCAAATACTAAATCCAAAAGCACAGTACATAAATAGTAATGATTGTGGTGTGGCAAGCAGCAGCTTTTTCCGTGGAATGCACTAAAGCCAGCTAGATCTTCACAATCCTAGAAAGCAATGTAAAAGTGCAATTAATCACGTTGGTGTTACCATTTAATGTAATTTAGATAAAATCATTTGATTAATGTTTGTCTATGTTACTAGTTGCCATGTTATAATCACTCAAGAGTCAAATAGAGTAATTAGGTAGTAACTTATTGTAATTTAAAGTATTAAGTTTAATATTGTATTCCTATCACATATAATGTTTAACTCTTGATTGACATAGAGTATGGCGTTGAAACGCATTACTAGACCACATAATATATAACCGTAAAATAAATCAAATGTAATTTTATTTAAAATAAATTGTTCCTCATAAAAGAATAAAAGAAGTGTGGTCTATACAAACTGAACTGAGAGACATCATGCATTATGGAGTTTTAAAAAACTATTCAATTGTTCAAGCTGTAACAGTTTCAATAACTTTGTAGGGGCCACGCAATTGTAAAGGTTGTAGAAGGTAGAGATGTGTTTGTCAAAGTTTTGAATTCGCATAAAGTATTAAACCAAGATAAGATATATATATATATATATATATATATATATATATATGGATTTTATAACTTACCTTTTTTCTATTTTGGTAAACCATCGCACGCTTTTCATTCCAAAAAAGATTAGCCTACTTCAATCATCTGGAGCAATACATACTCTAAAATCCAATTGAATAACCTAAAACATAACAATCAAATGTCAGCAACAAGCTAGTGTTTCAAATTTCCATTTTCTCCTACATTTGGATTTTTTTTTTGAATAACGTGGGAACTTAGTTGGCGGAACTCAATCATCGAATTATTCAGTCGAACGCGATCACTAACTGGTAAACTCCCGATTACAACGGTGCGCCTCCACACATGCACTACGTTAGTTAAGAGCGAAACTTCCGAACAATAAAAAGTGTTGAACTCATAACTTCACATAAATAATTACACACCACTACTGTTAAATCATGTCGGCTTCTCCTACATTTGGATAGAACCGTAGAATTGAAACATGCATTTTGGTAAACAGCAAGATTATTCTAACACAAGACTAAAGTCACAAGCCGGCATCCAAACCAATCATCATCTGCTTGTCTCCCATAAATAGCAAGTAGGACCATTTTTGTATGTTTGCTTTTTTGAAAAAAGTGGCACTAAACCAAATCATAAGACATTAACACCCTTGTATGTTTTTCTCCTTTTTGGACATGCTGTTGCTTTCTCAAAACCGCACGTGCCTAGCCCATACCCTTTTCAAATTGATCATAATCTCTTATAAGTGGCTTCGAATTGCTACTTCAGCTTATTGCAGTTTCTGTCTTAAGAGTCTTGCATGAAGAAGCAGAGAGTGGATTGCAGCCAAGGATGACTTGCCGGTGTTTCATGCATCAGAATTGGTTGCAAATGCAGCTGCATGGAACATGTCCGAAATGAAATCTCTGTTCATAACATTACGATATTACAAGCGAGATTCAGATAGTTGTGAACCCAGCCCTGATCATATCGTTATGTTATTACAAGGGGATCCTCGCTCGCATGGAATTAATATGCCTGTCTAGCCGGCAAGTTGTTCTTGGCTACATTTTGCTCTCTTCTTCTCATGCAAGTCTATGGAGACCCGACACACGAAAAGTGGACACTTGAAATACTTCTTGGCTAATCCAGTTTGTTTCACCATTCCGTAAGTTTGTCACTACAAATTTTTCATCTTCAATTGTCAATTGATATTCATATATAATTATACATATATATAACTCTTTGAAGTTACATGCATTGAATCATCAATCGTGCATCTGAAAATATACGATTTAATGGTTTAAATTAGTTATTAAAAATCATTTTAATTGTGCATAACAAAAAGGTAAAAACATGACATGACACAATATGATCCTACGCTAACAAAAAGACTTGGAACATATATGATTGCTTAGTTCATGTGTCATGCTAGTCACTTTATGGGCAAGACAAAACATGTCTCTATCTGAATAGGTATTTTCGAGTGATTTATGCATTCATAGTATGAGAAAAAGGAGAGAAATGAGATCATCATAAGCCTAACTTGGTTGATGGCATCTCCTATATTGCATCAACAAGCATATTTAATGAAGCAAATACTAGGTGGAAGAATGATGACCTTTAATCACAAGAGATATAACATTTCAAAAATTAGGTAGTTCGGTGCATGAATTTTAATTATGCACAACGTTCAAAGAAGACTCGGATTCATTTTAAAATTATTGTATTGTGGAACGAATATCAACACAAAATGTGTAGGTTTCCTAAATCAAGATTTGGTAGAAGGCTAAAGTAAGAAGAAATGCAATGCTAGGTGGCCTAGTACACTTGATGTCATTAGCTTGTTTGTTGTAGCAATGAATATCTAGTAGTTAACCTTTAGGCAACTGATTGGATTGCTAACCACGAATTGGGCTAACTTTTAGGCAACTCTACAATTACGAACATTTAGGCCCCGTTGCTCTTTCTAATCGAGAAGGGTAGAAAGGATTGTTGGTTATCTCAAGCCTTTTCTTTCCCACAACTTATACCTCTCTTGTAACCAAAAAAAAAAAAAAAAAGACAATCTTATAGCATGAACAAATTTAAGAAAAATTATTACAAACAGTTAGACAAATGTTCAACTCTCTCTCTCATGTGGTGCAGGTCACACGTGTATAGAGCTCACCCCCTGTGAGAGAGATGAATGTAAGACCCACCTCTTACAGGAAAGAGGAACAGATAAAAATTTGTTGTATATAATAGTTTATCCGAATTTAAAATGATGCACAGTGAACTTTGAGCCGTAATTTTGCACCAAAAGCTATTAAAAAAGTGATGCCTAGGCCCCAGAGAGAGCAGTGAGAGATGTACTGACATATTGCAACTTGTATTTTCTGTTCTGTGCCATGATGTAGAAACGTTTGAAAAAACACTCATCACCATTGCAGCAATTGACCTTAAGCCGAAACCTAAAGTGACTATGTTCGAAGAACTAAGGAGCAAGAGTACCATGGTTGGGACCAAAGGCTTAAAATTGTCTGCTCATTATTTGAGGGTCTAATTTCAAAGGGGGAGCATCTATTTCAGGCTCAAGTCCCCTCATAACTTTATAATGGTTAACTCTCCATGCAATTATAATGAAACAATATAAATATTTTACTACCATTGGATCTCCTTGTATGTTATAGCCTATGAGGGTATACAATGTTCGCATTCTCCAAGACCAAGAGAGAACTTGAATCTCTTATAATGCTATGGTAAGGAACTATCCATGTAATTATAATGAAATGATCTGGATTGTTCACCAACACAAAATCTCCATAACGTTATCTACTATAAGGGTATACATGAGAACGATGTTTGCATTCTCCAAGACCAAGAGAGATCTTGGATACTTGCATGGAAGACAAGGAAGGAAAGAAATCGTTTAAGAACTTGTACCTGATGCCAATGGCAGAGCCAGACACCCAAACTCAGGGTGTGCACTCTTGTAGCGAGAGAGGTCAAGGTGTGCACTCATATAACAAAAATGTCCAATATAATGATTTTAAAAAAAAAAATAAATAAATAACCGAAAAAAATGTTTTTTTCCAAGTTGAGAGCACCGTCTTTAACACTTACCTCCGCCACTGCCAGATGCACTATGGCGCGTATGCTGCTGCTAGACACGAGGCCTAGAAACAGCATATATAAGCATATCTGAACAAGTTTATAATCTCAAAGGAAACTGCCATGGTAGTTGTAGGGAAAAATGCCTGCTTAACTTAAGAAATGCACACAGTGATCATCAACTGATGGTATGCACAATTCATGCCTGGAGGAAGAAAAGTGAAGCATAAGCAAGGAGACAATACGGAAAAGAAAAACAAATGCAGCACGTAGAGTTTTTAAACCAAATATCTAGAGTACATTAACATCTTGCTGGAAATTGTTCCTGCCCTTTGCAGATACTACTTCAGAAAATTCAGAAACAGAATCTAAGAAAATTGAATGTCTTCAGAGTGGTAATCTGCAGAGAGATCAGATCATTTGTTACATAATCTAAGAAACAGTACCATGTTTTGTCATGCCATGCTTACACTTCCACTTTTACAGACTACTGCATAGGGTCCACCCAAGGTCCTCCACAAGGATTAACACTATCATTTGTAAGCTTCGAGCTTCATTACCGTTTACCTGAAAATAACAAGAGAAAACGAATGACACCAAATTAAGAAAAAATATATTTTGAGTCCAGAGAAAATGTTGTTCACCGAACCTTTTATAAACAGCAGTTACATCTTCGTTTAAGCGTGGTGTTTCCAGAAACACATCATCACAATTCTTCACATCTACGGATTCCATCACAAAATCTTGATTACCAGAATATTCATTCCATTCAAACCACATCTTCGCGATGGATTCTTTTCTAAAGCAAGTTTCATGGTCCTCCTCCTCCGGTGAACCAGAGGCAACCAATCTATATGTGAACACCTTCCGCAGCTGCCCAGGCCGGAATGCACGTCCAATGGCTTGGCGAGTAACAGATGGGTTCAGATGTACATCCAATATAATGATACGGGATGCTCCTACAAGTGATATCCCTTCACCACATGCTTTAATCGATCCAAAAAAGACTCTAGCATCTGGAGAAGTGTTAAAGCGCTCCATTGATGTCTCGCGCAAGTCGGAGTCAGAGTCACCTGTGATCATGAAAATTTCCTTTCCAACGCTGTAGCTTTTCACCTTCATAGTTAGTCTCTCCAGGAATTTCAGTGGCAAGAGATACTGGCTGAAAACGAGCAGCTTCTCCCCACTCGATTCACACAGCTGGAGAAGATTCAAGTAGAATTTGGCCTTCACTCCTTCTCTTGCTTCCAATTTCTCCAAAAGCATATCTATTTTCTGCTCATCAACCCTATCTTTAACTACAGTATTCTTCGAAAGAGTCTTCAACTGTGGATGTACATATAATGCACTGCCTTCAGCACTTATTTTAAATTTTCTGTTCAATCTTCTAAGCTCTGAAACTTCTTTTGTCTGGCTAGGGCTGAGTTTGAGGAGGACGGTGAAGTCAACAAGCCCTGGTAGTTCATCCAAGAAATCACCCCTGTAATAATGAAGGATTTTGCTGGTCATCTCCCGCAGATCCTTTATCACAGTCACTTTCCTCTTTAAATTATCATCTTTCAGTAGCGTGTGCTCAACTAATTCAAAGAATTCATTGTCTGAACTCTTTTTCAAAAGACCCCTTTTACCAGATATATGCGCTCTGCTCAAGATACGTCTTTTGATAGCTTTAGATGTCTCCAACCTCAGGAACTTCGGACGTACAAGATTCAAAATATTGAAAACCTCCTTCACATGGTTTTGGTAAAGAGTACCCGAGAGCACAACCTTTCTGGGTGTCTGAACCTTCTCAAGAGAGGTCAACACATCAGTATCCTGATTTCTGGGAGTATGACCCTCATCCAAGATAAGAATTGAGGGGCAAGTCAGCAAGATCTCTTGACATGCAGCAGCCACCTTGCTGGCATCATTATCACATACTATTGACGAAAACTGCTTATATCCTAAAAACAAAATACTTCGATTTTCTGCCCATTGCTTTAAAACCTCGAGCTGCTGGGATCTACCATCTGCTTTGGCCGAGTAAAAGTCATAAAGTGGAATATCTTCCACTTGCCATCTTTCAAATTCCTTCTTCCAAGTTGCCAAGATGCCTCTTGGTAGTACAACCAATGGCCTTGCAAAAGGATATTTGGCCATGAAACTCTGTAAGAAGCTGATGATCATAAATGTTTTCCCAGATCCAGGAGCATGGGCCATGATACAACCCCCAGGGTCATCTGCCACTAAGTTGCTTACCAGAAAATTGAAGCCCTCAACTTGGTGAGGTTTCATTTGTTTCCAATGCCGAGGATGAGCAGCGATTTCAGTAACAGAGAAATCCTGCCCACCTAATTTTGACCCATCAAAAACAATTTCATCACCATCCATTTTCTTAGCTGTCCGACCTTCATATCTATAGGTCTGTGTATTCTTTGTGCCCTAAACCAAATAAAAAAATCTTATCAGGAAATGCATTACAAATCTCAACCTGAAAAAGACGTTTACTTTCCCAAGTAATTTACAGTAAAACCTCTTAACCAGCAGAATTTGGTAACATCAATACATCATCCACTAATTGGCATGACTGATCTAAAACAGCGCACAAGATTTAAATAGAAGAAATTCAAAATGAGAGAGCGGAAGGCAACAAAAAGACAAACTTTGATGCTCCAACTTCCACCCATCAGTAAACAAACCAATTATAAACACAGGGCTAAGGATCCATTAAAAATGGCACATGATACTAGTACACAAAGGACCACTCCAAGTACAATTGATTTATCTGATGTCCCCAGTCGAAAAGTTACTGGAGAAGAAAAAGAATTGACATGTTTGGCGTGGAGCAACCGGAGGAGTCGTCCATCATAATACAGTGTGACTGTCACAATAAATAACTTAAGATAGTAAAACAATTTGTAATAGTAATTGCAGCTATTGAAATGCATGAATAGGTCATAGAGAAGACAACTGAGTGTAAGATACAGCTACTTACACTAGGGACGGCAATGAGGATGGCCTTTGTTGGTACCCACCCTGCCCCCACCGCAAATGGGGATTATTGGGGCAAGAAATGGGGTGTAGGGGTTGAATTTTGTTCCTCATGTGGGGGCCAAGCAGGACGTGGGGATAGGCCTTCCTTGCCTCACATTCCTCGCCCCACATTCATGTAAAATTATTTATCTACCTGATAAGGAGAACTCAACTAACTAACTCAGACTCTATTACTATCTCTGTATTACTTAAGCAGCAAGATTAGAGTTAGTATTAGTTAGGCTTTGGACTGACAGCTGGATACAGACTGTCAGCCCAAGAGGATCATGGCACTGCAGTTAGAACTCAGTCCATTTCTCTATAAATACTTGTACAGTGTATTCACAGTTATTAAGCAATAAAATTTCACTTTTCAGATTCTCTTATTTCTCTCTCTAGATAGGTTTCTTACATGGTATCATAGAGCCATTTTTTTTTTTTCCTGATCCGCCATTGGAGATCATCCACAATTCTCCATTAAAGCTTCAATCTGCAGCTTTCTTCAGACAGACGAAGCTCAACTGTGCAGAATTCAAAGAGATCAATCTCGAATCTGCACAACTCCAAACCCTAATTTCACTTCTTCTTGTTACTCCATTGGAGAACACATCAAATCACCATTTCTGTTGCATTTTGAAGCTTGGATTACTCAATCGAAGGCTCAACAAAGCTCCTTCTTGCATCATCTGCAGAAATTAGCTTCCAATCTTCCTTCTCAAACCCTACTTCTCAATTTTGCCCTAATTCTCATCATCTTCGTACCCTAGTTCTCATCTCTGATTCAAGTCTTCATCTTCATCCATGGATGATCTCAATCTTCCTCCAAAATTGAAGCTCCTCATTCAGAGCTTCAATTCTCTGGTGCATGTTAAGCTTGACAACAACAATTACAACATTTGGAAAACCCAAATGCAAACCATTTTGCTCGCTCACCATCTGTTCGATCATTTTACTGGAAAGACTCCTTGTCCACCACAGCATCTCACAGATGATCAGGGCAAAACCTCACTGAATCCAGCTTTTTCTACCTGGCATGACATTGATTTGCATTTAAAATCGTGTCTATTTGCATCTATTTCCCGACCAGTTCTCCCACAAGTTCTACATCTTCCTACAGCTTCAGCCATTTGGGCTTCTCTTGAGCAAAGGTTCAATTCTATGAGCAGGTCTCATATTCAGCAGCTCAAACTGCAACTTCACAATCTGCACAAAGGAACTCAAACTATGCAGGCTTACATAGACACAGTTAAAACTATCAACAGTCAGTTAGCATCTGTAGGAGAGATCATTCAAGATGAAGATCTTGTTCTCTATGTTTTGAAGGGACTTCCTCCTGATTATGAGTCCTTCAAAGCCTCTGTTAGGCTCAAGGATACTCCCATTTCTACTCCTACTCTCTTCAGTCACCTTCTCACTGAGGAACTTCATCATAATTTGGCTCACAATTTTACCCTCTCAGACAACACCTCCACAGACCTACACTCTGCACTATATACTAACAGAGAAGGTCCAAGAGGCAATTCTCAGAGAGGCAGAGGTAGAAACTCCAATAACAGAGGGGGCAGAGGACAAAGAGGCCAAGGCAGAAGCTATTCCAATCTCCAAGGGTCTTCTTAGTCTCTCAACCCTAACTCTACCAACTCCAATGCTCCTCTGTACTGTCAGATTTGTGGTAAAAGAAATCACTCCGCTTTGGAGTGCTGGCACCGACTTGACACCTCAAACTACTCTGCAGTTCCAGCTGACAAGCAAGTCTACTCTGCCCAAACCAACTACTCAGCTACTTCATCATCTTATCCATGGTTATTGGACTCAGGAGCTAACACTCATGTGACTAATGACCCCAGTCAGATTCTCAACCCTCAGCCTTATACTGGTTCAGACTCTGTCTCAGTTGGTAATGGCACCTCTCTTTCTATTAACAGCATTGGTTCTGGTATACTTCACACTCCCTCTGCTTCCCTGCATCTTTCTAATGTGTTATATGTTCCTAATATCTCTTCCAATCTCTTATCTGTTTACAAACTAACCAAAGATAACAATTGTACTGTGATTTTCACTGAAAAGGAAGTGACAATCCAGGACAATTCTACTTCCCAGGTCACGTACCAAGGCCCCTGTGACAGAGGCTTGTACCCCCTACCATCTTCACTTGCTTCCACAATCAATCTAGTGCAACACACTCCAATCTGCAACCCTACTCAAGTCTGCACTCCTGCAACTTTGTGGCATTACAGACTGGGGCACCCATCCAGAAATGCATCTAATATTCTTTCCTCACTTCTGAATGTCAAGCTCAACTTCACTTCTGCTGAATGTTCTTCTTGCTTAGCTGCTAAGTCTCACAAAATGTCTTTTCCTGTATCTCGTAGTACTACTACTTCTGCTTTTCAATTAGTGCACTCTGATGTATGGGGACCTTCCCCAGTGTCATCTTGTATGAACTTCAAGTATTATCTAGTTTTCCTAGATGATTTTACCAACTATACATGGATTTATCCTCTCAAGCAAAAATCTGAAGTTTACTCTGTTTTTGTTCAATTTACTATTATGATTCATACTCAGTTTGATACCAAAATCAAAATCCTAAGAACAGATAATGGGACCGAGTTTGTAAATCGTAACTTGTCTTCATATCTGCAATCTCTAGGCATAGTTCATCAAACAACATGTCCACACACACCAGAACAAAATGGCAAGTCAGAAAGGAAAAACAGACATTTAATAGAGACTGCCATCACTCTTTTACAACAGGCTCATCTCCCACCTAAATATTGGTTAAAAGCTGTTGCTACTGCCAATCATCTCATCAATAGACTACCTACATCAACCCAACATAATCAAACACCATATGAATCTTTGTTTAATATTCCACCTGACTATACCCTTCTAAAAGTGTTTGGATGTCTGTGCTATCCTTTGCTCAGACCCTATTCCACACACAAGTTAGAGGTCAGATCAAAACCCTGTCTTTTCTTGGGATATTGCCCTACAACCAAAGGCTATAAATGCCAAGATTTACAAACTCACAGGCTATATATCTCAAGGCATGTCAGATTTCTGGAAAATGTGTTTCCTTATCCTACTACCAACTCTCTTGATTCCTCTAATCTCTTTTCCTTATACTCTCAGTTCACCACACCTCCTCCCCCACCTGATCCAGTTCCCCACTACACTCCATCTAATCCACCCTCTGCTCACACTGAATCATCTACTTCCTCTTATTCCCGTTTCCCACCACCTGCGCCTGAACTCATACTCTCCTCCCCTGTTCCCACTTCTCCTTTATCTCTAACTGTTTCCCCCCAGCATCCACCTTCCACTTCTCTCACAGAGAATTCTGCTGCCACTCCCACAGAAAATTCTGCAACTACTCCCACAGCGAATTCTCCTCCTTCTGATTTTTCCCTGTCTCCTCTCCCACTTCCCACACATATCCATCCTATGCTAACCAGATCACAAACTGGCTGCCTTCCCCCTCCTCTATATAACCTCAACACTCTCATCACCACACCACCCTCAACTGAACCCTTAACTTACAAAGAAGCTGCATCCTATTCAACCTGGCAACAAGCTATGGCTGAAGAATATCAGGCCCTCCAACAACAGAAAACTTGGAATCTTGTTCCCTTACCCTCCAACAGAAAATCAATAGGCTGTAAGTGGGTCTATAGAATTAAGAAACATGCTAATGGGTCCATAGCTAGGTTCAAAGCCAGGTTAGTAGCCAAAGGCTATCACCAAGAGCATGGTCTGGACTACACTGAAACATTCAGTCCAGTTGTCAAACAACAAACTATTAGGATTGTTCTCACCCTGGCAGTCACTTACAACTGGCCATTAAAACAATTGGATGTCTCAAATGCATTCTTACATGGCATTCTTAATGAAGAGGTCTACATGACCCAACCTCAAGGTTTCATTGATCCCACTTATCCTTCCTATGTTTGCAAATTAAACAAGTCTCTCTATGGCCTCAAACAGGCCCCAAGGGCCTGGTATCAAATGCTTCATTCCTTCCTTCTTAACCAAGATTTCAAATGCAGCCAAGCTGACACATCTTTGTTTGTTAAGCTTAGTACTCAGTCAATACTCATTGTCCTAGTTTATGTAGATGACATCATAGTCACAGGTAATTCTAGTCTCTCTATTTCAGATCTCATTTCTTCTATGGGTGCTCAGTTTGCAATGAAGGACCTTGGTCCACTAACCTACTTTCTTGGTCTTCAAGTCCAAACCACTTCTCAGGGTATTCTTCTCCATCAGCAACAATATGTCACTGAACTGCTACACAAAGCAGGTTTAACTGCTTGTAATCCCTCCCCCACTCCAACATTTTCCAAAACTAACACTATTCCCCAAGCTCATCTGCTTCCTTATTCCAATCCTACTCAGTATAGGAGTCTCGTAGGAGCCTTACAGTACCTAACTATAACCAGACCTGACTTACAATATGTTGTTAACACCCTTTGTCAACATATGCATAACCCAACTGAGGGAGATTTCTGTTCTCTGAAGAAGGCATTGAGGTATGTTAAAGCAACAATCAGTCAAGGGATCTATTTCAGAAAGGGCAGTCTTCAACTCACAGCTTTTTCAGACTCTGACTGGGCAAGTGATATCACTGACAGGAAATCTACTACTGGTTACTGTGTTTATCTAGGTCACAACCTTATTTCCTGGTGTTCTAAGAAGCATCCCACTGTGGCTAGGTCTTCCACAGAGGCCGAATATAGGGCTATGGCTCAAACAGCCTCTGAAATCAAGTGGATATCCTACCTCTTGGCAGATTTAAAACTCCCTTCGACACTCCCTACTTTATTTTGTGATAATCAGTCAGCACTAGCTCTAGCAGCCAATCCAGTTTTTCATGCTAGAACTAAACACATTGAAATAGATTATCATTTTATAAGGGAGCAGGTGGTGTCTCAGCAATTGCAGATTTCTTATATTCCTACTGCAGACCAGGTTGCAGACATATTCACTAAAGTGCTCTCCAAATCACAGTTCTACACTCTCAAAAGCAAACTGCCTTTGGCTCCTGCCACCGACAGTTTGAGGGGGGATGATAAGGAGAACTCAACTAACTAACTCAGACTCTATTACTATCTCTGTATTACTTAAGCAGCAAGATTAGAGTTAGTATTAGTTAGGCTTTGGACTGACAGCTGGATACAGACTGTCAGCCCAAGAGGATCATGGCACTGCAGTTAGAACTCAGTCAATTCCTCTATAAATACTTGTACAGTGTATTCACAGTGATTAAGAAATAAAATTTCACTTTTCAGATTCTCTTATTTCTCTCTCTAGATAGGTTTCTTACAATACCCTTATTTATTTACATGTACTAAAATTCCAGGGTTGTAAATATAGAGAACCACTCACAAGCCATCAACCTAGATTTCAAAACTCTACAACTATAAATATAATAAATTAATCTTGTCCCTTTAGTTAATTGTTCAATGGCGAGTGATACATCTTGTCCTACTTATCATGATGAGGAGTCCAATGTATATTGTACTACTTGACATTCCCAAGTAGCGGATACTACTGAGATCTAGAAACTAAAGATCAGTATTATTTTTCCTAACAAAACTAAATATCTGTATTTATTTTTCTAATCTGTATTTGTTTTTCTACAAAACTAAATACATTAATTTCTCATGTAATTAGTATTTGACCTGTAACATCATATCCTTTGCGAATTGACAGAGTGATTAAGTCAAGAAAAATATTAATTGGGAATATTTCAAGCCTTGATCTTAATCTTCAGACGACATTTTTTTGGACATCTTTACCTGTAGTTTTCATGTTCAAATGTTATGGTTGACACTTCTTTTAGATGCTTAAAACTAGGTCAATGCAAAGACATAGTTAATCAAAATGATATATTTACTTTTTCAATGGAGACATGAAGCTCAATTTGTAATCCATATTTCTCTTTCTAACATTTATGTTAATATTTTTAATTTTTAGAATTTTGGTCTAAGTTTTCAAATTTTGTGCTATAAATTAATCTCAATTTTGCATAGTTTAAAAGAAAAAAGAAAAACCGTGCGGGTAGTCCCCATCCCACATGTGGATTTGGTAACAGGGCAGGACATGAGGAGATGTCTCCCCACCCCAAACCCGTCCCATTGCCATTCCTAACTTTCACTATTTTAGAGAATATGAAAACATCAAGTTGGGATGACATATTTCTTTCATTTGCAGTTGATGAATATCACCCCATAATTTGATCCAATAGAATTTAAAATGTCGGAGCCTTTGGCCATAAGATTTAATTAGAGTTATTAGCACTATATGGCTGTGGGAAATTGGCCATATTGCTATGGTCATAAAGCAGTTCCATCTGTCTATACTTAATTAAACCAAAGATGAATAAATTTGGACAAGAAAATAAATTTCTGCCTGAAACAAATAAGAAAAGCAAAAGAGACAGCACACTCAAAACATGCATAATTCCACCTTAGAATCCAAAGTAAAAGGATATTGCATATGATATTTCCTTGAACACAGTTGACCCACAACGATATAAACTTGGCATGCAACTACATCAATAGTGTATGTATTCTTTGACAAATGTCCATTCAGGTGCCCCGAAGTACCGAAACAGCACAAAAGTATTCACAGTAGTAAAAATAGATTAATTGATTCTCTTCCTATTTGGTTGGAATAAAAGCCTCATTTATAAACAAACCATATTAAATTTCATCCACATAACTTCATACCTAACAAACATGTCTGAGAATACATCCACGTATAATTTACTTTCTAAAAGCTAATTTTCAGTATTAAATCTTGATGCAGAAGTCCAAGTTTCAAAGTAATATATGGAGTAGCAACTAGAGGAAAATGAAAAGAGTGGATACAGAATAATGACCTTTGAGAATTGATACTCGATTATATTCTCGATTGCTTTCTGAATGATTCCACAAATTCGACATACATAGCCAATATCATCTTTAAAGATGAAAGAATGGTCACAGTCTTCTCCGTTTTCAGACTCATCTTCATCAAATGAAGCATCCGCTTCAGTATCCTGTTCAGATAACGCAACAGAGTTAAGTTAATGCCACAGGTATCTTTACATGGATCCTTCTTTACATGGATCCTTAATAGAAGCAAGGCAAAAGATCAAAGGACAGCCAACTTAATGGTCTCTTCCATATACAATAACACTTCTAACAATTTGAATGGTTTGGTAACTCCATGGAACAAGCAAAATCTACAAAGACCATTTTGACTGTAGAAGCAACATCAAGAAAGTATTTTTGGTACTGAGAAAAATAGATAATTGGAGACTAAAGTATAAATAAACAAACCAAGCCTGATCCCATTGAGTGGGATGAGCTATATGGATTAGGCGACACCATTCAATTCTGTTGATGTCATCTCCCTTTTAGCACCACAAATGCAAGATCTCATTTGGAAATTGAAGTATAAAAATACATGAAGAAAATATGAGCAAAGGTATCATAGACAAAATGAATGCATGTAAGCTTTTAGAAAACTGAATTTTGAAATACATCTAATGACACAAGTTTGACAGCCATAGGGATGACAACTTTATACCTTTTAAAGCTGAAAACACAACTCCTCTATTACAATTATAGTAGCTAGCTAACATAGGGTTTCATCACAAGTCCGTATAATGCAATGTCAATTCTTCAGTAAGAAACTTTAAACATCGATCCTTAATAAATAAACAAGACTGGGACCAATGAAAGCAGTTAACTAGTCCCTGATCTTCAATCCTGCCATTCACGATGCTGTTAAACCATGTATGCACAAAAAACAAAAGTGTTTCAAAGGATAAATCAAGTACCAGAAGTCAAAAGGAAAGAAGAATCTTTCAGGTTATATGACAGTACTGTGGTTGATTAATAGATCAAATCTAACAATTGTGGCACTCTTGCCGTTTCTCTTATTTAAGCCTCAACTTCAACTTGTCACCAATTCCCATACATGCTGCTTCTCAATAAAAAGGTATTTAGATTACCGTTTTCCAGTTACTTGTAACTGAGAATATCACCTAGTTACTGTATTCCACTTTAAGTACCTCTGAACCATTACAAAGCACAGGATTGCAAGCTCTTATCATAGAGTCTACAAATGTTTCTTGTCAACAACTGGCCATCTAGGTTGCTATTCATCAGCTACTTGTAAGTTTGTATTAACCAATTAGAAAAGACTAGCAACATCACTTTATGTATCCTAACCCATTGAAGGCAAAGAGCCTCAGCATCTGATAAAGCTTAAGGCTCATTTAGTAGATTAGGTAGTTTCATGCTTCGTCGTACTCTTCTTTCTAAGGCTCGGGTACAAGATTCTTGTCCATTGTGTAGCCCTTTCCAGCTGACAGTTCAAAATCCTGCTCTTAGACCCCAGATGCAAATTTACATAGGACTAGCAATATTCCTCAGCTAACACACTCTCGGTCAGGGCCAAATCACCAAGGATACTATGTAAATACTCAGCATGATTTAAAGACTTTAGATCCTCATCTTATCCATTGAAAACCAGACCACCATTTGATAAAAAACCACAAATTTGAAAATGGTAACCTACTTCTTTACTAGTAGTTAGGAGAAGAAAGCATACCTCATGCAGAATTTGTCCATGATACAATACTATACTCTCCTAGGTCCACATGAAAGATGGAACCTACGCGCATGTGTCACCATGACGAAGTAGCTTCCACCTTATGTATATGTGACTAAACAATTTAAAATAAATTTTAGTTGAATGAGGAGACCCATACTTAATGTTCTGAAAAACTCCTATAAATACCGTTTGAGTTAACCCTGAACGAAATAAACTCAAGAGAATGAGGCCAAATGCAATTCTTGTAAGAAGCAAGAAAACTAAAACTTCTATGCTATGTTAAGGTGATTCTGCAAAAGCACATTGAAAACCCGGAGTGTTTACTTGATCCAGGATGTCTGGTGTATGTGCCATTCATAAGGCACAATTAGATCATGTTTTGCGGACATATGCATAACCAGCTCCCAGCACACACGACATATACAAGGTAAAAGGGAAGGAAACAGTGATTGTTTGTTTCATAACATCTGGGTCCGTTTTGCCTGCTACCTGTCATCTTCTAAAGATTCACTTTCACTTTCCTACTTAGGAAGAATAACGCCTTATCAAGATATTTGCTCATTAAACAAACCTTTCACAAATCAAAAATTTGTGTCACAAGGCCTAATCTGATACACCATGCAGAAAAATAATTTTCTTCTCATCTGACTTTATTGCAAAAGATGTTTGTCCACAAAAGCTTAATTAAAGTAAGATTCGGCCTTTACTCCAAAGTTTCCTTAGATTATTTCAACAAAATAATATGTTAATAGGCCCAATATAATTGTAGCATGAGGCAGTATAGAACCTAGACAACCCAAGGCCAACTGATAAACCTCACTACAAACTATGATGCCAAGTCATGGTCGATATGACTAAAAAACACATAAGGAATCAGTTTGCACAAGCAATTTGGTTGAGTAGCAAAAGTTAAAAATTCAGTTGCTACAATAAACCAATATCTAAAAGAATTACCTTAGCGCACTCTATTGCGACATTCATTTCGTTCCAAATATCACCAAGTCCATCAGAATTGGCATCATCTTCATCTTCCATTTCCATATCCTCTTCACCAACATATATACCTTTACCGCTTCCAGTTCCACCAGCTATCTTTCCATCTCCTTTTAAATTTTCATTTTGATAAGATTCCTGACCCTATTTATCATAAAGCACCAATTGTAGAAAAGAAAATTAGAAGGCAAGTCAAAAGGTCAACTTAAATGCAAGATAATTTAACATTGTTTCATCAAAAGGATTATGCAGTACTCCCAATTGGACGGGGAAAAGTGGGAAAGGGAGGCATTATTTCTTGCTAGGTCAAAATGTAAGACTATTATGTCATCAATCTCCCAAATCATAAAATAACAGATACAAGGAAAATTGACATATATCAAAGTAATATGAAAAACCTCTAAGAAAATATTACTAGCCAAGAAAAGACCCTTCACACAAGTTCCTGTGAGATCCTATGTTGGGCCTCTGCAAAATATTCCGTACTAGAGTTAAGTGCTCCCCAGGGATTGGTATTTCTCTTTGGATAGCCATATTGGACCCACTGAATTTGAGGACCAGATAGTTTATAGAAAAGCTTATGGAGCCAGGACTGGCTTTATGAGCTAGGCTATGGAGTCAAGGCGTGAAAGAATGTTATCAGTCCTCAGCCACCGAGAAGCATGGGAGCAAAATGTACTAATAAAGAGAGAAATTCTTAGTGAATAATTTAGCAGCAAAATATGAAAAAGAAAAATGTTATGGTTACAGGTCATTGTTAAGACTTCAAGTAATTAGGCTTCAGCAACTACAATGGAATCCTGGTAGAGCCATGAAACAGAACTAAAATTCTACATCGAACCTCCCTGTTTTGTATGGTACAAAGTGGGCATATATGCTACAAGAAGGTTGACACTGGCATTGCACACTAAACTTCCCCTATACATGAGAAAGCAAGTGGAATCTAAGATTCACTACATAATTTCCATAAAGCTCTTATAACACCTTCGGGATCTAGGAATGCTGGCACTCAAAGATCCATTATAATAAGATAGACAAACATAAAAGCTCAGGAATGTTTTAAAAGATTAACACAGTTCCCTAGACAGCCACGGAAAAAGGTACAATTTAAACGACAGCCAAACAAAGCCACAAAACAAGTGACAAACATGCACAAAAATCAGGTTTTAAACCTAAGCATGCATGTTTGACGATCTAGGATATTTTCACCCTCATCTTTTTAAATTGTCTATTCTAATGTTGGTCGTATATAAGCTTGTATATTGTACGGCAACAAATTCAATTATGTATATATATATATATAGATATATATATATATATATATGTGTGTGTGTGTAATTCTGACTTAATCTTATGATATTAATAGAGAAAAGTAAGTCCATTACACAAAAATATACTGATTGCATAATTTCAAAGGTGACTGTATACAAAGTTCTCAGTAGTTTCAACCTAAAAGTAGGCCATCCATTGCACAAGGCAATATCCAAATAACCACTGCAATTTGAACTTCAACTAGGTTAAATAATTTAAAGGGTTAAGAAGTCCTGTTATATAGTTCCTGAACTCATGACACACTCAGTTGCTTTAAGATCTGAACTTTGAAGAGAGTTAGACTTGTAATTATTCACTAAAAGCCTAGAAAGAATGGCAATTTACGAAGTCCACCGCAACAAGTTCATCAACTAGCTATTTGACAATGAAGCAGAACGGAAACACGATTGTGTCTGTGCCAAATATTGTTTTATTAGTGTTACATGTATCAACAAGCTTCATTTTCAGATATGGGGTTGTTTTTTAAAGAACTTCAGAATATAGAACTATAATAGTGAAATCCAACATAGATACATTGGTTACATAGGAAAATGAACCAAGTCAATTCTCTTTAGATTTTGACCAAAAAAAAAAAAAAAATCTCTTTAGAGAAATTATGTCCCACCAAAAGCAGTTAAATACATGGCCAATTGCTTAATTCCTGTTGGTGATAGATTTTAACCCTGCTTAGTTTTAAAATGTGTGGTTTTACAGGTATTGTCTCCATAAACAAAAAATGAAACATGCTTACCGCAAAATCAACGAATGGAGAAATGCCAGCAGCCTTATTTAACAACACATCCTGATATGAAGCAAAAGGCTTCTCATTAACAAAATCTTCATCATCCGAATCAATGATAACTACAGGCCCAACCAATGGTTTAAATTGTCCTGGTGGAACAGTGCCTGTGGCATGGTCATCCTCTAGATCAATGAGATCTGCAGTAACAAGTTCCTTTCCTTTTGAAGCGTCTTGAAAGAGGTTGTTTTCCACATCCAAGTTCTTATATAAAAGTGTAGGGTCCTTTGCATGTAAAGAGTTCACAAACTGAATTCTCCAAGTGATGAGGTCCTCCACATCTTTGGTAACACTTCCATATCTACCAGCATCCAATTCTTCCAAACACTTGACTAAAACAGATGGATTTGAGTAATCAACAACTTTTGAAGAGATTTGGTGTTTCTTTTGCTCGAGTTCATAACGCCAGCATGCCCCATAGTTTGTGTCAGTACAACTGCTTCCTTCATTAAGTTTCATCCTTTTCGGGTCTCTGGAAAAGAAATTTGCTACCAAAAAAAATGTACTAATGGTTACAAGTAATGTAGACAGTAGTTTGCACTCATTAGTAGAGAAGTCCATAATGCTGAAGCAGTTCATAAAACTACTTTGACATGTCTATTCTGTTGATAAAAAGGATCTAATGAAGAAAGCTTTGTAACTACACTTAAAAGAGAAAAAGCAGAAGGTGAAACATGAAATTTTTTTGTAACTACATGAGGAGCGAATAAAATTTATACACAGATGTGCTATTTCAACATCTTTAACACATCTGGTGGTTTGACTTGAAAATATGGATCTTATAGCAAGAAAAATCAAATTAAAACAGTTCTTCAAAATTCCAAGAAGTATGCCTACTTTTGTAAGCATGGCATAGGCATGCACAAGTATTTTAACCACTGGAAACTTCATACAGTATCTCAAAGGTTCAGAGTGATCTTGTTTTGCAGCATTATTTTCCTTCTCAGATCACAACCATGGAGCAGAATTCACATGTTATTTTGTATTGCTGGCCAATATCTCACTCCATATCACAGGCAGTACTTGGAATGACAAATTGCCATAGACAGAAATTGGAGGACAATAGCATAATGGTTATCATAAATTATAAATTTTACAATCAAAAAGACATTGCAAAATTTCCTTAAAATAAGCATTTCCCACCAATCAATCAAGTACATAAAGCTTGAAGCTTGTACTTGGCAACCACAACATTTTTCGATCACTTGGGAAATTATATCAAAAGAAAACATTATTGTCCACATCATGCTGGAAGGAGCTCAATTTTTTCAGGTGCCTAGAGAATATAACTAATACTGCTAATCGTTTACTTTTTTAAGATATTACAGCTCTCAATCTTTTTCATTTGGAAATAAGTAACCGCTCATATAATATAGAGAAAAGAAGATTCAAATCCAATTTGAAAATGTTCCACCAAAAATCATCAAAGCGCCCTATTATAAATAAAATACAAGATGTCATGCGTACATATTAGAAATCAAAGAGTGTCTGGACAGAAAAACATGGTAATAAACTCGCAAGCAACACCAAATAACTCACAAAAATTATGATTTTGCAGCGACAGAGAAACATGATGAAGAATCAATACACCTTTATACGGATACATTGATGGAGAAAGATGATAAAATCATTTGGCAGAAAGGATGAGTCATTTAACCTGGGTCGAAGTGGAAACCACATCAATAACGCGGTAAATTTTGAATGTATTCACAGCACCTAGGTGAATACATAGTTGTTACAGGCGCACATGTTGGCAAAGCAGGATCATGATATATATATATATATATATAAATTTATATGGATCCATTTTGGGAAGAAAAAAAAAAAGGAATATAGTCATTTGACGTTTATGAGTCATTTAACCCCCACTTGAAGTGGAAAACGCATAAAAAAAGGTAGCAATTGGGATTCTACAGATCACAGGGTTGAATATTTCTTTGAGAAAGAGCAAAACAACATGAAGAAACGGCCTTCAAAATCTAATGACTCACTGCACCAAAAAAAAAGACCAATCCCAATAGATTATTGATAATATGAGAGCTTCTTAAACAGAAATGGTACTAATGGAACATCCCTTTCTACCTGATGTGGCAAAGACGCTGCTTAAACATGATAAATAGCCATGCCAAATTCACTATCTTAGATGTAAAGATCGAATTGTATTTTCTTTCTTCATTTTTTCAAAGTAATCTTCATAAACATCAAGATGGAGCTACCTTGAAGAACATCATGACAAGAAAATAAGACAAAACGCACCATCCATAGTTGGTGAATAGGCCTCAAAAAGAACATCATGACATGAAAATAAGACAAAAGCACCATCCATAGTTGGTGAACAGGCCTCAAAATCCAAATGCTACGGTTGTTAGTCCCAGATTCATTGCTACAATAGTTTTCTATTAGTTTTGGTTCTTCTTTCAGGTTTCCAACAAATAGTTTCTCTTTTATGCAGTTGAAAGATAGCATGTTAAACTAGGGCCACATACAGTACACCATGGATACACCTTAACTGTCCTACCTTTAATTAGCATTAAACCCTTAGTTCATTAAATGTTGTTATCAAAAGATCAGTGATGCCTCCTCCAAAGGGTAGAAGGTTACCACCAATCAGATTCCTATAGTTCGAGTAATACTCAAAAGTTGATAGCAAATGGACATAACGGCATAATGCTGGTAGTCCAAATGTACACAACACCCTAAGAACACACAGTCAACAACTATTTTACACATCTGGTATATGATCAAGTCAATAAAAAATAAACACAAACATAAATCCCCTCTGAAACTGACATATCAGTGAACTTTCTTTCTCTTTGGAATAAGGGGGGGATGTATACAATCAAAGAAAGAAATCCAAAATACGAAATCAACTGTCAAATTATAGTAAAGATTTAACGCTAAGCTTTTACCATTGAACTATTAAAAAAAAAAAATCAAATATGCAGATACACGAATGGACTTCTTGCCTATAAACACAGACACAAATATATACTCTCCTTTATACACATATGAACAAACACACATGTATCTATGAACACCCTAACACATAAGTCCACAAGCTTATTAACACATATGCACACACGCACGTGCACAAACACACACACACACATACATATATATAGGGAGAGAGAGAGATTACCAAATGGGGAAGAGGGCTGAGGCCTTTTATGAATTGGTGAGGCAGCACTCCTTTGCCAGCCTTCAAAGGCCAACCCAGAGGCCATCATGCTAACAAAAATTCACCATTCAAAAAACATAAAACATAAAAATTCACATCAAAGAATTTAATAATTCCAACATAACAAGAAAAAAAAAAAAAAAAAAAAAAAAAACAAAATGCAACCTCACATCAACAATATTCACAACAACATTAAACAAAACCCATGAACAAAGAATTTTCCTCTTGATCATCACCACCACCAAACCCCAAATCAACAACTATTCAAAAAATTAAATTAAAAATAAATAAATAAAGACCCAATTCAAATTTAAGGAGAAAAAATCAGAACTTTACTTACATTGTTATGAACTGCAAAGATGAATCAATTTTGGGTGTAAGTGTTTGTTTTTTGGGTCAGTGAGCTCATTACAGTCAACCAAAGTACAGAGAAATTTTCTTCATGTTTTGTACTTAGCATCTTACGGCGTTTTTTTCTTTTTCTTTTTCTTTTTTCTTTTTCGTTTTGGTTTTATAAGGGATTGACACGAGTGTGAAATGGATTATTTTATTGGAGTTTACTTGTGTATGCACGATGGATATATGGTTTGGGCATTTTTGTGTAAATGATAATTATTGGGTAATTTTGACTGAAACCCCTTCTACAATTGGTAAATGTGACTTAGACCCTCTTATTATTAAAAAATGAGAGATAGACCCCTTCTATTAAAAATTCATCCAATTTTCTGTTAAAACATCATAAAATGTCGTTTATACACTTCACTTTTTTTTCCTCTTTCCTTTTTTGTGCGTTTTCATTTATAGTTTATACCAATATACGTAATTGAGAAATTAGAGAATGATGTTATTCCTTTGACGAAAAAATCTGAAAGTTTTCCTAGTCAAAGCTTGACACATTAAGTTCTTTTGGTATGTTTTCATATTAAAATTCCATGCAACCCCTTGTACTAAACTATAAATTATTATTACTCCATGCTGGTTTGGTTTCTCATTCCTGACAATTAACGGCAGGTTATTTTAGTGTTTTGAGAGTGTAAAAGGATGTTTAAACTCCAATCGTGAGTGTTTGGGCCTTTAAACTTGCGATTATATTTGAATTGCAAAGGCAAGAAAATTCACATTTTTTAAGAGCTAGTTACACCAAGCAAAGAGTGAGAATATGGTCCTAAAGTGGCCTACTTTGCAAGGTTGAAGACCTACGTGGAGCCACCCATCTCCGCCTTATGTTGACATGAACTTTCACCTTGCTCAACCATCATTTTGTTCGAGCTCACAAACAAACCCATGGTTACTTTTGTAGCACTATAGCACTACCTCTTAACCAACTTCTGATAGCAAGAAATCAATTAAAAAAAAAAATTGTTTCTATTATATCACATAAAGAACTAAAATTACTCAAGTAAAGACTAAGATTCATCTCATTTTACTTTTTTATTATTGTATTAATTAGTATTTAATAAAAGACTTAACAGTAATTAAATATGGCAAGACATTATAGAAACATTGCTGCTATTTGTCTTGGGCGAACGAGGGATTGAAAAAGCAAAGAGAAAGGGAAATAGGTAGAAAAGGAAAGTCAAAAAATGAAGGGTATAAAAGATATTTTATAATGTTGTAATGAAAATTTGGATAAATTCATAATAGAAGGGGTATGTCTCTCATTTTTTAATAATAAGGGGGTCTGGGTCACACATATCAATTGTAGAAAGGGTCTCATTCAAAATTTACTCTCAAAGGAAAAAAGAAAAAGAAAAGGAAAAAAAGAGTGATAATGCTATTTGCTCAAAAGATTTTATTCCTCGACATATATTAAGAGTAATATGATCAATATAAGGATTTTTTTTTTTCAAGAAAAAGAAAAGGACAAGTGAGAAGGAGAGTGAGTAAAGATTGATAAGAATATTTTGTATAATAGTATTAGTTTTTTCCATGGATTGTATTCCAATGTGCAAGTAAATTATGTAGTTTTTTTTCGTGATGTTGAAACATATATTAAATATTTATGTAATAGAAACTAAATAAATTCAGTAAATGAATGAAAGTAAATCAAATCAAACTTTTTCTCTCATTTGAGTTCAGTATTGATCCATTTGATTGATTTATTACTATTTAATGATTATTCTTGTCAACTAGTTAATCCATTTATCCTTCTACTTATGCCCATTATGGCTCTTAGATGGCGATTGGTATTATAAAATGAGTTTGGACATAAATTGAATGAAAGTGAAAATAGAATGAACTTGAAAAAGAGTATGTCATGCTTGATAAACTACAGTAATGAAGATAGAAATGGATGTATTGGGAATGAGTTAATGACTTTTGTAAAAAGTTTGCCCTTTTGTTATATTGTCTTAAATATAAAATATAATAATAATAATAATGGAAATAGTATGAGAATAATAATATTAATAATAAATAATAATGTCATTTTGTTATTATATATATTTATGTTTTGAAATGGCATTTTGGTTATTTGACAAATAATAATATTATTAATATTAATAAATGATAATAGTACAATTGTCTATTTGTTATTATATGCATGTTTTCTTTTGAAAGTGTATTTTTGTATTTGATAATATTATTGTTGTTACTAATAAATAATAATATAGGTTGTATTAATAACTAATAATAATTATTATTATTATAATGACAACCAAAATAAGGATCACCTCCGTGTTATGTTTTAAATGGACATTTTGGTCATTTAATAAATAATAAATAAAATAATGATAATAAAGTTGCCTTTTTGTTATTGTATATATGTTATAGTTCGAAAGGACATTTTGATCATTTAACAAATGAGTTCATTCCCATGGACATATGGATGAACTATTTTCTTGTGTTTTGTCATGATTGGGAGGAATCGAATTACCTAGGGAATAAGATTCTCATATTCATTATTCCATATCATGCATGGGAATGGAAATAAAGTTAGACATTCTATTCTATTCTTATTTTGATATATGAATCCCAGATTCATTACTCCATACTATGTATGTGAATGGAAATAAAGTTACAAGTTAGAAATGCTATTTTATTCCTAATTAATTCCAACATACAAGTCACTATTTTTATTTTGGATGGATGATTGTGGGGGGAAAATGGCAATGGTTGAGACATGAATGTCTATGTAAATATTGTGTTTGGTATTACAAAAAACATAAGAATATTAAGTACCTTTAAGGGGTAAATCTCAGAATTAGTCCCTATTATTTACCTGTTTTAGACAATTAGTCTCTATTATTTTAGAAGTTACGCGGTTAATCCCTATTGTTTGCAAAAGTCCCATCAGTAGTCCCTATTGTTTCAAAAGTCACTCATTTAGTTCTTATTATTTGTAAATGTCTCACTATTAGTTCTCATTATTTACAAATATTCCACCATTAGTCTTTATTATTTGTAAAAGTGTCACTATTAAGGGTGAGACATTTGCAAATATTGAAGACTAATGACAAGACTTTTACAAACAATAGGAACTAAATGAGTGACTTTTGAAATAATATGAACTACTGATGGAACTTTTGCAAACAATAGGGACTGATAACTTCTAAAACAATATGGACTATTTGTCCAATTTGCCCTACCTTTAAGTATTATGCTATAGGTTTTTTTTTTTTTTGTTAAATAAACAAGTGATTCATTTATTTCAAAAACTTTAAAAAGAAATTACATGGTTAAAAGAAAAAGAATACCAAAAACCTATATGAGTATTTGTTGGCTAAAGTTCCAATCTATATAAATAAATCTGGTAATAGGGCTATTCACAAATTTCGGATTCACAAATAGTAATTTTGTCAAAAACCTGTTCCTCCGTGAGAACTTCATCATTATAACTTATGTTGTTTATCTCACACCAGAAGTAGACAGCTCTAGTGAAAAAATACCTTTATGGGGCGTTTGTTTCAGGATATAAGTTTGTAGGGAATGTGCTTTGCTATAGTTGTTAGAAAGTATAAATACCTTTAGGGGGCATTTGGTTCACAGATCGATTTTTCATTATTAAGAATAATATTCATGGGAATGACACTAAGAATGTTAATCCTGGGAATGTGATTAAAACTGTTTGACACATTAAAAATATTCCTAGTCAAATTTATAGGAATATTTTTTGGTTATGTTTGGTTAGACTCAATACTCCTAAGAATCTTGAGTAATTTTTCAATAATGCCCTTAATTAAAAAAAATTAATAAGTTTAAATTATTTCATTTCATTTTATTTTTATTTTTATTTTTAGTTTTATTTTTATTTTTATTATTTTCTAAATATTTTATTTTTTACTTTTATTTAATTTTATTCTTATTAATTTTATTATATTATATTATATATTTTTTATTTTATTATATTATTTATTTATTTTTAGATTATAAAATGTTAGTTAAACTTAAAAAATTAATAATTTTTATTTATTATATTTTATTTTATTATTTTATTTTTTTATAAATATTGTATTTTGTTTACTTTTATTAATTTTTATTTAGTTTTCTTATTTTATTTTTATATTTTATAATTTTTATCTTATTTTAATTTTAATTTAATTTAATTTTATATATTTCTTTTATTTTTTATATTTTATTTTATTTTATCTTATTTTATTATTATTTTAATTTTAATTTAATTTTTAATTTTTATATTTTAATATTTTAATTTTATTTTATCTTATTTTTATTTTTATGTTATTTTATTATTTATTTAATTTTAATTTATTTTTTACTTTTTTATTTTTTAATTATATTATTTTAGTTGTTTTAATTTTGTATTTTTTAAGATAGATATTTGTGTTTTTTTGTTTCTCCAAAATATTCCCACGACTTGGGAATGTAGGACTCTCACCCCCTCACATGGGAATAGAAATTGAGTAAATCATGAGAATATTGCATTCTCAACAATGTAATATTCCCAGAAATATTTTTCTATTCCGTGAACCAAATATGAGAATAACATATTCCAGACTTCACATTCTTGTGAATCCTGTAAGATTCCACGAACCAAACGCCACTTTAAAGCTATATATAAGAACTTGGGCCTCTTCACCATGCCTGCACATGTGTATGCATCTTTAGTGAAGTGCTCACTCGAGAAAGAACGAAGATATGAAGTATGGAGTATGAAGTGAAGCGGAGAATTTTACCCAAGAATGTCATTGAGTGGGGAAAAAGTATAGGATTCGGTTTGCCGGACTTCGTGATCATACTCATAAATTATGTAAATTTCACCACTGTTTTTGGGTTTAATTGGTTGGACTCAATATTTTTGTCACGCCCCGACCCAACCCTACACTAAAGGTTAAGTCTAGATCCGACAAACGAACAGAGTCTCTCCTGTACTATGGACATTTTGAAAACCTGTAAACGCTCAATAAAGCCACAAAAGAACAAGACAAGCTTTTATAACTAAAGTCCAAAGGTTCAAGGCAATCCGAGCCTTGAGATATACAGTAGTTCAGATTCACACAAGCATGCATTCAACTTAACTATTTTACAAAACCGCTTATCATGCCACTCCATGATATCATTGAAACAATCTTAGAAGTTGAAAACAACATACATTAGAACATTCACTCCCAAGCATGCAAAACAGCTAAAAATAGAACATAAGTTATTACATGTCATGGTTCCGAATCTACTACTACAACATCTATCTTTCAACTTTCACCTACATAACATATACATAGCTTTTAGGCTACAAAATAGAACATAAAGTAAACAAATGAGTTCTTCATTAAACGACAAGAATATAAACCACCTTAGGCAACTAGACACAGCAACTAAGGCAATGGTTCAATCTGAACCTCCGGTTCTTCTCCTTCAAACCAAATCTAGCTGGGGATCACCCACAGCGTCTCCTGAAACATTTTAGTAAGGTATGAGCAACCACTATTGCCGAGTGAGGGATAAAGGCCAAACGAGACGTGCAATGCAACAAATATAACAGTTAACAAGAAAAACAAGTAAAGTACATTTGAAACAGTAAATAACCACACATATCAAAGGATATGATAGACTTAACCCCAAATTCCATGATTCTCTTATCTTTGGCCACAAACTACGATCAATGTGCCGGCGAATTCCCAATCACCTCAATGGGTGTACTCCGGATATACCCCAATAATCCTATGACCCAATATCCCCTGGCAATCTCCGGACCAGGCGAATGAGAGACTAGGGCACGGAGTTTAAATATCCACTAGTAAGCCCTCTGCCGCCTAGCTGATATTCAACATATCCGCCCCTGACACTATGGTTGCGCAACTACTATGCAATGCACATTAACACTTGGCAATAAGATAATCAAATAAGAACAGCAACACTTAGGAGGGTCAACAAAAGAGGTTGCCCCCGAGACAGCTCATATGATAAGCAATAGTACAAAACTAATTAAAAGAGTATAAAGGGAAAAGTTGTACATTTTTCCAATAAACCAATACCAAAAGCTCATAAACATCTTATAATTGTAATTAAACACTTAATACACACTTACAAGGTTATAGAAGTGAAAAATCATTCATTTCTCAATTATCCCCCTTTTATCCTAAACCATTTTCCTTCCAAATCAAAGTTAATGTTTCGAATTCATGGGGGAAGCTATACCATTCTTCTAATTAACCCTTAAGGCACCCTTACAACCCTCAAACACATTCAAACACTTGCAATTACCCCAAAAGCCCCAATATCCCTCTTATGGCTTTGAACTACATATACCTTAATTGGGATGCAAACAAGGGTTAGCAAAGCTTCTATAGTACCTAGGTAGTCTAAGAATTCCAAATATGAAGCTTGATTCCACCCGGATTAGCTTTAACCCCGAAACCCTTTTTAAAAAGTCGGCTATTTCACATTTTATATAAGTTTAGAGCAATTTGAGGGCACGGGGCTATTGGACTACCTTCATTAGCACCTAAGGTATCTATTAGAAGTAACAAATCAAGCTAATACGCACAATTACACAAAACCCTAAAAATTCATAATTATTCACCTCATAAAATCAAAGTAACGATTACTACCGTTTAAAATGCGAACCAATGGCTTAAATGTGTTCTCTAGCACTTATATACAATTTACAATAGCATAGATAAGCATTTCAATAGCATTTGATAGCATTTCTAACAATTCAAGAAAAGTGTAACATTTTTAATATGCAAAAAGAGTCATGAAATCCCTTACCTACAGCGCGTAGGAGCACCTAGAAGGCTTGTACACACCCTAAACTACTTGTTCTAGGCTTGGAGAGGCTTCGATTGAAGAGTTGAATATCAAAATCTCCCTCTTATGGCTGCAAGAAGCTCTCGGCCCAACTACAGTGCATTTCAACTTTTATTTTTTTTTCTTTGCTAGTTATGAGTTTAAGTGATGTGTTGAGTGAGTTATATTAAAGGGGGGGGGGGTCATGTTAGGTGCTTAAGTAGGTTATTAAATGAGTATAGATAGCTTAAAAACGAGACTAAGATGCAATTAGGTATTAGCTAAATAAAACACTAAGTTAAGTTACGTAATACTATTCATTAGGTCAATAAAGCATTTTCTAAACTGACGCTCTGCACGTTAATCGCTCGAAGTTTCTCACTCCTAAAACAATTAACATGATTTAATAAAAATGCTAATTCATTAATATTAGACAGTTGAAAACGGAAGGAATAGTAACTTAAAGAAGATAGTAAATAATGCACAGAAGAAATGCGCAACTAATGGATGCAACAGTAAGTGAATGTATGGCAAAAATCTCGAGTGTCACAATTTTTGTGGTATCTAAAGGGCGAAGAGTAGCTAAAAATTGAACATATGTTAATGATTTCCATCAATTACTTGTCTACAATACTGTAATAGATGGTAAATAAAAATTGTTTATCGGTGATATTTCTAAATGGAAATAAATGAGAGGTAGGGATTGGGTAAGATTAGATTGACCTTTTAAATGGCAAGTAGGAAGTGGGAATAAGGATAGGTCTCTCCAACACCTTCTTTTTATATATTGGTATTTTTTCTTTTCGCTTTAAAAAGAACCAAATATGTTATGCGACTGATGAACTGAAAATATTTAGGGATTGTTGTGTTTGAAAAAAGAAAAGGAAATGCCATGTATGAGATGAAAAAATAGAAGAATTCCACATTGAAATTGTAAGAAAAAATAAAATACCACATAATATAAAAAGTAACATAGTTAGTTAACAGGTGTAAAGTATCTATTTTTCATTAGTTTGAGCTCTTTCTTTAAGGTAACAATTGGTATACTAGAATGAGTTGGGAATGTAATAACATTTCTAACTCTATTCTGATTCTCATGCTTGATATGAAAGAATGAATTTGAGAATCTCATTCTCCTGTACTTAGGATTAGTAATTTCAAAGTAAGCACATATCCCATGTGCTTGTGAATAAATTTATTTCTAAAATGATGAACATGCCCGAATAACAACATATCTTTTATATATAGTTTCTTTTGTAGTAATAATAAAAATAATAACAACAACAACAATAATAATAATAATAAAATTAAAAATTAATAACGATAATAATAATAATTATTATAAAAAATAATAATAACAACAATAATAATAATAAATTAAAATTATTATTATTATTATTATTATTATTATTGTTATTATTATTATTATTATCAATTATTATTATTATTATTATGTTTATGTTGTTTACAATTTTGTTCATATGTATTCTTATTTTTGATACTATAATAATAAAAGGACAATCATGTCATATCATTCTCATTACTACTCTTATATATTGAGTATCAAATATGAGTTTGGAATCAATAAATCCATTCATATCTTCATTTCTATAGCATATCATCCATGTCATTCTTATTCCCAAGTTCATTCTTATTCCCAAGTTCATTCTATTCTCAGTTCCATTCCATTCCTTAGCTCATTCTATTCATATCCACATTCATTCCAATATACCAATCGCTATCTAAAAGTTTTAAAGTTCATGTTTTGAATTCCATATTAAAGCAAGTTCAGGCTCTAAAATTAACATTTTTTCTTAATTTCTTTAAAATAATAAATAAAATTTCATTTTACCTCCCTACGAATGGTGTGTGTAACATATTGGCTCTTCATTTATTTTTTTGTATCACTCAACTCTTCGACTAATAGTCAGATATAACAGAAAAAATTTAAGTTATGAGATGAGCAATATGCCTTTCGGAGTCTCAATAAAATATTTTCTTTTTCTATATGCCATTCTCTGTCCTATCTTCTCTCTAATCTTCCACCTCTTTTATATCCCTTCTACTTTTGCACCTCATGTGCTAAGAAGAGAGACTCAAATTTTCAACAATAAGTGTTTTTGAAGAAATTGTCATTTACTTTTAATTTTTTAGCGTAAAAAAGTTTTGGACAGTAAAATTAAACGAGAAGTATTTGAAATTGAAAGAAAGAATTCAAAAAAGTGTGGAAAAGGATATAGAAAGAAAGTGGAGGAACATGATATCAAAAAAGAATCATTGAGACTCAAGGGGCATGTTAGTCTTCTCCAGGGGCGTATTCGGAAATTTTTATCAGTGAGAACTAACATACATAATTTTTTAATTATATGAGTATATTTTTTTAGTGAGGCTAATTAATTTTGTTAACAAAAAATACATAGATATCTATTTTTTTTTAAAAATACGTACATAGAATTTTTAATATTTTTTTCTAAATCAGTAGGGAATGCAGCCCCCACTGGCTCTCACATGCATCTGCCCTTGGTCCTCTCATAAGTTAGCATCACCTTCTGCTATATTTTATTAGTGAACTGAGGGTTCTTTTTTTTTATAATTAGTATTTATCTTAAAATTAATTGATAATAGGTAGTGTAATTTAATTTTTTTTATACTATACTAATCTTGAATCTCGTGATTTATTTATACAATTAGATTCATCAACATATTTAACAATATATAGGGTTACTTTCTTACACCACAACCATAAGTGTTCAGAAAGAGTTAAAGTGATGTGATAAAAACGATTAGGGGGCATTACATTATAGGAATGGTCAATCTCATATGGTTCGGAATCTACCTTTTCAAAAGGTCCCAAATTCGGGTATAAAATAAAATAAACCCTTTTTTCTAACAACAGACTTAGACAAGGCAGTCAATTCAATATCATCCCTGAAACAACAATGGATGAAATCATTCAACGGGTCTCTATCTGATTCACATACAGTGAGGAGCATTTAACATAATGTCAGTTTTATATCACCAAGGTATCTTCTATATATTTAGTGCCATCAACTCTGACGAGGGGTCTCCGAGCTGGGGTGAGTTACCCATGCCGACCTGAGACGGGCTAATCTGAGCCGAGCCCAGCACATTCAACCAAATGCCCAACTGAAGTGCTAACCCGACCCCGGAGAACCCCGACAGTGCCAACTGTTCTGATGGGACATAAAGCTGCATCGCATTAAATGCTGTCAGACCCGAATTTATTATAAATAGAGCTTCACCCTCTTCACTTTGAATGTAACTCGTCATTAAATGCTCTCAACTACCTTGCCAGCTCGAACATACTAATCATTCGCGTGGCCGAGAGGAAAATCCGGGTCATCAACCCGTTTTTTTTTTCCTTTCCTTGTGCAGGTGACGTAGCCGACCTGAAAAGTTCAACTCGGAGGCCAACTTGAAAGTTTAGCTTGGCAAGCATAGCCGACCAATTCAACTGCGAGAATCCGACCTCGACAGTTTGGCACCGTTTGTGGGGAACGAGTTCTTTCTATCACTCTCCATCACCACTCACTGAGAAACCATTATGGTACAAACAAGAAGCCACAGTGCATCGGTAGAGGATTCGCCTAACCCGGATGGGGACCTCGGAACCACGTAGGTGCCTAGCCAAAACCCAATCCCTACCGATGTTGGGACGAGCCAACGAATACACTTAGCCACTCAAACCAACCCCGCAGTAGATGGAGACCTCAACTCCAACCTGTCACCGGAGATAAAGATGATGCTAAGGATATTTGGGGAACTTAAAGAGCAGGTAGCCTGGCTAGTTGAGGGCTCTCTGGCTCCGCAAGAAGCTACGCCGCGGCCCTTGCGTCCACAGTTCCGCATCCCAGACCCAAGGCCGAAGCAGACGCAGGACCAAGAGGGCTTCCTAGAGCCGGTGGCGAGACCCGGTGAGGCGAGAGGTCAAAGGGCGTTGATGGCTTACCAGAGTAGGCTCAGGTCAGGCCCCCTTACATCCTCATTGGCAATCGACCCCGTGGATACTGTATCCGAGCAGAATGGTACATATACTCGGAAGAAATCCATCAGGCAAAGAGGGATGATGACAAGGAAAAGGAAGCTAGCAGGAAGGGAGAGACCTCCCGAGCCCAACCTGGGGGTAAAGTCCAAAACGACTGAGGTAAGCAGCCCCAACAGCCAAAGCAGAACCCCGGTTCACTATGTTCACTCCCTTCAACACCACAAGGGACCAGAACCTGATGGAGATCCAACACTAGAACCACCTGCCTCCAGCTCCAAGGATGAAAGGCCGACCCGAGAAGCGCAATAGAACCAAGTATTGCCGCTACTATATGGACTACGGCCATACCACCGAAGAGTGCAAAGACTTGAAACAGGAGATTGAGGCACTAATAGCTCGAGGTCACCTCCGAAGGTACGTAGACCCACAGGCAACCAGGAATCATGATCAAAGAGATAGAGAGAGGAGCCCGCCTAGGCGCCAGGCTGGGGGCGGATGTCTGGCTGTGATTGAAACCATTGCGGGAGGACTGGTATCGGGAGGCGAGACCTCGACAGGCAGGAAGGGTTACGTTCGGGCTGAGAGGGAGTATGGACCGGTGCGGGGCCTGGCCCTGGGGGTTGAGGAGCTCACCTTTTCCGCAGAAGACTTAGAGAGGGTAATATTGCCCCACGATAACCCACTGGTGATCAGCGCTGAAATAGCCAACTTCACCGTAAATAGTCTGATGGTAGACACCGGGAGCTCGACGGAAGTCTTATTCCTCATCGCTTTTGAGCAAATGGGGTTGGACGGGAGCCGACTCAGGCCCTTGAGGGGCACTTTAGCTGGTTTCACCGGGCAAGCACACCGAGCTGAAGGAGTCATTAACCTTCCGCTGAAGCTGGAAGACGGAGATAAGCGAGTTTCAATGCATGCCAACTTTATTGTGATGGATTGCAACTCCACCAACAACGGAATTTTAGGTCGGGTGGCACTCAACAATTTCAGAGCCGTCCCTTCCACCTACCACCAGGCCCTAAAATTCCCAACCCCGGTCGGCACGGCCACCATCCGCGGAGCCCAGCTCTCAGCCCAGGAGTGTTATGAAAACTCCCTCCGACCCCAATATCAAGTTGGCTGGGGACCAGATTTGCCCAAAGAGAAGAGGGATGCTAAGAGAGACAGCCCGGCTGAAGACCTTCAGGAGGTGGAACTCTCCGATGAAACAAAGAGAGCAAAAATCGGAAGTGAACTCTCTACCGACCTCAAGAAAAGTATAAGCCAATTTCTCCTAAAAAATGAACACATATTTGCATGGTCCGCCTCTGACATGATAGGTATTGATCCGGGAGTGATTGAGCATCACCTGAATGCCAACCCAAATCACTATCCGGTGAAGCAGAAACGCAGGCACTTCCATTATGATAAGCAACAAATCATAGCAGAAGAGGTAGACAAATTGGTAGACGCCGGCCACATAAAGGAAATCCAGTACCCAACCTGGTTATCCAACGTGGTGCTGGTAACCAAGTCCTCAAGAAGGTGGAGATTGTGCATTGATTTTACCGACCTCAATAAAGCCTACCCTAAGGACTGCTTTCCCCTACCTCGGATTGATCAAATGGTGGAAACCATCTCCGGGTTCAAGCTACTTTCCTTCATGGATGCCTTCAAAGGCTACAACCAAATCAAGATGGCTCTCGGAGACAAAGAGAAGACTGTCTTCACCACCGATAAAGGTCTCTACTACTATGAGGTTATGCCTTTTGGCCTCAAGAATGGTGGAGCCATCTACACTTGGATGGTGAACAAGGTTTTTAAAAATCAGATTGGCCAAAATATGGAGATCTATGTAGATGACATGTTGGTCAAGAGCAGATGGGCAGAAGATCATGTAGCCGACCTGGCTGAAGCCTTCGCCGTAATGGGGCACTTTGGGATAAATTTGAACCCGGAAAAATGCGCATTCGGCGTCAAGGCAGGAAAGTTTCTGGGTTTCATGGTCACAGCCCGTGGAATAGAAGCCAACCCGGAGAAGGTTCAGGCGATACTTGACCTGGCGCCGCTGACCTACGTAAAAGACGTCCAAGTGTTGGCAGGCAAGGTCGCGGCATTCAGCAGATTCATGTCCAGGTCGGCTGACAAATGTGTTCTCCTGTTTAAAATATTGAGGAATCCTAAGAACTTTTAATGGACTACGGAGTGCCAAAACGCCTTCCAAGAGCTGAAAATGTATTTAGCTTCGCCACCCCTACTATCTCGACCTGAGATAGGGGAGGAACTGGTACTATACCTAGCATGCTCGGGGGCAGCAGTAGCAGCGGGACTAGTCTGGGAAGAAGGGGAGGAACAGAAGCCTGTCTATTATGTCAGCAAAACCCTGCAAGGGGCCGAGGTGAGGTACTCCTCCTTGGAGAAACTCGCCCTCACTCTCATCACAGTGGCAAAAAAGTTGAAGCCATACTTTGACGCTCATCCGATTAAGGTCATGACGGACGCCCCACTAAAGTCTATCATGCACAAGCTGGAGGCGTCGGCTGCTGAAATGGGTAGTTGAGCTGAGTCAATTTGACATCACTTACCAGCCCAGAACAGCCATCAAAGCCCAAGCCATTGTGGACTTTGTGGTGGAATGCACTAGCCGAGCCGAGTATGACCCAGAGGACGTGTGGAAGGTCCATGTGGATGGGGCCTCAGGAAAGTCTGGTAGCGGAGCTGGGGTGGTCATCCTTGACCCGAACCGACATGAGCACCAATACTCCCTCAAGTTCACCTTTCCGACATCCAACAATGAAGCGGAGTATGAAGAGGTGATTGCGGGATTGAAAATCGCAGCTCAGCTCGGGGCACAGACAGTCGACTTGACCATCGACTCTCAATTGGTCTCTAGTCAGATATCGGGAGAGTTCAAAGCCAAGGACAATCCCATGCTAGCCTCCCTCAACAGAGTCAATAATTTGACCTCAGGCTCAAAAGGTTCACGATACAGCAAATTCCAAGGGAGAAGAATATGAAGGCCGACGCCTTGTCCAGGTTGGCCCTGGGAGAGAGCCGACCTGCTCTGATCCATGTGGAAGAAATGTCCGAACCAAGCATTCAGTTGGGGTTACAAGTCGTAGCCAAGCTCAATTTAAGCCCAGATTGGACCAAACCAATCGTGGACTACTTGGAAGGGGGTATGACCCCGGAGGATGAAAAAGCTGCTCGAAAACTCATGAAACAGGCCTCAAGGTTTGTCATAATTGCCGGACAACTCTATAAGAGGGCCTACACTTGGCCTCTCTTAAAATGTGTTGGACCCGATGATGAAAACTATGTACTCCGTGAGATCCATGAAGGGGTATGTGGAAACCACTTGGGAGGTAAAGCTCTGGCTCGAAAGGCATTGAGGCAAAGCTATTTCTGGCCAACCTTAGAACAATATGCCAAAGAGTATGTAAAAAGGTGTGACACCTGCCAAAGGTTCGCTAATGTATAGAGGAAGCCAGCGGTAGACCTCTCGGTGATGATAAGCCCTTGGCCATTCTATCAGTAGGGTCTAGATATCATTGGCCCGTTGTCAACCAGTGTTGGCCAAAAGAAGTACGCCTTTGTAGCAGTAGACTACTTCACCAAATGGCCTGAGACTGAAGGTATTGCTAGAATAACAAAAAAGGCAGCTTGGGATTTTGTATGGAAAAATATCATTTGCCGATTCGGGGTGCCAAAGGTCATCATTGCTGATCACGGCAAGCAATTCGACAGTGGATACTTTCGAGGCAAATGTGCTGAGATTGGGATCGACCTTAGATTCTCATCTATTGCTCACCCTCAAAGTAATGGCCAAGTGGAAATGACTAACCAAATCATTTTGCAGGGCCTGAAAACCAAGATGGAGGAAGTAGAGGGCCAGTGGGCATCGATTCTTCCCAAGGTGTTGTGGGCTCAGCGGACCACCACCAGCTCGGCAACGGGAGAATTGCCCTTTGAAGCTGACCTTCGGTACTCAAGTAGTGCTGCCAGTGGAGATCGGGTCCCCGACCAGTAGAACCCTCCACCATGATTCAGAAATAAACGGAGCACGGATCCGTGAAGAGCTCGACCTCGTCGAAGAGCTCTGAGCTAAAGCTCAAATCAGAATGTTGGCCAGCAAAGCTGCC
Organism: Ehretia macrophylla; assembly: GCA_037974665.1. NCBI lineage: Eukaryota > Viridiplantae > Streptophyta > Magnoliopsida > Boraginales > Ehretiaceae > Ehretia > Ehretia macrophylla. The sequence goes on from CM075771.1 coordinate 34,528,452, forward strand.
ATGAAAAGAGCCTTTGCCAAACAAGTCAAGCCTAAACTTATTAAGGTTGGTGACCTCGTACTCAGAAAGGCCATCTTTTTGCCACGCTCGGGTAACAAACTATCCCCGACCTGGGAAGGACCGTACGAAGTCATGAAAGAAGTCCGACCTGGGACTTTCTACCTCCGTGACAAGAACGGGAAACTATTGAAGAACGCATGGCACTCAGAACACCTGAAGCAGTATTTTGTCTAAACAGCCCCGAGCTGAATTTTCTTGTAAATAGCCCCGAGCTAAAATATTTTATAACGGCCCCGAGCCGAAATCTCTTATAATCGGCACCGGGCCTAAGTACTTCGTATACAAATTCAATATAATACATGTTGTAAATCAGTGCAATGCCCGACCCGGGCCCAAGCGCCTTAGCCACAAAGCTACTACCAACTCGGATTAACGCGGTGGCCACGCTTAATCACAACCTAATGACCAAGTAATCCAGTTCGGACTATGTTCCAGCTTAGGAATAATCAAACGACAATTTGATTAGCTTTGCCAGTTCAGATTAAGGTCCAACTCGGTGTAATCTAGCTTCGGTCGGCATATTAGTTTAGGTCTAAACTCGAATTCAACACTCGTCAATATTAGTTTGACCAATTTTAAATTGGACTGACGAGTCCAGGTCGGCGACGATTATACAGTTGTCCAATTAACCAGCTCGGATTAGGATGATAATTCATTAATCGCGTCCAGCTTGGTTCCTTATATTCAACTTAAGTTTGAAAGTCCCATCTTATTGGTTCGACCCCGCTTACTTAAGAAAAAATTTGCGAAAAAAAGAGAAAAGTACACAAGTACAAACTCTGGTAAAATGCAAAATATTCATTTCATTAAATCGAAGTACAATTACAAATAGTCCAACCTGGGAAAAATTACAAAAGCCCGACCCGGGCAATTTTACAAAATTTACTTGGGCGCAGTGGCAGAGGTGGTGGCTTCAGCTTCATCCCCGACCTGGTCCATACCCTTCTGGACAAACTCAATCACCTCCTTAGCCTGGGACGTCAGGTCGGATGAAAGCTCAAGAATCTCCCAGAACGCCGGAGACGGAGCCCCCAAGATCTCGATGTAATCGTTCTTGGTGGCTGGGAAAAAGCTCTTCGCCCTCTCCCGAGCTGCGACTTGACCCCGGAAGTAGAACTCCATCTCGGTATACTTGGCCATGGCCCCGCCTTCCGTGGCCAACTAGTCCACAGCCGTATCACTGGACTTGAAGGCTTCCACTGCCTTCTATCCTTCGGTACCGACCCGGTCCACCAGATCTCGGAGCTTCGTCTTGGCCTCACGTTTCTCCAGCTTATACCGCTCGATGTCCTTGGCCGCGGCTTCGCGCCGGGACTTTTTCGCGTCAAGTTCCTTCTTTAGGCAGTCAATCTCCGTTGTGTCTACCTTGCGCCTCTGAGCGGCCTCCTCCCTCACAGTCTCAAGCTCGACCTGGGCATCCACGTATCGCTGCTTGAGCTCAACGCAATGAGTCTGGGCCCTGACAAGAAAGCCGGGAGCCGAAAGGATGTGGGACTCGGCTTGTTTAGAAGAAAGCAAAATGACCAGCCGAGCTAAAAAACAATCTTACCAGAAGTTGGATAAGACTCACCGTGACTATGGCCGTTCTCAGGTCGAGCGAGAGTTGCTCTGCCGGGATCGTCGCAAGCTTGGGGTCACAAGCCACCTTGGACGCCTCCATGAAGTCCTTGCTAGAAGGGCTCACCTTTGCGGCCTTACCCTTCTCGGAGTACTCGGCCCGAGGCCGCTTCTTGCTCTCAGGTCGGGATGCTGAGCGCACCGAGATAGCCACTCCCGAACTCGATCTTTTGGTCATGGGGGACCTCGAAGCCCCTTTGGGAGAGACCTCGGAGCCGACCTCCAGCACTTGGCCGCTGGGCTGCTGCCTCTGACCTTGAGTAGCATCTCCCAAGCCGGACCGAGCTGAAGCCTCGCCGCTAACCTCGCTTTTCTTTCACACCTGGACGTACGCGAGCTTTTTCATGTCCGCCATATTTGCAAAAGGTAGAGGAAAGAAGTGAAAAAGAGCCGGAGGCCAACCTAAAAAGACTAGCAGACAAGACAATTGGGAGGTCGGGCGCCGATCCTACAAACTGACCCTCTTCTGAGCTAGACCCCGTGTCCCCTTCGGGCTCGGGAAGTAGGTTGGGGTGATTGCTCGAAAGGTCGGGTTCCCTACCAAACAGCTTGGAATCCCAGATCCGCTCCCATTTAAGCACGCTGTCAATATCTATCTGCATCCCGGGCGCGGGCCTGAGCACCGCGACTTCCTCAAGTTCCTCATCTGAGAGCTTGGGGTCATCATTGACGGTCTTCCTCAAACTTGGAATCCAGTCCAACCTGCACCCAGAGTTCACAGCCGACTCCACCCAATAATAGTCATTATGCCAACCTTTGTTAGAAGATTGCCACTTGGTGAATATGGAGTTGCCGACCCGAGCAGCGAAGTGGAACCACCCTGGCTACTTCGGGTTGGGTTTGAACACAAAGAAATGCCTGAACCTGCGCAAGGTTGGCTCCACTTTCTTTTCCAGGCAGAACACATAGAAGGCCACCATCATGGCCCAACCATTTGGCGACATCTGACCTGGGTTGAGCTCGAAATAGTTCAAGATGTCGACAACAAAACAGGGGAGGGAGAGCTGGATGACGTCGAATGCAAGATCGTATATGGTGGAGCGGTCAGCCGGAGGATAGCAAGCCGATTCGTGCCGACCTAGAACCTTCAGCTTGTGATGATGATCCACTGACCAGTTCCTCAGCCTGGCGTTGGCCATTTGCACTGTGGAATGGCACTCACGCTTGCAACAGGCGAACATCTACTCAATCCTCTTCCCCCGAGTTGAAGAAGCGCCGGCTGTGGCCGAGCTCCGAGGGCGAACAGCACTAATCGAGACTGCTTCGATCGGCTCGATGCCAGAAACCCCAACTAGGAACTCTTGTGGCAACTCGACGCCCTCCAGTTGATTTAGCGGCTCTTCATCCTCCCTATCTTCCAAGTCTCCCAGGTCGGCCAAAAGGATCCGCCTCGACCTCCCCTTGCTCCAGTCTGACCCCAATAACTTGGCAATCATCATCGCTCTCCCCGGGCCTAGATTTCCTAGCTAATCTTGAAGACGCACTGGTGCTCTCTCCACCTTGGTCTCTATTTGAGGTAGATTCTGAGCTCGACGAACTCTCATTCCCACCATAGGACCTCACCTCCATCGCCTGGGAATCTTCCGACTCCGACCTCCCCATCCTGTCTACAGGCTAAATATAAATGTATAGGAATGACTAAAGGGAGTCGAGACGTACCTACTGCTCTTGACTACGGAATGTGACCCGACCTAGCTGGCTCCGAGCTGAAAATCCTGAGAAGATTCTTTCCGAGCTAAATACGTCCAACCACTCTGGTGTCCAACCTAAAACTTTTGAAGGTTGAAAGTTAAGTGTGAAATGAATCTTGGATGTCAAAGCCCTATTTATAGGCGCTTCAGTTAATCGCCTCGGGGAGCCCAAACGTTGCGTCTTGTCAGAACCGCCAGGTAACGTGTCAGCCATCTGAAGGGCATGCACCGCTGACGTGGCCATCCCTACTCTGTCGGGGTTGGGCACCTCCAGCTCGGGAGAAACACCCAATTCTAGATCTCTCCCCTTCGATCTCGACTTGGGGGGGTGGAGGAGAGGGATTGACGAGGGGTCCCCGAGCTGGGGTGAGTTACCCACACCGACCTGAGGTAGGTTAATCAGAGCCGAGCCCAGCACATTCAGCTAAATGCCCAACCAAAATGTTGACCCGACCTTGGAGAACCCCAACCTCAGTGCCAGCTGTTCCGATGAGACATAAAGCCCTGATGAGACATAAAGCTGCACCGCATTAAATGCTGTCAGACCTGACTTTAGTATAAGTAGACCTCCACCCTCTTCATTGGGAACGTACCTCGTCATTAAATGCTCTCAGCTACCTTCCCAGCTCGAACATACTAATCATTCGCGCGCCCGAGGGGAAAATCTGGGTCATTACCCCGCCTTTTCCTTCCTTTCCTTGTGCAGGTGTCGTAGCCGACCTGAAAAGTTCAACTCGGAGGCCAACCTGAAAGTTTAGCTTGGCAAGCGTAGTCGACCAATTCAACTGTGAGAATCCGACCTCGACAAACTCAATGTTCATCTTTTAGTTTTTAACTCAGTGGTGGGCTATCTCCTAATGTGTGGGTGGTCAATGTTCGAATTTTAGTTTGTGGAGATAAGCGAGGGCAAGGGTTAAAAAAAAAAAAAAAAAACACACTATTACTTTTGAACAGGTGAGTAGGGACGTCGGATCTAAAAATTCTTCTTAGTCGGGACTTAAGCACATTAATTTTCAATTATATGAATATATTTTTTTTTGTGGGGCTAATTATTCTTTTTAACTAAGAATACATAAAAATTTTAATTTTTAATTTTTTAAAATACAGACTTTCTAAACATTCTTTTTGGCCAATGAAAGCAATATCCACCAATGTGGAAAAGCTTGATTTATTTAAATGATAACACTTGTCATCATTAGTGAGACTTGCACACTTCAACTTTCTTTGAACCCCACAAATATTTTTTGAGCGTTTCTAAGAAGGCAGTTGGGTTAATAGCAGATACATATCCTTAGACTCGAGGATTTTTGCATTCCTAAACCTAATAACATTCCGGAATGGTTAACTTGTAAAGTTGCAAGCACTATATCTTAATTGATATTGTCACCACCTTGTGGACTGTGGTCCCTTAAAAAAATTCACGTGGAGCTAATTCTCATTGACAGTTGACATTTCACATCTCAAAAGTATAATCTTTATTGTGAAATATACCTCCTATGCAACTAGGGTTTTAGTATAATAGTATGTAACTCGTTATATATATGAAAGATTGTGAGATTGAATTTCGGTAGTTATATTGTACGATCTTAGACTTCCACTCAATAATAAAAAAAAAAGAATATACCTCCATATCTTGACCATTACCATCCCACTGTCCTCCGCCATCCATGTACTTTTACAGATTCGATTTTGCGATGGCATAAAGCTCAAAGTAATTAAATGCAGTTGCTTCTCTCTTAGTCGTGGTGGATCTGCTAGATATCACTCTGTGAAACCACGAAATGTATTTGTTAGCATATATATGGTTGTTAGCAGGGTGTTTTCAGGATTATTGTTTAGTCATAATTGAAAATGTATAACTAATATTAGTATATTGATAATTTTTTTCAATGGGAGTTAAATTATTATTTTAGTCTAAAAATACCTTTTAAAATACACATTTGTTAAGAGGGTGAAGTGCACACACCCCCTCCCCCCTGTGCTTTTAAAAGGTGCATACTACCCTCCTGTATTTTTAAAACTAGCAAACACCTCCCCTGTGATTTTTGAAATATAGCATACTTGCCCCCTCCGTCAATAAAAGCGTTACTTTTAACAAGAAGTGTGGAACACTCACTTGTTTTGCAACTTTGACTGATTTTTTTTTCTTTTGGCAATAAATATGTTAATTCAATTACCAAAATACACTTGCTTAATTTACAAAACTTATTATAATACAAAACAAATATTTCTCACAAAAATATGAAAATCAAGAGACAAAGACCCACAAACATTTGTCGGGAACACTTTGGTGACAAAAACATCTCGCAAAGGCATCTCCCAATGCATAAAGAGAAGACAAATACATCTTGCAAAACCTAAAATATGAAAATCAAGGTTACTGTTGAAGAAAATTACCTCGTACTTTATGGCTTTTTTTTTTAAACTAAGTACTTTATGGCTAAAATCAAGGCAATTTCAATCCTTTGTGTGCATCTCTGCTTTAGTGATGCTCCATCCTTTGTGTGATTTCAATCCTTTAGGCTTGAAAGATTGGGTTTGAGTGAATTGAATGGTAGAGTAAAACCTAGGGTAAAAGGGTGTAAAATATTTGGTAATATTTTTACTAGATAAAAGACAAAATATATAAAAGTCAACGTAAGGGTATTTAAGGTTTTTTACGCAATCCGTTAACTAAGTTAAAGGAAAGTTAGAGAGGAGGCAAGTGTGCTATGTTTCAAAAACCACAAGAAAGGTATTTGCTAGTTTTAAAAGCACAGGGGGTAGTATGCACCTTTTTAAAAATACATGGGGTCCCGTGCACTTCACCCGTTTTAAAAAATATAGTCTTAATTCTTTCCTTAATGATTCCCCTCTTAAAGTTAGTGAATACTACAGCCCCCGTTGGCCCGTAAATGATTTGCTCTTAGTTGTTAGTGTATGTATGTTGTAATCGTCTTGATGAGAGAAGAGTCTTCTGGTGTGGTGCCTGAGACAAGTGTTTACCATCTAAGAAAGAAATAATATCAGGAAGAGTGAGATTTAATCAGATTTGGCAATCAGGAAATGGTAACAATGACAATATAATAGTTGCAGAGGGTATCTGAATGGTAGCTTTAATATTATGTTAAAAAATATAAGATTTTATCTCAAAGTTAATTGATATTAAGTAAACTATTTCAGGATTTGTTCTGTAATAAAGAAACTCATGATGGACTATTGTATACTCTAACACTGTTTGTCTCAAAATGGTAATTAGATTCAATTTCATAACACCTTCTATATGCATTTGGATTCTCTAGTGAGCTCTTTAAAAAGAAAAAAAGATAAGCATTAATGGTTGACAAAAGACCAGCAATGCTTTGGAAATTTTTACACACAAAAGAAGTACTGTAGTCCCCTCCATGATAAATGGTACAACCGCGCGTCCCAACGTTCAATGAAAAGTCTAAATAATTGGCATAAAGTTGTGGAAAATCAACCTGGGACAACGTAAAGCTATTTTATGCTCTGCCAAGAAATGCAGATGCTCGTTGTTCCATATGTAGAAGTGGTCCAAATAGGATATGTGAGAACCTAATATATCAACATGGTATAGTCTCATGAGTCCTCTCTTCATCACCAACCCTTATATATAGCAATGTCTAGGTTGCCTATGAGGCATAAGGGTTGTGCATATATAAGTACTTTTATACTATATATTTTTGTGTTTTTTTTGCTATATATGTTAGGAATATAACGATATTCACTGGGTCGAGAGTACCCTCGAGTATAAACTTCCACAGCCTGTTGACCAAAATTAGGATCCCCATCTTCTGAAGAGTTTTGCATGAAGAGGTGGAGAGTGGATTGCAGCCAGGGATGACTTGCCGAAATCTGCTGCGAGGCAACATGGCTCTCGGGCGCGTCTCGGCAAGTTGTTCCTGGCTAGATTTCGCTCTCTTCTTCTCATGTAAAACTCCAAGAACATCATGTCCATGTTGTGATGGTTACGAGAAAAAAACAATCTGCTATTAATGTTCGCGAGATAAACAGGAAGATAACTTGCACGATCCAATGCAAACTAAAACTCCAAAATATCGTATGGCTTAACTTTTTTTTTTTTTTTTTACTTCCCTTTTTCGCCTTTATTTTTTTCATTTTTCACCTTCTTCATTTTTCTTATGGCCAAAGGATGGATTGTGGAGGGGAGGGGGATATTAAAGGTGATACTAATTATCTCAATTCCGAAAGTTAGCTCTCGAGTTGAGTCTTTTTTCTCTTTTCACGATTAATATGAAAAACCTCAACCATCTCTCCTTCCATCGTTGGATCTTCTTGGGTAGCTTACTATCAAACTAGTTTCTTATAGAAACCTGAGACTCTGGTACTAGTGATATATAGGTGGTCTTAGGTCTTCTTCAATATCAAAAACTAGCTCATGATGAAATGACTCTTTCCTTTATCTTTATAAAGTGATCACTAACCCCGGCTATAACAGATATAAAGAACGAGCCAAGTGTCCAAAGAACATATATAGTTCGATAGTCAAAACAGACTGTTGTAGGAAAAATGGTATATAAATAGCAAAGGCTGTCTCAAACTCGAACGGAATGTATCGGTAAAATATTGTAAAATGGCCTGCGCTACATCATCAAGCGAGAATAAATTTTTTATTCAAACAACAGACATATATCAGTCATGAATTCACAATATAAACACAAAGAAAAGTCTCACTAGCAATTCGAAAGTTGGTTAGCAACTTCTAGCACTACTAGAAAAACAGGGAAGGGTGATAGACGTTTTCTGTCGCTAAATTTAATTAGCGACGGAATCTCGTCATAAAATGATCGTCACAAATTAGGTCGTCGCTAAATTAGGTTTTTATCATTAAATCTATCGCTATTTTACGACGAAATTGGTTCATTGCCCTAGTCATCGCTATTTAGCGCGGCTTACGACTGAAATAGTACGGTTGATAAATTCATTACTAAATAATGATGGCAATGGTTTGTCACCAAGTTCGTCGTTAAATAGCGACGGATTGCGACGAAAATAATACAGTCGCTAAAACCGTCACTAAATAGCGACAAACTGTTACGTTAGTTGTCAAATATGTCGCTATTTAGCAATGGATTGCGACAAATGTAATACAATCGCTAAGTCGTCACCAAATACCGGCATACTATTATGGTCGTTAAAGTTGTCACTAATTGTCGACGAACAAAGTTTATCTGTCGCCAAATCCGTTGCAAAATAGTGACGAAAATTGTTCATAACTAATCTGTAATAATTATTTTTAATTTAATTTGTTAATATTTTGTATTTACAATTATCTATTTCAAATCCAAAAATATTTTTAAATAACAAAAAATAATTTCATTACACAAATTTATTTATAAATACAAAATATTCTTATTAAGAAAATAAAAATAATTTCACAAATAACTAGAACAAATGGTTCTAATGTTCACCCTACAATAAAAACTAACATGGGCTACGAAAAGTATAACTAATATTTAATAACTAAAACTTTTTTAAAAAACTAATCTTTCATTATAGAAATCATGCTGCAATATCGGATTTGCATGGGTCTCAGCCTTGCGTTCTTGGAGAATTGAAGTTTGACATCTTATTCCTCTTCCGAATCTTCATAAAAAAGTATTGCTAGGCAATACAGTTCAAAAATTTGCTATTGGATGCTAGGTAGTGAAAAAAAAAAAATAAATGAAAATGCATGCTAGGCACAGTTTTGGAATGCCTTTTGAAAATCTTGCATATATATATATATATATATATATATATATATATATATTGCCTTGGAATTATTTTGCTTTTAGAATATATATGTAATTCACAAGCATTTTCAAGTCTTAAGTTGACCGCATTATCACAGAAGATATAACATTCGGCTGTGATCGAGATTCAATGAAAGATCAATATGTAATAGCATGTGTGGGAACATATATATATATATATATATATATATATATATATATATATATTTTTTTTTTCTTTTGTAGATATTGAAAGTCACCTTAATCTTTAGATATGTAGTTTACATACACTACAAGAAAAATCGGTCTCGGTGACGGGCCGTTGCCGTGCCCTTGCTTTTTGGCGAGAGCTTGGCGAGAAAGGACTTGTCCTCCCCAAATCGGCGAGGGCAGGCTTTTGCCCTCGTCGAATTGGCGAGGGTCCCTCTCTTGCCCTCTCCGAATCGGCAAGGGCGAATCTTCCCTTTGCCGATTCGGCGAGGGCTCTCTCTTGCCCTTGTTGATTCGGTGACGGCTCCCTCTTGCCCTCGCCGATTCGGCGACGGTGGATCTTTCCCCTCGCCGATTCGGCGAGGGCTCCCTTTTGCCCTCGCCGATTCGACGAGGTGAGGGACAAGGACTTCCCTCGCCGGTATTTCAGATTATGACTGTTTTAAAAGCATTAAATTTAAATTAAATAATATTAATTATTGGTTTTAAATAATTATACATATAGCTACTGACTAATATTTTTCCTTCTTAAAATGTCCTAGATTGGCGTGTACATAACTCGAGTAAAGCTTCAAAATTTCGACTTTGATTGTAACAATAATTTATTCATCATTACTTACAATACAAAATATGGCTTTTACTATAAATAAAAACATGTTTACATCCTTTAAACAATTTATGGGACAAATTGTTGTCTACGTGAAAAATAAATTATATGCAATATTAATATTTAACGTATTGCAAAATATAAACAATTACTTCTTTGTAATCAACAAAACATAATTATAATTAAAGCATTTTATTATAATAGTTAATGCATTACAAACATAAACATAATTTTACATTGATAATTAATAAATAATTACATATCATCATTTTTTAATACAGCAACACAGCGACTTAATACCTAACATAATTAAAGATTACTAATGCTGATACTTTCAACGAGGCTAAAAAGATAGAGATATTAAGGGAAAAAGTTTGGGCACTGGATCCGCATCATTTCATCTTGAACAAGTTGGCGTACTTGGGCATTTGAAATATGTCCGTCGTATTTTGGCGGAGCATTTAGATCAAGGGTGGATTTAACAAACTTGGAGTAATTTGGATATTCCTCCATTGTATCCACATCTTCTTTAATAGTCACTCGAACAGAATCTTTCAGATGTGGTTGATCCTTACTCATCGTTCAAACTTTTTAGATGAAAAGTAAAATTACAAATTTTAGATGCTATGAGAAAACGCGTTGTCAAGTGCTATTTCTAGGCTTAAGGTCATTGAATGTGAAGATATCAACTAATGGTTCGCGGACACGTGACTGTCCACCATTGGTATTGGATGGGTCAAATAATTGGGGACATGCGTGCACGCTAGTTTCGAGGTTTAAAAGTTGATGTGTCCATCTCGTTTCAAAACAGGGGCCTTATCAGTTCAGAAGATTTTCTGCCACGTGGCGTGCACGCAAACACAATGCATGCAAAACAGGTGTCTCGCTATGTCTATTCCAAAACAGGGCCATCACATTTCATTATATTATGCCCCGTGGTAAGTGGGCATGCGTGCACGATAGTTTCGACATCTAAAAGCTCATGTGTCCATCTCGTTTCGAAACCGGGGCCCTATCAGTTCGGATGATTTTCTACCACGTGGTGTGCACGCGAACAACAAGAATTGTAGATAATTTTAAAAAAAATGTAATTAATATAATATTCTCATGTAAAATCTAAATTAATTATTTAGATTTGTGTGTTTTTCCAAAATTACTACATATAGTAGGAAATTTTTGGTTCATAAACAACTTCGCAAAATTATTTATGAATTAACTTTATTTACATTATTTTTTTTATAAGGTTTTAAGTTAAAATAAAATATAATAAATAAAAAGAAACAGTGGGGAAAAACAAACTACTAGCTAATTAATATAATTATTTTGATGAAAATATGAAACAACATATTAATTAAATTAGTTTAAAGTTTAAAGTTAATAAACAAAACATAATTAAAAATACAATATAATATGTAATTATTATACTAATTATGTTATTCTTTAGTTAAAAAAATTAATATGTAAAACAAAAGTGAAGATAATAAAAAAAAAGTGAAAAAAAACAAAGTAATATTAAATTTATATAATATTCATGATGAAAAAAATGTAAAACAAATTAAGTATGAAAAAAAAACTATAGAAATGAATAAAAAAATTGAAAAAAAAATTATTAAATAAGAAACGGACCTACTAGTATGTCTCTTATAAATTATCCAATCGGCGAGGCCCATTGGTTGCACCAATGGGCCTCCCCATTGGTTTCTGGGTGGCGGCCCAGTCTCACGCTGAGCCGTTGCCCAGAATGAGATCAGATGAGGCAATTGTGCCTCATCTGATATCAAAATTCAAAAAACAAAAAAAAACCCCAGCCCCCCACGCTAAGCAGCAACTACCCATCTCTTTACCCGCATCCCTTACCCTCCCACCCACCAGACCCGATACTCTACCCTTTTACCCTCCTACCTGTGTACCCTAACCCCTTTACCCGTACACCCCACCCCCAATGTAGTAAACCCACCCCCCACCCCCTACCTGTGAACCCACCCACCCTCCACCCTAACCCGTCAACCCACCATCTACCTCCCCTACCCGTGAACCCACTCTCCACCCGTGTCATCAAGGGTAATTTTTTATTTATTTTTTGTTATGTATTTACATACATATATAAATTTGTATATATATATATATATATATATTGTTTATATACATATGTAGCAATATATTTTATTTGTTTTTGTTTTTGTTTTGTATTATATATTGTGTTAAAATAATTTTTATTTTCAACATGTAATTTTTGATTTTTTTTTATTTCCTAGATTTTTTTTTTATTTCAGTTTTATTTCAATTTTTATAACCTTTTTGTTTCCCAATTGTTAAGGGAATTTTTTGAATTATATTGTTTTTGTTTTTTCACAATATGTTGTGTTAAAATAATTTTTATTTTCAACATATAATTTTTGATTTTTTTTTAATTTTTAATTTTTTTCAGTTTTATTTCAATTTTTATAACCTTTTTTGTCTGAATTTTTTATTAAATTTATTGAATTCTCTTGTTTTTTTTAATTATTTATAAATAATTTCTACATTAAAATTAATAGTTAATGTAAATCAATATATTGTAACTTAAATCAATATTTTTTTTAATTACCCTTTTTTATAATATTAATAGTTAATTTCATTTGTTTGGATTTTCTACAGGTAGGTTTTGGGGCATTGGAGTAATTGGTGGAAACGAATAAAGATTTCATAGGCTCCGGTTAGTTTTATGATTCATATAGTATTTATTGTACAATCTATTATATTGTGATTTTAAGTCCGTTTCATTAATTTAAAGTTATTCCGTGTAACTTTATGTTGAATATATTTTCTGAATTGAGCCGTTAGGGCTTTGAAAATGTTGTTTTCTTCATGTTGATTATGTTGCTTGCATTTGTGGTCCATTTTGTAAGTAAAGCCTACTAATATCAATTAATTTCAGATTAAGCAAGAATATAGTAAACTTAAATTCGCAAGGCTTATATTTAAGTCTTACATCTTTGTTTCTAATTTTAAATTCCTATTTGTTGATGTATGTATCAGTCATAATGGCATCATCATGTGAATGAATGTATAATTGTTGGGTTGATGGATATATCAATTAGGGTTTTGTTCAAGGTGCGAATGAATTTATAACATTCGCAAGTAGTCAACAATATTACATGGACGGTGTAAAAATAAGATGTCCATGCCTGAAATGCGAAAACTTGCGATATCTTACAATTGACATTGTGATAAAACATCTTTATACTAAAGGTTTCATGCCTAATTACTATGTATGGCATGTTCATAGGGAATATGTGTTGAACAATATAAGGGTCACTGAACAACACATTGGTAATAATATGCAACAATTGTGGGAATAACTATCAGACAATGGTCTTTGACGCTGCTAGAGTAGATATGGTAAGGGATTAGAACGTGAGTGAAGAAGTACCAAACATAGAAGCACAAGAATTTTTTAATTTGTTGAATGCCTCGGAAAAACCATTATTTGCGGGTTGTAGGAATCTTACCCAGTTGTCTGTTGTGGCTCGTTATCTAACTATGAAATCAGAACATAATATGAGCAACGACCTATTTGACTGGGTTGTATCAGAATTTATAGAGTTGATGCCTGTAGAAAATAACCTACCTGAGAACTTATACAGGTTTAAGAAAATGCTTAAGCCATTGGGTTTAGGTTATCAGAAGATAGATATATGTATAAATGGATTCCTTTTATTTTATAAGGATAGAAGTTCACTTCAGAGTTGTCCCCACTGTGGCCACCGACGCTTCAAGACAACAACAGGGGGTAGAAAAGGGAGTAAGCTTATACCTTACCAACAATTAAGATATTTCCCATTAACACCGAGATTAAAAAGATTGTACATGTCCAAGGCTACGGCTGAACACATGCAGTGGCACAAGAAACACCAAACAGAGGATGGTCATATTGGTTACCCTTCTGTGCTGAAGCATGGAAGCACTTTGATGTTGTACATCCACATTTTGCTGATGAAGCTAGAAATGTTCGACTTGGGCTTTGTTCAGATGGGTTTACCCCTTACAGTTCCAATGCTCAACCTTATTCATGTTGGCCAGTGATATTAACACCCTACAATTTGCCACTATGGATGTGTATAAAGGATCCTGTCATGTTCTTGACATTGCTCGTACCCGGTCCGAAAAATCCCGGTAAGAAAATAGATGTGTATTTGGAGCCTCTCATTGATGAATTACAAGAATTATGGTTGGTGGGAACACCGTGCTATGATGTTTCAACAAAGACAAATTTCCAAATGAGGGCAGTCTTGATGTGGACAATAAATGACTTCCCAGCTTGTGGTATGTTGTCTGACTGAAGCACTCATGGAAGATTGTCGTGTCCATATTGCATGAATAACTCTGATGTTTTTCATTTGCAAGAAGGAATGAAGAATTCATTCTTTGATTGTCATCGTAAATTTTTACCAATAAATAGTTCTATGCGACGTGACACGAAGAATTTCATACGGGGAAAAAGATAGACTTGTAGACCTCCGCCCATATTAGATGGTGATCAATTATGGAAAAGTGTGATGAATTTTCCAAAGATACAACAAATGACGAATGACAAGAAAAAAATGAAGTTGCATAGGTTTGGGGAGTGGCACAACTGGACAAAGAGAAGTATTTTTTGGGACTTATCTTACTAGAAGACGCATCTTGTTTTACTGTACTGCATAAAGTGTTAATTAGACTATAATTTTAGCTTCTAACTTTCATGTCGAGTTGTTTGTTTTGCTGATATTTTTATGTACGCTAAAGAACGCAGGAATGAAGTGACTTTTGTTGATGTTTTCAACAAAGCTCATCGCAAGGTTGCTGATGGACCTTACACAGACGCTCGGGCAGAACAGACAGTGGTAAGCTAGTTTGTTTAAACTTTACAACGTTGAAGATTGATATATACAGAGTTTCAACAAATGTTTTATCCAAATTGACATCAAAGAACTCCAAATTAAAAGGGTATTTGTTAATTGTTTATTGTACCCCTAATTTTATGAAATCTAATGATGCCAAGCAGATTATTGAACTTAGGATAGTGTATTGATTGGACAAAACTTTAGTAATCTCGCATGCTTGTTTGATAGTAAGTTAAAGCAGGTTCAACAATTTAATATCTAAGAAAGTTAAGTAAAGAATATTAGAGTGGCATGATAATGAGGATTATAGACATAGTATTGTAAACTAAAATGGAAATGCATGAATGAATGTCTAACTTTGTTTAGTAGAAACGCTATGATGGCCTTAGGAACTTGTTTATTATTCATTGAATTTATGACAGTCAATGCTTGTATATTGCGTTGTGGATATCTCTTCTAAGTACAGGTAACTGGATAGTTCACGGTACAGAGGAGACTCTGTCCGTTTGTCGGGTCTGAATTTTTTTTGGGAATTTGTTAATTCTTGATTACATGCTTAATTATATGACATGTAATGATGCTGAAAGTGTTTTTGAACTTAGGTTCAAGTTTTTAATGGATAAAAGTAGAGTAATATTACTTTCTTGTTTTCTACTAAGTTATAATTAAGACATTTGAATTTAGAGTGGTATGATAATCGGAATTATAGCCATAGTATTCAAATAGGTAATGGAAATGCATTAATGAATGTAATATTTTGTTTAATATTTCAAGGTGTTTGAGTGTGAAAGATAGAGATATTTTGTTGTGGCTATTTCTATTGAGTGCAAATAAGTGGTTAGTCTACGGTATATAGGAGACTCTGTCCGTTTTTCAGGTCCAAACGTACTGTTTCAGCGTGGGATCTTGTCAGACTGTGACATGTTATAACAGTATATGTATGTTTTTCTTGATGATTGTTTTGTTTGTGTCTCTGATGGTTATGTAATTTTTTTGTGTGGTATCACAACTAACTTGTCAATAATATTCATGTCTCTACATGTTGATATATGTGTGTAACAGGCTCGATACAAGGAACTGCTCCAACAGGCATCACAGTCAACAGAGGCATCTGAGTCCGATTCAGCTCCAATACCTGTTGATCATAACACAATATTCTTAGAGGCAGTTGGCAGACCACGCAAGGGTCGTTTGTACGGGGAAGGATCACAGGTCTCTATGGCGTCTACATAGACCAGTTACCCGACTGTCGGAAGCCACATCACTCCCAAAGATCTCCAAGACGCAATTGCTTGAGCCACAGCAACTTTGGAAGGCAAGCTGGAACAAAACAACAAGGCGTACAACAAGCTGGATAAGCAGAACGAGGCGTACAACAAACTCCAACAAGAAACTTCATCGCAGCTACGTGAACTCCAAGCACAGCTAGCACTACTTGCTTCAAAGTTACCTATTCCTGTTCCTGTTCCTGCTCCTGAACAACAACAGTGTTCGTCGTATTCGTCTTCATCTTCGAATGATGGTCAGAGGGAATAGAATTTCGAACTTTTATAATGTTATGACAATTTACAATTAGACTGTAATAATTTTTGGATTTACTGTGAACAATTTGTTTACTTTTTTATTAGCTAAATGTATAAATATGTGGTTTTTAATTTGTTTGCAATACAAAATATTAAATTGACAGGTGAAACAACTTATTATAGTAAAAATTATAATGGAAATTTAGAAAAATATAAGTTTATATTTATGCGAGGGTTGGACGGAAAAATCGGCGAGGGCACGGAGAGGGACGAAAACGACGAGGGCACAGAGATGGACGAAATCGGCGAGGGCACAGAGACGGACGAAATCAGCGAGAGCACGGAGATGGACGAAAATGGCAAGGGCTTGTTGCCCTCGTATAGTCGTCGCCAAAAATGTCACTCGCCGAATGGCGTGGGGTCGGCAAGGGACCGTAATTCAACGATGAAGGTTTTGGCAAAGGACGATTGCCCTTGCCGAAATCGTTTTTTCTTGTAGTGATATGAGCATACTCTGTATGATTTAGTATATTAAGTGAAATAATATCTAGTTTACTTTGTTTTCTTATTCATTTTTTTTTGTTTTTAACCTCACAAGCCACTATTCAAGTGCCAAACTGGCTTAGATAAGTAAATCACTAGATAAACCTTTGAGTAGCTTTTCATATTCATTTCAATTTATAATCTCACTAATTTAGGTGTATCAAGTCAAGATTAAAATATTTCAGTTCGTTGGTTGATCAGCTAAAGTGTTTCATAATTATGTTAAAGGCATACAATTCTGTGATCACTACAAGAAAAACTGTCAAATGTGACAGTCCATCTCCTTTTCGTTGCAAAAAAAGCGACAAAACAGAGACAAAATTGTCGTCACTTGAATAGTGACCCTTTTGAGACGGTTTGGAGACGACTTAGATATGTCGTCTCCGAACTGTCTCTAAAGGCGACTATTAGGAAGCAGTTTGAACAGTCCTCTCTAAACCGTTACCAACCCGATATGGTTTTTAGACGCTTTATCTACATCGTCACTAAACCGTCTCCTAATTGCGACGATTTAGTGACGATTTTACAATTCATCTCCAAATATCACCAACCAGAGATGGTTTGGTGACGATTATCTATGTCATCCCTAACCCCAGTCCTATTGACTAAAACATATTATTTATAGCGTTTTCATTACATATATAAAAACACTATATACTGCATTAAAAATTCATGAAATTAAATCATGAATAAAAGACAACTTTAACTTTCAACCCATATATTGATAATTAAGGATTACATCTGAGTGGTAACAAAATACTTCATTTTGTATGTACATAACACCTACCAACGTACATAATCACACATGAAAAATACCAAGAAATGGTATTCTCACATTAACGATTATCTTGCATCATCTACTTAACGAAAACTAAAATACATACTCCTAATAACCTTAATATGCTAAACATAGTAGAAATATTAGCCCAAGGCCTTGGGGAAATAAATCTTCAGCATATCATGAAAAACTTTTTGACGAACTTGAGCTTCTGAAATATAGCCTTCTTCCTTTGGTGGAGCATTAAGATCAATATTCGGTTTCACATCTTTCTTCAAGCTTCGTTCAAGTTTTTCAAATGTGTTGTCATTTTCTTCTGTAACACAAAGATTTTGTGACTGTTGTTGTTTCTCCTCACTCATTATTGAAAAAAAACGCTGATAGTTACAAGATGAATGCAACTCATTTAACCCAAATGAAAGCTCTTTAAATAGACAGCAACACAGACGCAACCTTGCATTTTTCGTCTCATTTTCGTCTATAATTGGAGACGATAGAGAGACGGAATATGATTGTGGTCTCCAATTTGTCTACAAATGGTGTATTGATTTGTCTAATCAGTCAAACATGGTGTGCACGCCACTACTTGTCAGTCTAAGGGGTTGAGAAGCTCAGACTTTTCCGTCACCTTTTCGTCTCTAATCGGAGATGCTTTAGTGACGGAACACGATTTTCGTCTCCAATTCGTCTCCTAATGGTGTATGGATTTGTCCCATCAATTGAAGATAGTGTGCACATGATCTTTTGTCAGTGTGAGGGCTAAAACTGTTGTGTTTTGTTTCCTTTTCGTCTCCATTCGGCGACAAAGTAGTGACGGACTATTTGGTCCGTCTCTAAAATTTTAAAAAATACCCAAATTGGGGACGAACGAGGTGGTCCGTCTCCTTTTTTAAAAAAAAAAATCATTTTTTTTAAGCCCAAAGGAGACGGATCATTAGGTCCGTCTCCTTTTTTTAAAAAAAAAAAAAAAAATTTAGGGCCAAATGAGACGGACCATTTGGTCCGTCTCCCAAATTTAAAAAAATACGTAGACAGAGACGGACCATTAGGTCCGTTTCCATTTTTTTCTTTTAAAACAAAAATTATAGGGGCAAAGGAGACGGAACATTTGGTTCGTCTCCAAAATTTAAAAAAATACCCAAATGGAAACGGACCATTCCTTTTTTTTAAATAAAAAACTTTTTTTTAGGGCCAAAGGAGACGGACCATTTGTTTCGTCTCCCAAATTTAAAAAAATACGCAGACGGAGACGAACCATTAGGTCCGTCTCCATTTTTTTCTTAAAAAAAAAATTATAGGGCCAAAGGAGACGGAACATTTGGTCTGTCTCCTTTATTTTATTTTAAAGCTCAAAGGAGACGGACCATTTGGTCCGTCTCCCAAATTTAAAAAAATACACAGACGGAGACGGACCACCTTCATTTTTTTCTTTAAAAAAAAAATAAAATTATAGGGCCAAAGAAGTCTCCCAAATTTTAACAAATACCCAAATAGGTCCGTCTCCCTTTTTAAAAAAAATATATCTTTTTTTTAGGGCCAAAGGAGTCGAACCCTTTGGTCCGTCTCCCAAGTTTTAAAAAATACCCAAAAGGGAGACGGACGATTTGGTTCGTCTCCCTTTTTTAAAAAAAAAAAAATCTTTAAAAAAAAAATATATGTACGAAAGGGCCAAAGGAGACGGACCATTTGGTCCGTCTCCCAAATTTTAAACAATACCCAAATGGGAGACGGACGATTTGGTCCGTCTCCCTTTTAAAAAAAAAAAAAAATCGAAAGTTTAAATCCCTAAGGAGACGGACCATTTGGTCCGTCTCCCAAATTTAAAAAAATACCCAAATGGAGACGGACCTATTAGGTCCATCTCCTTTTTTTTTATTTAAAATCTTTTTTTTTTTTGGGCCAAAGGAGACGGACAATTTGGTCTGTCTCTTTTATTTGATTTTAAAGCCCAAAGGAGACGAACCATTTGGTCCATCTCCCAAATTTAAAATATACCCAAATGTAGACGAACGGATTATATCCGTCTCCTTTTTTTTAAAAAAAAAAATCTTTTTTTTTTAAGGCCAAAAGAGACGGACCATTTGTCCGTCTCCCATATTTAAAAAAAACGCAGGCGGAGACGGACCTATTCCCTGATTTTTTGGTTTTCCAAAGGATGGGATTACTAAAATAACAGCGCAACACTTTAAGTGTTGTGCTGTTATTCATTTTTTAATTGAATGGGAGACGGACCATTTGGTCGCCTTCAGCACTTAAATCTCTGTTTTTTTTTTTTAACAGCCACCCGCCCTCCACCTCTCCCTCCCCCCCCCCCCCCCCCCCCCACACACCCTACCCTAGACCATAATACTCTACCCTCACCCCTCAACCCCACATTCTATCTCTAAAATTTTCTTCTTCACCCCCAACCCTTTCATTTTTCCAAGCACATTAAGGTTATATATATGTATATGAAATGTATATGTATATGTAGATGTAGATGTATAAGTATAAGTATATTTAGATGTAGATGTAGATGTATATGTATTTGTAGGTGTAGTTATAGATATATATGTATATGCATATGTGTATGTGTATATATATGAGTTTATATATGTATATATATATTCGCATATACTCCCAAATGTTGATGGTAGACATGGTTTTTTTTTTTTGGGGTTTTTATTCATTTTTTTCAGTTTATGTTTTTGACTTTATTTTTCATTTTTTTAAAAAAATAGTTTTTTTTTATTTTTTTGTTCAGTTTTATGTGTTATTTTATTTATGTTTCCTTTTTTTTGAATGATATTAATTTTATTTTATTTATATATTTTGTATTTTTTTTAATTACGCTAAAACTTATTATTTTTTTAGTATTTATTTATTTATTTATTTTTCTTTTTTTAATTTTTTTTTTAAAATATTTTTTTGGTTTTTATTTTTATTTTTTTGTTTTAGTTTATTTATTTTTCCTATTAGGTTTTTTTGAATGTTATCAATTTTTCAATATTTATATAGTTTGTCATTTTTTTATTATGTTAAAGTTTATTATTTTTTTTCTAGTTTTTATTTATTTAGTAATTTTTTGTTATTTTTTGTATAATTGCAAGGTTCTTTATTGATTTGGATTAGTTTATATATTTTTTCTGTTTTTCTGTTTTATTTTTTTCCTTTTTTGTAAGTTTATTAATTTTTTTATAATTATTAATTTCAGGTTTTCAGTATTGGACACACCGTAATACGTCTCAGGTTAGTATTCTGATGTGTTTAATATCATTCTCACGCTACATATTCTATATAAATGACGTTAAATGTGTTTTCATTTATGGCACTTCCTTTTTATAAATATTTAGTTTATAAAATAAGGTTTAAGATTAATAAATGGAAAAATTGAGTTAGTTGATATTTTGATATTTATAATAGAAATTACTATTAATGTTGTGTATATCACATAGGAAGTTCTTGGTCAAGATAAATTCGCTTGGCATTGTACAAGTCCCAAGTCCAAGCTCATTTTGTAATATGGTTCATTATTAATTATATTGTCCATTGGCATCATTTTATTGCGACCTAATAATACCCTAATATTGTTTCACTTTCAATTCTCCAAAATCTTATCCAAAACTTAGGTTCACTACAGTAAAATATAATATGGAGTCATCTCGTGCATGGATGGACCACAGACTAACACCCGACAGACAACTTAAAGATGAATTTATCGATAGTGTAAATGAATTTGTTGCGTTCGCATGTAGTCAAACGTATTACATGGATGGTCAAAAAATAAGATGCCCATGTGCGAAATGCAAAAATCGAAGATTTTACCTACCTGATGATGTTAAGATCGATCTTTGTAAGAAGGGGTTTATGCCACATTATTATGAATGGATTGCACATGGGGAACATGTGTCCAATTATCATGGTTCGTCTCAACATAATGTTGTAGATAAGAATTGTCCAGGGGTGACAGAACAAAATAATTATATGAGAATGGTAATTGATGCTACTGGACCGGATTTCTTCATGGATAATAACGAAATATGTAAAGCACATAATTCTGATGCACAAAAGTTTTTTGATCTGGTTAAGGCTGCTAATGAGCCATTATGGGATGGATGTGAACATCGCACTGTGTTATCTACTGTGTGTCGTTATATGAATATCAAATTTGAAGAGAATATAAGTGAAAATTGTTTTAACAGACTTATTGCTGAAATCAGGGATACGTTGCCAGATACTAATAAGATGCCAGAAAATTTGCACCAATTTAAGAAGGTAATAAAACCTTTAGGGTTGAGATATGAGAAGATAGATGTTTGCATAAATAGATGTACATTATTCTATAAGGATAGAAATCGCTTGGAGAATTGTCCTCGTTGTGGTCACGGCCGATTCAAGCCATCAACACGTGGTAATAAACGGGGTAAACTTATAGCCTACCAACATTTGAGGTTTTTTCCATTGACCCCTAGGTTGCAAAGATTATACTTGGCAAAGGCTATAGCGGAACATATGCAGTGGCATAATAAACATTTACTTGAAGATGATAAACTATGTCATCCATCTGACGGTGAGGCATGGAAACACTTTGATAGCTCTTATCCTGATTTTGCGTCTGAACCAAGAAATATTCGGCTTGGTTTGTGCTCGGATGGTTTTAACCCTCACAGTTCAAATGTTATACCTTATTCTTGCTGGCATGTGATAATCACACCTTACAACCTCCCACCGTGGATGTGTATGAAAGACCCTGTCATGTTCTTGACACTTCTTATACCTGGTCCGAAAAGTCCTGGAAAGTACATTGATGTGTATTTAGAGCCTCTAATTGATGAATTGAAGAAGTTATAGTTAGAAGGGATACATTCCTATGATGTGGCAACGCAAAAGAATTTTTAGTTGCAGGCAGCTTTAATGTGGACAATTAATGACTTTTCAGCATATGGTATGTTGTTTGGGTGGAGTACCCATGATAAGCTATCATGTCCGTATTGTATGGAAAAGACAAAAGTTTTCCAATTGCCAGCGGGTAGGAAGACTTGTTTTTTTGATTGTCATCATCAATTCTTACCACGACATAGTCCTCTACGACGTGATAAGAAGAATTTTATTAAGGGAAAAGTTGAAATGGATACATCTCCGCCAAGATTAGATGGTGAGGAACTGTGGGATAGTGTGAAATGTTACCCTAAAATCAATGAAATAGAAGAAAATAAGCTCCCTGGTTTTGGGGTTAGACACAATTGGACCAAGAGAAGTATTTTCTGGGATTTGCCTTACTGGAAAACACATCTTGTGAGACACAATTTGGACGTCAGGCATATTGAGAAGAATGTTTTCGATAATATTTTCAACACCGTGATGGGTGTCAAGGGGAAGACAAAGGACAACCTTAAAGCGAGAATTGATATGGATGAATTTTGGGTCCGTCTAGAATTATGTGGTGCGAACCAACTGAATATGAGTATTTACACACTCCCTGTGGCAAGCAGAAGAAAACTTCTTGAATGGGTTAAAGACCTACGAGTCCCTTATGGGTATTCTTCCAATTTGTCAAGGTGTGTGGATATGAAACAGTTGAAGATGTCACACATGAAGAGTCACGATTGTCATGTGTTTATGGAGAGATTGCTTCCTATTGCATTACGTGAGCTAATGCTGAAAAACGTTTGGGTTGCCTTTGCGCAACTAAGCTTATTCTTCATCAACATATGTTGCACAACTCTTCAAAGACACGAGTTGGAAAGGATGCAAGAAAATATAGTTGTGATTATTTGCAACTTGGAAAATATCTTACCTCCTGTCTTCTTCGATTCAATGGAGCATTTGCCAATCCATTTGGTGTATGAGGTAATATGTTGTGATCCTGTATAATATCGATGGATGTATCCATTTGAAAGGTTCTTGCAGCGATTGAAAAGGAAAGTTAAAAATAAGGCACGTGTTGAGGGATCTATATGTGAAGCATATCACATCCTTGAAACGTCAACTTTTTGTTCATATTATTTTGAACCGCACGTGGTAACTAAAACGCGAAGGGTTGGTAGGAATGACCAATATAACGAGGTGAACTACCCTGAATGATGTTTGTCTATATTTACTTACCTGGGTTGTCTAATTGGAAATGAAACAGTACGAACATTGGAGGATGCAGAACTGCATGCAGCACACTTATATGTATTGATGAATTGCCCAGAGGTTGACCCATATATCAGGTAAGGTTGTGGTAATTTGGTATGTCTATTATAATTTGTTAATAGTCATACAGAAAACCCAGTACAAATAAATTTATCTTGATTGCAGATTGTTTGAGAAAAATCTTGTACGAAACTTTCCCCAATTGACACCCGTACAGATTCAAAATCAATTTGAGAATTGGTTCCCGAAATGGTTATATGACCATGTAAGTACCTATGCAACTAATGAATCTTATCATATTAACTTGGATTATACTATTAACGACTTGTGATTTTTCCAGCTAATCGGCACTAATGGAATAGACGACCGTGTGAAATGCCTTTCTATGTGGCCAAGTTGTAGGGTACGCACATGGTCAAGATACTTAGTAAACGGACACAGATTTCACACCTTCGAATTTGGGAAATTCAAGTCCACAATGAATAGCGGGGTATTCGTGAAAGGGGCTGCTGCTGGTAGTAATGAGGATATTGGGTACTATGGAATGCTTAATGACATTATTGAACTGGAATATCATAATCCAATAGTGCACCACACTAGAGTAGTTCTTTTCAAATGTGACTAGTATGATTCTACAAAGGATAGAGGTATAAAGTACCACAGGAAGTCCCAACTGGTTGATGTTAACATGAAAAGAAAATATCAAAAATATGAATCATTTGTGTTGGCAAAGAAAGCATCTCAAGTATACTATTGTAAGTATCCAGGGGCCAGGAGGGATCAAGTGGATTGGCACTGTGTGGTTAAAATATGAGGTAAGAGTTTCTCAGACGTGTCAAGAATGGTAAGAGAAGTGAATGATCAATCAGCTTTCCAGACAGATGAATTGAATGTACCTAAAGTAAAACCTACTGATACTGTTTTACCTTCACTTTGTCATGAGTCGGGAGACAATGAACTAGAAGAAGATGAGTTAGAAGTCGACAACGATGAACAAGAAGAAGAAGAATTATAAGAAGAAATACTAGAAGATGATAATGATGAGAATGATAATGATGATGATGATGATGATGATGATGGTTATATAAATGATGATGGTGATAATGATGATGATGATGACGATGGTGATGACGATGATGATAATGATACTGACACCAACGCTGACGATAATACTGCATATGATGTTTAGTTATTTTGTTGCATTAGATATATATGTGTTATGTACTAGACTAATGATTTTTTCCAAATTACATGTATCTTTATTAGTCTATATGTTAAATTGAATATGTCTTTTGCCAAACACAGTCATGTCAGGTGGAAAATAGTGGAACACGCTTAAAAAAGTTATTACTCCTGGGGCATTACGGGGTGGTTGGAATTCAGGAGGACAAAGCATGTCGGCTAGTCGTAGCCAGTTAGGAGGGCAACAATCGGTTGGATGAGGATCAACTACAGGAGTCGCACTGACTGGCCGTCGAGCAACTGGAGTACATCAATCAGTTGGTCGTGGATCCACGGGAACAAACACGTCAATTGGTCGTGAATCATTCTCAAATTCCGTAGGACCGAGCCAGAGGATGCCTCAATCGCTGATGCCAGCAGAAGATGGATCCCCTGTGGCCGTTTCCATAGATATGGATTTCGAAAATGTATTACAGGAAGTTCTAGTCGAGGAGACCGCTAATAATCCTAGGGCCCACCCTAGGGTATCTGTTGAGCAACCAGAGTAATCATGCGCACCTGAGATGATGGATGAGCGACTTGAGGATTGGCAGAGATATGGATTTGACTGTTCAGGTGCCTATATTGCGTGACAGATTGATCGACGCATGCATCTACAGGTTGATGATACCGCGTAAGTATCGACTTAATACCATTTTATATGTCCATTTTTCTTTATTCACAAATCCATAACTTATACATATATTTGTTTTAACATTGTAAATGGATTCCTTATGGAGCCTCCAAAGAGGTGACAAATACTATAACTGTCGCGTATACCGAGGCTTGGCCCAGTTAGAAACATGTTCCAAACGATGTCCGAGACTGATGGTGCTCTACATTTAAGGTATCTTGTACATGATTATTATAGCACAACTCTTTAATAGTGAAGTTATATCTATGTATTAGCTTTTGACAATTATATTACAGAAAGTGTACAAATGGTTCCCTTATGATGAACCTGCTATTCGACGCGTGTTCAACGCTATAGCCCAACACTGCATTCGAAATAATTTGAACAAGTAGCGTGCCAAAGATAAGAAGCCAAAATAGACCGGTAATGCTGTATGGAAAGCATTGCATGAGAAATGGGGTACTCAGGAATGGAAGGCGATTTCTGAGCAAAATTCAAAAAATCACCTCAGTTCTCCGTCACCGCACTTTTTAGGTTGTATCCCATATCCAGAGGCTAAGAGGAGATTGGTATGTAGTGATTTTTTATTTATGCATCAAAATACATTCTAAGTATCAGAAAAGTACATAACACTTATTTTTCAATTAGCCAATTACATGTTTTTGTGCCCCAATAATTCAGGAAGAGGAACGTGGACAACCTGTGACACGTTTTGATGTGTTCGTAAAGGCTTATTGTAAGTGTCCTAAAGGTGCATTTTCAGACCCTACGGCGGAACAGACCGCGGTACGCAATTTTGATACACAATTGGAAGTTAATTAGTTCATTAGTAAAAATGGATACATATGCATGTAAAGATTTTTATATTATTGCTTCTAAAACTCGGTAATTACGCCGTAAAGACCCTTTTTAGTGATTTGAAATTAGTTTATATCATATTTTGAAGTATTTGAAAATTGTAGGTTGTTTAAAGGCTTATTTGGTTGAAGTTATGCAAAACCTTGTATCCTAGCGCAACTAAGATGTTCATAATCATTATTATGTCGTGTTACCATCACATAGTGGCTTAGAATTGCAATTGAAATGCTTAATTTAGCGGGTGGTGTTGTATGAAATTTTCGGATCATTGGATTTTGAAGCCTTTTGGGTGGGTTTTATGTAAACATTAAAAATTTAAGGTTTTAGTTAAAGTTTTTTGTGTTTTCATGTAATATCATAAGTGTTTTTTGTTTTGTATAGTTGGTTAGGCTTATGAATTCATTTATATTATGCGTATAAAAGTTTTCAAATATGTAGTTGTATTGTGGCGGACGGATTAAACTGTGGTTGGTTGGTTTTTGAATGATGATTTGGTTGTATATGGTGGTTGGTTAGTTTTGTAATGATGATTTGGTTGTATATTGTGGTTGGTTGGTTTTTGAATAATAATTTGGTTGTATATGGTGGTTGGTTGGTTTTTGAATGATGATTTGGGTGTATATCCATATTTTTCTCGTAATGTTGTGCAGGTTTAATTTTTATCCCAAAGCCATATTACAGTTGTTATAATGCCGAAATTCTTTTGCGTATTAAATTTATTATAGGAACATCACGAGTTGGGCAAAGACATTGCCTTATTCCTCTAAACTAAATCAAAACAATTGATGTTATTTCCCTTTTTTGTGATAAACTGCAGGCTACGTATCTTGAGCTGGTGGAACAGGCAAATCAGCCGTTGGAGGAAGGTTCGACGGGCACACCTGTTGATCATGATGCCCTATTTCTCCAGGCTGTTGAAGGGAACAACAAAGGCCGCGTATACGGGATGGGCTCTCAAGCTTCTGTAGGGTCCGCATACAGCGTCCCGTCTTTAAGACGCCATATCACAGAGATGGATATCCAATCAGCTGTTGCCAAAGCGACAAACGATGTGATGCGTAAACTAAAAGAAGAATAGGCAGAGGAGATACGTAAACTTAGGGAAAAAAATAACGTAAATCTTCGATGACTTGAAGACAAGATTGCGCCACCCGTGAAACAGTTTGATACTCCTCCACAACAACTTGATCTAGGTGATCGAATAGATGATCAACCCGATTGATAATTGTCCAAACTTTATAATAACGTATTATGTCACATACTAATTGTTTTATGATGTGTGTACTTTAACTTCCGAACATAAAATGTGGACATTACAATCTAATTACGTTAATTAAATGATTGTGTAATAAGTATATCAACGTGTTAAAAATTTTGGAATGTATAACATATTGATTCTGAATTATTTTTATGAAAAAATATATATATATATTAAAAAAAACCCAAACTGCGACGGAAAGGAGATGAATTGTAAAAATTAAAAAAAGAGACGAAAATGAGACGTCTTGGAAAAGGAGACAAAAAAGAGACGACGTGAAAAAGGAGACGACGTGAAAAAGGAGACGAAAATGAGACGACATGGAAACAGAGACGAAAACGAGACGATGCAGAAACGGAGATGAAAACGAGACGACATGGAAAAGGAGATGAAAAAGAGACGACGTGAAAAATGAGATGGCATGTAAACAGAGACGAGAAGGAGACGATATGAAAAAGGAGATGAAATAGAGACAACACAACAGCAGAGACGATTTGGAGACGAATTGGGGACGAGCTGAAAGGGAGACGATTTGGACATGATTATTATGGAGACGGAATGGAGACGAATATAATTTTCGACGAAAATGAGACGATTTTGAATTTCGTCTCCATGTGAGACGAAATGGAGACGAAATCCAAAATTGGAGACGATGCAAACGGTGACGGCACATTTTTGTCTCCTATCAAGAAATAGAGACGAAAAGGAGACGGAAATTAGCCTTCTCCGTTTCCAAAATTTCTTGTAGTGGATTTAATACGCTTATGTGTCTATATAACTGTAGACCCTCAAATTTACAATTAAAATTATGGAGGTTTTATCTTTGGATCTCTTTCTTAATGGGCATTAACAATTTGCGGACTAAAAAATGCAGATAGTCAAATGAGGGTGGGGAGACTATTATAGGTGGAATTGTGGGGACATGAAATTAAAGATGACAATGTTAGAAGTAAGCATTTGTATCTGGTTTTTTTTTTTATTAACCGGTGGAAACCTCCCTCCCCAACAACCAACCCACGTGGGTCTGGTTGTCGAACCGAACCAGTAGCCCCACGCCCGGCCTATAGCTATGTTTTAGGTAAAACCCTCAGGGTGCAGTGGCGCGACCAAACGCATGCACCAGTTCAGTCGAGGCAAAGGCTCAGTTGGTTATAATGCGAGCATTTCTATCTAGTTAGAGTAGCCTCAGCAAAGCCAATTAAGAGCTACTTATAGAGGATTCTCTAACTAGTGGCTTGAATTAGCTTTATGGGTTCGAATTAATCCAAACGCATTTCATTATCAGAAAAATAAAGTTTACACTACAATAACTTTTTTTTTCTCTAATGCAGAAATGAGAAAATGTGTTCCTATTTTATGTTTAACTTTAGAAACTATTTCATTCCCTTGTCCTTTATCAATGATATTCTTTTTCCAGCATTAGCATTTGATGCTCAAATTATAGTCTGTGGGCTAATTTAAAATGTAGCAGCAATATCATTTCTGAAGATAATGAAACACATAGTAAACAAAGGCTATGGTGCTATGAAGACCCCTAAAAAGTGGTATTGCTAAGACATTAATATTGCATCAAAAGAAAATTTCTTTATTCTTATTTTTATTTTTGCAAAGACAAAATTGAAGAGTTTCTAGGATAAATAAGGTTGTAGTGGGAGTGAAATCGCTTATGTAATATCGCAAGTTCGACACTTTCTATTATTCTGAAGTTTTGTCTTTAACTGACTTGGTGCATGTGTGAGGGTACACCGCTACAACCGGTGGTTTACCAGTTAGTGGTCGGGTTTCGCCAACTCGGTTCTCACATCATAAAAAAAAAAATTGTATTTTTCAACCAGAATGTTTAAATAATTTGGACATTTGTTAAAAACATTACAAAAATATAATATTAAATTTATGATAAGGTTTTCTATTACACAAATTGTGGCCCAAAATGCTAAAGTACCGAGTCAAGATTATTATTATAGTTAGGCAAGGGTGATAAACAAATGCAAGCATTTAAAGGACCCAAAACCTCGGCTCATAAATGAAACTCACATCAATGCTCTAATATTTTTTGTGATTTAAAGTCAGATTTAACCTAATATTATATCACATATAAAAAATATTATATTTATCAAAAATTGATCTGGAAATATCTAGTAGATTTTCTTCAATTGATACACCTCTCCCAGTGGCGGAGCCAGGCATCGGGAGTCAGTGTAGGCACCCGGTGTCTAGCTCCACCTATAACAGTAATATAATCCGTAAGAAACTTGAGAAGTTCAAGAAAATTACCTTGATTAGTAGAATTCTCTGATTCATCATGACCACGGAAAGCTAACCCTTGTTTCAAAAGAAACCGAATGCAATCAATTGTAGCAGTTAATCGAGTTTGATATATTTCATGAACTTGATCGGACTGCTTAAAGATAGCAGCTTCTATGTGTTGTCTTTCCTTCATCAAGTCTTGACACATCTTGTAGGCAATGTTATGCACACTATTTGGACTTCCAACATGAACGTTCAGTCTACTTTTATTACTCCAATTGGTAAACCCATCTGTAACAAATGTGTCTCCATCTGACTGCTTTCCCATATTAGGCTTAAAAAGATAACAATGCAAACAATATGCAGCATCTTTTGTTATGCTATACTCTAACCAACTACCAAATTCATTAAACCAAGTGGGACAAAATCTTCTAGAATTTTTCCCTACTTGTCTTCTGGGAAAATCATGATGACGTGGCTGACAAGGTCTCTTTTGCAAGTAGTATCTCCGCACTTTATCTCGATCATTCGTATTGTAAGACGTAATTTTCGGGCGTAATCCAGGATCCATTGGTAAATCTTCTAAATTGATCTCAATTCGAGGTTGCTTTGAACATTATTGTGCATCATCTTTACTTCTCACTTCATTAGATTCAGAAATTGCTTCTTTCTCACAAATTGCATTTTTTCTTAGAAATTTATCCATCAAAATCTAGAACTTTGCAGAGAGGGATGGTTATGTTTTTTACTTGTAGCCACTTGAACTATTCCCACTGAATAATTCTAGATGGTAAACTTTAAGACTTTCTTGAATGGAAAATATTCACACATTATTGGACTTAATGTGTTGGTTTGAGGTCACATCTACAAAACTTCCATTTTCTAACAAGTAGAGTAGAGCTACCTAACTTTAGAAGGAGAAAAATAATTAACAAGTCACATAACAAAGAAAAAATCCCATCCAACATCCAAATTGCTGGCTCACTGCTTTCATATCTACCGAGTACCGACTAAAAAAATACAAAGCACAGAATCACCATATTAATATAGCTTTAGAACAGCAGAAATTCAGCCAACAATAAAGGCTCTATCTTTTATGCCTAAGAACTCGGAGGGTCTTCGTTTTCCTCAATTAAGCAGCTCAATCTGCAATTAATTGTTTAGAACCACAGAGAGTACTATACATGCGAATTTCAGGCAGATGGTTCAACCTCAATTCTTCTTCAAAACCAAATCATCCACATCACTACCCTGATTAGTGTTGTTAAAGTCAACATCTTTCGCAAACTTTTACCCCCTTAATGCCGTAAAACAAGATTTTTTTTCTTTCCCCTTCCAATAAACCAAATTTCAACAAATTGAAATCAAACCCACAAAATACTTAAAAAAATAAGAAATTATCCCATTCTACACAAACATGAATTAATTGTTTTTACTCCCTGATTACTTATATCATTATTAATTTTAAGCATCACTATATATATATAATCAAAAGCATTAAAACATTATTTGCTCATTTGCTGATAGAAAAAAAGTATAATTAAAAAAAAATTAAAAGATCGTAAATGGAGCTAAGAGAAATAAAAAAAACATAATAAATACCTTAATGAAGAAACAGAAATCATCGATCGGCCATGATCTTTCTGGTTGTTGAAAAAAGCATTTGAATGTATATATGTATGTGAGTCACTGAGTCAGTGAGTGGCCAAAGTTGTGCAGCTTTTTTTTCCCTCTTTGTTGCTTCAGTCGAGACACAAACTAAGCCAAAGAAAGATAAAATGCAACCAAAGAAAGAGAAAGTGCAACCAGCTGTTTTTAAAAATTTAATTATAAAAAATTACTAAAATACCCCTGGCTTTAAAATTAATTTCAGTGTAGGCATGAGCATACACTCATGCCTACTTCCCTCCGCTACTGACCTCTCCCATTGTTTAAATTTTTTATCTTCTATTCTTTATGGGCAACAACTCTCTGACCACTCCAATAGATATTATTGTCTTCGGAGACAAAGATAAAAATGAGGATATAGAATATAGCAAAAGAGAATCACATGCTGCAATTTGCATTTTGTAGGCTCAGTTAAAATTTGTATTACAACACTTGATTGGAAACTTTTTTCAGCATCCTTTCGATATAAGTACCAAAGCTCAAATATTTCCAATTATATATAATCTTATTTTATCAATAGAAAAGATCAGTTGCAGATTTCAAGTATGTGACCAGAGCATGCATATATTCGTGCATAATGTCAATATAAACTTTATATTTCTTTTTATGATGTCTAATGTAGTGATGTAATCTCAAATTATAGATGGTTTGTTGTGTCATGAACCCACAATTCAGGCTTGTAAGGTAAACTAGAGTTGTAAACTTAACAAATATGTACTAGGGCTTCAAATTAACTGTTCCAAAATAGTCAATTTAAGATATCACTTAAACACACAACACTCACTTACAAATCAGCATTTAACATGTCTCCTACCAGCATGAGACATAATAAGCATCTCTAATTAAAGACATGACATTTTCTTCAAGGGATAATCAGGGTCAACCAAGCGATATAAGAATTTAAAGGTTGCTCCGACGGGTTCGAGGGGTGGCTTCCATCATATTCGCACAATTTAGAACTTTGTCTCACACAATGTATGGCATAGATTTTAGACACTCAAAAGCGCTTTATGTGAGTTTAGAAACTGAAATAATCTGTTTGACCCATTTTTAAAAGTGTTTTTAGGTAAAAGTTGAAATTGAAAAAAGTTAAAAACTAAGAAGCTCCAAATTGGAGCTTTTCAAAAAAAGTTTTTGCGAAACTGTTTTACATAATACTAAAAACTATTTTTCTTTTCTTTTTTCTCAAATTTACCCCTCCATATTTTTAAAGTCCGATATTATCCTGAAAATTTTTAAAAGCTTTACGTTGTCTAACACAAGCCAAACAGTCAACGATTTTTGTTCAACATTACTTCTTGTAAAAGCTCTACTCTAAAAGTTCTACAGCTCAAAAGTTAAAATTTCACAACTATGCCAAACAGAGCCGTAGAAGATAATAAATAATATAACAAACACCTCTCTAACAGTTTAAGCTTTTAAATGAGATGGTCACTTAAACCGCCACCCATTTATAAAACTGTGCAAGTACAAAGCTCAAAACTAACTCCTTCTGCGCTTGCGGGGGCGTGTAAAAGATAATAAATAATATAACAAACCTCTCTCTAACAGTTTAAACTTTTAGATGAAGTGGTCATGTAACACACAACGGTACTTTATTCCCACTACCGGTTGGTGACAAGCTTAATTTGAATAACATTTTTATCATACCCCATTCAAAACAAAGGCTTACAAGTAAGACTAATGTTATAAGTGTATGAGATAATTATTAGGGTTTCAAATCCATTAGTCCATAATTAATCTAAATTATTATTTAAACATATAATAATCACTTATAAAGAATTTTGTCGAGGTCGGATTCCACGCAGTTGAGTTGGTCGGTTACGCTTGCCAAGCTAAACTTTCAGGTTGGCCTCCGAGTTGAACTTTTCAGGTCGGCTACCTGAACTGCACAAGGAAAAGGAAGGAAAATGCGGGGGTGATGACCCGGATTTTCCCCTCGGGCGTGCGAATGATTAGTATGTCCGAGCTGGCAAGGTAGCTGAGAGCATTTAATGACGAGTTACCTCTAAAATGAAGGGGGTGGAGCTCTATTTATACTAAATTCGGGTCTGACAGCATTTAATGCGGTGCAGCTTTATGTCCCATCGGAACAGCTGGCACTGAGGTCGGGGTTATCCGGGGTCGGGGTGAGGTCGGATCAGCATCCAGGTTGGGCGTTTAGCTGAATATGCTGGGTTTGGCTCGGATTAGCCCGTCTCAGCTTGGTGTGGGTAACTCACCTCAGCTCGGGGACCCCTCGTCAATCCCCTCCCAAGTCGAGATCGAGGGGGTGAGATCTAGAATTGGGAGTTTCTCCCGTACTGGAGGTGCGCGACCCCAGCAGAGTAAGGATGGCCACGTCAGCGGTTCATGCCCTTCATATGGCTGACACGTCATCTGGCGGTTCTGACAAGACGCAACGTTTGGGCTCCCCGAGGCAAATTTCAGAAGTGCTTATAAATAGGGCCTTGACATCCGAGATTCATTTCACACTTCGCTTTCAACTTTCAAGAGTTTTAGGTCGGATACCAGAGTGGTCAGAAGCATTTAGCTCGGAAAGAATCTTCACGGGATTTTCAGCTCGGAGCCAGCTAGGTCGGGTCACATTCCGCAGCTAAGAGCAGTAGGTACGTCCCGACTCCCTTTAGTCATTCCTGTACATTTATATTTAATTTGTAGACATGATGGGGAGGTCGGAGTCGAAAGATTCCCAGGCAATGGAGATGAGGTCCTACGGTGGGGATGAGAGTCCGTCGAGCTCAGAGTCCACCTCAAATAGAGACCAATGTGGAGAGAGCACCAGTGCATCTCAAGGATCAGCTCGAAAATCTAGGCTCGGGGAGAGCGATGATGATTGCCAAGTTATCGGGGTCAGACTGGCGCAAGAGAAGGCTGAGGCGGATCCTTTGGCCGACCTGGGAGACTTGGAAGATAGAGAAGATGAGGAGCCGCTGAATCAACTGAAAGGGGTTGAGATGCCACAGGAGTACCTAGCTGGAGTTTCTGCCGCCGAGCCGATCGAAGCAGTCCCGGTTAATGCTGTTCGACCTCGAAGCTCGGCCACAGCCAGTGCTTCTTCAACTCGGGAGAAAAGGATTGAGCAGTTGTTCGCCTGTTGCAAGCGTGAGTGTCATTCCACGGTGCAAATGGCCAACGCCAGGCTGAGGAACTGGTCAGTGGATCGTCATCACAAGTTGAAGGATCCAGGTCGGCACGAATTGGCTTGCTAACCTCCGACCGACCACTTCACCATCTACGACCTTGCGTTCGACGTTATCCAGCTCCCCCTCCCTGGTTTTGTTATCAATATCTTGAACTACTTTGAGCTCAGCCCAGGTCAGATGTCGCCGAATGGTTGGGCCGTGATGGTGGCCTTCTATGTGTTCTGCCTTGAGAAGAAAGTGAAGCCGACCTTGCGCAGGTTCAGGCATTTCTTTGTGTGCAAACCCAACCCGAAGCAGACAGGGTGGTTCCACTTCGCAGCTCGGGTCGGCAACTCTATATTCACCAAGTGGCACTCGTCTAACAAGGGCTGGCATAATGACTATTATTGGGTAGAGCCGGCTGTGAACTCTGAATGCAGGTTGGTCTGGATTCCAAGTTTGAGGAAAACCGTCAATGATGACCCCAAGCTCTCAGATGAGGAACTTGAGGAAGTCACGGTGCTCAGGCCTGCGCCCGGGATGCTGATAAATATTGACAGTGTGCTCAAATGGGAGCAGATCTGGGACTCCAAGCTATTTGGTAGGGAACCCGACCTCTCGAGGGATTATCCCAACCTACTTCCCGAGCCTGAAGGGGACGCGGGGTCCAGCTCAGAAAAGGGTCAGTTTGCAGGATCGGCGCCCGACCTCCCAATTATCCTGTCTGTTAGTCTTTTTAGGTTGGCCTTCGGCTCTTTTTCACCTCTTTCCTCTACCTTTTGCAGGTATGGCGGATACGAGAAAACTTGTGTATGCCCAGGTGAGAAAGAAAAATGAGGCCAGCGGCGAGGTTTCAGCTCGGTCTGGCTTAGGAAGTGCTGCTCAGGGTCAGAGGCAGCGGCCCAGCGGCCAAGTGCGGGAGGCCGGTCCCGAGGTCTCTTCCAAGGGGACATCGGGGTCTCCCTTGCCTAAGAGATCAAGCTCGGGAGTGGCGATCCCGGAGCGCTCAGCGTCCCGTCCTGAGAGTAAAAAGCAGCCTCAGGCCGAGTACTCCGGGAAAGGTAAAGCCGCGGAGGTGAGCCCTCCCAGCAAGGACTTCATGGAGTCGACCAAGGTGGCCCGCGATCCCAAGCTGGCGATAGTCCTGGCAGAGTAGCTCTCGCTCGACCTGAGGACGGCCATAGTTACGGTGAGTCTTATCCAACTTTTGATATGGTTATGTTTTTTAGCTCGGCTGATCGTTTTGTTCTCTTTTACACAGGCCGAGTCCCACATCCTTTCAGCTCATAGCTTTCTTGTCAGGGCCCAGACTCATTGTATCGAGCTCGAGCAGCGATACATAGATGCCCGAGCTGAGCTTGAGACTCTGAGGGAGGAGGCCGCCCAGAGGCGCAAGGCGGACGGGACGGAGATTGACCGTCTGAAGAAGGAGCTTGATGCGGAGAAGTCCCGACGCAAAGCCGCAGCCAAGGACGTTGAGCGCTACAAGCTAGAGAAGCGTGAAGCCGAGACGAAGCTCCGGATCGGGTCAGCCCCGAAGGAGGGAAGGCAGTGGAAGCCTTCAAGTCCAGTGATGCGGCCGTGGATTGGTTGGCCACAGAAGGTGGGGCCATGGCTAAGTATGCCGAGCTGGAGTTCTACTTCCGGGGTCAAGTCGCAGCTCAGGAGTGAGCGAATACCTTTTTCCCTACCACCAAGAATGACTATATTGAAATCTTGGAGGCTCCGCCGCCGGAGTTCAAGGAAATTCCTGACCTTCCAACCGACTTGACATCCCAAGCTAAAGAGGTGATCAAATTTGTTCAAGAAGACATGGACCGGGTCGGGGACGAGGCTGATGCGACCAATGCCGCTCCTCCAAAATAGATTTTATAAATCGGCCCGGGTCGGGCTTTTGTAGCTTCGCCAAGGTCGGGCTCATTGTAATCTTGCCTAGGTCGGGCTCATTGTAATCTTGCCTAGGTCGGGCTTCTGTAATTGTTTATTTCAATTCTAATAGAATTAACATTTTGCGTTTTATTCGAGTTCGTACTTGTATACCTTTCCCTTCACAAATTTTTCTAAAGTAAGTAGGGTCGAGCCAATATAAAGGACCTTTCAAACTTAAGTAAAAAAAATCGAGCTGGACGCGATTAATGAATTATCATCCTAATCTGAGCTGGTTAGTCGGGCAACTATATAATCGCCGCCAACCTGGACTCGTTAGTCCGATTTAAAATTGGTCAAATTAATGTTGACGAATGTTGAGTTCGAGTTTAGACCCAAACTAATATACCGACCTGAAGCCGGATCACACCGAGTTGGACCTTAATCCGAACTGGCAAAGCTAATCAAATTGTTATTGATTATACCTGAGCTGGAACCTTGTCCGAGCTAGTTTACTTTGAATTATTAGCTCGTAATTAAGCGTGGCCACTGCGTTAATCTGAGCTGGCAACAGCTAAGTAGCTGAAGTGCTTGGGCTCGGGAACCGATTACAAGCAATGTTTTGGCTCGGGGCCTTAACAAAAGATTTTAGCTCAGGTGCTGTTACAAACGATTTCGGCTCAGGGCCGTTACAAAAGATTTCAGCTCGGGGCCTTTAGACAAAATACCGCTTCAGGTGTTCGGAGTGTCATGCATTCTTCAATGGTTTCCCGTTCTTGTTGCGAAGGTAGAAGGTCCCGGGTCGGACTTTTTGCACGACTTCATACGGTCCCTCCCAGGTCGGGGATAGCTTGTTACCCGAGCGCGGCAAAAAGATGGCCTTCCTGAGTACGAGGTCACCAACCTTAATAGGCTTAGGCTTGACCTATTTGGCGAAGGCTCTTTGCATGGCAGCTTTGCTGGCCAGCATTCTGATTTGAGCTTTAGCTCGGAGCTCTTCAGCGAGGTCGAGCTCTTCACGGATCCGTGCTTCGTTTATTTCTGGATCATGGTGGAGAGTTCTACTGGTCGGAGACCCGATCTCTATTGGCAGCACTGCTTGAGTACCGAAGGTCAGCTCGAAGGGCGATTCTCCCGTTGCCGAGCTGGTGGTGGTTCGCTGAGCCCACAACACCTCGGGAAGAATCGATGCCCACTGGCCCTCTGCTTCCTCCAACTTGATTTTCAGGCCCTGCAAAATGATTTGGTTAGTCCTTTCAACATGGCCATTACTCTGAGGATGAGCAATAGATGAGAATCTAAGGTCAATCCTAATCTCAGCACATTTGCCTCGAAAGTATGCACTGTCGAATTGCTTGCCGTGGTCAGTAATGATGACATTTGGCACCCCGAACCGGCAAATGATGTTTTTCCACACAAAATCCCAAGCTGCCTTTTCTGTTATTCTAGTAACACCTTCAATCTCAGGTCATTTAGTGAAGTAGTCTACTGCTACGAAGGCGCACTTCTTTTGGCCAACACTGGTTGACAATGGGCCGATGATATCTAGACCCCACTGATAGAATGACCAAGGGCTTATCATCACCGTGAGGTCTACCGCTGGCTTCCTCTGTACATTGGCGAACCTTTGGCAGGTGTCGCACTTTTTTACATACTCTTTGGCATCTTGTTCTAAGGTTGGCCAGAAATAGCCTTGCCTCAATGCCTTTCGAGCCAGAGCTTTGCCTCCCAAGTGGTTTCCACATACCCCTTCATGGATCTCACGGAGTACATAGTTTCCCTCCTCAGGTCCAACACATTTCAAGAGAGGCCAAGGGTAGGCTCTCTTGTAGAGTTACCCAGCAATTATGACAAACCTTGAGGCCTGTTTCGTGAGTTTTCGAGCAGCTTTTTCATCTTCTGGGGTCATACCCTCCTCCAGATAGTCCATGATTGGTTTGGTCCAATCTGGACTTAAATTGAGCTCGGCTACGGCTTACACCCCCAACTGAATGCTCGGTTCGGATACTTCTTCCAAATGGACCAGGGCAGGTCGGCTCTCACCCAAGGCCAACCTGGACAAGGCGTCAGCTTTCATATTCTTCTCCCTCGGAATTTGCTGTATCGTGAACCTTTTGAGTCCTGAGGTCAAATCCTTGACTCTGTTGAGGTAGGCTAGCATAGTACTGTCCTTGGCTTCGAACTCTCCCGATATCTGACTAGAAACCAATTGAGAGTCGGTGCTCAGGTCGACTGTCTGTGCCCCGAGCTGAGCTGCAATTTTCAATCCCGCAATCACTGCTTCGTACTCCGCTTCATTGTTAGACGTCAGAAAGGTGAACTTGAGGGAGTATTGGTGCTCATGCCGGGTTGGGTCAAGGATGACTACCCCAGCTCCGCTTCCAGACTTCCCTGAGGCCCCGTCCACATGGACCTTCCACACGTCCTCCGGGTCATGCTCGGGTCGACCGGTGCATTCCACCACGAAGTCCGCGATGGCTTGGGCTTTGATGGTTGTTCTGGGCTGGTAGGTGATGTCAAATTGACTCAGCTCAACTGCCCATTTCAGCAGCCTGCCCGACGCCTCTGGCTTGTGCATGATGGACTTGAGTGGGGCATCTGTAATGACCTTAATTGGGTAAGCATCAAAGTATGGCTTCAGCTTCCTTGCCGCCTTGATGAGCGCGAGGGCGAGTTTTTCCAAGGAGGAGTACATCACCTCGGCCCCTTGCAGGGTTTTGCTGACATAATAGACCGGCTTCTATTCCTTCCCTTCTTCTCGAACTAGTGCCGCTGCCACTGCTGTCCCCGAGCATGCTAGGTATAGCACCAGTTCCTCCCCCACCTCAGGTCGGGATAGCAGGGGTGGCGAGACTAGATACATTTTCAGCTCTTGGAAGGCGTTCTGGCATTCGGTAGTCCATTCAAAGTTCTTAGGATTCCTCAATATTTTGAACAGGGGAGCACACTTGTCAGCCGACCTGGACATGAATCTGCTGAGTGCCGCGACCTTGCCTGCCAACACTTGGACGTCTTTCACGCAGGTTAACGGCGCCAGGTCAAGTATCGCCTGAACCTTCTCTGGGTTGGCTTCTATTCCACGGGCTGTGACCATAAAGCCCAGAAACTTTCCTGCCTTGACGCCGAATGCGCACCTTTTCGGGTTCAGCTTTATCCCAAAGTGCTCCATTACAGCGAAGGCTTCATCCAGGTCGGCTTCATGGTCTTCCGCCCTTCTGCTCTTGACCAGCATGTCATCTACATAGATCTCCATATTTCGGCCAATTTGATTTTTGAAAACTTTGTTCACCATCCGAGTGTAGGTAGCTCCAGCATTCTTGA
The DNA here is from genome assembly GCA_037974665.1 of Ehretia macrophylla. Taxonomy (NCBI): domain Eukaryota; kingdom Viridiplantae; phylum Streptophyta; class Magnoliopsida; order Boraginales; family Ehretiaceae; genus Ehretia; species Ehretia macrophylla. The sequence goes on from CM075771.1 coordinate 34,568,396, forward strand.
GGCCAAATGGCATGACCTCATAGTAGTAGAGACCTTTATCAGTGGTGAATGCAGTCTTTTCTTTGTCTCCAGGAGCCATCTTTGAAGGCATCCATGAAAGATAGTAGTTCAAACCCAGAGGTGGCATCCACCATCTGATCAATCCGAGGTAGGGGAAAACAGTCCTTAGGGCAGGCTTTATTGAGGTCGGTAAAATCAATACACAATCTCCATCCTCCTGAGAACTTGGTCACTAATACCACGTTGGATAACCAGGTTGGGTACTGGATTTCCTTTATGTGGTCGGCGTCTACCAATTTGTCTACCTCTTCTGCTATGATTTGTTGCTTATCATAATGGAAGTGCCTGCGCTTCTGCTTCACCGGATAATGGTTCGGGTCAGCATTCAGGTGATGCTCAATCATTCCCGGGTCAATACCTGTCATGTCAGAGACGGACCATGCAAATATGTATTCATTTTTTAGGAGAAATTGACTTATACCTTTCTTGAGGTCAGCAGAGATTTCACTTCCGATTTTTTCTCTCTTTGTTTCATCAGAGAGTTCTACCTCCTGAAAGTCTTCAGCCGAGCTACCTCTCTTAGCATCCCTCTTCTCCTCAAGCAAATCTGGTCCCGAGCCAACTTGATATTTGGGTCGGAGGGAGTTTTCATAACACTCCCGGGCTGAAAGATGGGCTTCGCGGATGGTGGATATGCCGGTCGGGGTCGGGAATTTTAGGGCCTGGTGGTAAGTCGAAGGGACGGCCCTGAAATGGTTGAGGGCTACCCGACCTAAGATCCCGTTGTAAGTAGAGTTGCAATTTATCACAATGAAGTTGGCTTGCATCGAAACCCGCTTATCTCCGTCTTCCAGCTTCAGCGGAAGGTTAATGACCCTTTCAACTCGGTGGGCTGCCCGGTGAAACCAGCTAAAGTGCCCCTCAATGGCCTGAGTCGGCTCCTGTCCAACCCTATTTGCTTAAGACTTCCGCCGAGCTCCCGGTGTCCACCATCAGCCTCTTCACGGTGAAGTTGGCTATTTCAGCGCTGATCACCAGTGGGTCATCATGGGGTAATATTACCCCCTCCAAGTCTTCTGAGGAAAAGGTGAGCTCCTCCACCCCCGGGGCCGGACCCTGCACCGGTTCATACTCCCTTCCAGCCTGAACATAACCCTTCCTGCCTGTCGATGTCTCCCCTCCCGATGCCAATCCTCCTGCAATGGTCTCAATCACAGCCAAACGTTCTCCCCCAGCCTGGCGCCTGGGTGGACTCCTCTTTCTATCTCTTAGATCATGATTCCGGGTCGGCTGCGGGTCTACGTACCTTCGGAGGTAACCTCGGGCTATCAATGCCTTGATCTCCTGTTTCAAGTCTTTGCACTCTTCGGTGGTATGGCCGTAGTCCATATGGTAGCGGCAATACTTGGTTCTATTGCGCTTCTTAGGTCGGCCTTTCATCCTTGAAGCTGGAGGTAGGTGGTTCTGGTGCTGGATCTCCATCAGGATCTGCTCCCTTGTGGTGTTGAGGGGAGTGAACATAGTGAACCGGGGGTTCTGCTTTGGCTGTTGGGGCTGCTTGCCTTGGTTGTTTTGGACTTTACCCCCAGGTTGGGCTCAGGAGGTCTCTCCCTTCCTGCTAGCTTCCTTCTCCTTGTCATCATCCCTCTTTGCTTGATGAATTTCTTCCGAGTGTATGTACCCTTCTGCTCGTACCATCAGCTCGGATACAGTATCCACAGGGTCGATTGCTAATGAGGATATAAGGGGGGCCGACCTGAGCCCACTCTGGTAAGCCATCAACGCCATGGAGTCCTCCAGGTTGGGGATTCGGAGGGACTCTTCATTGAATTTGGCTGTGTAAGCCCTCAAACTTTTCCCTCTATGCTGCTTCACCAGCAGTAATGTAGAAGTGTGGCGGGTGGCGCTCTGGCTCCCAGCGAAGTGGGAGAGGAAAGCCTCAGCCAGCTGATGAAAACTTGCAATTGAACCGGGACGAAGTTTCTGGAACCAATCCAAGGCATTGCCAACCAGGGTGGTCCGGAATGTCTTTGTCTTCATGAGGTCGGACATGTCATGCAGAGTTATGTGGTGATCAAAGTTGAACAGGTGGCTGGCTGGGTCTCCATCTCCATTATAGACGGCCAGGTTGGGCATCCGGTTGCCGGTAGGTAGTGGCGTGGCTAGTACCTCGGGTGAGAGTGGGCTTACGCCAAGCTGGTTGATGACCTTGGCTATGGCGGCCGCGGTCTTGGCCTGCTCGGGGTCGGCTTGAGCCGCCCTTTGACCTCTCACTTCACCGGGTCTCGCCACCGGCTCTAGGAAGCCCTCTTCGTCCTGTGTCCGCTTTGGCCTTGGGTCTGGGATGCGGAACTGTGGACGCGAGGGCCGCGGCGTAGCTTCTTGCGGAGCCAGGGAGCCCTCAGCTAGCCGGGCTACCTGCTCCTTAAGTTCCTCAAACATCCTCAGCATCATCCTTATCTCTGGTGACAGGCTGGAGTTGAGGTCTCCATCCGCAGTGGGGTTGGTTTGAGTGGCTAAGTGTATACGTTGGCTCGTCCCAACGTCGGTTGGGGTTGGATTTTGGCTAGGCACCTGCGTGGTTTCGAGGTCCCCATCCGGGTTAGGCGAATCCTCTACCAGTGCGCTGTGACTTCTCGTTTGTACCATAATGGTTTCTCAGTGAGTGGTGAAGGAGAGTGATAGAAAGAACTCTTCCCACAGACGGCACCAAACTGTCGAGGTCGGATTCCACGCAAGTGAGTTGGTCGGTTACGTTTGCCAAGTTGAACTTTCAGGTTGGCCTCCGAGTTGAACTTTTCAGGTCGGCTACCTGACCTGCACAAGGAAAAGGAAGGAAAATGCGGGGGTGATGACCCAGATTTTCCCCTCGGGTATGCGAAGGATTAGTATGTCCGAGCTGGCAAGGTAGCTGAGAACATTTAATGACAAGTTACTTCTGAAATGAAGGGGGTGGAGCTCTATTTATACTAAATTCGGGTCTGACAGCATTTAATGCGGTGCAGTTTTATGTCCCATCAATGCTTTATGTCCCATCGGAACAGCTGGCACTGAGGTCGGGGTTATCCGGCATCGGGGTGAGGTCGGATCAGCATCTAGGTTGGGCGTTTAGCTGAATATGCTGGGTTTGGTTCGGATTAGCCCGTCTCAGCTTGGTTTGGATAACTCACCTCAGCTCGGGAACTTCTCGTCAAATTTATTAAACATATCTCTCACCAACATAAAAAATTATGTAATATTATCGTAGCACATAATACTTGACTAATAATCAAATCTCAAAATCAATTAATCATATGTATTTCATAAAGTTCGTACAGAAGAAGAAGTTAACGAAGTGGAGGAATATTTAATTTTTTTTGGTCAAAGAGAATATAAATATCAAAAGTCGCAAGTACAAACAAACACCCTGGAAGTCATTGGGCAACAAATTCAACAGTCAATCATGCTTTCCTATGTACTGCCATAACCATACTTCCCCTTTTTGAAAAGTTATTCTACTTCCTGACCCATTCTTTTGATCATATCTCTTAGCATAGCATTCATGCATCTTCAATATGTAAGTAGTATGTCTATATAAATTCCATATCCTTTGCAATAAGCCAACAGTCAATCTACGATGTCAAACATTAAAAAATCAAAGTCGTGATTCAAATTCATAATTTATAAATTGCATCATTTGTCGACAATTTGTCACTTGGCTAGGTTGGGCTCTCTTCTTTTCATGTAATGCCATGCAGTTGAACCACCCGGAGAGTATTCTCCTACAAACCACACCTCTAAACCTATTACGTACTAGCTATTTCCTTAGCGAGATGAAGCTACAAAATTTCGTCTCATTGACCATCTCTTAAATTCTACTGTTGTTTTGCTTTCACAAATCAACCCCATTTCTTCGACCAAAAAAAAAAAAACCCATTTCAGTTTTTTGCATTTTTTTTATTGTCAAACTAATAGAGCAAGAATGGAAGCATCAAAGGTTGGAAATACAAGTCTTGCCACTAATATAATCCCGTTTAGGATATACATAACTTAATAAATTTGCTTACACATGAGGGGATGTATGGAGGTATCAAATTAATTAAATACGCACTATCAAATACCTTAAAGTTTTAAATCTCATCTCACCCATCCGTAAAGCAATACAATCTTATATATGATATCTAAACAATCTATTCTTATGGTGGGCTACGTATTGTCCCTAGCAGTTAAGATATCAGAGTTTGAATCTAATAGGGGTAGGGGTAGGTGGGAGCAAGTAGGGGTGGGGGCAAGTAAGGGTGGGGGGTAAAAAAAAAAAAAAAAACTAACTAACTATTCTTAATTTCATGGATTTCAGATATAAAGGATTTGAAATTTATAAAACCTGATCTAAAACCATTCATTAAATCCAAATCCCCCAAAATGCAATCTAGACCTTGGTTCGCAAACTTTTATACGATTAATTTTCTCCGTGACGAGGTGGCATTGTCAAACTCTAAGTGCAACTATGTATCTACGTTTACAAGAGTGCTCTTTTCACATAAAGTTTCAGCAAAAAAGCTTTTAATATCCCATATATTTTCCATAATTTTCTTGTTGAAATTTGCAATAATTACAAAATTGTTGTCCAAAAAATGCATCTTACAGTCCATTGATAATATAAACAACTATTTTCCAACTTAATTTGAGGTCGAAGCCACTTTCAAACGAAAATCGACAAAATCAGATGAAATGAGGTATAATTTTTTATACTTTCAATTATAGAGACTATCATGTCATTATGTCGAATCCTTTATATTCCGTGTTTTGCACCTAGAGTTACGTTCAAAATTAATTCTTTATAGTTTTACTTGACTTAGCAAAAAAGAATAATATTTAATATTTATTTTAATTGCTTATTTTTAAAGTTTTACTAAATTCCGTCGCTATTTAGCGGCAAAGTTAGCGATGAAATTTAGTAATTACTTCAAAAATATAAACTTTACAAATTATAATTTCTTAAAGAATGCATATTACAGTCCGTTGACAATATAAACAATTATTTTCCAACTTAGTTTGAGGTCGAAGCCACTTCCAAAATGAAAATCAACAAAATCGGATGAAATGAGGTATAATTTTTTATAATTTCAGTTATGAAGACTATCATGTCATTATGTCAAGTCCTTCATATTTCATGTTTTGCACCTAGAGTTATGTTCAAAATTAATTCCTTATAGTTTTACTTGGCTTAGCAAAAAAGAATAATATTTAATATTTATTCTAATTGCTTATTTTTTTAAGTTTTTACTAAATTCCGTCGCTAAAGTAGTCGTTATTTAGCAGCGGATATAGTGACAGAATAATGTAAAGTCGTCGCTATTTCATGACAGAATTTTGATTTTCAAAAGTCCATCGCTATTTAATGATGGACACTTCTATGACCGTCACTATTCCGTCACAAACCTACCGATCGTCATTAATTCGTCACTAAATAGTGAAGGATTAGTGACGGAATTAGGTAATAAATTTGTTCGTTGTTAAGCTGTCATTAATCCGTCACTAATTAGCGATAAAAAAATTGTCTATTGCCTTTCTGTCGCTAAATAGAGACAGAAGAAAAGTCTGTCATTAAAATCCGTCGTCCACCTCAATTTTTAGAAAAAATTTCCTTTATCCCTTTTTAATCTTTTCCACTCTTCTTTTTGTTTATTTTTTAATTAAGTCACATTCAGCGTTACCAACATCTTGTTGTTTTCTCCAATTTGATCAATGTATGATCACAAATCTAATGTTTGTGTGTTTTGTTTGTCCAAAATTGACCATCTTTGAGGAAACCTCAAATAATATGTTGCCTTCCACTAGCAATTCACTTTGCTTCTTTACTTTTGCAGATGTTCTTCAATCATTTACACCTCTCCCATTCTTTGAATTAGTTGTCTTGTAGACTTTATATATGGAAAACAAATTTTACACCTCTTGGTTTTGGTCGGACTTTTTTATTGTAAACATTTTCTTGAGATTTGGAATGAATGGAGTGCTTATTTAGCAAAACAAATTTGCTCTATCTCACGTCTCAAACCTAGAATTTTAAGTTTACAGGCGAAACTGGTATTGTAATAAGAAATAATTACTTAGACCTCAAATCAATTAATCAACCTTTATACCCACAATATCCACTTTTAAAACACTTGTATATACTTTTTTCCATCGATATGAGACATTACAAAAGGATGATAAGAAGCCATCTATTATTTAGGGTGATGAGATCAGGATTGGCATAAGGGTCACTCTTCAGTCCATAAGCAGAAGAAATTCACATGCTACAGTTAGCGGGCTTAGTTAAAGTTTTTTTTTGGTCGAAGGCTTAGTTAAAGTTTGTATTGTAAGAGTTGATTAATTTGGAAGTTTTTCAACATCCTTTCAATATAAGTGCCATTTTGTGCTTCACTATTACTCAAATCATTCTATTTCAATTCTTATCTTGAAAATAGAAAAAGAGAAACATTATTTTCCAATTGTAACTTTCTTATGTCAATAGAAAAGACCAGTTGTGGAATTAATTAATTCATCATAAGTATGTGCCCAAGCATGCATATCAACCTGCATAATATCAATGTATATACTCTTATCCTTTTAGTGATGTAATCTCAAATTATAGACGGTCTGATATCATTGTTGTTAGGACCCATGTATTAATACTAATCTTTAACATATTGAGTTTAATCATTTAATTCAAAATAGTTTAATATGTGATCATAATAGTAGAGAACTCAAATCACTGTGTAAACAGAACATGCACGCATCTTTTACATAATTAATGTACGCTGGACTGTTACAGTTCTAGCACATCATACTTGACTAATAAATAATCAAATTCAAAATCAATAAACTACAAGTATTTTCATAGCGTTCTTGCCCTATTGATATAAAAGGGAATGAAGGGATAAAGCAATCCAACTGAAAGGATCTTCTAATCAATCTAGAAATCATTTAGATTCCTTTAGATTTGAAAGACAAGTAGTTTGGTCGTTCAAGTGAGTCACCATTTCTAATTAAGACCGATCGACACCTCACCTAAATTTTTATTTTATTTCGTTCCTATTCTTCGCTGGAGAGATAAACTTGTGGTCCTTTCCATCGTGCAAGCAAGATTGGTTGGAGTGATAGGAAATACTATTATTCCTCCTCCAAGTGATAAAAAATGATTGATTACAAATATTAAGAAAGGATATGGAGCACCTTGGGGAAATCCATCATGCTTTGATAAATTTTGTACTCAAAGATCAAATCCTTGATTGAACCATTGCATACGTTAAAGAACGCTACATACTCTCAGGGTTTAGACCAAATACAGTTAATAGGTCTATGATGCATACAACAAGGTGATTGTTGGGATTCTACTACTAATATAATACTTGTCTATTCATTGTAAACTGATTGTGTATGGTGTTTTCTATGGTTGTAAAAAGAAAAAGAAAAAAAAGTTCTACCATATCTAAGCAAAAACTTCCTCTTTTCGGAAAAGTTATTCTACCTTCTGACCCATTCTTATCACATCTCACAGCATTAATGCATCTTTTATATTATGTAATTGTGTCCATGTAGATTCCATATTCTCTGCAATAAGCCAACAGTCAATCTACAATAATGTCAACCATGCTTTACAAATCTGTTTTTTGGGTCCCCAACTGTGTATGACCATATTTAGAAAACTTTAAGATGATAAGGGAATGTTAGGGTTTGCCACCATGCCATATCCCATTTTCAGCTTGCATTATGAGGAGTAAATTGCTTGCCGCCCCCTTTGTTTTACTTGAAATATTCATTCACTCCTTGTGTTTTTAAAATAGGCTTAATTATCCTTTTGTATTTTTTCGATTAAGATGACGTACCCAAAATCGCTTATTCCGTTAGCAAACTTTACCAAATTAGTTAATTGATCGTTATACTCTTACATAAAGTTAAAATTGAAAAAAAACACAGGAGGGTAATGAGCCTATTTTAAAAACACAGGGGGTGAATGAGTATTTCAGGAAAAACACAGGGGGGGGCGGCAAACAATTTACTAAAAGGGTATTTTTGTCCAACAAAGAATTTATTTTAACCAAAAACATAAAAAAATTCCATTTTAAGTGCATGTGTTACAATTACCGTTAAATTAGACGGTTTTTCTAACAGAGGGGGGTCAGCTACATTCCGAAAATTACAGGAAGGTAATGAGCCTATTTTAAAAACACAGGGAGTGAATGAGTATTTCGAGCAAAATACAGGGAGGCGGCAAACAATTTACTCGCATTATGAGTGCAAAGGCAATGCCAGCAAACATGCCTTTTTGACAATTGATAAGGATTGAGAATACATATCAGATTCCACTACCCATTTGTCAAATCTTCTCAAACCTATATATATGTGCCACCATCGTAACTCAACTCACTCCAAGCAAATCAAGATGATCAGTTCATAGCCATTTCATGAGTAGGAGGAGAGTGCAATAGAGCCAAGGATGAATTGCCGGCGCTGCTTAGCAGTGTGGCCACGCAGAGTTATGTCATGAATTGCATCATTCGTCGGCAATTCGTCACTTGGCTACGTTGGGCTCTCTTCTTTTCATGTAATGCCATGCAGTTGAACTGCCCGGCTAGTTCTCTTACAATGACATATGTATGTCCTCTGCAGCGGAGCCACGACTCCAAAATTAGGGTATATACTCATACAGTAATAGGGGTAAGAGAGTTCAATATAATAATTTATTTTAAACAAAAAAAAACTTTATTTTTTTATTTTTATTTTTTCAAATTAGTGCACACCGTCTTTAAAAAGTGGCTCTACCGTTGTATTTCCTCCTGCCTTCATACAACTTTTACTCTCATTTTTCTATTCTTAGCAATTATTAGAGGAAGTTGTCCGGCCTGGCTGCGCATTCCCGCTGGACTGGATACATGCATGTTAGCTATAAAAAGTATGGTCCTGAAAGTGACTTCGATTCACCAGTTCAGGCTCAACTCCTCGCTTTACGTTAGCGAACCTACAGGTTGGGCTGAATCACAATTAGATTCTACATTCATCATATAAATTTTTAACTAAACTACGTAATCCCAATTAGTTTTAGTTAAAATCCATGTTTCTTATCAATGATAAATGCTCAATATTGGATGATCTTTCTCGTATTCTTTTTAAACCCATCCAAGCTCTCGAAAGGAGACTTCATTATCCTACATCTTATGCAACATATATTTAGGTCTTGGCAAAGAGAATATTTATATTTGAATTTTGAACTTTGTATCTTATAGTACATGCTGATTTATCTGTATAGATTACAACCTATCTTTATAGATTACAAACCTTAACTACTTGATATGATAATGTAAAATGCAGTTGTATATATACCCCTTCAAATTAATCAATGAAAAGAGCATCGTGGCATTTAATCTTTCTTTATGCCTTATAATGATGTAATATGTTTTGCAATTAATTTATTTTATTTTTGGGGTAGTTGCTAACCCCTCTAATATCTGCCACCTGCTATCATATGCACGAATGACATAAAAATGGACACTAAAAGGATAATTGTCTATATCAAGTTCTTTGTAAAAGTTCAACAGATATGTTTCAGATAAATGTCTATGTTTTGTGACTGTCGGGCATGTCGGCTAGACCCGGAGTTTTATCATCGAACCTTTTCTGGACCAAAAATGAAGGCTTAAATCATCTCTCGCAGAAGAACATAGGATTGGGATTCGATGAAAGTAATGAGGGCTATGGATTAGTATTACATAGAAGAAATTAATGATCTCCAAATTGAAATATATATATATATAGCTTCTGTTTAGAGGTGATAATGGGTGCGGGTTTTGTGGGTATCCGCCCTGATTAGAGTGAAAAATGGAAAATGTGGCGGGATGGAGATTTACTTTTAATTGCCGTACGGGGGCAAGGCAGGCCCGCGGATAAGCACTTTCCACTCCATATCATAGTTGTCAAATCGTGAATCGAAATATTATTTTTTGAATCGTGAATCGTATCGAATTATGAATTGTACCAACGATCGGTCACAAATTTAAAACTAGAATACTAAATGATAATTAATATATTATTTTTCCATTAGCAAAAATAAACAACAAAAAACAAGTGAAAGTCATAACTATATGTTAAATATAATGCCAACTACCAAAACTAAAGCCATAACTATACTTCTTTTTTTATTTTCCGGAAGCCATAACTATAATTTAAAAAACTGAAAGAGAGCTCAGCTAGTCAACTACTCATTAAGTCACGACTCACTAGTGACTTAGTCAATAAAGAGTAAAGACAAAAATCATCTAAACCACTCATGACTCAATCAAGAAGCAAAGAGTAAAACAAAAACTACTCGTGACTTAAGTTTTTAGTAAAGCAAAGATGAAAGCTCTTTAGTAAAGAGTAATAAACTACTCAACTAAGAAGGAAAGCTCAGCAGCTCACTTACAAAATGGAAGCTTCGAGTTTCAGTCTTGTTGGCGCAGCTCTTGTAAGTTGAAATTAAATTGGATCGTGCACCGATAGCAATGAAGAGCAATACGTTTTCTCTCTTTTTCCTTTTTAGGGATTTTGACTTTTGAATTTTTGACCTTGTAATTATAGTTGAAAACTGATATTAAATCATAAATAGTTTTTTTTTTTTTTTATTTGTTCATGTTTTTAATAATGGGCTAATTGTTTATTGCTTACAAAAAATTGAAGTGGGGTTTTGTTTTTTTTTTTTTTTGGGATTTTTTGGGCTTTTTTTGGTTTGACCCGAATTGGGAACGATTCACCAAATCGCACGATTCACTACAATTCAGTGACCCATTTACCCAAATTAGCGATTCACTAGTTTATTTGAATCGATTTTTGTGTTAATCTAATCAAATCGTACGATTCGTATCGTGAATCATACGATTTCAAAAACTATGTTCCATATAACTAGCCCTCCATACATGTGTAGTTATTTCAAAATTAAAAATATGAAAGAATAGAAAAATAACATTAGACAAAGTATAACTAAAATAAAGAAAAAAAGATTATTCAAAATGATTTTATAATCATTCTTTTAATCAATACATTACATGTCATTACTTGACATTTGCAATCATTTTACACAAATATAACCATTTCACTAATAATCAAAGTCGATTTAAGAGATTTGTTAGTTGTTCATAGTTGTACTTCAAAATAGTTTTAAACAACATAATTTAGGGTGATATTTTAAAGAATTGCAATTACGTAATATATATTATATGTGGACATGCGCTAAAAAAGAAAATTATAGTAATCAAGAAGTATTCTTTTTTCGCATATAGTTCTCATGCACAATGATTTTAGTCAAAATTTATTTTAAATACTAAAAACTGAATTACTATATATATAATATTATTTTCACTATTTAACTGCAAGTGTAAGAGTTAATATATATAATATTTGACATTTATTTAAGACCTATATTTCTTGTTATGATTATTATAATTTAAATGTATATATACTCTGTTGTTCAAATTAAATTTAATATTGTAAGGTTTAAAAGAAAAATAAAAAATCCGTGGGTAATCCCCATTCTCCACGGGAATTTGGGAACGGGACGAGTATTAGATGGAACTTTTAGGTGGTGGGGCACCCCTCCCTCTATTGCCATCTCTACTTTTGTTCTAGTATTGGTGAATGTGTTCAATGAATACCTTGGAGATTTGGAGAAGGAGAAAATCATGCAATTAGTCCCCATTATTTTCCTTAAATTTTAATTTCATCCCTATTATTCAAAGTTAGACAATTTAGTTCATATTATTTTAAAAAATATGCTATCAAAATTTCAGTTAATCCTAACAAAAAAATGTGTGAAATGCCTAAATTGTCCTTAAATAATTAAAAAAAATTACCAACAAATCATTTGAATATATTCATCCCTATTGTAATTCATAAAATATTCAAATTAGACCATTTTTTTCACAAAATATTCAAATTATTCTCTATTACAAAAACACACACAGAGCCACATACATGCATGCACACACCAAAAAGTAAATGACAAGTCCAAGTTAATAAAATATAAAAAAATAGAGTGACAAATGAGAAATTGATGGACTGTTACAATCCCCACCACGGAATAGTGCACCAACATGCCTTTATCGACATTGTTCTTCAATATATACTTATGATTATGACTTTTTATATTTATATGCATTTTGATGACTGTGTTTGATATTATTGTTATGAATTTTTTTGGATTAAGGATGAGAAAAAATTATTTTTTTTGCAATGCTGATAAATATTCAGGGAACTTTTTAACTGTTTTGGTAATAAGGGCTAAACTGAAAATATTGACAAACAATAGGGACGAAAGTGGTCTTATATGCAAAACCTTGGGTCTATTATGAATTCTTTTTTAAACACTGAGGACCAATTTAAATTTTATATGAAAACCATAGGGACTAAATTGAACATTTAATAATTTTTTTAATTTTTCCCCTCCAAACAATGGTCACGTGTACTTTTCATTAGATTTAACCAACTTTTTTACGACAGGGATTAAATTAATTTTTTTTAGAAACAATAAAGACTATAATTGGTTAATTTGAACAATAAGGACGAATTTGTAATTTTTTGAAAAATAATATGACTAAATTAACTAATTTTAAACAATAAAGACGACTTTAAATTTTTAAAAAAATAATAATACCATTTATGTAATTTTTCCTTTTGGACTACATGTTTATAAGCGAAGCACTCTATTTCCATATGTATGATTAGACACCTAAAAAGTTGGAAATCAAGGTTTTCTGTGAAATTATCCGATACAACTCCAATGCCTTGCGGCATCACATAATATAGATGGTATTATGATTGATAAAAGTTTTTTTTTTTTTCTAGTTTTTCCTCTTTTTTTCTCTTTGTACAATTTATTTTCCCTTTGTACAATGTGATGTGCGTTGAAGCATTACTACATAGAAGAACAAAGATCTAAAATTCCGGGGTATTTCTCGAAAATAAGAAGAAAAAAATGCATGCTCTCGTTTCTTTTTAGGGAGAATTGCACTTTGCACCCTACAAGGTCCAAAATTTCATTTTCACTCCCTTAAAATATAACAATATATTTTCAAGTTTCAAAAATATTTTAATGTGGTCCAATTTCCAGCATCATTATAAAAATTAACATCAAGAAGCACTTCAGGAGCGAGGACCCAGAAGTAAAACAAAGTCCCCAATATTGCCTGTTGTATAACACCAAAAAAGAAAAAAGAAAAATTAGAGTTGTAATAACGGCAAGAATAATTAAAAAGAACCTTTCTTGAACAAGATTGAATTGATTACAATTGTGCATTATTTGGTAATGAGTGACTTAGATTTCGAATGCCAAATTTGTTTGGAAAGTTAGACTGCGCCAAATCATTTTTATGGTTAGCATTGAACACAATTAACAAATATAATCACTCTTCGTTAATAACTAAAATTTTTAAATGATGTGGTAACTAATATGGTATTCGGTTTGGGTTCAAGTCTCTCTGTCACTCATCTAAAAATATTAAAGTTGTTTATGTGTAAGGCTCAAAAAATGAATTATCTTATCTACTTGCACGTGTATGTGGGAGCGTGGGAGAGATTAGAAATAGCCTAGTAGTGGGTTATTATCCTTGACAATTGGGAGACCAAAATTCGAATTTCATGAGGGTGGGAGTTAAAAAAAAAAACTTTTGGAGAGGGATTATTAAATTCGTTTATTGTTTTCAACAGTTTACTAGTGAAATGACTAGCTCTTGCATTTTTAAAGAAAGGGGTAAAATTAAAAGGTAATCCATTACATTAAACTTGCAAGAGACTACTTTTATGACTCTTGCAAGAGTAGTAAAATTATTTTTAGAAAAAAAAATGATTAATTACTTGGTCGACAAGAGAACAGGCACACGTACATTATTTTATAATCATTTGTTTTTGTGTATAAAATATTTTATTTTTAATATAGTTGAATATGATGAAATTAAGCAAGTTTCTCATCTCCACAATCATGTTCGCAAGTGCAATAATATGCTGCACTTCCAGGAATCTGTTGACAAGATCCATAGGGGTTTTGTGGAAGATATTGAATGTGGCATTCGTTACTACAATTCTCTATTCCATTGCAAGCACCCAAAATGTTGCTGCACCTCTTCACACTTGCTACCATCGGCATCATATTGCTCACTGTAGTATTTACCATATAGAAAACGGAACATCAATATTATAGTATCGTTACGTTGTAAGAGCATAAAAAGGGTGAAAGGTAAAAAAAACTCCTTCATAATTTCTTTGTGATTTCTGAAATAACACTTACATCCTTTAATCCCATATTTTCAAAGGGGGTATTTAGCTAACTGGTTTTGAAGACCACGGAGGGATTATGAGGGGGTTTAAAAATACGAGGGGGGTATTTTGTACTTTGACAAATTACATGGGGGTGTAGTGCGGTTCACCCCTTATTAATTAGAAAAAATATATATATATAAGAATATCGTGATGGTTAAGTGTAATTGAAAATTTTTAATAACGATCTATTGAAATTGTGTTTTGATGGTGGAATTGGATCTCTTCCACCTAATTCTAATACTGTAAGCACACACACACAAAAAAAAAAAAAAAAATCTGTACCGCATGCAAAGAGGACGAGGAGAGCACAAAAGGTTGAGGATGTTACAGCCATCTTCTTAAGATAAAATAGTTTCCCAAATCAATTGTTACATTTGAAACCTGTGGATGATCTTCTATTTGTAGTGATCAATTAACATACTGTGAAATATTCTGAAAGTGGGATTCACAAAATAATATTTTTGCCTCAAAATTTTGGCAATACAATTACTGTCCTAGATTAATATTATAGACATTGTAACATAATATTAATTTCAATATTCGTTAAAATTATCGTTCAATATTGGGATTTGCAGGCGGTTTATGGCTCGAAAATCATCTTGTTTTGTTAAACTTCTATATTTTTCCTTTAAAAGACAAGATTTTGTTTTTCTAGAAAATAATTTGTTCCCCAAGTAATCTTTGTTTCTTGTTTGTTTTCCATTAATTTGCTATTAGATTAAGAGAACTCAGGTATTATTACATAAATAATGCTGGCTTTAATTGGATCTTATTAACGTTTTTTTTTGGATGACATGGGAACTCATCTCGCGAAACCCGACCACCAACTGGTAAACTTTCGGGTGCAGCGGTGCACTCCCACACATGCACCAGGTCAGTCAATGACGGAACTTTAGAGTAGTGAAGAGTATCGAACTCGCAACCTTATAGAAGCAAATTCACCCCACTACCGTTGGATTATACCCAATAGGCGGATTTTATTAATGTTGATTCAATGATTTGGAAGTTGTCATCTGAACTAACCATATATGTCAGAATTTTCTTAATGTTCGGAGAATGCTTCCTAGCTGGGATAAAAACGTATCAGAAAACGCTTTTGCTTTGATTAGAAGTAACAACGTAGTTTTTATAGTTCCACCAGCTCCACACCAAGGTGATAACTAAAAGCGGGATATGTGAACGAATCTTTCTCAGGGAACTATGGCAGATCCGTCGCGGTTTATTTGAGTTTTAAATGTCGGAGAATTCAATTGTTCTACATAAGAAAAAAATATATATATATATATAGGCAACTTAATTTTTCTTTTACCAATTAATTTTAGAATGGAATCTTAATTTTTATCATGATATCAAAGTTGAATTTTGATCCAATTTTATTCATCCATGTTAAGTCCATTCTTGTTTCAAACATTGGGAAAGCGTAAATATAATTTTGCAACACTAGAAAAAGTTGGGAAACAAGCTCCAACAAAAGGCAAAGGGACGCATTTCCAATAAACACTGATTTAGACTAGGGAATCTTCCTACAAACACTTGGCCATGTAGAACAATCGAGCCTGATAATTTTAGATCGTGATACTCATATGTTTTTTTGGACTCCAAAAGATCTTTATGGACTTCCGTAAGAAGTTTCTTAGGTTGTAGCATAAAATTTTTCCTATAAAGAATATTTCCCTTCATTGTGTGTGAAAAATTGCTACACTCAAAGTTTATCATCTAGTGGTCAGGTTTCACCGGATAATTTAGTGATCGAGTTCCGCCAACTGAATTCTCACGTCATCCAAAAAAGAACAAATAGTATCTCTGTTTTATCGCATGACTAATCAGAACTCACATGAGATAATTGGAGAAATTGATTCACTAGAGTGTTTTGATTTGTATACTTTAATTTATCGGTTGGAGTGTTTGCACTTTTTCCCAATAACAAAGAACTCATTATAGGCAGAACCATATTAAATTCACTTCGAAATTACAAACAAACAATATTTGCCTCGCCAACTGAAAAATAAAACAAAACAAACTCAACAAGAGAAAATACTCACTCTTTTTGTCAATGAAATAATTTATTATGAGTACTAAAATCAAAGCAAGTTTTTCATCTTGCATCAACAATCATGTAAGCAAGTGCAGTAATATGCTGCACTGCCAGGAATGGTTTGACAATATCCATATGGGTTAAGTGTAACAAAAGTATTAAAGCACTTGTCACCACAGTTCTCTGATCCATTACAAGTACCCAAAATGTTGCTGCACCTGTTGGCATTTGCTACCATTGGCATCATATTGCTCACTGTATAGTATCACCATATACAAAAATAATTAAATAAAAATAATAATATTATTGGTCAATTATAACGAGTTACTAATTATTAAATAGTGGAAATAAAAATGGAAGAGAGAAAAATCTATATACCACATGCAAAGAGGACGAGGAAAGTGCAAAGAGTTGAGAAAATTGTCATGGCCATTGTCTCTATAATCGATTCGAAAGTAAAAGAAGACAAGGGAATTCTCTGTATTATATTGAGACGTCTATATATAGGTTGGGTAACCGATTAATTTATAATTTTATATGGAAATAAATCAAGCTAAATCAATTAAGTAATATTCTACGGCTATACTATAGCCCATGTTAATGCAATAATGTATGTAATTACATATTTACCTTAAATGAGAATCTAAAAGTGGGATTCACAAGATGGTTGTTTTGTTCAAAATTTACGTAATTAATATGATCATTGTCTAGATTGTTCTTATAGATCTTGTAGCCTGTGTCTGAGACTACTGCTTTTATTTTATTTAAATTCAGTTGTAGTAACATAATAATTTCCAAATGTGACGTATAAACATTTGCAAATTTTTCACTAAAAGATTAGTTTAGTGGTAAATAAAGAGAAGTAATATATATTTGGTATATTTGGGTTTGACCCATGGGAACACCAGTTAGTGATCGGGCTCAACTGAACCCAACTGGTTATCGAGTCCGCCAGTTAGGTTTCCACGTTAACATAAATATAAAAAAAAATGACTATTTTTTCTTTAAGAAAAATTCTTCTCCATTTTTGTCTCCCTTGTTTTGCTTATAATAAATATAATTTCTGTCCTCCCTTATCAATTTAACTTCAGCTTTAAGCTAATATTAATATTGGTTCAAAACTTTGAATTTGTTCTGTTCAACCCAAAAAAAAAAAGCGTCATCTAAACTAATCATACTTCGTGGTTTCCAGAATGT
Organism: Ehretia macrophylla; assembly: GCA_037974665.1. NCBI lineage: Eukaryota > Viridiplantae > Streptophyta > Magnoliopsida > Boraginales > Ehretiaceae > Ehretia > Ehretia macrophylla. The sequence goes on from CM075771.1 coordinate 34,585,935, forward strand.
TTGAATAATGGTTCCAAGGATTGAGACTTGTGAGAAAATTGTTTTGTCATCTTCTAGATGACCAAACGAAACACGTACCCACCATCAATAAAGTGATTTTTTAGAGTTAATGGTGTGCCTTTTACGTTCATGGAGCCTCTCCATTTACAAAGTATGATGGGCTATTTATAATCACGTTCATGGAGCCTCTCCATTTACAAAGTATGATGGGCTATTTATAATCCTTTGGGTGAAGATGACCTCTTTGTTCATGATTGATTGCGTGTCTCGGAATTTTTCTCTTTTAATACTTGTTTAAGGAAGACGAAAGCTATTTTTCTTTTTTTTTTGGAACAAAGACAAAGGTGATTAGATTGAATGAGAAGGTATAGGACACGTGGTGTAACTTAATGACATGTATTAGATTTTGAGAGATCAATTGCATTACACGTGCCGCAACATAACTAAATGTACCATATAGCAACATCTATAGTTGACTGTGTAGTCAAGCGGTGTGTTTACACGAATTTTGAACTAATATGATCATAAGAAGGCAGTGTAGTGCACGGAGTTCGCAAGAGACCTCAATTTCATGACTCTTGTAAAACTAAGAAAATTATATTTGAAAGAACGATTACTTTATAACAAGCTCTAATAAGAAGGCAAAGCTATACATTTCCCACTAACACCAAAAAAAATTTTAAAAATTTTGATGTATTTTCTTATTTTTTTTCTTTTATTCAATGGTTGCTTTGTCAACTTAGATAATTAAAACAAAAACAAAAAAGCCAAACAAAAGAGAAAAGGCAACAAGGCAATTTTACCAAATATTTGTTTTCTGCATATGAAATAATTTATTCTAAAATAGTTGAACATGATCTAAACAAGTTTTTTCTCATCTCAACAATCATGTAAGCACAAGCAGAAATATGCTGGATCTCCAGGGATAAAGTCACAATAACCATATGGGTTAGATGTAACAAAAGTATTATAGCACCTGTCACTACAATTCGGTACATCGTTGCAAGGACCCAAAATGGTGCTGCACCTCTTCTCACCTGCTGCCATAGGCATCATGTTGCTTACTGTAGTATGTAGTATATCACCATATGTTAGTGTTATAATAACGTTACGAGAGGATGCATAATTATTCGAAAGAAGATGGGTTACCCCTTCTCTTTTGCAATTGAAAAATAGGAAATCGTGATTGTTACGTATTGGATTTCCTCATAACGTTATATAACGGTATAAAAGAGATTAATATATAGCGGTAATGATGATGCAATTACATACGATGAAATCATTCAAACCATATATTAAGTTTGAAGGTTAAGTAAATGCATTTTAATTTCAGTACTACTGATATTCTTATAACGTAACCATGGGCAGACCTATACTAGGGCCAGCGAGGGCTGTAGTCTTGTTGACTCCAAGAGTAGAACCATATTAAAGAGTGAGTTGAGGTTTATTTTTTGAAAATATGTGTATTTTTAATGTACTTTTAGGCTGAAAATTTGATTTAGTCCCTATTGAAAAAAATTACTCATACACGAACGTTAAATTATATGATTCTAACTCTTACTAAATATAAATCTTGGATCCGCCCTGAACTTAACGTTATAAGGAGACCTAAATTTTATTGAAACTGTGGTTGGATGGTGTAAGTAGGAAAGGGATAAAAATCATTACCGCATGCAAGGAGGACAAGGAGAGTGCAAAGGGTAGAGGACGTGGTGGCCATTTGCCTTTGATAAAATAGTTTCCCAAATAAATTGAAGATTGTAAAATCTGTGCATGATCTTCAGCTATTTGTAGTGTACATACTGGGAAATCTGAAAGTGGGATTCACAAAATAATTATTTTTCTCCAAATAATTTTTGTAATATGATATATAACTATCCTATATTAATTTTGTAAATCTTGTAACCTTTAGTGAGATTGCTGCTTTCTTTTGATAAATAAATAAATAAATAATTATTAACAAGAAAACACAGTAGAACAATTGAAAGGATGTGGTGTAGCTCGTTAACGTGTTTGTTTTGGGTACAAAATACATAATTTTTAGTAGACAACATCCTATTTGAGGTAGGTATATTTTTAATGGGTGATCCCTAAGGTGTAAATGATAACATTATGAAGGGAATCTCAAAGGGTTGAATTTAGATTTGGTTGTCAGTCATTGTGTAATCAAATCAAATAATTGAATTGTCAATCTTAATTCAACGATTGAGATTTATGTTATAATTTTATGAGAAAAGAGGTGTTTAAGAGATGATCTTTTCCAATCCTAAGTATTTAATTTGAATTTTAAAAAAAAAATCATTAACTTTTTAATCTATTTCCTGATCAATTATTTGCCCAAAGGTATAAAAATAAAAGATTGTGGCAGATTAGTCGAGATTTTATTTAGTTCTATAATGGGCTGATAGCACATGTTATGTTAGAAGATTCCTCACCCTCTCTTTCACAGCTTCAAGTACATCTTATAGAAGATTCCTCTCTCATTTTGTATTTTTGTTATGTAACGAATCTGATGTAATATTTACAGACCTTAGCTCACAATGGGCAAGGGATTGGACTGCACAAAAGTCGTTGCACTAATGTACATCCGTTTTCTTGCTCTGTTCGCTCTTAGTTCTTGTCATGTAATGAATCTGATGTAATATTTACAGAATTTAGTGTAATAATCTTACATCGAGATCTCACCCTCATGAGGGATGGTTCTTAAGTGCAACGAATTTCTCTCCTAACACACTAGTTTTTTGAGTTGGGCTTTCCCTTGAGTTTGAGTTGTTATATTCTTCGACTTGAGTTGTTACACTTAGCTCACAATGGTCAAGACTCAAGGACAATAAGAACTAAATTTAAGCAAGAGAAAGAAATATTTGGTATCAATTGTCTAATTAGGCAACAGAACATGATACATTGAAGCTTTCTAACTTCTGTGGATCATAGAGCAGCATCTATAACTTTTTTTGTTTTGAAATTGTTGGTCAAGTGTACTGATGCCTTTACATGCCATAAGGATTATCCCAAAGATATGAACAACAATAACAATCACATTTGAATTTAACATTAATATATACCTTATGCGTCCTAACCAATCAAGTTACCCACTGAAGATAGTAACATTGAATTTGTGGAATGGATAAATTATAAATAAATTATATTATAAAAGAAAAAAAGTCACATATTGAATTAGGTTGTATGTATGCTTGACTTATTTTTTTAGGTGAAATGAATCGTTTTGCTTATTTCGTAAAAAAAGTTATGTTACCCGACCTTAGTGAAAAACTAGGGTTGTCCCCAATCAATATCTTAAACCTCTTTTTTCCATTTTCTAAGAAAACACTGAGAGAGAATATTTATATATGATTCCATCAAATCATTTCTGAGATGTTCTTAGAGTGCATGGTCTCCTGGTATATTATTTTTAATTCTTTTTCCATATTTCTCCAATTATATTGGGACTTCTTTAGATGAAATAAATTTGGTTATTCTCGTATTTAGACTATCATAAAGAAGAAGACTTGGATGATTGAGACTCACCGCAAAGAATTTTCCTTTGTGTTGGTGAGTCAAAAAGACAGTGCTCGATGAGGAATAAATAACTGATCTAATATAGAGTATCGATGTAATTGTTAAGATGGCTATGAGATTCAGATTAATTTTATAAGGTCTCGGGCATGTCCAACCTATGAAAATGTGATCAACGCTGATCTTTTTTAGAATTTTATCTATATCGAGAAGCAGTAGATCGGGCCAATTGAAATCCGTGAAATCCAAAAAAATATTCTAAAGAAAGGTACAAATATGATAGTTGTCTACACTAAAAGATAACTCATATTTCTTTTACAAACACACTTTTACACACATTTAGTTATCTTACAATATTAAATTACTAACTTGAATACGGAATGCTTTCGCGAGACGACCAATCTGCAATTTGTTCATTGTTCTCAAGAGAACCAGGAGCTCGGTCAAGTGCCCTTTCTACCTTAACAGTGCTAATTAGCAAATTGGCATTGAATGCTTTTAATTATCAAAACCATGCCTGTTCTAGTAAACGAGTTGGAATACTAGCAGAGTTTCTCTTTTTTTTTTTTTTTTGTCGTTGAATTTGTTTCTGATCAAAGTCACGCATTGATTAATTATTGTGTCAGCACGTTCAACGTATGACCAGGTTATATGTATTGGTCGTCTGTTTTCTTCTTCTTTTTTCTCTTTTTTTAATGGTGATTAACTCATTTTAAATAAAATCGTGTTAGATTCATTTAAAGATTACAAATTTAGTGAAGCAATGGTTTGTTCCAACGCATACTTTGAGTTAGTTGAAAACTAAGCAATATTTGTAATTATAAAATATAAATTTAAATTCAAAATCTTTAATCACAATAAGTTACTCCCAAACTTGCCAGTCGAACTTTGACCATGTCAAGCTACAAGTGGATAATGCGAAGGAAGTTGCCTTTTCTTTTCTTTTTCTTTTTTCTCCCTTTTCCTTTTTTTGGGCTAAGTAATGAATCGTGCATTATTAAAAAAATTGTAGGTGCAAAAGATTATGGTTTGTCACCATTTCAAGCATTACTGTCTACAAGTTGCCTATATTATATTCATTTCATCTGCAAAAATAATTAATAATACTTGCATCTTAGGAGCAAACCAGCCTAACTGCCTAAAATGTCATGTGTGTGTGGATACATATTTATAATTATTTACACATAAATACACATATATTGTTGTTTTTATTTATATATGTATACTTGTGGTACAAACAAGAAAAAATTAGACAAATAGTCCCTATTGTTTATAAGTTTTAGACAAATAGTTTCCATTATTTTAGAAGTCATGCGGTTAATTTTTATTATTTGTAAAAGTCCCATTAATAGTCCCTATTGTTTCAAAAGTTACTCATTTAGTCCCTATTATTTGCAAAAGTCACTCATTTAGTCATCATTGTTTGTAAAAGTCTCTCCATTAGTCTCCAATGTTTGCAAATATACTTTTGCAAATAATAGAGACTAATGGTGAGATATTTACAAACAATGAGGACTAATGGTGAGATTTTCACAAACAACGGGGACTAACCGCGTGACTTATGAAACAATAGGGACTAATGGTGAGACTTTTAATAGAGACTAACCACGTGACTTCTAAAACAATATACATTAATTATCTAAAATAGGTAAACAATAGGGATTAATTGTGAGATTTTCCCTACAAACAACAATGATGGTGATGTTATGATAACAAGTAATTTCTTTTTGGCCTGGCGCATGTGCGCACTGCTACACCTAGGGTTCTTCAATTGGTGGTCGAACTCCGCTAACTGAATTCCTACGGCATCAAAAAAAAAAATTTAATTAAAGATTAGACAATATTTATGATATAAAAATATATATTTCAAATCGAATCTTTAACCGCAACAAATCAAGGTTAAAAAATTTCTTGAATTGCTCCGGACTTTCTCAATTAGGTAATTGCGGAGCCCAATTTTATATATGATTATTGATGGTAAATAATGCTAATTATGATGAGTTAAGCACGTGGTTTAGCATGAGGGTGGAAACAAGTGATCACGTTATGGTGATCCCATTTCCATGGCAAATTGTGTCGTTTCTGAATCATACTCACATGGATATAAGATTGTCATGTTGCACAAATAGGAGTCTGAAATCCAACCAAAAACAACACTAATTTATTATGTCCACTTCATAAGTTGCAGATGGTTGCTTTCAGCAAATGATCTTGCACAAGCAACTTGTATGATTGCTAATTGTGTGGATCAGTATACTGTTTTCAGAAATATTAATTTGGAAATTATCAAACTTCGAATCAAAGACGAAATAAAAAGTAATTGAGGCAGCTTTGTCTTGATCTTCAAGACTTCTTTTTAATTAAAAAGGATAAATTACCTATTTAGTTTCGTGTGTTTATTATTTATTACAAATTAATTTTTATCTTTCAAAATGTACTCTTTTAGTTCTGTATATTTATCATTTATCTCAAATTGATTTTTATCTTTCAAAATGTACCATTCTAGTCCGATATATTTGTTATTATGATCCACGTTAGTACTCCGTCATTTTTCTATCTAAAAATCTAACGAAATAAGCACGTAACTAAAAGAGTACATTTTGAAAGATAATGATACAAATTGTAAAGATACGAGACTAAAATGATATATTTTGAAAGATAAGGACTAAATTGAGACAAATGGTAAAGATATAGGACTAAAAGGATAAATTTTAAAAAATAAAAACTACATAAGGACAAATAGTAAAGATACAGAACTAAATACGTAATTTACCCAACTAAAATAGAAGTAATTTGCACTAAACAATTACACAAACAATATTTTATCTCCAGAATCGAGCGTTACAAGAATCAGACCAATCTGAATTACAATCTATTCCTAAGAAACCGAAGTAAATGTATACAAAAAACTAGGACTTAAAGTAAATCCAGACAAATTTCATTGTTATTGATGATTTGTTGAGTGCCTTTTCGATTAGTCCTCTTCTTTATTTTTAATAATAATAGCTAAAGAATAACCGATGATAACTACCATTGTAACCTACTGTTAAGGTATGAATCAGGTGATGAGTCATCGTTAGAAGTTGGTCTCTAAAAACCTGCAAAACAAGGTACTTCGAGATTGTGTTTGAGGGACTCTTTCGATACTTAAGTTAGTGAGGTTGCGATAAAATAATCCAAGTATATGAAATGTGTGTATAAAATAGCATTTACCTTCCTTGGAATGCGTGTAGTGATATGTATATAATAGTCCTTTTGGTAGAATATAATGCCACATGTATGTTGGACTTTTGACTACTTATTGGTCTTGTAAGTGACGTCTTAATAATTAAATGTCATTTATACCCTTATCCAGTTCATTACCCCATTTCACCTTCAATAACCATCAAATGATCCAATTCTTTATCTTAAAGATACATAACACTGTCCGATTAGTCCATCATTTAATAAAAAATTATGGTGTAAACAACTACGCAAAGTAATGAAATCAAAATCAGGAAAAGGAAATTAACTAGAGGAGAGAGGGAGGAGGTAATAGACACTAATGAAACTATAACTACATTAATAAAAACATGATGGAAATGTGCGCAGAAGGTAGAATATCAAGTACTTCACTCTAAGCAGAAAGACGTAATTATTGTTCAATAGTTTAGGATATCCCAAGATCCGGCCATAAAAAGTAAATGAAATTTGCTACCATAAATGAGCTAAGAAATTAATGATGTCTTAAGATTTATTGTTTTTTAACCTATTTCAAAGGCTTTTAGAGATCATTTTAACTTTATAAGCGAGAGAGATTTACTAGTAATCGTTGTTCTGATTATTTCATTATTATTGTATGCACTGTCCATCATTAATGGATCTCCATCTTAATGTTATACCATTATGAATGGATGTACATACATAAGATGTGGAACATGTTCAAACTTGTCATGTATATACGAGATTCAGGAGTAATCCATTGGTAAGTTATTTCCCCTAACAATTGGGAGAGTTCAAATCTCATCCAGGAGTGGGGGCAGGGGGGTGGGGGGTAAAAAAAGAAAAGGAAAAGAAAAAACTTCTCATGTATATATGTTTGTTTCAGAGTTTTACTAATGATTTAAAAGAAACAAATACTATGACAAATTTAAAATATTTTATCAGTAAGGTTTAAATTGTGATTATGTGAATTTGGTGGCAAATTAGTGAGACTATATAGTTAAAATAAAAATTACAAAAAAAGAATATCAAAAAATTTATACAATTTTTTAGGACCATAAAATTGCAGTCCCTACAATAATTATATATACAAATTGCCCATGACGCAAATTTATTTGAATTTAACATAATACGTTACTATTAGGAGATCCAAAATGGTCAACGGATATCAGCAACAGGGAAAGTAATATACAATATGACTAGGCCTTAGGCCAGTGTTCAAAAGTACCCAACCCACAACCAAATAAATGACCATAAATTATTTTACTTTACTAGATTAGTTTAACATAATCATGCCTTTATCTAGAAAAGAATTTTTTATATATGTTAACGCTATTTTGAATTGACTTCAACAACAGACCAAACAAAAAATTGACTTCAACAGAAAGAGAATACTTTTACCTAGTCTTAGAAGTTGTTTCGGCCTTCCTTTGGGCCATGGCGGTCGAGTACAATTAATTATTGGTTAATAAGAATCATATGCATAATTAAACAGCGTAAAGAATCTTAGAAAAATGAATTTAAACATCTTACTCCTTTTTTGGATGGATCGAGTTGCTCTTGTTAAAAGCCTTCATATATACGGGGTAGAGAATGGGCCCCAATATAAACGTTAAACAATTCTTTTGTATTTGAATTCTCTCGATATAATGTTATGAACAAAATTGATTAATAATAATAAAAATAATAATATAATTATTTAATTACGACATTAAATAATTCAGATCATTTCAAATTAATTTTTAATTTATTATTTTAGTACTATTAATCTTTCTCATAGCATAGATTAAAGGAGGTGGAGAAGCGACTAACTAACGACTTGAAATGGTTTTATCAAAATGTTCCATGATACATGTTTTTTTTTTCTTTTTTTGGGGGTCTGACCATTAATGTACAAGCTATGAAACATCAAAGGGTAAATTTTACACTTAGTTTCTATTATTTACATACTTTTTTAATGTAGTTTTTAATGTTTTAAAAAATTTATAGTGGTTCATAATATTTACAAAAATTATTCAAAATAGTCCCTATTATTTAAACTTAGTCAATTTGGTGCTTATTATTTTTTTAAAAAATTTAATTTAGTCCCTCTTGTTTTCTAAAAATATTCAATTCAGTTCCTGCACGTGACTCCTATTTGGAGAATAAATTAAATTTTATGAAAAATATTAATGACTAAATTGACTAGTTTTGAACAATAGAGACCATTTTGAATAACTTTGTAAATATTATGGACTAATATGATTTTTTTTAGAATATTAAGTACTAACTTGAAAAAAAAAGTATAAACAATAGGGACTAATGCTTTGTTTGTCTGCCGTAAAATAATTTGTTTGTGTAAAATATTTTCCTCTAAAAATATTTTTTTGAAAAATAAAATATTTTCCTGGGTTCCGTTTGTTTGCCGTAAAGTAACTTGTTGAGGGAAAATATTTTCTTGAAAAATAAAATACTGAAAAATATTTTTTAGTGTTTGAATGTACAGTGAAAAATATTTTTCGACATTAAATTTTATAAAAAAAATATATACATAATATATATGTTAACCGTGATGGTGGGGGATGGGGGTGAGGTTGGGGGTAGGGGTATAGGGCAGGGGAGTAAGGGTGGGTAAGTTACGAAAAATATTTTATTCTCTCAAAGGATATGAAAATATTTTCTCAAATTTTGTACTAGTCGTAATATTTAATTAAAAAATATTTTTTAATTAATTAATTTTTTAGTATTATCAAATATTAAAATATTAAAAAAATATTTTTTATAAAAATAGTTTACGACAAACAAACGGATAAGTGTGAAATGTACCCAAACATCAAAATTTCTGATAATTATGGAAAGCATGCCCCTAAGTCACCTACTCTTCATGTGATTGACCCATTGAGATGCACGAGGTCAACTAAAAATAATCTGGACACCCCTTTGATTATCCGATTGGATCACCACTCAAAACAAAAACAGAAAACAAAAAAAAAAAAAAACAAAACAAAACAAAACTATGCCACTTGATTATAAAGGGTGCAACAATCCAACATTCACCAAAAAGGTATCTCATCCATGGTCGTTGACCTATTTTATGGTTATACAATGACAATCTTCTAACTTTCATGCCATCGGAGAAATACATATTAATTGGTCTGAATTCCTTCGTAACGATTGAAAAATTAATGATAATAAAAAAATGATAATAAAATAAAATTAAAAAACTAAAACAATTGTACCATGTCAAACCAAAAAAGAAGAAAAGAAAAAAAAGAAAAAAAAAACAATTGTACCATGCAATTTGCCACTTTCCTTCCCGTAGAATAAAAGTTCAATCGTCCTACATGGCATTTTGGATCTCCTAGCATCTGGTTTCGCTATTGTTCAAATACTATGTATAATATGTCCACTTTTTGTGGTCTCGCAGCAGAGGATAGAGATCACTTATTCTTTGGCTATAGTATGAGTAAAAAAATTTGGGTGCGTGGTCTGGATTTGACTCTGGTGGATGAGAGATTAACAACCTGGGATGATTTTGAGAGTTGGGAGCCTTAGGTTGTGCAAAGGGGAAGATCTACAATACTCCCTCGCAAGACTTCTGGTTGGAGGTATTATTTATACTTTGTGGAAAGAGAGAAATGGCATAATTTATCAGAACACTTACGTCTCAGAAGAAGTCATTGTTGCTAGCATTTCCCAGTCTATACGACTTAAATTATATTCATGTAAAAAATTTAAAAATAGTGAAAAGAATAGGATACTGTACAGGAACTGGAGTTTAGAGAATATTCTTAGTTGAGGTTTTGTTTTGATTGTTGCTATGGACTTCTTTTGTAACTCATTTTGTTGTGCTTAATGGATATACTTTGCTTGCCAAAAAAAAAAATAATAAATATATATATATATATATATATATGTCCACTTTTTGCACAATTTTAGTATGACAACAATTTTCAATCACTACCCATGAGTTAGGTGAAATAGTCAGATAACGACATATTGTGATTAAAATTTCAAGTTATAACTATGACTTCAACTTACATTATTTTTTAAAAAAATAAAAAAATAAATCCAATCACTCTACTAATCAAAAAAATAAAACTCATCAGAGTTTGGAGTTAAGTCTTTAGATAGATGATATGAGATTCTTTCTCTACTCGGTTTTACAAAATGCTAAGCAAAGTTGCAAAACAATTATATTCTTATGACGAAATAAATAGGGTTTTATAGTTTAAGAGTTTTGTTTTCACCCCCGAGTCATTGAAATATAATTGAGATTAATAGTGGAAAATTTTCCATTTTTTGGGAAAGGGGGAGGATGTAAGTTATGAGAGATATTCACAAATAATGAACAATTCTAATCATTTTATTGAATAATTTATCTTCATTGAATTTCTCTCGTAACGATAATTTATTGAGTGAAAGATTATCTATGCAAAGGAACCAACAACTTTTAGCACTCACATGTTTTGATAAATTAACTTACATAAGTTTCTTTTAGAAATTATTTTAGATTTTATCCAATTAATAGGTACTATTAAACACGTTGTTTTCGAGTCATTATAATGTAAAACGAAATACAGTTTTCACATACTTATACGAGGCCGAGATGTATTACCTCCACGTTCTGTAAAACAAGCAAAACGACAGCTTGTTAATTGTTTTTGATGAGGAATAAATCTCCGACCTAATGTAAAATATTCAACCTTTTGTGCAAAATGTCTCGTTATTTCTATTTTACTCGTGTAAATTTGGGTAAATACTTAATTTGGTCCTTTAATTTTAGAATTTGTGTTTTTTTAGTCTTGTATTTTTACCATTTATCTCAATTTAATCTTCATCTTTCAAAATGTAACATTTTAATCCTACATTTTTGTAACATTTTAGTCCTACATTTTTACTATTTATTCTAATTTAGTCGTTATCTTTGTCATTATGACTTATATTAGTCCTCAACTATTTTGAAATATAAAGACTAAATTGAAATAAATGGTATAAATATAAGATTAAAAAAATATATTTTAAAATATAAAGACTAAATTAACATAAATTTTAAAAAAGGAGACCAAATTAAATATTTACCATGTAAATTTTCAAAGGCAAAGAAAAAACACTGGTCAAGCCTTGACGCGCTTAATACGTTGAGTGCAAGCAATGAATTCTCCTTATTATCGGGGCTTGTCTCTGCTTTACCGTTAAACTAACGCCGTCATTGCAACCCATGAAGAAATTAGCAGACACGCACATAGACTTTGTGCAGGTCAACAGCTCACGTACCCACGTTAATAAATGCTGGTGTACAATGTGTGAGTGCTGAAAGTTCCATACATTTATGTTGAACAAGGACGGAAGACTTGACTGGTATAACATCATTTCAAGTTTCACGTTTCATGTTCAACTTCATTGAATCTTGATTAGCAAAAACAAAAACAAAAAATTATTTAATTTCATTCTCTCGTATATGGGATGAGCCCACTATCATATGCTTGATAATGAACTTAGTTATTAAATAATTAAAATACCCGGTCAAAACATAATATTTTACAAATATATCCCTTTTATTTTTGAAATCACAACAACAACAACAACAACAACAATAAGAATAATAATAGTAATAATAATAATACAATTATAGTAATTTAATAATATGTTATTATTATTACAATAATATTTATTATTTTTATAATAATGATAGTAATTACTATTATTGTTATTATTATTTATTATGTTTATTATTCATTTCTATATTAGAGTATACCGAGTATGACATTCTCAATCCTAAATTCATTCCATTTTCAATTCTATTTTTTTCATGTCCAAATTCATTTTAGTGTGTCATTCGCAACCTAGTGGTGGCATAGTGAGGTTAAACAAAAAATACAATCCAAAAGTTTGCATTTAATCTCTTTTTTTTTTTAATAGAATGCATAAAGTTTCCACATCCGCTTGCCAAGCTCATTTTATCAATTCCTATAATAAATTTAATCGTACCTTGGAAATAAATGATACTTCATGTCAAAATTTAATCATATCTTGGAAATAAATGATGCTTTAAGTCATATATGGATTAACTACAAAACTTTATGGATAGAGAGAATTTGTTTATATATTGCACTATTGAGAGTGATAAGTGGTGTACCCGAAAAAATATTTACAAAAGAGGCAAAGATGAATATTTTTTATTATGGGGAGGTGGAGGGAAATAACTAAATATGTAATGGGATTTTTACAAATATTCTCCAAATATTACTCCATTTTTCAAATTTGTTTCTATTGTTCTGAAATTTACACGCTTGCTTCCAAGTATTTACAAAAAACTTATACAAATTACGCTTTGTCATCAAAATTCTATTATAAATAGAAGAAAATAGGTCATATTTGTGGCACACAACAAGTTTTGAAAGGCAAAATAGTCATTTGATCGCATATGGTATCATTGGATGGTGAGATTCAAGATCTACTAGCTTCTATATATAAAAATAGAGTAAGAAAAGGAAATTATATGAGATATAGGCTTCGTTTGTTTGTCGTAAAATAACTTACTTGTGGAAAATATTTTCAGTAGAAAATGTTTTTTGAAAAATAAAATATTTTCCTCCGTTTGTTTACCGTAAAATAACTTGTTTGTGGAAAGTGTTTTCAGTGGAAAATATTTTCTTGAAAAATGTTTTCAGTGAAAAATATTTTCCTGAGCTCCGTTTGTTTGCCGTAAAATAACTTGTTAAAAGAAAATATTTTCTTGGAAAATAGAATACTGTAAAATATTTTATGGTGTTTGGATGTACAATAAAAAATATTTTTTAACATGAGATTTATATAAAAAAATATATATACACATAAAATAGGGGTGGTTAAGTTTCGGAAAATGTTTTCATCTCCCAAAGAAATGAAAATATTTTCCCAAATTTTGAACTAGCTGTCATTTTTGACCGAAAAATATTTTCCAGTTGACCAATTTTTCGGTGTTACCAAATAGCGAAAAATCTCCAAAAAGTAGCCTACCATTTTTGACCGAAAAATGTTTTCCAGTTGACCAATTTTCCGGTGTTACCAAACACCGGAAAATCTTCAAAAAGTAGCCCACCATTTTTTACTGAAAAATATTTTTCGATTGATCAATTTTTCGGTGTTACCAAATACCGTAAAAATAAAAAAATATTTTTCGGAATAATATTTTACGGCAAACAAACGGAGCCATAATGGATTTTAGGAACATAATCGATCCGTGCGGTCGCGTCTCCTTTAAAAAAAAAAAAAAAAAAAAAAAAACCAATCAACATGCTTATAATTATTGTACCATACGGGCATATTCTCGCCTTTCCTTGGAAAATGCTCTTGGATAACCAAGCATCATTAATAGAAACCGTTCCGAAGTTTCTTAATACCCACGCGCTCATGTGACGTAGATGGTCTTTGGAGGAAAAGGGACTTTTGGGTCATTTTACTACTTGTCAATGGTACACGTAAGATTCGTATAATAATTCTCGTTCGCGTAGATCCACGGGCCTTGCCTTCTCGAACATGCACGCAAATTATTTGTTTCCAATTTCCTAGGCCTCATTGGCCAATTACATCTTTTGTTTGAATTTTCTACTCTCTTCGCTTTCTTTAGTCATAACACGCGCGCACACTGACGCACACAAATTTTTCTGTTTTGTGTTTCTTTTTTCTTTTTGGTACTTTTCATAATTAAACTTCGCGTTTTGAGTAGACGAATTTCGTCATTTGAATTTTTATATCATTTAAAAAAAATTCACATTTTAAGTTTTATTTATCTTTTATCTTTTTTGTATTCCTATTTGTTTGCAATTTCTTTACATGGAAAGAAACCTTTATGATTTTTCCATTTACTTGGTAAAATTTCTTTCCCTTTTCAAGGGCCAAAAACTTAACTTGTACCAATATGAATGACATTTTTACAATGAAACTAACTACATACAATAAATTTTCACAATAATTTTAAGTTATGTTACTGATGAAACTTAACAAATATGTTATGAGGCGCATCCATATTTAGGATGTGAATAATTCACTTTTTTTTTCTCCCTCTTCTTATATTGTTCGTTAGGCATATTTAGCATCGAAATTCTCATTCCTTTAAAGGAATATGACATGTAAAATAATTGTACATTCTACAACCTTAGAATATAGTTCTTCTTAGTTGATACTTCTAACAAATTCATTCATAACGAGATAGAAAAAGTTTATTTTTAAGATATTCAAACATAACTTTACTTGTACAATGTATCCGAGCATGTATGAATTAATTTTAACTTTCATTTTGATATTAGTAACATTAAGGTATTTATGGAGCTCTATTGTTGGCATAAAAGTAAATTCTTATCAAAGACGGATAATTCAAAACCGTCATTTGAGGTGTTGTATTGAGCATTATAAGTGAATTGTTATGCTTTCATGTACCACGCCAACTTTCAAGTAAAACTCACCATATATCTTAGTTTGAGAACATTTAGATATTTTCTCAAAGCTAGTATATTACAATCTTAGTTTTTGTAGTACCTGAATAATTACAATTTTAGTTTCTGTAATACCCTAGTAGTTCAATGTTAACATATGATTAATTAATAGTACAATTCAATGTATTTTCATATGCATTACATATTTTAGATCGACAATCAACTTTTTTCAAGAATCTATTATTTATTAACTCTCACTTTTCAAAAGTATTTATAAAAGAACCATTAATATTCTGATCAAGTAGAGTGTAATGAATCATTTTATAATCAACTAGATAGTACTAAATGGATATATATAAAGCCAACACAGGATTAAGTAGGATAACACAAAAAGTGATCTAACAAGTATATAAAATTAGCCTATAAGAATAACAATGGCATACTAGCGCGCGTGCACACACACACACACATATATATATAAGTACACAGGGGTAGAGTCAGGCACCGGCGCTCAATGTAGGCACTTGGTGCTTGGCCAATAATCCGGTATCTGCATTATATGTCATCTCACTTTTGTTCAGCTGCTGAAAAAACTTTTGTTCAGCTGCTGAAAAGGAAGAAGAGGAGGAAAAAAATTGCATTTATAAGTTCTTAACCAATTAAGCTAGTCGAAGGGGAAAAACACAATAATGCTGCTATTGCCAAGAATTGAACCCACAACCTTTTACTTCTCCAATAAGCACTTAACCAATTAAGCTAGACTATCTATTAATATAAGGATACTAAACTTAAAAATAAATAGGTCAGTGTATGCCTGTGCGCACATTCCACTCTATATGGCTCCGCCACTGTAAGTACAACACGCATTTTGGAATAAAAAAGGAAATAGAAAAAGAACATATGTGATTTATATAGTTCGATAATTGTACAATAACAAAACTAATAATTGATTAGGGCAATTTGACCACATTTAGATTTCTACTTTTTATTTGAGCACCTACTCCAACTTTAATGTGAATTTGTACAAAGAAGTGAAAATTTATCGATAAAGAAGTTCGTTAAAGACACTTATTAAACTCTCACTTTTCTCCCTTTTTTTATTTGGAAACTTTATCATGGTTTATCTTATTCTTTTTTTGTGTAAAATGTAAAAACTCTAACATGTATTAAGAGACGAAACGTAATACCACTTAGTCATTGTTCACCATTCTATTAACAAATTCGTTACCTTCATTAAAAAAATCCAACACTAGTCAAGAGACGGAAAAAAAATCACTTGTTTTCAAGTATTGAATACGGTTAAATGATCAAATAACGACTTATTATAGCCAATATCTCAAAATTAAGCATTCTCGAAAAAAAAAAAAAAAAACCATTTGGTACGTTATTTTCTAGTCCTCTCATGATATATGCAGCCAACACTTGTCGAAGCCAAATTGGAAAATTTCCATTCCACCTCACCATTTCTAGCCCCCTCACGCGCCTTTCCCCCGCGACTGGGTCCACTCACCAATCCTTTTTTGTGTTATTGATAATATTTAAATACACTTAAATCTTGCCTTTTTATTTTAACCCTTCACAAAGCTCACCAACAAAAAGATACAAATGTAAAAATCGCCGGCTGAAATGTGAAGCCATTTCCTTATTAACGTTCGTCGAATCATCACACACACACACACACACACACACACTCTCTCTCTCTCTCTCTCTCTCTTTCTCTTCTCTCTCTCTATATCCATATATCTATACATACATATATGTATATGTATGTGATTTATAAATAATATAAATATATATAGAGCCCATCCCATCCTCTATTTCTCTCTGTTTGGCTCTACTCGTTTCTTTGATTGTTCATTCGTAGCCCTAGATCTCATCTCACATACAATATATATATATATATACACACATATATATACACACCTCACACACACATACATATAGATCCTATTTGTTTGGAACATTCGATTTCTTGAGATCTCTCTTCGTAGCTCTCTTCTCTTCTACTCTCTTCTCATTCAGGTAATTTCCATATATATATATATGATATAGATGTATGTACGTATACATATGAATCTTTATGTATGTATGCATGGTGTTTTTGAGTATGTATACGTGTATATATGCATGTATAGAGAAATGGAGTTGTGTTAATTAATGTGAATTGAATTTATTGAGAAGGTAACGAATTTTTTTTTTGGCTGTGATTCGATTTTGGTGAATGCTGGAGTGGAGATTACGTATGTATCTGTATTGCCTATGTATGTACGTATGTGTATTTTGTGTAGATGCGTATGTGTAGGCGTATGTGTGCATTGAAGTGTGTTTGGACATAGGATTTGATTTTAGATATGTATGTTTTGACTTTTCTAGCCCTCGAAGGTGTGGATATTTTAGGTAGTTGAAAATCTTGAATCTTGAACATTTTGTTTGTTTAATTTCTGTGATCTAATTTTGATTCTTTGTTTCGAAATTCTTGGGTGTTCTTGTTGATATATCTGGATTCACGTTAGATTTCTGGATTTGGAATCATATGAGCGTGTGAATTCAGATCGATTTGAAATTTTGTTCGTGTGGTTTGTGGAATTGGAATTCCACAATCGCGCATCGACATGTATCTTTTGTATGTACCCGGTGTTTACTTTGCTAGTTAATGATCTATGATTAGTGTTAATGGTGAACTTGCAAGGTAGAATGTGGTTTGTATCATTATATGCTATTTAGGGGGGGAAATGTGGTGGATTTATTCTTGCAGTGATGAAAATATAATTAACTTCTTGGAGATTTGAAAGTTGGGCAAATCTCTTTTATAGTTCTTTGTGATTGATGGTCAAGTGAGTTGCTGGAACTGGAACTGGATCAAAACTAATTTGTAATTTGGAAAAAATTGGTTGAGTCTATCTCTCGCTCAAACTGAATATTCTTCATTTTTCTGTAATTCTGTCAAGAATTAAGTTTGGCTTTTTCACTTGCTGACTTGCAGTTGCTTTTGATCTTATCTGAGATTTGTGTAATTTTTGTATTCTGCGATCCCTGATTGAATTTACGTTTTCTGCAGGTTCAGATTCATCAGTAAAGTATTTGAAGGTCTCTTATTGGGTCTTAGACTTGAGATAGTGTAGGGTGGTTTTGACTGAATGCTCTTATTGGAAAGGCAAAAAGATTTGTTTTGGGGTTAGTCTTGGAATGAATCATTTCTAGATGAAGACGTCTCAGGCGTGGCGTTTAGGCATGAAGGACATGCATATATTGCCTGCGCCTCGCCAGCGCGCTCATTTGAGGAAGCCAACATGGATAATTGTATTGGTTTCTTTGGTTAGCTTGTTCGTGATTTGTGCTTATGTTTATCCACCACAGAACTCTGCTGCATGTTATCTATTCTCATCTCATGGTTGCAACGGAGTTTCCAATTGGCTTCCTTCTTCTCCTGTAAGAGAACTTACTGATGCCGAGATTGCTTCTCATGTTGTAATTAGAGATTTGCTGAATACACCTCCAGTCATATCAAAGAACCCCAAGCTCGCATTCTTGTTCCTGACCCCTGGTCCATTACCCTTTGAGAAGTTGTGGGATAAATTTTTCCAGGTGCTAAATCATCTCTCTCTCACTCTCTCTCTCTCGCTCTCATACACACACATAACAGACACAAACATCAATCATGTTCCCATAATAGATATGCTTAATTTTCAAGGCTGACCACCAGTTGTGTTTCATATTGTACTCATACAGTCAGTTATTTAACTCTTGAAGATAAATATTAATCTAGTTTATGGGAGAGACTCCTGACTAGATTGCTTTTAATGACAACTTAGATGTGCAATTCGTTAATATGCATAATAAGCTGGAATTTGTTTGTGTGGATGGAGATACACTTCTACCTACTAAATGTGCATGTATTCGTCATCGATCAAAATGTTTTATAATGTTATTGTTAGTGGTCTTATACTTCACCTCTAAATGATCAATTGCCAGTTTGCATCAGTAGATGCTATTAATGACTTTAATGTAAATTTAAACTTAAAGGGAAGTATCATAGTGATTTCTGGAAAATTGAGCTTATTAAATTGTTTTGCCATGTCATTGACGAAGTTGATGCTGTCTATTTTCAAATGTAGACCAGCTTATCTGATCTGAAATACACGTTATACTGACCCTGAGTTCGATTTATTTGTTGCTTCTGTATCTTCTACAAACATCAAAAGATGTTATATGGACTTAGGAGTTCAAAACTTCAAACAATACCAATATATTTTTCCAAATTCTGATTCTCTTTTATCAAGTCCGAGATCCATCTCAGACTTTGAGATTCTAAATATGTATTATCTTTTGTTTCTATTCTCTTGGGGAAAACTGATAAGAATTTGTTTCTGCCTTTGACTGGATTGCTGGGTTCTTCAACTGAAAATGATACCTTAATGCACAGCATTATTTGAAGGAGTTCCAATCAGGGGAAAGGATTTTAAGCAACATATGTACTAATCAAGTGAACATCTAAAATTTATAAGTAACAATAGGACCTGACAAAATCATCAGGGATTGCTGATCGCAGACTGAAATTGGGGCTATGCTTGCAAAATGTGGTCCTTTCATGATTTGGGAAGTTGACTTTGCAATCTGAACTGCTTTATCGAGACTAACCCAATCTAATGAAGAATGCACTTTTAACAATTATCACCTGTTTTTGTTCATAGATTTGTATAGTTTCCAGTTCTTCATCATAAAGCCAAACTCTGAAAATAACATCCTTCCATTACTGGATTAATATCAAAAGACTAATCTATTCATTCAAGAGAGAAGCACTTGTTATATATCACGTTTTTAGACTATTATAATGGTGTAATCTAAAAAGTCTACCCTCATCTTCCACCTATAAATTAGTTAGTGAATTGTGTCCATGTTTTGATTCCGCAATTGCAGTAATCCATGTACTAGGTAACGTAAGACCCTGACTTTTTTAGCTGAACCGAATAAATGGCTGGAAAAAGAAATGTTCCGAGATTCATAAAGATAAAAGGATTTCTTGAGGGTTTTACTCCTGTCATGATTCTAATAGAACTTTCTAAAATGATTTAATTAGAGTTTCAAATGAATTGTCAATTTTGCTGTTACTTTTCACCGAGTGAAAGATGAGACATTTACATGGTGATCTTGGTGCCTAATTTATGTAGTTCATTGAGTCCTATGATTGCAAAGCAAATTGGTTGATTGGATTTTCATGAAGAAGGTTTTCAATTTAGAAGGAAAGTGTGATTCTCTCTATGTAAACTTGAGCTGCGGGAGAACAAGCTCTGGTTTTTGACATGTGCTGGTCTGACTTAATATTTTGATCTTGGGGTGGTAGCTTGGCCGACTCAAATAGGACTCGCCACACCTCTGTGATTGTTGTATATGATATACATATTGATATCAGTACCTGTATTTAACATCTAATCAGGATCTTTGGGAATCTTGTGTTGAGAATACGGAATATTTAGAGGATATAGGGCATAAGATGCTTAAGCAAAATTTTCTCCACATATCAATGAATAAGAAAGCATAGAAATAAAACTGACAGAATTTGGCCTCCTAATTATAAATAACTCCTTGCACTAATGTGGATGTCAACTTCTTAACCAGGGCAATTGGCTTCTGTTGTATGAAATAGAATATTTTCCTTAATAATGAGTTGCTTGTCTTTTACGTTTCCGTTTTTAGTTTATAACTCTCGACTTAGTTGTGACTTTGCTTCTCTCCTATCCTGCTTATGTAGTTACTTGAGTCTGGTTTTGTATTTGGCAGGGCCATGAAGGTAAATTCAGTGTGTATGTGCATGCATCTAGGGAAAAACCAGTACATTTCAGCCGCTACTTTTATAATCGAGAAATTCATAGTGAAAAGGTATGTAGCAGAAATCGGAATGTGATTTTTCTGTGGTACATATTTTTGAGATAGAAACTATTACCCTAAGATTGTACCAGTCACTAATTTTAAAAGTCAAAGCTGACTAATCAAATTGGTTCTTCTCTGCAGGTAGTGTGGGGAAAAATTTCAATGGTTGACGCAGAGAGACGGCTCTTGGCTCATGCACTCGTAGATCCTGACAACGCACATTTTGTTCTACTTTCTGACAGGTTGCTAGGTGTTAAAGTTACTACAAAATCTTTTTGTTTCACTTGATTTGGAGGATTAATGTTATTACTGGTATTCTGATTAAACATTCTCTGCTTTGCAGCTGCATACCACTGCGTGATTTTGACTATGTCTACAACTACCTGATGTACACAAATATCAGCTTCATGGACTGGTTAGTTAGTGGTCCTGGATATTTGATGGCAGTATTATTTCTATAATTGCAGTCTGTGAAACGAGTTCTCTCTGTGGGTTCTTTTTTGTTTTTTGTTTTTGCTGTAAACCAGATGTCTGTTAGTCATTGTGTAATTGTTATTATTTTTATAATTTGAGGTGTCATAATGTTATTTATCACATTGTGAAAATAGTTTGTATCTGTATTCTTTTTCTATCTTTAATGATCCATAAATGATTAGAAACTTTGCTAAAATTTTCAGCTTTGAGGATCCCGGGCCGCATGGAAGTGGAAGGTATTCTGAACACATGTTACCTGAAGTTGAGAAGAAAGATTTTCGTAAGGGTTCACAGGTATACTTTATATATTTATATGAATGTCGACAATCATTTCTTGATGAGTGAAATATGATTATGTTTTTCCTACTGGGTTGAATGTCATGCATCTCTTTTTGTCAAGGGAAAGAGGATAGAGAAAGAAAAAAGAACAACTTTCTGTATCAATGGTTCTCTCTTTCCGACTCGGACCTAATTACTAATGCATTTCACCTTAAAAATAAAATTTAGGGCAGTCAAATCTTCTTTTAGTCTCCCCACGAAAATGTAGAGTTGTAGAACAGTGGATATGAAATTTCATGCTCACTATATAAATCCCCAAATGGTACTTCAACTAAGTTAGCTCCTTTTGTTGTTGGGGTCGGGTCATAGTTGATACTGTGGGTGTTGTTTTAAATTAATTGATTCTAAGTGTTATCCACTTTGGGTTCCTTTCTGTCTCATTGTGATAGGTTTCATTTTTGAATATTCGCAGTGGTTCACAATGAAGCGGCAGCATGCTATAATAATTACAGCTGATAGTCTCTACTATTCGAAATTCAGAGACTATTGCAAGGTGGTTCTGTTCCTAAACATTATTTGCTTTATAAGTAGCCAAGCTGGAATTTTTCTAATTTTTCTGTCACTTTCTGTTTCTATTATCTTTTGGATTTTGATTCTTTATCTTCAGCATTTGCTCCATCCTTATAGGTTTATTTGTTGCATAATGACCATTCTGCATTTTTACATATTCTTTTTGTTTTTCACTTTCCTACCTTAAAATGTCTCTCCTTGTTAATTGTCATTGGTTGAGAAATTCCTGGAGTTTATCGAAAGACATCCACTCTTCATTTTTTTCTTACTTGCATGCCCTATCCATTTCCACTTCTACTTGAGGTTGTTTAGAGGGCGGTTGCTACTTCTTTCATGGCCCAGAAGTCTAGTGGTATTTACG
The DNA here is from genome assembly GCA_037974665.1 of Ehretia macrophylla. Classification (NCBI taxonomy): domain Eukaryota; kingdom Viridiplantae; phylum Streptophyta; class Magnoliopsida; order Boraginales; family Ehretiaceae; genus Ehretia; species Ehretia macrophylla. Next base: position 34,608,600 of record CM075771.1, read on the forward strand.
TGACTTCTTACAACTGTATTTATGGGTCTAGGCCATAGTCAACTAAATTGTGCATCTGGAGCTTGTACATGCGCTGAATCGTGCTTTTGGCTTGTGTCCCCCACCATTGGGCATAATGCATGGATTCTTAGGGTAAAATCTGCGTATTATCTGGGTCCTACTCGCAATCTTAGCAATCAATGAATGACACACTGCCACCTAAGCTAGAGTATGAAGAACTCATTGCACCTTTTAGCTGACTTCCTTGTCGTATGGGACTCAAAGCAGAGGGGGTTTGAACCCTGACCCTCTCCACAATGACACAAGTGGATCTCCACTAGCCCTCTTTTGAAGTTACATAGTTATGTACTTGCATGGATTTTACATGAAATCTCCATACTAAAGCAATGTTGAGAATTTTATAGAACAATAATTATGCAATAATAATTATCAGAAAATAAAAAAGTGAGTGGTATCTATATTAAAATGAATTAAAAAAAAATTGTTTTTTGTTTTAAATAGAAAGAATTTATTTATAGATAACACAGTAACATGTAATTCATTTTACATGTCTATTTCAGGTGTATTTTATTTCCAGTAGAAAATGCCAAATTATCTTTGAGTGAATAAGGCCAATAGAAGAAACATTTGACTACTAATTGGTATTTGTAACTAACTAGAGGACCAGTAAGGGTGAATTTGAACAAATTTTTGTTTGTAACCTTTGGTCATTTTCTTTTACAATTTTGCATGGGCAGGGCATAGGAAATGGAGTTAGAAATATGTCAACTGGTTTTATGATTATGAATAATATGTACCAGTTACAAGCCTGATTAGAATTTGGTTAAATTGGTCTTTGTATATCTTTGGTGTTAATTTGCGTTCTATTCTCAGCTATGAATTTCTTCTACTTGAGTTTTCAATACGGTATATGTACGTCTGGCTTGTTAAAGCTGTCTCTGTTAAGTTTATCCAACATCTCTAGAGTGTAGGAACTACGGAAGATGTGGATGTCCCTCTAACTCTTACTGATTATGATTAAGCTGCTGGTTTATTATATCGAGCAATAGTTTGCGTGGTATGGTTTTGATTATTTGAGAGTTGGGACTTGTGGATCTGTTGTCGTTTTCTTGTTGCAATATCATTTAGAGTACTGAAAACATAATAGAGCATCAACCATACCAATATTGACATCTATGTTTCTCATTCAACAGCCCGGCATGGAATATAATCGCAATTGCTATTCAGATGAACACTATTTGCCAACCTTTTTCAATGTAAGAATATTCAGTCTCTTCTTTCTTACCTTTTGCATATTTAATTCTCCTCTTTTCAACCCCATTATTAGCTTATTATTTTCCCTCTCATGCGCAAATTCAGATGCTTGACCCAGATGGAATCGCCCAGTGGTCAGTAACACATGTTGATTGGTCTGAAGGGAAATGGCATCCGAAGTCATACACTGCTCAGGATATTACTTACAAGCTCATGAGAAATATTACGGTATGGCTCAGCTTTTCTACATCATATATCTTCACGAGGTGCACTTTGTGTTATTTTTTGCGCAATTCTAGCCTGTATTTGAACCATTTGGGGGTTCTTGTTTGCAGTCCATTACAGAGAGTGTGCATGTTACCAGCAATGAGAGGGTACGGTTACTGAGAAAACAATGCTTTGATTCCTATGCAATATATCTGTTGTACAACTAATGAATCTGACTCTGTTTTTCGTGCTGCAGAAAGAGATTCAGATCAGGCCGTGCATGTGGAACGGAAATCCCCGGCCATGTTACTTGTTTGCCAGGAAGTTCTTACCTGAAACTCTAGATAAACTAATGTATCTTTTCCCCAACTATACATCAGCTTTAGAGGGATGACAACTTCAAATTTAATTCTTTGGTCGATTCAACTATTCGACCCCCCTCAGTTTCCATTTCGCGTGTAGTTTCCGGTGTTGTAAATCGCTTCGCCTCGTATGAAGGATTAAACATCCCCCCCTCCCAGCCCTGGCTATTTGAGTGCAGAGGCAACTGGCAGAGAGCAAAGATGATGAAACCAAAGGAATGTGAACCATGTTGATGCCATGTTTGCTTTCTTGGGGGTAGGCTCTTATTCTCGTTTATTTTTCTCCCATTATGGGCTATTGTTTATGTTAAATACTAGTTTTTGGACAAACACAAAACCTGTGGGGTATAGTTGCAAATACGGTTGATCCTTGTAGAAGTTGCAAGTATGGCCCCAGCTGCAACATTTTTCAAACTTCTCCATTGATTTTTGGAAATAGAAATTTTAGCTTCTGATGAGTTTTTTATGTTGGTATGAAATTCCTTTTTTCTCCTCTACTTATTTGTATATGCATGCTCTATCCAACCCGTAACCTCAACAACCTAATTGAGATAATGAAAAATCATTTTATCTTTTTTAGTTGGAATTTATGGCGGTTCTTGAAAAAAGATAGTAAAGTTACAAAATACAAGATAAGTCCGTATACAATAGATCTCCAAAATCCTTGAGTTATCTAAAGCAATTAAGGATTGTTAAATCTGAAATGAAACATAATTTGACCTGACTTTTATAAGTTACATCAAATTTGAGAAGTATGATCTGATTTGAATCCCCTAAGATTGGATATTAGTTGGTAAGATGTATATCAAATCCAGCTGCAAACATGCTTGAAACTGTATCGAACATAGACTAGTTCACCAAATAAGTTGAGTTATGATTTCGAATGACTCTAATCACTAATGGGGCTGAATGCTTTCATAATCTAGAGTCACAATGATTCTAGCAATGGTCAGACCTGTCACACATCCGTAATAGCAAACTAACCTCAAGTTAAAAAGGGCAAAGGGCAGCATGATGTACAAAAGTTCTCACTATTGCAAGATTTGGAAAAGGGCCGAACCCAATCTAAGGTTTATTATGTGCAATTTTACAGTTCACTTTTTACAAGAGGTGGTTTTCACGACTTCAAATCACACGATAACTTTATTGTTGTGCCAAAGCTTCCTTTCAAAGAGGCAGCCCAGTAAAGCTCTTGCAATGCATGGTTTGGAGAGGCCCCTTTCAAAAGAGCATCCCGATGCATGAAAAGTTGAGAAAAAACAACAGCAGGTAAATAGAACCTTGGCAGAGTATTAATGTTTTGATTAGGAAACATTTCCTTAATGAAGTCATCTATGTACCAATGCACACTTCCAAGAAAGCAAAGAGTGATGTACAAGAACCAGAAAAGGATTAAAACAAATACGGCATATATATACCTATAGGAGTTAGTTAGATGGTTCCTTCACCATGGATTTTTTGGGGAGAAGCTCCATGTTTAGCTAGAGAAGCTAGTGAGTCTGTTTCACAAACAACTTCTATAAAACACCAAAGAACATCCTTGTTAGTTCATTAACTTTACAAAGCTCCCCTTTTGAATGGAGAGAAGCTACAAGAGAATAGAAAGTATCAAAGTCCAGTGATCTATGTATTCTATCATCTACAACATGTTCGTCTGCTATCGTTTCTACATTCGCATCGTCGCACGTTTTAGAATTTGAATCAATGTCATATGTGCAGGATAATGTCTGAGATTGAATAGAACTGGTAACCTTACGATAATCTGGCTCTGTTAGTTTCTGAGATCCATCACGAGTACCACGTATCCTCCCAGGAAGAAGAAACTTTGATCCAACTTCATCTAAGATAGCAATTGTTTCTCGGATACTCCCTCGCTCGCATAAAAAGAGGAGAAAACTTTGTGCAGATTCGAGTTCTACTTCATTGTCGACCTTTTTCAGCAGATCAATGACTGATGGGCTCTGAAGCATCTCCCTTAATACGCCACGAGATTCTTCCATTCTTCCTTTAGCATATAGTCCCCTAGCCAAATACAAGAAACCTAGGAAATCAGGTGATATACCTTTCCTTTTGAACTTTGAAAAGAAATCGAGAGCGCCTTCCATGTCACCCTTTTGGCAGTAGCCATTGATTACTGCACTCACAGTGAATTCATCCGGCTGAAGGCTTTTTATGTCCAAATCTCGGAGAAGAATCAGAGCTTCCTGAATCTGACCGAACTTACAATACCCATCAATTAATGAGTTATACACCCGAGTGTTTGGCTCCAAGTTCGCGATCAACATTTTGTCAACCAACCTCCGGGCATCCGGTAAATGCCCTGCTTTGGATAAGGAATTGATAAGGGTAGCATAAGTAATTCCTGAAGGAGGTATGTTAATCTCTTCCAGTGCATCAAATAACCTAAGAGCTTCAAAAAGACACCCTTGGCGGCACAAACCATTGATCACAGAATTATAGGCCACGATGCTCAGAGTGATTCCCTTTTTCTTAGCAAAGGCACATAGATCTAAGGCCTTATCAACATGTCCTTCTTTGCCGAGGCCATCAATGACAACTGAAAAGTCAAACGCATCAAGGTGTAAAGTCTCCGCTCCCATCACAAGTTTATATGCATCCAAAACTCTGCCATCTTTTATAAGTGTTTCAAGAACAGAAGCAGAAAAACTGATGTCCTGCAAGTTCCCTGTCATCTTCGGAAGAAATTTAAGTGCATTGTCAACTTTGTTAACACAAAGATAATGCACTAGTATCGTAATTACTCTAACTTCAGATATGCCATAAGCTTTAATAAAAGCAGACAGCACGAGTGGAGTCAACAAGTTTTTACCACCAGGGAGAAGTGCTTTCAAGATCAAATAATACGATTTGCTTGCCACAACTGATCCTTTTCTCGTCATCACCATCAACCCACTGCACGCAGCCTCAGATGAACCCTTCTTGCTGAGGAAGCAAATAGCTTCATTACATATAACATCAGCTATTTCATGTCCAAACCTTTCCAGTTTGTGAATTAAACTAAGAATTCCTTCAGAACCATCCTTGGTAAAAATTGTTCTGATCAACATCATGTATATAGCTCTATCCACAGCCAAACACCTCTGCATGAGTTCCAAAAACACCTCCACTGCCATACCGACCATTCCTTCCTGGCAAAGCCCTTGAATAATGCAATTGTAACATGCAGCAGAAGAATTGGACATCTTCCGAGATTCATCAAATATCTCAAGTGCCTCATCAATTCTACCTGCTTTACAGTAGCCATCAATCATAGTACAGTAAGTAATAGAATTTACAGTCAAGTCCATTTCTGGCATTCGCTCGTAAAAACTACGAGCTTCCTCAAATGACCCTAACATAAACAAAGCTTTTATAAGTATGTTACACATAACAACATCCATCTGAACTCCAGCTGCTTCCAGTCTCCTCTTTATCTGCAAAGCCCCCATGGAATTTTCTTCTTCAACATAGCCATGTAAAAGTGTACCATATGTGACAACATCTGCATCTATGCCCTTTGAGACATCATCCGCCTCAGAGGTCCTCCCAACCTTGCATAATCCATTAATAATGGTATTGTAGGTAACAACACTAGGACTTATACCCTTCTTTTCCATTTCATCAAGCAGCTGAAAGGCTCGATCAAAATCACCCTTCCTGCAAACTCCATTAATTAGGATAGCATATGTAAATTCATCCACTTGAATGCCATAATCTTCAACCATCTTGAACACCGCAAACGCCTCCTCCAGTTTCCCTTTCTTGCAAAATCCTAATATGATCACTGTGTAAGTAACCAAATTAGGTTCTAATCCATCCTTCCCCATTTTGTAAATCAATCCTACCGCCTTTTCCACGTCTCCTTCCTTCGACAACCCATCGATAAGTATAGTATAACTAACTGCATCCAATTCTACTTTCCTATCCACAGCTTCTCTATGTTTTCGAAGTGCCTCCTTAATCATCCCTTCCCTAATATAACCACATATCCAATTGCTATAAAACACAGCATCGAATGCTAACCTATCCTTCTCCATTAAAGAAACCAAATCAGAAACATGCTCAATTGTACCTAACCTACAAAAAGCACTTACAAGAGCAGTATAAGTAACAACATTAGGCTTCAAAGCGCCTGACTTTTCGGCATTTTCATAAAAACCAATAGCAAGTTCAGGCTTACCAATCCTCACAAAACCAGAAATTACAGAACTATACACAAAATTATCGAAAGGGTAATTAACTTTCTCATCAGCCATCAACTCCAACACTTCAATTGCTTTATCCATCATTCCATTACTGCTAAAACTGTAAATCAATGCACAAAAGGTAAAAGAAGACGGCAAAATACCATCAAGACTCAAGCTTTCTTGCAATACAGAGAAAGCCCTTTCTGGGTTTTTCTCCTTTATGCAAATGCCTTGTATTAAAGCATCAAAGATCCAATTTTTATACCAAATCTTGCTGTTTCCCCCATGGGTTTTGATGAACTCAAAAGCTTCTTCATACTTTTGCTCTTTTATGAGTGCTTTAGTGAAAATTGTGTGTGTTTGAGCATCAGTCTTGATTTGGTTTGAGTTCAGTTGAGAGAAAAAGTGAATGATTGATTTGTGTTTATGGGTTTTGGAAAGAAAGAGAAGAAATTGGTTGAAGTCTTGAAGGGTTGGAGTGAAACCTCTTTTGAGAAGTGTTAAGAGAGAGAGGGCTTTGGGATGATTTTCACAAGAGAGAGACTTAGCGGAGAAGAGCTTAGACAGAACCATCTGTTCAATATGTTTGAATTTTGGGATGTTTTGCTCTTGTTCACTTCTTGTTGAGAGCTTCAAGGCAATACATAAAATTTTTGACCAAAAAAAAAAGGCAATACATAAAAGGGCAAAAATCATTTTAGTCACTGAAGTTTGGTATAAAACCCAAATTAATCTATGAGATTTGTAAAAAGACCAAATAGGTCCTTATAATTATTTACGACTTAATAGTCAAATATTTGACTAAATAAAAAGACTTAAATGTCCTTACTTTAATGGTTAGAGATTTGGAGAGAAGAGAAAAAAAAAAAATTTGGGACTATATAACAAGCACAACTATTTAAGCACCCAAGCCATTTTTTTCGTCATTTGAAAACAAAAAAGAAAAAATAATAATAGATGAAAAAAATATAAATATTAAATGTGAAAAAATAATTTATATGTAACGAATTCCTCGTCTATTATTATTATTATTTTTTTATTTTCAAATGACGAGAAATTCATTATATGTGAATTATAGTGAATTTATTACAAGGCTATATATTCTATTGTCTAATATTTCACCTCAATACATTTTTTAAGTTAGTTAAAAGTTAGACAATATTTGTAGTTGGAGGACATATATCCAAAATTTAAGACTTTAAAAGCCACAATTAATGGCTACCCGATACTAAATTCAATATTTGTTGTCGTTGTTCTTTTTTTTTTTTTTTTTGGTGAGAAAGAGCATGAATTGAAAGTGAGAAAAGAAAAAAAAATAGCTTGAGTGCTTAAATAATTGTGCCTGCTGCATGGTCTCAATCTTTTTTTTTTTCTTTCCCTTCAAATCTCTAACCACTAAAGAAAGGGCATTTAAGTCTTTTTATTTAGTCAAATCTTTGATTATTAAGTCATAGATAATAGGAGGGACCTATTTGGTCTTTTTACAAATCTCAGAGACTAATTTGACTTTTATACCAAATCTCAGGGACCAAAATGGTTTTTGCCCATACATAAAAGGAAACATTTATTATTTATTTTTTTTTTTATAATTAATGTCGAATTCTCGGATCAAACTCAAAAATTTGAACTATTAGCAGATCAAGCTTATAAACTTAAAATGTAATATGTTATTATTTAACAATTGTACATGATTCGAAACTATCTAATTTTAATTCTATCTTTTTAGGGTTTTCTAATCTTTCTACTAATGGTGGTGGTTGATTTCTTTTTCTTTTGGAATTTTTATAGGATGAATAACAAAAGAATCCATGAATGTCTGCAGTTATGCATGCAAATTATACTATTGTAATAATCTGATAATTTTTTGAGCAAAATAGCTTCCATGTAAGAATTAACAAGAATCTCTCACAATTGTTGAATGCAGGATAATTATTAAATTCTTTATAAATTGTAAAGAGTTACTAAATTTTTATGATTGCATAATGTTTAGCTTATAATTTCGTCAAAATACGAATAAATTTACTATTTTCCTATATCTAGAAAAATAGAAATAGGATAGATCAGTTACAAATTGCCATTTAGTCTATTCTCATTTTAAATGCTAGAAATCTTAAAACTCTTTGTGATATCGTAAATGATATAAAATAGATAATACTCCCCTTGAATTAAAAAAAGAAAAAGAAATATCAGCTACAAAACATTGGGTCCAAAGATATACACAAAAGCCCAAAGAAAAGAAAATGCACACGTTGGGGGCATGCTTAGACAACTATCAATAGACATTGGGCTAAGCCTAGACATAATAAAATATCTTATTAATACAAGAGCCCGATAGCATAGGTCCACAAACGAGTAGAGACCACCATTTTTCCCACAAACACCAACGAAGCAAAGGCCCAACACTCAACTGCCACCCACAAAGCGACGAGAAACCACAAGCAACAACCAAACTCAGCCTTGGAATAGAAATCCAGTTTGGACAAATCACCAAACACCCCTTGAAGAAGCCAAAAGTATAAGGGTGCTAGTAGTTAAGGTTTAAATCCAAAATTAACCGATATTTACTTGACAAAAGCCCAATATTTAAAATTAGTGAGGTATCTGTTAGGGTTCCACTCTAACTTTAATAATGGTAACTGACGAGGAAGAAAGACACCGAGTCAAGGGGAAGAAAGAGAAGAAAAAGGACAGAAAAGGAGGGAATAGCAAGGGTGGATGTACTTGAAGATGAGTGGGCCTCCAATTTAAAACTTTAATATAAAAAATTAATTAGGTCTCCCTTTAAAAAAATTATATATATGTCAAATTGTGTATTTTAGTCCCGTTGGACAAAATTTTAAATCCTTTAAAAAAACACACACACATTGGAGAAGGTTGACAAAAAGAGGAAAGAAGGGAGAGAGCTGGATCAAGTTGCAATTTAAAGAGAATCTATTATCTGTTCACCGAACAAAGCGTGCTTTTTCCTGATCAATGGCCTATATTTCTATAGATGATAATCAATCTTTCAATTTTATTTTTTTTCTATTAAGTTTATTTTAAGATACATCATCTCTTGTTAGTTGTTAGCATGATGAAACAAAGCCATTTCTCAATCATAGACTAATATGGCCGTATGGAAAGGTATTTTTATTTTTATTTTTCTAAGCAAGTAATTAAGTGTTCATTAAGCTCAAAAAGTTTGTATAAAAATTTACATATGTTCGGCCTCACAAAAATCAATCAAGCACCGGACAATCAATATTCTAGGCTGATTTGATTAAGCTATTCAAGATACTATTGCAAAACTTTCTATTGCTAATCACTCTATATTTGATAGCTTCTTGAATTTGACAAAAAAAAAAAAGATCTATTGTAGCTCCAAGGTTAAGAAGTCTTCGATTTCTTTCATTCCTTGCTAAAAAAGTCTAGCAACACTCACATCATAGTTGAGACGACGCTTCTATAGTTATCCAAGTAGTCAGCTTCACATGCCAATTCAACTAAAAAATTAGGTCAATTGTGAAGGATATTAAATTATTGCGATTAAGATTCCAAGCATTCGATTGCAGAATAGGAGAAGAACGACCAATTTGGGTGGCCAATTGGATTACAAAGTGCAAAGTCAGTAAAACTATTTCTTTTAATTGGGATATTAACACCCCCTGAATTTTAAAAACTTATTGTACACAGACCTCCAACCTAGAGTGATTAAAGAAATGCAATGTTTCTTAATTAATGAATTGATGTTTTATGACCCACAAAGAAAAAGTCTTTAACCAAAGTATAAGGCATCTCGTTTATTTGCCTTTTCTGACTTCTTCTACTCAACCAATTTCTCAGTCATAGACTACAAAGTCTTCACCATAGCACAAGCAATCTCGTTAATTGACCTTTTCAGACTTTTTTTAGCCCATATTCACTAGCCCTGTTTCTTTTTACTAACTTTTTGACTCAAGTCTTTCAATAGGTCAAGGGCTCCAAAAACTTCTTCATTCTTCAGTGGTCTCCAATCCTGCCGTAAATTTGGGGTTTAGCATAACGTATTAGGAACTATTAACGTGAAAAACACACCACAAAATCACGTTTTAGGTACAAAACTTTGTACTCGCAAGTTGAGATTTGTGTCTTAAATTCACCTTGGCTCTCGGGTTATTACTTGAGTCTACACTACTAACTCATAAATCGCACTAATCACGTCACATCATTCACATGAAGCATTTTCCTTGTAGAAAAAGAAAGCAAACTAAAAGAAGCAAAAATGTGAAGGACTTTTTTTTTTTTTTTGACGAGGAATTGTTGCAATTGAAGGGCATAGATTTGAAAGAGTTCAAAAACTACATATCACGAATTTGTGCTTGCGGATGGCTAAACTAACAAAAGGTTTGGAACAAATGCATTTTATAAATTTTTGTGGAATTCATTCGCAAATTCAATTATTTGTGATTGGAAATTCCTTTTTAGAAATTGTTGAATTTCTTCAAACTTTACACAAATTCTTGCTCAAAAGATAGAATCTGTAAAATCCAAGTCCACCAAATTGGTTACTTATCTTTTGAGGACAAAATTATCATTTAGGTTTTCTTTTCTTTTCACCCTCATTGTTTTTCCTCTTTTGCCGCTCTGCTCCTCTCTTGTTCTCATTTTCTCTGTAGTTACTTCTTCTTCTTCTTCACCATCGAATTTCTTTTCCATATTTTTGAATCCAAGCTTCTTTTTTGACTTCGAACTAGGAGCACAATGTTGTTAATATTCTTTTTTTTTGCTAAGTAAGCAAAGTATTTTATTGAAACTCAACAAAATCAATTATAATATCCTACCAAAACCAAAGTGAGATCTATACAAAAATATCCCCAGGCCCCATCTATCGCTAATTGCAACATTAATAGCAGTTCTACTAAACTTTTTGCCCTCATTTACAAGTTGTTCTTCTGCTTTAAATTTCTGTCTAAACATACGATGGTTACGCTCCCTCCATAAGATATAAATTGACACACAAAAAAATAACCGAATGACAAAAATAACAATAAGCACATTAAGCTCTGGTACACGCCATTCACTAGCTTTTATTTTTTTTCATGCTTATTAACCTCCAATTACCAACTTTTATTTTGTGATTGAAAGTTTAAACAACCCGTGAACTACTAGAAATTTAGCTAATTTATCGCATCTCCAGTTACGTATACATATATCATTTTTCAATTAGTTATTTATAATAACAAAATTGATTTAAAACTATTTTATAGTTCTAAACAAAGAAATTCATTTGTAAAAAAAAAATCCTTGCGACATCCGGTTAAAAGTAAAATGTATTCTACACTACAAGCACTTTCAAACCCTCCGTATACGATAATCCCAAAGGTCCAATGCGACTAATGATGATCCACCAGACAGAGACGTGCGGGCTGGCTGACGCTGATTGTAACAAGAGATCCAAGACTTTTGTTTCCAAGTAGTTGGCCTATAATTTTCCTTAACAACAAGACAACTATAAACATGACACACTTTCGCATATATTAATGAAATAAATCTTCTTAGACATTGTACAACATAGACAACAAAAATGGGTTGGTGTTGTTTTTGCAGATCATCATCATCAACATCAACATCTTCATTCAAGAACATAAGGGTTGTTCACTTGAATGGTTATGTAGAAGAATATGATCAACCTGTTACAGTGAGTGAAGTCACAGGGAAGCCAACAAAGCATTTTGTGCTCACTCATGCTCAGCTTGTTGCAGCTCATGGCTCGAAGCATCTCAACCCAGAGACTGTTCTTGAACCAGGACATGTCTATTTCTTGATGCCATATTCAGCTTTTCAATCCAATGTTTCTCCAGTGGACTTGGCTCCTATAGCAAGGAAGCTTTCTGCCATAGCCAAAAGTAACCGGTCCGGTTGCAAGGCGAAATCAGGGAGGAGAAGGTTAAAGAATGTTGGTAGCGCGGACGCGAAGTGGAGCTCGGGAACTAATAGTCCTAACAGATTCTCAGACAGGTGGATTATGAAGGAACCTGGGAATAATTTGGTGGGAGAGACTAATGTGCAGAGATTCCAGAAATCGCGGCTGTGGAAGCCGATCTTGTCTACCATTCGGGAGCTATCGTTTAACAGGAGGAGTGAATCAGATGTACAGGAGAAAGATATGGAAAAATAGAAGAGATTGGTTTGGGGAAGTACCAGAAACAAAGAGAGGTTTTAAAAGAAAAACCTCTGATTTGATCAGAATTGGTTAGTCATACACCTAACTATTGTAAGATGTGTTGGTTCATAAGAACTGTTTTCTTTTCACTGAATCATTAGCTGGTTAATATGGAAATAGATAGCTGGACCAGATTATTCTTTTTTTTTTTTTTTTTTTGTGTGTAAAAGCAGGAGAGAACGTTTGTGAATCAATGTCTCACCAGATCTTTAGAATTTGCAAGAGCATATTTAAATGCAATGGTAATGGTTATCATAGGAACATGAAAAACTTTTAAGAGTAAACAGAGTATGATACACCTAGCCCCTAGGTAGAAGATAATACAAGCCTGCAAACTTTCTTCCTCCAATCTGTAAAGAGCTAGGAACCCGATATTACTCGTTACATCGTTAAAGGGGGGGTATAAGGCATAACCCCATATTAGGAAACAAATTAGCAAAACTTATACGACCGGAGAAACTAGCACTACAAGTCTCCCCCCTCTTACTACTAATCTTTACATTAATGGACAACATACCTCCAACCTTACGCATATTATTCTCACAGGTTTAAAGAATATCACAAATGTAACACTTAAGCAGATTATGAGCCCAATCTATCGCTTGTAGCCCATAGCTATGACAGGGATTCTGACCTTGTGCCCTCTGCTACCTTTCAAGAGAACCTCACCAAAGCTGTAGGCTCCTGTTACAGATCGGACAGTTAAAGTCACCGAAAATTTCCTTGATGCACCATGTCTTAGTGTCATTGCTGGAGGACTGGTTTCAATAGCAACTTCTGGTGCCATTCTTGCTGTGATCACGTATGTTTCTTCCTCAGCAACATTTGTTACAGTGCGTTTTACTGTTTGAGTTCCCACAAGATGTGAGATTGTGATTGAGGGTGTGTTCAGATTTGACGGATGGCCAAGAGTGTAGTTGCAAGGAGCATGTGTATAGTTTCTGATGTCATGAACGCTAATACCAGGTGTAGTACATAAGAACCCAAGGTAGTCTTCATAACCTACAGAAAAAATAAACAAAACAATAAGTTAAATTAATATCGATAACCCTGTTTCATGATCCTTGTAAAGCTGGAGAATGACACTTATGTGAAAGTTGGACAAACTATTCTCGTGGCCTCTGCAAAGTCAAGTGACAGGTTAGAAGAAGGAGAGCAGCATACTAGATGCATTAAATGGAACATAAACTAGTCGAAGTATAATGTTCTATTATCATTACCAGATGGAAATAATGGATTTATTTAGCTGCCAAGAGCTTAACGCACTACTTATTATGATCAACAAAGAAGGGATGAAAGTACAATTACCTGCATCAAATATGAGTCCAGGATCTAAAGCAGCTCTAGGATTGACATGGCCACTTCCATAATCAAAAGGTGTTGCTGGAACAAGTGTCACAGTTTCAGATCCAGAATATTGCTGTGCTTGAAGAGGTCTCTCAGCCCTGTCAAGAGTAGATGATGTTGTCATCAAGGCTGATTTGATAGCAGAAGGGCTCCAATGAGGGTGCTTCTGCTTCACAAGAGCAGCTATTCCTGCTATATGGGGTGCAGCCATGCTTGTTCCCGATATCATAGCAAATCCCTCTCCTGCTCCCAGCAATAAAGATATATTAATGACTTCTACTTCTCAACTTTACTTGTGCGTCCTACTTATTAGAACCATATTCTCCTATAAGTACAAGATAGTCAGTTCTCTCTTGAAGTAAGATTATTATGTTCGATGATCTTTTCTACACTAAAGTAAGATTATTATATTTCATGACCATTTTTACCTTCAAGCAATACTTTATATTCCTTAACTTTCTTGGAGTAAAGCAAATGAGAAAGAGCAAAGGCAGAAAGGAAGGAGTACATAAAACTGGTAACATGAGTACTTTACCAACATAATTTGGGTCATCTGTTCCATTAGGAGCCCAAGCAGACCAAATTAGAGAACCAGGAGCAAGAATATCTGGTTTCAGCATATCTGCGTCTTGAAAGCTGTAATCTTTAATATTCGGTCCTCGAGCAGAGAACAATGCTACTTGGGGTGCAGATTTGTAGAGTATAGGCTTTAAACCATTTCCAATGCTTCCTATCGATTTAAAACTCCTCACTCGTCCAGTCCAATCTCTTGATGTTGAGATGTTGTAATAGTCTACAAGTTCCTGTAAGCAGTGACATCCACGCAACAGATCGTACAAATATTAGTATGGATTGCCAGTGGAGCAACATATGCAAAGCAATGGATGGGCAGAATAATGTCAACAGTGATAAAAAATTAAATCCAAGAAATGATAACTAAATTCATACAGTATAGGTGGTAACAATGAGAAGTATTGTCACTTGTTAGATACCATCCTTTCAAGAATATTAATGTACACATGAATTAAACGAACAGTCACGCCATGAAACAGCCATGCAGGTAATTAGTCCAACCTTTTGGCAACCAATTTTTTCCTTAAAGTGATCTGAGTTTAGTGAAATTAGACAACAAAGGACGGTTTTGCTCATCCCTAAATAGATCCCAACTTCTGGGAAGCATTCCAATAAAGGGGGAAAGAAGGCAGAATATTTACCGTTGACAACTTCACTTCTGTGATGACAATTCCCGGAATGCCTACAGGAACAGGATCAAATTTTGTTCCTGGAGAAACATTTTCTACAGCTAGGACGAAGCCAGCTGCACCAAGACTCTTTGCTGTCTCTGAGACTTTCTTGATTGAGGAAGTACCAAGAACGAAATTGAAAGAATAGCCACAAAGAAGAATGTTCCCCTCCACCAAGTTTTTGTTCAATACTTCAGGCCTCTGGCAGTCTGAAGGGCTGTACTTCGCATTTGAAGAGTCTAACATCACATCATTTGCTGCAACCATGGTGAATGTTCGATTTGCATGTGTATTAGCTGCAGAAAAGGCACAAGTGAAAATTAGCTTCAGCAAGGCAGAGAATACATCAAGAGCAACTAACAGGTTGGAGAAGTCAGAAATAGTTAGGATCTAACAATAAACATATGGGATGTTTTAAATTTAGACCAACAAAAAACTAGAGATATGTTAAAACAAAACGCAAGTTGTAAATAAGCATAAAAGGTCCAAAATTCTAAATACCCTTCATCAACCAAATTATTTATGTCGGCAGCTTGTCATCTAACAATTACACAAGCAGAATCAGCAACACTTACGTGACAATCCAATTCCAGATAAAACTTTTCCGTTTCCCAGTGTTAGATGGTTCTTGTATCTCCTGTCATCAACTGCAGCAGCAACAGATGTTATCCATGGGCTATAAGACAACAATGTTTTGGGAAAAGGACCTCCATTTCCAGCTGCCTGTGCCACAAATACTCCAGCTTTCACAGCTGAAAGAAGTGTAGCATCAAAGGGGTTTAAAAATGTGGTCTTTGTAGTTGCTGGAGGACTGTTAGGCCCCACTGATAGATTGAGAATGTCCACGCCATCATGAACAGCCTGTTATCAAATGCCAACATATTCAAAACACTAAATCTAAGAATATATGAAAGACACGTATCCATGGTATAAGGCCAAATTAACAGGAAAAAGAAAAACTGGGATGAATTTATGCTAGGGAGCTTAGTGGAAAGAAGAAAAGGCAGGTTCACATTCTTATGCAATTCTGTTCAACGTATATCAGTTCAAGTTTATACAAGATATTACGTGTGATTCACGGGATTAAGAAGCTGATGGTATTATTCAAAAGGCGTTTCCAAATTTCAGGAATTAAGTTATTCAAATTTTGTAATAGCCATATGCGAATGAATTATGTGTCTGCTAAAGTACCATACTCAGGTCCAATTAAGACTCTGATAATCATAGGGAGCCCCCATAGCTCAGGTGTCCCAAAATACCTTAACAATAAAATCTTGTCCTACTAGGTGGGGTCAGCAACAATATGTCATTTATGTATTCAATAAATTGCTATCTTCTGAGAATTGGAAGTTTTGTAACTATATGGAATCTACTAAGGGCCTGACTCCACAAAACCAAAATGTATAATAAACAAACCTAAGTAACCCTACAATTTCTGCTTCACAAGCAAAAAATTTAAATATTTTTCCCAAAAACAGCCCTTGTTATTTGAAAAGCATCATTACCCCGGAAGGTTGTCATAGAAAAAGTCTACTTCTCCATTACTTAGATGCAGCACCTATTCAAGTTTTCAAAGCATCCTGCATTTACTTTTTGATACAAGCAAAATTGACAAGATTCAATGGGTAATAGCTAGAAGTTTCCTTTTCATTCCACGGGAAGGCGAAAACTTTGGGGGATGTGATTACAAAAATAACGGTTATGGGAAGCCACAAGGACTTTAAGCTACATAATTCTACCACTCCGCAAGTGAGAACTTTAGGGGATAGAATTATTGATATCACATATTAGACTCCTAATTGCAGGTAATTCGGGCTTAATGCAATCACACTGTCAGTGAAACAGTATATTAAGCAGTCAATGATATGAGGAACATTGGCACTCTACGACTTTTCACTAGTCTGTGATGCCACGTCAGGTTACCTGCTCAATAGCAGCAACTACATCAGAAACAAACCCACCAAACAGCCTGTAAAGTGCTTTGTAAACAGCAATCCTGAAAAATGCATGCACGTTAATTATTGGACAAGACTTTCTTGGAGGAGAAGATGATTTGTCCTACAACTTCGTAACACAGTAGTTAACCTCACCTGGCACGGGGTGCCATTCCACTTGCTCTTCCGAATTCACATCCATGCATCCTTACAGGAATCCCATTATTCCCAGCTGCAATAGCGGCTGTATGACTGGAAAAGAATTTTGTTGAAGTCAGTTTTATAAATCCTAGTCAAACACCTCTTTATGGAAGAAATGCTTATTAATAATAAAGATATAATGGTACAAACAGAAGCTGAACCGAAAAGTAGCATAAGGTGATAATAGATGAATAATGAAAAGAATGCTTTTGGGCAACCACAAAGAAAGATCCTTGAACCAGACAATGATATTTAATTTACCACTATATAATTAAATGTTTAAGTTTTTTTTTTTCTGGAGAAGTAATTGAAAGTTTAAGTTATCAAAGAATTATTAAATCAAACCTTCCATGTCCATCACCATCCAAAGGAGAATCGAAGTCAATAGAAGGATTAAATGCACCAGCAGCTTTAGCAGCTTCAGCAAAATGCTGAGCTCCAATAATCTTGCCATTGCAGAAGTCCTTTTTGGTATGTGGATCAACTTCACATTTTCCTCTATACTTTGGAACAGGTCCATATGGTTCAGTATGGTGGCTTGAAAAGCTGGGATGGTGTGGAAAAATTCCCGAGTCCACAAAACCTATTACAATATCCTCACCAGCCCTGTCAAAGCCACCTCCTGTTGGCCATACTCCAGTAGGAAGCCCCAGAAATTTAGGCGTATGGGTTGTAAGTCTCCTCACTTTCCAGTCTCTCTCCACAGATTTCACGCCAGGGGCTCGACTTAGAGTTTCTGCCTACAAATATATTGACGGTGTAAGAAAATGCAAGTGGAAGACTAATCACTCAGCTAGGAAAATAATTTACATACAATATTTTGTGTTCATATGTGCGAGAAAAAGAGAAATCTTCCAGGATTGCAGACTGTCACCTGCTCAGGTGATATATGAACTGCAAAACCATTAATAAGATGACGGTAGCTATAGAGTTTCTTGTAAGAACCGCGCTCAAACAGCATTCCCAGAAGCATATCGTGTCTCTTTTCCAGATGACGGGCGTAAGATGTTACCAATTCACTGAAAAGGGACACAACAATATTACGACCAGAATAAGCAATCATAATTTTGGGTGATTTAATCTACATGCTTCAAGAGAGCACACAAGAAATGTAACATTTGCATTTGAAACAAGCAATCCCCTCTTCTAAACATATGAGAATCTCCTCAAATTATTGTCTTCCACCATGTTGTAATATGTTGTATATCATATTTGATTGCCAAGAAAATGGACTAGACCTTTAATGAGAAGTAATACAGATGTGGGATATAGTTAGTTGCAGCAAAATGCATGTCCTAACAAGAGTACCTTCAGAAGCACCATATATAACATGACCACTCATAATGCCCTAACCTCTATAATTACAAAAGAATTCCTTCAAAATGACTGCATAGAAGATGTCAAACTAAAGTCACAGCACCATTTTAATTTCCAAAATTGTGTCTTCCACAATAATTGCACACAGTTTCCAGACCCCTTTTCTTCTTAATCGAGAGTACTTGAAAAGGAAATGCAAACTATAGACCATCTATGGGTATAGTGCAACAAATTAAAGCTGACATCATTTCCAGAAACTTGGTAAAATTACTGATAGATCTGACATCAGATATGGAGACTTGAATTTTAGTGGAATACAGTACCTGCATCTTCAATAGGAAAAAACCTAATGAAGTAATTAAATTGCAAGTCTAACAGTGTGCAACTGTATTACTTGAGCTGCCTTGAGTTATTCAAAAAACGAAATCACGCCTTGCTAGCTTTACCATTTAGGTCTAGCTCAGGGAACTAGGCTTGTTAGACATATGTTACACACAGTTTGATTACTTTTTGGTCACAGTGCCAACTTCATTAATAGAGCATGCATGATGCATCTGCTAGCATTTTTTTAGAGGATATGCTGAAAACCAACAGCCTTATCCCGCTTAGTGGACTCAGCCACATTTGTTTGACATGCCATGTGCTCCTTTCAGGGCCATCTCCTTTGTTAGCGCCATAAAGTTGAGTTCTAATCTAAGGATCTCCTCAAACTCTTTCTAGTCTTACCTCTACCCTTCTTACGGTAGGCAAAATATGGAGGACATGATCATTACAATGAAATCTACCCCACAGCGAAATGTAAAGCAAGGTCAGTGGACAAAGTCCAAATTCTAACATGGGATGATTGATCACCTGTAAAATAACCTCTTCTAGATTATAGAATTAATTACTAAATCAATTATCACACCTTCTGTTCTGACAAAAATTGAATATCTGATCCTGTGTTGCTAGCTATACTTTCTTGTTCATAAGTCTGTTCTCTCAGTTGTAGAAGTCACTTCCATTTAGTTTCTCGCATTATATAACATCAAATACATAGATCGAAAGTACATGAAGATTAACACAGCTACCAAGGTATTATAACATGAAAGCCAATTTAAGGTACGTTGAGAATACCAGATGATTGTCAGTTCACATTGACCTTTTCAGTAAAGCATCATTTTGACTTCAGTCCTACACTCTCGATCATACAATTCAACCAAATAATTTCCTAAATTTCAAAACAATGTCTAGATGTATATGCACAAGAATAATTAGCACATATGTCAATTTGACAAAGTAAAGATAGTGACTCCATTCTGAAATTAGCAAAGTGTAATCAACCATTGCCACAATCAAATAATTTTACGGTTTCATGGATAAGTTACAAACCAAGCCTTATACAACAATGTTGGTCGGACAACTTCTACGGATAAATTAGTGAGAGGTACCTGGTGACATCAATCTTCTCGTCCGACTCCACAGCAGTGGCTTCAAAACCATTAACCCCACCTTTATAACTTATCACAGGCTCTCCTTCCACTGTGACTATATAAATTTCACCCCTTCCAGTAATCAAAGTACCGAAAAACATTACAAGCATCAAGCCAAACCTCATGGTCCTCATTTTTGCTAATCCTCTTCCAACTCCGCGAAAACACAAAATCTGCTTCCACCAAATCAAGAACACCATCATTAGAAATCAATAACAAACAATACACATAAATGGAAAACACAACATATTTACACCGACTACTTTACACAAAGTATACACTCACGCACACACGAAAGAGATAAAGATTGATAAAATAGGAGCCACACCAGATGCAGAAACTAAAAGGGTGTGTATAAGTCAACCAAACAAATGCAAACATTGCAATAAGCACCCTCACCACATGTGTATGTGTGTTTAGAGAGTAAGAGTGAAGAAACAGCAGCTGTAATTAACAAAGTGGAGCTTCAAGTAACATAAAAATAAATTTAAGAAAAAAAACCAAAAAAAAAGAGAAGCCAAAACAGATAGGCATATTACCAAATCAAGATTGCTGAGCTGATGATCCAATCTCTGAAACAAGCTTCTTTTTCACTCTCTTTTACATTATTTTCTCAAGTACTCAACCTGCAATATATAAATAGCAAGTAAAAAAATGTTACCATTAATAGAAAGTTAAGTAGTTAAGCAAAGTATCAGAAAAAATAAATTCAAAAAAAAGTAAAAATCAACCAAATCAAAGATACGAGATAAAAGGCCAGTTGGGTATGCATCAAAAGTAAAAAAGTTGAGATCTTTACTTACATTGATCCAAGGAAAGTATCAAAATATATGGCCTTTCTTTTTACTGAACACTAAGTTTAGTTTTTTTTTCTTCTTTGTTTCAAAGGCAAAGAAACATTAAATGTAATGCATCAGCTGATCACACAATCACTCACACCAGTGTGTGTGTGTGTGTGTGTGTGTGTTTTGGTTTGCTGAGAGTGAGTGAGTGAATGGTAGTGAAAGAGACCAGTGTGGAGGTAGTTTGGGTCGTATCATTTTTCTCACCCTAGTTATTTTAGTATTTATTATGTTAATATTTGCTTTTCTTCTTTTGAATTTATTTATCTAATAATTTATTTAATTGAGGAGAAATTTTGACGTAACAATAAAGTCATGAAAAAATCTTGTAAAAATTTAAATTAAAGTGGCATATAATAAAAATAAAATGGGTACAATAAATATAAAATGGGTGTCACAGTGCTTAAATCTCACACTAATTTTTTATTATCGTTTCTTATTTGTATATTTAGTTGGTATACTCAAATTAGAAAAAAAAATATATATATTTTTTACTTTAGCTTGCCAATTATCATACACATAAAAAATAGAAAATGAGTGATAAAAATAAATAGTATCTAACAGGTGTAGATCTAAAATTATTATTCAGCGACAATTAAAAAAATAAATTTAATATTTATATATAGATAACTTTTTTCCGATTAGTACTAAATTAGTTTTCCAATATAAAAATAACATATTTTTAAAATATGTAACCATAATTCACTCTTCAATACATTTGTTTTTGGGTTAATAGGGATTATAACCATTTAAATCTATGAATGACTCGATCATATGTATCCAACGATATTTAAAAAAAGAAAAGAAAATCATACAAAACTATTCCTTTATTATTTATTTATTTAATTTTGGATTATGGCGGTTTACTATTTGGGGACGCGTTACCACTAGACAAAGGAGCGCAGATGGGGGAATCTTATTGATAAAAATTATTATTTGATTTTGTTTACTAAGTTTTTGACCAAAAAAGTGTGCTAATAAAGGGTTCAATCTAGTTATAATATTTTAGTTAAGGTTGATAATGATATATATTGACGTAGATTTCATTGACAGGTGGGTGATTATTTTATTTTTTTCATCATATTTTATTTTATTAATCGATTTTGGGGTTAGGAAAGAGAGAATAAAAAATTGGAAACATCCGAGTGAACGTTATTGGATTCTCATTTCGCAATGGAGTACTTAATAATTAAAGTATATGAAAAGACCCCAATTCTTTTGGTACAATGACATTTTTCACCCCTAAAAACTATTAACTTTTGTAATTAATGATGACTTCAATTCCGTGAAAGGTGGTAGTTTATAGTAAGATGTGAGGTACTCACAACTACAATTTGATTAAAAAATAAATAAATAAAAAGTTAAAATTAAGAATCGTAATGCTCGTTTTTTGTTCATTAAGTGAGCATTTAATTTGTGTGTGCGTGTTTTTTTTTCTTGTTTCGATCTCTGATAAATATTATTTCATATGAACTTTTATAAGATATGAGTTACTCACGACCACATACTAATAAAGAAATTAAGATTATTCACTTTGCTCGTTTTTTGTTCATTAAGTGAGCATACAAATTCATGAGATATTTTTTTTTTTTTGACCTCCAATAATTTTTATTTTATATGAATTTGTTATAGTTAGTTGTATAAACTTTTCATTAACAAATGGTTGATATTTGAGGAGAGCTTATGAACTTTATGTGGAAACAAAAGGGTTGAAGAATTAGTTGAATGTTTGAAAAGAGATTATTAACTTTATGTTGAAAAAAATGGGGCCAATGTAATATGGGGAAGACTTAATTTTGAGCTTTCACCACATGTTCATATATTAAAAAAATGAATCTAACCATCTCCTTAGCTGTATATCTTTATTTGACTCATAATTGTATCATGTGGTTTGACTATAAAGGGGGAACCACTTACTCTAAATATCTCAAAAAGTCCATATCCTAAATATGAAATTGATTGTGTCATAATGATAAGTTTAATCAACAAACATAGAACCACTTATTTGATCAAACATGTGTAAAAGTTTCACAGTTTTTCTTTTGACTACTTTCCTTTTTTCTCGTGAAACTAAGAGTCTGTTTGACCTAATTATTAAACCATAGAGCTTTTAACAATATAGTTTTGATTATAAGTCCTCTCAAATAGAAACCTTTGAATGTTTAACATTGTCATGTCATAGCAGAGCTTTCACAATTTTTGAGAGAAATATTAAGCTTTTAAAAATTATGAAGGGTATTTTAGAGATTAAAAAAAAAAAAAGCTTCTGACATGATATAAAATTTGTTTCTCAAAAACCTTTTCTGAAAAACTCCAATTTGGAGTTTCTTATTTTTTTGCTTTTTTTTAAAACTTGACTTTTACCTAAAATGTTTTTCAGAAATGAACCAAACAAATTAACTTAAACTTCTAAACTCACCAAAAATACTTTTATATAAAATTAGGCCAAACAAACCCTAAATTGAACATAGTTACGGAGTTTTGGTCGAATACGAGACACTTCTATTAATGCTTGCATTTCACCATCTTGTTTTTTTCTGTCCTAGCATAGGTTTTAATTGCAATCAAACCCAGTTTTATGAGATAGATTTAATTAATTGCTAATAAATGCCCATTAGATTTTGAGATAAGCGATCTACATTGTAAGCATCGTGGAGTCACCAATAAATTACATGATTAATGTTGAGTCTTGCTCAATTGATGTATACCAATTTCAACCCAATCATTCAAGTATGAATGGTTTGTGAGTTTTTTTTTTTTCTTTTTCTTTTGGGACTGGAAGTTTGTAAGTTTATAAATGTAGTCAAGATGTCAAACAGGGGACTAAATTGGCACGAATAATAACTGCTCATGAATATTGGCATAATGGCATTGACAGTGTGCTACCAACCATATCCAGGCGGAAAGGCATTTATATTCGGTCCGGGGACGAATTTAGATATTTTTATCAGTGGAGTTTATAATATATATAATTTTTTAATTGTATGAATATATATATATATATATATATATATATATATATATATTTTTTTTTTTTTTTTTTTTTAATAGAGATTGATTATTTTTTTAATTTTTTTATTTAAAAAAAAAAAACAGAGATTTTTAAATTCTTTTTAGCCCCTACCAGCCCACATTTAGCTCGACCGGTTCTTAAGGGAGTTCTTTCTCAGAAGTTCTTTAAATTTGCATTAAGAGTGTCAAACTCTTGGAACATATGATTCGATATAAAAAAAAACAATGTTTAAACTAATGTCAACATAAGGCTTACTGAAATTAACTCTTAAAAAACTAATTTTTTAACCAATTAGAACTCAAAACGTGAATAAAACTTCTATTCACGCATCAAATTCTACCCTTCTAGAATAACCGTGTTTCACTACTAGAATAACCACGGTATTATTTATTTTCCAACCTTGATATTCTAATGAAAACAATTTCTGGTGATTCTGGTGCCATGTTTATTTGGATTAGAAATTGTTGCAACGCTCACTTTCTCAGACTTGTGATAGTTGGGGCGCACCCCAACCTCCACTCCCCCCCACCCCCACCCCCACCACTCCAATTTTGTCGTCATGTTTATACACAACATGTGACAGACATGAGGACATTTTCTGTCACAGGAAGTGAATTATAGATTCCATACATGGAAAGGCAATACAAAATTAACTTGTGAGCTTAGTTTTTGTTGAGGCTGTGTACCACCTAAAAAAAGACCCAATTTTCAGATTCTAGTGTTTGAAGCCCTAGCATCAATTCATGTGCATACAGACTTGTGCAAAAAGTCATGCACACTTGACATATTTGCTTACCACATGAAGAGGAAAGAAAAAAAAAAAAAATTGACATCTACTACATGGCAAGATGTGGCTTAAAATTGTTCTCAAAATTGACTGTTAATCACTCTCCTAGCTAGTTGTGAAAAGATATCAATAAAAGTGTTAGAATATATATTTGTTTTATAACGAAAAATAAAAAATTTCTAAATTACCTTATAAGATTTTTGGTTACTCCACTTAACACCAATTGATTTTAGAATGGAACCTCATGATTCTTAACAAAAAGAATAACTACTTAGGATATGCATTTTCATAGCATACGTGACATTCTTTTTCACATCGATTCTATAATAAATATGTGTTTATGTAACACGAGTTTAAGTACTTTAGATTAATTCGTTAACTTGTGCTTGAAAAATTACAGATAGTACCAGAGTAGCCTATTATGCAAAAGTTTGGACACTCCCCTATTGCCTAGTGGCCCTAGATTCACTTGTATTGTCAATAAGGGTTTAAACATTTAGTGCATGCCCTCTCCATTGCCTAGTGGTCTAGATTTACTATTACTATCACCATTGGTTTATGTACTTTGGGCCAAAGTAGCTTACTAGGTGAAAGTGTGGGTTCTCCGCATTGCCTAGTGGTCTTAGATTGACTACTATTTTTAATACGAGTTTAAGTATTTTGAATTAATTTATTAAATTCAATGTATTGATAAGTCAATAATTGAGTCTATATCATTATACATTAAATCTCACAAAACTAGGTGTAACGGGAACACACAAGTTATCCTTTTATTCATTTTCTCTTCTATTTACTAGTCTAGTGAAAGAGTTAAAAGGGTAAATGCATGTCAATCAAACTTGATTAGCTATTGAAAATGACTTTTATTCATTATTTTGCAACATGGGGGTAGACAAATGTTGCTGTCAATAGTGCATGAGTAATTGACCTTTTTGGTGGTACTATCATGTAATCTAAATCAACTTTCTTATATCTGGACCTTTTTTTGTTTCTCGTGTCACTTTTATGGTTGTCATGGATCATACATGTGATGAACTCATTGAATTATAGCTGCTGAGAAATTTGTAACTATCCAACTGATTTTGCCATTGCTAATCACACTGCCTTTGACTCCTTTAAGGCTACCAAATCAACCTACAGATTTAAAATGAGCCAGTAGATGGTAAACCTTACCAAATTGTTCGTTTAAGTTCTCATTCATATGATTATTTTTCTCACCGTCATGTCGATTATGTCCATTATAGTTTTAACGAGTTACTATTATCTTATCGGGCTTATTATGATTTTTTCTTTTTTTTTATTTTGTATAGAGTCCAAGGGATTCTTTTTATCTTTCCCTTTACATTATGTAGAACAACTTTTCTCCAAAAAAAATAAATTTCTTGCTTATTTAAAAAATAAAATTTTAAAATTTTCAAGTAAGAAACAATTGATGTATATGAGAGTTACTCATAGAATTTTTAAGATATGTACCCTACCGATTATACGAATCTGATGAAAAGACACATTAGTATGAGTTTAAGCAGACTTGACTTTCCCCTAACTATTATAAAAGATTTTTCACCCCTATTTTCTTTCTCTAAAAGAGCATACAAACTTGTATGCGCTTGGTCAAAATAACAGCCCCCTAACGATTGCTCCAAGCCATGATTAACAAGCGTGTGTACACATTTGTTTACTTCATGATAGACATGTTAGATAAAATAGTTCTGGTGCTAACTAAAAAAACTTCTACATTCATCACCCAATGATTTTAGCAGATTATTTAGAAAAACTATCCCCTTATCAACTGTAAAACTGCTTGTGAATTTGTCTCCACTTCAATGGGCACGCATTAGACTAGATTATATTAGTAGTCTAGAATTGTCAAATGGTTCAAATCTCTTTGCAATATTTCTAACCTTAGTTGTATCTCTTTGACATGGCTTTACGTTGTTGTGTAAGTTAAAAGATAGGCTATAAAAGAAAAGAAAAAAAAATTGTATTTAGCAACCACATTTCTACCTAATTGATAGTTATAACCTTTTTATTTTTCCTTTTATTTTAGAAAAAAATTATTATAGAGTAGCCCTTTTTCGATATAATTTTAAAATTTATATTATCCTAAAACAATCTTATCATATGTCATAATGT
Source organism: Ehretia macrophylla (assembly GCA_037974665.1). Taxonomy (NCBI): domain Eukaryota; kingdom Viridiplantae; phylum Streptophyta; class Magnoliopsida; order Boraginales; family Ehretiaceae; genus Ehretia; species Ehretia macrophylla. The sequence goes on from CM075771.1 coordinate 34,635,081, forward strand.
CAAATAAAACAAAACAACAAAACAGTCGAATAAAGTAAAAGAATTTCTTATTGCAATCAGAATTTATTATTACTATTTTAAGGTTACTTTCAATTTGTCGTGATCAAATAGTGAGGTATGATTGTTTAATAATTATTTATCATAATCAATTTTTTTTAAAATCGTATTTTCGCAAATTCTTGCTTTGCAAATGCTATGAGTTTGGGCCATAGTAACGACTGAGTTGTTGGGGTCATCTTTCATTGATTTAAGATGGGCCTTTGGCCATAAAACTTGAAACTGGATCTACATCGAAGACAATTTTTTTGGGTCTAAATATAGCCCAAAGACGCATTAGCACTTTTTCAACTTAATAATACTTGCACACATTTCCCAACAAATATTTAACCTGGAAAACACCAAAAATTAAAAAGGAAAAAAAGAAAAAGACAATAAATCTGGTCCTTTGACCAATGGCTATCTAGTACTTCAATGTCAATGGTACCAGAAAGTATTGGGCTCGCGATTACACCACCGAACCAAGGCCCTTTGGCATAGCCTTGCCCTTTAGGCCCGTGAATTACCTGTTGACATATTTAAATCCTCTCATAATTAATATGGTTCTATCATTATGTTACAACAACATTTTGATCCTTTTTGTTATAAAATTTAGAACTGTTAAATCAGCAAATTGAAAAATTGTGAAAAGTTAATCAAGTATCGAGGCTGACAACAAATACTCATATGCATGCTTAAAAACTTAATCTTGATTCTCTCTCCTCGCCGTCAAGCCTCTCATTCTCTCTCTCTCTCTGCAAGCCTCCTCGCCAACAAAGAATTGGAATGATATGGTCTATAACTTAGAGCAGCATAGGGGATGTTTTCTTTTGATTTTGAGATTATACTTAACCTCTCTTGTCAAATTATTTTTCCCGAAGGTGTTACTAGTAAAAAGCAATCTTGCACTTTCGTCCTCACAATTTAATATGTATAACATTTTGCTAATGAAAGTGTGAGCCAAGTATAGTGGAAGTGACTCGGTTTGTTGCTGGGTGGGGGCAGCTTTACCATTATCTTTGATGTTGGAAGAAGTCAATGAATGTCATCTCCTAAATTTAGAATAGCGAAGTTGATTACAACATATCGGGAGGTTACAATTCTTATTTTTCTTTTTAATTTTAAGGAGTGAATGTCTAGGAATTTTTCTTGATTTGACTGTCCTCTATCTATATTTTAAGAGAAAGATGCCTTTATAATGTATTTTTTTTAAGAGAAAAAAAGAAAAAGCGTCTAGACCAGAAATGGTTCAGGTAGATTAGTCATTCTGATCGCTCGAGATTACAATCTTATTAAACCTTGTGACACACTCTGACTAAGCAACTAAAACTCTAGATCACGAGGGCAGATGAATACTTTCACTTAGAAGGTATGTAATAATCACGAAAAGAAATAGAAATATCTCTCAAACTTATATCCACAATATTTACTTATTATATTCACTCGGTTTTCATGTCTCCTACAAATATAATAGACATTAAGTAATACAATCAGCAAGGATGACAAATGTTGAGAATTATGTTATGGGTTGAGAATTATGTGATGTTGAATGAACAACAAATGGAACTGAAGATAAGTGTGCAAGTTTAGAGCATGTCCAAAGCACCAATCAAGGTCAAAGTGTAGCGGCAGCGGGGCCGGTCCACCGTGATCGTTTCGTGGAAGACAAGTCTACCATATTGTTGGGTGCGCTTCCTCTTTGTGTTTTTCACGTGCATGCCTCCAAATCAATCATGTAATATATGTTCATACAACATTGCAATTTGACCGTTTCGCCTTTTTCAGGCAAGCTGAGGGTGACACTGGAAAATGGACTAGAAACTTTTTTTTTTTTTTGGACGGTTTGAGAATTCAATTGGTATAATTGATTACCAATTGATAAATGTTCAGGTATAGTGTGTATATCTCTACATATATATCAAGTCAGTTAATGACATAATTTTAAAATAATAGAGAGTGTTAAACCTACGACTTTGTATAAACGATTTCATCTCACTGACGCTAAACCATGCCCCTAAAGGCGGCCTGAGAGAAACTTGATTTCATAATACTCCAATTTCTAACAATACCATTTTTTTTTCTTTCTCAAAAGCAAATATATAAAAATTGAATCCATCAGTGGCGGAGTCACTCTATAGTGACAGCCCCCACTCATCAAAACTTTTTTCAAATATATATATACTTCTAAGGTATTTTTAGTTCAAAAAATAATTTTTGTCCCCCTCCCCCCAATGAAAAAAAAAAATTATATACATTTGAGTAAATTGTTTACTTTAGCATCCACTGAATAAAAAATTTGATTCAACCCTTGAATTATATGGATAAGTTATAAATTTCTAGATTGGTTTATGAGATCTTGTACCACTTCAATCAATTAATTTTAAAAGAGAACATCTTACTTCTTAATATGTATGGTATTAGGTTAGATCTTGGCCTAGTCTTTTACATCACGTATGACGTATGACCGAAGTGTTATATGTAGCTCATATTTAATATTGTCTCTTCAATTTTGATCACACCTTGAATCATCTTTTATTACCCAAAAAGTAGTAACTGAATTTTCTTTCTCCGAACCAAAAAAAATTCTATGCATAACGTTCCTTGCTTATTTAGGAGGTAACGATGATGCTAGTGAATAACTAACTGCTGGCTTAACTATGAAGACATTGCACAAACACACACTTATTTCTTTCATTGATTTGGGACATCCCGAAAATTGTAAATTTTTTGGTACAATAATAGTTCAATGCACACTTCAAATTAGTTAAGCGTTAGACAAAATTTGTGATGAAAAAATATAAATTTCATAGTTCACATATTTAATTATGATAAATCACTACCCAATCACTCAATGGGAGAGAAGTTTTAATATAAGTTTGTACTATCAAAAACATAAGTTTCTATGTGCTATTTAGGCAGATCAAGAAACGGTGGGTGATGTCGTTGTCAATAAATAAACAAATAATAGCCTTTAATAAAGTATAATTATGCCATGATGCCATATACAAATTCCTGATATTGTCTCTCATTTTTGTTTCTTTTTGTTATTGATCTATGACATGTATTACGAATAATTGTTGTACATTAATTAATTCCATTTTTATACGGTTGCTTTCATCTACCAAATCAGCATGGCCTATATAGTCCAATACAAAAATAGAGGCCAATTCGAATGGTTAATTTATTAAACTTTTGACATTGAAAAGTGGTACCCATTTGAATGATGACAAGGAAGCTAGGGCTGCAGTCAAGGTACAGGCTGGAAATATTGCGTGTTTTAATTAATTGTACGTGTTTTACCATTAATTACATTGGAATTTATTTTGAAATATTTCATAACATTTATCTTATTTTAATAAAAAATAAAATTATTTCAAAAGTTGTTTTAATATAATAGTTCTAAAATATTAAAAATAATTGAAATTAATCAACAAATTCGCACAAAAATTACACTTTATAAATATAGACCCCCGATACCTTCATGAGGTTTGAGCATCCGTCTGCAATGTTTTTTATTTTTTTATTTTTTTCCTTTTTTCTCTTGCTCTTTCACTGGCTGGTACGGCAACTTTTGTGGTGGAGACGGTTGTTCAAGTCAAACAAGGCTTGTCCATTTCATATATATGGCTCATCAAGTCAAATAAGGCAGCGGAAAGAAAAATTCCGTCCACTGTACTTCTTTCTTTTTTTCGTTTTGGTATTTTGTGTAATGTCTTACGTTGATAAAATACATGATATAAGAGTATTATATATAAGGGAACGTCATGAAATTAATAATTCAGATTAATAATTATATGTCAATAAATGAATTTAAAATTTGAAATAATTATTCTTAAATTTATATAATACGTGGCTTCGCTTGGGCGTTAAGAGTTCTATCTCATGGCATGCCTTGTTAAGGTAAACCTCTAATCATTTGAGGTGTGGTATAGATGGGATGGGATGGGATTTCACTCTTTTTATTTTGGTCGAAACTTTTTTTTTTGGAATTTGCAATAGAGTATAAAGAAAATATTGAAGCCGCGAGCCGCAATCCGTTAATATGTTTTTACATGATACGGGAAGTTATTTTTAGGAAGTTGTTAGTTTTTATTCTTTTTTTTCAAATATACTCCTCTATATTTTTTAAAGTCCAACATTACTCTAAAATTTCTAAAAGCTCAATATTACCTAATATACGCCAAATAATAATAACTTTTATTCAATATCACTTTTAACTAAAATTCTGCTACTGAAAACTCTACAACTTAAAAACTAAAATTTCACAGGTAGATCAAACAGACCCTTATTTAATCAGATTCTTAGAACTGTTTTTAGTTTCTATTCACTCACATAAACAAAATCATAATTTTTTTTTCTATATGAAATGGAACAAATCTTATTAATTTTGTTTAGATTCTTTTTATAAGGAAGGGTAGGTATGTTTTCTTATTCATGTCATTAATCTAATGAGCAGGTAAACCAAATTGTATTGTAGGAGGACAAGAAGAAGAGATACACTAACAACCATTTATTAGTTAATCCTACTAACAAAAAAGTATTGCTTAGAAATAATGAATAATTTAATTAGTGGTTAGATGTGTACCATGGCGTCATGGATCTGTTATTGCCAAAGCCCCGAACTTAAAATTCTCAGTTAGCAAGTAAAATTAGTATAATAAATTTAAAATAATTGCTTAAATTTAAATAAATTAACTCAAAATAATTAATTAAATTAAATTATTATTTAAATTCAAAACATCGACTTATGAACTACTTGCTTATTACTCCTCTTACCGATATACGAATTACGATATTACAATTATATAAATGTTTGTCATATATAATTGTGGTGGCTTAGTGTGGCATGCAAGCATGCAGAATAACTCATAAAACTGACAAAGATTTCGTTTCGTTTAATCAAACATAGCCCACCAGCCACTTTTTATTTATTAATGTATATATATATTTATACTCCCAGTACAATCATGGAGACGATATATCAATAATTATTCGGGACAAAAACATTTCACATGTAGGAAGATAATAATGATTTATGAGTGAATCAATAATCTCTATATGCTTGCTATGGCCATATATATTATTTTTGACCTAAAAGGTGAGATCTATTGTATTGCAGATCTCGCACTATGCATGCATGTGCTATACACATTCGCCAATCCTTATAAGGTCCAAAATTATTTTGTCCATTGCATTAAGCGAAAGTGAAATAAAATTTTTCAGGTGCTAAAGATTACAAAATTTTCACATTGATAAAATAAAATTTTTTAAAACGAGGGTCATACAAAATCTCAGATTACTTAATATCTGTAGTACCTAAAATTTGGCCTCGATCTAGCCTCATTTTTCAAATATTAAATAGAATTTAGATCAATTTGAGTCCACTCAACAATAGACCGGATTTGAGCCATAAGTTAGTGGATTTCTAGAACGATTATTCCATTTACCTATTCTTGCTCTATTCCAAGATCGTCTCATTAATATTTTTGTCTTTTGAATAGTATAAGTTATTTGTATTCACCTAAAAATGAACTATAAAATTCCAAACTCGTGATTTTAATTATAAATTCGAGAGTGTAATTTCTTAATATTCTCGACTGCCCTCAACTTATATAATTCAAGTTTTTCTCTCTCAGAAGGTATACACATCTTACGATCCTTGTTTTCATGGTAGGTCTATGGAGAATATAAATGACAATTCCAGTCATGTAGACACATTTGTCTCGAACCCATCCTTCCACAAAATGACTGAGCCACAAATAATTAAAAAAAAACTCTTTAAAAAATCTAACTGACCAATCAATCAAATTTTTTTATTCACAATAAATAATTTCTACATGTGTTTGGCCCCAATATTTTATGACATGTGTTTGGCCCCAATATTTTATGTATAAAAAATTTGACTGACTGATCAATCAAATTTTTTTTAAAACTTTCCCATAATTTTGATCACTAACATTCTCTCTCTCTATATATATATGTATGTATGTTCTAGAAACAAGCGAAGAAATGTTTTGTCATGGCTGCAATAAAGACAGTCCCATACCTTGAAAGAGTTGAGTTTCAATAATTTTTCTTTTTATCATTCTCTGATTCATTAAGGCTTCGTTTGTTTGCCGTAAAATAATTTATTTGTGAAAAATATTTTTCTTTAAAAATATTTTTTTGGAAAATAAAATATTTTTATGGGTTTCGTTTGTTTGCCATAAAATAACTTGATGAAAGAAAATATTTTCCTAAAAAATAGAATACTGAAAAATATTTTTTGGTATTTAGATATACAGTGAAAAATATTTTTTAACATTAGATTTTATAAAAAAATATATATATACACATAATATATATGTTAACCGTGAGGGTGGGGGCAGGAGATAGGGGTGGGGGGTAAGGGGGTGGAGGTAAAGGGTAGGGTATGGGGGTAGGGATGAGTGAGTTCCAGAAAATATTTTTTTTTCTCAAAAGAAAAAGTAAAATTAGCCACTATTTTTAACTAGAAAATATTTTTTATTTGACTAATTTTTTGATGTTACCAACATTGCAAAATTAAAAAAATATTTTTCGGAAAAATATTTTACGGCAAACAAATGGAGCCTAAAATGAGAAAACTAGTGGTTTTTTTTTTCTCTCCAAAGGAGGCTAACGAGAGATTAGATGTTAACAATTCTTAAGTTAAATTCGTCCACCCTATTTTTCTTTACGAGTACAAATAATTGATAAGGAAGCTCTGTCAATGAGTGGGACAATAACGACACTAGTGGTTTTGCTAAGAAAACATGAGCATGTGGGTGGAACAATAACGACACTTCGCCAAGAAGCCTGCATGCGTCGGTGGATTTCATTTCCCTTCTGTGATTTTCTCCGAAAACGCATGCCAAAATATTCCATTAAATTTTGCAATGACAATGACCACCATGACCGCGACATAATGGTCTCAACTATGATAGCAACTATGATGAGAGATGCATATGGTTCAATGATAATAGGGTAAAATTATTTTTATAAAATTGTAAATTTGATATTTTTTATTATTTTAAAATTTTATTTTTAACTGATTTGGTATATATATAAGAATATATTACTTTATTCAAAGTTTATCAATTGATGGTCAAATTTCACCAATAAATTCTCATGTTATCCAAAAAATATTATGATAAAACATGTCAGATAAAAGATAAATGTTCGAATCTGATAAGGTAAGAGAAACATAAGGATTTGAAGCCATGCCATTGTATTACGCAATCTATTAACCAACCCAAAATTTTATTTACTTTGTACATCGGAAACCATTTCTTCTTTTAAATAAGAACAAGATGGCCTTTTCACTTTTTTCAATGCAAAAATTGTGGTGGTCAATTTTATGAGTATTTTATTTAAGGGTAATTTTAAAAAGTTAAAAAAATGGACATAAATTGAGACTTCCCAAAATGGTTCGCTGGTTGCAAAAGATTGGAAGTGTAGGATGAAGATATAACTCCCAGCTTCAAGGGCTCAATAATATTTATTAGTGAGGTTTAAGTGATTTTAAAAGTCAAAATTAATGAATTTATGGTAGTTAAATAATTTTTGAGAATAAAAATTAAGGTACTTTAAAAGTATTTAAATTTTTTTTATGGGGTCAATAAGAATTGTAGTACCCACAACCATAAGGGTTTGTTTGGATTACGGGATTTGGAGGGAAATGATTTGATTTGGGGTGATTTTTAATTTTTGCACTTGTTTGGATTGGAGGGTTTTGGGGGTGAGATGATTGGAAGTAATTTACAAAATTATTTAATGGGATGATTTTGAAATCACCCCAAATTGGGGTCAATGTAGGGAAAATGAAAAATTAAAGCAACCAAATAACAATATGACCATTTAGCTCTTTTGGAAATTACACTGCTGCCACCCCTGACCTAGTATTTTCGTTTCTCTATTTTTTTTTTTTTTGTTGTTGTCATTTTTCTTCATGTAATGGATCAAACATTTTAAAGAAAAGAAAAGAAAAGATCAAATCTTTTTTTAAAAAAAATTACAGCTCTATAGACATCAAAATAAGGCATATTTCTCAACGTGGTTGTAAAATTTATTCTTCTCTTTTATTTTCTTTCAAATCCAAACAAAGAATACAGGTAATTTGTTTATAAAACTTTCTTTTATAATTTTATCTAATCCAAATAAGAATTAATTATCTCATTTTATTTCTTTTATTATTAAATCGTCTCATTTCCTTTATTATTTTTTTCCCTCCGAATCCAAACAATACCTAAGTATAGATCCATACACCCTTACTCATCTAATGCAAAGTTAATCATAAATAGGTGAAACACAGGCTTAATTAGCAGCATGACTAATAGTTTCAGAGGCAAACACTGGCAGACCTATATAGGACCAAATAAGGGTTGCAATTTCCATTGATGAGGATAACAGAATATTAACAAGTAAGTTATAGTTACTTTTTGTAAATAATTCTACTTTTAAGATACTTTTAGACTAAAAAAATAAATTTAACTTCTACTGAAAAATAATAATTATTCATATATAAATAATAAATAATATAATTTTAGCTCTTACTGAACGTAAATCTTGAATTGTGATATACCAATAAGCTACCACAAACATGTGGTTGCTGAGCAACAAAGACAATATTTATTTATATACTATCTTAGTGAAACTCTCGAGTATAAACTCATAGTTTAACACGTGTTTATTCCATAACCTAATGCACCGCCCATTTTCTTTCTTTATTTACAAATTCAAGTTTATGTATACGTATTTTTTTGTAAGGTACAATGAGCTAGCGGTGAGATTTTTAAATGAGAAAGATCATTATCATTGCGACATCAATGGATTTGATAAAGAAATATACATCAAAATGAGCATGATAGCCAATAGGAGATGTTGGTCGGGGCCAAGTTTATTGATCTCATTAGCTTAAAATATTAACATTTGCCACTGATCATTTCGTTTAATGGTATGCTTCTCGTTTTAAGTACGAGAGATTTTGAGATCAATTTTTGTGTGTAACATTTTAAGTGATGTAAAATAATTTAGACATCTCTTAAATTAAAAAATGAAATAAAATATTAACACTTTGTACTTCCCATTTGCCCATGTTTGAATTGTATAAATTTTATTGGATTAGTTACAAGTGGAGGCCATTAATATCACGTAAATGACAACTTGTGTATAGTAAATTCGATGAAATATTCCATCATATTTAATAAAACTAGTATTATTTATTAGATTAGAAAGAAATTATTAAGATGCCAACCAACCAAATCTAATTGGTTATCAATAATATGGAGGTGGATATATAGTGGAGACCAATCGTTTGTTGTGCTTTAAACCCTAGACTTGGTATTCTCTTGAAGCATAAGACTTTTATGTCACTAAGTCATATTTTACCCATACCATGTACTAGAATTCTTACCATATAAAAAAAGGTGAAATATGAACCCGTAATATATAAAAATGGTCTCCCTAAAATTACATGAATGAAATAGGAGTTTGGTGGCCAAAGAAGCTTATCAATGAAAAGCATCCTCATAATAGATAATACTTTTTCTTTTCACAAAATCTGGAGAATCTAATTATTTCATATGGATAAATTAGGATGCTCAAAATTAATTAGTATATAAGATTTTTGGGTTACTCCACTTAATACTAATTGGTTTTAGGATGGAAACTCAAGCTAGCTAATTATTTTCGATCGGTTATATGTTTTCAATCCATGTGCAAGCCTTTTGTGTTTCAGGCGTTGATTTTGATATAAATTCTTCTAAATAAGCTGTTTTTTCAACTACGTCAATCAATTAACCATGAGTCACATGCAAAAGAAGTGTTGAGAATCTAATTTTCCAACATGGATAAATCAAGAATGTTGGAAGATTTAATTATCCTACATGAATAAATCACGATGATCAAGACTAATTTATAAGATTTTGAACTACTTCATCTAATATAAATTGATTTTAAAATAAAATCTCAGACTAATTGTTATAAATATGGATAACTTTTATTTTGTTAGTCTCTAAATTAAATAGATCTCATATTAATTTTAAAAGGTGAAATATTCCTTTTTTCAGTTTATAACTAGTCTATTTTTCTTTTTGGCTTGGTACTAATCTATTCTTATTTATTGTGCACAACTACTTGAATTTGTAATACAATTTATCATTTCAGATGAAATAATGACGGATAAGTTCGAGAACGTAGACATAATGATGAGATTAAATGTCAAAAACTCTTTCTTTATGAGACAGATTAAGTGCTAATTAAGAAACAAGATAATTTACGACTTTTGAAAAATTAAAGTGTCATCCTTCAATTACTTTGGGAAAAAGAAATTGAATTCTTGCACATCGCTTTTAGCCTATGTTTTTTGTCAATAGAAGTAAAAATAACATATTATAAGATTTCTTCAAGTATACGTGAATGGTGTGGTGAATATGAAAGTGCACTTGCGATGAAGAAGTCAAAAATGCAATTACACACGTCTTAACCCTAGAAAAATCATGAAAGACGTTTCTTTTTGAAGTAAATTACTTGTATGTTTCAAGAACAAATTGGTTATCAATTTTTTAAAATGAACCTTTTGATTTTTGGATTAATAATTTTGTGACGTTGTTAGTCTTGGACCTAAATTTCATCTAATGTTTAACGATTTTGACTCAAATTCTATTTAAAATTTGATAAACACGTTTTATTCTCGTGTCAAAACATAAAACTTTAGACATAATTTAGATTGAAAACTAATGGCGTCATATAATTATAAATCAAATTACTAAAAAGTTTATTTTAAAATATTTAAAGACCGATTTACTCTTCAGAATATATAATTATGGGACCATACAAATAATTTAACCCCTTTTCTTTCGATAGGATACTTTTTTTTTGGTTGGTGATCTATGAATGCTATCGAAATACTTTTATGTAAATTTCTTCACAACTTCCTTAAAAAAGAATAAAGAAAAACACAATCGAGTCCACGTCAATTAGGCCAATTGGGACATTATGTGAGGAGCCGTACAAGCATATTAATTGGGGTTGCTTCAAATGACCTTTCACACGACTTCTTCCAACTGACCATCTACCTTAGCTGTTGCCTTGACAATTTTTATTTTATTTATTTTTTTAATCAGGACAAAGTCGATTACATAAAAATTAATTTGCAGAATATTTCATCTCTACTATTTCTTTTTGAAAGAATCTAAACGGGATCCATGGGGACTTCAACCGATAACTTCTAAGATGTAAATTTAATCAGCACATCTTAAATTAGTTGTTGACAATTATGAGAGTATTATTATATTAATGCGTCACGAAATTGAAATAATAGTAATTAATGAAACGAGGAGTTTAACTAATATGTTGTAGCAATTTTTAGAGTTTTTTTCTTGTACGAAAACTGTATAATACGATTGTTAAATATAGAGAGTGAGCCCCCACACATGTAGAGCCCACTCTCTATCTCACAATCAGTTTCTGCACAGGAGAAAATTCCAACTTTCAACAGGTAAATGATTAGGAAGGGCACGCCAAAGCCACGTAAGTGACGATATGCTTGGAATATTTTTGGCTAAAATTTTTATGTTGACCCCTAGACCACTATGTTGTTGTTGAATTTTCTGTAAAGTTCTTGTGGCTGCATCCAGAAATAGCCACTGAACTTCAACATCAACAAAGATGGAGAGGTTAAAAAACGTTCGTAATTTGATATAAAAAAAATATTTGTAAGATTTATCTTTTCATTCTAGCGCATAGCTTCACACAATTTATGAAACTTCTGTCTCTAAGGGCACAAGAAGTCTTTTTGATAATTAAAGCTTCGTATTAATTAATTAAAAAAAGTAAATCTGTCCAACAATTATTATGAAATTTTTGCTTCAAGAGAAGAAAAAGAAAAAAAGAAAGAGAGAAGGCTCTTCAATAATGAAAAGGCTTTGTATTAATTAATAAAATCAGTATAACCTCAATAGGGAAGCGAAAAGAAGTTGCCTTCTAGTAGAGTCCCTTTTCTCTAGTCTATTAATGAGAGCATACACAAATTACAATAACGATGTTCTACCTCAACCGATGGTCAAACTCATTAACTGAATTTTCACGTCATAAAAAAAATGTTCAACCCCACAAAAACCAAAAATTGGAAAAAAGAAAAATAAAAAATGGTTAAAATTATTTTGATCACACCATTTATGACAAGAGTTGGCAACTGCTATCATTATTATTATATATTTATTTCTTTTACCATACTCAAAATCTGGCATTTAGTCTTAATCATTTATAATCATTTTTCCTTCAACTTCAACTTTTTTTTTTTTTTTTGGTCAGACTCCAACCTCTTAACTGAAGAAGTATAAATATATCAAGCAAATAATCTGTGTTACTATTCTTTCGAACAATAATAGATAGGGATGATAAGATTTAAACTCGTGATATTTAGCATCCTTCTAATTATGATATCTTTTTAACTTCGAATACAATGTTGCTTTTTCAGTCCCAACTAATGATTGATAATTACTACTATTTGGGAACATAAATGTGTTGGGTAACATTCCAATAAATCCTAGTAGATCATTCTAACTTGTCTTATTTGATCTTTTGCATCATAATAAAGGTTTAATGTATACTTCTTCCATTGGCTTGTGTTACCTACTTTTTAAACTAAATATCAGCAATGCACTAGTAGATTTCACATACTAAACCAAGAAACTTGTTTTTAACAACTGGCAAAAATTATTATATCAATACCTAACAATCATAAGGATATGTAAGAGAATTTTCATATATATTATTTGAGAAGAAATATTTAAGCAAATATTAGAATAAGTAGGATTTAGAAGTAAATGGAATCAAGATAAAATTTATAAAGTAATTTTTTTTTATATAAATTATTAGCAAGTAAACGTAGTAGGTTGCAAACTAAAATTAATAAAGAGAAATTAAGATGGATCCTCATATTCTTGGAATATCTTAATGACACGTTTATCAATGGACTAGTCTATAATGATCAATAATTAACTCATGGCTCAAATATTTTTTTGTGTTGGCCAAAATAAGACAACGATAAGACTCAACTTTCAATCTGCAAAACAATAAAATTATGCTTTAACAACTCGCGATATTTATATTTGAAACATCTCATCCTTTTTTTTTTTTTTTGCTTCGTCGGAAAAATTAAACTAAATGAGAAGGTATTTCACTTTTAAAATTTTTATTCATCAATAATAACACAGATCTTAGAGGGTTGTCAATTCGAGAAGTTTCAAACTATTGTCGTGATCTCAAGTTTGTCAAAACTTCAAAATCTTTCTCATCTTTTCTTTCAATCTAATTTCATAGAATTTTAGAGGTTGCCCTTTTATTGAATGAAGAGATGAGTCAAATTGCTAAAATATTCAAATATCTTTAATTGAGGACAATATCTATATTTCTCATGTAGACAAAATGGTTATTTTCATCTCATTTTCATTATGCCCCCAATCCCTCTCTCTTTCTCCTCTATTTGTACGGATAAGCGGAAAAACAACAAAAAATATAAATAGACAAGCATTTATTTATTTTTATATGTATATACATTTTCCTTGTAAAAGAAAAAAAATTATTTGCTTCCCCAATCCCTCTCTCTTTTTCCTTTTTTTGTACGGATAAGGGGCAAAACAACAAAAAATATAAATAGAGAAGCATTTATTTTATTTTTTATATGTATATACATTTTCCTTGTAAAAGAAACAAAATTATTTGCTTTAGACAAATTAATGGAGCCAAAATTTTCTTGCTATCAAATTAATCAAGGGGAGCTGAATGGAGATAATTAGATAAAATTTCATGTACACTAAATTAACAAAAGAGATAGATTTTTAATAAAAATGATGAATGATATCATCAAATTTATATAATCGATATCAACTTATAAGTTAAGACTTAATTTATTTTGATTCATCAAATTAACCTAGGGGTTGTAAAAAGTAAATACTAACTTATCGTAGTTTTCTTCCTTTATATATATATAATAGAAATTAAATTCATAATTTAAATTTAAAATTTATAATTATAATAAATCGTTACGTAATTATTTTACCAGACGCTCGGATAACCTTTGTAGTTTTGGGCATTGGCAAACACACAGTATGCTAGAAGGCTACTCGTTCCATCTACAGAAAGCAGACAGCTCACCAACTGAGGCTGACATATGACAACAAAACACAAAAGAGGTCAAGCACTTGCCATCCCAAATTGGCCTTTTCCTTTTTCTCTCTCTTTCTTTCTTTCTTTTTTTTAATTTTAATTTTAATTTTAATTTCTCTTTCTTTCTTTTTTTTTATTTATTTTAATTTTAATTTTTTTATTCCCATTGGCTTTGGGCCTTTGGCTGCTGTAAATTCCAAGATAACAACAAACTTGCTATTCCCCCTTTCCTTCAGCCCTCAACCTCCTCTTCTTCTTATCTCTCTCCCCAGAAAAAAACAAAAACAAAAACAAAAAAAATTGATCAAATCTGTTGTTGATCAATAGATAACACCTATATACATTTCTCTTCTTTCTCTCTTTCTGTGGAAATCTCTCTCCTGATTTCAGCTCCTTCATAGACCTCAAATTTTCTCTTTCTTGGGAATTTTTGTTGCTATTTTTAGCTAATTTTCTCATTCTTCTAATAAACTCTCCATATTTGCATTAAAGATCGCATTTTTTTTTTCTAGGTATTAGCCAAAGGGGTCAGCGGAAAGGTGATAATTTACCAAATAAAGTCTCCATTTCTTCTTTAAAACTTTGCGTTTTTTCAGGGCATTAAGCCAAAAGGGTACTGAAAATTTTGAACTTTTCTGAAAATTTGCCATTAAATTTTCCGTTTTGGCACTAAAAATCTCATTTTTCAGGGTAATTAGCAAAAGGGTCTGAAAAAATCGCAACTTGTCTGAAAATTTCCCAATAAATTCTCCATTTTGGCAATAAATATCTCATTTTTCAGGGTTATTAGCACAAGGGTCTCTTGAAAATCTCAACTTTTCTGAATATTTGCCAATTAATTCTCCTTTTTTGCGCTCAAAATCGCTTTTTTCTGAGTAATTAGCAAGAGGGTCTCTGAGAAATTGCAACTTGTATTAAAATCTGCTAATAAATTCTCACATTTTCCATAAAGATCGCTTTTTTCTTGACATCAGCCAAAAGGGTCGGTGCAAGATTGCATTTTTACTTCATTTTTTGCTTTAAATAAATGCTTTGTTGGGTTTTATGAAGCCGAGCCTGTGAGAATTAGAGCTAAAATTACATAAAAAAAATACATAAAAGTTATGTCGCCTGTATTGCTTGAAACAACGTCGTCTGGAGATGGTCCATGTCGTGTTAGCCATCTGAGAGGTGGAAGGTGGGGTATGGGGTTGGGGATTTTGGCCTCTTCTGCTTCTGCCTCCATTGATGATCTTCGCCGTGTCACAGCTAATTCTCGTAGAAGGTATATATAAAAGAGGAATTTTTATTTTATTTTTCTCTAATTTTCCGACCCTTCCTCGGCCCGTTCGGGTGTTTCATGCACCCGGCTCCCCATTTGGATATTTTTTTTCCTAATTCTGTTTTTGTTAATTGGGCTGATCATTAATATGGTTTCTATTATTTCATTTGTGGGTGCTATATAATGATCTCTTGTTAAATTACATATTAAAGAGAAAAGAAACTCTTGGTTAAAAAGCTGATTCTTGGGAGTTTCCAAAATTTTCCGTGCTGCTTTCATATTTAATATATTAATTAGATCAAATGCTTATTCTCCTTAAATTAAGCTGTTGGTGAGGAATAGTTGCATATGATAGTTAACAAATATATTGAGCTGAAAATGAACCTGTTAATATTATTAAGCTCATTTGTCTAGCTTAAGTAAAAGAAGCAGCTCATTCTTTTGACAATTTGGCTGGCATTGTACTGCTTTTGCAATTGATGCTGTGTGATCTGATTTCTTGATCCATTATTTGGATGCATTTTGATAATGTGTCAATTGATATACTATAGAACGTGCAGTTTTAGATGTTGAGTTTCATGAACTGCAGCGGTAGAACATTTCTAAACTACAGAAGTGCATCATTTGAATTGGTGGTTGTGTTTGTAGTTTTGTTATGCGTTTTATGTGGTCACCTTCCTACTTTAAATTAATGTTTAACTACTGTAGGTATGCTGCTTTGAGGAGGCAGCTTCTAGTTGATCCCCATGTTCCAAAGGACGGTAGCAATTCTCCTGAGCAAGTAATGGACAATCCATTGTCACAGGATCCAGGTAAAGATCGCGATACCATCCAAGCATCATTAGGATTATAATACTGATTTTCAGTCACTGTAACCAGTTCAGATGCAGAGAATTGGTTGCACTGCTGGGAGAACTTGAATCTATTAGTTAATAATTAGCAGCCACACTTATGAGTGAATATGTTATGGCCTTGCTAAGTTTACACATGCATATGTCACTTACTGGTTGCCATAATGCATACAATGCTATTGGTTTATGTTTTGCAGATAGCATGTGGGGTCGTTTTTTCAGAAATGCTGAGTTGGAGCGGATGGTTGATCAGGATTTGACTCGTTTGTATCCTGAACATGGTAGCTACTTCCAGACAGCGGGATGTCAAGGCATGTTGAGACGAATTTTGTTACTTTGGTGCCTTAGACATCCAGAGTATGGTTACAGACAAGGTAATTTTGATAACTTGCCTCTTAAGTGCAATGCATTGCACCTTTCAAGGTGTCTAATTAAGCTTCAAATTTATGTTTGTTGGTCTGTTATGAGCTTGAATTAGTTTGTTTCAAATATTGCGAAGAACATGTTGCTCTACCTGATGCACAGTGCATATATCTTCTGTTGTAAATCATGAGGCACGGGTTGCCCTTAATTGCATTTTTCGTTTATGTAATTGTATCAATTGCTTTATTTTAAAATGAAAATGCTTCTTTAGTTCTCTTAGAAAGGTCTGGGCATGTTAACCAATGCAGTCTGTGTAGGTCTTAATTTTGTTCTTCCTGGAATTGTTTGCAGGAATGCATGAAGTCTTGGCTCCACTCTTATATGTTCTCCATGTTGACGTGGAGTATCTTCTGGAAGTGAGAAAACTATATGAAGACTATTTCGCAGACAAGTTTGATGGTTTTTCCTTCCATGAAAATGACTTGACATACAAATTTGATTTTAAGAAATTTTCAGAGTCTATCGAAAATGGAAATGGATCTGATACAGGGAAAATCAGTAGTCTCAGCGATCTTGATCCTAAGATACAAGCTGTTGTCTTAATAAGTGATGCTTATGGAGCAGAAGGTGAACTTGGTGTCCTTTTATCTGAGAAGTTTATGGAACATGATGCTTATTGCATGTTTGATGCTATGATGAATGGGGCTGGTGGTGCTGTTTCTATGGCAGAATTTTTTTCCCCTTCACTTGTTAGTAGTTCGCATAGTGGTTTCCCCCCTGTAATCGAAGCATCCGCTACAATGTACCATTTACTTTCCATTGTTGATTCGTCTGTTCATAGTCACCTTGTTGAGTTAGGTGTTGAACCCCAGTACTTCGCACTTCGCTGGTTACGTGTTCTATTCGGTCGTGAATTTGTGCTAGAAGACCTTTTAATAATTTGGGATGAGATATTTGCTTGCGAAAATACTAAGTTGGGAAGATCAGCTGAAAACGATGCTGTGTGCAGCTGTGCAGTCCTTGATTCGTCCAGGGGAGCTTTCATCTCAGCTTTTGCCGTATCAATGATACTTCATTTGAGATCTTCATTGCTCGCCACTGAAAACGCCACTTCCTGTCTTCAGAGATTGCTGAATTTTCCAGATGATGTAAATCTTGAGAAACTCACAAGGAAGGCAAAATCCTTGCAGGCCCTGGCAATGGATGCTAGCAACTCAATTCCTTTGCTGACTCTTGCTGGACTGTATGATGGAAGTAAGTCGACAATTGTCAGAGGTCATAGCCTTTCATTAGATTCAAGTTCTCCAGGAACACCTCTAAGTGTGGTACCTGATAGCTACTGGGAAGAGAGATGGAGAGTTTTGCATAAGGAAGAAGAACGTAAGCAAGGTGGTGTTGAAAAACAAGTTTCAGACCACAAAAAAGGTTGGTCAGAGAGAGTGAGACTGCGGCTGTCTAGAACTGAATCCGAACCCTCCCCTTCTAAGGTTGGTGAGAGTAAAAAGAACCCTAAATCATCTGTTAGGAGAAGTTTGTTGGCAGATCTAGCTAGACAGCTTGGCTCGGATGAAGATACGGATAAATTAGTGTGTGATGAAGATTTGGACCCCAAGGATCCTGTTGAGATTAATGGACCTGATGGTGACTTTAACAATTTTACTTGCACATCTGAGCAGAGGTGTTTGAGCGGAAATGCTGCTAGCGAAGAAAATTCTTCCATTTTCTCAGATCCCCCAAGCCCTACAAGTCGGGCGAATGATCATGAAAATGGATCTGAAAGAAGTAGTGTAGGATCAAACTTTTCTGTCGATGAAAACTATTCAGATGCTCACAAGGCAGAATCATGTGTGACTAGTCCTGAGAACACACCACCTCCTCTTCCAGATAATCCTGTGGCTAGTCCTGAGAACTCACCACTTCCTATTTCAGATAATCCCGAGGATGTTTCATTAAGATCGGACCAGAGAGAGAATTCTGTGGCAAAATCAGTGACAGGTCTAAAGGAGCGGATGCTTCGATCAGGTAAATTTCAGTGGCTACTAAAATTTGGACGGCATCCTGGTGAGGGTACATCCGAGAAAGAAGTTGCCTCTGAAGCCACAAAAGTTAATAACGGTGGGAGTAGTCAGAACAAAATAGCTGACTTGTCAAGTGCTGATGGGTGTAACATCTCATCTGCGATTAGCAAAGGAGATACTGTAGACCAGAATCTTATGGTTACATTGCGGAATCTTGGCCAATCCATGCTTGAAAATATCCAGGTATCGTTTTGATCATGCCTTGGACAGTCTTTTCTATTCGATATATTTACTTTTGATAGAAACAACTAATGTGGACAATGGAGCTATGATTGCATTGAAAGTTAGACCAACTAAGATGCTTGCGATAGGCAATTGATTTGCAGACTTTGGGTAATTCCTTCTTAAATTAAAAACTTTACATTCTTGTAGTTGATTTATCTATGAAGTACAAATTGTACGAGTATATAATAGTTATGAGGCAAAATTTTTCGCTGTAGAACCTGTTGGTTTGAGGGGGGAAGCTTAACACGTGGTAGAATAAAACTAGCCAACCAAACGTATTAATCTTTGATAATCAGATGACACTAACAACAAACTTTCAAATTTTAAGTAGATAGAACATATACATGTATACATAATACAGATGCATGAAAAAGCATGCACAACTGCAGGAACCAAGTAATACAATCCTTTCTGGATTCAGTTCAGACATAACTTTTGTCGCGACAATTAGGCGCTCACTCATTTACCTGATTGCTGTGTAAAGTTCTCGTGTATCTGCACTTAGTTATTTGCCTGGAAATGGAATTCTTCCATTCTTTTGCGATTACTATTTCACTTGGTTCAATGCTCGAGCTCCTAATAACTTTCCATTTTGGCTTTTCGTAGGTTATTGAGTCAGTTTTCCAGCAAGATCGAGGTCATCAAGCAGGGGCTTTGGAGAATCTATCCAAGAATGCTCTTGTTGGCAGAGGACAAGTTACAGCTGTGGCAGCTCTCAAGGAGCTTCGAAAGATCAGCAATCTTCTATCTGAATTATGAGAACTGGAAAAATAATTTGATTTTGAAAATATGTATATACATATTGTAATTATCATTCTTTAGTTGCCAGAATAAATAATTTTTTTTTTTTAGCCTCGTATCGCGTTTTTTTTCCAGTTAATATTTAAATTTTGTCACGTATCAGAGATTTGAGTATGTAAATACAAGAGCTTTATTTATATATGTAAGGTATTTGTGATATTCACAAAGTCATAAGTACTTTCTATAGGGCATGCTATTAGTCTCTATTGTTATCTCGAAATTTTAATTTTATCGTTATTGTGTAAAGTTAGTCAATTTAGTCTCATTGTTTTAAAAGAGTCAAGTTAGTTTTCATCACCAAATACTCAGTTAATTTATACTGTAAATGTTTTCATCCTCAGATGTTCAGTTAATTAATACTGTAAATGTGTGGAAAATGTCTAAAAAGCTCTTATATAATTAACAAAATTACTAACATATTTTTTCAGAATATATCATATTCATACTTATTGTTTTACAAAATATTCAAATTAGTTTCAATTACACACGCAAAGTCGCACAGCCACGCGTATACACATCCGCACACAGCCACGCATATACACAAACATGCACATACACGCACATATAGGGTCAAAACCATTTTCGTTCCTGAGATTTACTCTAAAGATCAAATTGGTCCCTCAGGTTTATAAAAAGACTAAAAAGGTCCCTCTAGTTAACTTTTGTTAGCCAAATATTAATAGTCAAATGGTTGACTGAGTTAAAAGACCATTATAACCTTAGGTAACATATATTATAAAAGAAAATTACAATAAAAGTCTAAATCAGTCTAAAAAAAATATAATTCACATAATTCGTGTAGGAAAAAAAATAAAAACTAAAAAATATCAGTTCAAACATAAACAAATTAAAGTTAGTAATATATCGTTAAAAAATGAACAATCATGATTCATTCTCTTTTCTGGGCGGTACCCTCGCTGTTAATTATGTCGATGATGATTGTTCATTTTTTAACGATATATTACTGAATTTAATTTGTTTATGTTTGAATTGATATTTTTTAGTTTTAGTTTTATTTTTCCTGCACAAATGTTGTAAATTATGTTTTTTGAGACTGATTTAAACTTTTTTCGTAATTTTCTTTTATAATATATGTTACCTAAGGATATAATAGTCTTTTAACTTGGTCAACCCTTTGACTATTAACATTTGACTAATAAAAATTAATTGGAAGGACCAATTTGATCTTTAGAGCAAATCTCAGAGACTAAAATGGTTTTTGCCCCTCACATACATGTACCTATATATACATAGAAACGCACAATAGCACTTTGTGTGTGCATGTACGTGTCTGTGTATGTTTTTGTAATAGAGACTAAATTGAATATTTTGTGAAATAATAGAGATGAATAACAACGATTAAGTCTAATATTTTTTTTCCCTCAAAATTTTCCTTGAAACAGTAATCACGTGTGTTCTATTAAAATTAGCTCAGATGTTAACGATAAGAACGAAATTAATTTTTTTTTTTTAAATAATGAAAATTAAATTGAAAAACTAAACAATAAAAGACTAAATTAAAAATTCAAATAAAAAATAGGAATTATTTGTAAAATTTGTTCTTTTTCTGTACAACATTTCAGTGGACAAAATTGGGCATTGAATTCAAAGTCTCATATAAGTGGAAGCTGATTGATTTTTCCACTAAGTACTACTTTGTTGGGTTTACTTAAGAATGTGTGTCAATTGAAATCCACTACCAACATTTTCTGTTGATATATAATGATTATATACCCAACAATTTGGTGGGTTTACTTGAGAATATCAGTCCAGCGCACTGAAGCTTGAGCTGCTACAACCTTTGATTTGGCAACCCTGCCGCTAAATCAAACCAAACGAAAAAAAGTCTTATCCTATTAAGATAAGATCGGCCATACAAATTTGAGAATATCATTAATTCCTATTGAGGTCTTATTCTAACTCATTTTAACTCTTTCTCTGCTCCTCTTACGATGTACTAAAAATAAATAAATAAGACGCAGTCTCGAAAGTCAGACCCACAGAGAGAAATCTTTTGCAAAGATGCAGCAACAAGCATTAAATCATTACTCATCAGAATTATAAGTCATCATGTACTTCACAAACATAAAGGAAAACCCCTATTTTTATTTCCACTGTCTTTGGCTTTGCATGGCATTGTAATCTAATGTTGTATTTACAGTCTAATCTATGTTGTGAAAGCCTGGTAGAAGCGATGTGATGAAGCCAAAGACAATGAGTTGAATCTCCTTTACAATTCCCCACCAGCGATTGCCTCCAGGTTCCACCACCTGCTCATTGCCTACTTCCCTGTTTTCGTCCTCGACGGGCTGATTCTGATGCTCAACCCTAGGTTGTCCATCTGCCATGAAAACCATCAATCAGAGTTAAACGAGTTCCTCACCGTTAATGATTTCATTGCTTGTTATTAATATATCTAAGGCAATCTGAGAGTATAAGCATTACATGACAGACGTAAAAGACGCAAATTTTCATTCAGAAATCCATCCACGCCGAGAAATGTCATCAGCCTAATTTGGTGTGTTTGCAACCAGTGTTTCCCTTGTCCAGTGTATTAACTCCTTGCACAAGTTGGGAACTGACTCAAAATAAAGAAAAAGATTCCTCACTTTGGGTTTTTCTCTTTATGCGCCCTTTTTCTTTTTTCTTTTGGAGTCTTTCTATTTCAGGAAACATATTTGTTCTTATCGCAAGCATATCTTTAACTAGACAAATGAATTTGAGCATGCAGGTCTCTTTTCAGTTTTCTCATCTATACTTGTCTTTGATCTTTTGCCTATAAACCAATATGTGAAAATTATAGAATTATTAATGTAATTAAACGCTTCTGAATGGCCACCATCTTACTGTGGGACCTTAATGTGTGTCGGTATAGGAGAAAGACCTAATTGTTTTTGTTCTATGATTACTGAAAAAGTTCAAAACTCCCATTTGGGGAGGAGGGGGGCATCTTCGAGCATGGTGAAAGAGCACTGAACAAACGAGATGCATCACAGAATAGTTTTCAAACACTTTGGTGGGGATGGGGATGGCTCCCCTTTCCTGCACTAACCTCTGCCGGTGACAATAACATCGCTAGATCATCACAACTTCATCCGCTAGCACTGGCATCAAATCTCAAGCAAGTACCAATAACATTTTTACTTTGCTCCATACGCACGTAACAAAAACTTAGTACAGGTTTTTTCTTTTTATTTTTTTTTTAGAGCCTGAAATTGCAGGCCCCAATGCAGGCACCAGAGGATTACACGTTAAACCAGAACGAAAGTTTACGAAACCTAGACTAATGAGAAGAGCAGCTTAAGTCGGAGGGGCGTCTGTTGAAAGATAATATATTGCCCAAACAATCAACGCTTATTAAAACTTAGGTATAAAACTGCTAGTTGGTGAAAGATATATGCCTTCGGGTTGGATGACCAGACACAAACAACATATACGTACTATATCCAAGAATATGCGCACCAACGCAATGAAACTTCTATCAAGTACTATATTTTCCCCCTTAACCACTCCATTAGTTTGTAGTTTATGAGAATTGAGTGAGTGAACATACCTGCGCCAGCTGCATCTTCATTGCCTTGCCTCCCTCCAGCTGGATCAATATCTCCCTGAACAGCTGGCCTAGGTGGTCGGGGGGGTGCAGCTGCCCTCTGCATTCCTTGTGAAAGCCATCGTACTAATGGCGCAAGTGCTCCAGTTTGATATCTACATTACAAAATAGTAAAATGGAATTACCACTGATAGATAAACAGGCAAGAAACGTTGAACTAGGGAACCAAGCAGGATCAGTAACATGCAAAAAACTCAAAAGAGAAGATAAATAAATCAATTTACAGAAACCATCGCAATTTTCTTCCAGATAGAATGTATTGACGATTTTGCATATAGAATGGACATCTACCCATCAGGTGGAGGCAAAAAGATGAGAAACCAGATCAGAATTACTTACAGATAAATAACTGCAGCAAAAAACACTAGAAGAGCAAGCCTTTCTCTTGATCCATCTTGGTTAAACAAAAAAACTACTGCTGCTAGCTTTAGCATAAGCAATAAGTCAATGTGGAATGCAATTTGGAATCTCCTTACAACCACGTGTCTTTGGGGTGCAGGCAGCTGTTGTTGCTGTGGCTGTTGCTGACCTACTTGTCCCTGATCTTCATCTGCAGCTGCGGTTTCTGAAGAGCTGCGTGCACTGTTAATGGGCAGTTGCATGGGAGGTGTAAGCAAGGATCTTGAAAAGATCAAATAAATTCCGCAAAATGCATAGATTCCTGCATCTCTCTAGAGAAGTTTGCCTTTAGTTCAAAGCTCAGTTACAAATTAATTCATTTGGCTAAATCTCTAATTTTCAAGAAAAACTAATTGTTGAATCTTGTTGAAGTTAACATATCCTTTAGCCAGAGTCAAGATGACAGGAATTCAAAAAGGGGATAAGGATCCACTAGCTACTTTTGACAAAGAGTACAGGAGCTGCCTCCTTGGTTTCTCAAAGATTAGTTTTATATCTTCCTATGTTTAATTATCAGCCTCCAATCTTTTCTTCTAAATCCTATATGTCTCTCCACATTCTCTCTTCCAAGAGAAGGATGAGGAATGGGATCCGTGCTCTGGATTACGGCTAGCCTTTACCATGGAATGGACCTTCATACAGAGAAAATGCCTTTCGTGTGTTCAATATAATCAGTCCAAAAAAGCCACCTAATATAGCTTTCAATAACTATTCCTGCGCTTACCCTGCGGTGACACAGAACATAGAAAGGCTGGAGGAAAAGGAATACTTCAAAAAAAGGAAGATTCACTTATTAACCTGCAATCTATTACCTAACAACGCATCCCAGCCTAGATTGGCTTCCTAGCTATGAACTCACACTAGAACATTGAATGGACCTTCGGACAGAGATATATGCATTTGACATGTTGAATATGGTTCAGTTATAACTGGCCTTACTGAAGCAAAGTTCTTATTACATTAGAAAAGATTCATGCCTATGCTGTTCAACATGCATAGATGAACACTCTCACAAGTTACATGTGTAAAAATAAAAATCATTACAATAATGATCAACTAATTGGGCCAAGTCACCACGCATTTTTATTGGAACAATCAGTCTCCCATATGGCAAAGTACAAAGTGAATTAAAATTAAATGCATTATCTCTAAGTTACTAAACCACAGTTACCATTGGAATCTATACTTCTATGCTATATATAAACTCTTCTCCTGGCTAACACAAACAGCCAATGGGTTCAATCAAGAACTAAGAGAAGGTGGTAAGGAGACGTTTGCAAATCAAACAATGAAGAACATTATTAGATCCTAAAGCCA
Source organism: Ehretia macrophylla (assembly GCA_037974665.1). Taxonomy (NCBI): domain Eukaryota; kingdom Viridiplantae; phylum Streptophyta; class Magnoliopsida; order Boraginales; family Ehretiaceae; genus Ehretia; species Ehretia macrophylla. The sequence continues at coordinate 34,660,191 of CM075771.1, forward strand.
TGTCAATCAGGAAGATCGCTTACGTGGGTACATTATAAGTAAAAGGAATAAGCGTGTTTGGCGGAAATCCAGTAACTGGTCCTGTAAAAGGATGTACAGGAACAGCATAAAGACCACGTCCACGATTTATCTGTTCCAGGTCTTGTTGCAAAGGCGACAACCCAGGAACAAGCACAGGGTACATGACAGGAAATGTCTGAAAATCACCATTAGGTGAAGTAAATCCACCGAATGCAGGTACCTGTGGAAAGAGATGAGAAGAGATTACATGCTATAGCGGGTAACATGTCCAGGAAACATATCCAAATAGAATGAGTAAAATGCCAAAAAAAAAAAAAAAAACCTCTGGTGTTCGAATAAACCTTGCGGTGTCTTAATAAATCTAATAACCCTCTAGATTGCAGCTCATGGCCAAAGGCAGAATTTTGTTTCGACACATGCTTCTAAACCATAGGGGTGATTAAATTATTACGGTAAAACAACCATAATGTGCAACTTGAGCAAAACACGAGAAACTTTTTTGCCGTTACCCAAATAAAGGCTTAGCTAAACAATGGCTTGACAGAAATATATACATCCAAATATAGAAACTAAAAAACCATCAGCTCAAAGTAAACATCAAAAAGACTAAATTTTTAGATGAGCCCTCACAATTTTACAGAAAATACAACATAAAAATACAATTAAATAGCACATGTCCATCAGGAAATCAATGTAACCCAGAAAATATCAATATATATTGAGGTCATAAAGCTTAAAATATCGATTTTTTTTTCTTCTTTTTGGCAAGTTAAAAGACCCCAAAGTAGATTTCACCCTTCCCGGATCATAGCAGGAGTTTCATGCAACGGACTGTTCAATTAGACAAATCAATTGAAAAGTTTATATGGAATTTAGAGAAAATTGGAAAAAATGCGAATCTGGGTCTGTTTTGTGTTGGTGTGTTGTGGTGGATTTTGACAAGAAGAATGGTCCGAGGCGGCCTGCCTTGGTTGTTCTTCCGCCATTGAAAAGCGCTCTTTTTCTTCTGCAATGATGCAGATCTAAGAAATTTCTTTTTTTTTTTTTTTAAATTCTCAACTTATCGTTTGTTATTAATCAGTAATAAAAGAAGATTTTAGTTTTTTCTTTGGGGGTTGAATATTGGTTTTTTTGTTGTTGTTGTTCATTACGTGTTATTTTCTTGTTGACCCAATGAGATTTTGCCACGTATATGACTAGTAAATCTTGCTTCTTTAGTCTCAGTTTTTTTTTTTACCAATTATAAAAGATACCTTTATGCTTAAAAAATTATATGTATGCCTCCCTCTTTTTTTTTTTTGGTTTCAAAATTTATACCTCCCTCTTAGCTTTCACCTCCATTATTTATTCTCTATCCCATCTAACAAATTCACCACCCCTTCTTGTGACACTTTTATCATTATTATTTCTTCCTCATTCCAACACTTTCACCATTTCCTCCCTCTTTACCTGACTCTTGCCTTTAGATGAACTCTAATTGTCTCTCTATTTTTTTTTTTTTTTTATAATAAAGAGTTAAATTAGTGATTATTTACTTTTATAAACTCAATAATTATCAGATTAATATAATTTAAGTTGTTAAATTTTATTATTATTATTTTTTCAACACTTATTATGGAGAAAGTACTTGACAAAAAAAAAAAAACTTTTAATTCTCATTTGCGCCATAACGTTTGTTTGAAAAGAGCTTGATTTAAAAAAAAAAAAGAAGCAGCAAGCTATTTTTCACTCGCAAAAGCATCAAAATGGCTAGCTCACATATTTGGCAAACTTGATAACTAACTCTCTACTTTGACTAAAAAGCCCAAGTAGATAGTATTATTGGAAATGCTCTTATAGTAGACCATTATCCACTTTATTGCAAGTATTTTGGCACTTTTTAAACCAAGTTGTGGTGCTTTATTGGGAGTTAACAATGTTGATAAGTGGTGACTTATTGATTGAATTGTTGTTAGGAGTAAAATATTGTATTTTGGTGGTTGAACTAGTTCTTTAAATGAAGACATAAGCATTTTGATCAAGAAATCTTTTAATTTCTATAAGATGAAGTTTTAAAACTCGCTAAACTATTGTTTTAGTCAAACTCCGGCCATTGAAAAAGATATTAATGTAGGATTGTTTATGATATGTTAAATTATAAGGACACCTTTTGTAATTATCATAAATGCAGCTTTTACCACTAACCACTTCGCTATTAAAAATGATGCTAAAGTAATTTATAAGGCTATCACTTGCTCTAGTTATACCCAAAATTTGCACCTAACTTAACAAAATATTAAGGTTGTCATGAGTAAGTCAGTTTGAAAAACCGAACACCCGGAAATTTTCAGACCCCTCCAGTAGGCTAAATGGTCTACAGATAATTAGGTATTTGCTTATGTATTTAGCGATTTTCACCTTGACCCATGTAATATTGCCAAGGCCATCAATATAAATAAGCACAGAGTAGAAGGGGTGAGACATCACACACGACGATTGTTTAATAAACCGGCTTTGCCTCGCTTATATATTAAAAACATATAAAATAGAATAACTAAAAAGTGAGAGAGAGAGAGAGAAAGAGAGATGGGGGAAGGAAAGCAATTACTTGGATGAAAACCAAAAATGCCGAATTAATTCAGCTTATTAGTTTCAACACACAGGAGCCTTTCTTTTAACTTCAAATGCTAATTTGAACAACATTCTTTTCTGGGTGGGTGCTAATTTAAACAACATAAACACAAGGTCATAGATCATCTTTCTGGGTAGATGAGACCAGAGCTGGTAGATTGAAGAGAAGGCTCCCAGACTTCCGGCGATCCATCCATCTGTACAAACCAACTGATATGCTCACGTGTGTGTCTCTTGTAACAAGCCTCCTCCTTTTGGCTTCCCCAGGTTTAAGATATATACAATAGCGAGCGAGCCTGCATATTCCAATCAATAGAACATCAAAATGAAGGTAAAAGGTTTCACGCTACTCATTTGCCGAATAAGACCCAGAGAAAAGATACTTTCCAGGATGTGTTCAGGTAATATATGAGTGTAATAGAACAAATAAGGATTCAATGCTTTTATAGGGTGAAAACAAAAACAAGAATGTAGAAATTTGAATCAACAGAGAAGATATTCTCTTCTCATTAGCAAGATTAGACAGAGATGCTAAAATCAATAGATATGATTGTAATATTCAACAGAAATGATATTTCTCTTTTCATTAGCAAAGCTAGATGGAGAAGCTAAAATTAATAAATAGGATGCAGTATTCAGCGGCACTATACATGGCATTCGAAGGGGAGCCTTGGTGCAATGATCAGGCTATTCCCATGTGACGTGGAGGTCACGGTTCGAGCCGTGGAAAGAGCCTCTTGCAAGGCTGTACCCTATAGACTCCAAAGTGGGTCCAAACTTGTGCAACAGGCAGCCCTTTATGACTGCAGTATTCATGGGGCTGGACAACTGCAATATCAAAAAATATAGTCCAACTCTAATTTCTAAACTGTGAATCAAATGTGTCCGTTGAACCACATATCAATGAGCAAATATCTAGCTATAATGACAGTAAATTTCTGACACTAGACAGCCTACAATAGCAACATGGGTGACTCACCATCAATACCAGTTCTGTCGACATGTCTTTCACCCTTCCTCATTCTCACTACTAGACTCAACTGCCGAGTTATCACAAATCTTCACCTCAACTTCCAGCTCCATCGGAACTGGATGAGAGGGCGCAGTACCTGCAACTCAGAAAGGTCCATCAAAATTAGACACCGTCATATGCATTATTTCATAATTGTTCCTACAATCCCAGCTACTGACAATTTCAGTGCATCAGAATCCGAAAATTTACAGGATAAAAAATAGAATAAACTTATCCTTGTTTATTATTTCGACCCAATTAATGACTTCAGGAATTGGTCATTTATTTAGTGAGAGGTCAAAATTATCTTGCATATGTTCATTATCAGAACGAAATTCGAGTAGAGAGGCTAGAGCTATCTTGCATTTGTCCATTGTCACAATAAAATCTTCTATCCATGGCGGCGGCCTTTCCCGAATTGTGTCTAATTTCTACTTTAATCTTCATTCTAACACCCATGATTTCAACAGTCTTTTAGCCAAATACAGTCTAACCCCAAATAATAACCCCGATTTACTACTTAAACCCACAACATTAAATTATATAATCTAACCCCAAATAATAAACCCGAGTTACTACTTAAACTCGCGATATTAAATTATAATCCCACACACAGCCCACATAATAAACTCGAGCTATTATTTAAACTCATGACATTAAATTATAATCCGCAATAGTATCACGTATTATATCACAGTTACAGAATTGCACAAATCAAAAAATAAATAAATAAACAATTTCATAACTCATCAAAATTATAAACCCTAAAATATAATTTAACCTCGCTAACCTTCAATAAAATAAGAAGAGGAAGGCCAACGACGATTCGACCCAAACGACAACGTCTCATCCAGCGTCAGCCGGCGAGGACGAGGCGGAGTCCGCGGCGCGGCGGCCGACAATTTCTCAACGACCTCGATGAACTTAGTTGGATGTGATGATGCATCGGCGTTGGTAGGTGGGACCCAGTAGGAGTAACCGGGGAGGAAAGGAAGCCAATCGGGGGCGGCACGTCTGGCGATGATGTTCTGAATTACTTCCTCTAGCTTACGGATCCCGCCGGCGCCGCTGATGACGCCGTCACCATCGGTGGTGGATGAGGAGTCGAGGTCCAATTCGATTAATTGGGCCTGGTGGGCCTTACCGGACCGGTGGCGTTGGGTTAGTATATGAGGAGAGATTGAGATTGAGATTGTTGGGTTGCGGGCTATTAGGCCTTGAGTAAAGATCCGACCCATTGCCATTGCCATTGTGAACAAGAAATGTTCAGAGAGAGAGAGAGAGAGAGGAGAGAGAGGAGAGAGCGAGAGAAATGGGTAGGTAATTCTAGAGGGGGGTCGAATATGTAAAAGTAAATTGGATGGGGTACAGAATAGTTGACCGTGATATTTCTTTTCGTGACGAAAAATTCACTCCATACACGCGACTGAAACTAATAAATACCTCAGATCGAGCTATTGTAATCCCGAATCTAATTGTCCTCTTAATTCACACTCCGATGTTAAGTCAGACAATGGGATGTCAATGTACTCGTCGAAAAAATTTAATGTCTTATGGTAATGTCTAATTCAATTTATACATTATAGACTGATTAAGGTAAATATAGTTTTTAGATTAATTAAAAAAAAAAAATCACTCTATGTTCATTCATATTAAATTTATCTTAAATTTATAAATTTTATTGTCGTGACACGCCTTTGTACTTTATTTTAAAATTAAAAACTTATAATGTAGTGACACCTATATTTATTATTTATTAATTAAAAAACATAAGTTTAGACTCAAAATGTTCTAAACTAAAAGAAAAAAGAAATAGAATACTAGACTTTGGATTACAACACCTTTGCTAACCAATTCTTAAGGACTTGTGGACTATGATATTATTCTACTCACACTGGTCAATATAGCTTGACAATTCAAAAAAAAAAAATGGTCAATATGTGAAAGCATACAACTATTTTTTTTTTGGTCAAAGAAAGCATACAACTATTAATTAATTATTCTCGAGAAACATAAATTTTTTTGTTCGTGTTAAACTGAACTACATTTGATGCTTTGTTTTTATTTATTTATTTCTTTCTTTCTTTCTAAAAAGTGGAGTTGCATTTGATGCCAATAGTTACATTAGCCAATGTCCAGGGAATTTTTTATTATCTGAGCATCTGATTCAACAATAACTTTTTTGAAACCAATAGGTGTGTGTGTGTAAGGGATTTGGCAAGAGAATCCGAAGGCATTCCCATTGATCAAGTTACCCAAACTATCCCTACAAATGACTTGCAATGCTTCTTGTATAATTCTCGTGACCGGAGTGTACACTTAATTAGTTTGATCTTTTAGATAAAAGATGCATCACAATTAAAATTGATCACAAAAGAATAAGCAAAGTTATCATTTTTTGTTTTATGCATCCGTTGTATAATGACGTGGCGGTGCAGTACGTTGATGTTGTTTTTGCGCCAACAAGATATGCACGTACTCATCTCTAGGAACCAAGAAGATCATAGCTGCTCATAAAGAATAAAAGAATACAATCGAATTGAATTCATAGAGTAAAGAAGGACCTCTATAGCAATGTCTGATTTCTGAGTGATGGCGCGGAACTTTGTGGATAGGCAAATGGATCTCCGAAGGGGTTTGAATACGCCATATGTGACATCTGCGGTTGAGAGTTTTGAGCTGGATATTGATGGGGTACCATCATCATATTATGTGGTTGCTGCTGTTGCAGCATCATTTGCTGTCGTTGCAGCATCATTTGCTGTTGTTGTAGCATCATGTGGTGTTGCAGCATTATTTGCTGTTGTTGTTGCTGCTGAGTCATCGAGGCCATCTGAACATTAGATGGAGGTGCTGTGTTGTTGGACATTGCAAAGGGATCCCATTGATTGAACGGATTTAGCGCAGTCATTTCGTATCCAGATGGTGTATCGTAACCTGCATTCTGCAGTTGTAACTGTCTCCTAGCAGCTTCATCTTCATACAAGCTATTGAGTAATAGCTTGTCGAAACCACCAGCCTGAAACAGAGGACAAGAATGCATGAGTTCTACTGCATAAAGGTACGGAACCTTGTCTAGCAGTGCACAAAAACAGCATATTACAGATAAGAGATTAGTACCACTGAGGTGGATCGTTGTATCAATGACAGGAGAAACAAAATGAAACTTTTGATGGAGCACACCAAAGACGCTTTGTGTCAATTTATGGAGAACAGCAATTAGGGGAACAAGATAAGCAGAGCATCATAAGCTAATATGAAGCCAATTGCGTGGCAGAGGCGGGTTTGATGGTTGCATGTCTAAGATGTGAAAAGAGAAGACGAGACAGAGAAGAAAGAGAAGTCATAGGATTAGGCCAACATATCATGAACATACACAAAACTATTGATCTACGGCACTTCCTCATCCTTCACCTGAGGATGAAACATATTCTACTGAGACAGTATGTTTCATAAGATAGATCAAAACCAGCACTCTTAAAGGGAACTTTCATGCAGTACAGTTAGAGGATTAAGAACAAACCAAATTTCTTTCTGCCACTTGGCTATAATTGTTGTTGCTCGATGCAGCAACTAGTGCCAGCTCCCACCCTGAAGTTTTTCCGATTTCATCCAATTGGTAGTTGTTTGATGGATCATTACCTGCATCATATTAAATCATATTGAACCAAATAATAAGTTGGTATATTCACATTGAGAATGTCAAAGAAGGATTTATGTAACCCAAGCAGATAGTCATAGTTTGAATAGCCTTTTGCTAAGTTATTATGACAGAACACGACATGAACCAAATATATAAAGATCACAATCTGAACAGACAGATTCTCACTCGTTGATCTAAAGCCATGAATAAACTTGGTCAGGATCTATTAAAATATTCTGCAGAGACCATGCCACTCACCTGGTTGGCTAATAGCAAGAGCCAATGCATTGCTTTCCCCTAGTTCTTGGGCTTTTGGATTTACTTCATTTAAACCCTGCAAAAATTATGTCGTTAAAGTATAAGCCCGAATTACCCATAAAAAGATAATCAAATGAGAAAATGCATATAGTGTTTCTAAGCTTACTAGTAGATCTGTAGGTTCTTCAGTTGATATCAGTGGTGGAACTTCATCCTTATTCTTAAGCTCAACTTCCTTTTGCACATCAACCTGTTCTCCTTTAGTTTCGGGTTCTTTAACTTGTTTCTCACTTTTTTCGGGTGTAGGATCTTCTGGTTTCTGAGGTTCTTGTTCTGTCTTCCTATACTCCTATTAGTGAAAAGGATGAAGAGAACAAGCATAAGCACAAAATACAACAATGCAAAAGGCTAAGATGATAAACTAATATGACCTCCAGTAAAAGAAACATACAGCTAATTAAATCATTCTTGAAGAAATAAACAAGTCTGAGTTTCTGAATATTCAATCAAGGCTAAATGCAACGCGTATTTCTAACATTTGGGAAATCCTTGAATTTGAGTGCCGTAAAAAATTTAGAATCATTCTCGAAGAAAACCTTAGACACAAATAAATGAACTAAACGTATAAAAGAAAGGGGGAGAAGAATAGCATCCAATGATGAATTCTGCAGTAAGTTGTCATTTCATTATATAAAACGCTTAGACTCGTGTTCTGGTTACATGTCATTCTCATAATGCGGAAAACCCCAATAATTGACTGATCACTGTCAATTTTGAGCTTTAGGATTTAATGGTTCATGGATTCAAAATGTCTAGATATGATCCTGATTGTCTTACGGAAAAAGAGCTCCGAATTACTGCCAATGCCACTTGACCACAGTGATATAACGGTAAATATATTTGCGGGCTTTGAGAACATTCTAGGTTAGTTGTGACTGCTGTAAGTCTTCACAGATCTTATTATTAGGTTGAAGAGCATATAACCCAAAATAAGTTCGATAGGAGAAAGGATTCCTTAATTAGAATTATATACAAGTAATGTTATTGAACGTAGCTGAGAGTCCAAGTGCAGCATGATGCAAATTTTTCGTGAAGAAATGCAAAGAATGAAGAACAATAATCTTGAATAAGAGCATAAGGAGAACAAAACATGACAGTGTTCTACTTCCAGTTCATAGAACTAGGAGTCGTTTAGCACCATAAAAGGGATATATATATTAGGAATCAAATAGGAACATCATAATACTTCCTTATTAAGTCAAATGCAAGTTAGCAAGTATATCAACTTTGTTGACCCAAAGCATTAACTACAGGATGTTTCACAAAGCCTCGTTTTCATTGTCAACAGACTTGAAGAGCATATGCTTAAGTAGTGTCTCTTCAATCTTATCCGGTACCATGGTGAGCAACGTAATATATACCAATATGTACAAAACACAAAAGCATGTCACAATAAATTTCAACATAACAATATGAAACCACTGTGCGGCAGGTTACTCATGATGTAGTAGCATTAAATTCACAGAGAACTGGAAATCGTGTATATGCTTAAAACAAATATTGTAAAGTGACGTTATTTTTTCACCAGTCTCCTGTTTGATGCAGAGCTTCTCTGAGGTGCTTCCCTTATGTACTCCTCCATATCTGCAATAAGTGAAAAGGGTGGCTGCAGACACAGCATTACACACTCGTAAAAATCATTTATCATTGTGACATAAATAAGTTTGACACTAAGTATGAAAACCAAACCTGTCTCAGTGTTGGAAAATGAAATGTCCGCGCAAGGTCCAAACCTCTGCAGAAGTCATAAAAATTAGCCAGACTTTCAGCCTACAGAGATGGGAAAGAGAAAAAAAGGATGTTCGGATTAGCCCTGAGTTCTACGAGATGGGACATTTAGATATCTTACTAACAAGGAAAGAACTTGTAGGTGTATACCTGTTGCCCAGCTCTTCTGTATATATCGAGAGTGTTGACTGCATCATGTTTGGACATATCAAAAAACTGAAGGAAGTGAAGCAATTAGCATAAAGTAAAAATCTTAATGCAGAGAAGATCCCGAAAAAGAACAGGAGGCAATCATACCAAATCAACAAGATTAATAATCCCGTCATTGATGGCACAATAAATTTTGAAGCTTTCTTTCAACACCTACAATTAATTTTATTAACCCACAAATAGTGATTCCAGATCACTGAACGATCAAAATAAAAATGGAAAAGATAATCAATTTTAGACGATGAAATTAGTGCAATAAACGTTGATAATCACTTTTAACAAGTAAATTACCAAAGACAAAAATAGCAAACTGCCTTCAATTACCAAAAACATCAGTTTGGCCTTCAGGAATGATCAATCCTTAGCCGAATCCATCAAAGTATTCGGATTTGTTTGGTAGACACTTAAATTTGGTAGTCATTTCAACTCTACTTCACTATTGAACAATATTCCCAACTTATTTTTGCCCTGATTTGACAGCCCCAGAGGAAGTTCAGCGACACATTTCATCTAAAGTAAATGGGTGATAATGGCGAGACTTCAACCAATAAACCTTTATGGCAACAGGGCTCTGATACCATGTGAAGTGGCTACTTTTTCTAAAAGCTTAAATTGCGAGAGTATATACTTAACTAATTTGATGTCTCCAATAGAACTCACCAAAAAGTTATTCTTGAAATGTGATTAATATACCCACCCAGATGCTAGTTAAAGTACTTGTATATAGCCTTCCTATTTCAGGTTCAGCTACGTGATTTCACATATTCTACAATACCCAATATCCATGTATAGGTTTAATCAAAAGGAAAAAAAAAAAAAATACTAAACCGGTGTAGAAAATAACAAAATTTCCACCGCAGATGAAGAGATGTTACGTGCATACCAGAGCCAAGGCATATTGGATGAGAGAGTTGTGGCAAGCTGCTCCTTCTGGCTGCAAAGGTTTTAAGAGATTAGGTTGCCTATAGAGAGAGCAGAAAAGTTACTCATAATACAAGCTACAAGCAACCCTGAAGCTGCATCCATGAGCAGCCACTAAAATTATAACCGCCATCACCTGGCAATGAATTAGGGAGTACAGAAGGCGCTGCAATGCAGGAAGATGCACTAATAGTTCTTTCATACTCAGGATCCTCGTTCTGTGATGCATCTAATGTGAGAAAAAAGTATCTATATCATCTTATGCTCATTATGTCAGAACATATCGCGGAAGATTTTAAGGTGCACAAAACAAATACCTTGGATTCATCAGCCGACATTTTGATCATCTGTTCTGACTCAATGTCATATTTTAAGGTCCTAAAGCACTTGAGTCTTTCTTCCAGGAACACTGCATATGTTCGAACCCAAGCGGAGCAAACCCAAGCTGCAAAGAACTATCTCTATGTAAGAAAAACTGCTCTATTGCAAGTCCGGAAGCTTTTGGGATATGTTTACTTCTTTCCTCAAAGGAAGAAAATGAAGAGAAAAATGCAAAATCTAGCCAAACAATTTACCAAGCTTGCTCGAGTCATCCTTGAAATTAGATATTTGGAACATATGTTCTCTGTGTAAATAGTTCAATAACTCCTCTCTGAAGGTAGGATCACCCTCTCTCAATGTCCTATGAATCACTATCAACGTCTTTATGGCAACCTGAATATAATTTTTAGCAACAGAAAATTAAACAATCCAAGTTTTCTGATTAATCGCAGTTTCAGATATCTGCACAAATGACATAACAGTTGTATAAGTTCAAGATTTCCCCTTTGATATTAATATTTGAAGTTTCTGACCAATTGCATTACTATATCTATACACAAAGAACATAACCGTTAAATAGGTCCAGAGGTCCCTTCTGGTATTAGTATTTGAATTTACCAACTACGGTCATATCCTTTTACTTCACTGGTTCTTGATAAATGAAGCTAGCCCTGACAGAACTTCGAACAAGATTAAGTAGCCACAAAGTTCTGAACTTCTAGAAATGCGAAGGGGCCCCTAATTGCAAACAATTGATCTCTAGTTGTATTTAAGACGCAACTTCAAGCACAACTCGCATACCAAAATATGTTCACAAAGGATGCCATTTAGGCACCTGCAATTCATAATACACTTGTGTAGATTTCATAAAACATTGATAAAATTAGAGGTTTGCACATAGGAGAATATTCTAATCTTTCGCTTTCTCTTTAACTGGAGAAAGTGTTGAAGTTATTATACTGATTAGGAACAAACTGGCATGTATTCTAACCGAACAGCACTTAGTGGCCACGTTAGATCCAATACGTACACATCAGTAAGCAAAAACGATTAAGCAAGCATTAGAAGGAACAAAATGAAACAGAACAATTACTCTCAAGGCCAAGAAATGAGTAGAGAAAATTTACAATCCAGTTTCTTGTCTTTGCCAATCTCCTAGAAAGTGCATGGATGCAGTAGGCAACGTCAGCTCTCGGGCGTGATGAGGATGTCGCAAGGAAAATCTCTAGAAAAAGAGACGGAAACGACATCAATGAGAATTCCAAAACTTCAAAGGCCACACATTTTACACTTGAAAGCAAAATGTACTCGCAATCTTAACAGATACTCCGGCCATAGTCCGATTGCATATATCTTTGCTCTGTGAAAGTGAGGGTGGGGAGGGGAGGGGGGTGGGGAAGGGTAAAACGAAACACAGATGGATGAATCACAAAGCCATAATAAAAACTCAAATTAATAATGCATATGTACCATATAAACATTTTTTCTTTTGAAATCTATGAGTATTTGGGCTTGTCCAACTAATGGCACTGAAGTTAATAATCGGGTAAACCTCCCGTGGCCTTCAAAAGACTCGAACTGACAGCCTCTGGGGAGCACACCCTAGTGTACCATATAACCATTAACATATAAAAAGGGCATAATTGAACATGTATAGATGCCTCAAAATCAAAATAGGAAGACTCACTTCTAACATGCCTTCCTTTTGGAGGACTTTCAACATGATTGGTGGCTTTGACAATTGCAATATCCAAATCCTTCCATCAAAATCAAACAAAACAAAAACAAGAAAATTATCCCATCAGCAAAATTCAAATATTATCATGATTGAAAAAGCTAAAATCACAACAGAACCTTGAAGAATGAATAGTTAATGCATGTAAATTTATTAGTATATAACAAGGTTGTCACATATGTAGAGACCTTAAATTCGCTGTTGACCTTGGCTAGGCCAACCTTGGTTGAGTCCTTAAGAGCCCCATAAGCCCTTCTGAGGCTCTCCATTTACGTGCAGCCTATTATTAGCTTTGGCGAAATGGCAAAACAATTTTTCCTCTGATCAAAAAGAGGAGAAAACCAGGATTTCGGGTGGTTCACATATATCGAGAAGCCAACAAGTACACGGACTGAATTGCTATTCATAGCCTTAGCAAGCCTTTGGCATGCATGACACCGGGACCGTTATGTGCTCTCTGGGAAGGAAAAAAAAAAAGGAGTGAGACATTCTTAGAATAGTTGTATTATAGATTTTTTAAGACTTTTGCCTCCTTTGTAATCAAAAAAAAAAAATGAAGAAGAAGAAGGAGATAGATAAGGGAGATAGAAGAAGATTGATAGGGTTGATAAATTCTTCCTCTCCAGGTAATCTATGTCCCTCTGCTTCCAATAAGATAAAATAGCCCCTCTCTCTTTTCTTTCTTATATTTTTATCATGCCATGCGAGTTATAGTTATGAGTTCGAATCGTAAAAATCTTTGTCACGAGTTTGAATCTGAAAATCTTTATCAAGAGTTCGAATTGTAAAAATCTTTTATCATGGTGCAACTATTTTTTAAATTCCGTATATAACTAGAGCTTTGTGTATCTAGGTTCTTAGTTTATGAGGATTTTCTGGTCGTTTGGTAGTTATTGGAAGTTTTTTTTTGGCAGTTATTGGAAGTTAGTACGCTGATCATTTGATCTTACGTTAGCATGAAAAGGTATTCTTTTTGGTTTTGTTCATGTGATTAGAAATTGCACAAATAGTAAATAATGTTTACATTTTTATATTTATTTTTTTATAAGTGATGTTTTTGGTCCCGAATATTTATACTTTTTGTCAATTTTATCTTTATTATTATAAAAGTGACGCGTTTAGTCTTTAATATTTGCAAAAAAAATCAATTTAATTTCTAATGTTTTAACCTTTTGTCAATATAGTCTCCAAAATTTCATGTGCAAATCACACTAGAGCGACTAAATTGAAACTTTTAACAAATTTGGGAGACTAAGTGCGTTATTTTTGAAACAATGAAGACTAAATTAAAAGAAAGTGTAAACATTGGGTATTAGATTAAAATGTTTTGCCATTTTTAAAAACTAAACCCACCACTTTTAGAATAATAAAAATGAAATTTAAATAAACAATATAAATACGGACTATTTGTGAAATACATACTTTCTATAACGAGAAGCATCAAGAAGGTTATTGACTACTCCTCGAGCCTAAATTTCAATACGACTTTCCTTGCCAATTTCAAATTCTTTTTATAAAACATAAAACGCTCTCAGTTTCAAAAATCCAAAAAATTTAAAAATAAAATAAAGATATAAATCATCTATCTCCTAAATGGCAAAGCAATAATATACAGTGATGTAGTGCTAGCCCGCAAAGATGCCTAGCTTTTTTTTTAGCAGGTTCAAACTCTTCGGTTCAAGACACTTTTCTTTTAAACCATATTAAGAATATTATTTAAAACGATAGTTGTTAATACTGATACGTGTTTGACGACGTCAAAGGTAACAAATGAAAAAAGATGACGTGGAGGTTCAATGATGTCAAATAAATACGGTGGTTGAATGCTATCAAATTATGTAAAATCATGAAAAAATAAAATGTAAAATCTTATAAAAGGGTGTGATCTTTAGCCAAAAGGCAAAGAAATTCAGGCATTGCACGTTATTGTCAATAGGAACTGTGCCCCCACGACCCCTCAATATAGTTTAAAATATCTCGGTATTTTTAGGTTGTAAATCCATTTAATCTGATCTTCAAAATAATCTTTGCTCAAGTAATTTTGGTCTCTAAAACCATCTTAAATATTAATTCCCCGGACAAAACATCCTGGATCGGACCCTACACGTACAAGTCTAATAAAACGGAACATGTTTAACATTTCACTTAAAAGAGCACCATAGTCCATGTTTTACAAAGATGTGCATTATTGTAATTCTCAGTGTTTGAATATATTTCAGAGTCAAAGAATGCTACCAAGACTTTCTATTTGTCTACAGTTTACTATTTTTGATTATGTCAACTGCCAAACCTTCAGTTTCGGAAATTTCTGACAATAGACATGTAGGTAATTAATTGCCTCAGGTCGATCTAACACGAAACACTCATAAACCAAACTAAGCATTATTTCACTAAGTAGGGGAAAAACCTCATACGAAAAATAAAATAAAATAAAATTGAAAAGACAGATACAAACCCCAAGGAGAAAACAAGCTAAAACACCTCACAGGCCAAGAGCTCAATCATTTCAGCTTTGTACTTTGTATTCTGGTACTTCAATACAGGAACAAATATTAGGCCATTGTGATAGTAAACATCCTACTAAGTAGAAACTTTTGTCTTCTATCTTTGGACATACAAACTTACACGATTGTCGCAATGACGGTGTGTGTTTTTCTCATACCTCCGTAACTGGCTTGGTGCGATCCAATTTGCGTCTTTTGGCAGCCAGCCGAGGCCTCAACTGCATAGAATGTGAAGAGTTAGTTTCCAACATCGATCGTATCAGAGTCGGTTTTTCAGCAAGTAATTTAATATCACCGAGAATCTTAGTTAACGAGTCAATTAGACTATCCCTAATACTAGGAGATTTACCAAAAGATCCTATCCCATCAAGTAATAGAAATAAAGGGCTTCAAGTCGTGGAAACAAGGTCTTGATTTGCAAAATAAGGCTGTGGGCGTAATGCACTAGATTTGCCCTTATCTCTTGCCTAAGACAAATGTTGAAGATGGATAGAATCTAATGTCACCAATCCAAATATGACAACCGGTTCTTCAATTTTGCGGACAGTCACAACCACGGAAAAAAAGATACCGAGACACAAGTTGAGACCATATGTGTTTCTGCATTCTACTTAAGGGTTCATATCTCCTAAATTGAAAATATAGCATTGCTAACCCAGATGATTTTAATAAAATATGAAGACACTTCATTGCCTATGAGTAAAAACTCAAAATGCAAAGACGATAATGTTAGAATCTTGACAACACAAACATGTATAAGTTTCACATGTAATCAGTCAATGTGTAGCTATCATCAGAGAGTAGCGTAGCTTGATGAATTATACTTGGTCTCATTATAATCTCATTGATGGTGTCGTGGAGGTAGGACTCTGCTTATTAAATTTTATCTCGTTTAAAGAGAAAAAGAAAGAAGAAAGAAAGATGGTTTTCCAAAACTTTGGAAGTCAAGGGTGTCGTTTGTGTGTATGCATATATAAGACTAAGACTATCCTTTAAGATGGCACCACCTAAAGATTTATATATATCTCTTTCACCTTTAACAGAAGTATCAAGTAATAACAATCAAAGATAAGTCACAAAAATTAGCTAAAACTCACAAGAGCCTTGACCTCAAACCAAATTGACTATGAAATCAGAAAACCCTGAAATAAGATGTTTATGACGTACCATCTCGATATACTTCAATTGCTTTATAACTTCATCTGTATCTAGCTCCTGAAACCCATAAATGCAATTATATCAAAGAGCAGTAGTAAGACAACTAATAGTGTCTTCATAGTGTAGAAGAATCTATTGTGAAAACATACTAACCGAGATAACATTCCAAACTGATGTACTAAGAACCGGTAATAACTCCTTTATTTGACAGTCACATTATTTAAAAACATGCTACAGACATATAAATTGGAACTCTGGAACACCAAATGGAATAATACAAGTCCTACTGATTGTATTTGTACGATAACTGTATGAAACACTCGGGATAACAGAAATGGCCAATCTTAAGCAATATCAGAAGCACAAATGCAACATCATGACCTCACCCTATCCCACAAAACGAAAGAGAATCCCACATAATAACTAGGTCCAACATGCAAGCTAGCCCTTCTAAATTATTGCAAATCCATGATGGCCTAATCTAGTAACTTTTTGGTAAACAAGAAAGGCTGATGTGGTTTGAGACACTGAGAAAATGATGATTGCCTTCTGATAAGAGTTGGACTTACTCCAGCACCACAAGCAAAATTTGAGAAATATGTCCTCTATGAGTCAGTCAGATTTTCATCCGGAAAATTAACTAGAACTTATGTATATAAATATCAACCCCGGCCCCCCACAAATAAAAAATAAAAAAATTACAAAGTAAGAACTAGAATTAAGCCACCAAGATGCGTGATCACCAAAATCTGGAATATGAAAATGTAGTAATACTATAAATGAGACAAATTGCAGCCACTATGATGTAAGGCCTGAGCACTAAAAAACCAGAGAGAATATGTGCAACTCAACCAGCTAATAAAAATTGATCACTCAGCCAAAATTTACAAAATTCGATGGGAGTAAAACACACCTGCAGGACAGCACAATCGGCATGATATGGATCCCAAAGGATACAGCGGAAACACTCCCAATTATCAGTTTGGACTTCAAATAGTGGGGCCCTGTAGTACCAACACATTCAATTAGATTAGCATCTTGAACATATCAATACAATATACAACAGAGGAATAAAAACAAATATTGCAGCGCAAAGTGAAGATAGACACACAAGGTTTAAAGTTTAACTTTATATAGACAGTTTCTTCCAGTCAAAAGGCCGGCAATTCTTACCACCAAATGCACTATAAAAAGGAAATCGGCAGCTAGTATTCAAGAAATCTTTTCTCTTCCATGTGACAACCAGAAAAACATATCATTTCTAGAAGAAGGGCATCGACCAAACATCTTCAGACAATGAAACAGCAAATGGCACAGTTTCTTAGCCTTCTTTGTAATTGCAGGGAATCTGCACTTTAACAATCTCCTAAATCAGCACAGACCGCTAAAGTTTCATTTATTTGCGCCAAGAAAAAGCTTCCAAATTACCCTCCAGACTGAATCCATCGAAGATGATCACACAAGAAAAATGATGATAAATAAAGTACTTCAGTCAATGCCTGAGAGATGCAATCAGCACTTGCATACACTATCGAACTTCCTACCATTCGTATTACCTATCACTATAAAATGGGAATCTTAAGGTTTTGAGTGGGTCTACTAGTACCATTATAGTGATAGAAAGGCTAATTGTTCCTCTTGCACTATGTCTGAAAGTAATCACTACCTATTCAGGCTGATCATATGGCCAGGAATGACTACACTTCTCTGGGCCTTGAAGTAAAGGGAAGACCAAAGTATCTATTACTTTACCCTAGGGGTGAAGCTAAATATGGACAACCTAATTAATATTCCGTTTCTCATCATGCTATTTAAAGCTCTTTACAAGTAACACTTCAAACTGGAACAGCTTTTATAAAAGGTTAATTGAGAATATTAAAAGATTAATTATTAATGTGAAAAATACAAATAGCATGAGGTTTACCTGCGCCACTTTCCACAAATGGTTCCTTCAACTCCTTCTCCAATACCTTCTACAACCTCTCGGCATTGAAGCCAATTACCAATAGAACTGATCCTTGGAGGCCTCTTACAATTTGAATCCTTAAGACCAACAAAATGAGCAAAACCTCTTTAGTATTTCCAGAACCACATTACCAACTGAATGAATAGATTAATTATACGAATTGAAGTCTTACATGCAAGTTATCTGCCACACTTATTTCTAATGGCTCACCAACAGGATCAACTTCACTGCACATATAGATTTAAACAATAAGCCAAAAGAGACAAGTAGGACCGAGCTTCTTTGTCTATAAATTTGGTAAGTAGATATGAGTTATAACAAGTCATCAGACAAGTGCCTTACTGGATTCTGATGTAAAGATTAATATAAAATGCTCAAAACAGAACTAAACGGCAATATAGATGACCAACTGTGAGTATCACAAAAAAGCTAGGCCTTTGCTAAAACACTTAAATTATACCATAAACACTATAAACTGACAAAATGTCAAGTCACAGGTCACTAAGGAATCATGGGCCTTCTCTTGAGGATGTGTATAAAAAACTTTCTGAACACAATGGGACATATCCTTAAACTTCTCTAAGTCCAGATACACAATGGGACACATGTCTAGCAAGGACCAAAAACATGTTAAGAACTAGAAGCAATCATCCTATGCAAATAAAACTCTACGAAAGGGAAGGTGAACTCTCTTTTCCCTTTATATTTTCTTTTCTCTTATTGGTGCTTTTGAAGACATGTTCACAATTAAATGATAGTCTTAATGTGCTTTTTTCTCTGATTTATGGTATTACGATGAAACAAATAAAATTCATGCAATCGTGCTTAAGTAAAACACTTTGGAATGTCAAAGATCACACTAATAATAATCCCTTTTTGTTTTTCCATTCGAGAAATGAATAGTAAAGGACACATGATTAATATTAGGTTAGGACACAATTTACTAATGGAAGGAAGAAAGGAAGAAAGAAAGAAAGTTCTTGATAGAACATACTCAACAACGGGACCGGACCAGTCCGGTACCTCAGCTTGGAATTCACTACCCATTCGAACATTGGACGTATAAGGTTCAGTATCTTTCAACATGAGTGATATAGGGCCTGTTTCATCTTCAGATGTTAAATCTCTTTCATCTTCAGATGTTAAATCTCTTTCTCTGTCAATTTCACTGCTGATATTCGGTGAGACACTGGTAGATTTCTCCTTCAATATTTTATGTTTCTTTTTCAGGCAAGAGTCACAAAACCACTCATCCTCTGGCATTTCCTCCACAAGTGGTTTGCAGCAAGATAAATGGAATGCATCTTCGCAATTGTCACAAACTATCATTTTTGATGTATTTTCTAGATGTTCACACGCTTTGCATGATAATGAGCGGCAGTTATCCCTACTAACACCAGCATCTTCAGCAGAACCACAAACACTGGTGGGGGGCGCTTTTTCAAGAAGCCTCGGGCTTCTAATAACTGAAATGCATACAGCTCGTTCCAACATCTCATCCTGCAATCTATCAGCAGCCAAAGCACCAGAGGAGGAGCACTCACCAAGATCTTCCACATCAGTCTTCAAGGGAGCTGAATCAAGATCCAAATTAGACTTTGACGATGAACAACTATCAATTATACAGCTGGTATCTAAAGCTCCAGCATTGTCATTTCTGAGGGTTTCTTCAGAACTAGGTCGTTCCCTAACAGGACATCCAGTAAAAGATTCTGATTTAGAATCAATGGCCCTGGTACTGCACTGAACACGAAGCACATCAATAGATTTTCTTTTACCCACAACATCAGAGATTTTATGCTCCTTGGTAGCCACTGAATGGGCGTCAGAACTGATGACAGAGTGGAAACCATCACTAATCTTGGTGTTAGTAGATGTTTGGGCTGGGCACATAGAAGCAGAGTTTCCTCGAGGCTTCCTTCTGTGGTATACAAAAGTAGGGGCATTAGATGTTTTGGCTGGGCACATAGCAGCAGAGTTTCTTCGAGGCTTCCTTCGGTGGTATACAAAAGCAGGGGTAGAATTTCCAGACACAGCACTATAAGTTGACACTTGGGAATAACTTCTGGGAAAATTTGAGGAGCATGGATCATCGTTGTTCATTTCACCCTCTCCAACAGTTCTTTTGCATTCACTCCAAGGTTGGTCAGTGTGTGAAAACTTCTCCCAAGTTTCAGCACCTGGCCTCCAGTCACATGCAAATTCCTTTTTCCCAATGTCAGATGCAAAATTAAGATCCGCTTCTAAGGAACCAGGAATAGAAATCTGTATCAGCATTGGACTTAACATCTACAACTATTTAAACATTTTTATTTCTTGTATCTTGAGATGGCACCAAATAGACATCATTCTGACTTTCTTAGACTTAAAAATCCAGAAGGTGGCATGTGAACTGGCCTCAGAAGCTTCCAAGTCCAGTTGCAAGTGATGGTACCTGATCAAAGAGTTTCAAACAGATAATTATATGATGACATAAAGACTGAGAGAATATTTAAAATAAAAAATCTGTTTCTAAGCATAAAACACGTTCCCTAATTTGGACCCATGGGATCTCTTAAGATGACTCTAGCTAAGCTCTATGAGTCCTCCTTTATGCATTTAGGGTAGCAAATATCCACCTTTGTATGAATAGACAGGTATCCATGATGTAACTTTTATACGTGAAATCATACATTCTGCACAGTGCTCCACTAAATCAATACCATGAACGCTTAAACACTCTTTAGAAAAGATGTAGATATATGCAATATGTCCACCTTGCATATAGTCAAGCACTTGTATGAACACCGTCTCATATCTCCTTGTATTGTGAAAATGGACTTAAATTTCCTTTTGTTGAACTCTGAAGAAAAAGGTCAATCTCATGGTATTCCACCTCTAACCCCCTACATGTATCCTTCTATTATTTAAGAAAAATGCAAGGCTAGAATGCATTTTGGACGGGTTGTCAAATACTAATTCAAAAGCGGGATGGTTCCAGAGGATCCAAGGCAAACAAGATACCAGTAACAGAGCTCATTAACTGAACAAGAGACATGAAAAGTAATGAATTCTAATAGATAGTATATCGAGCAGTGAGACTAGGAAAACATACACTTACTATTATAAACATGGCTCTAACCACATTACAGAAATTCGCGACTAAGATGCATTAAACATGGCTCGAACAACATTATGACTCATGGAGTAGGATTACTCCGCATGCTACTACTACTTAGAGATAAACTTCCAATAACCAACTGGCTCGAACCACATTATGACTCATGGAGTAGAATTAATCCACATCCTACAACTACTTAGAGATAAACTTCCAAGAACCAACTTGTTGACCTTCTCCCTTGCCCCTTGCTTGTTTTCTGGTCAACAATTCAAAGCAACCGATAATTCTCAATAAACCTAACTCTGTTATGAAAACCCATTCAATATCATAATTGTTGAATTTTATATTCCACTTTACACGCAAGATTTAAATAGGATTATTTCCTTAATTCAATACAAAGAGGTCCACCTATCTAACCCATAAATGCAGGCACCAAACAATCAATTGAGCTGCACCAACTTTTGATGTATTTTCACCTAAAGATTTTCTCAAGCCAATAACACCATACCGTTGACAGCATTACATGTGAAACTTGTTAACAGCCTATCTGATTCCTTGCCAATTTCAATACTTTACTGAAAACTAGTCTGGGAAGCACCTAAGTTGCCTCCATGAATCTTTTGGAAAGAAGACATGAAGTTTCTCAAGAAATTCAATGCAACTGTTGGTTGCTAATAAGCATTGAGTTCCTTCACAAAAAAAGAGGAGAGGAACGGGCATCAAGGACCAGTCTCTCTCTGAAATGTGGGTATCTTTATGTACTTGATAGATAATCCATAAAGCTTGCACATCTCTCTCTCTCCTCATATGTGACCTTTCTGCATAAGCCTGTGCTTCTTTGATTTAAATCCCAAGACCAAAACCATCTTCCTCTAAATCTTGTAAATTGTTGATCAATTTCTTAGGGCACCCATAAAACCTAGCATCTCTAGATTCAACTAAACATATATAAGAATATCACCCCACATACACACGGTGATTTTACTTATTCACCCAAAAATGGGTCCAACCTTTCCCCTGACCATGCGCATAGCAGGAGCATCATGGAACGGGCTGCTCTCCATGTTTTCAGCTACCCATCCTCGACAAACTAATTTGTTCTTTTTCTTTAATTCTCTATATCACCCATTACAATCCAAGCACTTCTCTGTGTACACAAACACATATACAGTTACATGGGCACGTAAATCAATCTCGGGTAATTCTTCTTTCTTGCCCTATTCTATTCTACACCACCCACCAGAACCCGCGCGTCTCTCCATATAAATCCACAAATAACTTCACCAATTATATATCTTGAACAGTTAACATTGTTTGGATACAAAAAGATTTGAGTTTTCGGTCAGATTCACATGCCTAAATTCCCAATAAATTTACTTTTACACAAACAAATATCAAAATATTTGCATAATGCTTAATGTTCCTAACAAACACATACAAGCATGTTCTTCTGCAAAGATGCTACAAACACACACACATATTAACGGAAGTTATGGAAATTTTACCAAGAAAAGCATACCCCAGAATTAATTATATAGACTTCAAGTTGACAGAACAATTAAAGCAATTATAATCTGCATTTTTTTAATAAAATAAAGAAGGAAAAGGCAAAGTTTGATGGTTTATACCTTTGATTTTGCAAAGGGGGTTGTTTTCCCAGTTGGGTCTCCGCCTCTGGGCTTTTGGGTTTCTCTCCGAGAGAGAGAGAGAGAGAGAGAGAGAGAGAGGATAGAGAAAAAGAGAGAGAGAGAGAGAGAGAGAGTGTGTGTGTGTTTCTATAAATATGTATGTATCATCAAAATGTTATAGTTGAGAAAGAATATGGCAACAGGCTAGTACATATGTTATTCTTTGAATTTTAAAATAAACACTATTTTGATTGGAGAAAAATTGGAAGATTAATAGATCATTAAAAAGATTATATGGTTCCAATATACGTTAAAGGAATTAATCGATGAATTTTTGTTTAACTTATTTTTCTTAATCCTTAAATGACGATGTTGTTTTTTTAATATTTTGTATATGTTATTATAATATTATATTGTATTTTTTAAGAAAAATTTAAGTTTATTTTACTATGAACTACAAAAATGGAGTTCAATTCGATAAGGATCAAGCGTTATGAGTATTTTGAATTGAATTGGTTCTTAACGGTCATTTTAACGACTATTAGTATTCATAGAATTGACAGAATAGCGTTAGAGAAGTAAGTTATTCATATGTTATGGTAAAACCGTCACGATATGTCTATGTTATTGTTATTTTGCTAAAAACCAACATATAATTGTTAGGGATGTTTTAGAAAGACTGTGATAATTTCCAAGATTGGTTATGAATATACCTTCTTTGCCTATGCTTCTTATTACTTGACCAATTGGAACCTCTAAGATCTGCCAAATTATCAAGTTTCTTTGGGATAATTTGAAGTTCTAGTTAGTTCGTCCTGATTTAAGTACATGCCATTACTAGTTGTATCAAGATTGAACTTTTCTTGATGATTTTTTTTTCCATAAGTTTAATTATGTTTGTGGTATTTATTAAAAGTTTATTTATATCCAGTTTGTATCATACGTATAAAATTTAAATTTGAGAAAATCTCACATGAATATTCTACTATATCGGGTATTGAAGAATCGGTACAATATACTAGATATCAATCTACAATCAACTCATGTGCTGCTCAACTTGATGACATGAGTAATAAGTTTTAGGTCATGAACTATGATGATCTGTTTAAGTAACAAAAAGTTACAAGCTGAAGCATTTCCATACGAGAGATAGAACTAACATTAAATGACCAAACTCGGCTAAAATTTTAAGCTGTTAGATACAAGGCACTTGCACGCGCAAGTGAGGTTTGATTTCTGTAACATGTATAAATCAGTACTGCAACAATTGATAATTTGTTTCAAGCACATCAGCTGTTTTTCCTTCTAAATGGAAAGAAAAAACCAGCATATTTGGCTTCTTGACAAGTTGAAAGTCTTGAAACACCTCATCCACAAGACAATGTCAAGTAGGGATACATAGTTTTGCATATCACTGGATACTTAAATCTGAAATCTGGTGAATTATTGCAGTTCCTCTATCTAATCTGCAATTGTAACACTTCCAGCTTCTGCAATACGTTTTTGAATTTCCTGCAAGTGCAACTTCTGGCTTGGACAACACGACATCATCATCGTGATGTTCCTGAGACAATTAACCATTTAATGAGAGAGAGAGAGAAAGAGAGATGTAGGAAGCAAGGAGCAGGGATTGGAAGTATATGTTTTTTTTTTTTTTTTTTTGGCTAAGTTAGCAAGGAATTCATTGATACTCAAAAACTATATACAAATCCAAGTAAAAGGCAGGGCCAATGGAGAATCATCTAATATTATTCTCATCTACTCTCCAAGAAATGCAAATAGCCCTGTTCAAAAGAGTTTTCCTAGCCTTTCTAAACGTACAATTTGTTTCTAACATCAAAGCTAATATTGTCCATCAATTGTGCTTCGGATGAGAATGCATTGCCATGTATTCTAAGGTTTCTTTCCTTCCATATATGATAGAGGAAGGTGTCAACAAAAAGTTTGACAGCAGTCATGTGAAAGGAATTGTGATCCTTCTGTTGAACCAGCCAGCAGTCCGAATCACTCCAGCAGTTAATTCGCATAGAGCCTTTTGACATTTTCCAGCCTCACTTCCAGATTCACCTTGAGAATGAGCAGTTGAAGAACAAATGTTCTTTGTCTTCAATACACATATGGCAGAATGAGCATCAGGGATTGAAGTTAATTCCCATGATAACAGTCTTGCTTTGGTAGGTAGTCTGTCAAGCCACACAAGCCAAGAAATGAAGGCATGTCTTGGAATATGTAGTTTGAACCAGATGGTGTCGTGCCAATTAACCAAAGGGTGGTGTGAACGAATGCAGTCCCATGCATCTCTCATATTGAATGAGCCATCAAGGGAGTTGTTCCAAGTAATTTGATCCTGGCTATTGGGATTAGGGAGTAGTTCCAAGTAAGTGACGAAGCCTGAAGAGTCTGTAAGATTTGTGTCTTTTTCTTTTTTGGTCAGAAAAACATGAGAATTGCCATTGAAACAAACAGAGGTTCAGGATGTCTGCTAAGCTAAAAGGTACATTAGTTAACCAATCTAGAAGAAGAGCATGGACCCTCATCTGCTTGGAGACCTAATCTGCAGCTCGATTAGCCTCCCTTTTAACAAATTTGAACTGTACGTAATCAAACTGGTTGGCTGCTTGGTGTATTTCCTCTATAATGAGCTGAATCTTCCAGTCTGTGGTGCTCCTTTCCTTCAGCACTGCACAGACCCTCATCTATATTGTGTCTCAGTTGTTAGATTTCTTCCTGATGCAATGACCTTTTGTCCTCAACAATCACACAACTAGTCACACAAGTAGAAACTGAATGAGGAAAGATGTGAGAATACATTGATCCATCAGTTTTAAGCGCAATTTGCTCCTGACTACTACGTCAAGTTTAACAATTTAGTAAAGGTAGTCATAACATAGTTTCTGCACTGGATTAGTTGATTCTTGAGTTCAAAATGAAACGAGTAAAATTCAAATCAAATCCTAAGGTAAAGGATGATCGGTGGTTAACATCTAGATTTGTAAGCGATTTTGTTAAGAATGACAGCATTGATTATTTCGAGTAGCACTGGTTCTAAAGCTTCTTTGCATCAGAAAGCATGGAAGTGAAAGCCGAGCTTTGTACATGGATGAATTAAGTTAATTAACAACAGATAGCTCAAAATGTGATTCGTATAGCATTCACCAATAATGCATGACGATGTCCTCAGGATGCATATGAAAACAAGTATGCTACTACAATTAACTAGACCTTATCTACATGTCCTATGAAGATGCATAAAAAGGAAAAAAGCTACCACCAAGCATAACATTGCATTGCTTGAACATATTATAAGATGAAGCAAGAAGCTTACCCAACGGGGCACTCGAAAGCTGTCCAAACCAGTCTTTGCCTGGAAGAGGAAAAGCAGCTAGCATTACAAGATACGCTGAATGCCTACAAGAAAGAAAATGCACGCATCAGAGCAAGCAGAGATGGAGACAATAGAGTCAAAGATAACATATAGCTCTCCCGTAGGATTGCCCTTACTAGTACATAATAATGCTTCAGAGGTTACCAAGGTTGCCTATGAGACACATAAAGTAGAACAAATGGGTAGTGCCATGTTTTTGAAGCAATCTACCTCAAATGTGGCAAGTACAAAATTCCACAGTTCGACAATTCTCACATCCCGGATTCAGATCCTCAAGCTTGCAAATGGACTAGTATCACAAGTCTAAGAATAACTATCCCGAACCTCAAATCTACTCGCCAAATAATTAATCCAAACTAACCTATAGACCATTCTCGTACTACATTACAGCAGTAAACCAAAGTAACAAGGTGCGTTAGAGTCCTTAGATGCCAAACATGTGCTTATTGGATTAAGGCAATTCTCCATCAATGTGCACCTAATACTTATGCATAATTTCTAGACCTCTTTTAGGGGCTTTTCTAGGCTTGATTGCTGTTAAACTGTATTTTAAGCTGTCTCAATTATCATGCCTGTTATTTTAATATACTTTATTTTACATAAAAGTGATACTGCTTAACAGAAACACCATAAAATTTATACCATCAGTGCAAACTCAATGTAGGGAAAGCTTATCATTACATTGTCGTATAAAGCATATATAGCTGTCAAAACCCGAATCACAGAACTACAAATCCACAAGTGAGATTAGTTTCGTAAGCTTTAAATTTTGTCTTGGACCTCCAATCCAATGCTCAAAATAGTCAACTCGAGTATTACTTAGATTTACAATACTAACTTATAAACTACTTATTATTTTATATCTCAATGCGGGACATCACAATAACACGAATAGTATGTAAGAAATACCATAAAACAAAATACTAAAAGTTTATGGAAAAACCTGTTCGAAAGCAAACTTCATGAATGCAATAGTATCTGACAATTGCTTATCTTTGATAGACGCCATTTGAAGAAGAGCTAGAATCAACAACGAAAGTTTCATGCATCGCATAAATATCCATAAACAAATCATTTATCTCCAAAAAATAAAATATATATCAGTTAAGACTCTTGTCATCTTATTATATCACAATCTCTCAGACATATTTTCTCAAACATACTCTTAGTACTCACTTGTTTAGAACGTGATCTCATTTCAAGTTAAAAGAGGCAAGGGCAGATAGATATGGATGTCGGTCGGGGCAGTAGCCCCCACTAATCCTGAATTTCTTTTAAATATAACATATTTTTAAAAAATTTCTGTTTAGAATATATATTAATTACTCCCCATATTAAAAAAATTAAAAATTACATATAAGTGTTGATTATATACTATAGTCTCACTAAAAAAATATCCTGCATCCCCTCTAATAAGAGGCTCGATTTTTCGGGATGCGAGAATGTGTGTGTTCGTGTGTAGACATACTTGTGCGATTGTGTGTGTGTGTGTGTTTTTGCACATAGTGATACAAAGGTGATGGTTTTGACCCAAAAAAAAAAAAAGATACAAAGGTGATGGCGCGAAGGAAATTTAAAATGTTGACCTGGTTTTTATATAGACTGTGATGCTGACCTGGGCTTTAACTGGATTATTTTCCGGCACAATATTCGGCCCAAACGTTAATTGGAAAATTTTAAAAAGAACAAATAAATGGATGAAAAAAGAAAAAGATATTTTTTACTAATAGTCAATTTTATACGTTGTGTTCTTTATATCTTATAATTTAGTGTCAATTTTCCAAGATTGTAAATCTATCCAAACAGTCTAATGAAATGAAATTAAGTGGTTGATTGCTTTGTTAACAAGATAGACTAGAAGGGTTGGTTTAATTTTATGATGGGAAATACTTGACCATGGTTTGAATTCCTGATATATGATTTCGTGATCAATCTTTTACTATCATAGCAATATAATGTACAAGTCATTATCTAATGAATATAGACTTTCAAACTGTTTGAAACAAATGAATTTTATAGAATTTTGTAGAATTTATTTGCAAATTTAATTTTTGGTATTTGGAATCACCATTTAAAAAAATTAGCAAAACTTGAATTTCTTTATACTTTGTTCAAATCCTTGCTTAAAAGGTGGAATTTGAAAATCCATATTTTTCAAATATGTTGCTCATCTTCTGAGGACAAAATTACCCCTAGGTTTAAGAGATGAACTTTGGCTAAAGTACAAAAATTTAAAAAAATAAAAAATAAATCATTGCCTCTCTACTCCTTTCTCACCCTTTCTCTTAAGATTATTATTTTATATTAAACATATGGTTGAATTTAAGGTTATTTTGTCACGTGAAATGTATGTTTATTTTATAATCTTGAACTGATGGTTGAAGTTATGAATATTTTGTATTGTTTAACTTTATTGAATTTTTTTTTTTTTTTGGTTATTTTTTTGCTTTTTTGGACAATTTTATGATAATAACAATAATCAATAATGGGATGAAATGATAACCTATGACAAGTCCAATTTCAAAATAGTAAAAAAGGGCATTTAAGTAAAATAGAAATATTAATTTTAATTTCACATGTATTTCAAACACAATTTGTTTTTACAAATAACAAAATTGACTTAATAAAGTTTTATAATTCCAAACAAGGGAATTCATTTGTAAATACAAATTCTTTCAAAATTCACTTATAAATCAAAATAATTCCATACCTCAAATGCTTCCTTTGAGAATTCACTTTTTAAGTATATATTTTGAAATAATCACAAAAGGCTAATGATTAATATATAAGCACGGTTCACTATATTTTCTTTATATAATATACTAAGGTTACAGAGTCCGTGCCCGCACGGTGTCAAAAAATCTTTGTTTTCAATTTCTAAAACGCTTCATTAAAAAATAGCCCTTTATTTAAAATAATCCTTATCGACTTATCTCATCAATTTGTGGACTAAATACATATGTTAAATCATGCATAAGATTGACAAAATAGATGTCATAAAAAAATACTTTACATCTCTCTTTCATCATTTTTTAAAAATTATATTATATAAAGAAGGGTAAAAAAATAAAAGAGTAATATATAACGTTGTTCGATATTAAAATATAAGAGGGTTGTTGTGAGAAAAAGCGAAAAAGTTAAAAGGCAAAAGAGAAAAAGAACTACTTTCTATACTAACGAAAAAAGGAGGCAAAAAGATGTTCTATACTATTCTTCTCCTTGATGTTCATCACTCACAATCATATTTTCTATTTTAAAATCTAGTGTAACAAAGTTCAAAACACAAAGCAAAAGGAAACTAATGAAATGTAAAACTACAAAATCGGATGCAAAAGAGGCAAATGAAAGTTTATGTCTTCCTCATCCTTGCTCATCTTCGGGAGAACCTGGCCTTCTCACAAACCGTCCCTGAAAAATCACCACCAAACAACAAAGAGTTAAGACAAAAGTTAGCTTACAAATATAAAATAATGAACTTTCAATTTGGCATCACCTACTATAGAAGATTGTCACTATACTAATACGTGTTTTTTTTTTTCTTTTTTTTTGAAAGATTCACTCTAAATAAGATTATATTAGATTGTTACTATACTTATTTAATATGTTAAACTTGGTATCGACGAATGGGACAAGAATTAGTATTCCGAGTAGTTTATACACAAAATATCAACCATAGTTATAATAGCAATTTGGGGTAGGAAACTCCTTTGTGCAGGATTTGATGAAGGATCGAATCTATTTTCAGATCTATTATACTATTAAATTTATAAAAAAAATCCAAATCTAATTATTTAATTTCTTCAAGCTCAGCTCCTAAGACTATTAAGTATATGAAAAGACATTGTGTATTCTCATAGGATGTTGTAAGGGTTCAGTACCATCTCGTTTAAGAAAAAAAACAAGATTTTAGAATATATTCAATTTTTAATTGCTTTTTTCTGAATTTATTGAGTTTTTCATCCACAATCATATTAAGTAACAATCCTCTTATACATCATAATATTATGATTGAAGACTCAATAGTGGTAAACTTATCAAATTATTTTAATAATTATATTAATAATTCACATCTCTTCAAACCATATGCATTTGTATATTCTTATAGATCACCATTACATCACCAATCATTGAGTTGTAATGATTATCGTGAGCAAGTGGAACCATAAAACTGAATGGGTCCCACACCCATTGCAACGTTGATGATTAACCAATCATTTGGAAGAAGATAATAAAAAGATAAAAGAACCAAAAATTACCTTCATTCTGGGCCGTCGATCAGCGTTGACTTTTCTGACTTGATACCTGATCTTCTTAGAGAAAAGGCGTGTACGTCGCTTTTCTTTGTAGCGCAACACGCTAGCTTCTCTCAATCCTCCGCTTTCTGTGAACAAGTCTATCTTGGCCAGCCTCGCCTGCACCCCACAAATAAATTTCCCAAAGGTTAAGCACTCGTAATTTAACGGCTAATAATACATTTTATTTAAAAAGAACAAAAAATAAAAGAATACAAAACCATATTTTATTATATAACGATTCATAGTCTTTAATTAGTGTAAATTTTATCATATAAAAAGAAATTCAACATCTAACAAAAAAAAAATTAGCAAGTAATTTAACATACTATGGACAAGTAATTAAAAAGGGGAAGTGGTAGGGGTAGTATTAAACAGTTTTTTCAGTGAAAATTGTATACATAATTTTTCAACACTACAAATATATTTTTTAGTAAGGCTAATCAACATTTTTTACTATAAAAAAGTCATTGATTAAATTATTTTTTTAAAATACGTAAATATTTAATTTTTTTAAAATTAATGAAAGTTGCGAGTTTATTCGTCCCAAGAAAGGGAAGAATATGGAGAGATTTTTTTAATTAATTAATAGACTATCAATATAATACACCATAGCAACCCCAGGCTGAACCTTGTAAAAACAAATTGAATCGAATGAAGTTATCTATATATTAAGAAAGAGAAGAACAAAAGTGGCTCTAAAAATAATTGGAAGCAATCATAATTTACTTTTTTTTATTTGTTTCAAAGTTCACATGTTGGAAAACAACTCACTATGAGGATACAATATATTCAAAGGTGGAAACATGTATAGTATATATGCTCCAATTGTAAGTTGAATAAAACCAAAAACAAGTACAAAATGAATAATTAAAATTCGAAATATGAAATTCCAAACATTTTTGGTCGGCAATAGTCAATAAATAAAATAATAAAACACTCATATAATAAATAAATTAGTAGTAATTTTCTGTTGGCAGAGAATCAATAAGCAAAGGTCTATGACTAGGGTGTCCACTACTAGTAGACAAAAGCTAAAAGCAGAAACCATGGCAGCCGTTGAATTGTGTTGCATCATGCCACCCAAAAATATCATGATTACGTGAAAAAAAAAAAAAAAGATAGCAAAAAAAGACAACCGCAAGTTGGATGGAACGAATGGGTATTAAGTTATTGTAATTAGAGATTTTGAGTTTGAATTACGATACAAAATGAAATTATCACGTCATGAATCTAGAATTCCAAGCTCACAGGCGATATTAGTATTATAGGCAAAAAAAATAATTATTTGATCTTCACTGGTTAGTGACCAACTCTGATACCATTCTGTCATATTCGTAACCCAAAATCCTAAGTCGACAGGTAAAACTAGTATTATAAATATAAAAAATAATTACTTAGATCATTTTTTCCACTGATTCAAATAGTTAATTCAAATTATCTTTTATACTTATAACCCTATTTAAAAAATCACACATATATATTATGTCTTGTTAAGTGAAATATTGCAGAGACTATAAAGCTAACCAATTTTGAAAATGTAAAACTAAAATACTAGGTCACGTGACCTGCATGCACCATTTTAACAGCCATTTAACCGAAATAACATAAAACTAAGTTCCTATTCCCTTGGATTCATTTTCCGGCCAGGAGATGGGAAAACTTACTTGGACATCATTTCCGGAAGCCTCCGAGCCCTGAAATTCGTCCGGGAACGGCGAAGAACGGTCAGACCACGCGTTCAAAACGACGTCGTAGTTGAGTTTCAGGTGCAAGCCATCATTTGGCGTAGGAACAGGCTCTTCTTTAGGCGTTTTCTGAGCAGAATTATCTTTATTTGCTCTATTTGCAGCTGAATTCTCTTTACCAGAATCTAAATTCTTCAATTCAACGATCTTTTCGATCTTCTTCTTCTTCTTCTTCTCGACCGCGTTTTTATTGAATTTTGGAGTAATATCAACGACATTAACGCTAGGAAACCTCCACCAATCGACTTGTTCATTAGCCTTGTTTCTAAATGCTTCCCTTCTCATGCCATAGCCAAAATCGAAATAATTTCCATGGCCAAGCCACACTGGATAGCCATAACAAGTGTTCATGTTGATCATTTGGTTATTGTAAGAAGAAGCACTAGACCTCTCCAATGAATCACAATTGTTCACATTTAACTTTCCAATGATACCATCAATTCCTTCTTCAATTTCCTCATCCAATATCGACTCTGCATCGAAATCCTCCTGGAATTCGCCGCAGAAATCAACAGAATTTTCCCTGGAATTGATTTCTCCCGGACTCTGGCACGGCTTTTCGCACGAATTCACCACTTTTGACTCGTTAGAAATGTTGGGTTTTTCCAGGATTGGTGGATGTAACAAGAACCCGGAATTGTCGATTGCCTGGATTTGAAAAGGTAGGAGCAAATCAGGGGATTCGTGCGGAAAAGAGCTATGAGATTTGGTGAATTTTCCGGACTTTGTAAGCTGTTTGCTGGAGAATATCTTCGGATAGGCCGTGGATAGTAGAGCTGCAGCCTCATTGTAAGTCTGGTTAGGCCTTTTACGAGGCGTCCGAGGTTTCCTAGTAATGATTGTAATAGGGGAATTGCTGGATTCAGAGAGAGTTGAAGATGGTGAAGATGAATGCGAAGTCCATGAAGTTGATGGAGATTTAATAACTTCGAGGTCTAATCGATATGCTGCCCGGCCGCCTCCACTTAAACAAGAAGACATTTGCAGATGCAATGAGAAAGAAAAATGGAGAGATTCAACAATTATGCGGCTTAAACAATCAAAGGACGAAGAACTCGCCCAAACCTGGCGGAGGAAGAGTTACGGGTCATGAAACAAAACACTAGGCCGAATGGCAAAAAGGTTTAGCACCAATTGGCAAGAAAATGGAAGTGGTCTAAGTTTCCTTGGATTGGAGCTTGAACAGGTAAAAGAAGTGTTGAGAAACAGAAAGTACAAGAACCCTTAAACCCTAAAAAGTGCTTCACTATAAACCAAACTTGGTGGACTAATTGAAAAAAAAAAAAAAATGGAGTCAAAAAAAGCCAAAATCTATAACAGTTTACTTGACTAAGAAGCTACTAGATTGCTTTAAAAAACCCCAGAAAAATACCACAACTTTGGAGGTCAAAAAACGTGAGAATCTACCTTGGATTCATCGAAACATGAGCATAGCAACTGTCCTTGGTCCATGGAACAGTATTACTATGTAAAAAGTGCATAAATCTGAAGAATTAGGGAATTTTCTTACAAAAATTTCAAAACCGCAGAATTTCTCAAGAACAACTTGTGTTCTAATTCTTGAAAAGTTCAGAGGTGAATTGACACTGAATTATAGCCTATGATGAGAAGGGTATAGCTATAGAAGAATTCGGGAATTTTCTTACAAACGACTGTTGTTTCAAAACGGCAGACTTTCTCGACATTCTAGCCTATGATGAGAAGGGGTACATAGCTAAAGAAAGAATTGAGAATTGAGAATTGAGAAATATCTCATAATGGAAAGCTATTTAGAAATAGGAAGAGAGAGATGTAGAAGAAGAAAAGGCGGTGTGGAGATGGGGATGGTATAGGTGTGTGCAGTGAGTCACGGGAGGGATATACAGAAAGATAAAAAGGTTAAGATCCGTTGGTGAATTCTGAAGATTATAGCAGTGCACAGCACACACAGTATGTTTCTATCTCTAGAGTGGACCGAAGGATTAGGAGTGAAGAGTTGTTTTTGTGAGTGATAGAGATGAGAACATAGCAAGGGACAAAGAAAGGCCTCAACAGTTTCTGGGGTGGACCAGACTCTGCTTTGCTGTGCCTGCATAAAATTCTCCATCTCCACTGCTTGTCTTTTTTTTAGCACTTCTCATTGTGTTATTTACTTCATTTACTATAACACCCTTAATATGTTTTGCTTTCTTATAATATTAAACAATGATCTTAAAAAAAAAACCAAAATCGATTTGAGAAATGTTAAGTATGTAATTTATAAGTAGGTGTCGTGGATTTATGTGATAATTTAGATTAATCATTTTGTGTCAATTAATTTGTGTCTCAAATACTGATCTCACTTGTAAGTATGAAAATCAGAATTTAGAGTTCGGGATATGACATGATCAATTTTATATTCAATTTTTCATCATAAGTAATTGATTCTTTATTTGAATTATCAATAGTTCATAAGTTTATTATTCGAGTTGCTTTTCTAATATTTTTATGTGGACCTAAGCTTAGTATATTTCCAAAAAGGCCCAACTAATCAAATTTTGGCAATATAAAATTGATTCTTGGTCTAGTAGGAGAATGTGATATTCACCCTCTTTTTATGGCTTTTTTTTTTTTTTTGGGTGAAAGAGGTGTTAGCTTTGAAGAAATCTCATTCCAAAATTGTGAATTGTCATCAAAGGGGAGGAAACATTTGCTCCAAATGCTATTGCTAAAATAAATGATGCACAAACATACCAAAAGACTTTGAAGCTAAAGTAATACTTTTATGCCTGATTAATCTAAATTATGCATTTTTTAGATGATATGTGTCAAAATTTTACACTCTTAATATAATCTGAAGAACTTCTTAAAAATAAAATTTCATCATAAAAAAAGTAACACATGACAAGATAATATCTTGAAAAGTTGAATCCATTTTGGAGAGGGATAAACAGTGTGTGACATTGATGAGATTAGTCATTGGTTAGTCCTCGACTTCAGCCTCCATACATCCAAAGGTAATGTATATGGAACCAATCGAAGGAAAGGAAAAAACATATATTTTATTTGCATGGTAATACAAATATCTGTGTATAGGGCAATTTGGTAAAAGTAGTTGTATCCAATCATAATTTGATTTGTCTTCAAACCGTCTGAAACATTAACATCTCATACTTAGACCGTAGACCCACCCCAATACGTGGATCTACATGCCTGACTGAGAAATATGAGCCTCACGCCCGTTTTAAAAACAAACCCATCATAATCATGGGAATGCAAGGATCTAGAGATTGGATTTGTCCATCTTTAAGTTTGCCATCATCTATAAACAAGTGCAAGAATATCATTGATAGGGAAATTCCTCTTATCTGCTGACATGGCAAGAGCTGATTGGGTAGCTTAGATTTTTTGGGGCTGACTTGGATTGCCTTTATGGGTTAGCAGATTTTCACGTGTATCA
The DNA here is from genome assembly GCA_037974665.1 of Ehretia macrophylla. Lineage (NCBI taxonomy): Eukaryota > Viridiplantae > Streptophyta > Magnoliopsida > Boraginales > Ehretiaceae > Ehretia > Ehretia macrophylla. The sequence goes on from CM075771.1 coordinate 34,695,909, forward strand.
AGAAAGAGAGGTGATGATGTTTGGTAGCTAAGATTGAGTACAATGATTTCTACTTTTTTGGTCTCATGTGCTGGTTTATGTGTGGCAATTGGCAATCCTACGTTTGGCTATTAGTATTCAATAGCTTCTCATTAGATAAACCAAGCTTTTTGTTTTATTTTTTATCTCTTTTTTTTGGGTAATAAAGTAAGGTTCATTTCAATTATAATTAAAATTACGATTTTGACCTCTAATTTATTAAAAAAATAAAAAGCACTCAAACTACATATAGTTATAAAACTAATTGGAAAATCTTGGACTACATAAGTATGCGATATGAGAGTCGTATTAGAGAAAATAATCGCTTTGTTTAACAAATGATATTTCTATGATTACTAAATTATTTTTTCAGTCATGTTTTGAATATTCAAGTTAGTCTTATTTTGTCTATTCAACTATCATTTGAGTTTTATTTTGATCATTCCGTCAATTTTTCTGTTAACATAAACTAACTGTTAAGGGTAAAATCATAAAATTTGTTATATAAATTATATTTTTTTCACTAAATTAAACTTATTTGCAAACCTAATTGATTGATTTTATGATTTTATCCTTAACAGTTAGTCTATCTAATAGAAAAATTGATGGAATGACCAAAATAAAACTCAATTGATAATTGAATAGCCAAAATATGACCAGAAATAGTTGGATGACCAAAACAGGATTAAGAAAATAATTTAATGGCTATAAAAATATTTTACCCTTAACAAATTGGTGATTTAAGATTAGAGTTTTGTGATGTCTATAAACAATAATTACCATTTCACCTTCTATTGTTCGTTTTAAACATGGCTTTTGTGTGATTAATGTTTGTCGATTCAAGTTTTGCTTAACAAATACAATAAGAGACATTTTTCCTAAAACCACATTGTACACTTTTTGGTTAATTAAGTGTAACATATTAAAGAGTTGAAAATATTAAAGTAAATGATTGGTTGTTTCCATGGTTCTAAGACATAAACTTGTAATTTACAAAATGAAATAATTTTATTTTTTAATGATGCTAATGACTAAGAACAAAGATACCCTTTTTTTAAAAATTTTTTTTAAAGCATATATGGAAGTAGCAAAGGGTAAAATGTGGTCTTCATAGTACAAAAGTCAATGAGCAAATTTTGTTAAAAAATTTATTATAAATATATCATATTTTCGAGGGAAAATAGCGAATATGTATACATTATCGTAGAAGATATAAAATGTTCCAACTCGATTTTAAACATTTGTATGTGTACACACAAATATGATAAAGAAAATACTAACCTTAGCTTTCACAATGGGACATGATCATATGCTTATATATAGAGAGGTTAGGTGATGGACCTTTTAAGGACAACTGTTTTTAGGAAAGTTAAACCCTAACTTATTAGACTAAAAAAAGTCAACACATTAAAGGAAATAAAAGAGACAAAAACAAAAAAATGATGTGTGATACATAGTTAGAAGTGAAATTGAAAATGATCAAATTGGGATTTTTTACTTTTTATTTTTGTTTTCCTTAATTCTTCTTTATTTTTTATTGAAAATAAAAAAAGTAGTCCTCTACAAATGATTTATATACAAATCCATTTCGTACCAATGTTTATTCGTAAAATATGGAAATATAAATAATCTCCTCTATTGAATGGGTTTTATTTTATTTTATTTTCAGATCTTGTTAAAGGACTATTTTCTTGCCTCTTTGAATATATATTTTGAAATTTCACTTTTTTCACAATTTGAAGTGACTTTCTAAGATATTTGTCAAAATATCTAAATGTATCACATGTGAATCGAATAATATATTTGTACTCTGATATCTATCTAACTTCTTGTTTAAATTGCAACACGACCTTGCACGTTTCTATCACTATCAGCTGAGTAATTGTTGTTGCTTCTTTTAAGACTATTTTTGTTCATGGGGGCATAACCATTAACACCTTGCATTGCAATTTTTTTTATTTGTTAGGCATCTCCAATAAATATCATTTGGAAGCTTTCTTTTCTTCAGTGGAGAGAACCAGCATCACCAAATACGTGCATCATACTAATTCCATTCGATCAATTTACGAGTATTGTTATATATAATTTGAACATGATTTACCCCCTTAGTTCAATATAATTAATAGTTCTTATGTAATACAGTAAAAAAAAAAAATTAATACTCGATAAATTAATAATATCTTTTAATTAATAAAAATATCCGGTCTTGATTTGGGACCAGTGTAAAAAGTTAATAAATTCGATAAAATTATAAAATAATACATTAAAAAAATTTCTTTGTATTTTATTGGCCCAAATATTTTAGAAATTAATAATTAGCTAAAAAATACATAATAACTTGCCTAAGAGGTTTTCTCAAAATATGAATCAAGAGTAGATTGTCTTTTGTTAAACTTCAAATCTAATTGAATCTCATATTTAATTATTTAAAGAGAAAAAATTGAGATAATTCTACAAGGATTAGGATACGAGATTAGAGAAATTAGTTCTCATCCTAATCCTACAAGGACTTTGATACAATATTAGAAAAATTTTGTTATAATCATACTAAATTAAATTTTATCTTTTATTCTCATTACTTATCTTTTCAAATTAGACCGAAAAAATACAAGTCGTTTTTCAAAAAAAATACATCATAATCATAATATGTTTACTATAAATCCAAAAAAAATAAAAATATCTCTATAAATTAATAGTTATTAATTTATTGATAAATTAATATCTTGCTAAATTAATAGAATTTGGTGGTACCAGCACGATTAATTATTCTACTGTACTTCAACTGAAAAATGAGAAAATCGTTACAAAAATAAAAATTCACTATAACAAGTATTGATAAGGTATAAATACGCCTGACCTGTCTCCTCGATTACAACACCTATAAAACAAGAAGAAAATAAGACATGAGATGTATTCCAAGAGATAGCTCTGACTCTCAAGTCAATCTCGTGATCAAAGGTCGGACTTATGGACTTAATATGCTAATTTAAAATGAGTGTATAATATATCAGTTACCTGTTCATGGCTTCTATACTTACTATTTATACTTATTTTTGGAGGGGGTCCTACTGCTAGGTCACGAATAAGGAAAAAATCTAACCTTTAACTTGGGAGCTTATTATGAGCTCGGGGGATCATTTTATCTGAGGAAGGATCCAACTCTTATACCAATTAACCCCTATATATAAGGATGGTAACGAGTAGGGTTTAAATTCGAATTTGACGGGTATCCGACCCGATTATAAACCCGTTTCCAAAACCAATGGAGTATTTGTTAGGGTTTGGTTTTTACAAGTGATTACCGACGGATAATCCGATAGGGTTTGGTAATAGCAATTTAAAAAAACTCAAAACCCGATAACCTGATTACTAATTTAGTAAAAATAAATTAATAAAAATATTTATATATTTACAAACATATGCAAATAATATATTACTTAAGAAAATATATTTCTTTAATATTGGTCTAAGATTAATAGTTATGGACTATAGCCCAACTCTTATTATTTATGTTTATCTATTCTTTTTATCTAATTCAACTAATACAACCGCTTAATTACTGAATAATTTAAACGAGAATAATAATTTACAATTGTGACAATACTTTATGTTATTTTTTCTTCAGGTTATTTTATATTATTATGAAAGGATGATAACTTCTCTGCATAAAGATTTTGTTGAATGTTTCTATTAAGTTTAAGTTTGATAATAGACAATAAATTTAATTTAGATTTTCTAATCTATTGCGATTTGTCATTATTTTAGTACTTTTTTCATTTCTTTAAAAGCTTTTTAAAAAATATTTTTTCTATTCATTAATGGGTTGGGTCGGGTATCTGCGAATTTTTGAATACTTAACGGATTCGGGTTTGGTAAGTAAAATTTAAACCCGATGGATTTCTGTCACGGTTTGGTAAAATATAATTTAAATAAGTTCGGGTCTGATTTTATAAATTTTAACGGGTATTCGACCCGTTGTCATTCCTACCTATATACGCTGATTATTTTACATTCTTGCCCTTGGATTTATTTGACCCTTAGTAGGTATCATCTCATTGTAACAGTTTTTCACCGTTGTATAAACTAAATTTTTTCATAATTAAAAATATAGTTTAATTGCAATAATTTTTAACAGTTTCTTATTTTAAAAAAAACCGTTGTAATAAAAAATTTACAATGACACAAAATTTGTAACAGTTAAAGTTATTTGCTACAATATTTAACTTTTTTATACTATTTTTAAATATTACAACAGATAAAAAATATAGAACATATAAAGCGACAAACAATGCATTGATTACTCAAGTGATTTAAAACATTACCCTTGGTTCACGGTGTTACTGAAAGATGTAAAAAGCAGGAACCAAAAGTTTTCTATCAACTATTTGGAGATAAAGAAGAAAGCTGAACTTTGAGAGGTCAAAATCACCGTAAGTTATCTGCAATCTGCATATAATCTTGGCCACAAAATTAAGTATGGCTTACGGCTTTGCTTTGAACATAAGATCATGAACTTATCTTGTAAAGTCATGACTTGTAAAATCTTTAGCCTTTAAAATTTGGATAAGAGAAAAGCGTACAGTGCAGAACTATTGGTCAGTCACAAAAACCTTTGCAACCGTTGCTCCCCTCGAAGAGCCGTGAAACAGTGCGGATTGGGTCATGTCCAAATTGTAGAAACAAAACAATATTTGTTATGTGATCTGGAGCATGTGTTAGGCGTACCGTTACATTCGTAAGTTTATTAATTGATAGTTAGATTATACGAAACCAAACTGATAATTAGACTCCACTAGCTGGGTTCTTAGGTTAACAAAAAAAAATAATAATATATATATTTGTCATGTGAAACAAATTAAAGAGGAGAAAATAGCCTTTTGAACATAGATAATATGCTAAGGTCTCAAAGTGAGATGCAAAAAATTAATTATGCATTTAGCACAAGGAGTTCAGTTTTTTTGCTAAATAAGTAAGTGACTAATTTCATTCTAGTAAAATATTCTAGCATCAAGAAAGATTTCACGCTATGCAAATAGATCTATTAAGTTAGCAAACAATAGTTCAATGTATTTAAAGATGGAAAGTCGAATGTTTGGGAGATCAATAAATTAATTATCTCTGTACAAATAATTATTAATTGTGAAAGAACGCTATAAATACAAGATTAAAGTAAAATCTTATATATATACATAAATCAGTTAAAAAAATAGAAAAAGCTTTGACTGTGTGGTTAAGGAAGCCTAGCTAGTAGGAAAGGGTGGAAGATCATAAGAAGCCTTTCCAGACATATAAGCATTTCACAATTTGTAGCTTAATTGCCTAGAAGCATTTACTTTTGAAAGATTGTGTAATAGTTCATTGATCGAGTGCTCTTACATTGAAGATAAAGGAGCTAAGCGATTCGCAGAAACTAATAAATTGGTAGGGGAGCATTTTATATTAGAGAAAACTACCACGATAAATCAATCAAAGATTCCAATCCTCTTAACAGTGGAATGAATATTTTTTCCTTGTCTATTTTCCCATTTTGTTTTAAGGGCTCATCAAAGAAAGAACAACTAATTCAGTTTATTATAATATAATATTTCTAAAGTTCATTCACTTTTGCGGATTCCCTTCTTTTAGCAGCTAGTGGTCCAATTTTATACAGTTCGTTATACTTTATGTATCTCGTCTTTAGCAAAGAAGCAATACTAGTATTAATATTGATATTTGTAGATCTTGAAATCTAGACACCATCCAACTGTGTAATTAATGTGTTCGGGTGTTTTGTCTCTTTTGTATGAGTTTATTAAATTTAATGAACCGCTTTGCTAATTGAGCAAAAAAAACAATACATTTGGGGTCTACAAAAATCTGCGAATTTTATGCGTGCATGCAAAATTTTAATCCGTATAAATATGGAATCGAGTTTATACACCCTTTTTCGACTTGCGACGAGCTGAGGTCCATGTTTTCTTTTGGTACATTCGAGGCAATTAGCCGTGGAAAAAAAAAAAAAAAAAACACTAAACAATTATTCTCGGAGATTTTTTTTTCCCTTTTTTTGGTACATTGAAATTTATATATGTTGTTTGAAGTTTGGTTTGATTTGATTTTTTTAACGATTTTTGACAATATGTTCTAAAGCTGAAATTTTTCACTACTTTATGAATCAATTTTAATTAATCGATCGAATCAATTAAATTACAAGCTCAAGAAACTTGAATGCTTTAAATATTTGCATGAATTTATTAGTTATTGAGTTGAGCTCGACCCAAGTTTAATTAACTTGCAAGCTGCAAATCGTGATCTATGGTATTCAAGACATTGGTTAATTAGAGGTTGAGTACATAACCTTTATTTTTATTTTTTATTTTTTTATGATGAAGAACTCAATCTAAGAAATATTATATTAGATTCAAACTAAAATCATAAACTCCGTGGTGAAACGGTGTGCTCTAAATAAGTCGATAGTCAAATAATATTTATGATAGAAGAATATAAATTTGAATTTAAGACGTTTAAATACAATAAGTTACTATATGACTATCCCATCTAACCTTGAAGACAAAAAATGCTAATTATTATTCTTACTTGAGAGGAACTCTCCTCCACCCAAAAAATAATACATAGAAGGACAAAGTTAATTCATCACCTTGTTTTTACTTGAATGTATATTTCCACAAATATAAGACTTATACGCAGGAAATCATAAACTACTTATACAAAGAATATGGTGTTAAGATATTACATCTGAAGTAATCCTTGATGCTAATTAGATGCTTAAAGAAAAGGTAGGGGAATAATTTTCATGCTATGTAAACCGAATCAAACCAAATTGAGCCTTAGCATTATAGATCTGACGACGTCACGCATTCTTGTCAAGAGTCATATGTTTTGTTAGTTTCATGCACGTGTCATCTAGTTTGAATGTTTCTACTCTACTCATCTAGGTCTTTCCACTCAAGCTATGTAAGATGAAAAAATCTCGAGAGTATATTCTGAAAACAATCCTAGGAAGAGGCCAAATGTAATGCAATATTACTCGGATGGGATATAGTTTCAAAAATTTTAGATTGATGAAGATAGACATCAATGTCATTGAAATGCTAGGAATGCATAACTACAAAAAAACGAATAGTTTCGAAAACATAGATAGTTTCCCCATGCTGGTCTAGAAAATATTGCATGACAATATGAAAACAAAATGGACCCATGATGTGCAAGAATGGTATATGAAGTAAAAGTGAACCTTAGGGACCATATATTTCCCATTCTGGGTATGGACAATTCTGAAGGAAAGCTTAGTTTCAGGTTCATTTTTTTTTTTTTTTTTGTTGCTAATTTAGCAAGTAGTTCTATTAAACTCAACAAACTCATTACAACAAGACCAAAAAATACAAATGGCACCAAACCACAATCAGTCTATCATTCACAAGTTAGTTGCCATTTAAATTCCAAAAGTTATGCATGGTTGATTACCATGACAAGTAGGCAACAATTAGCTGGTTGAGTTCTATCTGGTAGATTGGGCTTCATCAAGCCAGACCCGGCCCAAGCTATGGGCAGCTTGGGCCTGTGCCCATGGCCTCCTTAGCTTGGGGGCCCTAAGATAAAAAATAATAATACTAACTTAGTAAAAGAATGTCAAACAGTCAGCACTTAATCGATTTTTGAACTATTGAAGGCCCAACTATTGAAGGCCAGCACTTAAACGATTTTTGTTTATTGTGATATTAATTTTGCATATAATATAAGAAATCAGAGCTGTCCAAGAAAGAAAACATAGAGGTATACATTCTAGAGGTATACATTCAATTCTTTTATTTTTTATTTTTTTATGTGATAAATTTTGATATTATTTACATATTTATATATATCTTAACTTGAAATAATTATTTTTTTTACTTATATTCATTTTTTTATTAATTGTTCTTATATGCAATAGACTTAATAAAGCTTAATTATTAAGGCCTAATAAACATGCTGAAAAAAGACTTAATAAAGAGAAATAACATTGGAGAAATGTCTTTTTATTTGTAGTGATTATTTTAGTAGAAAATTTAAAATTTTTTTTATTGAGAAAAAATTTAATTATTAAGGCCCCCTATTTAGATGACCGCCCAAAGTCTTCAAATTATTTGATACGACCCTGCATCAAGCCTATACATCTATCTGTATGTGTTCTTAGCAAGCAGTCTTAGAGGACATGCCTCAAGGCCCCCATATACTTCTTGTTTAGTTGGGACTATACTTCAACTTTTTATCTATTTACCTTATTCTTGTTCCTTTCTCGAATTTTATTAATTTATTAGTAAGAAAAATAATACATTTAGTCCCTATTGTTTTAAAGAGTCTTAATTTAGTCCCTATTATTATTATTTTTTAAATTTCATCTCTATTATTTTTTTTAAAGTTTTAATTTTAAAGTTTCAAATTCATTCATATTATTTAAGAATGAAATTAAAATTTTCTGAGAAACAATAGAGACGAATTTGAATTTTTTTTAAAAATAATAGGGATAAATTTGAAACTTTATAAAAATAATAGAGACGAAATTAAAATTTTTTAATAACAATAGGGATGAAATTAAAACTTTGAGGAAACAATAGAGATGAAATTGGGAAATTCCAAACAATAAGGATCAAATTGATTTTTTTTTTAAATAATAGGGACAAAATGTAACATTTTTCCTAATTATTAAATTGTTCCTCATTGGATGTCGGATAGATATAGTGGAGACTACAATCTCCACTGATTTTTTAAAATAATTTGAAAAACCATGTTACTTTTGATTTTTAAAATGGCTTTTTTTTTTTCTTCTGAATTAGCATGGGAGTATTCATTGAATGAAAAAGTTTACAAGTGATAAAATGCCCCAAAGGCCAAAAATAAAAGCGTTACATAAAATAGTCAAGGGCTAGCAAATGCCAAATAAACCAAAAAAGAAGAAATCAAATATTTGACTTGTTCAATTGCTTCTTCTAAATTTTTTTTGTTCTTGGTGACCCAAGTGACCCTCATTAATTCCACCCATGTGAGATTAGTTGGTTTGTCTTTTACAAGGAAAAATGACACATTTAGTTCCTATTGTTTCTTTAAAGTTTTAATTTCATTTTTCTTGTTTAAATTTTTTTTTCTATTTTATCCTTATTGTTTCTAAAAAACCTTCAATTTCATCCCTATTATTTTAAAAAAAATTAATTTCATCTTTATTATTTTTCAAAAATTTTAAATCCGTCCCTATTGTTTAAAATTAATCAATTTAGTCCTTATTATTTTCTAAAATTTTTAAATTTGTACTTATTGTTCAAAATTAATCAATTTAGTCCCTATTGTTTCTGAAAAAATTTCAATTTAGTCCATATTATTTTCATATAAAATTTAATTTAGTCCTCATTGTTTAAAGAAAATGTGACCAGATTATTTTTTTTTAAAAAATAATAGGGACTAAATTGGCTAATTTTAAACAATAGAGACGAATTTAAATTTTTTATAAAATAATAGGGCCTAAATTGAATTTTAAACAATAAGAACTAATTTAAAATTTTGAAGAAACAATAGAGAAAATTGCACAAATTGTCATTATTGACGGTAAGGATAAAATTGAATCTTTTTATAAAATAATAGGGACAAAATTAAAATTTTTGAGAAAATAATAAGAAAAAAAATTAAAAAATTTAAACAATAGGGACGAAATTGAAACTTTTAGAAATAATATGAATGAAATTAAAAAAATTTAAATAATAGAGACGAAATATAAACTTTGGAGAACAATTGGGATTAAATGTGCTATTTTTCCTCTTTTACAAATCATGTTTCGCGACGAATATGTAAAATCTTGTCGATTACAAACTGTGAGAAAACTTTAATGAATGTGCTTGAGAAAGCCAAGAACCATGGTAAGATTACTTACTGTTATACGAGAAGTTGCGAACTTCAATTTCGCTAATTACATTATACGACATTTTAAACCTTTTTTAAATAAATTAAAAAAAAACCATGGCAATACCTAATATAATCACATCGTTCAACTCTAATTTGGTGAAAATTTGAGTAGATTGCTAGAAGGATGACAAACACGAGATCGTTGACACGGTTCGCCGATATGATGATGCATGTTAAGATCCACGTACACTCACCAGTGACACTTAAATATTGCACACTTAATTTTAGGGTCTATTATATAGAGGGACCATGATAAAACGTATGTGGCTATGGCTATGGCTATCGGCTAGGATGATTAAATTGATGATTACATAAAGGGTAAATTTTACATTTAGTTCCTTTTGTTTATATATTTTTTTAATATAATTTTTAATATAATTTTTAATATTTTAAAAAATTTAAATAATTTTTAATATTTATAAAAGTTATTCAAAATGGTTCTTATTGTTAAAAATTAACCAATTTGGTTCTTTTTATTTAAAAAAAATTAATTTAGTCCTTATTGTTTAAAAAAAAAAATCAATTCAATCTTTCTACATAACCTTTATTTGGGGATAAAATTAAATTTTATGGGAAATAATAGGGATTAAATTGGTTAGTTTTGAATAATAAGGACCATTTTACATAACTTTATAAATATTAGAGACTAATATGATTTTTTTAAAATATTAAGGAGCAACTTTTAAAAAATATAAATAATAGGGACTAAGTGTGAAATTTACCTACTAAATAATGGTATTTCTTTGTCAAAATCTTTGCCAGCCGATTCCTTGTTGATGTAAATATATTTTTCTAAGATATTGTTAAGGTAACTGAGATTCAATTCTAAAATCAATTGGTGTTAGGAGGATAAATTCTTACACCCCCTCATGTGCGACTCAGAGAGAGAACCAAGTAATGAGAGTCGATATTGAGGAGAAACTAGTCTATGAGAGCAAAACGAAACAAAATAGATGAGTTTTGCATGGATGAATACGACTAAACTAATGACCTAATTTTGATACCATGTTAAGATAACTAAGATTTTATCATAAAACTAATAGGTGTCAAATAAAATAATCTGAAATCTTATATCATAAATTTAAAACTAATAATTTTCGCTATGAGAAAAATTCATATTCTACAAATATCATGTTAGATGAAGGATCACTAGTCAATAACAATGTACTATTAACTAATTCCAACTACTCACAAGTCACTACACCCATTTAAAAAAAATTATTAGTCAACAACCATGTACTATCAACTAATTAATTCCTGCTCTGCACGTGACATGACACACAATTTAAAGTGTCAATGTGACACATAATCAAATGAAATTTATTACTAAGAAAAACAAGTTACAATCATATTAGATAAGAAAAATAAAAGATCTTATGACAGTAAGTAATCATTCTTTAATTACATTGTGCTATGCAATAATTCCCTATTCATTAAGAATGTGCTATCCACTAACACCCTAAACAATAAGGGTGAGATATTCACCAACCCCTTGACCCAAAAGAAAAAAAGAAAAAGAAACTTCATTTCATTTTATAACATATATAGTATTTTTAATTACCTAGGGAACAAATCCATAGCACATTTCACATGATTTATAATAATTAACAATTCCCTATGGCACTTATACTTATTTGTAAATTGCATTTTTTAGGGAAAAAAAAGGTAAATTGCATTTTTCAATGACTTAACATCACATGTATTTTGTCAAAAATACACAATATATTCTTGTATTTTATAAATAAACTAATTACCTCTCTGTATTTTAAAAACGTAGTTGAATACCCCCTATTAAAATGAATGATTTTTTTAACGGAGGAGGATATTTAGCTACTTTTTAAAAATAGAAAGAGGTAAAATGAACGATTTTTCTAACGTATGTAGTATTCAGCTATTTTTTAAAAAAACACAAGAAGATATAGTAACGTTTTTAAAACACATAGGGGTAATCAGCTTATTTATAAAACATCTATTCAGCTACGTTTTTAAAAACACGGGAAGTAATTAACTTATTATAAAATATAAGAAAATATTGTGCATTTTTAACAAAACACAAAGGGTATTAAGTCGTTTAACTCTTTTGAAAAAAAAAAAAGTGAGTTGTACTCATGAGACAGTAATGGCTAGCACTTATAGTAAAGCTATATTTGGCTAATAATATTTACCCCTAATGTATATGTAATGTAACACTTTATTTCCTAATGTTTATTTCGTAACACTTAACTCTTCTCCGTGAATCCATCAATGATCAAATGCGTCATGCTAAAATCTGAATGCTCATAAAATCCCCTATTTTCAACCATATAACGTGTTTGTAAAAGGTTGTTGACATAGTTTTGGAGAGACTCATCAGTTGGCTATTTCCACGAGAGCAAAGAAAAACATAGAGATTATTTATTCTTTGGAATTTTCTTAACAAATTTAAAATAAAAAAAGGGACCAGTTTAAATATTTATATTATTATATTTTTGTTGGTGATGCATGCATGCAGATAAATGGTAAATTTTGTTATATAAATTTGCTATATATATGATATTTAATTTGCACAAAATGTGTAAATAAAATGATTTTGAGCACTAAACTACATGGATATGAATAAGAAGACCAAGAAAGAAAGGAATCACACATGCATAAGGTTGTTGATATTGATGTAATACAATAAATGTTGATGTGCTTATGGTAATGTTGATGTCTTTATATATGCAAAATCACATGTGAGGGGAGTTAAGTATTATAGCAGAATTGAGTTTAGAAGATATACACTAGAGAATATCTTTCACACATCTTTATTCAGTTTTAATACGAGGTGAGTCTTACATATATGTGAATAGGGACGGAACTATGAGAGGTTGGTGAGACCCCGGCCCTCCAAAGGTTTTTTTTTTTTTTTTTTTTAAATAATAATATATATATATATATATAGTATCGTAAAAAAAAATTATTATCTCTCCCTATTTTTGTTTTATCACTAATCTTCTTATTTAAAATTTGACCCCTCAATATTAATTTATGTCTCCGCCCCTCATGTGGAGTCTCCCTTCACTCATAGACTCACGATTTGTCAAGATGTATGAAAGAGTTTTCATATATTCTATTTTCTATCACGTATACAAGAACAGAGTTGTAGTTATCACGGACCTAAAAAAATTAAAATATCTATGTTTTGCTATTTAAAAATAATAATTAACTTCTATTAAAAAAAAAAAGACACGCGGGTGCACGTTCATTTATAATATCGGATATGTAAAATTAATACATAGTAGAGGAGATAGGAAATGGGTTGCAATTTTTTTTTATTAATTTTTGGTTACTACATGTAAAAACGTGCTCAAATTCATGATTGAAAAATCAATAAATTGTCGCGCATCACTGTTACACGGCCATGGATGCTGCTCTTAAATAGCTGAAGTGAGAACTTGATGCAGTGTAGTATACCAAAAACAGTGGAAAAAAATGAGGACCTTCTTAGGGATGGTGGTGTTGTTCATTTGTGTTCTATTAAGCTTCTTCAATCATGGTGTTGCTCATGTAGCAATTTCAAGTGGAGAGCAGCCTCTGTCCAAGATTTCAATACACAAAACTGTTATTGCACTCCGCAATTCTGTCTCCATCATAGCTTCCCCTCTTGTCCTCGGCCTCAAGGTAATGAGCGGACGTATTCACGGGCCGGTGGGACTATAGTCTTTACTAAACCCAGGACAGAGTCAGTAACGAGTGAGTTAAACTTGTATTTTTTGAAAATGTAACTAATTTAGCTTACACCTACCATTCATTCACTTGTACGGGACACACTAGCTAGTTGTACTTCTCTTTTGGTTATTATTTAGCGAGTAATATTTTATGTCAAATCCGCGATAGTTTATACGTTAATAATTTATGTATCAAATTAAAAACCCCTCGTTGTTGTGATAAGAATTATTGAGTTTGTTTCAGTGCAACATAATTTGGAATTTCTTTCTCTGTGACACTAAGGAATAGGTTATGCTATTATAACAAAAACAAAAATGATGTAATGTCAGGACAATTGTTACTTCATGGAATGTAAGTTGGATATGTTCCAATGTATTCTAATTAATGATGTAATGACAGGGTGAAGACACTGAATGGGTAACTGTTGTTGTTGAGAACCCAGAACCATCTAAGGATGATTGGGTTGGAGTTTTTTCACCGGCGAAATTCAAGTAATCTTCCATTTTTTAGCGAATTTGATAGTTACATCATTTTTCTAGGATGAACAACATTTGAATAGATAGCTGTTTGGTCACTTGTTATGTGATAAATTAACTGGAATGGTTCTAAATGGCAGTGAAGCGATTTGTTTCCCCGAAAATGAGAATGAGCAAGAGACTCCATTCATATGCACAGCCCCAATAAAGGTGTGCATACACAGATTTTGTTCTGAAGACTAATAATTTGCATACTCTGCATCTTTTACTAATCAAGATTGTATGAAATGTCCTTTTTGCAGTATAAGTATGCAAATTTCTCGAGCCCCAAATATACAAAGACAGGGAAAGCTACTTTAAGATTCCAATTGATTAATCAGCGAGCAGATTTCTCATTTGCTTTGTTTACCGGAGGCTTGGAAAATGTCTGTACAGTCACACTTACTGCATTCTAATGCTTCATTTTTTTGTTTAAGTTAGTTCTATGTGCGTATTCGCGTTCATGGGCTTTACTCTGTGTCATCTTATTCGTGTTCACGCGCTTTACTGCTTCTGTTCCGATCACCTTTTTAGTTAAAAGAAACCTGACTATTAATCTTACATATTGCAGCCCGAACTGCTTGGAATTTCAAATTTCATATCATTTGCAAATCCTAAGGCACCACTATATCCACGCCTAGCTCATGGAAAATCTTGGGATGAAGTAAGTTTGTCTGTGATGAATTTCTGCATATTCAGTTTCAGTGACCATTGTTTTCTTACTGGCACTTAGATAAGCATTCATTAATTCTTGATCTCTGGTTCACAAAATATTTTCCCAATTTTTTTTCTTCTAATTTTAAATATGTACCATGATTCTAATGCTTCTCGTGCTTAAATTTTCAAGCCTTTGGCCGCGTGGAACGGAATTTCTTATCCAAATAACATGATCATCTCACTGCACACAGTCAACATTGCTACACAAACTTTCATGAAACCTGTAGTGCTAAATATGCATCCTTTTGGCCTCCTGTTTTCTTTCTTTCTAGATGACTGTTACCTGGACAAGTGGCTATAATATAGATGAAGCTACTCCTTTTGTTGAGTGGGGCTGGAAGGGAGGTGCTAAGAAGCAATCACCAGCAGGGACATTAACATTCACACGAAACAGCATGTGTGGTATGATCCTTTTCTTATTGTGTGTGTTCCTGAATAATTTATATGAAAAAGAGAATGAATTAGCTTTCTGGTTAACTGATTTTGAATATTCTGGATATATGTAAATTAAAGAAAGAAGAGATGATTAAATTGAAAAGCTTCACATTTCCAATTGTCAGATTTCTAGATTCGTTGATATAACATACTAATCTGAGAGCTAACGGAGATATACTGATTTTCGCTTACAAAGTTTGATGGCGTTTCAAGACAGTGAAAAATTCTTGTCATGCAAAACTACTTTTATCAAATTTTTTTCATCCTCTTTTTATTGTTTAAGTAAATTTATTGTGTATCCATAGAAATTCTTCAACCATGATATGTGCACAGTCCACCTGATATGTGTTATAGCTGTATTTTGGCTAAAACAAAAGAACGGGTGAAGTGTAAAAAATCTCACGTGTTTTACTCAAACTGCATGCTAGACCATATGGTACAATACAATGACAATATAATAACTCTTATGATTTATAAACCATAAGGGTTATTAGAGTATTACAGTATATAGGCAACGTGTAGGATGACGAATTTCAGGAAAACACGAGATCTTTTTGTAGTTTACATAGAAAGCTAATCCAATTTGTCTATGTTGAATAAAGGATGCTTAAATAGTTGAACAGTTCCATGGTAAATTCCCACTATATTGGGATGCCTTACATTGAGAATCTTAATTATGAATTCTAAAGTAAATATATATGGTTTAATTCTTTAAGGCAACTAGATTTGATCTCTATAGTTCCTCATAGAGAATAAATACGAGGGTATTGGAATAAGGCTTTATGATATAACTTCTTTTGTGCATACATTCAAATGCAGTGACATATACATATATGATGTATGATTAACACAGTTAATATTGGCTTGAAGGTCCACCTGCACGAACAGTGGGATGGCGCGATCCTGGTTTCATCCACACTAGTTTCTTGAAGGATTTGTGGCCAAATACCAGGTAAGTTTTCCCAGGGGATTATCTTTGTTCGGCATTACATCTTGATATGCATCAAAGACTTGACTATCATTTGTTGGATTTAAGTTCATAATTCTCTTCTCCAGGTACACTTACAGGATGGGTCACCTATTGTCCAATGGTTCATATGTTTGGAGCAAAAAGTATTCCTTTAGAGCTTCCCCTTATCCAGGCCAGGACTCATTGCAGCGTGTTATTATTTTCGGGGACATGGGGAAGGTACCAATGATCCTTAATAAAAGAAAGTCTTTTACTTGCTTGTTCAACTGGATTGACTCGCTTTGATCTTCCATAATCTTTATAGATACTTGTTGGCGTTCAATACATGAAAACAGATGCTAAAATTGTTATGCTTTGGCTTTCAGGCAGAGCGCGATGGTTCAAATGAATATGCTGACTATCAGCCTGGTTCACTGAACACTACTGACCAACTCATCAAGGACCTCAACAACATTGATATAGTTTTCCATATAGGAGATCTACCCTATGCAAATGGATACATATCACAATGGGACCAGTTCACTGCTCAGGTGGCACCCATCTCATCGACTGTGCCCTATATGATTGCAAGGTTTGCTCATGTAATTATGTATTATTAGTCTAGGTCTATATGTTTTTTTTTTTCTCGTGATATTTATTTATCACTATCTCATATAATTTTTTATACAGTGGCAATCACGAGCGTGATTGGCCTGGGTCAGGATCGTTCTACGACACTGATGATTCTGGTGGAGAATGCGGTGTCCTTGCTGAGACCATGTACTATGTTCCTGCAGAAAATAGAGCCAAGTTCTGGTAAAGTATACATAAATATGTATATAACTTTTGAGAAAAATTAACACATCAGAAACTATGTTGCTAGAAGTTGAATGATCAATGACTTGACATGCCCTTGAAGTTTCCAGTTAGCCTAGCAGATTATGTGATCCATTGTGGGACGAAGTGTAATGGATACCGGGTAGCATAAAATCTCATTGATAAACAGATTCTCTAAATTCTGAAAATGTTAGAGTTTTAATGAATATTGTAGTTCCTATAGAAAAGTGGTTCACACATATTCTGATATAGCAGCTCCACGAGAAGTTTCGTGTGATATATACTGTTGAAGAATTTCCAAAACACTAATGATATATATCACCCAAAATAAAGTGGGAGAGAAAGATTAAATGCAATGATTTACATTATATATTGACTTTTCTTTTTCCCGGCTAGCAATTCCTTCTCATACTGCTTGGTGAATATCTTTTACATTGATTATTATTTAACCAATTTGAAGAGTCACATGTAAATTTTTGCAGGTACTCAACAGATTATGGCATGTTCCATTTCTGCATAGCAGACAGCGAGCATGATTGGAGGGAGGGATCTGAACAGTATAGGTTCATCGAGAAATGTCTAGCATCAGTAGACCGGCAGAAACAGCCTTGGTTGATTTTTTCTGCTCATCGAGTTCTTGGTTATTCTTCGAATGAATGGTATGGCTTGCAGGGCTCATTTGAAGAGCCCATGGGAAGAGAAAGCTTGCAGAAGCTTTGGCAGAAATACAAAGTGGACATTTCTTTTTATGGTCATGTCCATAACTATGAGAGAAGTTGCCCCATTTACCAGGTATGCCATATTTCAAATAAATACTCGGAAGTAGTTGAAGATCTACATCTTAAATCCCGGGCTAATTGATTCTAGAAACATGAATATTCATAAATCTGCTATTCAAGTATGCAGTACAGTTTACTCTATACGCGTTCTGGATTAAACTATTTCCCCTAAACAATAGATATATAAGCATGTCGCAACTGCTTACTGATCTTCTCAAATCACCTATTTCCATATTGCAGAATCAGTGTGTGAACTCAGAAAGATCTCACTACTCTGGCGTCGTCAATGGTACAATCCATGTTGTTGTTGGAGGGGGAGGGAGCCACTTATCGAACTTCAGTCCAATTAATACCACCTGGAGTCTATACAAAGATTACGATTATGGTTTCGTAAAACTTACAGCATTCAACCATTCCTCCCTCCTCTTTGAATACAAGAAGAGCAGTGATGGAAAGGTATACGATTCGTTTACCATCTCCAGGGATTATAGAGATGTCTTAGCCTGTGTTCATGATGGTTGTGAGCCAACCACATTAGCAGCCTGAAACAAATCTACAAATCCTTACAGGAATCATCAGGGTCATTGATCGAGAGAATAAAAGCTTTTGCTGATGCATTTGTGTAGAATTCTCTTCAATCTATTAATAGTTGTTAATTTCTCAATAATCCCCTGCCTTTGGTTGTTGATGTTTGCAGTAGTAATAAAAGCTATAGGGTATCATTTCATTGAATCATTGGCTTTTCTTTTATATCTCTCAACCAACTTAAACAAGAGGTCACTTTAACTAAGTATATAGCAATGACGAGCATTAAATTCATCCTTCCTTATACAATATAATGGAGAATTTTCTCTAGGATCATAATAATTCACAGCTATTGAATAACGTGACAAGGGGATCCAAACAGCTTTAGGCTATTGTAGGGAGGGAGGTGCCACCTAGTTATAAGTAAATAAAAATGTTTAAATGAATAAAATATTCGCCGAAAGCCCAAGTATCTCAACCTATTATGCAAGTTGTTGGATTATGGCCCGTATTTGTGGATAGTGTCTAATGGGCTTGTAAGCCCAACACCTAGAATCTTCTTAGATGTCTTCAATTGCAGAAAACAGAGGGATGTAAAGTATTGTAAGAGTGTTACTTGTAAGACAAGTTCATCATTAGGAAACTCTTTTTCCTGTGGACGTAGGCTTAAAACTTAATTCAAGTTTATTGACTTGTAACTCAATTTACCTTTGCGAATGTCTAGACATTTTGTAGAGATAGTTCCATTTTTAGAGTTGAGACCACCCAACATGTTATGATAAGGTTCCAATTACTATCCTAAAAAGACTCGAAAACCATATTCCTGCCAACTTAATGCATTGTGATATTTGAATAGAACACTTCCATTTTGCAAATAAATAGTTTCAAAATATAGCTCAAGGGTTGCTAAGAAGCCACAAAGAAATTTTCAAAATAATGAATGTCGTCATCTGTGATAACAAAACTTGATAAACCACATTGTAATAATCCTAAACAATATCCAACTATAAAAACTTTTTTCTTTTGCTCGACACGTGAGAATTTCATTAAAATAAACAAGTATATACAATTAGATTGTACTAGAAAAAAAAAAATCTTTAGAATGTCTCATTTTCCAAGTCCACTCTACCTATAATATCATGCCAATTAACACCATTAAAGAACCCTCCAAAACAAAATAAGATATTATGTATGTGTCTTTTGCACAAACAAGAGTGGCTCGATGGAGCAATTTTCCTTAATCAAGTTGGTCAATAGCTAGCTAAAGCACAAAGAATAATCAAAATCATGGTTTTTTATTTATTTATTTTGTTAAATAAGAAAGTACTCATTTAATTCTAAATATCTAAACAAACAAAGTTAGGAAAGTACAAAAAGGCCAAAAAAGCCCCAGCCAAAGACAGAGACCAAATCGATTAAAGCTAATAAAATGCTCCTATCTAATTTCTAAGTCAAACATATATAAATGCCTATTTTGTACATTATTGCAATATATGTCTTACCACCAACACCTTGTCTGGGTTCCAATTTTAACAGGAAAGGGAAAGAAGGGTTTAACAGGAAAGGGAAAGAAGGGGAGAGATTCGGAATCCCTCCTTATTGGATTACATTTTAAGAGAAAGGAGACGATATCCCTACATATCCTTTAATTGGGAAGATTGCATTTTAAGAGGAAGGAGGCGACATGAAGAGTTTGAAGAATCATTCCATATCTTTTAATTGGCCTCCAAATTTGGGGTGTTTTGGAGGGACAAAAAAAATTGGCATATTAGAAGTCTTTCTTGTCCTTATTTATCTCATAATTATGGATATAAAAGGGTACATAAGTAATTTTTAGTATAAAAAATATCATTTCATTTCATTTCCTTCTTCAATCCATACAGAGAATCATAAAACTCTTTTTTTTTTCTGCTTTCATTATTATCTTTTCTTAATTCAAACAAGAAAATCTCTTTTCTTTCTTTCGTAAATGTCAAGTTGTTATACCATATGTTATTCCTTTCTAAATATGGTAGATAGTTGCATAAATTTGGAGACAAAAGATGTAAGCTTGCAAAGATTTTTGATCTTAAATTAGTTTTTTAACATTTTTTTCACAAAAAAGATCAATGGCGTCATGGACAGAAAGTGAGAAACTAATTGGTCACAATTTAAAAATGAGAGACAAATTTATCACAAACCTATAAGATAAATCTTTCATGCAACTATTGCTACCAATTCCTGCCCAACATGATTGATATTGTGTGTATATCGTCATCATCATTGCGTGACCATGGATGCCATAATCGGATGGCGGAGAATCGGTTCCTTGTTGGGACATTGTAGAGAGAGTGATAGAGATTATATTTACAAATTATGGTGATTGTGAAAGATTTGAGGCCTTAACATATATAACTTAATGAATGCATAAGACATAACAAATTGACGGATGAGATTGAGGAAAATAAATTCAATCCAATGGATGTTATTCGTATAAGAGATGTGAGATTGAGATAACAAACAGACGGATGAGATTGAGGAAAGGAAATCAAATCCAATGGATGTTATTCAGATAAGAGATTTGAGATTGAGATAACAAACGGACAGATGAGATTGAGAAAAGGAAATTCAATTGAATAGATGTTATTCAGATAAGAGATTTGAGATTGAGATAACAAACAGACGGATGAGATTGAAGAAAGAAAATTCAATCCAATGAATGTTAGAAATTTGAGATAAAATTAAAAATTAAATTACTGTAAAAATTGAATTAAGGAAAAAATCAAAAATAAAAAAAGACCGGAATATAAATCGGATGTAATTAAACGTCATCCTAATTCAATAAATTTTATCGTTGTCAGAGTTAATTTATTTTTTGATTGAAATATTCGTGAAAAAAAGTTATGCTAATATAAATAATAATTAATTTAAAAAAATTAACACACGAGAAAAAATAACACATAATTAAATTAGTATGTAAAATTAAAATTAACAAAATATAAAGACTCAATATTATTGAGACCTTCACTGAAATAATTTTTTTTTATAGATCCTAAAAAACATATTAAGCGTGTCTAAAAATTTTAAGGTTTCTAAAACAATGAATAGAAACTCTATTAAAAATGGCATTCCAACACTCATAAAATAAATTATCCATCGATCTCTATAGGAAGGACTGTTGCCCATACTAGATAGGGCATCATCTACAGTTGAATATAAACATGAACATGATTCCATGAAAGACGAGCTTAAATTCAAAATATCTACCTCATGTACTGAATTACACGTGTTTCTATACAAATTTTCTTTTTTAAAATAAAAAAATTAATACTATTAATAAAGCACTTGACTTTTTGAAAAGCAACAAAACTGTAAATAGTAAATTCACACGTGGATGATATTGTTGAGATTTAAATCTATTCCTGTATTCCATTGCCAAGATTACATCTGTCTGAACCAAATCTTATAGACTTTTGTAGATTCTATCAATAATCTTGAGTGCTTTTTTATTTATTTATCAACTACGATATTATTCATTAACAAAAGTGATACATAAATTTACCAGATTGTACACTGTGTACGAACCTAATAAAAGACACACGTAGAGCAACCAACAAACAATCAACAAGTACATATAATATCAAGGGGGGTAAAAATCACTAAACATTGGGAGGAAGACCTATTAGAATTGCAAAAACAATCAAACTATCACATGTTTGGCTCGAGAAAATAAGAGTCGATAGTGATCAGACGAAGAAGATAGGCAGAATTGAGAATTGTAAACAACAGAAAAAACTCTCCGATCATAATTTAAAAAACTTTGAATAGTTTCTAAAACCAGCTATGCGGCAAAATTCAAACCATATGACCAAGACACTAACATATCAAAATGAACACAAGTTGCAAGCCACCGCTGCCGGAGCTAGGAAGCACCATCACTGGAGGAAGAAAACCAAACAAAAGGGAAGTTGCTGCAATTGATAGAGCAAAGAAGACAAAAAACCAAATGTCAAAGCCGAGTTTCTACATAAAAGAGAGACAGAGAAAAAGGAAAAGCCAAATATATAAGAGGGGAAGAGAGAGAGAGAGAGAGAGAGAGAGAGGGCTCCGACTTGTAGAGCAACGGAGAATTGAAGAAAGAAGTAGATGAGAGGTGGTGAGATATGAGTTTTTTCGGAATTTTTTTGAACTCGAGATCTTGAATTTTTTATTAGATATTCGGAGAAGCAATTTCATAAATTGAGATTATGAATTCAACCGAAGTCATGAGCGAATTTAATAAAACGCAGTGGAGGCTACAAACCTGACTAAATACTATATATTTTTTAATTTTAAAAAATAAATTAGTCCCTGCTTTAAAGAATATTTATTTAATTTTCAAATCAATTACAAAATCAGCAGGAAGACTTCATCACTCGAATTTCAAGCAGCCCACGGGTTGCCATTATTAATGATCATTTGGCGCCAATAGGTCGAAGTTGTTGTTTTTTCAATATTTTTTTATCAATAATATAAGCCAAGTTGTTCACCACGTTGTAACTTGTAAGGTTGTGCAGTTGTTATAAAAACAAATAAATATTTGTGCAATTGTTATTAAAGAAATATTTATTTGTAGCATAAGTCACCTTTTTCGCGGCTTGTATTTTACTTTTGCAGGCATATACTTATCAGAAGAGATGGCTGGGTATACTATGTCATGAATATGTCCTCGAGTCTCAACTTTTTCTTATCAGAAAAAGATGGTTGGGGGACCGCATGTTGTTACCATACATATTGATATATATTGTTTCACGTACAGGGATTATAAATTTTGAGACATTATATAAGATTTTCAACTATTTCATCAAATATTAATTAATTTTAAATAACTCCTCATAATTTTTAATACAACATTAAAGTTGGAGCTTAATCCAATCTTATACATTGCACATCCATCCACACATGACTCATCTCAATATAATATCAGAAATGAATCTTGGTCCAATATTATTGTCTATCGCACATCCATCTTCGTATGACCCATCTTAATCCTAATCACTTGCAATCAAGGGCGGACCCCGATTTTTTGTTTAGTGGAGCTAAAATAATATAATTTAACACTCATATATTAAATTTATTTTAGTAGGTGCTAAATTAGTTTTTTAATCTAAAAATACTTTTAAAATTAATACATTTTCCAAAAAAAAAAAAAAAGAGGTGAGTGATGACTGAAAATCAAAGTAGCTCCGCCAATATTCACAACTCATCATATTATTCAAAAAAATTATTTTTGTCCCATATAGAAAAATTTAATTTTCAAAACACTATATAAGTTCTTGAATTACACCACCTAATACCAAGAGATACCATATAAGATCTAAGGTACCCTGCCTTAGTACTAAGTGATTTTAGATGGATCCTTATGATTCTTCACTCATGAAGAGTGAAAAATTCTCTACACAATCAATAGCCAAATGATTTTCGTTGATGGAAAATATCACAAATTAAGCCTAATCAAATATAAAAGAAATAAAGCAAAGAAAAGAAAAGAAAAGCTAAAGAAAATAAATAATTTTATGTGTAGAACTTTTCAAGCATCTTTTTCAAAGTTTTTTTTTTTGGGTAAAGTGCATATCACCCCCATGTGTTTTTGTAAAATTATACAATACTCTCATAGTTTTAAAAATACATGGTATTTTTTATAGTTTTTAATACTAAACACAATAGTTTTATGTGATTTTAAAAGTACACGTTACTCCCTTATAGTTTTTGAAACTAACCACAATAACTCATGGGTGCACGTAAGAGCCTCCACTGACCCATAAAAATGTTAAAATTTTTATGTATTTTTTTAAAAAAAGTTAAATATTTATGTATTTTTAGTTAAAAAAAATTAATTGACCCCTACTAAAAAATAAAAGTGCTCGTATATTTGAAAAATTATATATTTTAACCCCATCTGGCTCATAAAAATGTTAAAATTTATATGTATTAAAAAAAAATTTATGTATTTTTAGTTAAAAAAATTAATTAACATTTACTAAAAAAAATAATACTCATATAATTCAAAAATTATGAATTTTAACCCTTACTAACAAGAATTTCTGGCTCCGCCCTATATCAAAAAATCTATTTATTTTAATAAAAAATGTGATGCACGTTTGAATAGAGCTGTTTGTCTATTTGAACTGTTTCTGTCTCTGAGTTTATATAAATGAATTGGAATGGTTCTATATATGGCAGCGAATCGATTTGTTTGGCCGAAAATGAGGATGATCAAGAGACTCCATTCATATGCACATCCCCAATAAAAGTGTGCATATAGTTTATCTTGTTCTAAAGACTAATATTTCGTCAAATCTCGTAGTTTCCTAACCAAGATTCTATGTAATGTGCTTGTTGCAGTACAAATATGGAAATTTCTCCAGCCCCAAATGTACAAAGACAGGGAAAGCTACTGTAGAATTCGAGTTGATTAATCAGCGCGCAGATTTCTCCTTCGCGTTATTTACTGGAGGCTTGGAAAATGTCTGTAAAGTTACACTTACTGCATTCTAATACTCCATTTTCTGTTGAATTTAGTTTCGAGTCTTAGTTCAAGTGTTACTGTCTCGTGTTTGTGTGTTTTACTGCTTTTACAGCTTCTGTTCCGATCACTTTTTAAGTTAAAGGAAACCTGACTGTAGAGTTTACACACTGCAGCCTCTACTGCTTGGAGTATCGAATTTTATATCATTTGCAAATCCCAAGGCACCACTATATCCGCGCCTAGCTCATGGAAAATCCTGGGATGAAGTAAGTTTATCTGTGATGAAGTTCTGCATATTTAGTTTCAGCAGCCATTGTTTTCTTACTGGCATTGAGATAGACATTCCTTAATTATTGATCTCTGGCTTTCTTTCTTTCTTTCTTACTGGCATTTAGTGATAAAATTTTCACCCTTTCAACCTCTTGTTTTCTTTCTTTGTAGATGACAGTAACCTGGACGAGTGGCTATAATATAGACGAAGCTACTCCTTTTGTTGAGTGGGGTTGGGTGGGAGGTGCTAAAAAGCAATTGCCGGCAGGAACATTAACATTCACACGAAACAGCATGTGTGGTATGATCCTTTTCTTATTGTGTGTGTTCCCAATTCCAACATAATCTTAATTATTGTTGTTAAGAATAATATGATGATACTCCCACAAACTTTGCAACTTAAAAATATCTGATACGGAAAAATTGATATGAAAAGAGGAATGAGTAAATGACTTAGCTTTCTGATTTTGGAGTTCTTCTAATATATGTAAACTGAAGAAAGAAGAGATGATTAAATTGAAAAGCACCACATATCTAATTGTCAAAGCTCTGGATATGTATGTGACATAGCTTGTCATTCAAAACTTCTTCTCTAACTATATCGTGGACACCATGATATTGGCAGAGTCCACCTGATCTGTGTTATAGCTGTCTTTTGGCGATAATAAAATAACTTATCGAATTTGACTATGTTGAGAAAAGGGCGTTTAAAAGCCTAGTTGAACAGTGTATCATAAATTCCCTCTATCTTCGGATGCCTTACATTGAGAATCCTCATTATGAAATTTCAAGTGCATATATGTGGTTTGTTCTCTTTAGTCCAATTAGTTTTAATCTCCTAACCTTATTGAGATTGACTACGAGGCTGCACTGGTCCTAGGAATAAGGCATTATGACATCCCTCTTTTGCTCAATGCTTTCAATTGCAATGACATTTACATATATGATATATGGCTAACACAGTTATTCGATTTGGCTCATAGGTCCACCTGCACGAACAGTGGGATGGCGCGATCCTGGATTCTTTCACACTAGCTTCTTAAAGGATTTGTGGCCAAATACAAAGTAAGTTTTTCCAGGGGATCACTTTTGCACAGCATTACATTTTGATAAGCATCGAAGACTTTATCATTTGTTGGAGGGAGTTAAACTCATAATTCTCTTCTCCAGGTACACTTACCGGATGGGTCACCTATTGTCCAATGGTTCATAAGTTTGGAGCAAGAAGTACTCTTTTAGAGCTCCACCATATCCAGGACAGGACTTGTTGCAACGTGTTATTATTTTTGGAGACATGGGGAAGGTACCGGTGATCATTAACTAAAGAAAGTCTCTTACTTGCTGAACTTTCATCCTCAAATTCACATCTCAGCATGATAGGATATTAGGAAAATTAAACACGAACATTTCCAACTTATTTCTTCTATAGGTACCTGTTGTCAGAATTATAGTAAGCTTCTCGAGCCTTTGCAGAAAGATGTTTTTGAAAATTGCTTTAATATTAATATTTTACCACATATAGTCAGATAAGCCTGAGTTTGTTTGGCTATCGTATTTATATTTGACATTTTATGGGCTTATATGAGACTTGCTTGAGGTATGAAGAGGTACTTGCTTGTTCAACTTGATTAACTCACTAATCTTTACAGATATTTGGTTGTGTTCAATGCATAAAAACGGATAT
Organism: Ehretia macrophylla; assembly: GCA_037974665.1. Lineage (NCBI taxonomy): Eukaryota > Viridiplantae > Streptophyta > Magnoliopsida > Boraginales > Ehretiaceae > Ehretia > Ehretia macrophylla. The sequence goes on from CM075771.1 coordinate 34,722,745, forward strand.
TAAAATTGTTATGCTGTGGCTTTTCAGGCAGAGTGCGATAGTTCAAATGAATATGCCAATATTACAGCCTGGTTCACTGAACACTACAGACCAACTCATCAAGGACCTCAACAACATTGATATAGTTTTCCATATAGGAGATCTACCCTATGCAAATGGGTACATATCACAGTGGGATCAGTTCACTGCTCAGGTGGCACCCATCTCATCAACTGTGCCCTATATGATTGCAAGGTTTGCTCATATAATTATGTATTATTAGTCTAGGTCTATATGTTCTTGTTTTCTCATGATTTTTATTTATCACTATCTCATATATAATCTTTTTATACAGTGGCAATCACGAGCGTGATTGGCCTGGGTCAGGATCCTTCTACGACACTGATGATTCTGGTGGAGAATGCGGTGCCCTTGCTGAGACCATGTACTATGTTCCTGCAAAAAATAGAGCCAAGTTCTGGTAAAGTGTATATATATATATATATATATTCATCTTTTGATAAAAATTAGCACATCAGAAACTATGTTGCTCGGAGTTGAATGATCAAACACTAATGATTTATATCACCCAAAATAAAGTGGACTGAGAAAGATTAAGTGCAACGTTATATATTGATTTTTCTTTTTCCCGGCTAGCAATTCCTTCTCATATTGCTTGGTGAATATCTTTTACACCGATTATTATTTAACCAATTTGAAAAGGCACCTGTAAATTTTTGCAGGTACTCAACAGATTATGGCATGTTCCATTTCTGCATAGCAGACAGTGAACATGATTGGAGGGAGGGATCTGAACAGTATAGGTTCATCAAGAAATGTCTAGCATCAGTAGACTGGCAGAAACAGCCTTGGTTGATTTTTTCTGCTCATCGAGTTCTTGGTTATTCTTCGAATGAATGGTATGGCTTGCAGGGCTCATTTGAAGAGCCCATGGGAAGAGAAAGCTTGCAGAAGCTTTGGCAGAAATACAAAGTGGACATTTCTTTTTATGGTCATGTCCATAACTATGAGAGGAGTTGCCCCATTTACCAGGTATGCCATATAGCAAAAAAATAGTAGCATTATATCTGCTATTCAAGTATGCTTTACAAAGTGGCTCTAGTTTACAGCCAGATGAATGAACTGTAACGCCCCGAACCAACACTCTCACGCCTGCATGGAACTCCCCGCCCTTAACGGTACGAGCAAGCCCAAGAAGCCGAGGCGAGTGGGCCCAGAAACGCACTATGACAATATTGTCCGCTTTGGGGCCCATACCCCTCACAGTTTTGCTTTCCCCAGCGACTGCCAGGAAATCGCGTTGTCACGATATACGAGCGAACTCTATATATCAAGCAGCCCAAAGACCTCTGCATCCGATGTGGAATATTTCACCCGCCCCGCCCTTGGGGACCCAGCGTCCTCGCTGACCATGCGAACGCGTCGGCTCTGATACCACCTTTGTAACGCCCCGAACCAACACTCTCACGTCTGCATGGAACTCCCCGCCCTTAACGGTACGAGCGAGCCCAAGAGGCCGAGGCGAGTGGGCCCGGAAACGCACTATGACAATATTGTCCGCTTTGGGGCCTATACCTCTCACGGTTTTGCTTTCCCCAGCCACTGTCAGAAAAATGCGTTGTCACGATATACGAGCGAACTCTATATATCAAGCAGTCCAATGACCTCTGCATCCGATGTGGAATATTTCATGAACTACCAAGAGTTCGTATGAGAGTTGGTTTGACTGCCCTAACTATAGCAAAATATTTCCGAGATGTTAATAAACAAGACATTATTTACTCTATACGTGTTCTGGAAAGACTATTTCCTCTGCACAATAGTTAAGTATGTTGCAATTGTTTACTTATCTTCTCATATTGCCTGTTTCTGTACTGCAGAACCAGTGTGTGAACTCAGAAGAATCTCATTACTCGTGCATTGTGAACGGGACAATCCATGTTGTTGTTGGAGGAGGAGGAAGCCATTTGTCAAACTTCAGTCCACTTAATACAGTTTGGAGTCTGTACAAAGATTATGATTATGGTTTTGTAAAACTTACAGCATTTAACCACTCTTCCCTCCTCTTTGAGTACAAGAAGAGCAGTGATGGAAAGGTATTGATTCCTTTATCATGTCCAGAGATTACAGAGATGTCTTGGCATGTGTTCATGATGGTTGTGAACCAACCACATTGGCAACCTGAAACAAATTTTGTGCAACTCTTACAGGAATCCATCCTGTTCTGGAATAAAATTTGCATGGATGCATTTGTAAAAACTTATTCTGAACATTAACAAGTTCAGGAGTTCTCAAATTATGCTTTCCTGGCTTTGTTGATGTTCTCAGTAGTAATTAAAGCAATAATAGGTAGAACTCCTAATAACGCGTTGTAGATTCGACCATTTCTTTATGATTTCTCTTGCACTACCCCTTCTAATGGGTTTCCGAAGGCAAAAATTCTCTCCTTTTTTTTTCTTCTAAGGGATGCTAATTGGTGTGCTGTCATAGGCAACTAAAAATAAAATCTGTACTCCAAAAAATATATGTAGTAGCGCGAGCAATGATTATTTTCATAGAAAGTATCTAACCTAATTTTATGTTATGTGAACAAGGTTTGGGGGGGGGGGGAGGGGCAGGGAAAGGGGGTGGTTGAGTTTAATGTAAAAAAAAAAGAAAAAGATAATTAAAAAGAACAATTCAAATTAAAATGTCAAAATTAATCAAAAGAACAAACCTTGGTCTAAGTCAACATCCACCATCGGAATCTTGTAACTGATTATTGATGCAAATATATATCAATTCAAACTTTAAATATTCACCGTTTGAATTATTTTTCTATCTCTCCTTAATTGTAGTTAATCATAATACACGCGACCTAATTAACCCTAACTACTAAACAACCTTAGTCACGCGCTAAGAGTTTAATCTAGTAGCAGCCTTAAGAATTAGAGAGATCGATAAAGCTAAACAACACAAGCACAAGCAGTTGTATTTAATTTAGTTGAATGTTCTTCCTAAGATCTAATAATCTCTGACGCAGTAAATCATTAAATCCTAGTCTCTTCGCAAGTTAGAGTGATCAAACAATTACATATTTGATATCTAACTTAGCAGTAGATTATAACGAATAATAAACTAGTTGGCCACCCTAGCAATTAAACGAAAGAATTATATAAATAAAACATAAGAACATTCAATACTTAAAACATAAATTGAACAATAAAAACTAATTAGATCTCACAGTTTACTTGATTTTGAGACTTAAATTTCCTTTGACTAAGAATAAAAGCTTAGCCACGCAAGGCCATAAAGAAAGTTCAAAAAATAAGAGGAAAGGAAAAGAGGTAGTCGAAATCTTATGATTTCTCCCATTGTTTATAATTTGTGAATCCTACAAAATAATGAAATCCTAATCTAAACAAAATAAGGGAAATAGTAGAGATAAAGTAAAGTAAACTTCTAATATAACTAGGAAAGCCTAAAAATAACTAGAAAAGTCCTAATATAATTAGGATAGCTAAAATAGCTGGAATTTCCATGCACCACATCCTCCACCATCATCTAGAAGCTTCTAGATAAAGAACATTCCAGAACGTTAAACAGCACAGGTGCAACAAATTCACATCCAATTTTGACCTTGATACAGCAAGTATCTCTCAAAACTCAAAACATGAAAGTTGTAGATCTTCTTCTTAGATTTCCAGAACATCTTGAATCGCCTCAATCGGAGCTTGGATGAGAGAGTTATGCCCAAAAAATGTAATAGTGTCAAAGTTGTCCAGAATTGCGCAATTTTAGCTTCGTTTTGCTCCTAACGCCTCCATTTGCATCCTAAATCAAAATATAAAAATAATGAGTGTATTTAGGCATCAAATAGGTGTAAAAGATTAAACATTAAGGGAGAAAAATATGATATTTTGTATTTTTATCAAATTTCCCCACACTTAACATTTGCTCGTCCTCGGGTAAAATTTAAATTTTCAAGAATGCCAAAGTTGCAACGCCATCAACAAAGAACAACCAAACTCTTCAAAACTCATAACATATCATGAACAAACATTCTTAACCAATTTATAATTACTTAGTAAGCATTCTCACTCGAAGATGGAGTAAACTAAACACGTAGACCCTCACGGAAATAAACGCTTAACTCTCATGTGTTTGAAGGGTATGTGTTTCGCTTAAATTCATTCCAATGAAAATGATATACCATAGGCTTGCATATCTTTGCATTCTCCACCACTAAGATCACACGCATAGCACAAATCATAAAGACTTTTCAAGAGTTGTAATGGGGTTTAGGACAAATGTGGGAAATATTTGGAAATGTAGCTCAAAAGCCATCGAAACTAGCGGAGCAAAAATAAACCAACCCAAGCTCGAATATGTAAGACATGTAAAAACCAATCACTCCATTCAACAGCTTCCACCTTCGTATATATCATGTATAAACAAAACATTTTCTTGAAATTTTTAGGAAGAATTATGAACATGGACAGTTTAAAAGAAATTTCTTTCATCACTTTTTTTCTTCTTTGTCTTTTTTTTTAACTCTTTTTTCGTATTTTTATTATTATTTTTCCTTCCGTTTTTTTTCTTATCATTTTTTCACCAAAATTACATCAACGATAGAACTCACAAATTGAGAATGAAAACATGTTTCATTTCACCAATCATAGCCATACCACAAATCCAGATACCCCACACTCATTTCTTGCACACCCATATATATCATAACATTGAACAATGCTCCATTAGTCCTAAGGCTTGGACAAAGATATTGTTTTTCGGGTTTAAAGTTTGTAACGTGGGTTCACAATAAACAAGGTCAATAAAGCTCAAAGGGGTTTAACAAAAGAAAATATTAAGTACAAGGTAGGCTATTTGGCTTATGTAGCTAAATCAAAGAAGGCCTTAATCATGTTCATGCATACATGTGTCAATGTGACCTCGAAGAGAATCAAGGTAAGTTCTAGAGAAACAAATCCATGGAAGAATATCTCTCATGAAAAAAAAAAATGAGACTAATTATGGATGTGTCAGTCTAAAGGCTCAAAATCTCACCAGCTTTTGTCTACGTAATTCAATCCCTACTACGCTCAAGGAAAATAACTAAACTAATTAATTTTAAGTGAAAAGAGTACTTATTCAATCATGTTCTGAATCTTCCAAACTTAATTGCACCTTGCTCATGCCATGCACAAAAAAACTCATTGAAAACCACACAAAAAAAAAAAAAATTAAACAAATTAAAACACAACCTAAATCCCCTCCTCCACACTTAAAACTTTTATTGTCCTCAATGAGTAAAAATAAACTTTAAAATTTATGCAAAGATGAATAGAAACATGAAAGCAAGTGAGGTAAGAGAAATAGAGTCTGTAGGAGAACATACCTGAAACACTTGATAGGGAGAAGAAACATAATATTTTAAATCTGTAACTATTCATTGAAACCCAAGAAAAGAAGAAAAAGCAAAATAACAAGAAACAACAATAATAAAGTACTTTGTTTTTATTTTTATTTTTATATTTTTTTGTTAGCCGACCCTATTTATATCCCCATCCAAAGACTCCAAACTCTGGGAGGCACTGAAGCCGACTCTGTGAAACAATAAAAATGTCAAATTAACTAATACCTTAAAAAAATAATATTAAAATACTTGGATCCATTTAACGTCAGCCAGTAAGACAAACTTCCATTGAGTTACCTCCCAAGCAGTGCCTTTGTTTATTGTTGTTGGCTCGACTCAATGCTTCCTTATTCAATCAGGATTATCAAGGTCCAATTTATCCACATTATCCTCTTGGAAAGGCTTCAAAATCCGGAATAGGTTCCTGCGAAAAAACATTCAATGCTGCAGCAGTGTCCTGTAAATCAGTACTCAAGGCTAACCCCTCATTCTCTTTTTCAAGATAGTTACTGATGACAACTTCCAATCCACCTTTTTCATCAAGTTCTTTGACTTCTTGTGCTAAGGAATCAATCACATCAATAGAATAAACATGATTATCATTACTAGGATTGTTATTACCAGGATATTTCATGGCATCATAAATATTAAAGTTAATAATTTCCATGGTAAGTATACCACTATAAACATCTATCTTAGTTTTAGAGGTCTTTAAAAATAGTCTTCCTAACAAAATAAGAGTAGACTGATCACCATTCCCCATATCAAGCACATAGAAATCAGCAGGAAAAACCAAATCATTAATTTGCACAAGAACATCCTCAACTATTCTCTTAGGATAGGCATTAGATCTATCAGCCAATTGAATCACGACACTAGTTTCATTCAAAGGTCCAAGTTTCAAAGAAGCATATTTAGAATATGACATGACATTAATGGAAGCTCCTAAATCTATCAGGGCCTTCTCAAATCTAGTGTTACCTATCGTGCAAGGGATAATAAACATACCTGGATCCTGGTACTTCGTAGGGAGTTTTCTTTGAATAATTGTAGAAACATTCTCCGCTACTCTTACTTTCTCACATCCTTTAAGTTTCTGTTTTCTCTTAATTGTACACAGCTCTTCTAGGAATTTAGCATAACGAGGTATTTGTTTAATAGCATCTAAAAGTGAAATATTTACCTTGCATCTACAAAAAGTCTCATATAAATCGCTATTTCGCTCATATTTTATAGATTTTTCTAAAGCCTGGGGAAAAGGGGGTACCGGTTTGTAGTCAGAAAGAGGCGGAAACTTATGCTTAGGCACATCATTGTCAACGATATTTTTCTCCTTTTCTTGCTTCGATAATGAAGGGGACGCTTTTATTGGAATCTCAAGCTCTTTACCACTTCTCAAAACGATTACGCTTACATTTTCTCTTGGATTTACTACCGTTTGAGAGGGTAATTTTCCCGAACTTTGCACCTCTAGTCGACTAATTGCAGTTGCCATCTGGCTTACCTGATTGTCCAAACTTTGAATACTGGCCCTCGCCTCTTGTTGAAATTGTTTTGTCTCCTGTTGAAATTGCAAAGTACTAGTGGCAAGAGACTTAACAATATATTCTAAAGACATACCTGAATTAGAAGTTTGACCCAATTGTTGATATGGTTGTTTATATTGCTAAAAACTTGGGCAATTCTGAGTTGTGGGCTGATTTGCTTGTGGATTCCTATAGCTAAGATTGGGGTGATCCCTCCATCCTGGATTATACGTGTTCGAAAAGGAATTATACTTACTTTGTGGTTGTCCAAGAAAACCACCAGGCGCATTCACTTGTTCAACGGGCTCCTCTTGAAGAGTTGGGCACATATCGGTTGGATGCCCCACTACCGAACAAATCCCACAAGCCTTTGTTGATTGCATATTACCCACAGCCATTTGATGAACAAGAGAAGTTAAACTTGTAATATGTTCTTCAAAGGAGGAAACACTTACCTCATTAACACGCTTAGACAGAGCTTCGAGCCTTGTGCCAAACTGTTGAGAATTGGCCGCCATATTTGCAATCAAATTTTTTGTAGCCTCTGGAGTTTTATCCCCCAAAGCTCCTCCACTCACGGCATTAATCATGCTCCTATCAGTGGGTAGAAGACCCTCATAGAAATATTGGATAAGTAGCTGCTCACTAATCTGATAATAGAGGCAGCTCGCACATAATCTTTTGAAACGTTCCCAATATTCGTGCAGAGACTCCCCATTATGCTGCCTTATCCCACAAATTTCTTTTCGAATGTTGGCTGCCCTTGAAGCTGGGAAGTATTTCTCCAAAAATAACATTTTCGTCTCGTTCCATGTGGTAACACTCCTGGAAGGTAGATAATAGAGTCAATCCTTAGCCGCATCCTTAAAGAAAACAGAAAGCCTCTTAATTTGATCTGCTCGTTAGTCACTCCCGTAGGCTTCATACTCGTGCAGTCTAGATGAAGCTCCTTTAGATGCTTGTAAGGATCTTCACCTGCAAGGTCATGAAAAGTAGACAAAAGATGTATTAGGCCAGATTTTAACTCTAAAGTAATATTAGCATCTAAAGTAGGAAACGTTATGCATAAGAGTTGTTGATCTAAATCAGGGGCGGCAAGCTCCTTCAAAGTTTGATTTCCAGCCATGACTTCTTCCTTTTCTAAATCAGAATCGCTAGCAAATAGGGAATCAACAACTAATTCGTTCTCTTCAGAATTCCTCCGAGCCTCTTTCCTTAACCTCCGCGTAGTTTTTTCTATTTCTGGATCGTATTGCAAATCACCTTGATTCGTAGATCGAGTAACAATCATAAAATCAAGAAAGCGCTAATAAACCACAAAAATAAAGCAGGAAAAAGAAATCTAAAGTAATAAGAAAAATTAAAAATCTACGCAAAAACACAAAAATGCCTAAAAACCCTAGTAAACGATAGAATTTGACCTCAAGAAAGTGGGGCTCATAAGTCCTTTGGACTAACGAGTTTTGCTTAGAACGTTTCCCTTCAGAAAAGTAAAGTTCCGAGACCTAATTCTACCAAAATTTTAAAAATTGCTGAAATTGTAACGATTTTTTAGATTTCAATAACGAAATAAAAATCACAAAAAACACAAAAATAAACTAGAATAACTCCCCGGCAATGGCATCAAAATTTGGTGTACTGTCGTTGGCAACCAAAAATAAAACATGTACCCCGAAAAATATATGTAATAACGCGAGCAAGGATCGTTCTCATAGAGAGTATCTAGCCTAATTTTATGCTATGTGAACAAGGTTGGGGGGGGGGGGGGTTGAGTTGAGTTTAATGTAAAAAAAAAAAAAAGATAATTAAAAAGAACAATTCAAATTAAAATGTCGAAATTAATCAAAAGAACAAACTTTGGTCTAAGTCAACATCCACATCGAAATCTTGTAACTGATCACTGATAGAAATATATATCAATTCAAACTTTAAATATTCACCGTTGGAATTATTTTTCTATCTCTCCTTAATTGTAGTTAATCAGAATACACGCGACCTAATTAACCCTCACTACTAAACAACCTTAGTCACGCGCTAAGAGTTTAATCTAGTAGCAGTCTTAAGAATTAGAGAGATCGATAAAGCTAAACAACACAAACACAAGCGGTTGCATTTAATTTAGTTGAACGTTCTTCCTAAGATCTAATAATCTCTGACGCAGTAAATCATTAAATCCTAGTTGCTTCGCAAGTTAGAGGGATCAAACAATTACGGATTTGATATCTAACTTAGCAGTAGATTGTAACGAATAATAAACTAGTTGGCCACCCTAACAATTAAACGAAAGAACCATATAAATAAAACAAAAGAACATTCAATACTTAAAGCATAAATTGAACAATAAAAACTAATTAGATCTCACAGCTTACTTGATTCTGAGGCTTCAATTTCATTCGATCAATAATAAAAGCTTTGCCATGCAAGGCCATAAAGAAAGTTCAAAAAATACGAGGAGAGAAAAAGAGGTGGTCGAAATCTTATGATTTCTCCCCTTATTTATAGTTTGTGAAACCTACAAAATAATGGAATCTTAATCTAAACAGAATAAGGGAAATACTAAAGATAAAGTAAAGTAAAATCCTAATATAACTAGGAAAGACTAAAAATAACTAGAAAAGTCCTAATATAATTAGGATAGCTAAAATAGTTAGAATTTTCGTGCACCACATCCTCCACCATTATTTAGAAGCTTCTAGATAAAGAACATTCCATAACGTTAAACAACACAGGTACAACAACTTCATGTCTAATTTTGACCTTGATACATCGAGTATCTCTCAAAACTCAATAATGAAAGTTGTAGATCTTCTTCTTGACTTTCCAGAACATCATCTCGGATGAGAGAGTTATGCCCAAAAAATATAACAGTATCGGAGCTGTCCAGAATTGCGCTATTTTAGCCTTGTTTTGCTCCTAACGCCTCTATTTGCATCATAAATCAAAATATAAAAAAAATGAGTGTATTTAGGCATCAAATAGGTGTAAAAGATTAAACATTAAGGGAAAAAAATATGACATTTTGCATTCTTATCACTAATGCCAGAAACTAAACACAAATAATTCTCGGGATAGATTCGTCCACTTTGTCCTTCTCAATGAAAACCAAAAGTTGGTGTGGGGGCTGTGCCATTGTGTGACAACCAAAAAATTGATGGAACCCATAGTTTGCAAGTCAATCTGCATAACTTCTCAAAAGACATGAGAAATATTGTAGTGATCATGGCGTGAGAGAATAACTTTACAGTCTTCCAAAAGAGGCATAATAGGACTGTTGTGTAGCATGGTACCTATGATCAATTGAACAACAACTTGACCTATGATGCCTGTCATCAAAAGAGGCGAAGACAAAAATTCTTTAGTGGTCCATAAAATGACCTAATAAATCCATAAAGTCAATTTCATTATTCCTTAGATTAGGTATACAAGCATTTCAACCCCTTTTAGTGGAGGGGTGTGCTATTTGTTTACGTCCATTAGTTTGTGAAAAATTCAATTCTTATTTTGATGGGAATTATATGGTTGTTCATTTACCTTCATCTTTGGAGGTTCAAGCATCTACAAGATTTTCCGAAGAGATTAAAACACATAATTTAACACTCATACTATTTATATTTCTTTTTAACGGGAGTTGATTTTTTTTCATATTATAAATAAGTTTAGAGTTACATATTTTTAAAAAGAAAATAAATTAGAATCGGTGAAGGCTGCAACACCCAATCACCCTACAACTGAAACCCCAGATTCCTGCCAATTTAATGCATTGTTATATTTGAACAGAACACTATCAATTTTTGCAAAGAATTAATTTCCAAAAACAGCTCAAGGGTGGCTTAGAAGCCGCAAAGAATTTCCCAAACAAATGAACATCGACATCTATCATCATCATCTGTGAAAACAGAATTTGACAAACCCCAAATTTGAGTAAAGATTTAACAAATATGTAACCATGAAAACTCAAGTCTTCAAACTGCCTCATTTTCCTATAATATCACACCAACACCATTAGAAAAAACTCCCAGAACAAAACAAAGATCAAAAAATCACATGAAACTATACATCTGGTTAACATAGTCGAGCGCAGCCAATCAACCAGCACTGTGAAAAGTTTTTCCACTGAATTTAAAATCTGTTTCCGCAAGACCTGAAATAAATGAGTTTTGAGATGAAAACTGCTAGACTGGAATGACATCGATCTTTGAGGTGTCCTCGCATCGTAAAACTATCCCTTCAAGACTGGCAGGGAGAATGCACTTAGCCCACTGACATCCAGTAGAGAACGGCTCGGGTGGAGGAACAATCATCAGCACATTTTCATTGCGTTGAACAACTCCCATTACACTTACAGTGCTACCTTCTTTGATATACCTATAAAATATTGTTGAATGCAAATAAAAGGGAAAGTTAGATGAGTCATCAGATATTCCAGAATCCTAAAGAGCACCATGAACATGCATCAACAATTGAAATTACAGAAGTTTTCTCGTGGGGAAATAGCAGAACTCGTAATCAAGTCCCATTCATTTTCAAATTTGGTCTTCAAAGTCAAGAATATCCCAAGCTTTCATATCTCGGCTAAACATTATACAGATAAGTTGACAAAGAGGAGGTTCTGGCATAATATTCAATATGATCTTACCCTTCTTTCAGCCGCATAATACGATCATCACTAGAAAGATTTCTCTCTCCCAACCACCTGATGAAATCTGGAGACATGTCCTTGTTTGATGGGTTGATGTCAACAACTACAGATTCATCAACATAGGGGGTCACCCTTGCTCCATAACCAGTCTTAACCAATGCCCTTAACCCAGACTGGAAGTCAGAAATGTAGAAATCGACCACATGTCTCTGCATTTAACATAGAAAATTATATCTATTACAATGCAATGAAATTATTTGTGGATGTGCTCTTACTACAAGATAAAACCATGTATATACATGACAAAATATAAGGGAAAAGAAGAACCAAAACCAGAAGTATCTGAACCAAAAAAATAACTTTCAGCTTGCCTAAACGTAAAGAATTCAAAAATCTCCATGTAAAGCCACATATATATATATATCTTGTAATTTAATCTTGTAATTTAATACATAGCTGGAGCAATTCTTCTTGAATTATTCAAAGCTAGAAGCTAGATGGACCACAGAGATCGTCTAATATCTTAGTAATTTTCCATCTATTGGGCATAAATCTTCTTTGTTTTAAGAGGACAGAAATAGATATCCTACCCACAGATAGTCCTTACTTCCACTGCCCTGGCAGGACAAGCCTGTGGGCTGTAAAATGGGAAAGAATGCCCAAATACATAGATTATTATTTATAACTAGGCAAAAGAAAGAAGGGCATTAAAGAGGAGAAAATGACTTAATAGAGACCCTTTATTTAGTATGGGTGAGAATTCAAATTCTGTATATGAAACAATAATATAATATATATGACTTCTGCAGGAGCAAGAGTGGCTTGCTGGAGCAATTTTCTTTAGATAGACAGCTGGAGCACAAACAATAATCAAGATGATGATAGTTTATTGTGTTAAATTATAAAATAAAAAAAAAGCAAAAGCCAAAAGTTTGTTCACCACTATATATCTATCTGTAAGGAATTGCTCACACATACCGTCTTGTACATGAAATTGGTGAATAAGAAAGAAGAAACTAGATGTAAGCAGCAAAAGTAACCTCCCAAAGTGGGAACTTATGCATTTAAGGTATTCATAACTTCTTTCTAACACACAAGATTGCAAGATAAGCGTTGTGACAAGATACTTCTTTCTTACCTCTAATGACCGGAGACCCCAGGTAAACCTACGATGGGTAGAGTTGGCAGCTTTTGAATCCCATCCTCGGTACTCATACAAACTTGTCGAAGTATAGACGCATCTGGGAACTTTTTGGAATGATGATTCAAGAGGAACATTTCCACAAGTGACCACCTTCAGGAAATGATGGAACCGTTTCCGTTAGCATAAAAAAATCTCATATAAGATTCATCAATTAGTTCTTTTTTTGGTGTTGGGGTTTCCATTCCAATCCCAAAACATATAACGTGGCTGAATAAGTAACACTCACACTCAGTATACAATGACGATTACCATGAAGAGTAGGACACTTTTTTAATTCAAGAAACAGTTAAGACAACTGTAGTCATTACAACCTCAATATAAATAAATTCTATAATGCTCGCACGTACATAAAACCATGTACCTTTCCTGGAGTTGAGTTTTTAAACATGTTACGCTTTGTTCCCCATTCTCCTGACTTTTACTTTAATTACCCAAGACAATCACAAGTCAGACATTTCCTTTTATTAGTTCTACCATCGGAATGAGAATTTCAATCCTTTTTATCCTAGCACTTCTAGTAATTCAAACAAATACCTCTCTTTGATACTCCTGCAAAACCTGCTCAACTTCGGAGTAAAGATAACATACAAATAAGAAACGTTTCTGGACCATACAATTTAAGGGATGCCAAAGAAGTAGGCAACTAATAATCAGAAGATATATCAATTAAATCTTAGTATCCTAGAGTAGATATAATAGCTTCAGCGTTTCTGAAGATGTTACATACCCCAGAAACCTTGACAAATTGCCCATCCTTTGCAGTTCTTAGCTCTGCATCTGGATAACGTGCAATGAAACCAGTGATAGCTCTTCTTCCCCAACAAGTATTCCAGGTAAATACTGCAGCCACAGCAGCAAAAAGAATAACAACAACAACAAGGAGAATGGGATTTCGAACAGCCCCAAGAATGAAACCACCAGCAATAAACCCCATTACAAAGAGAAGAATTATGGACCAAAGGATTGGCTTGGGGAAGCTCTTAGTGAAAGAATATTCATCATCCTGACTCAGGTGAGTAACAGCTTGGTTATTTAATATAGAATAATTATGTAGCTTAACAGATCCTGTTGAATCCAATGGACCAGAAGCCTTACGTGGAGCGCCTGCTGAATTCAGTGGACCTGAAGTAATAGGCCCAGATGTTATAAGGCCTGTAGCAGGAAGAACGGGAGGAATAGGGCCAGAATTTTGGCGGGAAGCAGCTGTTGTCACTCCACCTTGAGGACCTGATGATTTCTTAATCGGCTCCCCATGTTTATTGAGAGGCCCAGAATTGGTCTTCTTCAAAGAAGCCGACCCAGGAACACCAGAGGAAACCATCCTGTTCATGGAATTTAATTGGCCTGAGTGAGTAGCAGCAACACCAAAGGACCCAGTCCTTGAAGGAGCATTGTTTATGGGCCCAGATTTTCTTGACCTGGAACCATCTACAGGGATATCAAACATTTTGCCTAGCTCTCCAGACTTTTTGATATCACCACCAGTGTAAGGCATGGCAACTGAGCTCATTGTTGGAGTTTTTTCTTTCGGCTGCTCAGGCCGGCCAGATACATAAAGGCCATTGCTCAACTGATGAGATGGAAATCGTGAACCCATGGGAATAACTCAAACCTAAAAGCCAATAACAAGGAGTGTAGACAGAAATTACAGCAGCAGCCAATATATCTCAACCGCGAAAGTTAACAACAGACTCCCTGTACCAGAACTAGAAAAGCCACTTCCTCGGTGTCGCTACACCTAATGAACAGCCAATAGAAGCATCTAGATGAGATTTACAGAGGTCCAGACTAATGAAGAAATAGAAGAAAAAAACAGACTGTCAAATGCTATGCACATTTACGGCACACACAGACCATCACTCGCACTAAAAACGACAAGATAGAATAAAACACTAGCAAATCTTATCCGATTTTTACGGCATACCCAGATCATCATTTTCTGTTTAAAATCATAACCCCACTCACATTTAAAGCAATGATTATCACAAAAATACCACACATTTTAAGTACCAAACTAACCCAAAACAGCAGAACACAGGACACACCAAAGATCTGAAAACAAGGAAATCGATCCTAACCATAAATTGAAAATTACACGATAATATATCAGAAAGCCCAGTTTTTATTTCCTTTTTTCATTTCTTTTGGAATTTTGATGGCTCTGAATTTACAAATCCAAAAATTACAAAGCTGGAAAGATAAGTAGAATAAGTTAAGCTCAGTGAGGTTCACGCTATGCGCAATGTTGGCTCTATTTTACGTACTCAAGTACAATAACGATTCAAATTTAAGCACTATAAAAATTTAACAGATCCGAAAAGAACAAAAAAAAAAAAAAAAAACATACCAAACCATCCAAATACAATAAAAAGCACAATGTCAGAGATCCAACAGAAAAATGCACACTTTTATAAACAGGAAAACAATGCAATTTTTATACACATAACACGCACAAAATTACGATCCAGGCCAAATCACAAAATGTCAAACTACTGGATATTAGTATCCAAGAAAATCTGAAACCCACTTAGCAAAGCAGGAAACTGAAAATACCCACATTTTAATTTACAGAAAAAGAGAATGAAATGAAAGAGAGCACAAACCCTAAAAAGAGGCCAAAAGTACAAATAAGAAGAAAAAAAAAAAGTGTGGGTTTGTGCGTACTCTGTTTGTTTTTGTGTGTGTGTGTGTGTGTGTGTGTGTGTGTGTGAGAGAGAGAGAGAGAGAGAGAGAGAGAGACGGGAGCATACCTGAAGAAGGAAGTGAGGTGGGAATGTGAAGAAGTGAAGACATGGTGGTGAATCAGTGTGTTCTGTGATGTGGTTGTTGTGTGTTGTGTGTTGTGTGTGTGTTTATTGGCAATGTTGGGTTGGAAATGTGTGTGTGGAAAGTGTGTAAAAATGGGGAGAAGGGGAGCTTGGGATAAAAGGGGACTCAGATATACTGACTGATAATGGGAAAAAAGTTGGAAACTCAAAAACACATGCTCCGCCTCTCTCCATTCCCCTCTCTCTCTCTCACACACACACACACACACTAACTCTCCACTTTTCTCCTGCACTGTGATTAATGACAATGTTACCCTTTGAGTCTGAGAGAAACCTTATGGTATGCCACTCAGTTTAATATCCTAGTAATTATAAACATCAAGCCTTGGTAGGACAAAGGTTACTGGAGTAAAACACAAGATTGTCTTTTTTTTTGTTTGTTTATGGGGTCGATTAGTGAACAAGGTAAATTTAATGGAAATCAAAAAAGGAGGTAACGAGTTAATTGCAATTTATATTCTAAGAAAATTTTATTATACATGTCTCGTTGCGTGTGTATTTATTATAATTGTGAGGATATAAAGAAATAAATGAAACAGAATGTATAATTCATTTTGATATGTTTTATACGAATCAGTGAAATTTTAAAATAGTCTGACAGTTAAAGAAAATTGTTTGAACAATGACAGTTTAATGATAAAGCAAAAGTAATGCTTATTTACACAAAATGTCCTAAAAAATTGTGAAACATATTTTGCCTTGCATGCAGTGTCACATATGTTGATCCTAATTTGAAAAAGGAGATTCCGTGTCATATCTTTACTTTCTAATTATTCTCTGAATTAACTTCTGTTAATGTTTTGAATTGTTAATTTATCAATGATTGTTATGAAGATTGTGAGCTTTCATGCTAATTATTACTTTTCTTTTCTATATATCTATTGATTTCCAAAAGTAAATTTGCTCAAGCTTTTACCATAGCTTCCATTTCCTTCCAAGTTGAGTCAAACTAAGCGGTCAAAAATTGTTTCCTCACACATAAAAACAATAGTTAAGAAAATTAGTAATATTTTCAAGCAGTTCTCTTGTCTTGGTTGGTCATGCTCGATGGGCTTACCACTAAAACAAGAAACCGTATTTTCTTTTAATGTAAGGTTTTAGAAGAAACACCTAAATCGATATCATTAGTTGGGTTACTTAACATTGTATGAATCACTCTTTATAAGCCTACCTATTCAAACTACAACTTTGCACTACCATTTAGTTTATTTGGGAGTAGAGGGACAATAATTTATCCAATTCCACAACTCTTACGAAGGAACAAATTTTTAGAAGATCTATATAGATAATTACTATAGACTTTATGCAGATATAGGTTTCGCGACAACTTACTCTATAGATTAGTTTGTAACTCGTGGAAGATTGATATTAATATCTTGATTTAATTGTATTCCCATTTGAGGTAGGCTTTAATTACTTTGTACAATTTTTTTGTTTGAATGGAATACTTGGTTATTTAGCCCAAAAAAAAAAAAAATTGTTTCTTCTTTCTTAAATGTATTTGAATATATATAAGAATTTTCTAGTACAACAAAAGAACAATTATACTTTATTTGTTTAATAATCTATGATATACTTGAAACATAGACGGGGAATAAAAGGTGTTAGGAGGGATACCATGCATGCTAATGTTTGAATTTCTTTAAATTCATAATTAAATGTTCCTCTCACCTAAAAAGGGAAAAGTTTGAAATTTGATGTTTTGTACTTTATTTTGTTCCCCAAGTCACCAAAACTGGATCCGTTTCTAATTTGAATCCTCACTTTGTGGCAAAAGAAAAAAAACTTCAGATATCTATTTATGGAAATAGTAAAGAAGTTACTGCAAATAACTTGCTATAAATTTATGAGCAACTCATATTGCTCGATAAAATGTCAAAAAAAAATACTGAAAATTATACATTTTTAGGTTTTATGATGATTTTCTTATTATTTAATATTGAAGAAATTCTTCACCGCCTAACTAAAGAACATTTATAACTTCTTATATTAATGTACATATACAAAATATCTTGCTACTAAAGCAATCTTGATCATGAGTACCTCAAGCTTGAAATTAGATTCGTCAATGAATGTTGTTACAAAGTCTTTTTTAAAGGAATAAGCCATAATTATTAACCAAAGGATACAATGCCTGATTTTCACAACAAAGATTATTCGCAATAGATCAAAATACACTTGTAAAACTATAGTGGTTAAAAAGTTATAAATAAAACTTTGAGGACCAAGATTAGAAAAATCAATTACATAGGGGGTTATTCATTGAATTACTCCAAGAAACTTTTTAGAGAACTTGGAAAGTATTGTAATTCTCATGCACCGTTCTCTTCACATTTTCTTCTTTAAGTATTCTCCCATTTTTGTTTTAGCCGTTATTGATTAATTGGTATTATTAACTTTTTCTTTTCTTGGAAAATATAATAGAGATAGAAATTGTAATTCGAGTTCAGAATTTCTTTTTATAACAGGTCACTACCTGACTTTTTCATTACTACTTCAGTATTCTCACCCTAGTTTCACCCGACTGAAAGTGTCTCCTAATACTTATATAGTGAGATCTGAATCATGCATCTCATATTAAACGAATTTCAACGTTCATTTCAGAACTCCAAGTTCCAAATTTTATTTTCTCACCTTTTTCTTCACTCCTCTCTGTTTTCTTTCTCTCTCAATCTCAAGTCTCAATCATCCAATATGAAATAAATTCTAAAATCTCAATTCATAAGCACTAGGAGACGATCCATACCCAACTTAAGACATCCTTCATCAAATCTTTCAAGGTAGGAGATTAAATTTCTTCATATATTCCTCATTTGGAGGTGCATAAAGAGATGCAATAAGATCCCATCTACTTGCAACTAACAAGGTTGAATGCTCTCTCCTTCTCCACAAGTGATATAACAGAAATCAGAAGAAAAACAAATATCCATAAAGTATAGGTGTTAATTATTGCACTACCACCAACGCACATTTGCATGAAACGTAGAATTTTGTTCCTAAGAATATGATACTTTATTAACACTACATGTGAATATTATGCCTTTTAAATTATGTAGTGTGATTACATGGACCCAGACCTATTCATGTTAAGCAAATTTCATGGCTCAAACACTATTACAGTTTGACCTTTATTTATTTATTTGATTAAAAATGTGATGTTCGTTTATCAGTAAAAGTTACATCATTCAATTCTAGTTCAAATTATATTCAAACAAAATAGTGATTTGAGAGAGATTTAATAGTAATAAATTGTTCAAATTATTTAATCATAATTGTATATAATTAAATGAATAATTCAACATTGTTAAATCTCTCTCATAAACTGAATGAATAATTCAGCATTATTAGATCTCTCTCAAAATATAATTCGATATAAAATGATTCAAGTTCGTTTGAGTTTCCTTCAAAAGTTAGGTAAAGTAATCGGGTAGTGACTTGTTATAACCAAAGGTCTCAAGTTCAAATCTATACCATCTATCTCTTCACAAATATTACCTAACCCTCACTTGACCTAGAGCATGCTTTATTTACTTATCATTTGGTTAACCTAGAGCATGCGTTCGGGTGTACCGTTGCACCACTGGATATATAACATTTAAGTGGATCCAATATTATTCTTCCTAATGTAAATTTATCGTCATTAAAAAAATAATATTTGAATTGTATGAGAATGTTTGAGATTCAATCCGATGAAAGAAAATTACATCTAACTTTTCTAATAAACTAATCAACTACTTTATTAGCAGTAATACCGATATGCTTACAACTTGACCTTCAAAGAAGTTACAAGCAACAACAATCTTTTAGGGCAATCAAAATCATTAGCAACAATTGCAACTAGACACGAGCATCATACCATTGTAAATTTGTAATTTTTATGCAGTCATGAGTCAACCAACTCAACAAACATTCTTACATCATGAATCATTGTTTAAAATGGACACTCCAATCCCAGTTTTTTGTCCTCTGAGTCAATGGATGTACCCCCAATATTTTTTAGGGTCTGACACACAAATAAAAAAAAAAAAATGTTGATATGACAAAAGATAAAAATAGAGGCTTCTTGGATGGTTCCTAACATCAAAAAAAAATTGCCAACTTGTACTTGTGAGATGACCATTGTGGCCTATCTTCTCATATTCTATGTTAAAATGAGTTGGCAAATGATATCAAAGTCTAAAAGATGCATGTTTGCTTATTCATACGGTGCTTGGTTGTCAAATTAAAACCCCAATCAGCTGAGCTACACGTGGTTAGAGGAATAAGTTTTTTTTTTTTTTCATATGTTGTATTTTGTTTTTGTTTTTCTTTTATTTGAGGTCCGGGCTCCACGGGTGTGGAAAATATATAATCGATAATTTTTTTATTTTTTTTTATACCAAAAGGTGATCTTATATACTAACAAGAAAATCTCGAATAGTTCAAAGTTCATCGATAATGGAATTTATGTGAAATTACTATTTTGTAATTAACATGTAACAAACTTCGCAAAACTAACACTGATAATGAAAAGCATACCGTAAATCTCGAATAGTTCAAAGTTCATCGATAATGGAATTTATGTGAGATTACTATTTTGTAATTAGCATGTAACAAACTTCGCAAAACTAACATTGATAATGAAAAACATACCGTAAAATATATATTCGGTCTGTAATGATTTTTAGTGAAGCAATTTGTTATGGGAATATAATGGTTGTTTCCTTTAATGATGAACATATAATGCATGTTTGCTTTAGCTACTAATCTCCACGCTAATTAGAACAAACTCATGTCACTTGAATTGCATCGATGATGCTTCCGGCCCTGGCTTCACTATAGTTACTCACCGGCCAAGAATGGGGGGAGGGGGGAAGGCAAGGTGTTGAAATGATACGTAACGAAATAAGTAGAGAGTGTATTATAAATAAGAAAAATTAGTGTATATATATATCTGTGTGTGTTTATGTCAGTGTAGGTATACTATTCCACAACAATAATAACTAAATTGCCGCAACTACATTTGGGAGGGTCTTTCAAAAAAACGTTTATCTTTGTATAGTTCAACTTTTATCAAATGTCTCAAAGGAATGTTGTATGATTTATCTATCATGTAAATTTATCTCAATTTTCTCAATTTAACATTAACAGATTTCTTTGGCTATTCAAAAAGTATTTGAAATCACGTCTACAACTACAAGAAAAATTGATCTTCTCATAACGTTATTATGAACAAGATTTAATAGTAGTGAATTGATAAAACAAATATGATGAAATGATTTCGACATTTTACATCTGTTGAAACTTGCTTAAAACGTAATAACGTTGTAAGGGTATAAAAACTAACCAGAAAACCATTAATTTAACTGCAACTCTGAGGAATAAGTTAGTTGGGTAAGTGTTAACTAGAATGCTTCAGAGTTAAGTCAGTAACCAAATTTACACTATTCGTGCGGTTGTAGTGTTGCTATCACTTGTCAGAATGGCATCAATTTCATTAACCAAATTTCTGTTGATATTTTGTTGAGTCTGTGTCAAACATGGTTGAGATGTCCCCACTTCGCAGCCAACTGAATTTCCCCTATAAGTTGGGCCCTCCATAGTAAAGATCTCTAGTTGAAGGAACTTTTCATTCCATTCTTGTAATAATTTTTTATTTTTTTTTATTTTTTATCTTGCCTCATTATAATACTAGTCTATTTTATGAAAAAATTAGGAGAACAATATTGTCATTCTCACCTGACTAACCTCATTGCATCCTTCACCTCTTATCATATGATTAATATGAAATATCCACTCCATTGGTTGAAGCTTATACTTTTTTGCTAATTTGGTTGAAGCTTATACTTGTGCATTTGATTAACTAAATTCTTATTGGATACAAGCATTATAGGAGATTCGTTAATGTTTGGGGTTTCAATTAATCAAAAAGTTAATTTCTTTCAGATTAGGTCTTCTACCGGATTGACCTAAATTATGCTTCTACAAGACAAAATCATGTGGTCCGTGATTTAATATCCTGATATGAGTTGAAAGACTTTTTAGAAGAAATTTCTTTTTCATATTAAAAGGAAAAAAAGAAACCATAATATTTGGCACTTGAGCCCTTATAAATATATATTGGAGTTTTGAGTAGCTATTTAAGCCCAACGAGCCATGTTTGATCTTTCAAATTCTCGATCCCAGGCCAAGGCCTGTTTTCTTCTTAGGTAAACAGAACACTAGTGTCTTCTCTCGTCTCATTGCTTAGGAGCAAAATTTCGTGTTTTGTTTTTCATCAAACCTCCAAATCCCAATCCGCTTTCGCTAGCCCATCGGAAGTTGTTAAGTAGGAATGGATGCCGCTACCCCAGCCCGGATCCACCGATACTTTTAAAAAAAAAAGGAAATTAATAAATAAAAGTGAACCATAATTGGGTACCACAAATAGTCTCAAGTATGGCAAGACGTATAATTTGATGAATCTTATTCATTTATCACCTCTTATGTTAAAACCTAATTGGTATACTTAACAAAAATTATTTTGTTTTTCCCTCTTCTTTCAACACACCCATTGAGCACCATAAAAGGTGATAAAGGAGAGTGATATATAGTAACGTGCATATAAAAATTGTCATCTCACATTTAAGGAATTGATGAAAGATTAATATGAAAGCTTGGCCAAATAATCTCTACTACATTAGTAAGTATCAGATACACATGAAAACTACAAGTATTTGCTACCACCCTCTACAATCCACCACGCTTAATGTTCTCTCTTTTTCACCATAGATATCATCAGGCTACAAACAAAGCATAAACCAGGCTTTGGAAGCTCTACAATGTATATTCTTATAAAGAGATCGGGAAAAATGAATGGATAGAAAACCTCAAAGCAATGAGCAATCCATTCACAGCCTGAAGCTACTGTATCCTCCTACACCAGATGATCCATACCCTCCTCCGTAGGATTGTCCGGTAAACGAAGATGACGAGTAGGAGCTACCACCTAGCTGAGAATACGACGGCCTCCCTCCCGACTCCAACTTGCCATAGCTGCTCGGAAAGGAATCTTTATGCCCACTTATAAAGTCCTGCATAGAACATGATAACTTGATTGTCACTCTTCACGAGCGTGATAAGGTTTGCTTTTTTAGTTATATACCGTTTTGGCAGTAGCTTAAGGTGTACTTGTAACGTAATACCGTCTAAAGGGAAAAGAAAGGCAATAACCTGAATCAGTTGCTGAGCTGTTTGAACTTGTGAAGAATTCCCTTTGATCTCCACAGTAATTTCATCTCGTAGGCCTCCACTCTCTTGCACAGTGAGTATCGCACCGCTAGTACGACGAATGTATGCAATATTCGTCCCTCCAGCCCCAATAATATCCTCCGCATAGGTAAGTGGTATTTGCATTGTTTGTGAAACCTGATTAAAGGAAGTCAAAGATTAAAATTGACACCCAAGATCCAATAGATCAATATATATTCCAACAAGGCGCAGATGTGTACAAATATTAACAAGTTGACAAGGAAATAAATGCATGCATATGGACACGCACACGCACACGCACACGCACACGCATATGCAGACGGTCTCTCAATCATATCAACTATTCTCTTAGGCATCTGCTTTCTCTAATTCTCTTCATCCCTTTATATTACCCTACGAAAAGTTTTCAAGGAAAATCAAAACCTGTACATCCCTACATATTTCAGATTTAATATGAATCACCTTATCTATAACACAACAGAATTAGAAATGAAGCAAATTGAAGACAACGAAGATAATTTTTGCAGCAACTGTTGGCCAACAATTCTTAGCAGCAACTCTCTATTCCATTCAAATTTGGCAGTCTCTAAAGTTTCTATCAATGACAAAGAAGATCAAACATAAACTTAATACTCTTAATAGCAATCCATCTGCAAACAGAATGTTCTAGTATAATTGCAGATGAGATTTGTCCATCTCCAGCATAAACCACGAAGACTGAAGAAATTTTTTCTAAATTTCAGTCCTCAAGAACAAATATGTGGGAAGCAGCTCTTTATCTGCCCCACCCCTTCTCTCTACAACCCAAAGTATATCTGAAGTTGTTTATCTCCTAAAAGTTTTTGGCTGGGAGCTGTTTTTCGCATTGCTAAAGATTTCCACATGAATTAAGACTATATGAAGCCTTTACAATGAATCAGGAACCCAGTTGATCAAACCCTCATACCTGAGTTACTATAGGCCCACCAGCACGACCAATACCTGAAGATCGAAAACCAGAAAGTCCAGGATCTTGTCCATACAAAGAAATTCCAGAATAAGGTTGTGGTTCCAGGTGGCTTTCACGGTCCAAATATAAATTGTCTCTTTTCATTGAAAGAGGATATTCAGTTGCAAGTCCACTCTTTTGAGTAGTATGCAACAATGTCCTGTCGGACCAAGGCTCCACTGGGCGTTCCTGGGTGACTGGTGTATTGTACTGCAGAAGGAAAGGTCAAAACAATATTACTAACACTGCAGTGATCGTTAATCTCCAAAATAAGCAGAGGTCGAACTTACACCCCTCTCAAAAAGAGGAAGAACACTGTGATCCACCAGGAACTTTCTCAGGTGCCCTACCACAGCTTCCAGAGCCCTAAGAACCTTAAGAGCTTCTCCTTGCAACTCCACAATCCGCTCATCTGAATTGGCATAGATCGGCATTTCATCTGCAAGACACACAGTAGATATCATAAATTCAGAGGCTTAGACCATGAAAATGAATCTGGTACCAATAAATACGAAAAAGAGGAGGTGTAGATGACAAAAACAAAACCTGCAGAAGAACAACGTATAACTAAGAAACAAAAACTAGATGATACTGATCACAGTACTTTACTTTGCCTAGAGCACATGAATTTGTATTCACAGTTTGTATTTGGATAGAGTTCATAGATGTGTTTCAAAGGTGGAAGTGTAGCTCAAAAAACAACCAAATGCATTGCCTAGCACCTTACCAGAATACTCTTTACTAGTACACAAGTCAACAGTTATGCAGTAACCAACTACATGTGCATATACCTACGCCTCCTATTATGTGGACATCAGTGTGGTTCATGAAATGGGTACTACTGAGATATCTTACACTTCTTCAGGTCACCCCACAAAAGTATTTTGAAAAACTACCAACCCACTAATGGTCCTTTATAAATATATGAAGTTTTTGGAGACAATACAAGTAACTTAACATGATTTTAAAGTCCAAAAAGAAATGGTAGTGTAGAAAATTGCTAAATGGGTTAACTTCTACTGAATTATTTAAACAGATGAATCTAACATGTCAAATAGCTATGTTCTGTATTCCTGACCAATCATTCAAATTACAATTCACCTAGGCAATTAGCGATCCCTGGTAACCACAGTAAGCATATATGCATGTATGTGTTAACAAAATCAAGATTATAGTTACTCATCAAAGAATTGCATTGACTTACTGAGGTATAACTTCTATAATGTGTTCTTCTCTTGATGGAATCTACTTTATAGCTCAGACATCTATGATGTCTTCAGCAGTTGTCCACAGTCCATCCATGCATTTCCTACATCTATTTACTTTTGTTTCACCTTCTTCTTGGATATATCTAATGAAGATGCAATAGACAGTTTCTTGACCTATGGAACCTAAGCAAATATTAATTACTTTCTCAACTTTCTATGAAGATATTTCATCTATAATGGGACTTGGTAATATCAATAAGCTCCGACCATCCCACTACTTTTGTTTTCCTTCTTTTTCCATAGAATCCCATCACTCCTATGAATTGCAAACACAAAAAATGAAACACGCCACTCTACTATAGGCATCACAGCCCATGGAAAATCTTGAGGATAAATGCAACTTATGAAATCATACCATTTGAAAGTACACGGACAGAAGCTCCAGTACTCTCCTGAATAGACTTGATTAAAGAGCCTTGTTTTCCTATTAAATTAATGGCTTGTGTTGATGCCACCAGCAATCTGATTGAACAGTGAGCACCTGTGGCAGCTCCAGATGCTTTACTATCATCTTCACCCTCAGGTAATCCAGTGACACGTTTGAACACTCTTATTGTAGCATCCATTGCAGGGGATAACGGTGCATCTGGTTCTTCTTTCCCAGTAATAAGCACCTACGGCACCAAAAGATATATAATTGTTTGGTGGTGATTGAAATTAAATGGCTAAAAGGAAAGACGCACACCAGGACAAATCATAATAGCAAGCAATTGCAACAAGATTACCACTATCAAAAATAGACAACCACAAAGAATTAGATGAAAAACAATACTCTTTCATAGTTTGATCAACTGATACCGAGCCATGACATTAAACAAAAGGCACAATTTGCTCATGATGAAAGTCAATAAAAAAGTGTTCTGAATGGAAGTGTTAAGCAATGATCAAAGTGAGGGCAAAGGATGTCTGTACGAGTTAAACAAAGTCCTATGATTTCTTAAACTAATATTCTTCGAAACTAGTTATAAGAGGAATAGTGGTTTTCATCTTTATGAAGAAGAGGGGGAAAGAGAGAGAATACTAACATTAGTCATGCCTTATCTATAATAGAGTCATATATATATATATATATATATATTTCAGTTTTTTTAAAGGAAAGGAGGGAGAGGTAATGATCTTCAAGTACATTAAGGCATAAAAACTTTCAGAAAACTCAACAGCACCACCAAATATCTTCCTGAAGTCCAAATCAAAAGAAAGAGAGAGATAAATAGAGAGAGAGAGAGAGAAGAAAACTGCATAATTGCTTTCTTTTAAACAGTAAGTAGCTATACTTAATACAGCAATTTGGTCCAATAAAATTATCAGCCAATTATAATTTAGCCATGTCATCAAATGAACCTCAAAGATAACCTAGGAATCTCAATGATACTAAAAGTATAACAAGCAATCAAATAGATTCATTTTCAATTAAAAGAAACAAGGTAAAAGGAAAAAATCTCTTCATTTAGGAGGGAAGGAAATAGTCACTCAAAAGTCAAGAATATGTAGATTAATCAGTTTTAAGTTGTTGAAGATAATAAATAATATAATAAACCCCTCTCTAACAGCTTAAACTTTTAGATGAGGTGGTCACTTAACATAAGCAATCCAAGGGCAAAACTGCAATACGTCTACTAAATTATGAGCAAATCATATGACTAATGACCTCCGCTAGAATTTCTTATGCATTGGAAGACTGCAAGATGATACCAGAATCTCAAAGGTAAATAATTCTAGGACAGCAATAATCCACACACTCAGTATGGTGCATTTCAGCATCTCCAGAAGATGCACTCACAGCTCATTTATTGTGATAAATCAACCATGAAGCTCCAGTTATCTGAATCCTAGGCATACATCTCTTGAGAAGGAGAACAGGTTCAATTCTATCTTCCCACAAATATTCTCTTTGAATGCCACAAAAACCTGGTCTCAGGCACTTTTTTTAGTGAAGAACTTATATAACACTTAGGTAACATTAGCACAAGTCGATAAGATACCAAATGACTGTCAATAACTGCCTCCTATTTGCCCAATTTCCCAAAGCTCCCTCCTTTAGCCTAATTGATCTAAAATCAACCAATTTAATGATAATAGGTATGCAGCACAGTTCTTTTTCCATGTTCATCCAAGACAAAACAAAACCAACCAATTGCCAAGCCATCTCAAATAAATTTTACCATAGCCACACCCATCATTCGGGGGGAGGCAAGACACTGCAAGGTGGGTAGTTTATCTAGGGCGGATGCCTCTCTCTTCCTCCGACTTCTTTACCCACTTCCGATCAGCACATCCAGCTCTCGGTAATTCATTCGGAAGCTTTGAACCTATGAGATGATCCTAACACAGTATACAAGACTCGTGATTCAAGCAATCCAATCTTCCGTGATTAAGGCAGAAGCCCTCCAAAATGGTAGTACAAAAATAGGTGATCAAAAGATCTAATTATTATAGTACCATGATTAATCACTACACTGCTAATCAGACATTAGATGAAAGATTTTAAGTTATTCCCCGATGTTTCTACGAAATTAAGTCAGTATCGACAAAAGATTTCTTACTATGTAACATCTTCAGTATTGGTGACCGCCCACCAATATTCTTTTTTGATCCCAAAACGAGGCATGTTGAAATCAGTTAAGAAGTTCAGTATGGTTTATTATGTGCAGAAAGAGCAGCTCGGTAATGGAGATAGAGTACATTCAGTACAGCAAGATAGACCAACTAGTTTCAGAACTGTCAATGCAATTGTTATTTGGAGTTGCCTCTTTGATGGACAGATCAGGTTCTGAGCCACCAAGCATAAAGTGAGTACTTGTTTCTCAGCATAATAATGAGGTCCCTTATACCATAACCTTTCTATTTTTTCCTATTTATCAGCCAGGTATTACTACTAGTTGCCCCCAGTTAAATAACCCAAAACCCGGCAGCTCCTCTCATCCAGAAAACTCAGCCCTGAGCTCAAATTACAATTCTTCTCCTCACTACCAAATCACAAGCACCACTAAAGGAAGAAGAATTATGCCCGAGAGCGTAAAAGCATGGACATAAAAGGAGGAATTGACATTTCCATAAAAGATTAATCCAATAAAAAAAAATCTGCAGAACATTTTTCATCGAACTTACAAATAGACCTAAAAATGCACATGTAGGATTCACAAACACATGTCACGGCGAAAAAGAAACCTCCGAAGCAACAAAAATACTAATGAGAGCACATTCATTGTCGCATTTCAAACACATCATTATCATTGTCATTAAATTTGCTATTTATTATACTGCTCAAGCAAAACAAAACCCTAGCGGAATTATCAAATCAATAATTCAAAAAAAAAAAAAGAAGAGAAAATTTAGAAACCCCAGAATTCAAAAACCCTAGAGATTGAGAAGTCTTACAATGCGATCAGGAGAGCTGATAGGGCCATCTAGAACGCGAATTCGGGCGCGTGTCTCCTCACACATCTTCTTAATAAGATCTCCTTTACGCCCTATAATACTCCCTACTTTCAACACCGGCACCACCAGCCTGAACACACAGTTCCCCGGCCATCCCGGCCACTTCGCCTTCGTCTCATTCGCTGCTGTCCGAGCTGCTGCTTCCGTAATAACCACTCCTGCTGCTACCTCTGCCGCTGCATCAGCTGATTGAGCATCTTTTTCCTTCTCCGCTGCCTCCATCTCTGTCTCCGCCTGTACCTCCTCCGCTTCCGACTTTACTGCGGTGCTTTCAGTTTCCTCCGCAGCGGCGGCAGCGGCGGTGGTGGTGGGAGCTTCGGTTTGTATGTTTGTTACGGGGGATTTTGTTGAGCCGTTTTCTGTTGGCTCGGTTGAGGCCATTATTGTGATTTTGAGTGTGTGTAGTGTGTGTGTTTTTAGGGTAAGGGTTGAGGTTTTAAGCTGAGGAGGTGGAGAAGAAAGGAGCTGTTGATTCAACTATTAAAGGGGATCTTTCGGTGCTTATATGTGATGTGTGCGAGTAAAGGTCTGTTAGCACGTGACATGCACGTACACCAAAAAAACCAAGAGGGAAAAGAAAAATAAAGATATCACTGTTATAAAAATATGATATTATAAATATTCATCATTATGTATTTATTAAGGTGAATAAATTTATTTATAAGATTATTAAGTAAGTGAAAAATTACTACCATTGAATAGTCAAAATATGCTTATAGGATTCTTGTATAGTAAATATTATTTTATGTTTATAGATTGTGATGTAATGTTGATGTCATTAAAGAGATGGAAAATTTTATAAATAGAGGAAGTTTGTAAGATGAAAATTACACTTGAAAAAATTAACAATCTTCCTCTCAAATTCTCTCTTGTTTTAGTACTATTTTCTATATATTTAAGTTTTAGTTTATAATACGTTATCAGCAAAAAACTCTGCAAAAGTAGCAAAGAACAAAGTATCCAACCACTTTATTATCAAAGGTACATATAATTCTTCTCTTTTTCAATTACATTTTGATTATATGTCATAGATTAATTAATATATTATAATCATATATTTGGTGAAGTTTAACTTCTCTAAAAGTATAAATAACTAGACTTTGGATATGAAAATTTGATGTTTAATCAAATGAACTTTTGCTCGGACTTGAAATTTTTGGACATAAAATTATGTTACTCAAACGAATGCCAGATTGATCTTTGGACTTAATTACCGTTGCTCACAAGGATGTTGAAACTGTTATTGAATTAAAATTTTCATTTATCAAAATAATATAATAATTGTTTTCGGTTTAATTATAACTTATTACTAACTTTTCTAACTATATCCTAACATTGACTATATCCTAACATTTATTTATATCTAACTTATCACTGACTTTTCTAACAATTCTAACATTATTTATGTCTAACTATTTTAGTATTGAGCATTTTATATTATTATACAATTCTTATATCCATCATTTATATTGTGTCAATTTTAATCGTTTTGCTTAATTTCATAGTCTCCTACTAGGAGTTAGTTTATTAGCCACATTTTTTTGTATAAGATCTAACATCTTTATAAGCTTTTATTAACTAAAGTTTATTTAATATCTTTTAGTATCACACATGGCAAATATTGCAAAGCTTGAATTTGTTGCCCTTTATATATCGGGCAATAACTACCTTTCATGAATTTTGGATGCTGACATACATTTACAAGCGAAGGGACTAGAAAAAACCATCATTGAAGGAAACGAAGAGTCCCTGCAAGACAAAGCAAAGGCGATGATATTCCTTCGCCATCATTTATATGAGTCTCTAAAATCATAATATCTCACGGTAAAAGATCCATATAAGTTATGGACAAATCTGAAAGAAATATATGATCATCATAAAACAGTGACTTTGTCAAAGCTCCGTTATCAATGGATGCATTTATGGTTGCAAGATTTCCCTACAGTGCGTGTGTATAATTCAGCAATATTTAAGATTACTACGCAGCTGAAAATGTGTAGTGAAAATATCACTGCCGAATATATGTTAGAAAAAACATATTCAACATTTCACACTACAAATGTGATCTTACAACAACAATATAGAGAGCGTGGCTTTAAAAAGTATTATGAACTGATTGCATGTCTCATGTTAGCAGAACAAAATAATGAACTATTACTGGCAAATCACCAAGCACGACCAGCTGAGGCAGCACCGTTACCTGAGGTGAATGATATAGAAAATAATAATAATGGTCATGGTAGGGGTCGAGGCCATGGTCGTGGCCGTGGCCGTGGACGCGGTCGTGGACAGGGCCACAGACGTAATCATGGTAATAGTTGGTATCGTGATGGCCCAAAAGGTTTTAATTTCAAGAGGCCAGAAAATAATGAAAAATGGAGTAGCTTCCAAAAGAAACCATCCCGAGATGATATATGTTTTAGATGTGGCATGACAGGCCATTGGGGGAAAAATTACCGAACAGCAAAGTATCTTGTGGAGCTTTATAAAGCCTATAAAGACTCAAAAGGAAAAGGAAAAATTGCCGAGCACCATGATCAACGCAACAATACCTACCTTGACTCCTCAGATTCTTTGAAGATGCCTGTTGGGATATTGAGCATCCAATTGGTGAGGGAAATGCTTCCATGGATTCACTTGACTAATATCTCTTAAAAGGAGACAGAGAATATGTTATCATCTTTCATGCATTTCGGATTTGATGTGTTTTTTTTTGTGAATGTTGTCTTTAAATTTGAAGGTAACGTTTAATGAGTGTGTAGTATACAAATGTTGTATGATTTGAGTATAAGATATTATATCAGTTATAAAATATCTATGAATCTAGTTTATGTCTAATTGTTTATTTTGGAAGCATTTCTTACAATACATTGTTCTATTTTGAAGATATGGACATACTTGATATCAACAATGGGGAAATATGTCTAGCAGACAGTGCTACAACGCATACCATTTTGAAAAATAAAACATATTTCTCCCATCTAAAATTGGCGGAAGGCAATGTTAATACAATTTATGGTACCACGAACCTAATTGAAAGCTCAGGAAATGCCACTATTATACTTCCTCGATGAATAAAACTTTTAATAGACGATA
Source organism: Ehretia macrophylla (assembly GCA_037974665.1). NCBI lineage: Eukaryota > Viridiplantae > Streptophyta > Magnoliopsida > Boraginales > Ehretiaceae > Ehretia > Ehretia macrophylla. The sequence continues at coordinate 34,754,357 of CM075771.1, forward strand.
CCTTATATTCCAGTAGATCGCAGAGAATTCTACTGAGTTTTCGAGATATTTGTCAAAATGGTTTTCATATTGAAACCAAGAATGAGAAGGACAAAGAATATCTCTATATTACATCGTTTATATCTGGCAATAAACAGATTGTAGAAACATTGTCAGCATTGTCCTCTGGATTATATTATACATGCATAAATCCAGTGGAATCTAATAATGTGATCAACCAGAAATTGTTTGACCCAATGACTTTTGTCCTTTGGCATGATCGTCTTGGTCATCCAGGCGCAGTAATGATGAAAAGAATCATTGAAAATTCACATGGGCATCCATTAAAGAACCAAAGAGTTCTTTTACCAAATGAAATTTCATGTGCTGCATGTGCCCAAGGAAAATTAATTACAAGGCCCTCCCCAACTAAAGTTGATGTTGAAACTCCTGCATTTTTAGAAAGAATTCAAGGGGATATATGTGGACCATTCCGATACTTTATGGTGTTAATAGATGCCTTAACACGTTGGTCACTTGTCTCTCTATTATCCACTCGTAATATGGCACTTGCAAGACTTCTTGCACAAATAATTTGCTTACGTGCACAATTTTCGGATTATGTGATTAAGAAAATTCGGCTAGATAATGCTGGAGAATTTACATCTCAAGCCTTCAATGATTACTGCATGTCATTAAGGGTCACTGTTGGGCACCCTGTAGCTCATACACATACACAAAATAGTCTCGCATAATCTTTTATTAAACGTCTGCAACTAATTGCTAGACCATTACTTATGAGAACTAAGTTACCTAGTTCTGCTTGGGGATATGCTATATTACATGCTGCAACACTGATTCGAACAAGACCAACTGCTTATCATAAACAATCTCCGCTACAACTTGTCTCTGGCCAAGAACTAAATATATCCCATTTAAGAATTTTTGGTTGTGCGGTATATGTACCGATTGCTCCACCACAACGAACAAAAATGGGACCACAAAAAAAACTAGGAATTTATGTTGGCTTTGAATCTCCATCAATTATCAAATATCTTGAACCTTTAACTGGAGATATTTTTACAGCACGTTTTGTTGATTGCCAATTTAATGAGGCAACATTCCCAGTCTTAGGGAGAGATAAACAAATGGTAGAAAAACAAGAAATTTAATGGAATGCATCTCATTTCAATCCTCGTACAAATCAATCAGAACTAGAAGTACATAAAATTATTCATTTGCAAAATATTGCAAATCAATTGCCAGATGTATTCACTAATGCAAATAAAGTGACTAAGTCACACATATCGGCTTTAAATGCTCCAGCCATAATTGACGTTTTAAAAGAGCAATCTACCAATACAATAGCAAGTGAATCTATTGCACGCCAAAAGCGTGGTAGACCTATCGGTTTTAAAGATAAAAATCCTCGAAAGAAGAGAGAACGGGATAAGCAAGTTGGCAATTCTGAAATTATTGAACATACTGTAGATGTTGCGACACAAGAGAATGAAAACTCGGTTGAATTTCAGGTACCTGAACATGATGAAAATATTGGAAGTATTAATGAGGAGATCTCAATTAATTACATTACTACAGGAAGGTGATGGAACCGAAATGAAATTGATATTGATGAAAAATTTACATATGCAGTAGCTACTGATTTGATGAATGAAAACGAGAATCTTGAACCAAAATCTGTCCAAGAATGTCGACATAGAAATGATTGGCCAAAATGGAAAGACGCAATCCAAGCAGAATTAAAATCACTTGCAAAATGTGAAGTTTTTGGGCCAATAGTTCAAACACCTAAAAATGTGAAACATGTAGGCTACAAATGGGTATTCGTTCGAAAGCGCAATGAAAATAATGAAATTGTAAGATATAAAGCGCGACTTGTAGCACAAGGATTCTCACAAAGGCATGTAATGATTATAAGGAAACATATTCCTCTGTAATGGATGCAATTACATATAGGTTTTTAATTAGTCTGGCAATTTCTGAAGAACTTCATATGCGTCTTATGGATGTGGTAACAACCTACCTATATGGCTCACTTGAAAATAATATTTACATTAAAGTCCCTGAATGACTGAAAATGCCTGAATCATGTGGCTCGAAACCTCGAGAAATGTACTCAATCAAATTACAACGATCGTTGTATAGATTGAAACAATCGGGGCGAATGTGGTATAATCGTCTCAGTACATATTTACTAAAAGAAGGATATGTCAATAGTCCAATAAGTCCACGTGTTTTCACCAAGAAATCAAACCATGGATTTGTTATTATTACAGTATATGTTGATGATCTAAATATAATAGGGACTATTGAAGAACTTACAACGGCGTCCATATATCTTAGTAAATAATTTGAAATGAAAGATCTTGGAAAAACAAAATTCTGTCTCGGGTTGCAGATTGAACATTTATCAAATAGAATATTCTTGTATTAGTCAACTTACACAGAAAAGGTGTTGAAAATATTTAACATGGATAAGGCTCACCCGTTAAGTACACCAATGGTTGTTTGATCCCTCGACACCAAGAAGGATCCATTTCGTCCCAAATAAGATGGTGAAGAAATTCTTGGCCCAGAAGTACCATATCTTAGCGCAATTGGAGCACTAATGTATCTTGCTAATAACACACGCCCTGATATTGCTTTCTCTGTCAACCTATTAGCAAGATATAGTTCAGCACCAACATGAAGGCATTGGATTGGCATAAAATATATTTTTCGTTACCTTTGTGGAACAACTGATATGGGATTATTGTATTCAAGGCACAAGCAACCACACTTGATTGGATATGCAGATGCAACATATATGTCAGACCCCCATAAAGGCAGATCACAAACTGGATATTTACTCATATATGGTGGTACTGCTATCTCTTGGCGATCTACAAAGCAAACTATTGCCGCAACTTCTTCAAATCATGCCGAGATTCTAGCACTCCATGAGGCAAGTCGAGAATGCGTTTGGTTAAGATATTTGATTTATCACATTCGAGAAGAATGCAACCTTTCAACAAATAAAATGGATCCAACAATCATATATGAAGATAATACTACATGCATTTCAAAAGTAAAAGGAGGATACATCAAAGGTGACAGAACTAAGTATATCTCACCAAATTTTTTTTTCACACATGAACTTCAGAAGAAAGACCAGATAGATGTTCTTCAAATTTGTTCAAGTGAGAATCTAGCAGATTTATTCACGAAGTCATTGCCTCCATCAACGTTCGAGAAATTGGTATGTGAAATTGGCATGTGCCGACTTCGTGATCAATGTTGATATGCTTAGAAGAGGGGGAGGCATATACACGCTGCACTCTTTTTCCCTTAGCATAGGTTTTATCCCAATGGGTTTTTATAACAAGGTTTTTAATAAGGCAGCTCAATAAGCGTATACTAAGAATATCGTACTCTTTTTCCTTCCCTAGGATTTTTATCCCACTGGGTTTTTTCCTAGTAAGGTTTTAACGAAGCATATTCTTATAGAATTAATATCCAAGGAGGAGTGTTATGAAAATACGATATTGTGGATATTCATCATTATGTATTTATCAAGGTGAAGAAATTCATTTATAGGATTCTTAAGCGAGTGAAAAATTACTACCATTGAATGGTCAAAAGATGCTTATAGGATTTTTGTATAGTAAATATTATTTTATATATGTGGATTGTGATGTAATGTTGATGTTATCAAGGAGATGGAAAACTCTATAAATAGAAGAAGTTTGTAAGATGAAAATTACACTTGAATAAATCAACAATCTTATTCTTTCAAATTCTCTATTGTTTTAGTATTGTTTTCTCTATATTTAAGTTTTAGTTTATAACAATAATTTCATTTAATCACTAATTTATTATATTGTATATAAATATTTAGTTAATATGTTAAAAGAAAAAAAAAATGCTCTTTTAGCTCGTCAATTAAGTTTTTATATCAGAAATAATAAATGAGTGATCAAAATATAATTATATCTAATAATATTAATAAATAGATGTTACGGTGTGTGTTATTCACAAGATAAAGGAAATGAAAGAGGGGGTAGGATGGAAAAATAGTGAAGGAAATGAGGTTTTCTCATTTGCATGGTGACAAATGAAAAAAAAATTGTAAACAACATAAAAAATAAAGGAAAATTTTTATTGTTCTTCATTGAATTGTAGGAGTAAAGGATGGTAGAGGATGATTTTAAATGAAAAGTTTTTTAAATAATATTTCAATATCTTTTTTTGTCATTGTTTTATCTTACAAAGTAGGATATTTTTAGTCTTTTATTTTCTCCAATTTGACGGAAAGGAAAAATCAGCTCTAATACTACAAAAATTATTCTAAACAATGGGTTCCTTTCCTAAAAGAATGGGTTTATACCATTAAAAAAAAAAAAAGAAAAAAAAAGTGAAGGGCCTCGAAGGGGTTACAACAAGGACTTTCTCTTGTAATTAAAAGGATTATAGCATTAAGTAAAATTCATCCAAACAAATTTACAAATATGAGTGTGCCTACAAAAATTCTCCTTAAATACAAATTTACTTATCTACGCTCCATAAAAAGTGAATGAAAAAATCACTTATGACCAAGAAGAGTTAAGGAAATACGAAAGACGAATTTTTACAATTATATATGGCTTGTGTTTAAAACCACAATGGAAGATATATACATATTTGTTGAAAGGGTAAATTTCATACTTAGTCCCTATTGTTTACATATTTTTTTAATGTAATTTTTAATATTTCAAAAGATTCATACTAGTCCTTAATATTTATAAAAGTTATTTAAAATGATCCATATTATTCAAACTTAGTTAATTTGGTCTTTATTATATTTTAAAAAATTCAATTTATTCCCTATTATTTAAAAAAAAAAATAACATTTAGTCCCTGCACGTGATTCCTATTTGAGGACTAAATTAAATTTTATGATAAATAATAGATACTAAATTGGCTAATTTTGAACAATAAATACCATTTTGAATCACTTTTTAAACATTAGAGACTAATATAATTTTTTTGAAACATTAAAAACCAACTTGAAAAAAAAGTGTAAACAATAGAGACTAAGTGTGAAATTTACCCACAATTCCAACACATTCCTTACATATCCATTTACCTCAAACAACATTCCTACAATCATCTCTATATGTAGAGATCTCTACATTTATCTTTCAACATCTCTACATGTAAAGATGGTGAAAAAATCCTTACAAGTATCTCTAAACCTAACTAAGGAACTAAAATAATATGTTTAATTAAAAATCAACATAAACAATTAACAAATATAAATACAAAAGTTTAATAATAAAGTTTTAAATTAAAATAATATGTTTAACTAAAACAACGAGAGATTTTGAAATAAAACAAAAATAAGGAATCCATGAAATAAGGAACTAATTGAAGTGAAACTGAAATAAGGATTCCTTGAAATAAGATGTTGGAGTTAAACTGAAATAGAAAATCTCTAAATATAGATAAATAGTTCAAATTCTCTACATGTAGAGACAAAAATAAGAAAACTGTTAGAATTAGTCATTTTCTCTTTGGGTAATTAACACAAATAGTCATTTATCTTTGTCGTGTGTGCCAACTAACTCCCTTATATTTCAAGTGTGACATTTTTATCTCTGATCTAATACTAAAATGACGTTGTTAGTCCTAACATGTGAAATCCGTCAAAAAAATGATGAAAATGACATGCTTTGCTCACGTGCTGACTTATGCAAAGGTAAAATAGTCCATTACAAGTTAAATACTCATTTTTCACAGGATTAATGACACAAATGATCATTTATCTTTGTCTTGAGTGTCAATTAACTCCTTTATCTTTCATTTGTGACGAATTGGTTCCTGATATTGAACTACAGTAACAACGTTAGTCCTTGCCTGCAAAATCCGTAAAAAATAAGACGAAAGTGACACGCTGACTGCACGTGCTCACACATTACGTATAAACCCATCTAATAGGGTATGGTATTTTCAAAGGGACATTTTCTGAAACGATATTTACAAAACAATTTTCACTTTAAACGTAAAATAAAACTGTATTTAAGCTATATGAATCAATTGAAAAAAAAAAGTAAATTAATGGTTCATAATAGTCTAATTATCGCTATGAATGCATGATGAGAGTTTTTTTTCCCAATTCTCATAAATTGTAGAACTTATTAAACTATTATCTCATAAATTGCAAATTCAAAAAATACTAAAAAGATTTTTTTGGTACCAAATAATTAGAAACATCAGACAAATATATATTAAGGGAGAAAAAAATTAATGAAAAAATTAAAAAAAAAGAAGATATTATTAGCACCTGGATAGAAATGAAGCCTTTGTAATCCAACAAACAATATGAGACAAACCATTTTGCCCTTACAAAATAACACAAAGCATGAGCATGTGTGGTCAGCGTGTCACTTCTGTCTTATTTTTTTATGAATTTTGCACACAAAGCCTAATGTTGTCACTGTAGTTCAAGATTAAGGACCAATTCGTCACAAATGAAAGATAAGGGAGTTAGTTAACACTTACGGCAAATATAAAGGACCATTTGTATCACTAACCCTGTGAAAAATGAGTGTTCGACTTATAATGAACTATTTTGTCCTTGTATAAGTCAGCACGTGAACGAAATATGTCACTTTTGTCATTTTTTGATAGATTTCACACGTTAGGACTAATGGCGTTATTTTAGTATTAGATCAGAGATCAAAATATCACACTTAAAAAATAAAAAAATTAATACACGACAAAAATAAAAGATTATTTGTGTTAATTACCCTTTCTCTTTTCATATTGTGATTTTACTCGGTACATTTTCATGAAAGTCAAACGTCTCATCTTTTACGTACTCATCAAACACAATGCTTGTTGCTTGTTTGATATTGCCTTACTCTTTATTTCTTATTTATCAGTTGGTCAAGCACAGGGGACGAAAATGGAAAATATCAAAACTTTATCACATTTATGAATTGCGTGTTGTTTTCTTAGTGTATGATGTGGGAGTCGTTCTTTTAGCTAATAGTCTATTCTTTGATTCTTTCATGTGTTAGGTTAACTCCAACAGCTTTTCTATTTTATTTTTTTATATGTAGAGATTTTGAACAATTTCTCTACATTTACAGATTCTCTATTTTAGTTTTACTCAAATAACTTCTCTATATTTACTCAATCTCTGTTTTTAGAGAATCTCTATTTCAATTTCACTCCAACAGGTTCTCTATTTCAGTTTCATTCCAACAACTTCTCTATATTTACTCAATCTTTATTTTTAGAGAATTTGTAGATGATCTCTACATGTAGAGATGCTGAATTTAATTATAGAGATTCTCTACAAGTTCTCTACATTGTAGAGAATTTGTAGAGATGCTGCTAGAGACAAAAGTCTCTAAAAGCATCTCTACATGTAGAGATTTTGACATTTTACATATGCTGCTGGAGTTGGCCTTACAATTTTTTTGCTATGTTGTGTTATTTTAATAATTGAGGAAGAATTATCCGTTAAAGTGTGTGTTATGTAGACGATATGTATGTAAAATGCACATACATTTAAGGAAATAAAATGTTACAAATTTATAATTTGTAATTCACTTTTGAATTTAGTTTATGAGTCATTTATACATTCATCATCTAAAGTTTGAGACGAATCATTATTTAAGTTTTAGAAAGAAAAAAAAATTAATTAGTTTCTTATATAAGAATCACATATGTAATCTAACCCATATAATGACAATTTATCCCGTTGTACAGGAACATCATTCCTACTCTCATAATTAATTACCATAAGTGATATGAGTGGAGAATAATATCCCTCTAAATGAGCAGCTTTTGAAGAGCTCATATTAAATGACGATCATACCCATGAAAAAATGTCTCAAAAGAGCACAATAAAGAATCATCAGTGTTATTATTATTATTATTTTTTTTCTGATGATTCTGATTATATTGTAAATTTTTGTTTCCTTACATGTAGAATTATTATTTATTTAATTTTCTTTTTCTAATACAAGCAACAAATCATAAATCTCTTTCTTTTCATTTTTTTAATTTTTTAATCCAAACAAAAAAAAAATGACAATCTTTTCTTTTACAATTCTTCCCTCCAACATTGCTTCATTTTCAATCCCTCGCATATCCAAACATAGTGTAAGAAATCTAGCTTTTACACACTTAAAAATATTTTATGTGAGTTTATAATGTAAAAGTAACCTGGTTGACTCATTTTTTAAAGTACTTTTAAGTAAAAATTGAAAAAAATAAAAAGCTCGAAATTAAAACTTTTCAAAAAAAAACACTTTTGTGAAATTATTTTTGGAAATATCACTCTATATTTTTAAAAATTTAACATATCCATTAAAATTAAAACCCAATATTACAATACGATTTTTGATCAATAACACTTTTAATCAAAACTCTACTACTAAAAAATCTATAATTAAAAAAGTAAAATTTCACAGCCACACGAACAAAGCCTTAAAAAATTCCTCCAAACTAAAATGTCAATAAAGCTGTAAAAATTGGTACATGCAGTAGAACCAAATTCCCCACGGCGCCCCCCCAGCCAAAGGAAATGAAATGACATTGTATTAACACAGGAAATACAAATTTAACTTACCCCTTACGTTCCAAGTTTACAAAGCTCGTCATAGAGATTAAAATACGAAAAAAACATAACATTTTTGTTGTTGAATTTCCTTCTCAATCTTTTCCCAAATTACAATCTTCCCATAAGATCATTCATAACCCACAATGTTTATATTTAATTATAAATAATAAGTGTACTGGTGTTACTTTTTCAGCTACACTGCATTACTAAATAGCATACCGAATCTAAAATCGTGCTATAAACCTCTGCCTACCTAGAGATATAGGTGCTGTATTATTCATCCAAATGGAATCACATAAGTGTTGTCCTTACCAATCAATTCGCTGGTTCATTCCTCAACGCCATAATCCAAAATATACGAATACCTTGCAAATTACCAACAAAGGATCAAATATTATTTATCACCGGATTACGTCAGAAAATACTATTTTAGAGATTATCAATAAAATTAACGGGCCAAATTTTAAATGATAAAGAAAATCAGAAAAGAGGGAATTGTCCTCGACAAGCTTCGAAACACACTTATAATTTCATTCATAAGCAACTGGCTCAAAGCAGTTTCCAAAACCCAGTCTTTCACACACACACACACACACACACAAAGTCGACGGAAAATGTCGACAAGCGGCGGAGAACAAATAAAATTCAGCGTAATGGTGAGCCTCTTCAACTGGATACAGAGGACCAAACTCTCAGCCAAGAAGCGTTCCAAGTTCCGCAAATTCCTTGACGCTTATTGCAAGAAGCCGGACGACTACTTCAGCGCAATCCGGTTAATCTTGCCCGGTCTGGACCGCGAACGCGGCTCGTACGGTCTCAAAGAGCACGTGCTCGCCACGTGCCTCATTGACGCGCTCGGCATGTCACGTGACTCTTCTGACGCCGTCCGGTTGCTTAACTGGCGGAAGGCTGGCCCTAAAGCCGGCGCTTTCGCCGGAAACTTCTCACTCGTCGCCGCTGATGTTCTCCAGTCCCGGCTTGGAATTATCTCCGGTGGACTCACTGTTAAGGAACTCAATGACTTGCTCGATCGCTTGGCCGCTTCTGAAAATAGGTTAACTCTATCAAAATATCTTCAATTTCGCTTAATTGTTTTTTGTTTGATTTAATTTTGCTAATTTATCTTCATGTGAGTATAGTTTGAATTTTTAATTGTAACTTTGCTTGATTTTGTATATCTATACGTGCATGTGTATATTTGAATTCATGCCGTTGTATATATATATATGCATTGAAATTTAATTTTGCTCTGTTTTCGGATTTACAGCACATTTTCATTATGTAATCATATATTTTCTTATGTATTAATACATACATCAATTTATCTATATATTTTAATGTATATATATCTTGTTTAATTTTGCTTAATTTTTTATTTATTTTGCTCAGTTGTTTTAATGTGTGTAATTTATTTCTATATATTATTGTGCATTTTCTTGTATATGTTTATGTATGTAGTTATATGTGCGTCTGAACATGCCTTTGCATATTTATAGAAAAAAGTGGCCCCGTACACGGAACTCCTGCACAATGCGGGGTCAGGGAATGGTTGGATTCAATTTGGGTCTATTGTACGCGACTTACCTTGCATTTTTGCAAGAGGTTGTTTCCATGACCCTGGATCGTACAACGACAACTTCACCATCTATTCGTGCATAAATTAGGCCTTTGTATTTATACGCATGAAAATATTGTTTTGATCTATTTGGGTGAGTACCCCCTGCGAAGTCCTTGTGTTGCTCCCCCTTTTCGTTTCTCGAAAAAAAATTGTTCTGATCTATTTATTGATACAGCACATTTCTATAATGATAGTCGTGCATTTCCTTTTATTAATACATACATAAACACATTATTCATATGCATGTACATATTTATTTTCTTTTATGGTTATGTGTTTTCTTAGATATATATATATATACACAAACCCATATATATAAGCTATTTAGTGTGTATTTATTATGAGGATATTCACATATGAAAGTGAAATTGATAACATGTAATTGTTGTAGTAGAGGGGAGAAGACCTCAGTGCTGTCTGAGCTGATAAGGAAAACGAATGCACAGGAAATGAAATGGATTATTATGATTATTCTCAAAGGTCTGGTAACAGTAAATATCTTTTAATTTTTATCTATTTCTTTGCGTGTTTAGTTAAGGATCCCTGTGGTAGGTTGAAATACTTTCATGGCGTCAAATTGTTTTTTGAGAAACTATTTTTATGAAAGAGGCGATCTATCTTTTCAAAATAATTTCTAGTGATGGGTTGATCTTTTTTGGGTTTATCCCAACAACCACACTCCCAAGAAAAAAAAAACACACACACATGGGAATACAATGTAGTAAGAAGTATCTGGATGTGTATATTAATACCACTGTTCATTTGAATGTATACACGTGTTTGAATATTTTTGAAAGTAACAATTGTATCTTATTACTATATGTTTCTACTGATTTGCCTGGATAATATCTTATGTTGATCAAGTAATCTGTAAGTCTGAACTATATTGAGGGAGTCTAACTGGACAACATTTTCTGACATCAAGAGCAATTTATCTTTCTAGTCCAACCAATACTTGGAGAATGCAGAAATATCAAAACAGTGTTTGTATTTCATTTCTTTGTTGTCACTTTTGCTGTCATCTCTGCTCAGATCTTAAACTGGGGATCAGTGAGAAAAGTATTTTTCATGAATTCCATCCGGATGCGGAAGACTTGTTTAATGTGACATGTGACCTAAAGCTAGTTTGTGAAAAGTTGAGGGATCGAACTCAACGACATAAGCGCCAGGTTTGCTTCAACTCATATAATTAAATTTCTTATAAATACATTAATTGCTATAGCTGTTCTGACTATACTTACAGGATTCCTGTTCACTCAAACATGTTGTTTAATTACTGGTAGTTATATGCTTGCAAACCCAATTCCCTGTCTCTTCTTGTGATGTGTATCAAAGTGGATTTGTATATCAGTCTCAAGATGATTGTTTGATTATTATGCTAATTTTCCGTGAAAGCATGGATGGAGTGTAAGTTCCGCGATAAATCTTGTTTTTACTGTTGTCGCCCTTCTGTAAAAGTGAATGCCTGGCTAATATTGAAATAGATGGTTTTGATTTGCACCTAGTATGGTAATTGATCTGTAATTTTTTATTTGAATTGATGAAGTCATATTGTTCTCATACATAAAGGATTCAATGTAGTTTTCAGTTTGCAGTAATTTTAAAAACTATTGTGGAATTAACCACTAGATATCAGATAGCAGATCATAAGATAGCAATTGTGTCAAGTTGAGTTAGGTCGAAGTTGAATTTGGAATTGAACCCAAAACATTATCGTCTCTGTCATCCTGGCCTAATTTGAACTTGAGTGGGTTTGGATTGCAAAATACTCTGGTGATACTTGGACTGGGTTATTAGGTTACTTCAGGTCTTTTATATTTGTTTTCACATTAACTGGGTGGAAATAATGTTGATTGACATCACTGGTTGATCAGTACATACTTTTCATCCTCAGTTTTTACTTCTGATAGATGCATCCATTCATGTTCCCAAGATCCCCATGAGATCAGCAGATGATACTTTTATTTGTTCTTTATTAGGACATAGAAGTTGGAAAACCTGTACGCCCTCAACTAGCCCTTAGGGTGAGTAATGCAGCTGCTGCATGGAAAAAGGTAAGTGTTATTGCGAACTCAAGTGTAGTGGTAAATATAAGTTTTCTTTATTGCTTGACGATGAAAGAAAAAGATTGACTAATTTTGTTATTTGCATATTGCTGAAGATGGAAATTTTGTTATTTTGGTGGTCATTCGTTCATTTCCAAAGATGGTGGCTTATTATGTTGACTTGGATTTGCCGTCTTTTTACATATTTGTTTCATTATGCTGTACTTTCTCCCTGAAAACAGCTTCATGGGAAGGAAGTCATTGTTGAGTGCAAATTCGATGGTGATCGCATCCAAATTCATAAGAATAAAACAGAGATACACTTCTTCTCAAGGTAGCCACTATTATCCCTCTATAGACGATTTGCACTTTCCTAAATCAAGTTAAGTGCTCCTATACAAATTTTTTCATGCATATTTGTAAAGGTTTAGGAATTAATCTTGCTTATAATCGATATGCTTAAAATCGCTTCAAAAAGTTGAGAATTAACTTTTAGAAAAAGGTAAATGTCATTTTGTTTGGTTTAAGTTTATCTTCTGACATTACATATAGAAGTAAGATTATATTTTCAATACAACAAGCTTGCACTTTTGCTATATTCTATTAATATGTTATTTATGCAGAAACTTTCTTGATCATCAAGAATATGCACATGGAGTGTCAGACATTATTGCACAAAATATTCTGGCCGACAGGTAATAGCTATATAATTAGACATGTCAAGTTATAATGCTTTATTACTATTTTTGAATTTTAAGCTACTTAATTTTCTATATCATGTCTTAGACGAAAGAGGTTCTAGGCTGGTAATAGGATTATAAACAAATGTCGCATAGTCATCTATAAGTTATTTCTTTGGAATAGGGAATGTAATATGTCAGGTACCTTTATATTACTTCATATAAACTTAGCTTGAGTACTGATATTGATCTGTGTTTTTTGTGAATATTTGGGTTCTTTTGGCCGTTATTCATTTGGATACTTATAGGAGATAACAAAAAAATTGGGTCTTTGCTTGGTCATTCTTTCCACGTATTTGGTTTTTAAGATTAAGAAGGGAACCCTTCCATGGAGTTCACAATTTGGCCAATTGTGAGCTCTAGAGCATTATACAAAGAATAGGAGAAATTGTATCTTTACTGGTCATTGTTTCCATGCATGTGGTTTTAAGAGTAACTAGGGATTCTCCCTCTGCAGAGATCTTTGTGGCAATCTTTGTTATGAGTGACAATGTAATATATTATAATTTTTAATCAAAGTTAATTGAAGGATACAGTTGACAATTTAACACCCCACACCCCAGCCTGGGGGGCAACTGTGGAAAATGCTACTGCCTACAACGAAGATCATGCACTATAGGTAGTTCCCTGATTGGTTATCTTTTACAACCATACCATTTTGTTTCCCTCTCATGACCTTCCAGCTGATGCTTCAGCACTGTATGCATTTGCATCAGTAACTTTCAGGTTCTTTTTTTTTCTCTCTCCTAGCCAAGAGTAAATGGAGGGCAAGCACCATTTTCTGTGTAGCTTTCTGACTATATGTTATATGCTTTTACCTTAATGTCCCTAGCATGATCAGTAAGCTGCATACTGTATTCATATTGGATTATGTTGGATAACAAGCTTGTCTTTAGTGATGTCCCAATCAAGTTAGGTCAGGCATGACTTTGGAAATTGTGGTCACATGTATTTATGTGAAAATCTGATTGGGGTATCACCTCACTTTTGGTGACAAAATGTTTGATCCCATCACTGGCGATTCACATGCTATTGATTGACATAAGAGAATGGGAAGATAAAAGGGAAATTTATGGGAAGAAAAAAGGGAAAATGAGTAGCACAGTGTAGTGAACTAATTTTTGCGTCAATCATTAAGTTTGCATCAAGCACTAATTTTGCGTCAAGTACATAGTTTAGATTTTGTGCCTTTACAGAATTTCTTATCTGGTTTTATATATTGTGATGCGAGTATTAAGTAGGTAGATCTTGTCAACAGTCAAGAACTTGAGATAAAACTTTTATAAATTGGCAGCCGGGGTAGAGACACTTTTGCACAGGAGTCAAAATCATGGGAAAGTTCATTTGTCGTGACTAAAATGGTACACTTTCTCATAGATAGGTAATAGGTTGGTATGAAGTGTAATGCATATGGCTGCATATTTCCCGGTATTAAAATAGTCTAAAACATTTAACTATGAATTTCTTTTGAATACATTGAAGGTGCCAGACTGATTTAACTCATCTGTTTCTGTATTTCTGATCAGATGTATACTTGATGGTGAAATGTTGGTATGGGACACATCCACAAACCGTTTTGCAGAGTTTGGGTCCAATCAAGAAATAGGTCCTTATAACTTAGTCTTGCATGTTCTTTCAGTTTCACTCACTCATTTTATTCTTGCAGTTTCTTAGTCTATTAGTCATGTTTGATAAAGTTCATTTCTGTTTTTCTTTTGTGATACTTTTGTCACAGCAAAGGCAGCAAAGGAGGGACTTGATAGTGATCGGCAGGTTTAACTTTTAGAATTAGTTATTCCACTATCCTAGTTCCAAGATTATGACATTGATTCTAATTTGACTTTGTCATTTGATGCAGTTGTGTTGTATCCTTCCCTTGCATCTGAATTCTGTAGCTTCAGTTATGATGCTGATTGCATAGTTGGCTCTCGAGCAACTACCGTATTTGCCTTAACAGATATGGAAAGATGTTGCCTTTGATATTCTTTATGTTGGAGATACCAGTGTAATTCACCAAAGCCTGAAGGAAAGGCATGAGCTTCTGCGGAAAGTTGTAAAGCCCATTAAGGGTCGCTTGGAAATTTTGGTTCCCCATGGGGGCCTGAATGCACATCGTCCACCTGGTAAATGATGCTACTAGGAACAGAAAAACAGAAAGTTGTTGGTTATGTGTAGCTGGTGTATTTTGCATTGAGTTAAGAATTAAGGATGACCACTTTTGTAATTTGAGCTATGTTTTTGGTTTACCCAAAAAGAAGTGCACGTGTTTATGCAAATTGCTTGTACTCCTCTTGAAGTGTCTTTATACTTGGAAACTTTTTGGAGCAACACCTTTCATATCTCAGAACAACTTTGCATTTTTGTTGAGTCCTGTAGTTCAAGGGACTAAATTTTGGGTTCTATTTGCTGTTGCTTACTTTTGCGTGATCGATATGCAGGAGAACCATGTTGGTCACTTGTTGCTCATAATGTTGATGAAGTTGAGAAGTATTTTAAAGAGACAATTGAGAACAGGTTAGTAATTATTATATCAGGGTCATTTCTGTCTTTCCAAATTTTTCTTTGATTCATATCATAGATGCGCTATTGATAGTTGTGGCTGTTGGTCTGCCAAGACATTTGCTCCGAAATGGTTAAGGATTTATGACTTTTTATGGAAAATGAGAGAGAGGAGAAATTACAGCATTGAGGCAATCACGTTTGATGTTAAAGTTACGATTGGCAAATTCAGTAGTTAATGAATTCCCATTAGGCTGCATTTGAGATGCCAATAGTAATCTACTAGCACACTTAGATTGTCAGATGTTCCTGCGTGTTGTAATTGTAAGATTGAAGTTTTGCATGTGACTGATATTAATCCTCAGTGAAAATAATGAACTCCTAATGCATCTATATCATTTTAGATCAGAACTTGAAAAATGATGGTTCTTCTATTTGAGGTGGTGGAAGTTTTAGCAAAATTGCTAATTTTCGCTTTTTTTGGTTCCCAAAGACTTTGTAACTTGATGATCAATCAGAAAACAGAACTCAGTGATTTGTAGCAACAGTGTATTGAAGTTTAGTTTCAGAGTAATCCGACCTAATTAATTATTTGCAAAGTTGAATGGGGTTAGTTGTGCTCTTGACATTTTTCATCTAGAACTTGATATGCTAGTTTTCACTGATAGTTTAAATATAAACATTGAGTTTTATAAGTTGTATAAGTTTCTTATACCTGAATCACTTTTCATTGTCTAAGAGATGAAGGGGTCGTTTTGAAAGATCTTGGTTCCAAATGGGAGCCAAGTGATCGTAGTGGAAAGTGGATGAAGTTGAAGCCTGAATATATTCGAGCTGGCTCTGACTTAGATGTTCTAATTATAGGTCAGATCTGCTCATTGTAAACTCTATTCCAGTGAACCATACATGTAGGTTTTACAAGTTTAATTCTATGTATATGTGAACAGGAGGCTACTATGGTTCTGGACGTCGTGGAGGGGAGGTCTATCCATCTCTTTATCTGTCTGTAACTTATTCTCACCGTCTGTACTAACTCTTGAGTTTCTCATGTCAATGAAGGTCGCTCAATTTCTTGTGGGCCTTGCTGAGCGTCCTGCCCCAAACACATATCCTAGGCGGTAAGTGTGGCTCAATAATTTTGCTTCATATGTCAAGCTCTGTCTTCAATCTTTTGGCGGTTGTTCTAGTTCTATCTTTTCTGTCATTCAGTTTAGCATGTCATTTTCTTTTCCTTTTTTGTATTTAAAGAATAGGAAACCTAGGGGTTTGCTTTCTTTTGACTCTCCTAAACCACTTCAGGTTCAGTATTATTTTCCCTTACCATCTTGTCCTGCCCACATAGCATTAAAATGGGTAGTTGTATGGGTCACATGGATATGACCAATCATTCATGTATATTCAATTTTGGACTCAATTGTAATTTCTATTTCTGAAATGTAGATTTTATCATGTACTGCAGATTCCTTTCCTTCTGCCGAGTGGGTACAGGACTTTCTGATGAGGAGCTCGATGCTGTTGTCACCAAATTGAAACCTTATTTCAGGTAGTGTTAGTTGGAGAAATTTGAACCTCGTGGAAGTTTACAGCTTGTGTAACAGCTCAGATAGTCACGGGGATAGACTTTCCTTCGTAGTTAATTAATCAGTGATTATTGGACCAACTCAAGTTTGAATAATTTATTTAATGTGAAACTACAAATCTTAATTTTCTCAACATCACTATTGACATGCAGAGGTGGTTGTGGATGCTGACCAGTATGGGATCATCAATCTTTATCAGTTGCATATGCATGTATGTTGATTAATATTTGTGTCTCATATAAACTAAAAGATCTGTTCTTCAGGAAATATGAATACCCCAAGAAGACACCGCCGAGCTTCTACCAGGTCACAAACCATTCGAAAGAGAGACCAGATGTTTGGGTTGAGAGCCCTGAGAAGTGAGCATTTCCTTCCAAAAGCTGAATAACCATGCATTTATTACAGCATATTCTTCTCTTACATTTTTATAAATGCAGATCTATTATACTATCTATTACCAGTGATATCCGGACAATAAATTCTGAGGTAATGGATGATTGTGGTCTTTTCTTTTCTCCCCTTTGTGTATAGTCTCTGCTTGCTCTGAAATTCACCCTTAAAGTGTGAGACTTGGGAAGAGTATTGTTTCTTTTGTATCTTTCAACAGGGTGATGATAAACTGATGAATTTGTGTGTAACTGATATAATCTACTTGTGAAAGTTGACGATGGAATGCAATTGAAATTGATCATGTTGAGAACTCCACCTTTTTCTTCATCTCCAGGTATTTGCTGCACCATATAGCTTGAGATTTCCACGCATTGATCGTGTGAGATTTGACAAGCCTTGGCATGAATGCCTTGACGTCGAGTGTGAGTGGGATAATTTACTGTTGAATGCTTCCTGGTCTTCAATTTAGTTTAGAGCTTCACTTTAGTTTTGTCATCTGAAGAATTTGAATATGGTATCTCTGATGCATATCTGTTTCATCCTTATTGCAGCTTTCATTGAATTAGTACATTCAAGCAATGGTACCACACAGAAAGCGGCAGATTATAGCTCTACACAGGATCATAAACCAAAACGTGTAGCATCATCCTCTAGAAGAGGAGAGAAGAGGAACATTTCTGCTGTTCCGTCTCACTTAATTCAGACAGATGTTTCTCAGATTAAGAGTGAAACATCAATATTCTCCAACATGGTGTTCTGTATCCTGCAACAGATTACCCTAAGTTTATAAATTGACTTGGTGCCTTCATGTGTTGAATTTTACCATGCATATTTGTTTCACAACTCTGAACATGTATTTCTGTCATATTTTAAGGGGTTATTAACTCGATGATACAATAGGAAGTTTGTTCAGAACGATGGCTCTTTTGGGGATTTGTTTGGATAGTGTATGAACCTGGCACCCTTCTGGAGTTGAACTCCTGAGATGTTTTGCTGCTAAAATGTTCTAAGGGTTTATGCGTCCAATTAATTGCTAGATCTTAGGACAGTTTTGCTGTTCATTAGTGGTGCAGTATATATGTTGGGAGCTGTTAGTGGCATGAGTACTTTACTCCAAAGCCTTGACATATATAGACTTTGTTAATGTGCCTTCATCCCATTCCCTGGACTCCCTGCACAAGATGGTGGTTGAGCATGGGGGCACTTTCTCCATGAATTTAAACAACTCAGTTACTCACTGTATTGCAGCTGAAAGTAAAGAAGGTCTGTCTCTCTATGCATATATATATTTATATTTCTCTTACCTCAGTAATCTGAATGAAGATAAATTTATGAGGAAAATCACAGGGATCAAGTTTTGGGCTGCAAAGCTTCATGGAGATGTTATTCATTGCTCTTGGCTCTTTGATTGCTGTTCACTGAAGAAGCGACTTCCTTTACTGCCAAAGTAAGTGGCCAATTTGGAGACTTATTACGACTACGCTTTCGTATTAGAGTATAATGTGTTCAACCATAATTTTCTACTTGCAGGTATTTCCTTTTTCTTTCTGAATCCACAAAGAAAAAGTTACAAGAAGAGATTGATGAGTTTTCTGACAGTTACTTCTTGGATGTTAATCTTGCAGATTTGAGACAGGTAATACTTCAGCATGATCATGCACTGCTGATTACTGTCTTCATTTGTAAGAGTGCCCAAATTTATTCATGAATAGCATGCTAATTACATTTTTGGTGGAGGGAAAGGGGGTACTGAGGCTTATGAAAAATATAGTAAGTGAAACAAATGAAGTCGCATCTTGTAAGAAGCATTTACTTTTCTTTTTTCCCCAGTGATGGAGAAGGAGATGCTTTCTCCTTTTCCAGGTCTTCAGCTGCAGTATTATTATGTATGCTTAGACAAAGTTGCTGGTAGATAAATTTTTACATTTCATCTTGATGTTTTCCAGCTTCTGAGCAATATAGAACGAATAGAGGATTCTAAAACAGTTGCTTACTACAAGAAGAAGTACTGTCCTAAGGAGAAATGGATGCGATTTCATGATTGCTGCATTTACTTTTACCTTCCAATGCTGTATACGTAAGATTCTCTCCCCCTCCGTACTTTTGTATGAATGAAAGTTTTCGCTAAATATGTTGGATTTGGTTCCTGGTTGATAGGTTTAGTTGCTTCTCTTTGTATTTTAGGAAAAACTTAGAGTGGAAGGTTTTACTGGAACTTGCATTGAGGAGAATGAAGCTTGAGGTCTCCTTTGGTGGTGGCAAAGTTGGTGATAATCTCTCTCATGCTACCCATTTAGTGGTCATGTCTTTACCAGACACTCTTTTGGATTTCAATGTACTCTTGAGCAGGTGAACATCTGTCTCATTTCTCAAACCGAGAGTTTAATGAGTTAGAACCTCTAATTGTAAAAGGATATGCAAGGATTTATGCATTACAACAGTTTTATCTGTTTGTCTATTGTATCTTTTGTTTGCTCCATTGAAGTTGTCAAATATCTAAGTTGAATAGATCTCACGATTCGTAATCACTCTTATTGCTGGGGAGGAATTGTGCGTGTGTAACAATTCTCAGATGAGGGAAACACTCTTTGCTATAATTAAAAATAGGATAGGATGCTTCCACTGGTAGAGCTTTCTCTAGCATGGTGAGTCCCGAAATGCAGCACATCCCTTTTTATTGTCTTTACACTCACTGCAATCTGTTAGGAATTGCCTTACATAGATAGTAGGCCCAAGTGGTTCATTCTTTATACCCCAAAAAGGATTTTTACTAATTGGAGCTTTAGTCATAAGTTGACATTCTCACATGGTCTCTTCCCAACTTAAGGAAATGAAGCTTTCTGATGGATTATAAAGTTTTGAATTTGTTTTATGCTCTACTTATCTGTATGGTTTCTCATTATGTTTGTTGATGTTTATTCTAATATACAGCTTCTCTCTTGGTTTCAATTGCTGTCATTCTGACTTAGATATTACGAGAAGATTGTTAACTGCTGCTCTTTTCCTGTTCAGTTTCTCAGCAGCAGAGAAGCGTCTTTTACACAGTAAACGGGTGCATGTTGTCATATCTCAGTGGTTGGAAGATTGTTTCAAAAGTGACCAGAGGTTGCCGGAGCAGAGTTATAGTTTGAAGCCTACTGGTCTGGAAGAATCCACGACTGGGGAGAGGTGAGTGTAAGTTTAGCATTTATTCTTCGGCAATTGGTTGTCCTCTAAAAATGTTTTGCTGATCGTTTAGTTTGATATTTAAAGATATAAATTGGAAACAGGATACATACTATAGATGATTACAGAACAAGATGTCTTGCTGATTATAATGACATAGAACATGATATGAATGAGAGAGATAGTTGAGATTTGTGAAGCTTATGACGCATGAATGTTGCTGAAGAGGAATATTTTAGTGACTTGAATACAGAATTTTCTTACAAACACCGAGCCTGATGGTTTTAGATGGTAACATATTGTTTCACCATCATTGCATGTGTTGGTGATGTGTCATGTTTAGTGGGGCCACGTTTTCTTTGTGGGCCCCACAAGGCCTTTTTTGAGTGTCTGTAAGAAGTTCCCCTTGCATAATTATGAATGTCGGAGAAACAAAACAAAGAAGATACAATATTCTGGATAAACCTGTTGAGGAAAGTTTTTTGTTTATGGTCCAGATTGTATGATAATTGGATATATTTTAACCTTTTAAGAAAGACTGTGCCGAGTAACTGAGTGGGTATTCTGTAAGAGAGAAGATATTTGAAAGAGATGCATTATTTTTTTGTTCATTACTATTCTAGGCGTGTAAAGTTTGCAAAATGTTGCTTCTTAGGCTGTCCTTACCAGAGTCTCTAAAATAGAGACTCTGGTATCGTATAATTATTACGTAACATAGTTCATTTAGTAAAACAAAAATTCATAAAGTAGAGATTAAAATCACCAAAAGTGAGCCCGGGTCTCTAAAAAGTACAGAACCTCTAAAAATGTTAACAAATTTGTTAATATTTTTAGAGACTCTGTACTTTTTAGAGACTCGGGCCCACTTTTGATGTTTTTAATCTCTACTTTTTAAATTTTTATTTCACCAAATAAACTATGTTACGAAATAATTATACGATACTAAAGTCTCTATTTTAGAGACTCTGGTAAGAATAGCCTTATAGTTTCTACAGTTATATGCACATCTTTTACATTTAACCTAACTAAATGATTTGATGACGTCACTCATTCGTGTAAAAGCACGCAACGAGATTAAAACACAAATTACGATGCATCTTGCATAACATATATTGTAATAATCCACGTTCTTTTCTTTTGCTGCCTAATTTTGTCATGAGAACTCTCTATGTGCTGAAATGAATAATTAACAATGAAAATCCTTTAGTCATTCTGGAAGTTTGGCGTCACTTTAGATCTTGTAGATCATGGTGCAATAAACTTTCTTATTTTCTTGTGCCTTCTGGTGGTTTTGGTGTTTCTTTGACAGCGACCGTGATCCTGGTCTAGAAGACTATTCTAAATTAGACGTACAGAAGCAGAATACCTCGTCTGAGAAAGATGGAAATCCAAGAAAAAGAAATGCTCCTTTGGATAAATCAAGACTTGTCACCTTGCCTTCTAGGAGCGTAAGAAGAAAAAGAGGAAGACTTGGGGAGACCTCTACTGGTAAAGTGAAACGGGCTGTTAATAAACCTCGAAGAACGAGGGCACGGGTTGGAAGCAAGCCTGCGAAGATCATTGAAAATGAATCAGATGAAAGTGCTTCTCCAAATGATCAAACTGTTGAGGAATTGTCTGAGAAAGATGCAGAAAGTTATGGTGACCGTGATGTGGCACATGATCATTCTGATAGAAACAAAGTGGACGAGGCAGTAGATGATTCTGGATTATCAGAAAGAGCGAAAGCACTTGAAGAAGAGGCTGCTGGGTGTAGCAGATACCCATATACATATACTGAAACCCGTGTAACTGAATCAGGAAATGGAAATAGTAGTAAGAACGATGAAAAGTCAGTACACACGGACGATCCAGTTCAAGCCATGTTGTTGGATATGATACCAAGCCTGGGAACCAAAATGCCTGAAAGTTCAGATCCTGTTCCTCGACAAGATAAGTTATTGCTAGATCCAAATCTGAAGCCTGAAAAGAAGAGGAAAGTTAGCTATAAGGATGTTGCAGATGAGCTGCTCAAGGATTGGTGAGTCTGCATCGATCCATAAGAGATTGATCCTTTGTTGTAGAGCATCGAGTTGTACATATTTGAACGTTTTCTTATGATGCCAAATGGTAAGGAGAATGAAGTTCTATCTCGTTGTTGTTGTTGTACATATCTGGACGTTTCCCATGATGCCAAAATGTTATTCGGATTTGGTTTCTCATATCATATAACGTGGTGATGTTCAGATGTTTTTATCATAACTATATGAGTATATTATTTCCATTGGATACCTATAATGGATATAGCATTACTATTGAGTATCTCGTATAACGTTATAATGATATGAGAGGATTCAAGTCCGTAAAGTTCCATATCGTTTTATTGTAATATCTCGTTTTTGTTGTGAATACTCATGGAATGCTTTTGAAGGATTTTCATTCCATTCACCCTCTTACACCCCAAATTTGAGAGAGATTGAGAGAGCGTTCGATCCTTGGTTGTCTTGTGTGATATTACGAAAAAAAAAAACTTATCTTCTATTAAGTCACTTTTTTTCTTTTGATGTAAAGAAAAGCAAAGAAAGAGCACAACAATGGAATAGCAAAATCTAAACATCTTCCTTATCAAATTGTTCATGTTATTATACAAAGTGGAGTACAGAGGACAGACTCGGCATTCAAAAACAAGAGAAAACAAACAACCAGAAATGCTGGTAATAAATACCCTTAAAATGAACGCTTTTATCATACGCTAATGATATCATTTATGACGAGGATGACCTTTAACCAAGTCCTCGACTCATAATCCAAGTGGTCTCGTGTGATCTTATGCACGGTCATCATTTAGTCGGACCTTTAATTAAGTCTCGTTTTTCACTTGTTTAGATGCTCATTGGACTGTCTGGGTCGTTTGAAGCCGCAATTGCGGATTCAATTTGTACCTTTAATTGCTCTTTTTCCTCCTCCTCAGCCTGCACAAGAAAATGAATAAAAAACATTAATTAATATTAAATGACAAAACCACCATGTTAATAAGCTCTTGAATTATCAAATTTAAGGAAAGATGATGGACATTAGGCAAATTAATTGACATGAAAAAGAGCTAGAAAGACTCAATCTAGCTTTGCATGGATCGTTTTTATTTATTTATTTTTATTTTAATTGGAAGTCGGGGTTAGAACTATGAGAATAACTTTTTGAAAAATATAAATTCTGACTCCATAAAATCATTTTAAAGTGAGTTTGACTCTTTTCGACCCTACATATAGCAAGAGCTTCTTGGATGATTGCCCTTTCCACTTAGAATTTGCTTGACATGATAGATAAATTGTAGTGCTCGTGTCAATATATCCAATTAGTTGCATTTGACCCAAAAAAAACAAAGAACAAAATTCAGATGCACACTTGGGATTCAGTTTGACTTCTTGATTATGATTTCATAGCTTTGCTAGCATTATGTTTTTCTAATCTCTATATAAATATATATTTTTTTATGAAATTAGAAGATAAGTTTCAATCACCTTTAATGAACTTCAACATTGAAAGGCTGGAAATGCACTTCTTAAAGAAATATATATGCTTATGAAAGCGACAACTAATAAGCAAACATCAAGAGTTGGATAGGGTCATTTTCTAGTTGGCTATAATTTAGATATTTTCTTTAATTAATAAGTCCCTGCCCCATATGTCTATACATAATCTAGATAATCTATCTATTCGAGACAACAATGATTTATTTCTATCAATAATATGAAATCTAAACTCTTGATTCGGTTGGTAATTATGATTAGTTTTTCAGGAATTAGGTGTTGTAGCCTCTTATCTAAGACCTAGATGTATGTTCTAAAGGCTCGTTGTATTCACCGGGTTTGATTCTCATAACATATACGGTAATTAGAAAGATTTAATAGTGGTAAACTGTCTAAATTATTTTATTGTAATTACATTATCAATTTATTATTATTAGTTATTTTATGATGGGACCCAAGTCGTTATCATGCACTTGCAAAACGAACCACATATACAAGAAAGGGAACAAAGAAAAAAGAAGGAAACATGCACTTGTGGATGACACACAAAACCATTAGGGGTGAGAAATTAACTTGATGCTCGAATTCAAATGGAGACTAAAATCTTCAAATCATTCGCAGCAAGCATATATGTGCTCTCACTATTCACAACATTGTCTCTAATCTTTCACCTAAAAGTCAACTGCAAAATCTTAATTTTCCTCACTTGAACCAACAATGATTCAATTTATTTGTTGACGGATTAGCAGCCTTCACGTGTGGGAGTTTGAAAATCGTATATATATATTCGAAGGAATCTAAGATTCTTTTTCAGTAAAATTATAACAACTCAATTTAATCGTTGTATAAATAATATTTTTTTTATTATAGACTAATCAATTTTTTAAACTAAAAAATACGTTAACAATAATCATATATATAATAAAATTAACTAGAGTTACAATTTTCACTGTCATATATGTACATCCATTCCGAACCAACTATTTCATTTTCAATAAAATTTGTCCATTGACTTGGGGAAATGCATGCTGCATCTGTCATATTTTATTTTATTTATAATAATTTGAGGTCATCAAAGTGCAATTTTCACACTCTTGTGGGTGCAAATGACTAATGATTTGCCTTTTGGCTTCAATAATTGAATATTATGATTTCTACCCCCCCTAAATAACTAATTTATGTACTTTCTTGTGCTTGTAAACTTGTATCTAACTTATTTTAAAGGTTATTTTTTTTTGTTCGAATATTTTAAAGGCTGTTGCCAGCTGAAAAAACCGAAATAACTGTACTAAATCTTATGCAAAACAGAATTGGAGGCTACTTTTTTTTATTTAATTTTTTTTCTCCTTTCTTGTGGTAAACGATAAGAATAAAGTTGAACCTTTCATTATCATATCTCGATTGAAATGTAAGAAAACTTTAAATGAGTTAAATAGAGATATTAATTTTTTTTTTTTTTTAGGCACATGAAAAGTTAACAAAAGAGACCACTTTTCATAAACATAAATGATATCAACCCGACCTTATTAAGTAAAATAAAACTTAATTTAATTCGATTTGTTTTGATTTTGAATCTTTCACTAGAATCTCTCAAACGCCATCTACCAGACAATCTGGACACCAATAATAATCATTGCCAGCAAAATTTTATGATGTCCTGTAATGCATAAAAGATCCATAGCCACTAATAAACTTTATTAAAGTGGTCCACCATAATTAGTCCATGGACCCCATATCTCCCATACCAAATCTGTATATATGTCCATGAAATTAACATAAAAAAAGAAAAAGAAAAAACAAATTCTCAATCAATTTCTCAATTTAATATGATAAACACCAGAAAAAATCAGGGTTGACACCATACATATTCCACATGTGAAACTAGAGTGTGGGAAGCAAAGAGTAAATGATCATTTTATTATATTGTAACGTTACGAGTCAAATTTAAAAATTATAAATTATCTACATTAGCGAACTCTGTTCAGGGTTTTTTTTTTCTTCTTCAGATGAATCTTCAAAAGAAAAACAAAAGAAACAGAAATATGAAAAGAAAATAAGAGAGAGAGAAAGCAAAGAGAGTGACCTCAACAAAAACTGTCTTCAAAAGCTTGCCAGAGAAAGCAGTGATGTTGGCGGTAATGATTTTGAGCTTCAAAGATTCAAAGACCTCACAAAGCTTTACCATTGTGTCAGTTCTTTTACTGCATGTGAGGCTCACCACAATTGTCTTCTCTCCCATGGAAGATACCCTCAACTGTGTGTGTGCCATCATCATAAACGTCACACAATTTTTTTTTTTTTTTTGACCACATAAATTAACAACCCATTATTTATTAAATTAACAATAATTAATTATATTTAATCACTATTAAAAATATTTTAATTAATTAATTAATGCTTTGTTTGCCATGGAGGGTAACCAACCTCAAGAACTTCAATGGGTGATGATCTTGACCCTCCTGAATCATAGCTTTGCTCGATCCTTGTTTTCTTAGATTTTGCAGAAATGGTTGCTTCTTGATCAAAATCAAACCCTGTGGTTCTCTTTGGCTTTCCAGATTCGAGCTGTGATATCTCTGCTTCAATTCTCCTCTCTTGTTCATGCAATTGCTGAATGTATTCAATTGCATCTTTTATTATCGAGGCCTTGTCCATCTAACATAATGGAAAAAAAAAAAAAAAACCCCAATTAGGCTGCTCCTGTTTCACTCGCCGTTACTACGGGAATCGCTTTTGCTTTCTTTTTCGAAATAGTTGTAAAAAATAATGATAATATAATTTTTTATGTTGTTGAGTCACCTTACTAATGTTTGGGACCACTGCTCTTAGTGCAAAAAGTCTTTCGTTAAGCTTCTTCCTCCTATTTCTCTCCGAAACAATGTTCTTGGATGCCGAGGGTGATGATGAGTGTGCTCCATCTGGAGAACTCGAATCATAGTACCCTGAAAATGTTTCATCTAAATAACTGCAAAAAAAAAAAAGTAAATGATCGCGAGATTAGTACTTATCCATCATCAATGATGAAATTATATGATCAATTAAGTCCACCGCGACGACGTTTGATGTTGTTGAGAATTATGAGTTTTTATTTTAAAATCAATTGAAATGAGGAAGAAAAGAAGAATTACTTACCCGACGTCGAGTTCTTCATTACGGAGGAACATATTTGTTTCCCAATAATGTTGATATTCTTCACCAATGTTATCCATCTTCTGGCAGTTGTGTGTGTTTGTTGTTGTTGTGGACTTGGAGGAGGGGGTTGGAAAAGAAACAAAGAGTGGGGAGAATTTAATAGTGATGCTTTCTTGGAACTATGGGTTATGTTATTATTTGCTTTTAGTCTAAGTGTCTCAATTATGGTAGAGTGCCCACACTACGAATATTTATAGGGGTTTTATACGAGGAAATATCTATATACATCACGTGACGAGGTGTTGATATCGGGAATAAATATGATTATAATTTTATAGTATTATAAATGAGATTTAATAAATATATATTATGGATATAATTATAAAAAATTATATAAAACCATTTTAACACTATAATGAAGAAATAATAATGAATAATTTATAAATAATTAAATATTAAATTCTGTTTATAATATCATAATATTATTATATTACAAGAAATCTAATTTTATTTGGCCTCGTTGCTTCTTAGAAAGAGATCTTGGTCGTCCATAATAGAGTGTGGTCTACAAGGCCGCGTAGACTTTCACACAACCGTTGATAGTGAGACTTTTCACTGTTGCTTATTTTGGCGCGTATTTCAACAATATAGTCTGTTTATGTTGCCACGTCACCCCTGACATTGACCCTTCAAAGCCATTTTGGTCGTTTTATTAATGAATGGTCTTCAAAACGTCTTAAACTTTAACGTTTTAAACTCAAGCCGTGGATCCATCTCAACAAATAGATCTATGCACCTTACTAAGAGAATAAGGTTCACGGTGGTTTTGAAGACCAACTCTTTTATTAGCCCTTCTCTTTCACATGTTGACAATTTGACTGCTGGTGTTCTTAGTCTAATTATTAGATTAAGCGTGTTACATTTCCTGATAACATGTGAGTTTACTGTACATCTACACACCGACCAATGGGAACAAGACAAGGAATTGTTATGTTATAATAATTCAATATTTTTAATTACGGACAAATTTAAAATATTTTGTTAATATAAATTAAATAATTTTGAACGTCAAAATTAGTAGACATAAGGGGTTTAACGGAAGGCAAAAATTCTTTTACAAACTAAAATATAAGAATATTTTAAAATATTTTATAGTATCAACGACGATTACAACTTTTACAACTCTAAGCTCATCCTCGTGGGCACAGATCCAATTTATAGTTAATATGTGTAGTAACTAATCCAATAAATTTTTTTAAAAAATATTTATGCATTTTGTCCATTGACCCAAACGTTTACTTAAATATTTATATATTTTAAAACAAAAATCAATCACTCGATCAATAAAATAATATTAATATATTATAAAATTACGTGTTATAGTCTCCGTCTTGTCCGTTCGTTTTAGGCCATCATTAAGTTTTGGTCAGATACAGTGTTTGTCGTACTTGAGCATTAGCTCCATGGAAACAAGAACCTTCATAGAAAGGAAACCAAAAATAGAAGAGGGCGGGCGGGGCTAATTAATTATAATTAATCCCAAATTTTATTATATTATTCTTTTATTTAAATATTTTTTTAATTGGAATTAGCTTATTCTTTTGGACTTTTACTTTATACTTGTAGATGGGTTCAATGTATTTTACAAATATTTTTAATTTGATATTCAAATTACAAAGTAAACTAAATAAAAGAATTGTATGTGAACATGATATGTTAGATAAAATAGAGAGGACTATTGAAGTAAAATTAATATAGATAGTTATGTAAAATAAAGAAACAATAATTTCACTCTTTATAATAAAATAAAAATAAAAAGACTGTTAGAGATGACTTTATAGACTGAACATAAAGTTAGCATCATCTAGTTTTCCTTTTAAAGTATAAGAGATATTAGGGGTATATTATGACTTGCCTGAAAATGATAGTCTATAAACTGGATTAATCCCTACTAAATGACTAGCTAAGAATTAATAATATGAGAATAAGAAACTAAGGGCTTTCTGGAAAAGTATTAGAATTGTTTTCAAAGACGAGAGTATATATAGACAAGCCTTTTCCTTTTATAAATCTACTTCTCGAAAACTTCTTTGAAAATTTTTGAAAGAGAAAAAACCTAGAACTTGATATGAAGAAAAATTTAAAAATCTTTTATATATAATATAATATAATATAATCTCATTTGATGTTACCTAGCAAAAAAAAAGAAAAAAGAAAAAAAAATGTTTATTTTTATTTTTATATCAAAGTAGGTGTGACATCCCACATCGGTGGGAAATAATATAATTGCGTGATTTATAAGTGAGTGTTGTATATATATAAATAATAACTTGGGTTAACCATGTTGGAGCAGTAGAAAAGAGGCTCAAGTGATTTTTTTCTTATACTTACAACATCAGTCTCACCTGCAGGCCTTGAGTGTTGGACTTAGGGCGTGACAGAGTAGTATTAAGAGTCGGTCACTAGTTAGTGCAGGAACTAAGTGTTATGCAGGACAAATTGTTATACCATGAAAGCGATGGGAGTCCTTCTTCAACTCGTAGGAGCCACTTCTAGAATCCTACACCACTTGGTTGGTTCTGCGTGTATGTACCCCTGACGAAGACGTCAATTCTTTAATGGCGGGTGTTTGTGACATCTCACATCGATAGGAGATAATGTGATTGTGTGGTTTATGCGGGTGTTGTATGTATAAGAGATACCTTGGGTTAACTATTTTGGACAAGTAGAAAAATGGTTTAAGTAGTTATTTTCTTATGTGATTATGTGGTTTATACGGGTGTTGTATATATATATATGTACGTATATGTATATATATAATAAACCCCAAATTGCAGCATTATTTGTTGTTTGGTACAAGGCAAAAGAAATGGGGATAAAACTGTTGCATTATATAGGGTTTTGTAAATTTTCATCTTGTGGATATTACATTCTCGATCACTTTACTAAACTTAAAGAGTTCCACTCTTTCTCAAACTATAATCTCAAAATCTGATCCTTACTTAGTACTATAATAAGTCTGCTGATTCCCTTTTCACTAATTCTCAAAAATAAGAAATTGTAAGGGCGGTGACTCAATTAGGGCTGATAATGAAACGAGTTTGGGAGGGAGAGTCGCTTAAAAGATCCTTGTAACACCCAACCCACCACCGTGTTTTTCAATCCCTTCCCCTCCCTCGTCCCGTCCCTCTATCCTCGTGGGGAATGAGAATTACCTGTTTTATTATTTTAAACGGGTGTGATCGAGATTAAGTTTAATTTAAAATACGTAACTTCAAAATATAGATTAAAGTTATAACATATAATGAATATAAATTTAGGTGTTAGATATTTCTCGAACATAAATTACATATTGAGTCACGTGCTTCCACTTAAATACTAAAAATAACATTATAACAACTAAGTCTCATGTATTAAAAATAAATTCTAACTAAAATCATTGTGTATGAGAACTACAAGTAAAAAAAGGGATACTTCGTTGTATTATGAAAAGCGATTTGATTACATTTTATTTTTTTTTATCGCAACATATAATCAGTAATTGTAGATCTCTAAAATATTACCCATAATTATATTATTTAAAATTATTTTGAAGCATAACCCGGAATAATTAACAGTTCTCTCTAATCCACTGTGATTAACAATGAAATTGAAGTATTCATGATTGTAAAGGCCAACTAATGGCATGTAGCGTTTTGATTAAAAAGATTATAAATTTTTTTCTCTTCCATTTCAGTAATTCTTGGTCAAGTGTCATTTTTCTAAGGTTTTATATTTATAACTGTAAAGTTGTATAACATATGTAAGAACTAAAAATATACGAATAATTAAAATTTTATGCGGTGTGGGTTTTGTAGGGCGGAGAATGTTTATCTCCGCGTCCATCCCCGTCCCCACACAGGGATTAAAAGTTAATCTCCACCCGCTTTCCATTCTTCATTTGCCACCCTAATACCCTCCTTATTTAGGGCGAGTGTGGGGAGGGTACTCGGAAAATCCACTCCTAGACTTGATCAAATGGTATCCCAAAGAAAATGGAGGTCATAAGTGGCCAACTAATCAGCACAACGATTAGTTTCAAAGACATAGGTTAATTGGAACCCCTCATTGCTTTGACCACATATACTTGAAATCTTCAAGGAGAAACCTTTGTGGGTTGGTTCTGGGGGATTTTAGCTTTGATTAATATTATTTAACTCTTGATTGATTTAGAGTATGTATTAGGACACACATTATATTATGAAGTTTATAACTTTAGAATTGACCTAATTGAATTCCTCATCATAAAATAAAAAAAGAAGTTGGAATTAATGGCCAAATGGAATCCTATGATTGAAGAAAGTTTTTCATTATAAAACAAACGTTGGAAAAGAATAATTCCATTTTCAAGTCAAGGGAAAATGTCAAGATCCCAAGTGTTTAGGGATAATTTGATGCATTCCAGTTGGTTACACCTTTTTCGTTTTTAATGGAAGTAATTTTCCCGACAAAAATAAAGTTTTATACCTCTATTGGCGCTCCTGCTTTTTTTAGACGATGACCTATCATTTTCAATAATGGTTTCCCTGGTCATGCCATTGCCCATGTTTTGGTCTTCCTCCTCCCATGCATGGTGACCTCACTAATGGCCTACTAGCTTACATCACTACGGATTCTGATCAAGTCAAGTCTGTGCAATGATCCATCACTTTATACTTTCTCTGGTTCTATTGCGGCTGGACTATGAGTCCACTCGTCTACACCAGTAATTCCAAACTCAGGCTGGATTATGAGTCCTTGAGTCTACACCATTGATACCAAACTTGTAATTATTTTTTTTTTGTCAAACCAAGAAATTGAATGCACATTATGAAAGAATACACGTCATAGACCATAATGGACGGTGGATTGAGGATAAACTGTGTCATGTATCATGAAATGGAGATAAACACCTTTGCAACTTCTAAATGGTTCCAAAGCAGTTCTCTTGGTCAATCTAACTTTATATGATATATGACCTCTCCTAGTCATATTTGTAGCATCTCAAGAATTATGAAATTCTAGTAAAAAAATCAAGTGGCATTAAGATGAGTAGTTCAAAATTATGTATGGTGATTTTAAAGTTTATAATTTTTTTTTGTGGAAGAGATTTTATATTCTAACATCCAGCTCACATATGACCCGATTTCAGGAAGCAGCCTTTTGAATACATGATCTAATATTGGGATAAGTAAGTCAAGGAGATGAGCTGGTATTGAGTGAATTAGTTAGGTGAAGATGGACACACGTAGACAAACATGAATGGATTTAGGGCCAAACTACTCTAGTACTATGTATACGAATCATAGAGTTTAATTCTAAAACTAATTTATGTTAGTGGGCAGGATATTGATCCTCTCGACCATGGGGGACAATGGGGCAGATATCAAAAGCGAGGCCCAGCACGATAGGTTGCGTTTGGTTGGGCCGAAGCCCAAAGCCCCAAGGATCAAGGGTCAATGGTTCAGAAACTAAAGAAGGAATGAATAGACTGCTTAAATTAGGGAGGACCTCACTCCGGAAATTTGATAGGATCAGCAGGCGCCCAGAATCATTTCATTACCAGACCTAGAGTTCAATCGTTGCTCTGCAGGTCACGGGTCCATTGGTAATAAAAGGAAGGCAAGAGTAGAGATAGCATTTGGACTAGCCCGACACAGCCCGACCCTACCCGGCCGAATTGTGTGTAAAGAAAAATTGAGTCCGGCTCGGCATATATGTTTGGTGGGCCGAGTTGAGCTAGGCTCAATTTTTAGAATATAGAACCCAACTCGTCCCACGAGCCCGCTATCATGAGTCCCGAATTGAGTTGGGTTAGGGTGGGCTAGCCCATATACATATATATTAAAATTTAAACTTAATATTTTTAAGGAAAGTTAATTTAACTATTAACGAAACAGTACACAAGTTAATTATTAATATTAATAATTAACTTAAACGATAAAATACAACTCAATATAACAAACTATAAGTTAATGAGACACAAATACATAGATGATATAAATATGAAAATAAAACATTACATAAATGCTTGAGGAAAGCTACTGTAAAAGTTTTTCATTTTGTTATGCTCGTTGCAGAGGTGTTGGGCCTGCTAGTAGTGGTAGTGGGTTTGGTGGTAGCGGTAGTTGAATAACTATTTCAAGATTAAAATAGTTTGTGACATTTGGTTGTTGAGATATAAGGTGTCTTACAACTGTCCCAATTTTAAAGTTACGTAGAAATATAAATTGATATTGATAATAGTTACAAATTATATACCCCTGTTCTTCAAAGTACGTAAGATGATTCCAAACTTCTAACGAATGTAATCGTCGTGAAAGATTTTATTCTTCCACGGACATAGTTATATATAATGTTGTAGACTTATAGTAAAATAAAGTTGAATATACTAAGTGACTAAAGCACTGTCACTAAGTATTTATAAGAAAAATTATATGTACAATTATAAAAATTGTAAAAAAAAATTGTACCTAAAATCTTTTAAAAAAAATTGTATGAAGGGATTTAAAGTTGCAAGTTGCAAACTTGCGATATTATAAAAAAGGTTTGATAACAAGTCATTTAATATTAACTTAAGAAATACATTTGCTACTTTTTATTATTAGTTTGTTAAAAAATATAAATACTACGACTTGTTAGTTTATTTTTTTTAAAAATAGTTACTACGATTTGCATTGCATACATAAAGTATAATATTTTAATTTTTTTAAATAAGTGAGCCCAAATTGTGCTTAATTTGTGTTGATACCGAGTTGGGCTCGAGATGGGCCTTATCTGGGCTTGAGCTAGGCCTGGGCTGGGCTGTGCTTCGACCTGGGCTGGGCTAATGGGTTGGGTTGAGCTGGGCCTGAACTCAAATGAGCCTAAGCTCAAATGGGCTGGGTTAGAAATTATATGATCCAACTCGGCCCACATATATATGGTGGGGTGGGCCGAGTCGAGCCCACTACCAACAGAGCTGGGTTGGGCCCGAATTTTCGTGTGTTGGGCTGTGTTGGGCCTGTGTCAGCCCAACCCAAATACCACCTCTAGGCAGGAGGGTCCTGGACACGACAATCGATAGTGGTTGTCACTAGGAACAACACCTCATTGGGGCCCAAATCAGAAAAGGATTTTAGTGCTTACCTAACAAAGCCTCTACAATCTTAATTGTGAATTATGAGGGGTCACTGATTGAGTAACCTAAGATATTATAAAATAATTTTAAAATTTATAATTTTTTCATGTGAGAGAGATTATATATTCTAACACGATATATGACCTCTTATATATTCATGTTTGCAGCATGCTACGAATTATGGAGATCTATGAAAGACGGTCACGTATCATGAAATGGAGAAAACCTTTGCAACTTCAAAATGCTTCCAAAGTAGTCGTTTGATTTATGTGATACGATATATGACCTCTCATATTCATATTTGCAGTATGTTAAAATCAAGAAATCCTATTTTAAAATTGATTGAGTATTAGAAAGAGTAAATCAAGATCTTATATAATAGTTTGTTAAAATTTAGGGTTTATGACCTATTGGATCCTTTATCTTTTTCGCTATTATCTATTTCGTCCCTCATCTTTAAAACGGATATAGGTAAGTCCCTTATCTTTTAAATGTGTGTCACCGTCAGTCCTTCCATCCAAAAAGTAACGGATTAGTTACCTGGTGAGCACATGACAATTTTTTGTAGGGGTTTTATTGTCTTTTTAGCGTGGTCAGCATATATCCCTTATGCCTTACCCAACTATACCCGATTCACAACCTATAAACCAAATCTAAAATCCATAATTATTTAAAACCCTTATCCCCCAAATCCCCCAAATCCCTAAATTTCTTCATCCCTAAAATGCCAATTCTTTTCAGTCATCTTGCACTTCTCTTTTTAGCGTCGTGAGCTTGTAGGAGAGATTTTAGCATCGTCATCTTGCATTCCCGTCAGCGCTCCATGACTGAGGTAAACTTCTCATCACTGAAGTCGTCATCTTGCATTCGTTCGAGCATGCCATTTCACCCAGTACAAAAGCTTCATAACCCATTTTATGAGCAATGTCCATTTGTTCCGTTTTCTTTAATTTTTTTGTTCCGTTTTCATTGCATTCCCGATGTGAAGAATCGTTTGTCGTCAATGCATAGAAGTTGTAATTAACTCTATTTGATTGTTGTTTAGTAATGTTTGGAATTAAAAGTGACTAAATTTCATGCTCTTTGTTGGTATAAGCTACTAAATTCAATGAATTAAAGGAAAATCAACTTTTGATTTTCCTGAAAATTTATGAATGTTTTCTTATTGTTTGAGTAGTGACTTACTCATTTATATGTTAATTTCAGTGAATTTTGTGAATTTACTAATAATTGATATTGGTCAAATTTCATTGAATTTTGTGCATTAGGGAATTTCGCTTAATCACCATGGCAGCAGTGTGTTTTTGCGGAAAACAGGGCAAAGTTATCACCTCATGGACTGACTACAATCCAGGGAGGAAGTTTATACGTTGCGAAGGTTACCTTGAGGGTAAAGGCTGTGGTTTTTTTGATTGGATTGATCCTCCAATGTGTGCAAGGAGTAAACAAATAATTCCCGGTTTGCTAAGGGCTATGAATAGGAAAGATGCCGAATTGCAAGAACTGCGTGAACAACATGAAGTTGAGAAAAAGAGATTAAAGAAGTACTTCTGGTGGCTGATCTTTTGCATTTGTTGCATTGGAATACTTATAGAGATGTTAATAAGTAGGTCTAGTTGATTCATTATGATGAAGACTAGTTTAATTTGCGTTGTATGTTGGTTTAGATATGTACCAATGTAGTTGTTGATTTGTGAAAATCAACAAATTTTGTAAATTGTACATGCATTTTTGTGCTTTAGTATGTAAAGAGTCTACTTGACATCACCCTGTGTTTAACTTTTCATGCATTTATGTGCTTTAGTATGTAAAGAGTCTACTTGACATTTTAAAAACTGCAAGGGGTATCTCAAACACATAATAACCTGTTAAAGAGTCCACCTGTTAAAGAGTACACTTGATAGTTAAACACCCTGTTATCGCAAGCACAAAGTTACATACCACAAATGGTACCCTACCACAAACAAGAATCACAATATCCAAATCCAAAATGATTAAAACATCATTCATTAACACAAAGAGAGTACACTTGATACTTAAACACCCTTAACACAAGTTACATACCACAAATGGTACCCTACCACAAACAAGAATCATAATATCCAAATCAAAAAGGATTAAAACATCATTCATTAACACAAAGCTCATCAATTCTTTTTGTCAATGAAGTCCGAACTTGGTCCTTTGCTGGTTTTTCTTCTCTTGGTCTGAGTTGAACTTGCAGTAGGTTTGTTAGTACCACTAGAACTTTCAGCAAGTAGGGACTTGAGACTCACACATTTGTTCCCTTTCCAAGTACTTGTACTTGGCTTGACCATGGAAGATCCAATCTTTACTGGTTTGTCACAAG
Source organism: Ehretia macrophylla (assembly GCA_037974665.1). Lineage (NCBI taxonomy): Eukaryota > Viridiplantae > Streptophyta > Magnoliopsida > Boraginales > Ehretiaceae > Ehretia > Ehretia macrophylla. Next base: position 34,791,116 of record CM075771.1, read on the forward strand.
TCATTGGTGATGGTGCCTTGACATGCAAACTCGCTCCGGCTGGAATGAATGGTGGTCTTTTGGGTTCATTTCGCGTACCGAGTGCTTCATTAGCCTAAAAATAAACAATAGAAGTGTCAATAGTGGAATTTGAAAGATAGTGCTAATACAAGAGTTTTAATACCTTTTCTTTGGACTTTGTATGTGTAGATGTAGACTCGGGAATACCAAAGCAACTTGCATTCCGCTTCCTAAATGTCTCAGCAACCTTTGCAGTACAAGTTCTCATATCGTGACCTTGCTTCAAGCACACTCTACGCCTTTCTTTTCTCATTGGTTGTTTCTCTGCATTTCTTGGCCTGCTAATATTAGTGACATCACTTCTACTAGCTGTATTTAATGCATCAACATTCACTTGACTATTATCAGAATCAACATGCACATCAGTATTGTTTGTTGTCACATTGACATTACTATTTACCTCTGCTGTAATACCCACATTGTTGCATACTGATGCCACATTCATGTGGCTTGATTTTGCTGCAACTCGAACCTCTCTTCTAGATATTTCCAACTGTACACTGCTAGCATTAGTACTAATGTCTCCACATGATTGAACTTGATTCTCTATTGATTGAGATTGATTATCTGGCACTCTTGAGCATTTCATTTTGTTATGCCCCTCTTCACCGCATGATGAACATCTACCCCGTAATCCCTTTCTGCCAAATGTTCCAGTTTTTTCACTTGCTCTTGTTTGAGGTCTCCTTGTTGTTGTACTTGACTGGACTTCATCTGGCTCCTTCCTTCTACTTTTTCTTGGTCTCCCAAGCAGTCTAATTCTTTTTGGTAGAAGAATTGGAGGATTTCCTATAACCGGCCACAAATTAGGACCATTGATCGAGTATATGACAGGCTCATATGCTCTTATGTAAGCTTCCTTGCTGTAACATTCATGTACAAAATCTTCAGGCTCATATCCAGCGTGTTGCATTGCACTAATTGCATGTACACAAGGAATTCCAGTGAGCTCCCATTTCCTACAAGTACAAACTTTGAGATCCAAGTCAACAGTATATTGCTCTATTCCAAGGGACCTAATCTGAAACTTTTTATCCCCACTAAATGTTGCATTCCAAGGTCCACTCTGAAGCCTTCTTTTGTGGAGAAGCCTACTTATCTTTGGACAAATATTCCCAGTGTATCTCATCATCCGATCTCTTTTCAGTTGCATTTTGGTCATCAAGTACAACCTGATCTTCTCTAGCATTATCAGAATTGGTTTATCCCTAGCAGGCATGATAGCAGCATTGAAACTTTCACACATGTTCTTCAACAACATATCACATTTGCTACCTGTCCGAAAATGAGACCTAGTCCAAAAGCTTGGACATTCATTTGCCAACCATTGAAATGCCTTGTCATCCGTCTCCTTCAACCCTTCTATAATTGTATTAAAATGTTGGACTAAGGTAGCTCTTGCAGCATTCCACATATAATCCTTCAATCTAAGTCCCTTATGCAACGTTTTGAAGTTGTTGTACAAATGTCTCACGCAATGCCTATGTTCAACATGAGGTAGAATCTCTGAAATTGCAGGTCCAAGTCCCTAAAAAAATAGAAAACATTTTCATTAACGAACATAGTGCATACATAATCATAATGAAAAGAAAGGTTATAGAGAATATACCTTTTGCTTATCTGTGATAATAACCCAATTGCCTTGATCAGTAATCTCCAAATCTTGCACCAACAACCCAAGAAACCAACTCCAAGTGGTCTTATCTTCAGTTTCTACAATAGCATATGTCACAGGATATATGCAATTGTTGGCATCTGTGCCAATAGCACATAACAAAATCCCAGGATGAGGTCCTTTGAGATGACAACCATCTAGACCAATAATAGGTCTACATCCCTGTAAAAAATCTCTCCTACAAGCTTCAAGACAAACATAGAATCTCAGAAATCTTTTTTCCCCAGTTTTCTCGTCCACTGCAGTTTCCAATGCATAGTTGTACCAGGATTTGTTCTCTTGATCTCCTTATAATAGTCTCATAATCTCTTGTATTAATCTGTGAATTGTCCCTCGATAAACTTTCTAACATAATCAAATGTCCTGTAGACAGTCCTGTTTGACACATTTATTTGGAAATCATTGTGTACCGTAGTTTGAAAATTACTTGCATCCCAGTGCGTAGTCATTCTTAAATGATCCAAGTATTTCATACCCAATTCTTTATAAGTCAAATGCTTGTGATCAAAATTAGCACCAAAATTGTGAACATTGTTCAAGCTTCTAATTTGAAAGGTATCACTCTCTTTCACATATATTGCATTTATAAACCACTCGCATGACCTTCCCTCACACTTAGTCCGGACTCTAATCTTGTCAATTTTCACAAATTGTACATTATTGCGATGTTTCACTCTATGTTGTTTGATAGCTTGTCAAAACTCTTCAACATTTGTGAATATCATACCTAAAACAAATTGAGGATCTTCCATATCCACTTGTCTTCTAAATCTTTCAAACCTCTCACACTTTTTCCCATTCTCATCCACATCACCATCTGAATGCCAACTGTATAAGCTATCATCACTCAAGTCCTCAGAAGAACCTTCCCAAATTGGTATAGTACCGTAATGATCAACTGGAAATGCATCTTCCATTTTGTCATATAGCTTGAATACCCCAACCCATTCAATTTCAGGGTCTATATTTTCATCAAACATCTTGTCATCCTTATCGTCATTTAAGTCATTCTCACTGTCATGAAAACTAGACCCATCACTATCATTGTCAGATGTATCACTGACATGTCCATCATTGTTAACATTCTCATAAACCGCAGTCACCTTTCTTTTTCCTTTATCCTTAGTTGGTTCAATTCTTTTAACTACTGATTTGGTCCGTTTACTTGGTGTACTTTGTGTACTTGGTGTAGGATTATCCGGACAACCCAAGGGTACAAAACTAAGGTATGGTTCCTCCGGTTCTTTCAAACAACCAACAGCTTCTCCACCATTAACATTTCCACCAACACATGACTCAACTTGACTGGGTAATGTCAACTATAATACATTATGCTCCCCAATTACATACAAGTCTGTATATTTTTCATCAATTTCACTTACTAGTGCTGTCATATCCAACACATCTTTCTCTGTCATTAACAATTGCCATCCATTATCTAATTCATACTAGGTCTCCTATAACAAAACCCTGAATAATTCTCATATCCCAATTCACTAGCAATACTATCCAATACATTCAATGACATAGTATCAAACTTACGCAAGTCAACAAATTTGATGTTACCTCCGACATACAAATTAGATCCACCGACATCCTTAAAATCACCGCCATAATAAATCTTCAACCAAAACGTTTCTACAAAAACATACAACATATATACACAACAATAAAGAAGCAGAAATTGATATTCAACTGATTTTAGCAAATATCAAATTTTGGTTTTCACAATTAAATACTTTTAGTTAATTTTCATATCATTCTTTGATTCCTTACAGTCAACTTTTTATCAATAGCTTTTGAAATTCCCTAAATATTATGACTAAATCATGCTTTGCCAAAGAGTTAAGTCCGTTTTCCAATCAAAAAATTGAACTTCAAAGTTAGAATATATAGTCGTCATGACTACTTCTATCAACAAGATTTAACTTCAACAACATAAGAGTTAGAATACCTAACTTCTTCTTTTAGATATAAGAAAAATAATTACGCTTAGCCAAAAAAATAAACAATTACACTTCCTAATTTCTGTCAAAACCCTAGGTCCTCTACACCCAAATTTTTTCATGTGCAGCCAAATTGAAACCCTAAGTCTATGCATTTTTCATTAATTACATTTGTTACTACCCTGAATTTGAATAAAAGTTCAAGTTATTGTCGCCAATGTGTGTGTATATATATATATATATATATATATATAGCGAGAGAGAGAGACATCGAGAGAGTACAGTGAAGTTGCAGCAACTTACTTGTCACCATTGCGAACACGATTTTGCCGGCGTGTAGAGTTGCAGTAGAGATATCGGCGGCGTCGCAGCGAGAAGAATTTCGAAGTTAGGTTATCAAAGTTATCAATGTGTGGTTATCGGGTTTCAAATTTGGGAATTTTAGTATATTGTAGTGAATTCCTTACAAAAAGACGCTTTTGCCCATAAAGCCCCTGCAAAAAATTGTCATGTGCTCACCACGTGACTAATCCATTACTTTTTGGACGGAAGGACTAACGGTGACACACGTTTAAAAGATAAGGGACTGACCTATGTCCGTTTTAAAGATGATGGACGAAATAGACAATAGCGTAAAAAATAAGTAATCCAATAGGTCATAATTCCTAAAATTTATGATTTTCCTACATATCCTAATGCATCAAAGAATTGTCTTCTATACGATTGCTGCATGTGTGTAGACAACTAATATAAAGTAGGCCTTATATATGTGAGGTCCATTTTTTATATTAGAGGAGACGAACTGTATAGAAGACAATCTCATGCATCAAATGTGTTTGTTTTTCTTTCTTTCTTTCTTTTTTCTTTTTGAAAGGTAGCGTGAGAATAAATGCCAGCGGAACAAACCCAGTAGGATGATTGTCTTCAAATTATTATTGGTCCGATGATCATAATTTGTCTTTTCTTCCTGCAATTTCGCCATTTGTAATGACACCTTTTGAACATATTAATATGTCATGATACCTTACTGACACTTCCAGATATGGACGGCTAAAGAATGTTGAAAAGATTATTCTTATTCTCGGAAAAGTTTCGAAGAAGCCAACTCACGATTGGTGTTGTCTAGTTGAAGCATGATTTTGAGGTATAATTTTGACATATTTATCACAGCATAAATGTATATGCAGATTCAAAAATTGTAAGACTGGAGTTTTCCAAGATGGTAGGAAGAAAATAGAAATGTCTTAAACTGCTATACTTTTCACATGCCAAAAGTATTGAATTTTCAGTTTCACCACTTTATTTAAAAGTTTAAGTTGTTAGAAATAAATTTATTATATATATTAATTTTAACATACTCCTATATGTGATAACAAAATTTGTTTTTTAATCATATTTTAACCTTATATAGAATTGTTAGTTTATCACTTCATTTAAAAGTTTTAAATTGTTTAGAGATTAAACTTTTAAGGCTTCTTGAAATTCACGAGGGAAAAAAATAAAGGAAAAAAATTGATTCAATATTAATAAGGAAAAGAACAGAGATGATTAAATCTTATTGGGATTGAGTAAAATTATAAAAAAAAGGTTCACAAATGATTATATATATTATTTGTTCCGATTGAAAAAGAAATGAAAGAGAAGGATAAATTTTATAAATAAATTAACTTCTTTACTCTTTTTAATATTTCTTACTTTCTTCCTTTTTCATTTAACAATTATTTAAAATTCAATAATTCCAAATCACTCATTTTGATCCTAATTTAGGGTGATTGTAAACAAGCGGAAGGATTTCTAAACCAATCCTTTCGCCCCACAATTCCCAATCAAAACAAGTAGAGAGGAGTTTATAAATTCATTTATTATTTACACCACGTCTTGCATATAAAGGTGAAATTCATTTTTGAGTCTTATAAGTGAAATTGTTTTAATATTTTTAAATGAGTAGCTGTAAAACTTAAATCCAAGACCGTTTAGTACTCTAATATCATATTAAATTATTACATCATTTAAAATTTTAAATTTTTAAAAATAAATTTATTATACTTGTCTATTTTCTTGAACATGAATCAATTAACACGAAGAGTTCAGTCACATGCACTAGGTTATACTCAACAAATTAAACGTGCACTTTATCATAGAGTTTCATGAAGCAAATATATTTACTCCACCTAAAATGTGATGGAGATGATGATATATAAAACGCCGCCGGTGGCCCACTAAAATGTATCTGAATGTGTGAGGTAATTAACATTAGTTTCTAAGTCTTGAATCATTAAGATAGAGACAAAGTTAAAAACTTGCCGCTAATATAGATATAGATATAGATATAAGGGTTATCAGCAAAAGAAATTAAGATATTATGAGGTGATTCTGCCATAATTTGACTGAGTATCTTCCGTGTCAAATACCTTAATTATCTTCAAAGGAAATCATTTTTATATTCTGCCATGAAGTAAGTACTATCTAAGTCTTGACCAGAAAAAAGGTAAGTATCTAACTGACACAATTAAGTTTATCTAACTGAGAAACCCGAGAGTTGGGCGGAATTAGGATGGTCAAATAATAATCTATTAATAATTAAAGATATTGAATTTAAATTATAATTTTAGTCTTTATTGTATAAAAAGAATGAAAAAAATTGAAATTATTATTTTTAAGGTTTATAACGAGAGACTATATTTTTTTTTAATGTCATTTCAGTCACAGAGTATGGAGAGGATGCATAAAAGCAGTCAAAACAACATTCATGAGTATGCATTGGGTTAGAGTTATCAAAGGATAAAGCAGGATGAGTAGATGGGATACTTTACAAACAAATCTCCTCAAGCATTCTTTCACCTCCTGTATCTACCACTTACGGTATGAAATATCAGAATTTTTAAAAATGAATTCGCCAATGAGTATCAAATTATTCAAAGGATCAAAAGTCAACTGCCATAGAAGATGTTATCAACTAGAAATTTCAACAACATTATTAATAGAAGGAATAAGAAGCTACGTGACTTTCCAGCAAAAAAAAAAAAGAAAGGAAGTTACGTGACCAATAGAAACTTAATGATTCAATCTAGCTGTTTCAAGGACCTTTGTCCAGAGTTTTTGTACAGACACATTTGTACAAAGTCTTTCTTTGATCGTGGAATGAAAATTATTTTTGCTAAAAAGGTTTATAACATTACAAAAAAAATGATTTCATCTCGTCTTCAAATATCACAACTTTCATATGAAAAATCATTGATTGAAAGATATATCTACGAGAAAAATTGAAACGGGCGACGAATTTAGTGACGGAAATTCAATTTAGTGAGGACTTTAGTTGCGACCGTCATTTTGTGGCGGATTTCTGTCATTAATTAAATTTAGCGACAGTCCTATTTTTCTTGTAGTGATAACATTTATCGACACAAAAAAAAAAAAAAAAAGAGAAGATAACATTCAGTTTGAAACCAATAGCGAATCACAGGTGGAGTATGTATATATAACCCATTCCAAATATGTGCTTAGTTATGAGCAGTACATGGCCCCTAGCTATTTGTATAGTACTTAACAAATGAACAAGTTAATTAATATCGATTTTTTTTATAAAAATAAAAATAAAAGAGGTAAAAGTCGGTACTATATCAACTAATCATTTTGAGTAGTCTTCTCCTTTCTATCATTCTCCAGTAAAAGTTATAATTAGTCAAACATGTAATCAATAATCCAAGTGTCTAATCATTCTAAATAGTCTTTCCCTTTCTGTCATTCTCCACTAAGAACTATAACTGATCAAATATATAATCAATGATCCAAGTATCGATGAAAAATTAGATGTCAAAATTGGAAAGTCCGTCAGCGCATGAATTGGATTCTATTAAACAATAACATCACCTTGGACCCTAAAGCATAACACCAGTGAACTTCGCATTAACTTATCGACAAAAAGGAGAAAATGCAGCGTAAAGGTCATATATAGCAGAAGAATCAGCTAATAAACAGTTTAATTTTTTCATGACGGGACACATACATGTCCCTTGTCCGGAAAAGACGTAGATCTAATAAACTAATAAATTTTATATTTGGAGAAAATAATATTTCTATTAGCTATAGTTGAAGCAAAATTTCGCCATATACCATATATCAGTCATGTATCATTAAGCTCATTTGTCGCTATAATTCGTGGAAAACATACCAGTATTGATGCACAACAACCCCTTGTTTTCTATTACTACATGATCACTTCTATTAAAGAGTAAATCGGTACATTACTTATATATTACAGAAATAAAGTGTAATTAACCCTATAACCATCGAAGGAGAAAAAGAAAATTGTACGCATAAATTTCTGCCGAAAGAGATTGACATTCGTTTAATGAGAAATAAAAAAGAAAAATAAAAGATTTGAGTGGCCGAAAATCAAACATAGTGATAGAGGTTAAATATTAGAGACCTATGCATTCGACTATGCATTCGAAAAATATTAGACTTAGATGCAAACAAATAGGCTGCTACAACAAGAACATCAATTTTCATATGTTTATACTATTTCACGGGCTTAATTAATTAAAGAAGACAAGTTCATTTCTTTTAATTATTTAATATAGAAGATGAAGAGGGTTAGGTTATGGAGTTGTGGAGGATGTCCATAAATGGAAATTTGAAAAAGGCCTGTGACCAAATCCCAAAATAATATCGACACGCAGGTGCATGGTCGGCCATGGTCCCCCTCATATATATAATTTGTTCACAAAAGGGACGAAATTTTTGATTGAGAAAGTAGTTCAATTAGTCTCAAATATTTGTTTATTTTGATATTTTAATTTTAAATATTTTAAATTGAATATTTTAATTTTAAACATTTTATATAAGAGATGCTGTTAGTCCTTTAGTTTATTTTTATTAAATTTACTCCGTTAAGGTTATGTGATTCGTATGTCTCGCGTTAAAAAAAAACATACAAGGTTAAATTGATTATTTATCTTACAACTCATTTTCACAAAATATCACCTGATCCCCAATTCTCTTTAATTTAACATTGTATGCTCTTTTTTTATGTGTGACATGCGAATCACGTGATTTTACCAGAGCAATTTAACAGTAATGAGTTAATGAACTAATAGTGTCCCTTATATAAAATGTTTAGGACTAAATGTCTGATTTAAAATATTTGGAATAAAATGTCAAAATAAGCAAAAGTTAAGTATTAATTGAATCATTTTTTTTACAAACTTTACAAACAAGTAGTATAAGTTGGGTTTATTATAACTTGTTTCAATTTGATATGACAATATAAAATTTTTCGGATAATGCTCTTGTTGTCTTACAACTCGACTAATGACATAGACAACTTGGAGATGATATCTTGATAAATCCTCGTTTCTTTTCGCCTTATAATATATTATGATAAATGTCAAACTTTTAATTACGGATGAATTTAAAATATTTTATTAATGAGTACTAATTAATGGTATTGTAGTGGCTAAATAGTTTTTAAAACTGAAACCATGAGTTTATATTAGTAATAATTTAAAATATTTTGTGAAATTAATAGAGATTTTGCCTTTATCTCTAATACGCACACGCAATTTGGTGGTCAACCATTCTAAATTTTTAGTTAGGCATATGAGGGACAAGATCTGCAAAGGATCTCATGTTGTCTGGAGTTTTCGGTTGATACTGTTATGTCATCTGGAAATTACAATAGTTTAGAAAAATTAAAAAGATTCTTTACTTGTTAAAGGATTCATTAGAAGACCACCAAGTGTCGAAACCTTGAGCATGCATTTTTCATTTAATATCACTTGGCGTACTAGGCGATAATTAATGAGTTAAGATTTTCTCATAATATTATAACATTATAAATAAGATTTAACAATTATAAATTATTCATATTATTTTATTATAACTGGATTATCAATGCAAAATTGTTTGATCTCGCTTATAATATCTGTTAAGGTAAAAATTTAAGTCTCCTGCTTCAATAGTGATGAGCCTGCAAAATAAGGAATCTAGTGATTGCGCCCGGAGGACCCTCAAGCACTAAAGTTAATAAGGTCGGATTAAAAATTTAGTGAGTGTGTAAGATAGAAGTTACCTTTTTTGAAATGTGTATGGTCATATATATATTAATTCCACAAGTTGAATATGATGTCACATATATAATTCTTAAGGCGATTTATGAACTCCTCGGGGAACCTTCCTCCTCGGGCATCCCTCATCCTTGGGCTATTATGTTAGGTTGATGACGACTTCCTGTGGAAGCCTTCTCTTTCACCTCGGGAATCCTTCCGATCGGGGAGTTCCCTTGCTTGGGGATCTCGTATTTAATTCCCCATTAATTTCTATTGTATTATATGCCCATTTTGCTCTTATAGATTCGTCACCTTTTATTAATATCATAACGTTATAAAAAAATCTATAATGTGAGACTAGTAATGTGATGGTAGAATAGTAAGTGATAAACTACTGTTTTGTCATCGATACGAAGATTTAATCCTCGTCAAAAGGCATCAAAAGTTTTCTTTCATCTATTTTTACTTTTAAATATGAACGCTTCTTTTTAAGTAAAATATATAATTGTTGAGAATTATCAAAATATCTAGAATTATAGCGATAAAAATATTCAGAGATTTTAGTCGACTTTTACTTTAAATTGTATATATATATATATAATAAGCAAGCTGCTAATTAAAAAACAAAGATAATAAACTTTATATTATTAGATATTTCTTTAAGGGTGAAGTGTATCAGACCCCCTTCTATTTTAGCGAAAATGCATAACACTCTCTTATAGTTTAAAAACCTCCTGAGTTAGTCCTTGTAGTTTTTCAAAAGTGCACAACACCCCCCTACCGTTAAAAAATCCGTTAAATTTAATGGAGAGTGTATTTCACACGCGTTAAGTGGGATTTTTTTTTATTTTTAACGAATTTATTCATTAAATAATTATATGAATTGACCAAATTACCATTTTTTTTGGCCTAAACAAAAGAGGAAATGGCAAAAGAGAGAAATGAAAAAAAAGAGGGTATTTACGTCTTTTTTACAAAATTCGTTAAATATGACGGATTTTATAATTGTAGGGGGTGTTATGCACTTTTAAAAAATATAGGGACTAGTTCAGAGAGTTTTTGAACTATAAAAAGGTGTTGTACACTTTTGCTAAAGTATAAGGAGATTTGATGCACTTTTACCCTTTCTTTAATAATAACATGCAAGACTTGCAGATTGAAGGAGAGCAAGAAAAGAGATTACGAATCATCATTTGCCAATCAAAGAGAAATGAGTAGTAAGCAGAAAAATTAGTTGAATATATAATATTAGTCACATATGATAGAAACCTCACGCTCTTAAAAAAATAATTATTCTATTATCTCACGTCTTCATAAATTTAAAAGCATTATTTCATGTGTATATCAGACAAACTTGGACATTTGGACCACCACATGATATTATTAACGTTTAATATTATAGATTCTTTCTATGGTTGTGTATGCCGGCCAAAAAAGTCATATCGATGATAGTAGTATTCAAGGAAACTAAAGCAATAAAGAATCTATATTATCATACCATTAGCAATCTGAAGACATATTTATGACTTTGATATAGGTGGATCTAAAATCCAATTAGAGTTAGTCACGTGATTAAAGTTTGATTTGATTAAGTTGGGTCGGGTGTATTTTATACCCATAGAACAGATTCTGAACTCGAGAGTAAATATTTTGGATAAATTCGATATCTGTACATCTCGATTTGAATTTCGTAGGCGCAAGATGAGGAAATATACCAAAGCACGACAACTTTAGCATGGGACATGCGGAAATCACGAACGTCACTCCGCCCACGATTGCGCCGCATCCTAGCGTGTTCCATCGTCTTTGCCTTTTGACTTAGAAATCTCGGAGACATCACCGAGTGTGCTAAGTATATAAACCCTTCCACTAACATAAGAAAGAGTTAATTGTGAATTACGAACCTAAACACTAATTCCGACCCAGTTGAATTTCTCTATACAAGCTTCATATCACTTTCAAAATCTCAATTTAACTTGATAGTTGAAATCTATTCCTCTAAATTTTCACAGATCAGGTGAAAATTCTCACCTTTTCTTTTTTTTTTCAGGTGAGACGACGACCCCATTCCAACCTTATCAGAACCAAATTGTACTGTTTGTTAATTACTTGAATAATGATATATCAACGTGGTAATGCTTTCATTTTCAACATGCAGTGAGGCTGTAAAGTAACTTTTTGGGTGATTACTGCCATTTTTTTCTCCGTGCGCAGCCACAAAACTGACGGACGATGTTTTCTCCACATTTTCACTTTTGACAAATAATAGTTCTTTACATTTGCTTGATTGGCATATTATGTGGGAAGCACTTATAAAATATATATAATTTAAAAGTAAACATTGATTAAGTGAATTAATCCACGTTTTTCATTGGATATATAGAAATTATAATATTTTTTTTTTAATTATGGTAATTATTAAGTTGGTTTATAATCGTGCATTTTGTGCAGGTTATATACTGGAGATATTTTCTTATATATTGATGTAGCCAAATAATTTATCTGAACAAAGCCATGTTTTTTTTAACAAATGTTTATTATTCAATTTATATCTTTCGTGGTGCTTACAAAATGATAAAAGAAATGGCATTGGGTGAAATATATCATAGTATGTAAAATGCTCAAAAGAAAAGAAATCCAATATTGAGGCTTGGGAAATTTTGATTGTATTAGATGTCTAATAGGGTGAATGTTGCACCCCTGAGGTTGAAACCATCCGAGCATTTGATCAATAACATTATCTCTTTTGTTGCTTTTATACAATTATGTCATGTTTCTATGTAAGAATGGTAGTTAATTGGTTAGGTCAACTGGCAGACTTATTCCTATTTTCGATTCTATCACGTAAAAAAGACACTTTAACTTCTGTCTCACTTTGGCTACTTTTTCCCCATCTCCCTTCACTCCCTAGTCCTTACTTCATAGTCCAAGCAAGGATTTGCGAAAAACTTTTCTATCTTATTTGAATTCGATAATATTGAGATTAATTTGTAACACATAATTCTCAAGCGTGAACTAAGATTAGAATAAATAAAGAAAATAAATGTAGATGTTAAATAATGATTACGAATTGACATATGAGGTCTCCAATTCAAAAGAGAATATATATTTGATATAAACAAGTTTCAAGCAATTGAAACAAATTTATAGTAGAAGAATTAGACATAAGAATTATACGTGAAAAAAGAAAGACAGATCAACATCCTTTGAAGTTCTAGTAAAAATATAATAGACTAAGGTATAAAAGTAATTGACATATATACGAGACTTAAAACGATTATGCCTATCCCGCGTGAGGAGTAAAAATCAATCTCTATCTCTCGTCCCCTTCCCCTCCCCACGAGCCTCCCCGACCCAGGCCGGAAAATTCCTATGCCTTTAGGAGGCTGGTTGCTAGTGCGAGGAAAAAGATGTAGGAATCATGGACCTGGGCCTAGAGGCACTTGGAATTGATCACACTCTTATTAAATTGTTTTGGGCCTCAATGCGAAAAAGGTCATGGCCAGTACTGATGGGCTCCATTTAAGTTGAGATCTTCCTTTCGATCAAGATTCAAGCTAACCTCATCACATTATCAGAAGGCCCGTTTATTTGGTATTGGGCCAAAGCGATTTTTTTTTTTTTTTTGGTTAAAGGCCCTGCTTAACAATCCTATTTTCTCCACACTATGAAACGCACTTGGGCCAACCATTTCCTTTTCTCAGCAGTTTGCACGATCTCAGGACTTCTCACCACTAGACGAAATACTAAGCAGCTTAAATAGTGATATAGTTTGACCAAATATTTTAAATTCGAACTATAGCAAGAAAACGGATGCGCGTTAGCGTAACAGCTTTCGCGCCTCTTGCTTGTTCCCTCATTGTACACTTTCGACTTTAAATGCATAAAATCTTTTTTTGGTAAAACATTACACTGACATGTAATGCAATTTTAATGAATTAATATAGTATCGCGTAAGAAATGTTTTCTTTAAATAGTTCGTTCTCTTCTAGTATTTTGGTCCACAAAAGAATTTCTCCATTTTCACCATCTTTATTATTCATAAGCCAAGCAACTCTTTTTTTAATTTTTTTTAATTGGTTACATGCATAAAAAGATTTTAATATTGCTACTGCATAACACTTGTTCCATTCAACATATAGTGTGTGGGATTAGCAGTTGTCTTTTAAACTTTATCAATTATTTTGTTAATCTAACTCTCCTACAATTTTATGAAATCATAAAAATAAAAAATAAAAAATAAATAAACAAACGTCGGGAAAGTGAAACCCCTAAACATTATTCTCTTTGGGAATCCAACAGTTTAGAACTTACCCAGGATACAACTTTTGTTTAGCATCCAATTTATATTACTTAATGATAAATAAAAGAGGCGAAACATCCCTTTAAAATAACGCTAATAGCCTTTTATTCTGCTATCTTAGCTGTGATTGTAGTTAGAATTGGTTAGGTCTACGTTCGAATAAAAATTTAAAAAACGATAAATGTAATTATTGTCTTAATTATGTTTTTTTCACTTTCTAGCAAGATTTTTTTTTTTTTTCTCTACGACTAGAATTTTATATGTATCTGTTTAAATTGTAAGACTATAAACTTATGGATTGCTATTGGGTTTAACTTTTACAATATGATGAGACTCATATAATATGGTAGAAAGCTATCTCGACTCAAACAGTTTTCTTAGTTTATCCAATCAACAAACAGAAAATAAGAATTATTATTCATTCAGTTGCTGCATGGCAGCTCAATGTAGGACAAATCTTTCAAACGTTCAGGTCTTAATCAGATGCGTGTGATTTTTGGATGTTTTTAAGATTTTTCTCTCAAATGCATTATTGTATCAGTCTCATGTTAGGTCATATAAGTAGTCATGTAATAATCTCTCTCTCTCTCTCTTAGCTCATTATTCATCAAATTTAGTATATTCTGATTACTGTAAACCAGCAGGAGACTTCACAGCTTGACACAATAAAGTGAAAACTCAATAAAAAGACATTGATTATTTTTTTATATTTTTTGAACAAAAAAAGACATTGATTAGAAGCAAGCCAATCTTGTATTTGAATGATAACTTGTTTTCTTGGGGTTTGGTGGTGTTTAATTGTTATTACTACTTTTCATTCAAAAGGCAATTCAGTACCCAAAAGCAAGTGGAGCCAAGCAACAATAAAAAGAAGAGAATATTTAGAGGCACAAGCAAAGAGACATTCCTCAAGCCCTTCCCCAAAAAGGAGTAATTAACAAGGCCAAAAAGCAAACCTATGCCCCCACCCCCAACTCAGCTGCAATCATGACAGTTATAGTTGCAGTGGGACCTCAAGACTTTTTTAAAAAATAATAATAATAAAGATTAAGATCACTAAACAGTTACTTAAGGGTTCACATAATCTCATTTACCTTATTACATTATGAGCAAAATGACTGTTAAGGTCATTGTATTATAATTGTATTATCAGTTTATTATTATTGAATTTCGCTCGTATTAGTGGTAGATTCAGGCATTCAAATTCAGGAGGTGCACTCGTGCGATGAAAGATGTTAGCGTGTGTCATCATATAACAAAAGTATTCAATATAATAATTTTTTGAAAAAAAACATACACATGTAGGTCCACCCTTAGCTCATAATGTTATATTTATTAAATTTAGTCTTTTAAAATCTCAAAGAGTATAATAAATCTCACTTCCATGAATTTTGAAAGTTAAAAGTACCGAATATCTGCTGGATCGTAATTTATCTCATTTTTTTGAAAAAGAAAAAAATAAAAAAATGAGAGAATTCTTACCCGTTGTTTAAATTTTCATGCATAATAAAATAACATATCGTATATATTCTGTATGTTATGTCTCCCCCTCTTCCGTCAACCACCCACCTTAGCTTTTTTGCCATGGGAGGGAGGGTCTTGCAGATAATGTTAGCAGAATCTAGTACGATCTCTTGAGAAAAGTGAGGGATTTTGCATTTAGCATATAGAATCCATGTTGCTCTAGCTAGTCTGAAAAGTTGAGCCAGGTTCAAAGAGGAAAGGGTGTTAGTGAGAGTGTCAGCAGCTTGATGGGCATGCGTTATTGAATCTTAGAATGGCCTTTGCATCACAAGACATGAAGGAATTTTAGGTAATTGGGCTGTTTGCCTTTGGCATTTTCCCACATTCTCTCCTACTGGTCAGGGCTACGAATTACATTCCTTATTTTATTTTATTTTATATATATACATTTAAGCTTATAAATCTCGAGATAGAATTACGTAACTCAACGCATGGTTTAGAGCCGTAAAGAGTTAGATAATTTTTGTAATAAGAGATAATAGGTTTAAATATATGACCTTTAAGTATAGGGAATGATCCAGAAATTCTTCTTACTGAGAGTTAAAATACATAATTTTTTAACTATATAAGTAATTTTTTTTTCCAGTGAGAGCTAATTAATTTTTTTAACCAAAAATACATAGAGATTTAATTTTTTTTAAACACAATACATAGAATTTTTAACGGTCTTCTAGGCCAGTAAAAGCTGCACCCGTCTCTGACCCCGTATTACATCCATTCTTATTTAAGTAAATCAAGTTACTATCCAATCACTTTACTAATAAAAATTATTCTTAGAATAGCTCAAATTGAACATTAGCTCTAGTCCTATGTAAATATATTATTGATTGCATTGCCAGGTATGGTTATAAACACTAAAATAAATAAAACCAACGCTCTCGTCCTCCCTTGTCAGCTTGATTGGATATGTGAGAGAGAGAGAGAGAGAGAGGGAGAAAGAATTCATGGGTTAATCTTTGCAGGCAAATCTACCATCAAAGACATAAATGTTGATTCGGAAAAAGCTTTTATTGATTCGCTTCTAAAACCAATGATTTAAACTAAATAGTTATACACTGAAAAAGGTCCATAAAAGATGTAAAGGTGAAGACAACTTTTGACTACAATAGTGGTTTGTACAGACTACCTTTTCATGCTAAATGCAATGTCACTCCCGAAGCATTTGCCTTAAAGTTATTGCCCATATGCATGTATGCATCTTTTGCTATCTACTTATGTCACATTCTTGTGCCAAACCACGTAATTTGGCTTCTCTTTAAGCCAGACTCTAATAGTTTCAGCTTTTTTTTTTAGTCGTCAATTGATTTGAAGTATGTGTTGAAACTGTCGTTGCATTATAAAATTTATAATTTTAAAATAAATTTAATGTAATACTACTCAAGATGAATTTCTCGTGTCAAAAAAAAAATGTTTCAGCTTTTAAATTAGGTGGTAAACAACCGTGTCAGTGTGAGAGTGGCAAAGATGGACGTTTTGCATGAAGAACAATGATAGCATCATGAAAATGTCTATAAGCATAAACATGCCACAACTTGTAGAATAAACATGAAATGAAGCAATTAATCATGAAGTACTATAAGAATAAAAAAACTATTATTCTATGTTCTTTGATGGCTCTAAGCTATAGCATTATGTGTAGGCATGGGCAGATTTATAATTTTTATCTAGTAAAGCTAAAAACACATAATTTAACACTTATTACATATAAAATTAATTCTTATTTTTAATGAGAGTTAAATTGATTTTTTAGCCTATAATACATTAAAAATATACACATTTTTTGAAAAATAAAGCTCTAAACCCCTGCTGGCTCTTTAATAGAACCGCTCATGTGTGTATAGGAATATACAATGTCGTGATAAAACGTACTGCAATTTATCATATTTCAACTACCTGAGGCATGTCTTAAGGGAAGTGATCTCTCTACCTTAGTTTTTACTGTAACAGTGTAGTGCTTGATGAATATTCTAAAACTCTTTCATTGACATGGAAAGAATCAATTGATTCATAAGCATACACATACATCAGTTAATTTTCTCACCGACTCCCTTCTTAACATTAGTCGGTCATTCGTTCAATTTTAGATCACTTATAACGTAATGGATCACATCACTTATATTATATATAAATATTAAAATTTGGGTATTCATTTTTAATTAAATACATGAACCGTTACAACATTATCAGGGGATTATAAGTCTTTTTGCCTTTATTTTGTATATATCATAGCTAAGCTGGAACTGCCTCTATAAGACTATATATACTGTCAAATCATCAATGGCAATTTCTTTCTTTCATGAATGTTCTTTAGTATTAATGAAAAATTTTGTTCCAATTCGATTGTCTATGTCATGCACATAACAGTAAATCTATTTATCTTTTCGCAAAATCAGTGTCTTATCGAAGCAATTACATATCGTCATCATATCCTTTTCTGCTTTATCAGTGCTATGCTTAATTATAAATCTTAGAATTGAATTCCCTAAAAAATTACAATTTCGTTAGAAAATCCTAACTATAACACACTACTTTTTTTTTTCTTTTTCCTGAGTGAGTGGGTGGAGAGAAGGTGGTGAATACGAATACTTTTACAACGCTATAGCATTAATTTCATGAAGGAGATCTAACAGTCCAAATTATTAATTACAAATGCACGAACAGTTTACAGCATTATATCTCTCTTATTGCATTACAACAATACGAGGGGATCCAAGTCCGTAGTTCGACATATAATAATGACCGACTGCATGCTTCCTAACCTGTTATCATGGTGTGTTTTTGTCTTCTTAGCATTGTACATATAAAAATGTAGGATTGTAACTAATGAGGAGTCTATTCCAAGCCCAGCAACACTCTCACACGGGCACAGCTCAAAGAATCTGTTTTGATCCCACAAAACAGACACACACATAGAACACACATTTTT
This sequence comes from Ehretia macrophylla, assembly GCA_037974665.1. Classification (NCBI taxonomy): domain Eukaryota; kingdom Viridiplantae; phylum Streptophyta; class Magnoliopsida; order Boraginales; family Ehretiaceae; genus Ehretia; species Ehretia macrophylla. The sequence goes on from CM075771.1 coordinate 34,809,600, forward strand.
TTCACACGCACATTGAGAGAGAAACACATATCGAGGGGTAGTGAAAGGAGAGATATAATAGTATGTTTTGTTGTGTTGTGTAAATATGCCTAAACAATACAAGCATGCAAAAAGTTGAATGCTACTTGTATGTCAAAATGCATATATATTCAGAGCAAAACTGTATTTTATGTTCATCAATTCATCAGCTCATCAGCTCATCAGTTTTTGGAAGCTTTTGTCTATCAATTATATCTGTGTACTGCACTGCATGCAATCAGTTTGTACACGACAATCTCTTGTCTTAGCTGTGGTGTGACATGAAATGTGAAAATGAGAGGGCCAAAAGGAGAATATATGTATAAGCCAAAAAAGAGATATATATATATATACATCACGTGACGAATTTTTGAAATTACTACTACAATTGAAAAGTGAAACACCGTTGCAGACGTGTATTATTACAATGGTTTTTCAACCGTGGCACAAATTAAGATTTTTTGCAAAGATTTTATTTAATTGTAACGCGCGGTTAAATTTTTTTATCACATTTTATTAATAAATTGCTCATGACATTATTTTCTTGCAGTGGTTTTGAATTTATAGGTTAGTTTCGACGGTTTTTAAACCGTTGCAATGGAACAACGGGACAATATCCAAAGCTTAAAGTTATTTGCAATATATTTTTTAATCTTTTTGCAACAATTTTAAGTGTTGTAATAGATAAAGAATATGTAGGGGCGGAGTCAGGATTTTAAAATTGAGGGGGGGGCGAGGGAGCAAGATTCAAATAAGAACATTCATGACGAGAGGAAAAAAAATATGGAGGGCCGTTAACTTATTTTTAACGATACTACATAATTTTTTTTTAATAACTGTAACTTTTTTTTTAATGATACTACATAAACTTTTTTGAAAAAAAAAATTGGAGGGGCCGGGACTAGCTCCGCCCCTGAGAATATAGTAGTATATATTGGTTTGACAACCTTTTATATTCGTTAATTGACCCTTGAGGCAGAAGCTGATAGAAAATCGATTTGGGCTAGAAAAATGGTGGATTGGCCTTTCATAAGCTTTATATCCAAAGAAATCTACACTTTGAGTTAGTTTTAATTCTTACAAGACACCAAATTAGGTGAGAAAGACGATGCCAATTTCGCAGCTTAATAACACTTGGTGATGTTAGTCAAAAGATCAAGAATGGTCCAGCCTCGGTCACGCTTTCTGTAAATTATAAATTGCTTTTGTTACTTTCTTAAGTATTTTATAAAAGTGAATATTAAGAATTTAAAATTTCAAATATAGGTGATATCTCAGTGTGAAACAAACATTTTTGGTATCTACTAGTATTGAAAGTTATAATTTATTCATGTGAGGTAAATATATTCTCCAATAATTGATAAATGCTCGATAAGAAAAACCTTTTCGTTAAAAGTTAGAGAAAATTTGCTATAAAAAATAAATAACAAAACAGTACCACAAGGAAAGGATAGAAGAACCCTATCAGAGAGTGAAATAGAACATGATACTTAACAATTATACATAGACGGAGTAGTCTAGTGATATTAGTTAAGAGATCAAAATTCAAATTTTATAAAAGTGGAGACAAGTGAGGTTGGAGAGGGAAATATATATACATTAACTTCTATATGAATATATGATCATATGGGTCCAACTACTACAATTCAACTTCCTGGTGAAGTATTTGAGTATTAAATTAAAGATAAGAGAAAAAGAGAGAATGTTTAGTTTAGAAAGGAGTAAAGGGGGAGAATATTATATATATTAAACAAAAAAGAATGAATATGTTTCTTTTTCTGAGAGTAATAGTAGGAAAAAGAATATGTGAAAGTGAAAGAAAGAGAAAGACAGATATTCATGTATATTTATTGGGATCCGAGAAGAAAAAGAGAGGTGGCAGTAATGATGGGGGTTAAGGTGTCATCGTTTTGCATGCAAATGTAATGGAGAAAAAGATTTAGAAAAAAGGAAAAAAAAAAAAAAAAACACAAAGGAATGAAGAAAAAGAGCATACTTTCTTTCACACAGCCTTTTCTTTTTTGCTGTTTTTTCCTTTCACTTTCTGTGCTTTATTGTGACCTTACTTTAATCAGTGATCACTCTCTCTTAGATTTCAGCATCAAAAGTTTCCTACCTCTTTTTTTTTTTTTTTTTCTTTTCTTTCTTTTCTCTTCCTTTTTACCGTGTAAAATTGACCAGATCATTATCCGTTCTCTTAATCTTGGCGTTTTGTTCTTTTAATCAATAGTCATAAAGGCCAAAACCACATATATACTTTCACACCAGCCCAAATGAGCATGATGTTCTAGAGGGGTTTTGTTTACATTGCATTTTAATTTTCTTGAACAGTGTTTTTACTAGATTGACAGTTTTAACAAAATTGAAAATAAATGGTCGCACGTGAATAGATAATATAGAATTATCGATCATGTCTCAACTTAATAATATAATAATTAACCTGAGAAAATTAAAACAGTTAGATTCTTCAGTAATTTTACCCCAATATAAAAAATAGTCGTAAAAGTCTATACGTTTATGGTTAATTTTTAGGTTTAAGACGAACATGGGATCGAGAAAGATGAGTGCGAGAGCAATCTATTTATTCATATATCTAACGTGTGTGATAGCATTGCTCTCGACTAATATGAAGAACAAAGTATGATTAACCAATTCATAAACATATATTTATACAAGAGGATTGTTATATATAATTTTTTATTTTTCACTATTTCACCATTCTTTATATAAATATAACTTTTATCATATACATAAAATATTTAACGTTCAATATCTAAACTCTTAACATATAAAAAATAATAAAGAAATAAAAAAATATAAAATATTACTCGATACATAATTAGGTTAAGCAGTAACAAAATTCCAAATAATGCTCATGGAATATTAATGTTAACAAAGACCGAGGAATATTGGAACGGGAAATGAACAAGGTTACGTGAATAAAGTTGGGATCGGAAAAGAAAAGATGATCACAGAGAAACAAACACATCATATGATAAGATGTTAAAAAGATGTTATTGATGGGCTTTGATTCGTTGTGAGGCCTAAATTAATTATCATAAATAATATTATTTTAAATAAAATATACGATTTAAAATTTACTTAAATGAAAAAAAAAAAAAATCAACTGGGTTAAGAGTACACATCACATTTATTGCATAAAGTTGCACGCTTTCTTTATACCTTCTCCTAGCCTCGGAAACCAATACATACATATAAATATATATATATATATATATATATTCCTCTCATCTCATCTTTTCCTTTTTTCCTTTCTCTCATAACTGATCAGGAGGTAAGAAGTATGACTGACTGGATTAAGACTAAAGTCGAGAGTGCCAAGTGGATGTTTGGACTGAAGTAACAGCAGCTGGGTTCCACTTGTTCAGAAAGTGTTGGTCTTCCGAGGGTATTTGACACACTTAAAAAAAAAAATTATAATTAGTTAATAGCAGTCATAAATTTACAAAAAAAAAAAATTGAAAAACTCTTCAAAAAGTCTTATTGACTGGTCAATTAGACTGTTTTATTCACAATAAATGGTTTTTATATGTATTTGACATCAATATTTTATGTGTAAAAAACCTGACTGATTGGTTAGTCAAACTTTTTGAAGAGTTTCTCAAAATGATTTGGTTTCGGATTTTAATTTCTTTTTAACATTATATTATTATGAGAGTAATTAATAATGGTGAAATAATATTCATTACAAAAAAATTGTCAAATGCGATATCCAATTTCCGTCGCCAAAAGGATTTAGGCGATGGCAAAGGGACGACAATCGTCTGTCGCCAAAATTATCATTGCTAATTTGGCGTGTCGTCGCCAATTCATCTCCTTTAGTGACAACATTTTAGTCCGTCTTCAAGCCGTCGCTAATCACATTTTGTCTCCAAAAAATTGTCATCTCCACACCGTCGCCAATAAAATTCCGTCTCCAACCACATTCCGTCTCCAAGTCGTTTCCAATCACATTCCGTCTCCAAACCGTCTCCAACCTATTCAGTCTCCAAACCATCTCCAATCTCATTCCGTCTCCAAACTGTCTCCAACCCACTTAGTCTCCATGTCGTCGCCAATCTTTATATTTTTTTGGTCTTTTTTAATAATTAAAATACATAATTATTAATTAGTAGAAACCAGACATAAATATTAACCATTTAATTTTAATTTTAATTTATTTAAATACAAATAAGTAAATTATAGTAGTTAATATGCACACTACTAGTGTGTACAATATCCATTGAATTAATTATAAAACAATTACATCCGTCCGTAAATAAGTCCAAGATTATAACATAATTGTTACAAAATTAACAAACTAAACATCATATTTATCATCATCATCAGTAACATCATCATCGTCATCATCGTCATCATCGTCATCATCATCATCATTATCACCATCATCATCATCATCATCATCATCATCTTCTTCATCTTCATCTTCATGTTCATCATCATCTTCTTCTTCTTTAGTTTTCTTGTCCTCTTGTTCCATATCGTGTTAGGCATGTAAGTCATTATTTTAAGGAGTTAAAGAACATCCAATAAGTATAAATCTAGGATAAATAGAACGACATGATAAATGTATGTAACATATAGTATTTGTCGAGCTTGTTTTAAATATGAAGAACATACTAAAGATGGCATTATTCTATTGAAATCAATAATCAATTATTTTGTAACTCAAGAGTTGCATTTCTATTTAGTAGACCGGACATGACAGCTCACTCATAAGTTATCTCTTAAAGTCTTAAATTCTTATCGTCGTTTTTAACATTTTCACAATTGCAAACACATTTCAACTGCCAACACCAACACACCTCTTCTCAAACACACACTATTTACATCCACACTGTTATTACAAACACACTTAACACTCAACACAATTAACACAACCTCTTCACAATGTTATAATGATCTTATAACCAATCTTAGCTCAATCTTCACAATACCCCAAACAACCAATTCGCACAATATAATTAACATAAGCATAACAATTAAACACAACAACTTTAATTTAATTAAACTAATTAACAAGAATAACAAAATTATATTAAACAACAAAAGTTCAATTAGTATACTAACTTGCGCGTTCGAAACTTTGTACGATATCACAATTTAGCCTAAGCCCGAACCCTTAAAAAAAACAAAAGACAAAAAACCCAATTAACTATAAATACTATAAAAATTTGAAATTAAAAAAATAATTAAGTTCAAAAATTATATAAAAGAGTTCCAAAAATAAAAATAAAATAGAGAACAAATTTTTTTAAAAAAAGCTAATATTCAAAATAAATTAAAATATGAGAATTTTTAAAAATAATCGGACAATAAAAAATAAAAGAAATCTGAGAATAAAAAAAAATGAAATCAAAAAATAAAACCAAAATTTAAAAAATATGATTTTTTTTGTAAAAAAGTCCAAAAAATAAAATAAATAAAGAAATCTGAAAATAACAAAAAAAAATTAGAATTAAAAATAATAAACAAAAAACAGAAAATAAAAAGATATAAAATACGAAATTAAAAAAAAAATCAGAAATTTAAAATATAAAACAAAATACTTAAATTAAAACACAAAATAGAAATTAAAAAAAATTAAGAAAAAAATAAATCCGAAAATCAAAAAGAAATATAAATATGAAATTTTTAAAAAAAATCAGAAAATTAAACCCTAAAACAAACAAAAACATAAACTACAACTATATATGGGGTAGGGGGGGGATGAGGGGGTGGTGGGGGGAGGGGTGAGTAAAATCGGGTGTGGGTGCGGGTGTGGTGTGTGGGGGGGGGGGGGGAGGGAGGGGGGGGTGAAGATTTGAGGGCAGCAGCAGGGCCCGGGCCAAACTCAAACTGGGCTGTCGCCCAAGCCCTAAACGAAGACAAACCTGGTTCGTCTCCATTTGGAGACTGACTCGCGGGGCCATCTCTAATTGGAAATGGTCAATCCGTCTCCATTTGGAGATAGAGACGGACTGGCTCGTCTCTAGTTGTTTCGTCCCCAATTAGAGACGGACAAGATAAGCAATTTTTTTTTTTTTTTTTTTTTTTGTTAAGGGATACTAAAAATTATTATTCAAATTTTAATTTCAATAAATAATTAAAATAATTAAAAATAGTTTTTTTTAAAAATCAAGATGCACTTACAATTATATTATTTTTTTTCCTTTTATCAAACTATAAATCTTAACATTACTAAATTAATTAATTAAAGTAATTAAAATAAATACATAAACAAAATTTAAATTTAGTTAATTGATTAATTAATCTTAAGCATTAATTATTAACACAAAAATTATTATTATGTACTAATAAATAAAATTAGATATCTAAATAATTAACATGCGTTAAATGAACAAAAATCTTATGTTAATTAAATAAATAACTAATAAGGTGTTAAATAAATAATATTAATTATATTTTAATTAGTTATCTATTTAGTTAATATATTAAATATTAAATTAACATATTTAATATTTAAATTATTGAATTTCAATTGGAGACTGTTTGGAGACGTCCATGTAGTCGCCATGATAGAGACGGTTTAGAGACAACATAGATCTAAGTAGTTGCCAACTGAATACTTTTGGTGATGGATTATAAGGTCGTCTCCAAATAGTCGCCATCTGGAGATGGTGTGAAGATGACTTACTTATGTCGTCTTTAATTTGTCACAATGCTTGACAATAAAAATTTATGTTGCCAATTTGGAGACGAATTGGCGATGGATCGTCGTTAAAAATAGTTTTTCTTATTGTGATTGCGATTGTGGTAAAATAATTTGGACCACGAGTGTGGATGTTAAATAATTATATGATCATTTTATTATTATTGATCTCTTTCATAGTCTTATAATATTATGAAGAGATCCAAATCTTATTAAAGGGGTTATGGGCAGCAATTAGGGGAATAAACATTCATAATGAGATTTTTTTTTTTTTTTTTTTGTACTTTTAACTTTTTGAACCAAACATGCACTATGAGCTAACAAGTGTAGCCAAATTAAACAACCTCTTCCCCTTCAGGCTTCTCAATTTAGAAATCATACACTAGAGTGAAGTGATGAAATAAATTTTAAAAAAAAATAAACAACTTAACCTCCCCTCTTTCCCTCGTATTTTATCAAAAGTGTACAATATTTCCCTGTATTTTAAAAACGTAACTGAATATCCCCTGTATAATTTTATAAATAAGTTTATTACTCCCCTATGTTTTAAAAATGTAGTTGAATACCCCTTGTTACAATGAATAATTTTTCTAACTGAAACGAGTATTCAACTACATTTTTAAAAATATAGGGGGTATTCAGCTACGTATTTGCAAATACCCGGTATTCAACTATGTTTCTTAAACACAGGTGGTAATCAGCTTATTTATAAAATATGGTGGGGGTGGGGGTGGGGGGCGGGGGGGGGGGGGGGGGGGGGAGGGTCTTCAGCTTCATTTTTAAAACACAGGGAGTAATCAACTTATTTGTAAAACACATGGAGATATTGTGTATTTTTGACGAAACACAAAGGAGGTGTTATCTCGTTTATTCTAAAAAAAATCATTTCTGAACATAATCACTTCTTTATTTAGAATCCCTTCCCTTTTTTGGTTTCAAAATTTGTTCAAGTGGGATCTCTATTTTACTTCGAAGGTGTAAATTTGACATTTTTTTCAAAGTATGATTCTGCTATTTTAAAAAATATATATATATTTAGTGGTTTCAATTTCCTAAGTCGTTTTCAAATATGTCTAGTTTCTATTACAATTTTTTGTAACATGTTATACTTAACAGTTTCAAATACCAATATCCTATTTTTTACAGTTAACCAATCTATTGTCATTCCTATGAGAGGACAAAGAACTCTAAATATGAGGAATATCTTTTAATAACATGAACAAGGACAAGCTTGCAGAATTAAATGACATTCAACTCAAATTGCTAAAAGTTTAGCAGAAAATATACTTCTACTCCAAGGCGAAACAATAAAAGTAAAAGGATATAGAAAGGAGATCAACGACAACAAAATAAAAAAAGAATTTTAGACCAACTAAACCTATGTCTACATATAATTCATTATATATACACACACAGACACACACAGATAAACTTGCTTTCCTGTTTGAAGAAGTCAAAATTCGTTGGCTGATATTAGTGATTATGTTTGGTCTTACTATGTTGGAAAATCATCTAAAAGTCCTCAATGCTGAGGGAAATCTTTGGTTGAAACTAATAAAGATTCATGAAGTATAAAATTTATAAAAATTCAAAAATAATTATCTTCAATGTTTTACCATAAGCTAGGAGGTTCTGGATCACACAATTCACTAAATTATTACATGAAAAATATTAGCATGAAGGGTATAATTGAAAGAAAAAGGTCAAACTTAAGCCTAAGTGTCTACTCTATACAGACATAAGTGGAAATTAAAGGCGATATCACGTAATGAGCATAATGCTCGAGTCCAAATTTAGATAAGCTTTAGGATTCGCAGCTGGCTGAGATTCAACAAAATTTGGATAAGGAAATTCAATTGTCCGAGACTAAGAGTAAATTGAAAAAGGACGTTACTAGTGAGAATATAGTGCGATTGTTGTCTTTGGTAATTATATTACTATTAAAGAAGGAAATCTTGTTAAATGTATAAGATCTATCGTGGATGTTCTTACGGAAAAAGCTATGTTAGTTTGTGTGGTCGACACCTTAGGACTACGTACCTATCCATAGAAGAGGGTCTCTAAGCGTAGGATTTGCGGCTGTAATGTATGATCCAGTTCATCTTGGTTTGAGAATCATGGTCAAAGTTAGATGTGAAATCTGCAACGCTAAGACAAATTATGATCAACGAACTATATATATGTTGGTTCTTTGACTCTGGGACGCGACAATAAGTATGTAATGTTGGGCACAACTTTAAAGACACATATTGACCATGAAAAAAAAAAAAAATGAAAAAAAAAACTTTGTAGATAAATGGTTCTCTAAGAAGATGATGAACAGCTTTGCAATCTTTTGTGGTTGTGATTGAATTCATCATTCAAAATATATCAACCCCACATCATGAAGAATAAGGTAATGATTTCAGGTTTTATGGTATATTTCTAATTTGTAACGCCCTTTACATGCATCGAGTGGAGCATGAAAATGAAGTCGCCATTAAGTGGTCATCGTCAACTTTGACTAGCACGGCACAAAGTAACTATCATGACTTTGAGGTCAATTAAACATGGTTAAGAAAATTTTATGGTGTACACCACATCATTTGATGGGCAATTATATAATTGTGATAGGTGTATACACCCGAATATTGTCAAGAGAAATAACGAGATAATGCAGATTTGATTTCCTTTCTTAACATTATAATATATATATCACATTATTTACTTTATGGACGACCGTAAGAGGTGTATATATAAATTCAAATATTGCAAAGAGAAACAACAAAAAAGTACGAATTTAGATACTTATTTTTTTTTTCATTGTGAGGGAGATCAACAACCATATTTTTTTTTCTTGTCATTTCATTGATGAAGTGATTCATTCAATCTTAACTGATCTCATTTCATTATAATTATATTATCATTTCACCATCATCAATCGATATTCAAATACTACTCGGGCAGTAGTTAGTCACCTCTATTTATATATTCATTTATTTTACTTTGTTCTCGACACCTCCTTCTTCTAACACGTAATTCAATTTACTCTTGGAAGCTAAAAGTAGACTGCATTCTGATTCTCTATTGTGGATGACACATTATCCATTATCAAGAAACTGAACAAGATTCTATGAGGTAATTAAAACTCCAAATACGTACAAGTCGTCAATCTTGTTAAGCAAGAGATGTGAATGGTAAAACTAGGGTTTGGTTTTGCTTTTATTATGTGGGGCTTTAATGTCTCAATATTCCCATATTGTAATTTCTACTCTGATGCTTTTTTGAATATTTGTTAGGAAACATGCAAACAACATCATTTGACTTCGAAAGATTGCACATTGTTCAACTAATGAACCCAAAAAAACAAAAAAAAATTACCATGTTAACGTAAAAGGGATACTTTTCTTGCAAGAAGAGGAAAACTAAATCAAAGATTTACCTTTTTAACATTGAAAAATATAATGTTGCAATGATTGGGCATCTCTTTGAATATGTTCTTATAATTTTTCGAAATTAAAAGGTAGCAGTCAATACGAAAACACAAAGCACAAAGCAGTGAGAATGGTCCATCTCTTTAGACACGAGGATCCACAAATCACTAGCAAATTAAAACCCCACCTCATCACAATTTTCAGACGCTTTTTTTATTTCAGCTTATATGTTTTACAATAAATGATTTCATCTCTAATGGACAATCACGAGGTTTAAATGACAAGCTAGAGTTTAAGGTGATTTATTAGATTCTACTAACCTTTGCTTAAGCTGATTATTTAACCTAGACTGTTTCTATCTCTATGACTGAGTTTTCAGTCAATCGTCATTGTTAAGTAATTAATCAAAAGGTTTATTTCTCCCTACTCTCCAATCAGGATTTCAATTTCCTCCTAACATTATAAAGAAATTAATAGTAATAAAGTGATGATACAATTATAATAAAATAATTTAAATATTAAATATGAAGATTAAACAACTACATGCATTAATCTCTTATAATGTTATGAACATACCTTCCATAACGTATATACCTATTTTCACGAACGAAGTTCAACCTAAGTTTCAAACTTTTCCACAAGGTTTTCGTTACACCCATATCCCTCCACCGCATCCTTCTATGCCAAACAAAACCTTAAGGGTTTGTTTGGATTGGGGGATTTGGGGAAAATGATCATTTGATTTGGGGTGATTTTTAATTTTTAGACTTGTTTGGATCGGAGGGTTTTGGGGGTGAGGTGATTGGGAGTGATTTGTAAAAATCATTTAATGGTATATTTTGCAATCACCCCAAATTGGGGTGATTTGGAGTGATTTCAATTTATTTATTACACAATGTTTATATTGCTCTTCTATTTATTACACTTATGCCCCTAGGAATGGATAAACATGTCAATTTCTTTATAAATTTATCATTTCCTTTCATTTCCTTTTCAATCCAAACAAATAATACATATAAACATTTGTGAATATTTCCTTTATAATTTTACTCAATCCAAACAAGATGTAATCATCCCCTTCCTTTTCTTTTATTATTGAATCATTTCATTTCCTTTATTAGTTTTTCCTCCCGAATCCAAACAAGCCCTAAGGACATTGGAGGATGATTTGTCACTGTGGACAAAAGAAAAAAAAAACACTTAGATCATTACTCTCATCCTCCCTCTCCCTCTCCCTCTCCCTCTCCCTCATCTCCCCAACTCTTTGATATACACACAAAGCACATGCAAAGATGCATAGGCACACACACTTGGGCTTTGTTTGTTTGTTGTAAAATAACTTGCTAGTAGAAAATATTTACAGAGAAAATTATTTTTCTGAAAAATGTAATATTTTCTAGTATTTGGTTATCACACTGAAAAATATTTTCTGGTGTTAGATATAATAGTGAAAAAATTGATTAAAATTAATAATTTATTAATTTTTTTTAAAATCATTAATAATTATTAATTAATTAATAAATTTTTTTATTAGTGCATGATAAATAAATAATTTCATATAAATTAATAATGATTATTTGATTAATTATTATTGATTTATAAAATAATTAATTTTAAACTAAATTAGTTGAATAAGTAATTATAGTTAATAAATGAATAAAAATATTTAATTAATTAAATAATTAAATGATTAGTATTTATAAATATTAAATTTTTTTAATTTAATTAATTTATTAATTAATAATAAATATAATTAATTTTATTAAGTTTAATTTAATGACAAATTAATTAATTTTTATTATTAAATTATTTTTAATTATTTAATTATTTAATTTTATCATTTCATTAAATATTTTTTTATTATTAAATTAATTCATTTTAATTTAATAATAATTAGTTAAAAATGTGATGGGAGTGAGGTGGGGGTTAGGGTGGGGGTGAGTGAAAGTGGGGTGTAGTGAGTGAAAAATATTTTCTTCTCCAAAAGGACATGAAAACATTTTGCACTCTTTTAACTAAATATTTTTTTTGACCGAAAAATTATTTTTTAATTGACCAATTTTTCAGTATTACTAGACACCGAAAAATTAAGAAAATATTTTTCAGAAAAACATTTTACAGGAAACAAACGGAGCTTTAGATGCACATTCACTCACAGACACACATACAAATGAACACACACACTCATGGATTTCTTTGGTTCAACGACGATATATATTATTTTTTTGGGTAAAGATATATTTTTTTCTAGGTGAAGATATAAATATATTTTTTAGGTAAAGATATAATGTTTTTCTTGTGTGTGTGTATATATATATGTATGTATATATATATATATATATATATATATATAAATTTGTTGGGATAAATCTGGGAACATGACCGCTGCAAACCTAAAAAGATCAATTTTCTAAACCCGCAAGGCTCTAAAACCATAAAATAATAATAAAGTAAACTGAAATAAAAGCTTATATATCTTATCAAAATATCAAAATCCTATTTTAGTTTTATCTTTGTTTTGTTGTAAGATATATCTTATCAAAATATCAAGATCCTATTCGAACTAAAATTTTATTATTATTATTTCTTTTTTTCAAACTCTAAAAAATCAGGTCGTTACAGTCTTCCCCTCTTAACAAAAGTTTTGTCCTCGAAACTTACCTCAAAATCATTCTTAAAGATTGAAACTATTAACTCAACACTTATAACAAAAGACACTAATCATAAATGATAAAGACATCAAAGCACACAAAGTCACAACTAAAACTTAGCTATCCAAAATTCACTTAGGCCACAAGTGATCATAACCTATTGTTCTGATTGCATTATAAAAATCTCCCACTCAAAATCAGGGAGCCTCTACCTTTCTATTTACTCGTTCTTATCTACATGAGTCAAATAAAGCAGTGAGCAAAACAATGTCCAAAAAGTATAAATGACCTCAAAGAAAGCTGAGGCTCAAATATCAATCAAATTCGGAGGCCAATAATCGATACGAAATTTAATAACTAATGCAATGACATAATATCGAAACTAACAAAACTATAACAAGTTATGGCTGCTTAGCAGTACGCTTCACAATACGAAATTCACAAAGCACAATCAATAACAGATGACGGTTAATTAACTCTCAACCGTTTAGGATTCGATACACAACCTGTATAGTCTATAGGCTCAAAACATATCATGCACTTAATCTTATCTAGAGAATCAAGAAACATGATTCGACAATAATCAATAATTAGTGCCAAAGAAGACGAAATGAAACAAAATTTATTGATCAACAAAGGGGTACAAAATAACGGTAAATCCTACTTACCTAAAAAATCATGAAATCAAAACCAATAATTAAAGCCTTCTAAACCTTCAAAACTCAATAAAATCTTCTCCTAACAAAACTAAGTTTCTAAGGTCTTATCCCTTGTTTATATAGAGATTTAATCATAATCTGATAGACACTCAGAATTTAAAACTAATTAAAATTATATCATTATTTTCTAGATTATCTCTTATCTCAAATCATGAAATCTCACAAAATCAAAACTCATATGTTACGTCCCGAGCCCAGAACTCCAGACCTGCAAGCGAGACTAGTGTTGTAAGTATAAGACATAACTACTTGAGCCTTTTTTCTATTGATACAGAAATGGTTAACTTAGATTATCTTTTATACCCATAAACACACCCAGGACCAACTAGGTGTTGCAGGATTTTAGAGATGATTCATACAGGTTCAAGAGGTGGTTCCCACCAACCTTCTAGGTATAGCACTTAGCCCCCTATAGCACTTAGCTCCTGCACCGGCTAGTAACTTGCTCTAAATATCATTATGTCATGTCCCGAGCCCAGAACCTTGGACCTGTAGGCGAAACTGGTATTATAGGCATAAGACATAACTGCTTGGGCCTCTTTTCTACTGGTTCAAAAATGATTAACCCAAGTTATCTCTTATACCCACAAACACCCATTTATAAACCACATAATTACATTATACTGTATCAATGTGGGATATTACATATATCTTATCAAAATATCAAAATTCTATTCGAACTAAAATTTTATTATTATTATTTCTTCTTTTTTTTTTCAAACTCTAAAAAATCTGGTCGTTACACTAGGTATATATATTTTTTGTTGATATGTTTTTGGGTAAAGATATTTTTTCTTTTGTTGTCAAAGATTATATTTTGTCTTTAACAGAAGAAGACCAAAATGTCCATTTGACGTTAAGAATTTGTTTGACAAAAGTAGATGCAATAGGGAGATCTGAGTCAAACAAAAAATTTGAATTTGAGAATTAGGCTGAATCTCATGGAGAAAATGAGATTTTCCCTTACATAAAGCAATGAAAGGTAAAGGTACACTTGCACATATCCATTATTTCTAAGCTAACTATATTTTCAGCAATTTTCTACCATGTAAGAGTTTCCTTGTTGACTAATGGCGTTTTAGTCATTCTTTCACTCTTCTTTTATATAGAGAAAATTCATATATTGAATGTCAAATATTTTATATATATGAAAAAAAAATTATTATATGAGGAGAGATAAATAGATGATATATATATAGTAATACTTTTTTTTTTTTTTTTGACATGATGCCATCTTCTCATCTTTGAATGCACTATAATCTAAGTGAAATTTGCATGGAATTCTACAATGGCATGATACATAAAGGCTAAACAATTGGATGTGTTCTTTTGGCTATGAGATTCTATATATAATCTAAAATATCACTAAAGTTGTTCTTTGAACCAACAAAATAGTAACATATCACTTTAAAGTGACTTTTGCTGTTAGTTAAGATCGTCCATCTAGAAGAGAATATGGACTGGTTGGATAATTAATGCAGAAATGCTCCTATTTGCATGTTATACGGGATCTAACTTTTGTAAGAAACTAAGTTGATTATAGATTTTCTTGATAACCGATGCATAAAGATCAAAAGATATATAGCATGTTCTTGTGATTTAACAAAAGATTTCACTAGAGAGCTTTATTTACTTTTTTCCCGATCTTCTAAAAGACTGGCCAAATCATCCTAAACTAGACTTGACTCATTTGATAACTTCAAAATATTTTTATCAAGATTGAATCAAATAAGTGTAATTTGAGGGACGGATTTAGAAACTTTTGTTAATAAGGATTGAATAGTTTTGAAAATAAAAATTAGTAGAGGTATGAAGGTTAAATAAAATCAAAATAATTTTGAAGACTAAAAATTTAGAAAATTTTTAAAATATTTTGAGGGAAAATCCCACTTTCTACCACAAGATTGATTTAGCCTAATTCCAAACTTTCCCACCAAGTTTTAGCTTTACTCATATTCTCCTATGAATTTACGTTTGTCAAATAAATCTTTTAGGCTAAATGTGCATTTTGGTCTTTCCCCAATTTAAAGACAAAAAATAATCTTTGACAACCAAGGAAAATATATTTTCATCAAAAAAATGTATTTATATCTTCACCCAACAAAAAAAAAAAAAACCTTTAACTAGCCAAAAAAAACCTCTTTGTGTGTGCGTATGAATGTGCATCTCTATATGTGAGTGCGTGAATGTTTGTGCATCTTAGCATGTGTGTTGTGTATATTTGTGTTTATTAGAGAGTGGCAGAGGGGGCTAAGGGTAGTGACGGAGTGTTTTTCTATCGTTTTGTCTATAGAACGAGAAGACATAGTTACGGCTTAGTCTTGAGGCTTTCTTTGATAGAGGGGATGTTATGGCCGGAGAATATGAATAAAGTTGAAACCTCATAAAGGAGTTTGAGACTTAGACTGAACCTCGTGAAGGAAAATAAAAATTTTCTAATATTTTAATGGGTAAGTGGACGTAAGTACTTACAATCCAAAGAGTAGATCTGTCTTATATCGACGTGCAATAGTATGATCTCTTCTGGTTTCCCAAGAGCTTTTATCTGATTTACTAGGGTTGTGTACCTTCTTTACAACTACTATCCTTTCATTCTTGGATACGTGCCTCTCGCGAGGTAGAGTTCATAGTAAAAGAATTAGTACCAAACTTGATCAATAAGCAAAAACCACCATTTCTAAATTAGCATATTGATGAAATATTATTTTTTATTTCATTTTTTTTTTGTTTGACAGGAGATCTAGGCAATAATCACGAATTAGTAATTATTCAAGGAGAAGATTATCTTCTTTTGTCTTTCTCGAACCATCAATGCTACTGTAACATGTTCTATGTAGTGTTTCTCGAACAATTATTCAAAATTAAAATTAATTAATTAATTTACACACTTATCCGTTTCTCGATGAACTATGAAATATAATCTGAACTCATCACAATTTAGACCAATTGATTACTTTTTCATTTCTCAAAAAGTTGTTAGTGGGTTGTTGTTGGAATTCCAAAGGAATAGAAACGAGTGAGAGAGAGAAATGAAAAAAGGAGCCAATAATGCTATATAGGATAGCAGACAGAGGGTTGCTTTTTGGGTACTTGAGGAATAAAACGCTGTCTCTCTACGAGGATTGGCGTGACAATCTGTCCTTCTCTCTTCTCCCCTTTTTTGGCTGTTGAAAATAAACCTTACAACATATATGATCTATATAAATCTACACATTTTATATGCAAAACAACAAAATGATATACATGAAAAAGGCAAAAAAAAAAGAAAAAAAAAAATATCACTTTGCTTTTTTTACCTCTCATCACATATACTCTCTCAGGCTCCTTTCTACCTTTTTCGCTTTAGTACTTTATTTGAATTTCTGCTGGCCTTGTCTGTCATTCAAATAGTGATGTGGAAAATAAAGCACCTGCTCTCTCTGATCTCCATTACAAGAAAAAGTATACTTGAGTACTATTGAAAATGATGAGTAAATAAAACAAAATAATTTTAAGTTATATTAGAGTCATGTATTTTAGTTTTAAAACGTAAAATGAAAAAGTATCTTAATTATACATGAGTATGCATATTAAAAATAATAAATAAATAAATTAAATATGTCTATAACAATTTAATCTTTTAATTGACACGAACATTTAAAACTTGAAAACATTTCTTTAAATTAACCCAAATTTCAGTATAAACACATGTCTCATGTGGAGATTGAAATCTTCTTTTGCAGCTTTGCATATATCATCATCAAAATTATCTACTAAACGCATTACGACAATAAGATTTACGATTAGGTAGGAGTGTGATTCTGTTCACAGGTTCCAAGGAATGATTAATAAAAAGCAACCCTTTTGTGCTAATCTTAATTACAATCTTTAAACAGCACTATATATAGCGACACACAAACTTTTGAATTAGGTCTATAGCCGTATAAGACTAGGTATATATATTAAAGTTAGGAACAGTCAAAAATGTGTTGAACTGAAAAATCTTTACAAAGTGGAAAAAGAGAAGAAACAAAAAAGAAAAAAGAAACAAAAGAAAGAGGGGTTTAACAAATACAACTCAAAGAAAAGGAAAGATTGTTAAATAAGAGTTAAATAGTAGATTACAGTTTTTCTTTTTCTTTTTTTTAATTTTATTCAAAAAACGGTCTAAACCGATTTCAAATTACTTACATATTTAAAAATTGATCTCAAAATCTCTTGCAAATTATACCACTAAACAAATAGTATATTACACCTTTTGTTATGGGGGCTTAAGAAAAGCTAAAAGAGCCTCCACAAGTAGTACAAAGAAGGTGATATCATCTGCCGACTTGTCTAAACTCTATATAACTAGTTGTTAGCTCTCCTATTCAAAGAACACTACTTTGCTATTATCATTTCAAAACTTGCCATCTTTGGGCAGCAACTTCTCTTCTAAAGAAACTTAGCAAAAAAAAAAAAACTTCTCTTCTAAAGAATATATAGCAAACACCAAAACCAAAACTAAAAACACACTTCTTGATAAAAAAAAAATAATAATAATAAAAAAAAGCATCAAAAGCTCAAAGAAGAAGGAGAATACAGCAAGTGAAGAAGCTAGACAACAAAGAAGAGGGTGAGGGTAATTAAGGAAAGGTGAAGGAGGATAAGGGTGTTGAAGCAAGAAGCAAAGAAGTGTTTGTGTTCGAGAAGATCAGTGTTAACACACTAAAGGGGGGGGTGTTGGGGGTGGGTTTTGGCTAAGTGATGCGTGCAGGAGCTTGTGCATTGCAACAGACCCTCACATCAGAGGCTGCTTCAGTGTTGAAGCACTCTCTCAGCTTAGCAAGGAGGAGGGGACACGCACAGGTCACCCCTCTCCATGTGGCTGCAATCTTACTCACCGCAAGAGTAAGTCTACTCAAAAGGGCTTGTCTCAAATCTCAACCTCATCATCATCATCATCATCATCAAGCTTCACACACAGTTCAATGTCGAGCTTTAGAGCTTTGTTTCAACGTAGCTCTCAATAGGCTACCAACCATTCCAGGTCCACTTCTGCATGGCCAACCTTCTTTATCTAATGCATTAATTGCAGCACTCAAGAGAGCACAAGCGCATCAAAGAAGGGGTTGCATAGAGCATCAACAACAACAGCCACTTTTAGCTGTTAAGGTTGAATTGGAACAGCTCATTTTGTCTATCTTAGATGACCCTAGTGTTAGTAGGGTTATGAGAGAGGCTGGTTTCTCCAGCACTGCAGTGAAAAACAGCCTTGAAGACTCTTCGGTTGTTTCTTCTGTTTTTCAGTGCTATAATAATAGCTCTGGTGGTATTTACTCCACACCGAGCTCACCACCAAATGATCAAGCACATCGAGAGCTCATAAACCCTAGCAGCTTTTGGCATTCGCATCTTTCTTCTTACTCTTCTGAGCAAAACCCTCTTCTCTTTTCGCCTCAGAAGAGAGTTTCAATCAACCCCATCACAGATATAGCTTCTGTGAAGGAAGATATCGAGTTGGTAGTTGAAGTTTTGCTAAGCAAGAAGAGAAAGAACACTGTCATAGTTGGTGATTCTTTGTCCATAACCGAAGGTCTTGTTGCAGAACTCATGGGTAAAGTTGAGAGAGGTGATATTCCTGATGAATTGAAATCTGTTCATTTCATCAAGTTTCAGTTCACAGCAGCACCACTTAGGTTCATGAAGAAAGAAGAAGTTGAGCTGAACATTTCAGACCTGAAAAGAAAGGTGGAATCACTTGCATCAGCTGGAGGGGGTGTCATTATCTACACAGGTGATTTGAAATGGACAGTTGACTCTAGTGAGAGAGATGATGGAGATTCATGTTACTCCATTAATGAAGCTCCTGGTTATAGCCCAGTTGACCACTTGGTTGCAGAAATAGGAAGGTTGATATCATTCTACAGCACTACAAACACAAGGGTTTGGTTAATGGCTACTGCAAATTACCAGACTTACATTAAGTGTCAAATGAAACAACCTCCTCTTGACATTAAATGGGCTCTTCAACCTGTTTCTGTTCCATCAGGTGGATTAGGGTTGAGTCTTAATGCTACAAGGTGAGCAATATTTTTTCTTCAACCTCTTCTTCTATCACTATGTTTATTTATTTATTTATTTATTACTTTCAACTCCCATAATTTTGATATATTAATTGTTGTTTAAAGAGAATGAATTTACTTATAACAATATATTATTATGATCGAGATTTAACGGTTATGAACTGTTAATAAAGTTATGATACAATGACGTAAAGAAGTTATGATTGTTTGATATGTTCATAATAACATTACGACGTTGTAAACTATTAATAAAGTTATAGTAAACAATTTATAATTATTGGATCCTGCTTCATAACATGACGAGGAGATACTCACATTATTTAATTCTCATCAATGTGTACTTTGTAGTAAAACCATATATGGTGAGTGATCATAAAAGCTGTTTTTTTTTTTTTTTGGTACTTTCTGTTGTTAAGCCTTGTGTCTGAACAAGTGCAGGACTTTGGCACAGCTTAAAAAGTAAGGTTAAACAAGACAGATGTTTCCTGTCATGCTTGTTTTCTGCATCCTTTGTCTGGATGTGTTTGAAAGACAATAATGAAAAAAGATGGATACAATGTCCAATTTGTGATCTTGGGTTTGCTTTTTGTTCCAAGCATGTTGAAATTCTTTCGTTTTATAGCTTTATTTATTGATTTTTTAATATAAGGGAGAGCTTAGGATGTTAACTTTCAAAATCGATTTCGAGATTTCTCATAATTACTTTCTTTTTGACTTGTGAGAAACCGACATTCACTACAAGAGTTGTCAAATTTTGAATTCTTGACGCGTTTTCAAGTTGAAAAAATTGAAATAATTGAAGTGAGTCTTCCATTTACCTTTTTTGTTGGTTCCGGCAATGAAAGATATTCTCATCACTTTTTGCCGAGAATTTTGGTCTTTTTGTCATGTAGGCTTGTTGACGTTTTGGTAATAGCTATGATATATTCAACTAATTGAGATTCATTTTGTCCGCTAAAAGTGTTGGTTCGCAAATTAAAAGTTTTGAGTTCAAGCTCTTTTTAATTGACTTGATATTTGTATTAAAATGTAAAATCCATTATCGTTCCTAATTAGGATAAGTTTGTCGTCATTGAAAAAATAAAGACTCATTTCTTCACACGAGAAATCAAAGATCAACATTGACCTCTAAGGATCGGACTAGGAATATCAGATTCCTCTTTTGTTTGTTTGATTTATCCAAATACTATAGATGAGATATATGTAAAGTAATAGTATATACTGTGACTTTCTTTTGTTTTTTACCCGGTTCACCACGTGGGTGGTGGTGTCCAGGGTTAAAGGAACCCTTGCAGGCTCCAAGAAGATGTATTAACCAAATATATAGTAATATAGCGTCTGATAATCAACCATATGTGACATTTCTGTCCATTTCAATAATTGATTGTATTTTCTTTGCTGCAGTGTGCATGATTCAAGGCTAACATTCTCAAGAACTCCATCACAACTGCTGTTGCTGGGTAAAAAGCCATTCTCCAGCAAAGAGGAACAACAAGATGTGCTCACTTGTTGTGCAGAATGCACCTCCAATTATGAAAAAGAAGCTAGCATGAAGCCAAGCCAGCAGAAATCTGCATTGTATCCAAACACTTGCAATGCCAAGGATGAGGGTTCATCCCAATTGCCTTCCTGGCTCAAACGACACGGTTCTGATGCATCCGAGAAGGTATATTTACATATGTTGTTCGTACGTTTTTGTTTTGTTACTAATCCTGTCTCGAGATAGATTGTTAAGAGTCAAATTCAGTTTTGCAACGTATAATCTAAATGTGTACTTAGTCGGCACCGTTTTAAATTCCAGGATGATTTGGTTGAGTTGAGGAGAAAATGGAACAGATTATGCCAGAGCCTTCACCAAGGGAGGCATAATCAGAACTATATAAGTTCTGCTTTCAGCAATCAATGCTCACTTGGGAAGAATTACTCGTATAATTCTTCATATCCATGGTGGTCTAATCAAAACATCATCTTCAATGACTCGAAATCAATCTCATTTGGCGATCCAAGTTTAAAGCCTAATCAAAATGTCGGTTCTGTGCCTAAGTTCAGAAGGCAGCAGTCATGCCATATAGAATTCAGCTTCAGCAATGGAGGTTCCAAACATCAAGCCGCGGAACCAAATTTGGATTCGCTGAAGAGCAGGGATGATAAGGAAGTAAAGATCACCCTTGCTCTTGGGAATTCTGAGTTTTCTGATGGACTCAATATGGAAGAACCGAATATCAACAAGACAACGCGAAATGCAGACATATGCAATCTGTTACAAGAAAATGTGCCCTGGCAATCAGAGCACATTCCTTCCATTTTGGAAGCATTGGGGGATTCAAATCCATTCAAGAAAGATACTTGGTTGCTGATTGAGGGAGATGACATTATAGGACAAAGAAGATTGGCTCGTGGACTAGCCGAAGCAATGTTTGGTTCAGCTGACTTGCTCTTAAGCATGAGCATGCGAAAGAGAGAAACAATGCTGAGCAATTGCACTGAAATGCTCGATAAGGCTTTAAAAGATCATGACAAACTAGTTGTTCTACTCGAAGACATTGATCTTGCAGATGTCGCGTTTCTGAGATATCTTGATGATGCCGTTGCGAATGGTTTTGGGAGGTCAAGCAACAAAGACAGGGATGCCTGCCAAGCTATATTCATTCTGACAAAGACTAACGCGGGAAGATATGACTCGGGCGCCGGAACATACAAGAATTCTGTAATGCAGATGAAGCTGGTGGTTAGTACTATGACTACTAAGGATTCAGTAACAGTTAATGTTGATCACAAGCGCAAGGCCGAGTGGGATTTGCCAAACAGGAGTAAGAGTCCAAGAAACGATGAGATGATGAAAAATGTGTCTTCATTTGTTGCTGAGAAGGGGAATAAGAAAGAATTCACTAGGCAATTAAGCTCAAACACCCTGGATCTCAACATCAGAGCCGATGAGGATGAAGAAAACGATATTAAACCCGGAGAGCTCAACCCCCTTCAAAGCAACAACTTCACTACCGAAAATCAACAGAATGCACTTGGATTCTTTGACATGATCAAAAACACCTTCGTTTTCAACCGAAATTCGGCTCAAGATAGCCAGATGAGGGACATGTTCTTGTCAACGATCAAAGCGTCATTCCAGGAGGTATATGGTAGCAAAAACATGACTTGTTTCACAGTGGATCAAATGGTGCTGGAGGGTCTTTTACTTTGTTCAGGTTCATTTCTCAACAACTTGTTTGAGAAGTGGCTAAAAGACATTTTTCAAACGAGCTTGAAAGCTGTTGTTGACATTGGCAGGAAGGAGAATAATATTTGCATTAGGCTCTGTTTAGCAGGCAAAGGAGAGGGGGGTTGTGTAGAGGATAGCTTCATGTGTTCATGTCTTCCCAGGGGTATACAAGTTTCTTTCTTGGATTAAGTGGCCTTTTATGTAATATATGTCTAACAACTGCACAACATTTCCATGTCTTTTGTAACTAATGTTTTTCTAATATAATGTCTGGGTGGTTTACTGGTTTTTCTTCTTTCATCTCATCGTCCTTTTGTCATGGTTTTTATTCACGGTATGGATATTTATGCTCTTACATTAGAAATTAAACCGTATCTCACTAAGATTTAGTAGATATCGGTATGCTTGTAGAATAGAGGAAGAAGGGAGATGAAATGGACTTGTTTTTGTTCCTTTGTAAGTCAAAATGGATAAGATATTTTGTGCCTTTTGGCTTTAGCCAAAACTGATAACAGTTATTTAATCTTTTGGTTGGGGAGAGTGGGATATGCAAGAAAAGCCACATTGTAGAACAACAATTTGATATGTTGAAAACTTGGCCTTGGTAGACTTTTACAATAAAAATAACCTATATGTATAGAAAGAAAGCAGTTAGATTAGCTCTTAAAGGTTGGGCGGAATGGTAAGAAAATAATTCGTTGTGATTAAAGTTTTGAGTTTGAAAACCTCTATCCCTTTATCACCCTTGATTAATTTGAACAAGCACCACAAAGTATGTAACTTTAAAGCATATAATTCTAACTAAATCAGTTTCTCATCATTAAAAATAAACTAATTAAATATAAGATGGCCAAGTCAGGTCGCAATATATAAATCACGAATCAAAAGTTTAGACCAATCGCAATTAAATAGAATACAACCTACATGAAAGATATGGGCATATAAGAAGGAAGTGGAATTCAAACTCAGCACAAAGGTTTCCTAATGACCTTTCCCTAAAATATATTATCCCACAAAATTATTGTACAAGAAAGAAACTAGCCTCAAATATTGTTTATACCAACAAATCTCTTCTTTTTGACTGCAATAATCAATCACCAATTTTGTGCAAGTCATAATGAACAAGAAAAGAGATGGTAAGTACACGTTTCGTTTGTGCAAGCACAAAAACACAAAAGTAAACCCCTCATCACCGCTACATGACAATGCCACTTTTTAGTTCAAAATTTTCTTTTCTAAGACCATGGCATCATTACTTTGACTCATTAAGAGCTCATTAAGAAAAAAAGATCTGATATCATGACATCAAGCGGCGTATGTGGATTGTGGGGTATGCATTCTTATCGTAGAGAGCTACAATGATTTCACTTTTGTGAAAATAATGATCGACTCAGACTTGGGTGATGAAAAGGGTTCTCAATTAATAAGAAAAAGCCTTACTCTATTATAGGGGAATGATTGTTGAGACATTATTGATTTTGTGTATCTCGAAATATAAGTCTATCTATATGGAGAATTTGTTGGTCCAAGCTAAAGAACACCACTCAAGTTTATTTTTTATCAAGAAATTATTATAAAAGAATCACTTTAGTGTCATGTGGTTTGTTTGACATAGTTTGCATTCTCTTGCCCTTTGCAATCATGCCAAAAAGGGTGGAAGATTAATTAGAGTTTTGGGTTATTTTTCAGTTAATTTCATCATTACACTTTTATTTTTCTCTCTTTTCTTATTTCCTCTAAGAGATGAATCAAACTTACGTTAAACGAATAGTCTGACTCACACGCAAAAGTGAGATTTATAATTAAACTCTCCTTTTTTATTCTCTCCAAGAAATAGATCAGACTTATATTTGACCGAATAATCCAACTCACACATAAAAGTGAATCTCACACGCCATCTAATGAAATGGATTTAACAATAACTTTTGTTGCAAACTTTTATTTTTACTTGATTCAAAATGTGTGATGTATATCCTACTTCGAATTCAGTTGGTTAGAGCAAAAGACTGAACATCCTAACATGGAAGCACCAATAAAAAATGTTCAGAGTGCAGATATAACCTTCTCTATAAAAGACAACTTGCTGGATAGGAAGAAGTATACATAAACAGCCTCTTTATCTGACCAGTGACATCTGTGACAAAAAGAAGCCTACCACTAGTAAAGATCAACCCTTGAGCCTCCATCAACGTGATGTCACTGCAGGCCCTAGCCTATCTTGGAATTCATTCCTATGAGCCAACTAAATCAGACCAAGGTAACTATTTCAGGATACAATGCTGACCCGCAAAGAGCCATCAATTTCATGACAACTCCGCCTATCACTTGTTGTGAAAGACCAAAATGACTCGTTCTATCATAAGTACCACTATGTTCTTGAGTAAATTTCGACAATGGGTTTGAGTCGGCCATTCGAAAACTTCCATCTCTCGATCTCAATTTGAAAACATTTTCACGAAGTCCAACAAACTTTTGATGCAATAAGTTGGAAGACTAGTTAAAAGGAACGAGGACTCGCTTCAATGATAGCTTTCGAAATAGAAAAAAAAAAAAAAAAAAAAAAAACTGGTCTTCAGCAGCCAATCATGCTTTTACTAGAGTTGGCTATTCTCCATAGATGTAATTTCTAATCATAGTTTCACAAATAGCCAACAAAACCAATTTAGTGTATAGAAGAATAATGGAAAGAATAGAGAAACTATACAAGCCTAGTATGCTTACTCCACATTCAAGTTAGTACATCAGCTATGCAACCATGTCTCCAGATGTATAGTAACCCCCAACTTGTAGCGCTCAGTATTTCCTGGGTTGAAATAGAGCAAGCCCGAAAGATTCATTACACACCCATGCAGCTCATTAAGCTGTGTTTTGCTTCTAGCCGGGCGATCAAGCTTCGCTAAGCACGCACTCATTAATCGGCTGAGACAGAAACTCAAGTATGGGATAAACAGATGCACTCATCTGATTGATCTATGACATTGCCTCCCAAACGCATCTATTGCACTGAGGGATCAAGCTTTCGTGAATTTTCTATCATAACTTTAAACAATAGCTAGCACTACCTACACTCCAGGCGTTCCATCCGATCTTTGACACGCGACTCAGCCTCAACTTATAATGTCTGCCTTCACCAACAGGAGCACAGCCAACCGCCTGAATTATGCATGCTAGCGGTTTCAATGTGCCTCAACCTACTATTGCCGAGCAGATCCTACAATTTCCCTCGGAAGGTAAACCCAAACTGGTTTTGAACTTGGGGGTCCTGAGACCTAGTCCCCTTTTCAGCCAACTGCAAGACGTCATGCTACCATTGCTAGCATGAATTCTACTCGCATCCAGAATAGTTCCAAAACCCAACTACATTTCCACCTCACTATTCCAAACTAATCATCTACCCTGATCGGGCCTTGTCATAGCAGGTGGGCCCTCATCTACCATCTGGATCTCCTCCCTAGCTACAGCTTCTCCACAGATCAGGCCTCCTGGTAGCAGGTCATCCTCATTTACCATCTAGATCTCCTCCCTTGCTACTTTCACTTGATACTTTACCTGCACGTTGCAAGTTGTCAATAAGCCAGTCGTCCTTCCGCTTTCAAGTCTGACCTCTAAGGCTCTAACCTTAGTACTCATGTTACTTTGATTCCAGTAACTTCAACTCTTATAATCACTCAAATATGACAAAGCCGTTGTAAACACAAAAGTCAGAAAAATTTCACATATGACGATCTAGAATTGGTAGCAAGGCCTCAATTAAACCAAAGCAAATAAGATTCAATAAATGAATTTAGGCAAAAAAGAGAGGAATATACAAATGGTCTACGAATGGTCATGTAATTGACTCCAGACATGTAAATAAAGCATGCCAGTATACTAATGAGATAGAATGACAGCATAAGGAGAAGCAGAGAAGGCAATAATTTGTTCATTATCCACTATCAAATTTACAAGGTCGCAACCTACACTAACCTTTTGCTCAAGGATACAGGATGTTACAAAGAATACATATCAAGTAGGAACAGACAAGCTGGTTAAGCCATAAAGAATGGGTGGTCACAAAGGGTTGGCAAATTTACAAAACCGGAGCAACTAAGGGCAACCTAATATACAAAGAATAACATCAATGAGGAGCTTGGACCTACACGTGAACCTAGGGTTTCCTCATAATCATATACAAGGGGGTGGCCAGATAAAACATTTCCACCCCATGTCTACAAAATATTTTTGGGGAGAGAAAATAATATAAAAGCTGAAATTTTAAAAGAGCTTACACAATATTATGAGGTGTTCTTGAAGGCAGTCTCTGGGGGTTGCGTGGGACGTGGAGAATCTACAGTTGTTTCAAGGTCAAGCAAAGGATGTACTCGTCTTTCCACCTCACTGCTCTGGAGATTGATTTCTTCAAGAATCATAGACAAAGCAGCCTTGCAAAATTCCTCATCTCGAAATGCCAATGTCCACCTCCCATCAACCAAAGCTTTTGTCTTAGCTTTTCCATTTACAGCATACTTAGCTGTGTCCGTGAAAGGGAAAGAGGATGGACGGATGCGAAGGTGCAACCATCTTGAATGCTTCTCGTCTATTCTGGGCTAAATGGTGGCAAAGGAAACAAAGAAAAGAAAAAGATCATTGATGAATAAAGCAAAGGACGCACTAGTTGCTAGGTGCACAACACACACTTGAAAATATAAGAATACCACACAGATATTATCTTTCCTTCTATATTGGTAAATGCATTAGGTGGGACAATATAAGACTTCAGGCCTAAGACTTTGGTTTGGGGCGTGGGGGTCTCAAGGATGTAAACTACTCTCTCCATTCCCAATTGAATGACTCTATTTTGAAACATTCCCAAATAATTCTTACTACCCCCGAAAAGAGGGGTTTCTCTTAATTTGAAAGTTATCACTTTCAACAGCTACCCAATATTCAGGAAATCCTTTCCTCGGCAAATTGCCCGAGGCCTATGTTTTTTTGAATCCAATCGTAGATGTTATGCCAGTCATACCTGTGCTTTTTTTTTTTCCTCTTAGCCTTTGTTTGGCAAGCAGCTATAATTTTTCAATAAGATCTATATCCACTTCCTAAATTCCTAAATTGGAATGCTCCACCGTTTTAAGTGTTGTTCATTATATTTACTTCATAATAAATTTAAACACTGTGCCAACTCAAGCTAAAACATTCATTTGCAGCAGAGTAACAAAAACAACCACAATGTTTCAATTTTTTATTTTTTTTTTGAGAAGTGAAAAAAATTATTAATTATGCACCAAGGGGGTGCAACCCAAACATATATACATCAACCATAAAATCCTCTATAGAAACTCACTATAAACATTAACTACGTATAGAATCAAAACAATCAAGGATCCTATCAACACAATATTTCAATTTTATTGTCACTATTCATTCTAAGAAAAAAATTCTTTAATCCATTGAAATCTGGAGAAGTTTAATCTTACTGAACTAAAGTCAGATATATTGTTACTTACATTACATCCAGCCAAAGGGGCAGATACACGAATGACACCGTACTGGGGTTTGAGAGGCAATTCTTCTGCAAGGATCACCCATCCAGAGGTTCCCATGGAGATTGCCAGAAAGCAAAACTGACGTTCCTTGCCCCTCTCAAATGCAATTCTACATGGCACTGCATCAACTACATGCCACGGAAAAAACAAATTTAGAGTCTTGACTGATGATGCTCTCAATAAAGTAAAAGTTTTTGCAAAAATTCCAGTCCAACAGTAGCAGCATGAATATCCAGGTCTGTGATTCTGTAGGCAAGCATCTGGAGTTGGCTGTACAGTAAGAAGTTGTGAGAGATGAAAGCAGTAGCAACAATTCTATATACACTCTCTCCCACTCAATGATCTTTGATAGTTTTAGGATGTCCCAGATTTGATACTTCTTATACAAGAAAATTTTATATTTGTACTTGCAGATTTTCCCTTTCACCCTTTATGAAGGACATCACTTTATCCCTTGTACCACAACATATGAGTTTTTTTTTTGGTCCTATATTGAGTTAATCTCTATATCAGAGTAAAGCATAATATTATCACATACACGGGAGAAAGCATTAGTGGATTCAGAATATACATAAGCAGAAGTTCAAAACTAACCAAGAAACAATTCAGTGCTTGGTTTTGGACCCAAGATATCCAGGCCAGCAATTTTGGCTCGGGACTTGTCTGGGACATCAATTGGAGGGTTCACAGGAGGTTGATCCAGAAGCGTTCTGCCAAGGGAGAAAAAATGGAGCTGATGAAGTAGTACAAACACCTGTAAATTGGACATAAAAAGTTTAGCAAAGACTGATGGTGACCAAGATAACACAATATTGACCCAAAGCATAAAACCCATATCAGGTTACTGTTTACTAAAGTTGGAATGTGTATTTTAGGATGTTGACCAATGCAGGGTCTTCACCCTAAATTTAGCTGAAGTGAAGATGTAATCTCATGC
Organism: Ehretia macrophylla; assembly: GCA_037974665.1. NCBI lineage: Eukaryota > Viridiplantae > Streptophyta > Magnoliopsida > Boraginales > Ehretiaceae > Ehretia > Ehretia macrophylla. The sequence continues at coordinate 34,838,800 of CM075771.1, forward strand.
TTTGAACAGCTTAGTGAAATAGATAACCAAAGTTCAGGAACATACCTTCACCATCTCGCACATCCTTGCACCAGCAACGAAAGATGACTCACTGGGCATATGCTCTGTGATAAAAAGAAAATACTGAACTGTTGGCTTGAAACACAAGCTACAATCATATCTACGTCTCGCATGTTCCCTATCTCCAATCACCACAACCCCCTCCCAGCAAAATAAATTATAATCTTTGAGAATCTCAATCTTCCATACCTTCAGAAAAGGAATTTTGTGTTGGCAAGAGAATACACTTGGGGCCTTTTCGAGGAGACGAAGCCTCTATTGCTACAAAATAAAGAAACAATTATGCTCTTACAAACAATTACAACACAATAAGCATCTCTAAGCAAACGCAATCAAAACAAACAAACCTCTTTTACATTTTCTCCACTCATCACAAAGGACTGTTATTAATAGATCAGGCCATGTTCCTCTAGCCTCCTGAAGAACACGTCTAGCACACTTCCGGAATGAATCCTATGCATAAAAAGATTAACTCAATATTATAGGAGTACAAGTATATTATTGTTGAAGACATTCAATAAATAACTGAAGCCCTTGTCTAACAGCTCAAGTCCAACTGCTAGGCTCAACCAAAACAGAGTCCCGCCAGCACAAGGGGGCGTGTTGAAGACATTAGTTTAAATAAATGAAGCCCCTATCTAACTACCTCAATTTTTAGATCAGGCAGTCACTTCAATAATTATCAAGGAAATATAAACTTGAAGTCGCAATATAGAAACTTGCAAGTCCAAAAATTGAATCATAAGGGAGGAAAATGAAGTTAATTTGAGCACTATATTTAAACAAGCACCAAGATCATCAAATGTTTGGTTTCAACTATCAAGTATTAACTTAAGACCAACATGCAAGATCTGAAATGCACTAGATTACACAAACAAAAAAAAGACAAAATATTTGGGAAACAAGGACTGAAAATAAAAAAAAAATCCAGTTATTACTAAGAAGCTGCTTCATACCACTAGGGCTGTAAGTCACCAGCACCAGATTCAAGCAGCTGTCTAGGTGAAACACAACAATTCATGGAAATAACGCAAGAAAGGGCAATCTTACAAATATCAACTGCTCATTGACCAACTTACTTTTAGTAATATAAGATGCTGACTGTTGAACTCTGCCTCACTATAAGGAAGCAACTGGCGCAGAAGCCAACCACCATCCCACAACGTTTCTGCGGAGATATTTGACCTTCCAAAAAGACTAACCAATGCGTCCAGCACCTAACAAAACGATATCAGTTCTAGAACACCTTTTGTATGCTTAACACCCAAACAGAAGAAACAAACAAAATCTAAGAAAAAACAACAATCCTTGAATTCCTTTAACCATCCTAGATCAAACAGGAGGCAAGCGAAATTCCATGCAAATGTATAGGTGCCAATGAGGAGCAAGGCACTGCATGCAGCAGTCGAGACAACTCCTTTCTCATGTCATAACATAGGCTATTAAACTTTCCAATTTATTCCAAATGAAGAAACGAAAAAACTGTGCAACTTGAGATCAATCATATAACCCTTGGGCTATGACAAATTTCTTTTCTTTTCGTCTCTTTTTTCTTTTTTATGTAGAGTAGTAACTTTTGAACCCTTGACCCTCCCTCCCTCCCTTCCTCCCAAACCCATGCCAGCTAGCACCACACCCCTTGCACTACAAGACAATGGTACAGAAATTTTATGCATAAGCTCCGACCACAAAATATACTCTCTACAAATTCTACATCATTCAGCCAGTTCTAAATTCATCAGTGAAGGTGAGAGAGAATTTATGGTAAAATTTCTACGGAGTAACAATTCTTCGCCACTAGGATTACATTTACATGCACTTGTGACATAAAAATAGAAAAGAAAAAGGAAAAAGGTAAAGAAATATGTCATTCTAGATAATCCTTCCTTGCATTATATATAACTGATGACATATCAAAGTGCCTATCAATCAGAGTCCACTACCATGCAGAAACTGTTAGTTGAACGCAGCATAACACATTGGCCAAGTGCATTCCTATTATACATCAAGCCCTAGCACAATTATCTTTGATTGTTGCCCATATACAAGGTATAAATCACCGGTTCCCGGTCCACAAAAGTCATTGATTTGGCACTGTTATGGTCACCAATTAAAAGTCAGCAGATTCTTTGAGCAAAATCTGCAAATTTGACCTTGACACCACCCACATTAGGCTGCTATGGTTAGTTAAACAAGACGGGAGGGCAAAATGAGGAAAACTTTGGGAAGACTTAAGGAGATGCTAACATGGAGGAAAATTATCCACAGGCAACAAACAAAGAATGAGTCTTTGGAAGCAGACATGAACCTGGAATCTACTCAAGCGCAGGCTTGTTCCAACCTCTGTACTTGAGCACAAAAATCCATACTGATCCTGTTAAATAAAATAAAATCACCTAAATCCAGCAGTTTTCGAGTTTTCTGAGTTCAACAAAATATAGATAATGCTCATTACCAAAATGTTAATTGATTAATAATTTAAATTTGCAATTATAAACGGAATGATGTTAAAGAAAGGTCTTACTTCCATGAACTTCCTCTAGATACTAATGGTAACTATAAATCCCAAGGAAACACAGACAAAACTCTTTCAGATTGCTCCCGCGTGAGTATTTAAAAAACCAACTTTTAGCAATAAATCTCTCTGAAATTAAAAATTACAAACCCTGCCTACAGATGTTATACTGAAGATTCTCTATTCATCATTCGTCTACATAAATTTTACCTCTACATATACTAGTCATGCTATCTGGTTGGAACATAAATAGCTTTTGGAATCAGACACCCTTGTGACCATACAAAACAAGTGAAGAAAGTCCTAAAGGCATTTAAATATCAATTTTCTTTTTTGATGAAAATCACCAGCAACAGCTACGATTTACTGGAGAAGAAAACATTGAGAAAAGAGAAGCAGCAGCTGCTTTAGTACCTTTAACCTTTCCAAGTAGTTATCCAGTTCACTACTGAAGCTATCTTTCGTTACATTAGTTTCCGAGGAAAAAAGCTGCTCTTCACCAGATCCTTCGCCAACCAAAGCTTGCTGCAATCACACAGGAACATTTACACATACACACAAACACACAAACACACATACACACATACGTATATATATATATATATATATAGAGAGAGAGAGAGAGAAGGAGCAAACAATGGCGTATTTCAATCAATCAATAGTTAACACCGTGAAACACCCTGTTTTATTTTCGGAAAGTTTAGATCAATTACTAGCTCAGGGACAATGTATCATATCCCAATTGTTAGGAATGTTAAATAATGCTAGCAAGGTGAACTATCTTGGACTTAATAGTTCATCATTAAGATTTAAAGAGAATGTGTAAAAGCAACAAAAGAGTTCACCATCGAAACAAATAACTAAAAATGCTATGGATTATAGATTGTAGCGCATAATGTTCACATACTCCTTTCAGGTGTCTTAAAGTAAGCAACAGTATTCTCCAGTATAAGATGTTCTAATGCTTGGAGAGACATGCAATGCCTCGAGGGCACCTAATCCTGCTGAGTTTCAATGGCACGACTCATGCATTTTAACTCAACAGTCAAAGAAACATATTCCATCAATATGCTAAAGGGTTGTGTAAAGTTCACAGACAAAAGGTCATTTTTTCAAATGAGTAATTCTATAGAGCGCTAATCCAATTATTTCTTTATCTTATGAGGAAGCCCCCTAAAGTTCCTCTTCATTTAAATGTAAAGATCTAATTTCATAAAGATCAGAGGTACATACAGACAAGTTGTCCACCTTCATTACATATGTTACATAATACTGCAAGAGTGCCTACTGTCACGGGCTCGGAGGTCGGCACTGTTCATTGCACGTTTCGGCTAAGCCGTGGGCATCCGTACGACCGAAACGCGCGTACCGTCTCACCACGCTTACTTCTTATGCCAAAGGATAAAGTTCTCACATAAAAGAATATCCTCTTGTTTCACGGGGGACTCGTAATAAATAAGCGCATACACACTATTATACACGTAAGAAATATGCGAACAGCCAAATAACTACAACAGCAGCTACACTTCAGAAGCTGTCGCACATCTATGCACTCTCTCACACTTCAATGAGACAAATGTTGGAGGGTGAAAGATGTCTCAGCATCTGGGAAACTTTCAAGCATTGTGTAATACATACCAGCAACAGCTTCTTATGTTGTTTCCGCTGTGGAAGAATACCAAGAGCATCTAGCATTGATTCATCTAGTTCTGGATGATGACAAATTTTCATAAGACTGGGACATATGAGCATCAATTAAGTAAGATCAATAAAATTATTTATACAACCTTTAGTTTGCAACAACGTAGCTAGGACACTTAAAGATCCCGATACTAGAATATCATCCCCACCGGTGATATAAGAAAGCAATGCCTCCCTACGTCATAGAAAATCAGCAAATGAATATAAATGGGCAGAGTTCGATAATCTATATTATGGAAACAAGATATCCACATGGAAAACATGAAAGCAGAAGAGCAGATGAAAAAGAAAATGTTACATGCAACCATCGTCCATTTGACCCTCCAAGAAATCTATTGATATACTCTAACCAGCTTTGTGATAGACGATAACTGTGAGTGATTACCAAAGATTCTTTCAGCTAATAAAATGTCACAAAGCTCTTAGTCTAGATATTAATGCAATGTAGCAATCTCAATTCAAGACAGATGGTATCTACACTAATGGCTGGACAAGATGCTTTGGCATAACCATGCCGGTAAACTTGATTAGATATGGAAATGATCAAGGTACTTTGCCAAAGCTTTGTGGTTTTTGCATGTCTAAACACAGGAAACTACTAATGAGTGAGCTTCATTCATGGAATTTCCATTGATTCAGGAGGAGAGTAAAGAGAGGATTTCAATTGGGTGGAGTTGGTATGTTATCTTCTACACAGGCAAGCAAAAGAATCTAGCAGCATTTATACCATAATTTTTCCATTCCCTCAAGAGAATTTCTTGATTTGCAATAGTTCTTGTTATTCTTCATCCTCAAAATTTCCCATCCTCTAAGCCTGTACTTTTCATTTCTTCCATAAAGGCAGCAATCAGTGGGGAACAAAGTTTTACAGTTTTGACACCATAAACTTATTAAACTTCATATTGTATTCTTAAAGGAAACTTTATGATGTTGGCTTGATAAACTTCAAAAAATTGGACGAGATAATTATGTGAGCCACTATTTCTCATTACTCCAACATACATGTGGGAGACACATTTTGACAACGATGCTCAGCAGGTTTCAAAGTCTATAAAAGAACAAAGGCCACACTTATATGGCAAAAAAATGAAACAGGCTGAACTATGAACTAAGCTAGCCCAAGATTCCATAACCAAGACCAAGACCAATAAAGATCCATGTTAAGGACAATATCAGTTAGATTAGTTATCTTAGCTGATAGATATTTTTCACTTTAGTTGACAGATATTTGTGGGTTAGTTGGCCTTTGTAACTAACTCTATACAGCAGGACTACAGCTGTTTAGATTGCACATGTATCAGCTATAAATAGCTAACTATCTCTTGTAATCAATTCATTCAATCAATAACAGAATCATATTTTCTCTCAACTCTCTCTTTATTACCTATATACCACTGGACCAGTACAGTCCTGCTGGAATATATTACTTTCGGATTGGCTTTCTGAAGAACTAGATACATTTGGCAGCGAATCTTGTAAACCGGTACAACCTTTGTCTACCTCTTCACTTTCATGCACAAAACCATGATTAGCTGCATGACCATTGACTTTAGTCTCGGGCTTTGGCACAAAATTCTCGGTGCGACAAAGAAGAGCAGCAGCAACAGTATTTGCCAGATCTTTGATTTTAACAATTCGCAAAATGCAACATAAAAAATACAAGGAAGTTGCAGCACTGATTTCTTTTTCCTGAGTAACATTCAGAAGATCAGAAAAGCATGGATAACAGGTTATCAGCCATAAGAGCACAAGGTTTAAAGAAATTCAGAAGCTAAGTACCCCAGAGATAATTAGAAGTAACTAAATAATGATTAATGATGAGTAAATAGATTTCATACTTTGATTTCTGCCATTCCCAATGAAGGAAGAATCAAGGGGAATATTAACAGCTTCAATGTGTAGTCTGTAATCAACCTTCCAACATCAGGAATCCCCGCAGAAATAACATCACTAAAATAGTAGAGATTGTCTTCAATCTCATCAACAGCAGAAAGAACAGAAGAGATGGATTCGGGGCTGAGATTCCTGTCTCCAGAAGCAATTACACTGCTCAGCAATAGAATAGATGATATTCACTGTGACAGGGGAAGACATGGTCAAGGATATTACTCTGAAGCACGTGAAACCAACTCGTTCAAATTGATACACTGCTGCCGAAAAAATTCAACCAAATTCAAGAAATATTCTGCATGAGGGGCACTAGCAACATATCTATTAACAGCTTCATCTCCAACTGCAAATGATATTATATAGTTCAGAGTGACACTGCAAACAAGAATAAAACATAAATATAAATGAAAAGAAAGAAAGCTCACCATGATATATATTCAATGTCAGAGCACGTACTGCAGTACGAATCATGCCTTCTTCATGAAATGCGAATCGGATTGCCTCAACATATAGTGGGAAAGCAACCACTTCATCCTGGATTTTAAAAGAAAAAAGAAAGAAAAAGAAGGCACTGAGAGTGGAAGCTGAAGCAAAGCAACATAAAGGCAGACAAATGATACAAGTGATATATTGGTTTAGCAGTCAGCTTAGCACCTAACTACGAATATCATGAAGTTGACATGACAGAAAACCCACAAGAAACACTTCACACATGGCTCAGAGGTATCATTCCTGCCAACCAAAAGAGCCTCATTTAAGCCCCAAAGTTATCTCAACTCCTGATTAAATCTATATTATTGTACCAATCTTTAGCTGTTGAAATCTCATTATCTGTAACAACTACTCTCCACTTTTTTTGAACTTCTTTCTTAGCAAAAGTCTGCTTTAATCTCCAAAACTCCATATAGGACACTACATCCTAACCAATATTCCCCCAGTATCTCAAACCATTTTTGTCCTATAATTGATAGTAATTGTTGCCCAAAGCAACCCTATAGCACTTAACTATTAAAAAATTCAACTTATAGTCCGATTTTGGGAAATTTCCCACTGACATCAGCCTTTCTTTCAGCACGTAGCTTTAATTGTTGGCTTCTTGCTTCACATGTTAACGGTGAACAATAGCTCTCGTCTCATAACATAAACCGATTGATAAGTTAATTAACAAGAAAAACAACCACTTCAGTTGAAATTTATTGTATCTCAGTTGTTCCTACACACTACATCAGCCAGGCATGCTGCACCCTTGTCCACTGCAGTGCATACTGTTTTATAAGCAAAAGGAACTTCAACATTCTTATTTCTCAGTTCAAGCAAAATCAACATAATTCACCCTTCTAAACCCCTCTAAAACGCACAAGCCAGATACATGAATAATAATAATAAAGAATTCATGGCTTCAACTCCATTAGTCAACATTGTTTACATCTTTCTCTTTTGTGTAATTCCATCAGTAAAACTGGAATTCCAGTTGGAAATCTGAACTATATTTCCAATATAAAAGAAGCAACTAAATAATCCAACTATCAAGGAAGGTGAGCACAGACCTGCATGTGGTGGAACAAACAAGTTCCTCAAATTCCTTAAGTCAGGAATCCAACCAAAATGAAAAAGCAGTATGCCAGACATCAAAAGCAATGTAAGGTGCGACAACCAAAAGAACAAAAATTAAGGAAAACATACTTACTTTTTGAGTCTTAACAAGCAGGGATATCGTGTTTTTGTTCAACTTTCCACTAATTGCTCTTCCATGACCAAGCACATGCAATTGAGAAACCAGAGTCAGGAACATATAAATTAAGAACATGATACAAACAACCAAGGTAGAGAGTGGAAAACCTCAAAAAGGATATGTAGTAAGACAATAGCTCTTCATTACAGAAGTCAAAGGGATAAGTTATAAGACAGTTAATATACTCATTACTGAACATATAATCTGCAAAATCACCCAAAAGAAAATGTCAGTAACACAAATCAATCTATCAGACAAGAAGCTTTTATAATACCCAACTTACATATGGAATGTCCATTCTTTAAATTTTGAATCATAATGTTCAACTTACATATGGAATGTTCATTCTTTAAATTTTGAATCATAATGCTCACTGTCTGCAATAACTGGAGGGAAACAATAATAGTTCTACTAATCTTTAAAATTCGAACAAACTCCCCCATGACCTGCTTCTCCATGAAAAACCTACAGAACAAGCATAATGACTGGATGAAACATGAATGGGTAAACTACATAAAGAGACAATTTTGACCACGTAAATGTGTTTTTGTACATTCATATGTAAAGAACAAAGTATTAGGAAAACTCACTCAAAAAAGGCAGAATCGTGTTGATCGCCATATGTGATCAGTTCGGCAATCGATCTTAGTGACTCAATTACAAAAGCCTACATTATGCATAGCAAGGTCAAGGAAAATGAGAAGAGGCCAAGCAGATGTGTTATATTTCGCTGTTGCAGAAGGAAAAGAGTAAAAATGGGAAGCAGAAGAAGAAGGAGGAGAAAGAATGATTTACCTTATTTACTTCGTTAACTACTTGTATTTTCATCAATTGATCAGTTAGATATCTGTATATCAGAACAAATGAGGAACGACTTTCAGAATTTGAAAATTAGAAGAATTTTACATAATAAAATCTGATGAAGTGCTTGAGCACTTACAAGGGCCCTTGCACAAGTACCAAGAAGCACATACTAAAAGCACAAACAGAACTGAGAAGAGAACATGCCATGTGCACAAATTTCCTCCCAAGAGAAAATGCAAAGACATGAGGTCAGCATTTTTTGACTAAACATTACAAAAATTAATGTGAAACAATCTACCATTTTGGTTATTATCCTTCAGAGCATAGCTCACAAGTAAACCCATCTAGGAAAGAAATTTAGCTTAAAAGCTAAAAAATATTTTTATTCTAAAAAGCCAAAATAACTGCAACCATCAAATTTTAGCGAGTTCTAAATCTAGCAAAATGCATATGGCATGACAGATTTTAACGTATTTATCATTTCCCCACATACAAGTCATTCTGGCATGGCAGCATGCAGTTCCTCAAAACCATACAGTTCAAAAGGCAATAAGACACCATTGAAATCATATCGAGTGAAATCAACTAATCAGCAAAAATAAGAGCTCGAAGCATGTATTGGTCACAATGTGCTTCGCAGAGAAAGCGAGAGGAGGGACATTCTACCAAGCTTTGTTTTCAGAAATACCAAGATTATTTGCTTAAGTTTTGTGCATAAGCTTATATTTGCAGATTAGTAATAGGTTCTAATATTCACCCTTAATTCCTATAGTCAATAATTCACCATTGCTTCGTACACTCAATAATGAAATCATCTATTTGTAAATTGTAATCCCATTTCTGGTAACATAGGATTGCAAATGAGACTCAAGTGCCTTGGGTAAATAATGATGGTCTTCTTTGAAACCAAAATACTGATGAGGAGAGAGAAATTTGTCTTTTCTCCATAGCAACGACCTTTGGTTTTGACTCAACCCATTAACGAAAATCATAGGACCTTCTTGCAGCCAATTTCCACAAGTTCAGATGGAACATTACCAAACTTCAGATTACAGGATGCTAGTCTGAAACAATGACCAACTCCTCCTAATAATATACTCAAACTTGAAAAGCCCAAAAGTTCCATTGTTACCACATAGAAAGTCAAGATCTAGAAATCACATTCCTGGTTAAAGTCAAGATCTAGAAATCACATTCCTGGTTTTGTCACCACTTAGATCACTTGAGCATACAATTTTGATAAACAATGGCACCACTTAGATCACTTGAGCATACAATTTCAAGAAATAACGTCACCATCACACATTATATCATTGTGTGGTGTGGTGCAAAACATTAATTTCTCAGTGAGCTTCTGGCATAAGAGAATGTTGCTCCAACGTATGTCAAATGACACTCCTTCATTCCCAAAATAGAATGCCATGGTTTGACCAGACCTAGAGATTTAGGAGAGAGTAGAAAATGTATTGTATTATTAGGAAAATAACTTTTAAAATGGGGCAAATTTGAGGTTTTGAATATATAAACATTCCAAAAATGTATGTGGGATGAAAATGAGTCCAACAATGTTATGCACTAAACAAAAATGATAAAAGCTAGCTTTTAATATCAATGCATGAACTTTCTTCTTAGTGAAGGTAAAATTAGAATTTCTAATTTGTTCACCACACCATTCCTCTTCTACTTTCAGGGCACGACTAGCTATTCCTATTTCAGTTTAGTTTCCGCTTCTACATATATGCATGGAGTCACAAGCCCAAAGAGATAATCACTCAAGATCTTGTGCTAAAACATATGAAAAGTTCTATGAATGACACGTGTTGTCCCTCCTTCCTCCTTTCTTCTTCCCACTTTCTGTGTGCCATGTTGCAGTTATATAACCACTGGTTAAGTCGAACAATCTCAGCATTTCCACGTCTACTAGACCAAAATCACAACTTCACCTATGTAACATAATCAGTTAACCATTCGTTAACATCCTAAAATCTATTGTCTTCATATTGTTGTCTTTCAAACATAAATTTCATAAATAGCATAAATTTCATAAATATCATTTATAACCCCCATATACCAAAATCATCCTACACTCTCCATTGGAAGTCATCGAACCCAATAGATAACAAGTTCTTTATTACCCAAAATAGAATAACTGCTTAGAATAACAAAACAAATTATATTTGACAAGAAGTGCAAAATTGTATGGATAAAATCCTTGTTGTGTATCTTGATTAATTGGATAATTTCTTTAAGGTAAAATAAAGTTTTTGGAGATGTGTCTCAAAGTATTCCTTGATCAAATCGTCCAACAAGAGGAGGTCCTCTACTTATATGAATTCTTCTACAATACTCTATTCCTGAATATCATTCAAAAAAATCCATGACTTTTGCCTGTAACCATTCACTACCAACCTAATAGACATATTTCTGACCGATATCTTTTCACGGTCCTATTCTTCGCTAACTAAATAAACCTAATTAAAACTTAACATAGAGCAAAAGAAAATTCGACACAACTTAACACAAATTGCACAGCCAAGCTGGAAAACAAAATCCAAACCTAATTAGCAATTTCCACTTCATAGTCACAATTTGAAACTAACATACACATTTCCAATTCAAATTACAAAACGGTTTTGACTTCGTTTCGGAGCTCAATTTTGACTTTTTTCCACAAATATTCAAATGTGAATTCACAAAATAATAATAATAAAAAAAATCACCGAAATCCAAGCAGGACACCAAAATCCAAACCTAACTAATAATTTCCACTTCGTAGTCACAATTCAAAACTAACATACACATTTCCAATTCAAATTACAAAAATATTTTGACTTCAATTCGGAGCTTAATTTTGACATTTTTCCACAAATATTCAAATGTAAATTCACAAAAAAATAATAATAATTCACTGAAATTAATTTACCTAAGTTCATCGAGAGAAAATCGGTTGCGTGATTTCCAGAAAGACGAGAGCCACATGATGCTTCTTCAATAGGATCGATCACACCGTATCAAAACCAAATGCCATTCACTCTCTCTCTCTCTCTCTCTCTCTCTCACACACACACACTTGCCCTAACACGTAATGATCAAACGGCAGATTTCAATTTCATCAAATCTTGTCGCGTGCACCGTCGAGCAGGATATAATATCCCAAAACCATACAATTAGGGTTTGTTAAACTATTATTTTGGATTAAATTTGTGAATTATTTAATATTTTTTTGAGATCGGCGAGTATGGGAGAATTGAGATTGCTTCCGGTGAAATTTGGGTTTCGGGGACCATATGGTAGTTTCGATATGAAGAATATGCCGGTGGTGTCAATAATTATTTTTTCAGTTTTAGGGGCTATTTCGGAATTTCATATGCGGAGAAAAAATTAAAAATAAATAGTAATTCATCCTTATGATATGATCTTCAGTTAAGGCATAGGCAGGACTTATGGTCTGGCCCATCTGAAGGCTGCTGTTGGATTTCTCGGCTTTTGCCTAATTCTGTGCTGCTTCTTTGGTGTTGGGCCCTCCTTTTGTATCTCAAGCTTTCTTGGGCTTCTATTTTCGGCCCATCTTTCTGCGATTTCTGCTGTTTTGTTAATGCAAGTCTCTTTCCCGGTAAAAAACAAGGTTAAGTGGAACGGACCCAATGGGTAAAAGTAACTTGGGCTTGAATAGATGTAGTCAAAATACTTGTTTTGGGCTTCGAAAAAGTCCATATTTCATCGTGATTAATTTTGGGGAGTGGACAGCAGAATCAAGTTAGGGCTTTTAAACAAGGGCCCATTCCAGGAAGTCTTAAGCGTAGGTGATCTTTTTTTTTTTTTTTTTTGTCAATAACGATAAATATTTCATTAATATGAAAGTCAATACTAAAGATAGTTTCAACCCACACCTATGAGGTACAAGTCGTTAACCAAAATGTCTTTAAAGGTGGGGGGAGAATTTGTAACTCAATCAATGGGTAACTCATCTCTATATTTAGGTTTTGCTAATCAATCCACTGCTTGGTTTATTGTCCTTTTGTTGTACTAAAATCTGATGAAATGGATAATAATGCAATTTTTATGCCATACTTACAATACTCGTACAATTTTTCAGCCTTTCGAGCAGTCTCACTATTTTTACATAATTTTGAGAAACAGGTTGAGTTAAATGGTAAACTCCATTACATAATTTAAGTCGTCCACTACTGTTTGGGCCTAAGTCTATCTCTTATTATTATTAGAATTATTATTTGAGGTGTGAGCAACATGTAGAGCAGGTACGAATTTAAGATTTTATTTTACTGGGGGCTAAAATTATATGATTTAAATTTATATATAGATTTTTTTTTAGTGGAGCCTAAATTAATTTTTTGGCTTAAAAAATACATTCAAAATACACATTTAAAAAAAAAAAAAAAAAACCTTTTGGCATGAATGCGGGTTGCAACCCCTTTTCAAGCTAAAGTAGCTCTACTATTAGTGTAGAGTACGTTTTAAATGTTAAAGCACTTTGATGGGAGCCCGATAAAATATATATATATATATATATATATATATAGGTTTTGTTTGTCTTAATTGTGAAATTTTAACTTTTGAGTGTAATATTTGAGTTTAAAAAAATATGAAGGGCTATATTTGAGAAAGAAAAAAAAACAGTTTTTCACATTATGAAAAAACGGTTTCACAAAAATTGGTCAAAAAGGTTAACCTCAGCTTTGAAACTTTTTATTTTTCAACTTCAACTTTTATTTAAAAGCACTTTTAAAAATGAACTAAAAAAGTTATCCTCAACTTTTAAACTCACACAAAAAGTTAGGTCAAACAGAACCTTAGTTATGTCCCTCCTGCCTATCCAAATACATCCCTCTATATATTACGAATTACAAATTTAATATATATATATGTGTGTGTGTGTGTGTGTGTTTGTGTGTTTGTGTGTGCGCGCGCGTGTGCGCGCACGTGTGTGTTTATGATTTTAATATTTTATTTTTTAACATTAGATCTCGAAAGTTCTAATACAGTTGCTCCTTTAGTAGATTATAAACCTTTTTGTGCATGCAAAAAAAAAATTTATTTGCGTTCAAACTACAATTTCATCTTTCATTATAAAAGAAAAAAATAAAAATAAAAAGGACCAAAGATTACAGGATATTTTCATTCAAATAGTAACCTCTCAAAGCAGGCCAATAATATATCACGAGTTGCAGATGCTTTCTAGCCTCGTCGTCAGAATGTAATGGCAGCTGCTTCCTGCGACCACCGCCCTTAACATACATTTACGCGTTGTCATTCTGTTCCCCAGAATCAGAATTTTGTCGCCATCCAAAAAAGGCTAAGCAATGCATGTAGGCATCGTATAGCCTATCAGCTTCCCCTGCCACAATACAGAAAGCTCCAAAAATTTCAATAGCCGTATCCTCAGAGCCGACTGGTGGAGGAATCATGTTGCAATGATATGTTCCTGCACGTCTCTTACCAAAAAAAAAAATTCTTACATCAGTTCAAATTAATGATCAACCTCTTATATAATTAGTAATGCTTACCTCCGGACCACTTGAGATTCTCAAGAATATTCCTTGAATCTTTCGAATAATAAGGGATAATTTTATGAGTGAGGACCGCAATATCTAAAATGTTAGGATAAAGTTTTTTCTCTTGCCTAAGGCAGACTTCGGAAGAAGGCCAACACAATCGTAGATTCCTTGAGATCCTTTTCAAAAATATTATATCTACCTCATCTCACAATACTAAAAAAGTGATTAATTCTAAACACTCTCACTATTTTTAAATTATTTCATCTCAAATTTTTACATATCAATCACAAACTCAATTAGAGCAAATCCCATGAAATTGAGTCCCTTTGTTTACTTGCAGGTTATCTTGAACTGTTTACCCAAGTCTATTTTTATATTAGAATAATAATCTAAACAACACATAATCGTAATCTCACACATGATGGAGTACTAATCAACTCGGGCTAATTTAAGGAAGATAATAACAAGCTCGTTAACTTCGACATGTGAATTATATTAGCCAAACTCTCGACACGCGAAATGTAGACTTGTTAAGCTTGGCAAGTACATTGAACCCAAATCTAGTTGAAATATTCAAACCACTCAAATTTTACTCACTACCACTTTTTTTCTTTTTTTTTTAAATTAGAATACTTAAAAGTGTTGCAAAAAAATTAAAAATTATCCCAAATGACTCTATGCAATGTTACGTATAGTCTTGTTGTAAATTCTCTACTGATATTTAAAAAATAATATTTTTTTTGAGATCGTTGTAACCATACTATAATTTAAAAAGAATGTGAAAAATAATCTTATAAACAATTATGAACAAAAAATAATAATAAAAGTTTTAACGGTTACAATAAATAAAACCGTTATCCAACGGTTAAAAAATCTGTTGCAATAATGAATCTATTACAATGATTTCTTTTATTTTTTAAACAAAGTGTTGTAAAAAAACTAAAATATAGAGTGATTCAATAAGAGTTCACTAAATACTATGATGCTTTCAACGTAGACCCAGTGACAAATATTTTACTCACTGAGAATTGAAAACATCTATAACTAGTTGGAAGTGGCACAAAGAAAGTATGAAAAAATACAATCAAAAGAAGTATGCCTTAGTCTCAAATAAGCTGAATAGGTCTAAGAACACTACTGATTGAGAGGATCCTTGGCAATATTTATCGGATTTGATCCTCCCATATGTTACGAGCTAGGGAGATGAAGTAACTATCTGACGACGTTATAACATTTGAAAGAGATCAAATGTTTATTAGTTGTTTAAACCATTTTATTATAATTGTATGGATAGTTAAGTAATAACAAACCAAATGAAATCTTTTTTCACTAGGTGGATCGACTATATAGATCTGTCAATGTCACTTATTCATGTGGAAAGTCGTCTCATCTATTAGTTCTATACAAATGTTACTCTGACGATATAACGAGTTGCAGGTGAAGAATACTTTAAAACTTCACTATTACCATTAAATCTTTCTAATAACATTATAAGAAATCCAAGTCTAAGCAGAATCCATCTTTACCCCTTCCTCTCGCACTTCTAGGAATATCCCCCCTCCCTTTTAGAACTCTTTAAGTCTACGACATACTTGAGAATCTCCTATTAGAATCATCACAACTTTGCCCCTATGGCTATTAATTTATTACTTGCTTCCTCACTAGATAGATTATATATGCGCCACTTTGCAAGGCAGCTATTGGGTCCAATCGGATTCACCATGTTCTCACAAATACTATAGAAGTGGATGATACCTATTAGAGACACTACAAGAAATTTTGCGTTCAGAAATGGCATATTTTTGTCTTCGTTCCGTCTCAAATCTGAAAACGAGACGGAACGGAAACGAAACTCGGGCATCACCTTTCAACCCATCTCCTTTTTTGAGTTTCATCGCCGTTTCGTCTCAAATAGAGACAAAAAGATATTTCGTCACCTTTCTGTCTCGCTCACATTTCGTTTCCCTCACATTTTGTCACATTTCCGTCTCCCTTATATTTTGTCTCATTTCCGTCTCCCTTACATTTTGTCTCATTTCCGTCTCCATTTCGTCTCACTCACATTTTGTCTCATTTCTGTCACATTTTTTAAATTTTTTTTAAAATAATTTAAAATAAAAAAGTTATTAAATTCTGATTATGTCATATTTTTTATTTTTAAAAATATATAAATAACAAATAAAGGGAAAAAATAAAAAAATTAAATTGAAAAATAAAAAATTAAACAACCCCCCCCCCCCCCCCCCCCTCAAAAAAAAAAAAACTAACATCTACCATCAAAATTTAGGCATATATGCATATACCTAAATATATATATATATTATTTATATATGTATAAAAAGATAAAAAACTGAAAAAAAAAAAAACCTACCCCAAAAAAAAAAAAAAAAAAAAAAAACTTACATCTACATATTCAAAACATAGGTATATATGCATATATATACTTACTTATATATATATATATATATATATATATATATATATATATATATATATATATATATATGTATAAAAAATATATGTATATGAAGAAAAAAATTGAAAAAAAAACAGAAACCCAAAAAAAAAATGAAAATAAAAAACAAACTTACATCTACATATTTAAAAAAAAGGTATATATGCATATATATACTTATATATATATAACTATATATTTATATATGTATAAAAAGAAAAAGAAAACTGAAAAAGAAAATACAACAAAAACCCAAAATGGAAAACAAAACTGAAAAAAAAATAAAACAAAAACCCAAAATAAAAACCAAAATAAAATATAAACATACATTTACTAACAATAAATAGGTATATATGCATGTATATACTTATATATATAAGTATATATACATATATAAACTCATATACATAGTCATAAACATACACATACATATATACATACTACTATACAACTATATCTACATTTGCAACTACATCTACATATATTTATTGTGAAATCCCACTTTTCTGCTTTAACTCGATTTACGTGTTTTATCTCCTTTTGCGTGCATTTAACCTGTTTATGTGCTATATGACCTAGAATGTTATAATTTTGATGTCAATACTCCTAATACGTGCTAAATGTGCATTCATGAAATTTTCATAAAAAACGGGATCAGAAATTTTATCGTCGATTTTTAGTGAATAGTGTTTTCGAAACACGTCCGCTAAAATTTTGAAACTGGTCTTTTTAACCCTTCTAGACCTAGACCACGGACTTTAATAGACCTGTGTTTGATTAAAACGGTTTTAAAATCGGCTTAAGAATTTATTAGGGTTTTTACACCGACTTTTGCGAAAATCGAGTTTTAAGCCGACTCGGGTGAAATTGTTTGATTGTAAAACTTCTTGTCATCTAAAAATAACCTACTTGAGCTAGCTTGGGTGTTGAATAATTGTTTTGAACTTTGGTGATCAAGAAAATGCATTTAAAGTCAAGAAAACACAAAAAAATGCTAAGTTTCAACTTTGACTTTCATTTAAATGGTTGACCAACAAGCTTATATCACCAACACACACTCACAAAGCACAAAAACACCCCAAAAACACACACAAAACCGTGGCTCCTTGGAGGAAAAAGATGAAGGCATTTTCAAAGTATTTTTCTCATAGATTTTGCATTTCAAAGCCGAATTGAGTGATTCAAAGCTTGATTTCACTTGTTTGGCATCCATTCTACACATTTCTTGCATCAAAACACATCAAATGTGAGAGAAAAATTCTAGATCTCAAAACTCATATTTTGTGTTTATGCGTATAAATGATTATTGAACCGTTAGAATGTTAATCTGATGTTAAATTATTACTCCTTGCATGCTAGGGATCATTTAGCTGTAATACTACGAGTTTTTATCGGTTGTAGCATAATTTTTATTTTTCGAGTATTTAAATTTGATTAATTTGTTCAAAGTTGATTAAATTGAGTTGTGTTGAGTGGAATCGATTGTCGTTGATTTCTAAAAGTTTTTTAATTACGTGGTAGCGCCGTTGTAATGCCAAATTTTTGATTGTGATGTTCGTGCCAAAATCCGAAAATTTCAGCCATGACATCTTAGGGTTTTAGGGTTATTGGGCATGATTTGGATGTGTTTTGGTTGGTTTCCAAGGGGGCTAATGTAGTTGATTGAATGGGTGAGTGTTTGAAACTGATTTGGAGTTGTTTGGATTAGTAGAATGTAAGATATGATTAATTGAAGTTTAGGTTGTCTTTCTTTAAAATGTTAGATTGAGCCTTAGATAATTGGGTGTGGATTGAGTGATTGAATTATGAGTTGTTGACGGGTAAATTAGGGTTTGATTGTGTGTGTAATGCATGTTCGGTTAGATGGTCTACTTTGTCATCTAACTTAGTTATGTGTTGTTAAATTGGTTATTGATGTTATTATGATGATAATATGATTATTGATGATTATTGATGATTATTGATTGATGATGGATGCTGGGAGATAAACAGTTCTGCTAGACTGTCCTTCTGTGAATGATTGATGTTTATTATTATTGCTGGGTCTCTAGTATGTGTGTGCCACCTCTCGGGCAGCATTGGGCTGTCGGGTTGAAAACGGCATGACTATCAGAGATTGCCTCCAGCTCGCATGACGGAGGTGTCATGGAGGGCGAGGTTATTGGGGGTACCCCGGGTGCGTGAGTAATGGGGAGTTACAAGAAGAATGGTTGAAATCGTGATGGCGTTTGGAGCTACACCAACTAAAGAGAGTATCCTTTATTGAATGGTCATATAGTTATGTGATGATAGTATTATTGATGTTATTGTGTATTTACTGACTCAAAGGATTATTCCAAGGAGTTTAGTAGACCTTGCTCGAGATCTATCGGATCCTCGCTGGGCTTATTTTATATAAGCTCACTCTCTATTATTGCATGCATGCAGGTGTTACTGATTTTGACTACGGGTATGTGCCTCCTGAAGAGAGAAATGTGTCGTATGTGGATGAGTCTTATGTGCAGGAGTCATTGCCATGAGATTATCTTAGTTGTTGTAAAATAATGTTTTGTATAATCTATTTTGAAATGTATGTATAGCCTATGTATTAAGTTGGAACGGAGGCGTATAACTATGATTGGAATGTTGAAGAATGATTATTGTATAATATGGATGTGTTGTATGTTGTTAACTTAATTGAGGAGATGATTGTTGGGATTGTTTATGGAGTTTGATGTATGATGTTCTAAAGAGGTTGGTTTAGAGCCTTGATGTCCTAATTACTGTCGTTATACTGCCGAAATTCCGTTGCGTCCTGACTGATCGTAGGTGGGGTTGAGTTGGGGCGTGACATTTAAGTGGTATCAGAGCTTGATTAGCTGTCAGTCGGGGTATCCTCGGAATGTGGGTATTGGTCTAAGCATGCAAGTATGTATTAATTGAAAGCAAAGTGAAACATATGTTAATATGTTTATGTGATTAATTTACTTATGTGTCTAACTTTCTATGTGACCAATATGCCTTGTGTGTTAAGTGAACTAATGTGGTCAATATGTTTTATGTGATAACGTGCTATACGTACTCAATGTGTTGTAATTAATGTGCATTATGTGATTAATGTGTATTATGTGACAATTGTGTTTTATGTGATCAACGTGCCTTATGTGAAGTTTGTTGCTTATGTGACTTTAATTGTTTATAACTTACTTCTGTGATATAACCTGTTTATGTGATGTTGGCTTCTTATATGCTGAATTGTGTGTTATGTGATAATGTTATATTATATGATAATCATGCATTACGTTGTACCTGTTTTCATGTGATGTAATTATATATATTCTATAACTGCGGGTGATTCTTTTAGGTGAAGTAAGGATGACTGCAAGAGTTTTCGGAAATAGTGGTAGGCCATGATTTTGAATTATTATTATTCTAGAAGTTTATCAGTTAGATTTTAATTGTTATATTTATGGATTTTAGTTTCGGCTTAGTGGATTGATCTTGATGTTCCTTTAGCGAGAAAGAAGTTATTTGAGGAAATAGCAATGTATCTTGATGATTATAATTACTTTTGTTGCCATGCTTAACTTGTTATTACTTTGAGATGGATCATAAGTTGAGGTTTTCGTGAGGTTGTGATTAGACACTTTTGGAGTCTCAACTCAGACTATACTTTCTTGAGGTTATTTTAGAATAAAATTTATTTGAGAAATTAGTGATGTATATTTGTGAATGGAATGAAGTGTAGTATAACATGTATATATTTATACTATTTGGGATTGCTATATTATTATTAATGGATATTTTGGAGTTTTGATCGTTAAACCTTGGAGACAATTAGAGTGATTCCTGACTAAAGTTTCTTTATTTGAAGATGTAATTGTTCGAAGATAGAATTATTTGAGGAAATAAGAATGCATTTTGGTGACTGAACATTTACTTACCTACATTAAACTTTTGAGTTCTAGGTGGTATGACTTTCTAAATTGTTGATTGAGGATTCGATTGTGTTATAATGGGTTAATATGAATCTGTATTGTGTTACCATATTTTGGAGTCTTCATTAGTGAATCATGTTGGGTAATCGGTGATTTATCTTGTTTAATGATTGGTCTGGTACGGAATATAAATTTTGGAGTGATTTATCTTGTTTGGTGATTGTTATGACTCCTTAGGTTCTCTAAATCTCCTTAGTGTCTTGTCTTGGTAGGAGATAAATTGTAGGATTTGACTTGTTGGTGTTTAAGTGTGTAAGTAGGACATCTTTCTTGTACTCCATAATTCTATCGGTCTTATTATTATCTTTTACTCTATTCTCACTTATTTGAGAGAGAGTTACACTTTTCTAGCATATCAATTGTTTCTTGAAAATTTTTACTTATTGGATTAATGGATCCTATACTCACTTGACATTGTTTCTATTCTTAACATTCATATTTGTTTCTTATAGCAATGTCGCTTATTGGAGTTAAGGTTTAAGACTTCTATATTTCATTCTATATCTCCAGCCATTGGTTTCAATATTTCATTTCATCTTATTACTATTCATTTGGAAGTAATTTCACCTTTGGTATCCATTTTACTTATTCGATTTCACTTGTTTGATGTACTCCTTACCTAAGTACATCATTGTCATTCTTGTTGATCTTTGTTAATCCTATTATTTTATTATTAAATTCTAAGCTATTACTTTGCTTGTAATTGCTCACTCAAAGTACTCGGCACTGTCCTATTGTTATCATTTCTTATTCGTACTTCTTTGGTATTGCGTGCTGAGATACTCTTGCCACTCATGTTTTCTATTGAATTAATCATCTCTTATTTCTTAATTTCATTTCGCCTCAAGTACAACTTACTTGTTGGTTCCTTGAACAATCATCGAGAATTGAAATATCTACTTGTTCAGGAATTTTTGTTCAACATACTCAGCACTGTTTTGATCCGTCATCATCCTTTGTTCGTACTTATTTAACTGATAGGTGCTGAGACATTTCTTATCTTAGTTATCATGCTTTCTTATTAAACTATTAGCCTCTTGATTCTCTAACTTGTTTGACCTCTTGTTCCCTTGATTGTTGGCTCGAATATGACTTTCCATATTCTTATTTCCTTGTAAATTTCATAAGAGCCATATTCTGACAAATGTCACTTTTGAGATATTTCCTTGATCAATAATCATTCATGTTATCGTGAATGAGTTTTTAAACACTCGGGGTATTCATAGAGCTCTTTACTTTGGAGTTGCGATTTCTTTCATATGCAATATGATATTAGGTAGGAGAGAATTATGAATTGAAGATTGTCTTTGAACTATGATCATCAACTTGCAGTCAACAAAGGTTGTTCTTTTGAGGTCTTTGATTAGTTGTCATCCTAAGAGATATATGAGAATTAAGAGAAGTATTATTAAGTGTAACGATTGAGGATTTAATTGTCTGTCAGTTCGAGAATTGCGCGGACGCAATTGTTTTAAGGAGGGGAGAATGTGAAACCCCACTTTTCTACTTTAACTCGATTTACGTGTTTTATATCGTTTTGCGTGCATTTGACCTGTTTATGTGCTATATGACCTAGAATGTTATAATTTTGATGTCAATACTCCTAATACGTGCTAAATGTGCATTCATGAAATTTTCATCAAAAACGGGATCAGAAATTTTATCGTTGATTTTCAGTGAATAGTATTTTCGAAACACGTCCGCTAAAATTTTGAAATTGGTCTTTTTAACCCTTCTAGACCTAGACCACGGACTTTAATAGACCTGTGTTTGATTAAAACAATTTTAAAATCGGCTTAAGAATTTATTAGGGTTTTTACACCGACTTTTACGAAAATCGAGTTTTAAGCCGACTCGGGTGAAATTGTTTGATTGTAAAACTTCTTGTCACCTAAAAATAACCTACTTGAGCTAGCTTGGGTGTTGAATAATTATTTTGAACTTTGGTGATCAAGAAAATGCATTTAAAGTCAAGAAAACACAAAAAAATGCTAAGTTTCAACTTTGACTTTCATTTAAATGGTTGACCAACAAGCTTATATCACCAACACACACTCACAAAGCACAAAAACACCCCAAAAACACACACAAAACCGTGGCTCCTTGGAGGAAAAAGATGAAGGCATTTTCAAAGTATTTTTCTCATAGATTTTGCATTTCAAAGCCGAATTGAGTGATTCAAAGCTTGATTTCACTTGTTTGGCATCCATTCTACACATTTCTTGCATCAAAACACATCAAAGGTGAGAGAAAAATTCTAGATCTCAAAACTCATATTTTGTGTTTATGCGTATAAATGATTATTGAACCGTTATAATGTTAATCTGATGTTATATTATTGCTCCTTGCATGCTAGGGATCATTTAGCTGTAATACTACGAGTTTTTATCAGTTGTAGCATAATTTTTATTTTTCGAGTATTTAAATTTGATTAATTTGTTCAAAGTTGATTAAATTGAGTTGTGTTGATTGAAATCGATTGTCGTCAATTTCTAAAAGTTTGTTAATTACGTGGTAGCGCCGTTGTAATGCAGAATTTTTGATTGTGATATTCGTGCCAAAATCCAAAAATTTCAGCCATGACATCTTAGGGTTTTAGTGTTATTGGGCATGATTTGGATGTGTTTTGGTTGGTTTTCGAGGGGTCTAATGTAGTTGATTGAATGGGTGAGTGTTTGAAACTGATTTGGAGTTGTTTGAATTAGTAGAATATAAGATATGATTAATTGAAGTTTAGGTTGTCTTTCTTTAAAATGTTAGATTGAGCCTTAGATGATTGGGTGTGGGTTGAGTGATTGAATTGTGAGTAGTTGACGGGTAAATTAGGGTTCGATTGTGTGTGTAATGCATGTTCGGTTAGATGGCCTACTTTGTCATCTAACTTAGTTATGTGTTGTTAAATTGGTTATTGACGTTATTATGATGATAATATAATTATTGATGATTATTGATTGATGATGGATGTCGGGAGATAAACAGTTCTGCTAGACTGTCCTCCTGTGAATGATTGATGTTTATTATTATTGCTGGGTCTCTAGTATGTGTGTGCCACCTCTCGGGCAGCATTGGGCTGTCGGGTTGAAAACGGCATGACTATCAGAGATTGCCTCCAGCTCGCATGACGGAGGTGTCATGGAGGGCGAGGTTATTGGGGGTACCCCGGGTGCGTGAGTAATGGGGAGTTACAAGAAGAATGGTTGAAATCGTGATGGCGTTTGGAGCTACACCAACTAGAGAGAGTATCCTTTATTGAATGGTCATATTGTTATGTGATGATAGTATTATTGATGTTATTGTGTGTTTACTGACTCAAAGGATTATTCCAAGGAGTTTAGTAGACTTTGCTCGAGATCTATCGGATCCTCGCTGGGCTTATTTTATATAAGCTCACTCTCTATTATTGCATGCATGCAGGTGTTACTGATTTTGACTACAGGTATGTGCCTCCTGAAGAGAGAAATGTGTCGTATATGGATGAGTCTTATGTGCAGGAATCATTGCCATGAGATTATCTTAGTTGTTGTAAAATAATGTTTTGTATAATCTATTTTGAAATGTATGTATAGCCTATGTATTAAGTTGGAACGGAGGCGTATAACTATGATTGGAATGTTGAAGAATGATTATTGTATAATATGGATGTGTTGTATGTTGTTAAGTTAATTGAGGAGATGATTGTTGGGATTGTTTATGGAGTTTGATGTATGATGTTCTAAAGAGGTTGGTTTAGAGCCTTGGTGTCCTAATTACTATCGTTATACTGCCGAAATTCTGTTGCGTCCTGACTGATCGTAGGTGGGGTCGAGTTGGGGCGTGACGTTTATACATCTATATATACATTTACAACTACATCTACATATATTTATACATCTATATATACATATACATATACAAAAATATACATATATATCTAACCTTAATGTGGAGGGCGGAGGGTAGAGGGCGGGGAGGGTAGGAAGGGAATGGGGAGTGGGGGGTGAGGGGCGGGGGGGTAGGGGAGTGTGGAGGGGGTGAGGGTAAGAGGCGGGGTATTAGGTGTTCTATATAGGGGAGGAGAGTTTGGGTTTTATTTATAAAAAATTGGCTTTAAGGAGACGGACCAGCCAATTTTTAAAATTGGCAGGAGACGGACCACTCCGTCTCCTTCAGCCAATTTTTAAAATTGGCAGGAGACGGACCACTTTGGTCCATCTCCTAAAAGGGACGACCAAGGTGGTTAATTTTATTAGTAAATTTTTTATTTTTTTGTCTTTATTTAAAATTTTCTCCATAAAATTCAAAAAAAATATATATATTTTTGGAGACGGATCATCTATTCCGTCTCCAATTTCGGAGATGGATCCTGGTTTTATCTCCCTTTTGGAGACGAAATGGATGGTCCATCTCTAAAAATGTTTTTTTTTTTTGTTTGAATTTTTTGGGGGAAATTTAAACAAATTGAAAAAAAATGTCAAGGGTTCGTCTCCAAAAGGGAGACGGAATTGAGACAAACCCATATAAACGTTTTTTCAATTTGTTTAAATTTCCTCCAAAAAAATAGAGTGATTTAAAAAAAAATTATATTTTTAGAGACGGATCATCCATTCCGTCTCCAATTTTGGAGATGGACATTGATTCCGTCTCCCTTTTGGAGACGGAATTGATGGTCCGTCTCCCTTTTGATAATTTTTTTTTTTAATTTTTTAGGGGAAAAGTTAAACAAATTGAAAAAAATATATCAACAGTTTGTCTCAATTCTATCTCTAAAAGAGAGACAAAATGGAGACGGATGACATATCTTCAAACATGTCATTTCTTTTTCGTTTTTTATCGGAGACGAATTGGAGACGACATTCATGTTCCGTCTCTAAATTATTTCCATTGGAAGGCGATTTGGAGACAACACACCTAAGCCATCTCCAAACTATCTCAAAATTGTCACTTTTCATGTAGCAAAAGTTTCGTCTCATTTTCGTCATTCACCTTTAACAGTTTTTCTTGTGCTCTAGAATTTATTGATTTCTTATCGATTACGATTGATCGAACTCAATAATTTTTTTCTTTTTTTGTTGCGTATAACTTTTTGTACCTGAAGAAAGATGTGTCTGCATTGGCTATTAATGGCTCAGAATTGTGGGGACTATGTGATTCATAAAGTAGCCTGTGAATGCTGACCAACATTTACAGAACTTGCCTTTCGGACAAAAGAAAGAAAAATTGACCAAAAAAGAACAAAAGAGAGAAAAACAGAGCAAACTGCTTCAAAACGTCTCCATTATTTTTACAACGTGGGTCTCACACCCACTGTAAAGTCCATATCACTACGAGAGAGACATTCAAAATATTTTAAAACAATTTCAAAAACGAAACCTGCCTGCCCTATGGTGATGATGTATCGATTATCACAAAGGTGCAAAAATATTACGTCTTAGAATTCTGTCGCTGCCCAAAAATGCCATTGCAATGCATATGAGGCTCATACAACCTATCAGCTTCCGCTATCAAAATGATGCACAAAGCTGAAGAAATATCTAACTAAAGCCTAACAACCTGCTAGTTGACAAATGTTGTTACAATAATCGTTTTCGTAGAAAGTGCTTTCGTAACAGACTAGAATGGGAACAAGAACAAAAGATTATGACTTTAGAAATAAACAAATAGACGTAGTTGTAACCTTAAATGATTAACCCTATAGTGAAACGTTTGAAATACGAGAAAGAGATTCATTCACGTTTCTAATTCTTTAGCAATACTTGAATTAAAAATAAAAAATATAGTTGCAATAAGAATAATTTTTTAATTGTTGATAAACTCAAATTTTTTGTAATAATTTTATTTAATTGCGCAACTTGTTTTAAAATTATACTTTATACAACAGTTTCCTTATTAGTTACAAAGAACCGCTCGTAGTAGAGAATTTGTAAAAAGACTATATGCAACGACACTATATCAACTGTTAAAGTGTCATCTCAACAGTTTTTAATTTTTTTACAACAGTTTTTTCTTTTTTGAGAAGTAATTTTTTTTTTTTTTTTACAACTGTTTCAAATGTTACAATAAATAAAAAAATGTGATACTGCATCTAGAGTTTGAACCAGGCAGAAAATTTAGCTCTTTGGGGCTAATTCAGTTAACTTTATGTCTAACAAACTTAGATATTTTTCCTTTCACATAGAATATAAACTCAAAAACCATCTTAGAATATTTTGAATTACTCCACCTACTACTAATTAACTTAATATAAAACCTTATAATTCGTAACACATATTTTTCTCAAACAAGATCATGTATCATGATATTTGATATATAATGTATGACCAAAGAATTCCAAAAAAATTTCCCGTTGTTATAAAATAATTGTAAAAAAGATAATAATATAAGAAAGAATTGAAAGAAACTAAAGAGAATTCTACATATTTCACTATATCTTCTGAATTACGATAAACCTCTATTTATAGAAAAAAATATAATTATTATGCAGTTACTATTCACACATCACTATTTGCACAGTACACGAAAATTAGTACTATTTGCACAATAACTGTCGGTAGTACTATTTACACAGTAACTATTAGTGGCACTTTTTACACAATATTATTCACGCGACACTATTCACACAATAACTATTTATGATACTATTTGTACACTATTCACATATTACTATTTACGTGATACTATTTTTACATTGACTGTCAGTGATATTGTTTACACAGTACTATTCATCTTCCAAAAATTTATTTGCATTATGTAATAAAAAGGTAAATATTTACTATCAAATATTTCATAACACCTGTAATAAAATAAAATAAAAAAAGTAGAGGTACTCGCACTGGTATATTCAATTTTCTTCTTCACGTTCCTGTTCAGCTTGCAAACTATGCGTACGGTAGTAACAACATGTGGACCTGTCAAAAACCATGTGCTACACTCTACGCACCCGGCGTACGTTAGCCTAATTGTATCTCGAGGGCGCTAGGCGTGCGCCGAATCTTCTCGAGATGCACTAGTCTCAGTCCCTGTCTCCCCCCCATATATATTACCTTCCTTAGTCGTAAAACATCATCGTACCCTCAAAATCATCGGGAGCCAGAGCCAACCTAAAAAGTAAAAACCCTTCATCAGAAAAACAAGATTAGCTTCAAAAATAAAATAAAAAGACCCAAAAAAAGAGAATTTTAATCACAAAGATGTGTTTCTTGGTTCATGTGTGTGATGAAGAAGAGATTGAGCTAGGGAGACAACAAGCACCTGGGTCATGTCCGTACTGTGGAGGCAAGGTACAAGCAGTTGATGTACAAGGTCAAATGAAATGTTGCTTCTTGCCTGTGTGTTTCAGGTTCAAGAGGAAGTATTT
Source organism: Ehretia macrophylla (assembly GCA_037974665.1). NCBI lineage: Eukaryota > Viridiplantae > Streptophyta > Magnoliopsida > Boraginales > Ehretiaceae > Ehretia > Ehretia macrophylla. The sequence continues at coordinate 34,866,783 of CM075771.1, forward strand.
CTGTACTATTTGTACAAGACGTTTGGTTTTGTATTCATAGATAGTTCTTTCTTTTTTGGTTTGTTACAAGAGGATCTAAATCTGTCGTGTATTAGTTGGTGTAATTGTAAGTTTGCAGATTCTTTTGTACGATGTATTCCTAAGTTTTTTTCTTTGGGTGAATTTTTTGAATCGTTATGTTGTTTAGCTGGCTTATAAATGCTGATAGCTCTTTGAACATTCATTATTTGCAGGTTGTTGTGAAGGGTTTGCTTCATTCTTTTCCTTTTTCTCTTCATTTTGTTCAATTCTAACGGACTCCACCTAGTAAAATAAAGGTTGATTTGGTTTGAATGATCGGTCATCTTGTTCAATTTGTCATCTATTCGAGGCTCTAGTTGCTAAGAATCCTTATCGCGAGTTGAATAAAATAAAAAAGTAAGGACTTATTATAAAGGAACTTTGTGTTCGAACTACAATTTCGACCTTGATTGTAAAAAAAGAAAGAGGCCCGAGTGTGAAAATCAAGCAAGAAAGGTGAAGATGCCTTTTCTGTTTTTGGATTTTTGGAAGATCCAAGTGGAAAAAAAATGGGGGAGAACTTTAGCTATGATGTGCATTATCTTTCCCCAAAAGCCATAGTATTTCTAGAAAATTGTATGACGATAAGTTATTTGAGATGGGAGAATTCTCAAAAAAAAAAAAAACAATAATAATAATAATAATAATAAAGTATGGAAAACTCCTATTCCTTCTTTTTGTGTGTTCATCATTCATTGCAAGCTCCAAATAAAGTCTACAATGTTATTTTTTATGGATTTTAATATGTTATACGTTAAAATGTCTCTGAGACAAGAAAAGAGGTTAGTGGCAAAATGTTCCATGTGATTAGACATACATGTACGATACTTTCAATAGTATTTTTTATTTTTAGCCCTTTTTCAATCCAATTGACGGATTATTTTTATCTTTTAAAGTACTTTGCCGACTCTTATATATCTTTCACAACACTCTTATTTTTTACGGCATTTGATCAATTTTTACCTTTCATAGTATTTGACCGACTCTTATTTTTCACAATACTTTTATTTTTTACAGTACTTGATCGACTCTTTTCTTTCACAGCACTCTTATCTTTCACAGCATTTGACAAACTCTTATCTTTAACAGCATTTGACAAACTCTTATCTTTCACAATACTTTTATCTTTTACAACACTTGATCGACTCTTATCTTTCACAGCACTTTTATTTTTCACAGCATTTGACCGATTTTTATCTGTCACAGCATGTAACCGACTCTTATCTTTCACAATACTCTTATCTTTTACAGTATTTGACCAATTCTTATCTTTCACAATACTCTTATCTTTCACAACATTTGATCGATTTTTATCTTTCACAGCATTTGATTGACTCTTATCTTTTACAGTATTTGACCGACTCTTATCTTTCACAGCACTTGACCGACCGAAGAGTTTTTACTTTTTTTTGTTCTCGCTCTTATCAATGGTATATACCACATATATCAAGCACGCGCATCTGAGATGCTTATTTGATTGACTATCTATTTAATGTGTAGCCAGGGCGAAGGTACCTAGGGTTAGTGGAGATTGTAGTTTTTATTGGTCTAAAATAACGTTAAAAATTTTATGTATTTTTAAAAAAAAATTTAAATAACTATATATTTTTAGTTAAAAAAATTAATTACTCTCTACTAGAAAAAAATATATACTTATATAGTTGAAAAATTATTTATTTTAGCTCTTAAACAGCCCCCACTGTCCTAGAATAACGATAAAAATTATATTTTTTCAAAAAAAATATAAATATCTTTGTATTTTTAATTAAAAAAATTAATTAATTTTCACTGAAAAAAAAAATATACTCCTATAATTAAAAAATTATTTATTTTAATTCTCACTGAAAAGATTTTTTAGCTCCGTCCTTGTGTGCAGCACACATGGTCAAGAATATACACCAGCAAAAGAAAAACACAAGAAGGAAAATAGAAAGATAGTCAATGACAAAAAGATGATGGTAAAAGTTTAACATATCGCACGTTTTACATTCTACGATCGAGCTTTTGAATAAATAAGCAACAATGCATGAAGTCAATTGTGTTGGCTATAAATTCTTTATGTGCGTTGTGACCAATCTGAGTTATGAACTGACCTAGTAAAACTCACATTTCTAACCTGCGTAATTGAATTAATAAAGAGGGGCACAACGTTTCCTCCACTTGAAAACACTTGTCTGCTTGTAGAACTCTCTAGAAGTTGTCTGCAGCACCAAGAGAAAAAAAGGTTGATAGAAGTTGGTGTGTGTTATGGAGGGCTCAATTAAGTTTGGCAACATTTTCCATTAATAATGTTTGTTTAGCCGTCCAATATGAATTGTTCCGACCAGATCTATGAGTGTGATTATTGGATTGTAGGAAGTTAAACTTTCCAACCACTCTTAGAGAGAAAAAGAACGAACTTCTCTCTTTGTAACTTAGGTTATAAGGATAACAAATGCGCATTATAAGGCAATTAAGTTGTGATTGATAGTGCCTCCAGGGTTATCATCCATCAATAGTTAGGTGAAATTACTTTTAGGGTAAAGTATATCAGACCTTTTTGTATTTTAGTAAAAGTGCACAACACTTCCCTATAGTTTAAAAACCCCCTGAGTTAGTCCTTGTAGTTTTTCAAAAGTGCACAACAACCCCCTACCGTTAAAAAATCCGTTAAATTTAACGGAGAGTGTACTTCACATGCGTTAAGTGAGATTTTTTTTTTATTTTTAACGAATTTATTCATTAAATAATTATATGAATTGACCAAATTACCATTTTTTTTTGCCTAAACAAAAGAGGAAATGGCAAAAGAGAGAAATGAAAAAAATGAGGGTATTTACGTCTTTTTTACAAAATCCGTTAAATATGACGGATTTTATAACTGTAGGGGGTGTTGTGTACTTTTAAAAAACATAGGGACTAGTTCAGGGAGTTTTTGAACTATAGGGGGTGTTGTACATTTTCACTAAAGTATAAGGGGGTCCAGTGCACTTCACCCTTACTTTTATAAAGTCGTAGATTTCACACTTTTTACTGTTTTAGAATTCCGTCCTTAATTAACCAGGTGTATGTGTGAAAGAGTACTGCTGTACTCAAAAATCTACCAGTTGATATTCGGGTTCCATCGAATAATTCGATAGCTAAACTCCTTAAAAAAAAAAAAAAAAGTGTTGAGTGATAGTTCACAATTTGTTGATCGAGACTCAGTTTTGCAGCAATTAAGATAGTGCATGGGACGAACTTTTAAAGATCTAGGAAAGTGTAATCTTCAAAATTCTCAGGTTTATTTACTTCAATGGTTTATTATGAAAATACCATATTTACTATTATAATTAAATTTTCAAGTACAATTTTGTAGAAATTCATTGGTATTAATTCTTTTAAGATAAATCTGCTAATTGCAATCACAGGTGAGAAGTGATTATGATTAAGGGAACGATATTAGCATTTTTTTTCAAATTTTAAACCATTATAGATTGCATATATATTACGAGAATATAGTTTGAAGTACGAAACTTCTATTATTTACAGGTTCTGAAAATGAATTATGTCGGTCTACTAAAACTGACAGGTAGCTCTCCAACTTCTGGATAAAATAATAAGAAGGACGACTTGCTTTTCCGTTGTATCACCATAGACTCTCTCATCTTCTTTTTATTTTCGGCTTGCTATTACGTAATAGGCTAATGCTATGTTTCTTAGAAGTTGCGATTTACTATATATGGCAGCTAAGATTAATTAAAAAAGAAAGGGTATTAATTATAAGAACATCAACTTCAATGTATTTTATTAACATTTTTTCGTTGGCTGGCACGAAAGAATGTGGTATCACAATTCTTTTTTCACCTTTTGACTGTAAAGTTTTTTAGATGAGAATATCACCAAGTTATTTATAAAAGCAGTAAAAAAATTAATTCGTTACTTTGAATTAAATGGCTTATGATGTCACATCAATTGATATGTAACTTTTCATTAAAAGATTGTTATTTAATAAGTCCGAATTAGAATAATTTTCTCACATAAAGTGAGATTCACACACATATGACATATATCAATTCAAATTGATAGAAGAAATTCTCCTTCTAAGTAATTCTTTTTTTTCTTTTGGGTGAATAAGCAAATTGTTTTTCTATAACCTTAGAAAATTCTGAGAATTAATCACCTTCTTACACACATGCCGAAAAATTGTTTCATTCACCTTACAGAAAGATAGTAATTATATTAGTTGCATTTGGTGAATAAGCAAATCGCTGATATCTTTGTGTGATGTATTTCACATTTGCCTTTTCTTTTTGCTTTACCTTCTTTGTTTGTCCAATCCTTTAGAGGTGATGGGGTGTCCAATTTAAGAAAATATTTAATGAATGTGTGATGTCACATGGTGACATTCTGATCTCATATCAAACTTCGAATCATTCTATGCTAATCCTTTTAACTTATGACATTGAGTACAATTAAACAAAATCAATTTGTGAGCCTTATTATTGGAATTTTTTTTTTGAATTACAATACGACTAAAATATTATTCTTGAAGAAGACTTTCCTCTTTTATCCTTTTCGATCAGCACGAGTAACTCTATTGAAAAATAATCCATATTACATGCATTCAGAAGTTGAAGAACACCGAAATTGACCAATTAATTTGTACTATAATTAGCTTTCTAGTAAATATGATCCCGGTGATAGTGTTCATGTAGATACGCAACTAATGATGTTTTTTTTTTTTTTTTGATTTGACGGAAAGTCTAGTTAATTACCACTAACTAACAAGTTATTATTTAAAGAGAAGATTCTTTTCTCTTATCCTTCTCTATTAAAACCAATAGTGTTACTAAAACATGTTTTATGTAGTATTTTCTGAATAATTGATCAAAACCAAAATTAACTAATCACTTTATATATTTATTCGTTTCTCGATAAACTTTCATCACACACGAATACTTAAAAGATGTTGCAATAGATTTTGACAGTATTCAATCTATGGTCTCAACGGTCTATAGTTTGGCATCAATTAATGATGCTTAGACATAAGGTGTACACCACATCACATCCCACACTCAATGTCTATTTTGTACTCCAATACATGTTTCACCAAGGGTTCTTAGGTTTTCAGAGCAAGATCAAACATCTTCTACATGCTGGTGAAAATAGACAAAAATAAAAAAAAATAAAAAATTAGACAAAAATCACAACCCCAGCAATCCAAAGGATAAGAAGAGGAAAATATTTTTTTTAAAAAAAGATAGCTACTTACGTGTTATTAAGATGAACAAGCAAAGCCAAAAATACAGTTGAGCAGTCCAAGTGTAATGTTTTTGCAGAACCTTCTTTAAATGCCTTTAGATATCTAACTAGCAGCTTAAACCAAATCCTCCATTGTTAGAAAGTTTAAACCACCACGGTTTCGATCTCTATTGTATTAAAACGAATGTTCAAACCCCGCCACGGTTAAATTTCTTGGACATATCACATCATAGCTAGATTACTGCTTAGAGATCGAATATCATGAGTTGTTTTCGATACGTTTGTGATGGAGAAGAAAGAGAGCTAAGCAGACAACAAGCCACAGGCGCATGTCCCAGCTGTGGAGGTAAAGTGCAGGCCGTGAATGTAGAGACTCGTTGGAGGTTTTGCTTCTTGCCCATCTGCTTCGTGTTGAAGAGGAAGTATATATGCAGTATGTGTGCTAAACGGTTGGTCTTGTATTCATGATTTTCCATGTCTTTTCGATCTCTGTGTATGAAGCCATGGAGGTGAAGTGAAGCTAGCCGTGAAGAATGAAGATCATCATCATTCACCATTGTTTTTTTTTTTTTGACTTGAAATTGATGTACAAGAACAATGCAAGTGCTTTTTTAGAGCATTATTTAACGAGATTTCAGAACATAATAACGTTTTGCTTCGATGTCTTTTTGTTGCTTATTGATCTTTGCTTTCTATTGCCAAAAACACTTTCAAATGTCAATCGTATTGATCCGGCTCTAAGATGGAGTGATGCCCCGCACGGACCACGTTTGCAATATTGTAATAAACCTTTTCTCATCTTCAAGTAAATATGAATCACAAAAAACGCTTCACTCAGATCCATGCAAGAATAGCCCAAGATATTGTGAAGCCCCAGTTCAGAATTAAGTTCGCAAGCTAGGCTAATATTATAACGTAAGAATACTCTTACTTAATTCTCAAATTTATTGACCCAAATTAATTAACTCGAGCTGTCTTTTAGTCGGTAATATTCATTTATAAATCACTAAATTATTATCTCATACCAATATAGGACATCAAAATGACCGACTAGTTAATTTGATATAAGATTATGCTAGGCTGCGAGATTATTAATTGATGTTTATGGTCATTCCTCCACCATTTAGCCCTCTATGGTCCTATTGGTATAAGGAGAAGAATTTAATCCATTACCCCTAACTTAACCATCATTGTAACACCCCGATCCCTCTCGAGACCGGGGGTTCTATCAATCAACCTAATCACAATCCAAACCAAACCCGGGCAAAATTTTCAGGGAAAAAGAACAGAGTCTCCCCTATTTCTAGGCGAAATGTAAAACCTGCGATAACATATAAGTGGACCAATACCATGTCCAAACATTTAAAACCACCTCAAGGCCATCCGAGCCTCGGTTCTCAACAATTTATACTCAGCAAGTATACATACATTTCTAATTTAAAAGCTGACCTAACTCTTTTCATTTTTGACAAATACATTCAAACTAGATAGCTAAACCATGCTAAGCTACTGCATAAAATAAACTATCATGCCATTCTAAATCTTTTCCTTTGGACATTACAAACATGTATTTGAAGTTAAGTTATAATAACTAGATACATAATCTAACTTATCAAACTACTTCAACAATCTAATGAAACTTAAATTACATACTTTTTCACATTAAATACATACAACAAATGAAAGCATAAATCTTTACAACTTCGACACTCAAGCCACATAGGCACGCAAGACAACTCTTCAGGCACGAACTTTCACGAAATCACGAACTTTCCAGCTAATATGACATTTCCTAAAATGTGGTGGTGAGGAGTGAGTATACACAACACGTATACTCAGTGAGGGCGAGACAGTTATCGAGGTGGAGAGAAAGAAGATCGTGCAATGCAAATAAACACAGTTAAGTAGTAATGACAATAAGAAAACATTCAATACAAGCGACAATACTATAAACAATCAAAAAAGTATTAACACAACCCTTCAAAGCTATACCACACTCTGAAGGCTATGGTTCACTCATACGAGCAATATACCATTACACGAGCGATACATCAATCTCGAGCTTGATGTTTGACAACGATGACAATAAGCGCGCATCCACCTTATAATACCAATTTGGAATACCCCGGAAGTATCCATCAATTCTACGACCCAAATCTCCCTGGGAGGCAACCCAAGCGAGAAAGGGAATAGGAGCAGAGCTAGAGCAACCAACACTGGCAACCCGACACTACCCAGAGAGGCCCATCACTCACACGCGAGACACTATGCAATGCAAGACTTGATACAAGGCAATAAACGAGCGATAGCACAACAATACAAACTAGTGACAACAAACGAGATAGCAAGCAATCACAATCAATACTAGCATTCAACTAACTTTTCGAGCATAACAAGCAATAATAAGCAACAATAACACCAACTAGACAAGTATATCAAGCAACCCTAAGCATTCTATAGGCATAATATCAAGATAACAAGCAAAATCACAAATCGGCCCCAACTATCAAAACACTACCATTTCCAAACGAGCCACGAGTTCTGGAAACCGACTTTGCCAATCCTCCTAGGTCACCATAAGGCACGTCTAAGGACCCCGAAACCCTACTTTACCCTAGAATTCGCGCAAAGCCCCGATTTCCCCCTTTGCTCGTTTGAACTACAACTACCTCAACCGATCACCCAACCAATGCCATAATCGCACCAAAAGTGCTTCCATGGCCTCCCGAAACAATGCTATCACGCAAAACGAGAAAACGCTATACTCGACCTAAACGACCCCGACTTTCACCAAGTCGTTTTTCTCATTTTTTCCAGTACCCAACTTAAACAAATCATACATTTAGACATTCTAGCATACCTAGCACCTTTTCACATCAACAGACGGCATAACTGCGCAACTTTATCGTTTTAAGGATTTACTATTCATGTTTTACTATTCAACTAACAAATTATATTTCAATTTCAATATTCAACCACATAAAATGTTAAAAAGCTATAAATACATGTTCTACGATTGCTAGGGAACATTCTATAAGCCTCAAAATGATTAAAACAACAAACTACGGATAAAATCCAAAAATTAAAGTTAACACATAAAACGTTCAAATGCGCAATTAAACATGAAACCCTCACCTTAGACGCTCCTAGACGCTACGAAAACCTCGTAGAGTGCCTCGGAAACCACCCCGTGGAAGCCCTCGCGAAGAATTGAAGTTGAATTTTCTTTTTTTTCTTCTCCTTCATTTTCGGCCCTGTCCTCTTTTCTGTTCAGCTCTGTTTTTATTATTATTTTGTGTTATTATATGGAATTTCAAAGATGACAAAGGTCAAAAGGTCAAAGCTTTGGTCAATGCTCACTTAAGTTGGTCAAACTAGCTTATTTTATGCATTTTTAGGCTAAAACAACTAAGGAAATATCAATTCTAGCTAACAACAATTAAATTATAAAATTTAAGGCACTAAAATGCTAGTTTTCACTATTTGTTGACGACTAGAAACCGCTCTCTAACTATCGCTCTCGATATGCTATGCACTTTGCGTCAATAGAGGAATAACAATTAAATCTCAAGGAATTGAAGAAAATATAATATTTGGAAAGCATCATAGTTTAAAATTTACTCCGGCTCGGAGTTACTTTTTATTTAAGTGAAATCCGAGCATTTAAGTGCAAGAAATATAAAACCGATTGACACAAATATGAAAAGTAGTTGATATTCCGTTAAAATAATTAACTCAAGTGTTATTTTAATTACTTCCAAAAGAAATATGAAAATAAAGCTACAATTAAATGTTTAACCAAAAATAAACACGTAATTCAATGCTAACATTTAAGATAACACTTAATTAAATGCAATTAAATGTTATTAAATGCATGCCGGGTTCGGGTTATCACAATCATATATATCAAGAGTTTTACTCTACAATCTAGATCATCTAGCTTGTTAATTTGTGAAAGAAGATACTGTTAGGAAACGAGGACAAACACGCACATACACAAAGTACAACGGAAACAAATAATATTTTTAATGTGATTCAAGTCTCTACTTATGTCTACGATTCAAAATTGGGATTTAGGAATAATTGTTACAATACAATAATTTTTCACACGTAAAAATCTAAACCCTCTCGCACATTGGCTTTATGCAAGGAAAAACCTAAACCCTCGCACAAATCTAGGCAAAATGCAAAACCTGTAATAGCATATAAGCAGACCAGCACCGTGTCCAACCATACAAACACCTCCAGGCCATCCGAACCTTGGTTCTCAACAAGCGAACACAAGTAAATATACATTTCCAGTTTAAAAGCTAACCTATCTCTTCTCATCTTTGACAAGTACATTTATGCTTGGCAATTAAACTATACTAACCTATTGCATAAAATAGACTATCATACCATACTAATAAACCTAGTTAAGTTAATTACATAACTTTTAACACTAAATACATACAATACATGAAAACATACATCTTTGCATCTTTCTACAACTCAGCCATATAACACACAAGACAACTCTTCCAGCACGATCTTTCACGTAACCATGAACTTTCCAGCTAACATGGCATTTCCTGAAATGTGGTGGTGAATTTCAAGCATAAGCACAAAAACATCTCTCACATCGATATATCTATTTGGACGAAATAAAGAATGTAGAAAACTCTCTCATACTCAGGCTCACATCTACACCCATCCCATGGGATTGACCATGCGATAAATAACTACAAATTAAAAAGTGCTATTCATAGGAGACTCTTCCTAAACCACTTCTTAATACGACTCAAAATCTATTTGTTTTCACGGACTTAGACTTAAACTTTGAGTAAAAAAAACTCAAACACAGACTACTCATGTTGATGGGAAATTGGAATTGATATTCAAAAGAGTTGTTGATTAAAAGTTTCGTTTGCTAATGAAACTTTATACGATCTCATATGACATGCAAGAATAATAGACCTAAAATTTAATAATTGAGGGAATAACCATACGGTATGTTTCTTGGTTGTGTACTTGTGTTTGATCTTTGTCTAGAGATCGAGAACAAACTTTCTATATATCTGTCGAGTTTCCATATCTTTGTGGTTTATCTTTTCTTATCCCTTCCTTATCCACGAGGAATTATTGTTGTCTTTTGTGTTCATCGTGTCTCAACTCCTGCCCTACACATGACGCACAAGACATTCCCTTTTTGTGACTACTATAATCAAGTTTTGTAGGGCACCAACTGTCCATCATGACTCTGCCAAAAATGAAACATGCAGAACCTTTAATGCCAATAAATACAATAAACAATGATGAAAATAAAAAAGAGAGCAAGGCAACTTAATTAAGAAAACTTCTTTGGTTACTTCAGGATGATCAAAGAATTTTTACTTAATTAGTAGTAAAATATATAATGTCTCTTTCGATTGTCGCTAATCCACCACTAAAGAGCGACAGGAACAGCTCGTCCGGATTGGAATGATTGAAGAAGGATTGGTCAGAAAGGGCTTTTGAAAATTATTTATTATGACGTTGATTTTGAAATTACTCCAAATTGGAGTTAAAAGCAGTGAATTAAAAATTGGCTTAAATTTAACCTTCCTTTTGTAATTTTACACAATCCTCATTTTCCCTTTTCTTTATTATTGAATCATTTCATTACCTTTATTATTTTTCCCCTCCTGAATCATGGGTGTACTATGGAAAGAACATATGATTTTAATTAGGCACTAACTTTTTTATTTTTTAAATGTTCCAAAGTGGCCAATAACTTTATTTTGTTTTGTTTTAAATCACCAATTCAACTTTGCATTGATTTTAAGGTGGTCACTCTACCTATTTTCCCCGTTACAATTAAAGAAATTTGAAGAGCTTAACAGTTTGCATGTTATTCAATGTATTCTATCATATCATAAATGAGTCCCAAACAGTATTTGGCAAAAATAAGAGAAGCTCAAGTCAAACAATAAAGATCCGCAATAATAAGAAAGACCCTTATTTGGTTGATATAAATATCTACTATGTACATTACAATTAGACAAATGATGAAAATACCCTTCTTTAAGATTATGGAGACACCCTTGATTATCGGTTGTGCCTAATTATACCCTTTTTTTTCTACCAATAAATGTCAAAAGTTCCTCTTTTTTTTTTTTTTTTTTAATTTGGACGAGATTCATGGGCTACTCTTCCTGCAATTGGAAGATCAGATTTCGAATTTGATAAAGGTAAAAGTAGGTGGAGATATTACTTGCGAGAGGACGTATATAGGATGTGAAATGCCAATTTATCATGTTTTTATTAGTTTTAGTGAAAGAAATGGATGAAATGGACATTTTGGAAAAAATGTAAAGCTAGATAATGGTCACTTTAAAACAATGTGAAAGTTAGTAGTCAATTACATATTTTACACAAAAGTATACACATATAATATCAACTTTCGACTCCTTTTGATCAATAGGTTATACATCTAACGTCCTTCTCATTTAATAAGGCTATTAAGCTCACCTTTCATATTCAAGTCATTTCTCGTAATGAATGTAGGACATTTTCAAAAGGTCCAGTCTTCAACGTGCCTAGTTTTGATTGTGTTAAATATGTGATTTTTGTCTTTACTAAAAATATTAAGGAATAGTGACTCATGTATCTTCTACCTTTATCTGGTAGAAAATTAAATGAAGCTTTTCTCAGTGAGGGGTCCCACATAGACCTAAACGATTTTGGAAGATATAATTTTACTTTGGATACAATTAAGGATGTATTCAAAAAACTTTGTGGTAAGGGATAAAACACGTATTTTTTTAATTATGAGTATATATATATATATATATATATTTTTTTTTAATAGGGATTAATTAATTTTTTAATAAAAAATATATAGATATTTTTTTTTAAAAAATACATAGAATTTTTAACATTTTTCTGGACCAGTGGGGGCTGCAATTCTAACTGGCCCTCATGTGCATCCGCCTCTGGATGCAACGGAGGTCGCCGTAGTTCAAACCCAGAACCTGTGATTACAATAAGTTACTACTTGATCATTCTATCCAATTCTCGGAAGTTTTAGAGAATTTAATTGTCCCATGTAGATAAATTAGGATATTAAAGATCAGCATATAAGATCTTGTGCTATTACACTTAACACCAATTGGTTTTAGAGTGAAACCTCAAGTTAATTAATTATCTATCCAAGTACAACCCATTCATGTTTCAGACTTTGTCCGTGGACTTTGGTACGCGGCTCTTGTACCACATCTTCGTTAATTGGGCTTTTAGCCTTCAACCTTCAGTCATTACCTTTGTGTAGCTTTTATAAATTCCCAACTTCTTCAATTACATTAATTAATTAATCATAGGTCACACGTGAAATGGGTGTTAGAGAATCTAATTATCCCACATAAATTAATCAGGACATTCAAAATCAGTATATAAAATTCTGACTATTTTACTTGACACCAATTAATTTTAAGATATGACTTCAAGTTAATTAACATGAAGACATTAATCCACAATATTATTTATTTTGACTCATTCATCATTAATTAATCTTGACATGCCAATATACTAGTAAGTTTCATCTAGCCAACATAATGTATAAGTAAGACGAATAGTAATTGTCAATTGTCATTCATTAAAGCGTTATGAACCATCACTTACATGCGAAGATCAAAATATTGTTCTATGATAAACATAGATATAAAACTAAGCAATAATCTCAAGACGAGAAAATGGTAATTTTATAAGTCGATTTAATCAAGTTAGTTTGTGATACAGAGATAGGGCAGCTTTTAACAATAACAATGGCAAACATGACCATTTCTCACTTTCAAGCAAAGGCCTCCTTTCTCACAATCGTTAATACAATATAACCTTCAGCGATTACATCCTTGCAACCTAAAATACCGAAAGTGAAAAGTTACTATGTTATTATTAATATCATAATATCATAATATATAATTCGGCATGAATGAAAGAAGAAATACTTTTGTGCCTTTAATCCTAATAAAAGTTCTCGCACCCATAGATGCTTTCTTTCTTTATACAAAAAGTATATTTATCAAAAAGATTAAAGGGAACTGAATGTGGTTATAAGAAAAATAATAGAACAAAATGTTAAAATAGATTTATGGGCTACAATGCTAATGCAAGAATGACTTGATTTAAAACATTTTAGGTAGAAACTATTTTTATGCTAAAACTAGAGGTAATTTCATTGAAAATATAGATTTGTCATGGAGAAACTATAGATGCTATATATAAGTTTACAAGTCTAATTAACATACTGTTTGAAACAAATAAATTCCACAAATTTTTTCATAATTTAGTTGCAAATTCAACTTTTTGTATTTGGAAGTGCCCTTTTAAAAAATTAGAAATTCAAAATTTGTAAATCCTGAATTTACTCAAACTTTACCAAAATCCTTACTCGAGGTAGAATTTGTAATTTCAAACAGCCAAATTAGTTGCTCATCTTTTAAAGACTAAACTACCCTCTAAGTTTCTTTCCTTTTTTACTGCTTTTATTTTTTCGCTCTTATTACTATGTAGCTAATTCTTCTTATCCTTCTTGCAAGATTCTTCACGAAAAACTTCTGTCCCATATATTTTTAATCCAAGTTTATTTTTTATCTTCAAATTAGAAGTCCAAATCATAAGTTATTTATTTATCCACCCTTATTTTCAACTAACAAGTCTTAACATTTAGCCATCTAAAATCACATATTATTTAGTCGTGTTACCTATTCATCAATATTAATTAATTAAGTTTAATCTGAAAATTGATTAGTGTTGTTAATGGAATACATATATATTCCTGTTAAAGTTTGAAAAGCAAGCTTCAAGATATAGGGTTAGAAAATGAATACTTACAATAAATATATTTACAAATCACATAATTAACTTAATATTGTTTTACAGTTCTAAAGAAGGGAATTCATTTGTAAATACAAATCCTCACGAAATTCATTTATAAATCAAATGAATTTTGTACCACAAATACTTCCAAACAGTTTGTAAGTAAGTGTCCAAAAGAAGACAACACAAAACTTGTCCAAAGAATTCTTCTTTTTTTTTTTGTTTTGATTTAAGGGAAGTTTAATATTGCATCACTTAAGATGTTAACTCCGAGAATCGATCTCGAGACCTCTCGCACTTAAAACGATAATCATACCACTAGACCAAATGCCTAGAGGTAAATTCATTGAAAAGATAGATTTGTAACGGAGAAACTATAGATACTATATATAAGTTTACAACTCTAATTAAGGAAGTGTCCAAATGAAGACAACACAAAACTTGTCCGAATACTTTTTTTTTTATTTAAGGGAGGCTTATAAGTCAATATTACATCAGTTAGGATGTTAACTCCGAGAATCGATCTCGGGACCTCTCGCACTTGTACAAAGACTTAAAATATCAACAAAATACATAATGTTAATAATTACGGATAAACTACAATTTCTGATCAAATTATTAAAATACATTATAATAGATTAGCGGCAGTAATCAATGACATGGACAATAGGGAAAAAGTAAATAAATTGTTAATTTCAGAAGGTAAAGATATAACAAACCTATGCAAAGGAGAAGAACTAGGACAAGCAAGGAGATCTTCTTAATTTTGCTATATTTTTTTAGAGTTATTTGTGAGTGAATTTACCAAAAGCCTTACTAGGAATTTGCAATTATAATATCATGAGTGAAGACCTCTCCAACAATTTCATTTTAAAAAGGGCAACTACTTCAATTGCCTAGATTATGTCACTATGTATTCAAATTTGTGAGAATCCAACATGTAATTAGATTTGTATTACTTCTAAACAAATTTGCATATTATAGCAGTAAAGACTTGCAACATCAACTACCGGGTCTTTAGTCTAGCGGTATACTCCTCGCCTTGAGTGTGAGTAATTTTGAAATCAATTTTTGTCGGCAACATCTTTTGTTGTGTTATTTAGGCCTCCTCTGAATTTAAAAATAAAAAAAATAAAAAAAAAGGATTTTCAACATCACTACCATATTAACGCCATAAACTATTTACTTAGTTCTACTACTTTGAAATGTTTAAATTTTATTTAAATAGGGAAGGATAATGGGTATGCCTCTCCTTTTATATGAACTGAAAAATCTAGGAAATAAAAGAAACAATATTGTCCTATATACGAGTTTTTTTTACGGGAAAATAACACTTGACCATAGAAGGACTTGATTTTCAAGATATATACCAAGAACTTTTTTCTTTCATTTTTACTTTCATGATTCAACCAAATATAGCATAATCGATTTTATATATATATAACTATTTTGTCCTTTATTTTCTGTCAAAGTCATTCCTCTATATCTTTATTTTTTTTCCCTTAAATTGTCTCTCCAAATAACATCGCCTTACCAGTCCTTATTTGTAGTAACAATCTCGTGCATTTCGTGTTCAACCTGAAAGAACCTAATTCAGTAACTGATCAATTATGCAACATTTATTGTTGGAAGTGCATTATATAAGTGATTGACAAAGGAGGGTTTGCTTGAAGAAACCACAAGTGAATATCTTTATTATAAAACAAGACAAAAAAAAGATTAAAAGAAATAGTCAATTTATAATCAAGAGTGATGGTAGGCCAATTAAATTGTGCCCTCCACAATTGAAAGGATGGTGATGATTTTTACTTACAAAACTAGAAGTTGTTCGCCCACATACATATATCTATCAAGGGTTGGTCACCCCTACCCATTAAGCAATTACTAGTATTCTTCTAAGCCTAAAATCATATTTAGGAATATCGTATGTAAGATTTGGCTAGGAACATCAATGAGTTAGATTTGGAGAAAAAATCTATTACCACGTCTTATCTTATCACCTAAAATATCACCCAACTCTTATCCCGTCCCTCTTTCCCAAGTTGGAATTGGGTTGGGTGAGTAACAACAAAATCCATTCTATTCCATAGTCACCCCTACATTTGATGGATAGTTTTCCCAGTTGAGATTCAAAGAAATACCTTGCAATCCATCAAAAACTCATAAAGAAAAAAAAAAATAGTTCTTGGTGCTTTGCAATCTCATAGTTTCCATCCAATAAGCAATAATAAAATTTGCTCCTCTATTAGAATTCAATGGTAAATACCATAGACAATTGTTCAATTAATATTAAATAAATAACGATAAAAATTGTAATTTTTATTAGCTAATATTTTGATTTCGTGGCATAAATCCACGAAAAATGTCTTCAACAATAACAATGGCAGACATGGCCATTTTTCAAATTGTTCAATTAATATTAAATAAATAACGATAAAAATTGTAATTTTTATTAGCTAATATTTTGATTTCGTGGCATAAATCCACGAAAAATGTCTTCAACAATAACAATGGCAGACATGGCCATTTTTCACTTGTTTGCAATATCCTCCTTTCTCACAATCATTGATACAATATGACCAACATGTGCCATTCTTATCACGACTATCATCTATGCCAGGTTTGCATGGACCAACATCCGGATGATTATGGCAACATCTTCCTTTACCAACTACATCCTTCAAACCTACGTACACCCACATAAAATATGATCAGATTTTAATAAAATAATCACATTCAACAATAATTACTATATTTATGCATGCTATGTTGAATTTTAATGCATCAACATACTAAATAAATATTAGATGTGACACTCCATCTGTCAACGATTCTACAAGAAATTTATATTAAAAATATAATAACTTAAGTTCACTACTACTACCTGTAAAACCTTTAAAATTTTAGGCTTTAATTTTGTCTATTTTATGATAATACCTCTTTGATTGACATTATTATAGGATGTTAATAAATTATTAGTAGCTGATTTATGAGGATGAATTATTCATGACCAATTTTGATATATTAGGTAATATAAATAAATTGTGAGTATTTTATAGGAATCAGTTAGGAATGGATCAGTTATGAGTTAATAGTAGATTCTAGTTTTGATTTTGTACGATTTAAAACCTAAAAACTAGGGACACTAATTGAGTGGGTTAGTGGTTATCTAGTTATAAAAGAAAACATAACGTAGTCTCTGATATAGAATTCCAAAAAAGAAAAAAATTGTGGAGTACAAAAAGAAAAAAAACGCAAGGCACGAAGAGAGTAAAAAAAATGAAAATAAGAAACCGGTGGAGGAATATGATCACTTGGCAAACCACATGCAAGATATTTAGTTCTCATATTGGAGGAAGACTATTTCTAATTTTAATCTTTTGGTGACCAAGGTAATTCTTGAATTAAAATATGCTTTTGGATTTTACACTAGAATGACTGTATATGTTAAAAGTAGATTTAAATTTTGGAGATATTAACCATGAGAATTAAGTATTGATTTTTATGTTTGCGGATTGTAATTTTAGGGCATGGAATTCGAAGAATTTATTTTAGTTTTCAGAATTTGGCTTTGTAAATTTTGCAATTGAGGTAAGTAGAATTTACCATTTCTTTGTCTACCTCCAATTGTTAATCTGCAATATGCACTCGATTTATTGTTACTCCACTCTTGTTTACGATTCCTTTCAAGTCATTGTATTGATTCTGATAACCAAAATACGAGTCATTGATTCAAACTCTACGAACTATACAAACTATGTCCGAATCCTAGACGGTTGGGAGTTAATGAGCCGCCATCTGTTTTAATTATGAATTGTGTATTGTGCGCGCTGCTAAGCAGCCACAGCTTGCTATACTGTTCTGTCAGTGCTTGATTTAATCGATCAATTTGTCTTATTGTTTATTGTTCTTTGAGCCTTAGCTTTTCTGGTGGTAGATTCTATTTACTGATTTACTGAGCATTGTTTCGCTCAACCCTTTCTCTTTCTTACTTTTGCAGATGACAAATTTAGTTCGGAGTTGCTAAGCTAGAAGTTTCATGGATTGATGCAAGTTCAAAATGTTAATAATATTTATTGTATTTTAGTATAGATATTTAATTATTCATTTTGGTGTCTTGTTATGTAATTGAAGGATTAGTTTTTTGTTGGCATTTAATTAGAGGATTAAAATTTCTCTCAATTGATTTATAGTTTATTTTGTTGAGGATTAGAGTCTTGCGAGATTAGAAATATTTATCTTTCTAGGTTCGCGTCAGTCTTGTCCTTGAATTTTCTCTTTTAAATTTGGGGGCGTGACACTACCAATACTGACTTAAATATTTTACGCCATTTTAATTTAGTTCAATATGTCGGCTGACCAATAGTTACGTTTGGATTATTACATTAGATGAGAAGGAATTTTTCTACTAATATTTCATGATTTTGTATAGAAATATATGTAAATGATAAGAAACATGTTCATGGAACATATTACAACACATAACCTTTTCTCTTCTTCAATATTTGGAGACGTTCAACATAGTACCCTAATATTTTTGCACTAGAATGAAGATGTAAATTGGAAACCAATCTTTGAAAAACTTAGAGAAAACAGACTCATCAGCAAAAAGATGTTGAAGATAATATAACTGGGAGCTCATTATTTGCATGTAGCAATAATGAACTATAAAAATAAACGTGTGACTCTCAGATTGTGTATCCTTTAACAATAATGTAAAATTAACTTAACCCTTCATTTGAAAAAAAAAAAACAAAAACCGTATGATTGATTTAACTTTATTTTCAAAATATAATAGTTCGCCAAACGATTCGAAAACAATGTTTTTCGTAAAATAATCTTGGTTGGGAAATTAAATATTATTATATTAACAATCAAAAAAGTACAAGGTAAGGCTTCACGAAATTATAATAAAACTATAGGGAAATTTTTTATCATAGTGGAAAAAGTGTAAGGAAATAACAACAAACCTATGCAGAAAATCAGAAATACGATAAGGATCAAAGAGAATTTTGCCATGGCACTATGATTTAATTTTGTCAATGAAGTTTTTGAGGGTGTGCACAATATAGATGACCAAGTGTTAGATATATATACTGGAAAAATCTATTCAATTTTGGTAAATGCATTCAATTTGCAGATTCTATTCCCAATAAATATTTTCGAATTTGGTTAATACATTCAATTTGCAGATTTTATTAATACTTTGGTCATTATTACCATACATGTTTTTCTTTTTTATGTCAAATTACCATACATATTCATAATGAGATTTCGTATTAGTTTTACCATAATATTCGCGTAACGTTCCCGTCATATGTTTCCATGAGCTATATTCTCGAATTTTGAACAAATTATAAATAAATTTCGTCATACGTTCAAAATTAGTCAATTTAATCTCTATTGTTTCCTAAAGAATTTCAACTCCATCCCTTTTGTTCAAAATTATCAAATTTAGTATTTATTATTTTTCAAAAAAAAATCAATGTAGTTCCTATTATTTCCTAAAAATTTCAATTTAGTCCTTGTACCTAAAAAAATTAAATTTGGTCCCTGCACATGCCCATTGTTTTGGATTAAATTGAAATTTTTTGAAAAATAATAGGGACTGAATTAGCTAATTTTAAACAATAAAAACTAATTTTATTTTATTTTTTAAGAAAAATATAGATTATTTGCGCAATTCTCCCTTTTGGAAAGTTATTAATTTGTTTGCGATTATCAAGGATGCACTTAAATATCTACAAATTGTTCTCTAGTAATTAGCTTACAAATTTTTCGCAAGTTTCTAAATTTGTTAGTAATAACAGTGAATGGCCTAGATCAATGATTTTTGTTGAACCTCAATGAATACTTTGCACACTAAGCCAAAAATATATATATATACGACAAAACTTGCATATTTGTCCTCGAAGAGTTGAGTAAGGTGGTCGAAATGTGGTCAAGAGTCTCAACTTCAAATCTATATCCTGCTCATCACAAAAATTATCTGGCCATCGATTAAATTAGAACATGTGTTTAAACGTACTGCTACATCTCAAAAGTTTTAATTTAGTGACAATCCATTTTGTCTTGCCTAAAATGAGGTCCTCATCATTAAAAAAAAAAAAAAAAAAAATTGCATATTCAACTTCTTCTTTTTTTTTCATTAAGGGGAAGCTTAAAGTCGTATAATATAATCAATAAAACTCAAACTCAAAACCACTTGCATACAATAAGTAATATTACCACTCGACCAAAGTCCTAATGACACATATTTAACTTTTACCAAATAGATAATAATGTTTGTTTTCAGTAAATAGACTGATGGATACTAAAACTCGCTTATGCGATACTAAATAACGTCAAGAGAAAAAGACTAGGTCTTTTAGAGCCCAAATGATAGCCCAATGAGGTGAAAAGGGCCTAGTGTTAACAAATGGATTGAAAGCCTAATCGGCCCACAAACATGGGCAAGCGGAGCCTGCGAAAGTTTACTCGTAAGGTATTTTTCTAAAACTATAATTACTTTTAAGGTAATTTTAATTTAACCTCTATTACAAAAATTACTTATATATAACTGCAAAATTGTATAACTTCAATTTTTATTGAAAAAAAAAATCTTAAATTCGTCTGTACCCACATATTTCTTTTGAAAGAAACAGAAGACTAGATAGCCCAAATGGTTAATTTGGATTCACTTGCGTCGTCTGATTTTTTGTTCAAGAGGATAACGAAAATTAAGTCCTAACAGTAAATGAAATATTTGGAGTGCGTGAATTGGCTTGTTATTATTGGTTACAAAAAGCGAGACCAAATAGACAATTTAATAATATTTATAATGAAAAAATATAAATTTAAATTCGAAATTTTTGGTAAAAAAATCACACCCATACTACTCTATCTAATTTGTGGGACAATGTCAATTTTGTCACCAAGTTACGAAATATGTCGTTAGTATATAATAAAAGAATCAATATTACCAGTTTGTTGTTTGAATATAAATTTAAAAACATAAAATTAGCCCAAAATAAAATATGCTATGGTAAGTACCAAATATTTTGTTCATGGTCTAAACATTCGAGAGTTAGATGAGTTCATAGCCTAAATCCACCTAAAAATTTTGTTCATGAAAAAGAAGTTTCTAGATTCCATTGAAGTTCAAGAGTTAAAAAAAAAATTCGAATAATGAAAAATGTGTCATAATTTCTGTATGAAATAATCATATAATATCATAAAAATCGACTTGGCTATCAGATTATAAATTTGAATAGAATAGACCTCTAAGAACATCAAGTCAGCTAAACTGCACCAGATTCATCACTGGATGTATGAGGGGGCAAGACGCATACAACCCTCGAATGCAAATTTTAAAACAAAAATTAAATTTTAAGACATTTCCATATTGCTTTTAACAAGTAGATCTAAGCTCTTGAATATTAAAACTATAAGAAAATTTATTTATAAGTTAGCACCAAACAAGATATTACACATAGGGTTGATATCGAGTGAATATCATTTTGCCCATAAGTTCTCCACCAAAATCTCAAAATCCCCATGAACTTTAAAATTTAACTTTCACGAGGACTTTGAAACTTTGTGAAGAACTCGTAGAGCAAAATGGATTTTACCCGTTTGACGTCGGAACCAAACTAAGAAGAAGAAAAGGATAACAAAAACACACACAACACACACTGCTCCTTTTGCTCCTCTGTGAAACCAGATCACTCAAGTGAAGAATCAACATTATGAACAGCTCGTGAATACACCAAAACATCATCAGGGTCATTTGCAGCACCTTTGTTTCGATGAATACTAGAATTAGTATCAGTAGCCTTAGGATCACTTTTTGTGATGATGGTTTCGCGAAGTATCTCTCTAGCCTTAGCCATTGGATCTTCGGTGATATTATTCTTGCGTTCCTTCTCTTCTCTCTCGCGTTGCTCTCTTCTCTCCTTCGTGGCCTCCATTTTTGTGCCTCTTCAGTGCTTCTGTATGGATCCTATTTGTACTTTTTGTCAGTAGTGTTGAAGATTTAAGACAATCTTGTCCTAGGATATGTAAATACACGTGTCTGGCTATGAAATTGATAGCAAACTCCACTATATCATCACAGAAAGCATAAGGTTACACGTTGCATTTGTGAAGGTGATAGACTCAAAAACCAACGATTTAAACATTTAAAATTATATCAACTTTCATTGTCACCATGTTTGGATAAATACTTAGGAATTAAAAATTTAATTTAAAAAAATTAAAATTTAAATAACAAGATTAATAATAATAAAAAATAAATAAAGGGTCGTTAACCTTTTTAAATGACATTACATAATTTTTTTTTTTTAAAAAAAAACAATTGCCCCCGTCAGCCCACACTAGTTTGCTTTTTGGATAAGAAAGAAAAGAAAAGGAAAAGAAAGAAATTAACCCTCCACTAGTTTAGAATTCACTTTAAAATGAGATAAAATTAAATAGAGAGATTAAAGAATTTCTCGATAATCTTTAATTAAGGGGGTTTTGCAACTTTCTCAATTTAGAAGGAAAAAAAAAATAGAGTTGATGGATGAATCGGGTTAAATTGTCTCTAATATGTTTAAATAATTCTAGATGTATATTACAACAACGAATATAAAAAAGGGCATTTAAATTACTTTTCATTTAAAAATTTATCCTATCCTATCTTTTTATTAATTTATAAATAAAGAATTATATAATTATTTCCTTTCCTTTCTTGTTTTGGCAATAATGAGGGAATTATTTTTTTTTTTTTTTTTTTGCCATTTAAAAGAATTGGAAGTGGTCATCTTATCAATCTTCCTCACTGATATCGTTAATGTGAAGTAGGACGAAATTGCCTTGGAAGTCTCTAACAATAATTAATCTCGTCATCTTTCGTACTCACAAAAATAAGAATATCCCACTAGACTTCCCTAGTGATGAATCACATACTTCTTGCCTATCGTTTAATTTTTCACCTTTACCTCAACTGCATTAAACGATGATACCAAACAGCACAAGATTGGTTTTAGCAGAGGCACCTTTTTTTTTCTCTCTTCTTCTGAAGCATTAGCGGCCAACTCAAATCTCTCTACCTTCTCAACGTGATTTCACCACCTTGATTTTGCAGTAAAAATGAATAAATCAAGTGTCGTGTCCCAGTTCTTTGATCCCCTCTGCTACAAACCGAGAAACGGAACCTCAATCTTCAGGGGAATTTCAGTACCAGGGGCGCGGTTTCCATCAATCATAGGTAGTTGTCACACCCCAAGTCCAAAATTACAAACCTACAAGTGATACCAGTGTCGTAAATTGATAGCCAAACCCACAAACACAACACACCCCCCCCCCCCCCCCCCCCAACCCTGCTTTCTCCACCTTGCATAGTTCAAACTGATCCAACATTTCAACGTGTCTTCCCAAAACACAACATCAACATAACAATCGCTAACCGTCACAAAACTGAAAAAAAATCACTAGCCATGACATTCATTCATCGGTGACACTGCAATTCCCAGCACTGCAGAACACAAACCTAAATGTTCAGTTATTCTACACTTCTTTGCACAACCGGTTTCAAGCAGGTATCAACATCTACAGTGAAATATACTATGGTTAGATGAAACCCATAGAAATGCATATAGAGAGATCTTGGAGACACATTCATCTCCACAAAAGCAAACACCAAAACAAAGCAGGCAATAGGAACATAGTATAACCGGAACATTAGATAAAATCTCCAAAATCAACATCATTTCGTCAATGCTTTCAAATAACAATTCTAAAAGGAAAAACTCAAGTCTATTCGATTTCATATCCCAAAATCCTAGGAAAATATAACAAGGACTTTAAACCAAACAAAATGGTAGGATGATGCTTAGTTCATCCTCCTGATGAGCTCATTGATGTGATCTTCCCTGTTTCCAGCATCACCACCTTCAACATAGTGGTTTCTCTTCTTCTTCAATCCACCCAAAGGAGCCTTGAGCTGGAATGGCCAGAGGAAATTGTTAGCCTCCTTGAAGTGGGGTCCAACAGTCATGATCTCATGAATAAGATCTTCCACGCAGATAATTCCATGCTTGCCCAGAACCTGCAACGATAATGGCAACACGTTTGTCATACCATGCACAGACTGCAGCAAAACCTCTGCAAAAGTAGAAATTAGCCACAAACAAACCTGTTCAATAATGGCATTGTCGGTCAAAGCAATTCTCTGCTTGTCCACCTTTCCGTATCCCCGCTTGTAAATTATTTCTCTAACACTTTTTAGGTTGGGGTACCTGAAAGATTTTCTATAGCACTTAGCAAATTGGCCATATTAACAACCATAAGGAATCACTAAGGAAATTACAGAAAGGCATACCCATAGGTAACGTAAGGCTCAACCCTGCGCAACATGTTCATTGTTGCTTTGTTCACTTTCAGAAAGACACCATTAAAGATCTGCAATTGTCAAAGAGAAATTGCTCAATATAGAAAGCCCAAGCAGCTAAAGCTAAAACAGAAGGAAAAGTTTATTGGCAAATCCATCGAAAATTACAAAGATATATGGCTTTGCCAAAAAGAAGAGATATATGGTTTATGAATTATCTCGTAAAAAAAGCCAGCTTTGACCACTATACTCAAGGAAACCCTTTAGCTGCTTAAAACATCATTTTATCATTGCTGTCAATATCCCATTCACTAAAATGCCTATGGTATGCATTTTACAATGCTGTCATTATCCCATTCACTAAAATAACTATATTAGTCATATAATGAAAGACATCATTCAATTATGATAAAAATCACAAATTGAAAAATAGCGTGAAACAAAGGAATCATATGTCACCTGTCTCAGTCGCAGAAGTTGCAAGATCTTTTTGGTACTTGGGTGCATAGCATTGATGCTGACATATTATGTACATCAAAATTGTCATCTGCACATTCTTATTCATGAAAACTTTTAAAATTCTATACCAGGTCAAAATCTTACCCCCGGATTCTGATGATGAAGATAAGTTTTGCCTCAGGGTTGACATAAAAGCCTCCCTTAAGTCTAGCCTCACGCTTCAAACGAATTAACTCCTTTTCCTGTAATAAGAGACGTAACATTTAATGACGTTACAGAAGTTCAAACTAGAGTCACATACAAAAGACACTGAGTTCAACAATACCTGCTCTTCATATTCCTTAGCATACTGCTTGGCTCTCTTGTAGATCAACTTACGTGTCTCAGTTCTCTTCTTCTTGGCAACTTCAAGCTCTTGCTTCTTAGCAATAGCCCATTCCTCGTTTCTCTTCTGCTTCTTCAGCACCGACTCTGGTACCACTACACCACCCTCAGCCATTTTCTGTACAATACAAAAAGCAGATCACAATAATTAAATAAAGGACATCAAGCAAATCCATATACATTGATCCAAAAATAATCCCAGGAAAAAAAAAGGAAAATTTTTAGCATTTTAGAAAAACAATTCTATAACCCAATTATTGAAACTAACTAGCTCAGTCATAACGGTCAAGAGCTTGTCCTCTATTCCCCACCGGGGGCATGCCCACACGAATTATTTTATCATGAAAAACTAATCTGTCCTTCCAAGTGGCTTACACAAATAAAATTAAATATTCCATTAACTCTAGCTAAATTAATGAGACTTCTAATTAACAAGACCCTTTTTCAGTAGTCATTTCCAAATTTAACGATATCGATACGATACGATATCACCGAGACAAAACTTAAAACATGAACGGCGGCATTTCTACTTGCATAAAATCGTCAAACATCACCCGCAGAAATTACACCCATAATAACATTCTTTGCAAATTAAATCTGTAACAGCATCTGACAAATCAAATCCGCATACAAATTTTCTTCTCATTCTTTTTATTTTTATTTTTATGTTTTAATACATTACATATTTTCTCTGTGAAGGATAAAAGTCACATCACGTATCACGAAAGATATAAACAACAAAAAAGCAGAAAAGTGACTTATAAGCACTAATACAAACAATGATATTTAAGAAATAACAAAAAAGCGACTTATAAGCACTAAGCATATGAAATGGAGATGTAGAGGAGTTTTGTTACCTCCGATCTGCTGCTGCTGCTCGTAGAGGCGGGTGACAAAAGAGAGAGTGAATTAGGGTTTTGGGGAGTGTGGCATCTTATTTATAGACACCAAGTGGGGATATTTTGGGAATAGTGTGAAATGTTTTGAGGGTATAAATGTCATATATTAGTTTGTAAAGTAAGACAACTGGGCCGGTTTAATTTTGGGCAGATAGCAATTTGCATTGTAATCTGGGTGTGATTGTGCATGTGGTTTCTTAATTGACTTAAAATATGTAAACTATTTACACACGGGTGTCATAGGCCAAAGCAAATGATCCTTCTTGAAATGTTGTTTTGTTATTACATTACCATCTCACCATAGTAAAATCAATTTATTTATGCTCATCTATGAGATATACAAAGTCATTTTTGACTTGTCCACATTTATTCAGAAGCCAATAATCATGCTAATTGGGTAGCTATCTCACTATAGAATTATATGTCAGCGCTATACAATCTACCTATGAGATAAGACTTGGAGGGTATCTTAAGGCGAATTGCAATGCTTCAATTGGAAGTGTTAGTGAATAAGTTAGTTTACCTGTAATTTTCAGAGATCATTGTAATTGGAAATGCTTGGAAGGGTATGACTAAATATGTTAATCATGCCAAAGCTCTTGCACTGTGAGGCGCGTGTCTTTTGGCTCAAACTCAAAGACTTGATAAAGTGACATTTGAAACAGATTATGAGGATGTTTATAATAGCGTGATAAGCAGCAAGTGTAGGAATTGGAAGATTGTTCATATATGTATTAGCATTAGAAATATTTTATCTTTCGAATTGTTTGTTTAGTTTTTGTCTTGTAAAAATATAAGCTAATTGTACTGCAGATTAAATAGCTAAGCAGGTTAGGGGGAACCATCTTCTTGAAGGTTTTGTTAGTAAATTTGCCTTGTCAGCTTGGTACCATCCTGTACCGTGACCTCTTCTCTAGTGACTAGTAGGATTGGTTAGCTTTATGTAATTGTATATTAATAAATTTTTAATCTTTGAGACAAAAGAAAAAAAGACTAGGATTTTGTTTTAATCCGATTTGGTTTAATTCATGTTGTTGATGGAATATTTCGTTTTGGGCCTAATTTTCTGAGCTTTTAATCCCAAAGGAAGGTGGAGAAAGCCCACGCTCATGTTCACAACCCACTATAGCTTATAGCCTGAGCAAACCCTAATGTTTATTTATTTATTTATTTTATCTGAACCCTAACGGGTTCGCGCCGCTCGAAATTAAAAAAATCCGCAACAAGTGGAATGTCGGGTTTTCGCTACAAAGTCGCGTTTACATACCACGACTATTGCGCTTAGAAATATAACATTAACGTAAAAATGTAGTAAAAAATCCTAAATTTGTAAAACGTCTGAGGTACTATGGAATAATTGTTATAAAGATAATAATAAAAAAAAATTTAAAAATTAGAGAAAATTTTATTAATTTTATAATAAATTATAAATTATAATAATTTTTATTTATAAAAAAATAAAATTATAATGTCATTACTATTTATAAAGTAACAGTAATTATTATTTACACAAGACTACTATTTAAACAGCCTCCGACGATTACTATTTACACGGTACTTCTATTTAAACCGTGTCCAGCGACTATTGTTAGTAAATATTCAATTCATGAACATGAGGTACATACATATTATTTTCTTCGACAAGTGCTAAACAAAAATAAAACCCCGCTTTTGAAGCAGCTGAACAACAACATCACACACATAAAAACACACACACACATATTTATGCCCGAGAGAGAAAAGGGGGCAGTGAAAAACCCTAGCTTAGCCCTAATTGCATTTAAGCCTCGCCAAGTGCTGCTTGCAGAGCTACACCAAAAGCCATCATCATCGTCATCATCTAATAAGCCTACTTTCATGGCGGTAATGGCGAAGAAGCAGCAGCACAGTGAAAAAACCCTAACGCCTGAGCAAAACATTCAGCTTCTCAATTCAGTCCTTAAATATCTCGAAAGCAATCACTTCTCCAAATCCCTTAAACGCCTTCTTAAAGAATCTCAAATTCAGGTCCCCCCCTCTCTCTCTCTATATGTATATACGTAATATCCCGTTCTATATTGGTTCTGTAAGCTCTATGTTTTGGGCAAGTCGATTAGTGTCAACGTGTTGCCGGGCTAGTAGTGGGACTCGGGTCATTTCAATATAGGAATGTGTGTATTTTGTGCAAGTATAGACGTACTTTGCATGTATTTGTGCACAACAGAATAGTGGAAGGGTTAGATGTATGTAGTACAATGTGCTTGAAATGTTGTACATTGACTCAGGTCGGGGATAGATTATTTATTTATCATTGCTGTTTCAATGTCACAGTAGTAAGACCCAGGTCATTATGATATATGTGTGTATGTAAATGTGCATAACTGTATGTTTAGACATAGTTCACATATATGTGTGTAGTGCAGAATAGTGCAAGGTTTAGGATGTGTGTAATACCATGTGGTCGAAAGGTTCTACATTGACTTAGGAAGGGAAATGGATTAGAATTGCTGTTCGTGATCATCACTTTTTTCACATTCACATGATAGATTATTTATTTGTTCCATTCTATTTTTTTATTTCAATTGGGAAAATGTTGTCTTTTCGATGTGTGGTACATAATTTTATATTCAGTGAATAATTGATTAAAAGATTTAATAGACGTGATAATGTTGGAGAGAGCTGAAATTTGCAGTAATATGTTAACATTTCAACAGTTAGCATGACTCTTAACTGTCTGGTCTTGAATGAAGTTTATGTCTTTGTCTTTACATGCTTTATATACTGTAATCAAAGGTGTCATGTTCATCAATAGAACACATTTGATCTACGCAGTGCGTACCTTTTCTTGCCTATGACTTCTCCTCTTTATTATTTCATTATGGCATGTTGTTGTCTGACTTGACTTCTTGAGGTTTTTGTAGTTTTGTTTTAAAGGGAGTTGGTTTACAAATATACATTTCGTGATTCACATGTTTAGGAGATGCCAATGAAGTATTTCTGCATTACTATATATGTAGTGAGGCCTAATAGCAAGAAATTTTTACTATGATTTGCCCTTTTGTTATTTTGTATATTTAAAACTATTAGCCTTTGTTGTTTATTTCTTATGCTTATTGATATATCAATATACATAGCAAGTTGAGTTCAAGATTTTGGAATCATTTCTTTAAATTCAAAATGTTCCCATGAAATTGATGCAAATAGAAAAAGGACTTTTTGTACAGCATGGAAATGGCCCAAATGTGTTTAATTTGCTGCTTTTGGTGCAGGATGATAGTTGGAAGGCTAGTACTCTTGACCTGGCAGACATATACTGCAAATATTTAGAGAATTGGTGAGATAACAGAGTTCATCTACTCAATTGATTATTAACTATATCAGATTATCTTTTTATCTCTCTGTATTAGGTTGAGAAAGTTCTCTGATATTTGAGTTGGAGTCCATATTACTGATCATTTTTTTCTGGCTGCTCAATTGCATTTAATTCTGATTTCTAAATACAAATTTTAGTATGCAGTGATATGAGGATCTCAATATAATGCAGATTGTTACATTTACAATTTTGTGGTCGAGCATTAAGAACTAGAAACTATCCACAATTATTTCTATCAAAATCAAAAGTGATGAGGTTCTCTATGTGCTTGAGAAAGATATACATAGGACCTGGAGGATATACTCTTCCACAATATTAGGTACTGCTGATAATGGAGTAGTAAATGTGAGGAGGCAAGAATGGCTTATTAAGGTTTGTGAACCAATTACCCAAGCTGTTGGCTTTATAAAATTCAAATTCCATTATGTAAGCCCATATGTGATGATGAAGGTTAAAATCTGTCAAAATTTTAGCTTAATGACCAATGTACTGACGAAAATACGGTGTCAAATTTAGAGTAAATAAATCTGTAATTGCAAATCAAAAAGATGCTTTGGTTGCTACTTCAAACTGGGAGGTAACAAGAATGATAATTGGCTGTTTTCCGGAGTAAAAAATAAGCTGGATGGTCTTCTTAAAGAATGATTCACATGATTTAATGCACTCTAATGCATATTCTAAAAAATGTAGTAGTTAATTGCTGAATTGCTCTTCCACTGAGAGTATTATTTTTCTATGTCTTGGTGAAGTGACTCTTTAGTTGGAATTCTTGTTCCTGCTGTGACACAATAATTTTTGTTTTCTTCTTGATTATGTGTTCCCATTGGCTGTTTGATCTTTCAATTTATTCTCTACTCTCATGCCACTTGGCTTCTATTGCATGCAGTAACCATGTTGATGCAAAGTTGGCCAATCACAAGGAGCTAGGTATTTACCCAATTAGAACTTTATTCATTTTCTCCTAATTTTTCCCTTTGTTATTTTATTTGCTAATGCTATGAAGTTAGCAGGTGATTGTTTTTGTGCTTATTCTCTTATCTTTTTTTGCCTGCAGAAATGCAGAGTGATGAACTGGGACAACATGGAAATGCTGCTGCCTCTCAAGAGACCGTTAGTAAAAAAAAGAAAAAGAAGACTGACAAGAAAGATAATTCTGAAAATATTGTCAGTCATAAGGACACTGTATCAGAGGTGAAATTGAAAAAGCAGAAGAAAAAGGACAAAAATAAGTTAACATCCGAATCACTTGATCGAGATGCAAAACAATCAGATTTAACTGAAGAGAAATTGAAGAATGATAATGGTGAAATTGATTTTAAAGAGACAGCTAAGTCTAAAGATAAAAAGAAGAAAAACAAGTCAAGCACTGAGCCTCTCATTGAAGATCAGAAGGTAAATGAATCAAAAAATTCCACTACATTGGTGGATGATAAAAGTAATAGTGAAATTCCATTAGAAGAGAGTGAAGTTAAACCAAAAGAAAAGAAGAAAAAGAAAGAAAAGAAATCTTCAGTAACATCAGAAAATGGGATTGACGATTACAATGGCACGAAGAAAAGGAAAAGATCGACTTCCCATGAAAACGAGAGTCAGCCTATTGAGGTACCAGTGCCTGAAGAAACCAAGCGCAGAAAGATTGAAGGTCTTCAAGAAGCCAAGAATGTTGGACAAAAAGTTACAGCGGATAAATTGCCTAGAGGTGAGGGTCAAGGAGGAAAAGAAAGTGAAGAGGAAAATGACAAGGTTAACATAAATGAGGGTGAAAAATCTTCTATTAATCGGATTGGTGAGAACACTAAGAATGGGGTCGAGAAATCTGGTCAGAGGAAACAGCAGAATGGTTCAGCTGAGGTAAATTTGTTTGTCTATTGATCACTTAATTTTTCTCCTCTTAACCGTCTTTTGATATAGTGAAGCTCTTAGGTCATTTGATACTTTCTTTCTTGATGTAATTCAGTAAATTTGTAGCTCCAGTATAAATGTAGTATACAATGTGGAAATTCATCAATAACATAATTAAAATGGACAGCATGGAATGCATTTCTCTGTTGAAGACTTCTGATATCTATACGGGTGTTACCTGAGATCCCTTAAGATATTGTTCTCAATGGTCTCTAACAATTCAAGGATTGATGGAAATATTACTGTTGCTTTTGTAGCCCAAGACTGTAAATGCTTTTCAAAGGGTGAAAGTTGATGAGGTACAATTTGTTGATGAGAGACTCCAAGATAACTCTTACTGGGCGAAGGTGCATCTTCTTTTTCATAATTTATTTTTATATTCCCTGTATGTTCATCGTTATCTATTCTAATTCTTTTTTGGGCTTTTTATGTGAAACAAGCCGATAACTTCTTGTAATGAATTGTTCCAGGATGGTGCAGAAATCGGCTATGGTGCAAAAGCACAGGAAATATTGGGTCAAGTCAGGGGGAGGTATGTTCTTTTCGACCTTGTCTTATCTCTGTGAGCTTGCCTGGGTCTATGGGGGTCACTTCCTTTCTGTATTCCCTTTCTGGTTGGGGAGAGATAATGGCTCTGTTTGGTTTAGACTTTGTTAAGTTGAATAAAGTGTGGATTTTATACAATGAAGTGTTTATCATTTAATTAATGTTTAGCTACACCTAATATTTGATAGTAGTCATCATCCAGAGAACAAACTTTATAATTGCTTCTTTTGATCAAAATATTTGTTTTTAAATCACTCTGTAAATTCTCTATTCATATGAAACGTAGGTGCATAAAAGAAACCTAATCAAATTATCAACAGTAAAGAAATAAGAAACTCTTAATTAAATGTGAGCGCAAATCTATAGGCTGCACAAATGGCATCCGTACTTTGATCTCAGCTTGGAAACAGAAATTCCAAATGCACGTCCTATCAACTACTTAAAGCTAGAAGCTCCTTAATATAAATTCATGTATGCACCACCCCTCTCCCCACAACGCACGCACAACAAAAAAAAAAAAAAAAAAAAACAGATGAACATAATATCAACATATCTTCATGATCATCTTGAAAGTATTGTAGAAATTGATGGTCATGAACAGTAGGAGTTTAACATTTTGGTCGTTCTAAAATACGGTCAAAAGTAGGTTGTGTTTGTTTCCATAAATTTAGAGTTTGGTATTTGAATTGGTGTTAATCTGGATCTGGTTCTCCTCCCAATCATTGTTGAAGCCCTAATATGCAACAATAGGCACACTACCTTCACCTTACAGCATGTGAGACAACACATTTCAGCTTATGTTCTTCCATTTATATTTGAGAGTTTAGTGAAATGCTTGGGCGCTTAAATAGACTTCTATCTCAGGGACTTCCGTCATGAGAAGACCAAGAAGAAGCGAGGTAGCTACAGGGGAGGGCAGATTGACCTGCAATCTCACTCAATAAAGTTCAATTATTCCGATGAGGAGTAACATGCTCGAGTTTAGTCTTCTTCTGCTGGATGCTTTCGAGTTTGCAAATGCTATTATAATTTATTCTGGCTCAATGTGTGGGAATTGTTGCCTGGTGATCCATGCTTGCGCCAAAATTTTGAGTTGATTAATATATGTAATTGGATGTCTATTTTTTGCTTTCACTGTAACGCTTCAATTACCATTTGATTTTCACTTTTGGGATTCTTCACTTGATCTTTTAGTTCTCTGAAGTAATTATACAAAACTTCATACAATCTGGGTGGTTGTATTGTTGTTGCCTGGAAGTTTTTCCTCTGATTTGGGCTTGGAGACTTATCTTTGTATATAAACTGCCATTTTCTCTTTTCCTCCATGAGAAGATACTGAAGCTCGTTATAAAGATCGAGGGTGGTAACTGGGTAGAGGCATAGTAATTCCTCCTTGAGAAGATGATGATGGGTTTTCTGTGGTGCAATGACGCATTTCAACACGCTCCAAGTCAGTGGAAAGCGAGACAATATTTGTAATAGGAGGGTATAAGTTCAAATTTAAAATGTTTTGTCACAATGAGTCGTT
The DNA here is from genome assembly GCA_037974665.1 of Ehretia macrophylla. Classification (NCBI taxonomy): domain Eukaryota; kingdom Viridiplantae; phylum Streptophyta; class Magnoliopsida; order Boraginales; family Ehretiaceae; genus Ehretia; species Ehretia macrophylla. The sequence continues at coordinate 34,900,322 of CM075771.1, forward strand.
ATTAGACCATTTCTTTGCAACTACCTCTTTTCGTGGCAATTACCTCTTTTCGTGGCAATTTCCTATTCAAATCAGATCAAGATGAACCTTGTTGGAGTGGGGAAGGCTGTCGTGACAAGTACAGACTTATCCGCTCCCAGTTGAACAGAAATTGTTAGATGTAATTGGGTTAGTTATTTTAGGTCCGATTAATAAACTAACATTAAATAGCAACATATATATATATATATATATATATCAATCTCCTCTAGGAGTCTGGTTACTTCTTGAGCAGTGTGTTATGACGGGAGTTTTGATCTCAACATACTGAAGAAGATAGTAGACTGACAAGGTGAAAATTTTCATATTGGTAGAATAAGTGTTAAAGTGTGTAGTGGTGGATGTGTCACTTGTCTAGTACGAGCTCTATAGGCCCCTATTGGCCAAAAAAAAATATTAAAAATTTTATATATTTTATTAAAAAAAAAGTTAAATATTTATATACTTTTAGTTAAAAAGATGAATTAGTTTTTATTGTGAAAAAAAAAAAATATATATATATAATACAAAAATTATTAATTTTAGTCCCGCTTGAAATAAAATCCTAGATTCGCTCTTGAAGTATGTGTTATGAATTTGAGTGATAAATTAGGTTAATTATTTTAAGTTAGTAAATTCAAGACTGAAGTAGTTATTATTTAATTTTTTATTAATTTCGTTTGTGGGTGAAGAATTCTCTAATTAAACGTGACACAAAAGTAAGGAAACACGTACAAAAGAAAACGTCAGATAGAGTGGGACTTGACAAGTCATTGCATAACCTTCTTCGAAATTTCTTTGAATGATCCGTGATCATGACTTTTCAACCACTTGGAATCTATAACAGGAGCACTTGCAGTGTTGAGTCATGATACACAGAAATATTTCCTATATTTCCTTTTAGTGAAATCATCTCAATTGCCAGTACCTTCTACCTTGTGTAGAGTAAGATCGTAAGGTGTTACATTTCAAGAATTATTTCTTTGTAATACGGTTTTGGCCTTCTTAGATGAGAATAAAAAAAAACCCATCTCAATCACAACCAACAACACCATGCTTACTACTCAAGCAATGCTGATCACATCAATGGGATCAAAGGCATGAAATGATGTTATAACTTTGTTAAAAGTATGGTTCCTCTATAATTTAACGCGTATTCTGCACCTTTTTTTTTTTTTTTTTTGGGGCCCTTTGGTTACTTTTCTTTTATAAATTCTTCGCTTCTCTCTTTGATTTTCAATATGATATCTTATTTAGCTATCTTTAATGTCAACAATATTCTTATCCATTTCATCTTGTATATATATTTCTTTTTTTATACAGACGATGGATTCGTGGTTTCTATCGAGAGTTGACTCCTCTGATGAAATGAATTATTCGTTATAGCTTTTGGCTATATCTACTTGAGAAGGCAAGTATCATTCCATTGAAATAATTAATGAGAATCTTGCATGTCTTTCTATATATATATATATATTTGATATAGTTGTTCATTCTTTTCATACACTGGTTTGGATTAAAGAAGAATATACAACTTTATTCTTGGATTGTCACTGAAATGGTTCTGATTGAACATTCGATTATATATATTTGATTAAGAAAAGTTATATATTTAAAGAAGAAAAGAGATCACGGAGACATTCAAAAAGATAAAAATTACAAAGGTTGTTGGACCGGATGGTATCCTTTATGAAGTTGTATGGCTGACAAGGGTATAATTTGGCTGACAATATGCTTTAACATAATTCTGAGAAGTAAGAAGAGGCTTGATGCTTGAAGGAAGAGTACCTTTGATACCCATATAAAAAAAGAAAAAAAAATGGATATCCAAAACTTTGTCAATTATTGAGTGATAGATCGCTAGCTTTGCAACTAACTTGGGGGTAACGACAAGTTATCGAGCTGATCATTGCTCGCCTTATTGGAATGAATTAAATTGGTTGAGAGTTTACAGATTGATAAACTTCATATAGAGACTGATTCCGTCATTATGTGTAATTTGTTAACTCATACTTGTTTAGTTCCCTACATTATTTAGTTGAAGACTGCAGGCACATTCTCTCAAGCTATGAGAATTATAAGCTGACTCATGTTTTTCGTGAAGTTAATATATGTGTGAACGCCTTGGCAAACTTGGGGTTACAACAACAGTTTGAAGTGTCTCAAATTGACAACCCTCCAATATCTACTTTACTTTTAATAAAAAAAGATATTAGAGGTGAAACATCTCCTCATTTAATTTAATTCTCCCGACTTTTGTCTTTTTTGAAGCAAAAAAAAAAAAATTTAACGAATCACACTATGACATAATCAGAAAGAATGATTTTTTTTTATGCATAAGAAGCAACACAAAGGTGTAAGAATCAATTTCACTTCATGCTTGGAAGTTGGAAGATCAGCCATAAAAGTTATTTATTACTAAGGAGACTAACAGAGCAATATAGAGAGAACCAACAAATAATACTATTGACTTAGAAAAGGCACACGATCAAGTTCGTGAGAAGTCCTGTTGTGAGTGTGGAGACATCTATGATAGTGTAATGACTAATTTAAAAACGAAGTAATTTTCGACACGAATAAATGGATTTTGAATGATCCAAAAGTTTAAGCATTCTCTACTAACACTAAACAATTACTCTCTTTTACTAACACTAAACAAATTATTCTCTTTTACTATTGTTTTCATTTCTTTGACCAACACTTTTGTCAAAAAAGCTAAAGACTCCGTAGAGGACAAACCGACCGATTGACTAATAGTGACATTACAGAAAACATGCATGGAAAAGAGCATCTGTTATATAGGATTTTGTCTCTTTTTATTTAAAATTGTCATTTTCACTGCAGGGATTCGAAAGTGCCCTAGAGTTAAACTAGATTAATTTATTTATTTTTGGTCATTAGCTTGATGCAGTTATGATATTATTTAAGATATATATCATGAGAATTGAGATGTATTGGACAAAGGTTGTGGAAATTTATTTTCTTTTTTATTTTATTTAAATTCAAGGGAGACATAAGTTATTTTTACATTATTTTAAGATCTTATATATGAGAATGGTTCTCGAGACATTTCGCACTGCTTATCCTTTCGAAATAGGCGATTATAAAATTTAACAATTAGTTTAATTTCGATGAATAATATTCCATCCTCTTTCTTGTCTTTCATTTGAAAGTGAGGGAGAGGTTGATATGCATGTAAGATTGTGGGACTATAGCCTGTGCTCATGAACCCAGGGGCAGAGGGACGTGTAAGTCACTTGCACCCCCTGGCTTACCCCTCACTAATATATAGTGTTAACTAATTGACATTAAAAAAAAAAGTATATGCATAGCAAAAGCACAAACAAACAAGACTTGTAACAAAAAACCTTAAACATTGGTTTGGTTCTATGTAAATGTTTAAGTCTATGCACGTGAGGTAATTTTTTTTTTTTTTTGTTGAGACAAATATATATTAACACATATTTGTAAAATTCAATTACGAATTCGTGTTAAGCTTTCTCTTTAATTCAACAATTTTAAAATATAAATTCACATCGATGACAATTATAAAAGGTATATTTGCAGTTTACAAAAACTTTATATATATTTTATTGCTTATATTTTTATAATTGTTATACTTGTTATATACTTTAATGCTTATTTCTTTATACTTGTTACAATGTGCTTAAATAGTTCATGCATAGATGAGTGCCCCCCGACCCTAGTTATTAACCCCTGACCTCGAGTGCATGTGGTGCACTCTCTGACTCTGGGTGTCTAGCTCCGTCGATGCGTGAACCCAACAGTTTTTACAATATAGGGATATTTTTAGTATGAAAAAATGAATTAGTCTCCACTGATTATTTATTTATTTATTTGTACACTAGCATTAAATTGTGTGTTAGGATATTTTTAAAGGTGAAGTACATAGGATCCCCTGTGCATTTATAAAGTTGCACAATACCCTCCTGTGGTTTTAAAAGTGTACGGTACCCCTGTTAAGACAAATATGCTTAAAGGAGGGGGGGTGAATTAAGGCGGCGATTGGTATGTGGGATTGAGTTAGGAATGGAATGACATTCCCAATTTTATTTTAATTCTCATGTTTGGTATGAGGGAATGAACTTGAGAATATCATTCATAAGGGAATATCATTCCCGCATACATGGGAATAGCCATTTCAGACCAAATATATGGGAATGACTCATTCTCATGTGTTTAAGAATAAACTTTACTACCATACCCTTATATAACATAATTTTTATAAATAATTTGTTTTACAATAATAATAATAATTATTATTATTATTATGAAAATTATAATGAAAATAAAAATAAAAACAAAATTAAAAAATAATAATAGTGATTAAATAATAATAATAATAATAAATAAATAAAATAATAATAAAATAATAATAATAATAATAATAATAAAAATACTAATAATAACAATAAAGTAAACTAATAATGATAAAAATAAAAATAATAATAATAATAAAGTAAAATAATAATGATAATAATAATAATAATAATAATAATAATAGTTGCTGTTGTTATTATTATTTTAATTTTAATTTTAATTTTCTTATTAATAATATTTATTATTTTAATTTTAATTTTAATTATTTATTGTTGTTGTTGTTGTTATTATTGTTATTTATTATTTTTTTTTTGTTATTTTTATTTTTATTTTTTGTTGTTGTTGTTCTTGTTATTATTATTATTATTATTATTATTTATGTTTATATTGTTTACGGTTATGTTTATATTTATTTTTATTTTTAATACTATAATAATAAAAGGGCAATTTTGTCATATCATACAAGTCATTCACATTACTACTCTTAATTCCTAGAGCATACCAAACATGTCATTCTCATTCTCAAGTTTATTCCATTCCCAATTTTATTTCATTCCTTGGCTCATTCCATTCCTGTCCAAATTCATTCCAGTATACTAATCGCTACCTAAGTAGTTAACTAATGAGTACCAATTAAAATATCTCAATATAAGCAATTTGTATTCAAGTAAGCAAATTATCAAACACGTAGAGTGCACAAAAATAAAAGCAAAGAAATAAAAGGGATAAAAGACAAACACAACGATTTAGGGTGGTTTGCTAATCTAGTCTACCACCTAAGGCCACCTCCCCTTAGGATTTCCATTAGTTCCACTAGTTTTATTTCTTCAAAAGTTGGTGAAGCAAAAACCAACAATACAAGTTCTCTTGAATCTACAAGGGTTGAATGAACTTCTTCCTCTTCTTTGAATCCGTAAAGAAAATTTGAAGACTCTCTATACAATTATTCTCTCAACGCTATAGATCTAGAGTGTATACAAGTTTTGAAGGATATAAGAAGTAAGTACAAAGATTAAATCCTCAAGAGTTGAATAATACAAATGAAGATATTTGATTGCTCAATGATTTACAAGTGTCAGCTCAAGATTTGTAGCAATAAATGTCTTGTAAACCGTATTGATAGCTTAGAATTGAATGCCTGAAGTTGAAAGAGTTATTTTGCAAATAGGGGTGGTTGTAGCTTTAAAGAAAGGTCCCAACGGTCAAAATAACAACTAGTTTTTTCAAACTCAACATCATCCGGTCTAGTGCCTCAACCGGGTCCCTTGTCCGGATCATCATTGGGCACTATCCGGTCAAGGAGGGCCGGTCGAGTGCGTCGTCCGGACCATGCCAAGCAGCTACTGTAATTCATCCGGATGAGGAGGTCCGATCAAGTGCCTCGACGGGGTCTCTCGTCCAGATTACTTTTAACATTTTTGCTGCTTTTGCAATGTAAATTGAAACGACATTTTCAAAGGGACTTTTGAACTAAAATGCATTTTTTACCCATAAAGAGATAAGTTCAAAAGCATTTTTGAAATCTTTTAGAATTAGGGGCAAAAGGTAATTTGAAAGGATTACTATCTTAAGCATAACATAATGCAAAACTTAGGCATCTTAGAAGAAAAAAGGCCGGTACCCCTTATGACGCTACTTCTCCTGCCTTATGTCTCCCTCGTCAAGTTTATCTTTATCTTCCATATGATGAGAGCTTCATGATTAATCCTTGTTTGATCCTTCAACATCATTCTTGTTTGAATCTTCATTTTTCATATAATGAAATTTGAGCTTCATTATATGAACCCTATTTGAGTCTCCACAAAGCTTGATTAATCCTTTAAGCAAATTACTTAGAGAGTACAAGATTAGTCAATAATTAGGATTTTATTATCATCAAAATATAGGGTGAAAGCCTTCTGGCTAACAATCTTCCTTTTTTTTATGATGACAAAATCTTACAAGCTCAAATACAATATGGAGGCATATGAAGGCATAAATGAACTCATTTGTAAGAAATAGCAAAGAACGAAAGTGCCGAGTACCAAGTGCCTCCCCCTTACTATGTGTTCCCCCTTACTATATGCGCCCACTCACTATGTAATTTATCCCCCTTTGACATCATCAAATAGAAGCCAAAACCACTACAAAGAAAAATGAATGAACAACAAGCATAACAAGGCATTTAAAAGAAGATTTAAGAAATAGAAGCATGTTTAACGTCAATAAAAAACAGAACAAACAAGATAAGAACATAAAGTGACAACCAAGCATGCATAATGTCTTGAAAGTAGGAGTGCAAAAAGAAAGAAAATCTAAAAGCTCTAGAGGCAATCATGAGAATCATTTATTCTAAGTCATCTTTTATTTCTTGAGGAAGATCATCAGGCCAATCTTTTCCAGAAAAGGCTTTAATACCCACATTTGGAACATTCAAGAAGTTTGCAATGGTACTAGTTGTAATGATAACTTCATGATGATTAACATAGCTATGTAACGTAAAGGAGGGAGTAAGGGATTGAAGATTTGCATAGAACTCTCTAACCCATAACTTACAAGAACAATCATGAAATCTCAATAAAGGAGTCCAACCTTGATAATTAAAAAGTTCAAGAACACGAGTACCTTCAAAAGCCTTTTCATCAATGATTTTTCCCCAAAGTACGTTGTTTTTTGGATATGAGTATGTAGAAGCCCTTGAGTAGTTCTTGATCTTTTGGTGGATTTTTTTGGAGCCATGATTGAAGATTTTGAAGTGGGTATGTGGTTTAGGAAATAATTTTGAAGAGATTTTGATGTAGGTGTATGATGTAAGTGAAGATTTTTGAAAGAAAATGAAGAGGTTTTTGAAATTTGGGGGTAGGGTTTTGAAAGGTTTGAAGTTTAAAATGAAAAAATAATGAACAAAAGAGCTTTTAAAACCCTAACTATATGTGATCCGGAGCACCGGGTCCCCTGTTGCCTCATCTGGATGGTCTTGTCCAGATGGGGGGGCAGTGTTCACTGCCTATGATCCGATCGAGGGGTCCGGATGACACCCTCTTCCGAATGCCTCGTCTGAATTTGTAATTCTTCAGATTTTTGTGTTGTTTTCAAAAAGTGTTTCGCATTTTACGATGGCCACATATTCAGCTTTCGCAGTGGAAAGTGCAACACTATTTTGTTTCTTACTGGACCAAGAGATTAATGAGTGCCCTAAAAATTCGCAACTTCCACTTGTGCTTTTTCTATCAAGTTTACAACTGGCGAAATCGACATCCGAATAACCTATTAATTCAAAAGATGTTCCTTTAGGATACAATAAGCCCAAGTCCCATGTGCCCTTAATATCTAAAGATTCATTTTACGGCACCTAAGTGTGATTCTTTAGGACAAGATTGAAAACGAGCACATAAGTAGACAACAAACATAATATCGGGTCTAGAGGCGGTTAAATTGAGAAGACTTCTGATCATACTTCTATATTTTTACTCATCATCAGGTTTACCTTGTTTATCCTTATCAAGCTTGATTGATGTTCCTATTGGCGTGCCAATCTCTTTAGCATTTTCAAGCCCAAACTTTTTGATGAGTTCCCTTGTATACTTGGCTTGATTTATGAAAGTAGCCTTATTGTTTGCTTGATTTGAGGCCCGAGGAAGAAAATCAATTCTCCTATCATGATCATCTCAAACTCTTGTTGCATACATTTAGAAAAATACTCACAAAGAGACTCATTAATAACACCAAAGATAATGTCATCGACATATATTTGCACAAGTAAAATATCTTCATCTTTTCTTTTGATAAATAAAGTTGAATCTAATTTACCTCTAGTAAATCCATTTTCAAGAAGATATCCACTTAATCGATCATACCATGCCCTAGGAGCTTGTTTTAATCCATAAAGGGCTTTTTTGAGTTTAAAAACATGATTAGGTGAATTTGGATTCTCAAATCCGGGAGGTTGTTCCACATATACTTCTTCTTGAAGAAATCCATTTAAAAAGACACTTTTGACATCCATTTGAAATAACTTAAAATTCATAAAGCATGCAAAAGCAAGAAGCATGTGAATAGATTCTAATCTTACCATGGGAGCAAATGTTTCATCATAATTTATTACTTCTTCTTGATTATTGTCTTGAGCAACTAATCTTGCTTTATTTCGAGTTACTACTCCGTATTCATCTAGTTTGTTTCTAAATACCCATTTAGTACCAATTACCGAATAGTCATTTGGTCTTTCAACTAATTTCCAAACTTCGTTTTTTTCAAATTGATTGAGCTCATCTTGCATGGCCATTATCCAATCATCATGCGATAATGCTTCTTTCACATTTTTAGGTTCAACTTGTGAAAGAAATGCCATATGTTCACAAAAGGTATTTAAGTCAGAGCGAGTTCTTAGACCTTCAAATAGATTACCAAGGATTTGATCATTTGGGTAATCTTTCACAAACTTCTAACACTTTGATAAGTCTTGATTGGTTGAAGAAGTTGGAACATTTGATGTTGGTTGATCCTTTGCATTTGATATTGGTTGGTCTCCTTCATTTGATGTATTTAGTTGATCTTGTGTCTCAACTTGTTTAATACCTACATCATCATCATCATCCTTTCTCGTTGCAAAAGGGTTAGCTTCATCAATATTTACATGCATATATTCTTCAACTGCTCGAGTTCTTTTATTGAATACTCTATAAGCTTTACTCTTAGTTGAATATCCAAGAAATATGCCTTCATCTAATTTAGCGTCAAATTTTCCAAGGTTATCTTTTGTATTTAAGATAAAGCATCTACATCCAAAGATTCTAAAATGTGCAACATTAGATGTTCTTCCTTTCCATAATTCATAAGGAGCCTTTTTGAGAAAAGGTCTAATTAACACTCTATTAAGCACAAAACAAGGCATGTTAACGACTTCACTCCAAAAGTATGTAGGCAAGTTGTTTTCTTTCAACATGGTTCTTGTTATTTCTTGTAAACTTCGGTTTTTCCTTTCTATTACCCCATTTTGTTGAGGCGTTCTAGGAGGTGAAAAGTTATGCTCAATGCCATGTTGTTCACAAAATTTCACAAAAGATTAATTTATAAATTTCGTGTCGTGATCACTATGAATGAATGTATACTTTTTGCATAGCTTTGCAAATTCATTGAAGACTTCATTTTTCTGGGACAAAAACATAACCCAAGTATACCTAGTGTTGCCATCTATAACACCATATACATATCTTGATCTCCTTAAACTAACCGCATCCACAAGTCCAAAAATGTTCATATGAAGTTTTTGAAATGCTTTAGATGTAGTTATTCTGTTTATAGGTTTAAAAGATGTCTTATGTTGCTTCCCAAATTGACATGCATCACATAAATGATCTTTTTCAAATTTAGTTTTAAGAAGGCCTTTTACAAGCTCTTTTCTTGAAAGTTTCATGAGTAAATCCATACTAGCATGTCCTAGTTTTAAGAAGGTCTTTTACAAGCCCTTTTCTTGAAAGTTTCATGAGTAAATCCATACTAGCATGTCCTAATCTTCTATGTCGTAACCAAGAATCTTCATTCATAGTTATTAAATAATTAACATTTTGGCATGTAAGATCCTTGAAATTAATAGTGTAAACATTTTCACGTCTATTTTCAACAAATAGCACTTTGTTTGATTTATCATATACAATACAACACGCAACTTTGAATTCAACTCTATACCCACTGTCACAAAATTGACTCACATTAAATAAATTGTGTTTCAATCCTTTCACAAGTAGCACATTATAGATAGAGCTTGAATGAGCATTACCAATGCTTCCTCTTCCAATTATTTTACCTTTTACATTGTTTTCATAGCTCATATTTCCTTTGATTTTCTTATTGAGCTCAAAGAAATGGGATGAATCTCCGGTCATGTGTCTTGAACATCTACTATCAATGACCCAATTTGCTTCATATTTGATCCTTGGAGGAACCTAAATACATAAAAACATACACATGTTGTCATTTTTAGCTCCCCAAGCTTTATTGGGTCCTTATGTGTTAGTTTAAGTCCTAACACATCTAATAACCCATTTGAGCTTAAACCAATAAGGAATTCTAACATCCCTACCTACCATGTTCCTATATCTACAATGTGATGCGATATGTCCATGTCTTTCACAATATGTGCACAATTTTTGAAAACCCTTTGAAGTTGAAGCTTCATTTGAGGAAGTAGATGCTTTCACCAAGTAGCTTTTGAAAGATTTTTGTTTTGTAAATGGTTCATAACCAAGCCGCTATTATCAAAAGCCAATTTTTGGGAATCAAGCATTTTATCCAAATTTTCTTTTCCTTTTGTAAATTTTGTTAAACTCTCATTTAAACTTTGGACTTCCTTTTCAAATCTTTCAACTTTTGCTTGAAATTCTTTCTTTTCATTGTAGTATTGAAGAGCTTTGTTATGTGCATAATCATGTTCCTCTTCTAGTTTCACATTTTCAATTTTTATATCATATTTTTCTTTTTGAAGTTCTTTGATTTTTGAAAGAGCAATTGAAAAGTTATCATACATTTTTGAAAATTTATTTTGTAATTCTTCAAATGAACTTTCATCATTATGTGATGATGTGGAGCTAGAGGAAGAGCATAAAGTAGAACAAGAGCTAGAAGAAGAACATACCATATCTTTCTTTTTTGCCATAAGACATACAATGTTGGCTACTTCTTCTTCCTTTTCACTTTCTCCATTGGTTAAATTGTTGTCTTCAATGCAATTTGTCTTCATAACTTGTCCTCCTTTGAATTTTTCTAACTTTGGGCAATTTGCTTTTATGTGTCCCGGTTTGTCGCAATTGAAACACCTTGACTCTTGTTTTGGCTTGTCTTTGCTTTTCTTTCTCAAGTTGTTGTTTGATGAGGTTCATCTTCTTATCTTCTTGTATTTGAGGAATTTTTTCAAGTTTCTTGCAAGGAGAGCCATCTCATCATCATCTTCTTCATTGTTATCTTCTTTTTCATCACTTGAATGAACTTTTGATGCAAGAAGTGCAAGTGTTTTCTTGTTATTCTTCTTTTCTTCTTATCGATATTTCTTTCCCAGCTCATGACTCATGAGGGATCCCATTAGCTCACTAATGGTGAGAGTTTTGTGGTTTCTTGACTCCTCAATTGCCGTCACCTTTGCTTCCCATGGTTCGGTTAAACTTCGAAGCAACTTTCCCACCATCTCTACATTAGAATACTATTTTTCAAGCGATTTAAGGGCATTTACAATATCGGTAAATCTAGAAAACATTTGTTCAATACTTTCATCTTATGACTTTTTAAACATTTCATATTTGTGCGTAAGCATGTTAGTCCTAGTTTCTTTAACTTGATTGGTTCCTTCATATGTGACTTCTAATTGATCCAAAATTTCTTTAGCACTCATGCACCCAGAAATATTGTTGAATTCATTTGAGTCTAAAGCAAGATATAACATGTTCATAACTTTATAATTTCTTTCAACAATCTCGAAATCATTATCATCATAGTCTTCTTCTGGTTTAAGAATGGTAGTGATTTTTTCTCCTTCCATCTTACTTATCATAGGAGTGATTGGTCCATCTGTTATTACTTTCCAAACTCTAATGTCATTTGCAAGAATGTAAATCATTATTCTAGTTTTCCAAAAGGAGTAGTTGGTTTCATTAAATAATGGTGGTCAGGTGGAAGATTGGCCCTCAACTATGATAGGCCTTGATGCATTTGTCATTTCGATTCTCTACTAGTTGTTAGACTATATGTAGAGTCCTAGCTCTTGATACCACTTGTTAAGACAAATATGCTTAAGAGATGGATGAATTAAGTATTTAACTAACGAGTACCAATTAAAATATCTCAATATAAGCAATTTTTATTCAAGCAAGCAAATTATCAAACACATAGAGTGCACAAAAATAAAAGCATGGAAATAAAAGGGATAGAAGACGAACACAACGATTTAAAGTGGTTTGCTAATCTAGTCCATCACCTAAGGTCACCTCCCCTTAGGATTTTCACTAGCTCCACTAGTTTTGCTTCTTCAAAAATTGGTGAAGCAAAAACCAACAATACAAGTTCTCTTGAATCCACAAGAGTTGAATGAACTTCTTCCTCTTCTTTGAATCCGCAAAGAAGATTTGAACACTCTCTATACAATGATTAGCTTTGAAGGATATAAGAAGTAAGTACAAAGATTAACTCCTCAAGAGTTGAATAATACAAATGGAGATCTTTGATTGTTCAATGATTTGCAAGTGTTAGCTCAAGATTTGTAGTAGTAAATGTGTAGTAAAGCCTTTTGGTAGCTTAGAATTGAATGCTTGAAGTTGGAAAAGTTATTTTGCAAATGGGAGGTGGTTGTAGCATTAAAGAAAGGTCCCAGCGGTCAAAATAATGACTAGTTTGTTCAAACTCAGCATCATCCGATCGAGGGCCTCGCCTGGATCATCACTAGGCACCATCCGGTCAAGGAGGTCTGGTCGAGTGTCTCATCCGGATCCCTCATCCAGACCATGCCAAGCAGCCACTGTAATTCATCCGGATGAGGAGGTTTGGTTGAGTACCTTGACCGGGTCCCTAATCCGGATCACTTTTATCATTTGCTGCTTTTGCAATGTGATCCGCAACGACATTTTCAAAGGGACTTTTGAACTAAAATGTATTTTTCTACCCATAAAGAGATAAGTTGTTCAAAAATCTTTTTGAAACCTTTTAGAATTAGGGGCAAAAGGTATTTTGAAAGGATTACTATCTTGAGCATAACATAATGCAAAACTTAGGCATCTTAGAAGAAAAAAGGCCGGTACCCCTTATGACGCTACTTCTCCTGCCTTATGTCTCCCTCGTCAAGTTTATCTTCATCTTTCATATGATGAGAGCTTCATGATTATTCTTTGTTTGATCCTTCAACATCATTCTTGTTTGAATCTTCATTCTTCATATAATGAAGCTCAAGCTTCATTGTATGAACCCTGTTTGAGTCTCCACAAGCTTGACTAATTCTTTAAGCAAATTATTTAGAGAGTGCAAGATTAGTCAGTAATTAGGATTTTGATGTCCTCAATATATAGGGTGAAAGCCTTCAGACTAACAACCCCCCTGTAATTTCTGAAATTAAGTACAACAACCCCCTCTGTCAAAAAATCAATTTATTTTAACAAAGAGTATGATGCACGCGCATCAAATGCATTTTTTTGCTTAAATTATTAATTGTTTGGACAAAAATACTCATTTTCTCCAACCCTAAAGAAAAAATATGTGTCATATAAGGGTATTTTTTTTTCTAAATAATTAATAATTTAAGCAAATAAAACCTTGAATAATTGCATTTGACGCGCGTATATCACATTTTTCATTAAAATAAATGGATTTTTTGACAGAGAGAGACTATTGTGCTTAGTTTCAAAAATCACATGGGGGTACCGTGCACTTTTAAAATCACAGGAGGCTATTGTGATTAGTTTCAAAAATCATAGGAGGGTACCGTGTATTTTTAAAATCACATGAGGGTATTGTGCAATTTTACAAAAGTACAGAGGGTCTTGGGCACTTTACCCTATTTTTAATATGAAAAAATGAATTAGTGTCCACTGATTTTTTTCTTTATTTGTATACTAACATTAAATTGTGTGTTATATAACCTATACCAATAAATAAATAAATTCTGAATTCATCCCTAACGTAAAGCAATAGTGTCATATTGATAGAAACCAACCAATACACCTCTCACTTTAAATTATCTTTTTACTAAATCAAAAAATCTTGAATTTACCACTAACATGAGAGTTAGAAGTAATAGTTTATACGAACCAAACCCGCATGCTCCCATTTCTAGCTAGCTTTTTACTTTCTACTAAATTTGATGATTCGATCCGGTCTATTTTCCCGTCATTGTGACCTTTACACATGGAACGTGATTGTTTTCCATCTCATGAAGCATGCTTTCACGTTGCTGCCCATGCCGAGACTTTATTGTGTATAAATCTGTATGCCGACAAGCTGGACCGCGGCACCAAAAAAATATTTAAGATAAAAAAAGAAGAATCTCACAAGCGTACTAGAGTAGAAATCACAAGCCAAACAAAAGCAAATGTACACTTTCTGTTAATACAGCAATAAATAACCTTTAAAAATAAGTATTATTCACCAGTTCAAATTGTAATTTTTTTATTAGCCGGCTTTGAATTTTGTGACATATTATACCATGCTTCAAATTAAAGCTTTCTAAAGTAACAACGAAGTAGGAAGCAACTTCTTGACATACTTGAAAAATTCCCGCGAAAGTTACGGGAAATTATAATTAATTTGATATATTCTCGGGCTCGCGGAAAAAGTGACAAAAGTAGAAATTAAAATAAAAAAAGAAAATAAAATCAAAACTCAAAATTCATCGACATATAAAGCATTCCTTAAATGGAAAATGTGCACTCATTCTGAACTTTTGTCCTTTCATTTCAAGAGACTCTATATAAAGAAGTATTTATTTTAGTGCAATTAAACAAGGCCATACTTGTTTGCTCACTCGTTTTTTAGATTCTTTTCATCATATTCTCGTGAGCTGGTACGCATAATTATTGAAATTAATCGCATTTTTATTTATTGCAGCAAAAATGTACAGATTTTAATTGCACGCGTAAAAATAATTCATTCATTACTGTTTCGTGTTTCTTTTAGAAATAATACCATGCACGAGAACGTATGATTTTCTTTTAATAATTAAGAAGTGGAATCATTCTGCAGCATTTATAAATTAAAGGAGGAAAAATAATGTTATGTGTATCTTGTATTTGCCGTGATGCAGAAGCTCTTCTACTAGCTGGTTTCAGCCATTGAAAGCTTGTGAAGATTTCATTGTTGTCCTTCTTCATTCCGGTATGTATCTTCAACCATGGCTTATCTATATTGGCCACTTCGATTATCGAAAAGGCATAAATTATCTCCAACGCATATATTGGTTTTTTGTATGTTTGTTTTTCATATTCTTCGCATCATCTTCATCTTCATCTTCTTCTTCTCCTTCTCTCCTAATCTCTTGAGAAATTAATTAGTTGATAGAAAGTCGTGATTCTACTTAGTAGCAGCGTTCTGATATCATGAAATATCGTATTTTAATTTCTTTGATTATTTGTGTGCAATGATAGCCAACAATTATATGTTTTCAATTTGCTACAAGTCTTATGTGAAATATAAAGAGTAATTTGTTTGGATTGAGTGATTTGGGGGGAAAATGACTGGATTTGGAATGATTTATTATTATTTTTTTTTCTTGTTTGGATTGGAGGAATTTGGGTGAGTGAGGTGATTTGGAGTGATTTATAAAATCACTTAATGAGAAGATTTTGTAATCATCTCAAATTGGGGTGATTTGGGAGGATTTCATTTAAGTTACTACAAAAGGTGTAGAGTATCATTTTTATTTATTATACTTATACCCTTAGTAGAGGATAAAAATATCAATTTATTTATAAAACTTATCACTTCCTTTCATTTTCTTTTCAATCCAAACAAAAAATATATGTAATCCTTTATGAACTTTTACTTTATAAATTTACTCAATCCAAACAAGATTAATCATCCCCTTTCTTTTCTTTTACTATTGAATCATTTCTTTCTTTTATTACTTTTTTTCTTCTGAATCCAAACAGGCTCTAAAATTTTTTACACCCAATAATTGAATAGAATGGTTAAAGAAGGACCTCTTATAATTAAAGAAACTAAATTTAAACCACATTTTTAACCAACAACGTATCCAAAAAAGAAAAGGTTGAAGGTTTTCAATATCGAGGTTAAACTAAATTTGTAGCATAGTTTTTAGATTTTGTACAGTCACTCATATTTTTTTGTCGGTCAAAGATATTAGTTTGAAAGTAGGCGTTAAGCATATTAAAGTTCCTTCGGAATAAAACATGTATAGAATATACTTTTCTTATTCTGAAAAAAAAAAAAGTATTTATTCTTCCCCTTAGCACCAAGATTTTATACACATCATTCAAATATATATATGTAAAAGTTATTAGGCTATTTTTAATAGAGTTTTTAAAATGTAAAATTTTCATAATTTGAGTATTTTTAGAAATTTTAATCTCTAAAAATAACACTACTCATGATAAAAATACGTGAGATTCATCACTTTTGACTTAAAAGATGTTAAAATAGAGACTCATACTTCATTTTCTTCAATAGATTTGTGAAAGAAAATAGAGATTGAGTCTCTATTTTAGCATCTTTTAAGTTAAAAGTAGTGGACTCTACGTACTTTTGCTATAAATAATATTGTTTTTAGGGATTGATATCTCTAAAAATATCCAAATTATAAAAATTTTACATTTGAAAACTCCATTGAGAATGTCCTTAATCGAGAAGTCTTTCCTTGTTTCAGTTTTGATATATTTTTAAACAAAGAAAATGAAAAAGAACTGTCGGCATGGAAGGATAAACAGGGTTGAGCTTAGGTCAATTTCAACAATTTTTTTTTCTCTACATGTAAAGAATTTAAACTATTTCTTTATATTTAGGGATTCTTTATTTTAATTTCACATTTTTTTTCTCTACATATAGAGAATTTAAACTATTTCTTTACATTTAAGGATTCTTTATTTTAATTTCACATTTTTTTTCTCTACATGTAGATAATTTAAACTATTTTTCTACATTTAGAGATTCTTTATTTTAATTTCACCCAACAGCTCTCTCCATATTATTTTAAGGAATCTCTATTTCAATTTCACTCCAACAACTTTCATATTTTAAAATTCTTTATTTTTGTTTTATACCAAAATCTCTCCTTATTTTAATTAATTATATTATTTTAATTTAAAACTTTATTATTAAACTTATTTATTTATAGTTGTTAATTATTTATGTTGATTTTTAATTAAACATATTATTTTAATTTCTTAGTTGGATTTAGATATACTTGTAGGGATTTTTTCACCATCTCTAATGTTGAAAAATAAATATAGAGATATTTACATATAGAGATAATTGTAAGGATGTTACTGGAGATAAATATTTTCAATAACATCTTTACATATAAAACAAATGTTTGTGTAGAAAAAGAGTTAGAGTTAAATATTTAAAAATTTTAATCGATTCTTATAATATTACGATACTGATATTATAATGTGAATTGATTTTGACATCTCAAGATATTTGCCGAAAAGAAGGAAAAATACTACATTGCCGACTCAATTCTAAGCAAATTCTTATCAGTACCTGGTTCGTCGCCGTTGTGCGCGGATCAAATCTTCGTCAAATGCAAATCATATCCAACTTGATATTAATTGACTCTTTTTGTCATATCAAATGTTTCATTTTAGATATTTTCTAATGGCCTAACTGTGATAGCGGATGCAATCAAGCCTCCAATTTTGTTTGAACACGATCCATAACCGTTCCCATTACGTGTATTCATTAACGTATAAATTATTTTAAATCAAATTATACGTAAAAGGAAAATTAAAATATACACTTATATAATATCAAAAGAAATATAAACTTTAAAATTACTTTATAGAATTTTAAACTACTTTTTTTATTTGTTAATTAAGCCAAATGTTTCATTAATAATAGGCTCATATCAGATTAGTTTTAAAATGAAATTCCATGATTGATTTTTAACACTACTCGCAAAATTCAGTAAAATAATTAGCATGGTTTGAACCTTTCAGGATTGAGTAATGGTGAACTAATCGCTCGAGAAGTAAGTAAGTTGGTCATTGTTTAGTTATAAGGATAATTGTAGCATAATCTCAACTTAATGCCTTAAATATATAAAATTTCTGGGGCAGTCCTTGACGGTTGCCACCGTTTACGTCATCAACATAACCAAAGTATGTGAGTCGTGGTAGCATACATGTCTAATAGAATTAAGAAAATGTAGCTATTGGTAGTGAAGATTTTAGGTGTCACTTAGCTGTTTGCCCTCTTATTAATTACAACCTCTTTTGCGGAATGGAATTGTTGTTGACTTTCAAACGTGGTACTTTTACTTAATCTTTTCTAAGGTCAAAAAGTTTTATAAATTGTTCTTGGTAAAAAAAAATATTATAAACGAAAGATCCTTTGTTTATTATTTGTGTCTCCTTAAGTCCTTATAAAATATCATAAAATATCTATGAGTAATCAATATTTTATGCGTGAAAGTGCAGCTCCATTCACTCAACCATCATTGTTTTTGTGAAACGCACTTAATCAGCAGTCGTGCTAACATAAAAATGTCAGAAATTTTATGGCAGAAGAAAATAAATATGATCATGGTGGCATGTAGTAGTGTTGCAAGATTTGATTAAGATAGAAAATATAATTAAGATGATATTCCTCACTGTCTCATCGTACTAATTGCAAAGTAAAAATAATAATGAAATTATGGAAGTAAATATTCTTGCATTTACTGCTGCTTTTAGGTCACACTTACTAAGATTAGTATAATTTTAAAAAATAATAATCATTTACTCTGTCATAATTTAGGCGCAAAACTTCGAGTTTGTAAACAAAATTCATGTCATGTGTGATTTAAGAATAACTATTTTAAATTTTAGGCTCATTAATCTTAATAGTTAATCAGAATCATTATTTATATAATAGTCACTTACAAATCATGTTCATTTTATGTCTCGTGTCAAAGTAGAACGTAGCAAAGGGTGTAACTATTTCTAATTGAGTCGACACTGTAACTCAATTTTTTTTTTTATAATGAAAAAATGTGTATTTTGATCAAGGTTTTATTAAGTTAAAAAATCAATTTAATCTTTATTACAAAATTTATTTATATATAACCCCAAGGGGTTATTCCAGTGGTGAGTGGAGAGTTAGAATAACTATACAACTTAGGTTTGAAACTCTTCCTTATCATTGGAGATATACTTTGATTTACTTGGTAGGCTAGTACATTTCTTGGGTCGAGCTGCCTAATACATGTTTTGAGTTGAACCGCTGTACTTCGAGAGTTTTAGTTCACATTCAATCGTTAGAACAACGAAGGATGTCAGCATATCCCATCCGATGTTTTCCCAAGTTAGCAAAAAAATAATAATTTATATATAAATATTACATTTTTCATATTTTAATCTCCACTTAATAAAAACAAAATTTGTCCCTAAAGTAGCAAAGATTACTTAAAAGTGTATTAAGAAAATGAGGTCATTTTTTTATACATTAATAGGTCATCAGGTCCTTTCACATATAATAAGGCTCATACACCCTTGTAGAAAGAGCTTGACAAATTTTTTAATTTTAATCTTTACTGAATAAAAACTTTTCATCCCTAAAGATAGCAAAAATTACTTGAAAGTGTATTAAAAAAATGAGGTCATTCTTTTATACATTAATAGATTCTCAAAGTCCTTTCATATATAAAGTGAAGTTAACACACACCCTTGAAAGAGGGGCTTACGTGTGGTATGATGGATGTCAAATTTTTCCAAGATAATATAATGAACCTTTCAAAGTGGACATACCCAAAAAAGACGCGACGTTGCTTGCTATTGCTGGCTACTCACGTCTTGAGCCACATGGCATGCGGTTTTCTAAACAGAAAACACCTGTGAACCTTTCTTTCTTAATTAAAATCATACAAAGCTTCTTTTGATTTGATTTCTTTATGTTTAGGCAATCACACTCTGTAAACTGTCTAGTTGATTTTTCTTTTTTGTGTCAACCTGTTGATAACTTGTAACAAATACGCTTTTTTTGTGTTATTGTGCATGTGATCTATCTGTCCGAAAATAAGATGAACCTGATCTGTTTCTAAAAAATATCTAACTATCGAATATTTGCAAACAACAAAAAAGGACGGTGGGATCTACCAAAAGAAAAAATTGTTAACTCTTTTAGAAAAAAAATACATGTTATTATCGTTTGAAATAATAATGATACATATTTGTATCTCGTGCTATCTCGTTCAGGTAGAAGGTTTTTAAATTTTTGTGATAATAACATGTATTAATATCTCATTTTATCGTAATCAATAAATCACTATTTAGTTTGACTGATTGGACCTAGGCTATTTGCATACGCGGGACCCACATATGGGCTCATACCCTCCGGATCACGAGAATAGGCTTTTACCTACTCGGGTGACATTGACCAACTAACACGCTCTTTACCACTAACCCAGCTCTAAATTTCTATACCGACAAAAAAAAAAAAAAAAAAAAGCTCTAAATTACTATGTTTACATGTTTTTCTACAAGTATCCTCTTCCATTGGACGGGTTATGATGGTAGAAATAAGAAATTTGATCGGGGGACCATTAACTCTCCCACGAGGAAGCGTCCCTCTGAAAAAGTGCAAAGAGAGCAGAAAGGCATAAAATGCGTGTCTTCAGGTGTAAGTGACCGTTTGTGATCATCAAAAGAATATATAACAAATAAAAGAATAAAATTAAAAATTAATCTTTTTGGTCATAATAAGAATATATAAGGAAAACTTGTAGATCAAGTAAATTACTTTTATTAAAAATTAATCTTTTTGGTCATAATAAGAATATATAAGGAAAACTTGTAGATCAAGTAAATTTTAATCATTTTTGTATTAGTGTATTTGTATGCAAAATTTATTAACAGGATTTTCATATTGTTAAGAGTGATTTTGTGTTAAAAAATAATAGTTTTTTAATGTTGTTGAATTTTACTTTCACTACTCATTAATTACTTTCAATGTGAATGTTCAAAATAATATTCTATTTATTTCTCCCTATTTTTTTAGTATACCAATTAAACAGTAGCGTAATAAATAATAAATAGATAATAAAAATCGAGTAATATTTAATATTTTTCTATGTGCCTTTCTTTTCCGTGTATAAAATTCGTGAAATAATCAATTGCATTGGCATATATATGCATATTAACCAGTTTATTTGTTCCATTATTTTGTAACTCCCTTCCTCCAAAATGCATCAAAATACATTTTTATTCATATTGAAGCTTTGTTTTAACTCTAATAATTCTTCTCTATGCCAAGTTTTATTGCCAAGCAAAATTGATACAACTTACCAGGCATTTGGTCTAGTGGTTTGTTTCTCTCTGTAATTATGAGAAATTACAAGATTAATTATCGTATGTGATATTATTTAATATATATTATATGGTTTAAATTTTTTTTAAATAAAAAAGAAAATTGATACAACTTTCAGGAAGTTTCCAGTAACTTACCTCACCTAACGCACTAAAAATAATTCCAAAAGGAGATTCATTTGGCATAACTTTTTCTCCAACCCATCCATAAATACCCCAAGCAAGCAACACATCTTTTTCTTTCACCCACTTCTTACCAAAGAAACAGAGAAGGAAAAAATAAACTTGCCAAAATAGAGAAAAGCGAAAATTTCAAAAGTAAACCCGTTCACTTTATAAAGTAGATTCTTTAATCTTTTATCTTTTATATTCGCTCGCTTTTTATTTCTTTGGTCGCTTAAAGTTTTAATTCGATGTTCTTGTATTTCTCATCAAATAAACGTAACAGAATCTGAATATCTTACGTTTTAATTGCGCACGTAAAATTATTGTTAAAAAATAGTACCGAGATAGAAAATAAAAATATGAAGTTCTAACAAGCACAAAAACAACAAAATTGCTATTGTATATATGAAATTTGCTAAAAAATTAAAATGATGTTCTGAACGGCCTTCTCACAAAGTCATGGGCCCAACGCGTGACTGAACTCGCAGCCTAGAGACCCTTTATATATTAACTCGAAAAAAACAAAACGTTAAAAAAACTTACAAAAAAAGTAACCGTATCTGTTTTTCACTTTTCACCACTACTCCAAGTAAGCTTCTTCGCAATTTCCTTCAGTTCTTTCTTCTTCTTTCTCACAAAACAAAGCTCACAAAAAAAAAATTAATTAAATAATTTAATGCTAAAAAACAAATAATAATGCTTGTTAATATCATCACTAGTATACATCTTCATCGATAAGTGTGTATATATTTATCTATATACATATAGATAGTACAAAAAGGTCGGTTGTCGTGCACGAAACCCTAGCTCTGTACTTTTGTAGCAAAAGTATATATAAAAAAAACGTATATCTTATATTTGTGAAGCGTATATTACTGTTTGGTGTTTTCGTATTTTTGTTTCCTTTTTTTGTGATTTTTAAAGTGAGTTTTTGAGAGTGTATATGTGTATGTGTGTGTTGCATTTACAGAAGATAGTGTAGAAAGTATAATCGTTATCATCATCACTGCGGTGCCATCTCTCCTGCGACAGAAAGTTGATAGCAATGAGCAGCGGCGCTAACGGCTCGCCGTACCGGCGGCACAAGAACGACGTGGAGGCCGGAGCGTTAAGTCGCTACGACTATGAAGACGATGAGGATAATGGCGGTCCCTTCAATATTGTTCGTACCAAGAGCGCTCCTATCGACCGCCTCAAAAGATGGCGAGTAAGTTGTTTTATTATTATTTTTTATATTTTCTCTACTTAATGTTTTATTTATGAATCTTTTTTTGGTTCTATATATATATATATATATTTATTTTTTTTTTTTTGAAAATTTTGGGGCAATATGTGAATGGGAGAGTAGAAAGTGGTTTAATGTGTTAGTTTTTATTTTCATTTTTTATTATGAGTGATGATTATTTTATACTTTAAAATTTTGATGATGAGAATGAATTTTTAGGAAATTTTGGTTATTACTTTGCTGTTAATTGATTTATTTTTTAGGGAGTAAAAGTGAGCTTGTGTATATCTGGAACTGTTTCATTACAAAATTGAAGGATTTTTAGTTTTTTAAGCCGAAGAAAATCACAATGCTTAGTTTAATTAAATTTTATGTGCAATTGTAGTTTAATTTGTTTTACGCATTGTCCTGCCTCTTTAATGTCTTTCGTTTTGTCTGGCTTTGTGCTTCAGTAGGATTTGCAAAAAAGAGAATGTTATACATCCTGTTTTTACATATTAGTTGGGCCATTACGGGGTTACAAGTGGAGGGTTTATAAAATGCGTTATTGAAATCTTAATCTGATGTGCTCGACGGGGTGGCTTTGCTTGGGCTTGTTTTGTCCCTGCTATGCCATTTAATCTGGTTACAAGTATTTTGTATTTTGATTTTGAAGTAATTCTCTGTTCTGCCATTTAAACTGGTTATG
Source organism: Ehretia macrophylla (assembly GCA_037974665.1). NCBI lineage: Eukaryota > Viridiplantae > Streptophyta > Magnoliopsida > Boraginales > Ehretiaceae > Ehretia > Ehretia macrophylla. Next base: position 34,923,729 of record CM075771.1, read on the forward strand.
AGTATTTTGTATTTTGATTTTGTAGTAATTTTCTTTGAATGATGCTTAATACATGATGAGAAGACTTCCTAGAAACTGTTTATATTACTTCTTCATTGAATAATTAGTCAACCATCAATCTTATGTTTTGGTCATTCGGTTGTAGGAATATAGTCTAGTGTCGTCCCCACTTCTTTATTATCGGTGATCATGCCCTAAAGAATTGGAGAATACTATAACTCAATCCCAAAGGTGAATAAACTAGTGAAAGAGAAAACTTCGGCAGGTTGTGAGCTTTGTTTATTGGGGTATAAAATTGCATTTGGATTGGTGGATTTGAGTCTGAGAGGGCATTTTAAGTTTCAAACCCCTTGCATTTGAATTCCATGAACTGAGAATCCTTAAATTGGTTTGCAAGAGGATTTGGTCAAGGATTTCAAATTCATACACTTTAGATGACATAGAAGATAGTTAAGAATGGGGATGGATTTCAAAAGACACCTATTTATTGAGTATTTGAACTCTTTAAAAAATACTAATGAAGTTAGTGACATATTTGGTAGAGGATATAATCAAATTAGTTTTTCAACTATGACTGATTTGATCCTTGATATTGAAAGCAATGATATCTCGAGTCCTTCAATCCAAATGCAACCCTAGAGTTGTTTTATATTCTTTTTCCTGTTTTCCATAATTCAGTTTTATGGCTTAAAGAATCACAAAATACTTTATTCAAGCTAAAGGGGGAAAAAACTTGTCAGAGGAAAGCTTCTAATCCATTGGCTAGGTGTATGTGGCTGGTAATATTATTCGTACTCAAATTTTTAGGTATTGAGTTTGATATCTCAAGAACTATTGATGGGGGTTAAGTATTCTGATATATGATACAACTTTTCGCACCTTTTGGCAGACGGCACGAGCAAAAATGCATTTTTGTATGCTAATGTCCTTTTCACTTTTATCTTGCTTGAGTACTGCCTTCATCTCTCAACTAATTGTATTCATTCTTCTTTAGCAAGCTGCACTTGTGCTTAATGCTTCCCGTCGATTTCGATATACTTTGGATTTGAAGAAAGAGGAAGAAAGGAAGCGAGTTATAGCAAATATCAGAAAGCATGCACAAGTTGTTCGGGTAATTTCATTTCTCATCCTTAGTGCGCTTGTGTAATTCCAGTTTCTTTATCAGAGTTTTAACACATGAAGCTTAATCAGGCGGCCGTTCTTTTCAAAGCTTCTCTACCAGGAGATAGTGGTATGCCTTTTTCTCTTCTCTTTCTCTCTTTTTTTCCAATATCGTAAAGTTGATTCTCAAGGTTTACTAGACATTGTAGAACTTTTCCACATAATTAATGATATATTACTGGCATCATTTGTTTGTCTGCATGGTTCTTCTGCATTTAGTTTGTGAGATTAAGCTATTTTGGCTCTTTTCATATGCATAAAGAGCCCTTTTGATACCCAAGAGGAGGAAATTAGAATATAAAAGTTATCTAATTGTTGCGGCTTGATTGAAGTTATTTCTTTTCAATTATCCTGGGATTTTCATTTTTTTTTCTAGAGAAACTAGACAAGAAAATGCAGACATGTGTGAAATTTTAGATTCATATGGACATGTTTTAATTTTTATAACGCATTTGTGCATTTACAAAATTTTGGACTCTGCAACTGTATTTTGTTAGAAGTTCTTCATCTAGTCTTTAGGAGGTGCTTCTAAATTTCACAACTTTTCTCGCTTTTCCTTTCCCCTTTTCCGAACAAAAAAAAAAAAAATACTTTTCCTCTTTAGGGTATTTTTCTGTATTCCTACTACTAATTTTTTGCCTTACGGGGCCATGGCTTCGGATGTTGAGCTTTGAAGTCTCAAGTAGGGCAGACACGTATGATAAACTGATATTGCATATGATGTGGAATATGATTCAAATGAGTTCATGAAAATGATTGACAAAATCAAACCCAAAAAGAAGAACAAATAAACCTTCTCAAGAACCCTATTTTGGAGCCTTAAATCTTTGAGCATGGATGTGTTATGGAGGAGAATTATATATGGTTACGAAGATCTCATGGCATTCTACAAGTTCGTGACAAGATTCGGCTTCAATCCTCACCTAAGGATAATTTTCTAGTTGTCCAAAGTTTGCCATTTATTATCTTTCTTATGTTGTGAACAGTACTATTTATACCTGAATAGTACTATTTGGTTGTTTTTCTCCCACATAGGAAGTTTAGGAAATCTTTAGTCCTAAGAGCTTCTACAAATAGATAGCTCCCCAAGCTCAATAAACACACCTCAATCAATACAAAATTAGTATTGTATAATTCCTTTCTAGCATTCTACAGTTGTAATATTTAAAGTTTTCCTTGTATCAAGGATGTTTTGCTAGAGCAAACTAGTGTTTCGCTTCCGTTCTGCGTCAGTTGGCACCAGTGCCAAGTTCGAGAGTCCTAGCTTAGAGGTTCGTAGTTGTAATTGAGTCGTATGCTCTGCACTTGCCACTAATAGTAGACCCTGTGCATCAGAAAGCTTGATTGAGTTGTATGCTCTGCACTAGCCACGTGTAGTGGATTCTGTGCATCAGAAAACTTGACCGATTAAATTACAAACTTATAAGCCGGAGAAGATGGCGTCCAAGAACAACAAGAGCGGTGGAGGTAGCGGCAACCTCGACATCAACATTGCTGGTAGCAGCCATAGCAGAGGCGAAGGCGACCATCTTATTGACGGTGATCGAGGGATGGAGGCCCTTTGGGTGGCGATACAAACTCAAGAAGAAAAGGTGACTCATGAATTCCGAGAGATTCGCTACATTCTTTCCAACTTGAGCCTAAACGCCAACAGGGCTCGTGACGATGGTGGGATCAACCGTGCCAGAGAAAATGCTCATGGCCAACCTATCAATCAACGCGACCTTGCAATTCGTCATAGGCAACCAGCCTATGAAGATGAATCTGATGAAGAGCTCCTAAACTACCGAGGAATCAACCAAGCACAACCAGGAGCTACCAATATGCATTGCATCTGAAGTCTTCTTGCAAGGGATGAAATGCGCCATCTTTGAAAATCTATCCATGACCACAAATACAGAGTCTATTCCCCTTTTGGTTCTTGGCAATCCCAAGACGAAATCCATGGACAAATCTTTCCAAATATCTTCTGGTATAGGCAACGGCATATAAAGTCCCGTGTTTTGTGTCTGGCCCTTTGCAGTTTGACAAATTTGACATTTTCTCACGAACTTGCCTACATCTCTTTTGATTTGTGGCCAAAAATACCTTTCTTCCACACTTGCAATAGTCTTATCTCATGCAAGATGTCCACCGAGTCTTCCTCCATGCAAGTCTCGAACAATATTCTCCCAGCTCCCGTATTCAAGAAAAGGTATGCAACCTTATTATTGACAACGGGAGCTGGGAGAATATTGTTTCGAGAGCTTTGGTGAATTACTTGAAGCTGCCCACAGAATCTCATCCAACACCGTACGAGATTGGGTGGGTCAAGAAGGGACTTTCAATAAAGGTCACTGAGGTTTGCAAAGTTCGTATTTCTATCGGAAGATCTTACCAGGATGAAATTATGTGTGACGTAATTGACATGGATGTCTGTCATATTCTACTTGGGCGACCGTGGTAATATGACATTGATGCAACTCATCGAGGAAGAACAAATGTTTATATTTTTTGGTAGAATGGAAAGAAAATAGCAATCCTCCCAACCAATAAAGATCGATCCAAAACTTCTAAAGTGGAGGGAAAGTCTTTCTTTATTATGGTAGATTCTGTCAATGAGTTCTTCAAAGAATCAAAGGAGACTGGAGAAACTTTTGCTCTTGTAGTCAAAGATGAGGAATCGCATGGAAAAGAAGTCCCAGAGGAGGGACAAACGCATATTCGGAGAAGTTAAAGAAATCATTCCGGATGAATTACCTGATGGACTTCCACCAATGAGGGACATTCAGCATCACATTGACTTAGTTCCTGGAGCAAGTTTGCCGAATCTACCTCACTACCGGATGAGTTCAAAGAAGAATGAGATACTAAAGGAGAAGGTAGAAGAATTAATGCGCAAGGGGCATATTAGAGAAAGTATGAGTCCGTGTGTAGTACCAGCTTTGTTGACATCCAAGAAGGATGGAAGCTAGAGAATATGTGTAGATAACCGAGCCATCAACAAAATCACAGTCAGGTATCGTTTCCCTATACCTCAACTAGAGGACATGTTGGATCAATTACAAGGGTCAACAATCTTCTTGAAGATTGACTTACGCAGCGGCTATCACCAAATCCGTATAAGGCTGGGAGATAAATGGAAAACTGCTTTCAAAACACGGGAAGGCTTATACGACTGGTTAGTCATGCCATTTGGACTATTCAACGCACCAAGTACATTCATGCGCCTTATGAATCAAGTCCTCAAACCATTCATCGGAAGGTTTGTCGTGGTTTATTTCGATGACATTTTGATCTATAGCCATAACAAAGAAGAGCATGTAGACCACTTGCATCAGATTATGAAAGTCCTTCAAGACAAGCAGCTATTTGTCAACTTAAAAAAATGCAACTTTATGACAAATCGCTTAGTTTTCTTGGGCTTCATTGTAAGTGCTGAAGGAATACATGTAGATGATGAGAAAGTTCGAACAATCGGAGACTGGCCGACTCCAAAGACAGTCACTGAAGTCAGAAGCTTTCATGGCTTAGCCACATTTTACAGGAGGTTCATCAAGAATTTTAGCAGTATCATTGCTCCTATCACTAACTGCTTAAAGAAAGGAAAATTCAGTGGAGCGAGGCTGCTGACAAAAGCTTTGCACAAATCAAAGAAAAGTTGACAACTGCACCCGTCTTGGTATTGCCGAATTTCGATAAAGTTTTTGAAGTGGAATGTGATGCAATCGGAATTGGCATTGGGGCAGTATTATCTCAAGAAGGCAGACCTGTTGCGTTCTATAGCGAAAAGCTTAGCGAGGCATGTCAAAAATGGTCAACCTATGAACAGGAGTTATATGCCGTGGTTCAAGCTTTACGACATTGGGAGTATTACTTAATTCCGTGTGAATTTGTAATATATTCTGATCATGAAGCCTTGAAGCACTTCAAGAGTCAAAAACATTTAAACAAGATGCATGCAAGGTGGGCTTCGTATCTGGAACAATTTCCTTATGTTATTAAACATAAATCAGGAGCATCCAACTGTGTTGCCGATGCTTTAAGTAGAAGGGCAACTTTGCTAGTTACTTTAAGTGGTAAAGTTGTAGGATTTGAATGTTTGAAGGATCTCTACCCAGAGGATGAAGATTTTACTGAAGTTTGGCATAAACACTTGTCAAAGCAACCAACTGGAGATTTCCACGTCCATAATGATTACCTATTCAAAGGTAACATACTTTGCATCCCGAGGACATCCTTAAAGGAGAAAATCATTCGAGACTTGCATGGAGGAGGACTCGGTGGATATCTTGGATGAGATAAGACTATTGCAAGTGTGGAGGAAAGGTATTTTTGGCCACAAATCAAAAGAGATGTAGGCAAATTCGTGAGAAAATGTCCAATTTGTCAAACTGCAAAGGGCCAAACACAAAACACGGGACTCTATATGCCGTTGCCTATACTAGAAGATACTTGGGAAGATTTGTGCATGGATTTTGTCTTGGGATTCCCAATAACCCAAAGGGGAATAGACTCTGTATTTGTGGTCGTGGATAGATTTTCAAAGATTGCACATTTTATCCCTTTCAAGAAGACTTCAGATGCAATGCATATTGCAAGACTATTCTTCCAAGAGATTGTGCGACTCCATGGAGTCCCAAAATCCATAATTTCTGATAGAGATTCTAAATTTCTATCTCACTTCTGGCTCCAAGTCTGAAGTTTAGCAGTACAGCTCATCCTCAAACTGATGGTCAAACCGAGGCAACCAGTAGAACCTTGGGGAATTTGATTCGTTGCATTTGCTAAGATAAGCTGAGACAATGGGATTTCGCATTTGCACAAGTTGAGTTTGCCTATAACAGTGCAATCCACAACTCAACTGGAGTATCACCATTTTTAGCAAACAAAATGGCGGACCAAGTGCAGGCTATTCAAGAGGAGGTGAAACAGAAATTGGAAGCCTCAAATGCCAAATACAAGGCTGCAGCTAATAAGCATAAAAGGGTGAAGGTATTTAAAGAAAGGGATATGGTCATGGTATACTTGAGGAAAGAAAGAATTCCAGTAGGTACTTACAACAAGCTAAATCCGAAGAACTATTGTCCCTACTAGATTTTGAAGAAGATCAATGACAATGCTTATGTGGTTGCTCTTCCGGAAGATTGGGGAATCTCAAGAACCTTCAATGTTGCTGACTTGTATGATTATTATCCACATGAAGGTTCTTTATATCCGGAAATTAACTCGAGGGCGAGTTTTTCTCAAGTGGAGGGGATTGATGTGGAACATGATTCAAATGAGTTCATGAAAAGGATTGACAAAATCAAATCCAAAAAGAAGAACAAATAAACCTTCTCAAGAACCCTACTTTGGAGCCTTAAATCTTTGAGCATGGATGTGTTATGGAGGAGAATTATATATGGTTATGAAGATCTCATGGCATTCTACAAGTTCATGACAAGATTCGGCTTCAATCCTCACCTAAAGATAATTTTCTAGTTGTCCAAAGTTTGCCATTTATTATCTTTCTTATGTACTTGAATAGTACTATTTGGTTGTTTTTCTTCCACATAGGAAGTTTTGGAAATCTTTAGTCCTAAGAGCTCCTATAAATAGATAGCTCTCCAAGCTCAATAAACACACCTCAATCAATACAAAACTAGTATTGTATAATTCCTCTCTAGCATTCTAGAGTTGTAATATTTAAAGTTTTTCTTGTATCAAGGACGTTTTGCTAGAACGAATCTAGTGTTTCGCTTCCGTTCTGCGTCAGCATAGCACCACGTAAAGTTGATGGATCTGGTTAGTTTATGTCATGGAGAAAATGATAAATTTGTATGTTATGTTAACTTCTTTATTGCCTTTGTAATCCTATTGACAACTTAATCTTCTCCAGGCAACAAATCACCATTGGGATATGTATGATGTTAATTTAATTATTTTTCCATATGGAAATAAAGAATTTTAGACAACCTAGACTGTACCTGCCTAGTGAGGTAGCAATGCACTTGATTCAGATTTTCATGAGTTGGAATATAGTTTTCAATTAATTGTCTCTGTAGATTTTATGTCTTGATTTTTGGCATATGATATTACTGGTCTGTGGAGAAAAGATTTTCATTAGGATCTGTTATTTTTGCTTTCAAGAAGCAATTTGTGCACAGAACTGAAAATTACAATTCTGTCAGATATCCAAGGGCTGAAATTGAAGTCATAGTGAGCCTATGGGTTGATGATGTTATTATATCTTGTTCTTCTTGCAATATTTCTTTCTTCTCTGACCAGTTTTTTGACAAACAATATAAGATTCTTCTGTGCCTAGCTACAGGTTATTTTGTGTAGGGAAACTCAGAATTCACTTAGTATCTTGTTTATGTTTTAACTCATGATGCACATATTCATTATGCTGTTGTTTTTTCAATCATGTGAGTTTTAGTTTCGTCTTCTTTATGGTTTTCCATATGTACAAATGGTGAATGATGTAATTTGCTATCTTAGCTCCAGAAACCCCCAAAGGGTTGCCTTCTCCTCCACCCCCTGATGGTGATTTCGAGATCAGCCAAGAGGAACTAGCGGCGTTGTCAAAGGAGCATGATATTTCTGTTTTACAGCAGTATGGAGGGGCAAGTCCTCTCCAACCCACCTTTATTTTGCTTATTTCTTTTTTGTTCCCCGCGCCCCCCGCCCCCCCCCCCGCCCGCCGCCCCCCGCCCCCCCGATTTTAACTCATTGATGCCTTGCTTTAATCTTTTCAAACAAATCAGGTTAAGGGTGTGGCTGATAAGCTAAAAACAAATTTGGAAAAAGGAATTGATGGAGATGAGACCGACATACTAAAGCGGAAGAATGCGTTTGGCTCCAATACATACCCACGCAAAAAGGGTCGGAGTTTTTTGGTATGTTATTCCTGAATTTCAGTGTTGAGCACTCTTCTTGTTATATAGAAATATGCTATTTGTGGGAGCCTAGTCCACTGGGTATGACCTATTTTAGTGACTTCACGAATACTAGCTTTGGTTTTCTTTGCTTTGTAGAACTTTCTCTGGGATGCTTGTCGAGATACAACACTTATCATTTTAATGGTAGCTGCAGCTGCTTCTTTGGCACTTGGTATAAAGACAGAGGTGAGTGTGCTGTGAATAAACAAGTTTGGTGGACTTCTTTCTGATATATATATTATATATGTATATATGTTCTTTTTTTCCAAATCATCCTGTGAATCTATAAGTGGGCCCTGCACTTTTCTTGACAAACATTGAGTTCCCGACTAGATTGGGATTTTGTTAAGACTGTGATTGCAGGTTGAGAAATAGGAGTCTAGTGTTCTATTCTGGTCTGTTTACCATATATTACTGGATGTTTCATGAAGTAATAAGAGCTGAGTATTATTGTTGATTATTATACTACTCAACTTCATCCCCTCTTATCCTTGGTTCAAGAAGGAAAATAAGGGAACAACAAAAAATTGTACTCTGCATGCTGTCCATTAGCAGTAAAAGACTCTAGTTGACATCACTAGTTTCTTGCAAGGAGCCAAGTCATGTAAAATCACCTTATGAACAGTAACATGGCACTTATTTGTAATTTTGTCTCATGTGTCCATTATTTTGTTATTCCCCTTTCTGCACATTTAGGGTATCAAAGAAGGATGGTATGACGGGGGTAGCATCGCATTGGCAGTCATCCTTGTTATAGTTGTCACAGGTAAGTTGTTGTGCCTCTACATGTAAATACGGTTATCTTTCTAAGTATTTAGATAAGTTTTGTTGCAATTTTGACTGGTGTAAACCAGGTGTCTATGGATTTTATTCTTCATTAAAGTGACAGTGGTTTAGTTTACAACTTTTTCTCTTCCCTATAGTAACTAATGGTTAGCTAAAGGATGTCATTCTTTATGATTATGAAAGCAGTACATCAATCTTTGCATATCCTCTTTGCTTTCTTAACCTTTCTGTACTCGTGATTATGCATGATCAGTTTGTGATCTGTTGGTTTCCTCTCACTTTTTCACGCGTTTATGTAAAATAGTGACACATGAAAATGACTAGTTGCTTTGATGCAAGGCTGAGATATTTTCTTCCTATTTTTGCTTTGTGCTGTTTGATACTGGTCTGTCATTCTAATTATGTTTTGACCTTCTTGAATCAGGGCAGCTTTGCTTGACCAAGATGCATATTATTTTTTTTCCTTGAATATGGAAAATGCAATAAAGGAAATTGCTTGAGATGAAGAAGCTAATTAATTCATGCTTTTGCTTTAGACATATATTACTTCAATTTTTTTCTACTTGGATGCCCTGATTGCACTCATGTAAGTAAAGCTAAAATTTCAGTGACCTTTCATCTTGTCAGAAAATTAGTAGGTTAATTTCAGTATCATTCATCTTGTCATAACATTTGTAGGTTAGTTTAAGACATTCAATGATCGCATGTTATTAGTTACTTTTACTGTGTAAGATGGTTTGGTTGAGTTGGATTAAAATGCATCATATGTCAAATTATATTAATTATTCTTTCTTGAGGATTATCATGTGGCCTGACATTAATGATTATAGCGTCTCTTTTGTGCTGTCAACTTTGTGATGTTATGAACCATGCTACTTTTTTGGATTTTGCAGCTATAAGTGATTATAAACAGTCGCTCCAGTTCCAGAGTCTGAATGAGGAGAAGCAAAATATACAACTGGAGGTTTCTCTGTTAATTTCTTTATGCACATAGTTTCCACCAGTTGTCTGGTAATTTTTTTATACACAGTTTCTAGCCCATCTTTCTCACATTTCCATGCATGCATGTGCAGGTTATGAGGGGTGGAAGAAGAGTTCCTGTTTCGATATTTGATATTGTTGTTGGTGATGTTCTACCTCTGAAAATTGGTGATCAGGTGAGTGCCACGAATTTCCTTCTTTTTTCTCTCTTTCAAAATGTTTATTCCCTTTACGTACATGTTCACTTCCTTACTACTTAGCTTTATCGCAGGTACCGGCTGATGGACTTGTGATCTCTGGTCACTCTCTTGCAATTGATGAATCAAGCATGACTGGGGAGAGCAAGATTGTATGTATCTGGAGGCATTATGTTATCTGACAAACTGAATCATTTTGACGAGTTGTTCACTATTATTTTTATGTTATTTCAGATCCATAAAGATTCAAGGGCTCCATTTCTAATGTCTGGAACCAAAGTAGCAGATGGTTATGGTACCATGCTGGTATGACTCCATTCTCCTCCCTTTTAAGTTTACGCTATGCTTTGCTGGATGCAGGAGTGGAAGTAAAATTCCTCTTCCCTGTTTGATTAGGGAGTGAGTGGAGGGACTCCTAACTTCCACATCAACCTCTTCTTTCCTCCCATCACCTCGGAGTATTGGGCGTATACTTCCATTCCAGACACAACTGGACAATATAAGGGGAAGGATGCATATCATTCCCCTCCCTAATCTGTATCTTTTCCTTCCATTTTCTTGCCATGCCTCGCGTTGAACCACATATCAGCCTTGATCTTTTTTCTGGATTCCCCAGATGTGATAGTTATGAATTCTTCCAACTGCTGTTTTCTGTGGCTTGTCTCTTCTTTTTTCTTCTGTAATGATTCCGAATTTAGGTTTATACTTGAGTCATGGCACTGCTTTAGCTAGTTTTATAAGCCTATACAAAGTCCTTATCAATTGGTATTTGGTCCTTATCAATTGGTGTTGATCAAACATGACAACAAAATTTCTCAGGACTTTTGTTGTCATAAGATTCTGAAGCGTTTCTCTGTTTAGTTGATCTTACTATGATTTTCTGATAGATTAGCTATGAGTCACTATTCCTTTAAGTTATCTTACACAAGTTGCACTCTTTCCTGATTTCAGGTTACAAGCGTTGGGATAAATACAGAGTGGGGATTGCTAATGGCCAGCATCTCAGAGGACAATGGTGAAGAAACACCTCTGCAGGTTAGTTAAGAGACAATTTCTAACTCTCCCTTGAATGATTGTTATATAGAGGTTTTTTTACATAGAATGATTCTGTTCTTTAGGTACGATTGAACGGGGTTGCCACATTTATTGGTATGGTTGGGCTCATGGTTGCCTTAGCAGTTTTGATTATCCTCATGGCCAGGTAGGTTTTTACACAGACTATTGGCTATTTATGCTTTGTTATCTTGTATATGATTTATAGTTTGTGGTACTTATGAATTTAAGCATGTTATAACAGATATTTCACTGGGCATACCAAGAATCCTGATGGAAGTATCCCATTTAAAGCTGGACAGACTAGTATTGGTGATGCTATTGATGGCGCCATAAAAATTTTCACTGTGGCTGTATGTGCTTAATTTAGTAGCTTACATCTATGTCCACTTAATGTATTTTGTTTTCTAATTTTATTACAACCTTTAGGTCACTATTGTGGTTGTTGCTGTGCCAGAAGGGCTTCCCTTGGCTGTTACTTTAACGTAAGTCTGTGCAAGTATTCTCAGCTCATAATCTTCTCTGACCAAGTATTCTCCCTTACCTCATAATCCTCTTATGTGGTGTCAATACATGCAAGTGCAAAGTAAAAGATTTTGTTGAAGTAAATCCACAGTTACTTATTGGTTAAGCTTGGTCCTTTTTCTACTAACTTGTACAGTAGCCTTGTTGAAGTGTCTAATATTTTCCTGAAGTTTTATCTTTCTGCACCTGCACTTCTTTCTTTCTGAACTTCTGTATATTTGCAAACATGGTGCTTTCTTTTGTACTATGTTTTGAAGTTAAAGAGAGTCCTACGTCTCCATTTACTAAGTGCATTTCTTTCATTTTCTTTGATAGTACCATTTTCTGTGTTACTCAGATTCTATTTTTTCGTGTAGGCTTGCCTATTCAATGAGAAAGATGATGGCAGACAAGGCCTTGGTGTGTGAATAAATATTTCTATCTTGGACCTACTTCTTATTGACATCAATAGTCATACGATGTTGGTTTTTTTGACTGGTCGCATTATATATGGTTGATAAATTCAAATTTCAGGTGAGGAGGCTTTCTGCCTGTGAAACCATGGGTTCTGCAACTACCATTTGCACTGATAAGACGGGAACCTTGACATTAAATCAGGTGGACAAGTTTTCCTGTTTGCTTTTGTCTGCGTTTTTTATTCCATTGCCCCTTTGTTTTTCCGCTCTTGGCATTATCTTCATTATTCTGCAGGATCACAATTTGTTTTGTACTTCCTAACAGATGACTGTTGTTGAAGCATACGTTTGTGGGAGAAGAATAGATCCTCCAGATAATAAATCATCTGTGCCTGCTAGGGCCATGTCTCTGCTCGTTGAAGGCATTGCAGAGAATACAACTGGCAGTGTTTTTGAGCCTGAGGTAGGTTTGAGAAGAACATGCTAATTTTGTCTGAAAAGGTTTCTATTTTTCTGTCGTTGTTTTCCCTTTCTTCTTAGTCCTAAAAATTTCTTGCATACTGAAGGTATATTGTCAGTAATCCTGTATAATGTCTTCTAAGATCAATTCATGTTAATAGATCCCAGAAGCAGAAGTTGTAACCTGAAAACTAGAATGTTGGTCGACTGTGAAAATCATTGTTTCCTCAGAAATGTGCATACACATATAGTTGTGCTAAAAGAAGTGCAGTGCAACATTTTTTTGCTTTATGTGTAGTTCTCTTTATATTCCTGCATATACAACAGGAAGTTGTTTGAGAAAGGAAGTAAATATTGAAGCACTTGTTTATTCCCTTTGAGCTATTGATAATTTAATGGGACTCCAGCATGTAGGGGAAAGAATATTTGCATTTCAACATATCTGTTAATTATGTTTTTTAAAACAAATTTGTGATGGTTTCATGGTTTAACTTCTACTGCTTACAGTTTGGCGAGTGTAACTTCTTTATCTGGCAGCTAAGCTGTATCATAAACTTTGATATTTAAGTTTCATTATGTTTCTTGATTTATGGGGATTAAGGTTCAAACTGTCAGTGCTTCTACGTAATCTCTTTTCAGTGTTCATGTAAGTGCCGTATGTGAAGAGACTTCATGTACTTTCTTATTCATCTTGGGTAGAATAACAAGTTGCATCATCGTCAGAAAGAGCCATATATGACTCTTACTTGTCTGAGAAAACCTAAACAATATAAATCCATGTAGCCCCAAAAGCTTTTTGTGCATGGCCTTGTTCTTTTGCTCTGCATGCTCCCCCACCACCACCCACCCAACCCCCCACCCCCTGGCCGCCCGAGTAAAAGTAAAAAAACAATCACAACACAACACAAAAGAAAATGGGGCAAAATGGGACAAGAACCCAAAGGAGAAGTGAAAAGAAGAAGAGGTACTCCACAAACTATAGAGAAAGCATGAGGCAAGCAGTTCAGAAGTATCTGGTCTGTTGCTATGTAATGCATAGTTATCTCAGTTGTATTCTTCCGAATTATAGCTTATCATGTTCATACTTTTTCTTTATTAAATAGAAGTATTTTGCTTGATGGACGTTGGGTTTAATTGCACATATACTTATTGAAACTTGTCTGTGACAGGATGGGGGAGTTGCAGAGGTATCTGGATCACCAACAGAAAAAGCCATTCTCCAGTGGGGTGTTAACGTAATTCACTATCTCTCGTCTAGTTATTGATTTTTGTCATTTTTGTCAGTGTCATATGACGAATTGTTATGTCTTTTGTAGCTTGGCATGGATTTTCATGCGATTCGATCAAATGCATCAATTATCCATGCATTCCCATTCAATTCAGAGAAGAAGAGAGGTGGTGTTGTAGTAAAACTGGTAATTGGAGATTATTACAAAATTTAGGTTTTCTTTTCTTGATTTATTATACTGTGTTTCAGTGGTGTGCCTTCAACCTTTATCTGATAGCAGGTTCAATGCAAAGCTTAAGGCAAATAAATGACAGAGAATAGAGGAAAGGAGGGAGGCTGTTGTAGGGAGGGGCTCAGAGAGGGCTCGAGCAATAGGGAGAGGGAGAGACCAAGAGGACGCAAATGCGTGAAAGGGGTTGGAGAGGGAGGGCAAGAGATAGAGAGGGAGAGATAGAGGGAGGGAGGGAGGGAGGGAGGGAGGGGGAGCAGGAGGATGAAGGTGAGGGGCAGAGAGAGAGAGGCCTTTTCTTTTTGGGGGGGGGTTTTGTGTGCGTGGGGGGGGGGATAAAGAGATTATTCTATTATGATATTAAGTGATGGCCCAAGAGAATTGATATGCGTGCTATGTCCTCTGATTTTATCACTTGATACTAATCGTTGTTTATCTCCCTCTCTCTGCAGCCAGATTCTGAAGTTCATATACATTCGAAAGGAGCTGCGGAGATTGTGCTTGCTTCATGCTCAAGTTACATTGATGAAAATGATAATGTGGTACCAATGGATGAAGATAAGGTCTGAGAAAGTAACACTTTCTTTAAGTGGATGTAGATTTTCATTCTAGTTAAGATCAGTTTTTAGATTGTGCTGACTATGAATTTATAAGTTTTAAGTTGTCTGTGTGCAACAACTCTCTCTCTCTCTCTCTCTCTCTCTTAATGGGTTTCACTGGATACCAATTAGTTTAACAGATTGAATATGTGCTATGGGCTTGTTATTGTTTTTATTGAAAATTTAGTAGATTGTGTACGAGTTAGTTGAAGAATGTCCTTTAGACTTGTTGCTGTTTTCATTTCAACTGGTACTGTATATCTCAGGGTTCAAAGTATAGCGAAGAAAACATATAGCTAATTGCTGAATCAACGACACGTCTTTTCCTGTTTAGTGATGGTTAGTAAATTTGTTCTGGTCTTCAGGTGTCACTCTTCAAGAAAGCAATTGGAGATATGGCTACTAGAAGTTTGCGCTGTGTTGCCATTGCATTTAGGTTATATGAAATAGAGAAGGTTCCAACTAATGAGGAGGCATTGGAAAAATGGCAAATGCCAGAGGATGACCTTGTTTTGCTAGCAATTGTTGGTATCAAGGTATAATAATCTGTTCTTGATAAGATGAAATAAGCGATTGTGTTGATTGATACTGATTCCGGTACTGCGAGTACGAAAAATGCTGTCTGCGTTTGCCCTCACATATGTCTGTATGTATGTGGGTACGTATGTGGGTACATATGTATGCAATAGAGTTTTGAAACTTGTATAATGCTGATTGATTAATGAGTTATATATCTGTCACGATCATCTTTCTATGTTCTGATGCTACTTTTTCAGTACCTATCCAGAAAATCTTATGCTGAATGGTTGTGTTTTCTGTCATAATCCAACCCTACCTGGTGGGATAAGACTAAGTTTAGTTTGGTTTGGTATATTTTATATTCTTAGCCTTTGCTCACAGCATCTATCTTACTGGGGTTGTCGGTACGTTTTCCCTGAAAATACAACATTTTGCACATAAACCATGAATATTCTCTATACCTCTCGTGCAGGCGTCAGCTTGAATGTGATTAATTTCATTCTCCTCTTTCCTTTCTATCATTCTGAATAATTACCAAGGAAGAAATGTAATCTCCATATATATGACATCTTTTATTCTCTGTGATATCATTTTGGTATCTGTACATTATTACTCAGGGAAAGGAGTGTGTGGTCAACTTGAAAGAACAGATTCTCAACTTTTGGATTTCCCCCCTCTTTTTTGCTTCTTTTATTTGTTTTCTTTTTGTCCTGTTTTGCTTTGGGCTTTTGCATCTATTACTTTCTTATCTTATGTGATGAGTTTTATTATACCTTCATTGAAGTTTATGTCAACTGTTTTTTGTGTCCGTTGTCTTATTTATTTTGAACATCTCACTGATCTTAAATATGTCTGCAACATAGGATCCTTGTCGACCAAAGGTGCGAGAAGCAGTTCAGTTATGCGTTGATGCTGGTGTTAAGGTGTTTTCGTCACTATATTTGATCCTGTGCTTATTTTGCATTTGGTTACTTATATTACCTTTTCTTCTGTGCCTGCTTAACCCAAGCTTGGATGTCTTAGATTCAGCTTCATAGAAGATCCTCAGCATTATCTTCTTTTCCCTCTCAAATGTCATAGGTACGGATGGTCACTGGTGACAATCCTCAGACTGCTAAAGCAATTGCTTTGGAGTGCGGGATATTACGGTCAGATTCAGATGCTACTGAGCCCTATCTTATTGAAGGGAAGAGATTTCGTGAGTTGTCGGAATCAGAAAGAGAAGAAGTGGCTGAAAAGATCTCTGTATGAATCTCAAAAACTAGTTGGATAATTTATTCTAAAATATAACATTTATCCAGTAGTATCTTTTTAACACTTCGGCACATAGGTAATGGGAAGATCATCTCCAAATGACAAACTCCTGCTAGTGCAAACATTAAGAAAGAGGGGACATGTTGTTGCAGTAACTGGAGATGGCACTAATGATGCTCCTGCACTGCATGAGGTGTGATTATTCAACATGACATTGCTCTCTCTTTTTGCCGGTTATGGTGGTTTAAGTAATTATGAAAACGATCCGTCACTTAGAGGGCTGGGGGTGGGGGGGGGGGGGGGGGGGTGGTTCTGGGTTTGGAAGTATATTATTTGGCACGTACTCCACGGGATCGTAGATTGAACCTCATTGGCCACACGGACATGGATGCTGGTTCTGCTTGCCTTTGACGCTCTCTTAAAATAAAATTCATATACAATTGGCTTTCACAGCAATTTCCAAATGCCTATTTGGTTTGTGGTTCTGCCGGTTTGGTTAGGTCTTGTTCTTTTTTCCCCGCCCCCTACAGTGTTTTGGTTTAATTGATTAGTAGGATGGTGTCCAATTCTGTCTGCTTATATGATCTGGTTTCTGACTTTTTTGGAAGTGTAGGCTGATGTCGGCCTTGCCATGGGTATAGCGGGAACTGAGGTTGCAAAAGAGAGCTCAGACATCATAATACTGGATGACAATTTTGCTTCAGTTGTAAAGGTTAGTTTCATAGTATAAGAACGCTTGAAGCTTGATGCTGGCAGATTTTCATAAAATTGTTCATGAATTTTCTCCTAAAAAATGTAAAATCTCTCTTTTCCAGCTTGGGCAAGCTTCTTTTTGTTATAAGCTGATATGTACTTCTTTAGAATAAATTCCTGCTACTAATTTAATTGCCCGAATGAGGATATGAACCTTGATTCCTAATTGGTTGGGTAGAACTTGATCAGAAGATTCTTCTAGAGCATGCTTCCACCAATCGTGTTTATGTCGTTTATGTTTACATTTTTAATTGAATATTTACCTTACAATGTGCATTTATGTTCTTTTACCAAGTATAATTTTTAAATTTTTACTCTAGCAGACATGTGGTAACTATTTTAGCCAAGCTGCTAATGTTTCGATGTACAGTGGGTGAAAGTTGTCACAGAACTGGTATTGAATTGCAGAATGTTGCAGTACTCAATACGCTTTTGTTTGTTAATTGCAGGTCATTAGATGGGGCAGATCTGTTTATGCCAATATTCAAAAATTCATACAATTTCAGCTGACTGTCAATGTTGCAGCTCTCGTTATCAATGTGGTTGCTGCAGTTTCTTCTGGTGATGTTCCGTTAAATGCAGTGCAGGTATTAGGAGGCTTCTCTCTCTTGTGAGGGTACATATGTATATGCATGTACTTTAGTGTTTCTACGCATGTATGTGGCTTGATATGTTAACTGGTATTTTCTTTCTCCGGGCAGCTTCTCTGGGTAAATCTTATCATGGATACACTTGGAGCACTTGCTCTAGCTACTGAACCACCAACAGATCATCTGATGCACCGACCACCAGTTGGTAGAAGGTTGACTCTTTACTTTGGAAGTTTCATCTTATGCATTATATGAGTGTAGAAACTGTGCTTTCTATAATTGGATAAGTTATTTCATCTTTATTTTGAGATACACCACCTCTCGAGCTATACGACTAATCAGGGTGTTATAAGGTGTCATATTTCACTCTGAGGCTTAGGTACACTGCTGATGGCATTCTCTTGATGTTTTTTCAGGGAACCCTTAATTACTAATATCATGTGGAGGAACTTACTTGTACAGGTAGTCCAAAATTTTAGCTATCTCAAAACCAACCACTTAACCATTTTCTCATATGATAAATTTTGAATGTTGGGATACTGCAGGCTCTATATCAGGTGACTGTTCTGCTCATCCTCAATTTCCGAGGGAAAAGCATCCTCGATCTCAAGGGTGACACGCCTGACCATGCTAACAAAGTGAAGAACACACTGATATTTAATGCATTTGTCCTTTGTCAGGTAAGTTGACAATAGATAACTTGGTTACTGATATTGTTTATATATATCTTTGAGACGATGCAAAGCTTCCTTATTTGCTGAACTAACGAGCAATGCTATGTCTGTCTTGGCACTTGTTTAGATCATGTTGCTAAAGAAGAGTTTGTCTTGGGGTAATAGTAAACTTGATTGATTGGTGTTTTTCCTTTTTCAACACTCAAGTTTTTCTTTCAAAATGCAGGTATTCAATGAATTCAATGCTCGAAAGCCTGATGAATTCAATGTATTCAAAGGAGTCCACAAAAACCGTCTCTTCATGGGTATAATTGCATTTACTTTAGTACTCCAGGTATCTGCTCTCTCACTACTTTTCGCTTGAAATTCATATTATATGTCTGGCACTTTTTGCTTTTCCCTCACATTTTTCCACTCAATTTTGCAGGTGATTATAATCATGTTTCTTGGTAAGTTCACTTCAACAGTTAAACTCAGTTGGAAGTTGTGGCTCGTCTCTATTGCTATCGGCTTTATTAGGTCAGTTCACCATCTCGTACATTCCATATGATTTCTTTTTTCCATCATGGCTTATGATGATATCCGTGTAATGGTCCTATTCGATAAGAAACCCTTTCTTGGACAGTTGGCCACTTGCTGTTATTGGTAAACTGATACCTGTTCCCGAGACACCCTTTGCTGAATATTTCACGCGGAAAAGGCATCTTAGAAGAAGTCAGAGAGGTGAATGACGAATCATTCTTATTATTTGCTACTGTAGAAGCAATTTTTTCTGTTTGCTCATTACTTGGACATTTATTTCTCCAGGTCGATCAACTGGCTCATTTTGAAGGTTCTGTAAAAAATAGCAGCTAACAACACGGTACATTAGCACACAGAATCGCGAATCGCTCTAACTTGCGTTTATGTAATAGTTCTGTTTCAGCATTTTAAGTGTTGCTTATTACATATTTACATTACCCACCGAGTGTTGCTTATTACGTTACCCACAGAGTGTTGCTTTATTGTAAATGTCACGCTGGTGATGGTACATACTTTTCAGTGTGTTTATGTTTACACTGCTCTTTTTGTACAATCTGGGATTCTTGAAATGGCTAACAGAAAAGAAATCATATGGTTTAGATCTCCTTTTCGTTTGAAAGAAAGTTATGAGAGGATCTAAGTCCGTTGCTTTGGGTGTTATCGTGCCCGCAGCTTGTACTTGATATGGAACAGGCAGATCGTCCCGTCTGTGACGAGTGACACCATGTAGTTATTTCTGCATACGACATAGTTCAGTGCGCTCTTTTGCCTTTGTAACTTGTGGTGAGTGGCTTGTAAGAGAATGATTTGTTCTCCATGCTCGTCGAGCGCTATAAGCTTTTATTTTGTAATTCGATAACTCCATTTATCAATTTAAATTATTTGACCAAATAAGCGAAACAAATGAATTGATTATTGATTACTCGCTTGACTCTAAATATGTGATTGTAACGAAAATAGATGGCCGAGTGTCTGGTCGAATTGATTAGGTCAGGTCATGGCTATAGGGTTTTCAATGGTTTGCTTATAACTTTATTCTATTTTGGTGGAATTAGTTTTAAAAAAAATATGTCACCGGGATTAGCTATAGGGCTAAGATTGGACTAAGGGTATCCTTGCAACATCCATCCAGAAGAATAATGGTTAACAGACATTGGAAGGAAGCAAACAGGGTTCCAGGGTTCCAATACAAAATCTTTTTCAATTGCATTTTCAAAAAAGAGTTGCTAAATTTCTTTGTTGAAGGTGCTTTTAAGACCTAAGTTTGAATTCAAATTCAATTGCTACATTAACATGTATGATAGAGAAAAATCTTTCAAAGTGCTTGCAATACTGCTTAAAAACTCCAAACGTTAGGATTTTTCAAATGAGTCTTAGGTGAAAACATGATAGTTAATCTTAGGTGAAAACATAGTAAATCTTACTAATCTCCCAGCCTTACTGCTAATTGGAGAGTAAAGGCCTTGGCGGAAGATGTTCAAAGTATTGTGGCAGAGGTTCTAAATATTAGGATCCACTGCATAAAAACAACTGCTAATTGTCCTTGCTATTAGGTTGCTAAACATAAATTTAAGAAAAACTTGTTATTAGATTGGATTTCTAATATTCCACCTTATTTGAATCAACTTATGAACTTGGATTTTCACCCTTCGGAGATTGGTTTAGATTGTAACTTGTTTCTTTCGATTAACAAAGTTTCATTTGACCAAAAAAAATATATATTACTAATCTATAATAGTACTAATAGTTTTTGTAATAGTTATTTTGTTTTTGTCGCAAGTTTCGTAGTAGATTTTCCATCCTACCCAGTACCCTCAAAAAGTCATCTTTGGGTACAATTGACAACGTGAATCATTTTAAAATGGTCTTTTAAATTTATATTTTGAGTCATAAGCATTATTGGCGGGGAAGAAGCATATCATGTAAAATAAGATTTGAATAAATATAAAATTAAATACTTATTAGAATTGAGTATTAAAATCAAATAATTGAATCATAATTTCACCACCATTATCTCTTTTATTGGTATAACCTTATGAGAATTCTATTAATAGACATTAATGGTCACATTTCTTTACAACCAGTAAACCGTCTTTCTGTTATATGTCTATGACTCTTATATTATGAAATATTAGTTAGTGGGTATCATCAATGTGAAACCATTACATCAACAAGAAAATCCTTACAAGGTGGTAATTGCTAATTCACACGAGATTCTATGTGCTCCATGCTACTCGAATCAGTGTGTAAATTAGTGATGTTTTTTACTACTAGACTTTCACCATCTAAGGTGTCAAGAAATATAAGTTTACCTGCCATCTATATTAGAATAAATAGTTTTTTCAAAAAAACGTACTACTGGAAGAAGACCTGGAACTGTCCATATTTGATTCATCATTAGAAACCATATCACACCTCGAATTTGGTGAAATAAGATGAATTGAGACGCAGTATAAAAAATATGGAAGTCGCAATATAGAACAGTGTAAAAGTTCTAATACAAACAAACATGAAATGACAAGACGAGTAAACGTGAGCTAGCAATGTCAATGAACATGATAACAAATTTCAACACTACGTAATCAAGAAGATTTGAAATCCTTAAATGGAAAGACATTCATCAGAGAGATCAAATGAAGTCATTTTTCTTCTCTCTATATTTCTGTCTATATTATATATTGTTCTTTGACAATTATTTTATACAGTGTACATTATTTTCTTATACTAATTTGTCTTATTCCAACGGACCTACACCCTTTTTCTGTTTCTTTTTTTGGTCAAAACACACAATATATTAATATTGTAAAAGGAGAATATAAGATTTATCCTACTCCCGTGGGATAGGAGTCAGAAAGTAGTACTGTAATTGGTACAATTGTGATGGTAAATTTGAAGACTAATTAAGGGGCAAGTTTTTCTTAAAATAAGATTTCGCGATCCAATCACATCTGCGGTTAGCCGTTCTCCTAATGCACTGGAGCCGAATTGAATGGCTTGATACAACAATCTTTTGAATATCCTCCACTACTAGTCTTGCTTTCCATAGAGCAAGGTCAGGAGAATTGACCTACACCCTATTGAGATGACTCGAAACGCGTGATTTTGTGAGCTAATCACCGTTTTGTGACGATAAGAAGAATATTTCGACAATTAATATTAAAGAAAATGTATCAAGGTTAAAATAATAGTACATCGAAGAAGTTACTAATCTTTCCTAAAACCAAAAAGAAAAAATAAAAAGAAAGATGTTAATAAGAGTTTTGAAACTTCATTATGCATATCGAGACTTCCAATTTGATAAAATGATTGTATGGCAAAATTAGACAAGCATGTCCAAAAGTATGAACTACTAATTTGTTGGGCTTGTGCCTAAATTTTGTATTTTGATGATAACAAATTTTAATTAAGTGTGATTATGTTAATCTATCTAATATGCTTGTACTTAATGTTTACCTATCTAATATGTTTGTACACACTTATTTTTTTTATGAGGTTTATGTGAAATCTATATTTGAGTTTAGAAGAAGGCTAGCTTGTAAAGTTTGAGATGATTGAGAAGAATGATGCAAAAGATTGAAGTAAGATAAGTCTCACGTCCCACTCTGTGAGCTTGAAGAATTGAAGAAATGAAGTAAAAGTGGTGACACAAGGTTGGAGAAGGGGTGACATAAGGGACAACAACTTGCTGTTTTTGTGTTCTTGGTGTATACACTTCTAAAAATATTTTTCTCCAAGTTTGCTTTGAAAATGATTTCTCAAAATAGAAAAAAAAAATTACAGTGTTTGAAATGGCTTGTAACTCTTCTAAAGAAATGTTCGTTTATTTTTTAAATCTATTTATCTTCAAAATAATCAGTTTTTTAAATCGTTTAGACCTAAACGGGTGACTAAACCGTCTTAGCCTTGGCTAGCCAGAAGGCCAACCGACGTGGCCAGTCTAATGGCCAGTCAACTACTAGCTCGACCGATAAAGGCAATTTACTTGTCCTTCAACCGATTAAGCCACTCGTTAGATGGCGGCCTTGTCCGTCAAGGTCAGAGAGTTCGCCTCTCTGACCGGTTGAGCCACTACTTAATTGACTGCTCGACCAATGGCAACTACCTATTTAAAAAAAAAAACTAGTCATTTTTCTATCCACTGCTACAGTTCTTTGTAGACCCCCTTCAACCCAATTTTAGAAAACTACCTCTTCCACATACTAGCATTTATTTTAAAACTTTCAAGGTCTTTATTATTCATTTGTTATAGAAATCCTGAGCTAACAGTTGCAAATCTTTAAGCATTGAAGTACTTTCATTGTAATTATTCAACTCATTGAGGAGTCACATATTTGTACTCTCATTTATTACACAAACACCTTGTTGTTATACACTAGATTTGCAGACTCTTTTATAAAGAAAAGTGTGAGTTAAACCTTTATGGATTTAAAGCACAGAGGTAGTAGGTCCAAAGTCTAACCTGCATTTGAAAGTCTTGATGATTCTTTGTGGAGTCAAAAAATTGTTATAAGTTGGCTTGTGTTTCACCAACTCTTGAAAAATCATTATTTTAGTGGAGGTATTAGCTTCAAGTGTACTTCATTCAAATAATATTATAACCAAGTGATTCATTGCATTGGATATCTCTTGTAGTGATTTACCCCAATTTATTTTTTGTATCACTTAATCTCTTTCTTGTATTGATAAGTGAAAAATAGTTGTAAAGATATTATATTAACTTTTGAATATATATATATAACTACCCTTAAGGGCTTAAGTTAGGGAAAACACATAGTAGAATATAAATTGGTACACTCTATGCTCATTGAAGGGGTTAAGTCTTATAACTTTTATAAATAAGATATTGTTGCATTTATACGCCCTTCTTTATTGGTCATTATTTACTCATACTTCAAGAATAAATAAAATAAGCTTGTGTTCAAGAATAAATAAAATAAGCTTGTGCTTATACTCGATCATGAAAACATAATGGCTAATCTGATCGTTATACTTTTCCATCAACCAAGAATTTAATTTTTTTATAGTTCATTCTTAAATTAAATATTTTTTAACGATAAAAATACTTATTGAAGTGAGAACAGGGTTACTGTCCTTTAGGTACCAAAAAAATCATAATAAAAATAAAAGTTTTATCAATTCGAAATCAAATATTCTAATTTCTGATTTTTCGTATTTCAAATATTGAGTTGACAAAAGCGATGCACGTAAAGCATCAAAGTTATACAAGTTTATTATCCTCTTAATTTGTTTATGTTTTTATACCACTAAACAAAATATTTCTTCAAATAAAGTTTAAAAAAATACGTTTAATTATTGCAAATAGCTTAATATATACAAAAAATAGAAAGAAAATACTAATATAATTGTTCAAAGCTAGAGAAGATACCATGATAGCTTATAATAATTTGATTGGGTACAATTATAAGCCTTTTTTTCTCATTTTCCTTGAATATGCATAATGCAACAAGCCAACAATACCTTTATCTATAAAGGTTAGTAGAATTTCATTTCTTAATGTGTAAATATAGTGATTTACCCCCTTATATTTATTTGTATTACTTAACTCCAAAAGGTAGTTGTATACATTCAAATTTTGATATAATGCTTTATGTGTCATTTTTATTGATAAACACGAAGAGGGATTTAAGTGATAAGAAAATACACTAGTACTAATAAATGGACAAAGTGTAATTGACCCTATATACACACACAAAATCATTTTTACCAACTTATTATTACATTATTTTGAACCCCTTTTCTCCAAAATATAATTAGATAAATTTTTATCCCTTAGCGCCTTGGATTTAATTTTAAGAATACTTGATTGTATAGAAAGTTACTTCTGAATCCTATTGTAAAACGTCTACCTTAGAAAGTGAGAATCTTGTACCAAAAAAGAAAAAAAAATTTCTACTAACTTGTCTCTTGCAGCACCAAAGATAAGTCCACAAAGTAAATCCATCCAACATAACTATGCCCAAAATACCCCAATTTTTCCAATTTTGTCGAAAGCGACACATATGTCCCTAATTTCTCTTTTCATTTTGTTATTTCCTTTTACCCTACTTCTTGCCAACTGCTCTCTACCACCTTACATAAAATTAGAAAATAAAAAGAAAAAGAAAAAGAGCTCACCAAAAATAGTTTAGGATAACTTACAAAAATAATCTCTTTAAAGTTAAGAAAAAGAGGTAATTTTAGGACCTTAACTTCAAAATCTTCAATGAAAAGGCTCAAATTTTTTAAGAATGAGTATTTTATACACAAGTTGACCATAAAATATTGAATTTTATATACACATTAACCACAAATATTATTGGATTAATGTCACTTTACTCCATAGTATATATACAATATAGATTTTGTTTTATATCATTCATTTTATATTACCTAACCTCCTTACGTGATTTAGTTAACTAAAATGTCATTCATAATCTATATACCAACAGTGGCTCTACCACTTAGGTGTGAGGGGTGCTCTCAACTTGAAAAAAAAATTCTTTTATCTTTTTTTTTTTGAAACAATTACATTGGACATTTTTACTGTACAAATGCACCTCCTAATCTTGGGTTCCTAACTCTGTCACTGTACACCAATATACAAAAGTACCCTTTCTTTATGTCTAATGTTCGTTTTTTTTTAATTTGAAAACTTCACACAATAAATACAACGTCAAGCAAAATGTTACATTGTATAAACAATATAACATTTTTCCCCTTTGTGTTATTAGGTAAAAATAAGGGGCATTTTTATACATTTGTACATTTCATAACATAATAATAGACATATCTATTAACTAAAGCAGTGAATGGTTAAGCGATATAAAGTAAACATTGGGAAAAGGTGTTGCATGGTATATAATTTGAGAGGGTTAAATAATATTGTTGGCCTTGTGCCAAAATATATAATTTTGATGATAACAAATCAATTAAAATTGAATCTGTAAGTGTGTTTGTGCAAATGTTAACATGCTTAAATCACACACTTGTTGGCTTATGTGCATTAAATGTATATATGATTATAAGTCAAATTGTACTTTAATGTTTTGGCTTATGTGGATATATTGTACTAACGATATTATGAGCCAAAATATATTGTGGATGCTTGGTGTTGAAAGAGGAAGAGTATCTTGCATAAAAAGAGGTAAATGACTTTGATTAAGAGAATAGATGCAAGATTGAGAAGATGCAAATTATTTTGGGCATAATTGAATACACGATCAACATCACCACAAGCATGAAGAATTGAAGAAATGAATATTATTTTTCAAGAATCAAGACTTGAAGACGAAGTGGTATTATAAGGATGGAAATGTGGCGACATAAGGTGTAGCAGCTTAAAAATGTCATTTGCCTTAGGTATGCTTTTTTATTGTTCAAGCTCTTGGTAATCTTTCAAAAATATTCTTATATCTTTACTCAAAAGTTTTAAAAATATTTCAAAAGGTTAAATGGGTTGGAACATCTTTTAAAGAAATGTTTTTAAAAGGTTTAAAAACAAGTTCTCTTCAAAGGATTGAATTTTTCGGTGAAAAATGTGTTTTAAACTCTTGATTACAATAATCGATTCTAATATTTCTACAAGAGTTTAGAAAATATTTTGAAGTGGCTAAATGTTTCCCCTTTGAAAATTTGAATTTCGGGCTCAATTTCGCAATGTTGAAAAATGATACTATTCAAATCGGACGACCCCAGGGGGAACCGGTCCACCGGTGCCAAAGAGGTCTTCTTCCTGGAGCCCCTCCACCGGACGAGGTCCTCTCCACTGGTCGACAGATGGTGCAGGGGTCGTCCGGTGGAGCCAAAATGCTATTTTGAAAAATAACCGTTAAAGAGTCGTTGCAACATTTTCTTTAAATACCAAACCAATCCATTTCATCAAATAACTCTTCCAACAAATCCTAAACATCACATATTGATTATAAGTTTCAAATTTCATATTTTTCAATCAATATACACCAAGCTTGAGCTATAACTTGCATTATCTATTGAGCATTCAAAGAGTTTCATTTGTATTATCCAACTCTAGAGGAGTTAAAACTTTGTATCTTTCATATACACATATTCATGGTTGTATTGAATCATAGAAGAGAAGAGAGTGTTGTAAAATCCTTTGTGGATTTAAAGGATGAGGGGTTATAGGTTTGAGTTTCACCTACTTGTGAAGAAGCTTGGTTGATATTTTGTGTGTTCAAGAGATTGTTGTATTTACTCTTGTGGATTTAAGAATGGACTTGTAAGTTGGTTTATGCGTCACCAACATTTGAAGAAGCATTGATTTAGTTGAGTTGAGGAAATCCTAAGGAGAAAGACCTTAGGTGGTAGACTAGTCATTTGAGAGTGCGAATCACTTAAAAATACCGAGTTTGATTTATCTATCCCTGCTCTATTTACATTCATTGTTATATATATAGTTTAGAGTAGTTATCTTGCCCTTGTGTGTGATTATTATTCAACATATTAACTATTACACAAGATGTTTGATAAATTGTCTCAAAGAGGTTTTTGTGGATTGTAGTAATTTTTAAAATAACAATACTTTG
The DNA here is from genome assembly GCA_037974665.1 of Ehretia macrophylla. NCBI lineage: Eukaryota > Viridiplantae > Streptophyta > Magnoliopsida > Boraginales > Ehretiaceae > Ehretia > Ehretia macrophylla. The sequence continues at coordinate 34,951,099 of CM075771.1, forward strand.
CTATAATCTTAATTCAACCCCCCTCTTAAAATTATTTGTCCCTAACAAATATTAACCTAACATTAAGAATTCCTTACTCTTTTAATGTATAAAGTATAACATTTTGCCTTATAATATTTATTTTTTATCATTTAATTCTTTCAAATTAATTGTAAAAAGAAGGGTTATTTTTGTATATTCATAGAATGGATATTTTTTGTATATTCATATATTTTCTAACGATGATAACGAATATTTTGTTAGCTAGAATATTACATTGTACATACATTTTGAGGGTAAATTCATATTAACTCAATATTTAATGATTAATAATGTGTAAAATACTATTTTTTCAAAAATTTGGGCCCTCAAAATTTTTAAAATTAGGCTCTTAATTCCATATTGGACTAAATTCAGGCCCTAAAATTACAAATTTCCTCAAAGTTAAATTATGTGTTTGGATTTGTGGGCGGAAGAAAGAGGAACAAAATTTAGAGTAATAATTATAAAATAAATGAATGAAAACGAAGAAAGGATGAAAGGGTCCATCACTTAAAACGGTATAAAAAGTAGAATGAAAAAGAAAAGAAAGCAATTTTTTAGTCTTTTTCAAATTTAGATGTAAATAACGTAAACTAACACGGTAATAAATTTTTGTACATGATAAGTGCATCACTATTTGACCCCAATGGTCTCCTAGTGGTATTGGTCAAACTCATTTGTCAAGGAGTCTTGGGTCCGAGTATAACCAGGAACAAAGACACAAAAAGGTCAGTGGGGGCTGCAGTTTTTACTGACCCATAAAAAAGTTAAAATTTTTATGTATTTTTTTTTAAAATTAGATATTTATGTATTTTTAGTTTAAAAAAATTAATTAACACCCATTAAAAAATAAAACTTCTTGTATTGTTCAAAAATTATGAATTTTAGTCCCTACTAATTCATAAAAATGTTAAAATTTCTATGTATATTTTGAAATTTTTTTAGATATTTATGTATTTTTAGTTAAAAAAATTTAGATATTTATATATTTTTAGTTAAAAAATTAATTAGCCCCAATTGAAAAAAAAAGTATTCATATAGTTAAAAAATTATGAATTTTAGCCTCACTGATAAAAATTTATAACTCTGTCCCTGAGTATAACTACTACTGTTAGAAATTATACCTTGACTTATAGGGTTGAGCCGCTATACTTGGAGGTTCGAGTAGGACTATTACTATTAAGAATTATACCTTAACTTATTTGGTACATATTTTGGATCGGATCGCTGTACTTTGTGAGGTTTTGATTCACATTCAGATGTCAGACCAACGAAGGGACGCTAGTAGATAATAACTAATTCGGTCATTGTCTCGTGAATTTATTAGGTGGTGATGTTTTCCAAATTAGTTAAAAAGAAAGTGCATCACTATTTATTTTTATTACAAATTGTCAGTTTATCTCCTTTTATATTATTTCAATGTTTTTGTTACGACAGTATCTAAAATTACGGTTTGAACTCAAAATATTAAATTGTAATTGTCATTCTTTATTTTTTTAAAAAAACTTAAACTGCACACATATTAAAAAATTCATTTATAAAAATTAATCATGCAACCTCTGTGCTCATAACAAACTACATACTGCTAGATCAAGGGCTGTTAGGAAAAGAATAGAAGAGTTCCCTTCGTTTCTTTTCCCTCCATTAAAACAAATAGAAAGGTTTATTTGCTTTCCCTCCATTCATTTCCTCTACTCATAACCCCCGTTTTAGCAAAACACAAAGGTGCATTTCCTTTCCTCCCATTTCTTTTCCTTCGAAATTTATTGAATTTAAATCAAGAATTCAGTCAACACCACCACAAAGGAAAAGTTGATAAAAATAAAAACACTCAAAAAAAGATTTGAGATTTTTTCTTTCTTACGAAACTTGTTCGCAATTTCTTTCTTTCTTCTCGCTAAACGATGTCGTTAATATCATCATCACCGTATATCTTCACCTTAAGCTTGTATAAATATGTATGTATAATGAACGTGATCAATTGTCTACTGGATATTCGTGAATCGTATATTACTACTGTACACTCTTTCCGTATTTTTTTCTTTTCTTTCTGAATTGAGATTTTTTCTTTGAGTGCGTATACGTATACGTATAATTGTGTGGTGCATACGCCGACCTGAGGCTAATACCATGAGCAGCGGCGCTGCCGGCTTCATAAGCGCGTCGTATCGGCGGCACACAAAGGCCGGAACATCGAGTCGCCATGGCTCCGGTGACGACGAGGATAAAGACGGTTCCGGGCCCTTCGATAATCTTCAGACTGAGAGCGTTCGCATTGACGGCTGGAGAGTAAGTTTTTTTTTTTTTTTTTGGGTTTTGGTTTTTGAATCTATTTGTTTAATGTATTTTTTTTTTTTGCCTTCATTTCTTTGGAGAGTATTATATGGAGTAAGTTTCGTGTGTTTATTTAATTTTATTATTTATAATGATAGTTGAGGCTTTTAATTTATTTTTTATGAATATAAATGTTTCTGGAAAGATTTTCGATGTAGTTTAGTTAAAATTTTGAAGTGACCTTGGCAAAATGTTTAAGTTGTTGTTGTTGTGTAACTTGGAAGTTATGATCACGGGATTGATTAGTGGAAGTAGGCCCTTGCAAGAATGCAAAGGCCCGTGTAGTGCGTAGACCCCAAAAGTGGATCTAACACTTCTCGGAAACTTTCTTATGGCTGGAGTTTCGTGCATCGGTTTTCCCTCTAGTTTACTTATTATGTCACCGCTAAACTATATTTTTAGGAAGTACAAATGAATTTCAAGTTGAATTTTGATTTTATTACAGCTTGTGTATGTGTGGAACTGTTTCATGGGGTAAGTACCCTGATATATAATACAACTTCTCGAATTTTCTGGGAGGCTGCTAGAGCAGAAGTGCCATTTGTGTATCTCAATATCCCTTTAACTTTGATCTTACCAGGGTACAGCCTTCATATTGATACTAAATGATTTCATTCTTCTTTAGCTAGCTGCATTTGTGCTCAATGCTTGCCGTAGATTCCTGTATTTGAAAAAAGAAAAAGACAGGAAGCAACTGATAACAAAGTTCAGAGCGTATGCAGTAGCCATTTGGGTAATGTTATTTCTCATCCTCGATGTGCTTACAAAACTTCAGTCTTTCTGTCAAACTCTTAACACATGATGCTTTATCAGGCGGCTGAAGTTTTCCAAGCAGCTGCACCAGGAGTTAGTGGTATGTCTTTTTCGTTTTTTATGTTGTATAACTAGCTGATTCCAAAGCTTTACTGAACAATATAAGCACTAATTTGTTAGAAAAGAATGAAGAGAACTTCTCTACATTATATAATGATTCATAAGTGGCATCACTTATTTACATGGTTCTTCTGCATTTTGTTCTTGATTTGGTTTCGGAAGATATCACACTAAAAGTTGTAGAGCTGGTCGTCTTATTTTACCTCAGATTCATAGTTACAGTCCCATTGTTCCCAAGAGGAAGAAATACAATGTAAAAGTTAGCAAATAACTGCTGATTGAGTGAATTGTTTCGTATGAGTTGCAATTATCCTGGGATACGCAGTTCTGTCTGAAGACAGGAAAATGCAGACCTATCTGTAGTTTTAGATTCTTGTGGAAGTGTGAAGTTATTCTTATGAATTGCAATCATCTTGGCATATGGAGTTCTTTCTGAAGAAATTGGACAAGAAAATGCAGGGTATCTGTGATCTTAGATTTATGGAAATGTTTTTTTTTAATTTTTTTTTATGGACATTTTTGGAGTTTTCTAAAGCATTCATGCTGTTACTAGATTTTTTGACTTTGCAACCATATTTTGTTAAAAGTGCTTCATCTAGTCTTTGAAGTGGTCTTTGTAAATTTCATAACTTTTCTCTTTATTTTCCTTTCTGCAAACTTGTCCCCATTCATGGGATTTCTCTATACTCCAAATACTAGTGTTCTGGTGCCATGCCTTTGGATGTTGAGCTTTGGAAGACTTGTAAGTAGAGTGGCATGTTCACATCTGATATACTAATATTGCATAGCTCTATTTAGGTTGATAAAAACTTGTTTGTTTATGTCATGGAAAAATGATCAAGTTTCAAGTTATGTTAGTTTCTATTGCATTTTTTAATTCGATTGACAACTTTATGTTCTCTAGGAGACAAATCACCCTTAGAATCTATGTGATGTTAAATTAGTTATTTTCCATAATAGAAGTTATGGGTTTTAGATGAACTAGACTGTAGCCTGCCTAGCAAGGTAGCGATGCACTTGGTGAAATAAATAGTTTTATAAGTTGGAATATAGTCTTCAATTAATTGGTTGCAATAGATATTATGTATTCAATTGTATTTCATTTTGCTGGTCTTTGGAGTAAAAGTTTTGAGTATCTACTAGTCTTGGTTGGAATTGTGCACCGAACTGCAAATAACATTTTATTAGATATCCAAGGCTGAAATTGAAGTCAGCAAGATCTTATGGTAAGCCTTCTGGTTGATGTTCTTATTATATATTCTTGTTCTTCTTCTAGCAATATTTTTTTTCTTCATTTATTTACCAGTATTACAAATAACTTAAGGCTCTTTCGTGCCTCTTCTTCTTCTTCTTCTTCTTTTTTTTTTTTTTTTTTGGTACAGCAACTATATGTACAAATGGTGAATAATATAATCTGCATCTTAGTTTCAGGAACTCCAACAGAGTTGCCTGCTACTCCAACCGACAGTAATGAGTTTGAGATCAGCCAAGAGGTTCTTGCTTTGATTTCGCAGAAGCAAGATTTTCCTATTCTACAACAGTATGGAGGGGCAAGTCTTTTGCAACCACCTTAATTTTCCCTTTTCATTTTTTTTCCTAAAGCCAGATTTTTATTTCATTGATGCCTTACTTTTTTTCTTGTTAACAAAAATCAGGTTGAGGGCGTGGCTGATAAACTAAAAACGAATTTGGAAGAAGGAATTCATGGCGATGGGACTGACATATTAAAGCGGAAGAATGCATTTGGCTCCAATACATACCCACATGACAAGGGTCGGAGTTTCTGGGTATGCTATGCCTGAATTTCAATATTGATCACTCTTCTTGTTTTATAGAAGTACGCTAGTTGTCGGAGCCTTGTACACTAGGTACGACCTATATTAATGACTTCAGGAATATAGTCCTTGGTTTTCTTTTCATTGTAGAAATTTCTCTGGGATGCTTGTGGAAATAAAACACTTATCACCTTAATGGTAGTTGCAGCTGTTTCTTCGGCACTTGGTATACTGAAGGTGAGTGTTTTGTGACTAACATGCGATTATAAACAGGTAATCGAGGTAGTGGACTTTTTTCTTATTTTTTAAAAATTATTTTCTGTGAAGTTTTTAGTGGACCGTGCACTTTTCCTGAGATTAGCATTGAGTTTCCAACTTGGACGAGATTTCATTAACACTGTGATTGCAGATTGAGCAGTAGGGTCGATGGGTTTTATTATGTCTTTGTATAAATATAACTGCATGTTTCCTGAAGTAGTAAGAGCTCAATATTGTTTTGTTGACTATTGAACTACTTGTATTTGTCCGCTCTTATTTCCCTTCTTATCCAAGATTCAAGAGTATTTGTCCCCTCATATCTCCCTTCTTATCCAAGATTCAAGAGGGTGATAAGGAAATGATAACTATTAACTTATTACCTCATCTAAAAGTTTAAGCTGTTAGAGATGAGTTTATTTATTTATTTATTGTTTTCATCATGTCGACTCTTGTGTAGGTGGGATTCTTTTTGATTGAGCTGTACTTGGACATTTTCATTTTAAACGGGTGGCGGGGACACTTGAACCCATGACCTTTTGGTTACTGGGCCTGATACTATGTTAACTTACCACATCATTTAAAAACCTAAGCTGTTGGAGGGGGGGTTTATTTTATTTATTTGTTATCTTTCAACAAATAGTGGGAGCTTCATGCAACAGGCTGCCCTTTATTGTCTTCAATAATACAAACTGAATTATGTAAGCTGTCCATTGTCTATGAAACATTCTAGTTGACTTTTTCTTGCAAGGAGTCAAGTTGTGGGAATTCACACTAAGAATGACGTTTAACATGGTAACATGACAATTATTTGTAATGTGTTTTCATGTGTGCATAATATTGTTTTTTCCCTATCTGCTCATTTTTGTTTAGGTTGGTATCAAAGAAGGATGGTATGATAGTGGTAGCATCATGTTGGCAGTCATCATTGTTACAGTCGTCAGAGGTATGTTTCTCTGCCTCTACGTGTAAATATATATGCAACTGTTAGCTTCCCACGTATATAGATCGGTTAAATTTCAATTTTGACTGGTGTGATACCAGTCTATGGATTTTGTTCTTCACTTAGGTGGCAGTGATCTAGTTCACAACTTTGTCTCATGCCTATAGTAACTAAAGATTAAATCAAGGATGTAATTCTTTATGAGTATCAAAATAGTGTGTCAATCTTTGCTATTGTCATTACTTTCTTAACTTGTATGTACTCTTAATTATGCAAGTTCAGTTTTTAATTTGTTGCATTGATCTCGCTTTTTATCTACTTAGTAAAGCATTGATACATGAAAATGGAAACTTGCTTTGTTGCAAGGCTGAGATCTTTTTCTTATCACTTTCCTTTATAGTTACTGCAGACCGGAATCTTAGAGAATTTAGTGATTGATATATAAGTCTGCTGTTTGATACTGGCTTGTCATTCTATTAATGTTGGCACTTCTTTAATTCAGCGGCATGTTTGCTTGATGAAGATGCATATTTGTTTTCTATCTTAATTATAGTTCTATACTGAGCAAAATTGCTCAAAAAGAAGAAGCAACTAATTCATGTATTCCTTAAGATTATTCTACTTGGATAGAATTTCAGTTATTCATCTTGTCAGATCATTGGTAAGTTAGTGTAAAACATGCAATGACCCCATTTTAAGGCATATAAATTATACTTTCTTGAGGATTATCATATGAACTGACATTAGCATTTATGCCCTCTCTTATCGCACTGTCTATTTTGTGCTGTTATGAAGTGTGCAACATTTTCTTGATTTTTCAGCTATAAGTGCTTATAAACTGTCGCTCCAGTTCCAATGTCTGAATGAGGAGAAGCGAAACATACACCTGGAGGTTTGCCTGTTAGTTTCTTTTACACATAGTTTCTAGCCCACTTTTCTCATATTTCCATGCATGCACGTACAGGTAATGAGGGGTGGAAGAAGAGTTTCAGTTTCAATATTTGATATTGTTGTTGGTGATGTTGTACCTCTCAAAGTTGGTGATCAGGTGAGTGCACAAATTTCCTTCTTTTTCTTTTCTCTATCAAAATGTTTATGTTGTTTATGTAATTTTCACTTCCTTACTACTAGCTTTATCACAGGTACCAGCTGATGGACTTTTGATCCCTGGTTACTCTCTTACAATTGATGAATCAAGTATGGCGGGGGAGAGCAAGAATGTATGTAACCAAAGGCAGCATTCTTCTCCCGCAAAGTAAATATTGTTTTGAACAGTTGTTCACTAGTTACTTATGATATTTCAGACAAGTAAAGATTCAGAGGCACCATTTCTAATTTCTGGAACCAAAGTAGCAGATGGTAACGGCACCATGCTGGTATAACTCTGAACTCTTCCCTTCTGAGTTTATAGTATGCTTGAGTGGATTCAAAAGTGGAAGTATAGATAGAGTGGAAGTAAAAGTGGATGTGGGGTTCCTCTTTACGGTTTGGTCAGGAAATAAAGTGTAGGGGTACCTAACATCCACATCAACCTTTCATTTCCTCCCTGTCTCTTGGTATTGGATCTATACTTCCATCCCAGCTACAACCAGACAACACAAGGTAATGATGTGTATCCTCCCCCTCCTACAAGGGTGTACCTTCCCCTTCCATTTTCCTTTGAAACCAAAAATCAGTCTTGATCTATTTTTTGGCTTCCTTAGATGCGGGGATAGTTATGGATTCTCCAAAGTGCTGTTTGCATGTCTCTGTTTTGTTTCCCCTTCTGCAATGGTGATAAATTTAGGTCTAGACTTGAGTCAACATGCTATTTTGGCTGGCTTTATATGGTTACAAGCATATTCAAAGTCATAAACCACCTTCTTATGAATTTTGTTGTCAATAAGTTTTAGAAGTGTTACTCTCTGTTTATTTTATCTTACTATGATTTACTGATAGCTCAGTAATGATTCACTGTTCTTTTGTGGTAGCTTACGTGAGTTACTCTCTTACCTGATTTAAGGTTACGAGTCTTGGGATAAATACAAGGTGGAGATTGTTAAGGACCAGCACTTTGGAGGACAATGGTGAAGAAACACCGCTGCAGGTGACTTAAGAGACATTTTCCGACTCTCGCTTGAATATTCGTGGTATGGAATCTGACATAGAACAATTTTGTTTATTAGGAACGATTGATCACGGTTCAGAGATTTATTGGTATTGTTGGGGTGGTTGATGCCTCAGCAGCTCTGATTGTTCTCATGGCCAGGTAGGTTTTTGTACACAGTATTAACTATTTTTTTATCTTATAGATGATTTTTAACCTGTGGTATTTACGAACTTTAGCATGTCATTTACAGATATTTCGCTGGGCTTACCAAAAATCCTGATGGAAGTGTCCAATTTAAAGCTGGACAGACTAGTGTTCGTGATGCTATTGATGGCGCTATAAAAATTGTTACTGTTGCTGTATGTACTCATATCGGTGTAAATTAATTTTCACCAATGCCCACTTACTATATATTTTGTTGTCTAATTTTGTAATAATCTTTAGGTCGCCAATATATTTGTTGCTGTTCCAGAAGAGCTTCCCTTGGTTGTTACCTTAATGTACGAGCAAGTATCTCACCTCATTATCTTCTCTGACCAAGTTTTCTCCCATCTAGCATTATTGGTTGTTACTTATTGACTTAAATCCACATTTAGCATTATTGATTGCACTTGGTCCTTTCCCCACTGATTTATGCAGAGGCTTCTTGAAATATGCAGTAATTCTTCTTTAAGTTTTGGTTCTCTTTTGATTTATTTATTGTCTTCAACATACCACGCACTTGCTGGTGAATTTCTTTGTGGTTGAATCTTGCACGTGGAAATATTCTTTTTTAAATTGGTGGCTGCAAGACTCAAGCCTAGAACATTTTTGATAACTCGCACTGATGTCATATTAAAGTGATTACCTCATCTTTAGCTTTTAGTGTCGGGTTTATTTTATTTATTTATTATCTTCTACAAGTTTTTTCTTTGTCACACCTGTGCTGCTTTCTTTCTGAATACTTTGTACACTGGAGAGCGTGGTGCTTTCTTTTATGTAATATTTTGTATTTCCAGCTAGAGTGTCCTAAATCTGTATTTACTAAGGGCATTTCTTCCCTTTTCTGTCTGATATTTGATTGTACGATTTTCTTGAGTTACTTGAGTGGATTTTGTCTTGTAGGTTTGCATATTCAATGAGAAAGATGATGGAAGACAAGGCCTTGGTACGTATGAATAAATATTTCTATTTGGACCTCCTTTCTTTTTACATTCTTTGGTGAATTCATTTGACTCAACAAACAAGAAATTATTTCCATTCTAAGCTGAGATTGTACTACCTGTAATATTTGTATTGTTTTCCTCCTTTATCTGCTGTTATTTAGGTCCTAATTGTTCAGAGATTGTTTCCTCACTTTATGTAGAATTAGTTTCCTAACATAGAGTCTTGTGTACTCTATTTATTTTGTACCTTTTCCTTTAGTGAATAACAAGAAAGAATCGTCTTATGGGATATCAAGGACTTAAGTTTCAATTTTTATTTTTTTGGGCTCTTGTTTCTTCTTCTATACTGGGATTTTTTTTTTCTTTCTAATTACAGAATGTCTCTTGGCCTTCGTTGCCTTTAATCCTGGCCTTTTATTGCCTCTCTTCAATCCCTACATAAAAAAATCTCTAAATGTCTGTCACGATTGAAACTACTACTCCAACCAACACCGAGTCTAACCAACCTGTCTAGATCTCATATGGTAATATCATAACCTACAACCATCATATTAAGAAATGAAGAAATTATCCAGTCTGGTCTTAAAGGGTAAGGTTGTTATTGAAGGGTAAAGGAAAACTCAACCACCTGATTGGTCCTGTGCCTATTGAAGATATTCAAAGTTTGAGGCTTGGGACATGGAAGACACTTCAATTATTATCAATTGCCTTTAGGAAAGGATCACAGAAGTGCACTCTCACCCCATAACAACTTTACTTCCTTTGATAGACTTTCTCTATTGCATAAAGCATTTCTTTATAGATTTATACACCGATAAAATTCCACAAATAGTCAAAGAGGCATTTAGGAATGAGAAATGAAAGAGAAGCCATGAGTGCGGAAATGAGAACATTAGAAAAGAATGAGGGGATATAGTTGGGTCGCCAAAAAGGGAACAAAGTGGTAGGGTGTAAATGGGTGTTCGTTGTGAAGTATAGAGGTGATGGAACCTTGGAGAGATATCAAGCTAGGCTTGCAGTCAAAGGCTTCTTGAACTTAAGTAGGCTATCAAGAGATGTTGCAAAAAAATTGAGTAGGCTATCAAGAGACATTGCAAAAATGAACACTACTAAAGTACTATTGTCTAATGTTGATTGGTCCTTGGAGCAGTAGTTTTGATGTTAAGAATGCGTTTTTGCATGGTGATGGTGATGGTGATTTAGAGGCAGAAGTCTACATCAAGGCACTGTCGGGTTTTACTGAAAACTTTAGGAACAACAATTTGTGTAGGTGAAGAGGCCCTATACGGGTTAATGCAGTTTCCTAGAGCATGATTTGAGAATTGTTTCTTGTGTAATAAAGAATACGGATTTTAAATTGAGCCAGGGTAACCACATACTCTTCATTAAACAGTAAAAAATTGGTAAAAGTTGCAATTTGGATTGTTTATGTTGATGGCATTATTGTAACTGGAAATGACTTCGAAGAAACTGAGAAACTTAGGAAGCAGTTGGCCAACTAATTTGAGATAAAAGAACTAGTAAAAGTGAAATCTTTCTTGGAAATTGAAGTAGCATACTCTAGAAATATATTTTTATTTTCCAACAAAAATATATACTTGATCCCTTTAGGAGATATGTATCCTCGGATGCAAGCCCACACACGTTCCTACCGAATAGAATCACTAACTAGAACAAGTTAATGATATGATGGTAGATAGGGGGAAATATCAAAACGTTAGTTGGGGAACTGATTTACTTGTCTCACACGAGACTTGGTATTGCCTATGTCGTGAATGTTGTTAGCCAATTCATGCACTCTTCGAAATATTCCTTTGGGCAATGTGGAGAACATGTGGGATCTTGTCAATGTGCTTGGGTGTAAGGTGGGATTGCTCCCTTTGAATTACCTTGGCCTTCCTTTAGGGGCTAAATACAAAGAGCACAGTGTTTGGGATTCTGTTGTGTTGAAATTTGAGAAAATGTTGTCGGGGTGGAAAATGAAATTTCTTTCTAAAAGCTGCCTTTTATTAAAAGTACTCTCTCTAACCTTCCGGTGTACTTCATGTCATTATTTCCCGTTCCGAGCTCTATAGTGAAGAAACTAGAAGATATCCAAAAACTTTTTTTGTGGGCTCGTATAGGAGATGGATTTAAATATCATCTTGTAAGATGGGGGTGGTCAAACAACCAATTGAAAAGGGTGGGCTTGGTATCAAATCGCTTCTTATGTTTAACAAAGCCTTTCTTGGAAAATGGTTGTGGAGATTTATGACGGAGAGGGAAAGTCTTTGGAAAGATGTCATTGTGGCAAAGTTTGGGGAGGCTCATAATGGGTGGATGTCGGATAAGAGAAGAATATCTCATGGAGTAGGCCTTTGGAAGAACATTGCTAAGGGATGGTACTCCTTTATGAATCACATTTCTTTTGATGTGGGAAATGGGGAGAGGATCTTGCTTTGGAAAGACAAATGGAATGTGTCTCCTAATACCCCGCTAAAGGCTCTTTTTCTTAATCTCTTTTCTTTGGCTCGAGAGAAAAATGCTATTATTAGCTCGTGTGTACATGAGGTGGATGGTAATTTTGGGTGGGATGTGACTTTTATTAGGCAGGCTAATAATTGAGAGGTAGAGGAGTTTGTCAATTTCTTTGGATATTTAAACAATGGTGCTCTTAGCCAAGAAAGGGAGGAAAAAGCGAGATGGAATTTGGGTAAAAAGGGGACATTCAAGATGAAATCTTTTTATAGAGCACTTGTTGGAGATAATGATTCAAACATGTTTGAGAAATTCCTGTGGAAAGATATTTGGAAGTCTTGTGCTCCAACATGAGTAGCATTTTTTGCTTGGGAAGCGGCTTGGGGTAGAATTCTTACGTTGGACAATCTCCAAAAAAGAGGACATATTGTGGTCAATCGATGTTTTCTTTGCAAAAATGATATGGAATTAGTGGAACATCTACTTCTAAGATGCTGTTGGGCTAGAAGCCTTTGGGAGATGGCCTTTCTAATTATGGGGGTTCAATGGGTTGTGTTCAATTATATACACATAGAGACATTGCACAGAAAATTTTGTTTGTATTAGCAAGAATAAGCTCTTACTTATAGGGCAAAGATGCAAATAAAGTAGAAATAAACAAATAGCACTCAACATATAATATTCTCACAAACATATAATACTCTTAACACTCCCCCTCAAGTTGAAGCATATATATCATATGTGCCCAGCTTGTTACAAATATATTCAACCCGAGGACCCCTTAAAGATTTAGTAAAAAGATCAGCTAATTGATCATTTGAACTGACATGTGAAGTAACAATTTCTTTAGCTAACATTTTACTTCTCACAAAATGACAGTCAATCTCAATGTGTTTTGTCCGCTCATGAAACAACTGGGTTTGATGCAATGTGCATTGCCGCCTCATTATCACAAATTAATGTCATTGGCTGAGAGCAGTCAATCCTAATTTCTTTAACCAAGTGCTTGACCCATATCAATTCACATGTGGCTACACCCATGGCTTGGTATTCAGACTTTGCGCTAGAACGAGCAACAATAGTTTGCTTCTTACTTTTCCATGATATAAGATTTCCTCCAATGAAAACACAATATCTAGAAGTGGATCGTCTATCTTCAGGATTTCTAGCCCAATCTGCATAAGAATAAGCAATAATTTTTGTGTCATTTGTTCTTATATAGTATTCCTTTTCCTGGGGCATTCTTGATATACCGAAGAATACGAATCACTACATTCCAGTGACTTTCTTGAGGTGAATTCAGAAATTGGTTGACTATACTGACAGCAAATGAAATATCAAGACGAGTCACAGTGAGGTAATTGAGGTTGCCAACTAATCTTCTGTATTGTCCTGGGTCTGATATTAGTTCTCCCTCATTAGGTATGAGCTTTACATTCGGATCCATTGGCGAGTCACAAGGTCTTGAACCAAGCATCCCAGCTTCTTCCATCATATCAAGAGTATACTTGCGTTGAGAGATAAAGATGCCTTGATTAGAGCGTGCAACCTCAATGTCGAGGAAATAGTGTAACTCTCCCAAGTCTTTTGTTTGAAACTGTTTATGCAAAAAGGATTTTAGATCCTGTATACCTGCTGTGTCATCTGCAGTTATAATGATATCGTCAACATAGACGATTAATAACAGACGTTTCCCAGCATAATGTCTATAAAAGACTGAGTGGTCAACTCCACACCGTTTAAGTCCAAACTCAATGACGACTTCACTAAAACGGCCAAACCATGCTCGAGGGGATTGTTTCAATCCATATAAAGACTTTTTCAGTCGACAAACCTTATGACTCCCCCTGAGCAACAAACCCTGGTGGTTGTTCCATATATACTTCTTCCTCAAGTTCACCATTTAGAAAGGCATTTTTAATGTCTAGTTGTTGAAGCGGCCATTGAAATATCGCTGCAAGGGCCAAAAAGATACGAACAGAAGGCATCTTAGCAACTGGAGAAAAAGTATCATCATAGTCAACCCCATAGACCTGAGTGTAGTGTATCCTTTGGCAACTAAACGAGCCTTCAGCCTATCCATTGGACCATCAGGAGAACATTTAACCGTGTAGATCCAACGACAACCCACAACAGATTTATCTTCAGGTAGATCAACCAATTCCCAGGTGCCATTCAATTATAAGGCAGACATTTCCTCAATCATAGCCACATGCCAACCAGAATGAACAAGTGCTTCTGAGACAGTATGAGGAACAGAGACAGAGGAAAAAGAAACAAGAAAGGATGCATAGGATGGAGATATAGCATGATATGAGACAAAATTAGAGATGGGGTATTTAGTGGTACAAGTACGCTTACCTTTCCGAAGAGCAATAAGGACATCTAAATCAGAGACTAAGGAATCAAGCACCGGATCTGGAGCAGGCGAAACAGATGGTACATAATCTTCAACAATTGGTGGTTGTCGAGGACATCGTTGATATGTCTTTAGATCCAGACGATCCAGATGAGAGAGGAGATGATCTGGTGACGGTGGGCAAATAGACGATAGAGGATCTGTAGGAGGATCAAAAAATGGAATAGGGATAGGTAAATCATCCATGATGGTGTTAGATGGATGGGATGGAAAAGCAAAATATGAATTCGATTCAAAAAATGTTACATCAGCACACACAAAAAATTTATCTAACTCTGGTGAGTAGCAACGATAGCATTTTTGGTGTCGAGCATACCCAAGGAAGATACACTTGATTAAGCGAAGGCTAAATTTGTCTGCGCCAGGAGCAAGATTATGAACAAAACACACGCATCTAAAGACGCGTAAGGGTAAAAGGTAGATGGATTGATGAGGAAAAAGGACAGAGAAAGGGATTTTGTCATTGAGGATAGAAGACGGCATGCGATTGATAAGATAGCAGGCAGTGAGGACAGCATCGTCCCAAAAACGAATTGGAACATAAATATGAAGAAGAAGTGTGCGAGCAGTCTCAATTAGATGGCGATTCTTACGTTCAGCAACCCCATTCTATTGTGGAGTATAAACGCAAGAAGATTGATGAATGATACCTTTAGAGGACAAGAATGTGGAAAAGGCAGAAGAGAAATACTCTTTGGCATTATCACTGCGTAAGATGCAAATAGTGGTACCAAATTGATTTTGAATTTCAGCACAAAAGTTTTGAAAAATGGAGAAAATCTCAGAACGATCTTTCATTAAAAACAACTAAGTGACACGAGAGAAATCATCAATGAAGGTAACAAAATATCGACAACGAAACTTTGATACATGACGGTTGGGTCCCCAAATATCTGAGTGAATTAACTCAAATGGGGCATGAGCTCATTTATTGAGACGTGTAGGAAAGGAACTACGGGAGTGCTTTCCTAATTGACAAGACTCTCACAAAACATTACTAACATTATTTAAGCTAGGAACCATCATTTTGAGACTTAACCAACCGGGGGATGGCTTCAAGCCGCATAGTGCTTGGATCACCACGACATTGAAGCATCAACTATCGTCTCATCGCAACGCTCGCGTCGTTGCTTAACGAAAGTGAATGCCACATGTGCTAGGCGATTCGCGCATCACGCATGCCCCCCACCGTCCCCCTGTATGCATTTGTATTCACGGAACGGGATCAATAAGCGGAGGAAAAGAAACTTACAAGGATTCCCTTAGTAACGGCGAGGGAAGGATGACCTAGTCTACTATGGATAAGTTCAGCAGTGGAAACAGCAGTGCACGCAAGTGACTTTTGGGTATCAAGGTGGTAAAGACCATTAGCTTCATGTCCTGTACTAATTCGAGCGCCCGTCTGCAGATCCTGAATAAGAACAGAATCATATGTGAAGGTAACAGTACAATTAAAGAGTTTAGTTAACTTGCTAATGGATAATAAGTTACAAGGAAAAGTGGGAAGGTACAAGACAAATGATACTTTAAGAGAAGATGTAGGAGTTGCTGTGCCTATGCCACATAGAGAAGAAAATGAACCATCAGCAAGGGAAATGGGTGGAAAGGAAGTAGAACGGAGATGAGTGAGTAAGGAGGAGTTACCGCTCATGTGATCGAAAGCACAAGAGTCAAGAATCCACTTACCAGAATGAGAAGACTGTGATAAGAAAGCAGTAGCAGTGGTGCCATGTGCAAGAGAGGCAGCGGGTGACTGAGACGCCTGTTGTGAGGTCGGAACTGAAGAAACTGTGAGTATACAACATCAGTAAGAGTATATGTAGGCTGCTTATTAGGTGGAACTGTGGTTGAATTTGCATAAGCAACATCAAGTTGAACAGTATTAGCAGTACCAGGTGGTTTACTATGCAAAATCCAACATCTGTTGCGAGTATGACCCATTCTGTTACAATGCGTACACTTTGGTCTGGACGATGAGTCCGACCGTCTACCCCCCGACCACGACCTCGTCCTCGGTCTCCACGAGTTGTGCCATCTTGACGTCCAACTGTCTGTGTGAGAAGGGTAGTTGTATCATCATTGTGATGGGAGTCAGGAGCAATGGATGCACGATTGAGGGCAGCATACACTTCAGGCATTGATGGAAGTGAAGAACCAGACAATATTTGTGAGCGAACTGAATGATAAGGAGGTGGAAGGCCCCAAAACATAAGGACAATAAATAGTTGCTCATGTTGTCGGCGATTAATATCGGTATTAGGAGGGAATATCTCATTGTATTCTGCCATAGCACGTTAATACAGGCCAAAATAAATAGGGAGACCACCTTCATTTAGTTGAATATTCCAGAGATCATTAATCACATCATAAATTCGACTGACGTTACTAGTGTACATCTGTTGTGCCATTGTCCAAAGACATTTGCAAGATTGGACGTTAGCAAAGATGAAATGCAATTCTGGTTCAATGGATTGAAGTAACAGACTAATGAGTTGGGCATCTACTTGATCCCATAGTTCCAACTTCGCTGGTGTGGTCTGAGGTGGATTTTTAGTCAAGTATCATGCTAGTCCTTGCCCTCGAAACCATAATTTTATAAAAAAGACCCATTTAGTGTAATTACGACCGTTGAGTTTGGTCGTAGTAATAACTGGGGTACCAGAAAAAGTAAGAATAACAACCCGAATGTCGGATGTGGGGTCATTTGAGGTATTCCCGGTTTCAGGTAAAGATAGGCTTGTGGTGGTTTCAGTTGTAGATGAGTCTATGTTAATAAACAATTAACAAAAGAGGTCAAGGCAAGGGAGCAAAGAAAGAATAATGTTATAAAGGATAGACACAGGAACTACATATTCTTATATTCGTCCATTTTTATTTTGTTTTTTTTTGTTTTGTTTTTTTTTTGAATCCGTTTTTTTTTTTAAATAGATATATATATAGGAAAACATTTTTTATGTAAAGCTTTTAGATCTGATAGAAAGCAAGCAGATCAAAACACAAAAACAAATTGCAGAAATAGGAAGTAGAAAATGGGCCGAGCATGATGGTGGTGATTTCCGGTGAATCTGAAAGTTGTTGGTGGTGCGTAAGATGTACACACCTAGGGTGATGGCGTGTGGGGTTTCAGCAGGTGATTTCCGGCAACGGGAAATGGGCTTTTGGGGTCGGATTTTCATGCTGAGTTCAGTAATAGTGATAGATTTGTGTTTTGATGTGCGTAGATGGGTGGATTTGAGAAGTCCAGTTAGGGTTTAGTGTGTTCTCTCATTTTCGGTAATGGCAAGCGACAGCGGCGAGAGATTGGTGATCGTGGGGTGGCGGCGAGGCTGGTGTTGTGGTTTAGTGGTGGAAACAGTGCGTGTGTGTGTATATATATATATATATATATTTATTTATTTTATTTTATTTTTGGTGCCTGAAGGGTGGTGGGCGAGTTTAAAGATGAGTGCAATGCCTTAGCTCTGATACCATGTTCAATGGTATAGATATAGAGACATTGCACAGAAAAGGTTGATTGTATTAGCAAGAATGTTTCGCCCTTACTTATAGGGCAAAGATACAAATAAAGTAGAAATAAACAAATAGCACTCAACATATAATATTCTCACACACATATAATACTCTCAACAGGTTGCTTCTAAGTCTTTCTGGGAAGAAGTTAGTACTTGGAGTGGGATCCAAGCATCCAAACACGAGAAAAATCATTCGAACGGTCACTATTGCCATCATTTGGAATTTATGGAAGGAACGAAATCGTAAAGCATTTGAAGGGATGAGTCAACTCTAGTGTCCTTAAAAAGCCATTGTATTTATGATATTTGTTTTTGGACAAAAGGTTCTTGTAAGGTGGATGTTGGAAAACTGAGACATTATTCAGCCAGAATTGTGGGCATATTATTAGGGATATGATAGCTGTAAATGCGATATGACAGATTGTGTAGATTAGTCAACACTATAGAATAGGAAAGTATAATATGTAATTAATTAGTTTCCTTTTTGTGCCTCGTATTTTACCTATTTATATTGGTATTGTGTACACTTAGAGATAGTACAGAGAATTAAAATTAATTCTCCTCTTCTTTATGGTATCAGAGAAGGGATTTATTCTCTGACCCTTCGGAAAAAAAGAAAAAAAACCCTAGAACTAGTATTGCTCCACCATGTCAGAAACTACATCTGAATCTACTCCTTCAAGAACAACCCCATTGAAGACCACAAAAACCCATGGTTCTAATTCTTATTCTGACTCTCACTTTACTTAAATCACCAATATCAAACTGAATGGTGATAATTTCCTGCATTGGTCCCAATTTGTCCGGATGTACATTCGGGTTCGAGGAAAGATGGGATATTTGACTGGAGATAAGGAAGAACCAGCGAAAGAAGGCCATCTTATGCAACTTGGGATATGGAAAACTCTATGGTGATGACGTGGCTGGTAAATTCCATGGAGGAAGATATCAGCTCCAATTACATGTGTTACCTAACAGCCAAAGAACTTTGGGATAATGTAAACCAGATGTATTCAGATTTGGGAAATCAGTCCCAAATATATGAGTTGATAATAAAGCTTGGAGAACTTTGCCAAGGAGAGGACAACGTCACCAAGTATTTCAATTCTTTGAAGATGCTGTGGCAAGATCTAGATCTATTTAATGACGACGAATGGAAATCAATAGAGGACTGCAAACACAACAAAAAGATGGTAGAAGATCATTGTATTTACAAATTCTTGGCTAGATTAAATGTAGATTTTGATGAGGTCAGGGGGAGGATTATTGGTCGCCAACCTTTACCTACTATTGGTGAGGTCTTTGCGGAAGTTAGAAGGGAGGAGAGTTGCAGGAACGTGATGCTTGCAAAGAAAGGGGTTGCTGCACCTATCGAAAATTCAGCCATGGTTGCATCAGAAGCAATTGCAAACAAGGTCTTTAATCAGCGAAGGCAGGATGAAAAACCTCGGATATGGTGCGATTTTTGTAATAAACCACGCCATACTCGAGACAACTGTTGGAAGATCCATGGGAAACCTGCTAATTGGAAGAGCAACAGGCCAAGTAGCAAACCAAATCAAACAACCTTCTATGCAAATGAAGTCGAGACGAGTCCATTCAGCAAGGAGCAAATGGATCATCTTCTTAAAATGCTAAAGTCCAACTCTTTATCTGGTACTCCTTGTAGTGCTCTTGTACACACAGGTGGCAATCCTAATGCTCTATCTTGTAGTAAAAATCCTGCTCCTTGGATCATTGATTCAGGGGGCATCTGATCACATGACTTCTCTAGACATTAAAAATCAGCCAGAACAACGAGATGATCAAGATGTGGAGAACGAAAGAAATCCTAGCCAAACTTTACCAAACATAGTTGATTCACAAGCAGGGGGAGAAACACTACAGAAGGACAAAAATGTTCCTGAACCTGAGTATTTGGTTTATACTCGGAAGAGGACTAAGCAGAAGAATAAAGATCAGCCAACCATTTTTCCACAAAGTCAATCAGAATCTCTGGTAAAAGGTCCAAGTGATTCAGGTAACAATCTCAGTCCAGTTCCTTCTAATCCTAATCCTATTTCTGTTCTGCCTTCATCTTTATCTCCTTTAATTGTTGAACCAAAAGATCATGATATTCCTATAGCCATTAGAAAAGGAGTCCGAAAGTGTTCCCAACATCCCATTGCAAAGTATTTATCCTATGATAGACTGTCCAATAATTATAGAGCATTTACTTCGAATGTGTCTAACCTGTTTGTTCCAAGGACTATCAAGGAAGCCTTGGGTGATCTGAGTTGGAAATTAGCAGTTATAGAAGAGATGAATGCTTTGGAAAGGAAGGGTTCTTGGGAGTTGGTAAACCTACCGAAGGACAAAAAGATCGTAGGGTGCAAATGGGTGTTTACGGTGAAATGTAAAGCTGATGGCAGTGTTGAGAGGAACAAGGCAAGACTTGTAGCAAAAGGGTTTACACAAACCCTTGGGATTGACTACCAAGAAACATTTGCTCCTGTCGCCAAGATGAATTCTATCCGGGTGCTTTTATCATTAGTCGAAAATCACAGTTGGCCCTTACATCAATTAGATGTAAAAAATGCTTTCTTGAATGGAGATCTTGAAGAAGAAGTATATATGAGCCTCCCTCAAGGTTTTGAGAAGAAATTTGGTGAAGGAAAAGTATGCAAACTAAAAAAGTCTCTGTACGACCTCAAACAATCGCCAACGACATTGTTTGAATGCTTTGGGAAAGTTGTAAAAAGTCATGGCTACTGTCAAAGTCAAGCAGACCATACCATCTTTTATAAACTCTCAAGGGAAGGAAAAATGGCTATTTTAATTGTTTATGTAGATGACGTAATCTTAACAAGTGATAATAGTTGCGAGTTGGAGAGATTGAAGAAGGGACTTGCTAGAGATTTCGAGATAAATGACCTTGGAGCTTTGAAATATAATATTTCCTTGGCATGGAGATTGCAAGGTCCAAGGAGGGTATATTTGTTACTCAACGAAAATACACTCTTGATTTGCTTAGTGAGACGGGTTTGCTTGGATGTAGAGCAACTGAAACCCCAACGGAGCCCAATTTGAAGCTTCAACATGGTAAAGCCGAGGAAGTGGGGAACATAGAACAATTTCAAAGACTTGTTGGAAGGCTGATCTATTTATCCCATACGCGACCTGATATAGCGTTTGCAGTAAGTAGAGTAAGCCAATTCATGCATTCACCAGGACAAGAACACTTTGAAGCTGCATTCAGAATCCTAAGATATCTGAAAGGAACTACTGGTAAAGGTCTATTGTTTAAAAAACAGGGACATCTTCAGGTTGAAGTATACACGGATGCAGACTGGGCTGGGAGCATTACTGATCAAAAATCCACCTCTGGTTATTGTATGTTTGTTGGTGGGAATTTGGTTACTTGGAGAAGTAAAAAACAGAATGTAGTGGCAAGAAGTAGTGCTGAGGCCGAATTCAGGTCAGTTGCTCATGGAATTTGTGAAGCTTAGTGGATTAAGAGGTTACTAGAAGACTTACAAGTTCAAAGTACTTTACCAATGAAAGTGCACTGTGACAACAAGGCTGGAATTGCAATTGCTCATAATCCAGTTCTTTACGATAGGACTAAACACGTGGAAGTTGACAAACACTTCATCAAAGAGAAGATTGAAGAAGGTGTGATCTGCATGTCTTATATACCCACTGCGGAGCATATTGCAGATGTTCTCACAAAGGGTCTGTACAGAAGGCAATTCGATTACTTGATTGGCAAGCTATCTATGGAAGATATATTTAAGCCAGCTTGAGGGGGAGTGTTGGAAAACTGAGACATTATTCAGCCATAATTGTGGGCATATTATTAGGGATATGATAGCTGTAAATGCGATATGACAAATTGTGTAGATTAGTCAACGCTATAGAATAGGAAAGTATAATATGTAATTAATTAGTTTCCTTTTTGTGCCTTGTATTTTACCTATTTATATTGGTATTGTGTACACTTAGAGATAGTGCAGAGAATTAAAATTAATTCTCCTCTTCTTTAGCGGATGTAGATAGTATTCAAAATTGTATAGATACTTTACGATATTGATGTAAATAGCTTTTAAGATGCACTCCCTTGGTGCTTATTAATAAAATTTATTCATTTCTTGAAAAAAAAAATACTTGAAATCTTCTCCTGCGAAAGTTGTCCTCAAGAATAATTGAAACATAGTATTGAAGCTTACAATGATGCAGACTGGGTTAGATCAATAGTGGACCGTCGGTCAATATCTGGTTATTTTACCTTCTTTGAAGGATATTTGGTGTTAGGCCCCGAATTTCCACCATTAAGACAGTCTCAATACATGACAGGCCATGTGCCAAAGAGGCAAGGCCTTTTAAGCACGCAAGGCAACATTCTATATTATCCACCGTTCTTAAGTTAGAGCATTAATACCTTATTTCGTTCAAACTCGTAAAGTCATCAATCACAAGAAAATGACTCCCAGATAAAATGATACATTGTCGACATCAAAATAGAAATACTCGATACAATCACAAATCTCAAACCATAGTGTCTAGAATTATTGTAATCCTATTCTCACTAGTCATTGTAGAGGATGGTCTACCCCATTCCTGCACTGTTTGTACTAACTCTTTGTTATCTGTAAAGAAAACAGTTCGGAGAACAAAAGGGTGACAAAATCAAATGCTCGCCATGAATAATATATTTGTTTGACGATCACAAGAAAATAATAATATGAATAAATGAAATAACACGCAAGATAATTTGTGGCTACAGTACAACATAATAATCACAATTGCGACATGTTGTGGGTATAAGGCCCCCATAGGCACAAACATTTAAGGGATCCCAATCACGACAGGCGAGTATTTGTTAAACATGTCACGTAATGTTTACAGCTCGAGAAAAATAATATATCATGCGTTACAATAAATTTATAGTAATAATTCAAGATTTACTAAAGAAACAAGTACGAGAGTGGTTGCACTAAATAAGCATAGGAGCGTACGAAATTAGGTCATGATTGAGCAATAAACACGAGGCAAGTTGCTAACAAAGGAAAATAATTATTGCTCAATTAGTTCAGGAGAACAATAGGGCGATTGAAAACAAGGGTGTCGCACACAAGTAATATGGGGCAACGAAAACCCCATGTGTGCCGAAGAAAAGGTGCTTGAATATAAAAGAATATAAAATGAACTAATCATTATAATTTATTGGTAATGTTCAATATCAGAAAGTGAAGAATATTATAATACTATGGTTATGGTCAAATGAACTCAGAATACGAGATCTTAATAGAAGCATTAAAAAATATGAGATATAGTAATAGGATTAGGCCAAATGAATAGACGGGTGTAATAGAATAATAAGATTACTAACTTGTATATAATCCCATAATATAACTATGTGGCATGACAAATAGAAGTTCTTTTTATAGGATGCAACGATTTTAGAGATTATGATGCACGACGGGAAAGGTACAACAAAGATCAAGTTTAAAGAAACTCTAATATGTCATGTGCGGGGAACATGCAGGAGCAATATAAGTTAGATACAACGGATAACATATGACACACATGAAAGGAACTAAGAAATATAACAGGCAAACAAGGATTGATGATAGCGCAAAAAGAATTAATAAATGGCAAATGCATCACTGTATAAATGGAATAAGGATACAAATAAAATGTGATGTAGTTTCAAAAGTCGAGTATATTGTAAATCAAATAGAATCAAATACGGGATACACTATTATATACACAAGTTCATGAAAACACACTGGGAAAAAATAAAAGAGATGAGAAACCCCACTTACCTCACTTCCAGGCTAAATAATATAAAGACTTAAATTTGCAGGTTGTGAAGACCTTTAATATCAACACTCACAGTCCTACATCAAGACATGTAATTAAGCATGATTATTACAAATCATATTTGTTCTATTTATAACCAGATTTATGGTCTCTGTACAACTTTCCTAATCAAGGTAGCAACTTAACAGTGAAGGAAGATCTCTAGTAAAACCCTACACAAGCACTTGTTCTTTGTCGGAATTTGTTGTAGAATATTTTGGTATGAATGTAGAGAGAAACTAGTCAATTGCTTATGTCGCCAAATTGTAACAAATGTGTTCTTGAAGGTCATACTTACAGTCATACATTGGCATAAGACTCTTGTTGATAAAATATAAAGAAAAGAAAAGCTGAGATTTGAACGTGCTTATTACAACTTGCCCACATGCTCCTTTGATGTAAAGTTGGCATATATACCAACATGGTGTTATGTGGAAAGCTGAAAAGGGAAACTTTTTCCCATACTTCTATATGTGATCCCATGCTCCATATGTGGAAAGTTGAAGAAAAGTTGTTGCCAGCCATGTAAGGGTCTTACATTTGGTGACCTGGAAAACCTGAAAACCGGCAGTGGTTGCTAGATCAAGTGCTATAGCAGAATTCGGAGCTATGGTACATGGTATTCGTGAACTCTTGTGCCTAAAGATTATCTTGGACTACTTGGAGACAAGGGAAGGAAGGGTGACCTGTACTGGGATAAAAAGTCAGCAATTGATATTGCTCACAATCTAGTACAACACGATTGCACAAGATGTGTGGAAGTAAATAGACACTTAATCTAGGAGAAGTGGATAGTGGCTTAAATTGTACCCCTATGTCTCAACTAATGGCAAACTTGCGAATATTTTTGCCAAAGGACTTCTCACTCATTTTAACATATTATAAGCATGCTGGGATTGGACATCCATTCAGCAGCTTGAGGGGGAGTGTTAACAAATTCATTGGTAGTTTATTCCCCTTTAAAGCTGAGATTGTACAACCTGTAAAATTTTTAGTATTTTCCTCTTTTATTTGCTATTGATTAGGCCCTACATTTTAGGGATTTTTTCTTGACTTTGTGTAGAATCAGGTTCCTGAAATAGTAGCATGTGTATTTTGTATATTTCTAGCTTTAACTTCTGTGACTAACAAGAAAGATCTGTTCGTAACATTAATGTTCATATTTTATTGTTGTTTTTGACTGGTCACTTTATAAGGTTTATAAATTCAAATTTCAGGTGAGGAGGCTTTCTGCCTGTGAAACCATGGGTTCCGCAACTACCATTTGCACTGATGAAAGTGGAGTCTTGACGTTAAATCAGGTGGACAAGTGTGACCTTCCCTGTTTGCTTTTCTCTGTGTTCCTTATTCCATTTCCCTATTCTTTTTTCTCGTTTGGCAATATCTTCTTTTTTCTACAGGATCACAATTTGTTTTTTACTTCCTACAGATGACTGTTGTTGAAGCCTATGTTTGTGGGAAAAAAATTGATCCACGAGATAATAAGTCATCTGTGCCTGCTAGGTTTACGTCTCTACCACAGAACACAACTGCTGGTGTTTTTATGCCTGAGGTAGGTTTGAGGAGATTGTGTTAATTCATCTAGCAAAAGTTTCTCTCGCTGCCTTCGCATCTCTGTACTAAAGTTTCTTGCATAAAATGGGTATATCACAGGTAATCCTATTTAATGTCTTTTAAGATCAATTCATGTTAATAGATCTCAGGAAAAAAAATGTAGATTGAAAACGAGATCATTGAGCGTCTGTGAAATTTGTTGTTCCCTCAGATATGCGCATGTATGTATTGTTGTCCTTAAAGAAAGTGCAGTGCAATTATGTCTGTTTTATTTGTAGATCTTTTATATTCCTGCATACACAATCGGGGAGTTGTTTGAGAACGTAAGTAGATATTTCAGCACTTTTATACCCTCTAAGCTATTTATAATTTAATGTGCCTCTAGCATGTAGCAGAAAGAGTATTAGCTTTTTGACATATCTGTTAAATGCGATAATGTGAACAAAATCTGTGATGATTCTATGGTTTAAATTTGTTGGTTACAGCAGCTAGCATAACTTATTTCTGGCAACTGAAACTGTATCATACACTTTGATTTTCAAGTTTTATTATGTTTATTAAGGCTCAATCTATTTTTAGTATTTATGTCAAGTGCAATATGTGAAGTGACTTTCCGTACTTTCTTATTCAATTTGGGTAGATAAGTGCTTGATTGTTTGTTCCATTGAGTAATGTGATCCACTCTCCTTCCCCCTCCTCCCCATCCTCCCCCTCCTCCTCCCTTTGGAATTGAGGAGAAACTTTGTTTGCCTGCCTGTTTGTTATTTTCTTTGGGCAACCTTGCTTGGTTTTGTGAGAATAATAAAAGATCATTGTCACCATTTGTTGAAAAAGTTGATTAGCGGCTGCATGAAAAATATTAAGACTTTGTTAATGCAAATGTGTTTAGGTAGGGTAAATAGAGAAGAGAGAATGGTAATTGTCTGATTACCAAAGAGGAGAATTGAAACTACAGATTATGTTTTTTAAATAGTTAAATGGCTAGCCTTATTTTTGGACCGGGTAGTGTGATAGCATCATCATATGAAATAACCATATATCACTCCTACTTATCTTAGAAAATATAAACAATATAAAGCCTTTTGTAGCGAAGAAAGTAAAATAAAATAAAAATGGACAAACACAACTTAAGAAAATGGGTAGGAAAAAGAGAACTAAAAGTAGAAGGTTAAAGAAAGGGGAAAAAACTGGTACTCTTCCACAAACTATAGGCAAAGAATGAAGCAACTTGTCAGATTGAAGTATCTGGTTTGTTCTATGTAATGGATAATTAACTCAGCTGTATTATTCTGAATTGGCTTATTTTGTTCATATTTTAGCTTTACTAAGTTGAAGTTCTTACTTGATGGAGTTTGGGTTTAAGTTGAAATATGTCCACATACATTCCCTAATTACTTTCCGAAAATCTCTACTTTGATAGGGGCTAGATTAGCTCTAGAAGTTATTCAGTTTTATTCATCATCATAAGCTATATATATTGTAGCTATCGTAATCTTGGTTTATACAATATTGAATGTGAAGTTTTTTCTTCTTCGTTTCATCACACACATACTTACTGAAGCTTGTCTGTGATAGGGTGGGACAGTTGCAGAGGCTTCTGGATCACCAATAGATAAGGCCATTCTCCAGTGGGGTGTCAATGTATTTCACTATTTTTCTCATCTAATCATTGATTTTTGTTATTTTCTCCAGCATCATATGACTAATTATTAGATTTTCTGTAGCTTTCCATGGACTTTGATGCGATTCAACCAAATGCATCAATTACCCATGTATTCCCGTTCAATTTAGAGAAAAAGCGAGGCGGTGTTGCGGTAAAATTGGTAATTGCTGATTCATTACAAATTTAGCTTTTTTCTTCTTGATTTACTATATTTTGTTGCAATTGTTTGCCTTCAAGCTGTATCTCATATCAGGTTCTATGCAAGTTACGCTTAAGGCAAATGAATGAGGGAGGGGAAAGTGGAGAGGGGTGGGTTGGGGTGGGGTGGGGGGTGGCAAGTGCGGTGGGGAGGGAGATGGAGAGGGTGTGAAGGTGCAAGGGGGAGACAGAGTGAGTGGAGTGGGAGAGTGGCGAAAAAGAGAGAAAGAGAGCAAGCAAGAGAGGGAGGCAGTGAGACAGTGAGAGAGGGATGTGGGGAGATGGGGAGAGAGGAAGTGGGGGGAGAGAAATATTGAAATGGCGAGGGTAAGCAAGAGAGTTTGGGAGAGAGGGAGAGCAAAAGGGAAGGGGGAAGGGGAAAGAGAGATTTTTCCATAAAGATATTAAGTAAAACCCCTAGAGAACTAATATGAGTGATTTGGCATCTAATTTTATCACTCTTCAATAGTCAATGTATCTTTCCCTCCATTTGCAGCCAGATTCTGGAGTTCATATATATTGGAAAGGAGCTGCAGAAATTATACTGGCTTCTTGCACAAGTTACATCGATGAAGATGATAATGTGGTACCAATGGACGAAGATATGGTCTGAGACAGTAATCCTTTCTTGAAGTAAACTGTCTATTTTCGTTTTACCTAAAATCAGCTTCTAATTCTATTGACTATGAATTTAATATATATTAGATCGTCTCTAGGGCAGCACCCCTCTTTTTCTTTGCTTTGGTGCCACTGGATACCAATTTGTTTGAGGGATTGGATGGGTATGTGCTTTGGACTTGTTATAGTTTTCATTACAAATTTTATAGAATGTATATCAGTTGGCTTAATTCATATCTGCTGAAGATAATAAATAATATAATAAACCCATCTATAACAGGTTACAACTTAAGTTTTTAAATGAGGTGGTAACTTAACATGGTATCAAAACATAGGTACCAAAAGGTCCTGGACTCCTAGGTTCAAAACTCATTGCCACCCATTTAAAAACATTAAAACTGTCTAAGTTCAAGGCTCAAAAACTAGCTCCACCTGCACTTGCGGGAGCGTGTTGAAGATAATAAATAATATAATAAACTTCTCTCTAACAACTTAAGCTTTTAGATGAGGTGGTAACTTAACAATATCCTTTTAGACTTGTTACCTTTTTCATTTCAATTGGTATTGTGCACCTCAAAGTTCAAAGCACCGCAAAGAGAACAGGTAGCTTATTTCTTAAATCAACGATATCTTGTTGCCTGTTTAGTTGTGGTTGTTAGTAAATTTGTTTTGGTCTTCAGGTGTCACTCTTCAATAAAGCAATTGAAGATATGGTTGCTGGAAGGTTGCGCTGTGTTGCTATTGCATATAGGTCATATGAATGCGAGAATGTTCCAATTAATCAGGACGCACTGGATAAGGGGCAATTGCCTGAGGAGGACCTTGTTTTGATAGCAATTGTTGGTATCAAGGTATAGAATTATGATGTTCCTTGATGAAATAAGCGGTTATGATAATTGATTCTAATCTGGTATAGGGAGTATGAGAGTTTTTGATTGCTTTTGGTATTTTTATTTATATATGTATGTATATGTTTGTATGTCTGTCTGTATGTATGTAATATCGTTTAGAACAAGTATACTTCTGATTTGAGTTATGTATATGACAAGGTTCGTTACTCAAGGTCTTAATTTTACATTTTCAGTACCCATTTAGCAAATCATATACCAAATGATTATGTTAATTTGTTCATGAATAGTCAGGTTTATAGCATCCTTTTTTCCATTTTATGTTCTTAACCTTTATTCAGAGCATCTACCTTCCTGGGGTTAGCAGTACCTTTTGCCCGAAGTTTTTCTTTTTTTGAAAATCCGTGGATATCTGAGCTTTGCCCGATTAATTCCATGGAGCCCTAAAGTTAACAGCTAGGGAAACCTCCAATGGCCCTGAGGGCATTCTAACTGACCAGTTGAGCTGCCCCTAGTGGTAACCGGGCTTGTGTCTGAAAATATAACTTTTCTCCCTCAACCCATGATTTTTCTTTATACTTCTTGGTGGCACTTCATTAATTTTTGATTGTGACCCTATTGTTCTTGATTTTCTGTTTATGTCAACCTATGATAATATTTAGATGGTGTTGAGCAGGCCTTCACATCCATGATTAATTTTATTCTCCACTTCTATCCTTTCTTCTCTCTTCTGTATTATTCTTAGCAACAACTGAGCCGGGGAAGGAATTGTTTTTGATATACATGATATTCTTGTCTTTGTGCTATCATTTTGGTATCTTTACAGTTTTCTTGGTACAGTTGTTTGGTCATGTAAAGATCAGAATTCTGAATTTCTGATTCTTTTCCTCTTTTTTCGCTTCTGTTATTAGTTTTTTCTTCTATGTCTTGTCTTGCTTTTAGTTATTGCATTTGTATCCATTTCTTTTCTCATCTTACATATGGACCACTAGTAAGTTTTTAATCTTCAATGAGTATTTGTCAACAGTTATCTACGTCCTGTCTTAATGTAAACATCTCACTAATTTTAAATGTCTGCTATGTAGGATCCTTGTCGACCTGGCGTGAGAGATGCAATTCAGTTGTGCGTTAAGGCTGGTATTAAGGTGTTTATTTACACTATATGTGATTGTGCTTTTTCTGCATTTATTTGCTTCTATTAGCTCTTGTACTGTTCTGCACAAGTCAAGCTTGGTTGTCTTAGATTCAGCTTCATAAAGATTTTCAGAATCACCGCAAAGTAAAATATGCCTGTTGTAGTAGGGTATTTATTCTTTTTTCCCTCTCAAATGTCGTAGGTACGGATGGTCACTGGCGAGGATTTGCAGACTGCTAAAGCAATAGCTTTGGAGTGCGGCATATTACAGTCAGATTCAGATGCTATTGAGCCCAATCTTATTGAAGGAAAGAGATTTCGTGACTTCTCTGAATTAGAAAGACAAGAAGTGGCTAAAAATATCTCTGTACGAATCCCAAAAATTAGTTGGATAAAGTGTGTTTCTAATATATAACATTTGTCCAGTATTGTCTTTTTAACATTCAATATATAGGTAATGGGAGGATCGTCTCCAAATGACAAACTCCTGCTTGTGCAAGCATTAAAAAAGGGGGAAGAAGTTGTTGCAGTAATTGGAGATGGCACTAATGACGCGTCTGCACTGTGTGAGGTGTGGTTTTGACCACGACGTTCCTTTTCTCTTTTTGTGATTTTATTAACCAGTTATGATGATTGAGGTTTACCTGAAACTGATCTGTCTCTTAGATAAGGTAGATTTAGCTATCCTAGGGGGTTTTACAAGACCTCAGGACAATTGATCTATCATCCTTTATTTTTGGGTTTCGAAGGGAAGTGAGGGAGGGAGTGTATTATTTGGTACGTAATCCTCAAAAATACAGATTGAACTTTTGACTAGACGAACATGGAGTGAGGGTTTTTACTCCTTTGCCCCTCGTCTCCTCCGTCTCATCCCTCCGCAACCCCCAAAAATGGAAAACATATATAACTGGTGTTGACAGCAATTTCCAAACACATAATTGGTTTGTTGTTGTGCCAGCTTGTTTTAGTCTTGTTCTTTTTGTTTGCTCTTGTGGTGTTTTGTTTGAATTTCCCTGATTATTAGAATGGCATCTAGTTCTGTCTGCTTATCTGATCTGGTTTCTGACTTTTGGAAGTGTAGGCTGATGTTCGCCTTGTCATGGGTATTGCGGGAAAAGAGGTGGTGAAAGTTAGCTCAGACATCATAATATTGGATGGGAATTTTGCTTCAGTTGTGAAGGTTAGAGTATGCCAATGCTGATGCTTGTTGTTTTAGCCATAATATTGATAAGGATTTCTAGTTAACAGACAAAATAATTGGTTTTTCTTCTAGCATAGATTAGGTAACTAGGCAGTGGGAATCGGGACCTTGATTGATGTTGCAATTTTCTTAAGTTGTGAGTAATATGAACCTTCACCTTGATTGATGTGCAATTTTCTTTAGTTGTGACTAATATGAACCTGAATCCTAGTTTTTTTTCAGGAACATGCTTCCACCAGTTTTGTTTATGTAAACGTTTTTAATCAACTTTTTATCTCCGTTGTGCATTTTTGTTTTTAATCAACTTTTTATCTCCGTTGTGCATTTTTGTTCTTTTACCATCTATGATTTGGTTAACCATTTTCATATACACATTTATGCCTGCAGAAACATGGCAAATCGTTTAGCTATAGCTGCTTATGTTATGATGTAAAGTGGGTGAAAGTTCTCACGTCTGGGAGTAATATGAACCTGAATCCTAGATGATTTGTTGAAACTTGGTCAGAAGTTTTTTCAAGAACATGCTTCCACCAATTTTGTTCATGTAGACGTTTTTAATCAACTTTTTATCTCCGTTGTGCATTTTTGTTCTTTTACCATCTATGATTTGGTTAACCATTTTCATATACACATTTATGCCTGCAGAAACATGGCAAATCGTTTAGCCATAGCTGCTTATGTTATGATGTAAAGTGGGTGAAAGTTCTCACGTCTGGGAGTAATATGAACCTGAATCCTAGATGATTTGTTGAAACTTGGTCAGAAGTATAATCAAATTTTTATCTGCGTTGTGCATTTTTGTTCTTTTACCAACTATGATTTGGTCAATTTTTTTTATATACACCTTTATGCCTGCAGAAACATGGCAAATCGTTTAGCCGTAAAATGGGTGAAAGTTCTCACATCTGGGATTGAATTGCAGAATGCCGCAGTATTCATTATGTTTTTGTTTGTTAACTGCAGGTCGTTAGATGGGGCAGATCTGTTTATGCCAATTGTCAAAAAGTTATACAATTTCTGTTGACAGCCTATTTTGCAGATCTCATTATGAACTTGGTTTCTGCATGTTCCTCTGTTGATGTTTCATTAAATGCAGTGCAGGTATTTGGAGACTCTCTCCCTTTCTTTCTCTTGCGAGGGTACACATGCAAGCACCTGTACTTTTTGCTCTATGCTTTTAAGTGGATTGGTATATTAGTTGGTGTTTCTTTCTTTATGCAGCTTCTCTGGGTAAGTCTTATTATGGATACGCTTGGAGCACTTGCTCTGGCTACTGAACCACCTATAGATCGTCTGATGCACAGACCTCTAGTTGGTAGAAGGTTAGCTCTTACTTTGGAGAGTTTTAATGTATGTTGGTAGTCTGTGGTTCTTTAGTTGGACAGGGTTATCTCATCTAAATTTGGAGATGCACCACCTTTCAAGCTCATCATCTGTGTGCTATAAGGTGTTATATTTCATGCTGAGGCTCTGGTTTGACTTTCTACTGTAGAAATGTGCATGTCCTCAAGTTTACTTCGTAATTTACTGCTAAACCTGACAATTTACAGCTGCCTGCTGAACCTACTCGCTGCATAAATATGCCCCATTCCACCTCCCCTCAGTGTAGTTATGTCTTGTAAACATAAAAAATTAGTTTTTCTGTCATATGGTTGTAGCTAATGTATAGCCTGTGGCTTGTTGAACATGCGTTCATAATTATCCATCCGACAATTCTTATGATTTTTCAAATAGTAATTATTGTGCTGCATTACAATTTTCACATAAATAACAATTGCATATAACATAATTTGAAGTTACCATAACCCAATAGTGCAAGGATGGTGTTATATGTTTTCCTTCAGATTTTGAATCTTCTTATCTCACTGTTGGTTCCTTCATCAGTGTCTATATGTTAGTAGAAAGATGTGGGACACTGCTGATGAGTTTCTCTTGATGCTGTTCCAGGGAATTTCTTATTACTAATGTCATGTGGAGGAACTCAATTATCCAGGTACCCCAAAATCTTATTCCTCTAGTGTCAAACTCTATGATCAGGAAAAAATTTGAAAAAACAGCAACTTAACTAATTTAATATGGGAAATTCTAACTGATGGGCTACTACAGGCTCTATATCAGGTGACTGTTCTCCTTGTCCTCAATATTCGAGGTAAAAGCATCCTTGAGGGTGACACGCTTGAGCACGTGAACAAAGTCAAGAGCGCATTGACATTTAATGCCTTTGTCCTTTTTCAGGTATGTTGCAAAAAGATAGAGAAGTACTACGTTGTGATATGTTTAGACCTCATTATCCTTCTTCTTTGCTGAACTATAGAGCAACGCTGTAATAGGTACTGGTATTTGGTAGAGGTGTATTCTCGATACTTGTTAAATAATGTTGCTAAAGAAGGGTCTTTTTCTTGTGACATAGTAAACTTGATTGATTAGGTGACTTGCTTTATCTATACACCTATTGAACAATCCCAAACTCTTATATATCTGTTGTTAGATTCTATTTTTCAGTGTTTGGTTACCACTGTAGGAAATATTTTTTCAATGAGAGATTTTTATAAATTCACACACAAACACTGACGTGTGTGTATATACATATATAAACACACAGACACATGTATTTATTGGCATGATAGGTAGGGGGTAGGGGGTAAGGGGTGGATGGGAGTGACTGAGGGGGTGAAGGTAACTGTGGGGTGGGTGGGGGTGACTGGGAGGGGTGGGGTAAAGTATGGATCGTAAAATATTTTACGGACCTAAAGCAGATGAAAACATTTTAACACTCCTTATAGCTAGTTTTGTTATATTGACCAAAAATATTTGTTCAGTTGACTTATTTTACGGGATTACCAAATACCGGAAGATGAGGAAAATATTTTCTAGGAAAATTTTTTATGGCAAACAGACGGAGCCTAAGTATGAAGTTCTTTTCTACTATTGTTTCTATTCAATGGCTAAGGGATAGGTGTAAGATTGGGAAAATTGCTCGATGATTCTTCAAGCTATTGCATTCATTTATATAGTGTTATAAAACAATGATTGTACATGAAATCTTATAAGATATACATCAATATTAACAACAGACTATTATATGAAGAAGTTGTTATGATAAGCTTTAAAGATAAGATTATGTTGGAGGAGGTAAGTCCGAAGCAGTTGATGGTGTTAACACCTCCGCAAGCTTAGGGAAGTGAAAGGACCTGAAGCTTGTGTTGAAGAAACTCGAAACGTGGACGATACAAGGGCTTTGTTAAAATGTCAGCTAGCTGGTCCTGAGTACTAATGTACTGCAAGCGAAAGACATTATCTCGAACCTTTTCTCGTACGAAATGAAAGTCGATCTTGATATGCTTGCTACGAGTATGGACAATTGGATTCATCACCATATAAATGGAGCTTACATTGTCACAATAGAGTACTGGAGTCGCCACTTGTGGTATATGAAGAAAGTGAAGAAGATGTAAGACCCATTGAAACTCTGAGACAAGAGAGGCGAGAGCACGGTATTCGGCCTCCGAGCTAGATTTGGATGCCGTTGCTTGCTTTTTGGAGCTCCAAGCAATGAGATTTAGACCTATGCGAATAGCATACCCAGAGGTAGAACGATGAGTGCTTGGGCAGCCTGCCCATTCGGCATCGCTATAGCCATGAAGAGACAGATCAGTAGAGGAAGTGAAAACTAGGCCATGTCGAATTGTGCCTTTTATGTAATGCAAAACCTGTTTCGCAGCAACAAGATGTGACTGGCGAGGTGAATGCATGAATTGGAAAATTGAATTTACTGCGTAAGAGATGTCGGGATGCGTCATTGCGAGGTATTGCAGGGCCCCAACCAATTGACGAAATTTAGTAGGAGCGTGTAATAGCTTGGCAATAGTCTTTTAGTCGTTCACCAGAGAGGTATGGAAACGGGTTTGGCACCTTGTATCCCAAATTGATGTAAAAGTTGAGCACAATACTTAGATTGAGTAAAAATAATTCCTTTATCATATGAAGACACCTCCATACCCAGAAAGAAACTAAGTGGACGTAAGTCTTTCATAGCGAATTCTTGAGACAGTGTTGTAATAAACATGGAAATGTGTTGCAAGCAATCCCCTGTAATAATAATGTCGTCGACATAGATTAACATTATGATTGTATGAGTGGATGAATGTCGAACAAACAAGGAGGCATCATGGTGTGAATTAACAAACTCACAAGATAGAAGAAAATTGTTGAACCTTTGGTACCATGCACGAGGGGCCTGTTTAAAGATTTGTGAAGGCGGCACACATAATTTGGATGAGCGGGATCCATGACTCTTTGTGGTTGTTGCATAAAAACTGTTTCCGAAAGATCTGCGTGAAAAAAAAGCACTCTTCACATCCAATTGGCACA
Organism: Ehretia macrophylla; assembly: GCA_037974665.1. Taxonomy (NCBI): domain Eukaryota; kingdom Viridiplantae; phylum Streptophyta; class Magnoliopsida; order Boraginales; family Ehretiaceae; genus Ehretia; species Ehretia macrophylla. The sequence goes on from CM075771.1 coordinate 34,986,354, forward strand.
AGGGCCAATTTTTAGAGATAGCTAAGGCAAGAATGAGTCTAATTGTTCCCGGTCGCACAACAGGACTGAAGGTGTCACCATAATCTTTGCCTAGCTGTTGAGAATAGCCTTTGGCTACCAATTGTGCCTTATACCTTTCCAATGAACCATCAGAATTTTGCTTAATTCGATAGACCCATTTGCAGCCTATCACATTCATATCAGATGTAGGAGGAACAAGAGACCAAGTTCTATTCTTCAAGAGAGAATTGAATTCGTCCGTCATACCAAGCTGCCAATTTGAGTCTTTGTTAGCCTGTGTAAAACAAGTGGGTTCTTTCGGCAGCGTATGAAGTGTAGAAATAAGACACTGTGGAAGCGGGTATTTAGTAGAGAGAAGAACCTTTGGTTTTCTGGTTCCGTCCATGGACCGAGTCGTCATATGGTGAACTATCCGTGCCTGGCATATGAGATGTGGTGATATCGTGAGGATTAGGCAAAGAATTGAACTGCTCGTTGAGAGTCACTGCCAAGTCACGTGAAGGAATAAATGATTGTTCAAGCCTCGAGTCATTCTCTATAGTAGGAGATGGAAGACATAGGCAGCTCATGTACTGGGGAAGAAGCAGGCGACATTAAAGTAGTCGAAGCTGAATCAGATGTTGCATTAGTTGGTGAGATGGGAGCATTATGAGACTGAGATGGTAATGCCGAGCTAACCGGTGTCAATTGATTGCGCAATAATTCAGTAGGTAATTGACGCAATCGAAACAGTAAAGAAGCAGAATGGTGTGTAGTGAAGAGAAATGAATCACAAAATTGTTCTTCATCAAAAATAACATGTCGAGAGAGAATGATCTTGCCACTCAACGGGTTATAGCATTTGAACCCTTTGTGATCAGTGCTATAGCCAAGAAAAACACATTGACAGTTCTTGAAATCAAGTTTATTCCTGCCAAAAGGACGGTGACAAAGGTAACATAAAGATCCAAAAACACAGAGAGTAGAATAGTCTGGTACAGTGCCATATAATAATTCATAGAGAGACTTATAATCAAGCATTGGCGTGGACATCCTATTGATAAGATAACCAGCAGTCGAAAAAGCGTAAGCCCAGAATGTGGAAGAAAGACCACTGTGAGCCAAGAGAGTAAGCCTTGTTTCCACAATGTGGTGATGCTTTTGCTAAGCCACACCAATTTGTTCCGGTGTGCTAGGGCATGTGAGGCGATGAAGAATGCCATGTTGCTGAAAAAGATGTTTGATATTGTGATTGATAAATTCCCCACCTGCATCTGATTGAATATAAGTAATTTTCTAATTACAAAGATTTTGAACCATTTGGATAAAAATGGGAAAAATTGTAGCCACATCAAATTTTCTCATTAAAGGATAAAACCAACAAAATCGACTAAAGTCGCCAATTAGTACAATATAAAATCGAAAGCCATTAGAAGAAGTTGTGGGGACAGGGCCTCATACATCACAGTGTGAAGTAATCGAGAAGATTTCTGTTGGCGAACTTCAAATGGAAGGCGATTGACTTTTTCCGAGTTGGCAACTGCGACAAACTCTTTTGTCTGATGCGTCATGAGAAATTGAAAGAACTGGACGAAGAAACTGCATAGTTCGGGTTGATGGATGTCCCAGGCGAGCATGCCAAATATTGGAATCCATTTTATTATAAACTCTTATTTGGTTGACTGTAGAGGCCATTGTCAATTGTCCCTTGATGAAGGAGTTTCCCTGTCTTTGTGTCCTTTATGCAGTAGCCAGAGGAGGTAAAAATAAAATAACAATCATTATCACGAGTAAATTGTGCAATTGAAATACGACGCTTTGCCAAAGAAGGAACAATTGAAACTTTGCAAGGTAAAGTAGAGCCATGTGATAAAGCGAAAATAGTAATACCAGTATGAGAGATGGGCAAGGCTTGACTATTACCAACCATTACCATATCATTGCCAGAGTATGAAGTCTTACCAACAACAGGAGTAGTATCCGGTGTCATGCTATGAGTAACACCAGTGTCAAGGTACCAGGCAGGATCAGAAGGATCAAAGATTTGTATAGCATTCATAGCTTTGGCGGTATTGTCAATTGCATTGTCGGGGGCCCAACAATTGTTGGCCTTATGATATGGGTGACCTCAACAGCAACACACAATTGGTGAAGTTGAGTTACCACGTCCACGACCTCTAGAGAAGCTGCGACCTCCACGACCACGACCACGACCACGACCACCACCATTGAAATTACGATCCGATTGAGCATCTTGTTTAGATTGATTTTTGTGTGGAGAAGATGACCAAAAATTAGAAGATTGGTTACCCTGCGTGCCGAGAAAAGCCATTGATTTGTTTATGGAAGAAGAGGCAGAAAGACGCAACTCAAAATCCATGAGTAAGAGTGGAAGGGTCGTCGCTCAACGAATAAAAGTCCGCATAGGTGGGACTGACTGGGCGAGAGTTGATGGCCGCAACAATAGGATCAAACTCAGAACCTAAGCCACGAAATGTCCAGAGAATGAGATCATCCTCATCAACGGGTTTACCAGCACTTGCTAGTGCCAAAGAAAGACTCTTGACTTGCTGGACATAGGCGTGAATGGCCATGGTGCCTTTGTTAATGGACTGAAGCTCGGTCTTCAGTTGTTGGATGCGAGAATAGGACTGGGTAACATATAATGTCTCCATAGTAAGCCATACATCACGAGAAGTGTTTTTATCAACAACTTGGGATAGAATCGTATCTGATAAAGATGTCAAAAGCCACCCGAGAACGAGTTGATCAATACGAGTCCATTGAGCAATTTGTTCTGGCGGTACAGATGGCTTTGGGGTAGTGCCGTCGACAAACCCCAAAAGATTGTGATAGCGGAGGATTGGATACACTTGTGTCTTCCATAAAAGGTAGTTGTCGTGAGTAAGCTCAAGGGAAATCTCTTGATAAATGTGGTCAATTTTGGGGAAGGTGGATTCATTAGAAGCAGTAGCAGCGACAATAGATTGCGTAGAAGTTCTTGAGGCAACCATGAGAAAGGAGCACAAGAGAGTGGATAACGTGCTTGTTAAAAAAAAAAAGCTAGGCTCGTGATACCATGTAAGATTGGGAAAATTGCTCGATGATTGTTCGAGCTATTGCATTCATTTATATAGTTTTATACAACAATGATTGTACATGAAATCGGATAAGATATACATCAATATTAACAACAGACTATTATGTGAAGAAGTTGTTATGATAAGCTTCAAAGATAAGATTCTGTTGGAGGAGATAAGTCCGAAGCAGTTGATGGTGTTCCGAAGCAATTGATGGTGTTGACAATAGGAAAATAACCAAGATTTTTTTATCTCTGATAAGCCCACAATATGCTATGCCTAAGTGAGCTGATGTCAAAAATCATGGTTGCTTAGATATTTGGCTTTTTGTAAATGTGTGGAAAAGACAAACATTGAAATCATTAATGAGGAGATAAAATTTTAAATTTATCATTGCTTCTGTACATCTGCAAATTAACATGGATAAAGTCGCCTTCGGATGTAAGAAGAAACTAGCATCACGCATATCTCTTCACGAAAGAATCATTATCTAACACCTTGTGGCCGAAGGCATCTCCACTAATCTTGTAGGTGTTAGTATAATCTACTACTTATTGAGAGCAATCAAATATTTTACGAGCGAACCAATTAAAAACAGAGAATAATATATGGAATTGGTTGAATTGTATTGCTATGTGAATGTGCAACGGTATATAAAGGCTCCTTCTAGGAGGAAAACTAGGAAACTAACCTCCCTAATAAAGAGGAAAATAAAAACTGATTCCTAAAATCTCTCTACCAGCTAACTAACGAAATATAGCACATAATTAAATATGGTACATAAACAAATGATATTCTAGGAGATCTTTCAACACTCCTCTTCAAGCTGGCATGAAGATATCACTCATGGCAAGCTTGCCAACCAAATTCTCATATTGTGCCTTAGGAAGTCCTTTGGTGAGTATGTCAGCTACTTGACTTGTGGTAGGTATATAGGACATGCATATCACACCACTGTCTCTTTTCCTTGATGAAATGCTTATCCACTTCTACATGCTTTGTTCTGTCGTATAGAACTGGATTATTGGCTATAGAAATTGCAGCTTTGTTGTCACAATAGACTTTAGTGGGTGTTGGTGTAGGAATCTTCAACTCTCCTAGAAGTCTTTTGATCCATAACACTTCACAAAATCCATGTGCAACAAACCGAAATTTTGCTTCAGCACTACTCCTTGCAGCTACACTTTGTTTTTTGCTTCTTCAAGTAAGCAAATTACCTCCTACAAAGGTGCAATATCCTGAGGTAGATCTTCTATCATTGATATCACCTGCCCAATCTGCATCTGTATAGGCCTCCACCTGAAGATGGCCTCTATTTTTAAACAAAAGTCCTTTCCCTGGAGTCCCTTTGAGGTATCTCAAGATTCTGAATACAGCTTCAAAGTGAGTAGGTCCAGGTGAATGCATGAACTCGCTTACTACACTTACTGCAAAAGCTATGTCTGGTCTAGTATGTGCCAAATAGATTAATCTTCCAACTAATCTTTGATAGCGTTCTCGGTCCACCACTTCATTAACTGTTGATGCTTTCAACTTTACATTTGGTTCGGTTGGAGTATTTGCTGCCTTACAACCAATCATTCTTGTTTCTTTGAGTAAATCAAGAATATACTTGCATTGGTTGATAAAAATTCCCTCCTTGGATCTGGCAAACTCCATTCCGAGAAAATACTTTAGCTTCCCTAGGTCCTTGATATCAAATTTGACCTCAAGCTTTTTCTTCAAGTTATTGATCTCAAGATAATTATCTCCAGTTATGATTATATCATCAACGTAAACTATCAGAATGGTTATTTTACCTTCGGTGGAATGCTTGAAAAATAGAATGCGATCAGCTTGACTCTTTGAGAACCCATGTCTCCTAACAATATTTCCAAAACACTCAAACCAGGCTCTAGGAGACTGCTTTAGTCCATATAGAGCTTTCTTCAACTTGCAAACTTTCCCTCTTCCAAGACTTTCTTCAAATCTGGGAGGCAGGTCCATATATACTTCTTCTTGCAAATCTCCATTTAGAAACGCATTCTTAACATCAAACTGATGAAGTGGCCAGTTAGAGTTAACTGCAAGAGAAATAAGTATTCTAATAGAGTTAATTTTAGCAACAGGAGCAAAAGTCTCTTGGTAGTCTATACCATGAGTTTGAGTAAATCCTTTTGCTATGAGCCTCACTTGGTATCTTTCCACACTTCCGTCAGCTTTACAATTCACAGTAAACACCCATTTGCACCCAACTGTCTTCTTGTCTTCTGGTAGATCAATAACACTCCAAGTGTTATTCTTCCTGAGAGCATTCATTTCTTCCATCACAGCTAATCTCCAATTCAGATCACTTAATGCTTCCTGAACAGTTCTTGGAACAGACAGATTAGAAATCCTAGACACAAATGCTCTATGAGTGTTTGACAATTTTTCATATGACAAGTATTTTGCAATGGGATGTTTAGTACATGCTCAGATTCTTTTCCTAAATGCAATTGGAAGATCAAGATCAGAAGAAGGTATATCAAGAGATGAAGAAGGATTGTTACTCTGAGTTGTAGGACCATCACTCGGCAAATTGGATTGAACATCTGCTGGGAAAATAATTGAAGCATTAGCACGTTGGTGAAACTTTTTCCTGATATAAACCTGAAGCTCTGGCTGAGGATTGTGATCCATTGGAATTACTTCTCCCCCTGTCTTTGATAAAGACATCTAACAAAGATGTATTGATAGTATTATTCCTAGTTTCCATACTTCCAACAGGTTTTTCCAAAAATTGTTTATCAGAATTAATCAAGGGAATAGACACTTCTGGTATAAGCTCTGGAATAGGTAAAGTTTCCCAAAAATTATCTTCCTCAACTATGTTCTCCCCCTGAAGATAATTTTTTTGAAAGAAAGGTTGATCCTCAACAAAACTGACATCCATACTTTCATAAAAAAAATTTGTGATAGGGTTAAAATATTTGTACCCTCTTTTATTAGATGCATAACCAAGGAAAACACATTTTTCAGCCTTTGGATCAAGTTTTGAATGGAAAACATTCGGTATATATACATAACAAACGCAGCCAAAATTTTTTAGAGGGAGATCTGTAGTTATCCGAGATATAAGGAAAAACTTTTTTAAAACCTGTAAAGGTGTTTCAAATTTCAAAACTCGAGATGGCATTCTGTTTTTTAAGTAACAAGCGGTCAAAAGTGCATTACCCCCGAGATATTTTGGAACATTCATTGAAAACATAATGGCTCGAGCAACTTCAAGTAAATGTCTATTTTTTTTCTTTCAGCAATGCCATTTTGTTATGGTGTGTCACGACAAGTTGATTGGTGAATAACACCTTTTTCTAAAAGGAATGTTCCCAAATATTGATTAAAATACTCAGCTCCATTATCAGTTCTTAGAATGCCAATTTTTGTTTGGAATTGATTTTCAATCATGAGAAAAAATTCTTTAAACCGTTGCTCAACTTCAAATTTCTTTTCCAACAAATAAACCCAACATATTCTTGTGTGATCATCAATAAAAGTCACAAACCATTTTTTGCCAGAAAGTGTTTTAACCTTTGATGGGCCCCAAACATCACTATGACACAAGTAAAATGGTTTTGAAGCAGAATAAGACTATTGGAAAAAAAACATGATGATCTTTAGCTAAATGACAAGCTTCACAATGAAAATTTGAACAATCGACTCCTTTAAGCAATTCAATAAAAGCAATTCAGGAAACAAATGTTTGAGATATGGAAAGCTAGGATATCCTAATCTCCTATGCAATAACATTACTTGATCATCGACAAAGATTGAACTACTACTACCTAATCCATGAGCTTTTTTATTCCAGGAAGCTGTTTCATCAGTGTAGTACAGCCCATTTATTTCTCTAGCAGTTCCAATCATCTTCCTCGAGTTCTGGTCCTGAAAAACACAAATGGAAGGAAGGAAGAAAACTGAACAGTTAGAATCCTTAGACAATTTGCTGGCAGAAAGAAGATTGCAGACAAGTTTTGGCACATGTAAAACAGATTTTAGAGAGATTTTTTCGGAAATTCTAATATGTCCTTTGCCTGCAATTAATGAAAAACTACCATCAACTATTCTAACCTTTTCAGGACCAGAACACGGACAATAGGAACTAAACAAATGAGAACAACTGATCATATGATCGGAAGCCCCTGAATCTATGATCCAAGGACTGCTTTTTTCAAGAACAGAAAGTGCCAAAGGATTGCTACCTGTTTGTGCCATAGAACCGATAGGAACATTAGGTGATTAATAGGATTTTAGCAATTTAAGAAGATGATCTAACTGCTCTTTACTAATTGGAGATGACTCGGCCTCATTCGCTATAGGTGTACTCTGTTCACCAGGTTTGTTTGCCCTGCCATTGAGTGGTCTGCCATGCAGCTTGTAGCAAGTCTCTCGAGTATGGCGTGGTTTTCCACAGTAGTCACAGCGCAGGTTATTTTTGTCTCTTGTATGTTGGTTTTGAGACGTTCTACGGCTGACTTGGGCTTCAGGAATGGCTAAGGCTGGTCCTTCTACAGACCCAGTTGCACCTGCAGCCTTTTTTCCAAGCATCACTTGCCTGCAACTCTCTTCTCTCCATACCTCTGCAAATACTTCTCCAATTGGAGGAAGGGGGTTTCTCCCAGCAATTCGACCATGGGCTTCATCATATTCAATGTTTAAACCTGCAAGGAAGTTGAAGAAGACCAACATCGACCATCTTTTTATAGTGATTGTAGTCCTCGGGTGATTTCCACTCATAATCATTGAATAAGTCCAGGTCTTGCCAAATTCTTTTAAGAGAATTGAAATATTTAGTCACAGAATCCTCACCTTGGCTAATTTCCCCAAGTCGTAGGGTTAACTCAAACACTTGGGATTGATTCCCTAAATCTGAGTACATCTGTGAAACATTGTCCCACAACTCTTGGTTGTTGAATAGCAGAGATAATTTGCACTTATCTCTTCGGCCATGGAATTGACCAACCATGTCATTACCATTGAGTTTTCGGCATCCCAAGTGGCATAGGCTGGATCCTTCACGTCGGGCTTCTTTGTATCTCCAGTAATATAGCCGATCTTGCCTCTCCCCCTGATGTACATACGAACATATTTTGACCATCGAAGGAAATTGTCGCCATTTAGTCGGATTGTAGTAATCTGAGTGGGGTGATTTTCAGATAAACTCCGGACGATTTGAGGCTCGGATTAAGATGGCAGAGAAGTCTCGGACGTGACCTTGGACATTTTGGGAACAAGAAAGTAAATTCAAACCCTAGGATTCTATTCTCCTCTCTAATACCATAAAAACAAGAATAATATATGGAATTGGTTGAATTGTATTGATATGTGAATGTACATCGGTATATAAAGGCTCCTTCTAGGAGGAAAACTAGGAAACTAATCTCCCTAATAAAAAGGAAAATAAAAACTGATTCCTAAAATCTCTCTACCAGCTAACTAACAAAATATAGCACATAGTTGAATATGGTACATAAATAAACGATATTCTAGAAGATCTTTTAACACCAATCCCAATCATATTGAGGTTGACTCAGTGTATAAAAAGGCGTAAGGCGCACTAAGGCGATAGGGGGTCCTAGTGCCTAGGCGCAAGGCGCAAGGCGAAGGCGCGCGCCTTAGCGAAGTGAGGCGCATTTCTTATACTATGAAATCAAAAAATTATGCAAGATACTAAAATAGAAATTTTAATTAGATAATACTTTAACTAAAAAACATCTAAAAGATATATATATATATATATTCGTCAAAAAGTGCACATATCAGATCTGTCCTTCCTCTTTTTGTCTTCTTTTTCTTCTTTTAGGGTTTCTTTGAAATATCTAAAAGTCAAGGGTAAAATAGTACTTTGCACATATATTAAAAAAAAAATATTGACAGAAATAAAAAATTTTAAAGAGGCGCAGCGAGGCGCGCCTCAGCGCCTTGTGCGCCTTGCTGCGCCTTGCTGCGCCTTGATCAAAACGCCTTGCCTTAGCTTGTTAAGGCGCTGATGGTGCGCCTCGCCTCTAAGGCACGCCTAGGCGCGCCTTTTTTGCGCCTTTTTAAACACTGGGTTGACTGTCACTTTGTGGGAAATAAAGTGTTGACGAATGACATATTCTTATGTCTGTTCCAGCGATAAAATAGTCGGCCTGTTCACCAAAAATTATTAAATGGTCCCCAGATTGAGGATATCTGTAACTTATTGGGTATATTTAACATAAATGCCAGCTTGAGCGGTGATATCTTTAACTTGTTGGGTACATGTAACGTATATGTACCAGCTTGAGGCGGATCATTGCTAATAAAAGGGTATTTGTGTAATTGTGTTTACCCATGATATAAATGCGGATTAGTGCTCATTTAGAGCACTAAGCCATGCTTTCCCATTCTCAGACTTTTTCCTTATCTTCTACAACTAGGTTGTCAAATCTAGTTTGCAGAAATAACAGAAAACAACTATAACATAAAATAAATAAAGTACAAACCTAAAATATCTGATAAAATTTCAGGGACTTAAAAAGACTAAAAGAGGTAGATGTTCCTATATTAATCTTTGATATTATAAAGGGCGAGGGAGGGTTTAGCCTGCTAGTTGTTTTTCATTTTCCTGATACATTTACTTAGAGTTTATCATTGGAAGTTGCAGATATTAGTGCTCACTTAGAGCACTAAGCCATTCTTTCCCATTCTCAGACTTTTTCCTTATCTTCTACAACTAGGTTGTCAAATCTAGTTTGCAGAAATAACAGAAAACAGCTATAACATAGAATAAATAAAGTATGAACCTAAAATATCTGATAAAAGTTGACAGGGACTTAAAAGACTAAAAGAGGTAGATGTTCCTATGTTAATCTTTGATATTATAAAGGGCGAGGGAGGGTTTAGACTGCAAGTTGTTTTTCATTTTCCTGATACATTTACTTAAGAGTTTATCACTGGAAGTTGCAGATATTAGTGCTCACTTAGAGCACTAAGCCATTCTTTCCCATTCTCTGACTTTTTCCTTATCTTCTACAACTAGGTTGTCAAATCTAGTTTGCAGAAATAATAGAAAACAGCTATAACATAAAATAGAAAAAGTATGAATCTGAAATATCTCATAAAAGTTGATAGGGACTTAAAAGACAAAGAGATAGATGTTGCTATATAAATCTTTTGATATTATAAAGGGCAAGGGAGGATTTAGTCTGCAAATTGTTTTTCATTTTCTTAACACATTTACTTAGATTTTATCATTCGAAATTGCAGATATTCAACGAATTCAATGCTCGAAACCCTGATGAAATTAATGTGTTCAAAGGAGTCCACAAAAACCATGTCTTCATGAGTGTAGTTGGGCTTACTTCATTACTCCAGGTATCTGCGTTTTTGCTACTTTTGGTTCAAATTCACATTAAATATGTCTGCCACCCTTTTCTTCACACCTTCCCCTCAATTCAGTCCCACGAGCCTCTTATCCATTCTCATTGAATCACTCATTATTATTATTTTTTTTTCTAATGATGTTTTTGAAAACTAATTTCATTGATCCCTTGTTCAAAGATGCTTATTTTTATATGTATCGTACATATCTCACAAGACTTGTAATAATCTCAGGTGATTATAGTCATGTTTCTTGGTAAGTTCACTTCTACAGTGAGACTCAGTTGGAAGTTATGGCTTGTCTCCATTGCTATTGGCTTTATTAGGTCAGTTTATCATCTTCTTGCATTCCATATTATTTCTTTTAATCTTTTGTATTATGGTACAAGGCGATATCTTTGTAATGGTTCGTATTTGATAAGAACTTTTTTTTCGCCCTTTCTCTGACAGTTGGCCACTTGCCATTATTGGTAAACTGATACCTGTTCCAAAGACACCATTTGTTCATATTTTCCCAAGGCATGATCAGAGAAATCAGAGAGGTAAATGAGGCATCAGTCTCATTGTTTGCTGTCATAGAAACAATGATTTGTTTGCTCATTGCATTAATGTTTCTTTATTCTAGGTTTCTCAATTGGAGACTACTGCTGAAGATTCTCATTTTGAAGGTTCTGTAATATGTATATTATAGGTTTCTATCAGGCAAATGGCTGGTCCTGCCTAGACACGTGTCATGTGGGTCTCACTACGTGTGAGTGTGCCGCATAGCCGTTGGCCTGATAGAAGTTTTTCCCTTCACCGAATTAAAGAATCAGATATACATCCTGTAGATTATAATAGATTGGCTATCCTAGGGGGTGTTCGAAGCTCTCTCTTCTCGTTTTCTCAAACTGTGTTAGCTGTGAATTAAAACAACTTAAAACTAAGAGCACATAAATAAACTGTCTGAGATTGTGGAGAGGGTCCAAATTTTTCTGGAAAAAAACCCTATAAAGAGAGAGCTTGAAATAATGCCGTACTATTTTATTAGATTAGTGACAATCCAGCCGCAGGTGTACTTACGGCTATCTTGTTACAACTTCATCCTAGTTGAAGACTTGTTATTCTATTCAGGATAATAAATGAAGCGTTCGTCTCGAATCATGTATTGAGAAGATGCTGAGCGAAAAGGGCATTCAATCAGGAGATACACAAATGAATGGGTCTCAATAAAACTTGCATATATAAACACTTGCAACAGCTTCATTATTTCTCCGAAAATATTACATTACACTTTTTGGACATCTTATTTAATATTTTGGGGACTAATGCAGCAACATCAGAATAATGTCTCCTTTAAGGATTCAGCAGTGACATGGATAAACCATATGATTTTTCTTTGATATGAAAGGAGAAATATAGTCATTGGCAGAGGTTGATGTTTTTTCAGCTGGGACTAGAATCTGTGTCTTGCCAGATACAATTCTGTTCCCAGCAACACTGGCATAGAAGAGGCTGATGTAGGCAGGTATGAATACATCACTTTGTGTGTATATGGTAGTCTATCACCTTTTGAACTTGTGAACTCTCTGGATCAAGGTACCTTGCCTTTCCATCTACTGGCACATCCTGTCACAGTTTTGGAAGTACATGGAGGTCAAAATTGAGCATAAATATAACTAAGTTGATGTGAGAACATGAACTTAATAAGGTATTCGTGATTCTGTCTGTTACGCCTTAGATTTAGAACTTCAAGCTCGCTAATGAGATTAGTGTTATAGGCTTAAAAAGTAATTGTGGTTCAGAACCTCGGACTCACAAGTAAGATTAGTGTTGTAGATTTAAAAAGTAACTACTTGGGTGCTGTCTATTGATTATGATTAACTTAAATTATTACTTAAACTTACAATACTCATTTATAAAATATTTACGTAACATGTCCCCTATCGATATGGAACATTACACTATTCTAATTGGGAACGGAATGATCAAATCGTGAAATCAGACTATGATTCTACTTTCTTTGAAAGTGGAAAAGGAAGGGAAGGTAGAAAACTTAATAGAAATTTTTCCAATGTTTTAAAAAGTCATTTTGATTTAGTAGAATTCATCATCCATATAAAAAGCCTAAAGTTTTGCTAGAAGTAATTCTCAAATTGGCAGCTCCATTGCATAATTCCAAGAACTTCCAAATCTTCAGATTCAATTCCGAAAACAAGAAACAAGTAACAAATCGAAATAATAGATTATAGATTCATTTCATATATCTAACGAAAGAAATTAAATCCATTAGATTTAAAAGTTACTTTTTGTCAGGCATTGATAAATAAATAACAAGTGGGATGTTACCTTTGTAAAGGTGTAAGGAAACATATCCCTCAATGCATTGAGACTCTTATCCCATCCAGATTGAGTCAAATAAATTGTTGTGTCTCTCTCAAAACCAATCCTCTTCAAGAACTGACCAATCTCTTCTGCATTGTGACATTTTTCACTCCCAGAAGCATTATTCTCTTGGCAACTAATCTTTCCCAACATTTCAACACTTAATCAACAGCAATAAACTGGCCCTCTGTTTTTTGGCTCAAACTCCTCAATATTCCAATAATCGAATTAGCCAACTGCTTCAATTCTTGTTGCAATTCAAGAGCCTGAAACATCGCCAAGCACTCGTATGGATTCACATTTTTCTTCGTCTCTTTTGCGTTCGCGACAGCTGCAGAGCGGGGGTGGTATGTGGCAAGCCTCAAGTTTCTACCTGTCCCTGAATAGAGGTTCAATTTGGAAAGCAATGTAGTCTTCAGAGACCCTGTTTTGAACCTTCACATTTGTGATCTTCCTCATTTGCACTTCAGCTGGTTGGTTCTTTGCTACTTGGACAATTCCATTGAGGCTTGTTATGAATTTGTTGACATCATATACTTCTCCGAAGTGCCTGAAAGTTTCTCAAAATTGTGTGTTAGAATGTTCATTACTTTTGTTTTCTGAGAGACGCAGGATGACACAAAAAAATCGGATTTAGAAATGTTTTCCCGACAGGGGCTATAACATATAATTCCGCAACTATATGAATACATTCTTTTTTTCCAAAAATTTTCTTAATCCTGATACTTTCTATTTCGTCGAGCCCCAAGCTTGTCGTCCTTCCTTGAGTGTGGTTGAAATTGGATGAACCCATTAAATCAAGCAAAACGTACATAGCAGCAAGGATGGTGGATCAACTATTTCTCGTTCTCCCCGGAAGCCAAAACGAATATACCCCTGCAGCCTTTATTGGGGCCCAATAAGCTACATCCCCCATGCTGTCTTGTATATATTAGTGCAGAATGCTAACATAAAATCGGAAGAACGATAAGTATATTCATAGAGAAAGGAGAAGAAATCTATTGGGGAAATATATATATGTTAATTATAAATATAAAATGCAATATATCTGATACATATATATAGAACATTGTTTGATTGAAGAAAAGGGAAAGGCTGCGGACCTCTTCTCCCCTAGTGTGCTTCCTCTGATGTCAGGAAGCACCAGTGTGGCTCCAAGATGTCTAGCCACTACCACTGCATTAGCAACCTGAGACGCAAAGATATATATAACGTCAATCACTCATATTATTGTATAATGCATATAACTGTAACACATGCAAGAAGCTAAGAACGTACGTGATGTTGAAGATAATAAATAAATAAATATAAAAAATCTCTTTTTAATAATTTAAACTTTTAGATAAAGTGGTAATTGAAGACGTGGAAAGCAAATTACCTGTGAGACGTGATATTCAGGGCCATTGGTCAATGAAAAGAAGATATAACCTTTCGACGATTGCTCTCTCCCTCCTGTGAAGACCAATAAATATGAATGAGGAAAAAAACAAGAAAAGGAGAACGTATTAGTCCTGGAAAACTCCTAACCGGCGTATTTTTTTTAAACGAGGTCCTCGGTAACGTGACATGAAGACCCTTTGTTTAGAACAAATTGAATTCTTAATCCAAGTAGACTTACTCAATGACGATGGCTTCTTCCAACAGGGTTTTAGTGCATGGGTTTGTTCTGTCAAGAGACCAGTAGCAGCACCAACAAGGCTTTGTTTTGAGACTTTCATCACATCATATTGCACACTTGTTGATGCCCCTATATTTTCCTTTATGTATAAATGGAAAAAAAAAAAACGTTCTTAGCAAAACACTAGGTAAAAATATTGGCCAATACTTGCTATAAACTGTCGCTAGAGGTCATAATAACATTATGTTCTTTTGGGTATAATATGCTTAGAAGAAATCTACTAAACCCCACTGTGATACTCGTCGTGTACTTGAGAAGAAAGAAAGATTGTCTGACTTGGTCCTACGAAAATGTTGAAAATTTTCACCTCTTTCTCCTTTTGAAAAAATTAATTATTAAATTATTAATTTAGAATAATAAACGTGTTTTAATATGGTCAAATATTTTAACGGCATTTATAAAAATAAATTACTAAATAAATAAAAATATAAAAAGTAACAGCAAAGAGCCACTTGAGACTTGCATACACATTGAAAGTGAAATTAGGCATAAGGTTTCATTAGGTAATTAGACAGATTGATACAATTGTAGCATTCTCAAGAGAGTTTTAGACAATCAATTTTCTTTTTAAGGAGATAAAATGAATTCTTTTGGTATTTCTCCCATCTCTAATCTTAGGTGATTCAGCCACAACATTTCCTGGTTTAATAGTATAATAAACAGTATTGTCAAATTCATTAACCATTAGTATTTTAAACTTTTTTTCTTGCCTTTCAAAAAAATTCTTTTTTTGTACAAACTTCTACACATATATATATAATAAGTTTTTGTCGAACTAGCTAAGTTTTACTTTGCTTCTTCCAAAACATCACCCTTTAAATCCTAAAAGGGTTTGTCAAAGACCCTTTGGTCTAGCGGCATGACACTCGCAATGTTTACGAAATATTGGGAGTTCGAGTCTCACTTATTACATCTATATATATGTATGACCTGCCAAAATTCAAGGTCACTATTCCTATATTATTATCAAAATCATTATTGAAATTACTCCATCTTAAATTTTACTACTATTAAGCCTAGCACGTTGAGTCTAATCAATATAAGTTTAGTAGTTGACTCTCTACCATGATCACTAGGCTATTATCATACATAAAAATTCTGGATTTTGGAAGATAAATTGCTTTACATGAAGCATCATAGAAAGCATTATATTTTATACAATTTGAACTATACTTGAATGAAATAAACATCTTTTTCCTCAATTATATATCTAGATTGAGATGACAAGCTCTAAAAAAGTTATACTATAAATTTTATAATCATAATAATAAACTAAAATTAACAAATAAACAATAAAACTTGTGAATATAAATAACTTACAAAAAGTGGATCAATGTGGTCTCTTTTGATCATATTACCAAGCATTAGAAACATAGAGGCTGTAAGAAAAGCTGCCATCACATGCCTCAAGTCTATTGTCATACTTTCTTCCACCTCTAGCACACTTTCTCTTTTACTTAGTATGTAGCATATATAGTCAGGCAAAACGATACAGGCTCTGTTTGCTTACAAATTGGGTTAAATAATTCTGTTTATCCTCGTGGGTTGAGTTAGGTTAGATGTTTCCTTGTTAGTAAACCAAAAAAAAAAACGCATATATAGTGTATTTTCTTTTCTTTCTCCTTTTCTCTCTCTTCATACGCAATGAACGACAACGTAATACCGACTGAAGAAGTAAGTAGAAAAGAAAACACTAAAACAGCTTAAATTGAGAAGATGACAATGAAGACAGCTTGCACATTGCATGAACACGCTTTGAGAGAAAATCCAAGAAGAATATCAGACTTTTCTCCATAAAAGCTTCCAGCTTTTTATACGTAACGCTAAGTGTGGTATTGTTTATTGGAAGATTCATAGTTGTCAGGGAAATGATAGTATCACCCGGCAAGTCAATCCAATTTCTAGTTGTCCATAGAGAGTCAATCCAATCTCTGCTTTCATATGTATGACGTATGGGACTCTTCAATCAATCCGAACTGATGAACTTATATGTGTAAGTTTTACCTATTATGTGAGAGACTAATTTATCAGTTTGAACTGATTGAAGTTTCCATGTCGTATAACCTTAGGACTAAGAGAAGAGTAATAAAAGGAAAACACAATAAATAATAGATTGATAAAAAAAAAAACAAAAATTACACTGAAAAATTAACTTTGTGGTTGTTTTGAATGATGATTTTTTTTTTTTTTGAAAGATATTAAATTCTAGTTTAGACAAATGTCTTGTAAAAATTAAAAGCAAAGTAAGTATGTTTTAAATGATTAAATCTCTAGCAAGGTTGAAGATTATATATTCAACACTCGCATAGAGTTGTTGCGTCTTTATTTATCTTATGAGTGTATGACTCCAATGCAATTGTTCATCTATTTGCTAAAAAAAAGATTATTTGAGAAACACAATATTTTTTCCATTTGCTGAGATTTTCTCAGAATAAATTGAATTGAATTTTTACACTTAACTCTCATTTTCCAAGAATTTCTCAATAAAAATTCTACTAGATTCTTTTTCTAAAAATATGTTTACTATTAGTGTAGAACTTTTAAAGTTTCTCACTACGTCATTGCATTACTTGGAGATCTCTAGCAATGCCCTCGAGTTATAGTTGACAAGATGACGCTTGCCACCTCTTCGATTTCTTTTTTCCTTTTATTACGGGACACCTTGTTTTCGTACAAAATCAAGGGACCTTCACAAGGGTGTGATTCATAGTGAGAAACAATAGTTTTAGTTTTTTTCAATTTGATGTGAAGCAGAAAATGTATATACAAAACAAATTTTGGGAAAAACATTAATTTTGAATAAAGCCATCTATAATGAATGGAATGTAGATGACTGTATTCTAGTCTAGATCACTACTATTATCTTTGTTTTGGTCTTTAACTTGTGTACATGTCTTGAATATTAATGAAACGCTTGCTTACTTAACAAAAAGAAAAAGGTTTTCTAATCTCCTTCCTTTGTTAATTCAATGAAAGTTAACCACGTTATTGGACTTAGTGTTAGCTGAAAGAAAAATCACATTATTTTTCCTAAATCCTTGAGTCAATAACAATATGTTTTTAGCATAAGATTACCTAGTAGTTGTCATTGAGATTATTCCATAACATGAAAACTTCAAATTGTCAAAACAATAAATATCATGTTGCTCATATTTATAGCTCATTCATTATATACTTAGTCTCATATAACTTATTGAATTGTTTGGTGACCGTAGACGTTGTTGCATATTTCACTTGTGAGTCTATACACTTGAGGCCCATGATTATTTGATACACACATGCACCATGATTAATTGATTAACATGATTATTAATGTTAATTGTTGAAAGCACAATTAATTAATGATGTGATGTAAGAGTAATGAATTTAAAAACTGCGTACCAAATTCAATGCGCAAGAAGTTAACGTGCAATAAGCCACAAATAAGTCGTACGTGGATGGATAACATACGACAAAAGGCATAACTCTGATACCATATTAAATAGTCTGAGGTTTCATCTTAAAATCAATTGGTGTTAATTAGGTAGAATAACTCATGATCTTATATATTAATTTTGAATATCCTAATTTATTTATGTAGGACAATTGACTTCTTCAACCAAACATATGCATTCTAAGATCTTCTAAATTTTAGAGCATGAATAGTAATTGAAAATAATATCAGTAAAATGATTTATTTAAGTTTAAAAAAAAAAAAAAAAAAAAAAGGAAACAGATAAGTATGAGCTCCGTTGACTTGGACATCTTATATTACCATTCTCGACAAAGAGATCTAGTAGTGTTGGGCTACGATATACTTGGACTAGTCCTTTTAGCTAATTATAAGGGCTTGGGTATGAGTCAAACAATGAGGCCTAATGTATCTGGGAAAAAATGATTAATTTCTATCGATGGACACATATATTACGATAATTCTTATTCAAAAATTTAAATTACTAATATAAAATCTCACTTGGGCTTTACTACTAAGGAAGCCATTTCACTCCATTAGATTTTTATCCAAATTCGATCAATCAATGCAATTATATTTGGTAATCTACTAATTAGATGACCCAACAGTGAGTGTCCGATTATAAGACTTGAATATGATCATATATGGATTAAATATGATGTGTTCTATATATAATCTAATTAGATTTGAGTTGTTTAATTATAATTTCAATAAATTTGCATATAAATGTGTATATATATATATATATATATGAACCATAGATTTTTTTCTCATGCCTCATACTATTAAATTCCAACTACTTCAAGAATTTTCAAGTGTAAGAACAAAAATTTTTCGTGCTAGAATAAGAAGATGTTTATCTGATGAAATATTGTGAAAACAATTAATACCTTTTTCTTTGAATCCCTGGGATTTTTTGCAATTCATTTATTGTATCAAATTAAATGTTATCTTTAGCATTTGAAGTCTAATAATTTGTTGCCCGCAATTATTATTACTCTAGTCTTAGATTTCTTGGGCTATTGACTAGTGAAACTACTGTGTTTTGCAAGCATCAACTAGCCATTATTCACTAGATACATATTTCAAACTTGGCACCTTTTATTAAACTCATATAAACGTGTTTAATTTGAAAAGGTTAATATACTACAAAAAGGTATTTAAGATTGCTATAAATTTTGCCCAAAAGTTTTGGCTAGTGGTCAAAACCAAGGCTTGAGAATATGAAGTCTCAAATTAAATCATTCTCTCCATGATTTCTCGTTCATTCAATTGTATATTAGGTTCTCACACTAAACGTGAGAGGGAAGAGAGGAGAGGCGAGTTCTAAGAGAAATCTGAAGCTACACACCCCAATCCAAAACGTGAGTTGTTTTATGATATTTAGTAATTGAATTTTTTACTTGTAAACGTTCTTTCCCACTATATGTGAGTTATTGTACAAATTATCACTTCTCTAAAAATGAAAGGTTGGTACAAGTTTTAATATTTCTCATGCTTTAATTATATGTGCTCTAACTACTATATTCTGCTCCAAATATATTTGGAGGGTAATTTTGCTTCATACTTCTTCACTTTTGATAAGTGTGACTCAGACCCAATTACTTTTCAAAACTTGAGTGTTACAATCCTTTTGTTAATGATATGCTAGCTTTTTTGTTAATCTTAAAGAGTATAACAGCTATTCAGAAAATTATAGCAGGAAAAAGAAAAAAGAAATGGATGAAAAGAAACCAAACAAAAGATATTTGCATATTTTTTCTTGTATTCACGATTCATCATCATCTCTCTCCAAGATTACTTCATCTTTCTCAAACAACAATGATTAGTTCTTTCATCTCCCTATATCTCTCTCTCGCTCTCGCTTTTATTCTTTTCTTCTATATCTAGCTATGAAATACATTGCCCCAATCATAAACTCTCAAAGCAATAAATATGCTTTATACATTAATTGGTACTTCATCATTATTTCTGAAGAATCAGTGTTTTTTTTAAAAGAAAAAGGTAAAGTAAATTCACAACATTGAATAAATCCAATAAACAAGAGAATTTGAAAGACACAGAAAGATGATAAGAAGGCAAAAATGAATATTCACATATAAGAACTTTTGGTATTCATTAATTGTCTAGATAGTAAGGGTACAAATATCTTTTATCAATTTTCTAAATAAAGAACCAATGGATTACAAAAGAAAGGAGTGTAAAAATCATATTTTGCAAAATATGGGATCTGAGATATATATATATATATATATATATATTAAAAGTGTAAGGGGTTAAAGCAAAAGGGCCAATTTTTCGAATATAACTTATAAATGGACTTCAAATTTGCAAATTAATAGAACTCCAAGTTAATTTCATATTCAATTTGTCTCAGGCCATCTATGAAATTCTTCACCTCAAAGGCAACAAACTATCACCTTACTGCATTTAATTAATATATATTACGGCAACAGTATTCAAAGTTTTTCGACAAACATATATATAAATTTTTTCGTAGCAAAAAAAATATATATATAAATTTTTATAAGACTCAAATATTCTACCCCCAGGGTAAATTTATAATGATTTTGTATCTAGCCTTTGCCCAATATCATCACACTTTTATGATGTAGAAGTAATTTAGGCTAATACATGATTCAACCACATAAATGACACATTTATTTGAGTTATTATAATTGGAAGTTAGAGAAAATAACGTTTGTGACCACAACTCTAAAATGGAATCAGATTAAAATTCTTTATCACTTTATAAATTTTTGAATTCGACATATTTCACTTTTATGTTTCACATAAAAATATCAAAAAATATAGTCACTAACATAATAGGTAGGGGTGTGTATGGGTCGGTTTGGACAGTTTAAACCATATTTTTTGATCTGAACCTATACATTTGGTGGTTTAAAAAAATTAAAATCATAGTCAACCCATACACCTCTCAGAACCACTCAAATCAAACCAATACATTTGAAAAAACCAAATCATTCAAACCAAGTCAAATCATACATTCGGTTTAACTTATATATAGTTGCATTTGAATAAAGTAATTGTATTGTAAAAATCTAAAATATAGAGGAGTTACTCATGGTTTCTTTTGATTTTTTTAATGAAAGGGGAGATAGATTGAAAAATATGGAGGAAAGTGAAAACTTCTTTAGATATATATATATATATATATATATATATATATGTATATATATATATATATGTATATATATATATATATGTATATATATATACAAGTCGGTCTGGGTTTATGATTTTGATAGTCAAAACCATAAACCAAACTATGTGGTTAGTTATTATGAAAATTTAAATCATAACCAACCAAACTTTTAAGAAACCGCCAAAAATGAGTTAATTTGGGTTGAATTAGACGGTTTGAACAGATTAACAGTTTCGCTGCACACCCCTAATAATAGGGTTCGAATACTCCAATAAGCTAAGTCCCAACCCTCAAACTCTAGCGGGTAATTTGTCCCTTCAATTTGACGAGGTCATATTAGCAAAAACTTTATAAGCCCTAGTAATTTTTGCACTAGCTACCCAATAAAAGTAGGGATGACAACGGGTCGGTTATCCGCGATTTTTGGCAAAACCGAAACCGAAACCGTTTAGTAAACCGGTTTTTTTAAATATCAAAAATCAAAACATATCGGTTTATCCATCGGTTTTGCTTTATAAAATCCAAAACCTAACGGTTTCTCCATCGATTTTTATTATCAATTTTTTATCGAGCAATTATCCATCGATTTAGAATACAACGGGTACCCGTTGCCATCCCTAAATAAAAGAGTACCTGCTACCATCCATAACAAGGTTTTAATTTCTTAAGCAATAAAGAAAGGGCCACAAACATGCAAACACCTTTACACTATTACTTAGGGTCATTCCTGCAAATATCAATCTTAAGCAATGAAGGGCCCTCGAGGAGTTGTCTTATAATTAGTAGTTTTTTTTTTTAATCTAAAAGGGTTTCTAGGGGTTGTTTCACCCCTTAAGGGCAAGTCCAATAAATTTCCTATTTTTTTCTCCATAATAGAAAGTGAAATTAGTGACTATTTATTTTTATAAACTCTCTATTTCAGTTTTATTCTAACAATACTCTCTATTCAAACTCTCTATTTTTGAATTTATCATTTACAAATAAAAATAAAATATGATAAATAAATTTAGACTATTTATTTCTGAATTAATTTACAAATAAAAATAAAATATCATAAATGAATTTAGACTTTCTATTTTTGAATTCATCTACAAATAAGAATAAAATATCATAAATAAATTAAAAATAAAATATCATAAATCCTTATACAATATTCTCATATCACTCCAACAATCTTTGAAAGCAATTTTTTATATTTTTGAGAGTAACGAAATAATGACAATACCATTCTTTTGATTTTGACCACAAAAAAAAAAAAGCAAAACAAAACAAAAGAAGTGCACCTCCATGGGATCAAGTGGGTCTGTCTACCCACAAAGCGTTTTACGTTTTAGTGAGTCCAGTTTGCTGGCCTGTTGTACAGAGTTGGCGAGCTATTCAATTTAGCAAAATAAAATAGCTAACTTGTTGGAGCAAGTTTTTTTTGTTTAATTCTCTACTTTGGCTAAAAAGTTAAAGTAATTAATTTGTTGGACTTGCTCTAAATCTCTTTCAATTAACGCTCTGAAGTGTCATGGAGGGTCCGTAATTAATAGCTTTCCTTGTTGCAAAATTTGGCCAGATTCTCACCAAGTCTATTGAGATATCCGTTAAATACAGACCAATCGAGCTAAAACTAAGTCACACAAATGGGTCCAAAGTCTTTATCATCAATCGTAACATTAAGAAAAATTTGGTAAAAGGATTCTATGCATTCAAAGTATAATATGTTTCGCAATTGTCAAAATGGCGGCTCTCATTCATCCAATTCCATTCAAACAAGATAGAAAAAACTAAGAATGTGTGGTTGAATGAAAATTCGACAAAACATTGTGGTCCTAGACTAAAACCGTGGCTCCATCCTGACACGTGGGTTCATGTACTAAATTAAGGGCGTGGGGTCTACAGATATTTTAAAATATTTTTTTATTATTAAACTTAACTAAAAATTTTACAAAACGTTTAAAACGTTCAATGTCTCAAATTAAAACTGTGAGTCCCACCATGTCATGTGGGTTCACGCTCCATATTAATGGTCTGGGGCCCATGGATTTTTTAAACATTTCCCAGATAAAGATTTCAACAAAAAAAAAAAAAAACTATATAAAGATCCGCTAAGATTTTCTTCTCACATAAAATATCTCTAATATAATTACATTTTCGATGATAAAGCAAGGGTTTTGCTCTCATATGAGGAAAAAAGGAATAGAGAAAATTTTCCACATTGACATAATGAATGAGAGTAGCCTCCATGGCGAATGACCGTACCTATCTTCGTCCACCCATTAAAGAAAAGAAATTTGATGCAACTCGAGTTTGTCGCACCTTTTGAAAAATTGATACGGTTTGTTACTTTGTCCTTTTCTACTTGATAGATCCATTATTTCATTTCTCTTATAAATGCATCGAGACATTACCCACTAGGGAGGCTGCACGTGGTGCGCATATTGGTTGAAATTAAGTACCTAAATAATTATTATTAATTTTTAGACTGTAGAGGTTTTTAAATTATTAAGAGCATAATATACAGCTAGTACAATCAAGTTGTATTTTTTCTTTCTTTTAATTGATGTTGTTTTACTTTGATCTTTATAGAATTGCTTGTAATGATCCTAAATTAATCATGGTGCTTGTTATACCAAATCACAAATTACATGTTTTCAATGATGAGAAAAGAAAAAAAAAATAACCAAGTGTAATTTAATATAAAGTCAAAGAAAGTGGAGATTTGAGCGACGACCTTGAAGTTAGCACGTTTTTATAATTGGCTTTGATATCCACAAATTTGGTTTTCCCGTTAGATGTTTACTTTGGATTTCTTGGAAATTCAATGGTGACTAATGTCCAACACCATTGGCAGCTCATTCATATCCAATTCACGTATTAAAAAAGAGTATTCTGTGTGTGTTAGGGTACGGAAAATGTTTGCCATCCAACCAAAACCGCTCTTACATTGTGCAACGTCTCATATCACATCAAATTTGTAAAATTATGCTAATGTAACATCTCGTATCACATCAAATTTATAAAAATATATGTTTAGTTTATAATGAATTGAGTTCACTTTTATTGTCAACACAGACTTAAACATTTTGATCAAATTGATTAAGTTCAATGTATTTAGCTTGAGTCATTACAAGTGGTAATAAAGGAGGCTACCAAATGAAAGTGTGGGCTCACTCCACTACATGGTGATCCTAGCAACAATCGTTAGTACGTACATGAGCATTTTGACTACTTATCATTCTCACTCGAAAGCCAAAACGAACACACTTGCTACCCACAATACTAGATTCAATATCAGACATACTAATAGTTTGCCCTGAGTTATTACACATAGTAAGTTTCATATGCATATTGAGCCCACCAATATAATACGATCTGACAGGTCCAATTGCGGGACCCAAGTGTTCCGTATTAGGATAGCAATATACGATTCATACTTTTATCATTCTTCAATATTGTAATGAATGGAACAAAAAGCAAATGGGCTTAATCCAACACTAAATTATAACCAGGTCGACCACCATTCACGGACAACCTTGTCTGGCAGCTGAAAAACCGAGGGGTTGACTTTGGAGATAGTGGGTAATGTCAGTACGCAATATACGGCTATATGTACTTACTTGCCTCGTCGTCATGCCCCCTCAGTACTCATCCGTACATCAACATATATTTTGTGGTCTTTCTTCTCTTCTTCACAACACACAAACCAAAACTTTTTTTTACATAACAACCTCAACTCAAAACTCCTCCCTTCTCTCTTCACCTTCCTTAAACGCACGAACCATATTGTCTCTGCAAATCTTTGTATTTACGTGATTTTTTTTAT
Source organism: Ehretia macrophylla (assembly GCA_037974665.1). NCBI lineage: Eukaryota > Viridiplantae > Streptophyta > Magnoliopsida > Boraginales > Ehretiaceae > Ehretia > Ehretia macrophylla. Next base: position 35,011,266 of record CM075771.1, read on the forward strand.
TTTTTTTTTGTGTGTGTAAAGATGATGTATGAACAGCAACATGTGAGGATGGAGATGAGGAAGCGGCAAGATCATAGGAGATCGAAGCCGCTTATACAAGAAGAAAAGGTTGAGATTGTGGATCTGAGTGGGATGTCTTTGGAGTCTCTTCCTAATCCTCCTTTGAATTTGGGGTCCATCTCCAAATTAGACCTCTCAAACAATAATTTGCAGGTAATATTTCACGAGTAATATTGATGTTACTACTTTTGTTTTGTTTTTTTGTTTTCGGTATAATAGATGTTAAAGTCGTAATTTGAATTTAAATTTTTTAATTATAATAAATCGTTATTCAATCATTTTACTCAACTTTAATAGGCTTTAAACTCGTACAAATGCGTTATAAGATGTCTTTTCTTGGAGAATTGCCACAAGAAGTGTTTAGTTTCTTCTTTATTTCAAGAGCTCACTCCCTTCTTTCATTTTGTTTGAACCAATGATATAAAATATTACTTTTTAAAAAGATTAAGCGTGGAAGTTAAAACTTGTAGTCTTGGTTTTTCAGCTTTAATTACGCTCAAAAGCGACAACTTATTCTTTCTTGTTTCTTTGTCATTTTCTTTCTCCTCGAGAACTTCAATCACTTATTTTTTTGTGGTCTATTATTTCGGTTCACTGAGGGTATCTCTAATAGTAATAATTATTCATAAAAATTTATTATTTTTAATAATTTTTAGAGACTCAGTCTCTATTTTAACTCAAATCTCCCATAGGACTCACCACTTTTTAGAGATTTATACTAAATTAAAGATCCAATAACTTTTTGGATCTCTAAATTTGATATAAAAAAAATAAATTGAGTCTCTATTTTGGTGAAAATTTTTAAAAAGTGGTGGGTCTCATTGGAGATTTGAGTTAAAATAGATACACAGGTCACTAAAACTTACCAAAATAATAAATTTTTGTGAATAGTACACTATTTTTCTTGCCATTGGAGATACCTTAATATATTTTCTTTCCCAGCTTTCTAGTTAAAATTCAAATAATGTTTCTTATGTCAAAATATACTGTATAGTCGGACTAGCTATGACAAGAATTCTCAATGATGAAAGTGTCATAATTTTTAGCGATTAGAGAAACCTCAGCATATGCAAGTTTTTATTAACGTGAAAATTTATCGTGTAGAATTCGACTATCGATTAGATTCGAGGGAACCAACCACCAACTTAGCATGTGTCAAGTTGGAGTGGCTGTTGAGAACTTAAAAAGAATAGGCTGAATATACGATTTCAATCATTATTATATATATCACCCGTGAAGGGTGGGATGTATTCTTATTTTATGGTGTATGCTACTCATTATAGAATATTTCAATGCTCTAGCATATTCGTTGATCATGCCAACAAGAAACATCACCAAAATGCAATATAATGCATTTGTAAGATCAAAGGCCTTCAAGTTTATACCTTGAGATGAAAAGTTTAAATTGTTAAAAAGGCGTTTATTATGTCTTTATTAAGTGAAATATTTATTATATTATTTATTATCTTCAGTATACCTTTCACGTGGAAGCGTGATTCGTTTTCGAACTTTGTGCGTGGATAGTTTTAGTGTTTTAATGGGTGGCAGCAAGACTTCAACCTAATATCGTTTCGTCACCTGAATTGTGATACTACTACTTTATCTAAAATCTTAAAATGTTAGGGAGAAGTATATTATATTTTTAATTAATTATCTTCAACAGTATGAGGCAAAAGTCCTTGGATTTTCCATAATAATGCAATGAAGTCCGGTTTGCTTCTTAAGCAACATGGCTCATAATTTCCTCTAACATCAACCCATGTTTCAAATCCACTCTATTCTCATGTTCTTCATCTCTTAGATTATGCCTTAAATATAATTAACTTATTTGGTTTATTAATCATAATTTTTTGTTATATTTTCTCACATTTGACAGAGTATACCAGAGTCTTTGACAGCCAGACTACTAAATGTGCTAGTGCTAGACGTGCACTCAAATCAGCTCAAATCACTTCCAAATTCAATTGGATGCTTGTCAAAGCTTAGGGTTTTGAATGTATCTGGCAACCTTCTTCAGTCTCTTCCTAAGACTATTGAGAATTGCAGGTTAGTCATACGGCCTCGGATAACTTTACTGATATTCCATTCCTAATTTGACGTAAATCAAACTTTATACAACTAGATGGGATCGGCTACATAAATTTGATAATACTACTTATTCCTACCCCGAGGCATCTTCTTAGCTCAGCACTGTATATTGAAAGTTATTAAGTGCAAAAATGTTTTATAGCTTTCGCCTGCCCGTTCAGAAGCAGCGCCCTTCCATATTATTTTGCTAGAATAACAATTCATCTCGCATGAAAAAATTATAAACTCTAAGACCATCTTATAATACGCTACTCATAGACCACCGTGGTTCTTAACATGGTATCAATATTAGATTTTTGGTCCAGTCATATTTATTCATTATGTGTTACCCATCTTCTTTCAAAAGATCGGGTCACACGTGAGAAGGGTGTGTTAAAATATACAATTTCTTTTACATTAGAAAAATTATAAACTCCAACACCATCTTATAATTATAAGATACTTGACTACGTACTCTTTCTTGTACCAATTAATTTTAAGATAAAACCCTATAATTCTTAGGTAGCGATTGGTACATTGGAATGAATTTGGATATGAATGGAATGAACTAAGGAATGGAATGAAATTGAGAATGAATAAACTTGGGAATGAGAATGACATGTTTGGTATACTCTAGAAATTAAGAGTAGTAATGTGAATGACCTGTATAATATGACATAATTGCCCTTTTATTATTGTAGTATTAAAAATAAGAATAAATATAAACATAATAGTAAACAATATAAACATAAATAATAATAATAATAATAATAATAACAACAACAATAAATAATAATAATAATAATAATAAAAATAATAATAATTATTATTATTAATAAAAAAAATTATTATATTTTTAATAATTATTATTATTATTCTTTAATCACTATTATTATTTATTTATTTTTATTTTTATTATTTTATTTATTTATTTATTATTATTATTATTATCATTTTTTTATTATAATAATAATTATTATTATTATTTTCATAATAATATTATAATAATAATTATTATTATTATTATTTAATCACTATTATTATTTTTATTTTTATTTTTATTTTTATTTTTATTTTTATTATAATTTTCATAATAATAATAATTATTATTATTATTGTAAAACAAATTATTTATAAAGGGTATAGGTAGTCAAGTTGATTCCCAAATACATGAGAATGGGCCATTCCTATATATTTGGTCTAGAATGGCTATTCCCATGTATGTGGGAATGAGATTCCCTTGAGAATGACATTCCCAAGTTCATTCCCTCGTACTAAACATGGGAATTAAAATAGAATTGAGAATGTCATTCAATTCCCAACTCATTTCCACATACCAATCAATGTCTTAATATATTTAGCCGGCAGTCTATTATGTTGGCTCACTGAGTCATAAATTTAGCGCTGTGCAGATATTTCTGCATCATGATAATTTTAGCATAAGCTCAACTTTATATTTTATTACAAAAAAATCAATCACTTATCATTTCTTGTTGATTCATATATGAGTGACACACATCTTATAATAAATTAAGCAGATAAGTTATCAGATACATGACTTTTCATGATCTTTATCTGGAGCAAGTATCACAAATGTCTAAATTATCTCTTGTTTTTTAAAGCCAAGTGAGATCACCAAGAAAGTAAAATATCTCAACTTGCCATCTAGCATGGCTTTTTTTTTTTTTGTCAAATCTAGTATGGGATCAATAACAAGTACTTTTATACTTCTCTCTTGTTATTCAATAACCAAACCTTGACCAAGCTGTAGGCAAGAGATAATAATTTTTTCTTTTTTTTTGTTGATGGTATATTCGTTAAAAATCTACAGCACGATTAATTTTATTCGTATAGGGACAAAAATTTCATAGTCAGATTGCGAAAAAGTTATCCACAGCTGCAAAAAAGTAGGAGGTTGTCTCGTTTCAATTCAACAGGAACCATGGATGAAAATTTCTAAGTTTACATATGGGTGAAAAGCATACATGCAGCGACAGAGCCAGGACCCTAAGGTCAAAGTGTGCAATTGATATAAGGTCAGAGTGTGAACTCATATAATGAGAGAGGTCAGAGGTATACTCATATAGTGAGAAGATTTCAATATAGTGGCTTTTTTGAATTAAAAAAAAAATAGAAAATTTTCTAGTTGAGGCAAACCTTGATCATATCAATGTAGCTTCGCCACTATGATAGAGAAAGATCAGCAGGAAGATCAGATAAGATTGAGGATTGTATTTAAGAACAAAAGGACACAGTTTATAGTTATCAGATTATCATGATCGATCAATTTTGTCCGTTGATGTTGCTCTAGTGTTTTAGCCAATCCTACCTAATGAAATAAGGTTTAGTTCAATTTGTTTAGACTTATGTAGCTCTAAGTCAAAATTCGAACACAAAACGTCTAAATACAATAGGTCACTATTTGACCGTTCCACCCTAACTCTTGGGTATCAGTTGATCATAAGTTTTTCAAAAGTATATTTTTGTTGTTCTTATTGATGCAATACTCCCATTGACTAACAATCTGATATCATTTGCAGATCCCTGGAAGAGTTGAATGCAAACTTCAATCAGTTAACTCAACTGCCAGAAACCATTGGATTTGAGCTCATCAACCTCAAGAAGCTTTCAGTCAATTCCAACAAGCTCGCTTTCCTCCCTTACTCCACCTCCCACCTAACCAACCTCCGCACCTTAGATGCGCGCCTAAATTGCCTTCGTTCCCTTCCTGAAGATCTCGAGAACCTTATCAACCTCGAAGTCCTCAATATTAGCCAAAACTTCCAGTACCTCACAGCCCTACCGTACGCCATTGGCCTACTTATCTCTCTTGTTGAATTGGACGTAAGTTACAACAAGATCAGAACCTTGCCCGAGTCCATAGGGTGTCTGAAGAAGATCCAGAAACTCAAAGTTGAAGGCAATCCGCTCATTTCACCCCCAACAGATGTGGTAGAACAGGGCATATATAAGGTCAAACAATATTTGTGCGAGAAGATGAACGGCTTACATAAAAATTCTCCCAAGAAGAACTCATGGTTCGGGCGATTGGCGAGATGTGCTACCTTCAATGGTCCAAATATCCCCCATGACGATAGGGAAGAGTACTATTCAACGCCTACTCGCCGGTCCATTGATAGCCTTGCTTCACCTAGATATATGGGAATGTTTTCTCCAAAACGACTCTTCTCACCTAAGAGTCCGTTCTCGAGATGAGGTAATAGTACTATTCTAGAGATCACACCGAGGTCTGAAAATGGCTTCCTCTATTGTTGTAATATAGTCCTAATTGGAGATGATATTCACTGTAGATTGTAGTCTGGTGGTTTCATGTTTCCAAATTGTTATTGCATTATAGGTCCTTTGTTTAATCTTATGTTTTGCATGTCTTAGACCGCATATACATGTCCACTTTGTATATTAATCTCTGTAGATATGTAGATACATGGATAAATGTTGTTGTAAAATATAGGTTTGAGGATTAAGGTTCATATCTGCAAGCCAATGCAGAATTGTTTTGAAATTCTTTTTTTTTTTTTTTTTGTTTTTGGAGTGTACCAAAAGTTGTCAATTTTTCTAATTTGTACCAGTAAATATTGTGCCATTTTTATGTGAGTCTATTTGACTCCATAATTTATGTCTTAATTCTCATTTGCCACTAGATAAGAAAATTTTCCAAGGAAATATTAATGTGTACACAACACTACAACGTGCAGCCTAACATTGAAATGGTAGGGACAAATTTAAATTTTTTTTTTCTTAAAATCTATAACACATAATTTAATATGTTCATAATTTTTTAAAATTATCGATGTATTTTAAATTTAAATAAATTTCACATTAGTAAGTACTGCAACCATTCCTGTTCCATATGAACATCAGCCTTGACTCACATGCAAATATGTGCCTCTGCCGAATGGTTGGCCTGCTCCACTATGTGTTGTCCTCCCAACCATGAAGGAACCACATGAATTCGATACCGATACCCCGGGTTCTAACATAACTCTCTGAATAAAAATAATTGGAAACCACTGGCTATTTGGTGGTCTAGTGCCCTGACAGTTCAGAATCTAAGGGAACTTGTTTCTCTTGAAAGGCCATAAATAATTGGGCTCTCGGAGACCAAAATGAGAAAAAAATAAAGTTGTTAAAATTGCTAAGAAAATAAAATACAAGCCTGTTTGTACTATGGAGCCAGTGGGTATCGCAGGTGGCTTGGCTATTTTTGCATTGGAAGACGTTGATCTTCTGGTTGTGGAGGTTGATCATCTTTTTGTCAGGTCTGTGATCAATCCGTCGTCGACTAAGAGTTGGGAGCTTACCCTTATTTATGCTCATCCTAACAAGGCATAAAAAAGAAAAGTGTAGAATTTTATTGCTAATTCCGTCCAACAGTCAGCAATTCCTTATATTTTTGTTAGAGATTTTAATTGCATCCGGAGTCACCAAGAGAAGAGTGGAGGCAGGACCAAGAGCCAGAGTAACATGTAGGAATTCAATAATCAAATTAACTCTGCAGGTCTGATTGAAATTAAGTCTAAAGGATGTGCCTTCACTTGGATTAATAAGAGAGAAGGCGATTCCTTTATTATGCAGAAACTTGATAGAGCACTTGCAAATCTTGCCTGGACAGCCTTATTTCCTGAAGTAGTTGTTATTAATCTTCCCTCAGTTGCATCAGATCATTCTCCGATGGCTCTCTATACAGAGCATTCCCCAGGGAGCTTCAGAGCTCGGAGGTTCCACTTTGAGTCGTACTGGTTGGAGGAGCAATCGTGTTTGTCAACTGTTGAAAATAGCTTGAGGAGAATTGTTAGAGGGGATCCAGCCAATGCTTTTGTGGTTAATTTGTCGATGTGCGGGAATAATTTGATTAAGTGGAGCAAAAGAATATTCAAGAACAATCAGAACAGCATTGACAAAATTAAGAAAAAAACTAGAAGTTATGATGAACCTTCCTGCAGATGAATTTCGAGTTGAGGACTACAAAGCTACAATTCAAGAACTGGAAAGACTCTGGAACTGTGAAGAAAGTTACTGGGCTTCTAGGGCACGAGTCAAATGGCTTCAGAAGGGGGATACAAATTCAGAATTTTTCCATGCTACCACCAAGTTGAGAAGAGCTCATAACAGAATCGTGAGATTACAAGTTGAACCTGGTGTTTGGACTGATAAACCTGAGGAGATCAAGAAGTTGATTTATTTGTACTTTGAGGAGATCTTCAAATCTTTTGGTCATAGGAACATTCACCAGTTCTGGATTGTATTGAGCCTGTGGTTTCTGTTGAAGATAATTTGAAGCTGATTCAGGCGCCAACAAGAGAAGAAATTCGTAGAGCTGCTTGGAGCTTAGGGGCTAAAAAGGCTCTAGGGCCAAATGGTTTTCCAGGTACTTTTTATCATAAATTCTGGCCAATCATTGAAGATAATATTGTTAGTGTTGTTCATAGCTTCTTTAATGGTACTACTCAACTTCATTATATCAATCAATCTAATATTGTGTTAATCCCTAAAGTTGAATTCCCAGAATCTATTGGTGATTTTCGCCCTATTAGCTACTCCAATTTCTTGTATAAGATTATTGCTAAAACTCTTGTACTTAGAATGCAGCCCATCATGGATAGTATTGTCTCCCCTTCCCAATCGGCCTTTATCCCTAGACGAGTGATTCAAGATAATGTGTTAATTGCTCAGGAAGCAGCATTCTAGCTCTAGAAGAGAGATAAAAGGTCAAAGAAATGCCATGCAATTCTCAAGGCTAACATGAGTAAGGCCTATGACAAGGTCGAATGGGATTTTGTGCAAGGTGTTCTTGAAAAATTGGGATTTCATCCTAATTGGATTGCCTGGATCATGGGGTGTATTACCTCGGTTTCTTATAAAATTATCATCAATGGATGCCCCTTTGAATCTTTCACCCCCTCTAGAGGGATAAAGCAGGGAGACCCTTTATCACCTTATATCTTTGTCATCCTTACTCGAGCTTTGTCAAGCCTGATCAATCGGCAGGTTAGTAGAGGCCTCCTCAAAGGTTTCAGAATTACTAAAGCTTGCCCCCCCTAACTTATTTGCTCTTTGTAGATGACTCAGTCTTTTTCTTTGAAGCTAACTACCGTGAAACTTTGATTTTACAGGACACCCTTTACAAGTATTGCTTTGCTTCTGGTAAAACCCTTAACTTGAACAAATCTACGATTGTGTTCAGCCGTAGCACACCTGGTGGGCTCAAAAGAGGTATTGCTAATATTTTTAGAGTCAATGAGTCTTTTAACTTGGGTAAGTACCTTGGACTTCCTACGGATTGGGGGAGGTCTAAGTCCACTACTCTGAATTGGATGTGTGAGAAAGTTGCCTGCAAATTAGAAGGTTGGAAATCTCTTCTCCTTTCGGAGGGAGGTAAAGACATCTTGATTAAAGCAGTTTTGCAAGCACTTCCTACATATGTTATGTCTTCATTCTGATTTCCAAAAAAAAACTTGTAAAAAGTTATCGAGCATGGCTGCAAGATTTTGGTGGAGTAGGAATGGACATAATAGTATTCACTGGATTGATTGGGACTCATTGACTGAATCTAAAAGTCAAGGAGGATTGGGCTTTAAAAATCTTTTTTTGTTTCAATCAGGCTCTTATTGCGAAGCAAGCTTAGAGACTGCAAACTGTTCAAAAGGGGCTTACTTGGTAGATCTTGAAAGGAATTTATTTCCCAAATTGTAGTTTCTGGGAGGCTAAGGCTGGTAGGAAAGCTTCGTGGTCGTGGAGAAGTGTCCTCAAATGAAGAGATCTCATTAAGAAAAGAGCATTGTGGATGATTGGTGATGGCAATGATGTCTCAATTTGTGGGCATAGATGGATTAATGAGCAAACTTATTGATCTTCATTTGAAAACTTGGAATGAACCTCTTATTCGGAGTACCTTAAACTGTCAAACTGCATACGACATCTTGTTTGTTGTGTTGCCAGTTCATGAATGTAAAGATTCTTTGATTTGGCCAGTGTCACCGAATGGAATTTACAATGTCAAATATGGATATTATGTGGCCAAGGAACGTGAGTTTTGTGGGAGAAAAGAAAATTGAATTTTGCGAGCTCATCTTATCAAGCCCCAAAAGAACTGTGGAAGACTATTTGGAACATTAGTGCCCCTCTAAAAATCAAAATTTTCTTGTGGAAGACTTGTGTTAATGGTTTGCCAACACAACAAAATCTGTTTACTAGGAAATGCGCAACAAATCCAGTGTGTCGTATTTGCAATCTTGAACCTGAGACTGTTGAGCACTGCTTATTGCTTTGTCCTTGGGTCAAAAAATACTGGTTTGCTTCCCCCTTGCAGTGTGCCATCTATCCAGCTGAGATTTCGAGATTTGGGGACTGGTTTCTTGGCATGATTCATAGGTGTGTTGATGCGGGATACTGCAAGAGAGAAGCAACTATGAAGATTGCCTTCTGTGTGTGGCAAGCTTGGAAGGAAATGAATGCAGTGCTTTTTGAGGATAGGCTGCCGAATATCGTTAATGCTGTCATCCATGTCCAATGTTGCCTTGCTGAATTTATTCGAGCTTCGAGTTTGCATACTTCTATTAGGTCTGATTCTTCACAGCGTGGGAATCCCCTTCTTTCTTCTTGGTCCCCTCAAGAGAGTAATATCCTCAAAATCAATGTGGATGAGTCTTTTGATGGCAACAGGAAGGCTGCAGTAGCATTTTTATGCAGAGATTGGAGAGGTGCATTGTTGGTTGGGCAGGCGGGTCTTGTTTGATGTCAATCAGCTTGTGAAGCAGAAGCTTTGGCAATTAGGAATGCTTGCATGTTTATTAAGCGGACCTCACCTGATAGTATCATCATTGAGAGTGATACAGAGGCGGTTATCAAGGCAATTAATCTTCCTAACTCATCTACCCCGTGGAGAGCTAAGTCAATCGTGGAATATATCAAAAAGATTGTTGTTGAGTGCTCCCCTATAACCTTTCGGTACATTAGAAGAACTGTCAATATGCCCAATGATTAGGTTGCTAAATCATGTCTTAACAGCTCACTGTCTGTTGATTGTGTGTCTAATATCCCTCTCCATATTTTGTATCTTTTGAATGCTAACCTTCGCCCCACTAGTGTGGGATAACTTCTTGTACTTTTTTCTTTGAGTAATGAAGTTTATTTGATCAAAAAAAAAAAAGTTTTATTTATATTGGGTTGTTATAGTTAGAAGTTTCTTGCAACCAACGAATTTTCCATTTCTTAATACTCTTATTTTGCATATATAACCACACATCCTTGTTGAGCCTCTTCACATTGCATTTGGATTATCTCATCTATGTATTTTTTCATTTTCTATATAAGGTTTATTATGCATGATTAGATTTTATATATTTAAATTGTAGTCAATTGTTTCAAATTTTTTTAATTTTTTTTTTCATAAATAATTAGTTTATTACTCCAAATCTAATGGTTAAAATTTAAAAGTATTAAATTATAATAAACCTCATCTAAAAGATAAAAAAATAATAATAATAAGTAGAGGAGATAATTCTTACCCATTCACATTATAGAATGTTTTGTCTAGATGAAATGTGGTAAATAATTAAGAATTTTAAGAACTCTAATAATTGTTGGAGGACTTGGCCCTCACTCTCCATCCCCAAATTTTTATCACCATTTAAATTTTGGTGTCAAATTTTGTTATCATATATTCATTTTAATGTATATATAATTGGATTCCACACAAATACTAATATTTGAGCATTCATGTCAATATATTCTTCACTTAATATTTGTATTAACATTTAATATGACTAAGGCTCTGTTTGACTTATTTGTGAAATTTTAGCTTTTGAGTTGTAGAGTTTTTGCAGTAGAGCTTTGGTTAGAAGTGTTGTTGAACAAAAGTCGTTGAATGTTTGACGTATATTGGGCAATATTGAACTTTTAGAGAATTTGAGGGTAATATTGTACTTCAAAAATATGAAAGGATATATTTGAGAAAGAAAAAGAAAACAATTTTTCGTATTATATAAAAACAGTTTTTGCAAAAGCCTATTTTGAAAAGTTGCAATTTGGAACTTCTTGTTTTTCAGTTTTTTTCAGTTTCAGCTTTTACTTAAAAACTCTTTTAGAAATAGGCCAAACAGGTGAAATCAGCTTCTAAACTCACAGGAAGCACTTTTGAGTGTCAAAAAACTAGGCCAAACAGAGCCTAAGACTTCATTTGGCCTAACTGCGAAATTTTAACTTTTTGAATTGTAGTGATTGTGTAACAATTATATATTTTAGAGAGAAAACTTATCATTCACCTATAAAAAGAGGCCCCCAAATTAGAGTAGCATAATTTAAAAATACAATGTTTTGACTTAACTACCACCAGTGAGAATTATAAACCCTATTGTCCAATACAACATGGAGTCATACGATTAATGATTTGGAACGAGATGCCTAAGCATTCATGGATCATATTTATCGAGTCAAGACCAAGAGGAAGGGCACCTAGGTAGGTGTATGGGTCTTAATAATGTTACAACTTTATTTTATACTAAATAAATTTGGGAGTTATATTTTAGCGTAGATTATTGAGTATAAATCATTGTTTCTTTAGCTTAATAAATACTTTTTAGCCATATTTTATTAGAATTTGCATTTTACTCTCTTTTTTAGGAGTCTTACTTTTCAATTATATTTTCTCATATCGAGATATTTCTTAGAATGTATCTAAAATTATTTCAAATCTGCTGATTGAAGAACTTAGTTTTATTTAAATCTTCACTCCTTAATTGTAGTACACCTCAATTTGATGAACTTGGGTGGTGTCTTTTATCGAGAAGTACATATGCTATGCAAACAGATTATTAAAATAAAAAAGAATTACAATTAATTAAGTTGGAAATCACAAGCCATCTATATATTGTTAGATTTAATCTGTTTGCTTAAATCCTTTTATCAATATCAAGTAATCGACATCATTGGGTAAATGATTGCATGTAAATACAAAAGTTAAAGTTTGCATATATAACTACACCAAAGCCAAGATATTATAGAAAATCAAGGGTCTAATTTGGCAATTTTCTTAGGGCACCCCAAGCAAGAAGGATATGGCACTCAAATACCAACAATGTTATAAAGCCTTCTAAAATCAGCATTTTAACTATGTCTCGTGGTTTCTTGTTGGTCATCCACAAAAAAATATATATATGATATTATTTTATGTTTTGATAGTTCTTTATTTTAATGTAAACTTTATATTTTACAAAGAAAATAATTTTTAATATCGTAGAAAGAGGGCCTTTTTATAACAACTAAAAGAAGTGTTGTAGTTTCGAGTAATTGAGATATTTGCTTTGTTTTCTAAAATTCCTTGAGGCAAAATTCTAAGAAATGTCACTTCAAAAACAGAATTCTATGTAAATCACGCAGTTGATCGACAAAGACACTTATCTCATACTCATTTTGTATTTGTTAAACACATTTTCTTTTTTCTTTTTTAACACTCCATGACGCACCAAATAGCTTTTTAAATATAATTACAACACAGTTCTAACATTTTTTTTTAACACAAAAACCTACATTTTCAAATTTTTATTTCTCATTTAATAATCCGTGTTGTGTGCTAAAATGTAATACTAAACCAATATGAGATATGTTGGAAATTTACCTTGATAATTATCTTAGGCTCCGTTTGTTTGCCGCAAAAATATTTTTTTTAATTTTTCGATGTTTGGTAATATCGAAAAATTGGTCAACTGAAAAATATTTTTCAGTCAAATATTACGACTAGTACAAAGTCTGGGAAAATATTTTTCGGAACTCACCCACCCCCACCTCTCACGGTTAACATATATATTATGTGTATATTTTTTTTTTATAAAATCTAATGTCGAAAAATATTTTTTATTGTACATCTAAATACCATAAAATATTTTTTAATATTTTATTTGTCAAGAAAATATTTTTTCTCGACAAATAAACGGATCTCAAAAAAATATTTTCAATTTTTTTTTGACAAATAAATTATTTTATGACAAACAAATGAAGCCTTAATCTAATAAAAATAACATATCTCGATACAAAACACATCCAAATTCAAATAAATAACCTTTCAGACATGGATGCAAAGGAACTCATATAATTTAATTATGTAGTCTCTTAATTTTTTAAAAAAGCTTCGTAATCATCTTATTCTATACCATTATCCAATATTCGTACTCGCTCCTATGTTTGTATATGTACTCTTACTTCTAACCCGTATCCATATCCGTATCCATGGACGAAGCTATCTTACGGGATGTAGGGATTACAATCCCACTCACTTAGAAAAAAAATTAACAAAAATATATGTATTTTAAAAATATTTTTATATTAAAAAATTAATTTAGTTCTACTGAAAATTATTTTTAAAAAATAAATATTAAATTATATAATATTTGCTTTTTATCGAATAAAAATATTGAATTCACCCAGGTAAGTTTCAAAAGTGAGGAAATTCTAATATGGAATTAGAAAAGCAAAAAGACAAAAAAAAGAGGACAAAAATAAAAATACTTAGGGTGTGTTTGGATTGAGGGGGAGGAGGTTTCGTAAAGGAGAGAAAGGGAAAATATCATAAAAGAAATTAGTGAAGAGGATAAAATCATGTTTGAATTGAAAATTTTTATAAAAGAGAGTATTATAAAGGATTATGAGTATCTTTTGTTTAGATTAAAAAGAAAATAGAAGGGATGAATAAATTTAATGTGTATAATGACTTTTATACCTTTATTTTATTTTATATTAAATTTTCATGATTTAATGAAAAAAAAAAAAGCAACAATATCATTATTACAAATAATATTTTCTCCTCCACCATTTTCCCCCAAATTGAAAGGACCATATTTTAAGAATATGAATGGATGAATTTCATCACCTCTATACCCCTTCCCCTTATTTTCTCCCAAATCAAACAAGATAAAATCCCAAACCTCCCCATACTAACCCTCCCCTTCCCCCCATTTCCCCCAATCCAAACACACTATTAAATAGAGTAAGTAAATAACAGAAAGCAGATCCATTTGCTTAGGTCCACACTGCACACATAGTGATCCTCCGCCACAATGGCCACCTCAACCACCACCACCTCCGACGACATCTCCTCCTCCATTCTCCCACTCCACCACCTCCTCAAGATCCTCCCCTACTCCTTCCTCCGCCCACCACGCCTCCGTCTCAAGCTACCGTCCCTCACCCTCCCCTCCGCCATGACCGTCTACGCCCTCATCCTCCTCACCTACTTCATGGTCGTCTCCGGAATCGTCTACGACGTCATCGTCGAGCCACCTGGTATCGGATCCACACAAGACCGCTACACCGGGGCCGTCCGGCCCGTGGTCTTCTTACCGGGCCGGGTCAACGGGCAGTACATTATTGAAGGGCTGTCTTCGGGCTTCATGTTCGTGCTTGGTGGGCTTGGGATCGTGTTGTTGGACCTATCGCTTGATAAGAATCGGGCCAAGAGTGTGAAGACCTCGTTTGCTTCGGCTGGGGTTGCGTTTGTGGTTATTTCTTACGTTATGAGTATGCTTTTTATTCGCATTAAGATCCCAGCTTATCTTCGTTGAATTGTTGTTCTGTTTACGGGTCTCGGAAGTAGATCTGACCCTCTAAGCCATAGCCGGGGATTCGTGTACCAGTATGCTCTTTTAGGGATTTTGTCAAAATGGGTTTAATTTTGTTACTGTTATAATTCTGAAATATGATGTGATGGATATTTGGGATTTTTGATGAGAACGCTTTTGTTTTATTTATGAGGAAATGAGAAGATAGTTAATTCACCTCCAAATTTTTATGCTTATTGTTACTCGAGATATCATGTCTCACCTCAGTGTCAGAAACCGTGTTGGAGGCTTGCAAATAACTGTATTGGTCTGAACGTTAACTATGCCCAAAACGTTTAACAAGTTATTACTTAATTTCACAAAACTAACTTATAAATCACAATCATATCAAGTCTCCCGTGAATGTAGAACATCTCCTATCATAATATATGTGCATTTTTCATTGGGGAAACATTTCTGTCGAAAGCTTTAGGATGCATATCGATTTTGAATTTCCGTTGGGTTAACCTTTAGGATGTTTACCTTTTGGTGATTTTTCAGTTGGGTTATTTTGTGTTTTAGTTTGAAGCTCATTGGGATTTAAGGTTTGAGTTTGAGTTGTATGGAGAGATTTACAATCTTGAACCTTTGTTTTTGCGTTTGTCAATATCCTGCTTGTGCTATGGGAGAATTTGAAACAGACTTGAATTGATTGCTTGAGGAATGTTGAGAAGAAAAGCACAGAAAAACGAGTGTTGACATATATTAAGGGTTTTGACATCTTGTTTTCCCTTCCTGGTAATATGACTATTTTTTGGTCACTCATCACTTTGTATATGTGGACTTGCAAATGAACCAATTAGAATTTGCAAATTTGTAGTTAAGATAAGTTTTTACTCTTTCTCGTTTTCTCTCAGCTTATTATATGTCTGATTTCATGTACACACCTGCTTGATGGTGATAACATAACACAATATGTATCGATGGTTCTTTTTTATTTGCTTGCGAAAATATAGCAATGAATGAGAAAAATGAATTTTAAATTTATGCATCTTTTTATTCTTATTGACAATGTGGTAAGTGTGTGGTCCGACTTGCTCTTTGACAGACTCATATTTCCATAAATTTGGGTAAAGGGTTTACGGTATTAGGAAGGACAAACAATGTGAAGTTTATATCTTTATTATTTTGGTTGTATTATCTTTCTTGTGTATTCTGGCTGCTGAACTGATTATAACAGGATCTGTTGTTATGAGAGTATAAATTGCATAGGAATTATGCTTTACTGTCCTTATTTTTAGACACCCCAGTGCATCTAGTAAAGATTAAGTTTTCGAGAAGAAATTTTTGATAAAAGCTGTGACCTCCATATGCACTTTTCCAAGCTCTTCTTACGCCATTGCCATATGTAGTAACATGGTTTTGGTTTTCAATATCTTCATTTTTTGATACCAAAAATGGAGAGTATAACATTTATGTAGGTTGTGGGATGCTATTTTTTCTCGGCCTTCTTCGATCCTTGGGTTTTACTTATGTTAGCAGAGTGAAAGTTATAGGCGTCATTTGTGTGTGTGTTCAATCTTCTTTCATCTTTTCGCTTCGAAAACATAAAAGTTGAAGAACTTTTATGTTTATTTTCCTGAATCATAAAACATATATGATGTGTTGATCTTCAAGAACTTGTGTATAATGTACTTCATAGGAAACATTTGGTTTAGTGAAACCATTGACTGATCGAAAACTTGTCCTATAACATGTTGAGATGAAACCATAGACTGATTTTTCCTTTCGTATCTGCTATCCTTTTATTCTTGGGTACTTATATTTTTCTTATAGTGATGAAATTGGAAAATCTATACTGATTCATCAGTCTCACATTGTTGGTGAGATTCACACTGTAGGTCCATCACCTATTCTTATATGTGAGAGGCCGACTTCAATCTGGACTAATTTAAGAGTTTTCATTATGTGTTGTTAGTCAGCTTTCCGTATTTTCCTGAGTTGTCAGCAGCCTGTATGATGTTACACGAGTTGCTTCTTGATATCCTGCATGTCAAGATTCTGGTTATTTAGTAGTATTATCGTGACTCATCCGTTGACAGAATCATTCGTACTTAGCTTGGAAAGTTTGATGCATATTTACTATCTTTTGTGAATATACTGTTAGTCGTGAATGAATTACCTTTCTAGTGTGAAGAGTGCTTCATATGAAATAGTTGAAAGAAGCGGGCCCCCACATGTGCTGATTATTCTTAGAATCGGTTAGGTCTCTTTTCAAGCCCAAAAAAAAAAGTTAGAAAGAGTTTGGTGCCTAAAGTTTTATTGGACGAGTTTGAATGAATATCATCATATTATCTTTCATTTCTAAAAACATGTATGCTTCAAGGAATGTGCTTATGATTTGTTACATATAAAAAAGAAATCGTATTATAGACATTAACGAAGAGATTATATTCAAGAATCTCTGTAGAGGACAACCCCTTGTCTATAACGCTGAAGAGCGAAATATTTCGCTTTTCTTAGATCAACTCTTAACGGCTTTTGCCTACAGGTGCATGGTTCAGTGATAGTGGAAGTAAAATTATTTTTATGAGGTCGCGAGTCTAACATTTTGTAATGTTTTGGAGTTCTGTTTGTAATTGACCTGGTGTATGTGTAGAGATGTACCATTACATTTGAAGATTTATTAGTTGGTGATAAGATTTTATCGAATAATTCGATGATCAAATTTCATCAATTGAATTCCTAAATCATCCAAAAAGAATAAACACTAACCGCTTCTTCTTTTTTTTTAATTCTTTTCCCCCTAAAAGTAGGACGTAATATGAAGGACGCGACCTTTCTTTCCTTATGACGCAAAACTGAAGAAGAGCCACAAACCATACTGCTTATTGTTATAATGGAGTGAATTATATAAATTTAACGATGTCATTCATTTTTATTATAATCGTCTTTTCTGTTAATTTTATGGAGACAGAGGTCACGTCGGGAGCAAAAGACAAACAAGCTTTTATTTTAGGATACGGACATCAAGCAGCCTTCAATAAAAAAACAAGAAGCAGAAACCGTAAGACCACAGAAGAGCAGATAAGGAGTTTTGTCTCCGACTTCATTCACATTTTGTAGTCTATAGGTGCGCAAAAGAGTTGAAGCCAAAATATCTCATGAGTTTATGAGTAAATTCCAAACACCCCCATAAACTTTTTAAGCATGTGAAGTAATTTCATTAGCAAATTTTTACATAATGATCATTATGCCCATTATCCAAATATATAGTTACTAATGCTTGTTGAAACACCAATTTTCATACTTGATTATTTGCCCTTTGCTATTCAAAGTGAATAGTTTCATTTTTCTAATTTTCAAATTATTCATTAATATATTTATTATATAGAGAACATAATAAACTATATATATAATTTAGGATATATCACATTAATTATATATGTTTATATTATTTTAAAGATAACTACAACTAGATTCAAAATTAAAAAAGAACGAAGTTGAGTAGTTGCAACTGTTATGATTTAAATTTTCCACACACAAATATTCATATAGCTAAAATATATTATTTTAATTTAAAAACAACACAAGCCTCGGAAAATAACACCCAAGATAATATACACTAAACTTGAATTGCATCTTATAACAAACCACAATGAATTACAATAATTGAAAATGAAAAATATGGTTTTTTTTTTTTTTTTAAAAAAAAACATATCTAGTTTGCTTAAATAATATATTAAAAATATATGAATAAGAGTTATTCTTGAAAATACATATTTGGAGTATGGGTATAATTGTCGATAAACAAAAGAAAATATAATGAAATTAATAAACATGAGGGCCTTTGGGTAAGTATAAAAATTCATGGGGTTGTTTGGGATTTACTCATTAACTTATGTGGCTTTTTGGCTTTTACCCATGCGCTAAACGGGCAAGTTATCCTCTTCTGGTGGACATTATTTGGACTCTTTGTACTTAGTGAGAGCCATATTATGAGAGTTGTTGAATCCGATTAATCATACCAAATAATAATGGATTAGGCTTCTTAACGATCAAATTATCAGAGTTTTAGAACAATATTCAAGTTGTAAGAATACCCAAGACATTTTCATCTATTGATTTTTGTTTAGGTAAATCTGATATGATTAAGGCTATTCTGGATACTTCGAGGGTCATATGCAACACTGTTTAAACATTTTTGTCGGCAACACTGTTTAAACTAGAAGAGAATAAAATGCACATTTTCAAACCTGGCATGATAACTAGTAACTAAAATTAACACATAGCACGATTAGCACGTAACATGTTGTAAACGGTATAATAACGATTAAACTTGAACTTATAATATTTTTATAACAAGGTTTTGATACTACATTAAAAATTATAAAATTTTATCTTAAAATTAATTATTATTAAGTAAAATAGTTTAACATTTTATATGTTATTCTTAAAAATTGTTAAAAAAGATCAGTCAAATAAATTTAATTGAGTGTGATAATGAACCCTATAAATACATGAGATTTATTCTTCACTTAATCAAATGATCCCACGATTGCTTTTTAGCATTTCTCATTTGTCTTAAAAGACATAATTTACCCGCATACAAACAATTAGATTCCCCAATACGTTGCAAAAAACCATAAGAGATCAAATGCTTCTGACTTTGTATATGTTTCTCCTTCATTCCCTTTCATCTTTTATCAAAAAGCTACATCATAGGAAACTTTTGTGGCTGTCTTTTCAAGATGTTGGAAAAGTATTTCTTCTGCCGACGTCTTCAAGGAAACATATGGCACAAACAATCAGCAACACGTTTACTCTAAATCCATTTCATGAGAGATTCTCTCTCTCCCCTTTTCCATACGCAAGCTATTACTGCTTCAACACTTGATTCATCCACAAGGACGGATTCATTCACGGATCATTGAAAGCTACAACTCTTTCTAACTTAAAAAATAAAGTTATTAAAGAGCAAATAGAGGCTCTATATTTTTAAAAACACAATGAAAAGTTCAATTAGTTCTTATCAGATAAAATTATTCATATACAAGTACTAAATTTGTATTTTTAATTTTGTAAATTTTAATAAAAACAAAAAATCATTTGAACAATAATTTTGAATCCGTTCTCGTTCATTAAGATAACAATAATAATAATAATAACTTGTTGGGCTATGACCTATATTTGTAATTAATGCACAATTATCTCAATACCTAAAACCTAGGGTTGCCTATAAATAAGCCCTAAGTTTTGTAAGAGAGTGCTTATAATGAGTTCATCATATAATGAATTTTCTGTATCCATAAACTTTAGGCTAAATTACGTAAAACTTGTATGTGAATTTCTCACGTTTATTTTTATTCCAAATTACGTTTTTACACACTATCACCGGATCATAACATAACTTGACACGATGGGGTTGCATATGGCATCCAATTCCTTGTTGAATCTCAATGCAATTCCATTCCACAACTTTCCTCTCATCAAAAGCCATCTGTCTACATAAAAAGAGATTTATACACACCAAGAGAGAAAGGAAAACGACGGAGGAATTCAATTCAACAAAGACCCTTTAAACAAACATCGATCATGAATTCTTTTATCTTCTTCTTGTTCACATTATTTTTCACAACGTTTATCATGTTTAGTGAAGTTTCAGTAGTTATGGTGAATGGCCTGGGATGCAACTTGGGATCGAGAGCTACTCATCCACTTCCACCAGACATAGTGGTGAAGCTAATGAAAGACAATGGATTCAACAAAGTGAAGCTGTTTGAAGCTGAGCCTGATGTGATGAAGGCTCTTGGCAAGACTGGCATGCAGGTCATGGTTGGGATACCAAACGAGTTGCTAGCGCCGTTGTCTAGTAGCGTCTCGGCTGCTGAGGCATGGGTGCAAAAGAACGTGTCATATTTTGTGTCCAAGCATGGCGTGGACATAAGGTTAGTCATTTGGTTTTATTTTCCTTATATATATTGTAGTACTTTTATGTGTGACGATCATTTTATTATTAGTAACGAGTAAACGCTATACGGTACATGCATGACTTTCACGACCGATCGTTTTCAAGTAAATTTCGATGAAAATAACTTGCTAGGCTTTGTTTAAATTAAAAATTAGTTGTAACAGGATGGTTTTGATTGTTACATGATGATATGTTTAATCAATGCACTTGTATTATTTAATTTCTAACGAATATGTCCAATATTTTCTTGCTTTAGAGCATTTAGAATAGATTAAAGTACGCGTGGTGCACTAACTCCTACTATGCTCCACTGAATTTGGATCTATTTCTACGACGTAAACTTATAATTTTTGAGTCACACGATAACAATTTTATGCTAGCACCAAAATTCTCCTTCTTAGAATGGATTATAATTTTTTGAAAACCACCTTTTATGGACTATAAAAATCTTATGTCAACGAGTAATGTTAAAAAGAAATGATACTGAGGTAAAAAATGACCTTTTATAAAGTTTGGTGTCAAGAAGTGGGAAAATTTCACATTTAGTCCTTATTATTTGCAAAATGTCTTAATTTAGTCTTTATTATTTAAAATGTCTAAATTTAGTCATTATTTTATCACAAGTTTCAATTTCATCCCTATTTTTTAAAATGTCTCAATTTAGTTCCTATTATTTCTAAAAAAAATTCAATTTCGTCCCTATTATTTCTAAAAGATTTCAATTTCGTCTCTATTGTTTTCTTAAAGTTTCAAATTTATTCCTATTATTCAACGACTAAATTAAAAAATTTTGAGAAATAATAGGGACTAATTTGAAATTTTTTGAAAATAATAGGGACAGAATTGAAATTTTTAGAAAATAATAAGGACTAAATTGAGAAACTTTAAACAATAGGGATGAAATTTAAACTTTTAAAGAAATAATAGAGACTAAATTGAAACATTTTAAACAATAGGGACCAAATTAAATTTTTTTATAAACAATAGGGACTAAATGTGAGATTTTCCCTCAAGAAGTAATGAAAAAAAGAAATGATACTGAGGTAAAAGACATGCTAACCTTGCAAGCAATGGCGGGGCCATTGCAGCTGGCGTTCAGTAACCCAAAATTCTTTTTGAAAATATGTATATTTTTAAGGTATTTAGTTTGAAAAATCAATTTAGCCTCCATTAGAAAAAAAAATTATTCGTATATGCTTATTTTTGCAGGTAAGATTTTTGGATCTGCCCCTCATCTAAAGACCGTTTTCTGCAATGCTTATATGCAGTTAAACTGAACTGCATGTTCGTTCACATTTCAGGTATGTTGCTGTTGGGAACGAACCTTTCCTCAAGACCTACAACAATATGTTTGTCAAGTCCACATTCCCAGCGCTCAAAAACGTACAAGCTGCCCTGATAAAGGCCGGATTAGGCCGTCAGGTGAAGGTTACTATCCCACTTAATGCAGATGTTTATCAGTCAGATAATGACCTACCTTCAGGTGGTAATTTTCGATCCGATATCCATGATCTCATGGTCTCCATCGTCAAGTTCCTTAGTGATAATGGCGCTCCTCTCATCGTCAACATTTACCCGTTCCTCAGTCTATACGCTGATCCCAATTTCCCCATTGATTTTGCCTTCTTCGAGGGCTCTGCTGCTCCTGTTGTCGATGGCTCTATAACGTATACTAATGTCTTTGAAGCTAATTATGATACATTCGTCTGGACTCTTGAGAAAAATGGCTTTCCAAACATTCCAATCATCGTTGGAGAGGTTGGATGGCCAACAGATGGCGATCCTAATGCAAACTTAAAATATGCTCGGAGGTTCAATCAGGGGTTATTCAATCGCATAATCCAAGGCCGAGGCACCCCGAAAAGGCCTTCCCCTCCGGACATTTACATCTTTGCGCTTATTGATGAAGATGCTAAGAGCATTGATCCTGGGAAATTTGAACGGCATTGGGGTATATTTAACTTTGATGGAACCATAAAGTATCCCCTGGATTTAGGCAACGGGCACAATTTAACAGCTGCCAAGGGTGTGAAGTATCTGGAAAGGCGATGGTGTGTTATGAAACCTGAAGCAAGTACCACAGACCCGAATTTGCCCCAGAACATCAATTATGCTTGCACCTACGCAGATTGTACTAGTCTTGGTTATGGATCCTCCTGTGGTGCCCTGGATGTTAAGAGCAATGCCTCCTATGCTTTTAACATGTATTTTCAGACTATGGATCAAAGGGCAGGGTCATGTGACTTTAACAATTTGGCGACCACCACAACTATTGATCCGTCTCCAGCTCGGGGCAGTGCTTGCCGTTTTGAGATTCAGATGGACATAGGGAAGCACGAGAAACGTCGTTCGCGCACATCATCAGCTGGAAGGAAGAATTATTCGCTTGTTGCACTAGTATTTCTGGTTGGATTGGTCATATATGGAGTTGTTTGAGCCTCTAATCAAATGCCTGGATGAGATTTGCTAACTCTACATAATTTTCCATTGTACAGTTATTCAAATTCATTGTTGTCATTCTTTTTCCTCTTCCATACATCAAAGTTGCCTTTGTTATATCTTTGAAGCCATATATGTAAATGTGCTTTGATCAACAAGTATATTATTTTCCCACTGAGATCGCGCCAGGCTGATCCAAGCATTGGGGCCAGTGTTTTTCCTGATAACATTGTGAAACTCGGTATGAACCAAAATCAGAAAGGCAAGTCGAATTAAGGTTTATTCTATTAGGTAGGATCGATTATATCCTAAAGCCTGATTGAGGATTCACTTTTGATTTGTCGAAAAGACAACCTTAATCACGCACCAAGAAGAATAAAACATCAAATACTTCAAGATGTCAATTTATAAATCCGAAATTGGCTGGTACAATTTTCTTTGTTGATATCTAATCATCTCATGGTAAGTGGAGCTGGCCCAAGCTAAGGGTACCTTGGGCCTGTGCCTAAGGTCCCCTTATTTCAGGGGCCCTAATTTAAAAAGAAAAAAAATTAATTAAGGTAATTAAGGCCTTAGGCTTAACGGCTAGCAAACAACAATTAAAAGACTTATTAATTATTGAAAGCCCAACGGCCAGCAAGATTTTCTCTTCTGAACCAATAAGCACGCAGCAAATAGGGACTATTCAATATATAATAAAATAAAGCTTTAGTATATATATAATTTATTTCTTCATTTTTTTACACACTTTTCCTCATTTTTTACACACTTCAACAGCCAGCAAGCAACAACCTCATTTGAAAAGTATTGAAGCACTTGTTTTTACTTGCAAGTTTGTCTAGGTTATATCTTTCTTTCATACTCTCAATTCTCATTTTTTTTTATTAATTGTTCTTATATGCAATAGTTTAGTTTTTCTTTTTTTCATTGCAATTATTGTGTTATTGTAATTTTTTGAGTTTTGTTGTACCTAAATTTGAAGCAAGTATGTCTAGTAGGAAATATCCATCGGGTTATGAAAAACTTAAGAAAAAAAGAGGAAAAGGTTATGATAATGGATCTAACATGAAAGGGAAACACCAAGGTGTGCAGAAAAGGTTATTAGATATAAATCCTAGAGTATTATATACACCATGTGCATGTCATAGTCTTAATTTAGTACTTTGTGATGTTGCTACTTCATGTGTTAGAACCATATCATTTTTCGGAGTTCTACAACGGATATATTCATTATTCTCTTCTTCACCTAAACAGTGGAAATTTTTAAAAAATAACATATCTAATTTAACGGTTAAGTTATTATTACAAGCTCGTTGGGAAAGTCGTATTGAAAGTGTAAAGGCTATTAGATATCAAGCTCCAAAAATTAGAGATGTTTTGTTTGAACTAGCAGAAACAAGTGAAGATCCTAAAATAAAGAGTGAAGCTAACAGTCTAGCAACTTATGAACTAGAGGATTTTGAATTTTTATCAGGTATGACTATTTGGTATGATATCTTGTTTGCAGTAAACTCTGTTAGTAAGAACTTTCAAAGTGAAAATATGCACATTGATGTTGCTATAGATCTTCTAAAGGGTCTTGTTTCTTTTTTTGAAAATTATAGGGAAAATGGATTTGTATCTGCTATGATTTCAGCCAAAGAAATTGCAAATGAAATGGAAATAGAACCTAAATTTCGTGAAAAACGTGTGATTCATAGAAAGAAACAATTTGACGAAAATGTTGGTGATGATAAAACAAGATCACTTGAAGAATTGTTTAGAATTGAGTATTTTCTTTACATGATTGATCAAATTATGTCTTCACTTAAAACTAGATTTGAGCAATTTGAAGTATTTGAATTTTTTTTTGGATTCTTGTTCAATTTCACTAGATTAAAGTCGATGGATGAATATACTATTAAACAATGTTGGTTGAATCTTGAAGAATTTCTTCTGACATAGATGGATTAGATTTATTTTCCGAATTAAAAGTGTTAAAAGAAATGTATCAAAAAGAAAATTGTAGTCTATTGGAAGTACTTAATTATATAAAAAAGGTTGATTCTTTTCCAAATGCTTATGTTTCTTATAGAATATTGTTAATCCAATTTCAGTTGCATCTGCAGAAAGAAGTTTTTCAAAATTAAAATTAATAAAAACTTATGTAAGATCATCTATGTACCAAGAAAGATTAAATGGATTAGCTATGTTGTATATTGAAAAAAATTTGTTAGATAAACTTAGTTATGACGATTTAATAAATAATTTTGCATCTCAAAAGGTAAGAAAAATAAATTTTATATAGGTCTATCTTTATATTAACTTGTAATATTATGCTATTTTATAATTCTAATTTTAGTATTTTTTTTTTTGTAGTGATTATTTTAGTAGAAAATTTAGAGTTTTTTTATTGAAAAAAAGTCTAATTATTAAGTTCTCCATTTAAATGATCGTCCAAGGTCCCTAAATTATTTTAGACGGCCCTGATGGTAAGGAAACTAATATTTGCCTATGTATAAAGACAAGAGAGAGGCAAGAAATATCATATCCTTTCCCTTTTTGTTAGCTTTCCGACTATTGAAGTCCCTAGTTCTTATCTCTTTATTGTTCTTGTTCTTAAAATTAGTTAAAGACATATGAGACGGAAAAAATTGCACGTATGTCTGGCTTAGAGAGAGGAGAGTGAGCCCCACATGCATGTTAGACCTACTCATACGAATGTGTCGAACATTCAACTTTGTCGAATGTAAATGTGACTCAAATGAAATAATTGGTTAAGACGAGAAAAAAGAAAAGTAAAAACAAAGGGTAACATAGAAAAGGGCATGTCTACCTCGTGTCTCTGTGTCTATCTTATAAAGTATAAAATAAGTATTTTTAAATTTATAACGAGTCTGAACTTCTAAAACTAAGGCTCACCTCATTTACGTTATGGTATCATTCTATTGATGATTCCAATTGTTCTCATGTGGGCCGGTATATATTATTATGCCCATTAATATGATTTGTTCACGTTGAATAAAATTTTGGAATCCTTTTTGACCTTGATTCAAGCATCTCAGAATGTTACATTAATGATGCAAAAACTGCTTACACCCTAGCTAGTTCTTATACGAACTTACCCTCAGTCAATATTATCGTACCTCCAAAGAATCCTCTTTGATTTCATCGCTTCAGTGGTGGCTAAGTTCGTAAGATCTAGCAAGTTGTATATTGTTGATACGATTATGATAAAATAATGTAAATAATTAATTAATTGTTAAATCTCATTCGTAACATTATAATTTTTAAATACTAGAGATTCAAACTTCAAAACTTTAAACTCGTAGCATCATGCCTTGTGAATTTCAGTACACTTATAATTATTTCATCACTTACTTATTGACCACTTTGTTAATTTCATGTTAATCCATGTAAAATCTTACGCACAATGAACCCTAATAGCTATAATGAATTTTCAAGTTTTCGCCTCCCTTGTTATATTGTGTAAGCTGATAAAGATAAAGATAAATGTACCATCGATGAATGGAGATTGATCTTGATGACCTTAAACCTAGCACTCTAGTCATGAGGCTCCACAGATGATCATGTAGACCATTTCATCTCTCATCGAGATGCTAGAAGGAAATTAGAAAAATCTGAATAGACACAAAATATGACCAAAAAAGGAGCATCACACCTTTAACAAACACAAATAAAGACCAATCTCGTGAAGAGGTTCTATAAATGCTGATATGTTTGCAATTGAGCCTTCGATAGACGTAACAAAGAATGGGGTTTAATTTCATAGGATAAACTACGATAATCAAGTCAGATTTTACCATTTAAAATGAAAGCAATTTATTATAAAGAAATAGAGAAGGTCGGACTTGAGCGTGTGAGTGTTCGTTTTGCAATTATCTTCTTTCTGGTGTTATTGGACAGACTTATATAATCACCAAATTTGGTAGGGTCTTCGAGATTTTCGAGCCACAAGGCATAGGTGATGAGACGTCTTATGTGTGTTAGTAAGAAAAGGGGCATGTTCGTGGGCAAAGTGACTGCTATGATTTCCGCCTGCGCTATGCCAAAGTCATATGTAGTATTCGGATGCATTCTCCTAATTCAGGCATACCAAGCTGAGCCGAATCATACAGAGTCTAAGATGACCTGAAAGGTTTGTGATCGCCCCTAGAGGTCTATTCTTAAGATTTCAAGATTTTTCAAACTTGACCGAATACGGTTTGATTTTAACCACGTGTCAAACTCTTATTCCGGGTTAATTCCACCCATATCAAATGTATTTCTCTGTTGTGTGCGAGGTTTATAACATTGCTAAATCACCATTATATACAACTTTATTATGTCCTTGTGATGATACAAAATGGTGGATACCACAGAAGAAAGCCAGAGACAATAACAGGACTTACGAACGCATTCTTTAATCTTTCTACACAGAATTAGGCATACAAGCAAAGCTGTAGAACGCGTTTTCTGGGTCCTTTTTCTTAAAGCCATATCTGCTTTGCTTTTAAATAATTAAATTTGGAAAAGGACTATTGATGTTCCTTTGTTGCAACTGATCATTCATGTTATCTTTTTTTTTTTTTTGATTTGATTTTGATTGGTTCATTGTTAAAGCTTTATCATTCACTGCTATTAAACAGAAGGGGACAGAATGAAAAGAACGTGAAAGTCCCAACTTAATTAATTAAGTTGGTGAAAGCTCTTTATCGAAGACAAAGTTGTCTAAAACTGCTCCAAGGTCGGGCGGAGTGGTAATGCAACAACTCATTAGGATTTTGGTACTCTAAAATTCGAAATTTATACTTTTTATAAATTGTTTTTAATTGATCTGAAACATACATCTGAATATGCTACTTCACTACCAGATTTATAGTTTTCGAGTGGATCCGCTTAAATGACAAAATACAACTCATCTGAAGAATCCTTGCTGATTCTTTAAGAAAAAAAAAAGGAAACACAAAAGTCTAGTCTCTTGTTGGATAGAGCTATCATATTTGGTATCTTTCTATTCTTTTTGCATGCAACGATGCTAGAAACTTGCCATTTTTCTTTACGTTAGCTAAGCGTTGCCACAAGCCAAGACAAAATGAAAGCTAAGATGTAGAATGAGATGATAATAAGAGAGGAATGAAAACAAACCTGATCTCGACTGGCCATTTAGTCTAGTAGTATGATTATTATTTTAAATATAAGAAGTCTCGAGATCAATTCTTGTGTGTAATATCATAAATGATGTAAAATAACTTAAATATCTCTTAAATAAATTATAAAAAAATCAACCTGATAAGAAAGCTATCTAATTAGATATTTGTAATAATCATTGCCAAGGATGGTGAGTGAACATCAGAAAAGATATGGACATAAAATAGGAATGAAGCAGTTAACTCTAATTACTATCTTTTTTCTGGTCAATGTACTATTGAATATTTTTACCTGATTTTCCTACCACTCTTTTTCATATGAGAAATGTTATGTATCACTTTAATTTTCACATTTAAATGTCACTTTCCATGTGTATGCTTGGTTGACATACTAAAAGAAGATAGAGAAATCAAAAAGTTTGTTATTTTAGCTTGTAACCTAAGCATCCACATAAAAAGTGATATTTGAGTATAAAAATTAAAGTGAGATATAACAATACTCTTTTCCTATTCCTTATTATCCACGCGTGCAATTTGATGCTAATATATTGGTCCCTCTTACTTGGTAGACGAAAGAAGATAGTAAATAAAGATGAGCACTTTTTCTATGGCGTGCCATTGGTGATTGTGACGGGTGGTGAGTTAAGTTACGATGAATTGCCTTCCGGAACCATTAAGTTTGTTTGTAAGGGTCACTCTTTCATTCTAATGCGTAGGCTTAGTACTGGGGTGAGATCTATTATTTATGTCTCAGATGTTGTGAAAACTTTTCATTTAATTTGATACATTTCAGTTTCACCAGTGGACTGAATTAAATTTGTTAAGAATATATCTTTTTTTTTATCTAAAAAAGCAAGAACTTGTATTAAGAGCAAAAATAATTTACAAAAACCAGGGGTCAACCTCCAGAGTCAAAATAAGTCAATTGCCTGATAGATAGATCTATTTAGTGCTAAGTTACGACTACATTTGACCATGTACAATTTTTGTTAAGAATATTCTTCCACGTGAATAAATTATAAAATTATGAATCATTTAGTTAGTATCAATTAATTTTATAATAAAATTTAACAAAACTCAGGATAACCTCCTATATGCATACATAATTATTCCTTTACTTTTGATGTGGGATGGAAATGGGGAACAGGGTGTTCGTGTCTCCAAAATTATATGTGTGCATTAAATGTTTCAAAAATTAAACAGTAAATTATATAACACCCCCGTTGTTATGCTTTATTCGGTGAGAATCCTTTCTTTTTTTAACCAATAGGCTTTTGGTCTATAGTAGTATACTCTTTATTGTAAGTGCAAAAATTTACAAAATTAATTCTTGTGAGTATCATCTTTTAATGAATTCATTATAACACAAGGGTGTATTGCAATTTACTTCCTCCCCCTCCTCCTTCCACCACCACCACTATACAACTACAACAAAACCAACACCACAACTACCTTTCTCATTTTTCTTCTTTTCTTTTTGATCTTCTTTCTTCTTTCTTTTGTTTCTTGCATTTCAAACTCGAATACCTCAATAAATTTTATTGACGGAATTTTTAACAGAAGAGAATAAATTACAACATATGTACTAAACACATAAAGTTTTGAATCTTATTTACTGACAACAAAATTCTCAACGAATCAGACATAACACGGGTACACACACCCGAAAGGAAAGAAAATTGGAAAGAATATAATATTCGTTACTAACGGAGGGAGGGCCTACTATCATCAAGACTCGACAGGAATTACATGTAGATTGATAGCATTATGGCAAGTACAGAACAAGACCCTTCAGATCTTCGTAATAATGGAAGAAAGTTAAAAATGAGATTGCCCAAAGCACAATAGTTATGGAACACACAGTAGAGGAAACTAGCCCACACGGTTCTTCTTTTTCGCATGAAGATGACCATGTTACCTTTTTTTTGAATGACGAAATTTGATTATTGAAATTATTCAGTAGAATCCGATCATTATAATGTAATGATACATTCTTTTATGTGTATTAAGTCAATTAATGACAAAACTCTATAATAATAATAAATATCAAATTTACGATTTCGCAAAAACGATTTTTACTCCACTACTGCTACACCGTGCCCCTGGGTCATGACCATGTTACCTTTGCATGGCTCAAATTAATGATAAGCTTCCTTTACAATGAGATACTACATGCATGGACATGAGTGGCTTTCATGTTAGCCGCAAAA
This sequence comes from Ehretia macrophylla, assembly GCA_037974665.1. Lineage (NCBI taxonomy): Eukaryota > Viridiplantae > Streptophyta > Magnoliopsida > Boraginales > Ehretiaceae > Ehretia > Ehretia macrophylla. The sequence continues at coordinate 35,041,693 of CM075771.1, forward strand.
GACACTATTTATGAGACACTTTAGACTGTATGGTTTATATAAAGCATCTGCTTTTCCAATTTCACTTTGGGCTTTGGAATAAAATTTCACATGCTATGACTACAAAAATAGTGCTTAAAAGAGAGCTTAGGCAAAAAAGGAATCAGAACCTAAAATACATATACTTGTTAATTTCTTATAACGAAAAATTTATTTAAAGTATGATCATATTATTAGACACATCAAGTTTATATTAATTTTGTATTGCAATAACGCACCTTCACGTATACTTCAACACCAAAGAATATTTGTGATGAGATAACTTAAGTTCAAACTCAAGACCTTTGATAATACATATATATACTAAAACAATGAATTCACTTTAAAGAAGATCACATATTTAAATGCATTTTGATACTATAAATTGTTCTCTAATACATATTTCAAATAAATTAAAGACAAAAATATATATATAATAGAATAACACACGTTAAAAGTCCGAATTTTTTATCACATCACTTCACCTAATTTCAAGTTCAATTCACTGAAAATTATAAATACTATGGAGAAGCGATGCATCTTGACCACGACTAATCAAGAACCACACAACATTTATAATAAGAGGCAGCACAAACTCAAAAATTAAACCTTTGACCGTGATGAGTGATAACTCGCTAATCGATTATACCACCCAACTGTAGTGGCTAAAATGCGTCATCGAATAGGGAAAAAAAGGATTTTGAGCTAGGCTGGCACGCATAACGAAGATGCCTCTCCGCGTTTTGAGAGTTGGAAGAATCACTTCGCTCTCAATCGGTATCACAATTTTGTGACCGCCGACACAATCCCACCACCTCACCCCCAAGCCAATATATATAGGGTCAACACTTGAACCAGTACTCATACTATGCCATGCACACTTCCCTTATAGAGCCATTGCCTTTAATACTCTCACCTGTCGCCAAACCACACTAACCACCCTTCCATAATCCACTCTTGCATGTCACCTCCCCCAAATCCCGCTACCTATATAAGTCCTCTGTCTTAAAAGTTCGTTCATTCATTCATTCATACATTACTCGATATGAATACGTGTTAAACCCGGTCTTTTAACATAAAACCGTGTAACGTTGACTACATTACGAGGTTTTTAATACTTAGACTGATATTTAAAATGTCTAATTCGTTGACGATCATAATTTTGTTGATTTTATGTTTAAGCGGCTCAACGTTAGCCAATTCTAACGTTTATTTTCTTCAGTCTGAGTGCTTGAAAGTTCCGACTTCGGAATTTGTCGGCGCGTTAAAGACCACCATTGACACGGTCCGGAAGGTCACCTCCGTGGTGTCGAAATTCAGCAAACCGTTCGGCGATTTTCGGCTTTCCAACGCCATTTCTGACTGCCTTGATTTACTTGACCTTTCGGCCGATGAACTGAGCTGGACTCTTTCTGCTTCCGAGAAATCTAATGGTATCTTTTTTCTCTTTTGCTTATGCATGCATTTTTCTTTTGCTTTACAAAAGCTTCTTGTCTTCTTTTAACCTTTTTGTCTAATGTTTGACTAGTGCAATATTAGTCGGTAATCGGTATAGTATCATAGTATCATATTCCCTTATTTTAAATTGAGAAAAATTTGATGACGAAAAATTATTTAGATCATTTTATTATAATTATATGAACAATTTACTCACCTAAGAATTTTGACACTCTTTTATTTTGTTATCATGTTTTTTTGGATGATGTGGGGTGCATGCACGGGTGAATGCATTTACAAGTGAGTGAGGGCTACATTCACCTCAAATTTTTTTTAAAAGAATATATGTATTTTTAAGTTAGTTTTAGTTTAAAAAATCAATTTAACCCCTACGCACTAACATTTTAAATCTTTTGTGACACTTCAATTGAAAAATTAAAAAAAAAATATTGCGAAAAATGAAAGTAGGAAATAAATAGGTATCTTATTTGTAACATGTTTTTAACCATCGTATAAATTAAAACTTTTTACAACAGTTAAAATATTTTTAATCACTTTTTTGCTAATATTACTCATAAAATTATTTTTTCGTAACAGTTTTAAAATATTACTTATTATTTATAAAAATAAAGAATATGCAACGACACCATATGTGATTAATGGTTTTGCAACAGTTTTCAACCTTTTTATAATTATTTTAAATATATTGTAATATTGTAATAGATAATATATATATATATATATATATATATATATATAATACTAAAAATAATTATTTGTTTATAAATATAAAATTGGATGTTTCAATCCCTACTAAATAAAAATTTCAAATCCGTTGTTGAGTGGATGGAAGGTTGTGAAGACTTAACATGTTTTGGATAACTTATTACAATTAATTCCACACGTCACATCGCGTGTTCATTACTTCTTCTTTCAATAATGTGACGACTGATCTAGTCCTACTTTTGACTAATGAGACACTTTTAGGTATGTGTACTGATCGTCAGTCTCACTTACATGTTATACTGATAATTAATTAGACTGATCGATTATTTTTCTTTGACTAATACGATCACAAAATTCAAAACTGTCTTTCAAAAGACAAATCAATTAGAAAAAAATGAAAATCACCTTTTCTTTTCTTTTTTCCTTTTTTTTTCTCTAATATAGATTTTTTTGTTTTTTGGTTACAGGTAAGGATAATAGCACAGGTAATCTCAGTGCTGACTTGAGAACATGGCTTAGCGCAGCATTAGTAAATCAAGACACATGCATAGAAGGCTTTGATGGCACCAAAAGCTTTGTCAAAAGCGTAGTTGCAGGAAGCCTTAACAAAGTATCATCTTTAGTCCATGACGTTCTTGTCATGGTACGTCCAACTCCTCAAATCAACCCTAAACTTCGCGGTAAAACCAGAGGCAAAGCCGCCAGTGGAGGCAGCGGCCGCAGAGGCCATCCAGAGGGGAGGAAGCTTTCCGGCAATGATCGTGATCTTCCGTATTGGCTCAAAGCAAAGGATCGAAAACTACTAGAGGCTAATGGTGTTGCAGTTGATGTTGTGGTGGCTGCTGATGGCACTGGAAATTTCACTACCATAACAGATGCGGTCTCTGCAGCGCCTGAATTTAGCACAAAGCGGTTTGTGATATACATCAAGAAGGGTGTGTATAAAGAGTATGTTGAGATTAGCAAGAAGAAATGGAATATTATGATGATTGGAGATGGCATGGATGTTACAGTGATATCAGGGAACAGAAACTTCATTGATGGCTGGACTACCTACAGATCTGCAACATTCGGTAAGTTTTACCTTCAATCTAAGAAAATAGAGTTTAAAATCGTGATTAGATTGAATTTGAAGTCATAATTAAAAATAAAAGATTCTAATTATAATATATTGGTAACCAATCATTCTACCTAATCGTATGTGTTATCTTCAATCTATTCGGATGTCAATGTCAATGAAATTGAGAATTGAGTTTATTAGATATTTAATGTGTGATTGACCAGTGTTTGTCAAAGCACAAACATGACATGTTCGAATCCGGTTCTAACGTTATTAAGAAGTCACATAATCGCTGGTACCAAATAATGGGGAGACAAGACAATAATAGTTACCCAAGTACTATTGGGTGGAATGGTCAAAAAGCTTATTCATAATTTTTGTTTAGTGTGATTAAAAATACATAATTTAATATTTATATATAAATAATTTTTTATTAGAGTTTAATTAATTTTTTCATTTAAAAAATATTTTAAAGTACATACATTTCTTTATAAAAATTTAAAGCGAGTAATTAGGCATACGGTCCCCAATCACTAAGATATGGTTCTACTCATGAATGGTTATATAAAAATCTATTATAATAAAAAAAATTAAATTCAAACATAACTTCTGCCTCCATCGGAATTTGATAGGTCAACTTTATTTTTTAACGCTGTGGTTTGAAGAATCTCATTCCGAAAATGTGGACTTGTGTATCCTTTTTAATATACTTAGACTATATGTTAAAGCATAAATCATTTCAATCTAAGAGCATGTCCACGTAGTATTTTCCGAAGAACATAAAGATTATTCATATTCATCTGGTATAAAATTCGAATAAGGATATCACTGCATGCCCTCCATTTTTCCAAATCATATTGATCCTTTAAATATTCTGTAAAAGATCTTTTGAATTGGTGAATTAATTAGTTGTTTTATTTATGAGGTTTAACTATATATGCACGGAATTTAAAGAACCATGAATTGGCATCCATGTGATCTAATGTTCATTGAATATTGTTGTATGTCACCATTATTCTTTTTTATATTGTTAAATTTTCATTTTATATATAAATATAAACTTTTACCATACGGAAAAAAGTTGAAGGGATAATACAAAATTTCATGTTCCTGGTAACTTTTACTCCATTGAGTATAAAGTTTTAAAAAACACATGAAAACTATAGTAAATGCAACTGTACGTGCAGGTGAACCACAATCCATGGCCCATAGGATCATATCTATTGCATCAATAATAAATGCTAAATAACAGATAAAAAATCCCATTATATCTGATCCCATGACTTCTTGCTTCTTGCTTTACTATATACTCTGCATGGTGGTGGGGGCTATGACCCCATCTAGAGAATCACATCACATCCTTTGAACATCAACATGTTTTCAAATTAATTTATCAGAGTAGGTGTTAATTATATTTCAGTTCTCAAGTATAGTACAGTGAATATGGACAAATTTATGTAAATGAATTTTCTTCAAAACGTTTGCCAACTCGGACTCAGGTGTGGGTCCCATCGAGTGAAATGTGGGATTTACAAATTTTTTTTTTATCACGACTCTTATGTAAAAATTAATAAGGATTACAGTTTTACTGACTTCATAAGATTGTTTAAAATCTCTTAATATTTTCAATCAATTGCATAGTTATTTATGGGCTAATAGGAATTGTAGTCTCACTGACCTAAAGAATAAAGTCATTAAAAAGTGAATTAGTGTTGCATTTTAAAAAAATATGTGTATTTTTAAAGTATTTAGGCTGACAATAATCTTGAATTCATCCCTATTTTCAATATTTTTTTATCCATAAGACTACTTAACTTTAATTTATTTTTTAATCAGATTCACTTAATCTTTACTTAACTCCAACCCATAAATATTTTAAATCCGTCCCAGACGAATTGTTAAAGCAAGTTGCTAAACTTTCTAATGGCATGTGGCATTGTACGTGCAGCCGTGAAAGGGCGTGGATTCATAGCACGAGACATGACATTTGAGAACACCGCAGGACCTGAAAAGCACCAAGCAGTTGCATTCCGATCAGACTCAGACCTATCAGTCTTATATCGCTGCGCCATCAGAGGTTACCAGGACACACTCTACGCACACTCCATGCGCCAATTCTACCGAGAATGCGCAATCACAGGCACAGTCGATTTCATGTTCGGCGACGCCACGGTCGTGTTCCAAACCTGTCAAATCTTGGCAAGAAAAGGCTTGCCAAACCAGAAGAACACCATCACAGCACAAGGCCGCAAGGACCCAACTGAGCCAACAGGGTTTTCAATCCAATTCTCAAACATTTCCGGCGAGGCTGATTTGTTATCAGCGTTGAACTCGACCCAGACGTACCTTGGACGGCCATGGAAGTTGTATTCACGCACAGTGTTCATGCAATGTTTCATGAGTGAGGCTATCAGGGCTGAAGGTTGGCTAGAGTGGAATGGGAATTTTGCATTGGATACGTTGTTTTATGGGGAGTACATGAGCTATGGGCCTGGTGGTGGGTTGAGTAACAGAGTGAAGTGGTCTGGTTATCATGTTATTAATGATACTGCACAGGCAAGTGAATTCACTGTGGCTCAGTTTATTTTGGGAAACTCGTGGTTGCCTTCCACTGGGGTAAAGTACACTGCTGGATTGGTAATTTGAGTTAATACGAGACCCTCTTCAAAATGTTTGACGGACCAAAACGGTTCTAACATTAGATGGGGCTTACCCTTCACTCATAGTCGGACGTCTATCAAGTTGTTTTGAAGAGTGTTGCAATTAAGAATATTTGTAGTCATGTATTTTATCAACGTTTCTATTTTATGTATTTGTTTGTTGATGTAAGCATGTTCAACTTATACCTATTTATGTCGGGAAAAAGGGAAATTAGTTTTTTTTATTTTGGGATATTTTTTGGGAAAGATAGCAACAACATTTGAATATGTGACGGTGATGATATTTACACGTATCAGCAGTTCATTTGGAATAATTTTTTTTTATAATGTTGATACGTTTAAAAGATGAGTTTGTGTATGTGTCAAGTGTATATGTGTTTCTTAATGTATTTATTTGTTTTTTTTTTTATCCTTTTTGTTTCTTTTTTCCTATAGGATGTTGTATTTATCCAATGTTGATCTTGATTGTTCATTGTGAACCTAAACTTTAATTATTGTGACATTTTATACAATATCTCAATAAATAATTATCATGCTAATATAGTCTAGTGGTAGTTTTAGGATCTGTTTGACTTAATTTTTTGACACTCAAAAGTAATTTTTATAAGTTTAGAAGTTTATCTCACCTGTTTGGTCAATTTTTTAAAGTACTTTTAGGTAAAAGTTGAAAAACAAGAAGCTCCAAATTGGATATTTTCAAAATAAGTTTTTGGAAAACTGTTTTTATATGATGCAGAAAGTTGTTTGTTTTTTCTTTTTTAAATATACCCTTTCATACTTTTTAAAGTACAATATTGCCCTCAATTTTTTTAAAAGCTCAATATTTCCCAATATAAGTCAAACAGTCAACGACTTTTGTTCAACAACACTTCTAACCAAAACTCTACTACAAAAGCTCTACAGTTTAAAAGCTAAAATTTCACTGTTAGGCCAAACAAAGCCTTAGACTCTTGATGATAGCACTTCCAAGTCTATACGCACTAGAAACAACTTATTTAAGAGTTGAAGTTATATCAATATACCTAATATGTATAAAATCCCTAAATTTTTATAAAATTGCAAATCAACCCCTCAGTCAGAAAGAAGTATCTTCGTTCGGGGTCCGCGAGACCTCGGACAGAGGGACGTGGCAACGTCCGAGGTCCAAGGACCTCGGACATCTACAGTCCGAGGTCCAGGACCTCGGACACAAGCTGTCCGAGGTCCAGGACCTCGGACACATGCTGTCCAAGGTCCAAGGACCTCGGACATCTACAGTCCGAGGTCCAGGACCTCGGACATATGCTGTCCGAGGTCCAAGGACCTCGGACATCTACAGTCCGGGGTCCAGGGCCTCGGACACAACTTGTTCGAGGGCCAGGACCTCGGACACAACTTGTCCGAGGTCCAGGACCTCGGACATTAACAGTCCGAGGTCCAAGGACCCCCCACACAGTATTCCGAGGCCTCCGGACCTCGCACGTTTATTTTCCGAGGTCCTGTTGACCTCGGACAGGTTCTCAGAGACAAGTTTAAGTTTTCGGACTTTGATCGTCGTGCGCAAAAGGACTCTTTCTGGAGCCAAGTGAGGTAGGACTGTCTGAGTTACCTTTTTTGCACTGGAATGCTTTGTTCTATAAACTCAGAGAATCCCCAGCTAATCTCTCACTAAGCCATCTAAATAATTATCCACTGGCCTTTTAATAATCCACACATGTTTGTAATGATGATCCACTACTGCACCTTTAATCTTTTGACTCAGCTGCAATGATGACATCTCCTTTGTGACTCAGCAACCATGTGATTTGTCTTTTAAACCAGAAGCCAAGGTGCCTATAAAAGGCAGAAGATTGAGCAAGGAATGGGAGAGGTACATCTGATACTTACACTTATACACATATATACATTTCCTTCTCCGCAGAAGTAGGAAGCTAACTTAAGCATCGGAGTGCTAATACGGGCTAGACCCGTCAAGCTCTCTTTGTTTTTGCAGGCATAGAGGCGGAGCGTGAGGACCACTTGCGGCACGTCATTTTTCTACCTTAACAGGTTGGCGCCCACCGTGGGGCCGATTCTAAATCCCTCACTGAGAACTCACAAGATCACACCATGGTAACTACCCGAAGTCATAATGTTGCAAGCATACATGAAGAAGAGGCTGTAGAACAGCCAAATGTGCAGTTCTGTCCCAGAGAGCCCTCCAACCTCGGACAGACTGATCTACCGCCTCCAAGGGTAGAAATACCTACAGGAAACCATCCACCCTACACCAATCCATACACAAATCCATACCCCAATTACCTACCTACATATCCGCAAAACTATTCGCAAAGACCTACTTGGTACCCAGGGTGGCAGTATCCCACTGCCACAACGCAAGCTCCACAAACTAACCAGCCTGTAGATCTTGGATATATCCTACAAACCCTGGAGGAGTTGAAAAAAGCCATTAATAACCCAACACCTCAGCCAGCACAGCACTTCTCAGAAAACCAACCGCGTCAAGCATCGCAGCAAAGTCCCACACACCAAAAAACCCAACCAACCAAAAGCGCAGCCAACCCAAGAGAATCAGGGCAGCAGAGTCAGACTGGGGGGGAACACAGGGAGGCAAGAAACTCCACCGAATCTTCACGGGGCTCAGATACAGCAGAACGAGGACCATCTAGAAGTGGCCAAAGAGAAGGAACTACTTGTACTGTCTCGGTAGCAGGAGCTTTCAGGGGCCCAAACCCTTTCAATCGTACTATCAACGAAGTTCCAAAGCCCGCGCGATACAAATTGCCATATTTGCCCACCTATGATGGGCATGGGGACCCCAAAGATCACTTGGCAATTTTCAGACACAAGATGGAGTTCACAGAGTTGCCGGAGGCCTGGGTGTGTAAGGCTTTTGCAGGAACGTTGGTGGAGGTGGCTAGAGTGTGGTACGACGAATTGAAAGAAGGATCGATCGATTATTACTCACAACTGACAGAATTGTTTGTAGGAAGATTTTCTTCGGCTATCAAGCCAACACGTCATACCACCTCGTTGCTCGGTCTAAAGCAAAGAAAAAGAGAAACCCATCGCCAGGAGGCAACCCGTCTTAATGGAGGCTACCCTACAATGTACGCAATTTGATCAGAAATTTGCGATGCAGGCGTTTACGAAAGGGGTAACATATGAATTGCTCCAAGCTTCTCTAGCTAAAAAGACTCCACAAAATATGACAGAATTAATGACTAGGGCAGAGAAGTATATCAAAGTAGAAGAGGTGGCGATGGCAGAGAAGGAGGAAGACCCTAGGAGAAAAGGGCAGAGCAGTCAAGCTCATATAACCCAGAAAGAAAGAAAGGTTGAGGAGGGCCGACAAGAGCAGAGAGGAAGGGAAAGAAGGGAGGCACCTAGATGGTGGGGGTTCAACAACTATACTCCTTTGATGAAACCCAGATCTCAGATATTGGCTGAAATCCGAACACGGATGAACCTTCCAGATCCGCCAAAGATGAAAACGGAAAAGGAGCGCCGTAAGGGCAAAGGGCAATATTGCAGGTATCACAAAGATTTTGGGCACGATACTGAGGCCTGCAGAAATTTGAAAGATGAGATTGAAGCCCTAATCAGGCGTGGACACCTGCAAGCCTACGTCAGGAGGGACAACCAGGAGGGGAGACAGAGGGAGAGAAGCCCGAGACACGCTCAAGCAGCACGTGCTCAGGTGGAGGATGATAGGATAACAAGAGGGATGGCTTCGGGAGGGGAAAACCTTCAGGCCAGAAAGGGTTACCGTAGAGCAGGTCGCGGAGATCCCCCGATGAAGAGACCAAGGGTGGAAGAAGATATCACCTTTAGAGATGAAGATTTGAATGGTCTAGTATTGCCCCATGATGACCCTCTGGTGATTGCAGCAGACATCGCTGGGATCGTGGTGCGCAAGATCATGATTGATACAGGAAGCTCGGCGGAGGTTCTTTTCCTAAGCACATTTGAGAAGATGGGTTTGAAAAGAGAACACTTGAGGATGATGAAGGGGACCTTATCAGGTTTCAATGGCAGAGAGGTAAGGCCCGAGGGTATGATAACACTAAAGATGATCCTCGGGCGAAATGAACAGAGCCGTAGTGAGATGCTCGATTTCATTGTGATAGATTGTGAATCACCATACAATGGGATATTGGGGAGAGTAGCATTGGGAAAATTCAGAGCAGTGGTGTCCACCTATCACCTGGCCATGAAGTTCCCGTCTGAGGCGGGAATAGTGACGGTTAAAGGTGACCAGAGAAGAGCCCAGGAATGCTACGCAGCTTGTCTGAGGCTGCAAAAAGAGGAAGGGGAACTAATTGAAATCCTGGAGAAGAAGGTTAAAAAGGGACACGAATTGAAGAAAGGAGAACCCGCGGAAGAATTGCAGAAAGTAGAACTAACAACTGGAAAGGAGGTTCAGCTCGGAGCAGAGCTTCCTCAAAACCTGGCGGAAGGTATAACTCATTTCCTGTCTTGTAATAAAGATGTATTTGCTTGGTCTGTACATGATATGACAGGAATAGACCCACGAATAGCCGTGCATCGGCTAAACGTAGACCCAGCATTCAGGCCGGTAAAGCAGAAAAGGCGGGTCTTCCATGCAGAAAAAAATCAAGCAGTCAGAGAATAAGTAAGTAAATTGTTGAGGGCTGGGCATATACGAGAAGTGGAGTACCCTACCTGGTTGGCAAACGTGGTGATGGTTCCAAAGGCATCTGGGGCTTGGAGGATGTGTATAGACTTTACAGATTTGAACAGGAGCTGCCCGAAAGACTGCTACCCATTACCTAGGATAGATCAAATGGTGGATGCTACCTCAGGTTTCGAGATGCTGTCATTCATGGATGCCTTCAAAGGGTACAACCAGATTAGGATGGCACCAGGAGATGAGGAGAAAACCGCGTTCATAACAGACCGAGGGGTGTTTTGCTATATGGTAATGCCATTCGGTTTGAAGAACGCAGGAGCTTGTTACCAGCGCATGATGGACAAGGTTTTCAAGGAGCAGTTGGGGCGAAATATGGAGGTGTATGTTGATGACATGTTGGTGAAAAGTAAGAAGGCAGAGACTCACATCGAGGATCTGTCCGAGGCATTCTCGGTAATGAGGAAAGTCGGCATCAAACTAAATCCTGAGAAATGTGCTTTTGGGGTTCAGGTAGGGAAATTTTTGGGTTTCATGGTTACTCGAAGAGGCATCGAAGCTAATCCAGAAAAGGTGCAAGCCATTTTGGACCTTGAGCCACCCAGAAGTGTTAAGGATGTTCAGAAATTGACGGGAAAGATAGCAGCCTTAAGCAGATTCATGGCTAGGTCAGCAGACAGGTGTGCTCCTCTGTTCAAAATCCTGCGTAAACCAAAGAATTTTCAGTGGACGGTAGAATGTCAAGAAGCTTTTGAAAAATTGAAGGAGTACCTAAGCTCGGCACCTTTGATGTCCAGACCAGAGCCCAGTGAGACTTTGTACGTATATTTGGCAGTATCCCCAGTAGCTGTGGCGGCAACACTAGTACGACAAGATGGAAAACAGCAGAGGCCAGTTTACTATATCAGCCAAATACTTAAAAGAGCTGAGCTGAGGTATCCTCCTGTAGAGCGAATGACATTAGCTCTACTGGTGGCCTCAAGAAAGCTTAGACATTACTTTGAGGCACACCCCATATGTGTTATGACAGACATGCCGTTTAAACAGATGCTGCAAAAACCAGAAGCATCAGGAAGGCTCCTAAAGTAGTCTGTGGAGTTGAGCCAATTTGACATCACATTCAGACCAAGGACTGCGATAAAAGCTCAAGCTGTGGCAGATTTCATAGTGGAATTCACAGGAGAGCCATCTACGGCTAATCCAAGGCCGTGGAAAATTTGGGTAGATGGAGCCTCAGGAAAAAGCGGCAGCGGAGCTGGAGTCATACTTCGAGATCCAGATAGCGGCGAATTACAGTTCGCTTTGAAGTTCCGCTTCTCAGCCTCAAATAATGAGGCTGAATATGAAGCCCTTATTGCAGGTATTAAAACAGCTCAGGCGATGGGGGCTGATGCAATAGAAGCTCACACAGACTCACAATTGGTGGCAAGCCAAATAGAAGGAGAGTACGAAGCCAAAGATGAAACCATGGCGGCTTACTTAGCCAAAGTAAAAAGTATAGTGGCAGGATTGAATCAATTCACAATCAGCCATATACCCCGGACGGAGAACGAGAAAGCAGATGTTCTCTCGAAGCTTGCAGTAGGAGTAACGGGGCCAATAACGATAGAGGTGGAGGAGGTTTTTGAGCCAAGCATAGTCCGGGAGCGCAAGGAGGTAGCCCAGGTGGAACACAGTGAGTCATGGATGTTTCCTATGGTCGATTTTCTTGAAAAGGGGATCTTACCGGAAAATAGTGAAGAGGCAAGAAAGATGAAAAACCGAGCTCCAAAATATGTAATGCTCGGAAAGCAACTGTATCGAAAAGCATTTACTTGGCCCATGCTGAAGTGTGTAGACAAAGGTGAGGGCGATTATATACTCAGAGAAATGCACGAGGGGATTTGCGGTAATCACATAGGCCACAGAGCTTTGGCTCGAAAGATATTGAGATATGGGTATTTCTGGCCAACCCTGAATGAGGACGCTCGGCGCTTGGTGCAAAAATGCGATACATGCCAGAGATTCTCAAGAATTCCACGACAACCTGCAGTGGAGTTGACTGTGATGGTAAGCCCCTGCCCATTCGCTCAGTGGGGTCTGGATATATTAGGACCTTTCCCAATGAGCACAGGTCAGAGGGTCAAATGTTTTGTGATGGTGGATTACTTTACCAAATGGGTGGAAGCCGAGCCCGTCGCCAAGACTACAGATAGGAATGCTTGGAATTTTGTGTGGAAACATGTTGTATGCAGATTTGGAATTCCAAGAGTGATAGTTACAGATCACGGGACCCAGTTCGATTGCCACTATTTTAGGAAACAATGCTCGGAGTTAGGCGTTTCCCTTAGATTTGCTTCTGTAGCACATCCGCAAACTAATGGTCAAGTAGAGAACGCTAACAGATCTATTTTGCAGGGTCTGAAAAAGAAGCTGGCAGCCGCCAAAGGCCTCTGGGCCGAAGTTTTGCCAGAAGTGCTATGGGGACACAGAACAACGCCAAACGAGTCGACAGGCGAAACCCCTTTCAGCCTAACATTCGGGGTAGATGCTGTCCTACCTGTAGAAATTGGCTCGACAAGCCAAAGAGTCGCTGAGTATGAAGAAGAAGTTAATAACCAGGCCCTACGAGAAGACCTGGATTTGGTGGAAGAATTTAGAGAGAAAGCTAGAATAAAGATGCTCGAAGGCAAGAGGGCTATGGCTAGGAATTTCAAAAAGAAAGTAAGGAACAGAGAACTTAAAGAGGGGGATCTAGTCCTCAGAAGAGCAATATTCAAACCTGATTCAAATCAGGGAAAACTCGGACCAAACTGGAAAGGCCCATACACGATAATTAAAGAGGTCAAACCCGGAACTTACAGGCTCAAAGACCTCAATGGCAAGGAGCTAAGAAATGCATGGCATGTGGAGCATCTAAGAAAATATTGCATGTAATCATTTTCCTTGAATATTTGGGTACTATTTATGATTATTTCTTCTTTTCGTCCAAAGTTTCCGTTAGTAATTGTAGAAGAGGAAAATTAAGTCCCAATAGAGGGAAGCCGAGGGTCAAGGCAATGGGGCACGACTCCCAAGATCTAGACCAAGGAGCACGATCCTCGAGGTCCAAGGCTGGGGGCACGACCCCTCCCAAAGCCATCAAATTATCCGTCAATCAGATAAAGAGTTTTGAAAAGGCATGACCTAACAAAACCAAATACGAAAAAAGGAAACAATAAATCAACAAAAAGAGAAATTCTTTTCATTAAAGACGAAAGTCTTCATTACAAAAGGCCAAAAAAAAAAAAAAAATACTTTACATACAATGCTTATCACTCATCCTCAGAGCTCCAAGAGTCATCAAAAAATAGATTCTCCCTAAGAATTAAACCATGCCTTTTGGCATAACGATCAAGCTTCTTCTGAAGCGCAGCAGTGACGTCATCCGTGGTGTCAGCAACAGATTGAGCATAAAGACTCTTCAAATCATCTTTGTATCCCTGCCCATAACGGAAATCCTCTACTGCCTGTTCCTTTATATCCTCTAGAGAAGCTTGCAGATCTCTGAATTGAATTTCCACGGAACCACGAGCTGTCTCTGATACCTCTAACTCAGACTGAAGTCTCTTATACTCAGACTGAAGCCTCTCACACTCAGCCTTGGCCTCCTCTTGAGCCCGCAGGGAGGCCATCCAGTCAGTCCGAAGTTGACGACACTCAGAAGTTGCTGAAGCAGCCTCTTCTCGAGCTATTCTAGTTGTCTCGCGAGTGGCAATAAGCTCGGCCTGGATTGCAGCCTCCGAGCTCCTGGAACGCTCCTCAAATTCCTTAAAAGCAGCCTCAGCCCTAGCAAGTCGCTGCTCATATTGTTCCACAAAGCGGTAGGCCACACTAAGACCCACGGACATCTGTGACAATCAAAGCAAGGTCGGAAAAGCGCAACTCAGATAAAAAAAAATAATAAATAATAAATAAAAAAAGGGGGTACCTTGTGGCGGGCCTTTTCGAAAGCCTCTTGAGCAATGAAGTATAACTGATCCCTCGGAAGATCATCCAGGGAACTCACCACAGTATCAGGATCCTCAGGAACAAGGGGAGACCTTGGACGAGGCTGAGTCGAGCCCTTAGAAGCAGGTCGAGATTTCGGACGAAGCGGGTCAGAAGATCTGGCAATGGAAAGAGGTGCGTCCTTAACCAAACCACTGCCCTCGGGCATGACACCAAGCACCTCTCCATAAGCAGGATTTTTACGAACGTCGGCAACCTCTTTAAAGCCCTCAAATCTTCGAGCATTGCTTTCAGGAGTAGGCAAAGAGAAATCCTGCAGGACAAAGGGCTCAATCGGAGTATACTCGGATGAACTATCTGACTGAATTACTTTCCTTCGTGGCCGAGCAACCTTCTTTAGTTTTTTGCTGGGACCACCTTTAACCTTCTTCTTTTCAGCTCGTTCAGCAGCGCGGGCTCTTTGTGCCTCAGCTCGGGATTCCAGAGCAACCGCTTTAACCGGATCGAGTCTACCAGCCCTGGTGGATCGAGCCCCGGAAGCGCCAAGAGGCATTTGCTGCTGAGCCTCTGGGATAGCGGTACCTGCAACGGCAAAATAAAGAGTCAGCTATGCAAAAAGAGAAGCTTAAAAATACATGTACGAAAATTTTAATTACCTTCATGGATCAGAACATCAGCCTGGAACCCAGTAACTGGAGAAGATGGAACCGCAGCAACAGGGCATCCATGTAATGGAGAGTGAGCAGCAGCCGAAGGTCCCACCTCGGCATTAACATACCTCAACTGACCATAAATGCCAGAAGCTAGAATAGCTTCACGTGTTAAATAGGGGATGCCGCACACAGGCCGAGCTCGACGAAGAATGAAAGAAGTCATAAGCCTCTCGGCTGGGGTCAGGAGAGGAGGCTCGCGATAAGCATCAAGCTCAGTGCGTGGTAAATGCCTGAAAAGTCTTCTGACTGGGCATTTGAAAGGATGAGTGACGAATACAAACTTGTTATGCCATCCTCGGTTGCTAGAAGGCCAATTTAAAAATAAACGATGACTGGGCCTAGCGGAGAAAGAGTAGACACCAAAATTCTTGGAGTCATGAATCAATTGATAAAAGTGTCGGAAGAGGTTAAGGCTCGGAGTAAGACCAAGCGACTTGACCCAAACATAATAACCTACTACCTCCCTCCAGCCGTTAGGAGCAAGTTGACAAGGAGCAATGTCAAAGAAATTAAAGATGCGAACAATAAAGGCCGGGAGAGGAAGATGAAGAAACTGAAGAGCGAGATAGGGTAAGGCCACTTCCCCTACCCCGGGTCGACATGCCACATCCTTATGGCGAGGAATTCTGATTTCGTAATCATGAGGAAAGACACCTTCGTTGCAAAGCTCGTGCAATTCGGCTTTGCCAAAGGTACAATTGTAATGCAAGGCAGAAAATTCAGTTTGGGCGTCAGGGCCAAGATCAGGTGTTACGGCCCTAGAAGGAAGAAGAGACGGCTCGGGTATTTCAGGAATCATCTCTAGAGTAATGTAAGGAAGAAAAGGATTCGGATCACATTGAGGGATAGTTTGAGAAGTTTTGGACTCAGTAGGATTAGAAGGACTAGACTCCGAAGGCCCGACCCTATCAGTCCTAAAAGACCTAAGTGGTCGAGCGGGAACAGGGACTCCAAGGGGTGGAGGTAAAAAAGATGGGGGAATAGCTGAGACTAAAGGGTCAGTGTGAGTAACCCCCTGAAGGCCGAGGCCTTGAGTCGCAGCGGGAAGAGCAACAGTAACCCCCATAATTTTCGAAGAAGAAATCGAAGAGGAAGACGCCATAAAATTATATATATATGAATGAGGAAAGTAAAAAGAGGTGAAAGGGTAGAGGAAAGGGTACGGGAAAGTTCGAGGTGGTTGGCGCGGACGAGGTAGCGGAGTCGAGGTGGTTGGCGTCGGCTGGGTGGTGGTGCCGAGGTGTTGGCGGCGGCGCTGAGGTGGTTGGCGTCGACGAGGTGGTGGTGCCGAGGTGTTGGCGGCGGCGCCGCGGTGGTTGGCGTTGACGAGGTGGCGATGTCGAGATGGTTGGCGTCGACTGAGTGGTGGTGCCGAGGTGTTGGCGGCGGCGCCGGGGTGGTTGGCGTCGACGAGGTGGTGGTGCCGAGGTGTTGGAAGCGGCGCCGCGGTGGTTGGTGTTGACGAGGTGTTGGCGTCGAGGTGTTGTACCGAGAATAATAAAACTAGCTTAAGGTATATGAGCCTTGGAGAGAGGGAGAGGAGAGAATGAGAGAGAGGAGTGTTTGAAAATAAGGTGAAATGTTTGAATGTTGGAAAGGGGTATTTATAGGAGTGAGTGGGAGGGAAACCAAGAGTTTCAAATTTGAAAATGGGAGGGAAACCAAGAGTTTCAAATCCTCACCATTCATTTAAAAGTCATTGCAACAGATCTTGACAAGTGGCAAGACAACATTAATGGTAGTAGGTGGCAAATTGCACATATGACAAGGTGATTTTAGAATGATTTGTTGACTAGATTCGACATAGCCATGGCATCACAATCAGTTCTCGAACCTATTTAATAGCTCCAAGAACTGAGGGGGCATCATGATATGTATAAAATCCCTAAATTTTTACAAAATTGCAAATCAACCCCTCAGTCAGAAAGAAGTATCTTCGTTCGGGGTCCGCGAGACCTCGGACAGAGGGACGTGGCAACGTCCGAGGTCCAAGGACCTCAGACATCTACAGTCCGAGGTCCAGGACCTCGGACACAAGCTGTCCGAGGTCCAGGACCTCGGACACATGCTGTCTGAGGTCCAAGGATCTCGGACATCTACAGTCCGAGGTCCAGGACCTCAGACACAAGCTGTCCGAGGTCCAGGACCTCGGACAGCTCAGTCCGAGGTCCAAGGACCTCGGACATCTACAGTCCGAGGTCCAGGACCTCGGACACATGCTGTCCGAGGTCCAAGGACCTCGGACGTCTACAGTCCGAGGTCCAAGGACCTCGGACAGCTCAGTCCGAGGTCCAAGGACCTCGGACAAGAAGAGTCCGAGGTCTTGGACCTCGGACATCAACAGTCCGAGGTCCAAGGACCTCGGACACAGTATTCCGAGGTCTACGGACCTCGGACGTTTATTTTCCGAGGTCCTGTTGACCTCGGACAGGTTCTCAGAGACAAGTTTAAGTTTTCGGACTTTGATCGTCGTGCGCAAAAGGACTCTTTCTGGAGCCAAGTGAGGTAGGACTGTCTGAGTTACCTTTTTTGCACTGGAATGCTTTGTTCTATAAACTCAGAGAATCCCCAGCTAATCTCTCACTAAGCCATCTAAATAATTATCCACTGGCCTTTTAATAATCCACACATGTTTGTAATGATGATCCACTACTGCACCTTTAATCTTTTGACTCAGCTGCAATGATGACATCTCCTTTGTGACTCAGCAACCATGTGACTTGTCTTTTAAACCAGAAGCCAAGGTGCCTATAAAAGGCAGAAGATTGAGCAAGGAATGGGAGAGGTACATCTGATACTTACACTTATACACATATATACATTTCCTTCTCCGCAGAAGCAGGAAGCTAACTTAAGCATCGGAGTGCTAATACGGGCTAGACCCGTCAAGCTCTCTTTGTTTTTGCAGGCATAGAGGTGGAGCGTGAGGACCACTTGCGGCACGTCATTTTTCTACCTTAACAATACCAATGAGTTATTTAGTTACGTATAAAACTCACTTACAAATAGTTTTTGACTAAATCCAAGGAAAAAAGAAAGTCATGCCTCCTTTTTCTTCTTGCTAGATCACTCATAGAAGAAAATAGGTAAAATTCAACTGGTTTGAATCTCTTAACAATATTGTATGTTATGAGGAAAATGTAATAATGATGAACTGTTAAAATCATTTTATTATAATTAAATGAATAATTTTTTACTATTATTTTTATAATAATATAACGCTATGATAATATCAAAGTTCATAGGAAGAACCAAAAAAGCAGGACGAAGCACGAGGGACGGTTTAATGTGTTGGGCTAGATTGTTTGGTTGTATTAACGAGATAGCTCAAATATTCACTAAACATTATTAAGCAGCCCCATTTAGGCTATCCTTAGTAGAGGTAGCAAAATAAAAAACATACTAAATTAGGAAATTTTTAGAGACCCAAATATTATTTTTGATTTAAATATACATGTGACCCACCACTTTTTACAACTTTTGAGGTAAAATGAGTCTCTAAATTATATTTGGGGCTCTAAATTTAGCACCCCAAATGTAATTTAGAGACCCATTTTGTCTCAAAAGTTGTGAAAAGTGGTAGATCTCATGTATATTTAAATTAAAAATAATGTTTGAATTTCTAAAAAATTTTAAATTTAGTATGTTTTTTATTTTGCTACTTCTGCTAATAATAGCCTTACATGAGTCCATCATCAAAGGACAGGACATGGTACACGTTCTTTAACCATATCATTATCTTGTTTGGCTATCATGCGCGTAAGTAACATCTACATTCACTATCTCATAACACGATTTATCATTCAAATAATTTTTCTAACTAGGATCTCAACGAAATTACTTGTACGTGTCTCACTTTTCACACACTTTTCACATAAAATTGATAGTGACTCATAATGGTCTGTACTACCTCAGTTTAGGGATGATCCTAATGAAGTCTTAGAAAGTGTTTATTTATTTATTTTATAAAAATAGAGATAGAACCGGATAACTGTATTCTCATTTTAAGAAAAATTTTACCATTTATATCTTTCTTAATGATTAAGAGTAACGCCGCTAAAAAGGTCTAGTAGGTGACTTTTCGGAGTGTAAATAAGATCAAAATTGATGAATCAACACGTTAGTTTTTAAAAGAATTTTTTTTTTCTAAAAATATTAAAATCAAATAACAATTCAATCAAACAGAATGATGTTTCACCCTACGATCCTTCTCTAACAGCCACTGGCGGAGCTACTTGTTGCTCAGTGGGTTCACATGAACCCACTGGTTCACCAAGGGCACCCCCTGTGCTACCCCTCATTCAATGATGTGTTTTATTTAAAAAATAATAATAATATTACAAAACCCAAATCAACATCACTTTATCACTTTAACTCTTTCAACTCACTCGGCAATCACCATCTACCATTCACCATTCTCAAGTCCCCACATAACCAAAGTCCAAAGGCATTCAACAAAAAAAAAATTCAAACGGCAAAACAAAGGTGTTAATTAATTATCTTGTAATTTTTTTATGTAGTATTTGAGTTTGCCTAAATTGAAAAAGGCACAACGTTATATTACAATGAGTAGGAACGAATTCTAAATTTACACTCAGTAAAAATTAAAATTACACAACATAATATTCCTATACAAATAATTTTGTGTGTATGTGTTGTATGTTGAATGGAAGATTGATTGATATAAGCCCGTAATGTCAAACACTATGCCCTTCCCTCTGTATCTATTTACTTTCTCTGTTTTATATGTTATGTCATTAGTAGATATGTTTTTTTGCTTACATTTTATATTTGTTATAATGTGCATAAAATGAAGTCAAGTTATTTAAATACTTTATTTATACTATAATGTACTTATATTAAATATCGGTCTATACATAAATAACCCAAGTGATGGAGCGGCACCCCCTAACCCCGAATGCCTAGCTCCGCCACTGCTAACAGCACAAGAGCACTTTTTTAAAACGTAATAGTAAGGCCCAACACTTTGAGCTGTCAAGCTTACTCAGCAAGCTTCGACTTTGAGCCATTTTATATAAATATATATATAACACACATTAATACTTGGCGCCTCATAAAACACTTTTGAAAACCAAATTCTTTCCCTCCCCATCACACCGCATCAGTGTGTAAAGTGTAAACCCCTCACTACAACCCAACGGCCCCCTTCTCCATACAGAGTTTCTAAGCAGCAATGGAACAGCAAAGAAGCCATAAGGTGGTTCAACAACAACAACAACATGAAGAACTAGAGGAAGCTCAACACGGACCTTTCCCTGTTGAGCAACTTCAGGTAATTTGATATTAATCATTTTCTTGATTTTTACACAAGTAATTATATCTGCTTAATTGGGTTTTGATTTATTTCGTTTTTCCCAAAAAAAAAGCCCTTTATTTTTTCGTAATTTTCTCTATGCATTTCTTTTATTTCGATGATTCTTTATTCTATCATTTCATGAGTATTAATTACTGGGTTTCTTGAATTATTGGCATTTGGTTGATCTTTCTATGATTTCTTGCAGAAAGATTGGTTCTTGTGGTTCTAGGATTAGGTTTCTAGCTGACCCTGAAAACCCTATATTTCTTAATTAAATCCATAAAGGATCCTGGTATGTGCGATATTCAAGAAAGGATCGGTCCCATATTTAGTTTTATTGTATACTGTCTTACCTTATTTTTTTAGAATTAGTTTGTTTCCGTGACTCGAATCTTGAGGTCACAATACATTGTATCAAGGATCTCCTTCCGATTTCTTAATAAACTCTACTCTGAATATTATAATTTTTTCATTTGTTGGTCAAGATTTGATAAAAGTTTTTTTTTTTTTTTTTAATTTCCAATTTGTGCTCAATGGTAAGTTATTGAAGTCAATTCTGCTTTTAAAGAATTGGTCATCAGATTTTTGATGTCTTTCCCAAACACTAATCCCACGCGTCTTTTTAGCAGGCTCTATTTGGCAAAGTATTGAAATTATGGAGCCGAGTTGTTTGGGGTGTACTTTGCTATTCGTGGACTTTATTAAAATGATGGAATTTATGGAAATAGGGTAATTTCTATGGTTAATGATACAGATGGTTCTTTATGCTTATAGAGTAATCATAAGTCGCTTGGCCCCGGAAATTGCTTGCAACAACTTGTTTACACTTGGTTTCTCGGTATAGCTTTGTT
This sequence comes from Ehretia macrophylla, assembly GCA_037974665.1. Taxonomy (NCBI): domain Eukaryota; kingdom Viridiplantae; phylum Streptophyta; class Magnoliopsida; order Boraginales; family Ehretiaceae; genus Ehretia; species Ehretia macrophylla. The sequence goes on from CM075771.1 coordinate 35,063,074, forward strand.
GGTAAATAAGTAAATTCAACTAAATTGATCAATCAAATACAGAGACGAATGGTAGGAAGGAAGAAGACTTTTTAATCACAAGGAAAGGCAGTGGGGTAGCCCTGCTGTGTACATTTATTGTAATTGCTATTTCGCTTACGCGTATCTTTAGTTGACAGTCTATGCTTTATTTCCAATATTTTAAGGATTTTATTTAGCATATGTTGGAACATTATGCTAGCTGAATATGTAGGATTAGAGGCTAGAGATGTATTTGGGTAGTAACAATTACTGAGACATTTTTTGCATGTTGTTATCTTTAAAAGGCCTCTGGTATTGCTGCCTTAGACATAAAAAAGCTTAAAGATGCGGGTCTATGCACAGTAGAGTCTGTTGTCTACTCCCCAAGAAAGGAACTTCTTCAAATAAAAGGAATTAGCGATGCTAAAGTAGACAAGATCATAGAAGCAGGTATCACTTCCTCCTTCCTGTCCTTGTTGTCAACGTCAGTAGCATGTTCTTCCTTCAATTTCGTAGACAAGCATAATCATCCATGAAAGGTTAGGACTGTTAAAAGGTCTCGATGTTGCATGTTTACAGCTTCAAAATTAGTGCCTTTGGGTTTTACGAGTGCTAGCCAACTCCACGCGCAGAGGCTTGAAATCATTCAGATAACTTCAGGGTCCAAGGAACTTGACAAGATCTTAGAAGGTAGATTTTTCATTGCAAACAGACTTATAAGTGATCATCTCTGGAGCATAACAATTTTATATATTCATCTTTGACAGGAGGAATCGAAACTGGATCTATTACTGAGATGTATGGAGAGTTCCGCGCTGGCAAGACTCAGCTTTGTCATACACTATGTGTGACTTGCCAAGTAAGAAATAACTAGTTCTTCTTTATAGGATATACATGTTTGTTTGTAATTATGTCCCGGTTCATGAAAAAATCTCATTCATTTTAATAAGCCAATCTAGGTTCAAGCAAAATGTCTCATTGTATATCATCGATTATTTCCAAGTCAGTACAGTTAGAGGTTTGACATTTTTCTTTTAGTCCATTTGGCGTGAAGAGTGTCAATTTAACGTATCATCTAAAGCAGTATTTGCCTTTTCTCAGCTTCCATTGGATCAAGGAGGTGGTGAAGGGAAAGCAATGTACATTGACGCTGAGGGCACATTTAGGCCACAAAGACTCTTGCAGATAGCAGACAGGTCTGCACCTTGTGGCATTTTAGTATGGATCTTCGTGCTGAATCACTTTCTAAGAAGGTGTTTGATCCTGCAGGTTTGGGTTAAACGGTGCTGATGTCTTGGAGAATGTGGCATATGCTAGAGCATATAACACTGATCACCAATCTAGGCTTTTGCTTGAAGCAGCCTCAATGATGGTGGAAACCAGGTATTTTGCCTAGATTAGTTCCACAAGAGCTAGGAACATTGGAGAAGTTTGTGTGACTTCCTTTTAATTGGTTCTCATCCACCTATTGCGATTGGACATTTGCTTCAGTAAATTAGCTTCAGAAAAGCGTACTCTTTCTATTATCATACTTGATGGCAACTTGTATACAACTTGATAATCTTTCTATTTTTTTCTAGTATAGTTCATGCATTTTCCAGGCTTAACTTCAATAAAGATTATCATGTTGCCGTGAAACTAAATGTTATATTTTGATCACACAGGTTTGCACTTATGATAGTGGATAGTGCTACTGCTCTGTATAGGACAGATTTCTCTGGGAGGGGAGAATTGTCGGCCAGGCAAATGCATCTTGCAAAGTTCTTGAGGAGCCTTCAAAAACTAGCAGATGAGGTAGTCTCTATGTCTATAGTAACTGATATACATCTTGTTCCACGGGCGAGGATAAGCTCATCCATTGAGTTTGAAAATAGTAAACTTCTGCACAACTTTATAATGGCTGAGCTCTGGGTTATTAGATACTGTAGGCTGTAGTCTAGAATGCTTCATCCAGATTTAATACTAGGAACCAAGTGAGGAACTAATAATGCATCCTTCACTTTTACGTTTGTAGTTTGGTGTAGCTGTTGTTATTACTAATCAAGTTGTTGCGCAAGTGGATGGTTCTGCCATTTTTGCTGGGCCACAAATAAAACCCATTGGTGGTAACATTATGGCTCATGCATCTACAACAAGGTGTGTATGCGCGCTTTAAGTGGTTATTGTGCAAAGTAAATGTTGAAAATTAACTAAACGCTGTGTTAAACCGACAGGCTAGCTCTGCGGAAGGGAAGAGGGGAGGAACGAATTTGTAAGGTAATAAGCTCTCCATGTTTACCTGAAGCTGAAGCGAGGTTTCAGATTACCACCGAAGGCGTAACTGATGTGAAGGACTGAACTGTACTCAGTTGTATTTTCTGTAACCTTTTTGTTTTGGCTACAAGTAATTTCTTCTGTTGCTGTAAGGTGTTTTGATCATCAAGATCTGATTTTGTATCAATTCATCAATTTACAAACTAGTATGTCTTTGAAGGGAAAATGAACTGCATTCATCCTTTTTGACTTATTTTCTCGACTTCTCATTTCATTTATTCTCAAATGATGGGATTATCAACCTCGTAAACTTATTCAAGATGATCACAAAAGTTTTGGAAAAATACTAGCATTTGGTAGCCAGATGTAATGGCTGAGAGGGGAGGGGGTCCTTATGCCCGTGGGTAGCTTGGATGCTAGAATTTCCCCAAATAGAAAGATGAGTATTGCTTTCCACATTTTAAGGAGCCAAATTTCTCAATTTTGAGGATTTGGTGAATTTAGAGAATTCTCTGAAAAGTATGTCTGGTCTAAACTTTCTATTTTTAATTAAACCAAATCAAATTAAATTAAGTTTTGTCCTATTAGGTTAGGTTAGCTATAAATTATGCTACGCTATGCGTTTCTATCGAGAGTTATTTCCTTTATAAGTTTTATACATGTAAGGTCTCGTTTAATTGTTTTCATTCAAATCACCTTAAGTTTATCTCTACCTTTCTTTTGCTATACTATTTATAAACCTTTGCACCTTCTAATAGGTGTCTCGACAGGTTGTCTACTGACATATGGCCAAACGATTTTCTCTCATCTTATTCTCAATCGGGATCACTCTTACTTTTTCTCGTATCACTTCGTTCCTAATCTTGTTTTTTTTAGTTTTGTCACACATCCATTTCAACATTCTCATCTTAGCTCTGACATTTTATAAACATGTTGATATTTCACTACCCAACACTCTGAACCATATAACATAACAGGTCTAACAACTATCTTATAGAACTTCCCTTTTAACTTAAGTAGTATTTTTCAATCACACAAAATTCCTAACGCATTTCTCCACTTCGTTTATCCTACTTTAATTATGTGATCAACGTCCGCATTAATCTCCCTATCTTGTTAAATCATAAAATCCAAGTATCTAAAACTCTTTTTTTCTTGTATTCTTTCTGAGTCTAATCTTACTTCTATCTCATTTATCGACTTATTTTTGCTAAACATACATTCCATATACTCTGTCTTTAACCTGCTTAACTTAAAACCTTTAAATTCTAAAGTTGATCTCATAATTCTAGCTTAGTATTTACACATTCTCTAGACTTATCTATCAAAACAATATCATCCGCAAATAACATACACCACGGTATTGCATCTTGGATGTGACTAGTTAGTTCATCCATGACTAGAGCGAAAAGGTATGGGCATCTGCTCAAAGATGGACCTATATGAATACTATATTAACAAGAAGCGGCAATCGCTATATTAAAGATAAAATCGATAGAAGAGAGGATTTTCAGGTTAACGCCTAGCACATCATCATTCATGTTCCAAACCAAAGTGAACATCGCAATTTGCTTCTATGAATCATAATCGACGTTTCTTCCCAGAACGAGATTCGTCCTGAAACAACCCACCTTCAGGAACTATCTCACCCTTCTCCACCTTCTTTTTAGTAATAATTTTCTGAATCTTGTGCAGCTCATTCGTAAGCTTCTGATCTTTGTTCTGTTTTCTTGTCTTACGACCATCTTGCATCTTCACACCAAACTGGAATGCAGCTTTCGGCATTGCTTCCTTCTGCTCGTTGTATGTTGCCCATTCCTCTTCCGTCTCAAAATCCCATCGATGAAGGCGTCCCTTTGCCTGTTAGCAATATTGGACAGAAGAAAATATTACACTACCCCGAGAATATGTCACTTTGACACCAAAAATATTAAATTAAATTAAAGTGTTTGGCCGAAGCCAAAAAGAGGTTGACCCACTTATAAGATGGACAGAGAGAAATTTGAATAATCTCACTTATCATTGGCTAGATTAAGTTTAGAAGCTAAACTAAAATATAGATCCACCATAGTCTTTGTATCATAAACAAAAGACAATCATGTTTCTATCCACATCAATTTCCAGAAAGTTAGGTAGAGAAAGTATGGGGAGGAAGGAAGTGTCATGACGTGAAATAACAAGCTCAGGAGAAAAATACTCACCCGTCCACCCATATCCATCTTTGACAAATCATCTTCATCATCACTATCAACAATCTCACGGTTATACTCTTGGTAACCCGGGTAACATTCTGAATAACTATCAGATATGAAATTAGGATCCTTCTCTCGAGCATCTCTCTCTCTCAATTGTTGAAGCCTCTGATCATCCCTCTTAAACACTGATCCTAATCCCCTGTCTTTTTCTTCTTGAGTCATGAAGCGTGGGTCCTGTAACACAGTCATTCCCCCTTCCATATCATAATTCTGAAAGTTTTGCTGGAGAAATTGATCAGGATAGGCCAGTTGCTCAGCATATTGGTATTCCTGCCACTCTCCCTGATAGCCATCAGGCATTGCTTGGGCTTGTAAAGCATATCCGTTCTGAACAGAGGAGAAATGTAGAGAGAAGTTCAGAAACAAATCGAAATTGATATACTGATACATAAAGGAGCCGCAAAAGTTAATGCATCAATAGTTTCTTTAGAAAATGACATCACGGACTGTTAACAATATCTCACCATTTCTTGCCAACCCTGAGAAGGTTCAGATGGAGCCACAGGTCCATAAGCAGGTTCACTGAAGTAGGAGGTCCGATCCTTGTTTCGCGGAGACTCTTCCATATCCTCTGATAAAGGGCTTTGTACACTGGGGATAGAATAATCTACACCATCACCCACAAATATATCATCCTCTTCAGCCCGAGCAACAGTAGGGCCCTGTTTCTCTTTTGAATCAAGTGGATTCTTTCTCATAGGTGGTGGAGGTGGCGGCATAGCTTCTCTATCATTTTGATTCTTCATTACATCAGACTTGGATTTCTTTTCGTCTTCATCATACTCATTGACACCAGATGAAATATTACCTGTACAATGGAACACTCATATTAGAGTTAAAGAAGGTACTAACAACGCAACTAACTGAAGCTCAATCCGGACACAAGACAGTATATTACTAACAAAAAGTATCCAAATTATCACATGATTAATAGTTCCTGAAGAGAAAGCCAACCGGCGCCCCCACAACCCCCCCCCCCCCCCCCCTCCCCCCCTACCCCTCCCAATTTTCCACTTATCTGTGGACTTGAAATCTGAGAAAAAGAAAATATACATGCCAACATGGCAATATTTCCAGCTCAGTGATCCAACGCACGCTCTGTTTGAAGTTCCTCACACCACCAGTGCAAGGATATATGAACCAGATCTACATAGAATTTATGCAGACACTAGAGCCATATCCCTAACCTTGTAAAGAGTGAGGGTTGACCCTAAATGTATCATCTTGATGCTTCTCAAGAGCAGAAACAAATTTCAATGAGATGGCATATATCACCAATCATTTTTAACCGTGTACATCGAAATATAACCCCAAATATTCAACTCCTGACTTTAGAAAAATGCATCTACAGATCACCTTTCCCATTTTTCTCTTTCTTCTTCTTCTTGAGAACTTTCCCAGATGATCCAAGGCGAAGATATGACATAATTTTAGCAATACGGTCCAAGACAGAACCATCAACACTGACAGTAACCATTTCCTGCGAAATTAATCAGAAGACTGGCATTAGAACAAAAGAAGTGGCAAGACATCGAGGAAAACTGTTACAAGCCAACAAAGAAAACTAAGTGAAAAACACAAAAATACCTCAGGGACAGGACAATCTGCTTTACTTCTGTGCAGAGTGGTTGGAATATCATTGGAGAACCCGCTCTCCTGGTATGCAAAGAGTAGAATTTAGACATAATTTTTAACAGAGGGAGAGTGAAAAGGAGGAGAAAAGAAATAAGATAAGAAACAAGTAAAATTATAGCAATACAAATGCAGAATAAATTCTCTCTATTCCATTCTTTTTTTTTTCATTTTTTCACCATGAAACATGACATCAAAAATTTAGAGTGAGCACCTATGCTGACCAGATTATAAAAACGCTAATTATACACATTGATATCAAGCACAAATCAAGTAAAAATTTAAGAATCTCAAGAAGTCTAGTCGGCTGTGATCATGCTCAGTTGAAATCCATGCATCCATAACAATAATCAAGTTCAACATGATTGTTGCCAACGATCAAAAGGAGAAATCATTCTCCTCCCTTCATGCTTGCATAGGAAGAGGGTGAAAAATGAAGAAAAGAAAGAAAAATAAAATTCCAGAACGAGGGGAAAAAATTGTAAAAAAATGGAGGACATCAGAATGTGCCTAATTTGATGAATCACGCCTAAAGCCGAGGCAACTCCTATGCCACTTAGAAAATCAGTAAGCAAATGTAACTTGATTGAGTCCAAAAAGGTGGAAAAGAAATAGGTGATCTCTTTTTCATTCATTATATATGATTTCAACGCAAATCTGACAAGGCCCACAACATAACAGCCCAATAAGCACCCGAAAAACAACAGGAAGAACAAATTGCAATTCATATCTTCCTTTTCTTTTTTTTCCTTTTTGACTTTAGGATGAGTAACATGATATAGATAGAGAGAGTTATAACAAGCTGAACTAGAAAGTCTATCACTGTGTTTCAAACAGCTGTCATTCTGAATAAAGCTATAAATCAAAGGAAAAACAAGGAAAACTGCAGGAGATCTAACCATGTTAAAGATGAAGGTCATCCTCCCAGGAAGAAACATTTCATTGGTCTTAATAACAGCTTGAGGCTTGACTATCCACTGATAAACTGACTGCAAGACAAGAAGGTAATCAATCACTCAGGCAAACATTACTAAAATTATAAAAACATAACAATACAGGATCCAGGTTTTTACAAACTAATGCACCTTCGCATTTGCAGTGCGGAAGGACAATGGTTGATCTTCCTTGATTTCTCTGTTCATACCAATAAATGTGTTAATGCAAAAGACTTACAATAAATGCCACAGAAGTCGTTGCATCAAGGCAATGGTTGCCAAGATTAGTGATTACAAGCACATATAAGTGAAGAAGCACCATTAGTGCATGTAGCACCAACTCTAACAACAAGTTTTGTATTTACAAGCTACCAAAATGACAAAGAAATAAACCCGCTTATTACATTCAGTCAATTGCTATGGCTGATCAAAGGATATACAATGAACATTAAGACCTAAGATTTCATAGCTTGTATTTATCTTCTTCTTTCATTTTCAAGTAAGTGAACTGAAAATGACCTTGTTTTCCACCTCCTCCGAAGAAGAAAAAGAAAAAACTGACTAAATATAAGTTTTTGTTCCTTCTATTGCCCATTCACAGCAGTCTTTTCATAAAAAATTGGCCTCATCTTGGGTAAGGATTTGCGTCATTAAAATCAAAGAGTCAAAAGAAGAAGTAAACCAAATATTGGAATGCACATAACAGAGTAACTGATGGGACAGCTTCTGTTATCAGAAAAGAAGCACATAATTGAAGACCCCCATCACATGCTCACATGTCAAAACACATGGCCCAATCACTTACCTCGACTTTCCATCAGCATCATCATCAACATCAGATTTCTTGCCCATTTCACTTCGCACTTTGTTAAGCAAAGCATAGTCCAACCCTTTGACAAGATGCGTGTGTTCAACATCACCTGAATTATACGATAAAAGGAGTCATTTACTGAATGAACAAAACATTCTCATCTAAATACACAACAACCAAACAATGTAAGCGCAGGCTTGACCAACAATGTAAGGTTAGCCAAGAATATCAACAATCAGCCATCTACAGTTAAACGTAATTAGCCTTGCTCCCTATGGACGTATCTGCCAGTGTATCTTCGTTATGATTTCAAGTGTGCTAAAGCCTTCCATCTTACAAAACTCAACATACGATCTGCTCTTGCACACCATAGATCATTAGAATCATTTATAGCACAAAAGCATAACATACCTCCGAGATACTTGCTCTTCTCGATAGACAACTTGTGAGCATCAGCAGACCTAAAAATTACCAAACAATACGAGGTCAGTTGCCTATTCATCAGATTTGGCACGCTCTCTCTCAATGGGAGATCTTTTTCAATAGTATATAAGTTTCCATGGCTGTCAGACTAGGAATTGAATCAAGCAACTAAATCATTTATACCATCCAACAGAACAAAAGCACATTATAAGGGATAGAAATCTCACAGAAGGTCCATGGTCCCAGGGGGTGCGACCGCATGAAAATGCCCCAAATCTGTGGGTTCATAGTCAGGATTTTGGTCCTCCCTCCGTTCTTTCGCTCGATCTCTATACTTGGGCAGGTCTGGCTCCTCATTCTTCTCCTCTCTGTTAAAAGCATCGCATTACAAATAGCACCATAATAATCGTAAAAAAAGAATACAATTGGCTTCAAAGATAAACCTAATTTTGATATATTCTACCACAAATGATACATTAAAAACTAATTCTTTATTACAAAAAAATTAATTAGATACTATAAGACAAATAAACACCCTAATAATTAATTCTCTGTATTTAAAAATTCACTCTCTAAACAAATTGCGATGATATAAAATTAACTATCTATTATTACAAACGAACTCATTATTAGACGACAAAACAATGCAATGAAAATTAACACTCTGTATTTAAAATAAACTCTATAAAATAATGCTAATATAAACCTAATTTTGATATGCTATACGGCATATAATGCAATAAAAATTAACTGTCTGTTATTGAAAATTAACTCCCCATTATACAACAACTAAAAGCAATAAAAAATTATCTGCAATAAAAAAAAAAAATTAACTCTCTCAATATAACGCGATAGAAATCTAATTTCGATATATTACACCACAAATAATTTTGATATACTGTTCGACGAAAAATACTAAAAAATTAACTCTCTAAACAAAATGCAATGGAAATCTAATATGAATTACAATGCACTAATCATTTAACTAACTATTATTACAAATGAACTCCTTATTCGACGACAAAATTATGCATGAAAATTAACTCTCTATATTTAAAATGAAGACTCTAAAATAACGCAAATAAAAATCTAATTTTGATATGTTATACGATACATAATGCAATCAAAATTAGCTATCTATTATTAAAAATTAACTACCTATTACACAACAAATAAATGGAATAAAACAAATTAGCTCTCTAAATTAATTTCTATTTATTACACCACAAATAATTTTCACAAACCATGCGACAAATCGATAACAACAAAACTGGTAAAATATGTAAAGTCATATCACATTTAAAGCTAACAAATGAGGAAAAAAAGAAATTAATTTATTTTACACACACACACACACACACCCACACATATCTATACGACTAAACTACTTACTTGTTACGCCGAGGTCTCTTGTCCTTGTAATTTCGCTTGCAGGACGACATCGAAGAAAATTAATTAGATTAATGATAATTAGATATTTTTTAGCTTAATTTGATTTGAAAAGGCTCGTAAAAATCGGTTAGGGATTAGATAGTATTATAGCTCGTGTAAGAAAATTAGAAAATTTGTGAGGATGGAGATATATCTTCGCTTCTCACTTCGATGATGGAGTTTGAAAGGACGTAAATGCCCCTCGCCTATCAACGAAATGACGAATTAGGTGGATATTGAGTTTTGGGTTTGTAGTCTGAAGCTTTTGGATTTAGTATGGGGAATTGGGCCGAAATGTGGTTGTGGCCCAAAAGCCCAGTTAGGGGAAAAGAATCTTTGTATTAGGCTGTTCTTACTAGAGTGTTTAAAATAGAGATTTTGATATCGTATAATTATTACATAATATAATTTATTTGATAAAATAAAAATTTATAAAGTAGATATTAAAATCACTAAAATTGGGCTCGAGTCTCTATAAAATTTGGGGGTTTAAAAAAAAGTGTGAATTAGACGGGTTTAACTTGAATCAAATTGGCGAAAAAAGAATGAATGCATTGAAAGGGATAATAGTCAAAAGCAAAAGAAATTTGATAACAATTAAGGGAAATCTTTTCTTATAACAAAATTTACTCTTGAAGTAAAAAATTGACGTAATGTTATTATCACCTACATAATCGTCAAAGGAGTAAAAAAGAAATTAAGAAGAGGTTGAGTAAAAAATATAAAAAAGAAATGGTGAACGGAAATATTTAAATGTGATCTCGTATGCATAATGTAAAAAGATACGATAACTTTTAACGGAAGTGAATGACATTGTCAAATTTATATATCTATCCTACTCAATGAGATAAATATTTAATTTATTTTATGTAATATTATTACCTGCCGATAAAAAGAATTTCTAAAAAGTATGTCATCTTATACTCATAATTAGCTTACCTCAACTTGCCTAGCTAATTTTCCTTGTCAAAGATTTGGATGATTCTTTGCTAGTTTAGAATATTCAGGAGTCGACCAAGTAAATGATTAAGAGGAAAGTTATCTGGGTCAGTATTTTGACATGAAGCTTTTGTTTCTAGCTGGTGTCATCTCAACAGGTCCTTCTTCTGTATGACTGTCAACGTAGCAGATGCATTGATTTGACCCATTTTTTTAATTAATACATGTCATTTTAGGTATAATTACAAACTTTTTCTTAAATTGATACAAAATAAATTAGCTTAATTGTAAAACTTTAACTTCAATTTTTAATTAAAAACACTTTCAAACACATACCAAATTAATTAGTTTTTAAATTCATAGAAAGTGATTTTAAGTATTTAACCGTTAGGCCAAACAAAATTTAATCAGTTTACAAATCTTTTAAAAGGTTATCTTCAGCTTATAATTTCAGAGATAAGTTAATTTCGACTTCTAAACTCACATAAAGTATTTTGAATGTTTAAAAATTAGGCCAGACAAAATCTTAAACATTTTGCACATCTTCTAAATCTGAATGATTCTATATTTATTATAAATAGTACATAACAATATAGCATGTTGATCACAAAAATTAAAAAAAAAAAAAAAAACTACATAGCATTAAAAAAACAAGGCATCAGCCACGTGTCAACTACATGGCTCATGCCTTGTCCTTGTTGGCTGCGGCAATTCTGCCGTGGCCACAGGGAAGAATTTCGTTCTCAAGAACAGTTTTCAAGTGAAACTGTGATGGAAAAACATGTACAAACGTTCTTGTAAAATTGCATAAATATTACAACATGATCAAGCCATGTCCAAGGAAAGTGCCACTGAGGCAACAGATGATATTAGATTATCCAACAAGTACTTTCACGTGTGACGTATGATTGAAGGCATAATTAATAACGTAATATAAAAAGTAATAAATTTGAAAAAGTGATATACTAAAGTCAAGCACAATAATAGATTGAACGTAGATGGAAAATATTAAATCAAAGTCCATCTTTAATACCTTGTCAAATAATGTGAAGTTTTATGCTAAAATCAATTAATAGTGGGTGAAGTATCCTAAATCTTGTACACTAATCTTAAAAAAAAATTAATTTATTTATGTGAGACAATTAGATTTTCTAAAGTATGCAAAAGATGTATAATATTTTAGCAGTAGTAAGTATGAACGTTGTATGTATATTTGTTGTAGCCTGTGTTGTTATCAGAAATTGCTCCTGCTTCAACTTATGACAGACAAGTATGTAAATAAGAACTATTATAAATATCAAATCGAACGTTTAACCGTAATTGTGAGGGATGAAATCCCATATTAAAAAAGGACATTTAACCTTCTATGTATGCAATAACTTTCCTTCATTGATCAAGAATTTTGATTTTTGGGAAGATCTCTCTCATATGCATCATATCTTCTAAACTATGAGCTCTCATTACAATTTCATAATTCACACGTTTATCCTACACAAAAATCTGCATCACATTGCCATAGTAGTAAAGTTCTTTAAAAATGACAGCTCCATGTCTGCTACTTTTATTAGGTGGCGTTTGGTGGATGTGACTTGAACCAAGACTTTGGGCATTCTTATGAAACTCATTTACTTTGTTGTCCCTAGCTCGTATTTTACTACAAGTTCTTCAATAAATAACAGAGAAATTTTTTTACTAACATCAAGCTCAAGCTCAATGAAACTCTTCTTTGCTGTAGGCGATTTTTCACTTAGGAAAAGAAAGAAACAATCGTCTTCACATGACGGATCCATAATTTTTTCTTACGGGCTAAAATACAATATTTTTTTATTGGGATTAAATGTGTTACGTGTCTATCACGTGATTTTTCCATTCATTTTTTAACAAAATTTTGATGAAAGACTAACGGTATCACAAATAGAAAAGAAAAATGATTGAAAGGTAGCATTTTGAAAAATAAGAGACTAAAGTATCACAAACTCTAAAGATAAGGAACTGAACAGATAATTTACCCTATCTATCAAATATTTTTCTAGGTCAGTGGAAGCATTATAGGGTATATGACTCATGTCTTTATGGTTGTGGTTTTGAATCTTGTACATATTGGTTTGTTCAATGAAACATTTGTTTACCTAGCAAAAAGAAAAAAATAACTTCAGAGTTCTAAATTGTTTTAAACTATTTTGTAGAATTAATGGAGGTCGCAACTCCCGTAACATACAACTTTCATCCGCATAATTAAAACCCACAACCTTCTCAATGATTGTGTATAGCTAGCAAATAGAACACAATCTTCTCGATCTAGATAACTATAAAATAAGACATTCATCTAAACATGGAAATATTAAGCTGATAGATTAATCCGGCTTACTGGTACGCATATCAAACGATTTTTAGTTCCAAAATTACCATAGGCGGAGGTATTCAACGGTCAGTGTAAGTTACAACTTCCACATGACGAAATTTTTAGAAAATGGATTACTCTTGTATTTTTTAAAAATATTTGGATTTTTAAAATTATCGAAAAAAATTACTTATATACGAATACTAAACTGCATATTTTTTATATATACTAGATAAAAATTCTGAATCTACCCCGAAAGTTATTGCACATCAGGGGACACTCCGGACAGCCTTAATAACTAAAATGCTCAGAATATACACAACGCTACCGACAACTTTTGTGGAAGAAATCGTTCTTAATGTCCTCCGTCTAGGGTCCTTTTCATTCAAGATCCCATTTTTTAGCTTGAGTTTGCAGGAAAAATTAAATTTGCTTAGCTCTCTTTTATTTTATGGTGTAAATTAAAGAATCCAATGGCCAATGACTACTAAACATGACAAAATTTTATCTCTAAATTATTTTTATTTGCTTCTAATATATATATATATATATATTTGTCGAAGTAACATGTAGTTTTAATTTGGTGTTGAAACATGGCCTGTTTGGATCAGCAAATTAAAACTAGATCTGACCCCGTGATGGCAAGACCCAGATACGTGATCTCATGTCCTCCCCCCTCTTATAATTCAATCACACTCACTGAATTTTAGGGATTTGTATTCCAATAAATGTTTAAAAGCTTATCTCATTCTATAAATAAATAAAATATATATGACCCTAGCAGCTAACAGAGTGGTCAATACTGACTTGTCATGACTAAAATTCTCAAGCTGAAACATAATATCCTTCAATTATAAATTTTATCTGTTATTGATACTCATGAAGCATGTGTTACTGCACCACAATAGAATTTAATATCGTCTTGCCTATGAGTTTGTCAACTTTTTGATCAAATGAAATTGCATTACTAAACAAGAGTACATCAATCAACACCAGTTGGATGAAAATCCAACATCAATAAATACATTAAGTGGTCCGAAATATTCGAGACCCAATCGGTAAGGTATTTTTACTTTCACACTTAACTACCCCATCAAAAAATTGGCTCGCAATATATTTCATTTGAGGGTCAGAGGCGAATTGAAAGCAATCATTTAGAGCTTGGATTTATAGCTCATTCTATTTTGGTAGTTCGGTCGCGATGTTAACAAACAATTCAAAATACCTTGACTTTGTCCCTTCTTATATAATTATTGATAACAGTACTCTCCATAATATATAAAAAAAAATTGTGTTTATATGTGTTGGAACTATAAGATAATGGAATAAAAAATTTTAAAAAATAATAGAATGCATTGAACCCTTATACTCAGATTATAAATCACGATATTTTTAATATTCTTCACAAGTTTCTCGGCATTAAGAAAGAATGAATCAGCATATGTGAATGGCATCGGCTAGTCCAACACCTCCATTTCTGCGCAGCACGTTGAATAGTAAAAATTATAGAATTAGAGAATAAATGAGATGGTCAATTATCAATTGGATTAAGAAACACGTTTTACTAACCTATTGATTTAACTTATTTGTTCAATCAACACTCACATTATTGGCATAGTATTAATTAAGAATCAATTAACAACTAAAATGCCACATTTCGCAGCATAATTGGTTAAGCACTTTTTGCTCTCACGGTTCCAAGAATGAGCCAACTCATATTCATAAAAGTTATACTGGAATGACCAACTTAAGCCTTAACATTCAAGTCTTGCCTTACAAACTCTTCTATAAGATTTTCAAAATTTCCTCAAAACCATTAACATTGAAATTTTTTAATTCTTTTTAAGATATGACGATTTACATTTTACACAACATTTTATATATCAATACAAGTATGTATGCAGTCGCTTAATTTTTTATTAATAGTTTCACTTGAGATTTGACGTCTCATCGACTATTTATAATACTTTTGAGATAATACCAAAGTGATCGTTATTTAATTTCTTACATATTTAATTTTTTTTTTTTCTTTTTATCTAACGAGATGTTCTATTAACAAATCAAGTACAAGTATCTAATCTCAAATTGAGAAAGTTAACTTCCAAAATAGAACCTAATTGCGGATTTAGATATCCAACATGCATGTAAAGTACATAAAGTAACAAGTACAAAATCAGTGACACCATTAACAGCCTATCTAACTAAACTGTTTTTCTTTCCTCAAAGTGTAACTAAAATTAAGAATGCTTATTGAAGATCAGTTGCTCTAATGTATTTGTTTTGATATTAGACATAAACTCTATATTTGTAAAAAGTTTAAAAATACTACACTTAACAGATTCACCTGTAGGACCTAAAATGTATATAGGAGTATCTTACGTTAATAGGATCTGTGTTTTTTGCTAGGAATAGTAACGGTTTAGATAACCGCAAAAAATGACAAAACTATAACCAAAACCGTTTAGGAGACCAATAACCATAACCGTAATCAAAATTCAACAGTTTTCAAAACCAGTAACCATAATCATAACCGTTAAGACTAAAAACCAATTAGTTTAAATAAAAAAGACTTAAAAGTGTAAGAAAAATTAGTTTAAATGTAAATAAACTAAAAGTAAAATAATCCAAGCCAATGATAAAAGTTGCAATAAATTACATAATAATTTTATGAGCAAAAATCAAAATAAAAAAAATTATACAAAAAGAAATTCATTTCCAAGCGACGAGCGAGAAATGTCTCTTTTTTTTTTTGGGCAAGTAAAGTTGTTAATTCTTAAAAGTATAAGTATTGGTCTAATAAGTTTAGCCGTCTCTTTTAATTGAGCTTAGTTCACTTTTTTTTAGTTGAGTTTAGTTCAATTTTTTATCATTTTAATTACCAATTTTAGTTAGTCTTCTATTATTTTAAGTGTGTATATATGTTATATATATTTTTTAAAAATTAATAATTAAATTTTGATTTTTTTTTTTTAGTGTAAAAACTAAAACCTATCGATTTATCTATCGATTTTCTTTTATAAAACCTAAACCCTAACGGATTCCCTATCAATTTTTGTTACCGAATTTTTATCGGGCGGTTATCCGTCGATTTCAGATAAAATGGGTACCCGTTGTCATTCTTACTTTTTGCTAGTTGTACATCCAGTTTTCTTTAATTCTAATGAATACACTTGTTTACCTTAAGAAAAAAAAAATTAAGTGAACACTAGGCAAAGAATAAATAAGGCGACTGAATTCTTAACAATTAAGTCAAGTTACAAATATCAAACATTTTCAAGACGAAAAATGGCCCGATAAAGAGTTAATTACAAATAAACACGCCTCACGCAAGGCCAAACCTTATGGCAGAATTAATATATTTAGGAAAAATAGCACTTCTAGTCCTCATTGTTACACATTGTTTAAAATTAGTTTTTATTATTTTAAATGGTTAAAATCAATTCTCATTATTTTTATAAAAGTTCAAATCAGTCCCTAATATTTTCAAAAGTGTCAATTTAGTCACTTACATCAAATATTAGTGTTAAATTTAACAGAAGTGAACAATAATATAGGAGTAAAATGGTAAAAGTGATATAATATCTTTATAAAATTTTAATTTAGTCTCCCAAGTTTACAAATAAATTAAGTTTAGTCTTCAAAATTTACAACTAAATTAAATTTGGTTCTAAACTTGTAAAAAAAATCAATTTCATCCCTTCATCTTTTCCGATCATTTCCACAACCACCCCCACCACAACCACCATAATCACATTCAACACACATACACAATCACATACAACACAAACACTTTTCACACACACACAAAGACCACCCATACATACCTTACCATCATCACCATCACCACTACCACCACTATTACTACCATGAACACTATCACCACCCACAGACACCCACAATCCACGCACATAGACACATACAAATACCCTTATATATATATATATATATATAAACAAAACATATACATATCATACATATAAAACACATACATAATTATATATACAACACAAACACACATACAGTGGGTTTAGGGTGGAGGGAATGGGGGCTGGTGGGTTGGGTTATCGTGAATGGGGATGGAAGGGGGAGGGCACTGTGGGTGGGGAATGGAGGGGGTGGAGCTAGGTTTTTTTAGTATGCTAATTCTATTACAAATCGTTATGATCTTGTAACAAATGACATGGTTGGTTTAGTGGTATAACACATATTATCATGTAGAAGGTTTTGAATTTGAAACTTTGTAGTAGCGAATTCACATTTTGTTTTCTTAAAGTATACATATAAGGGTATTTTAGATTTTTTAATATTTTTCTGTTAGTTTTTTAAATGTAGGGACTAATTGATTTAAATTGTTTGAAACAATGATAACTAATTTAAAAAAATGTGAAACAATAAGGACTAGTGGTGCTATTTTCCCATATATTTACATAATTCTTCATAATAACAATCTTATAGTTCATCTCATTTAGTTTTTAGTTTTTCTATTTTTGTGCGCATTTTTTTTTGGGTCGTTGTATAAACATTAAAAAATATATATATATTAGCCAATCCCTGAGGAATCGATATCATTTTTTATAAGCTATACTAACTTGAAAGGAAGATTATTAAACCAATTATGAGAAAGACACTCTACTCTTATTGTACGAGTAATCCAATATTCCTATCAATTGTTAATAGTAAGACATACTTCAAAATCTTTATTTATTTTTATTCAAAGGGAGGCCTAAGGCCATCGTATAGATATAGCAAGCAGGACTCGATATTACAACTTCTCACAAATACTGCGAGTGACATGCCTCAAAATCTTTGCAATATATAATATTCAATGGAAGAGCCGGGCACTCGAGGTTAGGGGGTGCCGCTTTGCCATCCAGAATTAGGGGTGTATTACGTGGCAAAGTCAGTAATCGGATTTGGGCACTCATTCATGCAAATTTATTTTATATAAATTGAAAAAAAAAACTATTGCCTTTATCCCTAAAATAATGACAATGATGAAAAAATATTAAAATATTTAAACATATAGAATTTGTTAGTATTCGAACCGAACTGTTTAATTAAAGATACAAAATAATCAATTAAAAATAAATTAAAGACAGTGTAAAAATCATTTAAAAAAATTAAAATTAAATTAAATGTACAATTAAACTATAAAAGTTTAATTTAAATATTAAAAATATTACAAAAATAAATAAAACAAAATTCATACACAATGATAATACAAAAAGTATTCGAAATATAGAAAAAAAATTTAAAACCTATTTATAAATAAGAGAATAAAAGTAAAAAATGAAGAGAGAAAAACATGAAAAAAAAGAGAAAATAAAAATAAGAGGATATTCTTAAAAGAACAAAAAAAAAAAATCAAATTTCAGGGGATTCATGTGAACCCTTGAGAACCATGGGGGTCCTCCAGTGATAATATTGTGTTTAGACCCAAAAAAAAAAAAAAAAAGACATGCCTCGAAGGGTAGTTCTGTCTGTATGGTTCGACCCATTCATTTTGTCACTCTCTCTCTTTCAGATCTAATACAAGCAAGCAGATCACGTTCACCCTCCAAAAGAAAAAAGAAAAAGAAAAATATTAATAATAAAAATACACATCCACATCATCATCGTCATCATTGTCGCCATCATTACAGAAAACAATTTCACATTCACATATTAGCTCAACCTCCATCTAAATTAACCTCCATCATCTCTCTTTCCCACCAATCTATACATACACACATATAAATATCATATATATATAATAATAATAATAATATATATACACATATACACACACATTCTATACACTCAGTTTAATTTCGTAAATTCAATAAAAGTTTCATTTTTGCAAATTGAAATCTAAGATCAAGGCTGTTTTTCTAACTCATATATAAAAGATAGCTATTGGTGTATGTGTGTATATAGAGAAGGATTTTATAGTGAAATTAGGGTTTGGATTGTGAATGGAAAGGAAAGGATTGGGGAGGTAAATTGAAAAATTCAAAAGCTTGGGGGCTAAGAAGTGAAGGCAAAGATATACACTCATTCATACGCGTGTGTGTATATATATATATATGTTAAATGCTGTATTTGAAGCAAGCAAGGTGGGTGATGAGGGTGTATAGAGGTAGAGGAAAGCGGTGAATTTTTTATTTTTGAATTGAATGTGGGGGTGATTGATTCCCGGGCCGGCGGCTCGGGCTTCAGCTTTTTCCGGTGATCTAGTCAACGAAAACTAACATATGGATGCCTCAGAGAATGTGCCGGTGCCAGAGCTCTGCTCGACCGGAGAGTCTCCGACTGTGAATTCGGAAATTGACTTGCTGCGGCAAGAAGAGAGGGAACAGACTCCGCCTCCTTCTCCCCCTCGGGAAGGGTTTATGCAGAAGTTCCGGTTGTATGAGACGCGATCGGTAATGGAAAAATGAGATCTTTGAGCTTCTTTCGATGGCTAGATTGGTTCTGGTTGTGTTTGTGTGGAGTAATGAGTTGTGATTGTTTAGTTAGTCATATTGGGTTGTGGTTTGTTGTTTTGTGATAACCCTTGCTTCAAGTATTGACATGTGCTAAAATTTATGTGGATTTAGTTAGATGTGCACGTGGAGCCGAATAATAGGTTTCAGTATGTTGCGTTTAAGAACTCAGATCATTGTAATTACTATGTGTTCTAAGAAGTTGACTTTCAATTACTTACAGCATTTGTATGCATTTCGTGGGAAGTTGAGCTCACTGTTGTTTATTCAAAATCTTTACTTGTGATTATCCACTTTTGGAGGATTAAGTTTCAGGAAATTTACTTAGAAGGAAATGGAAATAAGTTTCTTAAGTTTTTCCTTGATCGGTTGCATTTATTGATATGCCGAGGTTAAGAACAAGTCAGGGCAGAATTAATTACTTCTGCGACAGAGTCTAGAACTTCTGAGTTATTTACTGGGCCATTTAGTCTTACTTTTAGTTTCAGGCTTGACTTTATTCATGTATACACATCTTCTCGCGATTCATGCCTGTAAGTTTGTCATCTTGTGTCTGCAAAAGAATCGATGGATTGATTATTCTTTGGTTGACTTCTGAATATGCAATAAGCATATTGATAAGTAAGAGGTATTGTAATGTGCGGAAAGGGTTGCAATGACGCATAAATATTCCAATCAGTGGTGCTATGCATAAGACTTACCATTCAAGTGTTTGTCTCTCCCTCCCATTAGTATTTATTATGTCAAATTATCAGATTAGGCTGGAAAAAGTAGAGATTGTGGAGCTTTTATTCATTTATTTATATCTTTCTAAATATATACATGTATATTATAGACCACAAGGGTTGCATACACATGTAAGATATATGCTAAACTTTCTTGGAGTATGCACGGGTTATGAATTTTTTGGAGTTTGTGTGCATGCACAGTTCCACATGCATTTTGACTTGAGGAATATATGAAGAAATTGTTTCCTATCTTACGTGATACATTTTTCATTATTTTTGCTTCAGAAATTTTATATGATAGGAAGGGACAAGACTAGAACATACTGGAAAGTGTTAAAAATTGACAGGACAGAAACTTCTGAGCTTAACATTCGTGAAGATTCAACCACATATACAGAACGAGAATGCTCTGACCTCTTGAGAAGGATACACGAAGGAAACAGGTCCACAGGAGGACTTAAATTTGTCACCACTTGTTATGGCATTGTTGGTATGTAGATTTTGGGTGTCAGTTCTACCACTCGAGGAGGGTTAGAAAACGTCTTCACAATCTAAATTTTGGTTCTCTGGTTTACAGGCTTCATTAAATTTCTTGGTCCTTACTACATGCTGCTTATAACAAGGAGGAGGCAGATTGGTACAATTTGTGGTCATACTGTATATGCTATTGCCAAGAGTGAGTTGATCCCGCTCCCGAATTCTGCAATCAGATCTAATATGATGAATTATGAGAAAGAAAATAGGTGATTCTCTTTGCTTTGAGAACAGTCTATTTGTACATGTCTTTTTGTCTTTTTTTCAATATCAGTTCTAATAAGTGTTGTTTTTTATTTTCGAATATCATAGTGCTAGTCAGGAATTTTATTAATCACTATCTTCAACGATCCATTTTGATCACGTAATCACTTGTATTACATATTCCTGAAGCATTTTTAGTTGAGCTAATGCTTGAGCATCCTGCGCAGTTCCTGCAAATTTGTTATGGTTTCTCTCTCCATCCTGCATCAGTTAACTGAAAGGTTTATTTGATATGACTATTACCTCTATCATATCCTTTCTGTAACTTTTCCAATTGAGGAACAAATAAACTATGGATAACCCTCTCTCCTCCTCTTTACTTATTTGTAAGGATTTATGCACCTCTTAGATCTGGGTAAATCCACGAAATACTTCTTAGATCCAGAAAAGTTCTCTGTTGGTAGGGTGGTTGTTGTATTTCTGGTGGTTCCCTTTTTTCATTCCTCGTTTTTAGTAGCAAAAAAGGTGATGCCCACCAAAAGCTTCTCCTATTCATGTAAATTGGCCTGCCAATGTCTTTTTCAGCAAACCAAAAAGTTTGTCCTTGTAGATAGTCAAAGTGCAAAATGATTCTAGTCTATTAGCATTGGTAGCATTTAATTTTTTAATGAATAAGAAGTTACAGCTCCATTGAGTTGTATGAGTGATCATAATCCTTCCAATTTTTAAATCTAAAATAAAAAAATCATAATACTTCTGAAATTGCTTCTAGTTATCATTCTGCTTTTTGTTGTTGGTTTCTTAAGTGTATAACTAGTTGTAGGCACAATATGTTAAATTTGAAAATCTTTTATTTCTGTGAATTGTTTCTTATCTAACCGTTTCATAGCATACCTATCTTTTATCTCAAATATATATTCCTTCAAAAGTTTTCTGTTTTCTAACTTTTAATAGAGTTTCTATTTTGATGATATAGATACAAGAAACTCCTCTGCATGGTGGATCTGACGAAGGATTTCTTCTTCAGCTACTCTTACCATGTTATGAGAAGTCTACAAAAGAACATGTGTGGCAACGAAACGGGGCAAGTCTTATATGAGACTATGTTTGTCTGGAATGAGTTTTTGACCCGTGGTATACGAAATCTCCTGCAAAATTCGCTTTGGACCGTTGCGTTGGTCTACGGCTTTTTCAAGCAGGTGAGGTCCTTTGGGTCACTAAGTACTTTGTCTACCCTAAATTGAATCTCAGACATTTCATTCTGGGCTGTTGTAATATTATTTCCTCCTTCCTATTTTCTCTTTTGTTAGAAATCAGTATAACGCATAAGAGATCCTTATATCGGAATATGCTCAAAAGTACAAAACGTATGTTAAGCTATTAGATTTTCAACTCTCACATAAAAAAATCTTTTTGCCCTGTCGAACCATGACATTCATGTACTTCACAATCCTTATTCAGAAATTTAAAAACCAGTCTTGTAGTTCACAGTGAAAATATGCAAATTGAAGACTTCGACTTTCCAGATCCTTCAAGGTCCTTCTATGTTTTGAACTTTGCTTTTCCTTCCCCTGTTCGCACAAGTTCCTGCTAGATGATTGTTTGAATAGTGTATGTCTTTACTCGCTCTCTTCCTCGAGCGTGGAAACTTTTCATGTATTGTTGATGACTTTTTGGTTGCTGAATCCAGGCTACACTCCCTATATCTGGGCGGGAATTCAAGCTGAATCTCATTGCAAGACGTTCACGTCATTATGCTGGAACCAGGTCTGTGCAAACATAATGTACTGTATGCTTTATAGGCAACCACAATTTACTACATATTGCAACGGGTCTTTAAAAACTTATTATTTCAATAAAATGCATTTTTACTTTATTGCACTTTATTAGACGCTCTTTTCAAGTGTTTTTTGTTTGAAAAAATTGTAATTTGTTCATCATGCATCTTTCAAGAGATGCAAAGGGGCAGACCATATGATCTGGATCCAGAAAGAATGGACTGCAGCGACCTGATTGAATTTTTTTTCCCAGGACATGTCTCTTGGGAAATAAGGTGTTCTCAGGCATCCTGTTGCTTGTACATATATGTTAATCTTTCTTGCTGTCCTAACAGTCGTGCTTTGTTTAGATGAGGGCAATAAAGGTGACTCTAACATGTCGTACAAAGACTTTTTGAAGTCCATGTTCAATGTCACCATTCTCATTAAGTGCTTTTCCTGGTATACTTGCTAAGCTTGTGTACTTTCCAATTTTGTCTTTCCGGGTGACTGATGGCAAATTGCGTGCTAATCTTGAACCCAAACGCACACCTGCTGCTATAAAGACCTTTTGGACTTTCAGATGTTGAGTGAAATCATGTTTTAAAGCTATAAACAAATCGTGTACAAGGGAAAAGGTTTTGTGAGGCAGCATCATTAAAAAAATTCCCCCTAAAGCTGCTCTAGCAGGAATGGAATGTGTCTCAAAAATTGAAACACAGTAAGATGACGCTTGAGTTGCTGAAAAATGGTATGTAGGAATCTCCAAGAGGCTCTTAGGTCTACCTCCAGTCATTCATGGCAAAGCAAGTGTTCTGTTAGCTCTTGGACCTTCATTCTGGCAGCTTATTGCTTTGGTTTCTGAAAAAAGACAAATGCATTCTTCACCGTCCCAGTTATAGCCCAAATAATTCATAGACTGACCAATGAATTGCATTAGGTGGGGAGGCTGTATAATGATGGCTGCAGGTGGTATATATCTTCACTGGCTGTTGACACATGTAATTTCAGCTAATTTTTGTGATTGCTCATTTTCTTAGATAGTCAACGGTTAGAGATGCATTACACGCGTGTAGCATTCTTTGCATATTTGTGGCTTTGGCAGATCAAATAGCTTTTTATGGAAGATCTTTTTTTCCCTTTCCAAAAGCGTTCAATAGGAAGACATCTTTGTTAACTTTCTGCTTGCTATTTCATTCAATATCCAAATGCTCATTCTGTGCCCAGATTTTTTACTTTCATCAAGATATGCAGACAGATAATTTCTCAATCCTGAAGACTATGAAAATCCTCCTCAGAAATCAGTATCAAGGGACACTTTCCTGTGCCATATTAGCAAGATTTCTCTCCCTCTCTCTCTCTCTCTCTCTCTCTCTCTCTCTCTCTTGTTCTGATGTATGCATGAGCTCTGTTAGTTTCTCTTCTACAAGGTCTTTCCATTGGGAAAGGTGGTTGTTCATATACCTTTTCTACCTCATGATGCTTACTGATTATACCTCTTTCCTTTTTCATTTTTGGCTTTTAATGTGTCTATGTTTTCTGTTGTAGATATCTAAAACGAGGGGTGAATGAGAAGGGCAGGGTTGCCAATGATGTCGAGACTGAGCAGATTGTGTTTGAAGATGATGCAGAAGGGTCACCCCTGCAAATTAGTTCTGTTGTCCAAAATCGTGGCTCAATCCCACTCTTCTGGTCACAGGAAACTTCACGCCTGAATCTGAAACCTGACATTATATGTACGTGCTAGAATATCCTTCTATTTCAGGATTCTTTTACTGGCTGTACCTTGATTGTTGTTCCCATCTGACATTTATCTCATTCAGTGTCAAAGAGGGACCAAACTTATGAAGCAACCAGATTGCATTTTGAGAATCTTGTGGAGAGATATGGAAACCCTATAATAATTTTGGATCTGATTAAGGTGAGAGATTGTTTCATGGTCTTTCTACTCAGAACATTGATATGCTTTTGCTGTCCCTTAGAAAAAATAAGCTAAACCAAACCAAAACACTAAGCCTTATCCCACTAGGTGGAGTCGGCTATATGAATCAGATGATGCCACTCATTTTTATCAAGAGGCGTCAACTTTGTTAGCTCCATGCATGCGAGATCTTGTCTCATGTCTCTTATGCAACTCATCTTAGGTCTTCCTCTACCTTTCTTACAGTGTACTACCTTCATACCTTCCAACTTCTTACAAATGCCTCCACAAGTCGTCTCCTAACATGTCCGAATCATTTCAAACGGTTCTCTCATCTTATCCTCAATCGTGACCACTGCCACTTTTTCTTGTTCCACCTCATTTTTAATCTTGTCCTTCTTAGTTTTGCCACACATCCTTCTCAACATTCTCGCAATTCTCGGCCACTAATATCTTTTGAACATGGTGGTACTTCATCACTCAACATTTTGAACTGAACAAAGCTAGTCTAATGGGAACAATAATATTTTCCTTTTAACTTAAGTAGTATCTTTTGGATTCCTAACACACTCTTCCACTTCATACATCCCGCTTTGATTCAGGGATCGACATCAACATCAATCTCTCCTCCTTTTAGACCACAAAACAAAGATATCTCAAGTTTCCCTTTTTCATGTATTCTTGCAAAGTCCAATCTTAATTCTGACTCACCTCGACCTACTCTTGCGGAACTTGTATGCCATATACTCTGTCTTTGGTTTACTTAGCTTAAAACCCTTTGCTTCTAAAGTGTCCCTAGCATTAGCACCTTCTTTGGACTCATCTACTAAAATAATATCTTTTGTCAATTGCTTGCACCATGGTACTTCATCTTGAATATGGTTAGTTAGCTCGTCCATAAGTAGGACAGAAAGATATGGGCTCAAAGGCTGATCTTTGGTTTAGACCTATTGTGATCGGAAAAGTACAGGTCTCTCCTCTATTTGTATTATTGCTCTATCATACATGCCATTTATCACCTCATTAAACCTCAATATATGCCACACATACACATTGCTTCTCCAACACTCTCTAAAGGACCTCCCTAAGAACTTGGTCATATGCCTTTTCTAAGTCATCGAACACCATGTGTAAGTCCTGGTTCTCTCTCTATTACTCCATTAGCCTCCTTAGTGAAAAGATAGCTTCTACTGTTGATCTTTAAGGCTTCAAACCAAATTAATTCTCTGCACATCTGCATTCCTTCTTATCCTTCTTTTATCACCCTTACCCATAGTTTCATAGGATCTCGCCGAAAAAAATGATTTTGCCAAAAGAATATCTATCATCAAAACTGCAAATCCCTGTGCTGCTGGGAAAACAAAAGCAAAGAAATAGCCATCTGATACCATTACGTCTTTGTATTAACAGACACATGAAAAGAGGCCTCGAGAGTCCATCCTTCGAGCAGAGTTTGCTAATGCAATTGAACATATCAATAAAGATCTATCAGAGGAGAACCGCCTTAAATTTCTTCACTGGGATTTACA
Organism: Ehretia macrophylla; assembly: GCA_037974665.1. Lineage (NCBI taxonomy): Eukaryota > Viridiplantae > Streptophyta > Magnoliopsida > Boraginales > Ehretiaceae > Ehretia > Ehretia macrophylla. The sequence continues at coordinate 35,089,231 of CM075771.1, forward strand.
CAAACATTCACGGAGGTATTGAAGTTATATATCTTTCTTTTTTTATGATATGCTCCTTTGGAAATTTTTTCTTGTAAAATTTGATTATCTGCATCTCTTTTACTGCCAGCAAAGCTACAAATGTTTTGCTGCTTCTGGGGAAGGTGGCTACATATGCATTAACACTGACAGATTTTTTCTATTGCCAAGTAACACCGAGCTTGAGATCCGATGGATGTTTGAAATGGCCTTATTTTGAGTGAGTGTTTTTCTTCCGAGTATCCCAATTATTTCAGCTGAAATATACTATTTCACACAGTTATATAGTGTATTTGTATCCAGTATACAGAAGTGCATTATCTATTCTTGTCTTTTGAGAGATAGTGTGCTTCTTTGGTGGGCCAATATTAAGTTGTCTGGAACTGCCAAGTATATTGTCCATGTCACTGAATCATGCTTTCGCAGTGTCCTATGCTATGCAGTGCAGCACTGGGATATTGAATTCAAAGTTCATGATTTAATGCTACCTAAGGGAAGAAATTAAAATGATGCATACTAGTAGTCCAGCAGGAAAAAGGTTTCCTGTAGGTGGACTAGAAGATCCAATTAGTGAAGAAAAGTATATTATCATTTAAGAGTGGGTCTGATGTGTAACATTGATATTCAAAATTTTGTGATGAATTAGAAAATAGAGGTCATGGCACTGACTTCTGACCTAACCTCGGGCATGTTTGCTCTAAGGATTAGGAGAGTGAACAATGTTCTTGGGGGTCAGATCTATTGTTTCTTTGGTTGCTTATGTCTGGGATGTGTCAGTTACTCCCAAACTTTTACATCTTAATATATCTTTATATTGCAGTCACACTTCCTTTTTCCAGAATGTTTGTAAAGTTCGGCCATTCATTCCTAATCTTGTTAGTAGATATTGTTGTGGTAGTACTGCTCATTGCTAATTGCATCATGGTTTATTCACATCTTTGTTTATATGCTTTCTGTAACTAGGCCTGGAAAACTGACGTTGAAATGTATCTATGCAGTAGAAATGCTGCTACTAGCAAATCATCTTCCTCAGGACACTGCAATGTTGAAAATGAGGAACAGCATGAGACTGAAAAGGAGGATTCCGATGGCTCGGACAGAAAAGTTAGTGGAGATAATAATGCAGCTAGTGGTAATCTGTCTGTCAAGTCACCAATATTTCAAAAGGGAGTGCTAAGAACAAATTGCATAGATTGTTTGGATCGCACTAATGTGGCTCAGTATGCGTATGGCTTGGTTGCTTTGGGACATCAGCTGCATGCATTGGGTGTTACAGATACCTCAAAGATAGACCTTGATGACCCGTTGGCTGAGGAACTAATGGGGTTTTATGAGAGAATGGGTGACACACTTGCTCATCAATATGGTGGTTCAGCTGCTCACAATAAAGTAAGCTTATATATGATAATGCTGGCTAGTTCTTACAATAGGATAGGCTGGGCTCTTTTGGTACTGCATATCCTGACTTGGCAATTCAGTCCTTTGAACGTATTTGGGACATTAACAGACACTTATTTGGATTATTGGTTGAACGTTTCGCTAATGTTGTTTGTTGCTTCGGAAAGCAACCTAGCTGATAGTTTGAACCTTCAAATTTTGATACTTGTTGATATACCGTCCACACTGTTGTGTGAAACGTTGTTCATTGCTTTGGAAAGCAACCTAACTGATAGATTGAACCTTCAAATTTTGATACTTGCTTGATATAGCATCCGCACTGTTCTCCTGTGATATGTTTTGGATAAGTAGAGCAACTTGATTTTGGGGTTCAATTGAAACAGCAGCAGCTTCATATCTAGCATACAGATGAGAGAGAGATACTGTTTCTCATCTTAGCTGATTTAGATTCTTTATCGAATAATACTCTTGGAGGCAGGTAGAAATATTTGCTTATCTTCATGGCAGTTAGAGTCCATCTGCTTATCGCTTAGTTTTACAAATTAAAAGAATTAAAAGAAGAAATCCCCCTGAACATAGACTCATTTGACTTCCAGAAGTCGACTATCTACTCTGTATTCATGCTTCAGTATGTTAGCTGAGCTTACTAATTTGATGAGTTTGCTTGGTAATAAGTCAGACTCACTGACACACTATAGCTGATCTAGCTAATACTGTTTGGAGGACTCATAAGCAGTTCTGGGCAGAACCTTAAATCATTTTTCTTCTGTTTCCTTAGAAAAAAGAATACTATTATCAATCAAACAAAAAGTTATTCTATGTATTGTGTAAGTTTTGAACTAAGGGTCTGTTTGCTTAGCTTTTAGACACTTAAAAACACTTTCTGTGAGTTTGGTACCTGTAACTAACTTGTTTGTACCATTTTTCAAAGTGTTTTTATGTAAAAGTTGATGCTAGAAAACAAGAAGCTCCAAATTGGAGCTTTTTAAAAAATGTTTTTTGCGAAATTGCTTCTATATAATGCAGGAAGTTGCTTTTTTTCTTTCTTAAATATACCTCTCCATATTTTTGAAAGCCCAATATTATCCTTAAAATTTTCAAAAGCCCAACACAGCTAAACAGTCAACGGCTTTTGTTCAACAACACTTCTAACCAAAGCTCTACAATTCAAAAGTTAAAATTTTATAGTTAGGCCAAACAGAGCCTAAGAGAGGTATCATAGAACTATGACAGGATTTTCTTTCTAAAATTGAATTAAAAAGTTCAGTCCATTAATGTATGTGTGCTACTTGTTCTTCTAAAATATCAAATTGTTTCATTTGACTCCTCGATCCTCACCTGTGATTGACATCTCAATGTTGATTTTTATAGATTTTCTCTGCAAGGAGGGGTCAGTGGAAAGCTGCGATACAGTCCCAGGAATTTCTCAGAACACTTCAACGCTACTACAACAATGCATATTTGGATGTAGAGAAACAAAATGCTATTAATGTGTAAGTCGGTCTCGAAATCTCAATTATAAAGTTTGATATCGGATTTTATGAATTTTGGCTGAACTAAATCTCCTCCCCCCCCCCCTCCCTTCCTGCCCCTCCCTTCCTGAATTTGCCTGATGTTTACGGTTTCCTGAATGTTTCTGTTCTTCTATATCCTTGGATTACATCTCGGTTTTTGTGCATTTATTAATGTACGCGATAATGATATTCATGCAGATTCTTGGGGCATTTTCAGCCTCAATTGGGTAAACCTGATGTCTGGGAGCTGGATTCTGATCAGTATCGCAATGTGGGTTGGAATGGGCATCCCGACATTGTTGAAGATGGGAGGTATATATTCGGTTACAATATTTTTATTAATTTAGCATATTATATTTAGGTGCTTCTTGCATTTTTGTCTGAAAAGAAATATGGTACTTGCTTCGCGCTGGCTATAGGACTGCTTTTTGGTTTCTCAATATGCTGTAAAAAATTACCTTTGTCATTGTTAAATGTGGATGTAAGTTCATCTAGTGGTTAGTTACCGCAATTTTGGTAACTACCTTGCTTCTGTAATGAGTTAAATCTGATGCTTTTTATGTGTAGGTCACTATTTAAAAGGTCGTTATCGGATGGGAATATTCTTCGGGGAAGTCGCTTGCCCATGTCCACTTTGAAGATTGAGAAGGATCTTTCTAATTCCAACTTTTCTGATCAAGCACGAGGAGGAAACAATATGCTTTCTGAGTCAACACCTGAAATGCCAACTTGTGAGAGTAATATAACATACTCGAGGTGCCTGCTGTTCTCTTCTCTAGAATATTCAGGGCTCTTGCTACTAAATCTCTCTTTTATGTGTGGGCTATGAGCAATAATGCCTAAGCGAGTGCAACATTTTGGTAACTGGTGTTGATTGGTAATAATTGGCAACCCTTTTGGGTAGCGCAGCTGGTCAAGCCTTGGGTATGCTCCCTAGAGGTCGCTAGTTTGAGTCATTTCAGGGGCACGGGAGGTTTACCTGATTGTTAACTTCATGACTCCGTGGGATTAGTTGGACAGCCCGGATGTCCACGGATTTGAAAATAAAATAACATTGTTAATTGATAGTTTGTTTGGTGTTTGGCGGTGGCAGTGGTAGTGTGTGGTGTGACGATTCAATTACAGTTGTTTTCTGAATCTTCTGTGGTTTTTGTGCTTGATCTTGGTTGTCTATAGGTTGTAGAGGGAACAGTTTGAGGACTGTGGCTCACAGGTTCCTCGAAGTGTTCCATCTGACCCTGGTTGGTCAAGTATTTGTTTTAGTCTTTTATATTTTAGCCATCTGCCACTTGAGCCAATTCGTAAAATGAACTGAATTATGGTAGAAACTCTGATCTCTTATTCAATTCTTCAAGTTGAGACATGCTTTGGCTCATTTGGTCGACATTCTTCCTTATGCAGGTATACACCCTCCGTGCCTGCAAGAGAGATTTTCTTGGAAATGCAACGGGATCAATGTCTTGATCAGGAAAATGGAGATACACTTGACTGCTCAAACTTTGTTGATCTGGACTGGCTTTCTTCTTCAGGAAACTCTTGTGAGGAAGAAATAATGGAAAGGTAATCAATTATTTTTTAAATGTTTTTGTCATTCATATAGTGAATGTAGAAACCAAGGACTTCAATTTGAGGATATGGGATGTGAAAGATACAAAATGGCTTCTCGAATCTGAATCCCCCAACACTAAATGTCAGGATTAGTTTGAACAGCAAACAACTTTTAGTTTGAATGTTGCTTGGTTATGTCCTGAAAAAAAGAAAATGGTACTTAGTGAAAAAGGATAATCCAAAGTAACAACGAGAAAGGACTAGAAACGAATTTTTATTTTTATTATTTTTTTATTTTATTTTTATTTTATTTTTTATGTAAACAGCACTATACTTACTGTCCCAATGAATATAAATTAGATGGCTGTAGCTCCAATATGAACTACTGAGAAGATAATGGTGAAGAATTTGAAACCTGATGAAGGAAGTAACTTGAAGTTTTGAAAGACTAAGACGGTGAAAAAAATTGAATATGCACAATACATGTCAAATTCTTGGCTGGCATGTTGCTTCCGAAGTGTAATCAGATCTAAATTTGAATAGTTGCCACCCCTTTTTCTCTTGAATCCATTCTTTTGGAGTCATCAACTGCCCCCCGACCCAAATTCTCTCAAGTTGGGAAGCAGCATAAGTGAGTTTCCAGCCATCCCCCTTTCCCTAAATTACACACATAAGGACACCCAAAAGTGAGAAAAATAAAGGAAAAAGACTTTTAGAAAGTTTAAAATAAAAAACATGAAGAAGAAGAAGAAAATTTTGATTGATATGCTGAAGGGCCATTGAATGATAAATTTCTTCAAGAGGTGAAGGTGATCGCATTGTTTCTTATATTTGGTTATGAATCTATTGTCTTCAATAGTAAAATATGGGACCCGCTTAAAATTGTTTAATGATATTGGGTAGGGGTTAAAAGCCACTTTTTGTTTTATCGAGGTGCTATATCTTAATCAATATGAGACTTTTGTGTAACAAGGAACGTAAATTAACTTTCCGGCATTACTTTTCTCTATATAGAAATAGGAATATGCAGTATTACATAAGAGGAAAATACCAAAGTTTAATCTTTCACTGAAGAACTGGCTTGTCACTTATTTTCTTCTCTTCCTTCTCCATATGGGTGCAGAACAATGCTGACAAACTCTCCAATTGCCGGGTTGTCATCAGAGATTATTGTCAATGAAATAGGGGAAGCAAGTCCATCCTCAAGTGAATGTGGATCTAGCATGAAGGTCAGTCTTATTTACTGGATTAGAACTGTAGGCTGCTTCTATTACAGCACCTCTATATTTGTAGCTACCCTATAATCCGTGGGCCAATTACTCTCTGGACTACCTCTGGAGAGTGTTCTAAATTGACAGATTCCTACCGTAAAAGGAGATATAATTATGGGCTTATGATCAAGACTGAAAAGTTATCTTTTATTTTGGAATATACATATATAGGACTCTAATACATGCTTATTCATAAATTCCTAGAAACATTAAAGCTTTAAGTCCGTAAACTTGAGATTTACTGTATTTGACTTGGAGAAACTGGGCTCTTTAATCTAGAGTGGAGATAACTTTTCACTTATTGTCCTCGGAAAGAGTTAAGTGATGCTTGACAATGCTTTTGATCCCTCATTAGGAAGTTTAAACTCTCTGCTTTAGTTACATTCTTAAGGGACATCCAACACATTTGTATAATTTAAGAGAGCTTTCTGGGGACATTGAAAAAGCAACAAGGAAGAAAATAATTCATTTGTGATTTGAAGCAACTAACCCTGCTGGCCGTATGTGTAGGGAAGGGCGCAGACAAGAAAAGAGTTATCCTTTGATGATGGACTTAATTCTCAAGTTCTTGAGGAATTTTCAGACAGTTTTGCACGCTGGGTAAATTGCGGAGAGACACTCTGTCATTGAAGTTATTAGAAGTTCCCTGTAGTATTTCTGGGTACAAGCTAGGGTGTTAATGCTTAATTTGTAGAAGGCACAATATGGAGGCCACCGAAGAAGTTAAAAGAAAAAAGGGAAATTAGATGCAGATGTTCCGGCATTCTTTTGTTAGTCATGTACCTGAGGAAGCTGCCTTGGTGTGCGTATATGATTTTCAGCATTAATACAACCGTGAAAACTTTGATCGAAGTGTGATACTTTTAGTACAAATGAGTAAATAGTCAACAGTATCAAGATTCTTTCTGGAGCTCTATTCTATATTCTGTTCATTCTTATTTTCCTTTTGTTTTCTGGTCTCTTTGATCAACTACTTCATGAAATCTTTTAGGTTCTGATGATGTAAATATACATTAATCTGAAGGGAGCTCCACTTTTCTGACGCTAGGCAGATTGATTTGTTTCATTTTTTTTTATGTTCACTTCTATACTAGTCATAGCAAGTTCATCTTGCAAATAAGCTCCTGAAACAGAAATACTTGTCATTGTAGGTGTATTATTTGCTCCCAGCTAAACTCTTTAAGCTTTTCTATTGTGTTACTGCCTTGAACTTGTGGTTGCGGCTCAGAGGCGGAGCCAAGATTGTTGTTCTATGGGAGGTTAAACATACACAATTTAATACTTATATACGGATAACTTCTAAATTTATTTTTCAGTCTGAAAGTAGTTTGAAAATATATATATATTTGCAAAACATATAGTTTTCACTCACTTCTTAATAACTTTTGGCTCCGCCATTGATGTAGATGTCAGGTGTTGCTCTCTTTTTGTTCTTGATGAAAGATAAACGGGTGAAAAATTCTCTAGAGTGGTCATACATCCTTGCATGCCCATACTTTTGTTGTACATGACCTGGTCGGGTTAGGTTTCCACCGAGCTAAAATTGCCCCATCCTTGCATACATCTAGTTTGATGCATAACTTATCACGAGTAGTTTTTTTCTGCTTTGCTTGACATCAAAATATAATCTGTTTATAGGTTCTTTCGCATTCGACTTTGTCAGCTTTCGACAACATTTTCTTTTGATGCATTTGAGGCTTGGCTTATAGGTTGTCAATTTAGGCAAGTGATGTTATACGAGTAAGGATCCTGAAACGATTACGAATTGTCCGTATCATTTAATCATAATTGTATTAATAATTTACTATCATAAAATCTTATTTGTTACGTCACATTAATTAAATCCATTCCCATGTTCTGTATTTTGCCTCATGAGTAGAAGCCATCTTGAATTCATCCCACCTTTCAAATATACTCCGTACGAGCAGTTGAAGGTTACGGATTTAAATCTCCCTTATCATGTTATACCTGTTATAAGGTTACGAGGGAATTCAAGCCCTTACCCAGCCCCCTGTAATTGTGTAAAGTAGGAAATTTTGAAGCCTTTGACCACACCATAACAAAAAGAGTAACCCAGTTATCACTAGTTTCTATCAAGGAGCAATGTGAAGGAAACATTCCTTTGCCATGCCTGCTCCAATTAGTTTGTGTACGTAACTAGCCTGTGCCACAACTCAACATATTGCGCCAATCCACCTTCCATTATACAATGTCACAAGGCTTGATTTTTCGTTGAATCGGATGAATATGCGTCTTGAATCACAGAAAACAACTTCAAAATTGCATAGTTTGTAAGGATAAAAGCGAAAACACGAGCCGTCAAAAGCTGGCGCCACAACTCAAAATATTGTTCCCATTGAATCCTCTCTATTGCCATACATCTACAGTGTAGAAGTCAGCCAAGGATGGGGAAGATACGGGTAATGTGCTCCAATGGGATGCCGTCTGCGGCACTTTTCTTAAGCTCTGGATGGTTGAACTCATTGCGAGGAAGGATGATGAGTTGGCCTTTACCTTGACTCTTCTCTATAGCCCAACTGGAGTTTGCTACTTGATGCTCGAGGAACTTGTCCAAAGATAGTCCTTCAATGTTAATGGCCTGTGAAATTTCAATGCGATAAGTCAAAATCATAAATGTTTCCCTCAAGTGCATCCTATACGTCATATATAGCATTTCCGATAGTGCAATAAAGCAAGCGCTTACAGGAACTTATTGGACAAAAATAGAAGTTTAAACAAGAGCACAAATGAAAAGGCAAATTTTTAAGGGAAGAAACCGTACTTCAGCAAGAACAGATCTCGGAACCTTTTGATAAGTCAGTGAAAGTACATGAGTGGCATATGCTTGAATTGCTTGCTCAAAACCTGTATCTTCCTTTTGTTAGCACTTAGCAGACTACAAAAAGTGCAGACACCAAATAATAAAGTAAAATTCGCCTTCGGTTCCAAGGAACAGAAGATCTGGGATCCAAATAATGGAGAAGCCATTGGCACCTCTTGGTGCAATTTCACACACACAGAAATACAAAAAATATGGAGGTGTCATCAAGATATCTAGACTAAGTACACATAGAGTGCCAAAAGGGAATCTTGTGACTCCTACTGCATTAGGCTAAGATATCTGAACCTTGATGAAGTCAATGAGAACATAAATTTACGTGCTTCTCTTTTCCTTTCATTTGCTAAAGGCTAAGTGCCTTTACGACTGAAATTTCTGACACTTCATGAAATGTCACCCCCAATATTCAGTTACGGAATGGATGACTTTGCTAAAGATTAAACAAAGATCACCAAAACTGTATTCTGGCAATACCTGGCACAACTTCTACAATGTGACGGCTCTTTGCTGCTTCATCCCAAAACTGGCGGAACCTTGCTGTCTGCAAATAAATATGAATGCTTTGATTATTGAGCCATTACATTGCTAGACTTGATCAATCAAAATATTAAGTCGAGACATACCTCCAAGTAGTGTGAGAGAACTATAAGAGTCTTGAACTGGTCCTCCATTTGCTGGAATTGATACAAGAAGAGTAAATTCTTAATTCTTTTTTTCTTTTGATGGAGAAATAAGGTACTAAATGTTAATAAGATCTGAGAGAAGGAGATATCAGAATCCAAAGATGAGCGGATTATAACAAATGTTTATCTTTTTCTTTTTCTATTGTAAGCAAGGGGTTATGAAGAAATGACTATTTTTTGCTAAATTATAAAAAATTTGGCTAAATATGAAGAAATGACTATTAATAGTTAATAAAGCACTCCTTTTCAGCAATTAAAAAAATTAACTTTCAGCAACCTCAGGACAGAAAGAGGTGCTAACACAAGATCATAGCGAACACCACAAGTTCTTACTTATCCTGTTCCATCCCACCACCACCCCAAGGGTGAAGGCGTCCCTGCCACCACCAACATATTGGCAATTTCAATAGGCACAATCAGTTCTAGAGAAAGAGTTGCTTAGCCAAGATCACAGTGTACTCTACAGTTGCATCTAAATTGAAGGAGTTAAGCTATCCTGGATTTAAAATCCATCGTACTTATTTGGATATGTTAAGTTATTACAATTATTATGAATTTCAAATCCTCAGTCAAATCCATACTCAATTATTTGACTCGCTTTTGAAGGATTTTTCATTTCAAATCCATCCCCATTCCAAACTATCTTTACGTCATCTAAAACCCATTAATTTCATATCCTTAACCAAATTCTTTCGTCACCCAACTGAAGGAATACTTTTCAAAATTTTCCAATTCTACTCGAAGAGTTCTAGAATAACATTGTTAGAAGGCAGTAAATACAAAAACAAAAACAAAAACAAAAACAAAAAAAGATTAGCAGAATAAACATACCACTCTCTCGGGTATTAGAAAGAGACAAAGGCTGAAATCTGGCGCTGGCATTGCCATAAGAGCCTACCAAAAATTTCACAAATTAAAACAAAAAATCCCACATTGTAATCCTAATCACATACCCAACAAACTTAAAAAACATTTTAACGTTTCATAAAAATAGTAAAATCAATTTGATGTGCGATACCTTAATTAAAATGCGAGCAACAATTTGAGTACTCATCCGCTCCGGTTCAAACTATAACACATAATAACGACATCATAATTATAACAAAAATCAATTTTAACAACGCGTTTGGGAAAGATTGGACCCACTTTAGACAATAATTAGCAATTTCAATCCAATATAATTATCAGTTCTGTTATAAGTTAAATAAAATAATAAAATATCCACCTGATAGAGACGAAGTAGGCACAGATTTGCATCCAAATTGTACGTTTGCGAAGCCACCTAAATTGTATCAAGCAATAAAAATAAATAAATAAATTCAAACTTAATTATCAAAAAAACCCAAAAAAAATTAACAATCTTTAAAGAGTACTAATACTGTAACTTGTCCTAAATAAATAAATAAATTCAAGCTTAATTATCCAAAAAACCCAAAAAAATAACAATCTTTAAAGTGTATTAATACTGTAACCTGTCCAAATACACACACACACACACACACACACACACATATATATATATGAATACCTGTTCGTTGACAAAGTTTTCGAGATCAGGGAGGATGTCAGGGTTGTAAGGATTGACGGCGATGAGCTGCTCCGCCGTCGTCTGCTGTTGACCACCACCACTGCTCAATTCTCTCGCCATTTTCTATATCTAGATAGAGATAAAACTGTGTCTATATATATGTGTGTGTATATCTAATTAATTAAAAAAGAGAGAGAAGAAATTGCAGAGTCTACTTCGCTGTGGTGGAGATGAAGAAGGATAAATCAGCCGAGGAGTTGTCTTTTTAGGGCTTGTTAGAGTGAAGTGGTGACCATTTTGTTTTGAAAAGACAGTTTTACCCTCTTCTATTGTAATTCTTTTGTGATTGTTTTTCTTTCTTTCTTTCTTTCTTTCTTTCTTTTTTGAGACTTCGAAATTTTGTTTGGTATTTTACTTCGATTATGGTTTTATAAAAAAAAATTTGGCTCAATTCATGGTGCAAATAATTTGAATTAAGAGCTGATGTTGCGAATATAGTTTTTTTTTTTGCCTATTTGAATTGAAGTTTATTTTTCAATAGAAAGTTTCAAATTTATCTATTGAGTTTTTCAGATAATCAATGATATTTACACTTTACATTAATCTGTATTATGGAGTGATATATATAGTGATCAAAATTTGATATCGACTTAAGTCTTATTTTTCAAATATTTAATTAAATTTAGATCACGTAACAATAAATTCAACTTGAACTATAAAATCAACAAAAAAAAAAAAAAAAAAATTAAGCTATAAGATAGAGTACTCCTATAAATGATCATGCTTGGTAAAACCCTAAGTGGCTCGACCCTCTCTATTCTAAAGAGACTATCACCTTTACCCTCTTCTGCCCCCCACGCTAATCCACACTAATAAACTACGAGTTCCTCTACTCCTATCTAGTGCAAGTTGTTAGTGACCTACCTAAGAAATAAAAGTATTGTGAATAGTACAAGTTGTTAGTGACCCACCTAAAAAATAAATGGATCGAGATTTCGCTCTTAAAATTCTGCTCATAGATTCAAGGGGTCTACATATCTATGAGAAAATCATTTTAAAATTCTTTATTATGCATGCTTCTTGGATTCTTAGGCTGCAAATATCATTCTCATTTACAGGAACATTTTACAAAATGGTCAAAAAGAAGAAGCCTAGAAGTAACTTAGAAAACTGGGAACTATATCTATAACTGAAAATGCTTATTACAAATGCAAGAGATTTGATATTAAATTCCAACCCATCCATGGTTTTTTATCGGAGAGGGGAACAAAAGTGAGCTCGAACATTTCCTTAGAAATATGCTCACCACTTTCACAAAATCCTACAAGCTTAGCAACAATTTCTGCACTTTCTTGTACATGTTGCATATTCAGAGGGTCTGTCCATAGTTTATTAACAAGTTGCAGCCTTCTCCTTTGTTTTCCTTCCGGTGGAATGTCCCATTTTAAATAAAGCAGTTCTCTTTCGTCTGCAGATAATTTTGAACTCACCCTCTTCGCGAGATATTCTCTCTCCTGCTTAAGAGCCTTAATGCTGCAACGCAAAAGCGCGTATTTAGTACATAGAAGTTCCAGATGCAGATGGTGAAAATGGAAATGATAAAGAGAGTATGCTTCTGAAACAGTTGGAATTGTTACCTTGATGTTACAGGGCCAGGAGGGTCGTCGCCTAAGAGTGCTGGGCTTGCATTACCAACCTCTGCCAAGTGCTGCTCCAGCCATGTCAACCTTCTGAGCTCAACTTCCATATATATCTGATCAGAAGGCTCTCCTTTAAATAACAAATAGAATTGAGTGCGATGTACAATTGACACGTGGCACAAATGCCACAACATGATAATTTGTTTTCTTTGCTCCTCAAACACCAAGTGCCACGCTACTGGAGATTGATCAATGGTGTTTGTCTCATCACTTTCAGTATCGTTCGCCTCCAACTCCAACACCTAATACCATATGTCAAACAAGAGGGAACACATCATGCCAAGTCAAGATGCAATATTCAAGTGAACTTGAGCTAATTTTGACTGTGACATGCCACGAGTGCAATATCATATCAGGAATACATATTCCCCAAAGAAGGAAAAACAAAAAAATCACTCCACATCACAACCTAGGCCTACAAGCACAATTAGTGTCGTAGGCTTAACTAACTGATTTTTATGGTAACCAAATGCTAATCTAGTTTACCTTTCAATATTTATCTTAAGCCCAAAGTCACATTTGATTAAAACCAATTTGTTAAAAAGTATGTACAAGAATGCCGTGAAAAGAGGTAATGATTCTCACCTGACAGACCAGAAGCTGTTTCTGATATTGTAGCTTTGCTACCCGTTCCTTCAGCTCAGTAACATAAGCTTTAATACTCCGAATATTCTCCTCAGCTGCTTTCTTAAACATCTTCTGCATCTTCTTTACACTGACAGAGTTAGGCTGCTTCAATAGAGGGGTGGGCTCCCTTGACGAAATGCAGCTGGTCTCCGCACTATTAGGAGTGCCCTTTAGCCTATGGGATGCATCAGAAACGGGCTGGTTGTTGTTTTCCGGGGCTCTGTTTTCGGTTTCATGATCCACTAATTTACGAGAGGAGTTCATAGGTGAGCATGGAGATCTAATTATATTTGGCATGTTAGGAGTGTTGCTAATGGCAAAAGGAAGGACTTTTTTCTTTTTCGATGAGGTCCTTGTATCAGGAGTCTCGTCTCCACTTGGTAGATACATGACTAGCTTGTCTATCGATCTCTGAACATTTTCAAGCTTTTGTTCCAAAGACGCTATATTATTTTCCTGAGAATTCAACCGAGCAATCTCTTCTCTCAAGCTAGCTTTATCTTTGATCTCAATTTCTTCAGGAGTAGAACTGACGGCTTGCATGTCCTTAATTTCTGATAACAGCTTCGCAATTGTGTCAGCTGCGTCCTGACTCCCGAGTTTATGAGACACGACTTCCTTGTAAAGTAAATCAAGTGCACGATTTGCCTCGTCACCTAGCTGCCTCTGCCGCATCTCAAGCTTCCGAATTTCATGAACAAGCAAGGAGGGATCTGTAGAAGTAACTGAATGCCTAACCAGTGCCTGTCTTGCAAGTCGATTTCTTGCTGGAGTTTTCAGAAGAGGTCCACTGGAAACTGATCCATTATCAGTATTGAATGAAAGGCACTTAACCTCTTGACGAGAAGGCCCCTGGAGACTTGAGCCCTGGCATGGTCACAGGTTTAAGCACAGTAACCCTTTCATGCCCAAGGGGGGAGGGCAGGACGGGAGGAAAGTACATCATGTGTGTGTGTGTGTGTGTATATACATATATATATCCATTTATACATGTACGTATGTAATATAGATAATGATATCCCTTCAGCACCTTATGTGCACTTCTTTCTTGTTCGAGCTGGGATTGTGCAAGATCTCTTTGGCGCTTCAGCTCATTCATCTCTCTCTCCATCTGAATGTCAAAATTACTTGATAATCAGAACATGCAAACAGTCACAACGAGAAAGCAAATTACATTTATAAGCTGATGTCATCTAAAGTTAGACCTAAAGTTAGACCACAACGAGAAAGCATTCTACATTTTCAGAAGTGAAATGAATGCCATTTTCCCAATAGCTGATTCACAGATAGACCTAAAGTTAGACCACAATCTCTAAAAGACTTAAAAGTTGTTTCATACATAGACTTACAAAGTTCAACTCGTGAAAAATTCACCAAGCAACATATGATTATTGTAGAGGGAACACTCAATTATATAGAGAGTAGCACTAGATAAAACTCATTAAAAATGGTGTACTAGACTTTGCCTGTATGATACCTGCTGGATTTTCAATTCCTTCTCCATGAGTAAAGACCTTAAACTTGATGAGCGGGATACCTCGGGACTCCGGAGCTCAGCTTCAAGTCTTGCTACTTCCTTCTGCAAATGCTTCACTAGTTGTTTCTCTTCAACAACCTACAGCATCAAAAAGCTAACAGCTTAGGACATTTCGCTATTGAAATGATAGGTAGAAAGATAAGACCAATTCTTCACTCAACTAAAATCACTTGCATAGCTAACAGAGGGGCTTTAACATGATAACTCTTTTGTTATAACATAGAGTTAATATATCATTGTTGTTATAAGACTTGAATAAGTTTTCATTTAAGATTAAATATTTTCTTCTACAGCTAAAAAGATTAACATTTGTGTTAAGATATTAATGTAGTTATACGACTTGTTTCACATACCATGTTTACTTGGGCACTGTTTGTGACTTCCTTTGCATTTGTTGCAAAATTGAGTGTGTTCCGTGATTGCTCCACATGACTTAAGGCAGGACTCATGGTGCAAATTATTGCTGTTCGTGCATTTCCTCCTAGTGCAGGCTGCAATATTCTCGTGAGTTTTGAATCTCTGTAAGGTATATGGACACTCCTCCGCCCACCACTGCAAAGGGACAGGATACAAAAATGTTCAGAAGCAAGTGATTGCACATTCTACTGAATTCATATTCTAAACTTTATCATCTTTGAGATTGGCCTTTATTTTGAAACTAGTTTGATACTGGGTTATGCCAAAAGAAGATTCATAAGAAAGAGAAATATAATTAATCAACCCACATGTTCCACAGTCACTTAAATAACTCATGAATTGTGTTTTTTCTAGCCTTAAATTTACCTACCTTAGTTTCCTGATCACAGTTGTCAAAGTCAACAAGCTTCGATTAATATGGCTCCCTTCCTTCAACTTTGTACCATCTGCTTTTGTCTGAGATGCTCGCTCACTTCCAGCAAGATCCACAAGATTCTGGAGATCACAGAGTTCGACATGAAATCTTGAACATAAGACAAAAATCTTAAGTGAGTGAAGATATTACATACCAAGCTTGCTAAGAAAGATTTTATGCTTCCTGAGTTCTCCCGCAAACTACTCTCGATGGTCTGGGTAAAATGTCAAAACAAATGGACACAGAGCGTCAGCCATGATTAGATTCAAATGTCAACCACACATATCTATGACTCAGGGACAATACCAAGAAATAGTTGAAAAGAATATCTCATAACAAGGAATATTTTTTGCACTATGAAGAACAGAATAAACTACATTTTAGTAAGACAAATATAGAAATCAGCAGTTTGAGGATGTCCACAGAGATCTTAAAGCTATTGCAAAAGAATGATCCGGCTGGCTGTTTAACCAATAAAATGGATAGAGATGAATATAGATAGACACAAAATGAGTACAAGTCTTCATCGTTTGTGGGTAGCTAATTTCTGAAAGGTAGTTATTTGAGGATGTCCACAGAGCTTCAAGTTTTTGTAAAAGAATGATCAGGTTGTCTATGTAACTGACAGAACCCCGATAAAGATGAAGATAGATAGACAAAATGAGGGAGAATTCATCACAATTGGATGTATGCAGAACTCAGAAAGCTATGCTTTCTCCCTTTCTAATATACAAGGAATTCCAAATGTTGGAAAAGCATGAATCTCCAATACTGGTAGTTTTCTGTCAGTACACTGGTATGAAGCCAATGAAATGTCATAAATCATAAAGATTCACCAAATCAAAAGAATCAACAAAAGATTAATGGCAAAGTTCAAAAATGGGCAAAAGGATTCTGTCCAGGTTAGCAACCTCGGATACTTGAAAATGCAGAAAGCAGAATATTATATGTAAAGTTCATGAGTGTAACCTATACAGTCCCAAACATACCAGCCTGATTATCTGATGTGACCTCGAACTTTTATCATTCAGAGCTGTTTCTCCCACTTGTCTCTGGGCTGCAAAGCATGCTATTTGTCAATACAATATACAGAGAAATACAACAGACGAATTAAGCATCATATTCTTTTTTTATGTTAAAAGAACTTTATTCCATTTTGAAAAAATAATGACAGCTCTACACGGTCAAACCCCAAATACATTTCCACTTGATAGCAACGATCATAAGAACCAAAATACCTACAGCTGAAGCTAAAAGTGTACCTTCACAGATGCTGAATAAGTGCCTTAGATGTTGATCATCCATAACAACCTCTTCCGATAATTTGTCAACAACAGTACCTTTCTGCAATTTTTTCAGAAGAAACAATTCGATCAAGAGGTTCAAAGAAAAGGATTGAAATCTTCATCTTCCTGTAAAGATCTGATTATATTTACCTCAGGGTCATCCAATAGGCGAAGGGAGCCAGACTCCCGGTTTAAAAGGTCCATCACAGTCTCATTGTAGATTTCTAATGCAGAAAACTTGAGCACAAAGTCCCTTTCTGAATTCTACGAGCCATGATATGAAGAATTAAAAATTAGCAATCAAATGCCACTTACATCATAAAGGGTAACTAACATTACAAAATGCTCAACCATAAAGAACTGCAGCGTAGATTTGAGCATAATCACTTACATTCAAGATGTGCTCATATATGTCCTTGAAAGCATTCTCAGCTACACCCTTCATAGTAAAAGTCTTTCCACTGCTAGTTTGCCCATATGCAAAAATTGTAGCTGCAAAAGGGGACAGGCAATGTGAATAGGGTAACTCGAAAGGAAAGTCAAACAAAAATTTGAAGCAAAGCCACATTACCAAGTCTCAATTTAACATAAGCATGCCATTACCGTTGATTCCATTTAAAGCAGAGAGAGCAACATCTCTAGCTCCTTCCTCATAAACATTTCGAGTTGTACAGGATGGTTCAAAAACTCTATCTGGCATATACAATTTCAAAATCAGATATGCACAGAGTTTAAAACATAAACTTGAGACAGTAATAATATAGTAAACAATCCTTCACTAAATTTAATCAGAACTGGATAAAATACCAAATATAAATGGTGCGGTAGGCCTATCATGGTTTAAATTCTTGGACACAATAGTGTGTTCATCAGTCACTTCCCAAGCAATAAGATCATAAGCAGCCTGCTCTTTCGTGCTCAAAGGCCTCACACGAACAGTCACAAGAATCTTCTCTTCCCGGGCTTTTGGCCCGCCTGGTGTACATGATGGAGTCCTCCTAATCTTTGAAGATGGTGTTAGTGGTGTCCCTATTGTCATCTTCACAATAATCTACCTGTCTAACCAAAACAGAATTTGAAACTCTAGTACCATTAACACATTTTATCCTCATAATTAACAGGTTTTATACATAAAAAAGCATATTATGCTCCCTACTATTGTTGTCTTTTAATATAATAATCAGCAATTTCTTCAATGATTAATTACTATTAATCCAAATGAATAAATGGAGCATATAAAAGTTTCCTTTTGTCACAAATACGATAAGATGAACCGCTTATGACCCCCATAATGCCATTGTCTCATAACGTTACAAGAGAAATCAAACAACTGGTAACCTTCGATACAACAGTGATGAAGTGACGAATACATGATCATAACTACAAATTAGAAAGCGATTTATTTAAGTACTTATCATCATTAATTCAATGCCAGTCTCGATCTTCCCATAACGTTACGATACAATGAGCATTACTACAGGATCCAAACCTAAGAAAATAAATTTGTCAGCCCTAAAAATCTATTAAATAACAACCCATGAATTAGAAAAAAGAAAAGCATATCGAAGATAGTACAAAAAAGAAACAAAATTTATTCGAACGAGTAAATATTTCAAGAAGGCTTAATCAGCGTAGTTTCCATTTCTGCAAAATATCTAACAAAAGAAACATCTGAAAATAAAAAAATAAAAAGAAAAAAGAAATAGAAAAGGAGAAAATGAGTTAACTTACACTGGTGAAAATCACCTGAAAATCAACTGCTCTGTGTAGAAAGAAAGACAACACACAATGTGGATAAGTGATTTTTTTTTTCCTCTTTTTTATTTTTCTTTCCTTTTCTTGTTGAATTGGAGAGAGATTTTTCAGAGAGAGAGAGAGAGAGCACCTGAGAGGGTTTTGTTTTGTTTTTTTTTTTTGAAGGAAAGTGGGAGATGTTAACGGCTAGTTTCTCATTTTCAATATTTATTTATAGGATATTTATGCAAATGGTCCAAATTTTTTATCTTTTTTTATATTTAAAATTTTTATCTTTTATTTTGGATAAAATAATTGTTTGTCTTTTATTTTGGTGATAGTTATTAGTCTTTGAAGCAAACTATGTTAAAAAATAGCGTTAGTGAGTATGTGAATGACATGTGACCGTAAAATACATAAACTTTAGGATGGTTATTTTTTATTGTGTGACAATTTTACCCCTGAACATTTATGAATTTTGTAATCACGTACTCACTAACGATATTTTTTTTATGAATTTTACTCTAAGAACTAACGATTGTTACCAAAATGAAAGATGAAGGCTCACTTTGTTCAAAATAAAATATAAAAGATTTAAATATCAAAAAAGATAAAGATCTATAACTATTTTGATAAATTATCCTTATTTATATTTAAAATTGAGAAATTTGCACAAATGGTCCTTATGTTTCCGTAAAATTTTAAATTCATCTTAATTGTTCAAAATTGGTTAATTTAATCTCTATTATTTTTTAAAAAATTTAAGTTTATTGATCAAAATTAACTAATTTAATCCTATTATTTTCAAAAAAAAATAATTTAGTCCCTACCTAAATTGACTAAATTATTATTTTTTTAAAATAAGGATTAAATTATTTTTTAAAAAAATAATAGAAGCTAAATTGACTATTTTAAATAATATAAACGAATTTAAAATATTTTAATGAATAATAAAAATAAATTTAATTTTTTTTAAAAAAATATTAGAACCGTAATTTTCCCTTTAAAATTTATTGAATTTTAACGTTACCGTACGCCTCGCGACACCTGAAGATCTTATTACGATGCGAGATTTTTTGAATGGGTTGTGGTATAAATAAATGAGTCCACTGGACTCACTCCTGGCATGTGAGTACGTGACCCCAATTAATATTGGATTGGACTTTTTAGGTCACGGGTTAGGAGCGGGGTTTTTTGAGCATTAATGGGCTTTAAAATCAGGCCCGAACCATGTATTGATTAGATGCTTATTTGAAGTTGTGAAACGAGTGAATTTTTCATTTTTCATATTAGGTACTAATATTTTAGCATATAGTTGTGTCAAGAATTCAAACCTACACTTAACAGCTTGTTTGGATTGGCAATATTAAAGGAAAGGAAAGGTTAGGGAGGGATTTTTAAATCATTTCCCTTGTTTGGATTGCAATTTTAGAGGAAGAAAAGGTTATGGAGGTGTTCCAAAATCCCACCATTTTCTTTAATGAGATGGATTTTACAATCCTTCTAATTTAGAGTTTTTTGGAGGAAAATGAAAGTAAAGTTATAAAAAGTCTATTTTGTCCCTATATATCTTATTGTTAAAAAAATAAAAATAAAAAGGTATTTGAGTAATTTTTCATTTAAAATGAACCTTTCATTTCCTTTCCTTCTCCAATCCAAACAAAAAATCATAAAATCATTTTCCTTTATTTCAATTATTTTTTTTTTACAATCCAAACAAGGTAATTCATTTCCTTTATTTTTCTTCCTTTACTTTACTTTCATTTCCTTTCCCTCTTGCAATCCAAACAGGGGCTAAGAGTAGGTAGAATGGATCAGGTAAAGGTCTATTGTAATTAAATATTTTAATTTTGAACTACGACTTCGATCTTTGTTATACAAAAAAGAAAAAAATAATTTAAACTTGACATATGCATATCCAATGTCAAATTTGAATTTTCTTCTCTTCTGGAGGCTACTAAGTTTTAATTCTTTCTATAAGTAGTCATAGGAATTTAATTGCACATGCGTTAGGAATTTTATCTTGACATTGTTACTCTCATGTCTAGAAAGGAGGAAAGTAAGCATAAGAAAGCTAACAAAATATGTAAACACCAATATTCATCTTGACATTGTTGCTCTCATGTCTAGAAAGGAGGAAAGTAAACATAAGAAAGCTAACAAAATATGTAAACACCAATATTTAATGAATTTTATCTTGACATTGTTGCTCTCAGGTGCCAATCGTCACTTATTGTCTAATCCACGTATTTGTTTTTAGTACCTAAACACCAATATTTAATGAATTATTTGTTTATTCAGTAAAAATAAAATTAAAAACTCTATTTAGGGAACCCTAAATTTAATACCTACCTAAAAAGTAAGAAATACGTAACATATACTATTCTATTTGACAACACGAAGAAACTTTAAAATCATAAAGTGAAATGAGTTGACTAAGTGGCATTCTATTTGGCTAAGATCAAAATCAAGTAGTCTATTTATTTTTATTTTTTTTTGGTCAAAGAAAAATTCATTGAACATGAAAAGAGTACAAACATTGATCTTATCCCATAGTATGCAAGTCTTTCCACGAGAAATCGAACAAGGAGGGCGGAATGTTCCTAGTCCAATTACAAGATAATTGCTAGTTGGCAGCAGAATCTAATCCTGACACAAACAAATACGAGAGGCGAAATGTAGACCATAGACTAAGGGGTGGAATATGAATATTGAGCCGTCCTCCTTGGAAGTAGAAACTCATCATAGTCATACGGAAGAATATTGTTGCATTAGATATTACGCGCATTTTGTTAGACATTCACAAAATGGAGACAAAGTTTGTTAGGTTATCCTCAATAGAGTCTTTAAATTGTAAAACTTTTTTAATTTGGGTATTTTTAGAGACTTCAGTCTCTAAAAGCAACACTATTCATGGCAAAAGTACGTGGGGTCCACCACTTTTGGCTTAAAAGATGCCAATATAGAGATCCAGTCTCTATTTTTTTTAACAAATTTATGGAAGAAAATGGAGACTGGGTCTCTATTTTGGCATCTTTTAAGCCAAAAGTGGTGGACCCCACGTACTTTTTCCATGAATAGTGTTATTTTTAGAGACTGGAGTCTCTAAAAACACCTAAATTATGAATGTTTTGTATTTGAAGACTCCATTGAGGATGCCCTTAACTAATTAAAATATGGGACAAGTTAATGGGTTATAGTAGTGATAGAACGTTTAAATTATGGATAAGATATTTATTTATATCTCGAATTCAAATCAATTAAGTGGCTATCAGTTCAGAAGGAGTTGTCGCCATACTTCTTTTGAGAGGGAGTATGTCCCGCTCAAGTCCAAAATTATAGTTTTACAAGTGATATTAGTGTTTTAAGCATAAAAAAAAAAAAATAACTATTTGACTTTCAAATCAATTGATTCAAAATAGTAACTAAGTTATTTGTTAAACTTACAACACTTAATTATAAACTACACATTTAACACTTTTTTATCAATGTATACTCATGTTGAGGATCTGACGTCTTTGTCAAAGTCAAGATTGCAGAGGTGGCTCTCACCGCTTTCTTGATGTAACACTTTGCCCCTAACTAAGGCCAACTCCAACAGCTTCCCTACATTTCTCCCTACATGTAGGGGATTTATAACACTTTTCCTACATCTAGGATCCCCTATTTGAGTTTCACTCTAACAGCTTCCTTAAATTTAATTAATCTATTAGTTTAGGGAATCCCTATTTCAGTTTCACTCCAACAGCTCCCCTATTGTAGAGACCTCTTATTTTTGTTTTATTCAAATATTTTATTCTTTTATTTCAATTAAACATATCATTAATTTATATATATATATATATATATATATATATATATATATTTCAAATACCTTCTATTTTTAATTACTAACATAAATTTTTATTTTTAAATA
Organism: Ehretia macrophylla; assembly: GCA_037974665.1. NCBI lineage: Eukaryota > Viridiplantae > Streptophyta > Magnoliopsida > Boraginales > Ehretiaceae > Ehretia > Ehretia macrophylla. The sequence goes on from CM075771.1 coordinate 35,111,662, forward strand.
TTATTTTTTATTGTTTGAGTTAAAACTTTTTTGATAATTTTTAATTTTTTGATTATATTTGTTATCGTTGGAGAGTTTAATTTTTAAAGTTTTTATTTTATTTTATTTTTTAATATTTTTCTGACAGTGAATAGTGTTTAGGGGATGGAGTAGGGGATGATGATTTTTCTCCTACATGTAGAGAATATGAAAATAAGTGTAGGGATCCCCTACAATTTAGGGGATGGGGTAGGGGATCTGTTGGAGTGCAATTACTCCAATTCCCTCCCTACATGTAGAGTAGGGAGTCATGTAGGGACTCTCTTGGAGTTGGCCTAACATGCACCATATTTCTTTTGAGAGGGAGTATGTCCCGCTCAGGTCCAAAATTCTGAGCTCACAAGTGACACTAGTATTTTAAGTATAAAAAATAATTATTTGACCCTCAAATCACTTGACCTGAAATGGTTAATCAAGTTATTACTTAAACTTATAACACTTAATTATAAATTACATATTTAACACTTTTTCCATCAACGAGGGATATTACACATATTCCTGTTGAGGATTTGACGTCCTTGTCAGGGACAAATATCAGGTAGTCAGGATTGCAGAGAAGGCTCTCACCGCCTTTTTGGTGTAACACTTTATCCCGTATAGCACTTAGCTCCCGCCATTAGTTTGGTATCTAGCTTTGGCTACCATTTTATCACGCTTTGAGCGAAGAACCCAAGCTTGTAAACGAGAATAGTGTTTAAAGTTTAAGTAATAATTATTTGAGTATTTAGAGATATCGTTCCTTCTTAATTCGTAACATATAATGCGTTAAAAATATCTTGTAATAAACTTACAACATTACAGATCATCTATTTATGATTTAGACTCTAGTATGCCTTCGAAGAACTTCCCAATAGTATTATCGTTAATCAATTGAAAAAATCACATGTGGGCAAGAAGTTTGCGTAATAAAGTTTTCTAAATATTCGACCAAAATTTTTTTTTTTCTAAATATTCGAAATTATATTATGACACTGTAAATAGTGACACAAGTCGGATGGCCTGAGGCTCTTCATAATCTTTTTTTTTTTTTAGGTCAAAAGGCTCTTTATAATCATTTGCATTGCTTGTTGCAACATGTTACGGAAAGCTAAAAGCACTTTGCTGAATGACCCTTGAACTTGACCCCTTTTTTTTTTTTCCTTATATATATATGTAATATAAAGAGATCGAAGTCGAGTATTTAATTAATGACTGTTTCAGAAAATATTTCATCTCATTTATTTATGTTAAATAACAGTTTGATTAACAGATAAATAAGTCTCACGTAATTAGCCAACTAATTATCATACTAATTTGCTTCACGGTAGGCATAAACAAGTTAGAAAGTCTAGATGATTTTGCAAAACTTTTCTACAATCTTTAACTTGACCTGTTCCGAACACGTGTTTTGGGCGATGAGCTCATATCTACAATAATATTTGCAGTTTGTGCTTTTACTGTGTTGTGTTCTTTTTCCCTTTTCAGCAGATCGAAATGTAAAAGGCTAGAATTGCGTACACGAGTTTTTCTTTATTTGACACTTGACATTTTTCCACTAAAAAAAAAAAAAAAATCACATCAAGAGTATATATCAAACATGAACATGTTCCATGACAGGTAATTGAAATTCTACTTCTTCTTCTTTTTGTTTTCTTTTTTTTTTTTTTCATTCTCAACTTTTTTCATCTTTTTTTTTCCTTGAATTACAACGAATGTCAAAAATATGAACTTATATGCATATATTGATTCTAAGTTTTTCTAAAAATATGTATATTTTTAGTACAAAAAAATAATTAATTTTTATGAAAAATATTAATGCTATAACTCCCGCTAACATATACCAATAAGACAAGAAGAAATGAAACTCGTAGTGTCTTAGATGCACGGGCGGATATAATTAAGAGTCAGCGGAAGCTGCAGCCGCTTAATGGGCTCAAAAGAATGTTAAATTTTTTTATATATTTTAAAAAAAAAATTAAATATCCATATATTTTTAATTAAAAAATTAATTAACTTCCATTAAAAAAAATTATTGGATCCAACCCTGTTTAGATGGGACTTCCATCTCTTGATGGTGATTAGAACAAATTTTGTGGCTGCATGTATGCGTTTGACACATTTTTTTATTGTTTTTCAAACTTACGTTCAAGAGAGAGAGAATCAAATAAAAGACGTTTCATTTCAAAAGAAATTTGTGGCGCACATTCTACGGATGCAAAGACCTTAAATGATTCTTCTTTTTGTTGTTTTTAGAGCTAAAAAAAAAAAATTCGATAAGAAGTCAACTTCTTTACCATATTTATTCAAGGAAACTATTTTCCTAGTATTAGTGTGGGGGTGAGCCCCACTCATGTAAGAGGCGAATTAATATGACAGATAAATTGAAGTGCTTCTCTTTATTCAAAGAGTAACAATCAAGTTTTTACGAGTTCTAATACGCAACGTCAAGTAGTGAATTGATTGTAAAAGAAATGAATTGCTAGTCATAAAATATGTATTATTCTTGTCAACTTAAAACTTTAAATTAAAACTGAATTAATGAATAGTTATACTTCACAAAATACTTTAATAACAAGGGAGATACCTTTTCTTTATTGTTTTGTAGTACTATTGGAATATACACTCCTTTTATGTAAAAGAATTATAAACTCCAAGTTTCCCATATAAGATTTTGGATTACACTTTTTTTTTTGGTAAAAAGAGACAATTCATTAAAATGAAAGCTAAGTACAAAAGAGAGTTAACCCACTCATGTGGAAGATAAGAGATTTTAGACTACTCTAACTGATACCAATTAATTTTAAAATAGAACCCATGATGCGCCTTCATGTCAATTCTTGATTCCAGTTTTTCTCATTGGCTCATGCACTCCCATGCCAACTCTTGATTCTCAGTTTCCTCTGAATTACATGTTAGGAGAGTGTTGAAATATACATTTATAAATCCCAAGCTCACAGTATAAAATTTTGAATTACTCCACCTGATACCAATTAATTTTAAGATGAGTCTTATGATATTATACGTTTAAAACATAATAAATGAGTTCTACATATGTATAGAGTTCATCCCATTTCTTAACCTCTACATTATCGGATGCTAGTATTTCTCGTAGATAAATATATTTCAACAGAATTATCAAGATGAAGCATCTTATCCATCCAACCAAAAAGTAAAAGCTTTACAATCATAATCAATGGAAGTTGGAGACACTTGAAGAATAAGAAAAGTGCTCAACAACAAACAAGGAAATCAAGAAATTGATGCTAGCTAGGCCATCGTTGCTTATTAGTGTCCCGCAAGCCATCAAAGTGGTCCACTGTTAATAGTGTAGTAATCAATATGTTTAGTAGGCGAGAAAATGGCTTGTTTTGATTTTTTAGTTCCAAACTTTTTAAATCGGATAATATAATATAAATGTTTTATATAAAAAATACAGTTAAATTTGTTTCATTAAGGTCACATAATTCGCACGTGTATTAAAAAAAATATAAGATTAAATTAATCATTTAATTTACAACTCATTCTTACAAAATATCACCCAATTCCCAATTCAATCTTGTATGCTTTTTTGTTTTACGCGTAGTGTGCAAATCACTGATCTTAACGGAGCAAATTTAACAAAAATGAGCTAATAGACTAACGGTGTCTCTCGTTTAAGACTAAAGTGTTCGATTTGAAATATTTAAAACCAAAATATCAAAATAAACAAACATTTAGAATTATTTGAATCATTTTCTCTTAGTAGGCAGTGCAGGTGAACCAACCTCAAGAGCTTATTATCTATAATCCCCAATAGGATTTTGGATAGCTAATTTTTTTGCTTAAAAAAGAATATCATGTTTTGTCATCTTTGCTTCAGGACGACGCAGGGTTGCTATTCAAGGCTGACCCCAAAATATGAACGTAGTACAAGAATCATTGAAATACAAAACACCAATTATTAATATAAGGATAAACAACACCATATTCTCGTTAATTTATCAAAAGTGCATATTACTTTCTGTAGTGTCATCAATACAATTCTATTTCCTTAACGAATAGAGTATTTTGCAACCATTTGGGGATAAAAACTTTAATAATATTACCACAAGAAGGTAATATATATTTTCGAAACACCAGATAGAGTATGGTACTATCTACCCTAAATATTGTGATCTTTGCCTTGATCGAATAGCATATTGATAGTACTAATTAGCCTTTCTAATTCCAAAACAATAATAGTATGTAAAATTGGAAGTACAAGTTTGTGGACAAATGTATAAATTTATTCACTAATATTATTTAGTGGAATATGATCCAAACAGAAAGCAATATTGCACTCAAATTTCTAGATTGTTGAGGAATCAAAGTTCTTTATTGTTGAGGAATACAATATTGTTTTTGATTGGTAAAAGGGTTGACTCATCAAATGTTATATATAGTGCATTGGTGTTAAGACTTGATGGACTTGTCGAAATAATAATTTAAATTTAATATATTTAATCATAAAAAGTTATTATTTAATTATTTTATTCAATTTTTAATTATTAATCGACTTTGGTAGAAAGTTGTATATGAAATAATGTTGATGGTTTTTTTTTTAAGCCACCACCTGCAAATGTGATGGCTTTCCAAGTTGTCATAAATGTGATGGCTTTCCAGGTGGTGTAGTTAACAGCAAATTACTAAGGTTCTATTTGGTCTAGTTTTTAGATGTTAAAAAACGTTGTGAATTTAGAAAAAGAACTAATTTAGTTGGCATATTTTTAAAAATACATTTAGGTAAAAGTTAAAGTTAAAAAAAAAAAAAACTAAAAAAAAAAAAGTTTTAAATTTAGAGCTTTTCAAAAAAGATTTTCGTGAAGATGTTTTTACATAATGCTAAAAACTATTTTTCTTTTTCTTTCTCAAATATATCCTTCTATATTTTTTAAAGTCCAATATTACCCTTAAAATTTTTTAAAACTCGATATTATCTAATATAGACCAAACAATTAATGGTTTTTATTCAACAATATTTTTAACAAAAATTCATACAATTTAAAAATTAAAATTTTATAAGTAGGCTAAAGAGAATCTATGGATCCAAAACAGGGGATCTATCTGCAAAAGGTGTCGGTCAAAAAGTATGAAGCATAATGTAAAAGAGTCACATTTTTCCATCCTAATGAACGAATGAACTCATGTTGCAAGGACGAACAACCTGTAATTGGGCCACTCACTTTACCAAAACATCTCTTTCTGCATTAATTCATTTTCTTAAATTTCACGGTTCTATTTATGGATGGAGCTAATATAGTATTATTGGGGTTGAAACTCCGACTAATTTCAATTTTTTTTAATATGTGTATTTCTTTCAAAATCTTGATAATATATGTGTATTTTTTAATATGAAAAATCAAATTATAACTCTAACTGGAAAAAAAAATATTAGTGTTATGACACTCAATGGAACAAATTTTTAGATTCACCCTTGATTTCATTCTTTGTTCTCCACAGAACAATAGAGATATTTTCCATGAGAGATATATTATTGTAGATGGATGGATCTTGATCCTCTTACGGCATTTTTAATAGAGGTTTTAAAATACAATAATTATAATTTTTTAACAAATAGAGACTTTAGAAGAAAAAAAAACAACACTAATGGTATATATAGGGCCCCAAATCCAGATTTTTGATGCAAAGTTGTTATGTTTCAATAAATTTAGAGCGCGAGCTCCATTTTGTTCAACAAATTTGTTGAACAAAATGGAGCCCCAAGAAAAAGACAAAAAAATTTAGAGCCAACATGAGTCACTTCCAAATCAGATTTGACCACATGGGTCTCTTCAACAAATCAGATTTGACATCTGACTGATAACTTTAACCAAAAAATAAAAAAAAATTGGCAACTTATGCTCAAAAAAATGGAAAGGACGGCGGGTCCCATTATAGATATTTAAATTTAGAGCCCCCACTGGTGATGAATTTTTTTTAGAATCCTTAAAAAACACATAGGGCTCTAAGGCTATCCTTACCAGAATCTCTAAATTTAGAGACTCTGAGTCGTACAATTATTACCTAATATAGTTCATTTGGTAAAATAAAAATTACCAAAAAGTGGGTCCGAGTCTCTAAAAAGTACAAGGTCTCTATTTTTGTCTTTAAATTTAGAGACCTTGATAGAGACTTTGTACTTTATAGAGATCTGGGTTTACTTTTTGGTGATTTTAATATCTACTTTATGGATTTTTGTTTTACCAAATAAATTATATTACGTAATAATTGTACGATTCAAAGTCTCTATATTTAGAGACTCTGGTAAGGATAGCTTAAATGGGACTCTAAAAAGCAAAGATACTCTAAATTTATTTTTAAAACCCCTCAATTTAAAGCTTCCATTGAAAATGACCTTAGCTTATTAGTAGTAAGTCTTGATCCATCATGCACAAAAGTTGAAAATATAAAGAGCCTTTTGAATTAGCTCCTTTTTTTTTTTTTGTTGTTGCTCCATACTTAACCAACAAAGTCGGCTGCAAAATTAAATACCTTTGGAAGAAATAAAGATACAATTAGACTGCCTCACATTAGCCTCACTGGGCAATATTTTAGAAGATGTTCATGCTTTGACCTCCTTTATATTAATATCTCGTTAGTTAATAAATCAGCCAATCGAGCGTCTGAGTATATAGCAGAACTTGTTAGAACTAATTATTTTACCTGCTGATTGGAGATTTTATATTTCTTTGATAGCTTTGCTTGGTGCTGATATGGAAGTCCCAAGTATTGGCTAATTATTTCTTTATCAATATAACCTTTATTTCGACAAAATAGAAGAAGAAGAAAGAAATGAAGATAAAAGAACCATTTAGCTAAGGCTGAAAAATAATAGGGTAAATATCACTCTACCACCTGTGTTATGCATATATATCAGTCCACCCCTTATATTTGTAAAACTATCAAACACCTCCTATACTTTTTGAAACCCGACACACTGCCCCTTATATTTGTGTGCATGACACAGCTCACGGAGTTACAAACGGAAGGGCGCGATGTGTCGAGTTTCAAAAAGTATAAAAGGGTGTTTGATAGTCTTACAAATATAAGGGGATTGACTAATATATATGCATAACACAAGGAGGAAGAATGATATTTATCCAAAATAATACTAAATTTCATAAGTGAAGTTTTGATTTGCCTCATTTTTAGTTTGTTCAAACTTCTTCATATATTGCATTGAAAACCTCGTTTAGTTGCTGAGTCATATCTAAGAAATATTTTGAATTTTAAACTCTTCAGCCAAACATATTGCTAACAAAATAATAACATAGTTAGATGTTGTGTTTCTATGATTTGATAAATTATATTCAATTATCCAACTGAATGATATGTAACCCTCAATATTACCCAATTGTCAAGGTAAGTGCTTGGGAGCTATTTAACATCATGATCATTGAACAGTTGTTGTCTCAGCTACTATTGGTAAAACTATCCATCACAACCACTATTGAAGATTTTTTCCATTGAAAATGAAAACCAAGCTTCTTTATATTTAGAAGGGTAGATGCGTGGCTTCGAAAAGTCAAACCATATATAACTAAATATGCTTATTAATTAGTGTGAAAAGCAAATTTGCATTTTTTGGATATTTATGAGCTTCAAAGAGAGGAAAAAAGGTGAAAATGAAATAATTCATCTGCTTGTTCTTTCAATAACACGTTTGTGAACTAAGCCTACCATTCCGTAGTGTCGAATAGTTTAACACTTAGTGGGGTGTGAACTCATCCTTCTCCTTTTTGTTTCTTTTTCTTTTTTTTTCTCGTTTCTTTAAAACAATGTGAGCTAAAGAAAAATTGTTGAAATTAAAATTTTGTAACGCCTTAAATCCTTTATAAAGGTTCTATACATGCAAGAATCCAGTTTTTTCTTATTTCCTAATGTCTTCTCGGATGAAAGTAAGAGTTACAGTTAGGAGAATACAATGATCTGGTATTAAAAAACCGTGATTAAAATATCTTGACCTATTACACCTAATATTAATTAATTAATTTAAAAGTTGAAATCCCATCTATATTTGACAACTTGGAAAAGATTAGTCTCCTTCCCTTAACAAAGAGGGTTGTGCATTGGAATTTGTAGTGTTGATAAGTGGGGTTGGCTGCATTTTCTCTTGCTAATCCAAAGAAACACATTTTCTTTTGGCATTGAAGTTCAAATAAATAAAGTACGAACTACTATTTTAGTATATGAACACTAAATAGTTATCATCATCAACTTTAATTTGATTCCCTTGGAAATCATAAAATCGTGTCTTTTCTTCTAGGGTTTTGAAATCAAAATCACACTTTATTCTTTCTCTTCACATGATTTTCATTTCTTTCATAATCTTTTCCATGAATCATTAATTCAAGTCCCATATTGGAAAGTCAGCATATAATAAAGGAAACATTATCTAAAATATTTTGGCCGAGCCTTTTGTAACACAACCAATCAAACTATTACACTTTAGTTGGATGGGTCCGATTGTAACATTTGGAAGAATTTTCCTATAACAGAAAGTTAAGTCCTATCAGCCTATTACACAACAAATCTAACTCTATTTGATTACTCTATCAACCTTGTTTGCCTACTTTGTTGGTCGATCTGGAAAACACGAAATCGATTCATCTTTGAGAGTGTATTTCCAGACATAAAACGTATACTTATGGATGTACATTTCCACATCAGGGACTTGGCAGACCAACGCTCATTGAGGACTGCACCTATACTACCAACTGAAGAACCTGAAGTTGATAACTGGCATGCATAGGAGCACAGCAATCCCCCTACGGGGATCATAAATTCCTTATTCTGTGCGGCTTCATACATGGGCACTAGACGCCTCAGTGGTTTAGCAGCCGTGTGCAAAAATCCTAGAGGAGTTTTCTTGGGCGGACGGGCAATCAAGGTCCAATGCGACTCTCGTTACCAGGCAGGGTCTCTAGCTCTTCACTTGGGTTGCACATTGGTCAACACACACTGGAACTTGACCCCAGTTGCACTGTACACTAGCCATAACCTGGTGTTTCAGACACTAAATGGCTCTTGTAATTGTGATTGGAGGTTGACGTCTATTTTTCACAATATCTGATCTTTTCTATCATCTACGACTAGTCGTATTATTTCGCTTGTACCACAATAGGCAAATAATGCGACAGCCTAGGTTGTTACGACAACGAGAATAAAAATTCTCCTTGTGGACTGGTCTTGTAATATATCTTAACCCCTTTTATCTCTCCTCTTATTTGAATCTGACCCTGTTGGAATTGGCTACTGTGGAACCTGTATATTTGAAACCTTTGTAAATTTTGTATAATATATAATATGTGGTTTGTTTTGACAAAAAAAAAAAATCTCTATTTGATTATAAAGCATATGTCTACCTATCTGATCAATTAGACCTATCAACATATTACACAACCAATTGAACTATATATATATTTTTTTGCTATATTTGATTATAATGCATATGTATAAGGCTATCCTTAATAGAGTCTCTATAATGGGTCTCTATCTATTATTTTAGAGACCCATATAGAAACTAAGATCAATTATAGAGACCTACTTAGAGACCAAGGCAAAAAAATAGTTTTAAAGACCCATTTAGATTAAAAAAAACAACATCCCCAGTGACGGTCTATAAATTGAGTTTCTATATTGTGTTAATTTTAATTTTACATAATAAGTTGATTATGTGTTATTTTTTTCATGTGTTACTTTTTTTTAATTAATTGTTATTTAGATTATTTCAACTTCTTTAACGAATATTTCAAGTAAAAAATAAATAAATTGCGACGAACATAACATTTAAAAAATTAGGATTACGTTTAATTACATAATTAAATGAAAAAACTAATTACAAATCTCTAATTAAAAAAAAACCATACGTAAAAAAAATCTTAATTAAATTTACCCATTAATTAATGTTTTCTCGTGTGTTACGTTTATATTTATTTATTTTTCTTTATTTTATTCAATTAATTAATAAAATAACCTAAACTAAAAATAAAATTAAAAAAATTATTTTTTCAACAAGCAGCAATATCGGTTCAAAAAAAAAACAAGCAGCAATAAAAAAGTTTACCAAACCAAAAAAATTAAATTAAAAAATTTAAAAAAAATACAAAACCATAATTAAAAAAAAAGTCTAATTAAAAAATCCTAAATACAAAATCTTAATTAAAAAAGCCTAATTAAAAAAATCCTAAATAAATATATTAAAGAATTTAATTAAAAAAAAAACCTAAATAAAGCCCCGTTCCCCGTCAGCTCCCACCCCTTTTTTTTCCCTTTCGTTTTCCCTTCCCTGCCTCCACCCCCCACCCCCACCCTCCCCTCCCCTCCCCTCATTTTCCACTGCCTCCCACCACCACCACCACCGGCGAAACCACCACCCCACTGCACCCCACCCCACCCTACCCTCCCCTCCTTCTCCACTGCCCCTACTACCAGGGAAACCACCACCCTACAGCACTCCACCCTCCACCTTCCCCACTGTTAATTTTGTTGTTGTTGTTTTTTTAATTTTTTTGTACTTTTTTTTTTTTTTATAGATCTGACGATGTCAGAAAATCTGACATCGTCAGATCTGATTTTTTTTTTTTAGACTCATTTTTGTCTTTTTGTATAGTCTCCATTTTCTTCAACAAATTTGTTGAAAAAAATGGAGACTAGGTGCTATTTTGGAGACTCAAGACTATTGTGATGTCATTATTTTGTCAAAAAGTGTCAAATAGTATTTTAGAGACTCCCATTGGTGTTGATTTTTTCTCAATGGAGTCTCTAAAAACAGCAATCATTGTTGTTTAGAGACTCCATTGAGGATGCCCTAACTATTCAATCAGGCTGAGCATTACATATTGAGTAAACGATTTAATACCCTGTGTTTTGTTAAAAATGCACAATACCTCTTATATGTTTTAAAACGTAGTTAATTATCTATTTGTGTTTTATAAAAGTATATGAATACTTCCATGTGTTTTAAAACGTAGTTGATTATCCTCATGTATTTTATAAAAGTAACTGATTTCACTCATGTGTTTTTAAAAATGTAGCTGAATATCCTCTGTTAAAATAAATAATTGGAAAAATATCATGTTACCTCCCTGTGATATGCGAAAATATCATTCTACCCCCCTGTGTTCATAAAACTTCAAAAAATACCCATATATTATTAAAAAGTTATCACACTACCCTCTTCATATATTTTTTACACTATTAAATGTCATTTTTACCATTTTATAATACATATTTTTTTTCTTTCTTTCTTTCACTTTTAACTATTTACCACTAAATAAATTTTTTTTTTAAAAAAACATCATCTTCCCCAACCACCCCATCTATTCCCACCCCCCAACACCACCACCCTCACCCCCACCCCCATCAGCCACCATCTCCTCCTCCACCCCCACCCCCACGCCCACCCCTACACCCACGTACCATGCTGCTGCTGCTCGTCGAAGCAGTAGCATGGCTGCTCCGTCGAAGCAACAGTGGGACCTGCTGCTCCGACAGGGGGTAGAAGTGGGGAAGGGGAAAGGGAATGTGGGGGTTGAGGGCAGGAATGGTGGCTGACGGGGGTAGGGGTGGGGTTGGGGTAGAGAGGGTGGGGATGGGTGAAGATGATGTTTATTTATTTATTTAGGGGTAAATAATTAACAATGAAGAAAAGAAAAGAAAAAAAAAACATGTATTAGAAAATGGTAAAAATGACATTTAATAGTTTAAAAAAGACATAAAATGAGTAATGTGATGACTTTTTAATAATACAGGGGTCTTTCTTGAAGTTTTACGAACACAGGGGAGTAGAGTGATACTTTCGCATATCACAGGAGGGTAACATGATATTTTCTCTAAATAATTTTTCTAAGAAAGCGGGGGTGTTAAAAACACATGGGGTTATTCAGTTACTTTTATAAAATATAAGAGAGTAATTAATTACATTTTAAAATGCAAGATATATTCAACTATTTTTATAAAATATAAAGAGTAATTAATTACATTTTAAAACATAAAAAAATATTATATATTTTTAACAAAATATAAATGTATGAAGTCGTTTGCTCTTACGTACCCGATGATACGAACGTTAATCTCATTTAAAGTACTGCAATTATGTCCCCGCAAATCACGACAGCCAGCCTATTAGATTTTGTGATTTTTAAAGAAAACGATGGCAATCGATGGATATTCCAAGAACAACTGTGGTAATCATCAAAAAATTCAAAAAAGTAAACATTAATAAAGGGTTAATTGGGGCAAGTCAAATCTTGCTTTTGTGCAAAACCAACTTTTGGGAGTTGTTACAAGACGTAAAAAGAATTATTTTCTAAAATATCTACTCTTCATATTTATATATTTTGTGTCCCTATCGATTTTCATTATCCAATATAATTTATCATGGATTACCTATTAAATAAAATGGATGATATTGATTTTATAACTTTTTTTTATATTAATTTTTACATCAGAAAAACGGTCATCTAGTCATGAAAAGAAAAATAATAAACCCTATATAATATGATGTGAGCCTCACATAATTTGAGAGTGTTGGGTGATCGTTGAATTGATGAAAGATCAATTTATTTTTTATACATATGTACGTCAGTAAGTGGATAAGTCCTAGATCCTTGATCTTCCACTCTTAACCAACCCTTGATATAAACAATAGGATTTCACAAAATAACTATAAAGTTGTTAGGACATTTTTAAACGTCTAAGTTTCATTATTATTTCAAAAAATTAATGTTTAATGTCATCTCTTCATCCCTTCCCCCTCTTTTGTGTAATAAAAATTTATGTTTGAATGTTAAATTGATTTATATAGGAAAATCTAAAGAGGTGAAAACATAATATATAATAATTTTGAATTACAGAATTGTTTTTCAACCATTATAAACGGGTTATCCATGTCTTCGAGTACTAGACCCATTTATCCACTATAACATTTTAGATTTTTTGTAACACTTTAATTAAAAAATGATAAAAATCGTTGCAAGAAAATGATAAAGGAAACCCTTGCAATAGGTCCTTATTTGCAAATTAAAATTTTTTTGATCATTTTTGTTAATAATTGCTCATGAAATTATTTTTTGACAATAATTTTAAAATGTTGCTTATTTATTATAAAAAAACCATTGTAATAAAGAATTTGTAAATAGATCATATGCAATAACACCTTATGCAATGGTCAAACTTATTTGTCGTTTTTAGCCTTTTTGCCAAAAAAATAAATATTTTTAAATAGTATAATAGATAAAAGAAGGCAGTAGTGATCTGTCTGGAAAAATCAAGCCCGGCCAAAACCACTTCATTAAAATCACCTTTCACAAACATAATTGTCAGATTAGGCCATAGACTATGAGGGGTGCCTATCCAATGGTCAGTTACCCCCTGATCAGTTTTTCTTAGCAGGCATCATCTAGTCAAAAACACGCCAGTTAAAGGTTACACGTTTTAAATGTAAATAAATTCTCTCGTAACATTTATTTTCTCATAAGATTAGTAATTTAAAAAATTCTCACAACGTTATGAGACAATTAAAGCTGTTAATGACCGGATAAAAAGATATAGGGTATGTTTAGCTCAACTTTTCGATATTTAGAAGCACTTCTTATAAGTTTAGAAGCAAACTTATTTGTCCCAATTTTAAAAGAACTCTTAGCTAAAAAGACTAAAAGATTAGAAGCTCTATATCGAAGCTTTTCAAGAAATGTTTTCGCAAAGCTATTTTTATATCATGCAAAAAATTATTATTATTTTTTTCTTAAAAAATACCTCTCTATATTTTTAAAAGCTCAATATTACTTTTAAAATTTCTCCAAGTATCTTTCATATTTTTTAAACAGTACTTTTGAAATAATAAAATTAAATAATCAATAATTTTTGTTTAATTACATTTTTAATTAAAACTTAACAACTCAATAATTAAAATTTTACGAGATACCCATATAACCTTTCTTGAAGAACAAACTTACGCGGCCGAAATAGGGCTCTACACAATCAAAAAACGAATATAATCAATAAGTCAAAGACAACAGGAACCACTGAGATGTTAGAAACCCACAAAAACCTTTAGTCCATTCCAAAAAATATTATCAGCACATAGACATTTTGGACACTGTGCATGCCAAAATATTTCTTTACTTCTTCCAACGTTGTAAGCCACGATTATGTTGCCATCAGACATAGACTTAAATGAACAAAGAATTTCCATTCGATAAAAACAATTGTTTTTTTAATAGACAAAGACCAAAGAAGAAGAAAAGTGGATAATGGAATATAATTATTATATAACTTGGTCCATTGTATTGATGGAAAATGGTTTTAGGTGAAAGAATCACTAATATAACATTTGGGTAGAGTCCAGATCGTATAATTCGTGGGTATACTTATACACATTTTTTTTAATTAAAAAATAATCCTTTTTAAAGAATGTACAAACATATATCTTCAAGACCGTATAACTATGTCATTAACAATATTAAATTTTACTTATAAATAATAACGTTATGAAAAATTCTCGCTCGGTAACAAATTACTCTTTCACGAGAATCAAAGGACAACCAACTTACTAGATTAAGATTTTGGACCAATACCATCATTGTAACTTACAAAACCATGAACCATTTTTTCAATATTTTGTACAGGATTATCATCATCATAAAGTGCTATGGAGGTGTTTATTGTGTATATAAAGGTATGCTAAGCTAGGTTTCTCTCCACCATCACATTCATTTGCTTTGCTCTCTTGTGTTACGTTCATTCTATTCTGTTTCATACTTTTTTCTTTCTTTTCCATTGCTTCACCATACTCTATTCTCCTTTGCTCTCATTGGTTCATTCTATAAGGTAAATAATTAAAGCTGATCACATTTCTCAACCAATCTTGAATATAATCCCTTTATGTCAAATATGGTATAGATCATAATAGATTATTCTTGATCTTCTCTATATATGGAAAGCTTTTGTGTTCTTAATATGCTTATGACTAGCTTTTAGGACAAGAAAAAAAAAATCATTTTTGGCAAGTTTTATGAATACTTATGTGTCGGTTCTATGAGATTTTGATAATGTTCTAGCAACATGTTTGAACTTAATTATGGAAAAGTCAAAGTTAATAATGGAAATTTCTTGGTTGAAAAGTTTGTGTTGCAGTCTCACGTTTCAAAGCTACTTGTCAATGTTAAAGCTAGATATTCAATTTTTTTGGCAATTTTTTATATTACCATGATTAATTTTAGATTTTCTTGGATTGTTTTATCTATAAATTTGCATTGCTGCAATACAATTCTCTCCCCACATATCTTCTTGCTTCTTCTGCTATCTGCTAGTGTCTTCTCATGTGAGCATTGTAGTCTTTTCTGCAAAAATTATTCTGCTTTCTCTTGTTGGTAACTTGTTTCTTTTGGTTACTGTATTTTAATTTACAGTCTTTGATGTTAAAGTTTCTGATTTTATTCATAGATTCTTGCAAAGTTTTTGTCTTTCAATTTTACCTTGCTTTGTAACCGACGTTAGACTAAAGTCTTGATTCACAACAGAGAACATAAGTCATTCCATTTTGATGAAAGACCCATACCCGAGTTCCATAGCTTTTGGTCCGCTATCCCGATCATATTATTCTTGTGTTCTTGTGTTCTCTCAGTTCTGCTTCTTAGCAGAACTTGTTAGTACATTTTTCATCATCCTCTCTAACCCGCTCTTAGATTTTATAGACGAAAAGTCGAAAACTATAAGGTCTTCTCTTGTAGTGAAAAGGAATCATGATGTTATATATTTGTTCTGTATGGTAGTGCAATTCTTTTTCTTCATTTGTTCTCTAATGATGTCATTACCCTCATCTAGTTCAAATCTGACCCGGGGTTCCAAATCATGGTTATATAGCACTCGCGGGCGGATCAAGGATTTAGTGGGGGTTACAGTCCCGCTGACTTGTAAATGGCTCAGCCCTGGATCGCAATTTTGCAAAGTGTTTTAACTTATGTTGGGAAAAGGTGCAATTAGTTGGGAGTAGATTAGACAATGAATCTTTGTTGTCAAGCATAAATTTTCTTTTCCACGTATGTGATGATCTACTAAATGTCATTATTTTGGTAGGTGTGCTAATAGTAGAAAATGTTGCTATAATAGATTTTGCGTAATTAGGTGGTTCTTTGACTTTTTCGGCCAATCTTCACATTTATAAGCTTTATTTTGGATATGGATAAACCATGAATCTGTTCTTATAATTGTTATTTGTCTTGCAGTTGAAACTTTTCTGAAAATTTGCTAACTGCTCAATCAACCACCATGGCCGAACGCGTTCTGACCCGTGTTCACAGCCTTCATGAACGTCTTGATGCTACTTTGGCTGCTCATCGTCAAGAGATACTGCAGTTTCTTTCTAAGTATGGTATCTCAATTGTTGTGTCCTTGTGGTTTTTATCCATTATAAGATGAAGATCAGATGTATGAAAATTGTGTGTTTCGTCTATTTCAGGATTGAAAGTAATGGAAAGGGAATCTTGAAACGCCATGAGCTCCTTGCTGAGTTTGATGCAACAATCAAAGGTGGCCAACAGAATGTAACTGATCATGCGTTTGAAGATCTTCTGAAATCCACTCAGGTAAATGATATTTCATGATCAAGACAATTAGCTAACTACTATCGTAATATACTAAATTGCGGTTTAGTAAAAATCCTGCTTATTCGTGATTTTAGGAAGCGATAGTGTTGCCTCCATGGGTTGCACTTGCTATTCGTCTCCGGCCTGGTGTCTGGGAATATGTAAGAGTCAATGTTAAAGAGTTAACTGTTAAGGAGTTGACTGTGCCTGAATATTTACACTTCAAGGAAGAGCTAGTTGATGGAAAGTAAGCTTTGAGTCTGCACTTAAGTTACCTTCCAATTCTATGTAATTAAGTCGTTTTCATCTCTGATTTAATGAAAATGTCATGCTTGCTGATGCAGCCTCAACGGTAACTTTGTCCTTGAGTTGGATTTTGAGCCATTTACTGCATCTTTCCCTCGCCCGACCCTCACCAAGTCCATTGGGAATGGAGTTGAATTCCTCAACAGGCATCTCTCTGCAAAAATGTTTCATGACAAGGAGAGTCTGGCCCCTCTTCTTGATTTTCTCCGCACCCACCAATACAAGGGCAAGGTATATTTCTCAACTCAGATCACCAGTATCAATGTCGCCGACATATTTTTAGTATAGCATCTGCAGATATTACCAAATATTAAGCTGCCTTGTATGAAATTCAATACTCAAATGGTACGAAATATCTGAATGTGATCTATGATTTCATCATTTTGCTGTTCTTTTGCAGACGATGATGCTCAATGACAGAATACAGAACCTAAATGCTCTGCAATCAGTACTAAGGAAGGCAGAGGAGTATCTAACAACACTCCCTCCAGAAACGCCATACTCTGATTTTGAACACAAATTCCAAGAAATAGGATTGGAGAGAGGGTGGGGTGACAATGCCGAGCGAGTTCTGGAGATGATCTGTATGCTTCTGGACCTCCTGGAGGCCCCTGACTCATGCACACTTGAGAAATTCCTTGGCAGAATTCCTATGGTTTTCAATGTTGTCATCCTGTCTCCACATGGTTACTTTGCTCAAGAGAATGTTTTGGGCTACCCTGACACCGGTGGTCAGGTTTGTTCTTAGTGAATGATCTCTAACTTTTGCCCTTATTACTTTCAGCTTAGGATACGCTAATGTTCATCATCCTGAATTTACAGGTTGTCTACATCTTAGATCAAGTTCCTGCGTTGGAGCGTGAAATGCTTAAACGTATAAAGGAGCAAGGGCTTGATATCAAACCGCGTATTCTTATTGTTAGTGCCGCTAAATTTTGTTATCACTTTATTGTTACAAGATATTATCTTTCTCTTAATTTATTTCTTGATCTTGGTTTTGATTTCAGATAACTCGGCTACTGCCTGATGCAGTTGGAACCACCTGTGGGCAACGAATTGAGAAAGTATACAACACGGAGTATTCACATATACTTCGAGTCCCTTTTAGAACAGAGAAGGGAATCGTTCGCAAATGGATCTCTCGCTTTGAAGTTTGGCCATACATGGAAACCTTCACTGAGGTGACAAAAGTTATATTCACTCTGGTCTAGAAATATTGTTCTGCCATTACATTAATTTCTGATCTCTTAGCTATAATCTGTTAGGATGTTGCAAAAGAAATTGCTGCAGAGATGCAGGCCAAGCCAGATTTGATTATCGGAAACTATAGTGAGGGTAATCTTGTTGCCTCCTTGCTCGCTCACAAGTTAGGAGTAACACAGGTCTGTCCTACTGATCTTTGATCGGGATCTAATTCTATTCCTTTGATTTTGGAAGCAGAGGTCTAAAGTTATCGTCTTTCCTATATTTTGCAGTGTACAATTGCTCATGCATTAGAGAAGACAAAATATCCCGATTCTGATGTCTACTGGAAAAAATTTGACGCGAAGTATCACTTCTCAAGCCAGTTTACTGCTGATCTTTTTGCAATGAATCACACAGATTTCATCATCACTAGCACCTTCCAGGAAATTGCCGGAAAGTAAGATATCGCTCTTAACCATTTTGACTCACTTACTTTCAACATTTTCAATTAACTCTGTCAACATAACACTAATCTTTGAATGCTTTTATGCTTCCAGTAAGGACACAGTGGGACAGTATGAGAGCCACATGGCCTTCACAATGCCTGGATTGTACCGTGTCGTCCATGGAATTGATGTGTTCGACCCCAAATTCAACATTGTCTCACCTGGAGCTGATACAAAACTCTATTTCCCATACACCGAGAAGGAAAAGAGACTAACTGCATTCCATCCTGAAATTGAAGAGCTGCTGTTCAGCGATGTTGAGAATGAGGAACATCTGTAATTTTCTATCCCTCTACACTACTACCATTACATGTTTTTATCCTAAATGTAGATCGCTTCTGACTGATACATTGTTGTGTGACAGATGTGTGCTAAAAGACAGGAACAAGCCCATCTTGTTTACAATGGCTAGACTTGACCGTGTGAAGAACTTGACAGGAGTTGTTGAGTGGTATGCTAAGAACCCACGGCTTAGGGAACTGGTTAACCTTGTTGTTGTTGGTGGAGACCGAAGGAAAGAATCCAAAGATTTAGAAGAGCAGGCAGAAATGAAGAAGATGTATGAACTTATCGAAACCTACAATTTGAATGGCCAGTTCAGATGGATTTCGTCCCAGATGAACCGTGTTAGGAATGGTGAACTCTACCGTTACATTTGTGACACAAGAGGAGCTTTTGTCCAACCTGCATTTTATGAAGCTTTTGGTTTGACTGTTGTCGAGGCTATGACTTGTGGTTTGCCAACCTTTGCAACTATGAATGGTGGTCCTGCTGAGATCATTGTTAATGGAAAGTCTGGGTTCCACATTGACCCTTACAATGGTGAGCAAGCGGCTGAGCTTCTTGTCAATTTCTTCGAGAAGTGCAAGAAAGATCCTTCATACTGGGACACCATTTCTCATGGTGGCCTAAAACGTATCGAGGAGAAGTAAGCAATCATCTTTTTCTGTTTTTTCTTTTCTTCATTGGATAATGAAGTGAATCAAGTTTGGTCACGTAATGGCTTGTTTTCTTTTCCCATTTTGTAGATACACATGGCAAATTTACTCAGACAGGCTATTGACACTTGCTGGAGTGTACGGCTTCTGGAAGCATGTTTCCAAGCTTGATCGCCTGGAGATTCGTCGTTATCTGGAAATGTTTTATGCTCTGAAATACCGCAAGATGGTGAGTTCCTACTACCCTGGTCATGAACTTGCATTCTCTAAACAATCACATAGTTCATTCAAGTTTCAAACCTCTGCTGAATAACCATAATCGTTCCTGCATTTGTGCTTTCCAGGCCGAAGCTGTTCCACTTGCTGTTGAGTAGAACAAAGAGGGGATGCATTGGAGGTGATCAAGTCAAGTTTATGAAGTTGAATAAAAATCACTTGAGATTTGAAAAGAAGAGGCATCAGTTCTTTTGTTTTTGGCTTTGATCCCTCATTAAAATTGTCATTTATCGTACGAGATTACTGTTCTGGTTTATTCATGCTTTTAAATTTGTTTTCTTTGCCAGGATTGGAAATTTGAAATTCTGAATTTTGAGTATATATAAAAGAGTGAATTTTCCTCAGTCTTCGATTGCTAATTTTGATATTACCCTTCATTGCTATGGAAATGGACTGAAATGCAACTTGTTAGTGAATGAGAAGCAAGCAACATTTATAAATTTGATACCCTTCGGACTCATTCTTAAATTTCAGGACACATGACTTTATCTTAAAGAGGCACAGTCTGGGTTAGTTAGGCACCAGGTGTACTAAGATTAGTCCTGAAAAAGATAACATCTTGGTCGATTCGAGCTGGAGACATCAACAAATCTTTTATGCTCGTTTTAAGCACTCCACTATTAGACTAACTATTTGGGCATGTCATATCTGTCTGCTTGTTTCCAACAGAAGAGCCATCTGTTGAAGAGACACAGTTTTTCTACCCCATTCCTTCAAGTTTCCAGAGATTGACAAACCAGTGACCTGGCCTTTGGAGGATGTCAGTGGTTGGTTGAAATTCAAATGTGATTGATTGTTTTGCCTGTTTCTACTTGAACTTTTGCTTCAGAGTCTTCTTTGCCATTATGCAAAAACACTGTGTGAGATGCTGATTGTTGCTAAGTTTGACAGGCCTTAATTTGTTGCAATTTTGCAATAGAATTAAAACAGAAACGATAAATGTTTCCAAACAATCATCCCACTGTGTTTGGCGCATGGGATCCAAGTGCCACTTAGCGCCCGCGCGCTCAACAGTGGGGGTGATCGTTTCTAAGCCCACCCCTTAAGAAAGATACATGACCTACTATCAATTAACCATGGTGATTTCTCATTATGACTGCAGCACTTACTACTCGTCAATTTGTAAGATTGCGCGAGTCTTAGGCTCCGTTTGTTTGCTGTAAAATATTTTACCGGAAAATATTTTTCGGATTTTACGGTGTTTGGTAACACTGAAAAATTGGTCAACCATAAAATGTTTTCAAGTCAAAAATTGCGGCTGCTTTTTCTTAATTTTACGGTGTTTGGTAACACCAAAAAATTGGTCAACCGTAAAATATTTTTCGGTCAACAATTACGGCTAGTACAAAATTATGTAAAATATTTTCATGTCCTTTGGGATAAGAAAACATTTTACCGAACTTACGGTACATCCAAACACCATAAAATATTTTTCAATATTTTATTTTCCAGTAAAATATTTTACATCAATAAGTTATTTTACGACAAACAAACAGAGCCATGTAAAATATTTTATTTTTTAGGAAAACACTTTCTACGGAAAATATTTTACACAAGCAAGTTATTTTACGGCAAACAAACGGAGCCTTAAGCTAGTCAATTCCTAAAACGTTCGTCAATTTCATTGAATAATTCAATACATAATATATCTGGGCAAGATCTCATTTAGAATGTATTTAAGAAAAAAATAATTTTTCATCCTAACTTTTTGTTGTTTCAATTTCCCTATATATTCCACAAAATTCATTTTAATTTGCAAACAAGTGTTTGTGTGTTCTCATACTTGAATAATTCAATGTTAATAGTTTGTCGAGGCCTAGTAAAAGTATATATACAAACAATGTACATTAAAAGCAAATGACTTATCAACTCCAAACGTGATACTAAAATGAGCATATATATAAGTACAATGCTATTGCTTGTTGAGACCTAGTAAAAGTATATATACGCGAACGCATTAAACCTAATTAACTGATCCAAAATGTTTAAGCTCGTGTTTACGATAGTAGTGAATCCAAATCATTATAAATTGAACACATAACGAAGTAAAACAGGATGCCACAACACCCTTGGAAGGCCTAGTCCCCAATTAACCCATTGTTTTTCTTTATTTCATTGCAGAAACACTCTATTCCTTTTCTCTAGTTAATACTGAAAGCTTAATGGATCCTATTCTCAACATCAAGATTTCTGAGTTCTTCAAGAAACTCACTACATTCCAACAGAGAATGATCATATTCGTCACATTCCTCACCTTGGCAGCTATACTCAGTGCTGCATTTTCCAGGTCTGTCTCAAATGATCATAACAAACCAGGGCTTAATTCAACTTTTCATCCTATCATCAAGAAAGCCTGCACCAACACGCTCTACTCTTCGCTCTGTTTTTCCACTCTTTCTTCGATTCCCCCCTCCAAGAACGCAACAACATTCCATCAGATTCTTGAATTCGCGATCAATCGTACACAAGAACATGTAGAATCAATCCGAGTTGATATCTTGGCTCATTTCATGAACCAAGATTTGAGTCCTCGGCAGAAAAACGCCCTGGATGATTGCCTGGAAATGCTTGATCAAACTCTTTATGAACTCGGACAAGCAACTGATGACTTGCACGCATTCCCGGCCTCAATAGGTTATCTTCACAGGTCATATGGTAACCTCAAAACTCTTCTAAGTGCTGCCATGACTAATGAGAATACTTGCATTGATGGATTTTCTGATCTGGAAGAATCTAACCCGGTAAGCGAAAATTATCACAAATCACAGCTTCTGGATTTTCTTACTCCAATTTCGCGCATGATCAGCAATTGCTTGGCCATTACAAAGTACATTGAGAACCTATCCAGTAAATCAACTCTCAACAATCATAGATACTTGATCACGAAAAGGAAAGATGACGAATTTCTTGATTCGGTGGCTAGTGTTAAGCGGAGAATGATGAAAATAGAACCCCAAACGAGGCCTAATGTAAGTGTAGCCTCTGATGGCAGTGGAAACTATACAATGATCAGTGAGGCCATAGCAGTGGCACCAAACATGAGCACGAACAGATTCGTGATAAAAATCCAGGCGGGAATATACAATGAGAGTGTAATGGTTCCAAGAGAGAAGCTCAATATCGTGTTGCTTGGCGATGGCATGAACTCTACCATCATCACCGGGTCAAAAAGCTTTGCAGATGGATTTTCCACTTTTGAATCTGCTACCTTAAGTACGTAAAGAATCTCGAAAGCTTCTTCATTATTGTTCTACTTTACTTGAATTCTTGTAAAAAAAAAAATCTTGTAAATTCCGAATTAGTCTAATACTATCTTGATCATTGCAGCTGTGATTGGAGACAAATTCTTAGCTAGAGACTTAACAATTGTAAATATAGCAGGGCCTGAGAAGCATCAGGCAGTAGCTCTAAGAGTGACATCAAACGCTGCATTCTATCGTTGCGAGATCATTTCGTATCAGGACACTCTGTATGCGCATTCCCTGCGACAATATTATCGCGACTGCTCAATCCAGGGCACAATTGATTTCATATTCGGAAATGCAGCAGCAATCTTTCAGAACTGTCTAATACTCGTCCGGAAACCGAATCCAGGGCAGAGTAACATGATCACAGCTCAAGGTAGAGGAGATCCGAATCAAAACACTGGGATTTCACTACAGAATTGCACCATCAAGGCTGCACCAGGCTTCAATCTGACTGAGAGGCACAACATCTCGACATTTTTAGGCAGGCCATGGAGGAATTATTCCAGGACTATTATCATGAAGAGCTATATGGATGATCTGATACATCCAGAAGGGTGGTGTAAGTGGAATGAGTATAGTACTTTGGACACTGTCGATTACATTGAGTACATGAATACAGGACCAGGCTCAGATACTAGAAGGAGAATTAACTGGGCAGGGTATAGAAACAATTGCTCTGAAAATATAGCAAGACAGTTCACTGTAAGATCATTCCTACATGGGGCTGATGATTGGTTGCAATCATCGGTTTTCCCACTCTTTCGTGACCCCTTCTAGACCGTTGAATCTACAATCGGGATCTCAGATCCGAGCCTCCGTGATTTATAACAGAGTCAAATTTAGTAAATGCAATCTTTTTCCCCTTTTCTCATAGATGTTATGCATGTTTCTTGAAACTATCATGGTAACAAGTTAGTTCTTTTAAATTTCATGGCCTATTTTATTACACATGAAACTTACAGAAGCCAAATTCTTAGTTTTCCACTTGCTTTTTTTTTTTTTTTCCTCTAATGAAAACCAAAACCATGGTACGAGTTCAGAAATTCTTCATTACAACACGTCGCTACCCAATCATTTTATCCAACTCTTGAATATAGTTTTTCCCTTGCTTTAATCCAAAAAGAGTTGACAAAGGAGAATGAGTAGATGAGCCTTCAGGGTTATGTTTGTGGCAACATTCCATGTTGCCAAGACTAAAAAAGAAAGACTGCACTTGCAATTCGGTAAAGCCTAATCGGGCCAAAAGATACGAGGCCCAAAACCGAACGAGGATGGTCAATCACACTCTCCATGATGCTGAATGCCACCAGAAGGGCTACAGGGCCACAATACCCAAGCCGGCTTTTGCTAAAGTAAGTTTTGTGACTTGTTTTTCCTTGTATATATGCCATCAATTGATCTTACTTTTCTTCCAGGGACTGCATGTCTAAATCGTGATAATTAGGTGCGGAGCTAAGCAGGAATTAAGTAGGTTTGGATGACAAAATTCGGGGAGGTGACTCTTGTAGTTCTTTTTTAGGGTTCGGGCAAGCTTTCACATATTATGATGAAAGAGATTATCGGAATGAGTGGCAACTACGTAATTTTACAGACTAACCATATTTAAAATATAAAGAAATTTTAAATAATTTTATGGGACCACTTGGTGTTGTAACCCTATAATTTAAAATGTAGATCCGTCCCTAATGATTATCCATTCGAATACATTCATTAAAAGTTCAGCAAGCATTTATCATTCTTTTGAACCGCTAATGATTATTACTTCTAGTATAACATTGTTTTTTTTTTTTTTTTAAATCTGAGATTGGTGCATGATGCTGAGATTTGCATCTATTAGACAAGATGTTTATACATCTAAATAATAAGAAACGCTTAAGTCTGACAATTTGAACATTCGACGCACATCTAACAAATTTCATGTCATATGTATCTCATTAATGTTGTCAGATCCGTCTAACTGGACCCAAAAATTTTGCCTAAACAACCACAGAAGCTTAATAGCATCAAAAGGCCCTGGCACACAGATCAAACTATAGGTCCATAGCCTAATGACCTAAACACATGCCTAGAAACACTCATAATCTTTTAATGATCATTATCTCAAGATCTTAATCAGATGTTCTGCAGCTTAATGTCGCCTGACTTGGGTAACCATAGATAAAAGGAAAAAAGAAAAAAAAAATTTCATTATAAATTAAGATTTAGAAATAATTTAATGATTGATTATTTTTCTTAAACGTTGAGAGATTAGAGCTCAAAAGGAGACATGTGGTGGGAGAGGTAAAGCAAAAAAAATGCCAGTACAAATCAACAAGGATTAGATTGTGTACATTTGCCTTCAGCTGCAAATCTTCCCTATCATTGGACTCTGTTTTCGATGAAGAATCATATCTCCATTATTGTCAAAAAAAATTAAAAACGAACATGCATGCATTCACAAATAGTGACAAAAACTAGGCTTCACTCTAGTCTCTCACTTTTTCATCATAAATTATTACTAGATGATAAATATTATTCATAGAGGACCTAATAGGAATCTTTGAACCCTCTTCATCAATTTTCTAATTCTATTTTAGTAACTTATTTTCTAACCTATTTGCAAGACACTTGGATGGTGGAGACAAAACGCCGACAAAGATGAGGCTTAATTTTCATTAACATAATAAAGTATGGTTTTCTCTAAACATCTCAAAATAATGCCCTAATTGTTAGTATAGGTTATTCAAGATTACTTTTGTTACCAGGGTAGATGTAACTTTAGAGAACAGGGATTGCAGTCTCATTGATTTTAATTTTTAAAAAATTATATAAGTATTTTTAGTTTGAAAATTAAATTATCTTAACTGAAAAGTAAAAATTGTATATAAGTGGTAAAATGTGTTATAATCATTACTGAAACAAAAACCTGGATTCATATTTGCTTTGCTGCTTTAACTTTTTATCTTCCTATGCAGTTTATATATATTTTTGCCTTCAAGGGTTGAGTGAAGTGGTAGAGTAGTCAGCTTGTTGTAGTCGAAATTCTTTAATTCAAACTTATGTCCTCTTATCTCAAAATTATCTTACACTTGACTTACATGGAGTATACGTTAAACCATAGTGTTGCACTACGTATTTATAACCTTGAAGTTTATCTAATGTAATCCTATTTAGATAAATCTCTCGTCATCGAAAAAAAATGAAAAAAATTTATATGTGTTCCTATCATCTCCATGCATGAATAATCTAAAAGGCAGATTGGACCGATTTGATCTCTTCATATATTCTTATCCATTCAAAACATTTTATGAACACAAGCAATATATGCATTGATGGGGTGTAAATCGAGCCCGTCAAAACCTCCCCGATCTGGGACTAAGCAGCCAGTCTTGTGTCCGATCTTGTTCTGTTTTTCTGACATGGCTGTCACTTCTGATGTAACATAAAAACAAATAGTACTGGACATGTATGACCAATGTCAAGTAGGACAGAGCATTAATTGCTGCCCAGCATTAGAAGTAGTATAAATATCCCATTCATTCTCCATTATGAGATAACTCGTGCACATGTATTACTTTCAACTACCTATCATTCAGTTTGGGCACACTAATGTACTTTCAAACCCGAGGGAAAGCACAGGCCCCACTCCCGCAATTCCGTCTCTTATTTTGTAGATTAGATAATTAAAGTCGAATCACTGAACTCGAACGCACTTTTACTTTCCACCCTTATCTTTTATATATATATATAAAATGTAAGAATTCGTAATTTGGCTTATCAACATGGGGGGTGGTATGGGCGTTTGTTATAGATTTTGGTTTGATTTTGTTGACGTGAATGAAAACATGCAACGTGCGGACTCCGATCCATATGTTGCTCACATGGCTTTGTTGAAATGGTTGCCATGTATAATTATTAAGAATTTTGACTGCAAAAAGCACTACACTTAAATTTCTTGGTCCAAGACATATATTCTGTGTGTCATATATATAGGTCCCCAACAGACCAACGTTAATTGTAATGCTATACATGATTGGAGACTACTTGGAGTGTACTCACCAGTGCTCCACAGGCCCACGTAAATGAAGTATGCATTTTGAGTTATATTATGAAAAGAACAAAGAAGTAAGAACCAGAAGAAATGTACTATCTAATACAATTATAAATAAGTAAATATTTGGATCAATGTATTCAGTAAGTGGTTCTGGGGATTGTTCATCACTTTCATTAAGTTGGATTTGTTTTCAAAAGCATGAGAAGAAGAAAATTTGATTGGATCAGTAGATTCAGTGAAACTAAATACACGACTTGTAATATTATTCTAAATTTCCTGTGTAATTTTCATCGTCGCTTCCTCACTTTTTCTTGAACACGTTATTTCAAAGGATCATCAATGTTGGATACAAAATTTATTGTCTTAATATTGGAAGGTGGCAAAATATTGGACCACGGGTCATTTGGTCTAATGATATCGTTCTCATTTTAGATACGCGAGGTCCCGAGATCCATTTTTATATATAATATCCAAGTGATATAAAATGACTTCAATCTCCCTTAAATAATAATAATAATAAAAAAAAAATACTAGAGCAAGGCTTTCAATTTGGCATATGTGAAAATACCTATGCTCTTGTAACTTCGATAGCTTACTTCATTCCCATTAGAGCAAGTGAAATATAAAGGAAAATTGAGATTCAAGGATACAAATATAATTATTAAGATATATAACTTGTAGTTGAAAAACAAAGGATAAAAAGGATGAGTGTCTAAAAAGAAACAAGCTTGGCATATGGAGGGCAGAGACAAGGGGGATTTGGGGGAGCTCGGTCCCTCCCAAGCCTCCAACTTTAAAAAAAAATTGTGTATTATTTTTTTATAAAAATTATGGGCCCCCTATTTCTTTTCTTTTTTTGGTTAAGAGTTGCCTAAATTAAATTTTGACCTCCCAATATTAAATTTCAGATTCCGCTCTTGAGCATACCATGATCAATGTGAAAAGATAAATGTAGCCATAATTATTCTGATAAACATACTCCAATTTAATTCATAAAAAATATGTAATTATTACAGTAAAATCACTAAAAGGCATAAGTTACTTACCTAATGCAAAAGAAAAGACGAAGCCATAATATTAATTAATCGATCAATGTGAAAAGACATGCAACATAAAAATGCACAAGTCTACAACATTCATGCATGAGAACAAGAATCTTTCAACAACAATATAGAAAACCAATAAATCCATTTGACATTACAGAAACAAAGTCCATAACTTAAGTAGCAACAATATATAAAACCAATAAATCAATTTGACGTTACAGAAACAAAGTCCATAACTAATTAACTAATTATTTAATTCGATTTATTATATAATATACAGATGATTATTCTCATCTTTCTACCAAAAAGTCAGCAGTAGTAAATTAACCCTGCTTGGTCCTTATTCAAGATAGGAAACAATATCTTTTCTTTCTTTATTATTCTTAACTTAAACATATTAATCTAATCTCCTACTAAAAATATGATAATATCCAACGTAAAATTTTAAATTTAAACTCCTATAATAAACTCCAAAATTCGTCGTCTCTATTGCACATGTCTGTCGCTTTCAGTGTCGATTTTCTTTGGAAAGATAGGATAACTTAAATCAGGAAAATTTTTCAGTTGGTTACTATGTTTTGTTTATAGACCAACAATTTTCTAGTTGGTACATGAGTATAAGAAATGATTTCTTTAGAGACCAACAATTTTCTAGTTGGTATATGAGTATATAGTTGAAATTACTAACCAATATTCTCTAGTACAATTAATAGCTGGCTATGGGTCCCAAGTATCTAGATTAGATTAGACTTCTGAATAAATTATTAAAAATTGTGTTTTTAATTCCTTAATTAACCAGATGATGTTCATTTGAAACTCTAAAAGTATTCCTAGTGCATATTTATATCTTTTTTTTAAGTCTTGCGCGAAAATGTCATTTTTTTTGTTCCCTATACAAAGAATTCGTTTTAGGCAAGACTGCATTAGAATATTCACCTAAGGCTACAAATTGTCGTGTAGCAATACACCCCAATGTATGTTTTGAATTAGTCAAGGACAATACTAGCTTGAAGTTTCAAACAAAAGATCTTAGTTACAGCGAGTTTTTGCCTTCCTAATCTGTTCAACCTCGAGGAAGTGAAAATGTCATATGAGTTCTTATTGTCTTTAGCTATCCATTAGTATGTAATTAATTTCATACAAATACAACATGATCAGACATCAATCATACCCTACGAACATATATATTTAATTACTCGAAGACAAAGAAAAATCAGTTGAGGAAGAAAATATAAAACTTGTTTCACTAATTTGTATTTGCTCTACTATTTTATTCAAATTTTATGGAGAAAGAGTTACGGGACGTAAAACAAAAAATAAGAGTTCTTTTATCAAAATTTATAGTGATAGATAAGCCCAAGGATGCTCTGTTAATACTCCCACTAGACAAGTTAGAAGACAAACCCAAATCATCCAACAAGACGCTTGTTTGCTTATACTTTAAAGCATTAGCTTTGCTGTTTTTGCATTGTCTGTCCACAAAAGTGGAGGTTTTGACTTTTACATATTTGGTTTGATCTCAACACTTCGAATTCACACAATTGGATGAGAAAATCTTCTTTCTTGAGATGAACAAAATGATTTAATGCTAATTAAACATAATAACGTCGTGTATTTTAGAGAGCTCACGAATTCAAGTCATGAATATAGCATATTACAAGTATATAAAATAATTAAGACAATGTACAACAAATTAAAAATGTGTCTTAATACCATCCAAATTCTATGCACAGTGACAATTTCGTGCATTTTACTCAAAACAATAATTTCGTACACCAAAATATCATTCATAGATTTAAAAACAAAATGGTTTGATGCTAATTTATTTTTTCACCTGATGCAATCTAATAGAGTATTTACTCTTGCCAGCTCTCTATATCAAGGGCGTTTTCCGTAAATATAGACAACCATAAGCCCCTTTTCTCATGCAGCCTTAAAGCCGCAGCTGGTTTTGGCTCTACCAGCCAACCGTTACTTTGGCTGGGCCCACCAGTCAAGTTATAGCCACACCAATAATTTTACCTTTTTACCCTTCTCCAACCCCTATATATACGAACCTTCCTTGCCCTTTCTCAAAACCCCACCCACAAAGGCATACACAAAACCCTCCATCTCTCTCCTCCTTTCTCTCTCTCTAATTCTCGAATTTTAAGCATTAAAAAAAAAAAAAAAACCAAATGGCCAAAGGAGGCAAGCTCACCAAGCTCAAGTCCGTCCTCAAGAAAATGCAATCATTCAAAATTGGACGTGCCAATGGCACTGCCGTTGCGGTTACAGACAGTTATTCTTATGAAAATGACACGTTCAACAGTTCTTATAATAAAGACCTACACCCGGTCTACGTAGGCAAATCACGTCGTCGCTACTTAGTCAGCTCCGACGTTATTGACCATCCCCTCTTCAGAGAGCTCGTGGAAAGGTCCGGCGACGACGAGGAGGACTCCATCACCGTTGGGTGTGAGGTTGTCCTTTTCGAACACATGCTTTGGATGCTTGAAAATGCTGATCCTCAACCTGAGTCATTGGACGAGCTCGTGGAGTTTTACGCATGTTGAAAAGGTTAAAACTGTCAATAACTGAAAAATAACTGCTACATGGAGATATGATCCTGTGTGGTCATTTATATGGTAAATAGTTGTACATTTATTTTCCCAAAAGTTAATAAATATTAATGTTTAATGGTGTAGATGAGAAAGTAGACTAGAGAGAACACTTTATGGAACGGTGAGGATCAACCCATTTTACATGGCTAATCTTAAGGGAAAGCCTAATGGGGTATTATTATTGCTCGTGTTATTGATGTTGCTCTTTTTTTTTTACTGTAAGTGTTTATTTTACCTTTTCTAAATTCTACCTGCATCTTGTTCTCCTTTTTCGTTATGTTCATCTTTCTATTTTTTTTTTTCTGTTATATACATGATAGTGGTAAATTTGCGACCTTTAACTTCAAGTTACTCAAAATTTAACACGTTATAGGTACGAGTCCCTATAAATACAATAAGTTTGTTGTTCTATTGTTAAAAGAATTGAAGTTAGTGGTGGCCTTTAATTTGTTAATAACAACAATGTGGTCAATACCTGTCACACGATAGAGTTTGTAGTTTTAAAGTGAATTTAGTATTGTTTTATTTATGGTGAGTTTCTCTCTATACGATGAAAAAAAAAAAAAGCAATGGAGTCAATCTATCCAATTTCTAATCACAAGCTGCAAAGCGGTAAAAAAATTAACATCAGCAAAAAGATATTTTCAAATTAATGTTCCAGCTTGAGGACCAGGGATTTCTTGTGTCTTAATTCATAATAATAAGCGACATTATTCATCACTTGACATACATTTTTTTCCTTCAAATTATGAACACAACATGCCTTATTGTGTTGATGTATTTGTAGTGATTAAAGATGATGTTTCAGCTTTAATTCAACCACTTGATGGTTGAGTTATGGTGAAGGTTAAGATTTAAACTTGAAGACGAAGACTAAATGGAAAAAATATCATTGCTGCATGAGATATATGTA
Organism: Ehretia macrophylla; assembly: GCA_037974665.1. Classification (NCBI taxonomy): domain Eukaryota; kingdom Viridiplantae; phylum Streptophyta; class Magnoliopsida; order Boraginales; family Ehretiaceae; genus Ehretia; species Ehretia macrophylla. Next base: position 35,143,341 of record CM075771.1, read on the forward strand.
ATCCAGTTCCCGTTCCATCTATAATAGAATTTTTATCGTGAGAAATTTATATTTATTACGTAATTTCTTACTATATAACGGAAGGTAAAGAGTGCAGGAGTAATATAAAACATTACTTTTTCCAATAAGTTAGTGCAGTAAAACGAAGATATTTTGATATAATGCCATGTAATATGAAGTAGCCTACAAGTCTATTTCAACAAACTTCATAGATCATGTTAACATATATTTAGGGAATTATCATAATTCCCTAGGCAGAGTGTTTCACTCGTTAGCTAGACCCTTAATCCACATAGACTAATAGTGAATACTCATTCCTTATTTTGAGGGCAGAGAAGATGTTTATCACCGAATTAGTGATTTGATAATATTAGGAATTTGATTCCTCTACAACATGTTTTTCCTACAATTTCACACAATACACGTCATAATCTCAAAAGTAGGCCCTAATTAGCAACATTCTTGTCCAATCTTGTGTATTTTTTATTTTTTTTGGTTAACGTTGGAAATATCCCCACTTCAATCAGCCTACAATGCATTCGGTTTTTAGATGAGTCACACCGGCATCCCACTCCCTGGTCTAACGGTTGGGTTTAAACCAAAACCCGGAATATAACGGTTCGACCCGAGATATGTACCACTTCAATTAAGAGTCTTATCTCCAAAAAAATAAAGAAAGATCGAACCCACGCTGAGCGAAGATCTACCACTGCCACTTACTATTGAGGCAACCCCTTAGGGTCCCGATCTTGTGTATGTTAGCGATTTATTAATCCTGATCCACCAAATTGCCAGCAGAGGTTAAAACTGAATAATTTTGTAATGTACTGTCAAAACAAAAGAAATGCTTCACTTTTAATTGCGAGACACAAAAAAATGTAACAGAAACAAATTTTTTTTTTCTATTCCTGGACAACAAGTCAAAAAAGTTCGTAGAATAATTTTAAGGTCAATAAACATATTTATTTCCAATGTTGTTAATCAATGTAAAGTAGAGAAAATGGTGTTACTTTAAGATTCAAATGATTGGGTAGTTAGAGATGCTTTTTGTGTTATGACCAAACCGCACGCTCTTGTTTGTTGTTAGACACAATTTCTCATTGCACTTTTGACCACTCTTTAATAATACTGTTAAGTGGAAGACACGAAATTTGTTCAGTGCACGCATTTTAGGACCTGATTATCTGTAACGCGTTTCCAAGCTGCCCACCCCTAAAGGTGTGCAACCCCATCAGCAGATTAGTTCTTCATTTTTGAACGACGTGTAACTCACCTTAAACACAATACGTAAATTAATCATGAATAGATATACATTTACGGTTAGCTAACGGAGGGTTGCAACTCTCACTAACTTCAAAAGTGAAATTATTAAATAGTGAGTTAGAACTATATTATTTGAAAGTTTATAGATTTTTTGAGTACTTAATTTTAAGTTGGAAAATTAATTTTGCCTTCACGAAAAAAAAATTATATGTATAAGTGCTAAATTGGGTACTTTTAACCCACATTAAACAAAATTCTGGATCCGTCCTTCACGTAAATTCATTTTAAGATTATAAATCTTGTAGTGAAGTAATATAACTGCAATTCGGTTAAAGATAAAAAGAAAATAAAAATTTTGAACCCAAAATTTTAATATTAAGAAGCCATTGCTTTACTATTCCGCCCGACCCATGCCAAGAGATTAGTTACTAGGTGAATATGCCACCACAAAAGTTGAAAATGTTAATTGGATCGGCTCATCAGCAGCTACAGTGAATATCTGCTCCTCAAATGCGATAGATTTGTTAGCTGCTTAATAGTTGGCACCAACATAGGTTTTGCAAAAAGGATGATGAACAAAGCACTCTTTCCTGCGTGAGCAATAAGCCAACTTGAACAATGTCTACCGAGATTCCAACCACATCTTTTAATTGGATAAGATATGTTTTCTACTCTAAATTATTGCATTTCCTTCTGATTAAGAAACAATTTTCATAATGAGGGTTTATGACATAATGTGTGATGATTATTTGGTGTATTGAATTCACCACCCAACTAATACATCACATAATAAAGAAAAATTTACTTCCAAAAATTGGGTAGAGTGTTCAAATAACGACGAATTGTAAATTAAGGTCTCAAATTTGAACTTATATACTTCTATCGCAAGTATTTAATAACTTTTAATTGACTTGAAACATGTGTTGGGGTATAGCGCTACATAACGAAATTTAAAATCATTGGATAAATTCCATGTAGTTCTCCTTAAGGAGAATTATTCAGTTTATAAGTAGTAATAGTCTTTTTAATATTTTTTTCTTTTTCTTCTTATTTAATGGAGGCCTAAGTCATTGTATATCGCTTAGGATGTAACACAGAAAAACTGATTACGAGATCTCTTACACTTAAATGGCGGATGGTAGTCTTTCTTTTTAATATTTTATAAGTTGTGATCGAGGCTTGCGTATATTTTCATACTTTTGCCCACCATTTTTCCAATTTATCATGGAGAAATCTACCATTTTATGTTCAAAAAGGCCACTAATAATGAAAATACCACATAACTCTTTGATTAAGTTTGCTTTTCCATGGTATCCATCTTGTTTATCTACTTGTGTAATTTTAGATAATAAATGGTCGTTACGTTTCGTAACTACAAATTAGAAATTGGTTTTTTTTTTTTTTTTGGGTTAAGTAAGCAAGTATTCTCATTAAACTCAATAATTCAAAAAGAGACTTACAACATCTTTACACAAATGAAAACCAAAAAACTATACAATCATATCCTCTATTTTCAACTTTCTACAAAAAATTATATTCAAAGCACTATTCCGAAACTTATGGTGAAGTTAAATCAAATTAGATATTAACTTATTTAAACCTTATTGATATCAGTTTATAATTATTGTCGATTCAAATAATAAATGATCTATATTCTTTTATAATATTATCACACAATATGAGATGATTCATTTCCCAATAGTAGTAATACATGCAATCGACTCAATTGTTCCTTCCTTTTCTAGGTGTGGAATAAATGGATTCAAGATTCTTGACTATTTTTTAACTCAAGAGAGCCTCCTTACGCAGCCAAGAGCATGGTCTAACGGTAGTGGGGTGAAATAATTCTTGCGAGTTTACAGGTTTGACACTCAAAGTTCCGCACTTAACTAATTTGGTGCATGTATGGGTACGCATTGTTGCAAGCAAGCAATGGAAAATACATCAACAAAGTCATCCACCACCCGAAGGAAGCCTATCAGCAGTTATGCTGCAATTCAAAAGGAACAACAAAAGTCCAATTATAAGAGAGCAGTTCGGATCTTTATTTTTTTGTGATTCAATCTGCTACCTTATTTCCCGATCGCCTAAACTAAGAAAACAACATGATTAAATCTGCAAGCAAAGGAGTAATTTTTTATTTATTTATAAATTTAGGATAAATACGTACGTACGTAAGAAGACGACCGTGGTTTGCGGCTTTGAGACTGGAAGAGAAAACAATCATGCTACGGTTACATGGTATTGCCGAGGTTGTCTCATGTCAAGTTGCGCAACAAAATATCTGAGAGATTATCTAATTTTGATGGTGTTTGATGGGCATTAATTGAAGTCATTCATAACTACCTAGACCAGCCCACGTGTAAGTGGGCCTACTACTCCAATTTCAGCTTTCAAGAGGGCCCTCCTCAAAGTCCAATTCGCCTCGTGCAATTTATTGTGTCTAGTTGTATTATGTTTCTCGTTTTCGGTGCGAGAGGTCATTGATTAATTCTTAGAGTTGGTCTTATCTTTTAAAGTTGGTATAAAATTGATTTAAATCTCCATTTGATTTTTGTTTTTTTTTTGTTTTTTTAAAAAGGAATCAATTTGGGCTAGACTTTGTTCTCGTGTGTATTCAAGAAAGCAATTGAAGGGATCCAACAACTAACTAAAGAAAATTTATTTCGAGTTGACTATCTAAGAGTGTTAGGCGTAGATCTCTGCCATCATAATGAATAATATGATCTTTCTTTGGAGCTTGTTCGAGTTGCTCTATTATGATGTTATTAGAATTGACATTGCTCCATTTGATCTATAATATGCAATTTTTTATTGACCAAGAAAAAAAAAAGAAATTAGTTTAGGAGGCAAGAGGCCTTATTTATTACTCACCAACAAAGGCAAGTTAAAAAAGGGAAGTAATTTGATTGGTTGGAGGAACCAATATTTTTTTTTCTTTTTATTTAAGAATGAAAATAAACAATAAAAAAATTGACTTGTGAACCATAAGTCCCGAATTTGAGCCTCCCATGAATTGAACTAGTGCATGTATTGAAACATACTGGTTCATCATGAGCATTGTAATTTCAGAGTGAATAAAATGTAATTTTATTTTAAAAGAATTTATCATTATTAAAAAGTAAAAGTTTTTAATGTATTTTTTGAAAAGAAAAATTAAAGTAGGGAATGGGACAGAAGTTGGAAGAAAACACAAGGAAAATAAGCAGGTGCGGCCCACAGGATATTTGGCGGACCTGGTTGGATCCATAAGCTGTCTTCAACAGGACCACTTGAGAAAAAAAGGTGCGAGTCTTCACTGTCTAGTCTCGTACTCCCAAGCTTCAGAACTGCTGACAACCAAAAGAAAACATCGTCACAGACTTGCATTTGTCATTCGGCTATTTGTTCATCTCACAAATATGTGGACTTCATTAATTCACTTAGTAGCTGAATGACTATTGGTCAGATGCAAACATTTTCTTGATAACATCAAGGTGTACAGCGACCCTGACCAAATTCCATTTGGAAAAGGGAAAGTTTCACATTCAACGGTAGGGCTCACCCCGTACATAGATTGAGAGTCAAACCATCCGATAAAAAGAGTCTTTTTATACAATAGTGAAACTCCTCCTCACACTCAATGGGGAGTTACTCATGAATGAAAGCCACATTCCTTGTTATTTACAAGTGAAATGCTTTCGCATGATCACATGAATAGTGTGACTGAAATGAGACTGATGATAATCGTCCCCACCAGAGAATCAAGAAAAGTTTGTTTGCACGATTTTGCAAATAGAAGAAGTGGACAATTTATGTACGCAAATTGCTTTAGAATGGATAAGAGCAAGCATTGACGTCGGATCTTGGATCCAGACATTAATAGACGTTATGTGAGAATTTAAATTTAAATTTAAATTTAAATTTATTTTTATTGAGAAATAACCATGCAGAGTATGTTTAGCATGTCTACGTTATGCTTGAATTGTTCCCCTCGACTCAATAATTATAATCCTTCTCTCTTGTTTGAAAGAATCGCAACAAGGTTGTTGATTGAATAGCGAAAAATTGCAACGTTTTCACCCTACCCCTTGACTGGAGTTTTAATGTTCCAGTTTTCTTAGGCAGTTTACTTTCAGATTTCTCTCCATCTTATATTGTCTACATTTTAATTTGTACTCTTTTTTGGGATTATGAAAATACTTTCATCAGAAATTCAACCACTCCGTCAATGAGACTCACTTTATCACTCATTAACCGAATGGCCGAATTCTCGATGAGAGACCAACCCTTATGATTAATGGTAATTCTTTATCTAAAGCCAACAATATTCTATACAGCACAAAGGCGAATTTACATTACTTTGCAGTCACAAGACTCCAAATGCATCCAACCAGAAGACATGACGTGATGTCTCAGTCCTGAAATCCCAAGTTCATACAACCAAATCCTGTGGATTCTTTTCATTAGTTGTTAAAGTGATACAAATAGCAATAACCAAAACAAAAGAAAATATGAATTACTCTTTAAAATAGCCATCCAACTATGAGAGAGTGGGTTTCACATTTATATGGGCTCATTCCATGTTAGAATCACCCACTTCGACCGTTTTGAAGTGCATTTCAAAAAATACACAAGATGATTTGATGCCAAAGGACGTACATGTGCTAACACCCGCAAGTATCGGAATTGATATTGGTTTGCTGCTGTTTGTCAATACATGTGGATAGATAATGTAAAAGATGCTATCTACAATAGCATCAAATTTCTTACATTTGCTATAATGGCGAAAATGTGTGTTGATTGACCCCCACCGGGCTCAGAAAATCTAAGAAGAAGAAGATAGCAAACACTGAGATGCAGATTAGGAAAATTCAAATTTTATTACTCAATCACAATATGAAAATTTATGGTATCACATCTGACATCTTTTTCTATATATTTGATTGAAGTAATGGTTCTGTAGAGCTCAAAGACCATAACTTAGGCCATCAAGGTTTTGGTCTGGTGGTAAAGTTACTTTCTTGTTTGCAAGAGGTTCTGGGATCAATTGATATTGGTTATATATGTCTTGTACGGCCATATACCTCATCTGAATTAAAAAAAAAAAAAAAAAAACCTTAATTTAGGAAGTTTTAGATTTTAAACTCAAAGATAAGATGGAAGCTCAATATTGACGAATGTTCAAAAGGGAATACAAGATTTGCAAGAGTCAATGGCATTTTTTGTAAATGAGGATGGAACTTGGATTTCCGCCTTTGCTATGAATTTGGGAATTTCCTCCAACAACAAGGCAGTGTTGATGAAAGTATGGGAGAAACTTAGGAGAGGTGTCGATAAGGGAATCAATCATCTTATTATTAAGTATGATTTACTGATCACCGTCTAGCTGTTGAGATCTAAAGTGTCCAAGAACAGTCCCCTAAAATTTTTTATTGAGGAATGCAAGCAGAGAATTGCGAACAATGAAGGTTGCCAACTCCAATATGTCTTTTGAGAAGCAAATTATTGTGTCGGTTAGATTGCGAATTATAGTCTCCAACTGCCTTTGGAATGTCACTCTATTGGATTCCCCCAATGCAACTACTGGTTCATGTGGAGAAAGATAGACAAGAAAAAAAAATACCCCAAAGTAGTAGGTTTTTTTTTTTTTTTTGGTGAAACCAAACTAGTAGTTAGGTAGTTTGGTTTTGCATCCCTTATATCAGAAAAAAAAAAAAAAAATTGTTATATATCTAGAGTAAATTAAATTAATGTAAATATTATTTTTCCGAAAAATTTATGTTTGTAAGCCTCAACTGAGATATGAATTTAGATTGGAGGCAATATGTCATAATTTTTTTCAATCCAATTACCTTTTCCTTCCTTTTTCCCAAGGCAGAACAAACTCTAAAATTGAAATGGAGAAAGGTAATGCCAAAGCCCATTTGCACCATATTTCACATATGCTTATACTTCGAACTTTTAAGGCCTCTGACCCAAGAACGAAAACTTTTAAGGCCAAAAATAGGGCCTAGAATTCGAGATATAGGTATCGAAGTTCATGAAAGAAGATAAAAAATATTTGGATTCGACTAGTTAGATACAAAAAACTCTCTATATTAGTGAGACTTTTATAGTGTGTGTCCTTTACCATATTGAGAGAGTAATTAGATCTGGTCAGTCGGAACCAATAACAACCTAAAAACGATTCAATCAAATTAATAGGAAAGGAAGGAAATGAAGCAAATAACAAGATAGCTAACCGTCTGCCCACTTTCCCTCCCCCTTCTCTTAACGCTCTCCACCCAAATGAGCTATGAAACCAACCCTTATTCCCTCAGTGCTCAACCATAGCTTTCAATCTAATTAACATTCTATGTGATAGTTTCCTATTAATTCTTGTCCAACTTTTATCTGCTTTGATTACTAAGTTAAAAACGTAGGAGTATATGCCAAGACACAACTTGTAAATATTCTCTTCAAATCTTTTCAAAAAAGATCATGTTGGTGACGGTGAGAACATGGGCATGTTAGTTGCTGTAATAAGAAATTAAGAGAAATCTTGAGTAATCTCAACAATGATACTTTATAAGCTTGGCAAGGATTAGAATTTAGAGCTATCATAATATAAAAGCATTTTAAAGGAATCTTTCATTGGAAAATTTGAAGGCAAAGGCAACGCACATGTGCACTTGAAGGATCGAATCACTTAAAATCCAATTTATATGCAACTCTCTTGCCTTAACTTAATAAAAAAAAATTAATACGACGATGATTCTTGTGCCTTATTAAACATAGAACAACATATTTGCAACAAAATACTAAACGATTATTTTTAAGATTTGGGGTTTTGAATTATAAAAAGGGTGTAATGTTTTAATAGGTGTTGTTAATTAGTACTAAAAGTACTCACCAAGAAGAATTTTATGTGGCATACATTCCTTATAATAATCAGTGCAACAAGCAATGTAAAATCATAATTGGATAACATATATTTGTATGTATGTATGTGTACATATAAATATTACAACGTCTTAGCTCTTGTGCATTCCAATTGAAAAGTAAAAGAATCGTTGCTTGTAAGGATTTTTTAATCGTTATATAAATTAAAAATTTTCGCAAGGATTTTATTTAATTGCAATAAGGGGAGCTCTCTCGATTTGCAAACTGATTCTACTTGTTTGCAAACTGATTCTACTTGTAATTCACTTCTGACCCCGCGTTACGTAGCCAAACCATAGTGATATTGATTGTGGTTACATCCATAAGTACTTCGTCCATCTTCATTCGATTCCATATATGTTTGAGGATCCGCATAACCCTCTACTATGTAATATATAGGTTTTTTTTTTTTAATAATTGCTCATGAGATTATTTTTAACGGTTTTAAAATTATAGTTTAATAATCGTTACTTATAATTTACAAAAAATAACCATTGTAATAGAGAATTCGTAACAAAACTGTTGCATGAAGTAATTTGCAATGGTTTTTGGCATTTTCACAATAGTTTCGTGTGTTACAACAGATAAAAAATGTGATAGTAATATATGATATTGCTCGTTGAAAGACACAAAATAGGCTAACAAATAAAGCTTAGAATTAAAAATAAAAATAAAAATAAAAATAAAGAATTACATTGGATAAATTTGAATGATGAGAGTTTATCTAATCCAATTAAAGGATCAAAGGTAGGTCAATTTCCCAGGGATAGAAGTACAAGACGAGCCATCGGTTGATGATTATGCGACGTTTCGCCAAAAATCCACACTGAAATTCGAACTATCTAATAATTTTTTTGCCACTTTTTGAATAAAAAGGGAACATTGAAAAAGAGTAAAAATTGTTAAATCTGCACACAATTAAGGGGAACTTGCTATACACCAGAAAAATTAGCCCTCAAAATTCAACCATTTCTAAGACCTTAATAGCTACTCTTCAATAGGCGATGATGTTTCAGCTGCAAAATCACACACAAAAAAAGAAAGAGATGTTCTCAAAGTTAGTATGGGAAAATTAAACTTGTAAGAACCATAGCAGTGGACGAAAATGAAGAAATGTAACTATAGTGCCTTAAAGTTTTATTAAGACATAGGGAAAATATGTTGTACATCTTTCACTGATCTTACACGAATGTTTTACAATGTAATTTTTAGATTATTTTGATATTTTGTCTGAAAAATCACTTAGTACTTACAATTTCACTAATTTTGATCTCTAAAAAATCACTAATTAGTGGTTAATAAAGTATCTTATCTCCGCGCCTCATGGCATCGTCGTCTATTTGATTAGGGTAAAAGCCTAATTTAGTGCATTATCTTTATCATATTTGACAAGTTGGTCCCCAATTTGTGTTGGTCATTTCACCCTTAGTCCTTCGACCATTTTTTGTCTAAAAATTAATGTTTTTGTCACCTACGTACTTGATCAACTAGCATCACGTGACAAAGCCGTTAAACTTTTTGACAAAAATTGGTTGAAGGATTAAAAGTGACAAGTTTTATTGATAATGAATTGAAACATAGAGTAGTTAAAGATAATAGACCAATTTTTCAAACCTGATAAAAATAACAGTCTAAATATAGCTTTTACACATTTGATTATGTGGTATCAAATCAAAGCAAAAGAAAAGGAAAGGGAGAAAGAAAGACTTACATGTGGCATTTTGATGAGCTTGTTGTTCTCTCTGATGATTCTCCATGCACTTCAAGAGGTACTTGAAGGTCTCTATCTCACAAGGAATGGTGAGGCCTCCAGTATGATCAAACCCAAATTCCTCCTCCACCTTCTCCAGCAACACCTTAAACAATGGATCACTAAGATAGCTTGTTGGTATTATAAACCTCCTCAGCTCTGACCCAACATACACTGCCAAGTACCCTTTCGGCACATCGTGCGGCGGCTCAGGGCTGTTGCAGCCATCTTCGTGATCTGAATCACAGTACACGTTATTCATCATGCTCCTCAGCCTCCTAGTAATTGCTGGTGAAATGCCTCCATGATGTCCAGCTTCATCATCATTTGATCGTCGTCGAAGCTCGTGGAGGCGGTCGTCGTCGCTGCTATGATGATGATCATCATCTTTTGGACCAAGCGTGACATGTTGCCATTTGTGGAGAATTTCCTTCAACCTAACGATCTGTCTGATGCCTGTAACCTTGTAATTGCTTCCTCCATTGTCGACGTCCTCCATTGTAGTTCTAGTGGGCTTGATTGATTCTGTGTGGACTATGAATATATTGTCTCATCAGATCTTGTTAAACTGCATTTTTGTAGATAACTTACACGCGTGAAGTTTGATCACATGGATTAAAGTAAATAATAATGCCGAAAGTGTAGACAACTTTAGAAGCAAATTATAATGCAAAAAATTATGTTGTCACCATTCAGTGCATGCTAAAGGATCGAGTTAATTAAGAGGCATATATGAGTAAGGAACCTTTCCGCGGGATTTAAGGATCGTAAATTATCCATATTGATGGATTTTAAAATTTTTATATAGTAAAATTAAAATTACACAATTTTATACTTATATATAGATTTTTTTTTTTTATAGTGAAGGTTAAATTAATTGTTTATTCTAAAAATATTTCCAAAATATATGAATTTTTAAAAAAAAAATTAAAATCAATAGGTGCTGCAACCCCGCTCAACAAAGGTAGCTCTACCCTTAATTTCATTCGAACTGTGTCAGCAAATGATGATTTTTGAATCTTGCAAGTTGCACATAATATTATAACATTATTGAAATATATATTTTGAATTAATTTTTTACTCTAAAAATATCTCCAAAATATAGGTATTTTTTCAAAAAAATTGAGATCAATGGGTGCTACAACCCCCACTCAACCAAAGGTAGCTCTGCCCTTAATTTCATTATAACTGTATCAGTAAATCACACTTATTGAATCTTGCACGTAATGTTATAATATTATATATATATATATATATATATATAATTTCTGTCATGTATGTGTTTAGCAAGATCAAGAAAAGATCGCTTAAGAATCCAGCTTTGATTGGTTGTTCTTAATTTATTTAGTATTGATCCCCCGATGTATTATTTAATCCATGTGAAGGGAAATTAATAATTGGATTTGTCAAATATACGTACAAATGGGGGCCATTTCCCTCCACATGCTTCTTAGCTTTTAGAATCATTTACGCAATATAATAATTAGCATATTTGTACTTAAAGCTAGTATTAATTAATTAATTAATTAATAGAGATTTAAATTATCAAAAGGAAACTCCACTCTCGTGGATTACTCGTCATAATTGATGATTAAATCTATACAAAATTATTTTAACAATATAATTCCTCTCTTATTTAGTTTTTATGTATGGGGCTTTATTCTTCAACATCTAATTAGCTAGGACTTATCAAAGACAGCTCAACTCCAATTTTTTTACAAATTTGATTTACGTATATGCTATATTTGTGAAAATAAATTAAATTATTAGCAGATGCATGTGAGTTGAAGCTGCTATCTAATCATGAAATGAAATGAATAAAGAAATAATGCAAGGAGGCACCTAATTTAGTAAATGGTGCTTAATTCTTATCAAGTTTCCAAAGAAAGTTGCATGTGAATATATGTCACTTAAAACAAATGAAAATGAACGTACATATAGACATGATAAGCTTTTTGAAGAACATCATGGCAGAGAAGGATTATATAGCAGGGGTGTGATCTATAATTTTTGTTAAGTCGAGGTTACAAACACATAATTTAATTTTTAGATACCAATATAATTTTTTCAATGCGGTTATATATTGATTTTTCAATATAAAAAAACTTTAAAATACGTATATTTTTATAAAACTTTGGAGTGAGTATAGCTCTACCCTTGTGAGTAATTATTATGCCAGACAAAAGTCTTCCATCCAACAAGTTCAAATAATTCGACTTTTTGCCGGAAGTGGGGTCACACCCACTTTTATATTTCAGTCTAACCATTCAGTTAATTATACATCAAATGAAAGTTATACCTTTGTGTTAGACTTGTAAAGGGAATTAAAGAAAATAAAAAGAAAAGAAACAGATTGATGTATAGTATGTACCTACATGATGATGATGCAAGCAAAGGAGGATGCAAAAAGGTTCAGCAGACAATGCGAAGAGGAAATCACATCATGGCATTGATCATAAAAGAGGAGCTGAGGAGGAGTGGAGAGGGTTGTCTAACGGCTTCCTTATTATTTTTATTACATTTAAGAAATTTGGAGTTGATTCCCTCTTTTTAGTGATTCATTATTTCAGTATCACTATAATGATTTTTCTACATTTATTTAATTTATGTTTTAGATAATATTTATTTTATAAATTCTTTATTTTAATGTATAGTTTTAGGGAATGGGTTCAGCTTCTTTACATTTGGAGAAGCTCAAATTTAGTTAGGGAGTGGAATTCATATTTTTTAAGAAATGAGATAGGAAAGTTATTAGAGTAAGTTTGGAGCAACAACTTCCTTACATGCGGAGAAATGAGAGGTTTTAGGTATATTATTTGTGAAGGGCATATAGGGGAACAACAATACTCCACATTTATATGCCATCATTTATCAAGAGATATTAGGGTTGTGATCGACTACTGGACTATTCAAAAATCATTAACGGTCTAGGTATTGGGAAATTTTAAAATTTATAGGGAACTTTGAGATTTTGTGATAATTTATTGGACAAAAAGGATTTCTCCCAATCGTACTATATCAAAATTATTTGCATCTCTCCTTTTTCCGTGATTTAAATTATTCCCCTAACATCACCAAATAAATATTGGCCTATACCAATTATCCTCACAAGAAAGAGCATTACAGATTTCTTTTTAACATCAGATGAATTTACATTTATTCTGTTGGAACCTTTCTCAAAGTGGGGAGAGTGGAGAAAATTGTTAACTTAGGATAAAACACTTATATACATGGAAATAAAATATTATAATAAATTATTTCCGATATTACTTTTACAAAGTTTAAAGACAGGTTGAATTTTGAATCTCAATCTTAAAGAACTTCAATAGCAAAACCACAAAAAAAAAAAAAAACCTCCAATTTTGGTAGCTAGAGCGGACTTATTTGATCCCCCAACAACATGATGCAACTGTAGTGTAATGAAATTGCTCTTGCGAGCTCGTCAATTTGACACTTCCCATTGCTCTAAAATTTTACTCTTGAATAATCAAGTGCATGTGTAGAGACGCATCGTTACTTTCGGAATTTTATCAGATAGTGGTCAGATTCTATTAATTGAGTTCTCACATCATCTAAAAAAAAAGTGAATTTATTTGAGAAGTTTTGGATTTGGGCCTAAAACCTCTCAAATACAAAGATTGAATAGGAGTTGCCATTTTCCATTCGTTAATCATACTCTGTGGGCTGAAGCTTATTCACGGAATCGGCAATGAAGGCCCATTTTTCTATTAAACAATGCATTTTTCCTATAAGCCGATATAGATAACTTTCCATAGAAAATCCTATTAGGATTTATTGTAGTTTGGGTCAAATTCTTTTTTTTTTTTAACGTGGAACTTACTTTAAGTAGTACAATATTGAATTCACTTTAAAGTTATAAACTTCATAGTGTAACGATATGCTAATGTATATTTTAAGTCATTTAACGACCAGCCAATATTTGTTGTTAATAAAAGTTCATAAACAACTTTGAAGAGACCTTGCAAGAATTTCGATGAAATTTTACAAAAACGTTCCAAGAGTTTCTGATCACTTGGTGCCATATTCTGAATATAACCTACATGTCCAATTGAACTATGAGCTAAAAGTCTTTTGTTTCCACTTGGGAAGATGAGAACTCCATCTTTACTCCAATGCAACCATCGAACCAGCCCAAGCTATAGTTAAGGTGTACGAGGTCTTAACGTCTAACCGTTAGTACTCTATATATTCACGGAGAATTCAAATCAATGAATACACTTTCCTTAATTTTACATTTTTCCATAGTTTTCCTAAATAGCCATTTGTTTTTTCAATTAAGTTATTATCAAAATTATTTATCAAATCCTTTTGCTCAATTCCATACATATAAATTTCCAAATTACACAATGATAAGTCCTTAATTATTCGTATAAAACCCTATTTTCCCCATTTATTATGCACTTGAATTTGTAGAATTTTGATCATTCTTGAAATATTTTGGTGCAATGCAAGTTTGAAGCAATGAAGAAACAAATTGAATACAAAAAGGCGAAAACAAGTGGAATCGAGTGAGTCGAGGACAACAGGTGATTCAAATAAGTATCTCGACGTATATGTGTTCTCACTTGATGAAAAAAGTTTCACAATGATGTTCTTATATTCGACAGGGTTCCAACGCCACTGAACGTGCAAAAATTCGACTTCAAACGCTCTAAATATGGCTGTCATAAATTTATCGCGCAAAATAGTATCTCATATACGTTACAAATTAGTTAAATATAAAGACTATCAAAACGACCAAAAAGAATATCCTCTCAGCTAATTCCAACATAAAATACAAAAAAAAAAATTCATTGACGTCTCAAGCCCTCCACTATTTGACTAATCCTGGGTTTCGATATGCCATTTTGCAAAATTAGTTTAAACAATTTATTATTTTTTTTTTTGTTTTATTAACGTGAAAATCTAATTGACGGAACTCAATCATTAATTTTTCTAGCTGATCCCGACTACCAATTTTTTTCGGTAAAACTCAATCACCAATTAACAAACCCATAGGTATAGTAATATATCCCAATATATACATCAATCTAATTAAAAGTTTAATCAATTAATTACAACATGGAGGCCCCTAAATTGAACGAGTTTAGAACCCTCGCTCCACAAATCTGGACTCTTGGTCTGACTTCGACTGTAGAGATGTAATCATGTGTTGAGCCAGCACCTTGTCCATCTCATGTTCATGTAACCTCAAAACAAACACTTCTTGATAACCTTTCTATTTTTCCATCATCACTCTCCACAAATGGCTACATTTTCTCTACCAACAGCAAAGCACACTCTGCCTTCTTTACTACATTCTCAAACACCCAAAACCCCTTTCTCTCACACCCTTCTCATCCCCTCATCATCACAATCTCAGTTTTGTGGTGTCAAGCTTTCATATTCACAAACCGTTTTCACCCCATCTTCTTCTTCATCTGTCAAAACTTCCATAGTTGCTAAGGTACATTGCATTTTACTCTTCTATTTTCTTTTTCCATTTACTTTTAGTGGTTGTCAAAATTGTACATTTGTATTGTTATGGATAGGGAAACACAATTTTTATAAATCATAATACTTACTAAATTAATATTCACCAAATGATACATAATCCATTTGCTGGTCAACCACACTGAATCTAATAAACTTTCCTAAAATTTTTGAACTATAGTAGTACTGGACCCAATTCATTATTAGTTGAACATATATTATGAAATGATTATTTTATCTAAAAATTTAAACTTTTAGAGTAGTTTGTTGTATTCAACACGTCGTTTCACATGTAGGCTATATATTTGTTTTTATTGAACTTTACACAAGAATGTTATTTTATAAATAAGTGGCAGCAGTGGCGGAGCCAGACATTCAAGTTCTGGGTATGCACACCATCTTTTCTTGGTGGCTCCGCTAGTGAGTTTTGAACACAGTTAAACTTTTAGAGAGAAATGTGTTGTGTTTATTTACTGTGTTCAATACATATATTTTATAGAACCAATATGTGACGGGATGTTACACTTATTGTATTTGGAAAAACATAGGTCCAAAAAATATTTCAGATGAGAGGGTTGAGGGAGAAGATGAAGAAAGAAAATGCTGTTAAAGAAGACGAAGAAGAAGAATTAGAAAGAAAAGAAAAAATTCTTTTACATTAAGGGCATTTTTGTTTCAAATCATATGGTGTTTGATTGTATTTTGTCCTTTAAATTAGGGTAAATAGCACCACAACCCCTTGTGCTTCAGCAAAAATGCACATGACCCCCCTGTGGTTTAAAAAGTGCACCGGACCCCCCTGTGGTTTTAAAAGTGTAGCACCACAGATCCCTCCGTTAAAAAAACCGTTACTTTTAACGGAGAGTGTGTTACACGCGCGTTTGATGCGATTTTTCATATTTTTAGGCTTAAATTATTACTTAAGTGGACAAAAATGCCCTTACATATATATAATTTTTTTCTTTTTTTTTCTCCCAATGCAATTTTCACCAAAAAAAAAAAAAAACACCAAACCCATCTTCCTCAAACCACCGCCCCCCGCCCCCCCCCCCACCCACCCCACCCCACCCCACCATCACACCCACACATACACACACACACACACATAGACGCATACACGCACACGCATAGACGCACACACACAGACGCACACACACACACCTGCAAATCTTTATATATATATATATGTGTGTGTGTTTGCGTGTGTATATTATATATATATATGCGTGTGCGTGTGTATATATATATATGTGTGTGTGTGTGTGTCTGTGTGTGTGTGTCTGTGTGTGCGTGTGTATGTGTGTCTGTGTGTGTGTGTCTCTGTGTGTATGTGTGTACGCATCTCTGTGTGTGTGTGTGTGTGTGTGTGTATGTGTGCCTGTTTGTGTGTGTGTGTGTGTGCGTGCGTGTGTGTGCGTCTGTGTGTGTGTGTGTGTGTGTGTAAACAAAAAAGAAAATAAAAAGAGAAATAAAAAATAAAAAATTGAAGGGCATTTTAGTCTTTTTATACAATTCAGTTAAATTTGTTGACGGAAAATTAGAGAGGGGGTGCGTGTGCACGGTTTGAAAACCATAGGGGGTTCCGGTGCACTTTTTAAACCACAGGGGGGTCATGTGCATTTTTACTAAAGCACAGGGGGTTGTGGTGCCATTTACCCTTTAAATTATCCACAGCTTTTATTATGCATCTTCAGCAAACCATAGAGCAGTGTTTGTACTTTACCCTTCAGTTTATTCAGTTATTTATGTTTCATTGTTGGGAAATGTTCCTATCCGGAATACGGCTTTCGGCCCTCTCTTATAAGCATGTGGGCCCACTTTTTTTAATTTAACAGGCCAAAGGGGCCGGATCGAGATAGGAGAGATTACAATTAATTTTTAACATTACTTGTGCTTCAATTGTTGAAGGTGACAAAAGGGTCAGTGCCTCCACCATTTACGTTGAAAGATCAAGATGGTAGGAGTGTGAGTCTCTCTCAATTCAAAGGCAAGCCAGTGGTTGTTTATTTCTACCCTGCAGATGATTCCCCCGGTTGCACCAAACAGGTGGTGATTGGTTTATATCTATAAGCTCCCTATACCATATCTTGATTTAAATCGCCTGATTATTAGTAATTAAGACAATTGCTCTGCATTTAGCTGCTTGAATTTCCCTGTTCCAGCTTTGTCGTATGGTTCAAGAGTGTTAGGAGTGAAGTACCGTCATATTCGTAAGATTTTTCAGTGGCAGAGATGAAAATGTTGAGATAGATATGTGGTAAAACTAGGATGTACAAGAATAGGAACGAGATGATACGAAGAAAAGTAGAGGTGGCCCCGATTGGGGATAAGATGAGGGAGAATCGTTTGAGATGGTATGGACATGTTAGGACACGACTCATGGAGGCGCCTGTTAGAAGGTGTGAGGGAAGGGAGATAGTACCCCATCAAAGGCGTTGAGGAAGAACTAAAATGAATTGGACAGAGACACTTAGACAAGACCTCGTTTATACAAAGCTAACAGAGGAGACGTCTTTTGATAGGAATGAGTGAGTTCAACAGATCCATATAGCCGACACTACCTAGAAGGAAAAGGCTTGGTTTGGTTTGGTTTATTGATATACCCTTACAATTATTAAAACTGTGGCAACTGGCCTTGATCTAGTGATTAATGCTGGGATCCTGGATGAAATGGTCCTTCGCTCATCTCCTTCCAACGCTAAGAGTGCGGCTGTGTCTCGAGTTACTGTTTACATAGTTGTGATTGTTAGTTAGAATCATTGTCCTTGCTAATTCATTATCAATTCTCTTCCATGTATGGCTTGTCATCTACTATATGTGGGATTTTTCACGATCAAGCAAGAAAGTGTATGTATATGTTAGGCAACTCAGGCAATGCAGGTGTTAACAGATTGTTTTTGTATAATTGGCAGGCCTGTGCCTTCAGGGATTCTTATGAAAAATTCAAGAAAGCAGGAGCCGAGGTTGTTGGCATCAGTGGGGATGATTCATCGTCCCATAAGGTACTACAATTTCATCTCATAGGTTCAATTCCTTTTCAGCATACTGTATTTCAGATATCTATGCTGTATCACAAAAATAAAAATAAAAGGTTTATGTTTAGTTCGCCGATTGATATGCCTTTTTATATGCGCTAGATTATCTTCAGATGCCAGCAAGAAAATTACTGTTTTTTTTTTTTTTTTTTTCTTCTTTCTTGCAAGAAGCAGCTTATTAAGTAGTGGAAGTATCTATAGATGAGATAAATTAAGAGATTATAGTTCTCGATCTACCTTGGACATTTATTGTAATGTTGCTTTCATTCGGGTACAGAGCTGTCAACACCCCCTCCCCCACGCCACCAAAAAAAGAAAAAGTTGAGAGAAACAATAACGAAAAGGAAAGAAATATGAGGCGGCTCTAGCGAGTGAAAAATCTGGTGCGGGACTGCTGATCCAGTCAATGAAGTCTTTATCTTAGTGTTGTTTAATTTCTTGAACTAAATTAACAAAAGCGAAAATCAAACAATCAGCCTAACTTTTACTTTTTCCTCCCTTTTCTCCCTTCTCTGAAAGTAGCCTCGGAATGTTCCAAACATTTGGTGATTAAATTGTTATTATTTGTTTAGGCCTTCGCAAAGAAGAACAGACTTCCATTCACTTTGCTCAGTGATGAGGGGAACAAGGTCAGAAAAGAATGGGGAGTGCCTGCAGACCTGTTTGGTGCATTGCCTGGAAGACAAACTTATGTTCTGGACAGAAATGGCGTGGTTCAACTCATCTACAACAATCAGTTCGAACCCGAGAAACATATCGATGAGACTCTGAAGCTGCTTCAAAGCCTTTGAGCAGTAATCAATAATTTGTCACTCATAAGACCTTCCCCCTCTACTCGTTGAGTTTGTTTGTTGTGTGATTAATATTAGTAAACAAATTCTAATTTTGTAAAAAGATGCTGTTTGATAGCATTAGCTGTTAGCAATCTCAATACTCATGAGAAAAGATATAAAGAGTTCTGCGTGGAAGCGCTGAATTACTGTCTCATGGAAGCCACAAGGGAGTGAAAACTGCTTTTCTGTTATACGTTAATTCCAGTTATTACAGTCGTTTTACAGTGTAATTTTAGTTCTACTGCAGCGGCTTGCAACTTTTTATGGCCAACGAATATTCAAATCATGTGCCTAATCTGTCATTTATTCGAGGTTAATAGTTAATTCCTGTACTCTCTTTGTAGCAGAATTCTGGTTCAATACCTAAGGCTCCGTTTGTTTGCCGTAAAATAACTTGCTTGTGGAAAATATTTTCAGTGGAAAATGTTTTTTTGGAAAATAAAATATTTTCCTTCGTTTGTTTACCGTAAAATAACTTGCTTGTGAAAAATGTTTTCAGTGGAAAATATTTTATTGGAAAATGTTTTTAGAGGAAAATATTTTTCTGAGCTCCGTTTGTTTGCCGTAAAATATCTTGTTAGAAGAAAATATTTTCCTGGAAAATAGAATAGTGGAAAATATTTTTTGGTGTTTGGATGTACAATAAAAAATATTTTCCGACATGAGATTTATAAAAAAAATATATATACACATAAAAAAAAATATATACACATAAAATAAGTTCCGGAAAATATTTTTATCTCCCAAAGAAATAAAAATATTTTCCCAAATTTTGAACTAGTCGTCATTTTTGACCGAAAAATATTTTTCAGTTGACTAATTTTCCGGTGTTACCAAACACTCGAAAATCTCTAAAAAGTAACCTACTATTTTTTACATGAAAATATTTTTCGGTTGATCAATTTTCCGGTGTTACCAAACACAGAAAAATTTCTAAAAAGTAGCCCACCATTTTTGACTTAAAAATATTTTCCGATTGACCAATTTTTTAGTGTTATCAAACATTATAAAAGTAAAAAAATGTTTTCCGGAATAATATTTTACGGCAAACAAACGGAGGCTTAATATGAATTTTATGTTTCTCTTCATTTTCCTAAACAAACAGTTCCATTCCTTTGCGTTCTCCAGGATTTGACCTTTCACTTTTCCCTGAGCTGAGGTAATCCCCGAATCCCCTCTAGTTGCAGTGGCAGTTGCCAACGAATAAGACAGAACTAAATAGTGCTCCAGAATATGAAACTTTATTGATAGTCAGGTTTCAAATCTATGTATGTTTATCATTATTTCATCTGATTCATATTGCATTATGCTTATTGCCTGTGACAAAAGGTACAAGTCAAATGACAAATTTAATGAAAAGACTCATTAACTTTTATTCATTATATATTATATATGTGTGTATATTTATTTTGTAGTCATGACCCTCCTATCTATTTTTCTTCTTCATAGTCTTGACTGGTGTAGGGGCTAAAAGCTTCAGCAAACCAGTTCTTCTTTCTCCATGATGTCCACCCCATCTCTTCACATATTTCATCAGTGTGGTTGATACTGAAAGTAGAAATGCAATTTCTCTTGTAGAATCTTGTTGTCCTCCTCATGATTTCCATCTCCTGTATTGTCTGCTCTAGCATTTTCTCTACACTGGGGAGCTTGAATTCTTCATCCACAAGTCGCGAAAGCCATTTGCAGCGAATCTCAGATGAGTGCAGGTTAGAAACACTCTCAACATAGCCCACAAAAGCCATATTTGGAATCAGTGGATGAATTGTACCCCTGCCGTAAAACAAAAGTTTTCAAATGCTTGTTTTTGAAGCATTCGGAAGTTTAAGTTGGAAAGGAAAGAGCATTATTATATATCTCTGGTTGATGCTTCGCCATTCTCTATATAGTAAGAGGTGGAAGAATGAAACATCACCCGAGTGATATAAATCATTATCCGATCGATGTCTTACCTGTATAAGGGCATCATGCCTGAGGGAAATTGAATCAGACTGCAAAAGGGCTCTGGTAGCATGGCTTTGAGCTTTTTCTTGCCATCATAACCAGTTGCTAGAAGGACAACATCAGCATCCAACTTAGTGTTGTCTTCCAATTGAACACCTCCTTCCCAAAACCACCACCTTGATGCTCTCTTAAATAAAATCTTCCCTTTATCAGCCTCAGAGAAGAAATTTTCTGGCAAGATAGCCATCTGACAAGATGCATAGTCCTCTTCAAAAGGGTGATCAGGTTTCAATCCATACTTCTCCAATGGAAGTCTCCATGTCAAGTAAGACTCAATAATCTTCGACGCTGCGTGTTTCTGTAAAATCACCATGAAATTAACGCGTCAAATTAAATCATACTAACCCTTATAACCGTAAAAACCGAGATGTACGGTAATTAACCAGATTGCAGCTTTACCATAGGAGATAGTAGGTGGCAGAGAAGGGTCTTGAGGATGCCTTGATTTGGTCTTTCATGGAGGAACTGAGAAGCCCTTGTTGAATAGAATATGTAAAATGGAAGACCCCATATGGAGTAATGTGGAACAGTCCAATGCAAGGTCCTTATCACCATGGTGCATGGTTGACCATCTGGACCTATAAACAATGGAGAGAGAGAGATTAGTTCTTAGTATGTTCTTTTTGAATGATGTGAAAACTTAGCTGGCAAAATTCGACTATTAAATTATTTGACAGGACCCGATAATCAACTAGAACTCTTAATTTATTGATAGTACGTAATAAATGTCGTGCCTAACTTATTAACTTTTCAAGTTCATGACTTGAGTTAGAAAATGTGTCCAAGTGTTGGATAAATGTAACATTCTTCAAGATTGACTAAACAGCTCTAACGAGTGAGGACAACTTTGATCGCTTTCTGCATGTTATTGGAACAGATTTAATGTAGTCCACATTAAATTCCAAGCGTGAAAAAAAATTCTCCATTGCACGTTCTGACCACTATAATATTTATTTCTATACACTAACTCGAGTTGGGTGGAAGAGTTAGCTACGTATTAACTCATTATAGTTAGAAATTTTAAATTTAAATCACGATTTCAACTCTATTATATAAAAAACAAATATATATGTATCATTTTCCATGAGTCTTTCGAGGAAGCAAAACTGAGTGAATTCCAGGAGATGAGAGAAAATACGTACTATATCAAAAGTCTTTTATGATAAGTACATAACTTGTAACCCCGATGAAAATAAGATGAAAATTTGATAATTCAGATATATTAGGAGATGATCCGTAAAGGAACATATTGAGAGGTGCACATGTATGAATGTAAGACGTCCAAAACGGTAAAAAACGATATAATATAAGTTAGATGAAAACATTGTCTCGTGTGCATAGATCTAATTTGGGATACGACTCTTGATCCATGTAGCAGTGCCTGCGTGGTGACATAAAGCTTTATTTTGTTTTATTTTGTTATAAGTACGTGACTTTATCAAACAAAGGCTATAAATGAAAGGAGAATGTTTAAATTAAATATTGAATGGTCTATGGCCCTTCACACAAGTAAATGGACGTAGAAAAACACACGCACACATAAGACCAAATATATGTATCTATATATATCAACAACTTTGTTGAGAATCTTGAATATGATAGAGGACTTCTTATTTTTTTCTTTTTCTGGTACTGGTCAAATTTATTGGCAAACTTCTTATTTTAGTTCTTAAAAAATTTTACTTCTATATATGTGTAAACAAGTCCAGACGTTAACGTTAAAAAAATCATAATTTGAGATATATAATACACACGTTAATTAGTTCTAAGTTAATTAGTGTTGAAAATAATAAATAAATATAATGAACCCTCTTTAAGAACTTAAATTTTTAGAGGAAATGATAATTTAATATCGTAAGGTATTCAGTTCCAATATCGCCGCCAATCATTATATAACGTGCAAAACTCAAAACAAAACTTATCGGTACGTGATCAAGGAGTACCTTGATTTGCTTCAGCGCATTCAACAGCAAGATCAATGGCTGATTTCTTGTACCCCATGATTACAACTTTCTTGCCCTTGAGTAAGTTTGTAGAGGCTTCTTTGTCAAGTTTGGCATAATCAAGAGTATGCAAGACTTGGCCACGAAATACTTCAGGGCCTTTGTTGTGTGTGAATTTTGGTATTATTGGGACATCACCATATTTTCCAGTGCAGATCACTAGAAACTCAAAGCTATACCACTGCAACAAAAAAAAAAAAAAAAAAAAGCTATATGTTAGATATTGCTCAGATGATCTGAGTGGACCATGAAAACTTCGTACGTAGTACGTACAAACATATTGATCACAGTGCATGCACTACAATGCATTATGCATGGAATGATCTTACCATTTTAGGAGTTGATACAAATGTGGTTTTTATTTTCATGGGATATAGCATGCATGGATCTTGGATCATATGAAAATTGTTATATACATAGCTAGGTGCATGTAGAAGGGCAGAACTATATGGCAGTGACCAGAGGCTGATATGTGTATTTTTAGGTTGAAAAATATATATATATATTTAGCCCGAACTCTCTTAAAACAAAAAAATTTATATGAGTATTAAAATTATTTTTTCGTTTGAATAAAAATTCTTGATCCTCCCCGGTGCATGGATTAGAATTTGAAGAACCTTTCCTGGGAGTGCAAAATAATGTTTAATTCCAAATGATCATCATCAAGAAGGAAAGATAAGGTGATATGAGTTCAATAATAAAAATTATAAGATTTTGATAAAAGGAAGTCCGGTGTATGAAACTCTCGTGCATGTCAAGTCTAGAAGGGAGGAAGGAAAATAACCTGAATGGTTTCGGATTGATTGGTCTGGACACCAACCTCCCAAACCGGTTGGCCAGCCAAGAGGCTACCATATTCACCAGATTTACATCCATGATTATCACTAGTTTGATCTTGCTCACCGATGTATCTGATCTCCACCACCTTTGAGTTGAACATCACTAGCTTCAACAAATCAAAATGAACAGCATAAGAATGCAAATACTCCAATATTTCCAAGTGAGTTGGGAAGCTCTCGTACTCTCTTTGAGTCCATGGAAAATCCGAGAACTCATAGTCACAACGAGGGGTTTGAAGCTTGGTAGACCCGTAAGCACAGTGTCTCCACACCCCTCCAATGGAGTCTGTGGCTTCAAACACAATTGGCTCATATTTTGCGAGCTGTTTAGCAGCAGCTAGGCCGCTAATGCCAGCTCCTATGATGCCAATCTTGGAGAAAATAGCCATGGTTAGTGTGTATTTCTTGAGAAAATGTGTGTGTTTTTGCTTGCTTGCACTCGATGGATGTGTGTTTTCGAACGTTATGGGTTGAGGGTTTATTTATAGTTGTTTGCATGAGAAGTTAGAACTAGTTGGTCATGTTAAAGAGGCACGTGATTAGACTAAGTGGCTTAGTCAGACCAAAAAAAAAAAAAAAAAAAAAACAACCAGAACATTTTCGTTGTAGTTCTTGAAATAAATAATTATATTGAACAATATATACAATATATAATAGCTACATGTATATATTTACTATATATGTGAAGTTAGTTTGTTAAAGAATGGAAATTTCTTTCGATCTGCGCGATCGCGTTACCTTGAAAGGGTAGGTGTTCAACTTCTTCAAAATTTTCTTCAAATGAAATTAATTTTGTTAAGATCCGATCCAAAGCTAGTTAGTTTGAAGATTAATATTTTGTTATCAAAAAAGTACCACTACGCCTCTAGGGCTTCGGTCCAGTGGTAAATAACTCGCGCTGTGTATGTAAAAAGTTATAAACTCGAGTCTCGCTGGTTATATTGCATGGTCTTAGGCCTCTTTTGAACCCAAAAAAAAAAAAAAGTACCGCTACTAATATGTGAATTTCAATGAATTCCTGGCTATGAAAGGTTGAATTATTATTATTTGACTCAAACTTGTTAATTACATAAGAATAATGAAATCATCATTTTAAGTTTTTACACTCATATTTACTCCGATTCAACACAATTCAATCTACGAGAATTTACATGGAAGATGCTATGCAAATGCTATGAGTTTGGCTGTTGAATGTGTATAGTTGAATGATTATTGATTATACTTTCATTTAATTAGCATTTTGTGTTCACTCTACTGAGCATATTGACAAATTTTTCCTGAATTGGTTGGTGTAGTACGTTAAGCATAATGTTACAAATGGTCCAAGAAATTTTGTAAACCATATGAGGAGTACGTATGTGAAGATCAATAGTAAGTGTGTCCACTCTTAACGTTGTTAGAGAAAGATCGTAAAGGTGAAACATCCACTCGTTTAATTAGATTGTAAGCCGCCATTAGCCTCCAAAGGGAAAAAAAAAAAAAGATATCGATAGTAAGTGAATGAACCTTTCACTCTCACGTAAGAGTGCCATAAGATTGGAGTTAGCAGCCTGTAGCATGAAGGAAACATCCAAGAAAATCTGAAGAAGCTTAAAGGAAGTGGAAAACTTTGAATTGATGTCTCTAGTTCTAGATCGATCGTATGGAAAATTGAAGAGTACACGTTTATTTGATCCAAATCTTTTCCACAATACCATGACCATGGTGTGGTGAAGATGTTGATTGTTTCACATGGTGGGATGAAGAGTCATGACCATTGTTGATGACAGAAGATAGTCATGCAAATTGCATAGAATTAGTTACATTTCAGTTGGCTGGCTTGAAAAGAACTGCATCTTCTTAGTGCAGTATATACTGTCGGAAGTATTAAATTAATTAAATATAAATTCTATAAACGGCTTAATCTTTTAATTAGATACTTCTCTAACCAACAGCAAAAAAACTATGTTCAGACATTAATATATTTCAGGAAAAATATAGAGACATGTTGAGTGGCTAATTAGTTAATGCAATATGAGATAATGCTATATAATCTTTGCTATAAACAATAATGCTTTTTTGCTCTTTTGGTTCTTAGAAGGGTACATAAAATTTTTAGACTAGCACTATATCTTTGATGCAGTCATCAATTTTCCCGAGAGGTCACAATTGTCACGAGCAAACATATTAATAATGAGAAAGACATTTATTTTTATTATGCTACTATTTCATTCAATTTTGACTATGAGTTTGTTTGATAGAAAAACCTGTTTACTGACTTTAACCATGCAAAAAAGTCCCTTATTACCATCCACGAAAATATATCTGCTAGTCCCTGAAAGGACAATGGATAATATTTCCATTTTCCTCGTCAACAATGGATAATATTTCGATTTTTCTCGTCAAAGTAACCAAAAAATGGAAAAATTGCCTTTTTTTTTTTGCAATTCTTTCTCTGAATCAGCAGTTTAAATACTTAACTCCATTTTAAGGCCTACTATCCTATTTTGGACAAAATCTTCAGCTCAATCAGGAATTGAGAATCATCCAAGTTGTAATTATCATGATTAATTATGCTTAAGTCGCTAATTAACAGCCAATAGCCAATTGGATATCAGAATAAGACTCTTTTTGTCCTAACTTTTAGACACTCAAAAACGCTTATTGTGAGTTTAAAAATTGAACTTGACCAAAAAAAAAGAGTTTAGAAACTGAAGGTAACTTGTTTGGCCCATTGCCCCCAAGGGGTAGCTCTGCGGCAAAGTCGCTGACGGGGTTTTATGCTGGCACAAGTTCGAAACTCATTGCTGGCATAAGCCACTTTTTTGACTTCCGTCTGTGATCAGATTCTTGACTGATCCGGTATATGTTTTGGTGTGAGCCATTGTATTCTTCAGATTTTGGTTCACACTCAGCCGTTAGGCCAGGTGGGGATAAGTCAAGCTTGACCCATCAAGGGACCGAAGATTCCAATGTGGTGGTGTCTAATTTTAGTCAATGTTTCATAAACTGGATGATGTAGTGATGTTTTTCAGAATTAAAAAAAATAAAATAAAAACCTTGTTTGGCCCATTTGGTACGTTTTTTTTCGTTCTTTTGTTTATGTTGAAACAACCTAAAGCTTTACTTTTCCATCTTATCAAAATTTCAACTCATTGTACAAAAAATAAATAATACGTGTAACATAGCTTTGACTTTGACTCCTCGGCTCAAGTCAAAAGCTTTGACTCCTGTTCCCAAGTCAAAGTATTAGTTAAAAGTATGACAAGTCAACCTACTGGTTTGAAGATTGATAGATTCAATTAACTCTAAAACACGTTAGGTTACATAATATATATATATATAAACACGTTAGGTTACATAATATATATATATATATATATATATATTTTTTATGATGAGAAACTCTCTTGTAACATTAAATGCATTCTAAAGTGATTAGTTACGTAATGCAGTGGTTGTACCTCAAAGAATGTTCTAATTCAGTAAAAAGTTATGTAATATTTGTAATGTGAGGGTATAAATTTAAACATAAGACATTTGACCACAGTAAGTCACTACCCGACCATCTTTGCACTATATATACATATATACATATATTTCCAAGTATATGAATCACTTTTCATGTTCATTTCACCATGGAAGACATGATCCTATACTCTAAGAGCAGCTGCACTTCATTGTCAATAGGGTTGTAGTCTCCACTTTTCCTCACAAAAAAACTTTAAGATTTATTTATCTTTAGTCTAAAGCTAATTAATTAACCTCTACTAAAAAGAATATATATATTCTTAGAGGTGACAAATTACGTATTAAAGTTCACTGAAAAAGAATTTCTAAACCCGCTTTCACGCTCGTATTGTCAAATTCAGGAATCAAGAAGCAATAGCAAATATGCCACGACTTCATGTGTTTATTATCCTGAAATGTGCTTGATAAATCTATGCTTTACATAAAATAAAAAGGGAAAAAACAAATGGAAAAGATAAAAACATATAATTACCTTCATAATTTATGAGACTTGAGAAAAATAGATCTCGTGCAAGGAAATTAAGAAAGGTAACCGCTGACCACAGAATGCATTGAAAGCTGTAATTGGCGTGCATGACTGCATCAATTAATGTTGCTAGCTAGGGTCATTTCATTATTGACTTTGAATAAAATGTCAAGAATTCTCCAATAACATTAGAGATATGCATGAGTGGCTAAATGTTGAAAAGCTTAACTATATATGTTTTCCGGGGGACAAAATCACGTAGCAACTTCAAATTTTCATATATATAATTTAAAGAACACAATTTAAGGAAGGTATACATCACAATTTAAGATTTTGTTTCGCTTAACTGTGAGATTTTAACTTTTAAATTATAAAATATTAGCACATGAACTTTGGTTAGAAGTGTTATTAAACAAAAGTCGTTGACTGTTTAGCGTATACTGGATTTTCGAAAAATTTGAGGGCAATATTGGACTTTAAAAATATGGAGGGATATATTTGAGGAAAAAAAAAAAAAAAAACAATTTTGCAAATTGTCTTTTTTGAAAAGCTCCAAGTTGGACCTTATTTTTTAATTTTTTTAGCTTCAAATTTTACTTAAAAACTCTTTTGAAAATGGGACAAACAAGTTATTTTCAGTTTCTAAATTTACAGAAAGAGTTTTTAAGTGTCTAAAAATTAGGTCAAACATACCTTAAGAGGCACCATACTTGATTTGCAAGTTAATTCTGCAAATTCCACAATCATATTTGTGTATCTATAGGACATCAATTGTATTGATGATCAAAGTCCGAGGGTACTACCACTAATCCTATGAGTGCAATAAAAGAGTTTGATTTTAATATACTTCCACGTGAATTTTATAGTTTTACGTTTATAAAAATTACGCGCAATTTTTCACCTACTAGCCCACGACCAACGTTAAACGCACGTAATGATATAGACATCTTGAATCCATACAATGTTTCTGCTGGTATTGAAACAAATAGTTTTTGTTTTTTTGACAATTTTTAAAATAAAAATGGAGAAGTTTGAAACCCTTGGAGGCAGTAGTTGTCTACCTAATATAATTAATTATAAGCTTGGTACATAGATGTGGGTTGACTGTTGCCCGACAAATATATTAAAGTCAGATAACCCAGTTGACTAAATTAAGCGATGTTTCAAGGTTTGTGTTAGTTATGCCCGTGTCCTTTGGGCTATCTTCTTTTTTTTTTTCTTTTTTTTTTCTGGGTCAAATTGGGCTATCTTCTTTGACTGAATTTAAAATGCCTTTGCTGAGAATTGCATTTGTTCAAAGTTTACAGGATCTAGAATGCCTTATTTTGGGTAGGGATTATGTGATTTTGGCGACTAAAATTAATTGAATCGTGAAGTTCTGAAGTTGCACGAACAAAAATGACTTAGATATTTCAATTGATGTTGTATAGTCAGTAGAAACTGCATTCTCTATGATCCATTATGAAGATTAGATTATGTTTACACGAGAGGAGCGTAACTTGGCTTACTCTACCTTCATGCAAAGTCATACTTTTGCTTCATAATTCGTGATTTAAATGGGCAAAAATAAGAGGCTGCAGGAGGCCAAGCGTTGTTCTTCGTCACGTTTTCATGTTTCAATTGAACACTTTCATTTATTTTTTTATTATTCTCAGAGGAGAAGATTAGTCTCTTTATCATACTTCATGAATTGGTTCTTGTTTGTTATCTTTTATGGAATCGATCCCCTTTGATGACTCAAAATTGTCTTTTATTACATAATTTGTAACCATACGCTTCATATTCGCTCGAAATTCACTCCCAAAAATATAGCCATCCATGTCACGCTGGAACTGAGACACAACCCAGAGTACTCCTTCACCTTCAATCATAACTTCTACAGAAAATTTCAAACGAGTTGGGATCAGTTAGTAAGAGGGATCTTGAATTGAAAAATAGACCCTAGAAGCTAAAAAAAGTATCCTGAGCAATTGCAATAACCGAAAAATGAAAAGAAAAAAAAAGAATAAGCTAGGCATAAATCGATATGATGAAAGAATTAATGGTATTTCATAACTAATTGATTGAGCAGCAGCCCATAAACCATCTAAAAATGAATATATCTTGTTTGACCCGTATATTGATGTAAGAAGTCCAATGGGAGGATAAAAAATTTCTAATAAAATTCATAGAGTCTGGTTGGTTTTTTGCCCCTAGTTATGGTGTAGCAGCTATATTTGATTCATTCTCTTTCTTTTTTTTCATTGATACGGAATTTTGCTAACTAAAAGAAAAGGCGAAATGGTTAATATATTCAAGATAATTACGTATTTATTAAATACCAATTTCAGAGGGTTGGGATCAATTTGTTTATGGGAAACAATTCACATACTGGCCTTGTGCACCTAGAGATGTAGAAAAAAGATTGACTAGCAAATTAGTACTTTATCCCCTTTAAAAATGCATCTCGGCACAATTATAACTGGGGCATATCATAATAGGATAGCATCTTGTAATTTCACCTTCAAATATGGAATTTAAAGGGATCAAATAAGAAAAGATGCTCTGAATCATAAAACTATAATGAAATATTCTACATGAACTATTCATGATATTTTAAAGAAGGCCAAGGTTTCTAAGATTAAATAAAAAGTGCTATTACTAAAACCAATTGGATTCTTTTATAATCAACAAAGAGTGTACAAGTTGTCTGGTTTTCAAGCTAATCGTAAAAAAAGTGAGATATTTTTTGGTGCACGTAGTAGTGTCCTTGGAATAAGTTTTTGAAATTCAAGGAAAATTTAACTCAAGTGTCAAAGCACATTAAAATTGTTTGTTTATTATGTTTCATGTTTTTCTTGTACACAATCTCCAATAAGAGGAATAGACGTTATTCTTGCGACTTTCCCCATAGATAAGTCATAAGTTAGCAAGCATATCACTAATATACCAGATAGATTTAAATATCTTAATCCTTTATTAAAAACGTTTATTATAAAAGATTTATAAGCACATCATGTTATTTTCGTTATAGGCCCAACATTTTATTTTTTAAGGGCCCACGTTCTTGTTGGGACAACGAAGGTATCAAAGCCAAATTTGGAAAACAGCTTAACCCAGACATTCAACCCAAAAGAATTTGTACGAATGGGTTTATTTGTTGACTGGGTAGCCCAAACTCTTGCCCGAAAGACCAGTTGAGAAATCTTCATAAGTAAAAAATTCACCTCCGGTCACTAGTCTATTAACCCCGAAAAAAGAAAACAAAATAGTCATGAAATCTTCTTTTAAGGGTTGGACTTCAATTCGGTATTTAATTATATATTTGGCTTAAAAATAATAAAGTGAATCTCACAATTTATACTTATTGACCAAATAGCCGAATACCAGAAGGAAGAATTTTTCCTACTTTAATTCATTTTTGCTAAGTGGTCTAGTAGGAATGTGAACCTTGCGAATACCCTAATAATGCCAACTCCAGCAACATTCCTAAATTAACATTTCTCCTAAATTAAAGCTGTTATCCTAAAATTGCTTCAATCGCTTCCTTATTAAATTTTCAAATTTTTTGTTATTTAAACAAAATTCTAAAACCCCAATTTGAAGAGGTTGAACTCCTCTTTTAGTGGTTTCTTAAATGACAAAATAAGAATTTATTAAAAGTAGAAAGTGTTGTTAGAGTAATGTCATCTCTAAAGCTCTTAATCGAGGAGTTGAAAAGTGCATAGAATAAATAAATATGTTCCTCTAAATCTAGTTTTTTTTATGACCGGCATTAATTTATTTTATTACCTAATGGCTCCTGATAAGTTTTAAAACTTATTACTGGAATCTATTTATGTTATTCTATGATGTTGGCTAACCTTTCTCTCGTACGTGGACCTTTAAAAAATTTCAAAACTTTAGCCACAAAAAGAACAATTTTATGGGCAGCTAATAATTTCATTGGACATAAATAATCCTGCTCGAGAAATGAAAGGCGGAAGGAGACAACAAACTACACATAGGCCCAAAAAGCCTTCAATTCCAACACCAAGGGAAGGCCCAAACCTGACCCTTCAAAAAAGATGTTTCATCATTAATTGACATAATATCCATAATATAAATTATGTCAATTAATCACAGCCCTTTCGTTTATTTATTTGGTCAAAATGAAATTTATTACTGAGAAAAGCATACAAATTAACTAACCCCAGTGGGGTAGAAATTCAAGTTTAATAATTGATACAAACTACAAGGGACACTAGAAGTCCAATCTAAGGGCAATGAACTTTTCAATTTCTCTTTAGCAACCTAGCCACAAGATCTATTGGCAGTTCTTCTAATGTAAGAGAATTTAATATTTAGAAATCCTGTTACAATCTCTCGAACATCGTCCGTAATGACTCTTGTCCTAAAGTTTGGAGCAATACTCGTGGACTTGATTGTGTTAATCACTGCATGCACATCACTTTCAATTGTGATAATACAAAAAAGCAAGCGCTTCTAATAGCCAATGCTTCCACCTTGGCTAGAGAGTTGCAAAAGATAGATAAAGCTTGACAGAATATGAGACCTCCTTCCCAGCAGGGGCAGACCTAGTGTATTACTAGTGTGTGCAAATGCATGCATTCACAAATATTTGAAATGTCTTAGGGGTTAAGAAGGTGAACTTAAAATTAGTTGGGCAAATGTGGTGTAGATTCAAATCTTGCCATTATCATTTTAAATGCTTTCACTCAAGTTTTGCCCGTCAACTATTGAGGGACATTTTGGTAATTTAACTTATAATATATTAAAAAAAACTTAAATCCCCCACTTTTCCAAACTTCCATCCAATTCTACCTCTTTCATTTCTCAACCCGCAACTCTCTCTACAACACTCCATAGCTCAAACTTTTTTTTTTTCAAATCAACCACAAGATCTTAGATTCACTCTTAAATTCATCAAAAAATTAAATTCTATTATGATTTCTTCCCTCAACACATTCAACACTCAATCACAATGTGAGAAATTGTACATCCAATTATTTAACTTTATTTTTAATTTCACATCTATTTATTGTTTAATTTTAGTTTACTTGTCTATTACTCTTAATTTAACTATAATTGTTTACTTTTAGTTTTGATTATAACTATTTTTTTCTTGTTTAATATTTTTAGTTTAATTTATAATTATAGTTATTTGTTTATTTTTAATTGTAGTTATAGTTCTAATTACCTTTGTTTTTTGTAAGTTTTTATTGTTTAATTTAATTTTTATTAACTAAAATTAAGATTATTTTTTAAATATTAGTTATAGTTGTTATGTTTTATAATTTTAGTTAGAATTACTTTTTTATTTTTAATTTTATATAATTTTTTTTTGTTTTTCTTTAAAGAGAATCAACAGTAGTTCTCCACCTACCTTAAATGACTTGAGGTATAGTTAACAAGTCCAAAATTAATATTTTTTGTAGATATTCATGGATAAATTTTTAAAGAAAATTTCATTTTCTGATG
Organism: Ehretia macrophylla; assembly: GCA_037974665.1. Classification (NCBI taxonomy): domain Eukaryota; kingdom Viridiplantae; phylum Streptophyta; class Magnoliopsida; order Boraginales; family Ehretiaceae; genus Ehretia; species Ehretia macrophylla. The sequence continues at coordinate 35,176,900 of CM075771.1, forward strand.
AATAAATTTTGTTTGGAATAAGTAGTAAAGATAATGCACATCATTTTCTGTAATGAAAATTTTGAAGAGTTGATTGCGTAATCGAATGAGAGCTGATTGGATGAATGATTGCTTAGTCCCTTGTATAGAAAAAGTTGTATTTGAATGCATCGACAACGAATTGATTATTCAAAGCTTTCAAAATATAAAGATACGTCGAGAATAATTGCAAAATAGATTTTTTTTCGATTACTATACTACTATAAATTATAATTACTTATTTTTTTCTCTTCTATATGTTTATATTTTTTTAAGGGTAAATAGCATATTACCTCCCTGTGTTTTGTTATAAATGCACAATACCCCCTGTATTTTAAAAATTAGCTGATTACTCCCCTGTGTTTTTCTAAAAGTGCACAATACCCCCGTGTATTTTAAAAATTAGCTGATTACCCCCTTGTGTTTTATAAAAGTAGCTAATTACCCCCTGTGCTTTTTAAAAAGTAGCGTTTTTATTAGAAAATATAAGAAGGTAATCAACTACTTTTATAAAATACAAGGGGGTAATCAGTTATATTTAGCAAATCACAAATGGGGTAATTAACTAATTTTTAAAACACAGGGAGGTAATGTACACTTTTAACAAAACATAGGGGGTAATCAGCTAATTTTTAAAACATAAGGAGATATTGTGCATTTTTAACAAAACACAAAAAAGTAATATACTATTTACCCTTTTTTTAATTACTAAAATACGTTTAATATATATTAATTTATGTATAAATGGATATACTTAAACACTCAATTATTCACTGTTATTATAATATATGCCTTAACTTCCGATGTCTTGGTTCGCTCAAGCTCCCCAGTATCTGCGCATCACTTTTGTTTAGTTAACCTGCAGCGACATTGGACATGGAGGTACGTGAAAACGTCAGTCCATGCAAATGACTAGCAGAAGGCAATTTGGGCTCCAGCACGAGCCAATCATGGAGCATCAAGTGCTCTAACACATTAAATACTTAATATCATTGATAGCTTAGCATTTATGGTCCTGAATTAGCACGCTCATATGATGTGATGAATTCACGAAAATGGTGGCGTCTTATGACATGGGAGGAACGACTGAGCGGTCTTGAATTCGAAAGTTTTGATTATAAATTATGGATTTACAATAATTAAGATAATAACAAAATAGATTATTGTTTAATGTTATAAAATTACGAAAAAGATGTAATAATTATTTGTGATTAAATCCTTTTAGTTCTTTTACTTCTTTGACAAAAATATTTTGACTGAGTCTAAAATAAATAAATAAAAACACGTGAAATTGAATTTTTCTTCCTCTAGTTCCTTACTAATGGAGTAAAAATATAGTAAATGGATTTACATACATCCTATACTGCATGCGAGGCAGGTTCATATCACATGGTTGTTACATTAACAACCAAAAATTGACCGGTAATAGTCAACAATCACGAGGGCCTTAGTTTTCCTCACATTCTTAGAAAACACCCCAATCTGTCATAAATAACGTTGTTGTCTTTCTCTTCTATGTTTCAAGTATTCACACCATACCTAACTTCAATTTCATAGTGCCTTAATTCCCTAGTCCAACCAACCCCACATTCCCACCATAAATTCCATCATAGCCCACTTTGTATTTGATTTTGTTGCAATCCTTTTCTTATTGAAAATGTACCTTGTGGTTATCATAGCCTATACTCTATTTTCTCTCATCAACATTTTCTATGGTATAGCTTCCTTGCTATATCTAGACATTTATAGCATGCACCCAATAAGTGATAATAATAGTAAATCAAAACTCGTCTTAACTTGTGAAAAGAAAAAAAAAAAGACGAATAATGCTATGTATTACACCTCTAAATATCACACCTAATGTTAGAGGTGGATCTAAAAATTTATATAAGTGGGAGGCTTAGTAGTTTTGAAAATCAAAATTAGTGGAGAAGTGTGGACTAAGTGAAAGTAAACAGGTTTTCCAAACTAAAAAATATAGGACTATTTCAAAGTGTTTTTATGGTATTAAATGATATCGATATATATGACATCCCACTTGGTGTTACAGCTCCATTTTGTGATAATACTTGAAAAAATGATATATAGCATTATTCATAAAATAATTCAAACTCAAAATTGGTATATGCAAAACTGTTTGTCTCCAGAATTTTTTAGCATTTGTTCTGTTGATCTTCATCATTAAGGTCGTAAACAAAAGTAGGGAAGAATTTGCCTCGAGTCTCAAGGACTTTGATAGTTTATTAACAATCAATCATAAATAAGTGTAGAAACAAAAGATATATTTATGAAGTATATATTAGTTAACCAAATTGTATTACAACTACTTCTGAATAAAGTAGTAAATGAAAGCAGTAAATTTTAAGTTACAACTGGTCCTAAAAATAAAGTTTTATGACTTTAACAACAAATAATTTGTCAGTTTGATTGTATTGTCCTTCTCTTCTTAATTTCCTTGCTGCCCTTTGCGTAAAGGAAATAATTATTTAATAATTGTCAACGGTTATTTGGACTTAGTTTGTCTATCCTTTCACCCATCATCACATACTCTTTTCAATTAATTATTTTATAATATATCGCCTATGTAAACCACAATTAAATGTATATAGTCATTCCCCATAACTATTCCCTCGATTTGTTCCACGACTAATTATGTTGCTACATACGTGGCTAATTGTCAATAGGTATTTTATTTCTACAATCGAGATTAATCTCGTTCTTTAAAGACAATCTTCTTCTCTAGAAGATAAGTTACGTGATCATTTACTTCTTAATACATTAATTACCTTAGCCAACATGTCAATCAATTGACAATCCCAAATTAATACGCGTAACACTAAAATAATAGCGTAAACAAGAACATAATGTCAATATGTCATGACAAAATTCATCTAACTCTTACAAGCTAATTCAATGAGTCATGAATACTTGTAAACCATGAAATATTATCTTTCTTTAGTGCACTTAATCTTAATCATTAATTTACCCAAACTTAAACCATAAAATAATACCGTCGAGACAAACGTGAAGCTCCGGATAATTCGTCACGAACAATCGCGTTACCTTACTGTCACGTTTTTTCTTTGATTTAGAAGGGGTTTAAAATCATACTCCGTAACTAGTAAAATTTAAATTCATAACTTTTTATATAATAACGAGTAACATTATTACAAATCAAAGTTCTAGTGGCTATTGTCTTTTTTTTTAAAATTTAAATAAAACTTAAAATCATATAATATAATCAGCAAAATTTAAATTCATAACTTTTTATATACCAATGAATAATATTATAACTGGATCAAAACTCTCGTCAATACTGTCACGTTTTTTTCACAAGCACAGTAGAGAGGACAGTAAAGAAACTTTTTTGTGGTGACCCAGGGAGGTACAATACGAACACGACAGCCATTACTGGCCTTACACGTGACCCACAAAATCCACTTGTAAGAAAAATTCCAGTATGTATAACGGATCTAGCTCGAGCAATGAAGCATCTCCGTCTCGATGCTTGGCATCTAATCTCCGATCCCTTCCCGCCATCTAATCCAACGGTCCACATTCACTCTTCCTCTCCCATAAATTTCCCCCACTACACACCAATTTTTAGAGAGAGAAAACAAGAAACACAGAGAGAGAAGTGAAAAAATATGAAGGCTTTAGATCATTCTCCACTTGAAGCTTTAGCTTTCAACTACTTGAACTACGGTTTGTCAACGGCCGTTAACAATATATGGACGTGGGTGGCTGTGATAACGGCCGCCGTTAGCTTCTTGACGATCAAAGCTTCTTCATTTATACCACGAGGCAAAATCCCAGATGGGTTCATATCATCTCCGGTCGAGAGAATAGCACCTGAACCGGCTGCTTCAACCTCTGGTGAACCGGTCGAGACAGCTTCTACTACTTCTTCTTCTTGCAAGACGACGACGTTTCGCGCATTGGAAAGAGAAGGGAGCACAAAAGAGAAGTTCATATTGTATTATTACAACGATGATGATGAAGCTAGTGGGATATGGAAAGGAGGGGATAACGGAGAAGTTAACGGAGGTGACGGTGGAGAAGAGGTGGTGGAGGAAGGGTGGTGGGATAGGTGGGAGAAAGTTATGAAGATGAAAATGGGAGATGAGGAGTGGTACCGTTACCAGGACTTAACGGTCATTAACGGTAATGTGGTTAGGTTATGGGAAGGCTGTAGAAGGAGAAATAAGAGAATACAATTGTTCCACGATCGCGTCGTTAAAACCGGTGATCGTATGGTAGAGTAGAATAGGAACTACAAGAATGTTAAATCATATTTTGCTACGGTGTAGAAGAAAAATTGTATATATATTTGGTTGTGTAGTGAAGTGTAATACTTATAAGTAAGCTTTTTATCATGCAACATTTCATTTTTGGTCTTTTAAGTTTCATCTATCTCTTATTTTTTTGGGTAACAAGGAGGCTAATTCGTGAATTACATATTCATTTATCTCGGGTTGTCATGCCCCTTCTATCCTAATTCAAAAAATAATGCAACATGCTCAAGAACGAGCACCATAGTGTTGCAATAGTTTCTCGCAATGGTTTATTAGGTTTTGTGGTCTTCGATAATCCAAGATTATTAGTATATTTTTATTTTATTTTATGTTTTTGATACGATAAAAGACGATGAAGTTCTGATTCAAATTTAGGATTTGATTTAGTTTGCTTCTATTTCCTCCAAGAGAATATTCTTAAGGCGTGAAGTTCATACGTCTTAAAATGATGATGTAAAACAAAGACGACGTTAAGCAAGCGCGACAAATAGTTTGCCCACCTTGATTTGCTTGTTAATGTTATTTTGGACACGTCTTTAAAACGCTAGCAGTTGAAAAATAATGTGTAGTAATACCAATACTATAAAATAGTAAATCAACGATACAGAAAGAATTTGCATCAATATTTCAATTTCACAAGGTCATTTCTCAAGGACAATAATTAAAGGGCCTGAAAGACAATTTCAAAGCGTCATCCATTGATGAATGGTTATACCATAGTGATCCTTATGTTTCGTTAGACTTTTATTCATTATGAAATATTCTCCACTGCTGCCTCCAGCTAAACTATTCATGTATGTGTGAATATAGTTACCATATATATTTTATATAGGTTACTTGAAGGATTAAAAAATATATAACTTGAATTAATTAAAGAGCATGAGATCCATGAACACTGCTTAATCTTAATTTAGTTTTCCATGATCGGATTATTTATTTGCTAATATCGCATTATTCTCAATAATTGCTATCAATGAACTCAAGAACAGTATATCACCATATAGTAAACAAAAGATAGAACAAGTTTGTAAATAATAAGTAACAAATTAAAAAAATGTTTCAATTAAACTATAATTTTAAAATCATTGCAAAAAAAGTAATTTTATGAACAATTGTTAATAAAAAGTGATGAAAAAAATTTAAACGTTGCAAATATACAAAGTGTTGTAAGAAGTTTTCGTTTATACTATTTTTTTTTTTTCAATTTTCTGATTGAAGTGTTACAAAAAATTAAAAATATTGGAGTAACAGCAAGACACAAAACGAGTACATAAAATAATGCAACAAAACGAGACACAAAACAAGTATATAGAATAATGGGAGTACATAAAACGAGTCTTTCGGTATAATACAAAGTCCCTAGCGTTTTTAAAGGAAAATGATAAAACAGTCAAGTTTTTACAGGGGAACAAACAATTAAATTGAGTTAGCAATGATATGGGAATAAAACCGATGGATCTGGAGTGGGTGTAACCCGACCCAGATCCGACCTGTGAATTATTTTCAGACCTCGTATTAATGTTAGATGGGATATAAAGTTATTACCCGCTGGATAATAGATTTATTTAGAAGGTAAAGGTTCAGGTCAGATATAAACAGTGCGGGTAGTATTAAGCATTTAATGCCTGCCCAACTTAAACGATAGTATAAAATACCCCTTGCAAGACCTGCATTAAGGTAATTGACTCTCATTAATTGCTCTCAACTGCTAGTGATTAATTGAGCTCAAACAAACTAACTTATTTTTACGGCTGAGAGGAAACATAGGTCTTCACCCCCCTTACCTCGTTTTGCAGGTCACTAATAAGTTCGGGCTGAAAAACTAATTCAACCCATATCAAGCAAAAAAAAAAAAAACAATTAAATTGCCATTGGGTGATGCAAAGAATGCTATAATGTTAAGATGGCCACTTTAAAATTAAGATTTATAATCATCTCTAATTTACATCATTACTTAAAAGATGCATAAAAGATTCTAGTCGAATATACCAAATTTCTTTTTTGGTCGGCAATACCAAATTTCATGATTTGATTTGACACCCACTTCTATATATATTTTATCAGATTTGGTGCACCAATCACAATCGAACTAATATAACATGAAGCTATGACACATAAAAAAATCAAAATTTATTTTAAAATCAATTAATATTATATAGAACAGTTTAAATTAAAGATTATGTAAGCAGTAAACTAAAAGATTGGCTCTCTATTTCATTCATAGCGGAGAATATCCAGGCTCATATTCCAAATGCTTGTATAATTAATAGTCAAACTTGTGTCACATTACCAAAATCAGTAATTCTTTTCACTAATGTTGGATATATCGACGTTATAATTTATTCGTTTCACTTTCAAAAAAATTTAAAAAAATCTAATTTAACGACAACATGGAGGAGAAGACGCTTTGTAAATTCAATCATTGATCTATGTTTATCTTTAAATTTCTGTGTCATTGATCATTTCCTCTTTGTATTTCACTTGTAGGTTTCCATTCATTTTGTTAAATGATCACCTTATTATATTTATTTATTATTTTTAACACGTTAACCAATCATTCTTCCCTACTATTTATTACAAGGAATTAATAAACCATGCCTTTTCTTTTCTGGAGGAGGTGGTAAGATATCTAGGGCACAGGTTGATACTAAGAGGCATTTAGAAGTGGATGAATGTCTGCGCAATGTTACCACTCGGGCTTTGGTCCAGTAATATGGAATTCACAATATTTGTGAGAAGTTACGAACTTAAACCTAACTAATTACATTTGTATTATATATTGTACGATCTTAGTCCTTTCTTGAATTAAAAAAAAAATGTCTGCACAATGTTTGAGCAACTTAGCCAAATTGTAATCCGACCATTATCTAAGAATGCGACTTTAAAGTAGCAGAAAGACGCTGGCTGTGGATATCCATTTATTTGACGCTAATAACGTAGTACCTATAATGCTGTGGATAGTGATCATTTACACTATGTTTGGATTGTTCAACGAAAAGGAAAGGAAAGTTAGAGAAAAAATAGTAAGAAAAAAAAAAAAAAAAACGGTTTTGTCGTTTGGATTAGAAAAATTAATAAGAGAAAGAAAAGTAATTGATTTTATAATTTTTTTTGTTTGAATTGAAAAAGAAAAAGAAAAGAAATTATAATTCTAAATAAAAAGTTACCTAAATACGCTTTCCATATTCATTGTTATGTCAAGAATATAATCGAAATTATGTAAAAATGCTAAAAATGACTAAAATATTTTACATATTAACTTTCTTTTTCATCCATAAAACCCTATAGTAGAAGAATTACAAAATCCTCTCCATATACTATCCCAAATCTCGACATAATATTTTTCTCCTTCCAAAAGTCTGTCCAAAAAGGTTTTCTTTTCTTTAAAAAGTGCGCTCCAAACACTACACTATGTTAGATTTTCTTAGTCCAACATAGCCAAAGTTGGACGGTGAGCGGCATTGTATGAGTGGTCATTTCACTACTTCTCTTTCATGCATGTTTTTCATCATTCTATGGTGTTAAATTTTCTTATACTCTTACGTCAAATATCTTCCGACTCTTAATTTATTTAAAATATATATTGAAAAACATCACGGTCCACAAAAATTTATAATTTTATGATTAATTCAATAAAATTTTGTCTTGATGAATTCGTTGTCATAAAAAAATTAAAAAGAGAAAGAGAAAAGAAACTTAAAGTTCTTCAGACGTCAAAATATGATTTTCCATAGAGTGATAGAGATACAGTCTGCATGTCAAGAATTTACTTATTATTGTTCATCGATATGTGTCTCTTTCTGTCCGATTTGCAAATTGCCACTAGATACAAGATTAGCAGGTAGCTTTGTCCTATGGTAGATTTTGTCTAAATTAATCTTAAATGCACCCAATAAGCCATGGTACAATCACAAATTCACAATGATTGATTACAACTTGGCTCCACGCCTGGCAAGAATTTTTCCAACTTTACCCTCTCGTGTCCCTCTAATAATGTGAATCTAACTAGTACGTATGACGTCCATACATTACAGAGAATACTTCAAAACGTTACCCTAACTTATAAAAACTTATAAACACACTTCATTTTTACCTTATCGCTTTTCAAAATTTTGGGCTTGTTTGATCAATCTTTGGTTGATCAACATTGAGTTTCCGTTCTACCTTTTTTTTTTTTTTTAGGCAAAGGACTTAAAGCAAGTTCAATGCATTAGTCATTTGTTGAAGACCATTAAATATAATCATTTTTTAACTAACTTAAACTTTTATCTAAAATGATGATTTAATATAATATCAGAGCTCGGATTATCAAATAAATGATCTTGAGTTTAAGTCTCGTTACACTTATTTAAAAAAAAAAAAATTGTCTACATGTAAGGCTCAAATAAAATCATGTCTCCATGTGAGAGGGTGTATTAAGAACAATAAATAAATATAATAAATTCATCTCTAACAATTTAAATTTTTAAATAATGTAGTAATTTAATAGTCATGCATCCTCAGAAAATGAAAGATAACATAATCATTCTTTTAATTTTTGTGAACATCAATTGAAATCAGCGTAACAAGCATCATCATCTGAGTCTTACATGGTCGCTAAGCTTTTTCTGTTCTCCCAAGTCTCAAATGGTGGATACCCGACTTAGATTCATTCATAATATTTTAACATTAATATTACAATTTCATAACATTATAGGGAAAATCAACAAAAGTCAATTAATTATGCAATTGTGATAAAATAATTTAAATCATCATTATTGAATCTCTTTCATAACGTTGTGAAAGGCACCGGAGAGTCTTTGCGCATGATAGGGTAAGAAGTTGAAAAACTAGGACGTCAAATTGTTAAAAACTTGCTCTGTATGTGGGCTTCTGATTGCAATTGGGCCATTCAAATTGAAAAAAGGTCGCCCAAAGATAGTTGGGAAACATTAAAGAAATCTAAATTGAAAAAACAGAAATTAAATAGGTCACAAAGTTTGAAAAAATTTGCGTCCAACGAATTTTGTTTACTCAAATTTTTAAATTTGCCCCATGTCCCGCTAGCTATATATATACAGAGAGAGAGAGAGAAGAATAAAAGTATGGTAATTTACTCAAATTATATTGGTTAATTTATTCGAATTTGATAGTGAAACGATACAAATATCATTATAGCTACTTTATATCTTATCTTATTTATTAATAATTGCAGTCTATGTTTTGTTTTAATTATTAAAATAATAGGCCATTGAAGCCTTGGAACTAGTGGTTAAGGCCATCCGAAGTTCATACCTCTTTACATAATTCTTCTTTCCTTAGCTATATTAATAGTTTTAGTTTCTAAACTCTCTAAAAAGATTGCAAAATACCCTTCTCATTAACAATTCCTTGATCGTAATTTGCAAACCCTTTTAGAAAGATAAGAAATTACACTACAATGTAACTATATAAGAATATTATGTATTTTCGACAAAACACGTAGTGATAAAATATTGTGTACCGATATATTTCTCTTGAAACACTTTCAGAACTAATAAGAGGAATATACATTTATGTTTGGAGGGAGGGGCCATTGCAGAACCTGCAGTCCTGCAACTCGCACATGCGCTGTCGTATTGACATTTAGAAATTGGCTCGAAACATCTCTTTGAGTTGCTGCAATAATTCTGCAATGGACCCTTTCCTCGTATGGTTTCTTTCAAAATAGCAATACTCTCCTATATCATATATAGCCCATAGGCATTTTTTTTTTCTTTCTTAATTTTATACAATTGTGGTGGAATTCGTAATTCAAACATATCCTAAAAAATCGCTCTTTTTAACCTATAAGAATGGAACAAACACAGAATGAATGGAAGGATAAATGAAAAGACTCTACAACTTAAAATAATTATCGACCGACAAATTAGACAACATAAAAAATATACAAAAAAAGATGCCGACGATAAGATAGGATTTGAAGCCTTATTTACAAAATCGCACTTCCGCTCGTGACTACACAATACAAGGTGCAAAAATTCATTACTAGGAGAGACCCACTTAAAACTTCTTTATAACAGATCATTACTCAATCGTTTAATCACATAATTTTTGGGTGTTTAGACATTTTTTCGGGTCATATTCATATGGTCATAGACATTTACTACTAAACTATTAGTCAGAATTCCTCAGCTCATTTATGCCAGACGAAAAAGTGCATTAAAAGGCATTAGACTCTATAATATTAAAATTGGAGTGGACTACAAAATAAACAAGTTGAATCACAATATAATAACAAATCCTTACCAAAGAGTGATATATAAAACCCAATAAACCACCACTCTGTGACATAGTCGATCTCCTAATTTTTTATAACGCATCATTTACCTCTGCTCCTTATCCCACGTTTACCCATTTACCTACATAGCCTTTTTTTCGAAAGTCTTGAGGAAGTCTAACATCATTAACTAACCTTTTGCCTTGTATAGATTGGCCATAATAATTAATAGTACATGAAGAAGTTTCGTCTTTAACCAACTTGTATTTTTAAGAGAGTCAAGAAGCTATGGCCCAAACACATTACGGCACCATGCATGGAGAACACCAAAGATAGAAATTTTAGAAGTACAATGAGGCCATTATCTAAATTAGTTGTATACCCATGCATTTTCTTTAAGAAAGAAAAGGTTTAGAGACAAGCAATTAAGTGATATTTTCAATTTACAACCCAAAACTTTAGTGAAAGCCTAGAATGAGACCAAAGGCGGATTCATAAATTCTTTTCTTTCAGTGAGGCTAACTAATTTTTTTAACTAAAAAATATAATTTTTTATTTTTTATTTTTTAAAATTATATAAAACTTTTAACGTTCTTCTGAATTAGTGGGGGTTGCATCTCCCGCTGATCGTAATAATGTAGATCCGCCAATGAATGAAACCTAGACTTAAATTGTAGGTATTTTTCCAATAAAGTTTGCATGTCTAACCTTCCATTGATGATCAGATGGCATTAAGAATAAGTGCTGAAGCCAAAAGAACATCTCCATGTGAGTGTACATGCTAAATTGCTGAACTATCAACTTATGATTTATTTTTATGGTACATTGGTGCTGGCAAATGTAGGTACAGGAAGTCTGAATTAATGATGGACAAGTTTCAAGATCCGGATTAATCAATCAATGATAGTAAAGTGACGCAAACGTTTATTTAATTTTCACATTTAATAATTAAAATATTTTCATCATAAGTGCATGCGACATCACGTGCGGACCTTCTATTGCTGCCATTGCTAACATTTCTCAGTGGTGCACATTTACTCCCTTAGCATTTGCCAGCTTTGATTTCCCCTAACTACCCTCATGCGATGAGCCAAGATTTCCATCCAACCCACAATTTTATCATCACCCTCTAAGCCTACAATAGGAATCCAGTTTTCAGGCGGTCCACATATACCAAAAAGCAAATAAATGCACAAATTAACTTGTCAACTATAAGTTATCTCAATATTTGGGTGATCATTTAACTATTGAGAAAGTATCAAATATCTACTTTTTCTTTTAAAACATGATAGACGGGATAAATCAATTTCTAGAATAATAATTATTTGGTTAGACCTTTGTTCAAAACCCAAAAATAAAAGCCTTCAATCATACAACCAAGGTATGGGCTTGTGGCTTGCTTCAAGACCATATTAATGCCATGCTCTCTTATCTACTTCACCAACCCCTATAAAACCATCACCTATTCCTCTCACTCCCATACTTTAGCCTAGCTCAGCCATAATAGCCATTGCTAACACACCACACCATCTCCACCACTTCCACTACTAGTAAGCCATGAAAATGGTTTGGCCTGCTTGTACCCTCTTCATTCTTCTTCTTTCCCTCTCCTCCACCATTGCAAAAAGCTCACCTAAAGAAGCACCACAAGACTTGGTCCACTCTTCATGCGCTCACGCTAACTTCCCTGACCTTTGCATCAGAACCCTCGCAGCCTACGCAGGCCCAGCCAACACCCCACGCGACCTAGCCAAAGCGGCGGTAAGAGTAAGCCTTGCTCGAGCCCGAAACGCCTCTGACTTTCTTCGACAGCTCAAAAGCCGAAACAAGAGAGAGCAAGGTGCGCTAAAAGACTGCGTTGAACAAATAGGTGAGTCTGTCGACAATCTCAGCAAGACTCTCTCTGAGCTGCAGCATCTTCGTGGCAATGGTGGCTCTTCTTCTTTCAGGTGGCGGATGAACAATGCAGAGACATGGGTGAGTGCTGCATTGAGTTATGAAGATACTTGCCTTGATGGGTTTAAGGAGATGGATGTAAAAGTTAGGTCTGATGTGAAGCGTAAGATTACTAATGTGGCAAGAGTTACTAGTAATGCACTGTACCTTATCACCCTTCTCGACGAGTCTGGCGAAAAATAATTGGTGACGAAAATAAAATGGTATTTAGCATTACTTTTAAGCGTTTTCTCACTTGAGAGCGTAACATTCTGCAATTCTGCTTGTTGCATGTAAAATATATGTATCCACACTCAAAATCTTGTGTATGTCTTTTTTGATTTCTTGTTTTTAATTTCTTCTTTATACAACGAGTTACTTGTATGTTGTTACTGTATATAATCTTATGTACTTCTTCCATTTTCTTCTGAAAAAGTCACTTTGTCATTTGTGTAATCTTTTTTAAAAAAATGCCATTTTTAGAGGCGTATTCGATTATATAGTCTCTATTTTGAGAGATATTTTATTATTTTTATCTTTTTCAACCAGTACAAGTAAATGATGAGAGATTCTTCACGACACGTAATTCAATTCGTTGGAGAAGCCCAAAGTTGCAAGTTAATCAACAAAATGATTTTCTTCTTAATACATATGTTCCACCTGAAATTCGTTGATTCAATATGTTGGAGAAGCCCAAAGTTGCAAGTTAATCAACAAAATGATTTTCTTCTTGATACATATGTTCCACTTGAAATTCGTTATGTTGTGAGAGGATCTGTAATATCCCACATTGATAAAATATAGTATGATTATATAGTTTATAAGTAAGTATTGTGGGTATAAATAATAACTTAGGTTAACTATTTTCGGCTAGTAGAAAAGAGGCTCAAGTAATTATTTTCTTATGCTCTCCTACAGACCTAAGGGTTTGGGTTTGGCGCGTGACACAATGGTATTAAGAGCAAATCACTAGCGGGTGAAAGAACTAAGTGATATGCGAGGCAAAGTGCTACGCCTAAATGCTGGTATGAGCCACCTCTAGAATCTTACAATGCCTGGTTGGTCTTCGGTATATACCACCTCTAGAATCTTATATTGTTTGGTTGGTCCTTAGAATGTGTGCCCCTGACGAGGACGTCAAGTCCTTAACGGGAGGATATAATATCCCACTTCGGTGGAATATAATGTGATTGTGTAGTTTATAGGTGGGTGTTATGAGTATAAGGAATAACTTAAGTTAACCATTTTAAGCCAGTAAACTAGAGACCCAAGTAGTTATTTTCTGGTAAGTGCTATGCGGGGTAAAGTGTTACACCTAAAGGCTGGTGGGAGCCACCTCTAGAATCCTATAATGTCTGGTTGGTCCTGGGTATGTGCCACCTCTAGAATATTTCTGGTTGGTCCTGGGTATGTATGCCCCTAACGAGGACGTCAAGTCTTTAAAGGGGGATATAATATCCCATATCGGTGGAATATAGTGTGATTATGTAGTTTATAGGTAGGTGTTATGGGTATAAGGAATAAGTTAGGTTAACCATTTTAGACCAGTAAACTAGAGGTCCAAGTAATTATTTTATAGGCTCGGGGCATGACAAGATCGTTTGCAATCTTCAATTAAATGACACAAGGGGCTCTTGGTTGGAGTCAGGGGCGGATTCACTAGTAGACCAGTGGGGGCTGTAGTCTCCCATTAATTTATAAAAATGTTAAAAAATTATGTATTTTTTTTTATAAAAAATTAAATATTTATGTATTCTTAGTTAAAAAATAAATAAATATTTCCTACTGAAAAAAAAAATATATATTTATATAGTTAAAGAATTATATACTTTAACCCCATTAATAAAAATTCCTTAATTCGCACCTGGTTGGAGTGTTACCTTCTAATAATTTGATGACAACTTGAGGATTAGTCTCAACAATAAGCTCTCTCTACTTGGATCAACAGCTTGGCAAACCAGTCCCTCCCTCATGACCGTGGGTTCCACCCTATTGCTAGATGTCACACTAGGGATTGATGGTAAACCCCATGACCCAATTACTTTACTATCCTAAAATATACCTTTGACATCTGAAACATCTATATTAATTTTTCAGTTATTTCTGAACTCATTTCAATAAGTTTATAGCATTATCTTACACTTTTTCACAAAGTTTAACTTTTACTCAAATTTTTCATGCACACTAAATTTTTTTCAAATTTGGAAACTTTAACTTTTAAGAAGTTTTTGCCTCAAAAATTGTAAAAAGTGGTAAGTTTTATGTATATTTAAATTATTAATAATATTTTTTAGAGACTGAATCTCTAAAAATTTTCAAATTTTACATTTTAACAACCATTGATAAGAATAGCCTAATAAAATCATGGTTCACTTAACTAATGATTATCCCAGTTACGTGGTTTAATCTTTGGTTGGGTCCAAGACATGCCAATATGCAAGATGGAAATAATGAGACCATTTTAAGACTTTTTCAAGGAAAAAGCTTTGATGCTTAGTTATTATTATTTTGGGTGAATCCGACACTCGAGTTATTTCGCACTAAAGAAGTTTAAAACCTAATAAAAGTGTGAGTATGGATTACTTTTTAACAATGTCAAAAATATTTTTGTAGTTTTGAGCAATAATCTAGTATAAGTAACCATCACTTCAATAGTAAAATCGTGGTTAACTCGTTTAAGCCATTCATCTGGTGAGGACATATTCTCCAAAAAGCATGTAATTTTTTTAAAAAAAAATTAGAGATGATAATAGTTTAATTTAGTTGCGATAAAAAAAAAATATTTGGGCCCAACGAAAATAAAAATAAAAAAAATGAAAAAACTTTATAGTTATTGTTCTCCCTCTCTCTCTTTGTTAAACCCTAGTCCATCTTCACCAGCTAGGGTTTCTCTCAACTCCACCAAACCATGGAAGGCATCGAAATGGAAGCGCCACCACAACCGCCGTCGTCTTTCGACTCCTCCTCCGAGGACTACGACTTCTGCGCCGCCGTGCTTGCCCAATTCAGCAACGACTCCAGCAACGAACACCACCTCCACGTGTGCACCGCCATCGGCGCCATGTCTCAGGAGCTTAAAGACCAAAACCTCCCTCTCACTCCTCTAGCTTACTTCGGCGCCACCTGCTCCTCCCTCCACCGCCTCGCCACCGCCGCGGACCCTGACCCTCCTGGCCACCTCATCGACGCGCTCGCCACTATCCTCTCCCTCGTCATCGATAAATTCAACACCGCGGTTTTAAAGAAGAAATTCGATTACTTATCTGATTTATTGATCAAAGTTCTCCGCTTAAAATCGATTGGCCCCAACGGTGTCGTTCCTGCCTTGAAGTGCGTTTCACGGTTGCTCATGGTGAGGGAGAAGGTCCAATGGTCCGACGTGGCAGAGCTCTATGGAGTGCTCTTATCTTACATCATCGATGATCGCCCCAAGGTCAGTAATTTTTTCGATTAATTTTAATAAATTTGCTTCTTTTTTGAACAATTCAGATTTTATGTGGCGTCGGATGAGAATTTATGTCTGTTTGATTAATTATTAGTCCACATTCCCAATGAAATTGAGGTCGGGGGCTTGCTTTGCAATTATGCACGATACTGTTTCCACGACTCAAACCCCTTACAGCACATGGCAAACTTATTATTGTACCAAGCTCCCCTTCTTGTCTCTTAACAAATACAAGAAAGAAAAGCAAAAGAAAAGCAGATCACGATTATGTTGCGAATTTGTGGAAAGTGAGAATTTTGTAATCTTTCCTGCTTAATGTGATCGTGTTGATCAGACAGTGATGTCATAAGCATGAATTCAACAGTTGATAGTGTGCTAGAGGCGTCAAACAATAATGTATTACTAAGTTATGAATGAAAATGTTTGGTTGGTTCGCTTATTGAGGTTGATGCATATGTTACCAATGCTTGTATGGATCATAGGTATTTTCTTCATTATTGTGATTAGTTCAGCGGAATAGTTTTGTTGATGGTAGTGATAATATGTTTTGATGGTCAACACAGGTAAGGAAGCAATCACATGTTTGTCTTCGCGAGGTCCTGCAATGTTTTCATATGTCACCTGTCCTTCGTCCACTTCTAGTTCCTGCAAGTGACGCCATTACTAATGTCTTTGAGAGGTTTCTTCTACTTGCTGGAGGGTCAAATACCAATGCTTCAGAAGGGCCGAAAGGAGCACAAGAGGTTCTGTACATTTTGGATGCCCTAAAACTTTGTCTACCTTCCATGTCCATGAAGTCATCAACAAACATTCTGAAGTACTTCAAGTCTCTTCTGGAACTGAGACAACCCGTTGTTACTAGGCGCATAACGGATGCTTTGAATGCGCTTTGTCTCCATCCTGCTGGAGAAGTTTCTACTGAAGCACTTCTTGATCTGTTATGCTCATTAGCTACATCAGTCTCTGCAAATGAGTCTTCTGCTGATAGCATGACTTTTACTGCTCGTTTGCTAGATGTTGGGATGAAGAGAGTTTTTGCACTTAACAGGCAAATTTGTGTTGTTAAGCTTCCTGTCATATTCAATGCTCTTAGTGGTGAGTTTCTATCTTTACCTCTTAATTTGGAAACAATCCTTCATCCTCCTAACAGATTACAAACTTATGCTCTAAAATTCCATTTATTTTTCGAAGACCTGTTATTCAGGTTAGGTTTGTTTCAATAAATTGAAAGTCAAAGAAAACCAATTTAACATTGAACGTAGTTTTTTAGTTTGTGTTTAAAAGACCTTCCAAGGATACGAATCAGGAAATATAGAATTTAATGGTGAATGATTTCTTACTTCTTTATATTGTGGTGGGCAGATATATTCGCTTCTGAACATGAGGAGTCCTTGTTAGCAGCAATGGGGGCATTTAAAAGCTTAATTAATTCATGTATTGATGAAAGCTTGATCAAACTGGGTGTGGATCAGGTTGTGATGAATAGCAATGAGGGTACAAGGAAATCAGCGCCAACTGTCATTGAGAAGTTGTGCGTGACAGTTGAAAGTTTACTAGGTTATCACTATGCTGCTGTCTGGGATATGTCATTTCAAGTAGTGTCATCAATGTTTGATAAATTAGGTACTTGCTTTGCCTTGTCTTTTCTCTTTTTCTACTATATCATAGTCTGATGCATCTAATAAATATTTTGCATGAGACAGGTTCATGTATTACATTGCAATGGATAGTTGAATTCGGAATTGAAAGTAGCATATACTCACTCTCATTGTTTAATGGTGAAAATCCAAAGAAAAATGATGAACTGCGAATTGATTGTTGTCTATGTTCGATATTTTAGGCCACTATTCTTCTTACTTTTTGAAGGGGACGCTTAAGAGTTTGGCAGACATGCAAAAGTTGCCTGATGAAGATTTCTCTTTCAGAAAACAGGTAATTGATACATTTGCAAGACATCGGTTTTGAAATTTAGATAAAAAACTTGGAAATTACCACTGTGTGGTTTTAGATATTTTGCTATTAGGTGTCAGAATTTGTTGTGGAAGAGTTGATCTTATTTTGTTCATGATATCTGAGTAGCTTATTTGTTAAAGCATTCTTCTTCCCCCACAAAGAGCGTCCAAATACTTTGGCGCTGCTTCAGATTCATCAGGATGAGTATATCTAATTGTTTTTAATAAATTTTATGCAAATTTGCATTTTGTTGGATTGATTTTAAAGAATTTGAGATTGAGAGAGAAAATATCTGAAACTGAATTGTATTTTCTTGAAATGAATTCTGTTACAGTTACATCTATTTATAGTTTTCAGCTGCTAGCTTGTACTGAAAATATCTAATGAGCTAATGCTTAGCTGTCAGGTTAGTGGTTTAACTAACCTGATCAGTCTGTTACAATCCTAACTGCCTTAGTATGGCTTACACAAGAAGTTTATAATTCTAGAACTGGTTAGCTGAGCTACTGTCCTTATCAGATTTGTTGTTTAACTTGTGCTTGGGCTTGAATACTGCATTGGATCTCATGTGCCTAGAGTTATAATTACCTTTAATTGTTTGGGGTTTCTATTATGAGCTCTTTGTCATAATACCATTGTGTATCACAAGCTCAACGGAAATTAAAACTCACGAGTTTCACATTTTTTTATCCTAGATGCAATACATTTAAACCTTTCTAACATGAGCTGCTGAGGAAAATGAATTTAACTAATAGGAGGGTATGCACAAAATATACATATTGATGGACATCTTACTGTTTAAGGGTTATTATTTCTTAATTTGGATGTTCTAAGGTTTACATCCTACATATCTGCTTGTATCCTGTACACTAAGGTAGGACTAAGTGCTGTGGATAGAAAGGTGTGATATTCTTTTCCGGCCTTAGATGCTACATGAATGTCTAAATACTGGTGCTTGAGTATCTCAATCACAACCATTTGAAATGTAATGGTGTTTTGCAGATTGCAGCTGCCAAGTTTTGAGTTCTCTGAATAATTTATTTATTTATTGCACTTTGAGTAGAGAGAACAGGCTAATAATATCTTTTGTGCCTTTATCTATTTTTCTTCTTTTACTTCAATTTTTGTGCAATGTAACATTTCATTTGCCTGTTGATTAACAGCTGCATGAATGTGTGGGATCAGCTGTTGGTGCAATGGGACCTGAAACATTTTTGAATGTTTTACCACTTAAGTTGGAGGCTGGAGACCTATCTAAGGCAAATGTCTGGCTTTTTCCGATTCTAAAGCAACATATTGTTGGCGCTCAGTTGAGCTTTTTTACCGAGTCAATTTTGTCCATGGTCAAAGCAATGAAACAGAAGTCAGCAATGGTATGAAATTTCCAATGAACAATCTATTCCTTGATCTTTTTTCTGTCATTGCGGTATGCACATTATTTACCTTTTGCTGTGCCAGCTTGAGCAAGAGGGAAAGATCTATTCAGCTAGGAGTGTTGATGGGATTGTTTACTCTTTGTGGTCCTTGCTGCCGTCATTTTGCAACTATCCTTTGAATATGGCTGAAGGCTTTGAGGATCTTGAGAAAGCTCTGCGTGTTGCTCTTCGTGAAGAGCCTGATGTTCGGGGAATAATATGCTCTAGTTTGCAGATCCTTATTCAGCAGAATAAGAAAATTCTGGAAGGAAAAGTGGATGTTTCCATTGATGAAAAAAGCATTGCTGAAGAGCGAGCAATTGCCCAATATAATCCACAAGTTGCAGCACATAATTTGAGTGTGTTGAAGTCCTATGCTCGTGATTTATTGTCTATTCTATCAGGAGTCTTCTTGAGTTCTTCAAAAGATACCAGGGGACCTTTGCAGGTAATTGGAAGACGTTTATATATCTTAGTAAAATTGTTGACCTTTTGTGACTGCTAGGTCCCATTCTTCATCTAATTTCTGTTTGAATCGAATTTGGTTTTCGTCTGGCTTTTGAAGAATCTGTGATGTGTAAATAGTTGATCGTTTGGGGTTGAGAAGTGAGAACTGAGAACTGAATAGTTCTAGTTTTTGGGCCAGTATAAATAGATTTGAGACCTGATAGATGTCAATTTAAATTTAGATGCTAGGACATGAAGTTTTGAGTGCGACAGAATAGTGGTCTTTCCAGAATTCAAATTTGCTTTACATTCCATCAGTTACTTCTAACATCTGATGATCAATTATTTGTAGTGTAGTTTCCGGGGATTATCTTTAGCATAACAATTGCACATTGGAGGTACTAGCTTAAAAGGTTGCACACTTTATTGTTTTCCTAATCATTGAACTGGTAGTGAAGATCATAGTTCGCGAATCGTGAATCGAAATCTCATTTTTCTGAATCATGAATCATATAATTTAAAACTACATGGTAATTGATATATTATGTTTCCATTAGCAGTTTTGAATTGAAATTATTTATTTGATATATTTTTTGTTACTTTTTTAGGTTGTTCACTTGTTACGATCACTCGCTTCCCATTTGAAGTGTCGTCAAATCATTGGCACACAATGTGATAATGAAGACAAAACTTGAAGTTTTTTAGTTTTCTTTTTTTTAAAAAGCTGATTTTCTAAGTGAAGATTAGAACTAAATCTTCATTTGAAGTTTTGTAAGCTAATGATGATATGTCATCTGGTAAAGGGTGCAACGAGGATTTTCTAAGCGATCTTAAAAGTGAAACATCTTTTTCAAACAATATCTTCAATTCGTTTGGAAAGAGAAATTTGCATTCCTCACTATTTCTGTATTTTCATGAATTAGGGGTCAGATATAAAAGCAGAAATTTGCGTTTACTTCTATTTAGTAGTTCTAGATACTTCAGATGTTGGAGAGTCAATTGTAGTGAATGCATTTGCCCTGTAAACTGGTACTTCCAGCATTCGTTGGTTTCAAGAACCCAATATTAATGATCCTAGTGAGATGAATCATCATATTGATTTGTTTCTATCCCTGCTCTTCAACACAAACTATTGTATCTTTTTGTGTTGTTTATCATGATAATTGTAATTTTCAACTTGTTCTTTACTGGTTATCTTTGTGAGGACATTGAGATGTCAATGTCTGCCTAGAAAGGCGTTGAGATCTTCGCAGTTCTTGGATTTGAGGAAAGGCTCCCGAATAGATTGTATTTCTTTCCATTCTGAGACATGGTTATCAATATGTCTCTTCGAGAACTTGCTTTTGCTATGTATTACTGATGGTGACCCCAGTGACTATAAGGTGATGCTTGGCTTGGATTTACACCTTCCAAAATTGGGTAACAATAATATGCATTGTTGCCATCCTTTTCACACTATAACATCTTGACAAATCTGGCTGTGGATAGTTGTATGATGAAATAAATGTTACTTTCAGAGTACAATCGGTGAGCTTGCTTCCATATCGGACAAAGATGTACTTTCAAGGTCCTTCAAGTCTACGATGCAGAAACTTCTAAAGGTGACTCAAGAGGCTAGCAAAGCAGAAAACTCCAGAAATTCCAATTCAATGCAGGTTGACAACTCATCCAATGAAAGTTCACTGTCTTCAAAAAGGTGAGTTGTTTAAATTCCGAAGTCAATGCTTATTCCTAATTAAAAATTCATGCCATATCTGTGGGTAACTTTCTCAAATCAACTCTGCCACATTGCTTATGGAGTATTATACAGCTTAATTTTGTGACATCTAATTTTCCTTTTCTTTTTCTTTGTTATGTGTAGGGCCGCTTTACTTGATTTGGCAGTTTCACTTTTGCCTGGCTTAGATGCCAAAGAAATTGATCTCCTCTTCGTTGCTGTTGGACCTGCATTGAAGGTATTTCCATGTATATGGTTACTAGACATAGAATCCGACTTGCTGGCATTACAATAGATGAGACATTAGTTGTACGGTTCATTTGTGTTTCAGGATGATGAAGGTCTGATTCAGAAGAAAGCATACAAAGTTCTCTCAATAATTCTCCGGGTAAAACAACTTTCTTTGAAACTTATACTAATCATGGGTTGGTTTGCTTGATGTTATTGTGTTATTGTTGGGGAAATTTCATGACTTTCATGTGAAGTTTCTTCATCTGTATAAACCAAAAGGAAAATTGTTTCCAGCAGGAGCACACGTTATGTGGGAGTCTTTATGAATTTTTGTTCTTCGCTAAAAGTTTAACATGACAAAGTAGAATACAATTGACTGTTGGTGGTTAAATTGTTTTAATTGAAGTTCTGAAGGTTCAACATGTGCAAAAAGAAAAAATGCATATATCAGTTTTGTTGGTGGCTGAATTGTTTTGGGTATTTGACATGCCACCATCTAGTCCCCACCTTCCCCCTCCCTCCAAAGAAAGAAAATGAAAAAGAAGATTCCAAAACACACACAGACACACTCGAAAAACAAGGAAAATGGAGAAGAAAATACACCAAAGAGAAGCGAGATAAGAATGTATAACTCTTAAGTAGCTAAACATCATTTCAGATTTGGATATGTTGACTTAAAAAGGCAAAAGTTAGATTTTAAGGCCTGCCTTTTAGTCATTTATATGTGGAGTGATAGTCTTACATGGATTTGCATGGACAGCAATCCAGCGAGTTCATTTCAAGGAGGCTTGAGGAGTTGCTAAAACTGATGATTGAGTTGCTGCCTTCGTGTCATTTTTCGGCCAAACGTCACAGACTTGACTGTTTGTATTTCTTAATTGTCCATGTCTCGAAGGTATGAGCAATATCTGAACATTTTGTGTATAATTGCATATATTTGTCATCCTTTAACTGTGCATTGTATGCCTATGGCTACAGGATGATTCGGGGCAAAAGAGGCACAACATCATTACGTCATTTCTAACTGAGATTATACTTGCACTGAAAGAGGTATAATATTCAAACTGCTGAAATATTAGTTTAGTTCTGCCTCTTGCCAATGTGCAATGGTGTATATTCTCTACTGCACTTTAAATAACAAACTTTGACTATTCATCTCCATAGCACTTGTGCTTTTATTGTTGCTTATGGTTTTACTGATACCGTTTGGTCGCTCCAGTATCTTCGTGAATCTGTTTCTTTATAAGTTTGAACCCATCAACGCTGACTGGAAACTTTATGGTATGATCAACATATTTTATAATGTCTTTACCAGGCTAATAAGAAGACGAGGAACCGGGCATATGATATTCTTGTGCAAATTGGCCATGCCTGTGCTGATGAAGAAGGTGGCAAGAATGAAAACTTGCTCAAGTTGTTTAACATGGTACAGATCCTTCACAGACACCTAAATAAATGTTGTGACTAGGTTCGTTATTCATTTTTTATTTTAATTGGATTCCTTTTCTAATTTATTTAGGTTGCGGGAGGCCTGGCTGGAGAGACCCCTCATATGATCAGTGCAGCAGTGAAGGGTTTAGCTCGTTTGGCTTATGAGTTTAGTGATCTTGTTTCTGCGGCTTATAATATTCTTCCATCCACCTTTCTTCTCCTTCGAAGAAAGAACAGAGAAATTATTAAGGTCTATCTTGCTCTATAAGACCTTGATTTTGGTTTATG
Source organism: Ehretia macrophylla (assembly GCA_037974665.1). Lineage (NCBI taxonomy): Eukaryota > Viridiplantae > Streptophyta > Magnoliopsida > Boraginales > Ehretiaceae > Ehretia > Ehretia macrophylla. Next base: position 35,200,313 of record CM075771.1, read on the forward strand.
TAGACCTCAGCTTTATCAAATGATTCTTGACATATCATTTTCTGGTAGTCTTTTGATACTTATGCTTATTATGCAGGCAAATTTAGGTTTACTGAAGGTATTAGTGGCCAAGTCACAAGCAGAAAGTTTGCACACACACTTGAAAAGCGTGGTGGAAGGCCTACTGAATTGGCAAGATAGCACTAAGAACCACTTCAAAGCCAAGGTTCATATTTGCTTCTCAGCCTCGTTCCCTTCCTTAATCAGGGTTCTTCACTACTACCATGTGTACTGTCTTAGTTCATTTTTGGTAATACTGGCGAAATTTGTTGATCTTAGATTAAGCTGCTCCTTGAAATGCTGGTCAAGAAATGTGGTTTGGATGCTGTCAAGGAAGTCATGCCTGAGGAGCACATGAAGCTCCTGACTAACATCAGAAAGGTTTGTTTGAAATTCATCGTTCAAAATATAATTCTGAAAGAATCAAAGATTGGAAGTCATTGGTCATTCCTTCTAATTATGTTGCAGATCAAAGAGCGAAGAGAGAGAAAACTTGCTGTGAACTCTGAGGAAACCAGATCTCAGTTGTCAAAAGCGACTACTTCCAGGTTCCTCACCCCCCTCTGTACATAAGCAGTGATATTCATATGATCAAAATGCCTCAGATAAAATGGATTTGTTTCCCTCTACATGATGATAATGCAGCTACGTAACTATCCCCTCCCCCTCTTTCTTCTAGCTGTCATCTCTCTCTTCCCTTTTGGTGTCTTGAGGTGTAGAATGAATGTACATGTGGCTTCCCCTATGATTTGAAGTTTGTTTATTACTTAAAATTGGACGATTTTGAGGAGAGGAAAGACCAAATGAGGGCATATTATGCTATAAGGATTAAGCATTAGCAGCTTTGATTTCTGTTAGCCTACAAACTGAGTTAGTGATAGCAACTTCATTTACGGAAGTGGCAGCCCCCTTTTCTCTTTTCAAGATCCTTTTGATGATTCATCTCTCCTCTGAGTATGGGTTGGGTTCGTTATGGATGGGATATGGATCACAATCAACGTTGTTGAAGAGAATCAAGTTTAGGATTCAGCCTGGTCAATAGTAGTTCTCTGCTCAGTGAAACAAACAACTCATAATTTTCATTTTTGACGATTGAAGTTGCTAGGCTCTAGCAGTAATGTAGTATGCCTGTGGCATACTGTGTTAATGCTGCTTTTAAGTAAACGGGTGCAGCAAGTAATCATCCCATTTTTCATATTTCTTCAAACTTGCCGCAGAGATGTTTTAACATACGTCATCAATTTTGACTGAGCTTGAGCATCGGCTGGATTCCGGATTGAAGGAGCATTATTGGGGTTTGCTATTATGATTGTTACTCAACTTTTTTTACAGGGTAAGCAGATGGAATCATACGAGAATATTTTCTGATTTTGATGATGAAGCGACTGAGAACAGTGATGCAGAACACATGGATGCAGAAACAGTTTCTGGTCGACGGAGCAAGGCTTCCTCTCTGCTGAACTCCAAAGCATCATCATTACGGTGAGTTATTAATCATCTAAGTTTGTTATCACTTAAACTTGTTAAAATCTATTGTTGAAGTAGAGTGATAATAACTGTTTACTGTGCTGGAGGCTATAAGCAAGATCCAGAGAACGCCTACCTCTTTGCAGAGTCATCCTAACATTTTCCCTTAATGTTTATTAAAGCTTCTTCCCTTGACGATGTTTTTCTTTTTCTAAAGTTTCTTTATATTCCTCTTTTTCGGGGAAATAATTTTCTAACAGAACGTCAAACTAATTAAGCTATCCAGCATTGTGACGGCTGCATGAGAATAGCTTAAACTATAAACTAAACCCACTATTTCGAACTAACAAAATTGTTAGAATGGCCAGGTCCAAGAAAATGCGAAAAGCAGCCAAGAGCTTGCAGGAAGACTTGTTTGACCAATTAGATGATGAGCCACTTGACTTGCTTGACCGGCAAAGGACAAGATCAGCTCTTCGATCCTCAGAGCAACTCAAACGGAAGCATGACTCGGATGATGACCTAGAGGTAGATTCTGAAGGGCGTCTCGTTATTCATGAAGGCGAGAGAAAACCAAAGAGAAATACATCCTCTGATCCTGATTCAGATAATAGAAGTCAAGCGGAGTCTTTTGCATCTGCTGGCTCTCAAAAAACCCAAAAGCGCAGGAAGAAAACTGAGTCTGGTTGGGCTTACACAGGTCATGAATATGCAAGCAAGAAGGCAGCTGGGGACGTGAAGAAGAAGGGCAAGCTCGAGCCATATGCCTATTGGCCACTTGACCGCAAGATGGTAAGCCGCAGGCCAGAGCACCGGGCCGCTGCAAGGAAAGGCATGGCAAGTGTGGTCAAGTTGACAAAGAATCTAGAAGGCAAGAGTGTCTCAAGCGCACTTTCCGCACATGGAATGAAGTTTAAGAAAAAGAAAGGCAATCGAAAGAAAAATAGGTGAAGAATGTGCATTTGCAAGTGTTAAGTGGTACAGCTTAGAGAAGGTTGGTGAAGAACCAGTTCTGCTAGCCTTCAACAATATGATCCCAAATATCTAGTTGGCCGGGCAATACCCAATTTGCTAGTTTGCCGTGGTCTTTCGGCTTTTTTGACAATTGATGAACTCGAGTAAATTCTTCTTTTTGATCAATCAAAACCCCTTCTCGGTGAGCCTGTAGAGCATGTTGGTAATTGTATTTATTAACGTATACTAGTCGAGAAAAAACAGGAAGATTTTGTGAATGTTGCGTTCTGGGTTTAGATTATTGTCATATTCTTTGATATAATGTAGAAAACTGAATAATTTTTTTTCAAGTTGCAGCAAAAGTTGAGGGTAAGTCTTCTTTCCGGTATCAAGCCATTTGGCCATAACTAAAGATGTGGGCTCCCAGTTTGGGGTTCATTTTTATTCATTGGCCGAATGGCCTAATACTGGAAAGAAAAAGTATCTATGAACATATCAAATACATGTCTTGGCTTATTATTTTCAATAATCCATATTTTAGCAATGAAATACAGTGCCAAAACAGTCAGATGAATCGCGATGCCATCATTGCCCACTCTTGGGTGCCTGCTCTTCTTCTGGCACAAGCGATTATCGAACATAACTTCTGAAAGGCACCGCAGCCCCTGATTATGTCATATAGCAAAGCAAATATCAATTACTGCAAATGCGCATTCTACACCTCTTTGAAAGCAACATGAAACTCTCCACCCACAGATTCTTCAAGTTATATCCATACAGAGTCACAAAATTTTCTTGATAATTATATCCCGTATGATTAATATCTAAGGTTTTCCTTTGGCTGTTCCAAATATTATGTCTGTTTTCCTATAATTGACTACCTCGCCTTCATTTTTCGTTAGTACTAATATTTTTTATAACAGACCTTGTTGGGCCCCCTAATATTATATCAGATGCATATAAGTACACATAATGTATCAGCTTTAAGCTCAACTTGTTGAATAAGATTACAAAATCAAATTTCTTATCTAATTCATAGGGATATACATATCATATAATGAAGCAAACACAAGGGAATGAAATAGGGATGTATGAAATGCTTGATTTGTCTTGAATATGAATTGTTATTGTCCTTTTTTTTCTTCCTGTTTTTATCTTATCCCATCTATCTCATTAAATCTGATGAAACTGTAAATAGAAGATCATGCATGTACGTACCTTAGGCATCAGGTTGGCCAAGTCAAACTCAGTACAAACGTCTACTTAAATGGAGCAAACAAGATTGATGAGTTGTGGCCACCAAATCCAAAAGAATTAGACAATGCCACTTTAATGTCCAATCTTTCTTTCCTTGGACCTACCAAAACTCGGGCATCCTGTAACATGCGAAGGCATAGCACAAGATTAGCAGATGAATTTTGTTGCCGACATGTCAAATGACAGAAAACAGCTATTAAGGAGCAGCAGAGAGACCATACCACACCATCATCTGGGTTGTCAAGGTTAATATTTGGATGAACCCATCCAGTCCGTATTGCCTACAACGAGATGCAGTCCGCATAAATAGTCTTTTCTGGTATTACTTTTGATAAAGTTCAACTTTGAGATGCAGCTTGTTCACAGCAAGAAAAAAACAATTTATACAGAGTGCTGGGTGCCACACTACGAATGCATTATTAATATAGTGACAAATTAACCATCTTACAAGTAAAAATTCTCTGACAAAAATACTACAAATGCCAAATGTATGAAAATTAAAAAAAAAATGAATATTATGCTTACAGCAAGAAACAAGAAAGTAAATCAATTACTTAATCAGCATTAACAATATAAACGTGCAATTTGGTAAAACCCTTTAATGGGTAAAACTTGATGTTACATTTTTATTTAATGAAGGCAATTAAATCGTGACATGGAGGCCCTTCCATATGTCAAGACTACTAACCTGGTTAAACCCCAGTAGTCTCTATCTGCTTTAAAACTTTATGAGTGGAAGTAAATCGGATCATAAATAAAGAAACAAATTCAAAAAGGTATGGAAGTATGGTACATTAAGCCTCAACTAAGCAAGAAAAGTAGCAAAGGGATGCACGGTGCATCACGATTACAAACTCAATTAGTTACCACAAAGAATTATTTGACAAGAAGGTAGATGTAGGCCAAAGTTATTCCATTTAGATTAAATCAGCCAGAGAAATAACCAAGGCAATTACAGTGCATTACAATCACAAGATTATGTCATGTATCAAGTGAAATCCTGCTACATGCGTAAAAGTGTTGACACAGAGGCCAATTCTTTCATTTTCATTCCATCATGCTGCAATGCCCCAAAACATTACTAATTTATATTTACATCCAGTGTGCATCACTCTTAAGAATCCTCTATTCTCCTGAGCAATCAAACATGCTGATCCACAGCACCTGATGTGATAAAATAATTTGTCTCTTGTATGCTCTCATCTAAGTGCATAAGGTAAGATTTGGTTTGGTTTGGTTATGCTCTCAGCTAAACACTATCTAGAAAAATACAAAAGTGTTGTGGTAAGAATAGAGTCTTTTATTGAAGCCAAGCAGCTGCGAAATGCTCAAGGATGTGTGCCATAGAGGAAGTAACTTGATTGTTGTAGGTAGAGTATGCATAAAAATGCCACCCGTTTTGCTGTTCTGTTATCCCAGTATCTGGCAACCCAAATTCAAGTCATACAGATTTCTGGCACCTAGTAGTCCCCACTGTGCTATCAGATTGATGTCTCTCTTTTCTCTTTCATGAATGATAGTGTCTCAAGTCTTTGTAATATTTCATCATTTTTTATTCGCAGAACTTACTTGTCTTTCACTACAAATATGTAGTTCACACCAAAAAAGTGCAAGATAAGCAAAACTTGAGTGACAACGGGTAATTTCTATTAAGTGACCACCTCATCTAAAAGTTTAAGTTGTTAGAGAGGGGTTTATTATATTATTTATTATCTTCAACACGTCCCCGCAAGTGCAGGTGGAGTTAAATTTTGAGTCTTGCACTTGGACAATTTTTAATATTTTTAGATGGGTGGCGTTGAGTTTTAAACCCAGGACCTTTTGATACCTGAGCTCTGAAAACATATTAAGTGACCACCCCATCTAAAAACTTAAGTTGTTAGAGAGGGGTTTATTATATTATTTATTATCTTCAACAAGTTCCATAAATTACTGTTACATCAAGGAAAAGAACTAGTAACATTTTGTAAATACAGGCCAACTTCATGTGCTGCTTGGTGTGAAAAGCATCAGTAATGCTTCAGTGACTGATTAATTGCCTGCTCATTAGCTACTTTTGATATTTCATGGTTTTTGCAATTATTGTAAAGCAAATACTGCAGCCCTTACCAGAAAAGAGATAAAGAAAAAAACAAGTAATATGCTACCTATTACATGCAGCATTAAAGACTTCCTAGAAAGCAAATGCAATGACAAACTTAATTCAAGTTTATACTCTGATTTCTCCAGGATCAATGATACCTGAACAGTTGCAACGGCTTCCACAGCACCAGCTGCACCCAGCAGGTGACCAATCATTGATTTCGTGGAGTTCACTCGCAACTGCAATATTGTAGAGAGCAAAATATGCTATGATTGTGGAGAATCATGCAAGTCAAAAGAGGAGAGGGGAACGAAAGAGAAACCTCTGGGTTTTGGCCAAAACAATGCATGAGAGCTTGGTATTCCTTAAGATCTCCTGCTGGTGTTGATGTAGCGTGTGCATTTATGTAGTTCACATCTTCCTTATGTACCCCAGACTGAGCTAAAGCCTTCTCTATGCATAGGATAATGCCAGTTCCTGAATATAAGTGTAGCCAAAGGTCAAATGATATTGCAGTACAGGACAAGTAATGCATTCTTCATTCTGTTATGTTTTCTTGATTCTCAGTAAACTACTTTTGATATACTTCATTATACGTGTTATGATGCAACAGATGAAGCACAAACTGGTACAGATAAAAAAAGCAAGCTTAATTTGATAAAAACTTGTGCAATTACAAATACATTTTCCCCACATTCTAAACCTTAAAAATAACAATTTCTAGGAAGGAAGTCCACGAGCTCACTCTCACATTCTTTATACGGTTGGACAAGTGTGAAAATTCTTTATACGGTTGGACAAGTGTGAAAAATCAAAAGGTGAAGTCATGAATACTTCATTATGATATTACCAAAAGCATTTAAATCAAACTAAACCAAGCCGAACTAAATTGAGCCTTATCCCATCAGGTGATAGGGAAAACTTATTTGTATACTCATCTTCAAGATGGAAATAGGGGAGAAACCAAAACCTAGCACAGTTACACATTTTTCACAAGCCATAATCAAGTAATTTGCTGTCAGAGATTCATTTTGAAATATTGCTTATTCAAGTGAGAGTATCCCAATTAAAAAAATTAGAAAAGAAAAAATAATCCATATGAATCTAAGATATTTTGCATGCCGAAGTGTTTGGTAATGGTTAGTAAACTACAAGCAAAATGCCACGCTTTAGTAGGAAAAGAGAGAAAACATCTCAATAAATATGAATCTAAATAACATAGTAACTAGGTCATATATGAACCGTTTGATAGGCAAAGGTTTCCTTCACAAGATTCTTTTTGACTAAAATGCAGAGCAAAGATTAGAGATTAAATGCATTAGTTTGACACCTTATACACTTGATCAAAATTTACACATAAAAGCCCATCTAACGTATCTTCCACTGTATAGAAGACTCTACCAGAAATATTATTCAATACCAAAGGCCAGGACCTAAATCATATATGCTTTTGAGAAGGCTTATTTTAGTGCAACTATCAATACTTTTCTCTTTCTAAGGAAGACTGTGAACTTATATGATCCTTATAAATTAAAGAAGCTAGAAGAGTGACCCGTCAGACGTGTTGGGGACGAAAACTTTGGATAATACTATAGGAAACATGGAGCCTTTGCAGGAGTACTACCTTTTGGGTGAGGCTCTGTCATGTGAAACGCATCAGAAGTAAAGCTTCCACCAAGAAATTCAGCATATATATTTGCACCTCTTTTCTGTTTAGTATAGAACAACAGAGAAAAGTTTGTCAAAGAAAACAAATCAGTCTTTCGTACATGGTTTCATAACCCTTGCTTTTTTTTTTTTTTTTGGGTGGTGGGGGAGCCTGGGGGTTAACACAGTATGGTTTGTTCTCTTAATTTACCTTAGCATGCTCTAGCTCCTCCAAGAGCAGAACTCCAGCTCCTTCTCCCATGACAAACCCATCGCGATTCTATTGGATGCCAAAGTCGAAATGAATTGTTCGTTTTGGAAAAGTTTAGATAAGAATATCATTTGATGTATATAACTCTCATTCTATATGGACATATATGCAAGAGAATCAGATCTTATAAACACGTGTAAATATGTCATGCTTCAAAAACTTCAAAAACCTGAAGCCAGGACTATAGCCTTGAATTTGAATGGAAGCAAATTAATAACTTTCTCCTGTAGTTTCGGTGTCGAGAAGTAGATATAAATACAAAGTCTACTTTTCGCCCTTTTTCTTCTTCTTTTTTCAGGATAATTTTCTCATGAAATTTTGATACATACGAGGAAGTGAGAGTGAAATTACACTATCCCAAGGCCGGGAAGCTTTTCTAGGATCACCGTTTCTCTGAGAAAGTGCCCTGCATGCCACAAAACCACCCAACCCTGCACCACACAGTATGGTAAGAACACTGACAATCTATCTTGCTCAAATGAAAAGGAAAAAGGAGATGGATACCAATTGGAATAATTACAGCATCCGAGCCACCACATAGCATCATATCCTGCAAATTGCATATATATAAGAATAGGTGGAAATAACTGCAAGATTAATATACTTCTGGGTTCTTCAGTGTTGATCAATTATTTAGATATCATTGAGACTATACCGATAAAGTTAACTATCTTCAGCCTGCAGCCCTGAAAGATAGAGTTCGAGATACTTACGGCTTCGCCTCTAATGATGTGGTTAGCTGCATTCAATATACAGAAGTTTCCTGTAGCACAAGCAGTAGAAATTGAATAGTTTGGTCCCATCCATCCCTGTAGTAAAGGAAATAACTGCTCACAAGAATGTTCATAGATTTGGGTCATCGGTCAAATCATGTGTCAATGATACTAATATTTAGCTACCAGATCCATAGCAAGCATGGCAGAACCCATGTTAGTAGTGGCAAAAGGTACACAAAAAGGATTCATCTTCCTGTAAGAGATCCTCAATGCTTCTATTCCATCGTTGAAAACCTGCTCAATTACAAAGCAACTCAAATAAATAGGATATCTATAATCAATGGATTAAGGCAGAAAGAATCTCAGCAAAGTAATTGGGAAAAAAAGTCCACTTTAATTATAAGCAAATAAGGTTTCAAGAGGCATCCCAAACACAAATATGCTCTCCGAAGGGAATCTCCGCAATTAAGCTCAGATCATGCAAAAAATTTAAAAGAACACACTACTTCCGAGGGCATTTTGGCACCAGATAAAATGAACAGATATATGATATACTATCAGATAGGAGGAAAGGGTACGGTTTCTCTTAGAATGAACTCATATGATGAATGCAAATGCCACTTATGGCACTAGGAGAAAAAACTACACATGCTGCAACAGTTTTAATGTCAAATAAATTTCTTTGATAAAAAATAAAAAATAAAAAAATAAAAATAAAAAAGAGGTCAAGTAAATCAGTCAGTGGAACCTTAGCTAAGATATGTGTAATGTCCAGTTTCACACCATGTGCATTTCTACCTCAGAAAATGAAATTTCTACCTTCATCCCACCCATGGCAGAGCCAATTAAAACTCCACATCGGGTTTTCTCCAATTCACCCATCACATCTTCTGTAATTCCAGCATCAACCAATGCCTTCTTACCAGCTGTGAGCATGTAAAGCATGAACCTGTCCATCCTTTTAGAAAGTTTTGGAGCAACCCAACCTTCTGTTGAGAAAGATTTGATCTCTCCAGCAATCCTCTGTAATTGAAACCTATGATTAACACCCAATTGCAGTGTGATACAAAAGGGAAGGTTATGGAGAAGACATACTGTTGGGAATTGAGAACACTCGAATGCCTCTATATCACTTATGCCACTGACTCCTTCGAGAAGATTATTGTAAAATACATTTGGATCGCCTCCAACTGGTGTTTCCACACCCATACCCGTCACGACCACTCGCCTATGCTTGGTTGAAGGTTTCTTCTTTTTTTCCACTTTCATGGCAGGTTGAACAGCTACAGCCCTTACTTTCCCTAGAATATTCAGAGATAAAGAGGAAGTGTCAATAATGACGAGTGCCATGATTCAGGTACCAACTTGAGCATCAGTTAGTAAGGAAAAATTTTCAATGATTTAAATGATGTAAATTGAGCAATACAATAACATAGAGCGCAACACAAAGAACTATTTCCACTACGTATAATGCAAAACAACTTATTCCAAATTGCATATAGTAGTAAAATTGAAATACTTCAATCTTTCACAGGCAAGACACCCATGCCCCCCTTTTCTAGAAAAGAAAAACTGATATAAGCTATCTGAACAAAGTTACGGATTTACGTGTCCCCTTCTTTATTACCTGACTCACCCAATGTATCAAGAAGTGTAAAGACAAGAAGAAGGCAGAAATGCTATTAATCAAAATCAACAAAACCAGCTGAACCAAACCTCACCGGTGTAAACAGCATTAACAACGACAAAAGAAATAGTAAACTAAAAATTAATTCTTCAACACAAGCATTTAACAAAACTCTCTCTCGCTCTCTCATGCAGACACACACGAACTTACATTTCTTTGAGGGGGAGCATGTGCACCTCCTCGATTTGAAAAATAAAAAATAACTATTATATTGAACACTTTCTTATATGATGTCATAAACCTCTCTCACAGCACAAGTGCACCCCATGAGCTCGGGTGCCTTGGCCCGCCACTGCACACACACACAGAGTTGGTCGTGAAGACATAATAGAAAAATGGTTCATAAGTTAGTGATGTGGGTTTAAACTAATTACTATGATTAGTCATTTTGGGTCAGCACGTTTTTTTTTTTTTTTTTGGTGAAAAAGGGAGGCAAAGCCAAACTATCTAACTACAACTCTGGGTCCGTGCGTTTTCCATCCAAGACCGTTATTCCCGAAAGCAGTCTCGCTTATGTGCTTAGTGTTCTACGCCTCGACCGCTCGACGTGACAGTCATATATACACGCACACACACAGAGGATTTGCATGTCGCCCCTGCATACTTGCAACACCAAAGACTAATGCTTCATGCAAAATCGATGAAGAGATCATTATCCAATAATTAATTAACCTCTTAAAATAACAAAAAACATGACCTTTAATCTCAGCAAATCCAATTCTATGCTAAATTTATTTTTTAAAAATGAAACTAAATTTTTAAAAATAAAAAAATAAAACTAAAAAGAGAAAACAACCTCACGATATAAAGGGGTTTAAAAAACACAAATTTACTTCACCACTATAAACAATTAAGCAAAATTAAATAACTAAATCAACCAATTAAACATTAATTACAAAATATTTTACCTGAACGAGCAGCTCCATTGAGCTTACTACAGCCGCGACGCAGCGGAACAGCTCTAGAAAATCCATTATCGCTAACGAACGACGAATTGGAAGACGAAACTGCTAAAGAAGAAGTAGTAGTTTGGGTGGCCCATTGGGCCTTGTTCCTACTGCATTGGCCCAAGAACACAATCCTCCCTCTTCTCCTCCTCCGACCAGCCCATCTGCTCTTCTCCGACGGGCCCAACATGCTAAACGATGTCGTCTCGTTTTCACAACCGACTGGCATGCATGCTGCCATTACCCCCATTAACGCCATCTTCATAATATGCAAATATATGTATATATGTGTGTATGTGTATTTATATACAGTTAAAGCATCATGAATAAGAAGAGGAACAAAAACAACAACAACAACAACAAACGCGAGGGGTAAATGAATATGTTGGATCTCTTTACAGACGCCAAGTTTCTTACTTTATTTATTTGAGAAAGAATAATAATTAAACAAAATAATTGTTGATATCTTAGTGAAGCCAAGTGTTCAATGTCTGACACTTCTGTTCTGTGCTCTTTTTCATTTTTTATATGTGCGACCAAAACGAGACAGTCGCATTAGTTGAGTGAGTAACAATCGCGTGTTACGAGTGAAATTTAATAAAATAAAAAAATATATGAGAAAAAAATTAATTTTGACAGTTTGTAACTGTAAAATATAATATTATAAAATTTTTTTTATTTATATAGAGTAATTTATATCCCTAGCAGTCTATAGCGGACTTAGGTACAAAGTTCAGTTAGAGAAGTTCGAGTATGTATTTATATAATGACAGTATTTAATATAATAATTAAAAAAAAAAAAAATTAAGTTAAGTGTGTGCACAAACACACTCCTTGTCCATATAGATACGCCACTGCAAACAGCCAAACTTTTATTTTATTTTATGACAAGTAACTCATTATAAATTTCAAAATGAAACAATACATCACAATATATATTATAAGCTAGTCAAGGGACTAATAATATCTAAAATTAGAGAATTTAAATTTGAACGTGAAATCTTTAATTATAATTAGTCATTACATGAAAACAAAACAACGTCTACAAATGAAATAATTTGACAAATCACCAATAAAGTAAGAAAATTGACATCAAGTAGGGGATTAACTAATACAATATTGAGAAAAAAAAAAAGAAATTGTGCAAATGGTCTCTATTATTTTTCTAAAATTTTAGATTCATTTATATTGTTCAAATTAATCAATTTAAATTCTATTTTTTTGCAATAAATAAATTCATCACTACTGTTCAAAACTAGTTAATTCAATTTTTATTGTTTTAAACAAATTCAATTTAGTCTCTTTTACTTTCATATAAATTCAAATTGGTCTTCAATGTTTAAAAAAAGAATTGTGACTAAATTAAAAAAATTAAAAAATAATAGAGACTACATTGGCTAATTTTGAATAGTACTAGCAATGAATTTGATTTTTTTTTAAATAATAGTTTATTAATTTTAAATAATATAGACGAATTTAAATATATTTTTTTTAAATAAGGACTATTTGTGCAAATTTTTTTAAAAAAATAATAATAATACTTTTGGTGAGTTGATTGTGATTTGTTTTGTTTGGTTGATCTATAATTTTTTTTTACAGGTCAAACAAACAACTGAATTTTATAAATAAAATAAATAAATAAAGTCTTCACGGTTGATCTAGAATTTCAACCTCTCAAATGTTAAAAATTCTTAAAAGAGATCGAGCTAACCAAATAATTATTCTTCAAATTTACGTGATGAAAAATCTTAAAGTAATAAGTAATAAAGTCTCAACGTGACAAGACTAAGCATAAAATCACACACTAATCAAGAAAGCTTGGTGACTGATTACATCGATGCTATTACTCTTGCACTATTATCTAGATGAGTAGTTCTATATGTTGCAATAAGTAATCTTGCCTATGTTTTTTACTTGGAAAATTTTTACCAATCATCTTTATTATTTCATCAAAATTTTAAATTCATTTTTATTGTTTAAAAATAATCTATTTAATATTTTTTATTATTTTTAAAAAAAATTCAATTTAGTCCCTATTATTTTTAAAAAAAATTAATTTAATCCTTACACATAACTCTTATTTGAGGATTAAATTAAAATTTTATGAAAAATAATAAGGACAAAATTAATTAATTTTGAATAATAAAAACGTATTTAATTTTTTTTTAAAATAATAAAGACTAAATTAATTAATTTTAAATAATAATAAAAATTTGATATTTGAAAGAAAAAAAATAATAGGGACCCTTTTCCCTTTTTTACTTTTTATTGCTTTCAACTACAAATAACACTCTGCATATTGTGAGAGCAGATAAATGCAGGAAGGATGGTAAGTTTGTCCCTGAATGAAAGTGCCACATTTTAGAATGGTCAAGGTTGAAAAATTAATAATACATAATCATTAATTATAACAGGATGATAAAATAATAATACATGCCAACATTGAAATTGCTGTCGTTTGTAAATTGTTTCCTAAGTTAAAGTCGAGGGCAAATTGGTCCCTTTTTTTGCCCTTTTACATGGAGCATGAAGTTATAATTTAAGCTCAAAATTTTTAAGTGTTTGTATGGTTTAACTTTTAGACATTTAAAAGCACTTATTAGAAGTTGAAACTAACATGTTTAACCAATTTAAAAGAGCTTTTCATAGCTAAAAAAAGAGAAGCTCTAAATCGGAGCTTAGTAAAAAAAGTTTTCACGAAACTATTTTTACATTATGCAAAAAATTATTTTTCTTTTATTTTCATATTTTTTGAAACTCAACATTACCATCAAAACAGGTTCACTAGCAGTGAACCACTCGTCTGACATGATAAGACCAAATAATCAATAAGTTTTATTCAACCAACGTTTCTAACTACAAATTTTACAACTAAAATTCTACAGTTAAAAAAAATAGATCTTAAATACAACATGTTATTATTTAATTATTCTATCCAACTCGTAGTTATCGATTTGCTCCCTTGATGGGATGTTGCAAAAATTAATATCCAAAATTTAATTGGATGAGTGCAGACACAGAGTCAGCCATTCTCATGTTGTGGGTTTAATTAGATCGCCAGCATGTGAGTATAGTCAGTCACAGACAACCTGAAAAAGAATCCGTGAACTATGGAAAAACAGAGACTTTCAGCTTTCATATGATCTTATCAAGTAATATAATACTATCTACCAGTATTGTATCTTTACGGAGGGAAATACTTCTATCTAGCCTTCAATTATTTGGTACATTTCATATATTTTGGAGTCTATTTTTTATTTTATGGGACCGAACCGTCATTGATAGTTAAAAGCATTTTTCCCCTACGAAATAAAAATCTGCAACCAACATGACTATGGAATCTGAACTGCGTTAAAGATCGCTGTTCCACTGGACATTCTGATCTTAATGTTGTTGTCCAAAGTCCTGAGCACTATTTAACTGTAGGGGAGAACCACACAATTGTACTAGTTCAATTATTTCTTTTTCGAGAACGAGAAACTTACTCTAGATATTATCATATTAAATTTATATTCATCTTAAAGTTATTTAATGACATAAGACTAACTCCAATTCATTCCCCACATTCCCATTTACCCCACATGCATCTCCAATTGCATTTCTACAACTATACATGTAGAGATCCCCACATTGTACTTTCAGTATCTCCCTACAAGTATCCCTAAGCACAACTAAAAAATTAAAATAATATATTTAATTAAAAATCAACATAAATAATTAACAAATATAAATAAAAAAAGTTTTAAATAAAAAAAACAATATGTTTAATAAAATAATGATAAATTTTGGAATAAAACAAAAATAGAGAAGCTGTTAAAGTGAAACTGAAATAGGAATTCCTTAAAATAAGATGTAAGGAAACTATTGGAGTGAAATCTAAATGTAGGAAAATGGTTCAAATTCTCTACATGTAGGGGAAAAAATAGGGAAGCTATTAAAGTTGCCTAATGCGGTGCTCCAATGTTTGTTCTAGATCAATCAAGAGTCAAGCAATACTTTGAATGAGAGAATATATGTTTGATCTCGAGTTCTATTTGTTTGTCGTAAAATAACTTACTTGTGAAAAATATTTTCAAACTAAAATATTTTATTGGACTCTATTTGTTTACCGTAAAATAACTTGTTAGAGGAAAATATTTTATTGAAAAATAGAATACTGAAAAATATTTTCTGGTGTTTGAGTTCTGAAAAATATTTTATTCTCCCAAATGACATGAAAATAATTTTTTTTAATTTGTATTAGTCGTAATATTTGACCAAAAAATATTTTACAATTTTTAACTAAAAAATATTTTTTAATACTAATTTTTTAATGTTATCAAACACGAAAAAATTAATAAAATATTAAACGGCTCAAGTATCACTTCGCTTCATCCTCCTCTTTACTAGGCGAGGCGACCAATATTCTAGATATGGTATGCTTGCTTCTAATCTAACTAGCTCAAGTACACGTAGTAGTTTGCTAATAATGCCAATAAACTTAGAGGGAAAGTAAACAGAATTCTTGTCCTTTAGCCAACATTAATCAAGAGTTGAATGGAATAATTATGTAAAAATTTATTATAATTAAATGTTTTAAATTCGAATTAAGACTTCGGCTTTCATTATAAAAAAGAAAAAAGTCATCCAACACTAGTACATATAAATCTACCGCAATTATTTGTTTTTCTTTTTTGTTTTGCAAGAAGAAAT
This sequence comes from Ehretia macrophylla, assembly GCA_037974665.1. Lineage (NCBI taxonomy): Eukaryota > Viridiplantae > Streptophyta > Magnoliopsida > Boraginales > Ehretiaceae > Ehretia > Ehretia macrophylla. Next base: position 35,216,073 of record CM075771.1, read on the forward strand.
ATAATAATATATTGATAATCAAAATTTAACTAATCCCAGTTAAATAGAATGAAGTTGACTACGAATATTGCTAACCCAATAATCCCAGTTGGTACATAATTAATTATTAGGACCTATCTACCATGACCTAGCATCAATAATTTAGTGCTTGAAATCACTGTCGGAGGTACATATGGGCCAGCCCCCACTGATTCATAAAAACGTTAAAATTTTTATATATTTTTTTTAAAAAAATAGATATTTATGTATTTTTAGTTAAAAAAATTAATTAGTCCCCATTGAAAAAATAAAAATACTCGTATAGTTTAAAAATTATAAATTTTAGCCCCTACTGGCTCATAAAAATATTAAAATTTCTATGTATTTTTTTTAAAAAAATTAGATATCTATGTATTTTTAATTAAAAAAATTAATTAGCCCCCACTGAAAAAAAAAAAGTATTCGTATAATTTAAAAATTATAAATTTTAGTTCTCACTGATAAAAATTCCTAGCTCCACCCCCTTCTTGAAATTCCGTTTTGAATTGTAAACTATCCTCCATTACCAACCCAAATGGAGAAATTAATGGTAGGTGGTGCAGGAAGATTTCCAAACTCGACTAATATTTTTACACAAGCTAATTTACACCTAGTTGAAGCACTTTTGGCAAATTGGAAAAACCAAAGTCATTTGATCTTTTGATTTGGAGAACTTTTTAAATTTCCAAACATAGACTTAGCATGTAAGTAATCCTACATTCTTTTCCGCTCAAAGATTGTGTTAAATCAGCGAGAAGATAATTTTTTGGGGGGAAAAATCTCAAATTTAGTCTCTATTATTTGTAAAGTGTCTCAGTTTAATTTTTATTATTTAAAATGTCTTAATTTAGTCCCTATTATTTTTCTAAAAGTTTAAATTTCATCCCTATTGTTTAAAGTTTTCAATTTCGTTCTTATTGGTTTTCAAAAAAAATTAATTTTGTCCCTATTATTTTTAAAAATTGTCAAATCATCCCTATTGTTTCTCAAAAAATTCAATTTAGTCTTTGGATAATAGGGACGAATTTGAAACTTTAAGAAAATAATAGGAATGAAATTGAAACTTTTTAAAAACAATAGGGATGAAGTTGATTTTTTTTTATTTTAAATAATAGGGTCTAAATTGAGACATATTAAACAATAAGGACGAAATTAAAACTTTTAGTGAAACAATAGAGACTAAATTAAGATATTTTAAATAATAGGGATTAAATTAAGATATTTTACAAATAATAAGGACTAAACGTTAAATTACCCCATTTTTTGGATAAACTATATAAATAAACTGTATTTTGTAAAAGTTTTATTTTATATCGTGATATTGTAATATTCTAATAATTCATTACAATTTATAAAAATAGGGCAAAAGACCTCCCATCATTGTCATTACCAGGCACAGAGAATAGTAAATTGTTATCATAAATTGTAGAAAGTTATTAGATATTTACAGTATCACAAGACCTACTACGAACTTGCGCAAAAAAACAAGTTCTATTTTCACTCTTTACTCCTAATTTGACAATAGAAAGGCAGACGAAGTATATGTATACTTTATATCAAATCTTGTCGTTCTGTATTTCTTTTAATATCAATTGGGATAATTTCTTTGATCAATTTAGGTTGACTATCACTCCCATACAGTACTGTGGGGCCCATTCATTTCCTTTAGGGTTGATGGTTAGCTCAGCCTTGATGGACCGAAGAATTTTCAATCAATTGGTTTTACTCTTTCAAATTGTTATATTATATATATATTATAAAAAATGATGGATTCAGGATGATTATCTAATTGGGCTAAAAGCATATAATTTAGTATTCGTATATTAATAACTTTTTCTTTTGAAGGTTAAATTAATTTTTTGGTCTAAAAATACTTTAAAAGCATATAAATTTTTAAAAAATACAACTCTTACTCATTTATTAATAACTCTCGATGTTATAATAATGAAAACTACAACACCCGCTAATCAATAAATGCCTTGTCCTTGACTATAAATGATCAACAACAAAGGTTTCAAGAAGTCAAAACTGGTAAGCCAAACTCCATCTAACAGCTTTCCTGATTTTACTCATCACACAACGAGCACCAATCACAGTTTCTAAGTCGAGAAATTAAACAAGAGTACAACGAGAATGGTTGATAAAAAACATGCAACAACTTTCTGTAACAAGTATCTCCTACTCCCAACAGTCCACAACTTCCAAACGGAGAAGTTCCTTGGGAGTATCGACAAGAAAAAAGAGCACATTACACGTTTATCTAAGATATTTTATCAATAAAAGCTAAATAACTAGTCGTGTTGTACGGACTAAAATATAAAATATATCAAGGTATTTTACTAATGTTGATCAAGTAAAAATCTGAAATATGATATTGGGTGATTGTTCGAGCTAACCTGTAAGAGACAAAGAAGTTCAATCTCATCGGATAGGTTCTGACTTGTTAAATATAAAATCAAAGATGGAATAAATTAAAAAGAATAAAAGTGTTTAGAATTAGTTATCCTTATTTGTTACAGAATGTGGTATCTATATTATTTTAAAAAATGGTGTCTTAAGTTTAACGGACGTGTGGTTACCTACTTAAAGTCTACTTTATTCATAGAAAGGAGAATCTCCCCCCTACAGGACCCCACAGTTGCGGTCCTCTCACATAAGAGCCCTTGCATTTTACAAGAGTTCAGGGACTTTTTATAGACCTCAGCTGGTTGGTTAATGGCGTTTTGTTTTGCTCTGATCGCGTGTATACTAACAAGTCAATTTTTTATAATTTTCGTGTCAAATTTTTAACCCGCATCAAATATTATAATATATTTTGAATAATTAATGAGAATCACAGTCTTCACAACCTCAAATATAAATTTCCAAATAGTCCACAAATACACTATACTTTTCAGAATTGAAATTTTTAACCATTTCACTTGAACATCCATTGAGCAAAGTCTGTCACGTCTTTCAGGGCGTATGATCTTCATTGTTGTTCGTCATTGCTGCCATGACCATGCAATAATATTAATGAAGTTTGAATTTTCAAGCACAACCAAAGCAATAGCATACACTAATGGTTCCTGTTCTTGTCGTGGCAACGCTGCCAATGCATAAATTTGTACGCATTCAAGCCAGCGAAGCGACACCTAACGAACTTTCCAATTAATTTTAGATGAGATGATGTTGACCATATAATATTCTCAATGGTCCATGATGGAAATGTACCCGGATATTCAATAAATTTCTTGAAAATTTAGTTTGATAACATTTAAAGATGGATCTATTTAAGGGTGAGTGAGTGTTCTATATCCACTGATTTTAATTTTTTAAATACAAAAAAAAGGCATGCAATTTTGAGGCTATTTTAGATATTGAAATCCTTTTTTTTTTAAAAAAAAAAAAACTTTATAAAAGAATGTTGCATTAGATGAAATTTAAGAATACAATCAAGTAAAAGAATATTACATTAAGATATATGCCACTTACAATAGTGAAATGGTAAATTAATTTTTACATTCCAAACCCATAATAATGAGTCTGTGAGTGAGAATAGTGCTATAAACTTTAAAAATCATCTTACTCCATATGTACTAAGATTGTTCGAGAGACATTGTCCAAGTCCGATGAATAATTGTTTTGATTCAAATCTACTAGTCCAAAATAGTTGGATTGAATTATTTAAACTTGCAACACTAATTTATAAACCACTCTCTTCTTAGGTCTCTCAGATATACTACAAATTAAATAACACAATTTATAAAAATATAATTTATTTTCTGAATTTTCTTTTCTTATGTTCAAGGATTTCGATTTTTAATAGTTGTTGATCAAAAAACATTTTATTCTAATCTTGTTCTAATCTTCTCAATGCTTGATTAAGCTTTTGAGAGTCCAATCCGCAGAATTCTGTTACTTCCTAAGCCCATCTACATACCACAGGCTTGAGATTATCCTTTTTGGATGACGTGAAAAATTAGTTGACATAACTTAATAATCGAATAATTTGACGGCTAGTAAATTCTTAGATGTAATAAAGATCTAACCCACGGGCTCGTAAGTGCGAGGGCCTTGAGATTACTTCCTAAGCCCATCATCTAAACACGGGCTTGAGAAACTCATAGAGGCCCATTTGGTTTAACGGCCTCCACAACTGTGTGTCAACTTCTGCGAAAGCTAAAACCCTGAAGAAGACGAAGAAGAACATCACAAATACTGACTGGCTCTAAACAATACAATCAGAGAGTAGAGATGGAAACAATTAAGCGAAAAGAGAACAGCAAGACGAACAATCTAGAAGTGTTTGCTTCTTGCTCTTTCTCTAGCCTCGGCCTTCACCCTACTTTATGCGACCAGCTCAAAGGTATATATATACATATGTGTGTGTGTGTGTGTGTGTGTATGTATGTACGTATATATATATATATATATATATATATATTTATTTATTTATTTTATTTATATGTTTTGTTTATGACAGAGAGGTTGGGATTTGAGGTACCTACGCAAGTGCAGGCACAGGCGATTCCTGTAGTATTATCCGGGCGACACGTGTAATTTTCGAATCTTTTTATATGTATATATGTTTGTATTCGTTGTTTGTGTTTAATTTTTAATTTTTTTATGTTTTGAATTTTTGGATTTGTGTTTGAGGTTTTGAGTATGTTTGGTGACGGTTAATGTTAGGCTTGTGAATGCGGCCACTGGAACGGGGAAAACTGTGGCGTATTTGGCTCCGATTATTCATCAGTTGCAGAGTTTCGATACGCGGATTGAGCGGTGTGATGGAACTTATGGTATGTGCTATTCTTTGCTCCGAGTTCCTTTATTTGTCAAACGTTTTTAATCATAGAAATGGCAATGGCTGCTTGATAAATAGATTTTTCTTGTAAATTTAGTCGTGGAAGGGTGGTTTAAATGGAGGTCTGTGTTTGTTATAGTCTACTGATCCGAACCAATGCGACATGGCATGCAATTTTTAGTTCAGCTCTTGTATGTTTGGAAATATATGTGCCGGACGATTACAGCATATTGCCATTTTTGCCTAGAAAAAAAGAAAAAAAATATTACAGCATATCACCATTTTTGGCTCTTTTATTGTGTGAAAAGGTGCTGTAATTGTTGCCTTGGCTCTTAACAAGATTTTTCTTGTTTCCAGAACATGTTTAATGCAAGATGAGAACGATAGTAGATACACCATGTCAAATGATCTTTTACTTGAAAAAGAGAGTGCTAATTTTAGATGTCTGGCAATATGAGACATTAGCTCTTCTGTTTCAACATTACACTAGATTAGAATATTTCCATAAAAAACTTAATTTTCTACTTCTTTTATAATACGTAAAAACACCAGTGTGTGGTTGATGATTCACTTTCTAGGTTGTGCAACCTTATCAAGCGAGTGAACTTAGTTTCATTTACATGGGCATTTTTAGTGACTCTACTTTGTCACTATCCGAAAGCAAAAACAAACAAGAAAGGGTCATTCTTCTATTTCTATCATTTTCTCCATCATGAGCCTCCATCACCATGTTCTCTTTTTATTTCATGTTATTATTTGCTGATGTTTGAGTGCTAATTCAATTCCCGTGTCATGATAGCGTTGGTTCTGGTCCCGACGCGCGAGTTATGTATGCAAGTATATGAGATATTGCAGAAGTTTCTACATCGTTTTCACTGGATTGTTCCTGGCTATGTTATGGGTGGGGAAAACAGATCAAAAGAGAAAGCCAGGCTACGGAAAGGTAGGTCTCTGTTTCTAATATTGTCATTATTTCAAACTTGAACTCACTGTTTGTTGATTTTCTAGAGACAGTCATAGACATGTTTTCTATCTACGCAAGCTGGATTTCTCAAATAAGTCTTTAAGTCCTTGTTGTTACATTTTGCTAATTTGTCAATCTTGACATGTTTAAAGGAATTGCTTCTTTCACTTAAATAATGTTTTTGTTGATACCTTATTTGACCATTTCTTAAGGTCATACTTTGGACATCTTATCAATTGGATCCTATTTCTCAATGACATTGAATTGAATAATGTTTCTTCTATTCCATGAATCTACGGCCACCATTTTCTTCAAATTGTGATGTGATCAAAATCATTTTGCTTGCTGTTCTCCTTGATCTCCGTAGTAAGTCAACCCAACACTTTCTAACTTTTTGCGGCAGTATGATAACATCCCATGTAAATTGTTTGATATAATGGATTTATCCTGCTATGCTGCTTTCTTTTTTTGGCTCCAATTTTACCTACGATTATCTTTTTCTTTGCTTTATTTGTACTCCATTTGTCATTGGTGGATCCTATTAAATGTTTTTGTAATCTCTTCCCTTTTCTGCAATTTCAACTTTTAACAAGACTGAGTATGGTATTTTCAGGTATATCTATCCTTATTGCGACCCCTGGACGTCTTTTGGACCACTTAAAGAATACGTCGTCTTTCGTGCATAAAAATTTGCGCTGGATAGTTTTTGATGAAGCAGATAGGTATTGTATGCAATCTAGTATTTTTTTAATTTTTATTTTTTTGGTCAAAGTATGCAATCTAGTATTAATGTTCTTACCCTTGCACTAGTTAGGTCTTCTTTTCTGTAGCTGATGTTTTGCACCTTACAGAATTTTGGAATTAGGCTTTGGTAAGGACATAGAAGAGATTCTTGACATCCTGGGCTCTAGGAAAGATGGACCCCCCAGCAAGAGCAATGCAACATCAACGGTTTCTGAAGTTTCCAGGCAGAATTTGCTATTATCAGCTACCTTGAATGAAAAAGTAAATCATCTTGCTAATATAAGTTTAGAAAATCCAGTAATGATTGGTCTTGATGATGAGAAGAAGCAATCAAAAGTAGTTCACAATCATATGGGATCAATGAAAAATGAAGCTGATGTTGGATTGGAAAAGTCTGGAGCAATTTTGAGTAATTTGAGTGACGAATATAAACTTCCCGCTCAGTTAATTCAGAGGTACATAAAAGGTACATGTGAAACAAAAGCTCACATAATGATACTTGACATTGATCAGCTGGACTTTTTTGCCCTGATCTTTATTTTTGGTGCAGTTCCTTGTGGTTCTCGGCTGGCAGTGCTTCTTTCTATGTTAAAGCATCTATTTGAGAGAGAATCCTCCCAGAAGGTTAGGCTACCCTTATTTGTTCAAATCAGTCAACAAGTTCTGTCTTGTTTATTTTTGTGCAATTTCTCATATCTCCACATCCAAAATATTAAATCTATAATTGTTTATATATCTGGGAAAAAAATTGGTTGCATAGCCACCCGCAGAACTTTAATGTTGTAGCTTCAATTCTTCCTTTCCCCACCTTCACACTCTAAGCTTGTTCAGTGTCATTTGGGGAGTGATAGGTTAATTGTTTACTACTTTGTTAAATAATGTCACATAAGTGATGCATACAATTTACAATTATATCTGTACACTGTTTACTTGGGCTAGGCCTTCTAGTATCTTTCATTTGATTTTATGGGTAATGACTTTTCCTTGTCTTAGATTCTGGATATTCCAAACACTAAGTTCTCTTACTGTAAATGTTCTACAGATCGTGGTGTTCTTTTCAACTTGTGATGCCGTTGATTTTCATTATTCACTCATTAGTGAATTTCAGTGGCCCCCTGATTCACAATCAGAGGCAGAACTCAGACAGGTGTTCTTGAGATGCAAAACTTTTCGATTACATGGAAATATAAACCAAGAGGACAGGAGATCTGCTTTCCACGGATTTAAAACCGAGAAATCAGCCCTTCTGTTGTCAACAGATGTTGCTGCTAGAGGCTTGGATTTTCCCAAAGTTAAATGCATTATACAGTATGATCCTCCAGGGGAGGCAACTGAATATGTACACAGGTATGTTTGCATTCATTATTATCTTTTTTCTTTTTTTTTCCTCCAGACATCGCTGCTTATACCTGAGATGTTCAGTTTCTGCATAACTAACAATGCCTAAGGCTCTGTTTTGAATAATCTTGGATCTGATCCCCTGAGACGAAATTGAGACCCATTTGTGATCCTGGTTAATCAGATGAGTAAGAGCCCAGACTGCATTGCTAGTATAGATAGATAAGAGTGCTTATAGGTATTATCTAATATCTGATGCAGGGTGGGAAGAACTGCTCGTTTGGGTGAAAGGGGGGATTCTCTGTTGTTTCTGCAACCAGTTGAAATGGATTACTTGCAGGACCTGGAGAAGCATGGTGTGATGCTCACAGAATATCCCCTTCTCAAACTGCTGGATAGCTTTCCACTCTATGGACTAAAACATCAGATAAAGAAGTTTGTCTCCTTGGAGATGCATCCTTGGTTGATTTCGTTGCAGAAAGCGTTAGAATTGTTTACTTCAATGGAGGTATGAGCTCCCTCTTTATAGGTCCTGCCAAATGGGCAATCAGCATTTATATAGTGTAATAAATTTTTGTTTTGCAAATTTGTATCTGTTAAAACATATCCCGTGTTGACCATGATTGAGTTTCCAAAAAAGATTTAGTTAAAACTCTCTTAAAGTTTTTCAGTTCTATTTAGTGATGGCTTGCCTTTTCTTTCTTAATCGCTTTCTTCTTTTATTGCTTCTACATTATAATGTCATCTGGATTAGTAAAAGATCTTTAGGTGGAAAACATCTGTTATTTGGTAGCCTATTACGTTAGACAAGAGATGACATAATGCACTGACATTTACTGGCCCGAATCCTATTCAGGTGTGTGTAGAATATGTTTGCAGAAACTGTAGGCAGTTGGTATAACCTCATTGTTTGAGTCTTTTCCACTTTGGATGCTCCCTGCTGCAGTAGACTAAGCTTGTATGACCTTTGTATACTTGTGAATCGGTTCTGCACCGAGTTTTCTGCCTTTTCTTCTCAAACTTAATTACTGTTGTTCGTATATTACCCTATTTAAAAAGTCAAGTCAGTTATTTTGCCATATAGTTTCTATTTTTGAGAGGGTACATCCTAACATTGATGTTTGGCCTCCTCACCTGTAAACAGCCAAGCCTGAAGAAACTGGCCATGAATGCATTTTGCTCCTGGGTTCGTGCCTATAGTGCCCACCGTGGTGAGCTGAAAAGACTTTTCGTGGTGAAGAAACTTCACCTCGGGCATGTGGCCAAGAGTTTTGCGTTGACGGAACAGCCATCTTTGGTTAACAAGTCAATTCAGAAACAAAACAAGAAGAGGAACAGAGATCAGAAACACAAGGGTCTACCAAAAAGAAGAAAAGTTTCTCACAAGTCGTAATTGTCGACAAAATTAATTTTATTTGTCAAAAACATCTGCGGAGCCGAGCCAGCCCCACCTGGTGGTGAGATAAGGTTTAGTGTGATTTGATTTGTTAAATACAGATACGGATGTATCCTTGAGTTTGTCATTTGTAGACGTAGCGCTGAAATATCGTCTCTAGGAGGAAGCTAATGAAGCTTTGTACAGTTATACCCTAGGACTAATTTGCAATAGTTCTAGCTGTGTAACAATATGCTTCGGCGCATGAGGAATTTTGTATTAGGAAATTATTGATATTTTGATAGGCATCTTTATTGTTATAATGTATTGTATGTATATTCAGCGTCATAGTTTCAGTTGATTCAGCCAAGAAAAAATAGAAAGAAAATGACTCTGTAATGGTACATTATCTACTCCTAGTGTTATATAACTAGAAATTTCGCCTTGTTTTCTATATCTTAAAAGTCTGATATTTGATTCCTCATCACATTATGTATGTAGTGAAATACGTGACTAAGAAGGAATCAAATATCAAGCTTAGATCATCTCGTAATATAATAATGTTATAAGGAATATTCTGGAAAAATCAAATTTCTTTCGAAATCTTATGATAGTGAAGTAATAATATAGTTATAATAAAATAATATTTTTTAAAATAATAACTTCCCTTTCTCGGGAAATGAGTACACTTTTAACTAGTCGCCATACCTAGGTTTTCTGTCTTTATTCTTAAAGTAATAACCTCATGTTATGGGAGCTCTTATCTTACGACCTTTATGCTACTAAGCCTTGTTCTATTAGTTTAGTGGTTGCTTCCAAGGCGATTTTTTTATGTCCATCAAAGGATCTCGAGATGCTAATTTACGAAAAATGATACGAGAAATTCAAAAGAACTCATATATGGAACGAGGGTGACCCGTGGACCTTTACGCTACTATTATCGTGATGTGAGCAGTTCAAATAAGTCTTTCCCAATTATTTTGGCCGAAACTTGTACACAACATTTATACGGAGATGCATGCATAATGAGCGTAAAGATAATATCATGAGGGAATCAAAATCCGTAATATCTGACCATTTTTCTTAATTAAATAATGAAGTGCCGTAAAATAAGAAAACATCGTCATTTAAAAAAGTAGTTAAAGAATTCTTCAATTCACCGTAAATAAATAAAATACAGATTCCCGTCCAATATAATCGGCCCGGATACAATTGAGAACTTTTGGGTTGAGGACCTGATTCACTTACCGGTCTACTTCACGCATTGACGACTGGACGTCCTTAAACTGAACGATGAGCTGTGCATCCATCCACGTCAAGTGAATTTAGCATCTTCCTCCAACAAAAAAAAAAAAAAAAAAAGGCATCTCCTGGTCGGGTTCAATTACGGGCCCACACTAGTCATATTGAATAAGATTGGTGGGCCAATGTCCATTTATTTGCAGGCCATACACTCTGAACTTGGCCCACTTCAGGTCTCATTGTCTACCCCCACCTTTTGGGTATACCTCATTTTCCAACTTCAACATTATGTTTTCTCAAAGCAAATGAACATAGGATATACTATATAGCATCTATAACTTTTGTCTTTTTTCTTTTTGATAACGAAAAAATTACTTTAGTTAGAAAGACATTAAATTCATCCTAAAGTTATAATTCTCATAGTATAGTGGTCACTTCAACTTATGTTCCAAATTAATAAAGAATCATACAATATCTATAATGAGAAAATATAAATTTGAATTTAAAATTTTTCATTACAACAAATTGTTATGGATTACTCTATCCAAGAATCCTTCGAGGCCACACCTATGACTCGTCTTTGTCTCCTCTTAATTTGGTCAAATTGACGTCTAGCTAATTTATTGGTAGTTTGCAGTTATTGTTTTCTTTTTCTTCTCTTTTTCCCCTTATAATGCTAGCCGTTATTTTAGCAATTTTACATTACTTTTGGCTCTTGTATCTTTTTCTTACCTGTAAAGGATAATCTCACACCAAAAAAAGAAAACAAAAAAGGACATGACAAGGTAATAAAAAGGAGTAGTATACAAGATAAGGTAAACTACAAAAATCACCTTCTTTTAAAAAAAAAATCTAAATTATATATTATGATACCACAACTAATTTGAAAAATTCCTATGATTTATAAGACTTTAGAAAATAATCTCCCGTCATTTTTAGATACTGGGTGATAGTAAACTATATTATTATACATTATAGAGGGTGATCAAATTATCATGATAACACGATATTTAACATACAACTTTAACAAAAATGCGAATTTTTTGCACTTTGCCTGTAGCATAATAACAACCATGTGGTCTTAGAAGAAGACTACTATTTGAAATTCAAATTACTAGAACAAAACAAATATTTCAAAACAGCCCCTTGTGTCCATTTCTTGACGATTGCAAACGTGTGTTGACTAGACGTAATGGATATAAGTTTAAGTACATGTACAGATAGGTAAATTAATGTATCGACTGATTAGTTAATTTTGGACTTCATCATCTCTTTGGGTCCTCCAAAATTATCGACCAACCTAGCCAATTAACTCCACTCATAAAGAAGCATAGAAAGAATGAGACACGTGTTAAGTGACCACCTTATTTAAAAGTTTAAAAGGTTTATTATATTATTTATTATCTTCAACACGTTCCTACAAGTGCAGGCGGAGTTAGTTTTTGAGTCTTACACTTGAACAATTTTAATATTTTTAAATAGGTGATATTGAGTTTTGAACTCATGACTTTTTGGTACCTAAGGTACTAAGTATCATGAGTTTCCATCTTAAAACCAATTGTTATCAAGTGGAGTTGACTTATGACCTTATGAATTAGTCTTTTTGATGTTGGACTTTCGATGTGGGATTCAACACCTCCCTCATGTGTGACCCAGGGAGAATCGAAAGACGAGCGAGCTGACGAGAGAAAAGTGAGTTAGTAAGAGCGAAACGAGATGGGTCACAAGTAGACGAATATGATTAGATCAAAGTTTAACTCTGATACCATATTAAATAATCAACTTATCTAAAAATTTAAACTGTTAGATAAATTTATTATATTATTTATTATTTTTAACAATATCCCCTAAAACAATTATTTTATAACAAAGCTTTACCTCTCTAGAAACAAACAAAAAATAAAAAATTAATATTCCTATAGATTAGGATGGTATCATTTTCACAAGTTAATCAATGAACATGCATGATTAGTCGAGAATATTGAAATGACAACCTAAAATTCTCAAACCAAAGAATGTTGTATGTTAACGTGACATAATCAAACACTAACTTTTAGCTGGCTAATTAGTGCACTCTAGGACATTGTTCCTTGAAGCATCTAATGATCTAAACACTTCTCAACCTTATTTATTAAAACAAGATTTGACAAAAAAAAAACAGCTAAAGCATTAGTTAACTAACTACCATGCAGCTAATTAATTGTTTTGGTGACTGTGAACAAGTGGTCAAGATCTTCCATTAAGCTTAGAAATTTTTTTTTTTAAAAAAAAGCCTTTTTCTTCAAAGAAAAAATGAATATTATACCTAAAGACAGGGATGGAGTCACGATTTTATGATCAGTGGTTGTACTTATACAGTGAGAGGGCCAGCGGGGTGCAATCATAAGGTGAGAGAGGTCTTAACTAAAGAAAAATATATATATATATATATATATTTTTCTAATTGATGGTGCAGTTGTGCACGTCTTTTCAAGAATATGTGACTCGGCCACTATTGAAAGAATTAGTTTAGTGGTAAAGTATTTCAAACGTGATTGAAAGACTTACTCATGTCTCAAGGGTTTAAATCAGCAAAAAAGCTATAACAAGTTTTGTACTTAACTAATTTAGATCATGCCTCTTTCGAGTGATATGAATCAAATTCCCTTCATTAAAAAAAAAAAAAGAACGAATATTATGTTTGTATATTGCATGATGGCATCTTCCCACATGGAGGGCAATAATAGCACACGTTTAGGAAAATGCTGAGGCAAGAAGTAGAGACGAAGTGAGAATAATTTATGGTACTGTCGGTGTTAAATGCTACAATATTTCTTGTACTGTAAATTAATGTGGGAAGAAAACTAAAAAAACTTCAAAGCAGCAGACTTTTGCATGGAAACGGGGTTAAATGTGATGGTTGTGTAGAGGAAGTGTCAGATGGAGTTTTATAGTGAGGTAAGATTATTTTTATAAAATTATGAGTTTTATATTTTTTTATTATTTTAGAGTTTTGTTTTTAATTAATTTATTGTACATGAGGAGATATATCGTTACACTCCGTAATTTACCAATTAATGATTAGATTATATCAACCGAGTTCTTACATCATTCAAAAAGTGTGAGATGGCTGACAAAATACACATAGAGAACAACATCCTTTAAACACCTTTGCATATGCCGTGAATATTGTTTCCTGTTGGCTGTTTACACCATTTGAGTCAACACGATTTCAATAGTAATTAATGAGTTTGTATAGTTTGTACTTATCTATTCCAGTAGAAAAAACTTCCAAACCACGATCATAACGTGAGAGACGTGCAAATTCACCTACTAATAATGAGGTTTACAGACACTTTTTAGCTAAATTAATCGACTGATTATTCAAAAGAGCGCCTCCAAAAAATAAAAGTAAATAAATAAAATAAAGCCAGCTGTTTCATTGGAAAGTGAAAATAGAATGTGGGAGATGCTCCTTCCATGATACTTTTACGGAGAAGAGCATGTTTCTTTGTGCCCATGATTTTCCAGGATAATTTTTACATTTGTCAGTTTCTTACTTCAATCAACTTGATTTTCAAATAGTTAGAAGTTTGGGAGACGTAATTTTCTCTTTTCCTTTAAAATTATTGGATTAGGGTAGTTTGACAAATGAAATTCTCGTTATATGTAAAAAAAAAATTTAACAAAACTTAAATTATTTTAAAGTATTTTGTACGTATTTTGATCTTATATTTTTAAAAAACTGTTTCCAATACTCTAGCTGATAAATGACCTAAAGGTAAATAACATTAAGGATAAATTTCACATTTAGTTCTTATTTTTTACATGTTTTTTTAATGTAATCTCTAGTGTTTAAAAAGATTCATAATAGTCCATAATGTTTACACAAGTTACACAAAATGGTCCATATTGTTCAAACTTAATTAATTTTATTTTTATTATTTTTAAAAAAATTCAATTTAGTTCATATTATTTCCTTAAAAAAATTAATCCAGTCTTTGCATGTGATCCTTATTTGGGAACTAAATTAAATTTTATAAAAAACAATAGACACTAAAATGGTTATTTTTGAACAATAAAGACTATTTTAAATCACTTTATAAACATCAATGACTAATATAATTTTTTTAAAATATTAAAAACCAACTTAAAAAATATATAAATAATAGAGATTAAGTGTGAAATTTACCCTAACATTAATTTGGTCTAAATGGGAAAGACATTGAATTCGTTATCGAGCTACTATATATTTCTTTTTCTTTCTTCTTTCTTGTGGATGGCCAAGGAAGGTGAGATTTTTTTTTTTTTTTTTTTTTTAATTTCTCTGTTCAGGCCCAAACTTGATTATTCATGTAATCATTATTATTCCATTTCCATCTCCTTCCATTACTAGAAGATGTAAAAGCAGAGCAAACGTGCTAGCTGCTCAATCAGATTCAAAAGCTACAATTATATTTGTCTGTCCCACTTTCTTATAACGAAATCAATGCTTGTGCCCTTCAGCTCACCCACCTTTTTTTTTTCCTGATAATTTTGGAAAACATCTCACACAGTCAGTGATCAATCTATCATAAGCATGTAAATATCATGTTAGAGTAAAACTCTTTCATCACCTTTTTATACGTATTTCGGACCTTCTAGTTGTATTTGATTAAAACTCCAATAGTGGGGGCATGAGTGCTGGTTCACTGTCCATTTTCAAGAACTGCAACAAGGAAATGTCAAATCGTGTTATGATACGGATCGAGTTATATTTCTAAAGTTTTTGAAAATCAAAGAATTATCAGTATTGCAGTGAATGCAATGTAATACTACTTAAGCTGAGTTAACTGTTGTAAGAAAAAATAAAAATCATCAGTACAAGATTCAAATTACCCTTTTGGATGATCTTTTTTGGATGAAATGATAACTTAATTGACAGAATTTGACTATTAATTAATAAATATTCAGATACAACAATGTATTTTTACACATATATCAAATTAATTAAGGACAAAACTTTAAAATAATAAAATATGTCAAATTTATAACCTTACAAAAATAATTTTATTCTACCACTGGACCACGCCCTTGAGGCTACCTTTGGATGATCTTTACTTCTTTATCCTCGAGTTGAAGAACCAGGGTGGAAGATGATTGATTGAACCCCACCTTATAATGGTGCAATAAAAATTACCCTGACCCACAAAAGAGACATCTTATGGCTTCTCTTTCCTTGGTGGACAACACAAATAATAACTTCAATTCAACTCCCCAAGCCAAGAGATATTGTGGAATCACCTGGATGTTGACCTTACTGCCTTCTTTTATCAATTTCATCTCCCTCTCAATTTTTACACTTAACGCAGAAACAAACACACACACATGCATATCATCTATAGTCTCTCGTGTCTGGAATATACTGTACCATGCTTGCTATTCACTTGACCATTCCAATAATACACGCTGTTTAAATCGATTTAAATCTCTTCATAACATATAACGTTATAAGAAAAAAATACATTAATTATAAATTATTTAAATCATTTTATCATATTTGCATCATTAGTTTTACCACCATTAATTATCGCTCATAACATTATACTGTAAAGAAAAAACCCAAGTTCGTTGAAAAGAATTTACAAGAGATTAGCTAATTAAGTAATCTTCAGTTGTTTTACTCGTATCTAGTCGTAAGTGGATCGATAAAAAAGATTTTATAACGTTGTGTCATTGTCTCTAACTATATGAACACCTCTTAATGAAAATGTCAAAATTTTAAGGTAGTTAATAAGGGAATAATCCCATGATTAGTTAGTTAATGATCATAAAGGTACATACTACACTACAAAAGATCCCAAAGTGATCCATATTTTTCAATGTTTACATTAATTTGTAAAAAACTATGTGCATACCTAACTCGCATCTCCCATGGTGCGTCAGCACCTCTGTCTTGATTGAATCGGTGTATGCGTTGGGTCGCACAGCTGCACCCTAAAAATTTTACCTCAAACACAACTATAGGCCGGGTGTGGAGCTGCTAATCGCCGACCAAACCCACGTGGATTGGTTGTGAGGGGGGGGGGGAAGCGGTGGTGTTCCACCGGTTAATCAAAAAAGTGCGACAAAGTTAATTAATCAAATGGAATCATTCTTTTTTGCTTTCGTGCTCTAATAGTAAAAACCTAATTATTCCCCTTATTAACTAAAATTTTAATATATAACACAAGAATATATACGAAAGCTCGCTAAAAAAATGTCATGACAATCTTGTAATGGTCATTAGTATGAAAACATGTTATTTCATGGCGTCAACTCTCAATTCACTGCTAACCACTACTTAGAAAATGGTTCTCTTTTTGATATAGAACATTTTTTTAGATGATGTGAAAAAGTCTGATCACTAATTAATGAACTTTTGAGTACAGCAGTGCGTTCTCACACATGTATCAAGTCAGTCAAGAACATAATTTTAGAATAAGAACATAACTCTAGAAAAATAAAAAATGTTAACCTCGCAACTTCGTAAAAATAATTTTACCTTACTACCGCTAAGTTATACTCTAGAATTCTGCCCTATTGTTAAAAGGCATTCTTGTTATAATATACATAGTTCACATTCCATATGTGGCAAAAGTTCTCTTTTGTGGAAAACATCTAAGTAGATCATTGGCCATGCTTGGTAGAGCTACTATGAAATTGAAACTGCTAGATCCCTGTTAAAAGATTGTTGTGCCTCAATCTCTCATATCTATAGAGAAGGAAATCAGTTCGCTGACTTAGGCTCCGTTTGTTTGCCGTAAAATATTCTTCTGGAAAATATTTTCCTACTTTTACGGTGTTTGGTAACACCGAAAAATTGGTCAACTGGAAAATATTTTCCAGTCAAAAATGGTGGGCTACTTTTTGAAGATTTTCCGGTGTTTGGTAACACCGGAAAATTGGTCAACCGGAAAATATTTTCCAATAAAAAATGGTAGGCTACTTTTTAGAGATTTTTCGCTATTTGGTAATACCGGAAAATTGGTCAACCGAAAATTATTTTTCCGGTAAAAAATGACGGCTAGTTCAAAATTTGGGAAAATATTTTCATTTCTTTGGGAGATGAAAACATTTTCTGGAACTTAACCACCCCTATTTTATGTGTTTTTATTTTTATTTTTATAAATCTCATGTCGGAAAATATTTTTTGTTGTACATCCAAATACCAAAAAATATTTTTTAGGAAAATATTTTCCTCTAACAAGTTATTTTACGGCAAACAAACAGAGCTCAGGAAAATATTTTCCTCTGAAAATATTTTCCAAGAAAACATTTTCTACTGAAAACATTTTTCACAAGCAAATTATTTTACGGTAAGAAAATATTTTCCACTGAAAATATTTTCCACAAGTAAGTTATTTTACGGCAAACAAACGGAGCCTTACTTGCAAATATGGGAGTTAATGCTGATGCCCCTCAAACTTTCGAATCTGCTAGACATCTTTCAAAACTTAGAGGACTGCTGCGAATTGATAAGTTCGATCTTCCTCAATTCAGGTTCTCTTAGGACTTGACTTGGTAGAGCTGCTTCTGGCCCCACTTGGCTTTCTTCGAATTTTTTGTGCTTTGCTCTTTTGGTTAGGCTCATTTTGTAATTGGAGATGATTTGTATCTCCTTTAAAGTAGCTTGACCGATGAAGCAGGTAAGTCTCTCATTCGCTTGTGGAGGTACGATTTTATGTCCCCTCCACTTTTATATATTTTTTTGGGCATTTAATAAAAATTCAGAGAAAAGTCCCCCTCTTCTTACGGAAAATAAAAAAACATTGGCCATGCTTGGAGTGCGCACACGCACTAGCATATATATATATATATATATATATATATTTTGACAAAGCTTTAGTCATGTCTTGTCTCCTTTACCATGTCCTGATAATGCTGTAAAATGAGCTTTATAATCGATTAGCATCTCATAAAAAGATTCATAGTATGTCCATCAATAGCACGCGTTTCATCATATTTTGTTGGCGCAACATATAATCTAATATTTTCAATTATGTAGCCAACCAAAACTGAAAAGAAAAACGAGCATGGCATGCATCATGACTAGTAACCTATAGATCATAGTAACGGAAAATGCTTACAAATGATAGCCTCATAGGTAAATAACTACCACTTTATTCATCTCGTATATAGTTAATTGTTGAACGCTAAATTACAATATTGACTAACCTTTGGAGAATGCATCTCTTTTTCCTTTAGGCTCATCATATCACCAACGCAAAAAGCTGGTTCATAGCCACATGCTCTCTCTATATATTTTTTTTATTTTTTATTTATGAAGAGGTCTAAGTCGGTTACAAGTTAATTATCTTAGATGACCTCTCACCTTTTGTATCATTATCTAAGAATATCAAAAGTTTTTAAAAGAGACTATTTATAATAATAACACAAAACAGCCGTTCGAATCCAAACTTTATAAGTTAATCAGCACAACAATTGACTTTACATGATCGATATATGGTGGCACACTCATATATACATTGCAGTGAACCAATGTACATGGCAGTAGTCCGTACAACTAATGAGTCAGACCTGTAAGGCTTAAGACAGCCCTGCGGTGGAGTGGGACATCGGCCAACCAAGGAATCAAAATGAGATTAATTTAAAGTAATAGTCACACGATCGAATTGTATATAAATATTACAAATTAAAGCCTCCTTCTGGTCCCAGTTAGGAGGTAGTTGGCCCGACAAAAGCTGCATTCCGGCACATGGTTTGAGGGCTGGAGGAGGGAGAGATTTGAATTCTTTCGTAAGATTGTAAAGAAGATATATAAATATGATAAAATAATTTCAAAATTATAATTGCATCTTACTCATTACACAAAATTTGTTAAATAAATATAAATTATAGTTAAGGGCCAACTCTAAATTTATGAGTGCCTCATTAATTATAAAGTATGACTCCACATTACATTACGGTATTGCGTTACGAAGACATCTAAATTCGAAGGGATAGGGGAATTAAGTTTTCTTGCAAGGCTCCACTAGGGCTTGCCTCAAAGGCCAAGGTGCCAAGTTGCCAAACCTTTTATTTTCTATAAATATGTTGAAGAATATTCACTTAATGAGGTCTTGACTCTTGATTGAGAACCATGCCGTTTGGGATGCATGAATTTGTCCCTAATATTAATGAAGTGACTTCTTTTATAGTGACTTCATGTGGTCAAGATCTATATTACTTGGTAAGTGCATTATACAGCCTAATTTTATTGTAGAAAGTGGGCAATGTGCTAGTTAAAATAGTGATACTTGTAAAATAGGGGAAATACTTCAAACGACTTTTTTATTATAATCGTTAATTAAAGAATTGAAAATCAGTCATTGTTTATCTCTGAAACACTATTTTGTTTTTAAATTAAATGCACGTGAAATTCACCCCGCTGATACGATATTATTTGATTGGTTTCTAGCTATCAAATACTCCAGTGGAATTTTTTTTTTTTCTTTCAAAACTAATGGAATGTGAACTTTGGTAATTAAGACTAAGATTTAATCCAAAATTACCTTTGAGTAGAATGGTAATCACTGGCATTATTGTGTGAACAAACTGGTGGACCTCTGGAGTGTTGCAACATTGTAAGATAAAAAAAATGCATACCTTTGTCTGACTATTCCTTCCCAAATATTATCCGATTCTTGATTGATTTAAAGTATTCGTTAAATTGAATCACTATACTACGAAATCTATAATCTTAAACTGAATCTAATATGATATTATTCAAACCGAATTCCTCGTCATAAAAATAATGCTTAGCTGAGTACTTATTTAACTGATTAATCGAAGTTGTTGGGTAAACAAAGTGAACTTTAAGAGAGTATAATAATCAATGTTTAAAGCCCCTTTGTTTATGCCATGTGAACAATCTCCGGTTTTTTCGGCTTAGCGGTCTAATCAGCGTGCTTGTAGTGTTATTCTTAGCTTTTGAATATTTTTGATGGAGACATAAGTTTAATTATTGTAATCTCTCATGCCTGTAAGTGCAATCTTGACTATGGAAAAAGAAACTGGAGAAAAAGATTATGGAAGAACACTTGCAGTAAAGTACATTAACTCCACTCCAAATTAGGTTATTAGTTAGTAAATCGAAGGATTTTTTTTAAAAACGTTCAAACATAATATGTGTAGGATGTGAACTTAATATGGAACTCACGCACCACGCACAAATAAGACTTTTCTAATTGCTGCCTTTAGTAGAAAGGATGCAGCTATCAAGCTTTCTACAAATTAAAAAGGTTTCTTAAAGGAGGAGCCAATAAAGCCATGAACTTGTCCAGATTAATTAAGTAGCTTAGACATTCCAAAAGCAGATTTAAACCCTTTTTCCAAATATATTTGTTCTTGTTCTTTCTTTTCATGTTTAAATAGATGCAGAATTTGTGGGATCAAGTTATGATTACTAATGATGATTAAAAGAATGACAGAAGCCTGCTAAATAAGCATAAATTAATAAATAAGCGCAGAAGCTGCTAAAAGCACAGAAATAAGTAAAGGAATGGAACCACATCTTGCACCTTTTATGATCATTTCAACCGGCCTTCAAGATGAGAGATAGGCCTTTAACAAGGAGATATCACACGGAAAGAGACCATTTCCGACTTATAGCTAGTAGAACTAGATAGTTGTTAGAACGTTAGGTAAACTGGAAGCTTACTAAATTAAATTTCTCTACTTAAAATCTACAACATTTTATAAATTTATTTTACTTAAAAGTGTCACCCGCCTCCAAACATGAAAAATGTTAACGAAGGAAAAAAATATTTCTAAATAACAAACATTCAATATACATCATATCAACAATTGACATATGGTTAAGAGAAAAAAAAAATATGCATAAGACATCTTCCTATATCTACGAAGTCTATCAGACCCAAAATAATTCATTATGAGGATCCATTAGGTCTTTTAATATTAATAATTTGTTTTGATCCTATATATATATATATAGCTATTTTTAAAATAACGGAAAGAAAAATAACGACTAGAACGGTCTTTTTCATCATTATTTCATTCCGAGTACTTACAAAAATCTTCTGGGTGGTTCCAATACTTGTTGTAAAAAAGTCAAAGTTGTAAATCAAGTTTGGTCAAATATTTCATCTTCCAACGAATTATAACAAATGTAGTAAAAGTAAAAAATTTAATGGATTCTTAAGCGGTGAAATTTAGGTGAAGAATATTATTGTGCATGATTAGAAGAGAATAATGTCCGGTTAGAGCAAAACACGCACTGTAATTACTCCATTACTTTAACCCCCTCCAGTTCATTTTATGTCGGCCTGTTCTCTTCTACACCACCACATTAACCCAACATTTTCTTACACCAACAGTATATTACCAACTATTAAATCATTAATTGGCCACATTAACATAACACCAAACAACACAGTAACATGTCATAGACATATTTGCCCTCAGGGGCATAATACAGTGGTAATAAGGATAAAATTATTCCTATGAAATTATAAACACTCTCTAATACTCGAGAATTTTATCTTCGACTGACCTGGTACATGTATGAAGATGCACCGCTATACCTAGAGTTTTATCAGTCAGTGGTTAGATTATGCCGGATAATTCAATGGTCGGACTCCGCCAATTTAATGTCAACGTCATCCAAAAAAAAAAATATATATATATAGACATATATGAATATATCTTCTTTTCTTTTTTTATGATTGATGCTATAATTGTAGTTCGAACACAATACCTCTAATTACAACATATCCCTACTTAATTATTTTACCCAATTCTTTGTGTAAATATCACATATTTTGCTTTTTTTACCAACTATTAAATTATTACTTTTAGCCACATAAACATAACACCGAAACAACACATAACATGACATAGACATATTCTAAAATATCACTTTTTTTTTTTTTTATGATGAATGTCAAAACAATACTTGAAACTCAGTATTTTTAATTATAATAAGTTCTTATTTAATTATTTTACTCATTTTTTTAATGTAAATATCACATCAATTAGCCACATAAGCATAACACCAAACAACACGTACATGACATAAGACATATACTAAAATGTTACATATTTTTTTTTATGATAGATGTTAAAATCATAGTAAGAATTCATCACTTATAATTATAACATGTCCTTATTTAATAATTTTTTCACTCAACTCTCAATGTAAATGTCACATATTTCATTTTTATTACCAACTATTAGAATATTAATTAGCTACATAAACATAATTCACTAACACTAACATGATATAGACATATACTAAAATATCAGATTTTCTTTTCTTTTTTACCATAGATGTCAAAAACTTTATTCCAACTCAGTATGTAAATATCACATATTTTGCTTTTATAAGAACACACTAACATGACATAGGCATGCACTAAAATACCATATTTCCCTTTTTTTTTTTTTTTTACTATGAAAGTAAAAATTATAATTCGAATTTAATATGTTTAATTACAACAGAGTTTATTTGACTATTTTTTTCAATTCTCGACATAAATATGACAATATATTTAATTATAATAGAATTTATTTGACAATTTTTTTCAACTCTCAGCATAAATATGACATATATAGCTTATTATATTATATTACTACGTTGTTACATAAATAGTACCTAAACGAGTATTATATTGTACTCCAGCTACAAAGCAGGTCCGTGTTCATTGGCTTCAGATTTTCCGGCGAGTTCTAAGATTCCCCAACCACCCTGATCTCGGCTTCTCCGCTGTGCCTGAATTGTCGTGCCACCACCACCACACCACCTCCACCAGCCCTTTACTCTATTATATAGCTTTCCATTTTTAGAAACTTTTTGGGCTCTGCTGAGCTTTTTCACTTTCCATTTTTCTGGCAGCTATGAATCTTGGTAACCTTCACGATGGAAGATTTTGCTTGTGATTTTTTGGTTTTGTGGGAAAAGTTTTGAGCTTTGTGAAGATGTCTTGTTGTAAGTGTTTTCTTGAAGAAAAATGAGCATCATTGAATGTGGAAAGGCTTTTGCTTTTTGGGTGTTTTTTTTGGGGTCAAAAGCAAATGCTCTGTTGATCTTTTAAGGTGAAATTTGCGTAGTGGAAAGTTTAGTTTTTTGTTGGTTTTCTTGAAATGTGAAGCTGGAAAATTGGTGGTTTGGTAATGGTGAAAAAAAAGTAATCTTTTTGAGGTTTTATGGTTTGAGTAATGGAAAAAAAGCAATCTTTTGAGGTTTTATGACTTGGGACTTGTGAGAATTGGAAGGCTTTTTCATAAGGACAGAGGGCATTGGTGTCGAATATTTTGCAGCTGCAAATTTATGATTGCTGAAGAGTTTTTTTGTGTATGGTTTTGTGGAGAAAGAAGCGTGTAGAGATTTGATTATCTTGGTGCTTAAGGTTAGAAATGAAGGCTCCATCAAATGGATATCTTGCAAATTCAGGAGAAGGTGTGTTGCTATTCTATTTTTGTTTTTTCATTTTTGTATAATGGTGGTCAAAGAGTATTCGAACTTGGAACGTAGTTACTATTTCATACTTCTTTTCTTTGTCTCCTTGTTGCTTGCTTTCTAGCTGTTTGAATTCATGTAGTCTTAGATTATGCATCTCTCTGTCTATTCAAAGAGTTATGGCAATAACTGAAAGTTAAGAGTCCTAACACTCCATTATAAATCATGCTTTACTGCTCAAGTAGTGGTGTTTCCAATGGCGGACGGGAACACAAAAGTTATCATATTATCTGTAACTTATCTTTATGCACAATTTCTTATTGGTTTTTCTTCTGGGGACTTTCTTTTTTGGTTGTTGAGCTGAATTTTTAGGCTCTGTAGTTATGTGTTTATCATGTTTCTAGAACCGTCTTCGGAGATGGTTTTTCTTCTGTTGTGCAGTTCTTGGTTCAATGAAATAAAGAAAAATAAAAGAATCGTTTGTTCTTCTGTTCTCAAATTTTGATGATAAATTTAAATTTTTTGGGAAGCAGATTTAGCATGGAATGATTTTTCATTATTCGTCAATTTCTAAGCATTGATTTTGACCTGAGCTTAGATCTTCAATGAATTATCATTTTAAAGCCATACGAAGATAACCGTTATTCAATCAATCCAAAAGATCCATCTCCGGCGTTAATATTTATTTTATAACTATTTTTGATCCCGAAACTTCAATTGGTCATGGTGTTGTTCTACACTGGACCAAGAGTGTCATAAGGAAATTCTTCTTTTCGAATCTTCTGGTTGCTTTTCTAGAACATTTCCAGCATTTGGATAAATATTAAATGCTCCTCCTGGGCTGTCTTTAGGTTTCAGTGCTATATCGGCCTTTCCCAGTATACTGGAAATTTTTGGTGTATGCTATAGCTTGAGAATAAAAAGTATAAATTGATCAATTCCGGAAGGCCATGAAACAGATTCACTTGATCTTTCTCTAAGGTATAATGTAAACATAGAATGCTCAAGAATGTTTCTTGAAGGAGCTGCCTGTTAGCCTTTCTAACTTTTGAACATTTTACAATTATATTAAAATTTAGCAAATATATACACATTGAACCATTGGAGGCAGAAAACTTCCTTCTTTTTCTTTTGTCTTTTTTCTTTTTCTTTCTTTCGATGAAATCTTTGCTTATGATTAAACAGCAGAAAGAAAGGCTATCAATTCAGAGTTGTGGCATGCTTGTGCTGGCCCGTTGGTTTCTTTACCTCCTGTTGGAAGTCTTGTGGTCTATTTTCCTCAAGGTCACAGCGAGCAAGTACGTTTTCTTTCTCCCGTTTCAGAAACATAAATATGTTAGACCTTTGCTTTCCTACAAGAGTTCTCTCTTACACCTGCAAATTTCAGGTGGCAGCTTCAATGCAAAAGCAGACTGACAGCATCCCAAGCTATCCTAATCTTCCTTCCAAGTTGATCTGCATGCTTCACAATGTGACATTACACGTATGAGACTTTCTTTTCTTCCACACAGCAATTTCGTCTAAGATAAATGTTATTTGTGGATGCCCAATTTGGCAAGAGTTCTCTCTTAACATTCATATTGGCATGGGTTCTGCATTACCATCTGTTTAGCCAATGAGCCACAAGGTTATATTCATATACTTGAATTCTTGTAATCAATTGCTCTGCTCCCCCTTGCCATCTACGTCGAGTAAAAAGTTATTGCTGACTTCCATTTTCCTTGATTTGGGTTATAAATTAGTAATCTCAATCTCCATGTTACTTTACATGTGAAATTCAGAGGCATAGGATTCTGTTTGCCATTGCTTATGACTTACTTTTTTTTTTCCTATTTTATTTTCTTAAACCAGGCTGATCCTGAAACTGATGAGGTCTATGCGCAGATGACTCTTCAACCCGTAAGCAAAGTAGGTCAGCTTTGTCATCTAGAAAGTACTAATTTCAACACAGTTACTCGAGAATTATCTTAACTGGCACCTTTCCTTGAGTAGATAATTAGTTTTTACATATTTACATATCTGATGAAGCATGTGATTTAACTGTTCTACAGTGTGAACAAGAAGCATTACTAATATCTGATATGGGCCTTAAGCAAAGCCGACAACCTGAAGAGTTCTTCTGCAAGACTCTGACAGCTAGTGATACAAGCACTCATGGAGGTTTTTCTGTGCCCCGCCGAGCAGCTGAAAAGATCTTCCCACCTCTGGTATGTGCACTACCTTGCAATTTTCAATAAATTGTACATGAATGTCTACCTATCGTGTTGCTGACCTAATAGACATTTGGTAGGATTTTTCAATGCAACCTCCTGCTCAGGAGCTGGTGGCTCGAGACTTGCATGATCAAGCATGGACATTCAAGCATATATACCGAGGTATAACCTTAAATTTTTATATTTATATTTTTCTTGTGCCTCCATTTTCTTATCTTCACTACTGGCTCTCCTGCATTACTTCTTTAGTTATTTGATTTTTGCTACCATTAAGTAATTTGATCTTTTGAGCAGCAATATTTAAGCTTTATGGAATACTTAAGGACGAAATTATGGCTTCCAGATAATTGTTTAGGTTAACTACTTATCTACTCTTTTCCAACTGACACAATTCCACACTCTGAGTGCTAAATTGATTCTTATGTGTGTCTTTAAGCTATTCTTCCTATTTACTAATCCATTCACAGGAAACAAATTCCTCTCACAATTTTTGAAAATACTATGGGATATACCTCTTTGCAACTAGCCAAGTTATCTGAATTCCAAATACAGATTGGCCTCAAAATCTTTCTCATTTTTATACACCAATTGATGGCCAACAGTTTTCTTCCACACAATAAATGACATATTTTTCCTTAGATGGTGCTTTTGTTTTGAATAACATTTAATTTTTAAATCCCCTCTCTGCTTCCCCCCAACTAAAGGTAAGAAACAGGAAACCTTTTCCAATGTTTAGTTACCATTCTTCCTGTATATTTAGGCCACCGTTTGAAATTACTCAGATCCAATCCTGTTAGTTCTGAGTGTTGATAGTAGGTGGAATCAGTATATAACGAGTGCTTTTGCTTTTAATTTCAGGTCAGCCAAAGCGACACCTACTAACAACAGGATGGAGCATCTTTGTTAGCTCTAAGAGACTTGTTGCTGGTGACTCTGTTCTATTCATAAGGTATGAGAATATTGGAAATAATTTGTATGAGTTCATTATTGTTTGGGTCACTGAACCGGACATATTTGACGCAGAGATGAAAAGTCTCAGTTTTTGTTGGGGTTAAGACGTGCTAATCGACAGCAGCCTGCCCTCTCATCATCTGTTATATCCAGTGACAGCATGCATATTGGGATTCTTGCTGCTGCAGCTCATGCTGCTGCTAATAATAGCCCATTTACCATATTTTACAATCCTAGGTAATAGGACAATTGCTTCCTGGCTTCCAATCTTGACTACATAAATGGCTATATATAAAACCTTTCAAATAGTAGTTCTGAGTACTTCATTTGCTTCTGACAGGGCTAGCCCTTCTGAGTTTGTGGTTCCTCTAGCTAAGTATAATAAAGCAATGTACAACCAAGTTTCGCTTGGCATGCGGTTCAGAATGATGTTTGAAACAGAAGACTCTGGGGTGCGGAGGTACATGGGCACAATTACCGGTATCAGTGATCTGGATCCTGTGCGATGGAAAAATTCACAGTGGCGTAACGTTCAGGTACTTGGAACTCAAGAAGATGAGTTTACCGTAGGAGGCTGTTGCTTCTGCTTCTTAAATTTCCACCATGATGAGTCTTCCAATATGCTTCTTTATCTGGGATTGATTGCCTTTTCCCGATATGTGTCAAATCTCTTTTAGTTGAGGTCTTCAAATTACCATGTTGAAGTTTCATCTTGTTACTTTAAGTACACTGGCTCCATCTGATGTGTCTGAAAATATTAAATTTTATTGTCATCTCTTAGTTTGATCCATCTGGATGTTCCAATTAGCTATTCAATGGTTTCTCGTGCAATATAAATTGTTGGATTTCAAATTCTCCGTTTCTAATCATTCACTGCTTGTTTTATTTTTAGGTTGGATGGGATGAATCGGCTGCTGGTGAACGTCCCAGCCGAGTTTCCATTTGGGAAATTGAGCCTGTAGTGACTCCCTTCTACATCTGTCCACCCCCCTTTTTTAGATCCAAATTTCCAAAACAACCAGGATTTCCAGGTAAGCCAAAATTTTCAAGATAGCTATCATGTAGATCGAATACATCAATCTTTCAAGGAAATATTGTTTCTCTGGTTAATCTGAAGCTAAGGTCAACAATGAAAGAGTGATACTCGTTTTCTTCTCAAACCCAAAATTGAAACTCCCCAGAGACTATAGTTAGATTTAGGAATCATGGAACCACTTGAAGGACAATCCTAGAAACATAACAGTGGGCTTCTGTTAAAATACCATGGGAGATTAGCATGCCGATCAATGCAACTTCCGAGGCACCTCTCTAGTCTTTCATAATATCAGCTCCTGCACGTGCCAATGCGCTTTATTTGTTAACTGTGAGTTCCATTTTTGCTTTGCTTATATGAGTAATATTGTTGCAGACGATGAGTCTGATATAGAAAACTGTTTCAAGAGAGGCATGCCTTGGCTTGGAGATGGCTTTGGCTTGAAGGATGGCTCAAGTTCCATATTTCCTGGTTTGAGTTTAGTCCAATGGATGAGCATGCAGCAGAATCATCAGTTATCTGGAGCTCAGTCTGGGTCATTTCCAACTGGCCTCCACAGTAGCCTTAGCACAAACGATCACTCAAAGTTGTTGAGCTTCCAATCACCTGCATTTGCTGCATCAGGTCTTCAATTTGGCAAAGCAAATCCACTTGGTCAGCAAGTTAGTGAACTCCAGCAACCTCCTCTGTCATGGCCCCAACAACAGCAGCAGCAACAACAATTGTTACAGTCTCCTGTAAATTCACAATGTCAACAACAGCCACCGCAGCTTCAGCAACAGCAGCCACCCAAGGTCAGGCAGCAACATCAGCAGCAGCTGCAGCAGCAACAGCAGCTTCACCAGCATCAGCAACAGCAGCTTCACCAGCATCAGCAACAGCAGATGATGCAATCAACTCCTGTAAATAGTAGTGTAGTCCCTAATCAGATTCCAAATCAGAATTTTCAGCAACCGGCTATATACTCTCAGCAGCTTCAGCAGCAACAGTTAATGACAGGGAACACACAAGTGCAGCAAAATAGTCCAGCAGTTAGCAGAAATTCACTTCCTTTGACAACCGTACCTCAGGACTTGCAGTTTCAACAACAAAATGAACATCATTCAAGCCTCTTGCAGAAACCCCAGCAACAGACGCAACAGCAACATGATACTCTTCAGTTGCTGCAGCAAAGCCTAATGCAGAGACCACAAGTCCAGCAGGCAACGATGCAGAGCCTTCCGGAGCAGCAGATACAACTACAGCTTCTCCAGAAACTGCAACAGCAACAACAACAGCAACAATTGTTGACCCCTGTTAGCTCATATTCGGAGCCTCAGCTGGCCCAGCAACAGCAGACTCTTCTGGAAAATCGCCAGTCGCAACAGCTTCCATTACCTCAGAAGCAATTGAGTGGGAACAGCTTTTCAACATCAACAGTTCTCCAATCACCTCAATTACCTATCAACCAACTCCATGGTCAGCAAAAGCAATCAATTACTATGAAACTTCACTCTGTTCCTACAGATGGGGATGCACCTTCATGTTCAACCTCACCTTCTACAAATAATTGTCAGGTGTTGCCATCAAACTTCCTCAATAAGAACCAACAAGGAAGAGCCATAATGATGGAGGATTCTGCTCTTGGTGCTGCTCCAAATCTGGTTCAAGACCTTCAAAGAAATTCTGATGTTAGAATGAAACATGAACTACATAGCTTGAAAGGACCAGAGCAGCCTAAGTATAAAGGTAGTGCTACAGACCACTTGGACCGAACCTCGTCTGTGACATCATATTGCTTGGAGGATAATGGTCTCCAACAGAATTTTTCTCTGCCCAGCTTTTGTTTGGATGGTGATGTCCAATTGCATTCAAAAAACACTCTTCCTTTCACAGCCAATGTAGATGAATTGGCCCCTGATGCATTGCTTTCGAGGGGTTACGACTCTGGGAAGGATATCCAAAACATGCTTTCCGATTATGGCAGTGCTCATAGGGATATTGAGACAGAGTTATCCAGTGCTGGGATCAACCCTGAATCCTTTGGGGTGCCTAACATGTCCTTTAAAGCAGGGTGTTCAAATGATGTTGCTGTCAATGATGCTGGTGTTCTAAATAATGGGTTGTGGCCGAGTCAGACTCAACGCATGAGAACATATACGAAGGTTTGTTACTCTTCTCTGCTTCACTTTCCCTTCCCAACCTCAGGGGTGTCCTCTTCCTAGTATGTTTTCACATTCCTTGAGAAATACTGCTAATCGCATATGTTGGCTTAAACTATGAAGGTTCAAAAACGTGGCTCTGTAGGGAGAACAATTGATGTTACTCGTTACAAGGGTTATAATGAGCTTAGGCACGATCTTGCTCGAATGTTTGGCATCGAGGGACAACTAGAAGATTCACAAAGAACTGAGTGGAAGCTTGTCTACGTAGACCATGAAAATGACATATTGCTCGTTGGTGATGACCCCTGGGAGTAAGTATCAACATCTGTGCATTGTTAATCAACTATTTTCTTCTCTAATCAATGTACTAAGTCTCTTATTCTGGTTTTCCAGGGAGTTTGTGAGCTGTGTGCAGAGCATTAAAATACTGTCTGCTTCTGAGGTACAGCAGATGAGTTTAGATGGAGATCTGGGTGGTCATATGCCAGTCCCAAACCAAGCATGCAGTGGGACTGACAGTGGTAACGCGTGGTGAGGAAATTACGGCGATAACTCTGCCTCCTTTTAATCGGTAAAGCATTGATATTACACATTATTGCAGCACTTCTCGACCACTGGATATGAGTTGTGTAAAACCTCCCTTGGACAGTAACCAAGCAGGAGAAAGCATGATCACTACTAGATAACATCAAACCTTTATAGGAATGATTTAGGATTTAAGCAATTATGCTGGCTTCGGCTCGCTAGCAGATTTGTCGAAGCTGGGCAGTGGGATGAAGTAACGTTTCTAAGAAGCCTGTATCTGATTCTGCATTCAAGGAAGAGCAATGCACTGCCACTCTGCTTGAGTAGGACGTAGAATGAGCAGATAATGTAAATTTCTTTTTCCCTTGTAAGTTGCATAGGTCTCAGATTAAGTCGGAACAAGTTGATAGGATACCCTTTCTTACATCCCTACGTTCCCCCTTGTGGCGGCATAGCCACAAGAGCAAGTTATTTGAAAACTCCAAAGAGAGTGTATAGCGACTGATTCAACTTTTAGCTGTATTGAAAGGAGTATGAAACTTTTCATATTATTTAAGAGAAAGAAAATCAGTATTGCTTCTGAAAAGTCAAAGTAATGAGCTTATGTTCCAGCATCATTTCTTTGTTTTGAGACAAGAATCACCAAGTTGCTAAAAGATGCATTCAACTCATGACTAGTCTGTTAAAACTTGGCCGAAAAATTTTGCAATTGAACAAAAAGGTACTAGATCAACTAGGAAAGCACAGCCATCACATCAGATGCCCTCAACACGATGTAGTCGGAACCATCAGCACCTTTGAAGTCATTGCCTGCATATTTGGAATACAGAACTGTATTCCCAGTAGATACTGAAAGCGGCTTTCTGTTACCTTCCTCGTCAAGAGGACCGGGGCCAACAGCTACCACCTGCAATTACACAAAATGAAACACTAAGAATTTCATCCCACCAACAATGGTACTCAAAATAATTGAATTGGATGAATTGCAAACAAATAGAGAGATACTATGTTGACAAGTAATTTCAATTGCAAGACAAATTCATTACCGTGCCAATTGAAGGCTTCTCCTTAGTTGCCTCTGTCAGCAGCAAGCCTCCAGCGGTTTTCTCCTCAGCCTCCGCAACCTATATGGGATGCCACACATTCAATGCATCAACATCTAGGCTCCAAAAATAAAACTGAAGAAAGACTGTAGCTTAATAACCAAAAAAATCATCAATCCTTCTAGAAAGGGTTGATGTGAAAGTGGTATTAGTGTATCAGAAAAGGTTCAAGACAAAAGTCAGCATTATTGTTCATTTGCAAATTTTCAGAACATGCTACTTGTAAGTAACGTTGCAACGTTTTATGCATATTATTGAAAAACAGTTTCGCCGATATTACTAAAGCAGAGCCTCAACAGACCAGCTCTTAGATTATGTGTGCCCTCATTTTACATATCTCATGAACAAATCAAGTAAAACTGATACATTGATATACCTTAATCAGGACTCTGTCATTGAGAGGCTTCAAGTCCTTGACATCATCAGTATCAAGAATACCAACAATATCATCCTCCTTCAGTACAATATGATTTGTACTGTCAAATTCAACCTCCGTTCCAGCATACTTGGAGTAGACAATTTGGCTGCCAGTCTACACAGAGCAGTTCCCAATTAGCAAAACCGCACTAACACAACATAACAATACAAATACGTATGAAACCATTGACTTACCTTGACGCCAACTTCCACCTTGTTCTTCCCCACTGTGCGACCCTCTCCAATAGCCACAACCTCGCCTCCTTGAGGCTTCGTTTGTGCAGTTGTTGGAAGTAGGATACCACCAACAGTCTTCTCCTCTGCAGTCTTGATCTTCACCAAGACTCTATCGCCCAAAGGCTTGAGTGAAGTGTACTGTGACACAGAAAAACCATTCAGAATAACTACGTGAACAATATGTAAAATGTAGTTAAAATACGCAACAAATATACCCAGATGAGGAACGTAGGCGTAATAAACAACATGAACTGAAAGTGACTGAATCCTCTCATCCTTCCAAATCATTGTTACGCAAAAATAAATTCATACTTCAGAAACTCGCAAAACTATAAATGGAAAAATAGCTCAAGCATGCACAAAAACCAGATCACTGTGTTTATTATAAATATCTTACAATTTTTCTGTCACATAGCCAATAGAAAGTGAATTACACAACTCACATCAACATGATGGATAAGCCAAATTTGAAAAAAAAAAAATAATAAATAATCCCATCTGAGAACTAGGTGAGTAATAACAACCCCCGGTGTCCAACTACTAGCCTATCAACAAATTGAGCATAATCAACCACCCTAAAATACTTAAGCCCATTCGAACAATGGAAAACAGTAGAAAACCCGTGTCACCATAAACCAAACACAAATCCTTCCCATAATTAACGTGGAACCAATGTGGGACGGAATGTTGCAATAATACATAAGAAAACAACTTAAGCAAAAACCTTCCGACAAATGTAAAATAGTCAAAAAAAAAAAAAAAAATTGGAATTCCGGATTCCTATAATCTATTTATTGCAGAAACTAACAAATAATTGAGCTAAACAAGTTCAAATTAAACAGAAAAAGATAAAGTCGAAAACATATTTGTATGTATAGATTTTCACCTTGGGGGCAACAGTGGTAGCAGCCTTAACAACAAGGCCACGAAAAGACCTGAGGGAGAGTGCATTTTGCTTCAAAGGTGAAAAAGAAGAAAACTTTACAATACTCGAAGGCCTTAGACCTTCAAATGAAGCAAACCCCTTTGCAGATATTGATGATGATGATGCAGTCAAATGTGTAGCTGCCATTTCAGCCCTCTTTCTTCTTATCTGTTCAAATACAAGTCAAAAGAAAAAAATTCATTATGTATATTACACACACACACACACACAGACAGTAAGTGTTAGTAGGAAAAAGATTAGCTAGTAATGTACAATTTCATGTAAGATGGGGACTTACATTGTTAGAGTGGTTTGATAGTAGAGGAGGAAGAGGATAATGCTAATAATAAACCCTAGAAGCTTCTTCCTTCTATTGGGTTTTTTCTTTTTTTTTTTGAAAACCTTCTATTAGGTTAAGGAGGGGTTTCTTATCAAAGGATAAGATTCGCATATGGCTTGGTCAGGTCGCTCAATTGTTAGAGTAGGTGAGGGGGGCTGGCGTGTTCTATCCACATTTATGAGTAGAGTTAATCTGATATATGTCTCGTAAGATAATTGAGTAGCGATATTTTTATAAGTTAGTAAAAAATAAAAATAAAAAAGATAAGGTCCTTCTAGAATTTATATAATGCCAAATAAAATTGGGAGAGAGCCAAATATGTAACTCAGTAGTAGATAACCAACTATAAAGTGATTTAGGCAAGTATTACTATATGTTCTTGTTTATGATATTATATTGATTTATTTATGTTTGTCAACTCAGTGTGAGTGACTGAGATAAGATGTTACAAGAATGATCTTCCCTCAACCTATGATACCACGCGCGTTGTAAGAGAAATAACGAAATTGAAATCGCAAAGTGAATTTTCTAATATGATAATATATATATATATATATGTTCTAAAATTAACGGCCAAGTAAATTTCTTGTGATTCTGAAGAGACTTGAATTGCAACTTCTGAGAAGCATACTGCACATTCAAGATCTATTCAGTTGAGTTACCATGGATTAATCATAGTAATATATTAAACTCTTATAATTTGTTGATAAAATTAGAGCTTGTTTGTACTAAACATAGTGTTAAAGCTCATTAGTTCTCAGAAAATGTGCAATCCAAACATGGTGTTAAGCTCTTGTGGTCACAAAATGTTTCCAAATCTGGACTAGTTGGTCTGAGTGATATAGCTGAAATATTCCATTATTCAGTTGCCTAATATCAAAAGTCCCATCATCTCTCCCATCTATAACCAGTTGCTGGGCCCCTAACTTAGTGTACAGGTTTTTTGGGCCCATAGGAATAGATGCGGAGCGCAGGTTGTTTGGGCCCAGATATTTCAGCATTAAGTAATCCATGCATCACTGAAATCTGTGAGAAACTTCATCTTACTTTGAAGGTTGAGCAAAATCATCAAGATGATGATTAATGGTAATCAGTAGTTTTCATGAAAATAACACGATTAGAACATGAAATCATGACTTTTTTTTTTTCTCCTATCGTCCATTGTTCCTTCCAAAATTATGTACCATTATTATGTCACGCCCCGAGTTCAAACTCCCGAATAAGCAGACGCGACTAGTATTGTAGGTAAAAAGAACAACTACTTGGACCATATTTTCTACTGGCCTAAAATGACTAACTCAAGTTATTCTTTATACTCACAATACTCTCTTATAAACCACTCACAAACACTATTAATATTCGATGTGAAATGTCACATATTCTACAATTTTTTCTGCTATATTCAGAGTTGTCAAGAAAAACTCAAAAATTATTTTAGTTCACCGAATCTCTTGTACAAGTGCTTTTTTAAGAGATGTGACTATTATACTTGGGGGGATGGGAGATAGACGTTCAAGAGACTTGAAGCATTTTTCGAAGAAATATAATTTTTCTTAAGTGTATAAAGTTGGATTTGGACCCTCTAATGATATATAATATTATAAGAAAAATTTAGTAATTATAAATTCTTCAAATCATTTCATTACAGCTACGTTAACAATTCACTAGAATTAATATCCAACACTAGCCTTAGTCAAAATAATTTCTGCAATAGTGATTTTGCATCAACTTTACCATAACCTGTGAGTCTTATTTTAATCTGCAGAATGTATATTTTTGGATTATACCTATTCCGTATTATTTTGTTACAATACGTGATATTATTTACCAATTGCTTATATAGTATTGATAATGGATAAATATTCGATTTGATGTAAAATACCGACTTTATCTTTGAGAAGGTTCTGAGACTCACATAAATTAGAGGAGGCCAAGCATACATGACTGACCATCCAACCACTTTTGCTATTTAATTCACCTCGAGAAACTGTAGATTGGACACCGATAAGATTCTTTAAAATCTAGAGAAATATTTCCAAAAGTAGTATAAATATCACAATTATCTACAGTAAAAGATAACTCACTTTCCCTCTAAACATTTTTTGTTTACAAACTATTGTCAAGCAAGATTAAATTACTAACTTGAGCACCGAAATGCTCAAGTAAAAAGAACTTGCAGTCTGTTCATTGTTTGCATATTAGTTAAGGAGTTCGGTCAAGGGCCCGAATTCATCAAATTCTAATTTTCTATCTTAACAAATAAATTTTTTGATCAGTTTAAACTGACACATCAATCTTTTATATAGTTAAATGAATCTACAAATATAAATTCTATCATTACATGAGTGATTAATATAAGTCTAAATTAATTGAATAAGTTTCTGTAAATATTTCAATCTGACATCAGATACATACACCAAATCAGTTTGAAGTTTGACTTAAAATTAGACGCGGTTAGAAAATGAAACATGGTTTTAAATGTTTGGTCAAACATAATTCTTTAGCCGTCAATTACTGTTGGCAGTTTTGTTGATCGTGAGTTATGAAACAGAGCCGAAACATCTCGCTTTGACACGATGCATCTATGATGGAAACAAAAGAGATTGTGAGTTTACTAGAGCTAATCCGCTGACTGCTTGTGGCGGGTTTAAAAATTTTTGTTAGTAAAAATTAAAATACATAATTTTTTAATTATATAAATATTTTTTAATAAGATTAATTAATTTTTTTAATTAAAAATACATAAATATTTAAATTTATTTATTATAAAATATATAATTTTTTTAATATTTTTTTAAATCAGTAAAAATTATTAGCCGTATTGTCCTCCCTGTGCATCCGCCTCTGGCTGACGCAAACTTGGAAGCTTTATGACGTAAATTTGTGTCTGCGCGCACGTGAGTGTGTATAACTGGGGAGACCATGATATTGATTCCACCTGGGCCCACACGGTAGGCTTATGTATAGTTAGTTTCTTCGCTGATGGATTTGACCAAAAAAAAAAGCAAGCAGCAGCATATTTACTTGTTAGTGAGGCACATCCTCACTTTGAAAAAAAAAAAAAAATCTTTGTTTTTCGATATTTTTAAAAAAAAAAATATTATATTGAATATTTTGTGTACATGCTGAACTCTCTCACTGTATGAGTGCACACCCTGAATATGAATACCTGAATCTGCCACTGAAAACAAGAACTAATGGATGCAGTTTATGTCGAGTGGGGGCTGATCTTGAAATTTTGTTAAAATATTCATGTATTTTTGGATCAAAAATAAATTAATTTTAATTGAAAGAAAAAAAATTGTACTTATACAATGATAAAATTATGTATTTTAGCTATCGCTGAAAATTCGTCCTGAACTTCAGCTAATAGTAGCAAGTGCAAAAAATGGTTGGCAAGAAGCCATTAAGGGCTTGTTTGGACTAACAGTTAAATTTTTAGCTGCTAGTTATAGAACTTTCAGCAGTATAATTTTAGCTATAAGTGCTATCAAACAAAAGTCATTAACTGTCTGAGTTGTTATGTCAGAATCACCGTTATGCTTCTAAAAATATGGAGAAGTATTTTTTAGGGCAACATTGGGCTACAAAAAAATATGAAGTACTTTTTAGAGAAAAAAATAAAATAAAACAGTTTCACGAATGATATAAAAATAGTTTCGTGAAAGATTTTTTTTAAAAGTTTCGATTTAGAGTTTTTTTTTCAGCTTTGGTATTTATCTAAAAACTCTTTTGAAAAAAAATGACCCCACGTAAAAAATACGTTAATTTCATATTCTAAACTCACATAAAAATGCTTTTAATTATTTAAAAGTTACACCAAAAAGATTCTAAATTTCTGTCTTTGAGGTGAAAGCAATGGACTTAATTCCAATGGACTATATTAATTCCTTGAATGCAGGCAATGGCATATTGAGAAATTCTTCTCAATGAGGCTAAAACATATAATTCTTTAATTATATTAGTATTTTTTTTCTGTTGGAGCTAATTAACTTTTTAACTAAAAATAAATAAAATTTTAATTTTTTCTTTAAAAAAAATTTATAAAATTTTTAACATTCTTCTGAACCAATTGAGATTGCAATCGTGCCGAACCTCATTTACATCCAATACTTAAGGCCGGAACGGGGCTAAAATGGAATCAACATTCGACTTCAATTCTATTTCCAAGTTTTTTTGGGTCAACAATTCTATTCCCATGGTGGTGCAACCAAAAATCTAAGATTGACGATTCTTGAAACAATTTCATTTCCAACATCCTCGCTGCCGGCTGCCGCTGCCTACCTCCACCACTTAATTTTCACGCTCCAATTAATTATTTTCACGTGTACGTTATAGGTAGTCAGCAATGTAACGATGGTTTTAAATTTAACTATGGAACAGAAACAAAAGATCATACGTCTAAACCATATCAAGAGAGTATTAGAACATTTAACGTACCATAATCTATTTACATTACCTCCGCAGAAGATTTTGTGAGACACTTTGTTAGGAATTCGGGATTTGGAGTGATACATGCCTATCGAAAAGTCAATTAATATGCAGATTAGTTAGCGAATTTTGGATTAGGAAGTCATTTGGTCTTCATGTTATTGACACACACGTCTTTTGGCGTTATTGAAGGAGAATATAAGGGGTGAAACATTCTCATAGTCTTGAAAATAAACTCATTTATCAAATGACCAAAACTCCGTTTCAAAACATAACATATTGCAAAACTAACCATTTATATATATGTTATTGTCTTAAGAAAAAAAATAAACCTAATAAAGATAATATATTACATGAATAATATTAAAAAATAATAATAATCTTAATAAATAATAAACAAATTATATGCATGTTACAAAAATCATTTACCAAATAACCAAAATGTCTTTTCAAAACATACCTATTACAGACCTAACCCTTTATTACATATTACTGTATTAAGAATAAAAGAAACATAATAAAAATTAGAAATAAGAATCTTAATAAATAATAAACATTTATATATATATATATATATATATATATGATAACAATAGGACAATCATGTTATTTTATACAAGTCAATTTTAATATTACACTAGTATATTAACTCCCAAATATGGGTTTAGAATCACTATATCTATTCCTATCTTTATTCTTTAGTAAGTTCATTCCATTTTATTCATTAACTCATTTCATTCCTATCAATATCCTGTTCTCGAATACCAACTCATTTCATTCCTATCAATATTCTGTTCTAGAATACCAATAGTCACTTATTAATACAAATCTTTAGCTTCGATTGTTGAAAAAAAGGGACAACAATGGATACACGAGTGTGCACGAGGGGTACAACTATGGGATAGAAATGAAGAAGGTAAGGATGTACTAGACTTTTCAGCAGCATATGACCTAATTGTTACCAATACCCTATTTAAGAAGAGAGATGAGCACTTGATTGCATATAAGAATGGTTTTTTAAGAACACAAATAGATTTCTTTTTGGCAAGGAAGAAAGATTGGTTGGTTTGTAAAGATTGTAAGGTAATCCCAGGAGAGAGTCTAACTACCCAGCATAGATTGCTAGTTTTAGACATAAATATTTAAAAATAGACAAGGAAAAAGAGGGTTTATAAGTATTTGAAGATTAGATGGTAGAACCTAAAAGGAGATAAATAAATAATATTTAAATCAAAAGTTTTAAATGAATCCGTACAGGAGACAAATGGAAACACAAATGATATGTGGGAACAAATGTCAAAGTGTATAAAAAGGGTAGGAAATGATATTCTAGGAGAATCTAGAGGTATCGCATCAGCCCAAAAGGAGGCTCGGTGGTGGAGTAACGAAGTTCAAGATAAAGTTAAGGCCAAGAGAGAATGTTACAAAGCATGTCAAAAAGATTGTAATCATGGAAATTTAGAGAGATACAAAATAGCAAAAAATGAAGCAAAGAAGGCAGTTAGCTAAGCTAAAGCAAAGGCATACGAGGAACTTTATAGGCGACTTGATACAAAAAAATGAGAAAAAGAGGTATTTAAGCTTGCAAAAGTTATGGAAAGAAAAACTAGGCACCTAAAACAAGTGAAATGTATTAAAGATGAAGATGATAAGGTACTAGTCAAAGAAGATGAGATAAAGGAACGGTGGGATAACTATTTTTATAAGCTTTTTAACAAGGGCCATTCTAGTAACATAAATTGGGGACAACTAAATAGATCAGAAAAAGAGTTAAACCGCACATTTTATCAGCGGATAGGAAGTGAAGAGGTTAAGGGGGCACTCAAAAAGATGAAAGTCAAAAATGCTATTAGTCTAGATGGTATCCCAATTGAAGTATGGAGGTGCATGGACAATGAGGGTATAACATAGCTAACAAGGTTTTTTAACATAATTTTGAGGAGTGAGAAGATTCCTGATACCTGGCAAAAGAGTACCTTAGTTCCAATATACAAAAATAAAGGAGACATCTAGAATTGCGCTAATTACTGAATAATTAAATTAACGAGTCACACTATGAAACTCTAGGAAATAGTGATTGAAAGGAAAATAAGGAGAAATATAAAGGTGTCAGAAAATCAATTTAGTTTTATGCATGGGAGATTAATAATAGAAGCTATTTTTTTACTAAGGAGGTTAATAGAACAATATCGAGGGAACCAGAAAGACTTACACATGGTGTTTATTGACTTGGAGAAAATATATGACCAAGTTCCTAGGGAAGTTCTGTGGAGAGTGCTGGAGAAAAAATGTGTGATCAAAAAATACCACTTAAGCTAAAAGGGAAGTTCTATAAGATAGCCATTAGGCCTGCTATGTTATATGGTTCGGAGTGTTGGGGCTTGAAATATAAACATATTCATAAAATGTTGGTGGCTGATATCAGAATGTTGAGATGAATGTTTGACAAAACTAGAAATGATAAGATTAGAAACGAGGTGATACTTGAAAGAGTAAGAGTGACCCGATTGAACATAAGATGAGAAAAAATTATGTGAGATGGTTTGACTATATCAGGAGACGACCTGTCAAGGTACTTGTTAGAAGGTGCGAAAGTTTATAAATAGTACACCAGAAGAGTAGAGGTAGACCTAAATGACTTGGATGAAGATAATTAGATGAGACATTGCATGTATGAAGTTTATACAGGAGAAGACTCTCAACAGAAATGAATAACGTTGCATGATATATATAATTGACCCCATATAGTAGGACAAAACTTAATTTAATTTAATTTGATTTGGTTTGGTCAGTCAAACAACAAATGCAAAAATTACTAGATTAGTCCAAATAAAATTCAGATTTGACCGAAAAGAAAGGAGGTCAAAGAATGAGTACGGTTAAGTTTTATCATCACTATTAAAGCACAGTGGACTCCCTCGCACTTTCTCTAGAAGGAATTGGAATGAGAATTGACTTTTTTCTTTTTTTATTTCCAATTTTCATTAATAATTTGGCCATGTAGTGTTTTGATGCAATTGGTGTCATTCATGACGTAAGCCAATCGCCAAAAGAAGAGAATAAATTTGTTTATAACATAATGATCAATAAAATTATTATTACTATTCATAACAAAAGGCAGCCGTTGAAAGAAAAAAAAATGTTATAAACAAAATTCAAGAATCATAAACTATTAATATAATTTATAAAAAAATAATATTAGTTGTTCGTAATCGTCAAATTCGCTCGTAATGCTATTCTCCTCGCTCTTAAAAGAAATGGAGTAAGACAAAAAAAAACATGCAGACGTTGATGTATCTATCACGCGTTGAGCTTATTTTGTATACTAATTTATTAATTATCTTTAGCGAGTAGTATTACTGGCCAAGTGCCGCGGAGACTGGAGAGACTCTTCTGAATGATCAACCCATCACTTTTGACACAAGTGTGGGATTTGACCATAAAACTTCAGTTGGACTTGCACTTGTTCAAAATAAGATTACTCAAGTGAAAAAAAAAGGTTGTGTGAACAAGATTTAAAAAAAAAATTTACTTCCTTTTAAGTTTTTTTATATGAATTCATGATTTGTTTACACTTGATATTTCTTTTAATTGAAAAAGAAAAAAAAAGAACACTACATATTTATTGAAACTCGATATTTTAAGCCTATGCAGCTTAATTATGCATAATTACTTGAAATTTTAGAATTACAAATATACACAATAACAATTAATTAGATCTTTTTCCATCTCCATAACAATATGCATATGGTTGATTCAAAGAGCCCCACAACATACATTCAGTTAGACCTTTCTATAATGGCCTCATTTTGCCATTAACTTTTAGACTTTTCAAAGAGATCTCTTACACTTTGTTATGCACTTGTTTGTTACTTTGGTAATCAAATAGCAACATTACTAGGAGTTTGTCTATCTAGTGCTTCTAGTAATTTATAGAGCGAGTTTGTTTTTGCGTTAGGGAGTATCATTATAATTGTTGATTAGTTTGCAGAAAATATATAATGTACTCAGCAAGCTTTTGACCACTACAACTAATATATCTAATGTAATCAACTGTCTCTCGATTAACTTACAGACATACCTTACAGACTAATGGCAATAGTGTATGTTGATTTCTCCCAAAAAAAAAAAAAATCACTTATACAGAGAAAAAATTTAACAAATGAAAACTACTACTAAAAAAATTAAACTCAAAACATTTAAATCTCTCTAGCCAAAAAATAACTATAACATTTTCATAAAAATGATGACATGTTGTAACAGATGAGCAAGCCAGTAGCGTTTTGGTCTGACAGTAAGTTATTCGCTCAGTATACGAGAAATTATGAATTTGATTCTCACTGATTATATGTATGTAGACCTCTCTTAAATAGAAAAAAAAAAAAAAAGAAAAAAAAAAAAGCAAAGTGTTTCTGTAAATCCTAACAGGAAGACAAGAGGGCCCATGATGCAGCTTGTCGCCTTCCGCGTCATAGCATTTTAAGCTCCACGAGGAAGTGAAGCCACACGTGCTTTTTGTTTCTATATCATTGTTTGCTACCGCGTTAGTTTACTTACTACAATTCTAAGCTTACATTCGCACGTGTACTTTTCCTCAGAGTTTCTTATCTAATCAACACGCTCTGTTGACCCACATCACACTCTCTACCCACTTCTCACTCCTCACCAACACATATATATACACCCCCAAAGCCGCCAAATTTTCTCATCCAATCGAGAAACACACACAACACACACGTAGAGAGCATCAAAGAATCTTAATCCCTCCAAACAAAAGACAAATCAAAAAACTAGTTAGTGTTAGAAGATCATTTATATATCAATAAATGGTGAAACCTGTGACCCAAAAGCAA
The DNA here is from genome assembly GCA_037974665.1 of Ehretia macrophylla. Lineage (NCBI taxonomy): Eukaryota > Viridiplantae > Streptophyta > Magnoliopsida > Boraginales > Ehretiaceae > Ehretia > Ehretia macrophylla. Next base: position 35,259,129 of record CM075771.1, read on the forward strand.
CAACATGAGAATGAAGTGAGCTCATCTTCTTCTAGCTGTAAATTTAAGGGTGTGCGGAAGAGGAAGTGGGGGAAATATGTGTCTGAAATTAGGCTGCCCAACAGCCGCGAGAGGATATGGTTAGGGTCGTACGACACGGCCGAGAAGGCGGCACGTGCGTTCGACGCGGCGCTTTTTTGCTTGCGTGGAAGGACGGCCAAGTTCAACTTCCCAGATAATCCCCCGGAGATAGTCAACGGGAGGTCATTGACGCCAGCTGAGATTCAGGTAGCTGCTGCGCAGTTTGCTAACTCGGTCGAGACCCGGATGAGCCATTCGGGTCCGAGTCGGGTTGAGAATTTGGAACCGGATAATTCTTCTTCGCTTTCTTCTTCTGAGTTGCAAGTGGATTCTCCATCACCTTCAGTATCCGATGGGGTGGTGCACTTGAATACTGAAATTACCAATACACCCCTGGACACCGGGTTGTTGGACTCTTTTTCTACCATGGGATCGGAGAATTTTTTTAATAACAACAACAACAATAATGATAATAATAATAATAATAATAATAATAATAATAATAATAATAATTTCGCGGATTATGGAATTTTTCCAGGATTTGATGATTTCTCTAGCGATTATTTCGTTCCACCATTTCCTACCGTGGATTACGGAGATGAAACCTACTATGATTATTCATCGGAAGGGTCATTTCTTTGGAATTTTTAAAGAAAATTTAGTGCGTAAAGGAGTCAGGATTCCAGAAATATTTTTGCAACTGGAATTCATGGCAAATTTTTTAATTTATTTTGCAAGAAAAGGATAGGAACTGCCCAGTTTTTTTTCAGTTGATGGACAAGTTTTTAAACGACCATCAATTTTTTTCTGTACCCCTCCTCCTCTTTCTTATTCTTTAATTCTTTGGAGGTATAAATTTATAGTTCAGTAGGAAATGAAGTAGTCAAGTTTATTGTAACACGATATGTTATTTGCTTATAGGATCAATTGTAAAATTACTTCTTATAAGTTCCATATGTTGGTTTTCCATTTCATTGCAGCGAATACTAATATCTTTACGAAAAATTCACTTCAAGTAAAATTATATTAGATATATTCTAAAATTACAAATTCTTTGTTGTAGCCAAACACCTTAACGCATACACTAAATTAGTTAAAAATCTAACAATATTTATAATTTGAGAGCGTAAGTCCAAACTCAAAATTCACTTGGTCCACAATATTTGTTTGACTTAAATTGTTTACCGAAACAATTTTTTAAAACATAAAAACAAAAAATTCGTTTAATAAAAGTGCACTGAAAAATAGTTTTGAAAACAAACAAATAAAATTTTTCATTTGAGTGTCAAGAATAAAAACACATTTTCTTACTCATATATGTATAATGAATTAAATTATATTACTTAAATTTCTTTTTCAATACACCTTGCTAACAGTTGCTTAGAGCTTTTCCTTCTTTTTTTTTTTCCCTGTTGAACAACTGCATCAGAGCAACAACATTTTCCACGCAAACCATTAATCTATTGTCCACAATAATCTCGAACAACCACGGCATAACCAGCAACATCTTTACCTTTAACCCATGAAGCATGGCAATTGATTTTGTAATCACCTTCAGGTGGTGGACGCTAGTGATTAATTTGTGGAATAAGGTTGCAAAATATCACTATTCGTATTCGAAGTCGCAACAGTAGGCTTACAATCAAATGAAAGATTTAGTAAGAGTAGATCAAATATAGAACCTTAGGTTCTTGACAACAAATATGAAATTTACATAATAAATTAAAATTATATTTTTCCTTTTTCCCTTCCCCTTCCCCTTCCTCCCTTCTCTGTCCCCATACTGTGCTACCACAAACACCATTTTTTCTCAAACTAATATCACCATCAATTTCTCCAACCTTGCAAAAGCCATCGCCAACTCCTCCTCCTATACCACCCCCTCCACCAGCTTCGCCACTAAATCTGCCACTATACCCAGTACCACCACCAAGCCTATCTCTAAAAGCACCACCCAACCAAGCACGCACCTTCGACCTTGTAGAAAACTTCACAAAAAAAAAAAAAAAACTTGCAGAAAGAAAAAGAAATGGAAGAGAAAGTTGGGGTTTGAAGGACGAAGAAAGTGAAAATGGTTAGCAAATGTTTTGGTAAAGTGGGGTTTGGGCTTTGCCACTAAAGTTGGTCTTATTTACTGGAATGCCATTTATAAAAACACTTCTCCTTGTTTTCAAGTGTTTTGGAAACAATACACCCCAAAAAAAAAAACTTCTAAAAACACGTTTCAAGTGTTTTGCTTTTTTGGTTTTGAGAATAGCTTTTTCAAAACACTTTTTAAAAACAATTTTCAAAATCATTCCATCCAAACAATTTTTTTTTTGTTTTTTTGTTTTTAAAAACCAAAAAACAGTTTTTAAAAACTGTTCCAAACAAGCCCATATGATTTGGCACTTTTTCGCTCTCAAGTTAATCTTTGAGAAAGTGAGTTAAGTTTTTTTTTTTTTTTTTTCCTTTCTTTTTTGCTGACAGAGCCCAATCACCAATTAAGTCTACCGATTGATAAATCTCTATGTGCAGCGGTGCATCCCAGCATATACATTGAGTCAGTCAAAAATGTGGACCTAATATATAATCAAAGAATTTAAAACTTAGGTGTGATTCAACTTCTCTTTTTTGCCATTAAGCTAACCCTTTGGGGAAAAAAAAATGAGTTGAGTTGAAAGAAGAATAAGAAGAGACAATTGTTATTTTCACGTAAGTAAAATGTAAATAAATGAATGCTTGATAACCTTATACTTTGTAGGACCATTTGTCAGATGTCAAATCCTTGATAATGCTCCACAGGTCCAGGAACACCACTTTGTATCATATCAAATCCAATCCTGCACCATAGTTCTATGCAAAAAAAAAAAAAGAAAAAGAAAAGAATCACAAAAAAGGTATTTAATTAACCAAAAATTATTTAAAACGAAAAACAATTAAGAGCCATTTGCATTAAATGGGGAAAAAAAACTTTTAACTCAAAGTGTAATAATTAAAATAGATCTGAAGTACCTGTAGACCAACAGTTGCACTAAGCAGTGTTATTTGATTCTTTCAGTTAAGCTATTTACACAAAAATTATAGGTAAAAAGAAAATTATGCTATCTGGACGGATGTAACTTATGAATAGGGACTGCAGTCCCTATTAGTCCCAAAATTTTTAAAAATATTTATATATTTTTAGTCTAAAAAATTAATTAACTTCTATAAAAAAAAGAAATATATTCGAATAGTTGTAAAATTATATATTATAATTTTCACTAGAAAAATATTTTACATCCATGCTTGTATGTTAATGAAATCCATAAGAAATGAAATACTTACCTCGATATTGCCTGTTCACGTACCATTCACCCAAGGGCTCATATCATCACTCCAAATGGGATCGTTCTTGTCAAGATTCACACTGTTAAATTGGGCAAAAATTTAAAGTAAGTTTCAACATGAGAATGCTGGCATGAGTAACGAAAAATCTTGTAAAAAACACAATTGAAAAGTTTTTATGTTCAGTCAATCTAAGCAGAGTAAAAGATTAGTCTAATTATAAAAGAAATTCTATTTGAGAAGCTGATTATATACATTACCTAGTCATGTACCATAAGTTTGGAAATTGAAGTGTCCATTGTCACTCTTATGTTGAGGATATTATATTACTTCTTTTCTTTTTCTCTTGTGCTTTAAGCATTTTGGATAATCTATCAGATTATTTTTAAGCATTTCGGTGACATCTACTTGTTTTCAAATCGCATAGAACTATGTGTAGCTAACCCAAAAACGGGCCCAGTAACGAATCCACAAACCTGGGCAGCTTGGAATTGGTTAGATCTGTAAAGAAGTGTGGACCAATGATCACAGGCCCAAAAGCACTACCCAATGGTGGATTTTTCCATGGCCTCTGTGTGTGTGTGTGTATATATATATTATGCTCCAATTTATGCCTTGGAAAATAAAGGAATGAAATTCACCTTTGCTATTCCGCCCTAACAATTTTCACCCTTCACATCAATTGATTTTCTTAAACACCACTTTTTATTATTGTGATATTGCATATTATTATGAAACATGATAAGAGTGTAATTCATGAGTTAGTCTTATGAGTTTAAATTAATAATTCAGATGAATCATCTTAAATTTATTGATTTCATATTCAAAATAATCATTTTCTAATGTACGTCACGAATTTTATTTATTGATTCTGAATTTTGAACCTGAAACATAATAATATGTTTCGATGGCGCACATTTACCTACCTCCTTCTATCTTTCCTAACAACCAAAACGGAAATCCCCATTCTTCCCCGGCAAGTGGGGAGGAATTGAATATGAAGTCAATGGAAGCTACGTCTCAATTATGCAAAAATCATTATCAGTATACCCAGGGGTCTATATAAAACAAAATCGCAGTTGTTTTTCAACATTAAAGAAATTTGAGGTGTGTCACCATCATGCCAACTCAATATTTCATTAAAAAAAAAAAAAAAAACAGAATTAAATAAACTTTTTTTTTCACATTTCTTAGAAAATTAGATGAATTTAATTTGATTGAAGTTGTCAACATCTATATTATAAAAAAAAATAAATCAATGTCACGATCAGAGTAGGGACGTGGGCCATCCCTAAGTTCACAAGGCTACAAAAAAGTTGACAAGATATGTAGGCTCAATGTTTTTTTATGCTGAGGGGCCTTCTGGTTAGAGAATAACCTGCCTGGACTGCAATATATAGAAATCAGTGGGCAAAAATAATTGCATGACCCAAATGCCCTTAAATTTCTTTTATATTTTTATTTTATCCAATTCCGATTGTGTGGGTATCAACTTCTAGAAGATCAATAAGAGAAAAGGGAATATTAGAAATTCAATTAACAAGAAGTCGATCATGAATAATACTTTTAGCGATGCAATTTGTTTGTTGATTATTAGCCTGATGCACTAGTTTTAAATAACAATGACGGATGTAGTCAGTAAGATGTCCCGAAAGTAAAAAAGAAACTATTATGTCAATGTCCAAAAAAAAAAAAAAATTAACATGTTTAAGTGTGTATGTATGAGTGTGTACTTCCATTAGGTTTTTAAATTTTTTTTTTTATCAAATAAGTAAGATATATTAATAGAAGAGTAATTATGCATAAGTCATTTGGATGAAAGTCCTTATATATAAGCTTAAACATTTGAGAATGAGTGTTAGATGTTCAATGGAGGGCTAAAGAGTAAAGAGCCCCTAACCTTGTTCCTAACTTCCCAATCAAATATTTTAATACGCTGAAACTTTACTGTTCCTGAATATCCTGCATGATCTTATTAGAAGTTAGCTTTGAGTAAATATTTGAATACATACTTTCGATCATATTATAATGCTTTTCACTTTATAGGGTTGTGATCTGTTGGTATACTTTAGATCATACATAATATAAACTAGTGTTACTTGTTTATTATGAATTGCTGAAGTTGGCATGGTGGAGTTCAAAGAGGTTATAATATCCTTGCCCATTAAAACATTTGCAATTCATGAAGTTTAATTTTTGATAACCAGCAATTAGTAGTTTCTTTTTCTTGTTAATATTTTTAACTGGTAGTTTATTATGACATTCTAATATTGTATTTCAGTATTTATTTTAATTTTAAATGTAAAGAATGGGAGGAGAATTGAATTGTTAAATATTTTTGAGTAAAATAAACGATTGATTATAAATTTACACAATAGTTAAGTGAGAATCGTAAATCGTATTTTGAACCAACTTTCATGCACTTCGAACTAATCTACCTTTTTTATGGAAAAAGAAAAAGAGAGAAAGAGAGAGACAAATCGACCATCATGATAATTGATACATCATGATGGAATCCATGATTTTTTTTGAACAACTTGCAATTAGTTAGTATTCAATAATAGTCGTCTTTGATGGAGACAAAAGACACCTATTGCGATGTGAAATTTTTCCTTGATGTTTTGTAGTTTTCTCAATGTTATGCAATGCAATGATAAATGCAGGAAAATACGTTTTTCGCATTCTTTTTCTATAAAAAACCATCGAACCAATTATTTGTGTAGTACGTTTGACAAATTCACAAACAAACGAATTTTAGTAGCTATAAGGTTTGTTTAATAATATCTCAGTCCTCAAAAATAAATAGAAAATAATAATATTTGCTTGGTAATTACTCCTTCGAAAAATAAGAAAACAAGACACCAATATTGTGTGATGCGCAATCCTAGGTTTTATCATTTTCAAGCTAAATTAATTTTTAGAGCATATTTTTAAATTAGTCTCTAATATTTTTTAGTAAGTCAAAAACTAAATAAAAAGTTGCATATTGCGCAAATAGGGCTCCAATTATTATTTTTTTGATACAAAAGAAATCTAAAACTATACAACACATGATGTAACTAGCAAGAATTAAAATCGTAACCTCTCGTATATATAACGAGATATATGCCATTGGACCAAAGCCTTGTGGCTCTCCAATTATTTGACATGTGTAATTTTCCTTCAATGTTTTATAGAAGTTACAACTAGACTCAATTATTATTATTATTTTTGGTTAAAAGGAGGCAAAAGCTAAGAGTTAAGAAGATACGAATCTCGGAGATGTTTTACCCTCTCGTCGTAGTCCAACAGAGGACGTAGACTCAATTATTTGATACGTATAATTTTTTTTCTAACTTTTTCATCGAAGTTACAACTTGATTAATTAGGTCCAAATCATAAGATAATATGAGAGAATTAAAGTGGGATATTTCACAAATATGTCGGCCGATTTTAGGAATGCTCTTCCTTGATATGATACTATGTATTCTTGAAAGTTTTAATTTTACAAAAAATTAGAGTGTGAAAATCTCTTGACACGTTAATCACAATATCAAACAATTAAGGTTATATTTGGCTTAATTAGTTTCAGACATTTAAAAGCACTTTTTTGTGAATTTAAAAGGTTAAATTAATCCGTTTGGCTCATTTCTAAAAGAGCTTTTAGTAAAAGTTGAAGGTAAAAAATAAGAAGTTCCAAATTAAAACTTTTAGAAAAAGTTTTTACGAAACTATTTTTGCATAATGCTAGAAACTGTTTTGCTTTTTATTTCTCAAATATATCTCTCAATATTTTTAAAAATCCGATATTGTCCTTAAAATTTTTAAAAGTTCAATGTTGTCCATTATAAACATAATAATTAACGACTTTTGTTCAATAATACTTCTAACAAAATATTTGCTCTGAAAGTTCTACAGTTCAAAAACTAAAATTTCTAAATTATGCCAAATAGAACCTAAGAACGATGTCAAGTGTGAATAAATATCTTTCACAGGAAAAAAGAAATTCTTTTCCCATCTTCACCATGAAGAATCATTTCTCAAAAAGTATTAGGAAGGCCTGGAGATTCTTAACACAGAATCTTACATTGCCTTTTGATGAAAGCACAAAATCTTTTAAAGAGTTGTGAACTGAGAAAAAAGAGGTAGATTTTGCAACATCAAAAGGGTACAATTGTAATTGTCCCACCACCACAAAAAAAAAAAAAACTGTGAGCAAATGAATTATTCCGCAGCACCATAAATCACTTTCAGTCCTAAAATGTGGGCCCCCAAGTCCAAGTGGGCAGACCAAGTGGGATGGACCCACCAGTATAAAAACAGGAAAATAAAATCAGTGGGCTGAATACTCTTTAGTGGACTTGGTAATAATTGTTGCCTTGACATTTTCATCCATTTTTTTACACGTGTCCCAAATTACCGGCGATACCCTTCTCCTGGAATCTTTGATGAGTCAGAGAACGACCCATGTGGGTCCCACTCTTATTGGGTCCCAATCATTGGACATCGATGTTACTTAAAATATTGCCCACTGACAAGTGACATTTTATAAAATAAGCTTTCAAATCCAATTAAAATAATAACAATAAAGTGGTTCAATTTTATTTTATTTTTTATTTTTATGACGAGAAACGAAAACTCTTCAATTAGTTCATACTAATATTAGTCTCTCAAATATTGATGAAAATCACATGTCTAGCTTCCATCAATATGTGAAAGACTAACATTAATAAAAACTAATAGAAATATTTTCCCTATCCTAAAAAGTTTGAAATGATGTCAAATTTGAAATACATGATTCTCTCAAAAAAAATATGATTCAAGCTAGAATATATAAAATTTATTAAAATTAGTATTATTAAAATTAACTTATTAATTAATTCGAACTCGTGAGGCTCGAGATTCAATTATTTTTGTTGGCCGTTTTATGCAATCATGATCCTATAATTTCAAACCAAACTATGGGCTTAGTTTAACAACTCCATCATACATATATTGCTAAGCCTTCCTTCATAAACCACACTGCAAACTCCAAGTTGAGAGTTGAGACTGCATCTTCAAATCCCACAATCATACATCAAAATTATCAACAAATAAAATCATGCTAAGCAAAAGATCAAAGCCTTTGATCGGAAAACTCACCGGCACCGGAATCAGGCTAGTGGATGGTGCCACTAGCCCAAGAAGTCCTTTGGAGATGAAAAGTACTAGTCAATCTCCAAGAGGTCTAAAGAGTTATGATCTTGGTGGGGTTGGACTAGGAATTGTTGCAGCCCTGGAAAAATCTGACAATAATGGATGCGAATTTTATGCCAACAAGCCTTTGTACAACAGGAATTTGAACCGATCAAGGCCAATTCCTGTGAATTCAGCTAAACTTTCTATAAAATCTGTACGAGGCCGCGAGGAGATGGAGATGGAGATGGATAGTTTAGAAGAAGAGTACACATTTGTGACTTGTCGTGGTCCAGATAACAAGTCTTACACTAGAGTGTATCGCGATGGAGGTGAACAACAAGGTTGCAGAAGGAAGGTTGATAAAACTGCGTTTTTTGACAGCAGAAGAAGTGAAAAAAGCAAAAATAGTGGTATAGTTTATGACATATCTCCACCAAGATTTGGAGATTTTAGTGCATACCCAACTTCTGATTTCCTCAGTTCATGTCATCTTTGTCAGAAGAAACTCCATGGCAAAGACATATACATGTACAGGTAAAAATTCTGACTGTATCAAGTTTCTTATTTTGGTATCTATGTGATGCTTCTTCTGCTTGTTCAAGAAATGAACTGTCTCTTTTTATTTTTTTTAAAGTTGTGGGTGTCTGGGATTTGCCTGATTAATCGCACATGACGGCCGTGAAATTAATGGTCGGGAAAAACTCAAGTTGTAAAAAGATCTTGACTTTTGTCAATCATATCAAAAGGGGAGAAGAGAGTAATAAGATTAATTGGAAATATGCAGTTATTCAATAGCATGAAACTCCTGGATCATTTTCAAGTTGAATGAATCTCAAGTAGCTAGGAGACGTAGACTTGTTTTTCTAAAAGTTACTTTCCTTATTTCGCTGTAAAAGGGTGGATTTAAAATTTTTCTTTTTCAGCATAGACTACAACACATAATTAAGTACTCGTACAAATAATTTTCCTATAAATACTCTAAAACTACCCATATGCTTTAAAATCAACTTTGGGGTGGATAGTTTGTGCTGGCCTGTATGTACCTCCGTCCCTGGCTATACTAGTCTTCACTTTAACTAACATCAAGAAGAAGTTGTTAAAAAAAGATAATTGCGATGAGACAAATGTTAATATTTTCCTGTGACCATGGATCTGCAGGGGAGAGAAAGCATTTTGCAGCCTAGAGTGTAGATACAGACAGATTGTGAAGGATGAGCGCAAAGAAAAATGTAGATCTGAAGCAGCTTCAAGATCAGTGGATCTTTCAACCTCACCATACACAAGTGACCAGATCTTTTCATTTGGAATTTTAGCTATTTAAACTAAATAAAACCAATTGGTATCAAGCCATTACATAGGAGATTAGTACACACATATATATATACCCCACCGGAAAATACTTGTATGAGAAAGAATTAAGTAGAGAAAGAACATCTTTCTTCAATTTTGCTTGAATCTAAGAATAACCAATGAGAATTTCAAAGTTAGGATCAATTTTAATTTCTACTTGCGAAAGTTACTGCAAAATGGCCGAGTTTCAATGGATGCTCTGAATTTTTGTGCTTGCCAAAACTAACATTTTTTGTCGGTTTTGTTGAAGCCCCCAAACAGAGAATTCTCGAAACTATTAAATCTGATAGTTTATAATACTTCTCATCTTCTAAAAGATAAGAGAATCTTTAAAAGAGAGGATCGATGAAAACTGTATCTTATGTTTCTGATCGGGCAAATTTCATTAATAGATTCAAATGTTCATTCAGTTTTTCAATTCAGTTCTCAATGTTACAAAAATTACACAACTACTCTCCACTAGTGAAATTAAAACTATATTAAGTACCATTTGCGTCACTTTTAGTAAATATTGAGGATCATATAACATTGTCAAGGCTGAGGTTGAGGGCTCTCGTCCCTCTTTCCACTCCTGGCTTTGTTTTTGTCACTTTTAAAATAATTAAGACTAACTTAACTATTAAGGATGTCCCCATGAGCATGATTCAGTAGTAATGGAGGTTAAATTACTTCTGCGAAATCACGAGTTCAACATTGTCTATTACTTTAAAATTTCGTCTTTGACTGACTTAGTACATGTCTAAAGACGCACTGCTACACTCAAGAGTTTACCAATTGACGATTTAATTTCACCGGATAATCATTGAACTCCACCAACTAAGTTTTCTCATCATCCAAAAACAAATTTATCTCTTAAGGACCACTTATCAAACTTACCTTTTCTGATCGTTGCCCTTCCCCGCGATCAGTATGAAACACGGTACCATGGTTCCATGCTACCATAGTTCATCTGGGAAACAATACAACTGAGCTTTCGCATGTCCTTCGCTATGAGAATATAAAGCTCTTTTCACCATCTATGGCAACATCAAATATGTAGTGGTAGTTAAACAGTTCGTGGTGAATACTACCATACAAGCATCGCTATCACATCTTTTACATGCAAATACAATTGCTTAATGCGCCTAAGGGGTGGGTGGGAATATCAGATAACGACTTACTGTAACAAAGATCCAAGTTCGAATTTAAGCCCTAGAGTAACAAATATTTCCTTGCTATTGACGGACCTAGAACATGCGTTGAGACACCCTAATAAACTACGGGATTCTTTTGTGCAATTACAATAGCATACAGCATACTAAAACAAGTCGATACTGGTAGGAAAAGACAGCTCAAACCAAATAGAATCTTGTACTAAAATTAAATAAAAAGCAGTGCATGTCCCAGCAACATAGCCTATACTTGAAGCCTCTATAGACACAGTTGGTCATGGAAGCAGCTCTAGATAGAGACTCGGCCGATACAGGCTGCAGTAACTATAAGGGGGTCATAGCAAACTAACACGAGGAAAGGTAAGCGGAGAGAAGCAACGGCTATTATAATTGTAAGAGAGTTCCTAACAATGGCAGGAGTTTCCGTATAGTTATTACTGATAATACATGGGCGGTTGAGTCGTAGCAATGCTAGGGTAACCACCATCATATATCGCCTGACTAGCAGCACCAATTCGTTGGCCCTGGTGATGCATCAGAGCCTGTGCACCACCCATTTTGGCCAAGGCAATCTGCCGCTCATAAGCTGCAAGATCAGCGGCCGAAAATCCTGGGATTTGTGTGGCTGGAGGGGGCAGAGGGGTCGAACTTGTTCCAGGTGGAGTAGGCTTGCTACCCCAGGAGCACTGCAAAAGCAAAGCACAGCATTTCAAATCCCAGTTGGAAATTAATACTATATTGACCAAAAATAATAAACCGAGACCAGAGATGCACCAAGGGAAATTTTAGCAGAACTTTATTTTAATTATATCATCTTCCTGTTCAGAACAACTGGCTAAGAACATTTCATGCTACAACTTAGCAGAGAGTTTTCAAGTAAAGCCAATATCTAAAATATATACATATTTCTTAATAGATGACATTATTATCTCACAACAGATAACAGTACAATATTACTTCACTAGGTTTAACGAGGAAAAAGTAAATGCATATTCTCTACACATACTCCTGATATGTTAACACACTGGCCCATGTCCTGTTTTTCCAACCTTTCTTGAGATTTGTTTCTTATTTATTTCATGTTTGGTGGCGGAAGTGGGAAGGGAGGTCAGACATACTCAGTGTGTCTGGTGTGCACGTCATAATATTACAAGTGACACTTCTAAGAAACCCGTACAACAAATATACAAGGACGCCCAACTTCTTATTCAACTAGCAAACATACTTTTCATCAGGTGAAAAGCTACCTTGATCGGCTTGCCACATAGATGTCGTGCATTTCCAAGTTGAATAGCACGAGCAGCTTCAGCATGGGTGCTGTATCTTACAAAACCAAAGCCCTTATCTCTTTGAACACGGACATCTTCAATTACTCCAGCACCAAGAGAATGGAATTGACGGTGAAGCTCAACAGATGTCACCTGCAAAATGTATTTGGTGAGAAATGCAGAAAAAGTGAGAAAGCAAAGACAGTTACAACTAGATTTGAACATAAAATGTGACGGAACTACTCTGAGTGCCAAATGAAATCAAACCAAGAGATAAAAGGAAAAAGTGAAACAAAGACAGAAGTTGAAAAAGTAGCTTAACTGATTGGTGAATCACAGTTTTAACTTTTAAGGAAGCAAATAACTCTAAAAAATTAGCTTAACTGATTGGTGAAGCACAGTTTTAAGGAAGCAAATAACAGGACCTTTCTTTCAAGTTTTATCCAAACATGAAGATCTTGCACGGATTTGCAGCAGGGAAGAAAGATACGCGAAGCAAAACACAATCATATACACTTTCATATTTCTTTAATTTGTCACGTTAATAAGTCAAATTTAAATTTGGACTTCCCATGGATCTAATACGATTCCAGATAGCAGGTACCTGACATCCATCATTACAAGGATTTCAATAGGTCCATGTATCATTTTCTCAAACTCCTAACTCTTTCTCATAGCATTAACCTCTTATAGATTTGTCATCTATTCTTTGTGTAATTTTAAGTCCAACCATCCAAATGGAACCCAATCGCCAATACCGTCGAGAGATGAGGAAAACAAGGGGGCCGTAAGCATCATCACCAAAGGCAACGAGGCCACAACTAGCAAAAGGCTCATCATATAGGAGGCCTATCAAAATTTGAGCACCACAAGTCATATATATCATGGCATACACCACTTCAACATGTACAAGAATTTAAAATGGTTAGACAACTAGTAGCTTATATTGCTTAGGGTTGATGCATAATATAATGTAGAAAGCTTATCCTAAACTGGTGATGATTATGCGAGCGACCATCCAACAGCAAGTTCTCCTTAAGTTGCAACAGACACACAACATGAAGTGGCATGGATCCATAACATAAATTACTAGACGAAAGATTGAGAAGAAACAACAAGCCACGGGAATCCGTAGAGCAACATATTCTCACACCTCTGGAGCCAGATTGCCGACATAAACAGTTGTATACTGAGGATTATTTTCCGGGACATCTTCATTGGTCTTCTCCTGAGCTTCGTCTGCATGACGAATTGCAAAACAAATAAAAGGCACGAGGTGAGTTGATACACAAACTGATATGTGCAAAGATTTTATTCATAAGCATTTGACTGCACATTATAAAGTTTAAGACCCAACTTTATCTTTATTGGTATGCGTTAACTAAATTGTGAGAATGGCACAAGAAACTTCAATATTTTTGCTATCATAATTGATCTAGATCTGAATTACATCGAGAGACACGCATATGTTACTAAACAGTTAACCATATTCTTTGTCAAACAAGGATAATAAGAGCGCAAAGAAATCAGTAATATCAAATATCATTGTTGGCTCCTACAAATTACATAGGCAACCATATCTTCAGTCATTATAGACAATTATCTCCAAATAAAGAACAAACCTGATGTTCCATTTGTTAGTTCCACCACACTTTTGGCATCTGAACTTTGTTTGTCATCACTAGCACCAGCACCTTTTGCTGCCCAATTGCAGCGAATCTGTCTGCTTCCCAACCATTTCCCTATTTTTCAGGAAACATGATCAATTGGAGAAGCAAGCAAACAACAGATGTTTCAAAGGAAAACTGGATTGAATTACGACATGACACACTTGTCATCCTAGGGACTTGAGTGCAATGAGATGAGATAATAGAATTGAAGAGGAATTCAATTGTCATTGCGATCATTTGCAGACAGTAATTTTATCAGATTTGCTATGTCATAACTAAGCATTGAGTTGATTCATCCAGCATTAGTTCAATATGCCCTTGAATATGAAAAGTAACAACAGAGTCATCATAACTGTCACACTCAGTGCTTCACATATAATGTTGTCTCCACTCTCACACATCTTGGTTTCTCCCAATATAACATTTTCAATTTTTATATACTTTGTGAACCAGCATTACATGAATATTAGTACTCCAACAAGTTTCAGCAGCAGAGTAAATTTGGAGAAAGAAGAAAAGTCTTAGATTTTGGACCGCTACTTTGTAACAGCCATGTCCAAACTCAGCACTCATTAGCTCTAGAAGCTAACATGCCAATCGCATATGCTGCTCTAGAGACAGGTACATTTCTCCATTTGGCTTCACTTTGATAGAAATTGTTGAAAATCATACAAACCACTAAACATATTGCAAAAAGATTCTCCATCTATTCTTCCTTTAATTTTTAGATTGTTGTGAATGTCTACAATTATCGCATTAAACCAGCAGCGAAGAGATTCACTGAAACAGCCTAAATATAAAGCATAGATCCTGTCCTACTGCCAAATTTTATTCAACAGAACTAAAATGATATCTTAATACTGTGCGGATACGCACCATCCCCCCACCATAAAAAAACCCACGGGGCCCGGGAAACACACTTTCTGATATGATATAGTAAAACCAAAAGGAAGGCATTCACCATGCGTATAACATCCTAGATACCAAACAGAAATAAGAATAAGAAAAAGAGCACCAAAAAAGAAAAGAAAAATAGCACTAAAAATAAAGAACAAATACATGAAGCCCTTACCATTCATATCATTTATTGCGCCTTGGGCCTCCTGGACAAAATGAACCATAAAACAAATATAATAAATGAGGAAAGATATGATACAGAGGATATTATATTAATAGATGAAAGTAAACACATGGATGATAAAAAGATTAAATAACAGATCAGAACCTGCTGACTACGAAAAGAAACAAATCCAAAGCCTCATGAGCCCCCAGTCTTCTGGGCCCACATCACCCTAGCATGCCTGCAAGAAGGAAGTAACAGGTGGGCTTACAGTTTACCCAGAGAATTAACTCCAATTTGAGCAAATTAAGCAAGACTTACGAGCAACTTGGATAGACTGAGAAGCATGCGAACAATGCTGCATCCGTAACCTCCGGACTAAGATCACCAACAAAAACATTAAAGTGATCTGAAATAACAAGGTGAAAAGAGTTTAATACAAGTATATAAATTAAAAACTACTCAAAGGAAAACAAACAGAGAAGAATATAGGATATCACTACGGACTTGATGTGTCCTCTCTCTGAGCACTGGCATAAGCCCAGTTGACCTTTATCGGCTGTCCAAACCTGTGAACCACAAATTAGAATACAAGCAGCAATTCTGCTACAAAAACATTCACTAGCAATTGTACTCACAAATGCCTTCCATTGAGGGTCACAATAGCAACTGCAGCTGCTCTACGATCAAAGTAATCCACAAAACCATAGGATGACTGCTTCACAAGAAAAGAAAGTCAGCATCTCAGTGGTCTGATGCAATACAAGAACAAGAAGCAAAGTTGTTCGCCCAATCAGCAAATCTATTTGCTCTCCCAGTTGTGCCATAATAGTCAGCTATATTAAGAATCTGATATCCAATGCCTTAAAATTGCAAGGCTAAAATCTAAAAACTTCACATTACCCGTAACAAATGAAGTAGATTAAAAACTTTTGAATTCAGATTCAACTCAAAGTAACCACACTATCTGATTCCAGCCTAGTTTCAGCTATGTTAAGATCAAAACACTAATGAAGCTCTATCAGATTTATTAAGTCATCCTTCAGTATATAATTCATGCTTCTTAATGCCAATACCCTGGGGATTCCAATGGCAATATATGGAATAACTTAATAATATCGTGGGCAGGAGCAGAACGATTCAGTATTTACACTCAATACAAGAAAATCAAAAACAAAACTTCTTTCACGTAGCATTCAGAAAATTAAGTCAACTATCAGGAAATAGGGAAAGAAAGAAGCAAAAATTGGAAGTAGTTGACCCAACTTTGTCTTTTCGTATGAGCTTGCAACCTTCAAGAGGACCAATAGATGCAAAAACCTCTTGCAGAAGCGGTTCTGTAACTTGAGGGTGGATGTTCCCAACATACCTGCATCACCCGATAAGTGATGAAAGAGAACACTATGAGCAACCAAAAATCCCAACAAAACTATTATTTACAGACATGCCCAGCACAAAAAATACATATGGAATTACATATCCTACGGCTTAAATAGATTTATGAGGAAACAGAAAGGGAAATAGAATTTGAGAGACCAACACAAACAGAATTTTCAAGTGCTTTATTGAGGTATTTATCTAACATGTTATGCAACAAAGATCCTTTTGCATGACAACCAGATTTCCTACAGGATTCAATGACAAAGAATAAAAAAATGAATAGAAGCAAATGAACAAAGGAAAGGGAAGTGTAAAAACTAAAAAAGAAACATTTTATAAGACACTCACACACTGCGGCATGTGCTTGAATCAAATCCGGGAGGGAGATTTTCACTCAAGATAGGCTCTATCTGCAGATTGATGATAAAATAGTAAAAAGAACTAAGATCTAAAATAGGCCAAACCAGAAAAAGATAATGAAAAAGGAACAGCCCACTAGATTTACCAGGATGGAGAAAAGATGTAATAGGAAGACACTTTAATTTAGACTCAATAAATCTTGATTATGTGGAAAACATTAGCTATATAAACAAACAAAACCATGATGATGGTGGACATTGACAAGAGTATTAAAGCTCCAATCAATCTTTTTCCACATAAAACGGAAATTTACTCAATAGCATTATATTGTAAGTCAATCTTATGCTTTAGGTTACACACAGTTGGTCCCCCCTAGGCCACTACACCACTCTTTTAGCAAGAACTAATGAAGAACACTAGGAGACGCTACCAAAGCATAGTACTAACCTCCAAAACCTTAATTTTCCACATCTCTAAAGACCACAACAGTCCCATGTATGACAGATGTATTATTTCTTATAATAAATGTAGTCATTCAAAAGCACCAAACCCAACCTACGCTGCTAATGATGAAACCAGTATGAGGAAATACTACTTTGTATCCATGTAACAAGAGGTTCTTTTCCAATCCAATATCTTTCTTTTTTAATCCCCAAAACCCATTTCAAACCCCACAAACTAAGAAACGATCAAACAAACAAACAGATTGACAAAAGAACTTAATGAAGCACAAGACAAAGTTATACGAGGGCATAATAGGAAAATCTATCTAACACGGCATTAATAAAACAATCAATTTTTACTCAATTTCAAACATAACAAACTCACATTTTCATCAAATCGTATGCAATTAGAGCAAAAACTAAATGACCCCTCAAATCATCGTCCCGATACACACATGTAACCAAAAAAGTTGCTAACTTCACTTAAACACGAGACCAAAATTGTAAATAGATATTACGTGAACAAATAACTATGAAATATGACCAAATTAAGAGATAAATAATCGACATTGAAAAAGTTCATTAAAGCAATCTCACGTCCTTAAAAAAATAAAAAATAAATTATTTTACCTTGGAAATAATACAAATTAGCCCTAGTCTTCATTTTTCATATATACATATATATATATACAGTCACAGCTTCAAAAAAGCTTTACCAATTGAAATTATTCACCGTGTCGCAGTTGTAAAAAGAAAAAAAAAATATTCCTGTTTTCCTCTGCATTTTTCTCTCGTAATTCAAAAAAAAAAAAAAATCAGCTAAAAAACGCAGAAACGAAAACGCAATAAAGATGCTAACTTTAGACGAGCAAAAAAAACTTAATATAATAATTAAGAAAAAAACAAATAAATTGTATGGAAATTAAAAAAAAATTAAAAAAAAATAGAAAGAGAGAGAGTGAAACCTGAGGAGGAGCTAAGAGGCCAGGGTGATAGAGAGATTGCTGCATCAGTGCTTGTTGCTGCTGCTTCAACCTCTGTTGCTGCTGCATTTTTCTTCTTTTTATTAATTATTTTTATAATAAAAAAAATTATAGATAAATATATATTTATATATATAGTTATATATAGATAGATAGATTAGGGCTTTGAAAGAAAAAGGAAAAAAAGAAATTTAGAAAAGAAGGAAAAAAAAAAAAAAAAAGGAGAGAAGAAAAGGAAAAGAAAAAGGAAAAGAAAAAAAAAAGGGAAAAATCGAAAAAGAAAAGAAGAAAACCCTCGAAGGAGGGAGGGGGGGCGGAAGGGGAATGCGAGAGAAGAGAGAGGTGTGTGAGAAAGCTGAGAAATGTGATCGCTCTCTCTCTCTCTCACTCGCTTGAAGTAAGATATCTTCGGATATGGTAAGGTACTTGCGTTTTCCTTGTATTGTTCGTGCAACCAGGTTGTGTATCCTTATATATATATATATTTTTTTTGTTAACCTATAAACATCTCATTTAATTAATTCACGATACATAAATCGAATTAATATATTACCAATAGTAGGAAAGAGTTTTTAATCCGGATTGTACGGTTATTCTAACTCCCCACTTACCATTAGAGCAACCCGAGTTATGTATCCTTACATTTAATTAAACATTTAATTTTTTTTATCGGTGCATGATTTGGGATGAATTATAAAAGTTATTTGTGATTATTGATTATATAATCAAATATAAGACAATTGATTATGAATTTTGAAACAATTTTTCAAATTTTATATAATTTAATTATTTAAAACAAGTCGGACGTATATTTGAATCACGAAATATGAGTATTTATTTACTTATTTTAGTGTAAAAGAATTGCTAACTAAATTATTGTATAAAATAGTATTTATCTAACAAAAATATAGTATGAATTTTAGAAAAATAGTGATTTATCCTTGAAAGTCTTGACATGGGAATCGTGTTTTCATGAATTTTGTGTAGAAGCCTCCTATAGATTCTTCATACAAGACCACTATACAATCATGTAAAAAGTTATCTTGTTTAATGGCAACAGATTATCTTTCCAAAATCATTCGAAGGCTCTTTGCCATTCCTTTTCTATTTCCATTTTTTTTTAATACACTTTTTCAATATTTAAAGTTCGTTCTCAACCATAAAAAAAAATTAAATAAAATAAATTGGAAAAAGTCGGCTATCATAATCAAATCGATGACCATCACATTACAAATGCAATGCTCTAACCTCTGAGCTAAATGCCCTAAACATCTTATTGCATTTTTCAACCGAAATATAAAATACCATAGAAATTGCATTATATATCCATAATAGCCCTAAGAAGACATAATTTCAAGTTGATACTTGACATGTACCCACTCTTTCAGGTCCATTACAAGGAAAACAAAAATCAAGATTTACTTCATCTGGTATTTAACAAAAGCTACGAGCAAATACAATACCTTTCAAGAGTATCAATACTGTCTGTGGTTTGAACTTAAAATTTATTATTACAATAAGTGATTATCCGCCCATTTCACTCAAGTATTATGGGTGCCTCTTCTATTTCTTCAACAACTCTTCACTGCTTTCTTCCACAGGAATATAGTGACTTGGAATGAAAAGTCCGAATTTGAGGAGTAGATGGTTCACAACCAAGTGAGGCCCAGTTGAACGAAAAAACAATAGGCCCAGAAGAAACATTTGCAAACACACATTCATAGGCCCAGAAATAGAGGCTCGTTGAAATGGAAAGAGTATAAACATCTGGGTAAAACCCAAAACCCGAAGGCCCAAATGTCAGACACAATAAAGTGGGTGAATCCCAAACCACAAACTAAAGCAAACAGCTGAGCCAAACAAGTAGCCCAAGACACTCACAAGACCTAAGTCTAAATAGACAGCCAGTAGACATGGACAAAACCCTAATGGGCTAAGCAGAACGCAAGACCACAAGGAAATAGTTTATAATACTCAAGAGTTGGATAAAATTATCAATTAATGACTTGTTGTAATCAGAAGTTATAAGTTCGAATTACCACTTCAACTTTCCTTGTACCAAAAAAAAAAAAAAAGAATTATTAACTGGTCAAAAGTCAAGAAAATAGTTTGGACTGAAATTTTTTGTCAACAAAATAGCCACCACCGAATCATTAGAGTCGCGGGACTCACCAAGCACCAAGCATAGTTACTAAGGCCAACATACCTAACTTAGCCAATAAAAGATCTTCCAAAAAGGCCATTGGTAAAAACCAAACATTTGGACAACTCGCCAATGTGTATAGCAGGATAGAGTGGCCCAATTAAAATATGGGCCACGAAAATCAAAACATTCAATGATCGAGACCCTCAAGCACCCATTTATTTATCCTAAAGGATAAAGTTGAGCCTTTTGGGCCACTTGCGACTTGGGTACTCTTACCATCCTTACAAACAAATAATTAAAAGAATAGGAAGTTTATATACTATGATCTATACTAATGGGCGAGACTTAAATAGATAAGAGTTCCGATACTTCAGTCGCTATTGATTGATTGAAAATGCCTCTCTACCACAAGAAATTGGAAGATTGATCAAATTTGTTGTGATAATAGAGTATGTGTTATCTAAATAATCATGTACTATTGGTCTTATTAGAAAAAAAAAATTGTACTTTTGATTAGATTGTCAAGTAAATTAGATATAGTCATCTACCTATAGATTGGATTAACAATGTTCCTATTGTACTTGCATTCATCTTATACCGCGACCTATCTCATAGGGGAATTGGTTTGACTTTGTGTTTTACGAGAAAAAATTTCCTTGTCTATTGCATGGATTAGGGTGGGGGTAAGGGGGAAGTCACAAAAGTGTAAACTCCATAGTATTGAACATATTGAAAACTAATACTTTATCCTGACATCCATAAATCATATAAGGAAAAAATTGAAATGTTTAACTATTTCAATGGGGTTTGTTCGACAAAGCATTTGTGGAGTCTACACGCGGTAATGTGAGCCCTACAGATGTGTCCAAAACGTGATTTGTAGAATTTTCATTGAATGGTAATATGAGTGACCATCTACTTTTTATAGGTCACTCAATCAAAGATATGGTAATGTGAAGTTCACCTACTTTTTATAAGTTACTCAATCGAAAACAGTTTAATTCGATCTTTGCTAATTTGAGACTATCAATCATCAAAGTGTCACATGTTCATACCAATAAAAGAAAAACTTTCACACGAACTCTGATGTAGGCTTCATACTTTGAACTTTAGACAGATTTCGAATTTTGGATAAGGTATTGTCACCCGACAAATAAAAAGGAAAAAGAAAAGATAAGGTATTGTCAGAAAATTGGATGGGTAAGATCACACCTGAAAGCAGTCTTATTGTAATTCTCATAATCATAATGGATTGGAATTTGCAAGACAAGGCTGCATGTGCATGACATGGCATACATTGTACTTATGCACACTTTTGTATTCATTTCACATGACAATCAAGAATTGGTCAAAAATGTATATGGTCCCAAACTCGCAATCCACTTCCTTCTAAACATAGCATGTGATCCCAATAAGATGCATACAATACAAACCACATCCATCTTACCCCCATTGACCTATTATTATCTATTAGGTCCGCTAGAACTATCCGTGATCATAGATCAAAAGTTTTGAATATAGTAGTTTTAAATTTGATATTGTATTTTCTCACTACAATTATTATCGAGATCTTGATTTTCGATTTTTCATTCAAAGTCTAAATCCAAGTCCGTAAGAATTAAGACAAGTGAAAGTTCAATTTTAATGAGGATAGGTTTAAAAAACATTTTTTTGTAAATAGAATTTTTTAATTGGTAATTATTTGTCGTAGGGTCTCACCGCACGAGATGGGTGAGTATGTGAGTCTTAAGTGTAAGGTTTTTCTATATTATCTTGTCCATTAAAAAGATGTCAGACCCTCTTGAACAGGTGCTTTAAAGGTTTGATTTGCTTTACCTATGAGAATTTTTACAAATTCTTCTTTTAATCTTCAAACCACTACATTTTTTACATGTATTCATACACCTATTCTTATATGTAGAAAAATTCCGACATCTAAATCTCACTATCTCCACATGTGGAGATGAAATAACAATTTTCTAAACCTATCTCAACATCTCCACATATAGAGTAAACAAAAATAAAGTATTTTTAAAATAGGAAAGATGTTGAAATAAAATTGAAATAAAGATTCTTTGAAATAAGGGATTTACTAAATGCAGATAAGTTGTTAGAGTGAAACTAAAATATAAAATTCCTAGATGCAGAGAAATGGTCTGAATTCTCTACAAGCAAAGAAAAATATAGAAAACCTGTTGAAGTTGGCCTAACAATCGGAAAGAATTTTTCATACTTTTGTTAGAAAAAGACCGATTGAGCAGAGTTTAGGCTTTTTAATGCAAAAAGTCATATGAGTAAGGGTTAAACTTTTATGTGCATATAGTCATTGAACTGTAACCATATTGCTAAGTGGTGCATATTTTCAATTTGGGTCATTAACGTTAGTAATGGCCAAACTATATTAAAATTATTGTGTAATTCCGCTATTTTGAGTATGTGTGTTTGTCCTTGTCCCTAACACTTAATTGACTTAAAATATACTTTAAGCGTGTTAATTCTTCACATAATTTATAACATTGGAGTAAAATTCAATGGGACTATAAGGAGTGAAGTCCTCATAATAGGAAAAATTGCACAAATGATCCTCATTATTTTTTAAAATTTTTAAATTCATCCGTTCATATTGTTCAAAAGTAATCAATTTCATCCCTATTATTTATAAAAAAAAATGTCAAATTCGTCTATATTGTTCAAAATTAGCTATTTCAGTCCTTATTATTTCTAAAAAAATAATTTAGTCCCTATTTTTCTTATAAAAAATATCAAGTTAGTCCACGCACGTGACCATTATTTGGAAATTAAATTAAAAGTTTTTGAAAAATAATAAGTACTAAATTGACTAATTTTGAATAATAGAGACATTTAATTTTTTTTAATAATAAAAATTAAATTAATTAATTTGAACAACAAAGATAAATTTAAAATTACCTAGCAAAAAAAAAATTTTAATTTTTTGAAAAAAAATTAATAAAGACCATTTACGTAATTTTTCCTAAAGAAAAACTAGCCGTGAACAACGTGACAATATGAAAGAGGATTTCATGTCGACTGCCCAACCTTTCCTAACGATTTGTTTTGTCGTGGTGGTATATACAGGTCCAATGTCCAATTGTTTATGTGAATACCACAATTCTCGTGAATGTTCTTATGATTAAATTTTATATTTAGTCTTTATTATTTGCATATTTTTTTAATGTTATTTTTAATATTTTAAAAATTTTATAGTGATATTTAATATTTTAAAAAATTATTTAAAATTATTTATATTATTCAAACTTAATTCATTTGTTTTTTATTATTTTTAAAAAATTCAATTAAGTCTTTTTATGTGACCCATATTTAAAGATTAATTTAAAATTTTTAAAAAATAATAAAAATTAAATTGATTAATTATAAACAATAGTAATTATTTTTAATAACTTTTATAAATATTAAAGACTAATATAATTTTTTAAAAATATTAAAAACTAACTTAAAAATTATGTAAATAATAAGAACTATTGACATAATTTACCTACTTATGATATCTTTTCTCTTTTTTATTCTTTTTGTTTTTTCTGCTTTGTCAGAAAAGCCATTACGCGTTTCTCAATTTTCAAAACCGCGTGCTCTTTTTTCACGTGGAAGATTATTTATTTAATGATAAAGTAAGTAACATCTGACGTCATCGCCACCAGCTTTTGTCCAAAAACAACAATATTTTATTAGTGGGTAATTGGTTAGCTTTGAAGTAAAGAAACCTTGAATCAACCTTTAGGACTATCGTGTCACAAAGTTAGAAGTTTAGGCTCCGTTTGTTTGGCGTAAAATATTTTTTCAAAAAATATTTTTCAGATTTTACTGTGTTTAGTAATACTGAAAAATTGATCAATTATAAAATATTTTTCGATCATTAATTACGGCTACTTTTGATTAATTTTACAATGTTTGGTAACACCAGAAAATTGATCAACTGTAAAATATTTTCCGATCAATAATTGTGGCTAGTATAAAATTTTGAAAAATATTTTTATTTCATTTGAGAAAAGAAAACATTTTAATGAACTCACGGTAAATCCAAATATTAGAAAATATTTTTTAGTATTCTATTTTTTAAAAAAATATTTTTCCTCAACAAGTTATTTTACGGCAAACAAATAAAGCCCTGTAAAATATTTTATTTTTCAAAACAATATTTTTCGCAAAAAATATTTTTTACAAACAAGTTATTTTACGACAAACAAACGAAGCCTTAGGAAAGTGATATTTGCTATCACGTTTTGTATAGTTGCGAAAATGATATGATTAATAAAAACGAAAATAGCACATATAGTACCATTTGTTTCATTTTTTTAAAATTAATTCTCATTATTTCAAATAATTCAAATCAATCTTTAATATTTTTAAAAGGCATTAATTTAGTCTCTAACATCAAAGTTGGTGTTAAATTTAACAAAAATAAAAAAGTAACATAAGGGTAAATGAGTAATCTCAATTAATTTTTAAGAGTATTTTAGTCGTTTTATTGATTTGCAGTGAAATATTTAACAACAGGGACTAAATTGACACTTTTAAAAATATAAAGGACTAATTTGAACCATTTGAAATAATAGAGACTAATTTTAAAAAAAGGAAAACAATTGGGACTTGTAGTATAATTCTCCCATTATCAAACTTCTATGTAAATCTTTGGGTAGTTGGCCAAAAAAATGTAAATCTTTGGGCATTTTTCATAAACAGTTCTTATTGTTTACATCCTTTGTAAATTTTGTCCTCATTATTTTAAAACTAACACGTTTAATTTATAAAAATTGTAAAAAATTTCAATTTAGTATTCAATGTTTACAATTTTATCCAATTTCGTTCCCGTTGCTCCAAAAATTACACGTTTAGTTCATAAAATTTGTCAAAAGTTTTTGTTTAGTCCCGGCTGTCAGTGACTTGAACATAAAATATAGAGGACTAAATTAAATATATATAAAAAAAGAAGAAGTGGTATTTACCAACTAAGTGAGTCACTTGTTACCTCATCCGTTTGTGTAAAGTTTTTGACAAGAATAATTAGCATTACTAGTATTTCTCTTAAATTTATCATCTAACTTCCCAATGGATTAGTTGAACAGTGGAACAAGAGTGTAAATAAAAATTTTATTTATGTTAAAAGTTTTAATTAGCTAATAAGTTAATTTACTTGGACAATCCAATTAAGCGTATGTATCCTAAAACTTTACACCTAAATGACCACAAAAAAATAAAAAATATAACAACCGCAGTGCAAATTTAAAAGACTCAAAACAAAAAATTCCCATAATGTAAGTGATATTGGGACGTGGGGTTAGAGTAGGAACTCAAGGGTATTACTTCAATGTCTTCAAGACTTGCATGTTTGGACAAGATTTGCTTGTTTGATTTAACGAGAATAAATATCTTCATAATATTACGATAAAATTAAAAAAAAAATTAATAATTATAAATTACTTATTACAAATATGATAAAATAATATAAATCATTCACATTCACAATCGTTAAATCATCAGACACCGTAAATCTTTATTGAGATAGAACGACATCCAATGGAGGAAATGGTTTAGACTGTCGGTTGAAAGAAACCTGAACGTTTCGTCCACATTGGGCTTATTAGGTTGAGACTCAAGGGGTTTGAAGTAAATGCAAAATTATTTGCAACTGGAAAATCAAGTCAAATTCTTGACCCAAAAAAGTAAAAAATTAGTCAAATTTTCGAGGCAAAGTTGGACACATGTGCCGGCCAATAGAGCAACACCACAATCATGATATCGATAACAACAACGATGGTACAAATTGTAATAGACAACACAAATCCGAGCCAATTATCTCATTTTATTTTTAGAAGACATGAGAATCCCAATGAAATCGATTATGAGTATCATTAACCAATTCCTTATCAATCTCAATTTATTTTAATATGAACAATAATTTAACCAATTTAATTGACTAGTATATAACAAGTATGGAACAAGGAAGTAACTATATTCAAAGAAATTATGGATTGACACAGAACTCGACTATTAACTAATAAAAATCTTGAGACAACAAAAAAATCTTCACATGTATTAAATTGATCAAAAACAAAACTCTAAAATAACAAAACAAAACATGTCAAATCCGCAACTCACGAGAGTAATTTTACCTTCCTACTGATAAAATGCCACTGCCGACAATTGTCTCTTTTTGTTTGTGGCTCAAATTAAGCATGTATTAATTGTTAAAATGTTCTACAAAATGGAAGCAAACTCATAATAATGACTTGCTTTGATATCAAATGAGTACAGAAAGAGCATTAAAATCTTGGAATAGTATATAGGCCGAGTTAATAACCTCTCTAGAATTAATTACAATAACTGCTATCACAATTCGATTCGTTTTAGATCTCCAAATCTGGCAAAAGTAAATATGAAGCCAAATTTCCCTAAAGCGAAAGTAAAAAACCTATATAATAAGCTAGTAACAATTAATGAAGCCACAAAATTATCTTTATTTTTTAGGCTCAATTTGCCATGGGAGACTTGGCAGCCAAACCCAACCAAGTCTTGTTTTCGGCCGGTGGCTTAGACGAAGCCGCAGAGTTGCTCGTTTGATATGGTGCACTTGCTGTGATCCTGTAGGACAATTGAAAAAATTACCAAGATTAATTTTTATTCATTAAACAATAAATAAAATTCTCAAGAATTTCAAGATCTAAGTCCGGTAAATTTACTCTTTTTCCGTTGTCATAAAAACCACCACACAAATATATATATATATATATATATATAGTATGAAAAATTAAATTAATTTTTAATTAAAAAATAGAAGTGTTATAACTTTCGTAAAAATAAAAATTTAAAATCTGCCCTTTTATACGAATCACCGTACCTATCTTTTCTCTTCTCGAAGAATCTGGCAAGCGAAGCTTTCCTCGCAATTGGTAAATCTGCATAAAAATGAACAAATTAGACTAATATACAACTCCCACAAAAAATAAAAATAAAAATAAAAGTAAAAGTAGGATAAAACAACAAATCAAACCAAATCGTATTTCACTAGGTAAAATCGACTATACAATACAGATTTAACGATGCTAACTCATTACTATCGAGAATAGGGAAAAATCTGGCCAAGTAAATTACCATTGACCAAAGGCTGGGGTGGCAGTTGAGAACTCTGTACAACGTTTGAGGCAGGTGAGACCAAATTTGTAACAGATTCAGCTGGTTTTGGGACCATGGTGGCAGTTGAATATATGTTGGGATTTTCCGAACCTACTTTGTTAGCCAGACCCATGATTTCCTTAACCTTATCTGCCGGAAAATCATCAAACACAATCACTTGACCCGCATAGAATATCGTCATCTGTGCCTTTTCCGGCTCCATTTTTGTTAGATCCCGGGTCGGACCATCCATGTTCTGACCCGGTTTTGTTGAAGCCCCTGTTTCAATCACCCGAAAAAGAAACAAAGAGAACAACATTAATAATGAATCGTTTACCGAAACCGTGATTCAAACTCGAAACATAATATTGTAAACTTGGTACCGTACCATGTGGTTGGAAATTGTTGGAGAGGCTAAGGGTGAGATCTCCAAATGAGCCCTTCTCTTTCAAGTACTGGCTCAACAAGCTACATGTCTGCGAGAAGTTTGACTTGTTCTGGCCTGAAAGCTTCCCGGAATCTTTAATCTCCGACGAGCTCATCTTTTTTTTTTTTTTTTTTCCGGCGGATAAAATAAAAACAACCCACTATTGAGCTAACCAGTACAAAGCAAATGAAAGTGTTCTGTTGATGTAAATGTCACTGTGTGTGTTGTGTGTGTTTATATGTGGATGTATAACAATATGTATTATGTGTGTGTATATATGTTACATGTAGCGTACGTGTAGAGGAGGGTTAAATTATTGATGGGGTGTGAAAAAAGCACGAGGAATATATGGGGGTGGGTTGTGGCGTGTACCTTGCAGCATCCTAGGGGATTAGATTATCTTTATTGGATAACTTTTGACAACTGTCCCTCAAGTTTTCGCAAATTGCATTCAAGTCCTTTTATTCTTCTTTTTTTTTTTTTTTTTAATCTTTTAGATCCTTATTTGTAGTCTTTTTTTTTTTTTTTTTACCTTAGTAAGAAAAAGTATTTTCAATCGATAAGTACATCAAAAGTCACGCAAGTCTAAGCAAGAACGCTATTTTCAACCTCCAATGCTTTTTATAGATTAGACTTGTTAATAATGCTATTTCTAGACCTTTTACTGTATACAACTTTTGTTTTAGATTGAAAAGATTCATTGTAGTCTTTTCTGCATTGTCGAATAATTTTTAGTAGAAACATTATGCCACACTTAGGCTATTCTCCATAGAATTTTTAAAATGTAAATTTTTTTTAATTTGAATATTTTTAGAGATTTCAATTTTTAAAAGTAATATTATTCATAATAAAAATACATAGAGTTCACCACTTATAATTTAAAAGATACCAAAATAGAAGCTCATTTTTCATTTTTTTTAATAAAATAAACTCTACGTACTTTTGTCATAAATAATATTATTTTTAGAGACTGAAATTTCTAAAAATACCTATATTAAAAAAAAATTACATTGAAGATGCGTTTTACTTCTTAAGTCTCATTTGGCATGCGTCTCGCTCCATTCTCTTTTGATGACATATAAAGTAAAAAAGAGAATATCAAAACACTAATAATTTATTTAACCATTTCAATTTAAAAGTCTCTGATCACGTTCTTTGTTAAACAGTATTAGTCATCTCTTTTCTAAAGATTCCTTTCAAGGTTATTTTTTAAAAAGAATTGTATTTCGTAATTATTGATTGAAAAATAGTATTTTACAAATGTTAAGACGCACAAATTTGACTCTCGTGAAAACAAGACAATAAAAAAAAACCAACAAATAAAATAAATATGAGGGATCAAAACGTGTTAAAATAAAAAATGGAAGGACTTCTATGAAAGTCTAGAAGAAGTTAAGGGACCATTAGTTGGCATTGTTGGTTTTATCTCTTGGAATATTTTATTCTGTGGTGCGTTAGTATGTGTTTCTTTATTTTCAATTTATTTCGAACACGTGTTTACTGTTTGTTGCTTTGTGACACGACTCTGCCCTTGCTTTTATTTTCTGTCAGTCCTTACTGTTTGCCCCCCTCTTCTTTCTTTGTCACTCGTGATATGATATTACACCACCACCACCACCCCCCCTCCCCGCCGTCGCCCCCATCCCCATCCCCATCCCTATGCTATCTTCCTATGGAATTCTTATCATTTTCATAAAAAGAAAATATCATAAATGATTTTTATTATTTTATCAAAATTTTAAATTCATTTCTATTATTCAAAATAAATTAATTCAGTTTTTATTGTTTCACCAAAATTTTAAAATTTTTTATTATTTAAAATTAATCAATTTAATTTGTATTATTTTTCAAAAAAAATTAATTTGATTCCCAAACAAAGTCATATGTAGAGATTAAATTAAATTTTTTAAGAAGTAATAAGAATTAAATTAATTTTTTAAAATAAACAATAAAGACTAAATTGATTAATTTTAAATAATAGAGATGAATTTAAAATTTTGGTGAATTTATAGGGACCAATGGTGTAATTTTTAATTTTCATAATTTTGAAAATGATTTATATAGGTGTAAAGACTTATTAAATTTACAAGAGATCGTGTTTAAATTTAGAGAAAATAACTTAATAACTCATCTTAATGGCCGTGCTAAATAAATTGATATTTGTGCCGAAAATCAACCATTTTTTCTTCAAAAATAGCATAAAGTATAACGTAAAAAACGCAAAAATAACCCTAATGAAAGAAGTATGGTATAATAGGCAGGAGAAATGAAAAATAAACACAACCATGTACTTTAGTATCATACATCTATCAAAGAAACAACATATGAAAATAATGAAATAAGACATTTCGGCGAAATTATAATCACGAAGAAAATACCTTCTCCCCATCTAATTACATTAACCATAATCTAGATCAAAATGGTTAAATCTAAATATTAGCTATAGAATCTGAAGCCATATTGCCCTAAAAAGAAACATAAATTGAAATAGTCTAAAGTTGGCGCCCGTTTTGGTCTTGAAACTGAGATCCCAAACCCAACCATGCCTTGTTGTCATCTGGTTTAGAGGTGGTTTCCATCGTGTTGCGCATTTGATATGGTGCTCTTGCCGTAATTCTGTAGGACAATGATAAAATTTCCAATATTAATAATCTTAGTGGATTCAATTTTCATAGATTAATCCAAAAGTTGCATTAAATTCACTCTTTTTCTTTTTCCCAAAAGAATAAAGCTAGTTATGTAACAATTTTTTTCTCAAATAGAAGCCTAAAAATAAGTCTTGTCGACCTATAGTATTAAACTAACCAAAATATGAAAAAAAAAAAAAGCTATACAATTAAAAATGAACCATTAATTTCTTTCACATACGTTGTTGAGTACATATAAATATATAAAACTATACACATAAAAAAGCTTTTTCATTTTTATTTTTTCACATTGCACAATCTACAAAACTATAAATTATAGCTAAAAGTTTTGCCGATTAATATCAAATGCCTACCTATCTTTTCTCTTCTCGAAGAACCTGGCAAGTGAAGCATTCCTCATGATTGGTAAATCTGCATGAAAATGAACAAATCATAAGCACAAATAACAAAAAATAATTAACACAGACAAAAGAGAGAAAAAAAAAGACGATGATCCTATGTTTGTTTTCGCCCTGCCCTGATAATGGCTCCTAACTAAAACAAGAAGAAAAAAAGAAAAAGAAAAATAAAGCTATAATGAATGTAAAATTACCATTATTAGCCAAAGGCTGAGATGAGCTTTGAGCACTCCTCGGACCAGGTACAACATTTGACGCAGATTCAGGTGGTTTTTGGACCATGGTGGTGGTTGTATATGTGTTGGGATTTTGCGAACCTGCCTTGCCAGCAAATCCCATGATCTCTTTAGCCTTATCGGCCGGAAAATCATTAAACACAATCACTTGACCGCCGAAGAATATCGTCATCTGAGACCTTTCTGGCTCAGTCTTTGCTTGATCATGTGTTGCAGCACCCGTGTTCTGTCCGGCTTTTTCAATCATCGGCAACAAGTTCTTAGTTTTCGGACTTGTTAATGATGATGTCCCTGTTTACATATACCCAAAAAAAAAAAAATTAAATCTTTAACATCTTTTATCTGAAAATTTCAAAAAATGTAATTTAAGAAACGGATTTTTTACGTACCATGTTGCTGGAAATTAGGAGACAGGCCAAGGCTGAGATCACCGAAAGAACCTTTCTCCCTTAAGTACTGACTCAACAAGGTGCATGTCTGCGAGAAGTTTGACTTGTGACCGGAAACTTTCCCGGAATCTTTAATCTCCGACGAGCTCATCTTTTCTCCGGCGAACAAAAGCAAATATAGAAACAGAAAACAACCCACTAGTTAATTACTAATGAATAAGCTTAGTGAAAGCGTGTGGTTTAACCCAAATGATGGGAGTGTATTTATATGAATGTTACTATGTGATGTATGTGTAGTGGAAAGGGAGGTTATATGTATGATGATGATGATGATGGAGTATGGAAAAGAGCACGAGGGATTATAAGGGTCGTTGATGGCGTGCGCGGCTCGTTGTAGGGATCGAAAGTTGGGGTTTGATTATTTTAATGATAAATTCCTGTTTGTGTTTTGGCTTTTGTCTTTAATTTTTTTTTTTTGGTTGGATTTGTTTATTCTTAGCTTTTGTTGTTTTTTCTTTTTTAATTCGAACATTTCAAACACGTGTTGTTTGAGTCGGTCAACAGTTTGATTGATTATGTTGTTGCGTGTGATTATGTCCTCGCTTTTCTGTCAATTTAACGCCGTTTGCTCCTCCGTTTGTTTCAAACACGTGTTGCAACCCTGCTTAGAAAAACATAAAAAAAAAATTATACTTTAAAAAAAAAAATTTATATATATATATATATATATATATTTTTTTTTAATTTAAAATTTTAATTAACTCTCACTAAAAAAATATACTCATATAGTTAAAAATTTATCTGTTTTAGCCTCTACTTATAAGAATTTCAAGATTCACCCCTGAATTCAAACACTGGTCTCTCAACTACCAATGAAAGTAACTCACTACTAAACTACTCCTAAATCTCACCTAAACCAATGTTATATGATAATTCTATAGATTTCTTTAGTACTTTTAAAATGCTCAAGTTTTATAAATTTCAGTTGTAAAAAGGGAAAATTATTTTTCTTTCTTTGTTTTGATAAATGTATGAGTTAAAAATATATATTATTATTTCCAATCTAGATAACTAAAATTAGGGGGAAAAAAAGAATAACAACTATTCATTTATTTTCCTGTATTCTCACTTTTATTGACGTCATACTTGGCAATGAAAGTTCATAAAAAATAATTTGATTTGGGTAATCGTTCTTGATGAAAAAGCTTGTATGTTTAATAAAACACTTATTTGTTTGAGAAAATGATGATGAATTGACATTTAATGTTAAATAAGGATATCTAGTTGATGTAAGCCACTAATATTCAAAAGCAGTGATGTAATTAAGTTTTATTCAATATTATCGGTGTGAAAATTAGATAATTGATTCTTTATAGTAATATGATCAACTGAAACAATGAGTTAAATCTAATTTGCCTTTTCTTTCAAGAGTCAAGAGATTCACTATTACTTAAATAAAAGTGAACAAATTAGATCATGTGAAACTTCAAATTGCAAGTACTAAAATATCAATTCGTTTGCCAGAAGGTCCTGAGTTCGAGTATTATTATTATTGTTAGAGATTATATCTTGATTTACTTGGTATATGCATTGGGTCGGGTCGCTGTACTTCAGAAATTTTGGTTCACATTTAGCCGTTAGGCCAACGAAGAAATGCCGGTATATGTCATCTGATGTTAGTGGGTAGTGACTAATCCGATCTATGTCTCGTAAGTTGGTTGAGTAAGAATATTAAAAAAATTTATTTCCTATGTTGAATTGAACCAATTAAAATAGATCAAGATCATCTCGTAACTTATATTTTATTCTAACTTTATAACTTTTCATCTTAAACCTTCATTTAATTTTTAAGTTACAATGAATCTTGAAATAGAATCTAATTCTTTTAGATAGTTTCATTAATTTAAAAAATGTAATTAAAACCAGAAAACTTTCTCCCTCATTTGTTCCCACTTTCCCTCCCACTGTATCATGCATTTTGTTTCTTCTCTTACTCTCACTACTCTTCTTCAATTTTTCCACCGCCATTTCCCCCTGTTCTTATCGCCTCACTCTCTTTCTTTGCCTCCTCCACCATCAAGAACAAAAACATATAAATCATGAGCAAAAAATATCACAACAAAAAAATTATAAAAGGCCATCAACATGGAACTGTTAAACCAAATAAACAAAACCCAGATAAGTCAAAAACAAAAGTTAACATTACAAATTTAGCAAAAAAAGTTAACATTACAAACAAAACTCACATGAAATCACGCGGACATAAAAAGAAATAAAATAGAAAAAAACAAGGATTTATAACATATAGTAATTCAAATGGGTCTTATTTATATTTGAATTTTTTCTCAAAATCAAATGGGTCTTTTTTTTATTTAGCAAAAGGAAGGGGTCTTTTTTATATTTGAATTTTTTATTAAAATCAATGGCCCTTTTCATATTTGAAATTTATGTTCCTCTTAACTGACTTCTTTGTGGAAAAAAAAAAAAGTAAAGAAAGCCAAGACAAAGAATGTGATCTTGTGAGGAGACAAAGAAGAGAAGTGGGAGTAACGGATGTCTAATGTGGCGACAGATGAAGAGTGAAAAATAGGAGGGAAAGCTATATTTT
The DNA here is from genome assembly GCA_037974665.1 of Ehretia macrophylla. Classification (NCBI taxonomy): domain Eukaryota; kingdom Viridiplantae; phylum Streptophyta; class Magnoliopsida; order Boraginales; family Ehretiaceae; genus Ehretia; species Ehretia macrophylla. The sequence goes on from CM075771.1 coordinate 35,293,318, forward strand.
AGGTGAAACTATATGTTTTAATTGGATGGTCATGATTTTATTATAATTTAAAAATAAAATGAATGGTTGAGATAGAAAATTAGAATAAAGTATGAATTAGGAGAGGATTCTAATCTAATTAAAATATGACGTTAAAGTACTCTCTCAGAAATAAATGAATTGGCCTTTTCAAATTTGGTTCACGAAAATTACGATATTATGAAATCACGATGAAAAGGAAAAGGCAATAAAGAAAGCTAGCCCTATTTTGATATACTAGTAAATTTCACGAATCACAAAAGGCATGACATTTAGTAATTGAATCCAATGATAGTTTACCAATACTTGCTAATTATTTATTCTTTTAAACCTAACTCAATCCTCGTGAACTTTATCTTAGGCGTAAGTCGAATTCAATTTGTAAGCGTGCTTCAAAAGTAGAGATAACTCTTAAAGTAAAATTTATTAACTCTTATTAGGTAAGTAAACTGACCGATGTAATACGTTAAATGTTAAAAATCGAGATGCAAGTAGATTTAACAATTATTTTTTGAATATAAACCTAATGAAGGTGGAAATTAGATGCATTGATTGTTTTATAGTTATGATATAAAACTCTACCAATGAGTTAAACTTAGATTGTTCTTCCAAGAGATTGAAGCTACTTAAAATTAAATATAATTGAGGAAATTAATATATGAACTATATCAATGAGTTAGGCTTTATTTGGCATAACTTCTAGACACTCAAAAGCGTCTTTTGTGAGTTTAGAAGCTAAATTAACCTGTTTGGCTCAATTTTTAAAGTACTTTTAGGTAAAAGCTAAAGTTGAAAAAAATTAAAAAATGAGAAGCTCCAAATTGGAGTTTTTTAAAAAAGTCTTTTGCCAAACTATTTTACATAATGCGGGAAATTATTATTATTATTTTTTCCTTTCTCAAATATACTCCTCTATATTTTTTAAAGTTCAATATTACCCTCAAAATTTTTAAAAACTCAATGTTGCTTAACACAGGTCAAACAGTCATCGAATTTTGTTCAACAACACTTTTAACAAAAGTTATCTCTAAATTCTAAAAGCTCTACAATTCAAAATCTAAAATTTCACATCTATGCCAAACAGATTCTTAAATTTAGTCAAATTGTTCTTTCAAGAGATTGAAAGTTACTTAGAATTAAATCAAATTGAACAAATTAATTCACGTGAACCTTCAAATCATAAGTATTATAATGCAAATGTCAAAGTAGTTGGCTAGAAAATAAATGAATTGGTTTTTTCAACTTTGGTTTATCAAATTTGCGATATTATGAATTCACGTGGAAAAAGAATAAAAGGGATAAAGAAAGCTAGTCCCGTTTAATATTTAGATAAATTTTCAAAACCCACAAAAGTCCTCATGACATTTACTAATTAATTCCATTTAATTTAATCAAAGTATACTAATACCTTCTAATATGCTGCTAAACCTAACTCAATCCTAATTAATCATCTTTGGTTGAAGTCAAAATTGATTTGTAAACGCATTTCACATTTTTATTCAATAATAGTAAGATTTTCACGTAAATAAACAAACACGTAGTCTTGGTTGATATATCCTAGAAGTTTCTTATAGCATAAATTATTACATTACTATTCAATAATAGTAAGATTTTCACGTAAATAAACACGTAGTCTTGGTCGATGTATCCTAGAAGTTTCTTATTGAATAAATTATTAACTCTTTTATGTTATTCCATTATGTACCGACTTGATTTGATTCCTTCCACTAAAAAATTACCATGCTAATCACATTGCTTGACAAATAAATTGAATACTAAAACCATTCTGACAATAAATAAATAAAAATACTAAAACCATTATCAATATACCCGCACTTCTGTTTTGTCCATTTAGTGTAGAAAATAATAGAAATAGAAAAAAGGATTAAACGTCGTTAACGGCATCAGCCATACGGGTTTCCTTTTTTTTTTTTTTTTTTAAAAATTAAGAATTTCTTTATTATTTTGATGAGCAATTCACCATGAGCAAGATATTATTAAAATTACCTCAATACTACAAACTTTATAATACAGCAGTGCATCCAATATAGTAGAACATTTTCAAGTTAATACAGGATAAATTATTAATCTCATTTAAATAGTAAATTGTTGGACCCCAACTTGCGACTAATGTTGTAAATTAATTATCTCTTAAATATTATATAATAATACATTCTAAATATTTTTTCATATTTTAAATCTTAAATATTTTATAAATTATTAATTAGTTAAGAAATATATATACTTTTTCTCGTGTTGATTCAAGAGGGGTTTAAACTGTACAATATACATTAAATGATATTAATTGTGAGAATTAATCTTGTAATTTTTTGTAATTACAAGAATGAACATACCACTAGAACAAATGATAATACATTTTATTTATTTTTCACTTTGGCTATAGCGAGAATGATATAACTTAAAATTTGAAATTTTTTATAATAATATATTATTATCCCTCTTTTTTTTATTGAATGATATGTCATTATCCGACCACTTTACAGTTCACATTTTTACCCTTTTTAGGTAGGGATTTTAGATTGCTGAAAGTAGTTGCTGTACGTGCCATGCCGTCTTGCAGGTAACAAATGCGATCGACGAGGACAGCACGCACATGCCTATTAAAGGTACAAAGAAAGCAAACCGCAACAACACGTTCCTTTCACCAACCAGATGTTTCCACTTGGAATCGATTCCGCGTTGATAATAGTTGGCGGACGCACATGGTTTTAAGGCACCGCATCTTCTTGAAACGTGGCGCAATCAGGTTGGTTGAGCTACAGTCCATGATAGTGATGTGAGGGGGACTAATTTTTAGTCTATATCTATCTATCTATATACGTATGCTAGAGAAAATATTATTTGCTTTGCTTGATTACATCCTCTATGTTCATTTTTTGTAGTTATATGTACTGTGGATAAAGTATTAGATTGGGTTACTAAACAGTTTCGACAGCTTTTATTATCTGTAGATTGACTCAGTTGTTGTCACCTTAGTTTATTTAGTTTGTTACATATTGATTTTGTATAGAACTTTTTGGACTCAATCGGTATTAGTTGATTTTTAATAATACATGTGCTAGAAAATCTTTAAGTTTTTCTTCTTTTTTTTGGATTTTAAGAATATTATAAGCTATTTGGTTAGGTGTGATTTAGATTGAGGTGAGCCCCTTTGATATATCTATCCATATCTATGTACTAGAAAAATCTTCAAAATGTTTACACTTTTTTCTTCTTTTTTATTTTTTGAATTTTAAGAAAATTATAAGCTATTTAGTTATGTGTGATTTTGGTTGAGTTGAGACCCCTTTGACAATTGAAAAGTGGGACTCAGGCCCATTGATTGTAAAAAAGTGAGAATAAACCTTTTTTTGTTGGGATCCCATCTACTTTTCTGTTAAAATAACGAAAGTTCATACACTTTGATTATATTAGTATTAAGGAAATATTCAAATTTCAAACTAAAGCTGAATGCAACTTTAAATAGACAAACAACAATAATGTATAAATTATACCAAATATAGAAAAACAAAAATAATGTTTAAATTATACCAACACTATTTTAGAGCCAAGGATATTTTTAAAATGCATAATATATAATGTTGAGAAAAGGAAAAAAAAAAAAAAAAACCTAGTGCATCCCACCTTAAGCAAAAGAGCCATGATTAAGGCTTGAATAGAAAATTGTAATTTAATACATATGTGAAAATAAGCCCTCATTAAAAATCTCTTTTACGTGTTCCCTTTATTATTATTGTGTTATTCATCAACATTCATGCCAATATATGTATTTTTTTTAATAATGAGAATCTCATATTAAATAGAATCAGATTAAATACACTCCAAAATGATAAATCTCGTAATAGAACATTACGCCTTAACACATGTTCTAAAGTTAATTTTTAATTGTCAAAAGCCAATATGTACTTGATAATGTGTATTTTCCTATTTATTAAATTGTCTCTCTTCCGTGTTTATTGTCTATTACAAACTCTTTTGTTTATTTATTTATTTTTCTTTTCTTGATTCAAATGAGGCCTAAACAATACAACACATATTAAATATCACCCACGAGAATTGATCTCGTAATTTCTTACACTCACAACGAGGAACATATCACTATACGAGAGGTCAGGTAGTACAAACTCTTTGTTTTATTGTTCGAGTAAAAAACTTTTTGGTCTCTCAAGTTTTGGGAAAGTAACATTTGATCCCTTAACTTTTGAAAAGTAATCATTTGGTCCATTTTTTACAGTTGGTTATAGAAAATATTAACTTTTTGTGATTTTTTTATTTTACCCTTAGACCAATTTTCTCTCTCTTTCATGACATTAAAGACACGTTTTGAAAGCTGATGAATCTTTTCTTCTTTTACCGTTGCTACCAAAGATCACTTGGTCATGACGTTTTCATCCTAAGAGCCGGAGCCAGACACCGAAGGTTAAGGTAGGCACTACAGCAGCACAACTAATAACCGAGGGTTCGTGAATACTCACTTATATATATATAAACTAATACTTAATTTATGCACATTATAACATATATGGAGTTTTCAAGATATGACTCTCCTCATATAATAAACTTTATATTAATTATAAAAATGTAAATATAAAGTATATATGTAGTTCTCAAAATATGAATGCCCATCATATAATAATAACATAACATATAAATGAGAGAAAAATAAGTAACTATGGTCATTGTTAATTTAAAAAAAAATACCTTCTATAATTAACTAATTATCGTTAGCGTGACTTTATATTTTAAAATCGTTGAATAATTAATTTATTGTCTCTCTATATAAGTGACTAAAATTATAAAATAATAATTAAAATTAATATTGGACAACTAAAATTACAAAAAAACATAAAATAAAAGCAACTATAGTCTATATCTATCAATAATAAAAGAACAGAGTTTTTCTTCGTTTAGGGAAAATTAATCTAGTCAAGCATTATAATAGTTGCAAGAAAAGCATCATCAATCATCATCATCATCATGATTAACAACAACAAAAACAGATAAATATATACATGCACACACCGACACATAGTGTGGAAACAAAGAAGGGCTATTGGTTCATAATAGCAAATGAAAATGAAATCACAGGCTTTTGCAAAGAGAGGCAATCAACCCTTCACAAAATTCCAATCTCTCTATTGCCTGCTCAGCCAAGATACGGGTTAGTTTCCTTTTCTTGGTGTTTGGAGTTTGTGTGAAGGTAAAGTTGAGCAGCGTGTGAAGGTAAAGTTGAGCAGCTGTTTTTTTAATTTTTTAATTTTTTTTTAATTAGAAATTAAAATATTAAATTATCAAAATATTTAAGTTGAGCAGCGTATTAAGTTCATCGCGGCTGTATGTGTTTTTGTGTGTGTATATCGTGTGTCTTGATGGAAAAGTAAAATTTTTTTCGCGGTTTGGACAACTCACTAAGGTGATTTTAGTAGAGCCGACGTGATTCTATTAGGACCACTTATTATTATTATTTTTTAAGACGATGTAAAATCCTCAAAATACCCTTCAACTGATAACTTTTCCGTCAACCTACTGTAAAAAATAGACCAAATGATCATTTTTTAAAAATTGAGAGACCAAAAAATTAGTTTTTCAAAACCTGAGGGACCAAAATATTTTTTTCTCTTTTATTGTTCCCTTTTGTGTTTTCAAGCCCATTGTAGGCTATATGCAAGTAAAACTAGGCCGAAGGTGTTTAGTTTCATATGGTAATTTTTTTTTTGGCTATTTCTTATTTTTATTTAAATATCCAAAATGGATGTTTACTATCACAAATTAAAACTTTATTATCTTGTAAAATCATGAAATATATATAGTTTTATTTTTTCAGAATTCACACTTTGATGTTAATTGTTCAAAAATAAAAAAACTTGCACATAACTACACTGTAAACCGTAGGTGGATTTTATTACCCGCGCAGACTGCAGGTCCTTAGTCAAAAAAAGTTCATTTAACGAAAACTAATAAATTAGTAAATTAAAAAATTATATGTTATAATTCTCAATAAGCAAAATTTCTCAATTAGCCCGTCCTACGAACTCTACTTTTCTTTCACAAATATATACTTTTAATTTGACTCTTCATTAGATAGAGTGAAAATTACATGACACAGAACGACTGAACTCTATTTATTTTGATTATAAATTTAAAAATTCAAATCTTTAAAATAATTAAAAATAATAAATTTTTATAAATAATATCCCCTGTTAAAGATACGCTTAATTCTTAAGAAAAAAAAACATGGGCAGCTTGACTTTTGAGCATGATTCGATGGTAGCTCACGGGCAATGGCTGACACTATTAAATTGATGATTCCCTTTTCCACCACGTGAATCAGCCTTCTATTTGATGGTCAACCACTATTAGGTCCTACTTGCAACTTTGAAAACTGAACTTTTCCTTGCATCGATATCTGTATATATTCCCTCAAATTACAAATATTATCGAAACTTAATTAATGTGAAAAATGCCTGAAGATAAAGATTGAAGATTAATTGGACTTAAAGATAAAGAGCCCATAAGGGCATGATTCAATGATAATAGGATAAAATCGTTTATATGAAGTCACAGATTTAATATTTTACACTGCTTTAAGTTCCTCATTTGATTGTCCTGGTATCTTTATAGGGACGCATCATTGCGCTCGAAAGTTTATTAGTTAATGATTGAGCTCTGCCAGATAATCTTGTGATCGAGTTCAGTCAGTTGAATTCTCATATCATCAAAAAAAAATGCATTAAAACAAATCACTAAACCATAGAATTTACAAGTTTCAAATAAAATTAATGTGATTATAACCAAAATAAGTTCCTCGTCATCTAAAAAAAAAAAATTATATTTATCTGCGTATATCCTACCCTTTTCACCTTCACATTTATTAAGATTTGTCCTAGTCAAAGGCAAAAATGAGAGGAGATGAGGATGCAGTGTCAAGCTCAAACTTACTTCTAGTTCACCAAGATTTCTGCTTAAACTTCACTGAAGTTTTATCCACATGGCCAAGGTTGTTGGCTTGACTCATTAAAAAAATGTGCACTGCTGAGTTTAAGGTCATATTTGAGATCAAGTTTCAAATTTGGTTGAATTTCCAATTATCCTTTGTTGGACATTTTGGTCCTGCACAAAAAATGCGGGTCCTAGTGCTATGGTAAGTTGGCCTCAAATGATAGTCTAGTAGCAAATACGGAGAAGTAATATTTAGCAAATTTGAATTTGAAATTATTTGATTGTTTATTATATTCAAATTTTTGACTAACCTAGAATATGTGTTGGGGTACATCGCTGCACCTGTGAATTTATTAATTAGTGGTCGGATTCCGCCAATTGATTTTTTACGTTAAAAAAAAAGGTTGTTGCCGTGTTACTTGAAGATCAATCATTTGAGTAACTTTTGACTGACCTAGAGCATGTATTGAGGTACATCACTGCAACCGTGAATTTATCAATTAGTGGTCGGACTCCGCTAGTCGATTTTTCATGTTAAAAAAAAAGTTATTATCGTGTTACTTGAAGATCAATCATTTGAGTCTGTATGTAGAAATAGTTTGTTGTAAAAATGTAAAATATGATTATATACAATAGATCTAAAAGTAAATTTGACCCCTCTCCAAAACTCATTCAAAACAAAAAATTTGGTCACCAAGCTATCTTATATTAGAAAATCATCATGGTCATCAAGACAGATAACATTTTTAAAGTATTATATTCTTTTATCAAAACACAAGGTATTGTATTTCCCGTTATAAATAGCATACACAGTTTTTTAAAAAAAAAGGAAAAAAAAAAGCAATGGTAGATACTAAAGTCAACCTCACGCAACTATCATCCAATATTCTCATTCAAAAGAAGATTAAACATTATTTGAAACTTAACAATTCTTAGGGAATATGAATTCAAAGTAGACTCAAAAACTTCCAAGGGTACTTCTAGTTTATTGACTTGGTCAAACTACAATAATCAAAAGAATGAACGAGAAACCAACAAGGGAAGATCTAGACAACGTATTATTACAAGCTCTCGAGGATTGAGTATAGTGATCGAACAACGATTTGTTATAATTAAATATCTCAATTTTAAACTCATACCTTGCATCACAAAATATATTGTATGACTCTTTTTTTTTTTTTTTTGGGTTCAATATTGTATGACTCTTTGACTGTGGTGAAATATGTATTGAATCGTGTTATTACATCATAAGGTTATAACCTTTTAAGATAGATATAATATCATTATGACTAAAGTGATTAGTTACTCGTCATAAAAAAAAAAAAGTATTATTTCGAGATAACCCAGAATGCATATGCATGTCCTCGTATCGAACGTGAGAGCTATGACTAGTTATTATTCATATTCTGGGTTGTGTTGTACTAATATCTTCTTTTTTCTTTTACTTTTTTTTGTGTGTCAAAAGTATCAACCAACACCGGTTGAGTCTAAAAATTTTTGTACAAGATCAGTATATAACAAATAAGTAAATTAGAAGGAACGGCTGAACCAATTATAAATAAACAAAAACGATCGAGTTTGTTTTGTAACCCACTCTAATATCAAATCAAGGTAAAATGGAGCAATATCGAGCTTAATTGGTTCGACTGTTTTGGATTTCATTCACACCTAATAGTAGTGGTACTTACTTTGATGCAAGTAGCAATAGAGGGCAATTATTGACGATGTTTTGAGAGGCTTAGAGTCAAATTTTAAGGGAACAAAACAATAAGCAAAAGCTCAGAAATTTACTCGTACACTTATGGAGACCTTTACCGGCTACCTTCTAGATGCCTTCTCATTATGTGTGATATTGGTTACCCTTCCTCATGAATATTTTATATTAAAGTCGAATTTGCATATAACCCAATACATTATAGAGGATATTTATTGATTTAATTTTATGGGAAAACTTGTAGTCTGTATCAATACTCGTTTTGGGTGGATAATTTGAATGATTAGAATACAAGAGGCTTACCTTAAGGTCTCAACAATCATCTTCGATTAGTCTAATTAGGTGTATGTATATGGCCCAAATTTAAATTCTACCATCTTTCAAATTAAACTGAGGTGTACACGAATTTAGATGTGTTATATAATCTAGATTCGTAAGCGAGATTAGTGTTTATGTAAAGTGAACTGAGATTACTTGTGTCGCGTCCTAGGGTCGCAAAGAATATAAGTGTTGTGAACTTCATATATAATTTATAATTATTTGGGTCTGAACCTAATTTATCACTTAAACTACGATATCCACTTAGAAACTACTCCTTAATTGATCTTTTGCAACCGATGTGGTACATTAATTACAACTTGATCAATTTATAACAAAATGATAGTCGTTGAATTTCCTTTAAAGCTCAAATGTGGTGGGGTACAAATACAAACATTCAACTTTAGGGTCCTTTCTATAAATATCTAAGAGCCCCACATTTGAGTTTGGGACATTCAGCGTTCCACACGTTTTAATATTTTTTCCATATATCACACCAATTAGCTTCTGCTGCCCATTCATGGATGTCAGTGTCTCTCCAAACACGGTTTGCTGAAGAAATTGAGTTTGAGTTGCATGTTTCCAGGAAATTGTTCCAACAGCGACCCCTTTGGCCAGAAGTCAAATGTTGGTCCTACTTTTGGATTATCAACATGTCTTTTATAGTTTGTGAATTTCTACATATTCACACTTAGCTTCCAAAATACGAACAAGAATGTGTTGTGACTCATATAAAGTGATCAGCAAAGCTTGAGCTAACCTCTGTCTCTTTCCCACGATAATTAGAAATCGCATTCTGGTGGCCTAGTGGCTAAGCAAGCGAGTAATTAACTTGTGAATTATGAGGGCTAGAAAAATTTTTGGTTGTAGCTTGGAAAGGCTAAAGTGAATATATTATTTTGAGTGGTCGGGTAACGACTTATTGAAATTAAAGATACTGCGACTTGGGACTCATCCCCCATCTCTTTGCTGCTTCTCTTGAAGGAAGATCGAAGGGACGAAACATTTGCTAGAATGGTTACCTTGTAATACGACTTTACTTCCTTTATATCAAAAGAAAAACAAAAAAACAAAAAAAACAAAAGAGAGGTAATGAGTTTAAACTAATACCCTCCATTACGAATGTTACTTCGCGTTCAATTGATTTAGAACATGCGCAGGAATGTGCCACTACACTCATTGGCGGAGCCAAGTAGACTTGGAAAACAAAAAATATTTTTTTTATACCGTCTTATTTTCTTTTTATTCTTTTCTCTTTCCTCATACTTTTCTCTCTTCATTTTTCACTTCTATTCTTTTATTTTTAAATAGGTTTTCAATTTATTTTTATATTTTAGAGACTATTTGTGTTTATTATTGTGTATGAATTTCGATTCGTTTATTTTTGTAATGTTTTTAACATTTAAGTTAGTTTTTTTATAAAATTTATATAAACGAGTATCCCACTAACCCTCAGTATCTGGCTCCGCTACTAACTACACTACAGGATTTGTAGCCTTGATATAAATCTAATAAAGTCATTATGGAAACAAGTAATTTATGGGGGCTCATTTAGTAGCTCAAAGTCAAAATGCTTCAACATGTAAGTCGCATGGTTCAGTAAAAGCAATTGACTAACATAGCTAAAAGTTGATGGAAAATTACATTCAAGAATTGGACAGAACGGTCAAATAGTAACTTATTATAATTAAATACTGTGAATTCGAATTATGACTTCAGTCTCCATTATATAAAAAAAAAAAAGTTGATGAAAAATTTTGAAAATATTGTCCTAATATTCGACAACAGCTATTTTTTTCTTTGTTTAGAAAAAATAAATGAATTGATAGGAGTAGAATAATGACATAATAATTGCTTTAAACAAACTCTTTTAAGTCAAGAAGGTATATGGGTTAGTTTCTTGTGTGATTAATGAGCAAAACAAGGTCAACAACTTCTGTTTAAAATATCCTAACATCTCCATTATTTTGGCTCAATGATGAGTATTTCATATTGTGATATTATGTGGAGTTGTTAGCTATGAGTCGTGAAGCATGCAGTAAGCTTCCATGGCAATATTTGGTGATACACGAGGTTAGGTTTTGAAGATTCACGTAAATTTACAAACGTGACCTTTGGAGTTTAAAATGGCAACAAATTCTTGAATAGATAGATAGGGATTGGAGAGGTGTTTTTTGTGATCTTATTAAGCTTTATTTTGTAGCAACACGAATTTAGCCTCTAATGTAGTGGGTTAAGACTATAAGGGCCTTGGGGCCCGTAGCTAGACCCAGTGGATCGGCCTCCTCTATTGGGCCACGACCCTCCCAGGCGTTGGGTAAACATGCACGTAATTTAGTTTGTGACCTCCTAATCCAAGTCAAGCAACGACTAGAGAAGTTAGAAAGGAATAAGAAACAGACAGCACAATCGGGGGTGTGCTAATAGGGCGGCAGTCACTCCTAAAATTACGTATCCAAGGCCTATTAGGCTGTCCTTAGTAGAGTCTCTAAAATAGAGACTCTACTATCGTATAATTATTACGTAATATAGTTCATTTGGTGAAACAAAAATTCATAAAGTAGATATTAAAATCACCAAAAGTGGGCCCGAGTCTCTAAAAAGTACTGAGTCTCTAAAAATGTTAACAAATTTGTTAACATTTTTAGAGACTCGGGCCCACTTTTGGTGATTTTAATATCTACTTTATGAATTTTTGTTTCACCAAATGAACTATATTACGTAATAATTATACGATAGTAGAGTCTCTATTTTAGAGACTCTACTAAGGATAGCCTTAAGGTGAACAAGACACGCTATTTGAACCTTAAACACTTTCTACCTTTAGCAAATCAACTCCAAACAACAAAGACCTTTGAAAACGCTTACTTGTTAGGGTCCACAAAAAAAAAAAGGATCTCAGAGGATTTTCCATCCAAACTCCACCGCAATCTTAATTGTGTTTTATGAAAGTTCACATTTAAAATGACAACATTTAAAAAAAATTATAGATGGGTTTTGTCACCTCCAACATTTAGTTAGTTCTCTGCTGTCACAATCTATGGAACTATTTATTTTAAGCAAACTGTTGATGCATCGATTGGCATGCATTGTTGAACCAAGCTTCTAGGAACTGAGGTGAAGCAGGCCTGCACCCATATGATCTCAACGTGCTATATCTTCTTCGATTAAGGCTCCGTTTGTTTGCCGTAAAATATTTTTTTCAGAAAATATTTTTTTAATTTTTGGTATTTAGTAATACCAAAAAATTGATCAACTGAAAAATATTTTTCAATCAAATATTACAGCTAGTACAAAGTTTAGAAAAATATTTTCATGTCTTTTGGAAAAAGAATATTTTCTGGACCTCACCCTATCCTACCCCCTACCCTCACCCTCACCCTCATGATTAACATATATATTATGTGTATATATTTTTTTTATAAAATCTAATGTCAAAAAATATTTTTCACTGTACATTTAAACACCATAAAATATTTTTTAATATTCTATGTTTCAGAAAAATATTTTCCTTCAACAAGTTATTTTACGGCAAACAAACGGAGCCTTAGAAAATATTTTATTTTCTAGAAAAATATTTTCAGATGAAAATATTTTTTACAAATAAATTATTTTATAGCAAACAAACGGAGCCTAAGATATTCACAAGAAATCAAGCTATGATCAGACACTGTTCAAATTGTATGTTTACACGATTGTCTCTCTAATTGTTGTGTCATGGTTGATGTTTGGCCAAATGGGATTTTTATTTCTTGTCCTCGTTTTGACTTAAATCCAGCACTATATCCCAGCGGAGACTTGAAGCAAATTTGTTCATCTTGAAACTTTTGTCGGAGTGAAGATTCTGATTGTTGAGTGATGCTTTCATCCATGCAAATTTCGATTCCGTCATCACAGTATAATATTATAAGAGAGATTAACGGTAAAAATATGATAATATAATTATCCCATCATCCAATAACTTAAACAAGGACAGAGTCATTCACAAGCCAACGAAGACTACAACCCCTACTAATCCCAAGAGCAAAACTATTAAAGAGTGAATAAGAATTACATTTCTCAAGGACCTGTATTTTTTAAAGTATTTTTAGATTGAAAAATTAATTTAACCTCCAATAAAAAAAATTATCCATATACAAATACTAAATTGTATCTTCGGATAATTTTGAACCCGCCCTTAAACCCAAAATCATTTCAATATTACAATTACTTCACCAAAAAAAAAGAGAGAGAGAGAGAGAGAGAGAGAGAGGAAAGGGAGAAAACCAAAAAAAAAAAAAAGAGAGAGAAAAGCATTAGATGTGTTTCACCATGTAAATATATAGTGAATATTTCTGTACAAACGGTACATGGAAAAAAAAAGTTACAAAAGGAGAAAAGGTATGAAGAAACAATAAATCAGAAAGCACCAGGCTCGACCAATATAAACACCTTTCCTCATCAAAGTCCATAAACAAACCGTGATCACCTGGAAAATTGGCCTAAAAATCTAACTCCATGGTACTTTCAAAAATCATAATCTATATCTGTCATGTTTTGAGAGACGGAGCGTCTGACCAGGTGTCCTTGCTCATCGTACAAATCAAGGTTTTCGCAGGGGGCGGGGAAGATGGTACCTATGACGCGACCTTGAACGAAAGCACACTGGAATATGTGCTTCTTCTTGTATGTTATCCCAACAGACATATCGTGGAAAGTGACATTTTTCACTGGAATTTCTTCACTTCCATGGATACGAACAGGCACTCTAACTCCTTCCCCATGGATGGTGGTGTAGCTTATGTCCTTCAGTACTGGAACAGCCTTTGGGTCAAACCCTTCATCGGGATGTTCATTGTAATCTGTCTTGATGACGATCCCCACCCGGACATTGTCAAATGTTAGATTTCTATATGTTATGTGTAGAACATAGCCTCCTCTTCCAGGAGCCGTCTTGATCCTAACACCGCGCCTTGAACTCCAGATGTAGACGTTCTCCACAGTAACATTTGACACCCCGCCAGACATCTCACTACCTATTGATATTCCTGCACTGTTATGGAGAAACCAAGGAAGTTAAAAGTCACCATTTAAATATGGCCTCAATAGGGCAGGTGTCCTAATGGATACTCGTTCAGTCGTTTGTAAATATGTTGATGAAGTACAGATGGGATCATCAACCATGGCTTACAATTTCCATATGACCGACTTTTCTCATTCTTTCTTCCCCTCTTAAAGTATTACTCTTAAATTTCAGGTGCGATGGCAGGGCATGCTCTACAAGGATGTGGTCTATAAGTTGATAATTATTTTATTTTCCTAGCAATATCGCAGCAATTAATTAGCAACAGGTGTGCTAAATGGAATAGTTGTACACGGTAGATCTCACCTTACCATGGAGCGCACTACAAGGTTTTTTATCAGTATATTCTTTGAAGGCCGTCCATAAGAAATTCCATATTGATCCCAGCCACTCTTTATTGCAATGCCATCATCTCCAACGCTTATGTAACAGTCCTCGATTACCATATCTTCACATGAATCTGTTTAGTCCACACCAACAAAGCCTGAGAAAACCATCATACATTCAAATCTGTCGACGTGACAGATTTGCAAAGAGTAATGTTTAATAAATAGCAACATGGTCTTATATGTTAAGCTTCAGTACAGAGTATCCTAACGCCCCTAATATGGTTTTCAGATTCCAATTAAGCATCCAGTCAAAATGATTAAACACACATGATAGATAATTATCTTATACATATTTGTATCACATTAGTAGACCAGATGGTTTATTAGCAAGTAGAAAATCGCATGAAACTGGATTTTCATAATACTAGGTCCAACCACCACTACTTTATTTTTTGTAAATTCGATCTCCTCCCTATTCTGTCCTTTCATTTGCAAAATAGAAAAGAAAGAAAGGCCCCACAGAAGCACTTACCAGGATCTATTCCATCAGTATTTGGAGCTTCAGAAATGGGTGCCAAGATTGTCACATTTTTTATTTTCACATTTTTGCAGTCATATGGATGGAGCGTCCAAAAGGGCGAATCACGTAGTGTAATATTAGCGATCAGAATGTCACTGGACCGCATAATTTGCACAAGCGGGCCCCTTGTGTGGTTAAGAAGCTTTTGCCGAAATTTCTTCCACCATGATTGACCCTGTCCATTAATTGTACCATTATGCCCTGTTATCAGGAATAGACTATATGTAATCAGATCAAGTACGTGTACTCACAATATCGCCAATGATTTTGGAAACTGATGAAAGCATGCTTATATGTCAAGTACCACAAAGCACCGGATATTATCTATCATCATAAAAATCTAGGTTTCTGTCAAGGAACGGTTGTTGAGTACAACCAGTGGCAGTCCACATGTAAGCAAGGAAATGAACTCTATAAATGTGGTTTATATTCCAAGAATGTCGAGGCGAATTTTTTAACAGAGGCAAATGAAAACCTAAATCACTGACTAAAAATACGAAATTGAACTTCAATTTCTCACCTTTATCTTCTAAGAAGTATATACCACTTCAGTAGCAACAATGATTTAGTATTCCGACCATTAATTGAAAGATGCATTCCATGCAAATTCATATTTGCTTAGTTTGCTCTCTATGGTGAAAACCCAGGGAATAAGACAATGATTTAAAGGATATACTGGTACTTTGAGTGAAATAGGTTAATTTGATTTGGAAAGATGCAACTAAAGAACTTAAATTTTACAGTAAAAGATATTTTCTTTCTACTTTAGTTGCGAAGTAACATATTGATGTGCGGTACAACTTCACACTATATAGAGAATTGACAAATGCTGACCTGTGATTACAACATCTTTGAGATTTCGACCATGAATTAAACTCCCATACCGCGGTCCAGGATGCTCCCTACCATATCCATATGAAGGCAATGGAGGCATAAGAGGCCAGTACTTCTCATCCTGTTAAAAACGCGCACATATAATATCAAACAGAAAACAGCAGAAAGTTTAGGTACAACACAGGCAAAAGTTAACCTAAATGATATGGCCAAGCATCTATGTATCATGCACACAAATTTTATTGGGCACACAAGCAACATGATATGAACATGTAAATGCAAGATGGAAATAGTTATCATAGAGATAATGGAGAATGTTATACGTTAAGACGTCAGATTCTAGGATGCCCCAAAAAATCTGGTATTTCTATAATGACACGCCAAAACTCAAATTTCGAGTGACGTTTGTGCATACTACTTTCACCACAGCAGAATGAAGAAGAAAATTGGGAACTATTATCAGTCATATAGTTTTTAAACCTAGACATCTTAGGTGTACCATAACAGATCAATCATTTACTTCCACCAAGAGACGTTAGTATATAAATTACCTTCAACATTTTCAATTACGTGGTGTTCACAAGAATTTACATGCTATTTCAAGTAAGCATGCAGTGCCATCTCCTCTGTTCATTCAGGACATACATGATCAAATTTTTCATTTTCTTTTTTGTCCAAGTCAAGAAGTTATTGAATCACTATGTACTATGTAATATTAATTCCGATAAGAAAGGCATATGTAGTTTTCTCAAGTCTGCCAATTGTATAGCATATCACATCTTAAAGAAAAAAATGGCAATCTATCTCCTGAACACCAACAGTTGAAAGAAGTATGGTGAGAATAATATGCATTAATTTTCAACCTCAAAGTAAGATAAGACACTTCACTAGGAGACAGCTTTGCATTTCAAAACTTGAAGGGTGCACCTGTTACCTTGAAGAAAATATGGCATTTGAACAAAGTGGCGAAAGAAACTAAAAGATTTGACATGTGCCTTCTTCAGAAGGATGAACTTATGGAGTACAAGTAAGTTTAGAAAAAGTTGCGAACTACTAATCAAGTATTAACAACTTCACAAGCAAGTACCACCAAAATCTGTGTTTCTTTAATTTCATCAGAATTTAAATTCATATGCTTATAGAACAATGGAAGGCATGAGGGGCGTTTAGCCGTACATAAATTTAGACTAATTGTGCAGCGAAACTTCATTTACACAATAGAATGGAGTGCAAAGAATCATATGATTGAGTGATAGATAGTATAATATGATTTTGTAAACCAGTTGGTTATGTATCTTCTCATATTTGGCGAGGCTAGGCTGTCTTTGAATGCTTATAGTAGATGGAACACCGAGAAGCAGTTACAACATGCCCTCAACCAAGAGGGAAAAAGATAGAATGAACAGGCTATGTCATTGATTTGTCTAAACTCAAGTCATCTAATAGATATGGTTTTGGAGTATTTTGACTATTGATGGTGTTGGTATATAATGTATTTTCATCATCCTTGCTTCTTATAATCTTCTGAAATCATTCTCCTAGAGAGCTGAATTTGCCGCATTAGTGGGGAGGCGCACCTCGTAAGATCAAGGTCTTCGGTTCAACTCTCAGGGGAGGGTTTGGGGTGTGGGGTGGGTTTAACAAGGGCCATGGTGTCCTTCCTTGTACCCACCAAAAAAGTATTCTTTCCTGATTTACCCTGCAGTGAGTGTGTGTGTGTGTGTGTATTAACAGAAAAATGAGCTTTTGGGATTAGTATTTCAGCAGAAAGAAAATAGCCATACATAATTTTCATGGAGTTGCATACCCCACCTTACAAAAACTGTGGAGGATATGCCCTCTGAACCTATCTACCATTTAAAAAAGTACTTTGTGGAAAGCCCCAAAATATGTTGTATTCCCAGCAAAGCTTGGTATTTCTTACTCCTCTTACCCCTACGGTATATTATGAAATACAAAATGCCTATAGTGATAATTTTCTTAAATTTTAACTGAAATGAGTGCATCCATAATGTGAGGGAAGTAGATAACTATAAAAGCAATTTTAAGTAATAAATAACCTCGTATGGTAGGATATGGATGTTTTGGTGGGTCGCAACAACGGTACTAGTATGAACCATATGCCAACTTTTACCAATTACCCATGATTGTTGAACTGCATATAGACCTTAAACAAAAAATCTATCTGATGGACTCTGAAACTAGAGGTCCCTAGAGAAAGCTATTGATGGACATCAATTATTTACTGTTTCAGGAAAGGCAGGATTGATAGTTTCAATGCTATATCTATCTACTTGCACGGTATTTAAATTGACACTAGAGATGTGCTCCTAACAAGTTATGAGCTCCATAATAGCTCTCAGGTCTTTTCTCTCATATAAGATTTTATTTGCAGATGCACATGGTTTAGGCCTCCTCCTACCTTCTACGTTTGCAAAATCTTAGTGAAAATAGTAAGCCCCTGGTCAGTGCTTGACTATCATCATGAGGTAATTCCACTACATTTCATGTCAATTGTATACATCTGTCAAACTGTAATTAGAAACAAATTTTACCACCAGTTCCATTTCCATCACAAGTAGTTTGGGAGGCACTAAATGTCTAGCAAAATATTGCGGAACCTTACTTATAGTCTATCCTAATGAATCAATAGCTAATTCAAGTCAATGCCTAAACAAAAGGTCCAAGCTTTTATCTTTGATGTTATTCCAGGCAAGCATGCAGGATATCACAACCAGAGATCTCAGAACCGGCCTTAAGTTTCCATTCAACACTCAATAATCCATTTCATAAGGCATCTCCCTCAATTTTACATACTTGACTTATCAAACTACATGATATATTCTCAGCTATCGAATTTTATAACCATGCTCGTGATAGATATAGTCACAAGCCTAACATTTGCAATATTAACCATTTTCACAACATATAGTCTCAAATCTACATTCCAGATTTATTAAATTTCAAAATATGAACTAAGAATCCGGAAAATTTCAGCTCAAGCAAATTCAGATCAAATGTTAACTATTTTCAAGCAATAATAACTTTCTCCAGGACACTACGAAAGTGGGAGCTTTATACACCGGACTTTATGAATCCGGACTAGCCTCCAGACTGTCCTTTACTAAATTCAGTAATGTTAAACCAACAAGATCAAAGTTTTAGCTATTAATTGGAAAGCATAAAATGAAAAATAAATAAATAAATAAAATTAAAACGATGACTGACATCAATGCCAAGTATGACAGCGCCCTCAGCAAGAAAAAGAGTCATATGACTGGTGAGATTAAACGGCGCCGTCAACCAATAACCCGGCGGCACGTTGAGCTGACCACCGCCGCGTTTTCCGAGCTTAGAGATGGCCATGACGGCACGCTCAAACGCCGCCGTGTTAAGTGTGGCGCCGTCACCAACCCCACCGAAGTCCGTCAAGTTATACGCCACCGGCCGGAGCTTCGGAAACGGCCTGCTGGGCTGAGGAAAGACTCGCCGGAAAGTCAAAAATCCGGCGCCGGCGGGGCCTCTTTGCCATAGAAAGAGAGAGAAGAAGAATGCGATCCAGAGGGCCGTTAAAAAGGCCTTGTGGTGGGTCAGGATCCACCGCCGCTGCTGGTTGTTGTGGTGGTGGCGTAGATTTAACCACCGCCGCCAAAACGACGTCGTTGCAGTTGTAGTTGCACTTGTTGTCTCCAGCATTGTTCTTTATTTATTTATTTATTTTCTTTTGTTGTGTGTGTGTGTGTGTGTTTTTTTTTTTTTTTTTTTAAAGGAGTGTGTTAAGTCATAAATAAGCGTGTTAGATATTGGGGGGTTAAGAGTGAAAATTGAATAATGAAGTGTTTAGGATACATGAATTATGATATTTATGATAAGTGTGTGTGTGTGTGTGTGTGTGTGTGAGGAATGGAGCTTGGATTTAGGAATTGAAACAGAGATGGTGATCCATGGAATAGTAGCAAGTACACTGCAAGGCAAGAAGAGAATCAACAAGAGACTGGGAGAGTGAGTAGAGATTCGGTCCAGTTTGGAATTGTTTTTGAAAATAGATAAAAATAATAATAATAATTAAGAAAAGTTTGTTTCATATGAGTTGATTTTTGTAATTTTTTTTATTTTTTTTAAAGAAATATATAATTAAATTAATTGTTTTAGTTGATAATTGATAATGAAATTAATTACTATAATAATAATTAAATTAAATTCTATTTAAATGATTTTTTTATTCTTTTATTTTTAAATCTATTTTATAAAATTAAAAAATAATGGCACTTCCAAATATTTAATTTTTTAGTTACTTGTCGGGGTGGTGAGTAGGTGTGACGGAAACATGGTGCGACTTAATCCAGATGTGGCCACGTTTGTTGTTTTAATTATATTCGAGTCAATAAGAAGCAGAGGGCAGATATTGTTGGGCAAGTTAGGGGAGGTGGGATGTAAACATGGTATGTGACGGGTTTGAATCATCTTTTTTATTTTTTTTCCTTATTTATTAGATGAGGTATGTTACATGTCAAAACATTTGTTATTTTTAAATTTTAATCATCTATTTTAAATTTCAGTCGTAAAAAAGGTTGTTGCAATAAATTTGAAATAAATTATTGAAATTTTGAAATATCAAATTTAATGACCCGTAATATATCTCATCTAGTAGATAAGAACAAAAATAGACGAGAAAATCCAAGTTTGTGGATTAAAACCGGAAGAAATCAAGTCCACCCATAGCACAAAATGACCAAAGGATGTCATACCTAAGGTTAGAGGACAGTAGATCTCCCTTGAACTTACAATTGGGATTGGGTCAGATTCTCTAAAAAAGCCTACTATCGCCCCGAACCTTTTTTAGATTTTACAAGTTGGGCCTCCCGGATTTCCGTTACCAGACTATAGGTCTCTTGGTGAAATGGGACGCTTATGGTCTTATTAGGCCAAAGCCCTTGATGACCGATCTATGAGCTTATGATGAGAGAGTCTGGCCCGAGGAATTTCCAAAAAGCCGACTGGTATGTTTTCTCTAGTATTTTAGCTCTTGATTGCTTAATTGTCTTTGCCCTCCCCTGTTTTGTCCTAATGATTTATTTTGTGTTGGGTCCCAAGATCTGAACTGTTGGGATCTTTGGTGGCCTATAATTGGTTGATTCTACCCTGGGGTAGTCGCTTCATGCCACGTGGATAGATGCCTACACATTAGGATAGTCTCTTCTCTTATTGGAAAGTGTCGCTTGGTTGCTAATATTACGTATCCTACACACTTACTTTGGTAGCACACGCGTTAGAACCTTAAATACAACCACCTTTAAGCCCCTATTGTTTTCGTTCATTTGATGCCTTCACGGTCGTTCGATTCCCTTATGTCCACCTTTTGAAGGGTAAGTTTGACAGCTTATTAGTTGTTATTGCCATGGTGAGCTTGCTTCGATCCCTATGCTTGAGGCGTTCTTTCTACACAATAATTTCACTGACACCGTTCCCTTTGCCAAGTATGAGGTCCGAAATTTTTATGCCGATTATCTCTTGACACGTCATTTTCCCGCCTTTTCCTTTTGGCTGGAACCATATTGGGTTGGTCTTCTTAGGCTTAGTCCTCGACTTCCTCTTGGGCTACTGTTGCGCTTTCTTCCCTTTCGACTATTTTTGGGCTAAAACTATTTTTTTTACATCTACAAGGACTCTACAACAAGGCTCCAAGCAGAATTAGTATTCAA
Organism: Ehretia macrophylla; assembly: GCA_037974665.1. Classification (NCBI taxonomy): domain Eukaryota; kingdom Viridiplantae; phylum Streptophyta; class Magnoliopsida; order Boraginales; family Ehretiaceae; genus Ehretia; species Ehretia macrophylla. Next base: position 35,314,835 of record CM075771.1, read on the forward strand.
GGTTTGAGAATAATTATTTTTTGTTTTGCTTCATTTAAAAATGTCAAATTTAGCTATTAAAAAAGATTTGAATTAGAAAAGTAAAATAAAAATTATTTATATATTATCCTTCATTGTTGGTAAATAACAATAATGATTAAAAATAATGAAATAATGTATTAGATAAAGTATTAATTGTGGAGTCAAAGTAAAATAAAGAGTCTATTTCATAAGGAGTATCTATTGGAATAAAATTGAATAGAAAGTCTGTAAATAAATGAGTAGGATTGCTGACTCATTCCAATTTTTGTATCTTTTTAACTTATTTTTATGCTAAAAATTTCACATGTACTAAAAAATTATCATTATATAAATATTAAATTATATATTTTTAGTTAAATGTTAGATGTGGCCATGTATACACATGATAACAGTTTCGGAGGATCCAAACACGTGCCACATTCAACTGCCATTGGCCCATTTAGTACATTCCTGTATGACACATCAGTTGCTGTGTGGATAACTGATAAGCCGCACAGCAACACCAAGAGCTCTCACCTCCATGGCTCTAGCCATTGCAGCCACAGCATTTTCAAGCATCACAACCAGGTTAGGAACGGTTTCAATCTCACTTTCTCTTCGCCTGAGCTTCATCAAGACACGTCTTTCTTGTTTTTAACATGTCCCTGTACATGTAGACAGGATTCAGTTTTTAGCCTTGCACGTGGATAGTTTTTAATCGATGAGTTTTTGATTGTTCCAGGGAAACTTCTACAAAATCTGTACCTGGAAAATTTCCAACGTGCTTATCAAGAAGAAGTCAATTAAATGCCACAAAGGGGGTGTCAAGTGTTTGTGAACCATTACCTCCGGATAGGCCACTTTGGTTCCCAGGAAGTTCACCTCCTGAATGGCTTGATGGCAGGTACATATACTTTCTGTTATCGTGTATTACAACGTATGAGGGATGTCCGAGAAGCCAATGTAAATTTCTATTAAGTGGAGTCGCCTGAAATCTTACATTCGGGTCTTAAAAGTCCTGATTTATTCATGTAGGACAATTGGATTCAGATTCAGTTATTGCAACTTATTATGAGCTTGATCTTGGAAAGTTCAATAATACAAAAGAAGAATTACAACAAGAATTTTCAACATTTTAAGGACACAACTTTTGAGTTTCTTGAAAATGCAACTAAGCTACGATTATCATGTATATTTGATCATGGTGAATTTCTTCATGTTATGACATAAATTCATTAATTGTTTTTTGTAGTCTTCCAGGAGATTTTGGCTTTGACCCTCTTGGATTAGGTATGCATCAATCTTAAGTCACTGATTAAGGGAATTAAAATATCATATGTATGAATCCATCTTAAAGCCAGTAGATCGACAATTGTGATCTACTAGTATTACTTACGTGCAGGGTCTGATCCAGAGCTGCTTAAGTGGTTTGCACAAGCTGAGCTGATGCACGGCCGATGGGCAATGCTTGCTGTTGCTGGAATTCTTATTCCAGAATTGCTTGAAAGGCTAGGCTTCATTGAGAACTTCAATTGGTATGATGCTGGTGCTCGGGAATACTTTGCAGATCCAACAACCTTGTTCGTCGTGCAACTGGCCTTGATGGGGTGGGTTGAGGGCAGAAGATGGGCTGATATGCTCAATCCAGGGTGTGTTGACATCGAACCAACTTTTCCAAACAAGCAGAAACCGAAGCCTGATGTTGGTTACCCTGGTGGCTTGTGGTTTGATCCCTTCATGTGGGGAAGCGGATCACCTGAACCAGTGATGGTGTTGAGGACTAAGGAGATCAAGAATGGCCGACTTGCTATGCTAGCCTTTGTTGGATTCTGTTTCCAGGCTGTTTACACAGGAGAAGGGCCAATTGAGAATCTGATGGCACACATTGCAGATCCTGGACATTGCAACGTTTTCTCGGTATATCATCCTAGACCAAACCAAGCCTTTTATCTCACTAGATGAGATTAAACGATCATACTGCAATTGCAATCATCTCAAAGGCTACTAACATGCATTTTGAAAGCCAGCTGAACTAAATCTATTGAGGACTGATATATTGTGTTGTTGTTTGCAGGCTTTCACATCTCACTAGTGTTTGGAGTTGAGCGCACGACGTGCAAGATTTTCTGCTAGTGGTAAACACCAAGTGATAGAATTTGTTATTTTAGACACTGTTGTACATATTCAAGATTCAACAAATGTTCAAATGTGTTCCTTATTCTTGACATGATGCTTCACCATCTTGGTTTTGACAATTTGTTGTTCTTTTTTGTTACAAACTTCCATCAATATTTGGGTGAATGTTAATTTTGATTATTGTGTACATAACACAATAAATATTCTAACCTTGACGTGATTTTTTGTATTTATTTATTATCTTTAATAGGATCAGATCGAATGGCATATATGCCAATTGCCCTCGACTCCCGAAATGAGGCAGATACATTGCTGACTAAATTTTTTCCCCAAATGTTTCGGGAGTAGTCAAAGGCTAACAGATTCAACGCAAGGTTGAAAATACTATTCTTGGAATTTATTTTTTATTTTTTCAATATGTGTTGCCATCTCTTCCACCAATCTTTTAGTTTGGCAACGCAGACACCTCCACGTTACACAATGGCATATTTTGCAAATGGAAAATAACAAAAACGGAAGAAAAAAAGCACCACCCAAGAGACGATTCAGAGAAGTCCAATCTCTCTGAACAACGGCACATTTCTTGAGGGAGGAGGTGTAAGGTATTCGACTTTGTCGAACATGGCCGTTGTTCGCAGTCTTACCTTGCAGATTCTCTTTGTCTTGGTCGTAAACCTGTCCTTCGTCCCTCTTTCCGTCTCGCAGAACCCGGCAAACGAAACTTTTGCTCTTATCAAGTTCAAGAAATCATTAGTTAACGCAACGAGGCTGGATTCTACATGGAAAATTGATACAAATCCATGCGACACGAATACGAGGTGGGAAGGTGTTTCTTGTATAAATGGCTCTGTCGACCGTATCATTCTTGAGGAGTTTTATCTTTCTGGAAGCGTCAATGTTAAACCATTGTCAGCACTCAAATACCTTAGAACTTTCTCCATCGCAAACAATTCTTTCACCGGTCAAATACCTGATTTCAGTCGTCTTGGCGCGTTGAGGGGTCTATTCCTAGACGGAAATCAGTTTTACGGGGAAATACCGGCGAATTTTTTCTATCCATTGAGGTCGTTGAAGAAACTTACTCTCCAATACAACAAATTTTCTGGGAGAATTCCAGAGTCATTGGGCACGATACCGAATATCATCGCGTTACGCCTGGAACATAATGAATTCACAGGGCCAGTTCCAGTATTACCTCAAACTACGATAACAGACATCTCCCTGGCAGACAATAAATTGGAAGGGGAAATCCCCGAAAGCATGGTAAAATTTGGTGCAAAGACTTTTGAGAATAATCCAGGGCTATGTTCGGCTAAACTGGGAAAGGAATGCTCCAACGGACGCACCCCAGAACCACCCCCGGGACCTCCCCAAGGGCAAAATGCTTCACCTGTCGAGGACAAGGACGATGATGAGGAAGATGATGACTACATTAATTCAAACACAATGTGGATCATATTAGGCAGTGTTTTAGCCCTTCTGATGTTGATATTGTTGTGTAAGGTCAAAAGCAAGCAAGATGAGTTGCAAGTGCTGGAAAACGAGAAATCTGTTGATGGGGTGCACGGATATAGTCTAACTTCAGATGGGAGCACGAGCTCCAAAGGGAGGGGACAATATGATTATGACAGCTCCTTGAACAAAGGCTCTCAAAAAGATACGTCTGCAGGTGAACTAGTCATCGTTAATGACGAAAAAGGCATATTTGGGCTGCAGGATTTGATGAAGGCGGCCGCAGAGATTCTAGGAAATGGCGGGATTGGATCAGCTTACAAGGCAGTGATGACAAATGGTTTATCTGTCGTGGTAAAAAGGTTGAGAGAGGTGAATGATATGAGCAGGGAAGCTTTTGATGCCGAAATGAAACGGCTTGGAGGATTAAGACATCGGAATGTATTATCACCATTGGCATACCATTACAAGGCTGATGAGCAGCTGTTGGTTTCCGAGTACATTCCTAAAGGCAGCTTGTTGTATTTGCTGCACGGTACGGTATTGTAAAAACTCATGCTTTTGTCAATACATTTGATGACTGATTTAATCTCATCATGAAATTGGCTTTCTCAGTTTCTTTTTTCTTCTTAGTTTTCACATCATAAATCTAACAACATTTCACATTTATGTCTACTGAACGCAAACTTAATTGTTAAAATGAGCCATTGAAATATTACACTTAGTATTATCCCTGTCGTTCTGTTAGCTTTTGAAATTTTCCCTATTAAAGGAATTATGTATCAGGTGATCGCGGGATTTCTCATGCCGAGTTAAATTGGCCTACTCGTCTGAAAATCATCGTTGGAATTGCTCGTGGGATGGGATTCCTTCACTCTGAGTTTGCATCGTACGAGCTGCCTCATGGGAATCTCAAGTCTAGCAATATTCTTCTTGCTTCAGATTATGAGCCACTTCTCACGGATTATGCTTTCCATCCATTGATCAACAACACCAACACTGCACAAGCATTGTTTGCTTATACATCACCAGAAGCCATACTATTCCAACAAGTTACTCCCAAAAGTGATGTCCATTGTCTTGGAATCATCATTCTTGAAGTCTTAACAGGAAGATTTCCTTCTCAGTATCTGAACAACCAACAAGGCGGGACTGATGTTGTGAAATGGACAAGGTCAGCGATTGTCGAGAGGAAAGAATTAGAGTTGATTGATCCTCAGATATTATCCGCCACGGATTCCCTTGATCAGGTGGTGAAGTTGCTATATATAGCAGCTTGTTGCACTGAAAGTGATCATCATCGGCGAATTGACATGAGTGAAGCCATCAGAAGAATAGAAGAGGTTCAAATTTGAGATATTCCAGGATGATAGATATGATCAACTGATTTTGTAGGAGATACGGGTAGAGAAGCTGGTCTGGCGAATGCTTAAAACGCCCATGATCGGATATTTTCAAGCTCTGCAATCAAAAATGAAGAACGCGAGGAAGCTCACTTGATCACTTGGAACACTACATGAAATTAAACAAGTGATCAGGAGGATAGAAGAGATTCGAGTTTGAGGCCTTCCAAGACGACAATTAATATCCAATGATGCTTAAATTGCGAAAGGTTGATATTTTGAGCTCTGCAATCAAAGATGGACACAAAGGGAGCTTTCTGTATCACTTCAATGGTGACAATTTGCCATGGACTGTCGATGATCATTCAATGGCCGCCTTGACCGGCAATTTGCAAAGAGATAGCATTTCATTTTTAGGGTAGGAAGGACAGAAATAGGAGTAGAGGTGAGACATCATTGAGTAGAAATTTGTTTTCTTGAATTTTTCCTTCATAATTTTTCTTCAAAAGTTTAAGGTTATGGTTGGTTTTTCATTTCTTGAATCCAAGACTGGAGATGTCAAATGCTGCAGTATAGCCTTGTGGCCAGGGGCTTGACTTGAGGCTTCAGCAGTGTAAATGAGGTAATCAACATCTGATGAAGACAAAACCGCATTATTGTGTAACTATTTTAGAGGATGTCTCATCCCTTTTAACCTTTTCTAAAAGTAAGAGTAATGACACTAAAAAATACGAATTTTCATAGTCTGCACATTCATTTGCCTCGCGGTACACATGATTTACTTGGAATCCAGGATGATTTCGAAATAGTAAACATCTTCTTTTTCCGTTAGTTGTTAAGTTCAGTTTAGATGTAACTTAAACCTCAGAATTCTTGTACAGAATACTAAATATTTTGCTGTGATATGAATGTTTGCTCAAGATATCCAAATTTTGTTTAGTGCATCTCAAGAGGTAACATTGCAAACACGGGTAGGCTGATAAAAGCACGGAAAATTCTTATAGCAGTTCAGATTGACATCTGTCTATAAAAAAGAAAATATGTTTCATATGTGTGTAGGGTTTATCACCAATTGCAATCCTGTGTCATTAATTAATAATTATGGACAAACATAAAATGTTTTATCAGTGGGGTGAAGTAATTTCGGAATTAAAATAACAAAATTGTTAAGTTAAAGTGATTTTGAAGGTCAAAAAGTTAAATATTAAAATATTTTGTGAACTCAATGGAGTTGCAACTCTTATAAATTAAACTAGAGTGTAACTCTTATCCAATCAAGCCTAATTGAACTCAAGTTTAATTATTTTGTGAGATTAAGTTCATGTACGACTTTTGACCAATTATATATATATATATATTTTTTATGTATGATCCTAAATTGTGAATGAAGATGTTCGTAATATTATAATATTACAGGTGGAATGAACAATTATAAATGGGTAATTTACTGAAATGGTTCTACATTTTTTTATTTTTTGACATTTAAGTCCCGTATCTTTCATTTTGGATAAAATGGTCATTTATATTTTATTTTTGTGACAATTGTTAGTATTTGGAGCAAAATTCGTCAAAAAAATAACATTAATGAGCACGTGAATGACACGTAGACGTAAAATTCATAAATCTCTAGGGGTAAAATTGTCATGTAATAAAATATAAGTATTTTAAAGTTTATGCATTTTGCGACCACGTGTCATTTATGTACTCACTAACGTTATTTTTTGATAGATTTTGCTCCAAAGACTAACAATTGTCACAAAAATCAAAGATAAATGATCATTTTATTCAAAATAAAAGATACGGGACTTAAATATTAGAAAAAACAAAAATATAAGACCATTGCAATAAATTACCCATTATAAATTGTTTGTGAATTTATAAACGATTTTTAAATTTAGATCAGTAATCTACGGTTGTTAAATGTCGCTCGTGACATTGGAGCATATTTGTTTTCTTAAACCAAAGAAAAAGATGGTAGAGGCAGTGAATTCGACAAGTGGCTGCTGGCATAGGCATCAACGTGGAGTCAGGACTTAGACTTAATATTTATTGCTAACCAATCCACATTTAATCCGACAAAAAAATAACTAATCCACATTTAAATGTGAAAAATCCAAATTAATTTCCTCTCTCTCTCTCTCTCGCTCTCTCTAGTTTTCTACAACAGTATAGTCTCTATCGGCGGCTAAGTGATGTACAGATCGGCGACGAAGCGGTTGTTACCGGCGCTATTGAGCCGCCGCAGCGGTGATTATCGTCAAATTCAACTATCAAATATTCGAGCCGTTTCGATAATAAAGCCTCCTCGATATTCCACGTCAGCTGCCTCCGATGCAATTCCAAATCAAAACCCTAACGTTACGGATTCTACATCATCGTCGACGTCTACCGCGTCGGCCGAAGAAGTAAAAAGAGCACGCGCGCATGATAGCCATTCCGCCAGGACTGCTCATTATGAAGAACAGCAGGCGCGTGTTCTCAACGCCGCTCTTCAGCACGTGGTCCGCACAATGCTCTCTCTCTCTCCCTCTCTTTCTCTCGCGCGTATTATACTGATACATATGCTGAACATGTATTGATTTTTATGTGTTGTTTCATATGTATATGTGTAATATCTGTCTCATATATATATATATATGTATCTATATATGTGATGATTGTTACTGTTTCATATGTTTCTTATATATATGTGATGCAAATGCAGCTATCAGCTTATACATTTTTTTTAAAAAAAATTGTTCTTTGCCAAGTAGCTTATACATGCTTAAATATGTTTTGTGATCACTTATTATTTATTTTTAGATAAAAATTATATATTAATGCTGATGGTTCTTTAGTTTGCAATTGTTTTTAACTGATAGCTAATATTTGCCAAAGCAGCAGCATATGAAAATGTTAATCATTGGTTTTTATATGCTTAAGGAAAATGGGATTTGCAGAGTAGGATACAAAAGTTTATTTATATACAATGGATATAATTTAGTAGCTGTTACACTCAAAATTACGACTTGGCCTCATCTGTTATGTGTTGCTCTTTAATATAGATTGATATCTTTGTAATTTGTATTATTTAGCGATTGCTTCCATTCACCAAAAAAAAAAAAAAGGAAGAACGAAAAAGAAAAAGAAAAGAAAATTCTCGTTTGTAATTCTGTTCTTTTTGCTATCACCTCATATAGTTTCTCGTGTCCATGGTTTTCATATAACTTTTAAAAAAATATAGTTAAGCATACTATTTTTTTTTTAATAACACTAATTTATGAAGAATTTGAAGCAACTTTGATAGATTAGTTGATGCATTCATTTGTTTGACATCTACTCCAAATTACTGTAGGGGATTTTGAAATTGGGCAAATGAAATTTGAATTTATTTACTTCAAATTTTGAGGTACTAATGGATTAGAACAAATTGCTTTGTAAAACTGAGTCAGTAGAGTAGAGTGATATACCGAGAACATGGTGCTCCACCTATAGGGTTATGGGATATGATGACCCATTGTGATTTTTGTCAAATGCAAATCTGGCTTAATCTAGGCTTGGCTTGGCTGACTTAATTTCTGCAGAATAGATTGGGATGGACTGAGGCAGCAATGATTGCAGGTGCAAGGGAGGTTGGTGTTTCTCCTTCTATAGTTGGATCTTTTCCTCGGAAGGAAGCTGCTCTAGTAGAGGTACTAGACTGACCTTCTTTACATGTATTTTCGCTTGTGGAAATAGGTTGTTGTGGCTTTGCAGCTTCTCAAACTTCTGCTATACTGAAATTAAAAAATGCAAACGGAGTGACTAGTATCAACTTGAATGTCTAAAATTGCTGTCAGTTTCAAACCAACATCAATAAGCTAGTCAGTAATATCCAGAAAACCCGTTTGTTAGGCTTGTTGCTAAAAACTGTTGCAGTAAGCAACATGTATGATCTTTTTCCAGAGGAAGTAACAGGGTTCTACTTGCAGATATAGAGTAAGAAAATCAGAAGTCAAATGCCACCGGCAGGCCACTTAAGCTGGCTAAAGAGTAGTGCATTTAGGTTGTCTAAACTGCGTTGTCCATGGGCTGCCCAGACTCAGAAGAAAATCAAAAGTTAAATGGCACCAAATGTGGTTTTAAACTGTTTTTGGCAGTGCAAACTGCATAGTCCATCGGCTGCCCAGACTCAGAAAAAAATATTTGAATATCTAATTTCCAAGAGCTCAAGTTTGCAACTCAACTATCTCCTTTGATGCAATGTTCCTATATCTTAGATCCTGGATATGCCCAACCACTCATACATCTCCATCTTTCATCCTTCCTCTTCTCTTAATAGGTTTTCAGTGGTTTGTATATATATATATATCTGTATGTGTGTGGTCTTCGCGTATGTATCTATTTTATGCATGTAGGTATGGATGTATATAGGAGTTGTTCAATTTAACGTATGAATATGTCTAATTTATAATTTGATGGTAGCAAGGGATATGTTGCAGAGAAATTAATACTCATTTTAATTGTATATATATTTTAGTTTATTTTCATCCTTGGTGATTTACTATATGCCAAACATAAAACTAATTGCGAATAGCCTTTTTTGGTCCTTCGTTGATGAGCTATAAATTCACTGATAAGAAAAATAAGACATGATAAAGGAAAAACAATAAACTTTTCATCTACTGTTGCTGCTTTCTTCTTGAGTAATACCATAGTGTAAATAAGGACTCTTTCTGCTTTCTCATTTTTGTGAATATAAACTAGTTGGATCTTATTCCACAGCTTCTCGTGCTGTCACATCCTATACTTCCAGCTCTTTAGCTACTGTGCTAAGAGGGATTCCAGGATTGAAATGTGGGTTTTCTTCAATGACAAACACTTACATTTTCTTCCTGAGTATTTTCAGCAGATTACACGAGAATTTGATTCTCAAGTTTTGTCTTTAGTGGTTTTCTGAATAATTGATGCACGTATTAGTGGAGAGATATACAAAGGCCCAGAAATCTCCGAGAGTAAGAATATCCGTAGATTAAATAGCTAGAATGTTTTTTGGCATTTTTCATAGTTGATGTAAATAGTTTTGGGTTGCACCCCCTTGGTGCTTATTAATAAAATCTTTTCACTTAAAAAAAAAAGGGAGATTAATTCACTCTGTAATCAAATACCAAGAGCAAGACTAAAGAAGCCCCAAGGCCAGTTATTCCTCCAGAAAATAATATGCAAAGCCTCCTGATCGAAAGCAAAATCTCAACTGCTAGACTGCAGTTGTCTCTGGCAGGCTAATTTATGAAATATGTCATCCTTGCGAAACTTATACACAATGTTTCTTGACATGTCACTTTTCTCATACCTAATTAATGACGTAGGTCAAGCTACCTAAAGTACCCTTCTATTAAAATGAGCCCTAAGATCCCTAAGCTATAGAAAGTGAAGGCAGTTTTAAAATCCCCTAGAATTTGATTACTATTCTTTCAACAGGACATGAACTTATCTTTCTTGTAAGAATATAATTCTGTTAATTATAATTTACAGGTCAAGTTGCACTTCATTAAATTGATCTACACATACCTTAGATCATATACGTATTAAGGAAAGCAAAGATACACCATCTGTGAAGAATCTTGCAAAGCAACTTATTTTTAGGTTCTTCTGTGCACTAAATGCAACTATGGACCTCATGCTTTCAATTTTCAGTGCTGATTTTGTTTTGCTGCTGTCCAGTTTTTCATGGATGAGTGTTTGCAAAGACTTATTGATATAATCGACACTGGAGAGGATTTAAAAAATTTGACACCCAGTGACCGCATTTCAAAGCTTGTCAGAATTCGCTTAGAAATGCAAGCTCCTTACATATCAAAATGGCCTCAGGCTCTCAGCATACAAGTATGTCTCTCGGCACTCCTCTACCTAAATCTATTCCTTAGTTACTTGAGTTGTTTCCTTAAAGCTCTTTCGTAATCATCATGAGTGCAGGCTCAACCTTTGAATGTTCCTACAAGTTTCAAGCAGCGGGCAATGCTGATAGATGAGATCTGGCATGCTGCTGGTGATGATGGCAATGATATTGATTGGTATGTAAAGCGCACAGTCCTCGGTGGGATATACTCCGCAGCTGAGTTGTACATGCTAACTGATACCTCACCAGGTATCTCCTTTTAGTTTCAGGCCTAGTGTTCTCTGCTTATGATCATTTTCATACTGTGGTATTGTTGCAGGACTATATCATTTTTCCTACCCACCCAGATTCATCCCAAAATCTCTCAACCTGTGCACTTCCTCCGACACAAAAGAGAAAGAAAAGAAAGCTTAATGATAGTTGATTTTCTTGAGCTTCGTGATATGTGACCTGGCCTTTTCATTTTATTTTTTTCCTTTTTAATTTGTTGCTCTAAGCATAGATTGTGGTTAATTTACGAAGCTCACACGTGTCAATATATTTACTGCATCAGGTCTTACTGTAGGTGCTAGTGCATGAAGCCTAGTGTTTGTAATGTAGGTAGAACCCCTAATGTAACTCAATGATGTCTTCTTTTGGCAGCTTTTCGGGATACATGGAAGTTCGTGGATGAACGAATTAGAGATGCTTTTGATCTGAAAAAGACTGTCCAGGAGGTAATTTCTGTGACTACTTTGTCGTTCATGTTATCTATCAAACTTTTTAAGGAGATACATTTACATTATTACTTTCCGATTCTCATTTAAAAATTCATGATTTTTGAACCTCAGTGGAATCTTGGAATATTGCAGGCAAAATATTTGGCAGAAGCTGTTGGTGCTGGAATGGGAGGCTCATTTCAGGGATTCGTCAAGAGAGTTTTCCGGAGTTGAATAATATAGCCCAGCGAAATACGATTTCTACAGGAATTATCTGTCTCTGGTCAGCTTGATGTTATATAATTGAAGAAACATAGATCTTCTACTCCTTTAGAAATTTTCTTTGTCCTCGATTTCTTTCTATTGTTATAGTTGAAGAAGAGCAAATTTACGAGTGTTTTGGCTTGATATTCAGTGGCCACCGTAATGCTATCCCTGTATGCTGCTCGTTCCGTCACCTTGTTAGGTTTTTTTTCAACTTTTTTTTTTTTATTCAAGAGAGATTTAAGACTGTACAACATATATTATATAGATGGAACTAACGAGATTCGAGCTCGCAATCTTTCGCAAACATTACGGGTATTATATAACTGGACCAAAGCTTGAGTGGTGTTTCTTTTTGACTTCTATTATGTTCATTTGAGGCATATGAATGCCAGGGACATCCTGCATTCATTGCCAGAAAAAATGGTTGTATGCTACGTTTTATAAACTCTCTGCCCGACGCTTTCCGTAACACTTTCCTGTCTTCTTCAGTTAGCAATAATGCGGTAACAATCTTGTTATAGTACATTTGATAGTATCTCATTCAAGTTAGGACTTTGGGCTATCTAAGTTGATTAGCTGATGCCATTTTGTTGATGACAAGATTGTTATTACATCATAATTAAGAATTTCGTTAATACTAGAAATGAATGTACAAGCTTCACTTAGTTTATAGGAAGTGAGGTCTCTTGAGAGACGTAGGATGACTAGGTGTTTAACTAAAGAACGTTGAATATTTTGAGCGTCGTTAAATATTATTCAATCTTTATTATTTATTAGTATTTCCTATGACGATACTTGGGCATGGTAAAATAAGAAAATCTTTTTGTTTCTCTTTCTTATTTTAGTATCTTAATTATGTATCCTCATAAAAGGTGATAAAAAAGTAATAAAAATGAGGTATGTGGTATCTAGTGTTTCTTGAATATTTTTTAGTTTCATCAAGCAAAAAGACCTACAATTTCACTTTCATATTCAATTGGTGACAATCTCATTTTTTCCTATATATAATGAAATATTGCAATTGCATCAAATGAGATTTATCACACAATTGATTTTCTTTATTTTTTTCTGAAACATCCACTTTACACACCTACCTAACTAAGTAATTTTTTATTTGATTACAAGGAATTGGCCTTTAGTAAAATTACATTGAATCTACACCAAAAATATATAAAACATGTGGTGTAATAGCATGTCTCAGAACAGTCATAGACTAAACAATATTTGCTAAGTAACATTTTAAATTTTATTTTATTTTATAACTTTTCTAAAAGTATTTTTCATTACAACAACGGAATGTTCAAGAAGAGATAGTAAAAAATTGGAAAAATGGCACATTTAGTCTTTATTTTTTTTTTAAGTTTCAATTTTGTCATTTTTGTTTAAAATTTCTCAATTTCGTCTCTATTATTTAAAATTTATCAATTTTGTCCCTATTATTTCTCTAAAAATTTTAATTTCGTATCTATTACTTTTCACAAAGTTTAAATTTCATCGTTATCGTCAATAGGGACCATTTGTGCAATTTTTCTATAGTTTCTCTGAAATTTTAAATTCGTTTTTATCGTTCAAAATTAGTCAATTTAATATTTATTATTTTCATATAAAATTTAAATTAGTCCTTAATTTTAAAAAAACTGTGACTAAATTAATTTTTTAAGAAAATAATAGGGTCTAAATTGATTAATTTTGAATAATAGAGATAAACTTAATTTTTTTGAAAAATAATCATTATATATTCTAAGAGAACAACCATCTTGTCATATGTCACTTAATGAGCATCTCTATAAGAACAACCATATCATGCCACGTGTAAATCTATTAATATTATATCAGAAATTAAAATTTTATGTTAAGTTAAATTAAATGATAAACACCTCTTGATTTATTAAATTAAATTATATCATAAATTTGTATCCTATGTATATTAGAAGTCTATCTTATCTTTATTTAATTAAATTCTTTTATCTCTATCTACAGAGACCTTATTTTGTATACGTTTTCAAAGTATTCCCCCCTTGAATTGAAGTCAGCAGCAAATTCTAGAACTGGATACCCTAGCTGCATTAGATGAAAAACAAAAGTTAGCAGATACAAGACCAAAAAGGAAAATGATTTCTTGATTCGTCTTTTAAGTAATTTTTTAGATCATTTCGCTATATTCTTATCGATAAAGTGAGTGATGTGATGATATTGTTTTCTTTCCTTTCAAAACTTTCTTTTCCCTGCTACTGACATTAGCAAATTGATGAGGTGAACCAGTTGTTTTTGTTTATGCTCTATTAACGGATAATAATAATTCCATTGTTGTCATTTACAGTGTGCAGTTATGACACTACAACCATTGCCTAAATTATCTCCAGGTAAATGCAAAACTTTCATGCAAGCATTTTCAACTATTTTTCTAATTTTTTATTTTAATAAATGAACTATTCACATAAATATTATAGCCAATCTTTATGCAGGCATCACTTTTATCTTTATTATTGAAATAAGGGTAAATAGCACCACAACCTCCTGTGCTTTAGCAAGAATGCACATGACCACACTATGGTTTAAAAAGTGCACCGGAACCCCTTATGGTTTTCAAACCGTGCACACGCACTCCCTCCTTAATTTTCCGTCAACAAATTTAACTGAATTGTATAAAAAGACTAAAATACCCTTCAATTTTTTATTTTTTATTTCTCTTTTTCTTTTCTTTTTTGTTTACACACACACACACATACACACACACACACACAGACGCGCACACACACACACGCACACACACACACACACGCACACACACACACACACACACAGATGCAGACACACATACACACACAGACACACATACACAGACACACATACACACACACACAGAGACACACACACACACATATATATATATGCACACGCACATGCATATATATATATAATATACACACACGCACACACACACATATATATATATAAAGATTTGCAGGTGTGTGTGTGTACGTCTGTGTGTGTGTGTGTGCATGTGTGTGTGTGTGTGTGCGTCTGTGTGTGTGTGTGTGTGTGTGTGTCTGTGTGTGTGTGTGTGCATCTGTGTGTGTGTGTGTGCGTCTGTGTGTGTGTGTGTATGTGTGTGTGTGTGTATGTGTGTCTGTGTGGGTGTGATGGTGGGGTGGGGTGCGTGGGGGTGGGGTGCGTGAGGGTGGGGGAGGGGGTGGTTTGAGGAAGATGGGTTTGGTTTTTTGTTTTTTTTTTTTTTTTTTGGGTGAAAATTGCATTGGGAGAAAAAAAAAGAAAAAATATATATATATGTAAGGGCATTTTTGTCCACTTAAGTAATAATTTAAGCCTAAAAACATGAAAAATCGCATCAAACGCGCGTGTAACACACTCTCCGTTAAAAGTAACGGTTTTTTTAACGGAGGGGTCTGTGGTGCTACACTTTTGAAACCACAGGGGGGTCCGGTGCACTTTTTAAACCACAGGGGGGTCATGTGCATTTTTGCTAAAGCACAGGGGGTTGTGGTGCTATTTACCCTTGAAATAATACAATTACCAATGTAGACTGACAGATTATATATCTAATGATTTTTGTTTCTTATAAATCTTTTCATAAACTTTCATTGCATGTCAATTTTTTTAGGAAAGAGACATGACAAATTAAAAGTCAGGTGATGCCTGTGTACATCCACATGATGCAAATTTGTTTCTTCGAAATATTCAAGACACAATCCTCCTTTTGCTGCTTCATTTAACACACTCTAGCAGCCCTTTCTTTCTGACCCAGTCATCGAAGGGCTTCCAGAAGTGTGTTGTAAAACCTACTATTGCTTAAAAATGGCATTGTAGTGTACCATTAAGCAAACCTTGAAAACCACACTTAACTATTTTTACTTCTGTATTCAATGAAGAGCTCCAGAATGTATAACACTCCTTTTGTTTCAAACACAAATGGCAAGTTGCTAATATTACATTTAAGCAAAGATCAACAACGAAATGAAAATCAAACAGAAACATTGAAGAACTCATAAAATGGAAAATGGAACGAAGTATAAAATAACAATGTTGAGAATTTTCTCCAAAATATTATTCAGGTGAGCTTAATGTTGTCTTCAGAAATACTTATACTCAACTTTGTAGCTAGATGTTCCAATTCGTCCAAGGAAATCAATGGAATCGGATGCACTCTTAATCTATTGCATAGTCAATTCATGTCGTTTACGCTGCAAATACATCTCATATTCTGTCACTTGAAGAGCTTCGAGTTCTTTTTGCATGATCTTATGAATTGATTCGTCCTCCTTTTGTGGAGTACTCTGAGATTTGACACCGACTTCTGTTCTGACAATTTTTGTTTCATAAACGTGAAAAATTATTGTTCATCATCATCGATATACTTAGTTTCATGCAAGTGAGCACAATTGGGATTGATGTTTGTATTCATTCCCCTTCTATCTTGGTTCTCGCATCAATCTAACGAGGTTCGTTATTCTGAAAATGGGTAAATTGTAATTTGTTTTGTTTTAATGAAATTTTGATCTTCTCTACAAAAAAAAAAAATGCAGGCAGTTCAGAGGTTATGCCTTTTAATGATTCGTTATGGAGGACTTGGGTCCCGCGTATAATCTGTATCTGAAGCAAAATCTGAGAACCTGGAGTTTTGAAGCTTTTACAAAATCTCAATCCGATTTTTGATCTAGGGCTGATCTCATAGTTGTGTTCATACTAAACTCTTTCCAAGAAGTTTTGCCTTTTTACCATTAGTTCTTTTTCTAAATAATTATTTTTACTAGAAATATGCATTCTCTCTCTTACTTAGGTAGTATTGCTTAAAATTCTTAATTAGGCATATTTAATTTTCTTCTTTTAATTTTTGGACGTTTTGTAAGGTTTAATTAGTCGATTGTGATATATTTCTCATATTTCATGAACATGTCATCACCTAAAAGGATGGTTATACATGTTGTTATTAGACTTGATTTTTCGAATTTGCAATTAATCCCTTACTCAGATAGATGGACTTTAATTGTTTAATTGTTTTGTAATAATGCTTATTATATGATTCCTGGAATATTTAAGCATGATAAACCAATAAATTACTAAATTATTGAAATCAAGTTATGAAATATAGGAGACTGAAGGAAAAGAGATATATAGGCCGTTCTTGATGAGTTTCAAAAAGGCAGAGATCCACTAGCTTCTAATGTTTACCTTATAACCGGTCACTATATATTTAATTTACTTTACTACCTCCTCCATTAAGATAATTGCATACGACATAGTATTTTATTTCATTATTTTTTTTTCATTTTGTTTAATTCTTACACAACAATGATAGTAGTAGTATAATTACGTTACTAATGTTGAACACATATAAAAAAATGTCACTCACGAGTCACGAGAATTGATCTTATAATTTTTTACACCCACAATGAGAAGTATACCACTTGAACAATGGCCTGGTGTTACGTTGCTAATTATAGTGACAGAGGATTTGATAGTGTTGTTCGCTTGTGTGGTTATATTAATAATGTTTTAGAGAAGAGATGAAAGTGTCTGGCTAACAATGGACATAGAGCTTGGCTTATATATCTTGAGATTAATGGGATTATTGATGTATGTAAGTCGTATTCAGTTTGCAAAGAGATTAATGAAAGAGTTAAGTATATAGTAATATATTATGCAAAAAAAAAAAAAAAACTCCAATTAATCATATTCCAATTTGCCAACTAATCTGCAACTTAAACATCTTCTTCCCTATTTGTGATTCTGAAACATTTATGAACACCAACCTAAAAGTTTTCTTAAATTAACAACATAAGTAATTATGGCTTAGCAAAACAGGGTGTAGAAGGCGGCTGTGATACAAGAGTGGATTATAACAAATAAATCCTATATTTTCAATCAGAGACGGATTTAGGATTTTTATTTAAGAAATACTTATTTTTGCATTCAAAATTTGGAAGTTCTCAACAGACTTGACTCCTAAAAGCTCTTATCAACGTCTACAAGCCTAACTCAGTTTCTAATAGATCTGCCTTTGGATTCAAATCTTTTATTGGTTTTTTTGTTTCTATTTGATCGGATTTCTCAATTAAAGAGGTATTCATGAATGATTTTGTCTTCAGAGAAGGCTAACAATATGGCCAACTAACTTTTATAGGACAAAAAGCCTAATTGAACGATGATTTTTACCATTTGTTTTTAGGTGGCATACAATTATCATGCAAATTGTAAATTTCATTATCGATTTTATTATTGCCCCTTATTTTCAGTTTCTTTATTTAAGAAGAACAAAGTATAAATCCAAGGCTTTATTCAAGCCAGAAGAATAAGAATTTTCTTATATATCAATATGGATTGAAGTTGCACATTTACTCAGGCAAAAGTAACTATAAGAGGAAACATTGCATTAAGAGTAATACTTTATATCACACATTCATCATTTCTTTGTATGGTAATAATTCGTGTGTTGAATATTAAATTTTCGTATATATAGTAAAAATTCTACTATATAAGAAAAAATGATAGGTGAATGGGTAATATATAGCATTGGTCATTCATTAATTAGCCAAAGTTTGTTTATTTATAAATGTTGTTATCGATAAGGTTTATTACTTTCAACTTCTTGCTGCTATATGTAATAGTTTAAGCCAAAAATCACATTTAGTCCCCATTGTTTTAAAAAAGTTTTAATTTGTCCCTATTGTTTTTTAAAAGTTTCAATTTTCTCCATATTGTTTGCTAAAAGTTTCAATTCCGTCCTTATTATTTTTTTTAAATTTTAAATTTGTTCATATTATTCAAGGACTAATTTGTAATTTTTTAAGAAACAGTAAGAATGAATTTGATTTTTTTTTAAATAATAAAGACAAAATTGATTAATTTTAAACAATGGGAACGATTTTAAAACATTAGAGAAACAATTAATTGAAACCTTTTAAAAATAATAGAGATGAAATTCAAACTTTTTTAAAACAATAAAGATAAAATTGAGAAATTTTAAATAATAAGAACCAAATTAATACTTTTTAAAAACAATAGAGATTAAATATGAAATTTTTCCGTAGTTTAATATAATTCAAATTGGATTTGGTATCAACATAGAGACATGTTTAGAGGTGGTGGCAACATTTTTGCAGATAGGTGATCTTGGTCATTCTTGACGATGAATGCCATTTCCATCCCCCTAACTATATTATGCTCAAAATAGGAATGCATCAACCATACTTCTATAATCAAATTAAAATCTTATCATCAAATTTCTATTACAATGATATCGAATTAGACATAACATATAATAATAATAAGGGTGAACTGCACCAGACCCCCCTGTGGTTAGGTGAAAGTGCATCGTTGCCCCCTGTGTTTTAAAAACTAGCATAAGTAGTCCCTGTGTTTTTGTGAAAGTGCATAGGACCCCCCTGCTGTCCAAAAAATCGTTATTTCTGACGGAGATTAACACGCACCGCTTTACATGCAACTGGGCGGATATTTTAGTGTACATGTCAGCAAAATAATTAGGCTTTTAGACATAAATGCCCTTTCAAAAAAAAAAAAACAAAACAAAACTCACTTTACCAAATATTTTCTTCTATCTTTTCGTCCCAAAACACCACCATCACCAACACTGCAAAACTACCTCATTCACATGAGTCATACCATTCATCAGAAACCACCATCAATCTGATAACTAAGCTTATAAATGTATTGCTTTCTTTTGTGTAAAAATGATATACAATTTATTGCTAATTTCACATTTTTTAAAGCCCAAAAAAGAAGAAAAAAAATTGACGCCTGCTCTCTCATCGGAGCCACCATCGCCACAGAAGCACCAGCTCCAGCACCTGCCTCCACTATTGGATCTATCTCGCCATCGTCGCTGCTGGTTGCCTTGCTGCCTTCACCGCTTTTGTCTTTAGTTTGCACTTGGGATCTGATTAGTTCCATGTGATAATTGTCATATATATATATATATATATATATTTTTTTTTTAGGGAAGAATGGCTCTATGACTAGGCCATTGGGTCAATGTTCTGGAATACTTTTGCATCACATTTGGCTCTTGAAGCAGTCATTGGCTTGTTTTTATTTTGTTATGGTAAGCTTGCTAGGAATATAATGCGACTGAAATGAGCATAATTATCTAGCCAAAGGAAATATTTGATTGCAACTGCTCCACCTACTGGTACCTAGGGAGATCAACCAAAGTTGTTAGATTGAGTGGATATCGGCCAAGCCTTCAAGTTACATTTTTGAAAATATAGCCATTTGTGAGTCGATGTTGTTGTCTTTTCATAGATCATCCATTATGTGAACTAATAAAGTGGAGACGTGGCTTGATTTAAACTTTGAACTTTGGTACAGTGTATTTTGGACAGGGAAAGAGCTACAGTGGCTGCTATGTTGGGTAAACACACAGTTCATTTCTTATTTTAGCAATACAATTTTAATTTATAATGTATATGAGTGCCAAGAATGAAAAAAAAAATTGTTTGAGAACTGAAAGGGATGAGGAAAAGAGAGTTGTGAACAATGGTAGAAATGTTGCGGTTGGAAGGTGGAGATGCAGAATGAAGGCAAAAATGTATTTTTATTACATGAGGGCAAATGTGTATTTTTGCAATGTCCGTTA
Organism: Ehretia macrophylla; assembly: GCA_037974665.1. Taxonomy (NCBI): domain Eukaryota; kingdom Viridiplantae; phylum Streptophyta; class Magnoliopsida; order Boraginales; family Ehretiaceae; genus Ehretia; species Ehretia macrophylla. The sequence continues at coordinate 35,335,202 of CM075771.1, forward strand.
GCTCTTTTGACAGAAAATAGACGGAGGGGGCACATCTACACTTTCACAAAAATACATGGACTACTTATGCTAGTTTTTAAAATACAAGGGGTAACGATGCACTTTCACCTAACCACAGGGGGGTCTGGTGCAGTTCACCCTAATAATAATAAGAGAAATACTAAATACCACATTATTTTTATCACCCAAATACCATTTCTTATGTGTATTCTTAGTTGGCATACTAAAAGAAGAAAGATAAATTAAAAAGTTTACTATTTTAGCATAACAACTAAGTATTCATGTACGAGATGGTATTTGGGTATAAATAATAGAGTGGAATATAGTAATACTCTAATAATAATGACGTATACGTGTAGTTATTGTAGTGGGCATGGCCATTAACCCCCCAGGCACCAAGAGTCTAACCCACAAGTCCAGACAAGGCCCCAGATTGATAAAGTCCTCGACTCACTTTGGGTCGAGCCCCTAGACACAAACAATGGTTGAAAGGCTAAATTCGTTTCTAAAAGCTTAACCACAAGTTGAACCTCAAGGTTGAAGTCTTGTATTGTTGTTAAGAAATATTGATCAGTCTAATAACTTATGCAACGGAAGAAGATTGCAAATTACTAAGATTGGTAAACATGTTATTGAATCTAAAATTATTTCCAAGAGTAACATAGATGATGTGGGTATAAATCGACCCGACCTAAATATAGGCATAACCCGACCCGAGTGGTGTTACCCGGAATAGTCTTATGATGTGACTGCCAACTCGGGCAGTGCACGTTGGACAAAAATAATAACCACTGGGTAATATCCGCTGGATAAAATGGAAAGTTGGATATGTGTCAAGTGGCATCATTATACATTAAATGTTTGCCCATCACTGAGTATCAGTATAAATAGCATATTGAATATACTAAACAAAGGTAATTGATCCTCATTAATTGTTATCTTTCTCTTAGTAAATTATTTGAGTTCGGACATACTAACTCACTCTTACACTTGATGAGGTGCACGGGCTATAACACCCGATGTCCCTTTACTTTGTTTTGCATGATTAAGCTAAGCTCGACTAAAGAAAATCCAACCCTCATCAATAGAAAATATTGTGTTAATACCCCGAATAAATATGATTCCATCTAATCATAGTTTGCCTATTAAATTCCAGTAAAGACATTTTCCTTTAGTTGTAAGTTTTGCCATGACTATAAACAAAAGTCAAGGCCAAAGTCTTTCTTATGTCGATTTATATATTTCAAGACCTGGCTTCAATCGTGGATAACTATATATTGCACTTTCAAAAGTGACAATTAAACAAGGATTGAAGATTTTGATAAAAGATGACAATAATAAAGTATTAAAAACTACAATCAATGTGGTTTACAAAGAAGTATTCCGCATAATAAACTAGGCAAGTATATCTTTCATATTATTTATATCATACATTTGATTCTATTTAACATGTTTGTATTGCTTTTTATCATTGTTTACATTATATCAAAATAGTAGAAATAAAAATAAAGTCTTATGCTATATATATGTGATTTTTGAGATGATTTGCTTACTATTTTAATTTCAATCAGATCATATATTTTCAGTTATATCCTACAAAGGTATAGGCAAGGAGTAAGAAAGACTTCAAATTATAAGAGATAGCACGAACTTTGTAGAGACAACAACTTGAAAAAAAGATATATATACATGTATCTTTTTAAACACATGATCTATGTAAAATAGTGTTTATTGTCACATTTTTTTAAATGCTTATATTTTTTTATTTTTTTAATAGTATAATATATAGAGTAGTGATTAAACAGTTCAATGAATTGGTTTTATATTTCTTATTTTTAGAATATTCACATTACAGTCGTGCGATATTCGTACATCGCACGGGTAAAAGACTAGTAAGGATTAAATCGATTAACTTTGAGCAATAGATACAAATTTAAAATTTTAAAAAAATAATAGAGACAGAATTAATTTTTTTTTGAAAATCAATAGAGATAAAATTGATTTTTTTCAAAATAATATAGATAAAGTTGAAAAATTTTAAACAACAAAAATGAAATTGAAAATTTAGAGGAACAATAAGACTAAATGTGCCGTTTTCCCCAAAAAATTAATATATAATTACATTGAAAAAAAAAAAAGGCAAACAAAATATGGAAAAGTTGAACAAGACCACAAGAGGAGGTTGGTCTATAAGAAGGCAATGTGGTGTGCAGACTGCAGTATAGTTGAGGCAAAAATGGAGTCAACAGCAAGAGCTACATCATCAAAGATCGTGGCGAAGCTAAATCTGAACCCACACCCAGAAGGCGGCTACTATTCTGAAACATTCAGAGACCACTCTGTTATTCTCTCCAAATCTCATCTTCCCTCTGGGTGTAAGTCTTGATTATATTATATTATATAGCTCGGTACACGAAACTGTCACTACTATACTGCTAAATAATCTGGATAATGGATAATTTTGTTTACATTCCCTTCTTGATCATATTATGTTATATGTAGCTCATGCTAGCTATGATCTGGGTTGAAATCATATTTATAGATCTTTCTTTTTGATTTTTTCTTTTTCTTATTTTTTACTTTTTTATAGAGGATGCTAAAGATTCAATTTTTTTTTTTGCATATGTTCTTGCAAATCATTGGTGATTGATGTTCAATGCTGATTTATTTTGTTTAGTAAGGAAAGAATTAAAGTCTTCTTAATGTGAGAGCTGATTTTTTTTATTTATTATTTATTTTTGCTTTTTACTTTTTGAAAAAAATTGATTGAGTTATTAGGTATAGATCATGGAAGACAATACAATTAATTTGCAGCATGGTTTTGTGAAGTACCAATGAGTAGTACTGCTTTGCTTTGTGAGTTCAGTAATGTGAGGTTGCGATTTGGCAATTATTTTGTCATTTCAGTGATCTTGTAGGTTGAGAAGCAGTACTAAAGAATCGTGTAAAGCATATTCAAATAAAACTCTTGGATGAGATTTTTGCAGCATTATAGATTTGCTTTTTCATGTGGTTAGCACTTCAGTTATTGCTGATCCTAAGCAAGTACTTGTGTCATCTCTCTTTTTGTTGGTTTATTTGTTTTCTGATTATAAGGCTGGCCAGGCTCCTAAATAAGTAAACTTTGAATTTGTTGTTCTCGGATTGTAAAATATCCACTTAGATTGCGACTCAGTTATTTGGTTTTTACTTCTATATCTGGACAAGGTAATCATTACTAGAGATGTGGGTTGTCCCTCCCAAGAGTCTCAAATGTCCAGATAACAGGTCACCGAGCTGAAATTTTTATGGAACCAGACCCTGCTATAAATTGTTTACATCAAAAGGCATTGGGTTTTGGCATGGCCTATTGTGGTAAATTGCATGACTTGATGCGAAATCTGTTACGAATGCAGTTATGCGCCTTATGTTACTGAAATTTGACCTCAACCCTATAAAAGATAATAGCTCAAAAATAGGAAAAATCTGTAGAATAAGTACATACTTATATTACAGGCGAGCATTGTGCAAGATTTATTTCCTATAAATATCTAACTTTTGTAGAGCACTACAACCTTACTGGGAAATTCCCCTTCCTGATTCTGTGGAAGGTGATGTTGTCTTTAAAGTAGAAAGAGCATATGCATGTGAGGCACTCTAAAATGACGATTGGACTTTTATGTATCTGAAAGATTTTCTTTCTTGGTTTTTATTACAATCCTAATTAAGCTTCTCTTCAGACAAGGTTGATCGGCCTGTCAGCACATGCATATACTTCCTACTGCCTTCTGGAAGTGTGTCTCACCTTCATCGTATTCCATGTGCTGAGACCTGGCATTTCTATTTGGGAGAATCTTTAACGGTGATTTCTGATTAACTCTTATAGCTTTTTAACTATCACATTATGGTGGCATCTTATCGATGTAGACTTAAATACCGTGCAGAAGTATGCAGTAGCACAGCATTGACCTACATCGTCACTATTCCTACTTTTCTCTTATCAATCCTATTATATCTTTTTCTGCATGTTGTTTTAACATGAAGAAAGTATCTTGTCAAGTGTTCCTTTCTTTAGCAGTTCCATTGTCTCTACAAATACTAAATATTGGTAGTGAGTGATAAAGGCATATATGATGAAAACTGACATACTTGATATAGGGTTAAGATTGACTTTTTTTAGGGAAAGCATGTCTTCAATATGCATCCCCTGTTTGACGCCAAGTTTACCCTTGTAGGTGATGGAATTAAATGAAAATGATGGAAGTGTCAAGTTAACCTGTCTTGGGCCCAATCCACTTGCCGACAATCAGCTAGTGCAATATACGGTCCCCCCAAATGTGTGGTTTGGTGCTTTTCCAACCAAGGATATTGACATTTCTGCTGATCTGAAAGCAGTTAAAGGAACACCAAGGAATGCAGAGGAGCATTTTTCTCTTGTAGGTTGCACCTGTGCCCCGGCTTTCCAGTTTGAGGATTTTGAGCTGGCAAAACGTTCGGAACTTGTTTCTCGTTTTCCGTCATATGAATCCCTTATCTCTTTGCTCACCTTTGACAACTGAGCACATTGTGTGATGTCATATATGTATCCCCAGGACTTGTAACCTGATGTTATCTATATAAATTATGAGCAATCCTCAAATTAGTCATGTTGAAGTCTGTATTTTAGCTCACTAATGTGAACCTTTATGCAATGGTGTAAGATGAGATACTTACATGTTTGTTGACCAGAAATAAACAAGGTTCATCCATGCCCATTGTCTCTTCTCTCTCTTCTCTCTCTCTCTCATATGTTTTTTTTTTTTTATGAAGAATACGTTGTTATTGCAAAGAAAGATGAGAACTAAACAATAATATTCGATGGGTCCTCCACTGCTACTGGGGGAGGTGCAGGAGTCGTCTTAACTTCTCCCACAGGACAAACAAATTTCCTTTTCTTACAAGCATGCTGGATTGCGTGATTAGCTTGCCTAGCCTAATCAGAAAAGCCATCACAGCTGATGAAACAAAAATTAAATAGTTAATATACTACATTGTCAGCTCCTCATAGAGCTACTTCTGAAAGGCAGATAGCTACATTTTTCAGGGACAAGAATTCACTCTTGGGTAGCTCTTGGTTTGTGAGCATAAGCATATAGGAAATTCTCTTGTCTGGCTAACGGTCGGCCATGACACAAAGATGTTGGGCCCACCTGTATATTAGTGGGCTGCCGAACTGGAGTTTTTTCCCTAAGCATATAAGTGGATGTGATGATTAGATTTGAGAACAGAAGGTGCATCATAAATATTCTGGCTAGCTAGATATCACAGGAAGCCTCTGAATTTCAGATCTTTCTTCAGAGGCCTATGTTTATACATTTGCACTATGAAATGTATAATCCATACGCTTAAGACTTGGTGGAAGATTGCAGAAGTTTTGCTGTTGACTGGTGCAAAAGTTCTCGGAGTCATACAAATGGAAGTCAGCAACTCTTTGAAGGCCTCCGACAACCTCCTCAAGGTAGTCCATTCCAACCATTGGCTTGTGATCAGGCTTCCTTTCCACATCTTTTCTTCTAGTAGTAATTATATCTGGAGAATCTTGGAGCTAGAATACAGTTCCCATAATTTTTCCAACATGAGATCTATGTAGCATGCATGATTCTGTTGTTCTGCCACTTTGTTCTTTGGTTATAATGATGATGCTTAATAGTGATCCCCATTTTTTGCAATGTTTGCTACTCAAACTGTTGAAATATTATATTACTTTAATTCCATAATTTTAGGCTTGTTGTAAGGAGCAATTTGCTCCATAAATTAGGGAGCAATTTGCTCCATAAATTGCTCCATAAATTGCTCCATAAATTAGGGAATATTGTCTACACCTTTAGGCCTATATAAACCACAATGTAGAAACACAAATTGTATCATCAATGAATTACATTGTTTCACATTACTTTCTTCTTAGTATCTAGAGCCAACAATATACACACACCAAAAAAAAAAAAAAAAAAAAAATCTGTTCATCCTTTTTTTTTCCTCCACAGCCATCCAAATTCAGATTTCTTACCACAATGACCAAAATTCACTTTATATTCTCTTTTTTGTCTGATTATTTCATGATTTTTTGTCGGTTTAAGCCCTTTTCTTCTCTGATGTGGTGAGAAATAGCCACTTTACTCCTTAGTTGCCTATTGTAAAGGTTGCCAAGTGTCCGGCTGCTTCCATCGTCGTCGTTTATTAATGACACCTACTGATAAGATAGAAAATCAGTCTACCACTGTGACTCGTGTAGATCTCTCTCGGGAACCTAATACCCCTACACAACGGGTCACTAGTGTATTACTGAATGGGAAAAATTTTCATGCTTGGTCCCGTTCGTTCCGTCTTTATCTTGGTGGAAAATGAAAAATTGGATGGATTTTAGGCAAGGAGAAAAAGCCGAAAGAAACTGATCCTGATTATGCTCACTGGGATGCAGACAATTGTATTATTTTGGGTTGGATGTTCAATTCCATGGAGACTCAGATTTATAATATGTTTATGTATCACGAGACAGTTCATGATCTATGGACTGCCCTGACAAAGATGTATGCCCATGCACGTCATGATTCTCGAATCTTCGAGCTTTACCGGGAAATTTCTCACGCTTCTCAGGCTACTTTAGGACTATCTGTTGCGGATTATTTTGGGTACCTCCAAACTAGATGGGAAGAGCTAGCCCAATATGAACCTTTGAGTGACTTCCCGAATGATGCTGAGGTTGAGTCTAAACGTCTTGATCATCGTCGGACTTATCAGTTCTTGATGGGTTTAAAACCTGAATTCGAGAATCTTCGAACACAGATTTTAAATACATCTCCTTTTCCATCTCTATATGAGGCATTTGCAACTGTGGATGGTGATGAACGAAGACGTCTACTTCTTGCACCCAAGCCCACTCCTTCTATTCCGGACCAGATGGCATTTGCTGCTCCTTCCAGTTTTCGGCAAACCAGTACCCGTCCTTATTGCCAACATTGTCGGAAGATTGGTCACCTCATTGACCGATGTTTTATTCTACATCCTGAATTGAAACAACAATACTCTAACAACCGTGGTGGTGGACAAAAGAAAGGAGCTCCTCGTATTGGGGTTGTAGCCGAATCAGCACCCCCTTCAGCCTCAACAGAATTAGTCTTGGCCCAACCGGATTATAGTCAGCTTCAAGCTCAGATTGCTCAACTTCAACTCCACCTGGGCCTCACTTCACCATCTGGCTCCACGGCTACCCTTGCTACAGGTACTCCTACCGCACTTCATGGTAAGTTAGGCCAACCATCTTGGATTCTGGATTCCGGGGCCAATAATCATATGACTGGTGAGCTTTCTGTCTTTTCTTCTCCTGTCACTTCCATAAATCAATCGGTTCAAATTGCCGATGGAACGTCTATTCTTATCCGTTGTCAAGGAGATGCTTGTTTATCCTCAGATATTACTCTTCGCTCTGTTTACTATGTCCCCAACTTTGCTTATAATCTATTGTCTGTCAGTCGTCTTGCCAAGAGTTTTCACTGTGCAGTTGTCTTCTTGCCTGACCGTTGCTTCTTGCAGGACCTGACTTCGAAGAAGATTTTTGGCAGGGGATATGAGCACGATGGACTTTACTATTTTGGAGAACTTCCAACCTTTACAGTACCCTCGTCAAGTCTGCATGCTTCTGTGTCTCCAGTTTTTGACACTCCTATTGGTTCTGTCCAAAATTTAGATTTGTGGCATGCTCGTCTAGGACATGCAAACTTTCAAGATTTATGTTATTTATTTCCACTTTTTAAAAAAGCAGGCAAGCATTTTAAGTTTAATTGTGTGACTTGCGAATTGTCAAAACACACTCGTACTACATATATTCCTCGCATGCATCGAGCTTCATGTGCTTTTGATCTGGTTCACTCTGATATTTGGGGTCCCTCTCCTGTCACGGCCCTCTCTGACCATCGTTACTATGTGACATTCATAGATGATTATAGTCGGTGTACTTGGGTCTACCTAATGAAGAAAAAATATGAAGTTTTCACTCATTTCACTCACTTCCTTCAAATGGTGAAAACCCAATTCCACACTGTTGTCCGGAATATTAGGTCTGATAATGGCAGAGAATACCTAACCAATGACTTTCGGGCCGAACTCAATAAAAAATGGATTCTTCAACAACTTACCTGCCCTTACACACCTGAACAGAATGGTGTGGCAAAACGAAAGAACCGCCACATTATGTCTATGGTCCGATGTCTTCTATCTGGTATGAATGTCCCGAAATATTTATGGCACCTAACTGTACTCACCGCTACATACATCATCAATCGTACCCCTAGTCGTGTCCTCCAAGGTCAAACACCCTTGCATATTCTCCGACCAAATACTATCCTATTTCCCCTTCTCCCACGAGTCTTTTGTTGTACATGCTTTGTTCAAAATCGCAGCCCGACCCGCACTAAGCTAGATGATAAAGCTATACGTTGTGTCTTTCTTGAATATTCTTCCATGTCTAAAGGATATAGGTGCTATGATCCTGTGACTCGCCACTTTTACCACTCGATAGATGTCACATTCCTTGAGACTGTCCCTTTCTTCTCTGCTTCTTCCTTAGAGCAACTTCCTGAGGTACTTTCTGCAGCGGACCCTCATTTACCTCATCCAGTTCCTATTCTTGACACATCTCAGCCTACTACTGAACTACCATCTAGCTCCAATAATACTCTCTCATCCGGTTCCTCTCCAGTTCCATTACAAGTTTACTCTCGGCGTCCTCGTGCTCCAACTCCACTGCCAGATTCTTCTCCGGATTCAGGTAACCCTCATTCTCCCTTGGTCTCTGAACCTGCACCTTCTCGTTACCCCACTCGTGAACGGCATCCCCCTTCCCGTTATTTACCTTCATGTAGTACTAATCATCCTATTGCCAAGTTTGTGTCATTTCAGGGTCTCTCCGATCAGTATAAATCTTTCCTTAGTCAGGTTGATTTAGTCTCTATTCCTCGCTCCGTCCATGAGGCTCTCCAGCATCCTTTATGGGTGACTGCTATGAAAACAGAGATGGATGCCCTGCAACAGAATCAGACGTGGGAGTTGGTTGATCTTCCAGTTGGTGAACGGACAGTTGGGTGCAAGTGGGTGTTTAGTGTGAAATATCTTGTTGACGGCACCATTGATCGGTATAAGGCACGTCTTGTCGCTAAAGGGTTTACTCAAGTACCAGGCAAGGACTTTGGTGCCACATTTGCTCCTGTTGCCAAATTAACTACTGTTCGACTCCTGGTCTCCTTGGCCGCTTCTCATTCTTGGCCTCTTCACCAATTGGATGTGAAAAATGCCTTTCTTAATGGTGATCTTTCTAAGACTATTTACATGGATCCTCCACCAGGTTTTCGGGCTCAGGGGGAGTATTCTGGGAAAGTTTGTCGCCTTCGTAAATCTCTCTATGGGCTTAAACAATCCCCTTGAGCTTGGTTCATTCGTTTTAGTGAGGTGGTCCTTACTATGGGGTTTATTCGGTGTCATTCAGATCATACGTGCTTTGTTCGACGTCACCCTCAGGGTAGATGCATTATTATCTCAGTTTATGTGGACGATATTATCATTACTGGAGATGACATTCAAGGAATTGTCCAAGTGAAGCAAGATCTTGGGACAATCTTTGACATTAAAGATTTGGGTATGCTCCGATACTTTCTTGGTATTGAGGTAGCTTGAAATTGCCAGGGTATATCTTTATCACAAAGAAAGTATGCATTGGATCTTCTTCAAGATATAGGTATGCTAGGTTGTCGACCTGCCTCTACTCCTATGGACCCTAATCTTAAATTGACAGCAGAATCAGGGGAATTGTTAGTTGAGCCATCAATATATCAAAGACTTGTGGGTCGGCTTATCTACTTGACTAACACAAGGCCTGACCTTACCTATGCAGTGAGTATGGTAAGTCAATTCATGCATGCACCTTGTACCTCTCATCTGGATGCTGATTATCATATCCTCCGGTATCTTAAATCTTCTCCTGGTCTTGGTCTCTTCTATGCAACGGGTGTACAAGAAGGATTGTCTTGTTACACAGATGCTGATTATGCAGGGTCAAAGACTGATAGGCATTCTACCTCGGGGATGTGTACTTTTCGTGGTAATCACCTTATCTCATGGAAAAGTAAAAAGCAAGCAGTTGTCTCGCGATCTTCTGCTGAAGCTGAGTACCGTGCTATGGCCCAAGGAACATGTGAACTTCTTTGGTTACGTTATCTTCTGACTGAGTTGGGGTTTTCGGTAACAGACTCGTCTACCTTGTTCTGTGATAATAAATCTGCGATTATGTTGTCCTCTGACTCAGTCCTTCATGAAAGGACAAAACACATCGAAGTTGATATTCATTTCATTCGAGAGAAAGTTCGCTCAGGGGTGATCACACTTTGTTTTGTTACATCATCCGAGCAGGCTGCTGATATGTTCACTAAGTCAATTGGACCGTCACTTCTCCAATCAGCTCTTGTCAAGCTCAGGCTCATTGATATCTTCGCCCCAACTTGAGGGGGAGTGTTGAAATATTATATTACTTTAATTCCATAATTTTAGGCTTGTTGTAAGGAGCAATTTGCTCCATGAATTTAGGCTTGTTGTAAGGAGCAATTTGCTCCATGAATTTAGGCTTGTTGTAAAGAGCAATTTGCTCCATAAATTAGGGAATATTGTCTACACCTTTAGGCCTATATAAATCACAATATAAAAATACAAATTGTATCATCAATGAATTACATTGTTTCACATTACTTTCTTCTCAAACAATTCTTTTTGTACATATTGTATGCTAGATGCGCAATTATCAGCTACTACTGTATTCCAGAAGGAGAGCAGTGAACACATCAAGAAAGTCAAGGTCCCAGTTTCCATCTCTCCATCTTTTAACCCGAACCATCTGTTACGCTTTATTTCAATATATAACATCTTTTTTATTACTTTGTAGAAAATCCTCTAAGGTCTAGTGAAATTTCTTCTGTTACGTGTCTCTTTTTGCTCTATTCCTTGATGTTTATTTGTGCTTACAAAAATCATCAAATTTCGCTTTAGTTTTAAATGATTAACTTCCCACTACTGATAACTTCTCTTAAAAAAAAACGTACGACAGGGAAAAATGAAAAAGGAAGGGAGGGAGGGAGGAAAGCAGAAAGTATGCTTTTCCAGAGGTAATTCTGCATGCGTTCGAAAGATTGCAAGGACTTGACTGAAAACTTCATATAGAATGTCTTCCAGGCAAGTAAAATCAGTTTGGAAACTTATAGAATGTCTTCTTGAGAAATTTTGATTAGCGAAAGAAAGTTCATGAAGTTTTAGTAAAGATAAGCAAGATAATTCTTTCTTATGATATGATGATGATGATTGACATGTTCTTTCTCGTTATATTTGCTTTTTCATGAAGTAAAATCATGTCTACAGAATTTTATATTTATATATAGTGAGTTTTGGTAAAAAAATTACGTCATGAAACATGTATATAAAAAGTTTTATGTCCAAAAATCAGTTCCTTGTTCAGGAATTAATTTAGATGATAAAAAGAATTGGATAGAAAGACACTGGAATATGAAGACTGGAAAACTTCTTGTCTGGAATAGTTGTTCCGATTTAGCGAGGTTACGAAATTGAACGATCAAAAGCCGTTATATCGCTATTAGGGTTTTGGTTCAGTGGTATGTAACTTGCTGGTATGTAAGATGTTACAAGTTTAAGTCTCGTTAGTTACGTTGTACAGTCTTGGATCTTTCTTAAATAAATTAAAAAAAAAGTTGTTATATCTATCCGTCTAGAGAATCGAATTGATAAAGATTTTTAGATCATTGCAGTTTATTTAGCTATGCAGTTGGAATTGTTTTGTCTTCTTCGATAACGGGGCCTTGGGAAGTTCATCAGGATACTAAATTTAAAGACATATGACTTTACGTGAAAAAATAAGATTCAAATTTATTAAATACGAGGTTTATTAAAATTAACTTTTTTGGTTAAATCAAACTTGAAATGTAAGTCTTCTGTTCATGTCCCGTGCGTTCCACCACTTGAAGGCGGGAGTGATTAGATGGTTTGTTCATCGATATTGAATGTACCTCGTCTAACAACTGGCAGATGCAGAAATATTTCTACTTGCTATAAATCAGCCGGCATGGCAGTAGCATTGGAAATTCTAGCAGATAAATAATAAATAATTGTTGCCCACAGACATTAAATACATTGGAATTGAATTAGTCCACCAAGGGGTAACGCTCTCATCTGGTTGGCGATCATTTTTTTTTTTTGAAATTTGTAAATATTCGAGTTTTGTTTGACTAATTAAAATTAACGATCGAATAAAAGGGGCTCGAATTGGAGATCTTTGTGTACATCTGGTTGCCAATCATATATTGTCTGTTTAGTTATATTCGGCTCTCGTATGAAGAGAGAATTTCTCATGTATGTTGAGTCTATTTTTTTCTTAATCGGTCATATTTGGCAGTAGGATTTTTCCTTTTTTTTTTTGAGTATTCGAGTTTTGTCCGACTAATTTCATAGGATTTTAAAGTTAACGGTCGGGTAAACTTCCAGTGAGCTTGAGGGGACTCGATTTGACGACCTCTGAGTACACCTGGTTGCCAATCATATCTGGTCCGTTAGTTATATTCGACTCTCACATGAAAGGCTAATTTCTAATGTATGTTGAGTCTACTTTCCTTTTAATCGGTCATATTTGGCAGTAGGATCGGAGCAATTTCTCTCCACCAAGTACTAAGCATTCTAGAAACTTGAGGTCCAACTACAAAAAGACAAGTAGTTTGATACAATATTATTTTTGTATCTTTTTACCTGTAATAGGTATTGGTATGTACCCGAATTTTATTATTTCACTATCGGTTGACAAGGTCAAAGCTACTCTATCTAATTATTTTTATAGATAGTTTTGTTTTATTTGTGTTGCACTGTTATCGCATAAAAAAGCAAAAACTGCGGCGATGATGTAAATTTCACATTGTTGGGCGCGAATTGATAATTTATTTAATATTTAATATTTTTTTTTGCTAAATAATTTAATATTTAAGTTGTTAAAGAGTAATTTTTTTTTTTTTTTAAGTTTTCAATATGTCCTCACATGTTTAAACAAATTTATTTTGATCAAACTTTACTCGCAAAACAATATTTTTTTTTTGTGAAATACATCAGACTCTCTTATATTTTAATGAAGTGTACAACACCCTATTAGACTTTAAAAACTCTCTGAACTAGTCCTTATAATTTTTTCAAAGTGCACAACATCCTTCGCCGTTAAAAAATTCGTTAAATTTAACGAAAAATGTATTTTACACTCGTTAAGTGAAATTTTTATTAAATTTTAATGAATTTATCTCTTAAATAAATATAAGAATTGACCAAATTATATTTTTTTAAAAAAATAAATAAAAAATAAAAATAAAAATACCCCTAACACCCCGACCGACCAGCACATACATATAACTGTATCACTGTTACCAACTACTCCCATCCAAACAAAATCCAATACTCAACCTCATTGCGTGCAGAGAGTATCACATCTTTTATTTACAAAAAGCTTATCTAAAACATAATCAAAGGAAAAATCACTACAAATCCTCATCCTCATTCCAGTGATAATAACCTCTAATTAAACTACTATCACATTACATAGATCATTGCATTGACATGTGATATACTAATTACATGCATAGATAATACGCATAACATAACTATATTATATGATCACTGATTACAACAAATCCTAATCTTTATCTTTCTTTTTTCTTTCAGCACATTAAACTAATTAAGGCTCCGTTTGTTTGCCGTAAAATATTCTTCTAGAAAACATTTTTCTACTTTTACGGTGTTTGGTAACACCAAAAAATTGGTCAATCAAAAAATATTTTCCAGTCAAAAATGGTTGACTACTTTTTGAAGATTTTCCGGTGTATGGTAACACCAGAAAATTGGTCAACCGGAAAACATTTTTCGGTCAAAAATGGTAGGCTACTTTTTAGAGATTTTCCGCTGTTTGGTAACACTGGAAAATTGGTCAACTGGAAAATGTTTTCTGGTTAAAAATGACGGCTAGTTCAAAATTTGGGAAAATATTTTCATTTCTTTGAGAGATGAAAACATTTTTCGGAACTTAACCACCCTTATTTTATGTGTATTTTTTTTTTTTTTTTTATAAATCTCATGTCGAAAAATATTTTTTATTGTACATTCAAACACCAGAAAATATTTTCCAGTATTCTATTTTCCAGGAAAGTATTTTCCTCTAACAAGTTATTTTACGGCAAACAAACGGAGCTCAGGAAAATATTTTCCTCTGAAAACATTTTCTAAGAAAATATTTTCCACTGAAAACATTTTCCACAAGCAAATTATTTTACGGTAAACAAACGAAGGAAAATATTTTGTTTTCCAATTAAATATTTTCCACTGAAAATATTTTCCACAAGTAAGTTATTTTACGGCAAACAAACGGGGCCTAAGCTAGCGGAAAAGTTGTCATATATAGCTGTTACCGAGTCACAAAAATACCTCTTGCATGATTTATATATATATATATATGTGTGTGTGTGTGTGTGTGTGTATGTACATATATATGTGTATATATATATATATATATATATATATGTATCAATCAAACGATGTAACAGTAAGAAACACAGTAAATTTCAAGCTTAAACAAGTAAAGTAGATGAATTTTTTCTGAAAATTAAGGAAAAACAATGTAATTTAACCTTGATCGATTTCAAACTCTTCGAACTCGTCATCGTCTTCGAAGAGATCGATCTCCGCGTCTTCGGTCGTCGGCTTTGGTTGTTCAGTCGCCGTTTCAGTAAGTGTGTGTGTGTGTATATATATATATATATATATATATATATATATATATATATATATATATATATTTCTTTTCCTTTTATTTTTTTGGTCTAAACAAAAGAGAAAATGACAAAAAAGAAAAATGATTGAAGGTATTTACGTATTTTTTACAAAATTCGTTATATATGATGGATTTTTTAACTGTAAGAAGGTGTTGTGCACTTTTAAAAACCACAAGGACTAGTTCAGGGAGTTTTTAAAGTATAAGATGTGTTGTACACTTTCGCTAAAGTACAGAGGGTTTGGTGCACTTTATCTTTTTTTTTTTTTTCAAATGATGTGAGTCTAACTTTGATATGTGTAAATTAATTAAGTTTGCAGTCCACACTTGCTTAGGGATGACAATGGGGACAGAGATTGCGGGTACCCGCCCCTTCTCCGCCCCAAATGGGGTAGGAATTAAGACAAGAAATGGAGAATGGGACGGGGGATGAGGATCAACTTTTAATCCCCGCACGGGGGCGGGGCGGGATGCGGGGATAAGTATTTATCGCCCTGCATATATAGATAGTTATTTTTATTATTTTAGTATTATATATGTATTAAAATTATACATATAAAAGTATAAAAAAATAACATTAAACAAAGTATTATAAAGTGGAGAAGAAAAATTAGATTATTTGAAAGGATTTTATAATTATTCTTAAAACTACTGTATGCCGTAACTTGAAATTTGCTATAATTTGACATAAATAGGGAAAATGGTAGCAATGGACCCTATTGTTTTATTTTTGTTCAAAATAGTCTTCATTGTTTAAAATGATTCAAATTAGTCCCCATTGTTTTATAAAAGTTCAAATCAATCCTCATTATTTTCATAAAAATTCAAATCAGTCCCCAATGTTTAAAAAAGATTCAGTTTAGTCCTCATTCTTTCAAAAGGTTCAAAAAGGTCATCAATATTTTCTAAAAAATTTAGTTTAGTCCTCAATATTTTTCAAAATGTTAAAAAATGTCTCTAATATTTTCCAAAAAACTCAAACTGGTTCTCACTGTCAAAACAACCATTAACTTTGATAAAATAATAGTCACATGCGTGTTACGTGACCAGTCTTTGAATGACAATTTCGGTAAAAGAAATCTTTCTTTTTTAAATTTGAATCACGTGACCATTACAAATTATGATTTCTCCTTGAAATTTTGATTCTAACGGACCAAATTTTATGAAATTTGGACAAAAATTGAAGTAGTTATGATTTTTTAAAGATTATGCATAATCTGTAAATTTTTTTCGCATGGCATAAGGAAGAAGATAGCCCATACAACGTTGTTTTGCATATTAGTATCGAACCAATTAAATTATGCCATGTGTTAGATTGTATTATAAAAAAGAATATGTTAAAGTTAATGGTTATTTTGACGCTGAGGACCAGTTTGAGTATTTTGGAGAGCATTGGGGACCTTTTTGAACATTTTGAAACAATGGAGACTAACCAAATATTTTGAAAAATATTGGGGATCTTTTTGAACTTTTTGGAAAACATTGAGGACCTTTTTGAACATTTTGAAATAATAGGGACTAAACTGAATCTTTAAAAAATATTAGGGACCTTTTTGAATATTTTAAAACATTGGGGACTAAATTGATTTTTTTGAAAATAATGGGGACTATTCATGCTATTTTTTCACATAAATACATCAATTTTACTATTGTTCATAGTGAATTAAGAGATTTGTTATTTATTTCAGTTGTACTTCAAAAAGTTTCAAATAACATAACTAAAGATAAATTTTAAAGAATTGCAACTAATATTATATGTGACATGCGATAAGAAAAAAAATTATAATAATCAATGCAATCTCACTAGCACAAAGAAATGTAATTTTTCAATTAGAGTTTTCTTACACAATGGTTAAGTCAAAATTTATTTTAAATATTTGAAACTTAATTTCTATAATATTATTTTTACTATTTAATTACAAAAATAATTAATATTAGACTTTATTTAAGATTTATATTTATATTTATTATTAGTATAACTTTAATTTATATTTTGAAGTTGTATGATTCAAATTAATTATAATTTTAAGGTTTAAAAAGAATAATATAAATCCACAAGTAATCTCTATTCCCAACGAAGATTTGGGGCCGGGGATGGGATAAGAGATGGGGGAGCTTTTTGAGTGACGGGGTGAGGTGTGGGGATAGCTCCCCCTACCCCATTGCCATTCAAGGAACTTTCGTCTTCACTAATGATTAATTACACTCAATTATTTATATTATTTTATCATAATTATATTATCATATGACGATGACGGGCACCAATCTCTTTTTAAGAATTCCTATTTTATTGTCACAACACTGAAGTGGTTCCTCTATAAATAGTTTGTGTTAGAAGGCAGTGCGCAGTACAGTTGAAACAAAATGGAGTCAACAGCGAGAGGTTTTTTGTTTCTGTGTGTTTTTGGTTTTTTTGGTCAACGAGAGCTACAACATCAAAAATTATATCGAAGCTAAATCTAAAGCCAAACCCAAACCCAGAAGGCGGTTACTATTCTGAAACATTCAGAGACTACTCTGTTATTCTCTCCAAATCTATTCTTCCCTCTAGATGTAATTCTTCCCTTTATCAATCTTTACGCACCCTTCTTGATTATATTATATTATATAGCTCGGTACATGAAACTGTCCCTAATGTGTGTGGGTCTTGAGAAGGGTCGGGTCTTTTGTAGTCTGTAATTAATTACTGCTAAATAACCAGGATAATTTTGTTTTACATGCCCTTCTAATTGATTATATTATATTATGTAGCTCGGTACATGAAACTATCACTATGTGTGTGGATCTTATAGTGATAGGATCTTCAGAAGGATTGAGCCTTTTGTAGTCTGCAATGTACTGCTTCACAATCTGGATACTTTTGATCTTTAATATACTCTTTTTATTGGGTTTTATCTGGGTATGAAGCTTTTTAAATTTATCTTCTTTGTGTTGGTAATGCTGTTTAGTTGTCTTACCTAAACTCATGCTAGCTATGATCTGGGTTGAAATCATATTTGTAGATCTTTCTTTTTGATTTTTGCTTTTTCTTATTTTTTATTTTTTTTATAGAGGATGCTAAAGATTCATTTTTTTTTTTTTTTGCATATGTTCTTGCAAATCATTGGTGATTGATGTTCAATACTGATTTATTTGTTTAGTAAGGAAATAATTTTTTTTTTCAAATGATTGATGTGAGTCTAACTTTGATATGTGTAAATTAATTAAGTTGGCCGGCCACACTTGCTTTTCGTCTAACTAATAAGCAAAGTCAAAGGATTTTCGTCTAACTAATAATTAATTACACTCGATTATTTAAATAATTTTATCATAATTATATTATCATGGGCACTAATCTCTTTTTAAGAATTCCTATTTTATTGTCACAACACTGAAGTGGTTCCTCTATAAATAGTTTGTGTTAGAAGGCAGTTTGCAGTACAGTTGAAGCAAAAATGGAGTCAACAGCGAGAGCTACAACATCAAAAATTATATCGAAGCTAAATCTAAAGCCAAACCCAGAAGGCGGTTACTATTCTGAAACATTCAGAGGCCACTCTGTTATTCTCTCCAAATCTATTCTTCCCTCTAGATGTAATTCTTCCCTTTATCAATCTTTACTTACCCTTCTTGACTATATTATATTATATAGCTCGGTACACAAAACTGTCCCTAATTTGTGTGGGTCTTGAGAAGGGTTGGGTCTTTTGTAGTCTGTAATTAATTACTGCTAAATAACCAGGATAATTTTGTTTTACATGCCCTTCTTGATTATATTATATTATGTAGCTCGGTATATGAAACTATCACTATGTGTGTGGGTCTTCAGAAGGATCGAGCCTTTTGTAGTCTGCAATGTACTGCTTCACAATCTGGATACTTTTGATCTTTAATATACTCTTTTTATCGGGTTTTATCTGGGTATGAAGCTTTTTAAAATCATATTCTTTGTGTTGGTAATGCTGTCTAGCATGCTAGATGGGTTGAAATCATTTCTGCTCTTGCAAATCATTGTTGATTGATGTTCAATATTGATTTATTTTGTTCAGTAAGGAAAAAATTAAAGTCTTGTTAATGTGATTGGACTTTTATATATATGATAGATTTTATGTTATAATCCTAATTAAGCTTCTCTTCAGACAAGGTTGATCGGCCTGTCAGCACATGCATATACTTCTTACTGCCTTCTGGAAATATGTCTCGCCTTCATCGAATTCCATGTGCTGAGACCTGGCATTTCTATTTGGGAGAACCATTGACGGTTATCGCTAATGAACTCTTATAGCTTTTTATACATCACATTATTGTGGCATCTTATCGATGTAGACTTTGTATATGCTGCAGAAGCATGCAATCTCACACAGCATTGACTGCATCGTCACTATTCCTCCTTTTCTGTTATCAATCCTATTATATCTATTTCTGCATGTTGTTGTAATACGATGTTCCTTTAGCAAGCCAACCATTGAAAGAAAATATTGACATTCAATGTTGTAGAAGGGGATCAGAGTTGTTGGCCTAAGGCGTGAAAGCCCGGAGGAATCTTGTGAATACTTGAAGATTTCATTCTCACTAAAGATTCTAAATTTTGTTAGTGAGTGATCAAGGCATATATGATGAAAAATGAACTTATAAATTGGTAGAGGGTTACGTTTTAGGTTTCGTCAATAGCTATATAATTCTTCCTTTCCTTTTTAACCCTATTTTGGTTGTTGATAGAGGGTTAAGATTGACTTCTGTAGAAACTTGTCGATGAGCTTTTCCCTACAAAGGGAACTCTGCATTTCCCTTTCGAGTTTCATCAGTAACTTAGAGGTCTACAATAGGGTCATGAGCATGTACTCATTACTTTTCTCTGTTAGACTATGTCCACGATGAACACATTGCGCCACTTCTCTTTTCTGGAGTTCTGCCTTTCTGACATAACATCTTTTTGTTCTACTCAAATATTAATTTATGGAAAAGAATTTAGTGTACTTTGCAAAAGAAAAGCACTTCTTCAATATGAATCCTTCGTTTGACACCAAATTTACCCTCGTAGGTGATTGAATTAAACGAAAATGATGGAAGTGTGAAGTTAACCTGTCTTGGGCCCAATCCACTTGCCGATGATCAGCTAGTGCAATATACGGTCCCCCCATATGTCTGGTTTGCTGCTTTTCCAACCAAGGATATTGACATTTCTGCTGATCTGAAAGCAGTTAAAGGAGCACCCAGGGATGCAGAGGAGCATTTTTCTCTTGTAGGATGCACCTGTGCCCCGGCTTTCCAATTTGAGGATTTTGAGCTGGCAAAACGTTCGGAACTTGTTTCTCGTTTTCCGTCATATGAATCCCTTATCTCTTTGCTCACCATTGATGACTGAACACATTGTCTGATGTCATATGTGTTGTATCCCCAGGATTTCCAACCTGATTGTTATCTATGTAAGTTATGAAGAATTCCTTGAATCAATCGTGTCGAAGTATGTATTTTAGCTTATTATGTGAACCTTTCTGCAATGGACTAAGTTCCCTATTTGTTATAAATGAGATACTTACATGTTTGTTGACCAGAAATAGACAAGGTCCATCCATGTTCATTCTCCCTTCTTCCCCTCCCCCCCACCTCTCCCTCTCGTATTCTTTCTCGTTCAATTTGACTGTTTTGTGACCATAAGCATGTGATTAGAGATGAACAGAAGGTGGATCATAGATATTCTGGCTAGCTAGATGTCACAGGAAGCGTCTGAATTGTGGATCTTTCTTCAGAGGCCTATGTTTATACATGTAGAATTCACAATTGGTGAAGCACTATGAAATGTATAACCTGTCTGCTTAGGACTTGGTTGTAGAAGATTGCAGAAGTTTTGCTGTTGACTGCAGCAAAAGTTTCCATTAGCTTTTATCGGCACAACTAAACCACGATCGCCACATCCACCACGTAATGGAGCCAGCAAATTCTAAGACCCTGCATATTTCCTTACAATGGTGATCCTGCATGCGGAAAACATCACAATGCTAGTGGCATACGAAAACATGGCGCAAACATCAATATATGAGAACTATCGACCAGTTTAGCCTGCAGGAAGTTCTTGCTGTCATACAAATGGAAGTCGGCAACTCTTTGAAGGCTTCCAGCAACCTCCTCCAGGTAGTATACTCCACCCATTGGCTTGGCATCAAGCTTACTTCCACTCTTTGTGCTTTGGTTATACTGATGATGCTTACTAGTGATCCCCATTTTCTGCAATGTTTGCTCCTAAAACAATTCTATTTGAAAATCTTCCTCCAGAAAGCAATTATGAGCTACTTTTTTATGCTAGATGTACAATTATCAGCCACTGCTGTATGCTAGATGCACCAACAAGGAGGGCAATGCATACATCAACAAAGTCAAGGTCCTAATTTAGCATCTCTCCATCTTTAACCCGAAACATCTGTTATGCTTTATTTCAATAGATAACATCTTCATCTATAAATACCATGCTTGTAAACATGAAGAAACTTACAAGAACTTCATCAATATCACAATCATGTATTTTTCTCCTACATTTGATTACTCTCTTTGCATCTCATTTATATTCAACAGATAACATCTTTTTTATTACTTTGTAGAAAATCCTGCTCGGTTTAGTGAGAATTTCTTCTGTCACATGTTGTTTTTTGCTCTATTGCTTTGTATTTGTTTGTGCTTTATAGAAATAAGGCAAATGTCTCTCAAGTTTGTAGCTTGAGCATTCCATGGTAATTTTAAAAGCATTTTACAGTTAAAAGATGGTGCCATCAGAAAGAGACAATCTTATCAACCTCCATGCCACCAGAAAGGAAAATATCTTCCTTCACAATTAACAAATCATATTATTGATGTAATATGCAAAAGATCTCCTTACAGAAGCTTCTTCACTTGTTCCTTATCAATGGTGATTGTAAGAGGATGACCTAATACTCCATCAAGCAAGGGCTGTTTAATAGTGCCCTTGGCGGAAGTAATCTACTTCGGTTCGTGTACATACCCCGAGCTTGCTTTCTGAAATGTAGTTTCAATTACATTGTTTTTTTTTTTCTTTGAACATGGAGGCAATGCCGAGTTACATAGTAACGAACCTAGGGAATGTTTCACCCTGTGATGTGAGTCTCTCTCTAGTAAATATGTGAAGATAGTCCCGGGGTTACTCCGGATTGTGATCTCTTGTAGTTTGACCGTCTATAGTTTTCTCTTCTGATGCAGAATATGTTTGAGCTCTTGGCTGTCCATTAATAATCCAAATCTAGAAACTCCATTCTCTTTCTCATTGAGGCTTTCAAGTCAGTAGCATCTCTTTCTGCTTTTTGAACCTGCGGAGAATGAGATAACTCAATATGGTCGATACTATGGAAGAAACATAGAATGCGTAAATATATTCCACATTGCCATTAGATTAGATCCGGACTGGAAGATCTTTCCTATGCTATGAAGGTAGGAATGACTAGCCACGGATTTTCAAAGAAATTATCTATTCTAGTACTACTCTCATTTAAATACGCTTAAAGTTAGAGTTCTGATGGTATCAGACACATTAATGCCAGCATGAGGGCGTCCTACGGGAATATGAAGCACATAGGAAAAGAAATGATATGTGCATTCAATGAAGGAAAAAGCATTAAATTTCTAATATATAACAAAGAACTACCTAATGTGAAAGGATATTCCGGTGAACAAAACTAAAATCCTTTTACAAGTGGAATAATATATATGAGGTAGAACCCCTAGCATCAATATCGATGAATCAAAGGTGTCTTTATAGCATTTCTAACGAAGAATAAATCTTTTGGCAGCATGTGGAGAAAAATGGTAGTAAGTTATCATGTTGAGCATCTATGTACTAATTGTAGTGGCCAAAATTTAGTTTGGCATCAAGTCTTGCGAGTTATAAAAAAGTGACTTTCGGGTCGAACATGGGCTCATGAATGGTAAGCCTAAGACGAACAAATGAATCTATTTGGCCCATACAAATCATACAGGCCCAATGGGCATAGTATAATTGGACCGAGCTAATGCGGTCTATTTACCTAGGGCAGGCAAGTTAAGCAAAGATGGTTTGATTTCGGGAAAACTTTTCAAAAAGTTTAACTAACCGGTCAGTTAAGTTTTTTGACTTATAATGAATGGTCCTCACATGTTTTTTGCCCCAATATTTTGTGTGTAAAAAGTCTGACTGACCGGTTTGTCAAATTTTTTGAAGAGTTTAACCTAACAATAGAAAGGGTCGTTTGTTTATGCCGTTTGTCAAGAGCTCTCCGTCCTCTGAGAAAATAATACTAGTATGTGAGAGAAGAAATAGGTCTACACGCATGTGAGATTCATCTAACATGTGAAAATTAATGTCAGTTTAGACTGATTATATAGTAACCCCAAATCCGTGATAAATGGGGTCCCTATATAAAAATCATCCGGAACCAAAAAGAAGAATCACTCTCTTCCCATGTGATGTCCAAAAATATATGGATTTAGTATCCCGAAATTAAGATCCTGATTGTAAATTTGAGATCTACACTAACTAGCATTTAACCACTTCCCAGCAAACAATAAAACCAAAAATCCAGTGTAAGCAAAGCATCTGGGAATTTGAAAACTTGATGCATGTACACTCACCCTTTTAATTTCTGCTGCAGAAACACGAGTCATTCTTGGAGGAAGGTTCTCATTAGCCGACTGCATAATTGCGCAACAAAACTGAAGTTAAAAACAATGAATTATTAAACTAATGAGTCCACTTTTCTTGCTTAGATGATCCTCGATGCAGAAGAAAGACTTCGGAAGCTTAGCCAAAAATAGAAAGAGTTTGGAAATTACTAAATACGGGACTATATATATATATTTAGAAATGCATTCAATTCTCAAAAGAGAGAATTTAATTGAATATGGAGAAGTCAAGGAGTTTAGGCCAAAATACCAAATTACATGCACAGAATAAGTAAGCACATATGTATACCAGCTCCCCTATCACGACTACATTCTCTCCACGGATTACATGCAGACCCAATGGAATGTCACAGTAGAGATCTCCAACAATCACTCGTTCTTGTGCATCTTCTAAGACTACATTTGCTGTCAACAGAATGAAACTTGGTAAGTTTCTTTAGAAAGCATGGTGTTGATTAAGACGATATAAATAATAATAAACTCGTGTCTAACGGTTTAAAATTTTCAGATTAGCCAACGTTTTTTTGGCTTGCAGTCCTTCCGCTAGCCATTTAAAAAACATTAAAATTGTTCACGTGCAAGTCTCAAAACAAATTTTGGTTGCATGTGCAGGGTGTGTTTGAAAACAACAAATAGTATAGTAAACTGACCTATCAATTTAAACTTTTAGATGATGTGGTAATTTAATAAATTCATTGTTGCACATATAGAGCTTAATTAGGGTTGTACGAATTCTATACCTACCGTGTTGATCAAAAGAACGAAGTGAACCTCGGAACTTTCGACCATCTCGTAACAAGACAAGAACTGTTTCTGCAATTATGTAGAGAACACAACACAAGATCGATCACTTTGTATTATAAAAAATGAATCATCTTCATGCGGTCGTCACTGAAGCATATATAATAACAGAAACACATATCTACGTTTATGTATGTAGAGAGAGAGAGAGAGAAATCATACTGTCAAGATAGCTTGCAAGCGATGAAGAAAGTAAAAGATCACGATCAATGGCTGGCCAAGAAGACATGATCAGTTTGGGAGTTTATTCCTTCAATTAATGGATGGGACACAGACAAGTCGAACAAAGACTAGTGCCACCCGCGCTTACTCTCGAAAATAAAAGACTAGTTCGAGCTATTCTCTTTCATCTCCAGAATCACTCTGATAGGTTTCCTATTCTATACCATGCTTTGCCCCAATTACAAAGTTCGAAAAGTGAAGGCCGGTGACATCGATCCCCACCTACTCAAAGGGCTGACTCTACTCAAGCTATATTCGAGAACGGGTCAAAACCATTTGCAAGACCATTTGAAGGCATGCATGTTAATAGCTAAGTATTCTTATATAAATCATCCCCTAATCGTGTCTTTTACACCTCAACTTACAGAACACTTATCAAAATCGTACATGTTAAAAGATTTCGTCTACAAAAATTGAGCTCTTAATTTATCGCACTTATAATGAAGAGCATACTACAATTCGAAAGTGGTGTTGGTGATGGTGAAGCTATTTCTTTTAGTATAGACTTTAATGGCTATATAGAAGCTTGAAAAGATAAGACCAGACAAGCAGACATGAATTAATGTATATTCATGGAAGTTTAGTTTAGAATTTTCGCAAGAGTTTGGTGAAAAGATTGGTCGGTGAGATTTGCCGAAAGATACCCTCGTTTTTGTTGCAAGTCATATGATTAAATTCTCTCTCTCTGATAAGGATACTGCTGCATTATTGTAGATACAGTGCACTAAGCCAAGATTGCTCTTGGATGGGTTGACTTTTTTGTTTCAGTAATAAAAAGCTAACTACAAATTATGAAGATGAAAAAGATATGGCGACTTTAAGAAATGATTTTCTTTAGGTTTATTTTGAAAGGCTGCTACACGTAGTGAGCTCATATTATGTATTGTTAGCCGTTGTAGTTAAAATTTAGTATCGGTCTAAACTCATTTTTATATGGTAAATTAAATTTGGATTAACTTAAATTTACACTGCAATAGATCCGATTTAAACTACAAGTGAGGATTTTGAGATAATTTAGTGATGGATTATCCCTCTGACCTTTGAGTGGTTAGGATTCGAATCATAGAGAATTGGGGTTGGTGGGGGCAAAGGGTGAAAAAAATAAGGTCTTAAGGTACAAGTCAGAAGATTCTTACAAATAGAGTACGGTCATCCTTAAGAAAAGAAACCCTAATCACATATAAACTAGTGTTCTCTCCAAGGTGGTCTCACCCTCCTCGTCTTCTTGATAGTAAAGAGTTGCTAGTATCCAATTGAAAGTAGATTTAGAGCTTTGAATTCGTGATTTTTACTGTCTCGATTTCAACTCTTTGTAATTTGAGTATAAGTGTCACATTAAATACTAGTAGGCGAGTGCAACTACCAGGAAAAAAGAGAAAAGTGATAATTGTAACTGTCAAGAGGAAAAGGCTAACTAGCTCAATGTGGGCGTCAGTTCTTTAAGGGAGGTGATATATAATGATTTCACATTGGGATAGATCTCATTTCAAAAAAAATAATTATTAAGTGTAAGAGGTTCTTCCACTTAACAAACTAATTTTTTAAGTTTTCTAGGCCCACCTAATTCGATGATGTTTCATGTGTAATGTGACATAAATTTAATGCTAATTCATTACATAAATCAAGATTTTAATAAGCAATCAGTTTACAGAATATTTTGCCAATCTCTATTAGGTAGACTATGCACTAAGCATAAAGCAAAGAAGTGATTATGGAAGTGCTTTTTAATATTTTAGATATCAATGATTGCAATCAGAGGGCCACTATGGCACTATCCATGTCCTACTTGCTCCACAGAAGATGTTATGAAAAAGCTAACTATCGTTACAATACGTCAGTCTTGGCTCAATCCATGCAAATTTTATAGGGTTCACTATTTGCTCTAGCCATGCAAAAGATGAAGCGACTTATATCCTATACTTAATGTAAGTCCTGTTATATATGATATGACATCTGGTCGTTTTCACCTAAGCTTTGTTTGAGGTTGTGTTCGTATAGCTCATAACTTACTATTTGCTCCTAACATATGTTACGTCAAGATTTAAAAGTTGTGAATTATTAATATAATAATAAAAAAATATAAATAGTTTACAATCGTTAAATCTTACGTTATAATGTTATGAGATGATCTTTAACCTGTATTTCTGTATTTATATAGGTTCTCTAATCTACATCCTTAAATTAATTAATGGTTGTGTTGGCATGTGACTTTGAATATATATTATATATGGACGTTTGAAAATATAAGCTCAATGTGCCATAATACGAGTTCAATTATTAATCAGTTTATATATTTGAGCTTAACTAATTAAATCAAAATATTTAAATCGGCATTAGTATTGATAGAAAATCCCAATTGTTATAAAGCTATAACCTATCTTTCTACAGAAGCGAAAAAGTCACTTTTGCTTTATCTCGGCGGATTATAATGATCGTATGTAAACATCACTGTTTTAACTTTTATGCTGTTAAAGCAACTCGTGATTTGCCTTTTGTTTATTAAATTACTAGCCTTCTGATATATATATATATATATATATATATATATATATATATATATATATATATATATATATATCAATTTCAAAAAATGTTTGTCTGATTCGAACCCAAACGACTCTTTATATTTGTAGGTTTCACTAACATAAAGAGTCGTTTAAGTCTAAAAATCCCAATTTCCCAGGATCTTGATCTGCATTCTTATTCCACCTGTGACGGGTGACCAGAAGGTTCCATTATTGCATAATGGATTCTCAGCAAGTGATTGTTTCATGTGCAGATTGTTCATATATCACTTGGAAAAGCTATATATAGAATTGAAGACTTCAATTTTGTTGTCCATTGAAAGGGAGGGCAAATTCTTAAGAAAATAAGCCGTGTTATTGGAAGATTGAATTGAGGCTGCAGATCTAATTTGAATGAAGATGTAAAAAATATTGGAATCCTATTTAATTGCCATGAAAAGTAATACCAACGAAGCTATATAACTTGTGAATTATTATGTGTTAGGTTCAAAATTATTTTAAAGATGTAACAAATCTCTTAACCTATTTAATTGTCATGACAAGTAACACCATCAAAACTAACTTGTGAATTATCATGTCTCATATTCAAAATTCCAAAGATATAACAAATTTTGAAACCACTATTTAATTGCCATGAAAAGTAACACTATGGAGTTAACTCGTAAATTATCATGTTTGTTCAAGCTTCCAAACCCACAAGCTTGACTAATGTATTTGACTCAAGAAATAAAACGTGGGTTTCAAATTCATTGACCCAAAACAATCAACTTAGGTTAATATTTAATCCAGGCCCAAAAATGGTCACAAATTATTAATTAAATCAACAACATTCAACTCACTTAGAGGTGACTTAGGAATGGCGATGGGGTGGGGGGACCTATTCCCATGTCCTATCTCGCAACTTAAAAAGTCCTTCCAACACTTTCCCTCCCCCGCATTTTATACCCCTTATCCCTCTCTCCCGCATTCACTAATGAAAAGAAAAAAAAAAACAAAACCGAAAAAAAAGAAAAAAAAACGAAAGCAAAAAAAAGAAAAAAAAGAAAAAGAAAAAGAGGAGACTGGAAAAAACTACCTAAACCAGATTGAAGTTCTAGAGTGAAAGCTACCAAGTCTAATATTCTTTTGAAAATAAAAAGTTTTGCAATGTGATTAGATGATCAAGTTGTTTGAATAAGTTGCTTTAAATTCTAAATCTTGAAAATATTGATTCTGAGGAATTTCAAAAAAGATCTTTATATAGTTTTTCACACACACACATGGTTCAAGTTATAAATCATTGTTTGGTTTAACTATTGAATGAATAAATTTTCTTAATATTGAATTCATAAATCATGTTCATATCATGCATTTTTCTTTTCTATTCACGAAAAAAAAATTAATTTTTGAGTCACAAATTTCTGAGAGAATGGGTGCAAAAGTTAAAATACTCTGTTTAGTTGAATTGTGTTGCAACAGCCATCTGAAACAATCCTGTTTATTATAATTTTTCTCATAACATTGTGTTGACACTTTATGACACAAATGTTAATTTGAATTGTTGTGATAACTTGTCAAATGGCTACTGAAGTTCTTGTAGGGAGAGTACAAATTAGATATTCAGGGGGAGAACATTCTCACTAGTTCCAATGATGTGCAACAACTCAAAGGGAAGAAAAAGAGATGAAACTTTTTCACTATGAGCTAGTTATTGATGTTGCTTCCGCTATTTCTGATCTAATTGTGTGTTGAGATAAATACTAGAAAAGATCCAGGGGCTGCATTGTTGGAACAAATGCCGGAGCTTCAGATTAGTACTTTGGTTTATTTTGGCAAAAAAGGGGGAGAAAATAAAGATTAATGACTATGATGTTGCTTTATTTCATGTTTTATTTGCATTACTCCGATTATTGATTAGATATATGATTTTTGCCAAAACAAAGTCAAAGGGAGAGATTGTTGAGGTATTAATTGATTGTCTATTGTTTTGCAAAAATCTAATTAGTTCCCTTTTTGGTTTTGCAGGAAAGTTTTTATGAAGAAAAGTTTTTAATGAAGGAATTTGCTTGGAAAGTTTTTAGAAAAAGTTCAAAGCAGGTTTTCTTGAAGAATTTCTAATTGACCAAATTGGAGGAAAATTAAAAAGGCAAAACTTGGAGCACAATCCGTGGGATTTCTACAAACTATCATGCATATTTATATGTGTGCAGACCATGGCAAGAAAAGGCGAAGGAGAGTCACAAAAAAGTTGAAGAAGAATTTAGAAGAATCATGTTCCGTGCCATGTTGCAACACAGTCTGTCTTGAATACTTATTGTTCAGTGTTGCAACTCAGTATGTGACAGTGAGTCATGAGTGAATTGTATTAGGCTTTGAGGTTTTCATTCACTGTTGTTTTTCCTTGTTCATTCTTCGGGAGAAGAAAGTGTAGTTCTCAGGAGAGAACGTTGCAAGTCGAGGGGAGCTCGCCAAACCAAAGTTCATTGAAGAGTTCACCCTCAAGGCGTCATAGGTTAAGAGGGAGTCTTTACTTGTGTAAATCCATTGATGTTGTAACTTATTATATTGCTTAATAAACAAGTTTGTTGGACCAGGGGAGGTCCCATGGACGTAGACCGCACGGTTGAACTACGTTAAATCTTGGTGTTCTTGTTTCTTTTACAAGTTTTATCTTTCCGCTGCTGTTTACTGTTACTACTTATGTTGGAACGTTAAGTGGAACAAACTGACTAAGCAATTAGAGAAACAGATTGCTAACAGTCTGTGATAGAATTAATATTTCAGTTAATGTTGCAACATTACGTGTAACAGAGTTGTTTTTTTTTTTTCACCAAGTAGTTACATTAGTTGTTTTCATTCGTCATAGATTTTTGTCAATCAAACGAATTTGCCCTATTGTCTTGAAATTTATCCATACTTGTACTGCACAAACTCTAACAAGTGGCATCAGAGACGATCATTGAAAATTATTCGGTGAGATCTTTGGGAGGTTTAAGTTGTTTTTACAGGAATAGGTATGGACACTTTGCGGGATGAAAGTTCAATTACCAAACCACCACTATTGAATGACTCAAACTACTCATACTGGAAGACACGCATGAGGGCGTTTATTAATTCCATTGATGAGAAAGCTTGGAAAACAGTTCTAACAGGTTGGGTGCATCCTACAATTACCGATGCACAAGGCAATGTTGCACCAAAATCAGAAACACAATAGACCAAAACACAAGATCTATTGGCAAATTACAATTACCAACCATTGAATGCCATCTTCAATGTCGTTGACATAAACGAATTCAAATTGATTTCAATGTGTCAGGTTTAAATATTTACTTGAATTGATCATTCTGAGTCAATGAATTGAGGCCCAAGTTTTATTTATCGAGTCTAATACATTTGCCAAGTTTGTGGGTTTGGAGTTCATAGAGTTCTAAGCTAAAGGCATGGGAATTCATGAGTTACCTCTGCTAATGTTATTTTTCATGGCAATTGAAAAGGAGTTCTAAGATTTGTCGCATCTTCTCTCAAATCTGAAACTTCAATACAATCTTCCCATAACAAGGCCTATAGATTTGAAGCCCAAAGAATTATTTTATAAGTCCATTTTGCACGGTAAAGTGCTAAACAGTGCCAATACGGCAGAGTTACTTCTTGAGCACGTACAAGTCACTAGGGATGACAATAGAGACGGGTTTTGTGGATATTCGTCTTATCCCCACCCTAAACGGGATGGGGATTGGGGTGAAAAATAAAGAATGGGACAGGGGTGGGGCGCTGGGATAAGCATTTCCCTCCCCGCATACATGTGTAGTTATTTTTATATAATTAGTTTTACATATATATCAAAATTTTAAAATTATAAATATAAAAGTATAGAAAAATGATATTAGATAAAGTACTATAAAAAAATGAAAAAAAATTAGATTATTCAAAAGAATTTTATAATTATTCTTTTAATCAAGACCACTGCACCACCATTAATTTAGACATGCTATCATTTCACACAAATACCTCCATTTTACTATTGATCATAGTAGATTTAAAAAATTTATTAGTTGTTCCCAATTGTACTTCAAAATAATTTTAAATAATATAATTAAGGACAATATTTTAAAGATTTGCTATTACTATTATATATGGTATGCAATAACCAAAAAAAATTATAATAATCAATACGATCCCATAACACAAAAAAGTATTCTCTTTTCACATATAGTTCTGATTATACATAGTGGTTTTAGTTGGAATTTATTTTAAATGCTTAAAATTTAATTACGATAAATTTATTTTTACTATTTAACTACAAGCATAAGACTCGATATATGATTAATATTTAACCTTTATTTAAAACCTGTATTTACATTTATAATTACTATAATTTTAATATATATTTTAAAGTTACATGATTCAAATTAAATTTAATATTTAAAAAAAGCCCGCAGGCAAATTCGTTTGATTGACAAAAATCTATGATGAATGAAAACAACTAATGTAACTGCTTGGTGAAAAAAAAAACAACTTTGTTACACGTAATGTTGCAACATTAACTGAAATATTAATTCTATCACAAACCGTTAGCAATTTGTTTCTCTAATTGCTTAGTCAGTTTGTTCCACTTAATGTTCTAACATAAGTAGTAACAGTAAACAACAGCGAAAAGATAAAACTTGTAAAAGAAACAAGAACACCAAGATTTAACATGGTTCAACCGTGCAGTCTACGTCCACGGGACCTCCCTGGTTCAACAAACCTGTTTATTAAGCAATATAATAAGTTACAACATCAATGGACTTATATAAGTAAAGACTCCCTCTTAACCTATGACGCCTTGATGGTGAACTCTTCAATGAACTTCGGTTTGGTGAGCTCCCTCGACTTGCGACGTTTTCTCCCGAGAACTACACTTTCTTCTCCCGAAGAATGAATAAGGAAAAATGACAATGAATGAAAACCTCAAAGCCTAATACAATTCACTCATGACTCACTGTCACAGACTGAGTTGCAACACTGAACAATAAGTATTCAAGACAGACTGTGTTGTAACATAACACGGAACATGATTCTTCTAAATTCTTCTTCAACTTTTCCGTGACTTTCCTTCGCCTTTTCTTGCCATGGTCTGCACACATATAAATATGCATGATAGCTTGTAGAAATCCCATGGATTGTGCTCCAAGTTTTGCCTTTTTAATTTTCCTCCAATATGGTCAATTAGATCTCTCTAGAAATTCTTCAAAAAAACCTGCTTTGAACTTTTTCTAAAAACTTTCCAAGCAAATTCCTTCATTAAAAACTTTTCTTCATAAAAACTTTCCAGCAAAACCAAAAATGGAACTAATTAGATTTTTGCAAAACAATAGACAATCAATTAATACCTCAACAATCTCCCCATTTGGCTTTGTTTTGGCAAAAATCATATATCTAATCAATAATCAGAGTAATGCAAATAAAACATGAAATGAAGCAACATCATAGTCATTAATCTTTATTTTCTCCCCTTTTTTTGCCAAAATAAACCAAAGTACTAATCTGAAGCTCCGACATTTGTTCCAACAATGCAGCCCCTGGATCTTTTCCAGTATTTATCTCAACACACAATTAGATCAGAAATAGCGGAAGTAACATCAATAACTAGCTCATAGTGAAAAAGTTTCATCTCTTTTTCTTCCCTCTGAGTTGTTGCACATCATTGGAACTAGTGAGAATGTTCTCCCCCTGAATATCTACTTTGTACTATCCCTGCAAGAACTTCAGTAAGCCATTTGACAAGTTATCATAACAATTCAGATTAACATTTGTGTCATAAAGTGTCAACACAATGTTATGAGAAAAATTATGATAAACATGATTGTTTCAGATGGCTGTTGCAACACAATTCAACTAAACAGAGTATTTTAACTTTAGCACCCATTCTCTCATAAATTTGTGACTCAAAAATTAATTTTTTTTTCTTGAATAGAAAAGAAAAATGCATGATATGAACATGATTTATGAATTCAACATCAAGAAAATTTACCCATTCAATAGTTAAACCAAATAAGGATTTATAATTTGAACCATGTGTATGTGTGAAAAACTATATAAAGATTTTTTTTGAAATTCCTCAGAATCAAGATTTTCAAGATTTAGAATTCAAAGCAACATGTTCAAACAACTTGATCATCTAATCACATTGCAAAATTTTTTATTTTCAAAAGAATATTAGACTTGGTAGCTTTCAATCTAGAACTTTCAATCTGGTTTAGGTAGCTTTTTCCAGTCTCCTCTTTCTCTTTTTTTTTTTTTTTTTTGCTTTCGTTTTTTTTTCTTTTTTTTGGCTTTTGTTTTTTTTTTCTTTTCATGAGTGAATAGAGTACATGAATGTATAAAGAGACTTCTCTTTATATCCAAAGTCACTAGGAAGTTCAAATTCCTGCACTTGCAAACCATTAAAATCAGTTTCTCAATCAGATCAAAATATAGTGTGCTCAACTAATATGGTTTAAGAAATAAATCACAAGCTGATTTTATTATTAAACTTTCACATCTCTTGAGTCTCTTCATAATCGTGTTTCAGTTTATGATGCAACATTAAAAAACTATAAATTCCTAAAAAATTTCTCAAAGTCTCAAATCTCATAGAATTTGGTACCTTAGTAACAATATTTGTCAGTTGATTTTTTGTTGCAACATAGTTTGAAACAACCTTTTTATGCTCTACTGGACAAGGTAAAACTGATTTTCTTACCCAAATTTGTTTTACTTTTTGTTGCGACAAATTCGCTTTCATTTGTGGTGGCCTCCTAAAATCATCATGAACAAAAGGTTTAACAAACTTACCTTTTTTCAGCATGTCAATGTACCTGAAACATCGTGATCTGATGTGTCCAGGAGTATGGCAAAAATGACAAACTGACACAAACTTCTTTTTCTTAAATTTTGGAATTTTACTCTCTGCTGTAGCTTTTCTTGCAACATCAGTTGCGACATCAGTAGTCTTGTCATTCTGTTTTGTTGCAACATTCGATTCCAGTTTTGGCCCTCCATTTTCTCTGACAACTGTTGTTTCTCTAGATGGTTCATCTCCATAAAATCCAAGTCCCGCGTGATCACCGCTTGAATTTTGAATTGATAGCGTGTAATCAAGCTTCTCAGTCCCACAATTTAGCATTTTTACATTTCGCTGTATTTGTTTCAGCTCTTGTTGCAACATTTGAGTTTCCTGTAGTCTTTTAGCAACCAGATCTTGATGAATTTTTGCTACCTTTTCCATATCAGATTTTTGCATCGAGAGTTCTGTGATCCTCACCTCCATGTCACGATTTTTCTTGCACACAATCAACCTTTTTTTGTACATCTCTTACCTTATCATCACATGTTTCTTCATCTGTTGCAACACTATTTACCTTACCTTTTTTTGCATCGAGAGTTCTGTGACTCTAAGCTACATGTTTCTTCATATGTTGTAACACTATTTACACCATCTTCTATGCTTACCTTATCATCACGTTGGACTGTTGCAACATTTAATGCAACAGTGTTGTTGGTGTGCTCTTCATCACTCTCCGTATACTCCTCTAAGTCTTCATCAGTCGATGTGATGTTCATGGTCTTTTTCTTATTCTTTATAATGTTTCCACATTCAGATTGAATATGTCCAAATCTTTCACATTCATGATATTGTATTCTTTTTTTCTTCTTCAATATTTCTGAATTTGATGAGACATTCTGCTTCTCCAACATTTTCAGCACTTTGTTGACATTCTTTGTGAGTTAGGCTAAAGATTCTGTGACATCATCAGAAGAGTATTGATCATCTTGATTTTCAAAACCCGTTTTTAAGGCAATGCTATTTTCTTTCTTCTTTTGTTTGAACTTCATTTCAAATGTTTGAAGAGAGCCCATTAACTCATCAATCTTGATTTCATCAACATTTTTGGACTCTTCTATTGCTGCAACTTTGATAGCAAACCTGTCTGGAAGTGATCTTAGTACTTTTCTCACCAACTTCGAATCTGAATATTTTCCCCCAAGGCAAAGGCCTCGTTGGCAATATCATACAACCTGACATTGAACTCCATGATAGTTTCATCTTCCTTCATCTTCAATTCTTCAAATCTTGTCGCAAGAATTTGAAGTTTTAATACCTTTACAGCTGCAGTGCCTTCATATGCCGTCTCCAATATCACCCATGCATCTTTGGCTGATTCACACGTTGAAATCAATTTGAATTGGTTTATGTCAACGGCATTGAAGATGACATTCAATGCTTGATAATTGTAATTTGCCAATAGAACTTGTGCTTTGGTCAATTGTGTTTCAGGTTTTGGTGTAACATTGCCTTGTGCATCGGTAATTGTAGGATGCACCCAACCTGTTAGAACTGCTTTCTAAGCTTTCTCATCAATGGACTTGATAGACGCTGATAAATCCATATTTTTACTAATTTTAACCTATCAAATCATGAATATTGCATTATTATTTCAAGTTTAATTGTATATTTTACATAATTTTAGTGCAATATAGGGTTTTATGAAGAAACAACAGAAATAGCCACAAAAACCAACATTTGGAGCAAATATTCAGTGCAACACTGAAGGAAAATGGTAGAACAACTTCAAAATGAGCAATTCGAGATTGAATTTGGCTAAACCGAATACGGAAATGGATTCAGGATGCTGAAAAACTTTAAAATAGACCTGGTCAACTTTACGGTCAATGGTCAAAGTCAACTGAGCCGATCAAAGTCAATGCTAAGAGTCAAAGTTCACCTATCACAGCTAGATAGGCGCTCGAGCGCCCCTTTTCCGCGCTCGAGCGCCACTTTTTGAAAATGGCAGACAAATGAATGGCAAAATGCGGACGTAAAAGGACCAAAAAAAATATAAAAATAAAAAGTGCAGAAGGGCGCTCGAGCACGCCTGACTGGCGCTCGAGCGCCCTCCTGAAAGCTTGCCTATAAATACCACTGTTTTCATAACCGTACCATTTTACTTTCCTAGCTTAATTTCTGCTATTTTAGTGTTTGTGAAGTGAGTTGTGAGTATTTTAATTATTATTTTTAGTTGTGTGCAAAGTTTTAATCCTAAGGGGACGGTCTGGTGAGCCATTAGCATATCGGAATCATACCGGTCTACCGAAATCCATTCAGCATGATAAGTATTCTTTGATTTTGGTTTTTCTTATGATTTCTTGTACTTTAAAGTTTATCATGGCACACTAGACCCGAGATTCGAGGTGGTATGTGTGAGGTTATTCTTGTACATATATTTTGATTCAAATTTATTAAAGTCTCGTATTTTTATTTCTAAGTATTCTTTGATTAATTATATGTATACTTGTAGTTATGTTATATTTAATTGAAAGTATATATATGCCCGGTTTTGTAAACCAGTGGCAATACGAGATTACCTCGGAAGGATTCTAGTATGGTTGTACCGACACCTCCAGGTTACATAAGTGAAAGATTAATTGAGAGATTGGATATCGTTAGGTTGTACCAACACATCTAATCTTGCTAATTAATTAATCTTATCACTTACGTAATTAAAGGCTCATTTCAGTAGTGGGAGCTTGTAGCCCTATTTCTGAAGGACTTAACTTTTAATCTGAAAC
Source organism: Ehretia macrophylla (assembly GCA_037974665.1). NCBI lineage: Eukaryota > Viridiplantae > Streptophyta > Magnoliopsida > Boraginales > Ehretiaceae > Ehretia > Ehretia macrophylla. Next base: position 35,371,829 of record CM075771.1, read on the forward strand.
AATGACTTTGTACTTGCGTATATCGAGCTATAACACCCTAAATCATTAACCATTTGGATTTTCAATGTTGAGTGTTGTGATTCTACAATTTAGTACTTTTGATTAATTCACTTTTGGATATGGTTATTACTATATCTTTGGATATTTTGTGGACATTTCTTGGACTTAATTTACCGTACTTTTGGACTTTTGGACTTAATCAAATTTATCTGTGACGGGAGATAGTCAAACAATTCTAAATTAAGGACTTAACTTAATCTGATAATCCAATCTCCGTGGATCGACCCTCTACTCACCACAACTAGAGGTAATTTAAGGTAAACAATATTTTCAATCATTTAACCTTACTATTTTTTAGCGCAAAATGACGCGATCAAAATTTGGCGCCGTTGCCGGGGATCGGTGTTCGTCAAATAAGGTAAGTCTTTGATTTATGTTGATAAGTGTTAATATGTATATATTTTAGTTTTTAGTTTTTATTTTTAGTTTTTGTTTATTTTATTTAAGCCAACTTTGTTATTTTGTACAAACTTTATTTTATTTTTGTTTCATTTTCATGTTTTAATTTTGTATGCATGGTCGGAGATCTTTAAAGCCACCCATCTTTGTTTTTGATACAGAAATTGAGAAAACTTTTAAATTCAGAAACAAAGCACATAAATTTCTAATCATGGCTGATCAAAATCTGAATCAAAACCAAAATCAGGATCAAATTGAAGGTAGAGAAGTAGGAAATGTGAGGAGGAGCATAAAAGATTTTTCCACACCACAAGATTATGTTCCTCCATGAGCCATCGCCTTACCTGAAACTGATGAAGGTCTTAAAATAAAGTATCACATGATTTCAATGCTTCCCGTGTTCAACGGTCTTTCTAATGAAAATTCGTATGATCACATTAATACTTTTGTCCATACATGCAGATCAATCAATACTAGAACTGCCTCGGAAGAAGTGGTTAAATTGAGATTGTTTCCTTATTTTTTAATGGGTCAAGTACAAATTTGGCTTTACAGATTACAATCTGGTTCCATTACTTCTTGGGATCAATTACAAAGAGAATTTCTTGAAAGATTTTACTCTTCTTCAAAACCAATGAATGTAGGAATCAATTAAATAATTTTTCTCAGTTACCTGGAGAGGCACTTCATAAGAGTTGGGACAGATTTGAAACCTTAATTCATGAATGTCCACACCATAGTATTCCAGATTGGCAATTAGCTCAGAATTTCTATCAAGGGTTAAATGAGCATAATCAAAGTTTGCTCGATTCAGCTTGTAATGGTTCACTCCTTGAAAAATCTCCAGAAGAAGCCACAGAATTGTTCATAAAACTGAGCAACAATTCACGAAAGCGTGCATCTTCATCTAGAGAAAGGAGAGAAAGTGTAGGTTTAAATGATTACAATTCTTTGACATCAAAGATTGAAAATCTAACTCTGGCCTTGGAAAAAATGGTTAAAAGAAAAGAATCATTGCGTATAGTTGATTCAGGTGAAGGTGTTCTTGCAACAAATCCCAATTCAATTTCAGAGCAAGCTTGTGCTGCTTATAGATATCCCCGTAATTATGATCCATTCTCTACCACTTATAATCCAGGTACGCGAGATCATCTAAATTTCTGGTGGGATCAGAATCGGGAAGATGTTCAACAACAAAGACCAAGAGGTTATCCTCCAAGATTTCATTCAGTTCCACAAGGACAGGTACCTACGAGCTCTAATTCAGGTTCCAATTCTTATGAGACTACTTTTGAAGAACAGGTTTTGAAAAGGCTTCATAGCTGGGAACCAACTATGCAACTAGTAAGTACACATACAAAGGCAATTGCCAACTTGGAAAGACAAATTGGGCAATTAGCTAATATAATTCAGAAAAGGGAAGAAGGAACACTCCCAGCCCAACCAGATGGAAATCCAAAAGTTAAGGCCCATGTAACATCTACAAGTCAAATAGTGGAAGATCTACAAACTGTCACTACATTGCGAAGTGGTAAGAAAGTTGATAACAAGGTAAGTGTTGAAGCTTACGAAAATGCAAGGCAAGCAAAGCAAAAAGTCAAGTCTCAAGTTACCATTGATTCATCAAAAGAAACTGAAAATGAATCTGAAACTGTAATTTCACATAAGAAAATTCTTTTAACAGTGAGTCCTAAAGCACCATTTCCACAGGCATTAGGTAATCCACCTAGTAAAGAATCAAAAAGGAAAGAAATACTTGAAACCTTTAAGCAAGTGAAAATCAATTTACCTCTATTAAAAATCATCAGACAAATTCCTGCTTATGCAAAATTTCTTAAGGATCTGTGCACTCAGAAAAGGAGGAATTCAGCTCTGATATCAAACAAAGTAAGATTGACTGAAAAGGTAAGTAGCATTCTTACTTCTCATGTTCCACCAAAATTGAAAGACCGTTCCACCAAAATTGAAAGACCGAGGTGCATTTACCATTCCTTGCTACATTGGTAATCACTGTGTAGATTGTGCCCTTCTTGATTTAGGAGCTAGTATGAATCTTCTCCCCTTTAATCTTTTTGAACAGTTAGATATAGGAGAATTGAAACCTTTTCCTATTACCCTTCAATTGACTGATAGATCACTTAGAATTCCTAGGGGCATGATTGAAGATGTTTTGATTAAAGTTGATGAATTTTATTTTCCTATGGATTTTGTTGTGCTAGATATGGAACCAGGAGAAAATCAAAAGTTCTAAACTCCAGTCATATTAGGGAGACCCTTCTTAGCAACAACAAATGCAAAAATTCATTATGCAACTGGAGAATTGGAGTTTATATTTGGAGATATTAAGGTAAAGCTGAATGTAGCTAATACTGCTAGGTTTGCAGATGGAGATGATAGTCTTGAATGTTTTATTCTTGATAAGATTGATCCATTAATTGAAGAATCTTTTCTTAGTCTTATGCAAAAAGATTTTTTGGAGAATACTTTGAATGATGATGAAGTAGTGATGAGTAGGTTTGAGGAGGAATCTGATGATTCTTTAGAGAACATATTAAGATTTGATGAAAAACTTCAGGTTTGTGCAATAGAACTATCTTTGACTCTTTCTAAAGAACCCATGCTTTCTTCTATACAATCTCCTCCTGAGTTGGAACTAAAGCAACTTCCTAGTCATCTCAAGTACGTTTTTCTAGGGTCAGATCAAACACTTACAGTCATTATTGCTTCTAACCTTTCTTTAGAGTAGGAAGCTAAACTTGTAGATGTTTTGTCTAAGAATAAGGAAACATTAGGATGGACTGTTGCAGACCTTAAAGGAATAGATCCCTCCTTTTGCATGCATAAGATTAATTTGGAAGATAGTGCCAAGACATCTAGAGAGATGCAATGTAAGCTGAACCCGAACATGAGGGAAGTTGTAAAGAAGGAAATAGTAAAATTGTTTGATGCATGTATCATTTATCCTATTTCGGATAGTAAATGGGTTAGTCCTATACAGGTTGTACCTAAGAAATCAAGAATCACTATGGTGACAAATGATAAAGGTGAATTGGTACCTACCCGCACCACAACTGGATGGCGTGTGTATATTGATTATAGGAAACTTAATGCTGCAACAAGAAATGATAATTTTCTTTTACCATTCATTGAACAAATTTTGGACAGGTTGGCAGACAAGGTTATTACTGTTTTCTTGACGGGTACTTGGGATACAATCAGATCCCTGTGGACCCTAAAGATCAGGAAAAAACAACTTTTATATGTCCTTTTGGCACGTTTGCTTATAGAAGAATGCCTTTTGGCCTTTGTAATGCACCAGCCACTTTCCAACGTTGCATGATGTCTATTTTCATTGATATGATGCATGATGTCTATTTTCATTGATATGATGGATGAATTTGTTGAGGTCTTTATGGATGATTTTTCTATCTTTGGCTCTTCATTTAACATTTGTTTGAATAATCTTTCTTTGGTGTTGAAAAGATGTCAGGAATCTAATCTCATACTCAGCTGGGAAAAAAGTCATTTCATGGTTCAAAAAGGAATTGTTCTTGAACACAATATATACAAAGAAGGAGTTCGGGTTGATAAAGCTAAGGTTGATATTATTTCTGATCTGCCCCCTCCAACAACTGTTAAACAGGTGAGATCGTTCCTTGGACATGCTGGTTTCTACCGACGATTTATAAAGGATTTTAGTAAGATTTCTAGACCTTTATCGAATTTCTTGGCACAAGATACTCCATTTCAGTTTGATAAAAAATGTGTTACTGCTTTTGAAACACTGAAAAATGCACTTTCCACTGCTCTAGTGATTCAACCACCGGACTACTCTCTTCATTTTGAAATTATGTGTGATGTTTCGGATTATGCCATAGGAGCTGTATTAGGTCAGCGCAAGGATCGTGTTCCTTGTGTGATCTATTACGCCATCCAAACTTTGGATGATGCCCAGAAAAACTATACCACCACAGAGAAAGAATTGTTTGCTGTAGTTTTTGCATTAGAAAAGTTTCGGTCTGATGTGCTAAGGTTAAAAATAATCATTTATTCTGACCAATCGGCATTAAGATACCTTTTGGAAAAGAAAGATGCTAAACCTAGGCTTATTCGATGATTGTTATTAATTCAAGAATTTGATTTAACAATCAAAGATAAGAAAGGTCGAGAAAATATTGTTGCTGATCACTTGTCAAGAATTGTAACTCAGGAAACAAAAAATGAATTACCCTTGAGAGGTACATTTCTTGACGAACAATTATTGCTAATTTTTGCTCCTAAACTTCTTTGGTATGCTCATATTGTTAATTATCTTGTAGTAGGTAAAATACCCAAGGAGTGGAACAAGGCTAAGAGAGATCGATTTTTCTCAAAAGCAAAGCATTATTTCTGGGAGGATCCTCATTTGTTCTGTATTTGTTCTGATCAAATTATTCACAGATGTGTACCCAAGTCTGAAAGCATCATGTCATTTTGTCATTCGCAGGAATGTGGAGGACACTTTGGAAGACCATGGACAACTATCAAAATTCTGCAAAGTGAATTTTATTGGCCCACATTAATCAAGGATGCTCATGAGTTTAGCAAGACATGTGAAATGTGCCTAAATACATGTAACATGGGAAAGAGGGATATGATGCCCTTAAATCCCATCTTGGTTTGTGAACTTTTTGATGTCTAGGGTATTGACTTCATGGGTCCTTTCCCCATTTCCTTTGGTTTTCAATACATCTTGGTTGGTGTTGATTATGTGTCTAAATGGATTGAAGCAATTGCAACAAGGACTAATGATCACACTGTAGTGATGAAGTTCATAAAAGAAAATATTTTCTGTCAGTTTGGAATTCCAAAAGCCATCATTAGTGATGGTGGAGGTCATTTAATTCACCGAACTTTTGAAAAATTGTTGAAGAAATACTCAGTCATTCATAAGGTTGCAACTCCATATCACCCACAAACTAGTGGACAGGTTGAGGTTTCTAATAGGAAAATTAAATTAATCCTTGAAAAGACAGTTAGACCTGATAGGATGGATTGGTCCACTCGGTTGAATAATACACTTTAGGCATATAGAACTGCATATAAAACTCCTATAGGAATGTCACCTTTTCGTTTAGTTTTTGGAAAACCATGTCATTTACCTGTTGAATTACAACATAAGGCTTATTGGGCAATTAGAACTGTAAATTTTGACTTGTAGAAAGCTAGTGAAAACAGGTTGCTCCATCTAAATGAACTTGAAGAGATGTGTTTGGAGGCATACGAGAAGACCAAGATTTTTAGCGAGAAAATGAAGAGAACGCATGATAAAATGATTATTTGGAAGTCATTTATTCCTGGAGAAGATGTGTGGTTATTTAATTCTAAGTTACGATTGTTTCCGGGAAAAATTGAGATCTAGATGGGATGGACCATTTGAGGTTGAACAAGTTTTTCCGTCTGGTGTTGTCAAGATAAAAGATAAAAAAAATGGGAAAACTAAATTTATAAATGGACAAAGGCTAAAACCAGTGATCCAGTTAAAGAATTGGGGTGAAGAGTCAATTGATCTTAAGAATTTAATCCCTACAGAGTAACAATTTCAATATGACTCTGTCAGGCTGAAGACGTTAAACTTAGCGCTCCTAGGAAGCAACCTAGGGATTCTCGAGGTATTAGGGATTAATTTTTTGTCATTTATTTATTTTTCGTACCAAATGAGTCTTTCTCTAACTTAAAGTAGTTTGAGTCTTAACCTTGAGAAGTACTCATAAAGGTATAAATGTCATGATACTAGTGGTCACTGTATGTTTTCTATGTGCGGTTGTCTGACCAGTGCAACTCTGTCTAACAGTACTTGCCACTCTACCAGCTTAATGTAGTTTGGGTCTGTTGGGCTTTACTTGATAAAGTAGTTAGGAGTGAGAGCATTCACCAGACGGTATTCTCTGTAACGTAAAACCCCAAACCCCATTGTATTGCTCTTGACCCAGTGGAATTGGTTGTGGCCCTATATGAGTGCCGAAGGAAAGTATTGGATGGCATGATCACAGAAACCTCTGGAAAAGCTAGTCCTTTAATTTAAAAAAAAAAAAAAAATTTCATTGCCCAAAGGCGTTAAACTACGGCACTTAACTGTGTTTGCATATCTTGCTGGCTGACATTAAATGGTTTCAGTGCTCATTCCCGATTAGAAGGAAAAAACTCTGAAAATTTGTGTGACACGCTCATCCTAAAAGGGTGGGAGGATGGGTACACAGTGGCAACATTCGATAGTGACTGTCTGAGGATAAAACAAGGTTCTGTTTGTACTAGAGTGTGTGCCTCACATAAACCCAAGTGATTTATGGGTTATCTAGGATCTCATGGCGGTAACATTCCAAGGTTCATCCCAGATGTTGTCGTTTGGTTACCAATTAGCTTTAAATTAGTGTTAACCTCAACATTAGGAGGTCTTTTTCCACTTTTATGGAAATAGTGGCTCTCATGGTATTTGAGAGAAATATAACTAATGTCATTCTGAGGGGCATGTGATACGTGATTAATCACCTCTACTTCGGCCAGTTCTTACGCTATGGCGGGTAGAATTACTATCTAGATTTTGATGCTATTCATTTGGTGTTCGGATGTGGTTTACTTTGCTGCATAGGTATGAAACTGAAATAGGGTTGGGATCCTATTTTTGCATTTCCCAGGCTTCCAGTGTTGCCTTCCAAACTGGCGGACAATTCTTCGTTAAGTTGTTGAACTCTATTAAACTCAAAGATTCTTAAATTAAATATGGATCCAACTGTTTCTTTTGGAAGCATATTTAAGGTTTGAATCTTGATGGATGACTATCGGTCGATGTCCATTTGTATATTCTTACACTTGGTTTTTCCTAGGATGTTTGAGCGGTCTAAAATTTATTTTATTATTATTATTATTATTTTTCTCTTGTACCAATTTTATTTTATAAAACAAGAAAAACAAAAACAAAAAAATGTGTAGACTTGTAGAAAATAGGTTTGAGGAAGATTCTATCTTCCTATTTTGTGATTTTGCAAAAACATTTTTAAAAAAAAAGAGTCTGGAAGATCACACTCGAGCGCACCTAATCCCCCGCTCGAGTGCCGTTAGCCCTAGCAGAAAGGGTTTTAAACCCTGCTTTCTTCATTCTCCCCTTCATTTCTCTTTACCGCCACTTTCACTCTCATCTCTCTCTAAAAAATAAACATTTCTCTTCTTTCATTTCTCCTGCTCTGTTGCATTCAACATAATGATGTTTAGGACTCTCACGAATGATCAATTTGCCATGATTGTGTACTCGTTTGCAAGTGTATTAATCATTTACCTTTTTCTTATTTATCTCTTTATCAAGTGGGATCATAGGCATGTTAGAAATTATTGAAGTCAATCATGCATTCCCCAGATAAGGAGATAATTTTATGTTGTTGTACTTTCATTTTTGTGTTTGTAATCTTTTAATGTTTAATAAAATGTTGTGTGGTTTGTTTCTTTATTTATAGTATTTATGTATATATATATATATATATATATATATATATATATGTACTTATATATATGTTAAGATTTTAGTTTGCTATATTTCTGTTAAATAATGTATATATATATGTTAGCCTGCTATATATGTATATAATATTATTAATTTAAAAATAAAATAAATAAATAAAAGCAACAGGGCGCTCGAGCCTGCCTTTAAGGCGCTCGAGCGCCCAAGTGCAATCGGGGCTTAAAACCTAAGCCCCGATTACAGCAGCAACAGAAACATAAAACGCCCCCCACCCCACGAAAATCACCCCCAAATCTTCAACAACACCCCTCCTCAACCCAAATCCACTACAAATCTACGTCCTAAGGGATGTTTTCATCCTTTATATCTTATTTTCACATTTTTTTTCAGTTTTATTTCAAATTTAGATTTGTATGTATATGTTTATATATGTAGGTATATATGCATTGTTGAAGCTTTTAAATTGATTTCTTCTACTTGTTTATGGATTATTGTTGTTCTATAGATTCCAAACTTCGTTTTGATATGTTGTTTTTTCTAATTTGTGTATGTATATTGTATGTATATGTGTGTATATATGTATGTATATGCGTAGGTATATGTGTATGTATATAGAATTTAGTTAGATTGTAGTTTTAATTTTTCTGTTTAGATTTCCTTTAATTTAAATTTAAAAAAATCCAAAAATTAAAAATATATATATATTTAGGAATTTCATATTTATGTACATATATTTATGTCTATTTATATCTTTTATTTTCTTGTTGCCTTAATTATAGGATTTATATATTGTTTAAATGTTGGAGGATTTAAACGGATGGCTATACAATGTTGTGTGTTGTTAAGGGTGATTATGTAGTTTTTAATAGGTGTTGTTTGAATAAACATTTTCTACGTAAAAAAACAAAAAAAAACAAAACTTGTTTTGTGTTTTTCATGATTTTTTTTTCTGATTTAGTTTTTTGTTTATTATTTAGACTATGGCTCTAAAAAGACAGAGATTGTCATTGATTGCAAGACTTGAGAATGCTCAAATTGAGGCTGAAACTGATTTTTCAGATGTTTTGAGGGCTTCTGAAGGTGGACAACGTGCTTTTGAATATTTTGAGGGATATTTTCTTGACTGCATTCTGCACCCATCTTTTGATGATATTATTGTTTTTTCTCGACTCATTCGACGTTTTTATGAGTATCTTTTTTATGATGATGGTACATTTAGTGCGTCAGTTGATGGTTTTGACTTTACATTTACTACTGCTGATATCATGACTATACTATGTGGGCATGAATTTTTTTATTTGGAAAATACGGATTTTCCTGCTAAAGCTACGATTTTGAAATTGCTACGAACTTGTGTGGGGGTCCGGTTCTTGGACATGGTATAGGTATAAGAAGATCTTCCCTTCCGAATGATATGTGGTTAACAAATATCATTGTTAAAAAGAACCTTTGCCCATATGGTCATGATCAAGAGGGGACAGGAGTTGTTTTACAGGTCTTATATTGGATTTATCAAGGTACCCTTTTTGATGTTGGGGCTGTAATTGGGGAAAATATGATGAGTCTTATAGACCACATGAGGAGGTTTGATGCTACATCTACACTTCGTTTTCCTCGATTGATTGTTTCTTTACTTCAACGGTTTAATTTTCCTTTTTCACTTGATGAGCCATTCATGGATCTCCTTATTACTTCGTATGGTGAATTGGAGTTCACAAAGAGTCTTAAACATTTGGAGCGAGTTGTTAGAAATATGCCCTTAGTGTTAAATGCTCCACGACCTTCCATTCAACCTGCTGAAGGCGCCACTTCTTCACACCAATAAGGTAATCAGTCTGACGAGTCTTTGATGGAAAGAATGTACAGAGAGATGCAGACAATGAATACTAACATCAATGTGCTGAATACTAAAATTGATGGACTGCAAGAGGATGTTACTGCTTTAAGAGCTAATGTTGCTTTGTTGAGAGGTTCAGGAGCAGGTCCTCGGTAGTCACCTCCACAGTAACTCGGATGGCGTGCTTTCTCTTTTATTTTAGTTTATGCTTTTTATTTTATTTTTTTTTCGAATATTTTAATTTTTATTTAAAACTCACGACTAATGTTGGTTTTTGAGATTTTGTTTAACAATTCTTCTTTCAGAAGTTTTTGAGGTACATTGCATGGATTATTTATCAGGTTGTATCTTTCTTTTTCCTTTGTATTGCATAGTTTTTCTTTCATTGAGAGCAATGTAAGGCTCGGGTTTGAGGAGGAGGAAAAAGTTGATCCCATCCTGATATACAAAAATTTTAAAAATTTCAAAACTTTTACTTCACTTATTCATGATAATTAAAATTGAGTGGTTAATTGTTGAAATATGGTTAGATTATGATAAAATATTTCAGTTAACTGTGAATTTAGAATGAAAAAATGATTAGCCACTAAGAGTTGAGTTTGTATCTAGATTTTTTTTTGAAACCTTGTTAACTATTATTACATCCCAACAGCGTCACATTATTCAATTAGAAGTTTTGATTAATTATCAAAAAATGAGTAGATTGAGATGTTTTCAATGTGAGATGTTATGTTTTATTAAAATTTGACTTATTTTTCTAGATCGGTATACTCCTTTGTAAAAAAAAAAAAAAAAAGAGAAGAAAAATGTTTAAATGACTCGCTCATTATCATTTAAAGATCAAAAGTGTTGATTCAGCAAAAAGAGGCAGAAAATAAACTCATAACAAAATGCTTTCTTCTAACTATTTTTGAGCATTTTTTGTTATGAAAAAGCTATCAATACAAATCCTGTCAGACATGCCTTCTTTCACCAAACACAATTCAACCGAAGAAATGCAATACTTCAAGAAAGTCTTTGAATCAACCAACATCTACTATTCGAGTCATTTATTTATAAAAAATAATATACAAATAAAAATATAAAATATAAAAAAATCTAAGGGAGTATTATATGATTTGGGAGGTAGTTGAGTTTTAACATTTCATGACTATCCATAGAAAATATTTTTGATTTTACAAAATTTGTGTGATTAATTTATTTACCTCTTGATTGAGTTACAAGTGCTTAAAAAGGCTCAAAGGATTTTTGTAATTAAGTTAATTTCTATTATTCTAGATACAAAATGATTTCTTGGGGTGAAATTGTTTGGAAGACAAACTCATTGTTAATCTTGTATATTATAGAATCTAACTGTATGAATACATTGACTGCTTAGATTTAATATTTTTGAATCTATGAAGTAGTTGATGCCTTTACTTGAGAACAAACAAATAATGGGTTTGAGGAGGTTGATAAATCCATATTTTTACTAATTTTAACCCATCAAATCATGAATATTGCATTATTATTTCAAGTTTAATTGTATCTTTTACACAATTTTAGTGCAATATAGGGTTTTAAGAAGAAACAACAGAAATGGCCACAAAAACCAATATTTGGAGCAAATATTTGGCGCAACACTAAAGGAAAATGGTAGAACAACTTCAAAACAAGCAATTCGAGATTGAATTTGGCTAAACCGAGTGTGAAAACGAATTCAGGACGCTGAAAAATTTTGAAATAGACCTGGTCAACTTTACGGTCAATGGTCAAAGTCAACTGAGCAGGTCAAAGTCAATGCTCGGAGTCAAAGTTCACCTACCACAGCTAGATAGGCGCTCGAGCGCCACTTTTTGAAAATGGCAGACAAATGAACGGCAAAATGCCGACAGAAAAGGACAAAAAAAAAAAAGTAAAAAGTGCAGAAGGGCACTCGAGTGCACCTGACTGGCGCTCGAGCACCCTCCTGAAATCTTGCCTATAAATACTACGGTTTTCATTGTTGAAAACTGTACCATTTTACTCTCCTAGTTTAATTTCTGCTATTTTAGTGTTTGTGAAGTGAGTTGTGAGTGTTTTAATTATTATTTTTAGTTGTGTGCAAAGTTTTAATCCCAAGGGGAGGGTCTAGTGAGCCATTAGCATATTCGAATTATACCGGTCTACCGAAATCCGTTCAGCACGATAAGTATTATTTGATTTTGGTTTTTGTTATGATTTCTTATACTTTAAAGTTTATCATGGCACACTAGACCCGAGATTCAGGGTGATACGTGTGAGGTTACTCTTGTACATATGTTTTGATTCAGATTTATTAAAATCTCGTATTTTTATTTCTAAGTATTCTTTGATTAATTATACGTATACTTATAATTATGTTATATTTAATTGAAAGTACATATATGCCCAGTTTTGTAAACCAGTGACAATACGAGACTACCTCGAATGGATTCTAGTCTGGTTTTACCGTCACCTCCAGGTTACATAAGTGAAAGATTAATTGAGAGATTGGATATCGTTAAGTTGTACCAACACATCCAGTCTTGCTAATTAATTAATCTTATCACTTACGTAATTAAAGGCCCATTTCAGTAGTGGGAACTTGTAGCCCTATTTCTGAAGGACTTAACTTTTAATCTGAATTAATGACTTTGTACTTACGTATACCGAGCTATAACCACCCTTAATCATTAACCCTTGGGATTTTCAGTGTTGAGTGTTGTGATTCTACAATTTAGTACTTTTGATTAATTCACTTTTGGATCTCGTTATTACTATATCTTTGAACATTTTGTGGACATTTCTTGGACTTAATTTACCGTACTTTTGGACTTTTGGACTTAATCAAACTTATCCGTGACGGGAGATAGTCAAACAATTTTAAATTAAGGACTTAACTTAATCTGATAACCCAATCTCCGTGGATTGACCCTCTACTCGCCACAGCTAGAGGTAATTCAAGGTAAGCAATATTTCCAATCATTTAACCTTACTTTTTTTTTTGCGCAAAACGACACGACCAAACGCCCTCACGCGTGTCTTCCAGTATGCGTAGTTTGAGTCATTCAATAGTGGTGGTTTGATAATTGAACCTTTATCCAGCAAAGTGTCCATACCTATTCCTGCAAAAACAACTTAAACCTCCCAAAGATCTCACCGAGTAATTTTCAGTGACCGTCTCTGATGCCACTTGTTAGAGTTTGTGCAGTATAAGTATTGATAAATTTCAAGACAATAGGGCAAATTCGTTTAATTGACACAAATCTATGACGAATAAAAACAACTAATGTAACTACTTGGTGAAAAAAAAAAAAAAACAACTCTGTTACACGTAATGTTACAACATTAACTGAAATATTAATTATATCACAGACCGTTAGGAATCTGTTTCTCTAATTGCTTAGTCAGTTTGTTCCACTTAACGTTCCAATATAAGTAGTAACAGTAAACAGCAGCGGAAAGATAAAACTTGTAAAAGAAACAAGAATACCAAAATTTAACGTGGTTCAACCGTGCGGTCTACGTCTACAGGACCTCCCCTGATCTAACAAACTTGTTTATTAAGCAATATAATAAGTTACAACATCAATGGACTTACACAAATAAATACTCTATCTTAACCTTTGACGTCTTGATAGTGAACTCTTCAATGAATTTCAGTTTGGCGAGCTCCCCTCGAGTTGTGACGTTCTCTCCTGAGAACTACACTTTCTTCTCCTGAAGAATGAACAAGGAAAAACGACAGTGAATAAAAAACTCAAAGCCTAATATAATTCACTCATAACTCACTGTCACAGACTGAGTTGCAACACTGAACAATAAGTACTCAAGACAGACTGTGTTGCAACATGACACGGAACATGATTCTTCTAAATTATTCTTCAACTTTTTCGTGACTCTCATTCGCCTTTTCTTGCCATGATCTACACACATATAAATATACATGATAGCTTGTAGAAATCTCATTGATTGTGCTCCAAGTTTTACCTTTTTAATTTTCCTCCAATATGGTCAATTAGATCTCTCTAGAAATTCTTTAAGAAAACCTACTTTTAACTTTTTAAAAAAAATTTCCAAGCAAATTCCTTCATTAAAAACTTTCCTTCATAAAAACTTTCCTGCAAAACCAAAAAGAGAACTAATTAGATTTTTGCAAAACAATCGACAATCAATTAATACATCAACATTTCTCTCTAGTTCTCATTCAAAGATAAGCAAATGAATGCCCCCTCTTTTAATCATGACTAGAGCATATGCTATTAAATGCATATGAAAAGACCACTTCATGCAGCATTTGGTGAACATCAAATAAGGTGATACCTTGAATCTTGATAAACAATTTAATTCATAAAATAACAAATCATTCAGTATATCTGCCTTTCCTGATGCACAAAATTATGCTACAGTTTTGAAATCTGTAGATTAATTTACTGGCTAGCCATTGGAACCAAAAAAAAAAGAAAAATATTATGTACATCCCATGAAAGCAGCAACGTCTGATGCAAGTAAGTGTCCTTTGTTTGATCACACCTCTGTGTTGGCTCTTCCATTTATCACATTTTATGTGCGAAAAGCAGAGAGATCTGCTATTATCCACCACTACTCGTTGCTGCAGCCTGTGTATTGCATTCGATAAGTGAACAGAACATTGGCTGACAAGAAATGACAGTCCAAGAATTTGTTCTGCAGATTGAGAATGACATATTATCTCTGTGCTCATTTGCAACTTGCATATGTTGAGAGGCAATTCATATTTCCAAAACAATGTCTGCAATCATAATAAATGCAGTTTATCTTCTTTGATATTGTTTAGCCCTCGAAACGAAGAATAATGAGAGAGTTTTGTGGACATATTATGCCTTCCAATAAAGATGTTAAAATGATAGACATAATTTGAACAGGAAAAATCATAAGAACTTACATTCAGAATCTGTCTTGACCCATTTGCTTCCATCAAATGCCTTCTCTGATGCTTCGTCCTCAGGCACAGTTTTGTTATTCAAGTTTTTATTTCGAATAGCTCTAGGACTTGGACTTCTTGGGTATATCCTTTTATGTATTAAAGTCCTCAAAATCTGCAGATTTTCATAAGAGATATAAGATATAATAACACTGGATGATAAATCAAATCAAAAAAATATTAAGTTCATATGCAGAACGTATAACATCATGATGCAAATGTAGATGCATCTTCAAGAAGGAAACAAATCAGAAAAGAATAACTATATTCTACACGCAACATATAAATGCTGGAAGCATGATGAATTCCATGTACGTACATATTCAAATTAGAAACCTGGGAAGAATTAAATGTCAGTAAGCTGTAATGAATCCTGACTATCCGTATGATTTTCAAGGCTTGTTCATAATTCGTAAAGATAACAATACTCAAGGATCAGATATAGTAATACACGCATCTGTTTATAGATGAAGGGGTAAATAGATTTTCAAACCTTCTCCGTTCTTGACTTCTCCAATTTCGGTTCTGGAAATGGACCCTTCACTGCAGGAGTGGGCGAAAATTCTCCACCACAGATAAATGTCTTCTTTAGCAGAAAAGACAACGATCTTTTCTGAACGCCATGATTTGTTTTGTCCAAGCAAATATTCTTCCCTCTACGGCAGGCTAGGCAGGTACTCCGCTGGAGAAGAACTTCATTGTTTGCTGAATTATCACGATTCGCATCATCTTGCAAGCTCTGCATAGAGACAGGGGATTTCTCTGGTGGAAGATTACATCCTTCTGATGCCTCGAACGCATCAGAATCGTTATGTACTGCCAACTTCAAGTCCTTATAATCTGGCTGATTTTGACAAGAAGTAAGGCTCCCCTCAAGATTAGATTTTTCGGGATTCTTCAAATTGTTAATTCCCAATGTCCCAATAGCCAGTAATTCATTAGGCCAATCACTGAATTCTTCTTTGCAAGGTTCATGATGCATATGATCTATGATAAATTCATAGAAGTGAGATAATTAGCAACGGGGACATCCCGGACAAGTACACAATAGAAAACTTGTAAACTCCAGTCTGAAGTAGAATGTGTCATAAACAACGAATTTTTTCCAGAAAATCCCCAATGAAAAAAGTACACACTATTCCTTCCAAGATTGGATTTCATATTCGAATGAACCTCGTAATTTAGAAAAGTGTCTCATCATCTTCTAATAACTAGTTAGTTAGCTACTGCCACTTTCATAAATGCTTTAAGATTAAGGAAAGGCTTTAGAAAATCTACTTATGACTTTTAGCGAATTGCATATATATATATGTGAAACCATATAAAGATACACACACGTTACATCCCAAGACCAACATATATGTGATAAATATATATTCTAACACACACTTGGATGAATATGCTCATGTGGTGGATAGATAGCTCTAATATCATGCTAAAAATTATACGAAGGAACCCATTAATGTTAGCTGGAGTAGCCCAACATCCTATAAAATGATATTGAACTTTATGATTTTTCAAATGTGGATAAGTGAATATTCAACCTTATCTTTATTAATGGAAAACCAAAAACGATTGAAGACAAATGATAATCAAAGAAAATTATGAACACTTACGAGTAGCTGATCCAAAATTTGGCTTAGTGGTTATTTGCTTCCCATTAAGCTTGCTTTGCATCCAACTAAAGAACTGCTGTAAGATCATGAAATATTATCAAGTTCTTGAAGACATATGGCAGCCATAGATGAATGCATGTGAAGCATTGAACTTAGCATCATCCTTTACCTTCATTTTTCGAATAGGCTTAAGAGCTGTTAAAGTTGCTCCAAAGATGAATAAGATGATGATCGCGGGCTTAGACAAAAGAAAACTATATATATCAACGACGTCACTTACGAGAATTAATTTAGCAAGCGAAGAACTTACTACTAGAACAAAGGCCTGGTGATGACAAACCTTTGTTTAGACATAAACCTCACAAGCCAAAGGTTGCTGAGATTTGCAGCTTTTAAATAGAGGGTGCGATGTTAGATTTGAATGCTAAGTCGGCTGTATTTGTTCAAGTTCCAACACAATGCCTCTTGTTGCCTCTTTTTCTGATCTCTTATCTGTTATTTTCTTGAATATAAATCGTATCCCTGTTATGATTATTCAATTCATTTCCATCGTTTTTATATTTTAATATAAGAGAAATGTATATTTTAACCCTCCTCACATATGACTTGACAACAAAAGCGACATTGAGACGTAATCACGAATGGATGTATCCAAATTATTGGCTATGGCCTGCGGCCTGCACACGGCCGCCCGTGCAACAACAATAGAAGTAAAAATTAATAATTGGGAAGTATTTGGGCATACATAACATAAATGAAGGGTATTGAGTTAATCATGTCGTTCACGATAAGTTCGGCAGACTGGTTAGTAAATTTAGCCTTCATTAACTTCTTCGGTCTTTTAACTTGGATCAACTATCAAATGCGCTCTTTATTTTTTGATCGAGAAAGATAGAAGAGAAAAAATATTTCAAATAATCCATTACTCCCTTGAACCAACAAAAAAAAAGAAGTATGGTACAGATTGTTAACTAGGGAAACACAGTCCATGTACCCGTGGGATGTCTCTTACTAACCCAACCTCTCTGCACCTCCACAATCTCTCTACCACCTAAGCTTGACTCTCTACATCTACAGCTTGTTTGGATTGATTTTTTTAAAGGAAAGTAAAGGAAGGAGAGGGATTCTCGGGGAGGGATTAGGGAATCCCTCCCCCTGTTTGGATTGCATTTTCAGTTTCAATAAAGGAATTGAAGGGGTTCCAAAATCCTTCCATTTCCTTTAATGAGAAAGATTTTACAATCCTTTCAATTTGGAATAAAATGGAGGGAAAGGAAAGGAAAATAAATAAAAAGACTAATTTATCCTTAATTCTTTCTATGACTATCTTATAAGAAAGGATAATAAGGTAATTTTTCATCTAAAATTATCATTTCCTTTCCTTTACTTCTCCAATCCAAACAACAAATTATAAATTTCTTTCATTTCTTTTCCCTTATTATTTTTTTACAATCCAAACAAGAGATTTATTTTCCTTTCCTTTCCTTTATTTTTCTTCCTCTACTTTACTTTCCTTTCCTTTCCCATGTGCAATCCAAACTGGGGGCTAGAGTTCCCATTGGGAAAACCCCTCTTGCCATCGGCAAATTTTTACAGCGAGGATTTTATTTTTTAAAGGGTTAAATCCAATTTATAACCCTTATGTTTACATGATGTAACACTTATTAATCTTTACTTTTAAAAATACTTACTTATTCATCCTTGACCCAAGTCAACTTTAATAAAATTAGATATTTATTAATACATAATATACATTTCTTAAATTACCCCTCATAATTACTTTTAAAGACCAAATTACCCTTGAATTTAAAGATCAACACCCAATCAGATCCAAAAACACACACACAATCAGAACAAACAGACATACTTAAACATACAATCGCACACACATCCAAAAAAAATCAGATCCAAATACACACAAAAAAAAAAAAAAAATCATATCCAAACATACATATACATATACATACACACACACTCTTTTAGATCCAAACACACGCGCACTCATAACCAATGCTCTCATACCCTGAAATTGTAAAGATATAGAGTTGGACCGCTTCTCAAATTGCTGGCTTTTCTGCTTATTTGAGTTGAAAATGCCACTAGTGAAAACAACAGTGAAAGCAAAGGTCGAACCAATCTTGGGCAAGCTTACAAACCCGATTTCGGCTTTCATGAGATGGACTAAGCACTTGCTTATGGTTACACAAATACCTGTGCCCCTGTGTATAAAATACGATCTTAGGCTTCTAAAGGGTTCCCTACCCCTGTGTTCTCTATGTATACAAGTAGATTAATATATATATATATATATATATATTGAAAAGTACCAATAGATCACTGGATGATGGTGAGCAAGAAGATGCAGATCTCTCTTGACTAAAGCTCTAAATCCTGGCCAGCTTTGGCAGCTATCAGCTATAGGCAAGAAGAGATGTGTGTTTGAATCTAAATGAGAGAGAAAGAGAGAGAGTGTGTGTGTGTATGCATGTTTGGATCTGATTTTTATTTTTTGTGTTTATGTGTGTTTGGATCTTATTTTTTTTGGATTTTGTGTGTGTGTGTGTGTGTGTTTGGATCTGATTTTGTGTGTTTTTGATCTGATTGTGTGTCTGACAGTCTGAGTGTGAGTGTTTGGATCTGTTACAGTGTGTTTGGATTGGGGGAAATGGGGGGAAGGGAAGGATTGGTAAGGGGAGGGATTGGATTTTTACTTTGTTTGGTTTGGAAAGAAATGGGGGAAGGGGTATAGAGGAGATGAGGCTTATCCTTCCATACTTCTATAATGTTGTCCTTCCAATTTGGAGGGAAATGGGGGGAGGGAAAAATACTGTTTGTTATAATGATATTTTTATCTTTTTTTTTTCTTATCAAATCATGAAAATTTAATATAAAATAAAAAAAGGTATAAAAGTCATTATACATATAAAATTTATCCCCTCATTTCATTTTTTTTCTAATCTAAACAAAAAATACTCATAATTCTTTATGATACTCTCTTTTATAAAATTTTTCAATCCAAACATAATTTGACCCTCTCTATTCATTTTCTTTAGGGTCAAAATCATTTTAGTCCCTGAGATTTACTCTAAAGACCAAATTGGTCCCTCGGTTTGCAAAAAGACCAAAAAGGTCCCTCTAGTTAACTTTTGTTAGCCAAATATTAATAGTCAAATGGTTGATTGAGTTAAAAGACCATTATATCCTTAGGCAACATATATTATAAAAGAAAATTACAATAAAAGTCTAAATCAGTCTAAAAAAAATATAATTCACATAATTCGCGTAGAAAAAAAAAACAAAAACTAAAAAATATCAGTTCAAACATAAACAAATTAAAGTTAGTAATATATCGTTAAAAAATAAACAATCATGTTTCATTCTCTTTTCTGGGCGGTACCCTCGCTGTTAATTATGTCGATGATGATTGTTCATTTTTTAACGATATATTACTGAATTTAATTTGTTTATGTTTGAATTGATATTTTTTAGTTTTAGTTTTTTTTTTACTGTAAAAATGTTGTGAATTATGTTTTTTTAGACTGATTTAAACTTTTATCGTAATTTTCTTTTATAATATATGTTGCCTAAGGATATAATAGTCTTTTAACTAGGTCAACCCTTTGACTATTAACATTTGACTAATAAAAATTAATTGGAGGGACCAATTTGATCTTTTTACAAACCTAAGGGACCTATTTGATCTTTAGAACAAACCTCAAGGACTAAAATAGTTTTTGTCCATTTTCTTTATGATACTCTCCCTTCTTCTCCTTTACTAAACCTCCTCCCCCTCAATCCAAACACACCCTTATGGTGATTTTTAATTCAAGGGTAATTTAGTATTTATAAACAATTAGAAAGAGTAATTAACATAAATTTAATTTTATTAAAATTAACTTTTGTTTAAAGTTAATAAGTGAGCATTTTTTAAAATAAAGATTAATTAGTGTCATTTTATTGAAATATAAAGATTACTAACTGGATTTAATTCTTTTTTAAATTTATTTCTACTTTCTATTTAAAAAATTAAAAATTATTTAGTTCCTATACACCTATTAACTATGGGTTTTTAGAATAAATTTAACAAGGTATAAATTTCTTTTGAACAAGAATTTGCAAATCCAGAAAAATATATATAACAGAAGAAAATCAAATCTCGTATTTTATGGGAAGGCAAAAAATAAAAAATAAAAAAATAAAAACCCTATAGTTCAAAACAAATAATGAAGTGTCAAATGCCCTTGACTTCTGTATCTTTTTGTCGTTTAGGTTATTAAACCTTTGAGCTTCCTCGTGGCTATCGTTACCGCCCAAGAATATGATCGTATTGCAGATGCCATTCCAGAAGAGAAAAGATCCTCTCATAGGTTAATTTTTTCCATGTTGAGATAATAAAAAATTTTAATTATTGATTCAAATAAATTTAATTTTGAATTGACACGTATTATTTTGGATGAGTCTAAGGTAAAAGAAAAATAAGATGTGTGGGTAGATTCGATGTGACATGTGTCAACTTGAGATTAAATTTGTTTGAATTAATAGACAATATTCTCTATCATCTCAACATGAAAGAATCTAGCCTATGAAAGGATCTCATCTTATGAGTTAGTTTTTAGGATTAAGAATGTCTAAAACCACCTAATATTGGAAGGTTTCTACAAATCCCTATTGATTTGGGAGAGATTGGGTTGATCATGAGTCAACCCAACGTTGGATGGGTGAGTGCAAGATTGTTGAGTTATTACTCTTCAAAAAGAAAGTGGTGTTCAGTTTATAAATATGACGGAAAGTCTCACCTCATGACTGATATTCAAATGGTTTTGGTTGTATATGTTTGTGAACTCTATATGCATATGAAGTCTAGTAATATATATGTTCAACCTATCTAGGAGTCGGATGAAAGTTTGACTCTTTTTAAGTACAAATCCCTCAATTTTAGTTTAGGAATGAGAATCGGGCCTTGAATAAAGTTTTAGACTAAGCTCTAATTTTATATATATTATCTCTTGATTTCCCAAAGTGTAACATCTCCATGAGTGTGCACTACGTCTAAATGGTATAATGTCAGTTATAAGTGACAAATAGTAACAAATAGTTTGGAGTGTCAGCTTCGATGCACCTTCAAAGAAATAGATAATACACAGCGAGAGCTTGACATTAACAAGGCTTCTTTTGACCAAATCTCTGTGTATATACGCACCATTAATATTATGTCACAGGGTTGTGGATTTCTAACCTCACCAATTAGTCTTACCATCGCAAAAGATCTACATAAGACTACCTACACATGAAAACAAAATTTTTATTTTTTAACAAGAATCTCATTTTAGATAAAATTATATTCAATTTGTTCTAAAGTCAAATCTTGTAATAACATTTCAATCAAATAACCTCATTTGCAAGTTGGCATGCATGCATGGGTTGATGGAAGACGGCCTACGTGCCCAAAGACAAATCTAGTGAAGTTATTTGACCTTTGATTTAGTAGTACGTTTCTTATTGTAAGTGCGAGACATTACGAAATTATTTTTTGAGAATTTTTTTTTATATGTATTGTACGACTTAAATATTTCTTCAATAAAATATAAAATAAAAAAAAATCTAGTGAACGTTCATGACTAACAAGTGTCGACATCAAATAGGTCAATCTAACATTTATAGTTCCAATTTTCCATAACCATGTACAATTCTCTATATCTTTGAATTTTGGTATCAGCAAAAATCATTGGAAAACATTTATCACTTTATAAATTTCGCGGTGCGACTATGGATCTTACCTCGTGCTCTAGAGCAGGTAAATGTCTAATTACTATAACAAAACTAGAGTCGACCACTCCATCCAATTTTTAAATATATAAACCGCATTATAGTTTCTAATTCTCTTTGGGTTGTGATATCTACGTTTTAGTTTAGAAATTTGAAGCTTAGACTAGTCGAATTATATAGTCTTTGGTTAACAAAGGAATCACATAGAAAATTGTAACACCCCCTATCATCCTGTAGCATATGTTTGTTAGAACAAATTTAGCTCGTGGTCCCTTCAAACAAAAATGAGTAAATCAATATCATTCTCAGAAGTATCATATTGAAGGAGATTAAAAAACATATAACCCATGGGTTTATCTTAATTTGTGCACAAATTGTGGTCCATGAACATTCTCGTGTAACACACAAATTGACTTGATCTTAGTTAATGCAAATAGAGGTAGTTATATTATAGATTCAGCCCCAAATAGCAAGTATATATATATATATATACAAATCTGCTTTTCCGTTGCAGAAAAGAGATCCCTTCCCCCCACTTTTAAAAATGATGAATATGAAGTTTGGGAGACTGCAAGTACTATGGATCCTCTGACTCCCAATTGGGTTGTCTTCCCTGGTCTCGCCAGTGTTGCCTGTAGGTCGTGATATGCCTTGAGATGGCCATCTCCTGTCCCCCTGCCAATGGGGAATCCGCTCCCGGTTTGTCGCTCTGCTGCGTCTGGCTCGTCCTCTAGACACCTTTGGAAGGCAGGGAGTGTGACAACGTACACACTTCTCTTTACTCTATAGGGCCTTCTCATCAGTTGCAGGGTTTGGTGGCCCAAAATTGACTTGGCTTCGCCAAAGGGCCTCATCTCTAAAAGCCCGGCTCGCGAGGCGTCCCTCTCGCAATAAGATTCCAAACCTCGCGTCACTCTTGTGACATGCTATGTTTCTCCTCTTTATTCTCAAATAAAGAGTGAGTCCTATATATACATATATATATATATATCAAAAGTTATATTTCTACGTATGGCACTATTATCCCTCTATATATAAGATTCGGTTCTTAACGTCAAGTAAATAATGGTAGATTTATCATTTGTGCCGGTGGCACTGACCCCAATCTTTTTTCTTTTTTTTTAACTTTTTTAAGAATATATGCCTAGGAAACCCTTATAAGACTGTTCCTATTAAAGCAATTCAATTACTAAGGTCCAATCAATAGCGATAGTGCCGCCCAAGAATGAGGTTTTCTTTGCCTTCCACCTAAACTACACAGAAATGCTCAAAGCCAATTCCAGGGTGTATTTACCTTAAATTAATTTTCAAAATATGTACATTTTTAGTATTAAAAATCAAATTAATCTCTTGTGAAAATAATATTAGTATTATAGTCTCTATTAAAATATAATTTTAATTTCGTCCTTAAAAGTAAATAATTAAATGAAGTTGATACCGTCGTCTCATAGAAAAATATATAAGATTATATATCAATAAATGTCAAAGATCTTCACTAAATTAACTAGTTTATTTACAAATGGTCAACTTTGAGTTTTCCAAAGATAATATTCTCACTATCAACATGGCAAATTGTAGCACAACCAATCAAATCCCTGATTTAGTTGAAGGCTTGTGGAAGAGGGTCCCCATTTTGGTGAACAAAATTATGTAAAAAATTACAATTTCAGCACAAGAAGCTATGTGAAAGTTTTCATCGAGAATATACCTAGCAACTATATATTTGCGACTTGAAGAATGGAAACAACCTTACATGTATGGAAACCCTCAACATCACTTTCTCAAAGTGGAAACTCTTGAAAAAAAGTACTTAGCCGTTGGAGAATGTGAATAGAAACATCTTAGGATCCATACAGATATGTCATCCAATCAAGATACACACAAGTAACACAACTCTAAGTGTGGTAATTTTTCTTTCTTCTTTTTTTTTTTTTCCTTTCTTTCTCCTCCTTTAATCTTCCATGTGCTATCACGCAATATACTGTTGGCTTCGAATTTTATTCTGAAAAATAAAATAAAATTTTGACTATAAAATGTTACTACTTTTCTCAGCTTCTAATTTTATTTTGAAAAAAGTTAAAATAAAGTGTGTTACTTTTTCGCCCCCAAAGGGTAACTTAAGTGGCAAACAAGAAAAAGTAACATATGACCAAATCTGAGTTCGAAACTCCTTAGTTGCTTATTAGATTCACACTCTTAACTGACCTAGAGTATATATTAGAGAGTATCGTTGTATCCATCGTTTTACTAATTGACAGTCGGATTTCACCAGACCTAACTGGTTGACATGCTTCGTCAACTGAGTTCTCACGTTAACAAAAAAAAAAAAAAAAATTGTGTTACTTTTTCAATCTTTTAATAGTTTCACTAATAATCTAGTGGAAATGTCATCATACATCTTAAATTACCTCTTTGTCATATTTGCATGAAAGACTTCTTCATTCCTTTGAATCTATTTTATTAGAAAATGGGAGAGCAAAGGCCTTTTGGTACGTTAAACTTTTTCCCTATACTTCATGAACCTTTAGTCCATTATGTACCCTTTTTTTATAATTATCCTTGTTTTTCATCGGCATGTCTAAATATCTATATATTTGTATTTTATCTTTACTTTAAATATATATATTTACATTTTTTCAAGAGAAATCTTCTTTCCTAATTCGCACCCGCAAGGAGTGTGACGCCATCTAGTCGATGGGAAATCGAAAATAGTATCCAATTGATGATGTGAGAACATGTACTTGAAAAGGAAATTTGCACCATATATCCTTATACTCTTGCTGTGCAGCTTTACCAAGCAGAGAGAAATCCCCTAGATTAATATGGCTATGAGAATCCTCACTACGGACTAATTGGAATAAAAATCTATTCTCGTTTCCTTATCCATGGCCTTCTAATTTGGATCTGAGCTCATCATGATTTGGGAAACAAGCAAAATATGACATCCGATGTAATGGACATGTAGAAATATAATTAGTATCCAAAACGTAAATTAAGAATTCCTAATTTATGTACCCTCCTCACCCTTGAGAAATATTTATTGTATCAAAGTTGATCAAGTGGCACAAAAAAAAGAACAAAAAAAAAAAAATCCAACAATAATTTCTCATGGGAAAAGATTGACAAATCATCAACATATTAGTAGAGAATCTATATGTGAGTAGTTGACCCTCACTTTGGTTAAAATTGAATTCGGAAGACTTGAATCGATAATTTTTTTATCACCAAGCTATGTTTGAGAGACGAATTCAGAATTTTTATTAAATAGAGGTTAAAACCACATAATGACACTTATATACATATAATTTTTTTAGTAGGGAGTAAGTTAATTTTTTAATTTAAAAATAACTTCAAAATAAATTTATTTTCAAAAAAAAATTGGGTCAAAACCATTTTAGTCCCTGAGGTTTGCTCTAAAGACCAAATTGATCCCTCAGGTTTGTAAAAAGACCAAAGAGGTCCCTCCAATTAACTTTTGTTAGTCAAATATTAATATTCAAAGGGTTGACCGAGTTAAAAGACCATTATATCCTTAGTCAACATATATTATAAAAGAAAATTACAATAAAAGTCTAAATCAGTCTAAAAAAACATAATTCGCGTAAGAAAAAAAAAATAAAAACTAAAAAATATCAGTTTAAACATAAACAAATTAAAGTTAGTAATATATCGTTAAAAAATAAATAATCATGATTCATCCTCTTTTTTGGTCGGTACCCTCGCTGTTAATTATATCGATGATGATTGTTCATTTTTTAACGATATATTACTGAATTTAATTTGTTTATGTTTGAACTGATATTTTTTAGTTTTTTTTTTTTTTATCCTACGCGAATTATATTTTTTTTAGACTGATTTAGACTTTTATTGTAATTTTCTTTTATAATATATGTTGGTTAAGGATATAATGGTCTTTTAACTCAGTCAACCCTTTGAATATTAATATTTAACTAACAAAAGTTAACTGGAGGGACCTCTTTGGTCTTTTTGCAAACCTGAGGGACCAATTTGGTCTTTAAAGCAAACCTCAGGGACTAAAATGGTTTTTGCCCAAAAAAAATTTGAAGGTGAGTGGGAGTACAACGCCCACTCACATGAGAGTAGCTCCGCCCACGCCACGCCTTATTGGGCCGTCACAATTTTATGGATCCAAAACACTGTCTACCACAACTACATATTGACTAGCCTTGTAGCCAAGACGACGATTTGAGTCAAGTGATCTAGTATTGTTGCTATTCCATCCGAAGAAACAAAAAAGGCTTCAGACCCAATTATTTGATGACATGTGGCTATGAGTGCAGGGATGGGACCCGCATGTTAGAGTTAGATAATTGAACAAATCTCACATATAGTCTCTATTATTTATAAATTTTGAATAAATAGTTCTTATTATTTTAGAAATCATGCGGTTAGTTCCCATTGTTTCAAAAGTCACTTAATTAATCTTTATTGTTTACAAAAGTCTCTACATTAGTTCTTATTGTTTGCAAAAATCTCTCTATTAGTCTTCAATGTTTGTAAATATATTTACAAATATTTAGACTAATAGAGAGACTTTTACAAATAATAGGGACTAATTGATTGACTTTTGAAATAATGGAGACTATTAGTATGATTTTTTAAAAATAATAAAGACTAACCGCATAATTTCTAAAACAATAAAAATTATTTGTCTAAAATTTATAAAATATAAGAATTATTTGTCTAATTTGCCCTAAATTCGACTGTAATAGTCAAGTTTTCCTATACATAATTCTTGACAATGAGTTGATTTGACATGCTCAATATTGATAATCCGATTGTGACATTCATAACAGTTTCCTATGTGTAGTTCTTGACAATGAATTGATTTGGCATATCGAATATTGTTGTTCACAAAAATCAAAGTTTTGGACAACTTGTAACCATTAACTATTGACTGTCACTTGCTTTGCAACTAACTCGTGGTGACGACGAGTTATCAAGCTGAATTGTTTGTTTTATTGGAAGCAGTTAAATTGGCTAAAAGTTTAATGATTGAAGAATTTCATATTGAAACTGATTCTGCCATTGTGTGTAATTTGTTAAAAGGTAATTCATAACTGTTTAGCTCCCTGCGCCCTTTAGTTGAAGGCTGCAAGCGATTGCTCTCATTTCACAATAATTATAAACTGACTCATATTTTCTATAAAATTAACCGATGTGCTGACTTTTTAACAAACTTGGTGACATGACAACAGTTTTAAACATCTAAAATTGACAACCTTAAAAAATTTATGTTATTGTTGATAGGGAAAGATATAAAAAAATAAAATATCTTTTTATTTAGTTTAGTATTCCTGCTTTTACCTACCAAAAAAAAAAATGTCGACTATCGAGTATCGACTGCAAATTCATGATCAATTCTTCAACAATTTCCGATTGGGTAATTAAACGATTCTTGAATTTGTATCTGAAACCTACCCGTTATCACTTATCCATAGCCAATTCTGACCAAAAAAATAAAAATAAAAATCCATAGCAAATTATGATTGGGCCTCAGGCCCACTTACTTTTTCTTTTTCCTTGAAATGAAGGACCAGACCACATGCCACGTGTGTAACTGACATGCCACCACAACGAAACGTGGCGGGTGCTGACAGCAAAACAAACGAACGAACAAAACCTGCCATGCATTATGCATATCCTCACTACTCACTACGTACTATGATGTTACAGAAGAAACAGCCTACATATAAGTAATTATAATTCCTATTTTTCTTTTTAATTTCCGAGAGTAAATGTATGAAAGGCAGATGGTGTGAACATTCAACCAAAAGCGTCTTCAGAATCGGCCTAAGCATTGTGGCTCCTACACACAATTTTGGGAAGGTTTACTTCATCATTGTCGCAGACCAGGTTTACGAAGTCAACCCTTATTAGTACCTTTATAATTTTTGTAATGTTTTTTTTTTTTTTTTTTGTTCATTCGTGTGGCTAATATCTGTGCGGACTTGTTAATCATGGTTTAGACCATCCCTGTCTTTTCTGTTGTTACTATTGGAGAAAGATCGAAGGGGGTGAAACATATCCAAGATGGTTAACCCGGCTTTTGCCTCCAAAAATTATCTAGACGATATTCAGTTACCCATTCTTTACTGTCTGTGAGTCTGTGATGTAAGATATGTATATACACATGTATATGACATTTACCAATGGAGTAGAGGTCTTCAGTGAACCGAAGATTGGCTTGGTTTATTACTGCATAATGACATAATCAGCTGTGTGAATATCGATCAAAACTTGAACCCTTGACCTAAGACAGTTATCGGTAAGCTTATTATACTAGTCTTGCTTTCCGCAGTGACAATGGCATATTGAGTTATTGAGATCTTTGGATTACGGTTAAATTAAAGCGACCCTTTGTGTCAGATGAATGACCTACTCAATCGAGAATGTTTTAATTACAGGAGACATGCTGGATCAACAGATTTTAGTGTAGCAACTATATGAGACCTAAACTGCCACCCAATTAGAATTCTTCATTAATAAACACGTTATCATGAGAAATTGAGATGATTAGTGAAATGAGTTGATATATAGGTTGATAGAATTATGTTGGAAGAAAACACAATTTGTATAATTCTAACTCTGGACCAGGCATTAAGATCTTTTACCCTCTTCCATAGTTGCCCTCTCTTTTACTTATGTCAGTTGGAACTTGGAACGTGAATGAGCGATGTGCATATTCATGGAACTCATGGATGGAGCGAGGGGAGTCGTGGGCTGGGGTTAACTTGCCCTCAGGTCTGAAGACAAACCCTTTTGTATGTTAGCCACGCATATATAATCCATTTGGTGCTTCATGACATTAGTTCAAGTGTGTATGCTCACTCTGTTGGGTGCTTGGAGACTTTCCTACAAGTATTTATGCTGATCAAGGAGCTGTGGAGCATGTGTTCAAATGAAAGTAGTTAACCACTTAATGATGTGTAGGAGTAGGTTTTTAATCTGCTTTCATTGCATGACAAACACCTACCAATGAATAAATTGTTAAACTTTAAGCATGTAATGTGAAACTGAGACACGAAATGTGTTCAACCTGTTTCCAAGCTATCATTTTCAGATAACATAAATTGCATGTTCCTATGTTTCTCTTTTGGTTTGATGTCTTTAATTAACTAGAGTTATGATCTTTGGAAGTTAATCTTGTTTTCGGAAAAAATAGATTGAAGAAGATTCTGTCCCCCCTGAACTTATTCTGGCTTTATCCTTCCATGGAAAGAGAAACAGAGAAAACAGGAAGCTTCAGTTCTTTTTTTTTTTTTCCCGGCTAATTAGGAAGCTTCAGCTACCTCTTATTTTGGAAGAAGTATTGCCTATATTGCAATTTGAAACACCTTCGACATGAAACAAGCTGCTAGGTGGTAATTGCTTGCTAAAATCTTGTTCCATCTTGCTAGAAAGTTTCACAGGTTTGAATCGGATGTGGCTGGGAGATAACAAAGTGCATAAAATGCTTGGTTGTTCCATTTGTTTACAATTTCAATACGACAGGCTAACCAAATTGTATCATCCCTTGGCACTATAGAACTTTGTGCCACACTAAACTATAATCTTTAATTCAGGTAATTAATTTGCAGCAGAAGATGATGTAGAATGGGATCATTCTTTATCGAACAATATCAGAATGCATATAGAGATCTCCACCAACCAGCCATCATTATTGCAGGATGCTTTGTTTCAGTAGCATTGACGCTTTCCATCCTTTTAATTTTACAACATCTCAGATCCTACACCAACCCTGCGGTTAGTTCTTCACTTAGTTGAGCCAGTCAAGTAATGGAATTTTAATAGAGCATGTGCTTGCTTAAACTTGTTTTTAGTCAAATGGTTTATGCCGCGTGTGCTTTTTCCATTTAGTATTCTATTCCAAGGATGTGAAATTATGTCCCTCAAAATATATTAATCTGCTTGCAACTATTGTCTGTCATGATTATGAGCAAAAGAAAGTAATGTGATAAATGGAAAATCTTGTTTTTAGGGGACTGATAGTGTGAAACTCGTCACTACCTTGTAAGGGCGTTGAGAACATATAAGCCACGCCCATATAATCTGACTCTTCCTTTTATTGGTTTTGGTATCCAGGAGCAGAAGTGGGTAGTTGCAGTTCTTTTTATGGTTCCCGTCTATGCAACTGAGTCGGTAAGTATCTATCAGCCTAACTTCATATTTTTAGTTGAGCTATAGATTTATATTTGTAGAAACTTTGCGATCTTCCTTTCTGCACCAAAAGGATAAAAACTGTTACAGAACCATTTGGAGTGGTATTACTCAATTGTCTACTGGCCATGATGTGGATGTATTCTCATGTTCTCTAGATTGCCTCTCTAGCATGTCAATTTGAAAATGGTGACTAAGATATCACTTCATGCATACTTTACCTCGTAGGAATCTTATACTGCTCCTGTAAATGGCTTCAATGAGCTAAAGTTAGCGGAATATGTTACATGTTTGCAGATTGTAATTTGATGTTCTTTTGAATTGTTTTCTTTTTGCAGATATTGTCCTTGTGGAACCCAAGTCTGTCTTTAGCCTGTGATATCTTGAGAAACTGTTATGAAGCGTTCGCATTATATTCTTTTGGAAGCTACCTGATTGCTTGCCTTGGTTAGCGAAATATATCGCAATTGTTTTCAATGATCCTCATGGGTCTACCTTGATATTTACATTCATAATTTGCAATGTCTGGACATTCTTTCTGCCTCAGGACCTTAATATGACAGTATATTGTGAGTTTTAAAAAGAGCATCATTCTGCTTTTCCTAATATGTCTAACCTGGATGTGAGCAGACCACTGTAGGTTTTGCAAGTGGTGTTCAATTATATGAGACTAACTTTCTCGAATGAAGTTACTTTTTCCAATCTAGTGCATTTTGACAATAAATATTTGTAGATACATTTCGTTTAAGGTCTCATTTTATCATGCTGTTGCAGTATACACCGAGTACTGAAATGTAATCTACTATAGGTGGTGAACCAAAAGTCATAGAACTGCTTGAAGATGAATCGAGGAAAGAAATAAGCAAGCCACTGCTAGAAGGAGAAAGGAAGCCTCAAATCCAGAAAAAGAGATTCTATTACTTCATCTTTCGACCATGTGTTCTAGGCAAGGACTTGCTTACAATAGAAAAATTTGGGCTCGTTCAGTATGTAAGTAGTAAAGAAAGGTATTTCTTCCATTTAGTGTTCAGCTTACTGCAGACTAACATCTATCATTCTCAGATGATTTTGAAGACTGTTTGTGCATTCTTAGCATTTGTGCTAGAGCTCTTCGGTGTATATGGTGATGGCGAATTCAAGTGGTACTACGGGTACGTATTTATATAAGACCATTGTATCTATCATGAAAAGAGAACGTTCTTAGAATTTTTAACAATAGCAGAGATCTAAAACATTGTCAACACTCGCAAACAATTAATGTACCAGCCTATCATGGTAAGGGATTTATTTGTCTTATTTACAAGATATTTCCGTGAAAGTATAATCAAGATCAGCTTACTGCATTGTTCAACTGAAAGTTTCATTGCAAGATCAAAAAACTTATATAGTTTTTGCAATTCAAGAAATACGGTGCTTTCTGATATATTAAAACAAGCCCTCTTCAGATGATTATAACTCACATTGTTGTTTGTGGAGGAATTTTTTTCTCGCATTTGAGCTCCTTAAATTTGTCTGCTCCTTGTTCTTAAAATATAAACTTTCTTCTTCTCTTTGCTTATCATTGATTATATACTAATTGCAGGTACCCATACATTACAGTTGTATTAAACTTCAGCCAGATGTGGGCTTTGTTTTGCCTTGTGCAGTTCTATAACGTTACTCACGAAAGACTTAAATCAATAAAACCCCTTGCAAAATTCATCAGTTTCAAGGCCATTGTTTTCGCCACATGGTGGCAAGGAGTGGGTATTGCATTATTATGTGCTTTCGGTGTGCTGCCTAGTGAAGGAATATTTCAGACGGGATTGCAGGATTTCTTGATATGCATTGAAGTATGTGGTTCTTAGCTTTTCACTTAGTCTCGTTCAAGTTTTGTGTGCTTAAACATTTTAAATTTGTGGAATTGCAAATTCATTTCTGATGATGTACATCTGGCTGTTGACAAGAACATTATATGCTGATCCATTGCTGCTATGGAGGGCGTTCACCATAGCCTTAATTAAACTTAATGTTCAAATTATCAAATAAGTTTTTAGTTCCTCTTGTTACATAATTTCTATTACTTACTTAGGACTATTGCAATCTATGATTACATCTTCAGATTACATGCACATTGATCTCAAAGTGTCTGACATGTACACTGGGCATTCTCAGGGCGTGCAGATCAAAGATCTTATTACTTTCTAGTTATTCAACAACTAATCACTGAGTCTTTCTTTTCTGACAGATGGCCATTGCTGCTGTTGCTCACATATTTGTCTTCTCAGCAAAACCTTATAATTTCTTGCCAATTTCCGAGTACAGAGAGATTGCTACGCAAAAAACTGAAGCAATTGTTAAGATAGAAGATGATGGTGAGGAAAAACCAGCTGTTGTTGAGAAAAGGGAAACTGAGATCGAAGCTCCTGGAACGAGCATCAAAGAGAGTGTTCAGGACATTGTTGTCGAAGGAGGGCAAAAAGTGAGCTTCTCTACCCTTCCCCTCCTCCCTACACTCGGTTTTCTTTACGATATGGGGTATGATTTTCTGTATTTCCATGAGCAGGTAGTGAAGGATGTTGTCCTGACCATAAACCAGGCAATTGAACCTGTGGAGAAGGGAATGACAAAGATACAGGAAACTTTCCAGCAGAGATTGGTGGTGTCATCAGGTGGTGATAATAACAAAGAAGAGGCTGAAGTAAAGGTTGAAAAACATGAAGAGAAGCTCACAGGAAATGGATCTCAAGTTTTAGTTTCTGAACAAGACAGGTTGGTGAGAAAAGGAGGCGATTAAACACGATATATACGCGGTAAGAAGCTAGTCGTAGACATTTTGCTGACGAAGTATTTCGCAATGGAGGAAGAAGATATGATAAGAGAATGATTCTCTTTTAGCTTTTCATAGCACCACCATGATATGCTGAAATAAATTTGTTTGCTTGGAGCATGGAATTTCTGGCTTATATGAAGCAATGATGTTACAATGGCCAGTGCGGTCTTCATTCACCTGACCATCTCTGTTAAGAAGAACTGTGTTGTTTCATCTGCAATTTTACGTGAGTGAATAATGCAGAGAGAAAGGTTAATAATAATGATCTAAAGATGTAACCGTGTTCATTGGTCTAGATCGTTCTGTCATATTGTACTATCATTTTACTATTATTTTTTTCTTTCTATACTGTACACCTTCGCTTTTATAACCCTGTAATATGTTATGGTATTTTCCATCGCATGCTCCAGTTAGTGAAGGATCAAACGGTAATTGGTGAAGCACAAGACCAACTTTGAATCGCTCATTTACACATTTTGCCATTAATGGTTGAAACACAAACCATAATTTTATCGGACTGAATTCAAGTTGCAAGTACCAATACCAAGCCAAAATGCCTTACCACACACACAGTATTTTGCAATCTCAACATACAAAGGGAGGTATTACCACGATCTTACCATACAAAGAGGGGGTATATCGTGCTCTTACCACGATCTTAAACTCGCATTAAATAAGGCTAATGGGTATCTATCTGTATCTTTCATTGGCCTAGATGCATCCTTTCTATGGAATTTACAAAACACAGCCTCTTTCAAGTCCAAAATACAACTGTAGTTATAGTACCAAAACTATTCACAACTATAATGTTAAAATTTCATCTAAAACCACATACGACAATCATCAGCTAGATCTTAAGAGGTGTGACCATTCTTACCCATCAGTCATCCGAACAGCATATTTGACAGCAACCGAAGCAGCCTAAACACGCGAGGCCGCCACACAACTGCGTCAATGCAATTGCGCATTGATCATTCATCCTTGAACATACCCTGATACAGCACATACAACAGCAGTGGCTGCAAAGTTTTCCACAACAATTCGAAGCTGCCTTCACAAAAACTTCCGCTGCTTCAGGAGGTCTACTTTCATTAGAACCAGGAGGAATATTATCAGCTGTTGCCGTCAAGTTGCCAAAACCAACTCCAAGGTTTGGCAACGGTATTATCTTCTGATGTTTTGGATCCTCCATTTTATGTGGATCAATCTTGCTGGAGACCTGCTTTTACACACCCCATTAGCTAAATTTGAACAGCAATTAACGTATGCTACCAATGATGATCAATCCTTAAGAATGAGATGCATATGACTTAACATATTAGGGTTGAATTATGTTCAAAGGAGAGAAATATCCCAATCCAAGGAAGTTCAGAATAAGAATAGTTCAACATATTAGGGTTGAATTACAAAACAAAGAAAAGAGACCTATTATCCTCAACATGATGAAAATGGGACGATCACAAACGAACTTCAGATGCATATGATTAACCTGTTCGTTGAGTTAGCCAAAAAAAAAAATTGTCAAAGGCCCTTTGGTCTAGCGGCATGACACTCGCAGTGTTTGCGAGAGGTTGTGAGCTCGAGTCTCGCTTGCTACATCTCTATATATATATGGCCTTAGGCCTTCCTTTGAATCAAGAGTTAGCAAAAAATTCAAATTTTTCTCTACCACTTAAGGAGAACTCCTTAAGTTTCCAGTACAGAGATGTGTATGTTGAGTCCAGGATGTATCCAGAAAAAGATAAGCAGAGAAAGCATACCTGTCGGGCAGTTGACCCAGCATTTGCTATCCCTTTCTCGGTCTCAAGCAAGATCATACATGTATACTCAGAAATGACAGCATTTTGTACGCTAATTTTTGCTATCTGCCAAAAAAACAGCTACTCACATTCCCTTAATATATAATAGCTAATACTGAAAATTGTTGCAACAACAGTGATGATTTCCTGGTAAATTGCATTCCATGTATGTAGAAATAAACCATCATAAGATATTTATCATATAGGACCAGTTATTTCACCAAGTATATAGATAAGGAGACACTATTGCAACAAAGGTAAAAAGGAAAGATAACTGCATATCAAACGAGACACTTTTGTAGCTTCTCAAAGATTTATTGTTCCTGAACGAAATATAATTGAGAGAGATAGGTCTGGTCTCCAGAACTCAACTTGCAAATCATCCTC
This sequence comes from Ehretia macrophylla, assembly GCA_037974665.1. Lineage (NCBI taxonomy): Eukaryota > Viridiplantae > Streptophyta > Magnoliopsida > Boraginales > Ehretiaceae > Ehretia > Ehretia macrophylla. The sequence goes on from CM075771.1 coordinate 35,407,120, forward strand.
AACATCCATCAACAATAACCTCATCGTCAATTGAAGTATAGTTTTAAACAATCAAGAGAAATGAAGTTGTACAAACCTTTTCCTCAAGAACTCAACTTGCAAATCATCCTCAACATCCATCAACAATAACCTCATCGTCAATTGAAGTATAGTTTTAATTATTTACATTTTGACATGTCCCAATACCATTTACCATTTGCCTGTTACTTATCCTTACTTCTTTCAGTTTTAAACAATCAAGAGAAATGAAGTTGTACAAACCTTTTCCTCAAGCTCCTTATTATCTGAAAACCATGCTTGAGCTGTCAGTATATCTATTTGTTGCATTGCCAATACCTGATATACAAAATAAAATCAGTATAACAGATAAAAAAAAATGTGTACAAAGAGTATTTCATATATCAGCAAGAACAACGCTACAATTATTCTAGTTTGTAATTAATTACATTATTGAGGCACTAAAGTGGCTGTTACCTTATTAAGAAGCACGTCTTTTGACTCTTGTACCTTCAGGTCTACAGAAAATGTGTTCATATTCGCAAGGAGTCCTTTAGCTTTAAGCTTGTCAGGAAATGTACCTTGATATCTGCCTGATATAATCAAGGGGCTTTGAGAAGAAAGGTCGGGAATCTGAGAAGGATATACCTATCACAGAGATTAAAGAATTCTTGTCAAGAATATAGGAATACCCAGGTGAGCAAAACTAGAGACTTTGAACTGCATATGACAGGTCATATCCTCATGGTATCACAAATTATAAATGGTGGGTGGAATAACAGATTTATAAAGGGTCTCAGCTCTCGACTATGTAGATAGTAGGGTCTCAGCTCTCAACTCTGTAGATAGTTCAAGGACAACAATTCATTTTAAACAACAAATAGTGGCCTATTACACACAGATCATAATGTATGAACAAAGCTTGGTTTAAAATAGGTGACATTTACAGAGAGAAAGAAGAGACTCCTCTTAAGATTAATGACATCAAAATAAGTACAAATAGGGGAAAATTTAGTGTAAGATACCTCAAGATCATCAAGATCACCAAACTCAAAGGTAATATTCGCAAGAATGATAGATGATACTCTGGCAAATAGCGCTTCCATCCGAACCTCAATTGAATCTGTTAAACCACCAAGATAGATTAGAAAAGACAATAAAAGAAATGTCCCATATAAAATTCTTGTAGGACATATGTTCAACAGATGTCAGACTCTTGCTGGAGAAGGGTCATCTAAAATTCGTAATGTTTTACGCGGTCATGGACAAAAGGGTATCAAGCATGCAATTGGGAGTTTTTGGAAAGTTCCACTATCAAACATATCACATAGACATTGCGTCTGAGCTATTTTGATCCTTGTTGGAGAAAGCAAGAAAGAAATACTACTACCAGTGATCTATGCCTACCTCCAAAAGACACCCTAAACTTTGAGTGCAAAAGACAATTTAAGACGTCAAAGGAACTACTGCTAATCATAAGAGAGCAATTTGATGAAGAAAATAATCTCTCTCAATCAATTTTTTGGCCCATGAAACTGAAGCCTAAAATTCCCAGAAACTTTGAGGACCGATAAAACCATTTCTGCACCACAAATACCAGCATTCAGACAATGGTGGGGCCCTTTTTTTTCTGCTAGGCAATTATGTCATTTCATTCCAGATAACTAAAGAAATGCATAGTCTGCATCTTGTCTATGTATCCTTAGACAACTAGGCTTAGTATGGGGGGGGATAAGAACTCAAATGACAACTCTATACACCAGAATAAAGTAAAACCGCAGAATCCAACCACTTTGTTCAATTCAATGACCCCTTGTCACGCTTCACTTCAGCAGCAAGATCATTCAGTATTAGGATTGCAAAATTAGAAAACTCACCAGGATCAAATGCAGCATCATAATGACCATGACTGATCATTGCAAGCATCCGAAGAAATTGATGGTTACAGAAGGAACCTGGTTTTGAGAGACAAGTCAATCACATAGAAATAATAGATGCATGTTGGTAAACTAATGATAGTGCCAAAGCACTTCTCAGACAAATTATGAAGGGGAGAAAAAGAAGAAGTAGAAATTATGCCAAGTTTGAAGCATCATTAAGTTGGCTAAGAGAAAGAGAGCAATGCATGAAAGGCAACTGTTGTCTCTACCATTCACGTGATGAATTTGCATAAATTGTAAGGAGAACTTTAAAGCGAGGCCTACTTAAAAAGTCACTTTTAACTAATGTCAACAATACCACAAGAAAAGTAAACTATGGTTGCCCGGTGATCATAGGTAAAATCAGTCAGTTCTTTTCTAAAAAAAAATAAAAATAAAATAAAAAAAATAAAAAAAAATAAAAAAGAAGCACCAATAGCCAGGGACACAAACTAGCAAGATAGTGACCATTCACAATCCCTAACAATAGTGGAAAAAAAAGGAGGATAGGACAAAAAATAAATATTTGGTGTCAAACATGATAAAAAGCTTTTTATTCCCAAAAAGAAAAAATAACAGGCATGACATCAAATGTCACTTCTTTTAGGGCAAGGTTTGGAATGTCAAAGCAATAGAAACTAAAGCCTCTTAAAATAAGAAGAACTTGAAAGAGAAACACAGATGGTTCAAGACACAACAAAAATCGTCTCTGTTTCTTTCCCCTTCCATTTGAATTATCTTTTCTCTCTTCTTTGTCCTTTTTTTATATGCTTTAGGATGCTAACAAGAAAACAACATTTACCTATGCCAAATGTACAAATTCGTGGGCAAATCGTTCTTCGATTTGTAAGTTGGCTTTTCATAACATCACAAATGTGTCTCTCATCTTCAACAGCCCCATCAGTAATAAGTAATATAATAGGAATGGTATTTCGAGTTTCAGATAACATCTCCAATGCCTGAAGAAAGAAAATAAGTTAGATGTTAGATTCTCAGGTGCATCATGAATACTAGCACCAAAAATAAGCGTTATAGTCATGTGTTAAGAAAATCTTGGTCAACCAGTAGTAGAAATAACAGAAAGAGAGATCAACATAATATGCATGTCTTGAACAATGTATAAAATACACAACTTAGTCTTCTTGAGTATACAATGCCACAAGAGTTCCGAAGAACCGTGACTATCACGTGCATGGCATTCCAGTAGAAACAATAATTACTGATTAGTTCTATTATCCATAAAGGAGTTAAGATGAAGCAATGATATCACCCATCATTTATATTAGAAAATCCCCAATAATCTACCACTGAAAAAAGTTGCCCTTGAACAATACAAACTTCCTGGTTTGTAATACAGCATAATTTGGCATGGCAGCACTGTCGTTTAATGTCTACCACACATGATTTAATTGATTAATTTTTCTCATGAATCACTGCCAATTAATTCAGTCTACTGATTTCACACAATTATATTCAAAGATCAGCCGGTCTATGAATCACACAGCATAAAGCAAACAATAGAAAGGGTAAATGTGTCGCTATGCAATTATTAGGCATATTATGGGTAATTACTCAATAACCACCTGATTTAGTGTAGGCAAAATATTTGTACCACCACCAGCAACAAAGTTCATGTTGATCCACTGAGTAACATTATCGATTGCTTCTGTGGTCACTGGCTCCAGGGATGAGGAAAATTGGTAAGATTCACCATTGAATGCTATTACACTAAAGAAGTCTTGAGGATCAAGCTTTGTAAGTGCAGCAAAAAGTGCATTCTTGGTAGACTCAAGTGGTTTTCCCCTCATGCTCCCACTTATATCAACAACAAAAATGACTTCTTTTCTGAAAATCTGTCCAAGAAAAGAATACAAGGGAACAGTATTAGTTCAGCACAAGAAAGCAAATTCCTCTAGTGCAAAGCAATGACCATATATGCAGGAGCTAAACCCCATATTCTCTCTCCCGAGAATTTAAATACACAGGCCAAGTAAAAAGACTTCTTTGTTGTCGATGAAAACCTCATAATAAAATGAATCCTTTGCCTCCGCATATTAAAGGTTATCATCAAACTAAAACTTCTACCACTTATTTCCTCTAACCTAACGTCATTGTTCTTTGAACACTTCATTCTCATAGTATGCTGAAGTGGACCATCCATAGTTGCTTCAACACATGAAGACAAACTTGACCTCATTGACCATATCACGCCATAACATGTCTTGCCTAATACCTCCCAAGCATGGCAGGGCTAGTAGCACCATGCTCCAGGATTTGACATCTCCACGCCACCACAGACTGGTGGATATTTAAGGAACCACAATATGAATATACAAAAGAGACCAAACAAAAGATGAAATTTCCCGTGGTAATATCGTAACCATATCAACATTCAATACCCCATAGATGAGGAATCTACATCTATGCTACAGAAATAGGATTGTGGAGATCTAACCAACAAAGCTTACCCCTAATCATACAGCTTGCCATAAAATCAGTCTCTCATTTTTGTTCACTAAACGTCTTCCAAATAAAAGGACAACAAATCGCTCACATCTTTTGATGCTCTGACTCTTTTTCCATCCCATGATATGAGGATAGGAGCAAAGAGCAGGATGGTGGAGTATAAATCTGTTTTACATGATGGTATGAATTTATAAAGGAGTCAAAAAATGGACTTATTGCAATAACACTGAATGACTACAATAAGTGCTTTTTTCATTTCCTTACTTGTGCATCACCACAAAATTTAAGGGAAGTTTCTCCATGCCCTAAAACAAAGAAAAGAGGAAGAGGCATAACCAACATTTTTACTGTGCTGATCTCCTGGATAAACAAAGCAGCAGAACATCTCTCTCTGATCGCTGTCAAGCATTGCTGGAGGTTGCAGAAGGACACCGCCAGAAATATGAGTTGAAAATATCTGCAAAGAAAATGTAGCACAGTTAATTTCATAGAGCTCAGCTTGAATTATGCTTCTCTGATATAAAAATGCTATCAGGGATCATGATTCATGCAACAAACCAAACCAAACCAAACTAAGACTTATCTCACTGCGTGGGGTCGGCTAGATGGAATCTTACATTGTATACAAAAGCAAAATCACTTCTTGACCATGTGAGAACTTCTGATTCATATGAGAAACCTAACTTCCCCGCTTCACGTCGAAGTTCCTGATGTCACAAAGGAAAATTGCTGATATGTGGATGTAAACAACTACAATAAGTTGGCAGCAGAGTGAAAGGACTAAAAAAGTTGAGCTGCACCTTCAGAGGATGACTCGTTGTCTTACAAAGCACTTCTGTTCCAGGACCAGCATTCACATTAATTTGTATGCTTTCCTTTTTAGAAATTTTCTTCCCGGCAGGAGTAACATATTCAGGAAAAGTAAATGGTACGGTTAATGTGAACTGGCCATCATGATAAACTAATTTTTGTGACCATCTAGCTTTAACAGAGAGATTGGAACCCCCATCAACCTAAAAAGATGAGCACATTCATTAATGATTAGTAAAAGTGTGAACAAATTATACTACGATAAGCCATGAAAACGTCTGGATGCAAGAATGAACATACCTGAGGTATCGTGAGAGCAAAAATATGGGGTTTTATAAATCCTCCATCTTCAGGTTTGGCAACCTTTTCCATATCCCTTTTGTCGTTCTCGGCAGTTAGTTTTGTACGATACGATCTTCCAGGCACTTCCACTTCAACACCTAGAATTGAACCCTGTTAGCCAAATAATGTATCACTTGAGAACAAACAATCAGCAATTTTTCACTTCCGTGAAATAAAGAGCAAATATTAAAGGATGTAGAACCCATTACACATACAGAAAGTAACACATGTACGTAATTTAAACCACAATCCTGGGAGGTAACTTCCTCATTCTTTTTACCTCATATTTTGGAAGAATTTTTAAGGAGTAAGGTTAAACTTGTTGGTCTTCATTATGCAAGAATTCTATGGAGAATCTATTTGGGGCCACTTAAAAAGATAATAGATAAAAGATGAAACCTCCGCTATTCTCCTGTAAATTTATAGCAAGAGCCTATAATCATAAAATTGATTATTCATGCATTTGACACTAGAGAATTCATTATAACATGATACTAACAAACGACAAGGTAGGCACGAATTATATGACACAGTAGCCATGCTACTAAATGTATGAAATGATCCGTAATGCAAAATTACATTATTTCATAGAACAAACTTTGATCAAAAATAGACCAACTTGAAAATCAGTTAATTCAAGGAAATTTGTCGGATTGTGATTGGACAAAGCAAAATCGGCATACGCTCTGTTACTCAACTGCATAATTTGTTCTGATGATAACATATGATCATATAACATAACCAATCACGTAAACATGTTGTGATCATACAATGAGACGAGCAAGAATTTTTTAGCTTTCTTTTTCAATTAGTTTCAATTTAGTAAAGCCTTCCCCTTTTTACTAATTCTTTAGTAATTTAATATTTTACGTTTGATTCAATAAAGATTAACAACGATTTCAAACATTTATACAAGATTCAAACCGAACGACTAACGGAAAAGGCAGTTGAATGTACGAAACTCCAACTATGTGCAGTGTCCGACGAACATAAACGAAAAATTACAATTGAAAAGAGTAAAATAAATTTTGTTATTTATTTTTCTAACCTGTTCCCCCATAGGAATAGCAATCCGACAATCGCATCTCCGGCTTCCCATGACACAGTGCACACGCCACGATCCAGAAACGGTGACGAAAGCCGTGTCGAGATAGCAATCCACCTCGAGAGAAACTCCGTTCATCTGAAGCGGAATCAGCGCCGGAGGATCGCACCTGCCGTACACGTGAGGCTGGTAACTCGGAATATCCGGGTTGTCAACGATCGCCGGGTCACTAATCACGGCGTACACCATCGGCGCCGCAGGGAGGAACGACTGAGACGTCTTCTCCATCGCCGACATCGGCCTCGGCGGCGCCACCGCCCTGTCCTTCCCGAAGTATATCCTCTTCGCTAGTCTCAGGCCATCGTCTACCGCCTTCTCGAACTCCTCCGCCATCATTGAGGGACTAAGGTGAAATTTTAGGGCTTAAAATTTGGGGCAAAATCACAATTTTTTATCAAGTTTGTGAAAGTTGTTACAGAGAGAGAAAGAAAGAAAGTAGAGAGAGAGTGGTGGCCGACGAATATGGGTATGGAGGTGTAAATAACAAATTTTCCTTCGAAAAAAGTGACCGTTAACGGTTTCTTAAATTAGTAGGGTCCATTTTGATTTAGCTAGTCGTTATGCTCGATGCGTTTCTCATTTACCCCCTGACTTCTGCTCTAAAATTCAAAATCTCCCCTGAAAGAACCTAAAAGTGTATAAGTTATATATTCTATGGAAGGGCGTTCTTGTCAATATTATATATCTTTTTTCAACCTACTCAAGTCTAACTCATTTGGATCCCTTAGAGGTTCTAACTGAGGAGCACGCAAATCCCAAAAATGCATAGTTTCTCCTCCAAAAATAACTTATCTGGTCGAGAACGCATTAGATATTTACCTAAATCACTAGGTCCTTAAACGGATCCCACGTTAGTCCCAAGGCATTGGTCTCTAACTAGAAAAGTAAATGCTTGACCTTGAGAAGCTTCTGGTTTAGTAGGTTAAACCCCGGTTCGAACAGAAGGAATACGTCATGCTAATATGCCTTGGATGATCCACATTTCAAAGTCAAACGCCGATGAGTACATTGAACTATCCATGTGACTGAGAGCCCTCACAGCCCAGGTACAACAACTCAATTATCAAGGGAGCGCTCTACCACTAAGCTATTAGCCCGTCGTGCGAGCCTCCCATTGGAGGCCTGCTATGCCAAAAGCCAGAGAAATCCCATCCCTCTCTTTCCTTTTTACGTCCTTCGAGGGCTCTATTCCGTTTTGATGGACAACAGATCTCAAAAATATTCCAACTGAGACACCAAAGGCACACTTCAGTGGATTCATCTTCATCTTATTCACTTGACACCTCTCGAAGGCTCGATATGATCCAATACTGCAATGCGATTCTCCTCTTTGTCTGACTTTTCTACTATATCGTCGACGTAGTCCTCGATCTTTTTGTGCATCATGTCTTGGAATATAGTGATCATGGCTCGCTGATATATAACACTCGCGTTCTTTGGCCCAAATGACATCACTTTGTTATAGAAGTTCTCCTTGGACATTTTCAAGTCTGTCCCTCCAAATTCTCCTATAACATTAAATTCTACCAAAAAAGCTTTAAGACTGAAGAGTATTTTAGTTCTTATATTTTTTAAACAAAAATAATAATAATAATCACAAAATTTACCTACCCAAACACTCCTTATTTAAAAAAACCAAATCCACGACACAAAACCCTCAACTATTAGTGACAGCCCTCGCGTGTATATGTTTTGTGTGTTTGTGTGAAATGTGCCTGTGTAGTATGGTGCGATAATATGGTGGTGTGTTTCCAAAGAGATTGAGAGGAAAGTAAAAAGGGGGTTTCGGTAATTTTTATGCCAAAAGAACGAAAACTACCAATATATTTTTTAAAAAAAATTCAAATAAAGGTATAAGGCTATATATATATACATATATAACTAGTGAGACTTGAGCTTATAACTTATCGTAAACATTACGAGTGTTATGCCGCTAGAACAAAGAGTCTTTGACAAATATCTTTAATCTTAAGGCTTTGTCTCATGAAATTTTATATTATGGGAAAAAATAAAAAATTTATGGAAGAGTGGATTTTAGACAAGAACTCAGGGCTTACATGGAATATGCTCCTTTTCGAGTAATTATTAAATATGAGAGCAAATTTCAGCCAATGGATGAGTAGAACGTAAGCAGCCACGTGGGGTCCTCGCTGGCAGATAACTTCCAAATCTGCCTTTCACTTTTGCATTATCAAAGCAAAGTGATTAAAAAGGTTCCCCTCACGTGCTGCGTTTTCTTTTTCCCTTTAATAATTAGAAGAGTCACCGATGACAGTTTTTTTTTTTTTTTTGGATTTACAAGAAGATAAAAATCGATAAAAGATTTATTCTACAACCAATTTAAGAAATTTGTCACCCTTTTTATTCCCTTCCAAAAGATTATATAATAGTTTTGGCAATTGGTCAACCGTGTGAGTTTCAAGAGATTTGTTATGTTATGATTTGTAAGTTAATCCACACACTTATTACATTTTCAACAATTGATTATTATTGTAAAACACTGATAGCTCTGCATTTTTCAATCAGCAGCCTAAAGTGTCTATTGGAGGCTAACTCTACTTTTGACCCGACCCTTCTACCTTAACTTATGAAGACTGTTGATAATATCCACCTCATCCGGAAACAAATGCTTACCGCTCAGAGCAGGCAGAAAATTTACGCGGACCGACGGAGACGGAGCCTAGAGTTTGAGGTCCAACATTGCCTTTAGCTCGTGGCTCCCCGTGAATATCAACTTTATGGTGACCCTGCAAAAACAATGCCCTAGCAATGCTTGCTTTCAAGAAACCTGTAAAACAATGCCCTAGCAATAGAATAGATGAGAGAGAAATAACTCATCAATTTGTATAATTTCAGTTCTACAATCCGTTTTCATTATACAATCAACTCAGCTTTTATAATAAAACCTATAACCTACTTTCCTGGCTTGTTTATGAAAATACCATCCACACCTGTTAAATCTGAATTACTCTTTATGACCAGTGGCGGACTTACCTTTGAACCAGGATATGACATGTCTGGTTTATCCCACTTAGTGAGGGGTACATATGTAATTTGCTATTATCATATTTAAAAAAAAAAAAATTAGCCAATAGTTGCTGACTTGTTGTACTTCACAAAACCATTAAAAACAAAAAGTTAACTTTACATCCAAGGCTCCGTTTGTTTGCCTTAAAATATTTTTCCGGAAAATATTTTCCGAATTTTACGGTGTTTGGTAACACTGGAAAATTAGTCAACCGTAAAATATTTTTCGGTCAAAAATTGCGGCTACTTTTTCTTAATTTTACGGTGTTTGGTAACACCGTAAAATTAGTCAACCGTAAAATATTTTTCGGTCAATAATTGCGGCTAGTACAAAATTTTGTAAAATATTTTACTGGACTTTAGGAGAAGGAAACATTTTACGGAACTCACGATACATCCAAATACCAGAAAATATTTTCCAGTAATTTATTTTCTGGAAAAATATTTTTCCCCAACAAGTTATTTTACGACAAACAAACGAAGTCCTGTAAAATATTTTATTTTTCAGGAAAACATTTTCTATAGAAAATATTTTACACAAGCAAGTTATTTTACGGCAAACAAACGGAGCCCAAAAGTGCAAATTTCATCCAACACTTTACATCTCCTTTTCCCTTACTCCATTCTAGCTACTTCACACTGTAGCTGAGGTATAATTTTTTTTTTTATTGAGCCAAAAGAGTGAAATTGATTATTGATGATGATGATTGACTACTGTATTTGTATTTGGTAAAATGTTTAGAGACAGTAAATTAAAAAAAAATTATGTAAACAAATATAATCTTGTAGGACTTTGTTAATTTGTGCTTTATGAAATAAAAAGATGGACAAAAAGACTATGAGAATAACTATATTGGTTTAGACTTACAATATGTTCACAAAGTAGTTAATTAATATTTGTTTAATCTTGAGATAAAAAGTCATTGGATGTATCTCTTTATATTTGTCTAATATTCTGTCGGAATCACGGATCTTTTCTAAAGAATTCTTGCAATTCTAATGAGACTCGATATTCAGCTATAATTTTTTTTCTTATTAGTTTTTTGGCTGTAATCTCTGTTCATGTTCTATAGATTAATAGTTTTTCTATTTACAAAGCCTCATATACGTTTTAGTGATTATATGTTTATAATTGCTATAATTGTTATGTACCTTAGTACTTATTTCTTTATAATTGCTATAATTTTGCTTAAATAATTTATGTATAAATGAGTTTTTTGGACCCTAATTATTAACTCTTGACCCGGATGTGCACTACAAACACCCTCTAACCCCGAGTATCTGAATTTGTCACTATTTACAGCACCCATCAACATTAAGTTCATACCCCGCCAGTCTTTATTTTCCCTACCCAATCAACATAAGTTGGTGGAAAATTCTTACCATAGTGCAACTCGATTAATCCCGATAAGCAGTAGTAGCCACTGGCGGAGGGAAGTAGAGTTCAGGAGGTGCACATGCACCTCCTGAACTTTGGAAAAAAATTATGTTTTTTTTATTATTTTTATTTTTTATACTCTCTTATTTCTATTATTATCTTTTCTTATGCTTTTCTCTTTTCATTTTTCACTTATGTTCTCAAATTTTTAAATAGATTTTTAATTTATTTTTTATATATTAGAAACTATTTGTATTTATCATTGTGTATGAATTTTGATTCATTTATTTTTGTAATGTTTTTAACATTAAAGTTAAACATTTCTAGTTTAGTTGTACATTTATTTCAGTAATTTTTTTTAAATGATGTTTAGATTTTTTTTATTTTTAATTTATTATTTTGTAACTTTAATTTAACAGTTCGGATTCAAATAAACGTGAATTCTTTATTTTTAATATTGTGATATCTTATCATTAAAATTATGATTCTAAGTATAAAGGTAATAGTTTTTTTTTCTAATTTATATAAAATAAATTTGCATAAATGAGTCTCGCTGATCGTGGCTACTTACTCTATCGAGTGCACCCCCTAACCGTTGGTGCCTGGTTCCGCCACTGGTAGTAGCCAAGGAGTTAGCATACTGCCGAATAAAGGTGGCTTCCAAGTTTCAATCACAAGTATTTTGTGAATCTGTAAACGTAGCCTTAACGGCAAAAACTTCATTACAAATGAAAATCCAACTCTATACCTCCACCACTATGGAAAAAGCTTAACGAGACACACTCAATCATTTTTAATTAAGTGCTTTTATTTTGTCTGAATGTATAGCTTGTCGTTGATGAATAGATTAGCCAATCCCCGTTAAGGAAAAGTCCTTGTACAAACTAGATTATCAAGTTTTTTTTTTTTAGGTCAATGGATATCATCAAGCCCATGGCCTACATTACTCATCCAACTAAGAAAGATAATATTTTTTTTTCTTTGGGCCATTCAAGGGAAATGATTGGTACGTGTTTTTCTATTAACCTAATCAATTACAATATTAGTTGATCTATTGATGAATCATATGCTAACCAATGAATTGGAACAAGGGTTAATTTAAGAAACGTTTGATATGTGTATGATGTATGGAGTTTATACACATGTAATCTCACATTTTGCATGTACATCTAAAGTCTAAATATTTTTAAACGTCTAAACATTTTCAAAAAAATTCTTAAAAAAATAATAAATCGTGATGTCATCAATACTCTTTGTAGTGCTCCAACTACAACCATCAATTAGAAAATGTGTTAGCTATGAAAGTTTGTCCAAATCCTACCAAGTGCTTAGGGTCAATGTCACGTGTAGTTGATTTTGCTTAATTACATGATCTCGGGGTTTTGGGCCATTTGGCAGCCAACACTTATGCTTAGAGAATAAAAATTCTAGGCAGGTTTAAGTGCAATTATCCTATCACTATCTTGGGGCAGCAAAAAGTTTGGTATGGTGTAAATTATGGGTATTATACGCATGTGGGGTGTGAATTTTACATATGTATTAATTTAAAAATTTTGAAAATGTTTGAACGTCTTAAAGCATATTCCTATCGTGAATGCTTTTGAGAAAAATTCCTATCTTGAGGACTTTAAAATTTAGATAATAGATTCCCAAAAAAAAAAAAAAGATTTAGGTAATAAATTAAGGTTGATTAAGAAATTGGGTTACCCACCAATTCTCTCTTTTGAGATTCTCTCCTTTCTAATAGGAGATAAATTATGAGTCATCAAAATTGATTTTATTTATTTATTTAAATCTCAATCATTCATTTCACAATTTAATTTAAACACCTTTTTAGGTAAATGAAGTGAGGTTTATTAATTTATTAGTCCAAAACTAACAGTATAATTTATTCTAAACACTTTTTTTGGGTAAATAACTCATATTTTATCTCATCTTAAAAAAAAAAAAAGAATCAAGAAAAGAGACACTAGTCTTGCCTCACACCTTGGGGCCGAGTCGACTACATGCTGATGTGGTGCGTGCAAATTATTGCAGGTACTGGCAAATTTATCCGGTTCACTAATTTTTGTCCTATCAAATTAAAATTAAACAAAAAGGAAAAGAGTCTTCCTACACACACTCCCACTCTTGACAAGTAATATGAAATTCCCACTATCTTTTGTCTCCTTAAAAATCAAATTGAAAAAAAAACTAACCGTCCACGATTTTGGGCCATTATTTTCAAACTAGAAATTTAGGTTTGGATTTTTAATTTGGACTATGAACACTTTCGATATATAAATACACATCCTGAATTTTTTCACTACATGAGTTTACATTCTGAATTTAGGTATTTGACTCTGTCACTGATCTGGAGAATGATCTAAATGCGAATTTAATTCAGCTTCCCTAAGGTCTAATCCATTCCTACTTGGAATAAGCTTAGGATCAAAATCCTCTTCAAACTAATACTTTGTTATAACATTCTAACATTGCATTTCAATCATTTGGTGAAGAAGTCAAGAAAATGTACAAGAAACTATCTACACGTATCAATCTGTGGAAGGTTTTCTTCTCCCAGACGGGGAACTTCTGAAAAATGTTATTAACATTTCAATCTATTAGTCAGTAGAACAACTGGTTCAGAGTAACAAATACAGAGTTACTAAGGGATCAACCTCTTTGGCCGCAAATATTCGCTGCAATTTTCAAAATATTGGAACCTTTCGCTATACGAAGAAAAACAGAAAAACTCGAAAATCAGCAAAAAAACCCACCAAGAAAATATGTTTAAATGTACCTAATAATGGATGATCCCAAGAATGCTGCCCTCAGAAGTTGAGGCAAGAAACACATTCAGCTTGATTAGATGTCAGATTTGTGCAAACAGAATTTCATTCCACGTATCTGGAACACCAGGCAAGCACCAATGTAGGCAATCCTGCACTCCAGGTGTTGCTTTAATGCTGTAACGAGATATATGACCCTCATCGCGGAGCTCAGATAGAGCTGTAATATCCAGAAGTTTAACGCCCGTTCCTCTAACAGCCGCAGCAGAAAGAGGATCATTGGATTCGTCTTTCAAAACTTCCTGTCCGGAAGAAAGTGGAGTTGTATTGTCGCAGGTACCACCAGTGTTCCAATCACCATTAAAGAAATGCCGAGGGGACATGGACCGATGGAATACTTTAAGGCCAGGATAGTTTGGGTGCTGCGAGTCCATCCAATTGATGATACTGTAAACTGTGAAATTCTTCGCACCAGCAATATCTGCAATTTTCGTATTGGTGTTCGGTACACCCCCAACGTACATGACCCACCGGTTTGCCTCAAGCTTCGCTGTAAACCAGTGATGTCCAGTATTTAAGACGATGACATTGAATTTGTGAATGAAACGACGCAGAAAGGCTGGTGGCTGATCCAGGTGCATAGCAATATCAGTAAGAGGATTAGAGGCATTAACCGGTTCCAGGTCGCAGAGGGTTGCAGACCAATAGAAAAGGATTGTAGTGTTGGTGCTTGGGAAGCGATAAGCCCATCCATCAGGACGTTTTGCATCACGAGCTTTGACAAGACCATACTCCTCCCCCACGTCAAGAACATCAGGCCTCCGTTCACCACCAGTAACCATACACATCATGGATTGGAACTGTTGTCTAGTCAATGAATCCTCAATAAATGCCAAAGTTTTGTTCACCATCCTTGATACATCATAATGAGAAGTAAATTCACACATAAGATCACTAAATTAATATCAAAACTACTAAGGTTACCAACAAATTTACCTGTTTAGGAATTTAGAACTCCTAAATTCTTCCATTTTACAGTTCCTTGGTTGCCAACGCAAGAACTCATATTCAAAATTAGTACGTTGCGTCTGGCGACAAACCCACATTCGTGACAACCATTTCTTACAACCAAACCCAGGATACAGAGGCCTTTTAGGGTCAATAATCCATTTACCCTTTGCAAAGTTACAATCTGCGAATTAAGAAATTGATCAGACTGTTGGAAAATTTCAACATGTAGGGCCACACATGTAAATATTTAAATGTGTTGTTCTATCTATTAATTAAGCCTAATTAAAGTGATCTAATTAAGAATTAAGTTTAGGCTTGTGGGTATAATTATTATGGAATTAATGTGTAGATACCTAAGTGATATTTCTAATTTGATAAAGGGTCAAACTAGAAATATTTAAAACTTATAAGTTATATTAGGATTATGGTCCTCAAATTGTATGTACGTTGTTTTTTTCTGAATCCCCATCAACAGAGAAAAGAGGCTACACCTTTGGCAAAACTTCGTACCAATTTGGAAGATCACAACTCGTTTATCTATCTCCAACAATGGATTCAGGTACGCTTTCGCTTTCTATAACTCATTATTCTTTTGAATTGAAGTGGGTAATAACATATAATTTTAGGGTTTGTTAAAGAAGTTCTTGAAAACATGTTAGATTATTTTTGACAAATCCTAACAAGTGGTATTAGAGCCACCCATGATCAATTCATGAGAATTTAAAGAATTTAGGGTTTTGATCTTCTATGGTAATATTTGCCAGAGTTTTGGTTTAATAGATTAAGTTTATTGGCGCTGCTCCTTGGTTTAATTACTGCTAAAATTTCATGCTTGTTGATAGTTCAGATGTCGGCTATTATATGTACGAGTGTCAGCAGATAAGCTTGATATTATATACAAGCATATGTATTTTAGTTTTCGTAATCAATGGATGCAGCAATTTGGTTAACGTGGTTGACTTCTCAAGATTGTTTAAATGCTCACGTTTGGCTGCCATATTGGTATTCTTGTTTTATGTATGGCCACCATATTGGTATTCTTGTTTTATAGATTACTGTGCATCAGATTCTATTTTAAAAAAAAAAAAATTGTAAACTATGTTAAAGTGCCAAGCTTTGAAACCCAAGACCTCTCAATTTTTTTTTTTTTTTTTTGTCAAAAGCATGTCATAAACAAATTAAACAAGCTCCAGCCCAAAATCAGCAAACAAAGAGGGCCATGGCCCAGAACAAGAAAAAAAAACAGGAACAAACACAAACAATAGGATTAGAACAGAAAAGTCTGGTCCAAAGCAAAAAAGTCCCACCAAAGACTTGAGCCATCTCATCATAAACCAAAATGACCACCACATCACCGTCAACTCTAAAGAAATACCATCGGCTTCCATTGTTGACCCAGTTAAAAGCTCGCTAAATCCCGCTGAAAAGACTGTTAGAGTAACAGTCTGAAAGAAACAAACATCAGTAACCAAGATGAGTTCGGCCGGACCCATCAACCCGGATAGAGGATAGGCCGGAGATTTCCAACACCCAAAAGGTCTAGACATTCCGAGAACCGAAACGGACCCTCTGAGCCCCAGGCTTGAACAAGTGACAACAAAGATCACCCTATCACCTCTACAACGAACAGGAACACATGCAGGAACAAGAGCACCAAGAAAACAAGGCTGCCGGCAACACAAAGTATAATCCTCATCTTGACTAAGGATGACAATGGACATGAAAAAGTCTTGCACATACTCAAGCAACAGGACGAAATTCCACCTGCACCAAAGCAAAGCACCAAAACACACAAAAAAAGAAAAGACAGGCCTAAAATCACCAGATCTGCCACAAAAGAACAAAATAAGGCTCTTAATCCTCACAAGGTTAAGATCCTCTCGAAGAGGTGAACAGATCTCATAAACATTAGAGAACTCATGATGATTTATTCCTTGGTCCAAGCCATCCTCTGAACTTGGAGATGGTTGAAATAGGAAAATGAAGAAAGTAGTCTTCATGGTCAGAGTTAAAGGTAGATCTGTGGAGTAAAGTTAATATAGTAAAGGATTTGCAGCCGCAAAAGCTAGAGAGCTCTTTCAAAAGGGGAGCGCCGCTGAGACGCTTCAAATTCACTTGGCTGCTGTAACAGCAACGTTTTTAACCTGTGTAAAACCTATCTTGCTCTAGCCTTGGTGAGAGAGAGGAAATACACTTGCTTCTATCCCAAGCGCCGCTGAGACGCTTGCTATTGTGCTCTGCAAATCTGCACCTCACAAATTTCTAGTTTCTACGTTTTCAAATGCTGCACAAAGCTACAGATTTGAAATATTCAAAGTGGGGGGAATGGGAGGGGGCTATCTGTTGCAGGTTGAACAACTTTCAATAGAAAACATCATCATCTCGCGAATCAAAGACACCAACTTTCAATAGAAAGCATCTGTTGCTCTGTTGTCTGGCATCATCATCATCTCAATATTGAACAACTTTCATCATCATCTCGTGTATCTGTTGGGGTGGGGTGGGGTGGGGTAGGGCGGGGTGAGGGGGTGTGGGGGCGGCGGCGAGGGTAAAAGAGGCTTACTAGTGATGTGGGTGTAAGACCTCTCAATTGATTTGATGTTGCATTGCCACAAAGCTGAATCACTAATTTGGTTTTAAAACACAGACATCTTTTATATATATCTAATAGTTTGTGGATATGATTATGTCGTCTGTCACTTGTGCTTGAGAGTTGCTGCAATTAATTAGATCACATTAATTCCTTTTGTGACATGTGGCGACTGGTTTAATAATAATCAAAAGAAAAATTATGCTGTGTAAAATTCGCTGTTGCAAGTTTCGAACCTGTGACCTATTATTAAATGTTTGATTAGCTTTTCTGCCACTAGGCTGGGAACATCCCTTGGTAACAATCTGACATGCATATATATTTATTGCTTTCAGACAAGCTTATGAAGATAAAGCATCTAATTTGTTTTCTTCATGATTCCTTTTATTTTATATCTGAAAGTTTGAATATGCTGCCATAATATATATTTGGAATATATACGGTCTAGTGCAAATTGAAATTATTTTCTATTGCATAAATTCAAATATTTTGGTACGTCAATTATGACCTTTTAAGGTTGTCTAACATTCTAAGTGAACTAATCGAAATAAGATGTGACCAAAGTGACCTCTCTTATGTAGATTATTCATGAAGGATGTTGGATGTTTGTGTGTGTGTATATTCATGCGAATATTAGTCGGCCCAAAGGAAGATTAATATTTGGCCGAATTGCACACATACCTGTGGTGGTAAACATGTGACGATTATAAGGTTTTACATGTGAATAATAAATAGATCCAAAGATAGATTTATTATTTGACATGATTTATTATCAATGTTTGATCACTACAACAAGAGTACCACTTACTATTAATATTATTGTCCAAAGACTTGATATTAATGTTGTGCTAGGTATCTTGAGATGGGGTTTACCATTATTTGAATTTGTTGATTATTTTGTTTTATTATTAATTTGAGCATATTTGGTTGGTTGTTCTGTTCTTTATACAGCTAGTGTTTCTACAATATCTGCTAATATCAACTCGATCCCCATTCTTAATAGGACAAACTTTAAGGATTGGAAGGAGAACATACTCATTGTTCTCGGCTGCATGGATCTGGACCTTGCGCTTCGGATTGAGAAACCCGCTTCTCTTACGGATGCAAGTTCTCCTGATGACAGGAGGAACTTTGAGAAGTGGGATCGCTCAAATCGCATAAGTCTCATGATCATTAAGCGCGGTATTCCAGAGGCATTTAGGGGTGCGGTGTCCGAAGGGATAACCAGTGCCAAAGATTTCCTAGCCGAAATTGAGAAGCGTTTTGCAAAAAACGATAAGGCGGAAACAAGCACGCTTCTACAAAGCTTGATTTCCATGAAGTATAAAGGCAAATGAAATATCAGGGAGTACATTATGGAAATGTCTCATATTGCTTCAAAACTTAAGGCTCTTAAGCTCGAACTGTCTGATGACTTACTCGTGCATCTAGTATTGATCTCTCTTCCTGCACAGTTCAGCCAGTTGAAGGTAAGTTACAACTGTCAGAAAGATAAATGGACTCTCAATGAGCTCATTTCTTATTGTGTGCAAGAAGAAGAGAGATTGAACCAAGATAAGACAGAAAGTGCTCATTTGGCTAGCACCTCTAAGGGCAAGGGCAAAAAGAGGAAGAATAATGAAGCTGCTAAGGGTCCAGAACCAAAGAAACAACAAAAAGACAATGAGGGATGTTTCTTTTGTGGCAAGCCTGGACATGTGAAGAAAAATTGTACCAAGTATCACGCATGGTGTGCAAAGAAAGGTACTTTTCTTAATTTGGTCTGTTCTGAGATAAATTTAGCTTTAGTACCTAGAAACATGTGGTGGTTAGATTCTGGTACAACTACTCACATCAGTGTTTCTATGCAAGGTTGCCTGAGCTACCGAAAACCAAGTGATGCTGAAAGACACATCTTTATGGGCGATGTCAAGTCGGTAGAAGTAGAGGTAATAGGGCATTTTAGGTTATTGTTAGGAACTGGTTTTTATTTAGATTTGATAAATACTTTTGTTGTACCGTCTTTTAGACGGAATTTGGTTTCAGATTTTTTATTGGGCAAATCTGGTTATTATTATTCATTTGGAAACAATCAATTTACTTTATCTATAAATTCAAATGTTGTTGGAACTGGTGCTCTTAACATTTATGACAACCTATATTTACTAGATACTATTGCGTCATTTAATGAAACCTTGCATGTGGAATCACGTGGTACTAAACGCAAAATTAATAAAGAAAATTTAGCCTCATTATGGCACAAACGCTTAGGTCACATCTCTAGAACTAGAGTTGAGCGACTTGTGTCTGATGGGATTCTAGATTCTCTTGACTTTACAAACTTTGCTATTTGTATTGAATGCATCAAGGGAAAACAGACCAAATCAAAGAAATTAGGTGCCAACAGAACTACGGACGTCTTAGAACTGATTCACACAGACATTTGTGGACCATTCCCTACGGCATCTTGGAATGGTCAACAATATTTTATATCATTCATAGACGATTACTCAAGATATGGGTACCTATTTCTTATACATGAGAAATCAGAGTCTTTGGACGTGTTCAAATCATTTAAGGCTGAAGTTGAGAACCAACTCAACAAAAGTATCAAGAGCGTCAGGTCTGACCGTGGTGGTGAATACTACGGCAGATATGACGGTTCGGGTGAACAACGTCCAGGACCATTTGCTAAATTCCTAGAGGAATGTGGAATTGTCCCACAGTACACCATGCCAGGATCACCTAGCATGAATGGTGTAGCTGAAAGGCGAAATCGGACTCTTAAGGATATGGTAAGGAGTATGATTAGTCATTCGACCTTACCAGAGTCACTCTGGGGTGAAGCACTAAAAACAGCAGCTTACATTCTGAACCGAGTGCCAACTAAAGCAGCTGCAAAAACACCTTATGAGCTTTGGACAGGCAGGAAACCTAGTCTAAAGCACTTTCATGTTTGGGGATGTCCAGCTAAAGCAAGGCCATATAGGCCACATGAAAAGAAATTGGACTCCAAAACTGTAAGCAGCTACTTTATTGGCTATGCTGAGCGATCTAGGGGCTATAAGTTTTATGATCCCAAACTTAAGACAATTTTTGAGACGGGAACTGCAACATTTTTTGAGGATGTTGAGTTTGAGGGGAGAAATAAAGTCAGAGACATTGTCTTTGAGGATGAAGAGGAATCAATTTCAATTCCTACTATCGCTTTTGACAATGTGCAGGCTTTTATACCTGTCATTGAAGAAGAAGCAAATCCAAACCTTCAACCAGACAATATTGAACAACCCCTAATTCATGATGAGATAATTGTTCCTGAGGAACAAACTCAACAACCTCAAGAACCAGTGCCATTAAGGCGATCCATTAGAGAAAGGAGAAATGCAACTCCGGATGATTTTATCGTATTTCTCCAGGAACATGAGGAAGACAATGGCATGGTGGAAGATGATCCTATCAACTTCCATCAAGCCATGCAAGGTTCAAACTCTCAAAAGTGGATTGAAGCTATGAATGAAGAGTACAAGTCCATGCAAGACAATAAGGTTTGGAAACTTGTCCCATTACCAGAAGGTACAAAGCCCATTGGTTGTAAATGGATATTTAAAACCAAGAAGGATTCGAGGGGTAATGTGGAGAGGTATAAGGCTCATCTTGTAGCTAAGGGCTTTACACAAAAGGAAGGGATTGATTTTAAAGAGACTTTCTCTCCAGTTTCAACGAAGGACTCTTTCAGGACAATCATGGCACTTGTTGCACATTTTGACCTTGAGCTTCATCAAATGGATGTCAAAACAGCGTTCCTCAATGGTGACATTGAGGAAACGATCTATATGGTGCAACCAGAAAATTTTGTGTTGGGAGATCCAAAGAATATGGTTTGCAAATTGACAAAATCTATTTATGGGCTCAAGCAAGCTTCACGTCAGTGGTACTACAAATTTCATCAAGTGATTATCTCGTTTGGTTTTGAGATAAACGCTGTTGATGATTGTGTGTATCACAAGTTCAGTGGGAGTAAACACATATTCTTGGTTTTGTATGTCGATGACATAATGCTTTCCATAAATGATATAGGCATGCTGCATGACACCTAGAGATTTTTATCAAAGAATTTTGAGATGAAAGATCTTGGTGATGCTTTCTTTGTATTAGGGATCCAAATACACCGAGATCACTCACGAGGTATTCTTGGATTGTTACAAAGGGGCTATATAGATAAAGTGCTCAAAAGATTTGGCATGCAGGACAGCAAACCAAGTGACACCCCTATCGCTAAGGTAGACAAGTTCAGTCTCAGCCAATGCCCGAAAAACAACCTTGAAGTTAAGGAAATAAAAAAGATTCCCTATGCATCAGTTGTAAGGAGTCTAATGTATGCTCAAGTGTGTATGCATTCGGATATTGCGTACATTGTTGGTATGTTAGGCAGATATTTAAGTAACCCTGGGATGGATCATTGGAAAGCAGCCAAACGGGTTAAAAAGTATTTGCAAAGAACAAAGGATTACATGCTCACATATAGGAGATCGGATAAGTTGAAGATCACAGGGTATTCCGACTCCAATTATGCTGGATGCCAAGACAGTAGGAGATCCACATCAGGCTACGTTTACCTGTTGGCTGGTGGAGCTATATCTTGGAGGAGTGCCAAGCAGACACTCATAGCTTCTTCCACCATAGCAGCAGAGTTTGTAGCGTGCTATGAGGCATCCAACCATGGAATATGGCTGCGGAATTTTGTCACTAGACTGCGCATTCTGGAGGGTATTGAAAGACCACTCAAACTATATTGTGACAATAAGTCAGTAGTGTTATATTCCAACAACAATAGGAGCTCATCTAGGTCAAAACATATTGACATCAAGTTCCTAGTTGTGAAGGAAAGAGTACAGAGTGGACAAATATCCATAGAGCACATTGGAACAAATTCCATGATAGCGGATCCGTTTACAAAGGCATTACCACCCAAGGTCTTTCATGAGCACACTGCTCATATGGGTGTTGTGTTGTATGAGGATATTGTGTTTTAGTAGGAGTTTGTGCATTTATTTGCTTTATGTTTGATTTTGGACATATTTATGTATTTGTTTATTTTTCTGATCAGAAATATAGACATTTAGTTCATGTCACTCTGTTACATTATGTTCAGTTTTGATCTCACTAAAGTAGGACCAGTTGGAAATAGACATGTCGGGATCATATTTCATGTAGTTTTCCATGCTACGCATCCATGATTGATCTATGTCATTTGGTTATATTGGTATACGTGACCATTGATGGGTTTAGTTACGCTAAATGTGA
Source organism: Ehretia macrophylla (assembly GCA_037974665.1). Classification (NCBI taxonomy): domain Eukaryota; kingdom Viridiplantae; phylum Streptophyta; class Magnoliopsida; order Boraginales; family Ehretiaceae; genus Ehretia; species Ehretia macrophylla. The sequence continues at coordinate 35,429,819 of CM075771.1, forward strand.
CGAAGACCGCTTTGATCCTATATTGATATAATCAATGGATGAGATTGTCCAGATATACCCTAAGGTTGTGATAGCAAATTTTGGAGCTCATAAAGTTAAACACATTTGTAAGGTTACATATGTGGCCCAGTGGGAGATTGTTGAAAAATTTCAACATGTGGGGTCACACATGTAAATATTTAAATGTGTTGTGCTATCTATTAATTAAGCCTAATTAAAGTGATCTAATTAAGAATTAAGTTTAAGCTTATGGGTATAATTGTCATGGAATTAATGTGTAGATACCTTAGTGATATTTCTAATTTGATGAGGGGCCAAATTAGAAATATCTAAAATCTATAAGTTATATTAGGGTTATGGTCTTCAAATTGTACGTACGTTGTTTTTCTCTACATCCCCATCAACAGAGAAAAGAGACAACACCTTTGTCAAAAGTTCGTACCAATTTGGAAGATCACTACTCATTCATCTACCTCTGGCAATTGATTCAGGTACGCTTCCGCTTTCTATAACTCATTATTCTTTTGAATTGAAATGGGTAGTAACATATAATTTTAGGGTTTGTTAAAGAAGTTCTTGAAAACATGTTAGATTATTTTTGACAAATCCTAACACAGACACCACACGAACAGTAACACTACACAAAGTGTAAGAATCAATCATACCTTGTATTTTATCTATAGGAATTGTTGAATTTTCTTTCTCCTTTGTTCTTGTAAACGAGCTTGTGATTGTGGAATTTATCTTTCCTACAGGATCCACAATTGTTTCTGAACGGACTGAACTTTTTCCTCGTAAAACTTGTTTATCTATGGGTTTTTCATCTATCATCACGATCAAAGATGGATTAATATACAGTAGGATGCCCACAAACAGGGGTGGAGCCAAGAATTTAATATTGGGCCGAACCCCCCTTAGTTCCGCCCCTACCCACAAATGTTCCACATGAAAACGATAATCATCTCTGAATGGTTCGAGTCATGAATAAGTATTTTGAAGCAAAAGCTTGAGTTCATGTACACTACAATAACAAATTACTAAATTCCCGAATTAGTATCTGGAAACAAACCTGAAAACAGCGACGGAAAATGATTCCGGGCTGGGATTAAAGAAGTGAGAAATGGTGTCTTCGTCGATGCCAATGTGAGAACAGTTGCACAGACGAAAACAATGAGGATGAGAGAGACCTGGCTAATCTTCAATCCATAAAAGTGAAGAAAGAGGAGCAGGAACAACAGGTTGTCCTCTCCCGGCCCAATAGTTCCGCAACTACTACCAGTAAACAGTTTTATGATTTAACATTAATAAAAGAAATCAGTTTCGATGCATACCCACGGTATATATAGATGCATACAATATATCAACACCAGAAACAAAAGATACAATACACAGAAATGCACACAGATATGAGTTATATAACAGCTTGATTCATGAAATCAAATTCTTGAAAGCATGTTGCTCCAATGATATGAACTGCGATAAAATGCCATGACAAACCCCAATTGCTTAAAAAAGAAAAAAACATAAGCATATCAAGATTACTACAAATATCTTATGATAATTAAGACTTATCTCAATAGGTAGGCCGGCTATGCTCAACTCGTTTCCAATATCTTGAAAATTCAACATTAACATGTTACGGAAGTGACATTTGACTGCTATTCCCACTTATAGAATACAAAATATTTTTCTAAAATTAGATACTACAAAGATCAAATAGTTCTATCTAACACATTACAATACGATAAGCTATCAGATTCAGGACTAACCAATGATCAGAATATTACTACTGATGATCTACTGCAACTCGAATCTTTCGCGAAATAAGACTTATCCAATTAGATAGGGTTGACGAAACTCAGAATTTTTTCTAAATCTTGCAAATTCAGCATTCACATGTTAGGAAATGTATTCCCACTTAAAAAATACAGATTATTCTTCAAGCATTATATACTGCCAAAAGCAATAACTCTACTTAATATATAATCACAGAGAACGAGAAAGAGCTCCTAAAGATAATTTTAACAAGTAAATTGACCACGTGCAAAGCATTTCCACACTATACAACTACACGACCACAAATTTCAAAGATTTTTTTTTTTTTTTTTGGTATTATCAAGGCTAAACTCGTGATTTGAATTTAAATTCTTTTATTACAACGGGTTGTTATTTGACTATTCTACCTAACTTTTGCGTGTAATTTGAAAAATTATTAGTTGTAGAGTTTTTATTTTTAATGGCTTGATATAAAAAAGATAAACGAGATTTTCTTTCTTTGATGACGAAGAATTCAACTCAAGTAAGACCATATTGATTTATTTTATGATTATAAATTTCGTAATATAGCAGTCCGTTGTAACATATGTTTTAAATCAATCAAGAGTCAGACAATATTTGTGACATAAAAAAATATGTTTGAAAATAAATTAACGAGGCTGTCACTTATGGGAATGGTGTTTTTCTAGTTGTTAATGATCATTAATGTTGAATCTTGTCGGCTGTTGCAATTTTTGGTTTATTTTAATCAGCTCGATCTCCCACTGTAATTTAACAATTTTCTTACACATTCATTTAGCCGGCGGATTATAAGGACGAGCCATCTAGTGATGATTCTTTTTTCTTCTTTTTTTTCAATGACAATGAATTTATGTTACGTAGAATTATATTTAATTTATTTTAAAATTACAAATCTCGTGATAAATAGTACATTCTAATATATTTTTGAAGTAAGTTAAAGGTTATAGAATTCTACCATTTAAGTTCTCATATTATCCAAAAAAAAAAAAATTTATTGAATGAGTTCATCGACGAAATATATAAATTTTAGTAAGAGAAGATGGACGAACATTAGTTACTTTTTTTAGAATGCAAATCATCTATTTATACTGTTTTGAGAAACTATCCCTTGGATTTTGCAGGCAGGGGGGACTATCGCCTGAAGTCTCTTTTCAAGTCTACTAAATTTTAGCCTAACTTATAATTGTAGAGAACCAAAAAGAGCTCCTAAATGTAAGGTATAAATCCACTTTATACCCTTAATATTTATACAATATAATTTCTTTAAATTAATACTTGATAAATTAATAATTTTTTTTAAATAATAAAAATATTCAGTCCCAACTTGGGACCAGTGTAAAAATAATAATAATTTCGATAAAATTATAAGATAATACATTTAAAATATTTTCTTTGTATTTTATCGACCAAAATATTTCATAAATTAATGATTAGTTAAAAAAAATACATAATACATTAACTATAAGATTTTCTCAAAATATGAATTAAGAGTAGCTTGTCTTTTGTTGAACTTCAAATTTAAGTGAATCTCATCTTTAATTGTGTGCAATGTGTCTAAAAGTTTTGGGGTTGCTTTCAAAAAATATGAGTCACTTTCTAAAAAAGAAACCATGAATATAATACGTATTATAAGCCAAAAAAACTAAACTACCTCGATAAATTAATAATTATTAATTTATCGATAAATTGATATTTCGCTAAATTAATAGAATTTAGTAGTCCCAACACTATTAATTTAAAGAAGTTATACTGTAGTTGGCAACACTTATTCCTATCCTTTAATTTTAGCCATTCATTATTCTTCCATTAAACTAACATTAGAAATTTAACAATAATTTTGCAAATTATGGACAAAACTGCCCTTACCAATATAGTTTATGTACTTTTTTTATTATTGTAATTTAACATAATTTGGTCTTGCTTGAAACTATTTTCCACCTATTCCTTCCCTTTTTTTTCTCCCTCCCTCTCTATTTTGGGTGCTTCACACGTTTGTTTCCAACATGGTTTGGTATAAAATTTTACAGCGAAAGATCTGTATGCAATATTTATGGCTTCTATAATCAACGTTACTATACAATTGATAGTTTAAGTGGCTAAAATTAAATTATGGAATTAATAAGTGTCACTGATTATAAATATTAGGGTACAAAATAAATTTAATCTTGAATATAATTTTAACAAGTAAATTGACACATGCAAAGCATTTTCACTATATAAGTACATCAAAAAAAAATTAGTCAAAAATAGTGATTAAATTAACATAAAATAAAATGCAATTTAATTGTGTTTTTGTGTATCCAGAATTGAGCTTAGATCGATGACCTAATGGATCACGAGCCAAAAATAAATTACAATCAATGTTCACGAAACACGATGTCTTATTACGTTATTTACAAGCAAAGGTTTGCATCCCTAGGCTTCGTTTGTTTGTCGTAAAATAATTTATTTGTCAAAAATAAATTATTTTATAAGATTTCGTTTGTTTGCTGTAAAATAACTTATTAGAGAATATATTTTTTGAAAAATAAAATAGTGAAAAATATTTTCTGGTGTTTTAATGTACCGTGAGTTCCATAAAATATTTTCTTCTCCCAAAGGAAATGAAAATATTTTCTAGAATTTTGTACTAGCTGCAATTGTTGACCGAAAAATATTTTACAGTTGATCAATTTTCTGGTATTACCAAACACCGTAAAACTAAGCAAAATCAGCCGTAATTTTTCACCATAAAATATTTTGAAGTTGACCAATTTTTCAGTGTTATCAAACATCATAAAATCCAAAAAATATTTTTTCAAAAAATATTTTACGGCAAACAAACAGAGCCCTAATACGAAATTAAACCACCCTAAAAAAAAGAAATGGAAAAAAGAAAGGTTTCACATTTTGAAGCAATTCCCGAAAGAATAATTCACGGGGAATGGATTCTTTTGTTTGTTTAAATTTTTTTTTTTTTGCGAAGAGTGAGATCAGGGGTTCACACCATCACAAATTTCAAAGTTTATTTATTTATTTATTTATTGTATTATTGAGATTCAAATTTAAAATTTTTAATTACAACAGATCGCTATTAAATTATTCCACCTAACTCTTGCGTATAATTTAGAAGATTATTAGTCGTAGAGTTTTTATTTTTGGTGGCTTGATATAAAATAGATTAACAAGATTTTCTTTCATTGATTACAAAGAACTCAACTCAAATAGAATTACATTGATCTATTCTAAGATTATAAATTATGTGATGTAATAATATATCTTAACACATATTCTAAATCAATCAGATAATATTTGTGGTAAAGCATATTCTAACATATTTTTCGGGTAAGTCAAGGAACATATAATATTTGTATGGATAGAACTTACATTTGAACATGAAGTTAAAACATAAATTCGAACACGATCGTTTTCCTACCGGTGCACTCCACCCTTAAAAGCCTAGTGATGGTTTTTCCATTTTGTCAGAATAGTTGTAATTTCATTGCTAAAGTCAATTTTAAAAAGAGTATACAAAATAAGAATGAGGCTAATACAATCTTGAGATGAGGCTAATACAATCTCCTCACTTTCACCACTCAATGGATATCACTTTCCTCGGGAAAATTACAGGTAGCATCATATTTCTATAAATCTGTAGAACAACTAGTTCAGAGCAAGCGATCTACCTCTTTCGCCACGATATTCGCTGCAATTAGCAACTATGGAACCTTTCGCTTTACGAAAACCAGAAAAAACTCGAAAATCAGCAAAAACCCACCAAGAAAATGTGGTAAAATGTACCTATAATGGATGATTCCCAGGATAAATCTATGCAAGCTCGGACGTGACGTGAACAATTAACTCCATCCTCCATGACTCCACTTCCGCGGAGTTTGGGTTGGCATTTGAAGTTCTCCCTTAAATCACGAAGTTGAGGCAGGAAACACATTCGGCTTCATTCGATGTCAGCTTTGGTGTACTAGATTTGTGCAAATAGAATTTCATTCCACGCATCTGGAACACCAGGCAAGCACCAATGTAAGCAATCCTGCACTCCAGGTGTTGCTTTAATGCTGTAACGAGATATATGACCCTCATCTCGGATCTCAGACAGAGCTGTAATATCCAAAAGCTTAACACCCGTTCCTCTGACAGCCCCAGCAGCAAGAGGATCACTGGATTCTTCTTTCAAAACTTCCTTTCCAGTAGATAGTGGAGTGGTATTGTCACAGGTACCACCGGTGTTCCAATCACCATTAAAGAAATGCCTAGGGGATATAGACCGATAGAATACTTTAAGGCCAGGATAGTTTGGGAGCTGCGAGTTCATCCAATTGATGATACTGTAAACTGTAAAATTCCTGGCACCGGCAATATCTGCAATTTTCCTATTGGTGTTTGGCACACCCCCAACGTACATGACCCACCGATTTGCCTTGAGCTTCCCTCTGTTCCAGTGATGTCCAGTATTTAAGACAATGACATCAAATTTTTTAATGTAACGGCGTAAAAATGCTGGTGGTCGATCCAGGTGCATAGCAATATCAGTGAGAGGATTAGATGCATTAATAGGTTCGAGGTCACAGAGGCTTGCAGACCAATAATAAAGGATTGTAGTATTGGTGCTTGGGAAGCGATAAGCCCATCCATCAGGACGTACTGCACCACGAGCTTTAACAAGACCATACTCCTTCCCCACGTCAAGAACATCAGGCCTCTCTTCACCACCAGTTATCATGCACATCATGGATTGGAACTGTTGTCTACCAAGTGAATCCCCAATAAATGCCAAAGTTTTGTTCACCATCCTGGATATATCATAATGAGAAGTAAACATATAAGTAAGAGATCAACACCAATCTTACTAGATAAATATCAAACTACAAAGATCACCGACAAATATACCTGCTTAGGAATTTAGAACTCGTAAATTCTTCCATTTTACAATCCTTTGGTTGCCAACGCAAGAACTCATATTCAAAATCAGTACGTTGCGTCAGGCGGCAAGCCCACATTGCTGACAACCATTGCTTACAACCAAACCCAGAATACAGAGGCCTTTTAGGGTCCATGATCCATTTACCCTTGGCATAGCTACAATCTGCGAATTAAGAACCTGATCAGACACAACACAACCAGTAACATCACCCTGAACCAACCCGATATCTTTTAGATAAGATGATCTTTGATTATCATCTAAAGAATCAAAAACTTTCTAGTAACAAATAATGCCCGACCTTGTCTTTCTGTTGGAGCGATCACATTCTCATTCTGTTCCTTACTACCAGATGAGTTCGTGCTTCCTTGTATTTCTGTTGGAGTTGTTACATTCTCATTCTGTTTAATTTTATCGGATGAGCTCGTGCTTACAGTACTTGTCGGTGATACCAAGTCGTTTTCCACTTGTTTTGAATTGCTTTCCGCTTGAGAAGTTTCTGATGGGCTGCTTCCGTCTTTGACACTAGGAGGGATTTCTGCAACAGAAATAAAAAACACTTGATATCCTCGGAATGAGTTGACTTTTAATCCACATTAAAGATCCAAAAAGGGAAAGAAAACGAGAAACTGTCATCACATCCAATGGTAGAATTGATCAAAAAGAAATTAAATTGTGAAAAATGTGTAAGACATAAATTAGGGGGATAGGCAACTGTGAGAAATTTACTCAAGAAAAGAGCTTTGAAAAAATGGATATGACAAATTAACATACAACGGGCATATGATAAACGTAATAAGACATTGGAACAAAGAAGCATAGGCAAGCAGCCAGGACATGAATACTTGCAGTGTCAAGTATCTAGATAGAATCCAGAAAATGTTAAAAGGCCATTTAGCCAGAAGAGTTACTTTAGTTATATTTTCTTCAAAAGGCGGGTGGGAAGGATCATACCTTGTATTTTATCTATATGAATTGTTGAATTTTCCTTTCCCTTTGTTCCTGTAAATGAGCTTGTGATATTGGAATTTATCTTTGCTACAGGATCCACAATTCTTTCTGAATGGACTGAACTGTTTCCTCCTAAAACTTGTTTAACTGTGGATTCTTCATCTGTCATCACGATCAAGGAGGGATAAATACAAAGCAGGATGCCCACGAATGCTCCACATAAAAACGATAATCAGCTCAAAGTAGAAAAGAGGAGATCAAGAAAATCTAGAAATGACACTTCAGTAAAATACCATGTGCATATATGATGACATAGATATGTGCGCATTAAACAAAAAAGACAAGTAAAAGTCCAATTCATATGGAACAGCCTACTGTAAAGAAATGAATAGTCATCATATAAAAACCAAGTACCCACACCAGTGGCGGAGCCAGGAACCCAAGGTCAGGGGGTGCACTCGTACAGTAAAAGTGTCTAATATAATGTTTTAAAAAAATAAATAAAATATATATATATATATATTTTTCAAGTTGGTGGTGGGTGGGTGGGGGGGGGAGGGGTGCTTGTACACCCCCTCACACCTAAGTGGCTCCGCCACTGCCCACACCCCCTTAACCACAGTAAAATGGCAAAACACATTTTGTACATCAGTTTTACATCCACTGAAACAAGTAAAATATGTTTCCATGATGTTAGTTGTGCCCCTTCATAGGAGTTTCTCCCAGTGATCAACCTGGCTGCTTTCTAGATTATGGATGTCATGACTTGGTGACACTTCCATTTCTCAATTGTGGCACCATTCAGCTTAAAATGCTCCCCAGTGCACATAGATCCAACAAGGTGAGATAGATTAAGCATTTACTTTTTTTTTTCCCCGATAAGTGAGACAGAGCTCTTAAAGCATTTGGATAAGATTTAGCTGCTAATTCCACATTCTCTAAACGAAAAATACAACAGTTCAAAGTTTAATCGTTGTGAAGTAGAGGCCATTTCAAAAGTCTTCATACGCTATTTTTTAAAGCAAGAAATGGTCCAATCATGAATTACTATTATGAAGCAAAAGCTTGAGAACACAATACAAAAATGGTCCAATCATGAATTACTATTTTGGAGCAAAAACTTGAGAGCAGAATACAATAACAAATTACTAAATAACCGAATCAGTATCTGGAAACAAACCTGAAAACACCCAAAGAAAATGATTCTGGGCTGGGATTAAAGAAGTAAGAAATGGCGTTTTCGTCCATGCCAATGTGAGAACAGTTGCACAGACAAAAACAATGAGGATGAGAGAGACCTGGCTAATCTTCAATCCATAAAAGCCTCCCTTCATCCTTACTACCCACAATTAAGCACAATTAGAGCTATTCAACATTACAAGCTCTGTGTTTTCTTCAGATCAGCATCTGTTCGCCATTCGAAGTAAAAAATTTGAGCGAATAATGTAATAATAAAACTTCAAGAATACTAGAAATTGTGAGAAATCAGTTAGCTTTTAATGCATACCCATTGTACATCCAGAGAATATATTACACCAGAAACAAAAGATACAACATGCATGCACACAGATGCGGGTCATATAACAGCTAGATTCATGAAATCACATTCTTGAAAGCACATGGCTCCAATGATTTGAACTGCGGTAAAATGCCATGGAAGACAATAATTGCGTAGAAATGAAACAAAAAATCCAAAGAATTGTCGATCTCATCAGTACAAAAAGCATATCAGGACTAACTTATTATCAGAATATTATTACTGATGTATTGAAGCTCGAATCTTTCCCCAATCCAAACCAAGACTCACCCCAGTAGGTGGGGGCAGCTAAGCTCGGAACTTTTCAAATATCTCAAGAACTCAACATTAACATGTTACAAAATTGGCATTCGATTCGCTACACTAATTCTATTCCCACTTATAGAATATAGAATATTTTTCTAAAATTAGATATTACAAAGATCAATAATTCTACCTAACACGCTATAGTACCATAAGCATTTCAGGATTAACCAATGATCAGAATATTATTACGGATCAACTGCAGCCCAAATCTTCCCCGAACAAGACTTATCCAACTAGATGGGCTCGGTAAAGCTCGAATATTTTCTATATCTTGAAAACATGCACATGTTAGGCAAGCTAACTTCAATTGTTCTATTCCCACTTATAAAATACTGATTATTTTTCTAAAATTAAATACTGCAAAAAGCAATAATTTTACCTAATACACTACAGAAAATTCTCAAGTCAGCTAAATTTAGCCTAATTTAAATTACAGACAAGTGAAATTGACCACATACAAAGCATTTCAACTATATAATCACATCAACAAAAATTTAGTCAAAAATAGTATACAATTAAAAATAAAAAAACAATTCAATTTAATTGTATTTTTGCGTATTCAGAATTGAGCTAAGATCGACGAGTTAATGGATCGCGAACCAAAAATAAATTACAATCAATATTCACAAAAACAAAAAAAAAATGTCGTATTACTTTGTTTACAATCAAAGTTTTGCATACCTGATACGAAATTAAACCTCCAAATGAAAAAAAAAATGGAAAAAAGAAAATTGATTTTGCTTTATGTGATGAAATAATGAAGACGAAGAAGAGTATGTTTGCTTGGTGGTGACGGCGTTGAGAGTGACGTTATATAACGACAGGATTACAGCTGGTGAGAGAGGTAATGGTACGGAGGAGGAGTTGACGGTGACGGTGTGGAAAACACGGTGAATCAAAAGTGAGATCAGGACACAAAAAAAAAAAAAAGGGTGAGATCAGGGGTCCACGACCTCAAATTTCAAAGACTTATTAATTCCCGTGACACTGTATTTCTTAACGCATATTTTTGATTAATCAAAAGTTAGATGATATTTATGATTATAGGCCGAGTCATGTATTGATAACTAATAAGTGAAGGTTGCATTTATTAAAAATATATGTAATTTTAAAATATTTTTAAGTTGAAAGATTAACTATAGCTGCCACCCAACAAAAATTCTGAATTCGTTATTATCTATAATGAAACACTATAAGTTTGAGAATACATTAATGAGGTGGTCAATTATGGATATGGTATTTTTCTAGTTGTTAATGATCATTACTAGTAGAATTGAATGGGAAGAATTATTCAAGATAACATTTTAATTGCGCAGGAAGCTGCATTTTGGCTCCGAAGGAAAAGGAAGAATTCCAAGCAATTTCATGCAATCTTCAAAGCTGATTTGAGTAAGGCCTACGACCGTATTGAATGGGATTTCCTTAAAGCAGTGCTTTCAAAAATAGGATTTCATCCTGTCTGGATAAATTGGATTATGCATTGCATTACATCAGTCTCATACTCAGTCATTTTAAATGGCTCCCCCTTGAAAGTTATCAACCCCTCATGAGGACTCAGGCAAGGGGACCCTTTATCCCCGTACCTGTTCTAAATCCTTTCTCAGGTGCTCACTAACCTGATTGACCGGCAACTTAGCAGAAACTTAATCTCTGGATTTCGTCTCACTAAAGATTGCCCTTCCCTAACCTATCTCTTATTTGCTAATGATTCCATCTTCTTCCTCAAAGCTTCATTCCAAGAAGCACTTGCTCTTCAAGATGCCATCTATAAATTTTGTTTTGTCTTTGGACAATGCGTCAACATTGATAAATCTGTTATTGTGTTTAGTCCTAATACTCCGGATGGAATCAAAAGAGGAGTTACTGATATTTTCAGGGTGAAATGTACTGATAAACTTGGAAAATACCTTGGTCTCCCAACTGAATGGAGAAAATCTAAAGCGGAAGCTATTCATTGGATCAAGGAAAGATGTGATGCTAAACTTCAAAGGTGGAGAAGCTTGCTCCTTTTTTATGGAGGTAAGGAAGTCCTTTTAAAGAATGTGCTTCATGCTATGCCAACTTATGCTATGGCTACCTTCATTATCCCTAAAAAAGTGTGTAATTCTATCTCCCCCCTAGCTGCCAAGTTTTGGTGGAGTAGAAATGGAAAGAATGACATACATTGGATTGGTTGGAAAGATTTATCTGAACCAAAATATAATGGTGGCATGGGCTTTAGAGATCTTCATTGCTTTAATCTTGCTCTTATTGCTAAGCAGGCTTGAAGATTGCAGTTGAATCCTGATAGTTTGACAGCAGGTATTCTCAAAGGAGTGTACTTCCCTAATGGTCATTTTTGGGATGCTAAAGTGAAAAGAGCTTCTTCTTGGTCCTGGCGAAGCATTATCTAAGGAAGATACCTCATTAAGAGTAATGCATTATGGGCTATTGGAAATGGGGAACATGTCAGCATTTGGAACCATAAATGGATCAATGGTGTTCATAGATTGAATTGCCCTAATCCTCAAGGCATTACAAAGGTCAGCGAATTGATCGATTCAGCTTCAAGGAATTGGCGAGAAGATTTGGTCAAATTAACATTTCCACATCATGTTGCCAGAGCCATTCTTGCAACTTACATGCCAGTTGATGCTCAAAGTGACTATATTGTCTAGCCTCTTAGTCGAAGTGGTAATTTTAGTGTAAAATCTGGCTACTATGTGGCCAGGGATTTTACAAAATCTTGTAAGGATAAGAGTAATGATGGTGTTAGCTCTTCTTATTATGAGCCAAAAATTTTATGGAAGCTCATTTGGAACACCAACATCCCTCTGAAGATCAAGATCTTCATGTGGAAAATTGTCAAGAATGCACTACCAACTCAATAAAATTGATATAAGCGTAAATGTGCTGATAGTCCCATATGCCATATATGCAACCAATTTGTGGAAACATGAGAATATTCTTGTGTTGTCCATGGGTCGCTCGCTTCTGGTTTGCTTCACCGTTGCAGTGTGCTATTAATATCAACCAGATCTCATGTTTTAGTGAATGGTTTGTTCTGTTGGTGCATGATTGTGAAGCTAGAGGATACTGCAAAAGTGAAACAGCTGCTAGAATTGCATTGTGTTGCTGGGAAATTTGGAAAGAAATAAATTGGGCTAACATTGAAAACAAGAAAATCGACATCCAAAGAGCTTTGATGCATGTCCAAAATTCTCTTGTGGAGCTTTCTGTTGTGGGTGAGCAGCTTTTGAATCAAACTTCTCGATTGGGAAGTGAACATAATCATACAATTGTTGCAATGTGGTCACCTCCTGCCATTGGTTCATTAAAGATTAATGTGGATGCCTCATTCGTTGACCATGGAAGGGCCGCGATTGCTTTTATTGGCACAGATGATAATGGAGTCTTGAGATTTAGGCAAACGGATCTTCTCAAATGTTGTTATGCTTTTGAAGCTGAGGCGTTGGCCATCAAGAATGCTTGCCTATTCGCAACACGCCTTGATTATTCTAGCATCATCTTGGAAAATGATGTTGAAGTGGTTCTTAACGCAATCACTTATCCGAATCTTGCTCATGGATGGCAAGCTCTTCGAATTGTGAAGGATGTCAGAAAGATTGCGGCCTCGGCTCCACATGTTAGGATCCGATGCATTAGAAGAACCACTAACAACTCATGTGATTGGGTGGCGAAATGTAGATTGAAAAATGTCTTGCCCTTTGATTGAGTCTCTAATGCCCCGTATCACTTGTTGCAATTGTTGTTGTCTGAAATCCAACCTACTGGAATTTGATAAACTGATGAAATTCTCTTTTCATTAATGAATTTCATTTGTCCAAAAAAAAAATGATCATTATTACTGAATCTTGTCGGCTAGTGCAATTTTAGGTTTATAATAATAAGTTGGATCTCCCCAACTATACGATATTCTTACACAACATAATTAGTCGGCGGATTATGAGGACGAGTCATTTTTTTTAAGGGCTAATTGCACACGATCCCTCTATAGTTAATCGTAAGTGTACATAATTTTTTTGTGATTTAAAAATCTCCACCAGACCTCTTTGTGGTCATATAAAAGTACATAGGACCCCTCTCCTGTTAAATTTATGTCTATGTAAGTAACGAAAAATTCAAAAAAGACTTTTATACCCTTAGAGTTTGGGGATGGGGAGTAGGATGACGATCTTTGTGTTGTTGGAGGGCAGGGAAGAAGATGGATTTTTTTTATTTTTTTATTTTTTTAATAAAAGGAGTAATTTGGTCAATTATTATAATATTTTATTGTAAAATTAGTTAAAAATCAATAAAAATCTCACTTCCATTAAATTTGACAAATTATTTATTAGCAAATGGGTCATATGCACTTTTTGATGACCACCTGAAGGGGATTTTTGGACCACAGGGGGTCGTGTGCATTTAGATGTGATCACATGAGAGTCTGGAGTAATTTACCCTTTTTTTAAAGCAACGATGAATTCACGTAAGGTAGAATTATATTAAATTTATTTTAATATTCTACATATTAGTTAAGAATCAAATAAGATTTGTAATGTAAAATAATAACGGTTATACTCAACCTTTAAAACCCTAGTGATATTTTTTTTGGAGAATAGCATGAATAGTCCCTAGTGTTTCCAAAAATTCAGTTTAGTCCCCATTGTTTCAAAATATTTAAAAAGGTCCCTAATATTTTCTAAAATATTTAGTTTAGTCCCCATTGTTTCAAAATGTTCAAAAAGATCCCCAATATTTTTCAAAAAATTTAGTTTAGTCCCTATTGTTTCAAAAAGTTCAAAAAGGTCCTTAATATTTTCTAAAAGATTCAGTTTAGTCCCCAATATTTTCAAAAAGGTTCAAAAAGGTTCCCAATATTTTTCAAAAGATTCAAACTGATCCTTACTGACTATTAACTTTGACAGAATAGTAACCACGTGCGTGTCACGTGACAGTCTTTGAAGGGCAATTTTGCTAATTTTTTTTTTTTTTTTTTACAATTTGAATCACGTGTCCATTACAAATTATGCATGCTCCTTGAAATTAATTTCCATTCTAATGGACCAAATTTTATGAAATTTGGACAAAAATTAAAGGGGTTACGATTTTTTAAAGATTATGCATAAACTGTAATTTTTTTTCGCATGGCATGAGGAAGAAGATAACCTATACAACATTGTTTTGCATATTAGTAGCGAACCAATTAAATTATGCCATGTGTCAAACTGAATGAAAGAGAGTCTGTCAAAGTTAATGGTTGTTTTGATGGTGAAGACCATTTTGAGTCTTTTGAAAAGTATTGGGGATATTTTTGAACCTTTTGAAATAATGGGGACTAATCGAATCTTTTGTGAAATATTGAAGACCTTTTTAAACTTTTTAAGAAACATTGGGGGTTTTTTTGAACCTTTTGAGAAATATTGGAGACTTTTTTAAACCTTTTAAAATAATAGGAACTAAACTGAATTTTTTAAAAAATATTAAATTTTTTTTTGAACATTTTAAAATAATAGGAATTAAATTAATTTTTTTAAAAACAATAAAGACTATTCATGCTATTCTCCCTTTTTTTTCTACTTTGTTGGAGTAGTTGTAATTGCATTGCTAAAGTCAACTCGATGACACATAATAAATGGTTCTATGCATGTTTACAGCTGTAAAATATTTATTTGACAACAGGGTATACAATATAAGAACGACCCTATTACAATCTCGTGATGAGATGGAAAGTCTAATTTTTGCTTGGTTCAAAGTAACACAGGTTTAGTTTATCAATCGGCAAATTAACAAGGTAGTTGATCGGTTGGCTAAGAGTGTTTGACTTAATGCTTTTCCTATAAATTGATTTTTTTTATCCTCTTATGGAGCTTGTCACTATGCTCCATAACACTTTTGTAAGGTCTGAAACCGGTTAAATGCATGTTTTATTTATAAAATGCTTTATGTCACTAACAAAAAAAAAGTATAGATATAACAAATTTTGACAAATTTTACTATCCTTGAGGCTTGCTTGGTCTTTTATGTTGGATTGTTTAAAAAGATTGTTTTAGTATATAGGAAGATCTTATTTTGGTATATATGAGCTTCATAGGGAAAAATTTAGCATTTGCAAGCAAAACGGGATTATATTAACGAGTTCGTCAATCAGGGTAAACAACTTGTATGAAAAAAAAGAAAAAAAAAATGAGTTGAATTTGCAAGCAATAGTTGGTGTTGATTATACACTTTGATTACACTTAAAATTTGCGATCTCCGTCTATCCACTTTGACAAATTTAAAATATCTATTCACATGTCATAATAATTAACGGTGTCCTAAATTCAACGTCTCGAGTAACAGAGAATTATAACATTTTGATTTGTTTACGACGTGAATGTTAGTTAAGTTCTGGTGAAAATTTCTTGAGACATTTTTCACAAAATTATTCTATCCGTGTTTACATTTGCAATTTGATTTTGTTTTTTCAATTACCTAATAAATTATTTCTGCAAAATTCAAATGTCTTATAATCGATTGTTTGATTCACATTACGTGGCTAAGTGTGTTTTAAGTACACAATATACTGTATAAAGACTGAAGTGTTCATCATCGTTTTGTCTTTTGAACCAACTCTCAGTTCTCGCGTGTTTATCCCAACAAGTATTATAAAAGAGTTTGAAGTTTGAACATTTGGTATTGAAATGTTTCGTATAATCAAATCAACTATCAAGCATGGAAATGAATAATCACAAAAGTCAAGCTACACCAAAATTGGAAGTATTTGACTACATGAAGTAGCGATCATATGCACAAAAGAATAACTTAATTTTTACGATGCTCACGAAATAATTTGATTTATTGACAATAATAACCTAATTTTTATGACAGTCACTAAATAATTTGATTTATTGTCAATTTTGTTTTGATATTCAAAGAAGCATTAACAAATAATTGCCAAAAAAATCTCACATAGGGCATCTCATTATTGAGGACTAGAATGGACTACTTGACAATATGCTATTCTTCCACATGAAGTAAAATGACAGTTTCCTCATATTTTTCGCCTTGAATCAAATGATTAATAAGCTTTGGCAAATCATAATCCCAAGCAAAGAATCTTTTATTGGAAAAAAGTGTCAATTACGTCATATGATTGTGAAATATGCTTTTTCTAATAATTATTCTTGACTGTTTGACAACTATAGAGTAAATGTGACTTTGAACTTTTATTGACCAAATAAGTATGTCATCATATTCTAGACTTCCCTGACCAAAAATAAAAAATAAAAAAAATCTAGACTTTGATATATTTTAAGAAAAATTGTCAAGCAATTTTACTTTTTTCACTCTTTGGACTAGTAAGTCCCAAAAGAAAATATAATTGACCACTAACTCGTACTTTTCAGGAAAAAAAAAAATTCTAATTAGTCCTCAACACTGCAATGACACATTTTGAACAAATTTGTCCTATGTGGAATTATTTGTAGTTTAGCTCGATAAATAATTATATCATCTTCATTAACAACGGAATATTTAAATGTAACATTTTCTTTTATTTATTCAATTCCCAATATTTTCAAATGCTCTGAAATTTCTATAATACTAATCGAATTTCAATAATTGCTCAAGTTTATTAAACTGATCTTAATAATTGATTGGAAGGAATTAAAAAATAATCATATACTGTAACCATGACCAAAGAAAAAAGAGAGTACAATCCAAAAGTTAAAAACCTTTTTCTCATCGGGCCAAGATCTATTGCTGTTTGACCCTCCCCTCCTTAGAGGAAGTGTGGCAAGATTGGCTAAGTCAAGGTCCCAAGTCTTGAGTTAGTCCGCACTTTTTGGAAGAATAATCATGGTCCTTAATGCAATTAATCTCTAGAATAACAAAGTAGAGTGTTGGCATATATAAGGATGGTAACATTATTGTAGGAAAATGCAAAAGACATTACTAAAAAGGTTGTTAGGTATGCTCATAAATTAAGGATTTGGCATACATTGATGGGTGGGGGCTTACTCTAATTTTTAATTTTACATTTTGTTGAAAATATAGGTAATTTTAATGTACTTTAATTAATTTAGCTTTCACTAACGAAATTATTAAATTATTAGTATATGTGTTCAATTGGTTTCTAGGGGCATGATCCAACGATAATAGGGTTAAAATTATTTTTGTGAGGTCGCGGGTTCAACACTTCCTATTATTTTGGAGTTTCGTCCTTAACTGATTTAGTACATGTGCACCTGATGATTTATCAGTTGGTGGTCGGGTTCTATCAGTTGGGTTCCCATGTCATAAAAAAAAAATTATCACTAAATGAAAATTTTGAATTCGTCTCTGAACTTTATTAAAAAGATCAATAGTGATAAGCGATGATATAGTTATTATGAATATTCCCTTAGAGAGTTGACTCAAATGAGAAAATTTAAAATTTTCGTCATGGCCCCATAATTGTTTCTCAAAATATTGTTATTCCATAGGCATTGCTTGCACCATGCTTCATTATGCATTTTTTTTTTCCCCAAGTGCATGCTTCATTAGGCATAATCCATGAAAATTGTTGCTCAAAATATCATATCCCCTAGTCAAACTCGTCGATATTTTCAAATGGGAAGAAATCACGAGACAGACGAACGTTTTCAACAGTTTAATAATTTAAGTGCATTTTATCGAACGAGACGAGAAAATAAGAGGGCATAATAGACAATTGAACCCACAATAAAACGACAATACCGGGTCGAATCCATTTTCTTACAACCCAAGTGATTCGGGCCTTTTACATGAACCGACAAAGTTTTAACTTTTTCTTGTTTTCTTGCAGCCTCAACGACTTTGACTTGAGTCCAAAATGGTCTCTGCAAGATTTTACAGATGCTAGAAGTGCAAAAATGGAGGAGGGTACGATTTCTTACGTCTGAATAATTACTTATCCTAGAAAAGGCACGTTGCTGCCACGAGTATATATTATTACTATGACGTGTAAATATTGTTATTGCCGTTGTCATTTCAAAGACTAAACCTTATCTTAGTTGAAGTGACAAACACATTTTTTGCTTCATTTGTGCTATATATTTGGCTTATAAGCTTATTATTAGTTATGTTGTTGGTAGCTTAAGTGTGTTGTTTTCATCCAAGTTAAGATTTATGCATATATGGGTAATGAAAATTGGCCATGATCATTTTTACAATTAAAGAATTTGACTAGTAATGTCTACAAATGATAAAGGGTAGTAGAGAACTAAGAAGACCCTTCAAAGGTTCAACACTCTTCGGATACTATGTAGGATAATGATCAAGGCCTGATGTAGGATTATTGTTCAGTAGGGGCTAGTAATTTGACGGGATATTTTTTTCTTGTTTAGTGGGGACTATATTGATTTTTCGAAGTAAAAATACCTTAAAAGTATACATATTTTAAAACATGGCTCATTATTGTGTGCTTCTTCCCTTGAGGATAATGTGGAGTTGTGCTTTGAGTCACCTCTAGACCACATGTAAGGACGGGGAAGGGTGTCCCACATTTGTCCGCACGGGAGTTGGGGGGCGAGGGGGGGTGGAGGGGGGGAGGGATGAAATGTGCTGTGAATAGAGGATCTGGAGCATTACTTTCAGTGTGCATAGCGTGAAGCTGGTCACTGGCCATGCTGCTAAGATGATGATGTCTTTTAACTTCTATCAATACTATAGTGTGGGATGTGGTTTCATTAGAAGCACACAAATCCTAGTACAATAAGAACGAGAAAGAAAGTAAAAAGAACACAGATTTTACGTGATTTGGCAATGCCCACGTGTACACATAGAGTGATTGAGTTCCACTGTGCAACGAAATGGAATTACAGACCCTTTGTGTCTCTCATTGCATTAATAAATAAGAGACCCCCTCTATATATAGATATGAGGCAAATATCTACTGAAAGGAGTCTAGTCAAGTAAAATATAGCTCACCCGAATCCTCCCCCTCGAGTATAGGGGTATGGCAGGTCTCCTGCATTTTATATTTGGTTATTAGATTGCTGTCGTTGGAGGAAAATTTACAGAAGTTAAATTGATGGAAACAAGCATATACTTATGTGCAAGGCCTTATATCAAAATGTTAGGACATGCACCGGTTAGCTAAATGAAAAATCGATCAAAGTAGAACACCATGCTTTGGGCTGCTAGCAAGCTGTGAAGTTATCTGCTCTAACAAGGATGGCATCCCCTTCATCACATTCTGGACCAAGCATCAGCAATAGCAGCAGTTCTGGTTAGTCAAATTAACTTTCTGCTTCATTTCATTTAACTTTAGTTGAGAAACAAAATTAATAAATAATGCGATTTTCCTTTCCTCATGTAAATTTGTGTGCCTGAAAATGGGGGAAAAACTTAGTGGAAAAAGATTTAAATCATTACTTGCCACTGTATAAAGCTGCAATCAAGGGCGATTGGGACACCGCCAGAAGATTCCTTGACCTTAATCCTGATGCAATCACCACTTACATCACAAAAATCTCGGAGACAGTGCTTCACATAGCAGTCGGGAGAAGTGAAGCAATAGCTTTTGTGAATAAGCTGGTCGAATTGATACCAGTGAAGGCATTGTCTACGACGAACAAATTTTCTGAGACTTCCCTCCACTATGCTGCCAAATATGGTAATATCGAAGCTGCAAGGTTATTAGTTTCACGAGATCCGGGTTTACCTCACATATGGAGTGATTCAAGGCTATTGCCTCTTCATTTGGCTGCTTTATTTGGTCACAAGGAGATGGTATTATACTTACTGACCGTTACCGGGGATAATGTCGAGCCCAGTCCTTACGCAGAGCAACCTGGTCTTACTCTCATCAATGCTGTCATTTACTCTGGATTCTATGGTGAGTAAGAATATTGCACTTTGACTGACTAAAAGAATTGCAAAATGACGATTCCAACTGATATTCTGTTGTTTAATGTAAGTTCTTAATTATAAAATGTGAAAGGCTTTCTATTTTCAATGTGCTTCAAACAGAGTCCTTATGATCTTTTAGATCGGGATAACTTATTTTTAATATCTTTCAGATGTGGCTTTGAATCTCCTAAGGCACAATCCTAAGTTGGCTACAACTATATCACCTGGTAACAACACTCCACTGAGTATTATCGGTGGAAGGCCATTTGCCTTTCCAAGCGGGGCGTGCTTAAGTTTTTTGCAGCAGTTGATCTACTCTTGTCAGTTCTACAAATTCCATTCTTTGCTATCCATCACATATTGCCTTTTGATGCATCCGTTTCATTTTTGCTGCCAAATTATGCAGTATGCTTATGACAACTGAAGAAACAGTTCATCCCTGTGAAATTGATACACAACTTGCATATTAAATATAAATCCAAATTAAATGTTCGATGGGCTGATTATTGGAAGTTTATCTGTTAAACTTTTTACAATCTTTTACAAGTAAGCGCTTCTTATGAGGTGGTTACGGATATTTTTAGAAACTTGATCATGTATTTACAAGTTAAACTTATGAACAATTCTACGTGCTAGGAAATGGCATTGAAGAAACTTTGGAAGCAATTTGAAACTTTTTAACACATTAGTAATTGCCACTGGTGTAATAATTGAAACTTTTGGAACACAGTAATAATTTTCTCCCTCATAGGCACCAAGATATAGAAATTGTTGCTTTCTCCTTTCTCTTTTAATTCGCCTGTTTTCATTCCCTCATTCCTTTGTCCAAGTTTTAAGCACCTGAAAACTGTTACTTTTCCAGGAAAGCCAGTGGTGATTATACTGATGAAAGCATTATATGTATTTCTTTCATTTTAAAGGGGTTCCAGTGAGTATGGAGGATATACCTAGCCACTCCAGTAGGCAAGACATTGAGGATGTATCTGAGCAACATATCTGCAGCCAGCTTGCGATTTCAATTTTCAGAAAAGAACATTTCGTCTCCGGTATGTCTAAGTTACAATTTATAGGACATTGTTGTATGCATGTCAAAGCTCAAGTCAGAAGTTCCTCTAAAATTTAGTACTCGACATAACTCCCTTGTCTCCCCGAAAGAAAAAGAGAATTCCAAAGGGAAAACAATTAGAGACAAGTTATTGTATTCCCCCAAAAAAAACCAAAGAAGAAAAAGGAGAGAACTGTGTGGTTCTAATACCAGAGTCACAAGGTTGATACTTGGGGAACTATGTATCGCGAAAGCGATTTAGTCAATGTTTGGTCTGGATCATTTTTGGCTTGTTTTAGAATATGTTCCGGTGATCACTTAGGACTGTTATATTTTTGAATATATCCATTTCAGATGACATTTTTATTAGAGATATATGCAATATAATTTAGCAATCCAAGCTTTAGGAAACATCAAAATGCTCCTTGGTTGTAGCATTTTCTGCAGCAGAAGAGTACTTTGACTGATATTAACCAGTTTTGAATTGTTTAAACATGTACTGCATTTGGCATCTTTTACACGATTTTTAGTCCAGTAAATTTTTTCCAAAAAATGAATATTTGTTAGCATCAAACTTTTTATACTTTCCCATTTCATGGAATGACTGGTATTGGTTTCAACATTCTTGGTCTTACTATGCAGCGCGCCAGAAAGTGCACGCGAAATTTTGGAAAGTGATTGCAGGAATAGGTAGGTTGTGCCAAAAATTATTGTTTGAAAAACTAATATTATATGAAAGTTATATCATACATGAGTTGTCTTTCACCGCAGTACCATATGTCAAGCGTGTATGTGACACCAAATTGATGCATCATCAAGCCATTGAATTAGTGAAAACCTTGTGTGTTGAAGTTGCAAATGTGGAAAACTTGAAGTCTGGGTTTATATACAAGCCTGCCATCATTTTGGGAGCAACTCTAGGGATTCATGAGGTTGTAGAAGAAATTCTCAAATCATTCCCAAGTGCAATTTGGTCTTTAGACAGGGAGCACCATGATTTATTTCAACTGGCAGTCACAAACCGGCGTGAAACTATTTTTAGCCTCTTATATGAAATGGATTATCATACACGTCTGGTGACGCAAAATATTGACAAGTATGAAAACAATATCTTGCATTTGGCTGGAAAGTTAGCACCCCCACACCGACTTAATCTTGTTACAGGCGCAGCTTTGCAGATGCAGCGCGAGTTACAGTGGTATAAGGTAATAAGATTCCTGTTTTCGTCTTTATAATGTAATAAAGCTTGGGTAGTTTTTTAGACAGTGATTTACCTTTGATGTTTCCTATTACAAATATTACTCTTTTGATATAAAAGTTCAACTGTAGATGATCCCTATTGTTTAACTTAAAGTTTATACACAGGAAGTGGAGAAGTTTGTTCTGCCCAATTATAAAGCAAAGAAGAACTCCGATGGGAAAACACCTGCAATGGTATTTACCGAGGAACACAAGAATTTGATTGCAGATGGAGAGCAATGGTTGAAAGACACCGCGAATTCATGCACAATTGTTGCAGCCCTGATTGCTACCGTTGTGTTTGCCGCAGCCATAACTGTACCAGGTGGTAGCAATGGGGACAGTGGATTCCCAATCTTTCATAAGGAGAAGTCTTTTATAATCTTTGGCATTTCAAACGCAATCTCTTTGTTTTCTTCCACAACTTCCTTATTGATGTTCTTGTTTATTCTCACTTCACGCTGCGCTGAAGCAGATTTTCTCTACTCCTTGCCAAATAAACTTATTATAGGTCTTGTTCACCTCTTTCTCTCCATAACATCGATGATGATAGCCTTTGGTGCTGCAATGTACATCGTTTTTGGGCAACAGAGATCCTGGATAATTATCCCCGTCACTGCATTAGCCTGTCTTCCTGTGACTTTGTTCGTGTCCTTGCAATATCCTCTTCTTAAAGATATGATCAGATCAACATATGGCCCTGGAATCTTTGGCAAGCAAAGAAAATATCCCTTGTGATAGTTTAGGGACAGATGAGATGAGACTGTCAAACACAATGACTAATGCATCACTGTATTGTTGCAAATGAATTATTGGTCATCTTCTTTTCTTTTGACATTTCTTTGCTGTACCGTCTGGATATTTCCATGTACTGTTCTTGTTGTCGATTCTACTGTTCTTGATGCCTCTGATTAAGCAGCAACATAATGCATCAGTTTCATTATCGCGAGTTAATCCTGTTATGTTAAAAGTTGGAGAGAAGATCATTTGATGGGAAGTACTTCAAGATTTTGCTAAGATAGTTCTTTCAAGCTCCCGTGTATGTAAATCCATCTTTGCACCTCCCTGTTCTGGTTGTGACTGAGCTACAAATATGTTCATGGAATTGCTTATGGGAAGAGATGGAAGAGGTCAACGAAGCCACTTAATTAAGTTGAAGTTGTTCGCACCCAAAGAGGTGAAATGAATATGGAGATGTGAATTCGAAGAAAGCATGTATTGGAGAATTTGCTCATGCTTAGGAGCTATGAAACTTTGATTTTACTCTTAAAGAAATATTGATTTTGTGGAAGATTACTTCCTAAGCTGTGTGCAAATGCTGTGTGCATGAAGCCATAGGTTGAAGAAATGACACAGATTAACTTTCTGGGTCCAGCGCGGGAATTTCACAGAAACAGGTTTGTCAATAGCTTGTTAAGAAGTCTATTATCTCAGATATCTCTCATTGAAAACTGATTTTCACATGTATAAAGCTTGAAAAGTACAAGCTACTGTTCAGAATATGTACTGCAGACTGACAAGCAAGAGCGGAGCAGGTTTTTCTTGGAAAGCAACTTGGTTAATCTCTATGCTCGAATAGCTTCTTGGCTTGCAAACATGAGAACGGAGTCCGGATCTATGTCGTGGAAAGTAGCTTTCGCGGTCAACTGAGTTACATTTCATTCTGTACTGCTGATAACCTACAAGGATGGAGAAGGATCATCATCTATAGGTGTTTCCTGTGTACATGTACAGAAATACCATATTACTTGTTCGCAATTTAAAGAGTGATTGAAACATGAAAATGATGCTCGTAAGAAGTATGTTAGCTCGAAGGTAAAGTCTTTCGGCATTCAAGGTGATGGCATGAGTTTCCAGGACAAGAATGGGAGCACCGTGAAGAATCCTTCTCGAAGATCAAGACATGCTTTTCGTTTCTTCGCTTTCTTTTCTTTGGGCCTTTTACCTAAATAAATTTTCTGAACGAGTTATATGTTTGTAAAAGATCTATTTGACTACCCTTAAAGCCTTTCAGTGAAATATATGTATTAAGTAGTACCCAGAGGAACAACCTTAAAAATGGTGCTATTATGGCTGATAAGGTAATGCAGAAACAATACCTTGACAATTTTGTTCTTCTTGGTACGGTTGAGGTTGAAGCTGTGGTTCGTATTCAGAACCTTTGATTGCTATAGGTCGCTACTCGACCATTCTACTCAACTCTTATAACTTGACAATTTTGACAGACTTGCTTCCATGCATCTGAAATGGTTGCCAATATCATGCATTGGAGCAGCAAGTTCATTAAATCTTAACAATGGTGTCAGTGGATATTAGTATCGTCAAAGCAAAACTGAAAATAAAACAGTAAACTCTTTATACAAAATGGATATTCAGATAATCTTTTTTTAAAAATTAATGTTAACACTCATGATAAAGAAGCAGGAGTAAATATGTTTTATGATGACAAGCAACATAAGGTGGCTTTCCATTTGATATTGTTACTTGATATGAAAAAACTGAACAAATCTTAAGGCAACTTGCTTTATCCCAAGCAAATACAGATGTGATGTACTCGACGTACTCGAGTAGCGAACGTCCCCGCCCCCATCCTCCTCCTCCTCCTCCTCCTCCTCTCTTTGCAATTCAAGCAAAGTACATGATCAACACGTTAGCACAACATGGTCAATTGATCTAGAAGAGGAGCCTGTGGCTGCGTCGACCAAATATTCCCGGGTAATAGGTGGATTGGACCATATCTAGGAGGAGGGGAAATTGCAGAGTGACAAATAAGGTTACAGGTAGACAGGCAAATGCGGCTACTGGAATGAGAGTCCATGCCCTTTTATGTCCAAACACAAGATAGAGAGTGGCGCTGAAGGCTACCATCATTGATGTTATGGAGAGGAACAGGGTAAAGAGACCGATGATCAACCTCCTAGGAAGGGAGTAGAGAAAATCTGCTTCAGCATAGCGTGCCGTGAGAATAGACACAAACATCAGGAGGGAAGCAGTAGATGAGAAAAGAGAGAGAGCATCTGAAACAGCAAAGACATTGAAAGCTCTATCATCGACAAATATTGGAAAGCCACTCTCACTATTGTTGCCGCCTGGTACAGTAATGGATGCTGCAAAAGCTATTGTGGCGATCAGAGCTGCTGCAACGGAACAAGAATTTGCTGTGTCTTTCATCCATTTCTCTCCTTCTTTCACCAAGTCTTTGTGACACTCAGAAAATTCCAGAGCTGGTGTTCTTCCATCGGAGTTTTTGGTATCCTTGTGGTTAGGAAGCACGTATTTTTCCACTTCCTGTGGTAGAACCATGAATTTGGCCGTTACCATGGGAAGGAAAAACACTGAACATTGTCTCTTCAAACAAACTGCATCATTATAGTATATTGAGGAAACAATACCTTGTACCACTGTAATTCACGCTGCATCTGAAGAGCCGCACCAGAAACCAGATTAAGCCGAGCAAGAGGTGCCAACTTGCCAGCCAATAACAAAATGGTATTTCTTTTGTTATCTTGAAGCTGCATAGCTAACTGTTTATGTTCACTCATTTGATACAACAGGTTGAAAATGTTTTCCCGGCGATTTGCAACTGCCATAAGGAATATGTTATGGCCATCCTCATTCCTTGACCAAATTGAAGATGGAAATGACTCCAGAATCTCCTCAACAATCTCGCTGATTCCCAAACTTGCAGAAGAAAGGATCGGAGGCTGAAATATTGCTGCAGCTGTTGAGTAATCCATTCCTGAAACTTCTTTGCACAAGCGTTTAATAAGTTCAAGAGCTTGCTGATGCATCAATTTCGTGTCTCGGATATGCTTAATGCATGGAACTGCACCGGAATTCAGCTGAATAATGAGTATTTCCTCCATACCGTTTTTCTTTAGATTGAATTCTTGTATGTCCTTATGTGGTGTTTCATACCTGAAAGCTTGCTCGCTCTCCAGAACTCCACATGCAGCTTATGATATCCTGTTAAGCAGATTAGAATCAGTTGAAACAGAAAACATAAGTGCTCGAGTGAGAATAGATAACTACTACCACCACGTCTATTCCGACTGATTGAGCAGAAAATTTTATGAATTATGAAAGTTTCCGCACTTCTGCTTATTTAGGACT
Organism: Ehretia macrophylla; assembly: GCA_037974665.1. Taxonomy (NCBI): domain Eukaryota; kingdom Viridiplantae; phylum Streptophyta; class Magnoliopsida; order Boraginales; family Ehretiaceae; genus Ehretia; species Ehretia macrophylla. Next base: position 35,456,558 of record CM075771.1, read on the forward strand.
TAAGTTACGAAGCATTCATGTCGTACCCGCAGCATGGCTAGTTAGGAATCAAGTTATGAAGCATTATTCACTGAAAACTACTGTCCAACGGGTATGATTTCCAGACTTATTCATGGTTATGACTGTGTTGATCAGCATATACGAAAGCAAGTGAAGCAGGAAAGGCTGTCAAGGGAGCAGCCCTCCTGTGAAGTGGTAAGAGGTCACGGAAGGGCTTCAATAGGAAAACCATTCCAGTTACCTACTACCAAACACAGAATTCCTCTCTTCCTCTCCCTACTTTCCTTACTGTATTTTTAAAAGAATTTTTCTGAATTGCAATTTCATGCTGTTGCTTTTGAAAAAATCACTGCTATGTATGGTTCTGGATCATAAATGATAAAATTTAGACAAACCAGAAAGCAAGAGCTCCCTGAAATGTTGAAGACAGCAGCAAATTTGTGCACATAGTTGACAGCCAGCTGCTGGACTCTCCATTTCTCCTCCCTTTGGGCGGTTGTGGACATTGCTAAACTTCAAAGGAATACCTTCAAGACGAGATCACTTCAATAATTTGTTTACTTTTCTTATAATATCACAGAAAAGTCATCTTCCTTCGAGCAGTGAATTTATCTCAATACCAGATACTAAAGATACACAGCAGAAAATTTATTAGCCCATATTTTCTCAAACTTTTAACATCTTCAGACTGCTATATAATGTGATATGAAAAGGAGGGGGTTACGTGTGTATATGAACCGCTGCAAAACATTAAGGTGACTCCCACTCAGGAATGCATATGGCTTTCTTGCGATCATACCCAGTGCAGAATTACCAGCAGGTGATTTTAGTGTGGCCAAGCTTGGGTAAAGCTGAATTAGATACAGAGCCAAATCTGAAAGTATCATAAAGTGAATGAGAAAAGTTCAATTAATTCCTTATCTTATTCGTTTCACTTAATAGCAGGCACGCAAGGAATTGATTATTACCATAAAATTCTGCATCTATAACAAGATTCAGAAGCTCTACACCAGATTTATCTGCAAAAGGATTAGGCTCTATGTCGTCTTTTGTGACAGTTAATAAGTACGAAACCATGTCCTTATTGGCATAACCGGCAGCCAAATGGATGGGCAGTAACAATGACTTACTCCTCGTATTGGTTAGGTCAGCATTTTTGGCCACTATAAGCTTGGCAGCCTCAACATTGCCATAGAGGGCCGCGTAGTGAAGGGCTGTCTGGCCAATTTGATCCTGGAGAGTCAACAACGCCTCTGTTGGTATCAGCTCCAGCAATTCCTTCACAAAATTCAATGCCCTTCCAGTCCCGACTGCAATGTGTAACGCTGTCTCTGAAACTTTTGTGATCTTAGCAGTGACTGCATCAGGATCTTGGTCAAAGAATTTCCTGGCACTCTCCCAGTCACCTTTTAATGCAGCCTTGTATAACGGCAGATACCAGTTGAAATCTTTTTCCGGTTCTTTCTTTTCTGCACGCGTTGAAGTTGGGGCATCTGGTGGTTTTCTCTGGAGGAGAAGCTTCATCAACGGTCCAGGCTCATTTTCATTCTTACTACTCATCTCAGCTTGTGATGACGAAGAGCCAGCCATCCTCCTACTCCAGCTGTTCACTCGCTAAACGCAGTGTATCAGAAATCGATTTCTCTAGTAACATTATCTTGTTGCTTCAGAGTTTGATATCTGCACAAGGAATATTAGATTCGTAAAGAAGTTCCATCCTGACATAGTTGTTCTATTTTTTTACTTGAACTCACGACACTCATTTGTAAACCACTTACTAATCATGTATCCTGCCGATGTGGTAGATTACAATTAACTAAAACTCGAAATTCACGGTTACAAGTAAATAAAAGAAAGATTTGGAAATGTGTGCATAGAGACAACATTGTACAACTAGAACAACCAGCTAGGTATAAAAACATCTTGAATATAGTCATGTTGAAAAATCAAATTGTTTACAGAAAAGAAAAAAAGAAAAAAAGCTTGGATTAACTCATGATATAAGTACCTGATTATCATCACACCATTATAGTATCATACCACTAGTTGCAGTCTGCTGAAGAAGTCAACGGCATATACACATACCCAGATGACAAAATGCACCAAATTTTCACCCGTGCTCCCCCATAGGTCACCAGTTCGAGTTCATTGAAACTTGATTCAACTGTCAACTTCATGACACTGTAAAACTATTCAAGCAAAATCCAAATATCCACGACTTTAAAAAAAGGGTGCACCAAATTTTGTCTTACTCAAGATACACAAGCTGAGGTGCCAAAAAAGCTTCACACTTAGAGAGAGAAAATGTCCATTTTGCCCCCGTGAGAAATTCGCCAAACATTTCCTCTATTCTTATCCAACCGAGATGATACTTTTCAAAATCTCGTTCTGGATTGACCATACGACGACGTTTTCTTCGTGCATCTACTGATAGTCTCTATAAATACAAAGAATCTCACTGCAATTGAACTGAGCTAGTGCTGAAGCTGAGCAGCGAGCGCCAAGGGAACCTAGGGTTTTGCTGCAGCTATTCATCGGAAAGTTCAATTTTTTATCAGTAATTTTTAGGAATTTTGCGAGAGAAATGGCAAATGGAGTTGAAGATGATAAAACTCTGCAAGCAATCTGTTACAAGCGTGGTTCTCTTCAGCTACTCGATCAGGTTCTCTCTCTAAATATACACACACACACACACACACATATATATATATATATATATATATATATATATATAGATACATGTGTGTTGTATGTAAATTTCTGAGTTAGGTCTCGAAAATAGATACTGTAGAAACTTGAATATTATGTGTGTGTGTGTGTGTGTACGATTGTGATGAGTGGATTATATGAATTTTCATGTCCTAGTATGTTGCTTGGAAATGATTAGCGAAGAAAAGATGATGTTAATAGGGATTGAATTTGGTTAAATTTGATGTCGTTCTATTTTACTATGTTAGAGAATGCAATTGTCTCGTATTGATAAAATAACGAGTTGCAACACAAGCATATGATATCTTGGATTACTTCAACTAATGCCAATTGGTTTTATGATGGAGTGTTATGTTTCCTATCGTGCTATGTTTTTCCGAGATTATTTTGTAAAGAGTACACGTCTTATATATATAACAAGTAGAGAGGCAATTGTTCGATGATTTAACTGTTGTTTGTTGTTGAACAGAGGAAGCTGCCACTTGAGACCACCTATCTGGAAATCAAAGATTCAAAAGATGGATGGTAATGAATCTTTTGCTCGATACTTGTGTTTCGATTAGATATGATACTTCATAGTAACGTAATTTGGTAAGAGTGCTTGTAGCTCATGTGGATCTTATTACTGGTTGTGCATTGTGATTTAGATTCTTATGGGAAACTATTCTCTCTATTCATCTGTTTTTGTGTGATGGCCCGCATTGGTGTCAAACATGTTAAGAGCATGGTTTACGAGTTAGTGTTGCGTGTTTAAGTAATAACTTGAATTATCATTTTTGGACAATTGGTTGTTTTTAAGCCTATGATAGTTGTTTCACTTGCGGCCTCAGGGTTTGGGGCTTTGGAAGTGACATTTTGAGCCATTGTTGTATAGCTTATGTAATCTCTCAATTTTGAGGAGAAAAATGGAAATAAATGTGGAGCAAACTGTTGTAGCTGTATATTACTATTCAAACATTATTTCCCGAATTTTCAGTCTAATTATATTGCTAGACTGTATCTGTATGGTTCCTTAAATAAAAGGATGATTCTGGCCATTATTTTTTGCTTTTCTCATAGTGCTTGATTTCTACCTCTTGGCATTCTGCTTTTAGGATTATGTAATTTAGAATCTAACTAAGTTATTTTTTTCCCCCTCAATGCGCTATTTAGGTTTGCAATAAAGGAGATGGTAGTCCGTGGAGCACCTGCAATTGCTATAGCTGCTGCCCTCTCCTTGGCAGTTGAAGTATTCAACTTAGAGGCTTTTAATGGAACACCAGGTGAAGCTGCTTCTTTTCTTAGCAAGAAGTTGGAGTATCTAGTCTCAAGGTAATCTTTATCCCAGGCAATCAAGTTCATTATGCTACCTCTATATCTGGTTGTTAAGGATAATCCATGCCTGCAGCCGCCCGACAGCTGTGAATCTTTCAGATGCTGCAGCAAAACTTGAGAAAATTATACAGAACGCTGTTGCAACTGCTTTAGAAGCAAGAACTATCTTTCAGGTCTTGATCCTCTTGTTCTTCACCTTGGAGCTGTTATTTTTCTTAATTGCTCGACTTTAGGCCTTATGAGTAAAAGAAAATGAACCGGTATGGCATCAGTGGATGTTTGGATTAACTTAGAACTCATAGATCCCCTTTCACTATCATGTTTTGGCTCGATCAGGCTTACATTGAAGCTGCTGAAATAATGCTTGAAGATGATGTTGCTTCCAATAAAGCAATTGGTTCCCATGGAGCTACATATCTGCGGCATCATCTGAAAGAATCTCAGAAGATGTGTATTTTGACCCATTGCAATACTGGCAGGTAGGTAATTGTGAATCCCTTGCTATTTCTGTATATTGAAATGGTGATTGTTAATCCAAAAAAGCCAGCCCCCGTCACTTGGTTTGGCCATCTACATTATCATGATCATCCTTGAGAAGGGATATTGAAAAAATAAAATTACGCAGATTGGTTTTTTCAAATTGTTTAATGTTATCTGTAATAACGTAATAGTCTTGCTACTGCTGGATATGGAACTGCTTTGGGTGTAATACGTGCACTTCATACTGAAGGAGTTTTAGAAAGGGCTTACTGCACCGAGACACGCCCATTCAACCAAGTGAGTAATCTTCTTAGATTTCATATGTTGTTGCTGGATGAGGCTTGATTAGTTTCCTCCATTAGAAGTGTGCAAAACATGATCTACCTCTTTTGGATGGATTCATTTAAAGCATAGCTGATTGTAAGATTACATGACTAAAAATGGGGAAGAAAAAAAGAATAAGGAGATTACCTGCGCACTTATAGCTTTCTCTTCACTGTAGACGGTTGTATTTAATTGCTGAAAAGGGCTAAAAGTTTTGCACTCTGAAATGTTCCTTTCAGTTTATTATACGAGTATTTTTGTGCATTTTAAGAACAAGTTAGTATGTGTATTGTCCATCTAGCAACAGTATGCCACTGACAAAGGCTGTTTCCTTTTCTTCTCTTTTTCTGACTACTACTACAATCATCTTCAGGGATCCAGACTAACAGCATATGAGTTGGTACACGACAATATACCCGCCACTCTAATTGCAGATTCTGCTGCTGCAGCATTGATGAAAGCTGGACGTGTGAGTGCTGTGATTGTGGGAGCCGATCGTGTAGCAGCTAATGGTACCATGATACATGTTTCTTACATCTACTTTTAAGAGCTTCAAAATTTGGATTTATATCTAATTTGGTGGATTGATCATATTGTATATAGGTGATACGGCAAATAAAATTGGAACTTACAGCCATGCCTTGTCTGCCATGCACCACGGCATTCCATTTTATGTGGCTGCACCATTGACAACAATTGACTTGTCTATTTCTTCTGGAGACGGGATAACTATAGAGGAAAGATCTCCAAAGGAACTGTTACATGCACGTGGAGGACTGGGGGAACAAATTGCTGCTTCTGGAATTTCTGTCTGGAATCCAGCTTTCGATGTTACCCCAGCTAAGATAATTAGTGGCATCATTACAGAGAAGGTCTCTCTCTCTCTCCCCCCCCTCACACAGACACACAAACACACAAACACACACACACGAGCGCGCAAAACTTGTGTTTCTGGCACCTTAACCTCACCTCTTTTAAATGGCCAGGGTGTCATCACAAAGAATGGGACGGATGCTTTTGACATTAAAGGTTTTGTGCTCAAGGCAACGAGCAGCTCGTAACGTTATAAGCATCCAAAGGGTACTGCTGATGCTGAAGCATTTCTATTCGGATTGCACCACGCCACGCTGTTTTCATATGGGTTGTATAAGCAACACATGATTCACTTCTTTACCTATTGATGTATGTTTATCTCGGTGTGTAACTAAGTTTATTTGGTAACAATTCTCATAGCTGCTGTTATAATATTGATGCAATAGCACAAGGCATCAATAAGCTACTTGCTGGAGGCATCTTCTGTTAGTAAATAAGGTTTTGAATAAAGTTCACATAACATGTATCTAATGTGGTCTATATATCTCTTTTCCATATCTTGTTTCCATTTTCAATTATTACCTACCTAACCATTTTTCAAATTTGGATCCTCTTCTTTTCTAATTCTCTTCTTTCAAAGATGAAGTGAATAATGAGCCTTTAAATTTGATCTTTTTAGATCTCAATTATTTGTTTTAAAATTTATTTAAAACACATTTTTCGTAGAGGAAGTGAAGTTTATTAGGTCTAACGGGAAAAGCTCAAAATGTTTTGTTCTCCACTAAGAAAATTTGTACGCTAGCAGTTTGCCTCTGAGCAAACTTTCATTCAGAAAAAATCTACCCACGCAAGCTGGTGTAGGTGGAGGGCATACCTCATTTCTAGAAAGAGCGCGAAAGAAGCCCTTTAGCAGTCAACTTTCTCATATAATCTTGGTGAAAGAGCATCCCAATCAAGAGGATATTTAATCAATAGTTAACTATTCTCTTGAAATCGTTACGTAGATTCCCCCTACCGTAATTCCTCAATGGCTTAAGAGCTCTGGGTCACTGCCAAGTAAAAGCAGAGTTTATCACCAAACATGGTATTGAAAGAGTTTATCACTAACATAGTATTGAAATTAGAGTTGAATCTGGTTAGTCACAAAGAGACTAAATGTCACACTCGATAAGAGAAAGCTCTTTTAACATAACATCCTGCTACTGACAGAGAAAAAGAAGTCTTGTGAACAATTGATAACTGCTACATGGAAATACTAAAGAAGATTTCTTCCATGGATGCTGCATTTCCATTTGCCTCCAACACTTCAGCGGTACTGAACACCAAAGCAAACAAAATATTCCAATCAGCATTTAACTTTTACAAGATTATGCAGGTAAATTGTTGGAAGGAGAGCGTTGAGGCAAGGTTTAAACGGAACTAAGTGTCGTTCTAGGTATGACCACAACATTCTTGCAGAAATACAATGTAAGACTGCATTTAGTAGATCTCGTGGTATGACCACAACACTTCTTCCCCATAAACGTGAATGACAAGAGCTTCAAAGTAAAACACCCTTTATGCAGGCAAATAGTTCTCAAACCCAACACGACCTTTTTCCTGATCCTTGGAGAGCCGTTTCTTATCATCTAAGTGTTGCTTCTAACTTATCTTAGATCCTCCTCTATCTCCTTTTACTGGGTAGAGTTCAAATTTGGGACCAACAATGCAAGGGATACAACCCTCAACACAAGCAGAGTTAATATTATAAGTTAATTGTTCCAAATATGATGGCGTCATAATGTTCAAGAAACTTGTCACCCCAAGCCGAGAATCCGATATCACAAAACGAGACTAGTATCATAAACTCAAAAAATATAACACACTAACCTTGATGAAGCCAATCTCCTTAGCGTTGCTACGGAAGCACTGCCTGCAACACATGAGGCCGTACTTCCTTATCAATCCATGCGAGTTTCCACACACGCGGCTGCCCCACAAAATCAACCATCAATCAAATCAACAATTAGCAAAACATCATCACACCACTATCAAAACCACAAATTAATTCTACTAATTCACCCGCCGTTACTTCATCAAGACCATAAAATAAAAACAATGTCATCACCTACTTAAAGTACGGAACCGGTATTTGAAATGTATTTATAATCTTTATTTCTCTGTTATATAATTCAATACGTTTACGAATAATATTACTCATTTCAACAAAGTTAATTAATTTAATTTAACAAACTTACCAAGTAATACCGTTACCTACCTGAGGTACGGTATCGGTATTTACAATCTTTCATTATCTACTATATTATTCGATCCGTTCACGGATAATATTACTAATTTCAACAAAATTAATTAATTAATTTAAAAACTTACCAAGTGCGTGAACCAGGTCCATATGTCTTAGGATGCGCGTTCCATATGTTCGAGTGTCCCATTCTCTCTCTCTCTCTCTCTCTCAAATCTCTTTCAGAAACTCTCTTGGAGAAACCCTAACCCTAGGTGGTGTTGGTGTTGTTGTTGTTGTTGAAGTCTCAACTTAATAATGATAGTGCGTAAAGTGATGAAATGTCAGATTTGCCCCTCTGGAATTTTATATTTACAATTCAGTCCTGATTTTGTGATTTTACAAAGTTGCCCCTGGTGATATATATAATTCATCGTCATTTTTCGCGGCAAAAAAATGCCACTTTCGTCTCGTGTACACTTTCAGGTTCTCTCTCTATCTACACACTGTGTGTGTATATTTGAATATATATTTAATGCGTATTATATCAAATGCTTTTTTTTTTTTTTTTGGTCAGGGTTAATGTAAAATGATGTTATTTGTTTGTGTTTTGCGTTTTTATGGAATCTTTAATGCTTCGCCTAATGTATTTGTTTTTTTACTTTAATTTTCTTGACTTATGTAAGAAATCAATTTTGGTCCAAATGATGATTTTTTTTTGTGGAATTGGACATGGATATAGTCTTTTTGATTGCTCAATGAGGAATCAAATGCCTTTTGATCAGATATGACTAGAGAAATTTGGGTATTTTTTGTTAATATTTTCTGAATTTTGAGTCACTATAATGTAATATTGTCGCGCCGTGTTGGAATAACTGGCTCAATTCACAACTTGTTGTATTTAACGAAGTTAATCGGAAGTAAGGTAGTGGCGAGGAACATTCTTATAAACCTTAGCAGGGTTACGAGGTTATCAGTGTATCATAAGTTTAACGTGCAACTTCGGAAAAAAAAGAAACATAATTGTTTTTTTGCGGTACTCTTTTATTTACTTTTAAGTGTTGAATGGAAAGTAATTTAGAGACATTTTGGTCTGACTATTTTAAGTGGCTTGGTTTGTGTAGCTTGGAAGTTGAAAAATGAAGAAATCACCATTGCCAGTTCAAAATGTATGCGGGCCTGAGAAGAATAAAATTGGGAAGGAGACTTTAGTGAAGCTCTTGAGATGGCATTTCGGGCATTCGGAGTTCAGAGGGAAGCAATTGGAAGCCATTGAAGCTGTTCTCTCAGGTCGTCTCAAGATTCGATTTTTACCACTTCCATACCTTGATTCGTAGCCCGGCTAAATTAGTGATGTTTATGGGCTCAACATGCTTTAGATTTGGTGTTCATTGCACGGTGCAATCTGAGGTAGTATTAGTTTTATTCATTTGGGTTAGTTCTTGTGTAGGACGGGATTGTTTTTGTCTCATGCCAACTGGTGGAGGGAAGTCGATGTGTTATCAGATTCCAGCTTTAGCAAAAACAGGGATTGTGCTTGTCGTTAGCCCTTTGATCGGTGAATTTCAATAATCTTTTCTCGTTTTATATTTTATAGAGAAAGCTTGAGCTGCACAAGTTTTTCTGTTGGCTTATTAATGCTAGGAGCACGTCTGACTTCATATCTTGGTTCTCCATTTACTTTCAGCCCTTATGGTGAGTGTATCGCAGTATATTTCCTTTTTGGGCTGGTAAATTTTTAGCTGTTAACTAATTGTATTTTGCATGGTGTATTGAATTTTTGTGCATCTGCTATTTTCTTTTCATGATTAGGAAAATCAAGTAATGGCTTTGAAAGAGAAAGGAATTGCTGCTGAATATCTGTCATCAACCCAGACTGCCCAAGTGAAAAGTAAGGTACTTATCAGGAATATAATTATCTCTTGGCAAGGAATTGCGCACTTAAACACATGTAGGTGTAAAAGCAGGTGATGTAGTGGAGGATAACAGTGCACACTAGGATCTTTTAATTGTGGATCATTACTCAGAGAGATCAATGTGAGTTAGCCTGGATAACAGTGTACGGTCTTTTATGTATGGATTGTTGCTCTTGGAGAGACCAATGTGAGTTAGCCTGGAATCAGGTGGAAAGAATGACTCGAAGTTCTAAAAGGGAAAGGCGAATAGAGAAGATCTTTTATAAAGTAGGTCTCAATGTGCCTAAAATAGGTACTTGAAGACTAAGAGGATAAGGAGGCACATAAGATCTTCTTTAAGCACCTTTCACTAACACTAGCGGCACTGATCATCCAGCAACTTTATCTTCTCACCAGCAGCTTGTGCAATGAATTTTAAGTTACTGTATAAAGGATATCCATTGCAAAAGCTTCCTTTTACTAGCAAACATTTGTTGGCATGAGTGGAGACAATACATTTTTAGTAGCCTGAGCTTGAGTTTTTATACCGTGCTCCCTCCTTGTATAAGTATATAGAATACATGTACCTTCTCATAAATGTACCTTTTCTGTCTGAGCTACAGTCATTGAGAAGATCCTCATGATTTCAAACTATTTCATTTGTCTGGTTTCTGTAGTTTGTTTATCAAACTGAAAAGTTGCTGAATATTTAGATCTATGAAGACCTTGAATCCGGAAAGCCATCCTTGAGGTTGTTGTATGTAACACCGGAATTGATTGCAACACCAGGATTTATTTCAAGATTGACAAAGATTCATGCTAGAGGGTTGTTGAATCTTATTGCAATTGATGAGGTTTGGACTTACAATGCAGTGATGAAGAACTACTTATTTAGTATTCTTGAAGCATCTTAAGCAGATTATTATTCACCTTTGAAATTTTCGATTTCAGGCACATTGCATTTCATCATGGGGACATGATTTCAGGTGAGTTCTAACCTTAATGCTATTTCTTGACATTGAAATTACTTTGAGAATTCTCATACCCTTTGGTTTCTCAATATTTGCCTTCTATATTCTGTGGTTTCTTGGATGTTACACTTCCATTGGAGTGTGGGATTTGGGTATCATCGGAGTTGGTTTAGTCAATGTTTTTGAAGTTTAAAAGAGTTTAAAGTTAATCATTTAGATCTTTGTTGAATTGTCCTTTAGCTACGTATGGCTACTGGATATGGTAAAAGCTTCTTGGAAGAAAGATAATTTGCACCTTGGGCACCCCTGCACAGGTTACAGGGCAGGGGGATGGGTGTGGGGGAAGGAATAATAAATCTCATATTGTTACAGCTGTTTTAAGTATCCTTTACTACGTAAACATATCTTTTTCTATACTATTGGTTGTTCAATACTATATACTTATGTCTTGTATTGTCATTTTGAGGTTTGAGGGTTTTTATCTTTTATGTTAAACTTTGCACCATGCTCTTATCAGTGCTTATTAGGGATTTTTTTTGTCTTAAATTTGTTTCTCACCAGTCCATCTGGTTCAGGCCTAGCTATCGGAAGCTGTCTTCTTTGAGGAACCACCTGTCTGATGTACCTGTACTTGCTCTGACAGCAACTGCTGCTCCCAAGTGAGTTTCTCTCATGCATACTCTCAAAATACATATGGTCATTTCAGTTGTTGACCACAATCGCAACGGATTGTTCCATTCACTGTGGAAATGGTTTTGATTCAAATCTTTCCTTCACTCCTTACTCTTTCTCTCTTACACCCTCACATAATTCATGGAAATCTTATGCTTCATATTTTTCACTGCATCCTATACTTCTTCTTTCTATACCATCCCTCTTTTATTAAATTATTTTTGTAGGGATGGTCAAGAATCATGCTTAAAGTGCTTTAGGATATCTTTTCTTAGCTTTCCTTTTGAGTTCTGGTGGGTCTATCACCCTGTGAAAGGTCTATTCTCTAGATTGTTTCTCTTAGCATTATATTTTAATGAATGTCTACTGTTTACGCACCAATTATATGGCTTAGTTACTGGCATTGGTGATTGTTCTGCACTAAGAATATAACATTGCACTTCAATTCTTTTTAGTTTCTTGAGAACAAAACTACAGTTATTTAATGCTTTTCTAAATCACTGGGGACTCCTAGCATATTGCTTTCTCCCCCGCATTTTTTTGTCTGATTTCCATTTTCCTCTTGTTGAATTTGTAAATCTATATTTAGTTAATATTTATACATGTGGTCCTTTTCTGCAGGGTTCAGCGGGATGTCATAGAATCCTTGAACTTGCTTAACCCTTTAGTCCTGAAATCATCTTTCAATCGTCCAAACATTTACTATGAAGGTTTGGTCTGTTGGAGACATCTTGAACTTCATCATTGAGTTTTGCTTCAGCTATACAGTTGGTTTTGTTTGTCTTTGATTATTTCCTTTTGGCAAGAATGCTTTAATGAATGAAGAAATCGTCTGAAAGCAAGTTTTCTGAGTGAGACCTCGTTTCAATTTTTTGAAAGTACAATCAGAAGGTCTTTTCTTTCAACAATTATGACCGTCATCATGTGGTGCATTTCTCAATGACCATGTCAAGTATTGCTAATATTCCTACTCAGCATCTCCAGCCTCCTGCCCTGAACAGCCACATCCATGTTGAAGAAGATGTATGAGATAGTATAAGAATAGTCCATCTGAATGAGATACCTTTTTTCTTTTTATTTCTTTTTCTGTTTAATAATAGTCCATCTTGAATGAAGATACCTTTTTGTCTTTTTTGTTTCTTTTTTCTATTGCATCACTTGTGCATTCCAGTAATTCTTCCCTACAATTTAACTTTTTCCCTTAGTTATTATTGGACGAAAAGTAGAAATTGGTACTTTTTGTGACATGGATTCCAGTATTGCTACTTCCCTATTCTACCCTTACACTTCTCCCCCCATTTATTATCAGACTGAAACTAGATGTTGACATTTTTGCACCTAGATTTCACAGGTAAGTTATCATTCTGGGTTGGAAGTTCTTCTCAAATGTGCTTTTGAATGACTTTGGGGCATAATTTGTAGTTGTATGGAATGCGGCTTGCAGACATTTTGACAATTTAGTTCAATTAGCTGTATTATATAGGGGAAATACATCATTAGGCTAATAAATATGTATTTGACCAATATATGGGGGACAAACTAAAACAAGAATACAGTAAAAGCATTACAACTTGGAGTTGTCAATTCTCTGATATCAACATGATATAAAATGTTCTTCACCTCTAGGTTAAAGATCATTTATACTGACAAATGAAGTACATATGTGATAAATCATCTATGACATCGGGGTTTTCAGTGCATGAATGTGATTATATGGCAAATTGTCGGAAGATGTAGATCGTTCTCACAAATGAAATAATTATTACTTGCATAACAGACAGTAAGTCTTCTTAATGCAGTTCGATACAAAGATCTTATAGATGATCCATATGTTGATCTGTGCAATCTACTCAAATCCTATGGAGATATATGTGCCATTATTTACTGCCTTGAACGTACAACTTGTGATGATTTGGCTGCTCATCTATCTAAGAATGGAATCTCTTGTGCTGGTAACTACATTTTGGGTCTTTAGTCTCCTGGATTACCTCCTTCTCTTTTGGTGGTTAGTTTCCTGTAAATCTTTCTTCCTTCTGCTATGCTTTCAGCATATCACGCTGGATTGAACAATAAATTGCGGAGCTCTGTCTTAGACGATTGGATTTCTTCTAAAACACAAGTCATTGTGGCAACAGTGGCTTTTGGGTATGCTTATTTTCTGATTTTATGCGATTTGCGCTTTTGGCCTTTTTAGCATTTACTGTTGTGATTCAGTTCTCATAAATCTGTCGGTGCTTAGTTAGAGTAGCTTCCTGGTTTATTTCTTCGTCGTACTAGCCATAGTTGTTAATCAAGATTTGGTACCAGCAAAATGTGTCGCTTTTAGTTATAACTTGCATCCTGAGCAGATATTAATTGATCTCTTGTCCCCTGAGCAGGCATATATATTGTTTTCTTATGCCTATGCCTATTGAACATATGACCAGATACATACTTTTGACACTGGCCATTCCTAGACATGGATAGTGTTCCGATAACGTCATAAATTTTAATATATGTAGATAAATGATTTGAATGGATGTTCAACCTCAATACTTGCAGTGACTTGAATGTGGTTGAGGACACCAAAGAATGATTCTTATTCCCAAGTTTTTTGCATGGTCTATTTGAGTAGTGTCTTAGTACATTAAGCCTATGAGAATGTTCTGGTTGAGGAAAACGGCCAAGCTGTACCCATGACTAAATATTACAGTAGGTATGCCTGCTAACGTTAGTAGAGAAAACAAGCCAAGTTGTGATAATGAGTTTGCTCCAAATCAACAAGCTTATGACAACGTGGGGAAACTTCATCTATCTCAAAGAAAACGTTATACACTCTTCCTTCTCAAAAAGTGTTAGTAGATTAAACAAGCCAAGTTGTGATAATGAGTTTGCTCCTAATCAACAAGCTTATGACAATGTGGGGAAACTTCATCTATCTCAAAGAAAAGTGTTCCTCATTTATATTGCCTGTGCTGTGATATATAGACTGTGATTACATACTTTCTCACAGTCATGATTAACCTGGTTTTTCATATCTTTGTTCTGGTGCTGTTCTCTGGTTTTCCATTTGGGAGCAATTATGGTGGGTTTGCAAGTTTTTTGATCTTGTGCTTATGCTACAGGATGGTATGTAAACCCTTTCTATTTAACAAACTTTAATTCAAATCTTTCCAGTTTCAGTGGAGATATTATTAAGCAGAAACTTCATTTATATGCACAATATGTCTAGGGTATAGATCGGAAGGATGTCAGAGCTGTTTGCCATTTTAATATTCCCAAGTCAATGGAATCGTTCTATCAAGAGTCAGGCAGAGCAGGCCGTGATCAACTACCTTCCAGAAGTCTGTTATATTATGGAGTGGATGACCGTAGAAAAATGGTTGCATTACTATCTTTAACACGGAATCTATTGTTTTGTCTCATACGCAGAGTCTGCAACTTTAAATTCACCTTTCTATACCAAAACTGCATTATAGGAGTTCATCTTACGTAATGCCTCAAAGAAGAAAACACAGTCCCCAAGTTCGCCAGAGGAATCTTCAAAGAAGGCCCTGGAAGATTTCCATCAGGTAACATTTAAGTTCTTAGCTGTGTGAAATCTAGGGTTTGGCACCTTTTGCCACTGAATTTGAGTGCATATTGTTCCAATCCCATGAATGAAGATGGTAGAATATTGTGAGGAGTCTGGCTGCCGCAGGAAAAAGATTCTTCAAAGCTTTGGAGAACAGGTACTATTGTATATATCTTGTGTTCCCTTTCTGAGCATTGGGTTACCTTGTTATCAAGTGCTAAGTGAAATCCCTCATGTCATCTTTGGGGAGTAGGTGCCTGCATTGATTTGCGGAAAAACGTGTGATTCCTGCAAACATCCTAGTTTAGTTGCCAAGTATCTTGAAGATCTTAAAAATGCTCGTGCTTTTCCCATCAGAAATGGATCAGCTCGCATATTTATAAGCAGGTAGACTGTGTTTTGACATTTTGTTAGAATTTTATTTGCGGAAATATCATTTGTTTACGTTAGCCTTTTATTTAGGCACGTCTTATAAGAATTTCTAGAGATATGGTAAAGTGTTTCACAGTGAAGTTCTTTGTCTTTGAATTTGAAGATCATTGAGGGGAAGATTACTAATCATTTCCTAAGGACTAATTTCTGGGATTCATTTTGTTAAAATCATGAACTTTATACCTTACATTTTGATTACCTCGTTCAATATTCTTGTGCTACTTACCACTAAGGAGTATATTCTTCAAATTTCCTCATGTGATTTATATGAAAGTTCACTTCCATAATATCAATTACGTTGGAAGTTTTTAGTATGTCATATTGTACTTTTGCTTTTATATTACTGAAGTAGTTTTTGAAGCATTTTCTTGTGATTGCTGTCTTAGCTTGAAATATAAGAGAATCTGTGAAGAAATTATAAGTATTTGGACATGAACTGAAGGACAAGTGTTACCATATGATTTCAAGATAGCTTACCGAGGCCAAACAAGCTGTTTTTGGGATAATGATGACGTAGAGATAAGGAATGACATGCCACGGAGGGTAAAGAACCTCAGAGATTCTGTGGCTAGAGAGAGCTCCACTACTACTGTTCTTTGTTTATGAATGGAATTTAGGCTTTATTTGTTTTAAAATCTGAGGTGTTATGTATCTGTTTTACTTTTGGTCTCACCAAGCTATCTTAATGCAATTGAAATCATCTTGCTTATAGACTTAGTTGGTGAGACCATCAATCCTCCGTTTTGACCTTTGGAGATTGTCATCTTGTTCTCATAAGGGCCACCCCCACTTTTTTGTCTAAAATCCGTAAGAAAAATCTAATGGAGTTTACGCTAGCTGTTAGTTACATACACTACTCTGCTCCTTCCTGGGTCGGGCAATTGGCACTAACTTGTAAAATTTAGAAACTCTTTCGTGTTGTTGAATATGATCCATGGGCTCATTATTTTGCAATTTCTCTTCCTTCTATGCTTCACAGCTCTCCCAATTTCAAAGATGAATTTTCTGAGTTCTGGAATCGAGATGATGAAGCAAGTGGATCAGAAGATGACATATCTGATTCTGATGGTAAATTTCTGTTCTGCTTATTTTTTAGCAAAGAACACTTTCTCGCATGCACTTGAATGGTGACAATTAGCGAGGTTTAGTAATCCAGTTGCTTTTTTTATTAATGAATTGATGCTATCCATCTACAATATTTCATCCTGCAGATGCTATCGACATTGCAAAGAGCGCAGCCGAGTCAGGCTTCTCTCGAAGTTCTAAGTTGGATGATAGGATTAATTTGTTGCAGCGTGCAGAAGAGAGTTATTATCGGAATAAAACCCCTGGCAAGCAGGTGGATACAACATGCTTCCAGTTTCTAAATGGTGCACTTAGCAAGCAATTATACATAATTAGAAACTTTGTGGATTTCGACATTGCATGTATTTTGTGTGGATTTCGACAAAATTAGTACTGTAAATTTATTCAAATAGCTGTGGCCTGAGCAACACTCTATATGCTGATAGGCCAATAAAGTTGACAAGAATGCCATATCTGAATCACTACGAGAGTCGAGCAAGCGAAGATTGTTAAATGCGATAAGGCAAAAGCAGCAGCAATCTGGTGATTTGCAGTATGGATCTCTCTCTCCCCCCCTTTTTCTATGAGCACTAGTACATACCTGATCATTAGTTTGACCGTGCTCACGGGTTAATCATAAATATTTTTGTTCTCCCAGTTGGCAATATCAGCTTCTCATATGCTTTCTGTTTTGCAGGATTGACTTTGAGACATCTGCAATGATGCTTGAAAATGAGTGCTATAAAAAATATGGTAGAACAGGCAAATCCTTCTATTTATCACAGATGGCAAGCACTGTGCGATGGCTCTCAACTGCGAAGCTAGAGGATTTAGCAAATCGGCTCAGCAACCCCGCTTCTTCTGCTTCTGAAGTTATAATCCCGAAAGCAAATTCCTCGTTGGCATCACCATCTACTGCAGACCAGGTACCAACTCAGGCAGATGACAAGAAACTCTGCAGTAGTGATGGATCAGAAACTGGTGTTGAAGCATCCCCACCTGTGCCTGGAAACACGAAACTACCGCCAATCCCGTCTTTCTCCGAGTTCATCAACAGCAGAAGGCCAAAGAACAACGAATCATCGACGCCAAAAAGACAGTTGTGTGATAAAGTTGAAAAGGATGCAGAGAAGCGGATGAAATATAAGTAAGCTGTATTGTCTGACTTCATCATTTCTGCAATTGCATGGGCATCTGCGCAGTCCATTTTGATTGGGGTTAGGCTAAAAAACGATTACTGAAATGGTCCGGCTATCATGCACGTGGGCCCCACTCACAGGTGGGGCGCATATTCACTCTGTCACAACAACATGATGGATCTTTTGAAATAATTTTCTTTTTGATTTTGACATAGATGGGACGGCATTTTTGCAGTTTCTGTATGTATGGTTTCGCGTTTATTTATGATAATGATTTTTCCAAGACTGTTTTAAGTATTCTTTGCTCTCTCATGCTTATACGTACATTGATGATCGTACTCAGACTTGGCTTCATAATTTTTTTAAAAATCCTTTTCTTTTTTCTAGTTTAACAGAGAAATTCACTTTGATAATAGTAACCGTAAACAAAATTTACATGAACATTTTTCTCAAGTCTAATACAAGTAAAATCATGCTAATTTGTTTGGTAATAAACCTCTATTTTTCGCTTGAACACAATTTCTTTATTAAACAATTAATAATTTCACTTGTGAGATTATTAAAAATTTATTCAATTGTTAACTTTGGGCAAAATTCAAATATCCATGAATTTAAAAAAAAAAAAAAAACGTCACTTGTGAGATAATGTAAAAGTAGTAGCCTAGTAGGCGTGTTTTTTTTTGGTCAACTTAGTAGTAGGCGTGTCTGAGTTGTGAATGCCCCCTCATTAATTGAAGGGCATTTTCGTAATTTCTTATTTTATATTAAATAAAAAGAGCAAAATGGACACCAACCAACATTACAAATTTTTTATTTTTTTTTGGTAAAAACCAACATTACAAGTTGACTCACATCTTATTTAGCAAAAGACAAAAGTTGCAAAGTTTCTTTTTGTCAACCTTTTGGCCAAAAGTTTTGTAGAAAAAAAAAAAAACTCAACAATCTTAACAATCACAGACCACGCTCCTTACCGCACGGCTACAGCTGACAGCTGACAATACTTTTAGTGGTGAGACACCACCCTCCACGGCTCTGTGCTAGCTGTAAGTTTTTTTTTAAAAGCAAAAAATAAGAAATTTACTTTAAATGTCTTTTTTTTTTTTTTAACTTAGTATTTTTAATGTCTATTTATGAATATTCTCTTGTTGAATTCAAGCATGTTTTTTTCCATTTGCATCTTTTATAACTGTTATAATATGCTAAAGTAGTTTATACGTAAATGAGTGTTTCGATCCCCACTTATTGACCTTTGACCTGGGTGCCTGTCGTGCACACACCCTGATCACGAGTGTTTGGCTCCGCCAATACATATATATATATATCAATATATGCTTGTGTGTCTGTGTGCATGAAGGTGTTTTGTGTAGATACATATACATATCCCTATAGTATAATTTAACATCTTTAATTGGTGCCATAATTCTAATATATGCTTGGGTTGAGCTAATTCAAAACGATTAAGGATTTTCTTTGTTTGGCATTGCATAACCTGCTCGGGCTGCTATTGGATTTGCCCGGAGAACTATTGAAGTGTCCAGGCACCTATAGAGCACAATAGGGGTCAAAATGCAATTATTCAAACTGTGGGGCTGATCATTTGAGGACGATTATCATTCTCAAGCATTTTCGTATATGCTTATATAAGTGTGTGTATTAAGGGTTAAGGCTGCTTTCTTGATCCTTCATGTTCTTGCATTGCTTATTTGTCATCAGAATTTTGGCGGTTTGTTTCTTTTTTTTTTTTCTTTCTGTACTTTTATGAAGTAAAAGAAACAAAAAGAAGTTTACACTTAAATCTTATCAGGATGCTATATATATGTATGTTTGAATTATATTCAGAATGTTGTCTGTTTCCTATAATTATGTATAAACAGTGCTAGGTAAGATTGTATATGATAGACTTTAAAGTGGATCCGACACTTTTCCGATACTTATTATAATGTGAGTTTCGTGCACGGGCTGCCATTTCTCAATTCTAGGTGGCAAAACTGTAATCTGGCGTCTTGTTCTGCAGGGACTGAAGAATAATTATTGGACAACTTAGTGTTTGTCACTATTGTTTTTTTTTCAGATCAATGGCTTCTACCACTGAAGGGCATACATGCCCTTCTCCAATGAAGGCCACATCCAATGGCGTCTTCCAGGGAGACAACCCATTGGACTATGCCCTCCCCCTTGCCATTTTGCAGATCTGTTTAGTGCTTGCAGTCACAAGAGGTCTTGCTTTTCTACTAAGGCCATTGCGTCAACCACGTGTAGTTGCTGAGATTGTTGTATGTTTTTCTTCTCAACCTTTTACCTGTCATTTGAATTTAGACTTGGTCACTTATTCTCACTTGGGTTCTTCTTTGTGTCAAATCCTGCCGAATCACAAATGGCTGATATCATCTTTGCTTGCCTAATCTAGTTTTATTCAACTTTTCTTCTTTATGTTCAATTTGAAATGAGGACTCTTTTCTGGAATTTTAACTGCAATATCTGAAAGAAATTCCATCCTCAAGTAGACCTCTTTTACTGATTATTGAAATTGAACTCACTATGAGCAATTAGTAACATTCTATTTCTAGGAATCTTGGGAATGGGAGAAGCTCGAGTTGATTTGCTTAAAGTACATGCACATAAATGAAATGCTTTTGAATGATTGAACTACTGCTGATAGAATATAAGCAGAACATATTAACTTTTGAGGTTGAATTTCTATGAGTCTATAGCTTTGTTTTGTGGTAATTTACAACCAAGGATGATATTTCCAGTACTCCGTCTTGGCAATTAGTGAGAGGTCTGGAGTTATTAAATCACAAACTACTTTTCTCAGTTTACACCATCATTTAAAGCTATTTAATTTGTGACTATGATAAGAATTTTATAAAAAAAAAATTAAAAAGTAAATTCTTATCACAAATGTAGAGGCTCATGAAATGCATCACCAACATGAAATGGTTTGTAAACTTTTTCCTGCCGATATCAGTGGATGTTGTCCTTGTATATGTGATATATAACATTAATCTCTGACTTGCAGGGAGGAATATTACTTGGGCCATCAGTTCTTGGTCGAAGCAAAAGCTATTTGAATGCAATATTCCCAGCAAAGGGCAACACTGTGTTGGATACTCTGGCAAACATTGGCCTGCTGTTCTTTTTATTCCTTGTAGGCATAGAATTAGATCCTAAATCTTTGCGTCGGACTGGGAAAACAGCTCTTGGCATTGCTATTGCTGGAATTAGCCTTCCTTTTGCGTTAGGAATTGGTTCTTCATTTGTTCTGCGAAAAACTGTTGCCAAAGGTGTAGATCCAACTTCATTTCTTGTATTTATGGGAGTAGCTCTTTCCATAACTGCCTTCCCTGTTTTGGCCCGTATACTGGCTGAACTCAAGCTTTTAACTACTGATATTGGGAAAATGGCCATGTCGGCAGCAGCAGTGAACGACATCGCTGCATGGATTCTGCTCGCTTTGGCAATTGCCTTGTCTGGTGATGACCTTTCTCCAATAGTCTCATTTTGGGTTTTCCTCTGTGGATGTGGATTTGTTATTTGTTCGAGTCTTATCTTTCGGCCAATCTTTAAGTGGATGGCCCGGCATTGCCATGAAGGTGAACCTGTGGATGAGATGTATATTTGTAGTACGTTAGCTGCTGTACTTGCAGCTGGCTTTGTCACTGATACTATTGGAATTCATGCAATGTTTGGGGCTTTCGTGCTTGGGGTCCTTGTCCCAAAGGAAGGACCATTTGCTGTTGCATTAGTTGAAAAAGTTGAGGATCTTGTATCTGGTCTTTTCCTCCCACTGTACTTTGTTTCAAGCGGATTGAAGACGAATGTCGCTACAATCCAAGGAATTCAATCATGGGGTCTACTGGCATTGGTCATATTCACTGCCTGTTTTGGGAAGATTGTTGGTACTGTTGTTGTCTCTCTTATCTACAAAACTCCTGTCCGCGAGGCCCTTGCTCTTGGGTTTCTCATGAATACTAAAGGCTTAGTGGAGCTCATTGTCCTTAACATCGGAAAAGATCGAAAGGTAAGGCTGGTTTTCCATGTTGCAAAATAGCAAATTCGAACTCATGGTTGTATGTGTCTTAAGAGACTGATGGCTTATACCCTTTATATCTGCAGGTATTGAACGATCAGACATTTGCGATCATGGTCTTGATGGCACTATTCACGACCTTTATAACAACTCCAATAGTGACAACTGTTTACAAGCCAGCTAGAAAGGCAAGCAGAGCTTACAAACATAGAACGATTGAAAGGGAAGATTCAAGTACTCAACTTCGAATATTGGCCTGCTTTCATAGTTCTAGGAATATTCCATCTATCATAAATCTTCTTGAGGCCTCGCGTGGAACTAAAAAACGTGAAGGTCTTCGTGTGTATGGAATGCACCTCATGGAATTCTCTGAGAGGTCATCAGCTATACTAATGGTACATAAAGCTCGGAAGAATGGGCTGCCTTTTTGGAATAAGGGCCGACAATCAGAAACCAACCATGTCGTTGTTGCTTTTGAGGCTTTTCAACAACTTAGCCAGGTGTCTGTGCGATCGATGACCTCGATCTCATCATTATCCACAATGCATGAAGACATCTGTTTAACTGCTGAGAGGAAAAGGGTAGCCATTATAATTATGCCATTTCACAAACACCAAAGGTTGGATGGCTCTCTAGAGACAACTCGAGCAGACTTTCGTTGGGTTAACCAGAGAGTCCTCGAGCATGCTTCGTGCTCTGTGGGGATATTTGTTGACCGTGGACTAGGCGGAAGCGTACATGTATCTGCAAGTAATGTTTCCTTCTTGATCACAGTTCTCTTCTTTGGGGGCCATGATGATCATGAAGCCCTGGCTTATGGAGTTTGCATGGCAGAGCACCCTGGAATCAGTTTAACAGTAATTCATTTTCTTGTGGAGCCTAATGCTGTAGGTGAGATAGTCAAAGTAGATACAGATAGCAATGCTCCGACAACATTTGCTTCTGCCGATGATCAGTTCTTTGCCGAGTTCAAAAGAAAAAAATCAGAAGATAGTTCTATCAACTTTGAAGAGATAACTGTTAGAAATGCGGAAGAAACCATTGCTGTAATCCGTGACCACAGCCGTTGTAACTTGTTTTTGGTGGGTCGATCGCCTGATGGTGAAGTAGCTTTGGCCTTAAATAGAAGAAGTGAATGCCCAGAACTGGGGCCTGTTGGGAATTTGTTGATTTCACTAGACTTTTCAACAACAGCATCAGTTTTGGTGGTGCAGCAGTATTACAATGAATCATCGACCAACTTTTCCCTACAGATGGAAGAGGAAGTATCTGATGAGGACTGAAGACAACTAATTGATTGTTCAACTTGAACTTACCTTTAGAGCTTCTCGGGCTCTAGGCTCCACAACGTTCACTTTTCTGTCTTCACCTGGTCTGTTATCTTTATTCTTGCTAATCTCTTCCCACTGCCAAAAAAGAAAGAATGAATATTGGCTTGGTCCATTCCTTTGCGGAGAAAGGGGACGCATAGCGCGAAGGTTTTAGTTGTGACCTCTATCGCCTCTATTCTCTCGATGCAACCTAAATTTTTTGTCTATGTCATCATAATATGGAATTATTTTCGAACTGCTGTTAAATCTATAGATTAATAACCATTGCTTCTTAGAGCTTTTCATCCTAGCAATACATAAAAGTGGCAAACATTAATATAGTAATCTTCTTTGAATTTAGTGTCGACACCAACCCAAGAATTAGCAGACTAAGGTTGTACAATGTCATGAACACTCATTTCTTTAATATTCCTAGTTGGAAGCTCTCAACAATCTTATCTTATGTTAATTTGGATTATATCTTTTTGGAGCAGAGTTATTTTTTCAAAATTTGGATATTGGCGTGAACTCAGAAGACTCTCTATAATTCAACTCCAGCCATCAACATATAGAAATGCTAATATAACCCACAAATAAAACTTGATAAGGTGGCCATGCAATTTTTTTAGTAAGTAAAGCAACTTTTATTAATTAAAAAAACTCAGACAATTACAAATTCAAATGATGGACCATACCCACTAATTAATAGAAAAACAACAATTTAATTCAAACTTACAAAATTGCTTTTTTATTTGTATCTTAATAGGGTGTTAATTTCGAAGTAGACATATAATTAGTATATGATGTTTTCCTCCATAAATTGTGAAAGCTTGAGAAGGCACGAGCCAAAACCAAGTAGGAGATTAGCCAAAAAGTTTTTTTTCTTTGCATGTAAGGGACAAATCATCTACCTTACAAAAAAAAAAAAAAAGGACAAATCATCTACACATAATATTCTCCTCCCTCCGAGGGTAAAATTGACCTTTCACCTGCACACTCCTCTCTTCTTCTCTCACAGTGTCAACAAACAGCTGCACAAATAATTTTCTTGGAGCCAAAGCTAGCTTCATATAACATGCTCACATAAAGCCACATAAACATCAAATTTTACAAATTAAGCAGAAAAATAAAAATAAAAATCGAAGTGGCGAAATGAGTCGTGGAAGCGGTGGCGGATACGATCGGCACATCACCATCTTCTCTCCCGAAGGTCGTCTCTACCAAGTTGGTAAGCATTTTCTTCTTCCCTAACCAAACCCTAACTTTTTTTTCTTATTTTCTCCAATTTATTCAAATATATTTTTTTCCTCTTTTTTCTTTAATTTTTTTAATGACATAATTAGGGTTTTTTTTTTAACATGTGTGTATATATTTACTTGAACAGAGTATGCATTCAAGGCCGTAAAATCTGCCGGAATTACTTCGATTTCTGTGCGCGGAAAGGATTCCATTTGCGTAGTTACTCAGAAGAAAGTTCCGGTTCGTTAGATTCCATTATCTTTTTTTTTTTTTTTTGGATAAAATTTTGTGTAAATCACGCTAAAGGCCACTAAACATGTACAAGATTGAATCGCTTACTAAACTTTTTTATTTTTTATTTTTTTTGTTTCAAATTAGGTACTAAACTTTGCATTTGTTCTGAATAAGTTATCCGTGCTTTTGCAGAAATGGAGCTAAAGTAACGGTTTCAGGGGTTAGCTTTAGTTGTTTTGAGGCGTAAAAATGATATATTTGACGTTTAACCCATTAGTTTTGACTTTGAAATCGAAAGGCATGACTTATTTAGCGAAAAAGGGAAAGTTCAGTGGGTGATTAGATGAAAAAGTTTAGTTGGAGATCATGAAAATACGTAAATGTTTAGTGGCTAGATTATTACTAATTTGAACTTGTGTTGTAATTATTTATGATAATTCGTGATAAGCAGGATAAGTTGTTGGATCAGACTAGTGTGACCCATTTGTTTGCGATTACCAAGTACCTTGGACTGTTAGCTACCGGCATGACAGGTTTGTTACTTCAGCCTCTCATTTTTCAGCTGTGATTTTGCATAGTTAAAGTTATATGAATCTTCAACTATTAAGGTCTATGAAGTTTAACTTTGTGCTAGTAAAACATGACAACCAATGGTATGAGATGATATTTTGAGTCGTTCGCTGGTGTTTTGAAGGTAGTGTAAAAATGTTGCAATGAAGAAACGAGTCTCTGGCCACTTAAAATGTTATTTTATCCGCTTTATGATGATTGATAAAGATAGTATTTTGTTGTCTGGTTAATTTGCGGATTCATTTAACATACTTCTAGTTATTAAGTCTAAATGTGTGGTAAAGAATTTGTTGTACCTGGAAATGTTTCCTCCTTGGTCGACATGTGTGCGTGTGTTATCTATGAAAAGGTGGATTTTACTACACATGTCAAGAGAGTATGGGATGTTATTCCATTTTGTAGCAAATTGCTTCAACTGAAAAGATACCCTGAAGTTGCTCCTGTTTGTACTGTGAAACTGAAGAATAGGAGATTTCGGTGATTTTACTTCATCAGTTATGACAAACTTGTGTTCTTGGAATAAGAGTAACAAGCATTTTATGTTAAACTACAAAATACCTTTCTGACTTTTCAAGCTTCCACCTATTTGCTAGTTTTGATTATCAACCAGAAACTCGATGCTCCTTTTAGGTCTTCTGCGTTTTGGGTTGGTTTTGTTAGTATATTTCCTCTAATTTCTCCCTCCTGTTCCCAGCTGATGCGAGGACCTTGGTCCAACAAGCTAGAAATGAGGCTGCTGAGTTCCGTCACAGATACGGATATGAGATGCCTGTGGATGTATTAGCACGATGGTATGTTTGATTTTGTGTTATATTGTTGTTGCTCGTCTATTACTGGGGGCTATGTTTAATTTTGCTGTTCCAGTCAGTATTTACTAACTGTAGAGCATTTTTTGGCTTCTACTTGGATTTGGTTTTATTGGTAAGAAACTTCTGCATAGTAATTTAGTATTGCAACCGTAATGTGCTATGCACTTTGATTACAGGATTGCAGACAAGTCTCAGGTCTATACACAGCATGCCTATATGAGACCTCTTGGAGTTGGTTGGTCTTTCATTAACCATACACTTAATTAGGTTCTTTCCATGCATTGTCATATTCTGCTTCTAACTCCTTTTTTATATTTTCACTCTGAAGTTGCAATGATATTGGGTATTGATGAGGAGAAAGGACCTCAACTCTTCAAGTGTGACCCAGCTGGTCATTTTTTCGGTCACAAGGTACTTAGAAACCATGTTTCTTTTTCAAGCATAAAAGCTCATTGACATTTGTTTCCTTAGATATTTGCATGTATTTCCTTTCCTTGTTTTTGTATTTTAGCTAAAATGCAATATTTCTTTACTCTTCCTCCAAACACTCTCAAAGACCAATATATGGGTTGGTCAAAGCGAGAAAACAAGCAAAACAACTAATGTGAAATTTCTAATGAAGTCTAATGTAATGGTAGGGGTGCTTTCCTGAATTTTTCTCGAGTGTTGGATATATGGGTTCTCCACTTGAGGCATTGAGTAACTCTAGATGATGTACAAAAAATACAATAACTCATTTCCAAAGTATGCAACTTGCTCTTAGCAAAAAAAAGCATGCGACTTGTTTTGATCAGTGCCACCCCATTTGTAGCTGACTTCTTAGATGGATTCAAGGTTTATGAAGTAAATCTCGTGCTAGTTTCGTCTATTTGAATACCAGGGGACTTTGTCTTTTGGAACTTATATAAATCAATCTTTTTTTTTTTTTTCCAGGCCACAAGTGCTGGATCAAAAGAGCAAGAAGCAATTAACTTTTTGGAGAAGAAAATGAAAAATGACCCTGCTTTCTCTTATGATGAAACCGTTCAGGTAAAAAAAAAAACACAAAATCAAGAAATATGCTTCTGTGGAGTGTTCTTCTATTGTTCTCAGGATATTAAAACAGCTCAAGTAGAGTTAGTGGGCATCATTGCACTAGTTATATTTACATGCCCAAGTACTGTACATTAATAAAAGTAAAAATCTGTTCTAATTGACTGAACGGTTACATAAGCATTTAGTAATGGAATTCGTCACTCTGAAAGGAAGGAAGAAACGGGTGTGTATTTTCCGCAAGTTGTTAACTTTTATGCGTTCAGTATCTACTTTACTAGGTTATTCATAGGAGTTCGATCTTCTTTTAGGGGTCTTTTTGAGCTTTTTCTTGTAGCTTTTTTACTTGATGTGCATCTACAAATGGATCTATGTATGTATGTATGTTGCGCTTATTATATGTGTTTACCAAACCAAACTAAAACTTGTCTCACAGGTGGGTGCTTGTTGTACGTGATGTACAAAATTAAATCATGTGATTTACTATAATTATTAGCTTTTAATATTGGCTAATGAACACTTATCAAAAAGAAACAATATTGCTGGAGTTTGGACAAGGGACACGCTTAGAGTAGAAGCAAAGAAATAGCTTCTTGTCTGGGGTCCGTGAATTTGGCTACTTCAGACTTTGTAAATAAGATATGATTATCCTACTCCAAATTGTTGGAACAGCCGGATATGTTACTACTCATTCACTATCATTGGATGTTATGCTTGTGGACTTCAATAGCAAAAAGGTTTTGATCATATCTATACAGAAGTTCTGGAATCTTAATATTGTCTTCTTGCTCCCTCTTTGTAGACGACAATCTCTGCTCTGCAATCCGTTCTGCAGGAGGATTTCAAGGCTAATGAAATTGAGGTATTTTTTCTTCTGTATCTCGTTAAATACTTGAATACTTTAGACAAGAAGCTTTCTTATGATGAATGGCCTCCTGTTTATTTATCCATATTAGGCACAAGTCTGCTTGTGTTGCTTAATTACTTGTTTTCGCATCAGAATCACTGGCATCATAATAGTTGGAGTTGCTATCTATTGCTTGTACAGCAGAGTTAGCTATGAATATATTGATAATACCTCCACAATGAAATGTATCATCCTTTTGTTTTTTGCTCATAGTTGCCCCATTCTGCAAATATCGTCCTCTTCCTTTTTACATCTTCTACATAGTTGTGACCTTTTTTTCCTTCTGACGGGGTAATAAAACACTTGAGCTTTGAATTGAATACTAGTCATGTCAAATGTCCAGCCCTTAATAAGCTAGTGCTCTCGTGAATATTGATTTCATACTCTGAACTAACAATTATAACCAGTTTGTTGTGTGGTTGAAAAACTCGCGACCACTGAACTTAAAACTTTTGGCTTCTGGTGCAGGTTGGAGTAGTGAGTAAAGAAAACCCTGTTTTCAGGGTGTTGACGACTGAGGAAATTGATGAGCACTTGACTGCGATCAGTGAGCGCGACTGATTAAAATCCTGTGTCGGTGTCTAAGCCCCCAAGACACTTTGTCAAATGTAGTAATGGAGAGATGGGGTGGGGTGAGTGTGAGACAACGATACTGCATATGTTGGGGGATGATATCATGGCGTCGCATTATTCCTTGGACGACTCTTAGCAGAGAAAGTTGGTTGAAACTTGTGTCTTAGAATCCCATACTGTTTATTATGGATACTTTTAATGAAGAAAATTCTGATGTCTGCAAAATCTCTCCCTCTCCTTCCCCCCGTTCTTCGCCCTCTCTCCCCCTCCCTCTCCTTGGCTCGCACTCACTCTCTCTCTCCCTCTCCCTCTCCCTCTCCCCATTTCGCCAATGGTGAGTTGCAGGTGTAATAAATATCTGAAAGAAGGTTCAGAAAGAAATTGCTCCCATCCGTTGGTGCCAGATTGTGCGGCATCCAATGGGGGTGAGTCCTATTGCCAGATGGGAGTCCTTCCCGAGTTGAGAATAAGATATATATGTTATTTGTCTGCCATGATGAATAATTTTCTTAATAGGAAGGCTAGTGCTTTCTCGCCATCTCTTATTTGTTAGATATTTTGACGGCATGGTAGATACCTTGCTTCACATATAATAGAGATCCAAGAAACAATAATGCAAATCAATTTGGGTGGATTTAGATTCTTTTTTAAATGAGTTTATAACACATAATTTTACAATTGTACTAATGTATTTTTAAAAAAAATAATAATTAACCCATACAAATTAAAAATATTTATAAAAATCTTCCATTGAAAAAATATTTTTTATATTGTGACAAGCAAATAGTATAAAATATTTTGCAGTGTGGTGACAATCAAATATCAGTGAATCTTTCAGACAAATGTTTTTTCTGAAGTTATTTTTCAGCAAATAGAAGGAGCCTATAAATGATAAAAGAGAAAATTGCATAAATAGTTTTTATTGTTTTTTTAAAATTTTATATTCATCTTTGTTGTTCAAATTAGTTAATTTAGTTCATATTTAAATTTTGTCTTTACTGTTTAAAATTAATAAATTTAGTTATTATTGTTTATTTAAAAAATTTTAATTTAATTTCTATTATTTTCTAAAAAAATTTAATTTAACCAATTTAATTAGAGACTAAATAATTTTTTTTTAAATAATAGAAATTAAATTAATTAATTTTAAATAATAAGAATAAATTTAAATTTTTAAAAAAATAATAAAGATTATTTGCGCAAATTTTTGAATAACAAAAAATTATACATCGGCGACATGCCTTTTTTTTTTTTTTTTTTTTTGTCGGTGGCGACAGGCTTCTTCACTTACCATCGGTATCATCATTTTCTTTTGAATTTCACGCATGTCGAATAAAATTGACCTCCATAGACATGCGTTTGATGTTTATTGGTTGTATTCTAAGCATATCATCCTTTACGGTGTGTTTGGATTGAGGGAGGGAAAATTTATTAAAGGATAGAATTATAAAGCAGAAAAAAGGAGAAGAGATGATTAAATTATATTTGGATTGGATAATTTAAGAAAATGAGAGTATAAAAGAGTATGAGTGTTTTTTGTTTAGATTAGAAAAAAAATGAAAATGAGGAATAAATTTTATGTGTAAAATAACTTTTATAAAGGTGACTTACTCTCCCTCTCCTCTATTTTATCCCTTTCTGCTAAAAAAAAAAAGTGAGCCTGGGATGAGTTGCTTTGACCCCTCAACTTCTTTTCCCCTTGAAAAACTTTCAAAACAAACAAGGGAGAGAACTTTCTAATTAAATAAAGGAAAAATAGTTTAATTAGTTTCAAATGTTTGTGTAGTTTGACATTTTGGTCATAAATGTTTCAAATCAGACACTTTAATCCTAAACGTTTTACATAAGGGACACCGTTAGTCCATTAGCTCATTTCTATTAAATTTATTCTGTTAATGTCACGTGATTTGCATGTCATGCATAAAAAATAAAAAATAAAAGCATACAAGAGTAAATTGATCATTTGACTTACAACTCATTCTCACAAAATATCACCCGATCCTCAATTCTCTTCAATTTAACCTTGTATTTTTTTTTTTTTTTTACGCATGGCGTGCGAATCACGTGACCTTAGCAGAACAAATTTAACAGAAATGAGCTAATGGACTAACGGTGTCCCTTATATAAAACGTTTAAGACTAAAGTGTTTGATTTGAAACGTTTGAAACTAAAATGTCAAAATAAACAAATGTTTAGGACTAATTAAACTATTTTTTCATAAATTAAAAGATTTTGAAAAGATGTGTTGTGTATATTTTAATCGAGAACATACATTGTACAACATGTTTATATTAATAGAGAAGTGTAAAATCCTATCTAAAAGATAATCCTAAGCTATAACAGACACTGAATTCAAAAGTTAAAATACAACATTTCAAAACTCAAAATAATACGTTATCATGTGCCTTCAAGCGAAGTCGGATAGCAGACGGTGAGCTTGTCTTGAAGTTTGGTGAATCGTATGACAGAGAGACCCTTAGTCATTATATCAGCCAATTGGTCAACAGTGGGTATGAAGTAGGCTTGCAGTTGTTTAGCAGCAACTTTTTCACGAACAAAATGTACATCAACTTTAATGCGTTTAGTACGGGCATTATATACTGGATTTACAGTCAGATAGGTTGCTCCAATATTATTACACCATAAAGTAGGAGAAGATGGTTGAGGGAGATACAGCTCATTTAGTAAAGATTGTGTGACGCCCGAGATTTAGCCATGCATTCAATTACTGTTGCATTCCTTGTTTGTGCATTTACTCCTATGCTTTACTAACTGATTTCTGTGACTACTATTCACTCCGTTTTTAAACTGCATTCTATTAGTTAATTATCATTTTTATTAAATCATATTAATTGTGAAAGTAGTGGGAAAAATGTGCAATTGAGCTAGAGGCGATAGGAGAGCTCATTTAGAAAATGATTTCAGTAGTTAAATGAATAGTATTACGTAACTAACTTAGAGATTTAATTAGTTAGCTCACATCCTTCACTTTAGGCTCGTTTTAAGCTTACTAAGCGCATTATATTATACCACTTAAGCACCCAAACAAGACCCCACCCTAGCTTAGTCAATATATAGTCATTTAAGCTCATAAAATGCAAAAGAAAAAAAAATAAAAAGCTGAAAAAATAGAGCAGAACCCGACAGCCCTTCTTGCACTTGGGAGGAAAATTTTCATCATCAACTCTTCAATCCAAGCCTAGCCAAGTAAGGAGCAAGTAGTTTAGGGTGTGTACAAGCCTCCTAGGAGCTCCTACACGTATTGGTGAGGGATTTCACGGCTTATTTTCGCATTTCTAAATAGTTGCTATTTTCTTGATTTGTTAAAAATGATGTTAAATGCTATTGCAAGGCTCAAATAAGTTTATATATGTTGTGTACATGTAGTAGAGACCACATTTATGCTATTATTTCTTGTATTAAACGGTAGAAATTGATAGTTAATTCGTAGGAGTGAATAGTGACAGAAATTCTAGGGTTTTGTAAAATCGCGCATTTTAACATGATCTAATGCTCCTAATAGATGCCTTAGGTGCTAATGAAGGTAGTCTAATAGCCCGGTGCACTTGCATTGCTCTAGAATCGCATAAAACGTAAAATAGTCAACTTTAACAAAGGGCTTTCGGGGTTAATGCGAATCCGGGTGGATTCGGGCTTCACTTCTAGTATTCTTAGGCTACCTAGGTGCTATAGAAGCTTTGATAACCCTTGTTTGAAGCCCGGATAAGGTATGTGTAGTTTAAAGCCATAAGAGGGAATTTAGAGCTTTCGGGGTAATCGCGGGCGTTTGAATGAGTTAGAGGCTTGAGAGGGTACCTTGAGGGTTAGTTAGAAAGTAGGGGGAGTGTCCCTTGAAAATGGAATCATTAACGTTCGTTTGGAAGAGAAAAGGTTGGAGAAACAAAGGGGTTTAGGTGCAATTTCGGTTGACTCACACTTCTAAACCCATGGCATGACTTCTTGAGTGTTTATATGTGGTTTCAAGTTGATTTGGTGCTTTTAGTATGATTCTATGCTTATTTTGTATATATCCCTTTGAAAAACTACTTATTTGCTTATATAATTGTTTCTATTCTAACTGCATCGAGGTCAACCTACTTTGTTGATCCTCCTATGTGTTATTGCTTATATTATTGATATTAACTTGCCATTGTAAAGTACAATGCATAGTGGTTGTGCAATCATAGTGTCAGGGGCGGATGTGTTGAATATCGACTGGGCGGCAGAGGGCTTGCCGGTGGATATTCAAACTCCGTGCCCTAGTCCCTCATTCACCTAGTCCAAAGATTGGCAGGGGATGTTGGGTCGTAGGATTATCGGGGTACATCCGGAGTATACGCACTGGAGTATTTGGGGATTATGCTGGCTTATCGAGATCGTGATCGTGGTTTGTGGATCGTGAATGAAGACCAGTGAAGATTGGTGTATAGGGGTTATGTGAAATGTATCCTTTTAAATGTGTGGTTATTTAAGCTATCATTGTTTCTTTAATTGTCTAATTGTTATTGTTGTTTAATTGTATTACCTGTTGAATTGCACGCCCCGGGGCTATATCCCTCACTGGGCAACAGTGGTTTCTCATACCTCGATATATGTTTCAAGAGACGCTGAGGGTGATCCCCAGCTTGTTGAGTTAGTTGAAGAGGAGGAAGTTCAGATTGATCCTTTGCCCTAGTTGTTGTGTGTTGTTCTAAGGTGGCCGTGCCTTCTTGTTTCTATTTGGTACTTGTGTATCTATTTTGTGGCCTAAGGGCTTGATTATGTTGGTCGTTGTAAGAAATTGAAGGATAGTTGTTTGAGGTGTAGATTTGGAAGCCTATGTTTTGTAATAACTTATGTTTCTACTTTTATTCACTTTGCATGCTTGGGAGTGAATAACTTAATGTAGATTGTTTATCTTTTAAGTATATTGTAATGTTATCATAGCATGTCATGGCTATTAGACTATGTTGTAAACAAGTTACTTGCATGCTTGTGTGGTTTTGGAATTGGTATTTGCTTCAAGGCTCGGATGGCCTTGAATCTTTAAATATATAGCCATGAAAAGTTTGATTACCTTGTAGTTACCTTATTTGCGAGTTTACAAGTTTTCAGAATGTCCACGATACAAGGGAGACTCTGTTCGTGTGTCGGGTCCGGACTTAACCTTTAGATTGGGGGTTGGGTCGGGGCGTGACAGATTGAATCCAGCAAAGTTCAGTTGTAGCATAGGCAATCGCCCTATATTCGGCCTCAATAATGGAGCGAGCAGTAGTGGTTTGCTTTTTGGCAAACCAGGAGACAAGAGTGGAACCCAAGAAAATACAATAACCATGAGTGTTGCGGCGATCATTAGGACACCAACCCAATCAGAGTCAGAATATGCATGGAGAGAGAAGTCAGAGGATGCTCTAATAAGTAACCCATGCGAGAGTGTGCCTTTGAGATAACGTAAGATCCTTTTGATAGTAGACCAGTGAACTTTAGTCGGTTGGTGCATGAACTGACACACTTTATTAACTTTTAAAGCAATGTCAGGGCACGAGATGGTTAAATACTGAAAAGCACCAACAACGTTCCGATATTGTGTCGGGTCAGGGAAAGGATCACCTGTGTGAAGAAACAGTTGCTGATTTAGTGCAATAGGAGAGGACACAGGTTTAACACCCTCAAGCTTTTTGACCGAACAAGTAAATCAGTAACATACTTTTGCCGAGATAGTAATAGGCCACTCGATATATGATGAACCTGAATGCCCAAAAAATACGAAAGACGACCAAGGTCCTTTAGTGCAAACTGACAATGAAGCATGTGAATAACGGAAGCAATATAGGACGGATATGAGCCAATAAGAACAATATCATCAACATAGGCAAGAAGATAATCAGTGACTGTGCCACACATGTAGATGAAAAGAGAGGTGTCTGATTTGGACATACGAAACCCAAGCTGACACAGAAAGGAACTAAGACGCGAAACCACGCACGAGGTGCATGTTTAAGCCCATATAAAGCTTTTTGCAGCTTACAAACATGATGAGAATAGGACGGGTGAACAAAACCCGTAGGTTGAGTCACATAGACATCCTCAGAAAGAAGACCATGCAGAAAAATATTATTTACATCTAGTTGTTAGACCGACCAGCCTTTAGAAACAACAATTAAAAGGATAATACGGATTGTGGTACGTTTAACAACTGGACTAAAGGTTTTTGTGTAATCTATACCTTCCTTTTGACTGTACCCTTTGGTTACAAGACGCGCTTTATAACGTTTAATATCACCAGAGAATTTACGTTTAATCCTAAAGACCCATTTACAACCTACGACATTTGTTGTGGACGGTTTGGAAAAATGTGATGTGTATATTTTAATCGAGAACATACAGTATACAACATATTTATATTAACAGAGAAATGTAAAATCCTATCTAAAAGATAATCCTAAGCTATAACAGGCACTAAATTCAAAAGTTAAAATACAACATTTCAAAACTCAAAATAATACGTTATCATAAATAAATCAAAACATCGCTATAATAAAACTCTTTGTGGTGGCGTTTGTCTCTCATTTGTCCGATTTCTTATCCTACAGAGGACGATTGGTCCCCTCTACTCGATGATTGGGCAACTTCGCCTACTTTTTTATCTAACAACGCCAAAAAAGGCCAAGTGGCCTAAATAAATTTCTTAATACTCACGACACATACGAGGAAAGCAACCCTTGTTCTCTTTTCTCCGATAATTCACTTTATGCATGATTATATTAAATATTTTATAATATGTATTTTAAATTAATTAAGTATTAAATAACTTACCTTATACATAATTATATTAAATTCTATAAGTTTATAAATCTCGTATATTAATAATTTTTAATACATATTTTAAATTAGTCAAATATTAAATAAAATTCATGATAAAAGAGCATAGTTGTACTGGTGTAAGTCAATCTGACTATGAAATTCCCTGGCCGAACATAGACGAAAGTCAACATTCTAGATATATTTTAGATAAGTTAAATTTCTAATAAAATTTATGATAAAAGAGTATCAATTTAAATTTAAAATTTAAATACAATAAATTACTATCCGACCACAAAAAAAACAATCCCTTTTTGTCTGTTGTCGGTCCACAAAACTTAGATTCGTTCGCGCTCATGCTACGCGTTACTCACTCACTCAGCTATACCATACCGGGTCTTTCGCACCTTTTTAATCTTCTTCTTCTATAAAATCCACATATTTCATCAAAGCCCAAAAGAAAAATAAGCAAGAAAATAAATAAAAACAAAAACCTTTTTCACATTTCTCATTCAATGAAAACACCCAAAAGTTTCTCAGGTACAGACTTAAAAACCTTTTTAGTATAAAAAGTTCTGAATTTTCCGCAAAATTTCGTCAAATATATAGATAAATTAAACGCTTTTGAATTGTGGGGTTTGATTTATTCTCATTTCCACAATTGTTGTTATTATTATTATTATTATCATAATTTGTCAAACAAAAGATTCAATTTTTTAGGCTACCCAAGATTTTGTCTTTTGTGTAGCCATCATAATCTAGAAAATCTTGGTCATTGTTAAGTTTATAATATGAAGAATATGAATATATATCGATTTGGTAATCGTAAACGTTGGAAATTTCGCGGAATTTTCAATGGACTTTGTGCTTTGGTTTTGCTTTTCTTCTTCCTAAACCAACAAGAAACATTTAAGACCTCATTTGTTCACGACCCTCATTCAATTATTCATCATGGAAATCACTCTGAAGGTAGTTTAGATCAAAGTATTACGCGGGTCGAGGTTATTCGTAGGAGAATTGTTGAAACAAGTGTTGAGTCGAATCACGATTCTGACAAATACGGGCTTTTAGAGAATAGTTTAAGTGCGGATAAGCACCAAGCGGCTTGTGATGGATTGTATGAGCACCAGGGTCTTGATACGAAGTGTGAGTACTTGAAAGAGAATCCACAATGTAATTCAGGAGGGTTTTTGAATTACATTGTGTTCTTTTATTGTGATTGCGAGAAGTATGGTGTATTGGGGTATGTTGGATTGGCCATTTGGTTGGTTGCTCTGTTCTATTTATTGGGTAATACCGCGGCTGACTACTTTTGTTGTTGTCTTGAGAAGCTATCGAATTTGTTGCAGTTGTCGCCCACAGTTGCAGGGGTGACTCTGCTTCCGTTAGGGAACGGGGCGCCTGATGTGTTTTCTAGTATTGCTGCTTTCATAGGCAGTGATTCTGGTGATGTTGGGTTAAATAGTGTGCTTGGTGGAGCTGTGTTTGTCACTTGTGTTGTTGTTGGGACTGTATCCTTATGTGTTGCGGAGCTAAGTGTTCGGATTGATAAGAAGTGTTTCATAAGGGATGTTTGTTTCTTTCTCATTGCTCTCATGTCACTTGCTGTTGTTTTTGTAGTTGGTGAGGTAAGTGTTTGGGGTGCAATCTCATTTGTTTCTATTTATGTGATTTATGCTTTTGTTGTGGCTGCAAATGAGATGTTGAGAAAGCATGCCAGAAGATGGAAATTGGAGGCTGTTGCGCCATTATTACCGGTTACAGGAAGTGTGTTTTCCAATCGAAGTGGAGAAGATGAGCCCTTAACATCGTCTCCGCTTGAAACAGATCCTGCAGATGGGGTGCCACATCTCCAGGATAAGCTGCCTCATTGGATATGGGCTACAAATGTAGCAATCTATTCAAATGAAGTCTCAAAAGCAATACGAGAGGATAATCCAAATGTTTTGTGGGGTTGGATTGAGGATGACTTGGAAAATGACACATCGCCTCTCTCTTGTTCTGACCTATGTTCATGGCTAGAATTTCCATTGACATTGCCAAGACGTTTAACTATTCCCATAGTTGAGGAGGAGCGATGGTCGAAGGTGTATGCTGTTGCTAGTGTTTCTTTAGCACCTATACTCCTGGTGTTTCTGTGGAACGCTCAAGATGATACGGGTTCTCTTGCTAAAGAAATCGTTTATATTATTGGTGCTATGGTTGGTGGTATACTTGGTGTCCTGGCATTTTTATACACCAGTGTTGATCATCCACCTCAGACATTCTTATTACCATGGGTATTTGGAGGCTTCTTTATGAGTATTATTTGGTTCTACATAGTTGCAAATGAGCTTGTCGCACTATTGGTGGCATTTGGTGTTATACTTAACATCAAGCCAGAATTGCTTGCATTAACGGTATTGGCATGGGGCAACTCAATGGGTGACCTGATTTCAAACGTTTCTATGGCATTGAATGGAGGAGACGGAGTGCAAATTGCCATGTCTGGCTGCTATGCAGGGCCAATGTTCAATACTCTTGTGGGTTTGGGTTTGTCTATGGTGCTTGGAGCCTGGTATAAGAGACCAGCATCGTATGTAATTCCAAGAGACCCTACCTTATACTATACGCTTGGGTTTCTCATTCTGGCTCTCATGTGGTCACTCATAGTATTACCAAGAAATGATATGCGCCCTAGCAAACTGTTGGGAATCGGCCTCATGGTTATCTACGTGGTGTTTCTTTCTCTGAGAGCAGCCATTGCTATTGGCGATGGTACACTTAATGTTTGAACTGGAATTGTATATATGTCAGTTTCTAGGAGCAAGATGAAGATGATACTGTCCTGTTTTTTTGTTTTTTTTTTTTTTCGGGCAGGGGATAATTGTATAAACTCTTGTACAGTGTAATAGTTACCAAGCTGCATCAATGTTGTCTCACAACATATATGCAAATCAATATAAGCTTGACATCTTTGTTGATATCTAGTAAATTTTTCACAATTGTTTGTCAACATTACTTCATGCTTCAGATTTCCTCTGTTTCCTCTGTTCTGGATGAAGGTTCATGTTTGCAATTTTCGATGCAGAAGTGTCTCGCTCTTGGCCTATTCTGCATGAAAGACGACATGGTTGTGGGGGACTCGATTCTTCTCGCGAGGTCCTACTGTTACAGTTGTTTTGTTTATATTACTGACCAATTATTCTGTATGAGTTGTAACATATCAGAGGTCTGCATCTTTAGGAAATAACTTTTATCTTCGCGGTGAATGTGCTGAACGCATCGCAAGAAACTGGCATGATTTTTACTCTTTATGAATGTGGTGGTGTTATCGATCGATAGAGACGATCCTAGCCAGTAAAATAAGATTTAGTTTGGTTTAGCTTGTATGAATTCTGGATCAAACATTGAGTAGCAGGCACTAGAAATATCATATAGTCTCGGCTTGGTGGATTAGATTTCAAGAATATCTAGGTCTTTGGAACACGAGGATTTTTTTTTTTTTTTTTTAATTCAAGAGTGGTCTATAGCCGTATAACACATATGTAATCAATAAGAATTGATTTCGTAACTTTTTGTAAATAAACGAATAATTTTACCACCAAACTAATGCCTCGTATCCATTCAACTTAATGCAGAATGGTCCCACCACTATATGCTGTGTACACTGATACAGTTTGTATTATTGGAGTAACTATCTTATCCAGTCTTGTCTAACATAACGTGAGAAACGTGCTTTTCTTCAAGAAATGATCATCTGATCCATTAATACACATGCGGGTCCTACAATAATACACAGGTGGGCCGTATCGTCAAGGCTTGTCCTTGTCAGCTATAGGACCATATAATCTGTGTATATTTATAATTTTGAATATTTAAATTTACCGTTCATGACGTACTGAATTAAAAAAGAAAAAATGGAATCAGAGTAGAGGTTACGAAGAAAGGGTTTATAGGGGGTTAGTAATTTACGATAACTTTTTAAATCAAATCTAATTTTATGATGTTATATAAGTAATTATATTAAAACCAAACAAAATCAAATTAAGCCTTGTTTTATTAAGTGGAATCGATTATATGGATCATGTGACGTCATTTTTTCTTGTCGAGAGTCATCTCCTTTATGAGATCCATACACGCGAAGTCTTGTCTAATTGTTTCTGTCCAAGTAATCTTAGGTCTACCTCTACCTCTTTTCTGGTGTATTATTTCTAAACTTTCGCACCTTCTAACAGGTACCTCAACAGGTCGTCTCCTTATGTGGCTAAATCATCTCAGACGGTTTTTTCTCATCTTATCCTCAATCATGGTCACTTTTACTATTTCACGTATCACCTCGTTCCTAATCTTGTCATTTCTAGTTTTGTCACACATCTATCTCAACATTCTCATCTCAACTACCGACATTTTATAAATATGTTGATATTTTACCGCCCAACACTCCGAACCATATAACATAGCAGGCCTAATGGCTATCTTATAGAACTTCTCTTTTAGTTTAAGTGGTATTTTTTAATCACATAAGATTCTTGATGTATTTCTCCACTTCGTCATTCTTCTTTTGATTCTATAATTATATTAAAAGTCTAATTATATTTTTACACGTGGAATAAGAGGCCATTTCGGGTACGGGACCCAATATTTGAAGCTTTATATTCTAGTCTTTTCTAATTTATCATTGTCAGTGTTTCAACATATATATTAAAGAATTGTCTTGATTGGCCATGAGATTGATTGCTATGTAAATTATAGGGCAATAAATTGTGAGAAAAAATAATATATTCAAATTTCTTCATAAAGTGAGATGACCCCATTCTAATTAGTAAATTTAGATCAACATACGCTGATCGATCACATCATTGGTAAAGGGTGTTTTTAGTTTGAGGGAATGACTAAATATCGATCATGTTACTAGAGACATGTGAATTTTTCGCGTCTTGTAGAGTTTACACACTATAAATACGTGCGATCAGGTTATTTTATACTATCAGATTATTTTGAAGTTAGTGTGGGATAAATCCTGATTTGACATTTCGGTTATATTTGACTTGACGTCGTTGATTACCCAAAGTCGGGATCACCAACACGTCCTGGACCTTGAGAAAGCGATTACACAAAATCTGAAATAATCTCATGAGATCTAGAAAGATAGCCTTAAGAAGATATAAATACTTCATTTCCTCACATTAAAAAAAAAAAAAGGTAATTCATTCTCTTCAAACACTTACTAAATTTATTTACTTCGTTATCAAATCACACAAAAATTAACTTGAGTATTAAAATGCTCACGCATAAAGAACCCGCAGTTGTCTGAGCTCGGAGCTCCCTCGGAGGACCTAGATTCCGGTGTTTCAGATTTCTACTTTAATAGAAGTAATTTTCTTTAGTTGGGATCAGGGGCGGACCTGCCCTTTGGTGGTTTTTTTTTTTTTTTTTCGGTCAAAGGACCCTTTGGTCAGTGCATGCAAATACCCCTGATTCGGTAATTTCAGTTCTATTATTAAAAAAAAAAAAATGTGTAAAAGTACTTTACCAAATTATCTAATTTATTTTCCTCCAAGGTCATCAACCCATTCTCTCCTCAAGCATTCTCAGATTCTCTCTTCACGCATTCTTGCAGGCAGCAGCTACACAATTAGCAAAGTTCAATTTGAAATATCAACGTCGAAAATAGGTACCTTTGTCCGCCCCTACTCTTGAGGTCTTGAGGTATTGCAGCTGTGAATGGTGTAAGAAGTAAGATAAGTATAAAGAGTACCTTTTGTCTTGTGTGGTCATTGGTGTAAAGTTTTTGTTTGTGTGCAGTAGTGAATGTATTTAGATATATTAGTTTATTAGTAAGAAGTTAAAACTTACAAGTTTATTATATTAAAGTATTGTTATTTTATTGCTTCTTGTTCAACGACTATGTCCAACAAGATTATGTTATTACATATAATGCCTTTTCAAATCCTTGAGATGATGAATATAGCTCAGAAATTATCAAAATTTACGTGATGCCTATAAGAAATTAGAAATTTGGTGGATTAGTTTATGTATTACTACAATACTATAGTTATTTTTTGTATTAATACAATACTATACTTATTTTTTTTTTCTCTTTTTTATATGTTTACACTTTTATAATTATTACAATGTGCGTAATGTATATTAGTTTATGTATAAATAAGTATTCTCGAATCGGTCTTTGAGCTCCAGTGCCTATTTTGAGTCCCGATATCTAGGTCCACCCCTAGTTAGGATATATATAGAATTATTCTAGGATCTGTCACTCCATGATGAAATTTTTTCTTTGGTGTCTCGGAGGATGCAATAAGTTTTGGAGATGAGATATATAATTTGAAAGAAAGATACAAAAGTCCACATTTATCAATCTTCACACTTGCTTAACAAACAAACACACGTCTAATTACAACAAATATTCAACTAATAAGCAACTAATTAAGTATTATCCACATCATAAACGCGCTTCAAAACGTGTTTATGACATGATAAGATCAAACAATAATTAAGTAACACAAGCATAATTAGAGGGGAGGCAGATGGTGAAGTTCTTCTCATGTCTGCATCTCAGCATCTGGTGGATCCACCATATATGTAGTCAAGAA
Organism: Ehretia macrophylla; assembly: GCA_037974665.1. Taxonomy (NCBI): domain Eukaryota; kingdom Viridiplantae; phylum Streptophyta; class Magnoliopsida; order Boraginales; family Ehretiaceae; genus Ehretia; species Ehretia macrophylla. Next base: position 35,498,220 of record CM075771.1, read on the forward strand.
TAGCAATGACACCAAATACAAAGGCCTGATCAATTCCAGGCTTTATTATTACATGATAGAGATCTCTGCTTGCCATCATTTGTTTCATTTCCTTCCTTACTCCAACCTGCATATATACCATAACAATTTCTTTATATTGTGTTATATTTTCTCGTTTTAGGTACGTTTTGTCCAGTTCAATAATATCGCTTATCCTTGTGAGTTTGGACCCACTAATAGTGGTAGCTAGGAAAGCATGATTGAAACAATATTATGGTCCTAACTGATCAGGAAAGAAAACAAACTTCACCTGTGCCACTACATTGCCACTAGCGTGCTCAACAATGCTGCAATCTCTATCAGGGAAGTAGCCATTGACCTCAAAATCCTTGTAATTGCTGCACTTTTTTGATTGAGTGGAAATTCTAATTGGAGAGCTTTTTAGACATGAATTAGGCTCTTTTAGGCAGAAAATCAATTCTTGAGACCCTTCAAAGTTGTAACTGTAGCCATTCCATCGCCTGGAGACGCTTAGCGCTTCGACTATTCCTCCCTGATATAATAAAATATGTCACATGCATGCGCTCGTAAGTCAGAATAGTGTCATTTCTAAAGAAAAGAAAGGAAAGTAAAGTAGAGGAAAGAATCGTAAAATAAAGAAAAAGAAAAGAAGCTCACTTATTCGTATTGCATAAAATTATAAAGGAAACGTTCATAAACTAATCAAGTACCTTTCGTCGCATGAGCAGCAATGCATTTCCATCTGCATCCCTTAGGATCACTTCTTCCTTCTTGCCATGAACTCCACAGCCATCAACACTAAAAATAACCTTCTGGGTGCTAGGTTCCATGACCACAAATCCTCCTCCATTAACAACTTGTGGCCTGCTTCGAACAACCAAAACTACCTCATAAGCTGAGCAGAAAAGCTTGCTAACAATAGGCACAATACTGGGTTTTGCAGCCATTATTTTATGTGCCCAAGAACATCTATGAAAAGAAATCTTTCTGGAGTGTTTGATATATGATTTGCAACATGGAATAATCCATTTATATAGACCATGTAAAAAAGCTTAGTAGAGGTGGTTTTGAAATCAAAGTTTGGCAAGTCTTGAATATTGACTTTGTGAACTAGAGGAATCTTCTTGAGTTTGACATATAGTTGGAAATGTGTATAGCTAATCTTATTCGCTCTTTTTGGAAGACTGTATATGGATTCTTACTAGCAATATGTGAATTATAAATTATCACACGTGTATTATAAAGTTAATAGATGTGTTAATTAGTTAGTCAACCACAGTTTTCAACAAATTTTTGAAACTTCTAAAATAGATATCATCCTAACCCGATCCTTATTGAGAAACATAAAAATGACAAAAGATCTCCTATATTGATCATAGTGTAATCGGTTATATCCGCCTTCCTTGAATTTAAAAAAAAAAAAAAGTCTTATTTGCTCAACTTGTGATTTGGGCCAATCGAAACAACACGAGATATTATTTTGTTTCCCTAAATTATGCATGGGGAAGCTTAGAGTAGAAGTAACTGTTATGAGTATGATTGAGTAGACTTTTGAAGCAAATTCAAAAAAGGGTACGTGTGCTTTTTGAAATTTGGCTACCTAATCACAATTAGCGAATATTTCTGGCTAATTAATTGTAAACTGGTTGAGTAACGCTTGTAAAATTTCCTGAACTAGGGTTTTATCCAAAAAGCTTCATGTGGGTATCTTATTACATTTAAGATTAATGATTTACGTTACTCAAATGATGCATGTAACACGACAAAATATCACCAAAATAATATAAACCTTTTTTTCAATATTAAGTCATTCAGTCATAACTACAAATGTGAACCCCACAATGTAGAGTCTACCTGTTTTATTTATTGGGCGAATAGGCTGATATTACTGTTCATTTGTTGCATGGGATGAAGAGAGACATCAATTCACGGCATGACACGTGGAGAATTTAGCGATTAAGGAAACTAAGTGGTCTCTCTTTTTTTTTTGGGTCGAAGGAAACAAGTGGTCTGGGAAGAGTTTGAATGGATAATAACTTGTAACCTGTCAGATGTTACTAAGAAATGAAAAAGTCATTAACATTATTGAATGAAAATGAACATTTTTATTTCCTTTTATAGGTACTTCCTTAAATCAAGTTTGAATTGATGACTTTCACTACGTACTTTCCGACGATACTCTATTGTCAGGTTATATATATCCCTTTGCGTTATACACTATGATGACTTTCATTTAGGTTAAGCATGGCCAATCATCTGCGCGCGGAAATTAGATAAGATAGCGACTTCAACCCCAAACACCATTAATTCTGTAATACACTATTTCTGCAAGCATAATTGAACGAGAAAAGGACTTTATAAGAAAGTGATCAAAACTATGAAATAGCTGAACTATGCAAGTTCTTATAACCCTAACACTTAGTGATTGACGTCGCTGAGTGGAAAGGTTGTCACTAATGGATAAAAGTTAATCTAGAGATAACAAGTTGGATTTTTCACAAAAGTTCACATTAGTAAGAATGTTTGGCACCTCGATGTCGGATCTTCGCCACACTTGGGACTTGGGTATTTTCCAAGGGTTGGTCGAACAATTTCTCTAAGTTAGATTATGCAACTCGAAAAACGGAGTTATTAATTGACAGATAATGGTCTGGTTAACTTTCAAAAGTTATGTTATACCTTAGACCATCTTTAATAGGTGCCCTAAAATACTAAATTCTCTACATGTAGGGAAGTCATTAGAGATTTTGGTTTTCAACAGCTTCCTTACAATTATCCTTACATATAGTGAATCCCTATATTTCATATATCACTTCTTTACATGTAGAGATGCAATATCAATTCCCTAAACTTATCTCCATATTTTCACATATGGAGTAAATAAAAATAGAGAGTTTTTAAAATAGAAAAGTTATTTTAGTAAAACTGAAATAGGGATTCCTTAAAATAAGGAATTTACTAAATGTAAAGAAGCTGTTGGAGTGAAACTAAAATAGAGAATCTCTAGATGTATAGAAATAATTTAAATTTTTTACATTCAGAGAAAAATATTGTGTAGTTATTGGTGTTGGCCTTAGCTTAATTTAGATTACTCATAGGATATGTTGATGAAGCTTTTGCTTTTTCTGACCAAAAAAAAAAAAAGGATATGTTGACTGTAACAATTTGGGAATATATGTTGACACGTTAGAAATATTATGTATTTGTAATATGTTTTTGTGTGTAACGTGTGCCATCATCACTGCACCCCCTAGCAGATGATTCTTGCAAAAACTCCAAAGGTGAATTTTTTGGGTCAAAAAAGGTATATATATATTCTGTAGTGGACTAGTACACCCAGACCCCTACTGCGATTTGGAGAGGGGAGGGCCCATAAGGGCATAAGGCCAGTAAGGGGTCCGGCCCATATTGAGAATAGGCTAAGCCGATAAAAGTGGGAAAAGGATCAAGATAAAAAAGGTAGAAGATAAATTCACGATACTAATTGCAAACCAATTCGGTTAACGGGATTTGATTGAAAACAATTATTATAGATTGGATTTCGGGAGTTATGAGGACTAGGGAGGAAGGATGCTATTTAAAGGAGAGGGGGAGCTCTTCTAAAAGAGGCAAAATTGAGAGATCTTAAACATTACCCTACCTTTCATTACATTAATCCCAACACCATTTCGGGTTCTTGGTACTTCTCATTTGTCAGGACTCCATTAGCAAAAAGGATTGAAGATCTTTCTCGATCTTAATTGTAGAATTCAAGAATTTACATATTCATTGATAAGAAAGATTAATCAATCAGTCTTATTACGAGTTACATTATGGTTATGAATTAACGAATATTAAATAACTAGGAATATTGCTAACTCAATTAATAACTAATCGGTTGCACCTAATACAGTAATATTTTTTGCTATTCAACCTACGGTTGAAGAAAAGGAAAAGGTTGTTTTATTTTTTTTTGTCAAAAGGTTGTTAGGAAAAGGAAAAAGTATGCTCAAACAGTCAAACTTGAGGAAAATTGAGAAAAAGTATAATGTTCTCTTATTGAGATTTACACAATTGTGAGACTTGATATAAAAAACAACGGACGATTCTCTGAGACAATTATAAATATATATATATATATATATATATATATATATATATATATGGTTAGAGTAAGTAGGATTTGAACCTACAACAGCGGTTGCAGCCTATACAAAATAAAGTTTTGTTGGTATTAATTGAGAGATTAACATATTAACTATATTTTAATATTGGTAGTTGATCTTTTGGGTTGTATCACAAATTATATTATTATTTTCTGATTGCAAAATTATCATATTTCAAGATTATAAGAAACATTAAAGATATTTAATATTCATTAACTTTTCATATTTTACAAACCAAAAAAAAAAAAAAAAACTTTTCATATTTTAAGAAACTTTAAAATATGATTTGGCTCATCTTATACTCTACTTACTTTATACTCCTACATTTAATCAACTAACAATATTCGATTTACAATCTGTCATAAAAGAAATTAGTTTGTCAAAAAAATGAAACGAGAAATGAAAACAAAGAAGAGGAGAGGTTGTTAAGATTTTTTCCTAAGTAATTGGTTTATTCTAACCTTTTAAAATTGCATCCTAATCATTTATTTAATTTTTAAATTACAAAAATTGAAAGGAAAGTATTTTTGTTGAGTGAATGAACCAGTAAAATGCAATGTCAGAGATTTTGAATATATAATTAGGCCACGTGGTCGGGTAGTGATTGTTATTGCCAAAGGTTTAAGTTTTTTTTTTTTTTTTTGTCGATAAAGATTTAAGTTCTAATTAATTTCGATTAGTAAATATTCCTTGGCTTTATAATTGCAATGGCGGAAATATACTTGTATGAAGTGGGATGCAGTCACTATTCAATACGATTTGTATATTTTTGTAAAATTAATTTAATCTATACTAAAAAAATTATTCATATATATATTAAATTAAATAATTTTAACTTTTTTAAATATTAATTTTGAATCCACTTCTACTTAATAAATTTAAAATATCTGTTGAGACACATCATTACACTTAATTATCAACAAAAAAAAAAGAAAAAAATAGAGGGAAGAGAGTCATGAGTGGACAGCGGTAGCGGCGGTGGATACTATGAAGCTACCAAATTAAGACGGAGGTTACTACTATCACGTCCACCAACAATGATGCTTATCGGTTAACACGAAAAGAGTAACCCACAATGATTGCTCGTGCACCACAAACCTCAACCTCATGGGCACGTTTTTCTGAGTCCTCCTTGAACTGCTAACCTGCTCCATCATTGTACACGTCACTGCCAATATTGCCATTCCACTTTGGAAGTCGACAACATTTTCAAGAATTACACTTGAAAAAGTTGTGAGTTCGATACGTTTTATTATTTTAAAATTAACAAATAAATTATTAGCGAGTGATGATTGATTTAGTTTATTTTTTATAAGTTGGTTGAGTAAAAATATTTCTTCAAGTTAGTCCAAAAAAAAAAGTTACGAGTTCAATACATTTTACTATTTTAGATTTTTATTCTTAACTGATTTGGTGCATATATCACACAACTACATCCAAAAGTTTACTTGTTGATAATTGAACTCCGCAAATTGAATTATTATATCATAAAAAAAATATTTTCCAAAATTAAAAGAAAATGTTAGGTCTGACTAATTAGATACAGACTGATCACACATAATTAGTGAATTTCATGTATGTATGAGATTCAAAAGTATTTGAGCCACACGTCTGACATAAATATGGCTACTATTTTGAGAGATGCCCGCCACTTCGCTAATAGGATACAAACGACTCATACATAATTAATAAATCTTGCATAAAGTATGTTAGCTACACATCCAACTAAACCGGACGCAATGGCCACTGTTTCGAGAGATGGCTGCCCACTTCACCTCTTTAAATGAAATATGGATAACAGTGTTTGAAATGGATGCTGAGACTATCCTCAAGGCCATCACCAGCTCAGATCCTGCAAAAGACTGGAGAATCAGAAGCATAATTGAAGATGACAAGAAGATTTGCTCGTGTTTCATATAGTCTAGCTTTCAATTAGTTGGAAGATCAGGATATTAGCTCGTTGAATTAAATGTTAAATGTAAACTTGTTAATTTCTACCACTCGACTGATTGTTAATTGCTCAACTGCCTTTACGGATTTGAATCATCTTCTAATTATTTATTTTTTCATTTACTAAGTGAGTTATATTATCCGATTTTGGATCATTTTGATCTTTTTAATGTAAGTATAATATTTATTATTTGTGGACCAATAACCTTATTTTAGACTTGGACATATCATTAAAGTATGGTGATATTACATTACTAATTGAAGATGATAAGCCACTATATTATTACTTGGGAATTATGGACCATGATGGGTGGTATTTAATTTCATAATTATAGAATTTATTTAGTGAAGTAGTGGATGACCTTATGTCTACTTTGGTATTGATTATGACATAAATGATGTGACTCTTGACCCTCTTTTCTCCTCTATAAAAGGGCACCAAATTCTTGTAGTATAGGTGTGCTTCTTTATAAGACTTATATCATATTACTACATACTATTTTCCATCACTTAAGTTGGTGCCGTTTAGAGACAAACAAAAGAAGGAAGTCAGGAACCTTTTCCAGTAATTCTGAATCATTTTACAGTAATTTTACAATCTTATTTTGGCTAACAACGGTACATGTTATTTCAATCCTTTAAGTTATTATTTCCGCATTATTCTGAATATTATAGTGTTTATTCTAACAATTGGTATAAGAGCCTTGTTACATGTTTAGCCATTAAACTGCTTTGTTAAGTTTTTGTGATATGATTTTGGTTCGCATATATAAAGTTTACATGTTGATTTGTTGCATATGTCTTTGCTTATTGTTATGTTAAAATAAAATAAACATAGTAATAAATGATAAAGTATAAAGTTGCAACAGATCACTTATGTAAATGCATTGTTCATGGTAAATAAATTAATATCATATTAAGACAACTTGGTTATCATGAATTAATGATGAAGAATTAAAAGTTTGAGTCACATTAGTCATTCAAAGCAAAGTATCAAAGACATTGGATTATATATAACATGCCTTGTCAGATTACTTGAGTATTTTCGTGATTAAAGCTTTGCTCTCAGCATCCGTTTGCTTCTTGAAAAATCTCGCCGTCACATGTTCTATAGTGATGCATAAGTGTTATTTTTCCTACGTTAAGGAGATTAAAGACATATGTATCCTGTCAATGAGATGTTAATTTATTATGTTAAAGTAACTGTATAATTATTTTTTATGCATGTTATTCACGGACAATGGATGTTTATTATATTACAATATTATAAGAAAACTAAAGTATTCAATTGAAACACTATTCGTGATTAAGTCTAACTAATCGATGAAAGTTAGAGTAATCTTATTTACATCTTTCGTTTATGCTTTGACATCTTATATTCTGTTTTGAAATTTAACTTTGTTGAGTTTTAATTTCAAGAATAATTTCTGAAATTATTTGTGTATTCAGAATATTTTAGTTTAAACTCAATTAAGTATAAATTTAATTGAGTTATTAAAGGTAACTACATTAAAGTATGACCCAATGAAAGATTAATTAGAGAACATTGTTGATTATTTTGTACTTTAGGATTTATTAATCTAGTTGTTACCAAAGTGACCTAGATTTTTGAATCTTGCAAGTATAATATAATATAAACGACAAAGTCATATTTCATGATATAAAAGACAACAATATTCTCAAATGACAGTCATAATTAGGAGATTGAGACTAGCCCAAAGGAAAGTCACTCTTAACTAATTATGCATTGAATAGGGTAATATAATGTTATAATCTAAAATTTGAGTGTCTGCCCAAAGGTGACACAATAATTTTAGGAGTAAAATTATATTAGCCCTAATAGGTGATTAAAGTTTTACATCCTAAGAATAAACAATATATGTGCTAATGCTTACCCAAAGGTGACTTTAGTGACATAAGTAGTCCATGCCCTCATTGTGAGCATATTTTTGTCGTAGTATCAATTCCTAATATGTTGCACTCTCACGCATCAACAATTCAGGTCCTGAATGGTACAAATTTCTCGGAGTGGCAATAGCATATCCAATTTACGTTGGGTGTGATGGAGCATGACTTGACACTTCTGTCTGATAAGCCTGAAGAGCTAACTAATGACAGCACTGAAGATGAAATTAGTATTATGATAGCATGGGAGAGATCTAACAGACTCAGTCTAATGTTAATGAGGATGACTATAGCTAATAACATTAAGACTTCTCTACCACAAATGGAAAATGCAAGGGAATTTCTTAATTCTATTAAAGATCATTTCAAAACCGCTGATAAGTCACTGGCAGACACACTCATGGCATAACTAACTACCATGAAATATAATGGTAATCAAGGAGTTCAGCAGCACATTCTCAATATGGCGGATAAGGCCGCAAAATTAAATGCTTTGGGAATGCATGTAAGTGATCTTTCTTGGTTCAGTTCATACTAGCTTCTCTTCCTTCTCAGTTTGGTCCTTTTAAGATTCATTACAATACTAATAAGGACAATTGGAGTTTGAATGAACTCACAAACATATGTGTTCAAGAGGAAGCTCGTTTGAAGCAGGAAGGTCAACAAGTTGCAATGTTTGTAGCTCAAGAAGCTCAAAAGAAGAAAGGTAAAGGAAAACAATTCCACCAAATAAAGGAAATACTTCTGGAAAGGCAAATCAGAAGCAGAAAGGAAAATTCATTGTCAAATGCTACTTTTGTGGTAAGAAAGGACATGTGAAAAAGGAATGTAACAAACACAAACTTTGGTTTGAAAAGAAGTGTATGAATCTTTCTTTTGTATGTTATGAATCAAACCTTGCTGAAGTTCCTTCTAATACTTGGTGGATTGATTCTGGTGCTATGGCTCATTTAACCAATTCAATGCAGGGATTCCTTACAAGTAGGAAACCGAGGAAAAATGAACAATTCGTTTGTATGGGAAACCGTTTCAAGGTGGAAGTGATGGCTGTTGGAACTTATCGCTTACTCCTAGAAACGGGACACAAGATGAATCTTAAAGACACTTTATATGTACCCTCGATTTCAAGGAATTTGGTTTCATTGTCTAAATTAGATATTTCTGGATACTCAGCCCTGTTTCATTGTGGCAAACTAAGTTTGATATTTAATTAAATAACAGTTGGTTCAGGTATTTTATATGATGGTTTATATAAAATTTCTTTGAATCATGAGTTTGCACAATCTTTAATTGCCCTACAATCAAATTTTAGATCTAAACGTAGTCGAATTGATGAGAAATCTTCAATCTTGTGGCATAGACGACTGAGTCATATATCCAGGGAAAGAATTGAAAGACTAGTGAAAAATGAAGTTTTAGAAAAACTAGATTTCACTAATTTTGATTTATGTGTGGATTGCATTAAGGGAAAACAAACCAGACATAATAAGAAATGTGCCACAAGAAGTAATGAGCTTTTTGAACTTATTCATACAGATATCTGTGGACCACTATCCGTTCCTTGTTTTATTGGAGATAAATATTTTATCACCTTTATAGATGATCTGTCACGTTATGGCTATGTGTATCTAATTCATGAAAAGTCTCAAGCTGTTGACATCCTTGAGGTGTTCATTACTGAGGTAGAGAGACAATTAGATAAAAAGGTTAAAGTTATCAGATCAGATAGAGGTGGTGAGTATTATGGAAGATATGATGAGTCAGGACAAAATCCTGGCCCATTTGCCAAATTCTTAAAAAAGCGTGGCATTCGTGCTCAATATACAATGCCAGGAACGCCACAGCATAATGGAGTTGCTCAAAGGCGTAATCGTACTCTTATGGACATGGTAAAGAGTATGATGAGTTACTCCAAAGTACCTGATTCCTTGTGGGGAGAAGCATTAAAGACTGCTATGTATATCTTGAACAGAGTTCCTAGTAAAGCAGTACCGTCAACTCCTTTTGAGTTATAGACTGGTAGGAAACCTAGTTTAAGACATTTACATATTTGGGGTTGCCCAGTGGAAGCTAGAATCTATAATCCACATGAAAAGAAATTAGATTCAAGAATGGTATCTGGATATTTCATTGGTTATCCAGAAAAATTTAAAGGGTATCGGTTTTATTGTCCAAACCATTGTACGAGAATAGTCGAAACCAGAAATGCCAGATTCTTAGAGAATGGTGAGAATAGTGGGAGTGATGAAACAAGAAAAGTTAATCTTGAAGAAGTGAGGGTAAATATCCCATTATCCTCATCTTCTCAAGATATTGTTGTTCCTCTTCATATTATTGCTCCTCAACCTACTCAACAGGTTGAAGTAGTAATACCTCAATCTATCCAGCAGGTTGAAGAAGTTGAACAACATAATGTTACATCTCATCAGAAAGTACAACCACCACAACCGCCAATTTTGAGAAGGTCTCAGAGGGAAAAGAGATCTGCTATCTCAAAAGTTTTTGTGGTGTATCTTTGGAATCTGATTTTGATATTGGGATTAAAAAGGATCCAGTTTCATTTTCACAAGCTATGGAAAACAATGATTCTAGTAAATGGATCGATGCCATGATTGAAGAGTTGAAATCTATGGACGAGAATGACGTCTGGGATCTCGTCGAATTGCCTAAGGAATGTAAGAAAGTTGGCTGTAAGTGGGTTTATAAAACCAAGCGCGATGCCAAAGGCGATATTGAACGATATAAGGCCAGACTTGTCGCCAAGGGTTTTAAAGAAACTTTTTCTCCAGTTTCTAAGAAAGATTCCCTTAGAATCATCATGGCACTCGTAGCTCATTATGATTTAGAGCTACATCAAATGGATGTGAAAACTGCTTTTCTGAATGGAATTTTGAACGAAGATATCTATATGGAACAACCTGAAAGTTTCATAAAGGAAGGAACGGAACACATGACTTGTAAATTAAAGAAATTCATTTATAGACTTAAACAAGCTTCCAGTCAATGGTATATTTAATTTAATGATACCTTTACTTCTTTCGGTTTTATTGAAAACATTATTGATCAATGTATATATCTAAAATTCGGTGTGAGCAAGTTTATCTTTTTAGTCTTATATGTGGATGATATTTTGTTGGCTAGTAGTGATCTTGGTTTGTTGCACGAAACCAATAAATATCTTACCAAGAACTTTAAGATGGTTGATATGGGTGAGGCATCCTATGTCATTGGCATAGAGATTTTTAGGGATTGATCTCGAGGATTGCTAGGATTGTCTCAATAAAGGTTATATCAATCGAGTCTTGGAAAGATATAATATGCAGTTCTGTTCCGACAATGATGCACCTATTGTGAAGGGTGATAAATTCAGTGAAAAATAGTGCCCTAAAAATGATTTGGAACGAGAGAACATGAAGAAGTTTCCTTATGCGTCTGCTGTTGGGAGCCTAATGTATGCTTAAACTTGTACAAGACCAGATATTAGTTTTGCAGTGGGAATACTTGGTAGATACCAAAGTAACCCAGGGATCAAGCACTAGAAGGCAACAAAGAAAGTTATGAGGTATCTACAAAGGACAAAAGATTATATGCTGACATATAAAAGATCTGATTAGCTTGAAGTGATTGGGTAGTCAGATGCGGACCTTGCTGGCTGCATAGATAGTAGGAAATCCACATCAGGATATGTATTTATGCTAGCTGGTGGTGCAATTTCATGGAAGAGTACCAAACAATCAATCATCACTTCATCCACGATGGAAGCTGAGTTCATAGCATGTTTTGAGGCAACTAGTCATGCTTTGTGGCTGCGAAATTTCATCTCAGGACTTGGTGTTGTTGACTCGATTGCCAAGCCTCTGAAGATATATTGTGATAACACCGCAGCAGTTTTCTTCTCTAAGAATGGAATGTACTCTAATGAGACAAAGCATATTGAGTTGAAATATTTGATCGTTAGAGAAAGAGTCCAGAAACATCAAGTATCAATTGAAAATATCAGTACCACTTCTATGATTGCTGATCCATTGACCAAGGGATTGTCTTCCAAGGCTTACAAGGAACATGCTGTTAAGATGGGTATTTTAAGCAATCTAGAATTGTGATAATTGTATTGATACTGAGGCGCATTTATGTTATATGTTTCTGTTTCTTTTTGTTCATCGATTATGTGTGGACAGATTTTTATTATTTGATGAATATAAATTATCCTAACAAAGCAAATTACAGGGGTTATTTCAGTATTAGGATTGTATTAGTAAAGGTTTTCAATATTGTAGTACATGGAAGGGAATATGACGTATGAGTCTTATAACCGCTATGACTCATATTGTTAATCTAAACTAATTACAAATATTACGACATCTTTTAATTGGTTATCAACATTTTATTTTCAAACTAATCTACGTGATCACATATCAAAATGTTTCTTGAATAAGTCCAAGTGAGTCAAAACTTATTTTAAATATATATATATATATATATATATATGTATAGAGTCTTAATCGATTTAATGGTCCAAGTGGGAGAATGTAAACATAATCTCTGTTATTTGTGGACCAATAACCTTATTTTAGACTTGGACTTATCATTAAAGTATGCTGATATTACATTACCAATTGAAGATGATAAGACACTACATTATTACTTGGGAATTATGGACTATGATGGGTGGTATTTAATCTCATAATTATAGAATTTATTTAGTGAAGTAGTGGATGACCTTATGCCTACTTTGGTATTGATTATGGCATAAATGGTGTGACTCTTGACCCTCTTTTCTCCTCTATAAAAGGGCACCAAATTCTTGTAGTATAGGTGTGCTTCTTTGTAAGACTTATATCATATTACTACATACTCTTTTCCATCACTTAAGCTGGTGCCGTTTAGAGACAGACAAAAGAAGGAAGTCAGGAACCTTTTGCAGTAATTCTGAATCATTTTACAGTAATTTTACAATCTTATTATGGCTAACAACAGTACATGTTATTTCAATCCTTTAAGTTATTATTTCCGCATTATTCTGAATATTATAGTGTTTATTCTAACATTTAAATTTTAGCTTTCAAATCTTGAGTAATAAATTAATTATTTATAAAAAAAGGATATTTTTAAAAATATTTTTTGGTAAACATGAGGATTAATCGATTTAGAAAATTGGTAAAAATCAAGTAATAATAGTTGAGTTTCTTTTTTCAGATTTTATTTGTAATTAAAGAATGTGATTGTGTTATTAATATAAAAACTTAATAATACAAATATTATTACATTTTGCTTGTCAAATTGTTTCAAGTATCTTCTTTTTTTTCGTCAATAAAGCATGATTCATCAACTTAAACACTTACATCATGGGACCAGACCAACCTAACTCAAGAAAAATAAGACAGACATGAGGCTTAAAATAACACATATTTAGGTAAGACGAAATTGTTAATAATATATTACTTAAATAAATATATAAAATAAATTTTCATCTAAGATTTAATAGTTGGTCCATTCTCAGTCTTGATAAAGTCCATCAAAGATTTGACCTTTTTGAATTATATTTGTAACTCACTAGAGGCCCGGGAAAGGTGATCCTATTACAAGAATAGGTTTAGATACACTTGTTACAATTTTCACTACCCAAAAATAGAATATAATATTTTTCTATTTATTTTTATCTGTTAGAAAAAGAGAGAATTGAATCCTGGGTTACTAATGGTGGAATACTGAGCAATCCGAAATTTTCTTTCAAGGGTGGCTTCCTTTAGTTTTGGTGTATTTCATGTAACAGATTTGTATAATCCTGAAATATGGGTAATACAATGGACCAAACAAAGAAAATGACAAAGCCCAAAAAACAAGCCTTAGCGGAAAGAACACAACGGCTCGCACATATAGGCCCAAATCACAAACCCTATCGACACATAGATCAGAAAGGATAGATGTTACCTCGAGCCCAGAACCCGAGATTTACGAGTGAGACTAGTGTTGTAGGCATAACAAAATAACTACTTGGGCCTCCTTTTCTACTTGTCCAAACTGGTTAACTCAAGTTATTATTTATACCTACAACACTCACTTATAAATTACGTACACACACACTATCTCCACTGATGTGAAAAATTATACACACCCCCCGTTAGAGACCTGACGTCCTCTTCAGGGGTATACACACTCAGGATCAACCAAGCGCTGCATAATTCTAGATGTGGCTTTTACAGGTTTAAGAGGTGGTTTTCACCGCCTTCTTGGTGTAATACTTTGCCCCGTATAACACTTAACTCCCGCATTGACTAGTGACCGGCTCTGATACCATTCTGTCATGTCCCAAACCCAGAACCCAAGCCTGCAAGCGAGACTGGTGTTGTAGGGATAAGAAAATAATTACTTATGTCTTTTTTTTACTGGTCGAAAATAATTAACCCAAGTTATTCATTATATACATAACACCTATTTATAAATCATACATATACTCTATTTCTCACCAATGTGAAATATTACAATCGAAGAGAAAACACTAGCAGCAATGGCCACAAGTCCGATCCCGTCAGAACAAAGGTGGGCCACCAAGCCACCACTAACCCAAAAACTCCGTTAACGGCTACCATGACAAAGGACGTAGCACACCAAATATCCCCGCAAAGAAGACCAAGACATCGACAGTCATTGGCAACACCAACAAAAAAAACTAAACATAAAGATGAGTTTAATGGGACTTATCAACCTGGATAAGGATGAGCTAGATAAATTTGAAATTCAAATGGTCTAAACTCACCGAAAATTGAAAAGGGCTCCTTAAACCTTAGGCTTAAACATGTGACTATAACGACCATGCTATCTCTTCTATACTAGAAGGGAAAACAAGAGGGGATGAAGGCATAAAACACGATTTACAAATGTGGGTTTGGAGGTTGACTCGAAGAAGGTCTATAAGATTTAATCTAGTAAGTAATTGGAAAAATGATCATATCATAAGGAAAATCTGAAATATACTATCATCCACCAAATTGGATACCAAACATCAATGTTACAACCAATTACTTAATTAATGACTGAATTTGCAATATCTATAACAATGACCTATTTCTAGATAGGATTCATTAGTTGTTTTTTTTTTTTATCAATGCAATGATTTATAGTATTCAGACCCAAAAAAAAAAAAAAATCTATTAAGTCCGACGGCCTAACTCAATAGGCTCTTATAAACATTATAAAATCAACATTAGGTGAATCAACCTGTCAAGCGATTGGACCCAACAATTTTTTCAATAAAAATCACATTCTAAATTGCTTGAAATCTGTTGACTTCGAAAAATGGAAAATCTGAGGAAGATATAAATACATTAATGGCCATGGACCGACTTCTGACTAATATTTACCTCATACTGTAAAAACGAGGTTGATAGTCAATTTGAACACTGTAAAAATCCAAAAGTCAAATTCCAAATCCAAGCATTTTTCTCTATCCTACTCGACAGTCACGTGCGGTCTGAGGTACGACGTCGTGCTTTTTCTCCTCTCTTCTCTCCTCTCCTCTCCTTCCTCCGCTCTCCCTCTCTCTCTCCCGCACCCCACCACTCTCTGCAAAACTCTGCAGCAAACAACACCATCGAGACTAACACCAAACCACAGTCACACACACACACACACACACCAGCTCTTACTTTAACGTCTCAATTTTTTCTTCCTTTCCTCTACTACTACTTCTTCTACTATGTCCTACCAACATCTAACTCTTGTTGCAGCCTTTTCTATCATCATCACTAGTAGCATCACTTTCAATATCTTGTCTTCTAACCCTATTGCATATCTCGTCACAATTGCAATAATTACTCACTTTTCAGCCTTGCCATTAAGGAAAAAAAAAATCTTGGTTCATCATACTTTTTTATTTTTCCTTTTCTTTTTGAGGTAAATAGGTGCATGAAATAAATGAATCATTCATATATCCCATGCATGCATTTATATTTATGCTTTAACTCAGTGTGTGTTGTGTGTGTACATGTTTAACATTTTATTGTATAGATAGTCATGTCACTAGGACAACACCATGCTAGTTGTTATATGTAGGCGGTAAAACTTCTAGGGGGTTACCGCCTGCAGTTGCCTTCTGTACGTGTCTGGACCCTTTCAGAAACGAAAATCAAATTTAAAACTTTTAATAATAACACGTAATTTTTCTACCATTTCACCTAAACTCTTGCGTATGTCTGAACCCTTTAGTTATCCCAAAGAGTCTGACTGTCCACTCAGTTATTATTAATTCCTCTGTGTCTTCTGATTTCCATACCTACCTGCCCTCACCCACACCCCCTTCTGTGCGTGTGTAAATACATGTTTTCACCTTGTAAGCATAATAATGTACTGCTAGTGTACTACCCTATTCAGCTACTATTTTAATGGGGTCACTTGATAGCTGTTACTTTTACTAGTAGTAAATTTTATGTACTTTTTGGTGGGACACGCATGAATATGTAAAAAGAGGAAGGATTGTGCTGCTGAATCTTGGTGGTAGCTAGATTTGAGTGACAATGGCTGCTGGTTCTGGAGGGACTTCATGGGTTCCATCATTGCCACCACCAAGGCCTAAGTCGCCTCCTCAGTATCCTGACTTGTATGGGAAGCGTCGAGAGCTAGCCAAGGTTCAGATGCTTGAGAGAGAAATTGGTTTTCTTCAGGCAAGTCTTTTGTTGTTTCATTTGGTCTAATTTTAGAAGTCTTTTGTTGTTCAATTCGAGGAGTAAGGCTCGTGAATGATCACCCTATTAGAGGCACATCCCATTCATACACAGACCGCGATTGTCTTGAGCGATCAGGTCGTTTTGAAGTGTGTGTTTTTTCCCCCAATTTGAGAATCATTGTTGTTTAATTAAGGCTATTTTAGCAAGCTTTTTTTGTTGATAAAAAAAGGGCTTGTCAGATGTTCATTACAATATTTTCAACATCGCTGAAACTGGACTAGTGTGCTAGCAGGAATTTAGAAAGTAGCTACTGTGTTAATGCTTGGACCACCATTTTAAGTAGTCTTTTATAAAATAAAAAAATGGAATAGAGTGCTGACTTGCTAACTAAAAAAAGACCTTGAAAATCTCATACTCTTATATATTGTTGCTCAAGATTCTCTGATGGGACTTCTGAGGTCTTAGATTTTAGCAGACCTCTTTTTGTGTAGTGCTATGTATAGCAGAAGTTTCCAGACCAAGAAAAGAAAGAACCAAATGCAATGTGAAAAGAAGACCTACTCTACTTAGTAATAATTGATTTTAAGATGGAAGTTGGGTGGTCATTTAATACAAGAGTTTCCATCTTTTGTTCTAGATGAAACAACTATTTTTGTGGTCATAGTGGTCTAGAATTGGAAGCCATAAAAAACATATACTATCTGTTTGTATTACCTGTAATCTTTGAGCAGGGGTGGATTTAATTATATGAGTAGATTTTTTTTTTTTTTTTTTTCAGTAGAGACTAATTAATTTTTTAAAGTAAAGATACATATATATCTTTTTCCTTTTTTTTTAAGAAATATATAGAATTTTTAATATTTTGCTGCCTCAAATGGAGGCTGGAACCCCTACTGACCCCCAAGTGCATCCGCCTCTGCCTTTGAGTAAAGCGTGGCCGTGAGCATGTTAATCAATTGGTAAATTTATGAGCAAGGAGTAACACTCTTCAGCTCAAAATTTTTTCCCGAGTAAATGGTGGTTCACATGGCAAGATATCTAGAGTTTCTCAATATCCTCATTTACATTCTATATGTTTGGGCATTGCACTCCTAGAAATTCCAATTTGAAATGCCCTCAAGAATCCTAACTTTGTGGTCCCTTTGCAACAAATTTCCTATTTCTTTTTTGTAAGGATCATACAAATGAATCCCCTGGCTTGGGTATCCCGACGTGTTTGTTTTTCAACAAACCAAAAATCCGCTGAAGCTGGTTTGACAAGAAGAAACAACCTATTCTGGTGATCGAGAAACTAGTCATTCAAGGACATAAATATTGTATGACCTTAAAGCATTAAATTTGTTCTAATGAATATAGAGACGATAAAGACAACAATCAGAAGTTAGTTTTCTTCAAGGATTCTGTAGACTGCCAGGGGCCATTGGTCTTTCTTCAATAAATCAAGTGTATCCATCTAGATTTTTTGACGGTATGATCTAGAATATAGAGATAGACACCTTTTTTTTTTGGCTAAATAATCTAGAGATAGACACTTTTGAAGTGGAATTTGGATCATATTGTTACTCTGAAGCTTCTGAAAGATCAATGGGAGTGCAGATGTCGAAATATCTCATTTATATAAAATGTTTAACCAATCCAGTTGCAGAGTTATGCCGTGTACGTACTTTGTCTAATTTGTTTCCTCTTGAATTTGTCTGCTCTGCTTATATTTCACGTTATATTACTTGAGGTGGCAATATTCCTCCCAATAATTTTCTTGATGATCAAGCATTCCAAAACAGCACGAGTTAAGACAAAGCTTAGTTTTCGTGATTTATCTTAGTTGGGCAACAAAAAATTTTTATAGGGTTTTAGTTGATCTCATTGAAGAAAGTTGTTGTGAACAGGAAGAACTAAAATTTGTTGAAGGCGTTCCACCTGCTTTGCGGTCCTGTAAACAGTATGTAAATTCTTTTGTGAATCCATTGCAGTACAAATTACTTGTTTGTGGTGAAGGATTCAACATTGATTTAATTATTGTCAGTTTTCTCTTTCCTCTCAAATGTTTTCACTGTTTGACTAACATGTTTTGATGAACTTAACGATTTGTAAGGGTCGCAGATTTTGTGGTCACAAACTCAGACCCCCTTATACTGAGGTAAGAAATCGACCAAAAAACTTTCCCAATACATTCACCAATGATTTTGAACTTACATGTCTCTCCCTCTTCTTGCAGGACGAAAAAGAAGAGAAGATATTGTCGTTTCTGGAAATGGCTCTGGTACTTTCTTCTTACCCGTCATTTGTTGTTCTACATGTAATAAACCGAAGACCATGAAGCTTTTACAATCTGACTTTGCTAACTAATGTATACTAGTAGCTACATTTCAACAAAATCTATGTTGGCTTGCAGCTTCAATTGCTTCCTTGCATTTTAAATACAAATTGTACCTACTTTTGTTTCTCTAAGCACCTCAGTTCCATCGATGACTCTGAGAAACAATAGGCTAATTGATGAAATGCTAGGTTAATGAAAATTCGAATATGTCCTGTGGCCTCTGGATGAGAGTTTCCGGGTTCTCAGACTTAATACAGGATGATGCATGCATATTTCGTTCTTACTGTTTGTGAACCTGCGTATCGTGCACAAGATTATTGAATAGATTTTCATCCTTGTCAATGCAGCGGAATGTCCTGTTTCAACTTCTCATGGATTTGCTGCTGTAAGTGTTCAACACCACATCTCAAGATGCCTCAGTGCTGTCACTGTAATTTCTGTACCTGCCAATCATGCTGCGATTGTTCAATACCCGAGTGCCATTGTTGCTCTTGGCCGCATTGCCATTGTTGCTCTTGGCCACATTGCAAATGCTTAAAGAAGTGCAAATGCGGTCTGATATGTTGCATCCCGAAATGTCTTTCGTGCTCAGACTGTTCTTGCAATAGATGCACTTTCTCTTGTCCTAGATGTCCAAAGGTAAAATGTTCTTGCTGTTGTACAAAAAATTGCTGCTACCCTTGCTACTTTTGTTACTAATATATTACGTCTATAATTCTAAATCGAAGCCTAGTTTTCCAATATCCCATAATCTATATGTTAACTTCAATTTCTCTCTCGAACATCGGCCTCTCTTCTGTCGCTTTTTACATTCTTTTACACTTGATGTGCGTACAAATTGCTCGAGTAACTGTTACTTGATCTTGAAACTAGTACGGGAATGTAACACCGGCGTGCAGGAACTATAGAGATTGAGTAAGAGTTGATCTTTTGTATGCATTTTATGCTTGTAAAGAAAAAATTTCAGTTTTCTCTTCCACCCGGAGTTCTCACTTTTCCCTTTTCTCTTTTTCCTCTCCCTAATGTATTATGACCTGTTATCCAAGCCCTCCTAAATCAGCAAATAAAATGTCTTTTAGGTTCATTGCCACAATTGGAAAACTCTTGAAAACGTTACAATCGGATGGATTTAGCCGAGTGTGGCGCTATAACCCACAAGTGCGTGGGGTTCACTCTCCATTGAGCTGGTCATCTGGTTGTGACATTTTCAAGCATTTTCCCACAATATTGTTGGGGAATGCTTGCCTTTCATCCTCTTTGAGGCTAGGGGCAGACATACCTTGAGCACATACTCTAATTCACGTTGATCCTAATCTTTTTTTAGTATAAAAGTATTTTTAGAGAATTTTAGTCCCAAAAATAAAGTTTTCTTGGAAAAAAAAAATTGCACGAGTATTAAATTGTAAGTTATGAAACCGACACTCTATTATTAGCGAAAGAGTTCTTCCTTTGGAGGTGAAAAGGAAGAAAAGAAATTGGCTGGGCAACTACTCTTTCATTTTGAAGCATAGGCTTATACATCAACTACTGTCCATGTACGATCTATACTAGATGTAACCAACTACTCATTCTACCTTTGTGATTGAGTTAAATGATGGGCTAGAATTAACAAATGCAATTGGAAGATTCACTTTGCTTGTACTCGTTCAAGCAATGTTGTATTCTTCGCATCGAAGAACGATTGATACTCTTACGGAACAAAAGCGATTTCCTTTTTTGGCTCCTATTTTGTGTAGCCTCAATTACTATACTAATTTAGAATTAGAATAGGATGCCATAGGCCACAACTTTTGACTCTTTAAGCAGAGCAAATGTAATTGGTACATTATTGACATGCATCAATTAACACAGCAAACAAACGAGTTTCACCTATAATTCAGGTAAAGTTCCACTGCAGATAACAAAAGATGAACTGATACACCGTTGAGGATTTTATCCTCTCCTCGTTTAAGTTGAGATTTTCTACACCCAAATGAATCCTGGTATGTTCTTGTACCAGAATCATTTGTTGTTGTCATCACTGATCTATGCTATGCTAAAACATCACAAGATGTAAAATGCGCTCAGCTAGTCAGCATTGTTTCCAGGCAGCTATGGAATTCGGTCTTAAAACCAACGATTCCAGGTGAAAGCAACAGGGCTCCTGACTTGGTGTTGGGCGTTGTTCCAGGAGATTGAGCCGAACGCGTTGCTAGCTGCTCCGCCCTTTGACACGAATGTGACCGTGTAGCGCTGTTTGTCTCCTACATTCCGGAAAACAAGTCTGGATGGCTTTATGCTTACACCGACTGATGGTGGTGCTTCGATGGCTACTTGATAAACGGATCCTGCAGCTCCCACGTTTGTCAGTTCACGTGTGTATCTTACAATCTTCGACCTGCCAAACACGACCGAGAATGATGGGTAGTTAAGCTGGCCAGCATCGGAGAATTTCCTTGAACAACTAACATTTGCTCGCTTAACGATCATCTGTAGATGCTCAACGGTGTAGTCTAACGAGCAAAGGAATGCAATGTAGTCTGCTGGTGTAATGTCGTATACAAGCCCTGGAGAGAGAGCCTTGTTTGGATCGACATGACCGGCACCATGCGCAAATGGAGTAGAAACCGTTCCACCAGCAGCATCGCGAAGGGGTGAATTGGTGTTGTCATGGGTGTAAGCAGTGGTCATGAGGGCAGACTTGATCGCGCTGGGGCTCCATTCTGGATGTGCAGCCTTGAGCAATGCTGCTAGCCCGCTAATGTGAGGGCATGACATGGATGTACCTGCAAATTCCCGTCATAATTGAAACAAAGTCAGTTCAACAAATTACAGATTTTTCTTCAAAACGGTTGTTGTTTATAAGACTCGATCTTCAGTTACACTATCATAAAAAGGTAAAAAGTCTAATAATCTCAACGCTGCCCGTGATTGTAAGACGTGTTTGTTTTTATGGAATGCATCATAAATGAACCAAGTCATGTCATTTTCAAGATTGACCAGATCTCATTGAACAATTTTAGGTGGGGCAAATGCACCAAATTTGTTTAATTCAATGAAAACAGACTTTATGCTTAATTTGTATATTGTGTAGTAGGACCAGTCTATAATTGCTGCGCAGGACCCATAAAAGGAATCACGCGCTGAGTCTAAGTATGAGTAAGATCCGACACTGGACCATATGGCAAGATATACTACAATAAGCTCGTGCGAAGTATGTATACTTTTATTATATGGTGTAGGGTAACATTCAAACTTTGATGCTTTAAATTAAATACAACATATGGCGCACGTTAAGGTGTGCAGCGAAATCGTCAGTCATTCCAAACCGCCTAATTCAATCCAAATTAATCAATTTTTGACGATTTCTTAAAAGTTTGGTTGATTATAATTTAAGGTTTCATAAGAACCAATCATATAGTTTAGTTTATGGTTTTTACCATCAAAACCAGTAAACTCAAACCCGAAGGTTTACTATATATTATATATATATAATATACAGCTATAAGTTAAACGAATGTATGATTTGACTTGGATAGTTTGGTTTTTTCATATGTATTAGTTTAATTTGGGTAGTTTTGATAAGTGTATGATTTGATTTTGGTTTAACCGAAGGTATTGGTTCGATTCAGAAAATATATTTTAAATCACTCAAACCGACCCATACACATCTCTAGCGCATATTATCATTCACTACATAAATAATTATTTGATGAGGTATGTAATCTTTACGAAATCCTTATAGTTTTGCTTGTAAATAATATATCATAAAAATCTGAGTTTAAATCTTGATTTTATTCATTAAATCAAATCTTTAAATATTCCTAATTGGTAAAACTTTGAGCTCTCGCCATGTGCCACCACACCCCCCTAAATTATTTAACTACAATTCTTTTATCGTGTTAATACAACTTAACGTGCACTTTTAAATTGATCAATAATTTCACTCCAAGGAGAAATTAAAGCACTATCATCACACTACATTAATAGTCTAACATCTTAACGTGCATTTTTAAATTGATCAATAATATAAATATAACGTGCACTTTTAAATTACTCAATAATAGTACATCTTAACGTTCTAGTAAAGTGTGATACCTTCTAGGCAAAACTTTAATATTAAAAGTCTATCAACGTTTATAATACACTATACGGAAAATACTTTTATCAATTCAGATTAATATTGTTAATCTTTTACATATTAGTAGGATTCACACGGTTATGCTTTATTATATACTCAAAGCTGAAAACGCATCTAGGGCTCCGTTTGTTTGCCGTAAAATAACTTATTTGTGTAAAATACTTTCCGTGAAAAATATTTTCCTGAAAAATAAAATATTTTACAAATCTTTGTTTGTTTGCCATAAAATAATTTGTTAGGAGAAAATATTTTTCTGAAAAATAAATTACTGAAAAATATTTTATGATGTTTGGATGTATCGTGAGTTCCGTAAAATGTTTTCTCCCAAAGTCCCGTAAAACATTTTACAAAATTTTGTACTAGCCGCAATTATTGACCGGAAAATATTTTACAGTTGACTAATTTTACTAATTTTACAGTATTACAAAACACCGTAAAATTAAGAAAAAACAGCCGTAATTTTTAATCGAAAAACATTTTACGGTTAATTAATTTTCAGATGTTACCAAATATTGTAAAATCTGAAAAATACTTTTCAAGAAAATATTTTACGGCAAACAAACGGAGCCTTAGATCTATATGAAAACTATAAAAAATTGAAAAAATATAGAAAGAGAACATAAAATATGAATTGAAATATAGCCGTTAGAATGCTTACCAGACATGATGTTGAACTGAGTCCTCCTTGTGTCCTTCTGAAGCCCAGTGGGCCCAACAGCCTCAGACCAAGCAGCTAAAATGTTGACTCCGGGCCCAATCACGTCAGGCTTCAAGATCTGTGGTGTCACCGTATTGGGCCCTCTTGAACTAAATGCTGCCACAACCGGCGACGGCTTAACATTGACCACCGTGCCACCGAAGCTGAGCACCGCGACCGGATTCTTCTCTGTCCTGACATACTCCCTTATCACGTCTCCCACTTTTCTCCCCACCGCCAGCGCTGGCAACAAGTGGGTATCCGCCACCAACTCCTCCCCACTCTCCGCGGTGTTGGCCAATATCATCCCCACCCCACCCGCATCCCTCACCACCGCACCCTTCTCGACCCGAGCATTTACTCCTCTATCACACACCACTATCTTTCCGCGCACATTTGTAGGTTCAAGTGAGGCGGGCAAGCACAAGTTGCTAGTACTATTGCCACCTTTGTTGTATACTAATGGCACCAATCGTTTCCCCATAGGCCTCCCACTGTATAAAGACACCCCAGTGAATCTCCGGCCATTGCCCAACACAGCAAAAGCTGGAAAATCACGATCCAAAGTGCCGGCACCAACTGTCAGAATCCACGGCGCGACATTAGCCAATGAGGCCTTAGTTGGTCCACTGTTACCAGCAGAGCACGACACAACAATGCCTTTTTCCATGGCGGAAAACGCACCAATGGCGATTGTGTCGCGATAATAGGGACCAGAACCACCACCGAGAGACATCGAAACTACATCAACACCATCTTTTATCGCACGATCCATGCCTGCTAAGATGTCGGAACCGAAACATCCACTTTTCCAGCAAACCTTGTACGTGGCCACACGTGCGCGTGTCGCCATCCCACGCGCTGTTCCACTCGCGTAACCTAGTAAGCTTGCATTCGCCACGTGGGTTCCGGCAGCTGTGCTGGAAGTGTGTGTTCCATGGCCGTCGTAATCACGTGGCGATTCGGGCTCCGTTTGGGAGCCCGAAATCGCCATGCGATACCCACGTGAGAAAAACTGCGCACCAATCAGCTTCTTGTTGCAGTGTTTCTTCGGGTCAAAATCTGTTGATGATTCACACTGGCCTCTCCACTTAGATGGCACAACAGGCAGGCCCGTATCGTCGTAGCTTTTGGATTCGGGCCAGACGCCGGTATCCAAAACACCCACAATAACATCCTCCTGTTTCGGGCTTTGATCAGCCCAGACCCCGAAATTATTATCCAGGCCCAAGAACTCAGGAGTTCTGGTCGTGTGTAATTCATACACAGTATCTTCATAGACGCCGAGGACAGCGTCTGATTGGCGGAGAGATTCAGCTTGATCAGGGTCTAACGCGGCGGCGAAGCCATGATATGCAGCATCGTAAGTGTAAAGCAAAGCCTCATCTGAAGATGATGATGATGAAGAAAGAGATTGCAGATTTGCAGAATACCAATCGTGATGGGTGAGATAAGCTGATGGTTTCAGGTCGTGTTTCATGTGGACTATGTAAGTTTTCTTGGCTGCTGATATAGTAAAGCATGATTGAAGTACAAGAAGAAGAGCAAGTGTATGAAACAAGATCGCAGACCCCATTTTTGTGTTGTGTTAGGCTTCAGAAATGGAAGTGAAGATGACGAGTTTTGTATGAGTGTGTGAAGTGGTGGTGGTGGTGGTGGTGGTGGTGGTGGTGGTGGTGGTATTGTATTGGGGGATGGAAAGAAAGGAAACAGAGCGTGCAAAGAGAGGGGGGGTTTGGGACAGTCGCTGTCAGCTGCGACTGTCAGAATTGATTGGAAGGATGGAGGACTTGTGTCGGATTTATAAAATTGAGATGGTATCTTCAAGGCTTGGAGTTTGATTTTGTTACTTGAATGCCACTAGGTGGGAGGTGGAGGTAAAGGTTGCGGGTGGGAAATGAATCTGTCTACAACGTTGTGATGCTATGAAATGTTTGTATACTTATAATGAAATAATATTAAATCATAATAATGTTATATAATATTATAAAAAAATATTTACTCGAGTAAAGGGAGGGGAGTTGCGGGGGAAGGGGGAGGATGGGGTTGGGGTGTCGTGGGTTAATTAATGGTTATTGACTCACTACTCATTGCTTAGTGGGTTGTTGGACTCAACCTTTCTAATTTAAGAATATTTATTGTTTCTCTTTTATTTATTTATTTGGTAATATTTTATGCCGCTAGGTTGATACTTCATTCTTTTTGAGTATTTTAATTCTCCTTAAATTATCAAAATTCATATAACCAATATTAAATCTGCTTTTATATAATAAGAATTCTTAAAGATCTTACCAGTGTGGTATATAGGTAAGCTAGTAGGTTAAACATATGCTAAAAACTACAAAAGAAGATTAGCTTTGGCATTTAAGGGCTTTAATGGCCCCAGCTAAAAAAGAAGAAATGATGATGAGAACAATCTTTAAGAGTAGTGACCATGGCACTCTTTTGTGATGTAATGGATAGAAAGTATTTATTTGACTTTGAAAATTGAGAGGTTGTATCACATAAAGAACACCTTTAACCGATCGCTCTTCTTCTTCTTCTTCTGTTTTCTTAAGATTCATGTTATCTGCGAGATCTTTTTATTATGACAACATTCTCTGTTCTTTTGTTTTCAGGGTTGGGATCAAGAAGTTCGAGTGAAAAATAAAGGTAAATAGCACCACAACCTCCTGTGCTTTAGCAAGAATGCACATGACCCCCCTATGGTTTAAAAAGTGCACCGGAACCCCCTATGGTTTTCAAACCGTGCACACGCACCCCCTCCTTAATTTTCCGTCAACAAATTTAACTGAATTGTATAAAAAGACTAAAATGCCCTTCAATTTTTTATTTTTTATTTCTCTTTTTCTTTTCTTTTTTGTTTACACACACACAGACGCACACACACATACACACACAGACACACAGACACAGACACACATACACACACACACACAGACACACACACACAGACACACACACACACACATATATATATACACACGCACATGCATATATATATATATATATAATATACACACGCACACACACACACACATATATATATATAAAGATTTGCAAGTGTGTGTGTGTGTGTGTCTGTGTGTGTGCGTCTATGTGTGTGCGTCTGTGTGTGTGTGTGTGTGTGTGTGTGTGTGTGTATGTGTGCATCTGTGTGTGTGTGTGTGTGTGCATCTGTGTGTGTGTGTGTGCGTCTGTGTGTGTGTGTGTGTATGTGTGTTTGTGTGGGTGTGATGGTGGGGTGGGGTGCGTGGGGTTGGGGATGGTGAGGGTGGGGGGGGGCGGTGGTTTGAGGAAGATGGGTTTGGTTTTTTTTTTTTTTTTTTTTTTGGTGAAAATTGCATTGGAAGAAAAAAAAAAGAAAAAAAATTATATATATGTAAGGGCATTTTTGTCCACTTAAGTAATAATTTAAGCCTAAAAATATAAAAAATTGCATCAAACGCGCGTGTAACACACTCTCCGTTAAAAGTAACGGTTTTTTTAACGGAGGGGTCTGTGGTGCTACACTTTTGAAACCACAGGGGGTCCGGTGCACTTTTTAAACCACATGGGGGTCATGTGCATTTTTGCTAAAGTACAGGGGGTTGTGGTGCTATTTACCCGAAAAATAATATTATAATATTATAAAAAGATTTAAATACGTAAAGATATAAGATGACTAGATAAGGAGCTTAAAGACCGATCCAATCACAAAATTTAATTGCCTCGTTTTGATGATGTGTCTTATTGACTTTGCTATCTGGGGATTGAGTTAGGTGTTGAAAAACGAAGAGAACCATTAACTGTGGCATTTGTTCGCAGTGTTGCAATTGTTATCTCCAACCTGCATTTTGTTTCCTACTAACCTCAACATAAAGAACTAGACAAGTCATTAAAAGCTTGCATAAAATAGCATGAACATTACGCAACTCTCAAATTGGGTGAAGTATATCAGACCCTTTTTTATTTTAGCGAAAGTACACAACACTCCTTTATAATTCAAAAACTCCCTGAACTAATTTTTGTAGTTTTTCAAAAGTGCACAACACCTCCTACCGTTAAAAAATCTTTTAAATTTAATAGAGAA
This sequence comes from Ehretia macrophylla, assembly GCA_037974665.1. Classification (NCBI taxonomy): domain Eukaryota; kingdom Viridiplantae; phylum Streptophyta; class Magnoliopsida; order Boraginales; family Ehretiaceae; genus Ehretia; species Ehretia macrophylla. The sequence continues at coordinate 35,526,089 of CM075771.1, forward strand.
TGTACTTCACATGCGTTAAGTGAATTTTTTTTTTAACGAATTTATTCATTAAATAATTATAAGAATTGACCAAATTACTTTTTTTTTTAAATAATAATAAATAAATAAAAGTCATCTTCCCCAATACCCCTCTCCCCCCCAACCCACCCCCACCCCACCCCCCACCCCCAGCCCGTCACCCCCCACCCTCACACCCATCCCGTAACCCACACCCCCCCAACCCCACTGCCACTATGTGTTGTGTGTGTTTGTATTTTTTTTTTTAATGTGTGTGTATATATATATATATGTATATATGTATGTGTGTATATATATATATATATATATATATTCCTTTTTTTTTTTCTTTTTTTGGCCTAAACAAAAGAGGAAATGACAAAAGAGAGAAATGAAAAAAATTGAAAGTATTTACGTTTTTTTTACAAAATCCGTTAAATATGATAGATTTTTTAACTGTGGGGGTGTTGTGCACTTTTAAAAAACACAGGGACTAGTTCAAGGGGTTTTTGAACTATAAGGGGGTGTTGTGCACTTTTGCTAAAGTATAAGGGGGTCTAGCGACTTCACCCTCTCAAATTTGTTGTTTCTCTTAGGCACATTATTAATTGTATCATCTTTAATTATGGATCACACGTAAAAGAGTGTTGGAGAATTCAATTGTTCTATCTCTCAAATTTGTTGCTTCTCTTATCATGTTACTAATCGTACTCTCAATCACGTGTTACATGTGAAGTGAAGTGTTTGAATCCAGTTATTCCAACTCTCGGATTTGTTGCTTCTCTTATCACGTCCCTAATTATACCTTCATTCATGGGTCACACATTAAGAGAGGTATTGAAGAATCCAATTATCTCACGTGGATAAGACAGGACTTTCAAAACCAATATATAAGATCTTGGACTACTCCATACATGTAATATGAATCAATTTTAGAATGGAATCTCAAGTGGTTGTTCAATACTTCAATTCGAAACTCTTGCTAAGCTCTATTGGGCGGAGGACCCTAAGGACGTTCAACTGACAACCGAGCCTAGTGGTGTGTGCATATTTTCCTATTTCGGCTTGGATTGAAAATACTGGACAAGAAAGAAAAACTGTCCAGCCTTTCAAACCCTACTAAGTAAAGGGGGATGTGTTGTTGACTGCTTCAACCCCATTTTTGCTCAACATCGATCCTCTAACATATTTTTTCTAGTGGCGGAACACTAACTGCTCATCTTGAGATACTGGTTAGGCAAAAAATGATATTTAGTATTCGAATAAACAGTGAGTATAGTGAACATATATAAATCAATAAATTCATTATAGCAGTTTGTACATTACACGCATCGTTCAATTATCAAATCTATAGAAACTTTCATGCATCTGTACCTATATAGCATTTCGAGACAAACACAGGATTTTGCAGTGCTTCCAGCTTTCCACCACATTCCTTGTGGCGCATTTTCTTTTATGTAATTAGCTATGAAACTCCAAATGTTTGTCACGGATTTTGTCTTGCATTATTATACTTTACCTGGATTTCTATACATTCTTTGCTATTCATTCGTCAGGACACAACACAAAGGGACACTTAAAAGCTGGAAACAAGTCTCTTTCCATGTCCTGCTGTAATTCACCAAGAAATAAGGTTTTTATATCGCATATCTAGATCATAATATCATAATATTACCTTTTTATATGGCAAATTTTTTATAATACCATAACATTATAAAAAATATTCACCGATTGTGAATTATCCACATTATTTCATCATAATTAGATCAACAATTCATAATTATTAGATTTCTTTTGTAACATTATAATGATAGATCTATTCCCTCTTATTTATAATATAATCCGCAACCATTGCATGTGAAGACAAAAAATTATATAGTCACTTCATTACAATTAATCTCGCTGATCGAGAGTCCAAATTGGCAGCCTATTACAAACCCAGTTAAAGATAAAACAGCTCACATCTCAAAAGTTTAGCAACATAATCTGTTACACTTATTGTAGACAAGATACATCTACCGGGGGCAAGTCTCTCAAAAAGTAACGGAAGCGTGCAAAAATTTTCTCGAATTGGACGGAGATTGACCCGACTAATTAACCAGCTGTTTAGAGAGGTCCGAAGTGGGCATAATAGACACTGTGGAGATTCCTTGAGGGTAGTTTAGGTATGAAAAATATGCCCTGTAAGCATGGTGGGACTCGTGCAAATTATTGGCTATGATTTTGTCTTGTAGTTTGGGCCCCCGTGGGAATAGGGGAAATGTAACGGCTAGATTTTCCGGCAATCATCCACTTTGACCATATTGTAATTTTTTTTTTTGTTCATAGACCATATTGTAATCTAACCGGCACATTTCAAACATCATCATCTTAAGTCATGAGTGAAAGCTCCTCAATTCCCAAATGCTTCAACCCTTGTACTTTGTTTTGGAAATTGCTTTAAAACGGCTGTTTATCACTATATATATTATAATGACACACCTTACTTTTCATAAGACTTGTGTAAATTTTTATGGGTTGCACCTATCATTTTTTGAGCGTTTATGAGGACTCTTACTTTTTCTTTTTACTTATTATTCTAAGAAGGTAATAGATTAGTAATATTTTCAAATTTAAATTGTGTACCGGTTGATTCGATTAGGAATATTCCTACTTAGTTATTCTTACTTATTATTTTGTATCATGACTTTGCTAATGGGATTGGATAATATCTCTAATAAATAGTATCGTCCGTACATCTTTCTTTATGAGGTTTTTGAGTTGAGCATTGTGGTTACCTTTTGACTGACCAAAAAAATGTGGACACTTAATTTGAGAATAAGCAACTAACATATAGTTTTTCTCCAAAAATAAGTTCACCATGCCTAAAATATTAACAAAAAAAAAAAAATTTAAAAACGTTAGCCGATCATCCCGTCCTAGTATGCAAATGTTGATGAGGTCTACCCTCATAATCATTAAAATTAATATATTAGAATCATAGATTCTAGATTCAAATCTTCCTACTAACTAGTGTGATTTATTTGTCCAAGTTATTCAAAAAACTCAAAGATTTTTATTTTTTATTTTTTTTTGCAAAATCATTACTGTTTTGCAAGTTATCATTTTGGCCTTCTCCGAGGTGAGAATGAGTAAAGGACACCAGTGATACACGAACATTTCTGTTATACATGGTAGTTTGAGAAAAAAATTAGTCTTACTTTAAAATTTATTAATACAAATCAAATAATTCTTTATCTTTTTTTTTGGATGTTGATGTAATCTGTTAGAATCCGATTACTAATTGATAAGTTTTTAGATATAACAGTGTATTTTATACATGTATCAAATTAGTTAAAGATAAAATTTTAAAATATTAAGAAATATAAAATCGGTGACGTCGATTTCACTACCGCTGGAACAAACCGGTGAGGACAAATGATTGATCTTTCTTCTTTGGTCTGCATTATGGGTAAGCTGGAAGAGAATCAATCATAGAGAGGGTGGTGGACATGACATGGCACATGACTGACGATAGTGAACGTTGGCTGACCCACTACTTGTAACCGCTGATAGTGGCGCCATTCGAGCCATCAAACTCTCACTCACTTTCTCTCTCTATCTTCTTTGCTAAATCTCCCAGATTTCACTTTTCAACTTTTTTTTTTTTTTTAATCCACGCGGTTTTTGTTGATCTAGCTACATTTTTTTTTTTCTCACCGACTGTTGATTTGGTTTTTCCAAAAATCTAATAAGATATTTCATTCTACTAAAATTATGTTATAACTAACGTCGATTTTTTTTATAACAAGAAATTTACTCTACGTCAGACACTATTTTGAATCCACTTTAAGATAACAAAATCATATATAACAATGCAACTCTATGCATGCTCTAAGTTAGGCTAAAAATATTTATAATAAAAACAATAAATATATATATTTTTTTATTTTGGAATATAGTTTGTGCAATAATAGTTAATTTTTTAGAATATATTTTGTGTACATTTGACATTATTTTATTTTTCTTCACCACCTAATCTATAATAGTTAAACATAAAGGCATTTTAGTCTTTTATCTCGGTCAAACCATTAACCGTTAATTAAAGGTTAATGGCAGGGACGAAAATATTTTGTTAACAAAACAACAAGGATGAAAATGATTCTTTTACAAAACATAAGGACCTGTTTGGTTTTTAGCATAAATTTAGGGACTAAATTGACATTTTTCTGAAAATGATAGTTGAAAAGGTTTCACTTTTTTTTTTTTGGTCAACAAAATGTTTCACATTGCCTAATTATTATTATTATTATTTTTTTTGGGGGTGGGGGGGGGGGGGGCGGGTCGTCATATAGCACAGAAATTTTTGACTTTCCTGAATTGACCGTACAGTGAGGCATTCAGATATTAACTCAGTCCACGAAAGTATTTGACAAGCCGCTAAAGTTTTTCCAAACTTTTCTTAGTTTTCGGGTTGCAAAAAATAGACGATAAAAAAAAAAAAATTACTAAAAATAAATACAGTATCAATTTCAAATTGAATATCGTGTTTTAACGTTGAAAGAAAAATAAAATACTAGGGTTAACAGGGATATAAAGTGTTCAATAGCATACTCTTAAAAGTTTTCCAAGATACAAAAGTCAATAGTGACAAATATGTGAGCTGAAACTTAATTATATGTTTAATATATTTTATTATATAGATAATATACGAAATTTCTTATATAAGAAAGGTAGACAAAACATTTAACAGCTCGAGAAGAAAAGTAAAAAATTCAACCCGAAGCGAAGCAGTAAATAAAATTAATGAGAGGACTAACAACACTTTGTCGCACCCTGGTAAAGCTAATTAAAAATAATTTAATTTGTAATTATGATTGTCAAGGTTAGAAATCTCATAGTTTAAGTTGGGTGTTGCTTTCACCGAGTTGGACTTTTCAAGTTGGCCTCCGAGCTGTACTTTCCTAGTCGGCTATCAGACCTGCACAAGGAAAGGAAGGAAAAGGCGGGGTGACGACCCGGATTTTTCCCTTGAGCGTGTGAATGATTAGTATGTCCGAGCTGACAAAGTAGCTGAGAGCATTTAATAGCGAGTTACCCTTAAATGAAGATGGTGGAGCTCTATTTATACTAAGTTCAGGTCTGACAGTATTTAATGCAATGCAGCTTTATGTCCCATCAGTGCTTTATGTCCCATCGGAACAGCTGAAACTGAGGTCGGGGTTTTCCAGGGTCGGGCCAGTCATCTAGGTTAGACATTCAGCTGAACGCGCTGGTATTGGCGCTGATTAGCCCGTCTCAGCTCGGAATGGACATCTCACCTCAGCTCGGGAACCCCTCGTCAATTCCCTCCCCCGAGTCGAGATCGAGAGGGTGAGATCTAGAATTGGAAGTTCCTCCCGAGCTGTAGGTGTCCGACCCCGATAGAGTAGGGAATGCCACGTCAGCGGTGCATGCCCAACGGATGGCTGCCACGTCACCTAGCGGTTCTGACGAGACGCTACGTTTTGGCTTCCCGAGGCGACTTTCAGGGGTGCCTATAAATAAGGCCTTATCATCCGAGATTCATTTCACACTTCGCTTTCAATTTCTCAAGGAATTTTAGGTCGGACACCAGAGTGGTAGGACGCAACTAGCTCAGAAAGAATCTTCTCGAGATATTTCAGCTCGGACCCAGCTTAGTCGGTCGCACTCCGCAGTCAAGAGCAGTAGGTACGTCCCGACTCCCTTTAGTCATTCCTGTACATTTATATTTACTGTAGACAGGATGGGGAGGTCGGAATCGGAAGATTCTCAGGCTATAGAAGTAAGGTCCTGTGGTGGAGATGAGAGTCCGCCGAGCTCGGCATCCACCTCAAACATGGTCCGTGGTGGAGGGAGCGCCAGTTCGTCTTCAGTGCCGGCTCGGAAATCTAGTCCCGGGGAGAGCGATGATGACTGCCAAGTTATTAGGGTCAGATTGGTGCAAGAGAAAGTAGAGGTGGATCCTTTGTCCGACCTGGGAGACTTCGATGACGGGGATGCTGAGGAGCCGCTAAATCAACTGGAGGGCATTGAGATACCTCAAGAGTTCTTAGCCGGGGTCTCTGCCACCGAGCCGATCGAAGCTGTGCCAGTCAGTGCCGTTCGACCTCGGAGCTCGGCTTCAGCCAGTGCTTCTTCAATTCGAGGGAAGAGGATCGAGCAGCTGTTCGCCTGTTGAAAGCGAGAGTGCCACTCCACAGTGCAGATGGCAAACGCAAGGTTGAGGAACTAGTCGGTTGATCGACATCACAAGCTGAAGGTTCCAGGTCGGCAGGAATCAGCGTGTTATCCCCCAGCCGACCACTTCACCATATATGACCTGGCGTTCGACGTCATCCAGCTCCCTCTCCCTGGCTTCATTGTTGGAATCCTGAACTATTTCGAGCTCAGCCCGGGTCAGATGTCGCCGAATGGTTGGGCCGTGATGGTGGCCTTCTACGTGTTTTGCCTGGAGAAGAAAGTAGAGCCGACCTTGCGCAGGTTCAGGCATTTCTTCGTGTGTAAACCCAACCCGAAGTAGCCTGGGTGGTTCCACTTCGCAGCTCGGGTCGGCAACTCCATATTCACCAAGTGGCACTCCTTCAACAAGGGCTGGCACAATGACTATTACTGGGTGGAGTCGGCCGTGAACATTAGGATTAGGCTGGACTGGACCCCGAGTTTGAGGAAGACCGCCAACGATGACCCTAAGCTCTCGAATGAGGAACTCGGGGAAGTCGCAGTACTCAAGCCCGCGCCCGGGACGCTGATAGACATTGATAGTGTGCTGAAATGGGAGCGAATCTGGGATTCCAAGTTGTTTGGTAGGGAGCCCGACCTCTCGAGGGATCATCCCCACCTGCTTCCCGACCCAGAAGGGGACGCGGGGTCTAGCTCAGAAGAGGGTCAGTTTGCAGGATCGGCGCCCGACCTCCACGTTGTTCTGTTTGTTAGCCTTTTTAGGTTGGTCTTCGACTCATTTTCACCTATTTGCTCTACCTTTTGCAGATATGGCGGACATGAGGAAGCTTGCATATGCCCAGGTGCGGAGGAAGAGTGAGGTCAGTGGCGACGCGTCGGCTCGGTCAGGACTAGAAGGTACTGCTCAGGGACAAAGGCAGCGCCTCAGCGGCCAAGGACGAGAGGTCGGTCCCGAGGTCTCCTCAAAAGGGGCTTCGGGGTCCCCTTTGCCAAAGAAATCGGGCTCAGGCGTAGCGATCCCGAAGCGCTCTTCCTCCCGACCCGAGAGCAGAAAGCGGCCTTGGCCCTAACACTCTGGGAAGGGTAAGGCCACGGAGGTAAGCCCTTCTGACAAAAACTTCATGGAGGCGTCCAAGGTGGATCGCGACCCCAAGCTGGCGACGGTCCCCGCGGAACAGCTCTCGCTTGATTTGAGGACGACCATAGTCACGGTGAGTTCTTAACCATCTTCTGGTAAGGTTGTATTTTTAGCTCGGCTGATTGCTTTATTTTCTGCTAAACAGGCCGAGTCCCATATCCTCTCGGCCCCCAGCTTACTGATCAAGGCCCAGACTCACTGCGTCGAGCTCGAGCAACGATACGTGGATGCCCGAACCGAGCTTGATACAGTGAGGGAGGAGGCCGCTCAGAGGCAGAAGGCGGATACGGCAGAGATCGACCGCCTGAAGAAAGAGCTGGACCTGGAAAGGGACCGACGCGAAGCTGCGGCCAAGGACGTTGATCGCTATAAGCGGGAGAAACGGGAGGCAGAGGCTAAGTTAAAGGATCTGGTGGACCAGGTCGGCGTCGATGGAGAAAAGGCAGTAGAGGCCTTCAAGTCCAGCGACGCGGCGGTGGATTGGTTGGCCACGGAAGGCGGGGCCATAGCGAAGTATGCGGAAATGGAATTCTACTTCCGAGGTCAAGTCGCAGCTCGGGAGAGAGCAAAGACCTTCTTCCCAGCCACCAAGAATGACTACATCGAGATCTTGGAGGTTCCGCCGTCGGAGTTTTGGGAGATCCCCGAGCTTCCGTCCGACCTGACATCCCAGGCCAAGGAGGTTACTGAGTTTGTCCAGAAGGGCCTGGACCAGGTTGGGGATGAAGCCGAGGCCACCACCTCTGCTGTCGCGCAAAAATAGATTTTGTAATTTTTCCCGAGTTGGGTTATTGTAATCTCGCCCGAGTTGGGCTTTTGTAATCACCTTTTAATTTTAATGAAATGTTTGCTTTATTTTCGTTTGCGTTTTGATTGAGTTCGTACACAGGTACTTTTCTCTTCGCAAATTTTTCTCAAGTGGGGTCGGACCAATTTAATGGACCATATAAACTTAAGCGTAATGAACCGAGCTGGACGCGATTAATGATTTATCATCCTTATCCGAGCTGGTGTAATCGGGACAACTTATAATTGTTACCAACTCGAACTCGTCAGTCCGTTATAAAATTGGTCAAACTAATGTTGACAAATATTAAGTTCGAGTTTAGACCCAAACTAATATACCGACCTGAAGCCGGGATGCACCGAGTTGGATCTTAATCCGAACTGGCAAAACTAATCAAATTTGTTTATTGATTATACCCGAGCTGGAACTTAGTCCGAGCTGGTTTACATTATCATTTTGCTCGTGATTAAGCGTGGCCACTGCGTTAATCCGAGTTGGAGTAATTTTGTAGTTGTAGTACTTGGGCCCAGGTCGGGCATTGCACCGGTTTGTGTACCTATTCCCAGGTCGGGCATTGCACTAGTTTACAAAATTGCATTGTATTGACTTTGTACAAGTAATGTCTTGGCCCGGGGCCTTTACAAGATACTTCGGCTCGGGGCCTTTACAAGATGTTTCGGCTCGGGGCCGTCTTAGACAAAATACCGCTTCAGATGTTCTGAATGTCATGCATTTTTCAACAGCTTTCTGTTCTTGTCGCGAAGGTAGAAGGTCCCGGGTCGGACTTCTTTCACGACTTCGTAGGGTCCTTCCCAGGTCGGAGAGAGCTTGTTAACAGAGCGCGGCAAAAAGATGGCCTTTCTGAGTACGAGGTCGCCAACCTTAATAGGCCTAGGCTTGACCTGTTTGGCGAATGCTCTTTTCATGGCAGCTTTGCTGGCCAGCATTCTGATTTGAGCTTTAACTAGGAGCTCTTCAGCGAGGTCAAGCTCTTCACGGATTCGTGCTCCGTTTGTTTCTGGATCATGGTGGAGGGTTCTACTGGTCGGAGACCCGATCTCCACTGACAACACCGCTTGAGTGCCAAAGGTCAGTTCGAAGGGCGATTCTCTCGTGGCCGAGCTAGTGTTGGTCCGCTGAGCCCACATCACCTCGGGAAGAATTGATGCCCATTGGCCCTCTGCTTCTTCCAGCTTGGTTTTTAGGCCCTGCAAAATGATTTGGTTAGTCCTTTCAACTTGGCCATTACTTTGAGGGTGAGCAATAGATGAGAATCTGAGGTCGATCCCAATCTCAGCACATTTGCCTCGAAAGTATGCATTGTCGAATTGTTTGCCGTGGTCAGTGACGATGACCTTTGGCACCCCAAACTGACAAATGATGTTTTTCCATACGAAATCCCAAGCTGCCTTTTCTGTTATTCTAGCAACACCTTCAGCCTCGGGCCATTTAGTGAAGTAGTCTACAACTACGAAGGCGTGCTTCTTTTGGCCAACACTGGTCGACAATGGGCCGATGATGTCTAGACCCCACTGATAGAATGGCCATGGGCTTACCATCACTGTGAGGTCCACGGCAGGCTTCCTTTGTACGTTGGTGAACCTCTGGCAAGTGTTGTACTTTTTTACATACTCTTTGGCATCTTGTTCTAAGGTCGGCCAGAAATAGCCTTGCCTTAATGCCTTCGGAGCCAGAGCTTTGCCCCCCAAGTGGTTTCCACATAACCCTTCATGAATCTCCCGGAGTACATAGTTTCCCTCTTCGGGTCCAACACATTTCAAAAGAGGCCAGGTGTAGGCTCTCTTATAGAGTTGCCCGGCGATTATGACAAACCTTGAGGCTTGTTTCATGAGTTTCTGAGCTGCTTTTTCATCTTCTGGGGTCATACCCCCTCCAAGTAATCCATGATTAGTTTGGTCCAATATGGACTTAGATTGAGCTCGGCTACTGCCTGTAATCCCAACTGAATACTAGATTCGGATACTTCCTTCACATGGACCAGGGCAGGTCGGCTTTCGCCCAAGGCCAACCTGGACAGGGCATCAGCTTTCATATTCTCTTCCCTAGGAATCTGCTGTATCGTGAACCTTCTGAGCGTTGAGGTCAAATCCTTGACTCTGTTGAGGTAAGCTAGTATAGCACTGTCCTTGGCTTCGAACTCTCCTGATATCTGACTAGAGACCAATTGAGAGTCGGTGCTCAGGTCGACTGTCTGTGCCCCGAGCTGAGCTATAATTTTCAGCCCTGCAATCACCGCTTCGTATTCTGCTTCATTGTTGGACGCCGGAAAGGTGGACTTGAGGGAGTACTGGTACTCATGCCGGGTTGGGTCGAGGATGACCACCCCAGCTCCGCTTCCGGACTTCCCTGAGGCCCCATCCACATGGACCTTCCACACATCCACCGGGTCATGCTCTGCTCGGCCAGTGCATTCTACAACAAAGTCCGCAATGGCTTGGGCTTTGATGGCTGTCTTGGGTTGGTAGGTGATGTCGAATTGACTCAGCTCAACTGCCCATTTGAGTAGCCTGGCCGACGCCTCTGGCTTGTGCATGATGGACTTGAGCTGAGCATCAGTTATGACCTTAACTGGATGAGCATCAAAGTATGGCTTCAACTTTCTTGCCGCTGTGATGAGAGCGAGGGCGAGTTTTTCCAAGGAGGAGTATCTCGCCTCGGCCCTTTGCAAGGTTTTGCTAACATAATAGACTGGCTTCTGCTCCTTTCCTTCTTCTCGGACTAGTGCCGCCGCCACTGCTGTTCCCGAGCATGCTAAGTATAGTATTAGCTCCTCCCCCACCTCAGGTCGGGATAGCAGGGGTGGCGAAGCTAGATACCTTTTCAGCTCTTAGAAGGCGTTCTGGCATTTCTCAGTCCATTCAAAGTTCTTTGGATTCCTCAATATTTTGAACAGAGGAACACACTTGTCAGCCGACCTGGACATGAATCTGCTCAGCGCCGCAACCTTGCATGCTAACACCTGGACGTCCTTCACGTAGGTCGGCGGCGCCAGGTCAAGTATCGTCTGGACCTTCTCTGGGTTGGCTTCTATTCCGCGGGCTGTGACCATGAAGCCCAGGAATTTGCCTGCCTTAACGCCGAATGCGCACTTTTTCGGGTTCAGCTTTATCCCAAAGTGCTCCATTACGGTGAAGGCTTCAGCCAGGTCGGCTACATGGTCTTCCGCCCTCCTGCTCTTGACCAACATGTCATCTACATAGATTTCCATATTCCGGCCAATCTGATTTTTGAAGACCTTGTTCACCATCCGAGTGTATGTGGCTCCAGCATTCTTGAGGCCAAAATGCATGACCTCATAGTAATAGAGTCCTTTATCGGTGGTGAAGGCGGTCTTCTCTTTGTCTCCGGGAGCCATCTTGATTTGATTATAACCTTTGAAGTCATCCATGAAGGAGAGTAGCTCGAATCCGGAAGTGGCGTCCACCATCTGGTCAATCCGTGGTAGGGGGAAGCAGTTCCTGGGCAGGCTTTGTTGAGGTCGGTGAAATCAATACACAGTCTCCATCCACCCGAGGACTTAGTCACCAGCACCACATTGGATAACCAGGTTGGGTACTGTATTTCCTTTATGTGGCCGGCATCCACTAACTTGTCCACCTCTTCTGCTATGATTTGTTGCTTATCATAATGGAAGTGACGGCGCTTTTGCTTTACCGGATAGTGATTTGGGTCGGCATTCAGTTGATGCTCAACCACATTCGGGTCAATTCCTGTCATGTCAGAGGCTGACCAGGCAAATACATGCTTATTCTTTAAAAGAAATTGGCTTATACCTTTCTTCAGATTGGCGGAGAGTTCACTCCCGATCTTTGCTTTCTTGGTTTCATCGGAGAGCTCCACCTCCTGAAGGCCTTCGGCTGTGCTTCCTCTCTTAGCATCTCTGTTTTCTTCGGGCAGATCTGGTCCCCAGCTGATTTGATATTTGGGCCGGAGTGAGTTTTCATAACATTCCCGAGCTGAGAGTTGGGCTCTGCGAATGGTGGCTACTCCGGCCGAGGTCAGGAATTTCAGGGCCTGGTGGTAAGTTGAGGGGACGGTCCTGAAGTGATTAAGTGCCACCCGACCTAAGATCCCACTGTAAGTGGAGTTACAATCCATTACAATGAAGTTGGCTTGCATCGACACCCACTTACCCCCATCTTCCAGCTTCAGCGGGAGGTTGATGACTCCTTCGACTCGGTGGGACTGCCCGGTAAAACCTGCTAAAGTACCCCTCAATGGCCTGAGTCGGCTCCTGTCCAACCCTATTTGCTCAAAAGCGCTGAGGAATAAGACTTCTGCCGAGCTCCCGGTGTCCACCATCAACCTTTTGACGGTGAAGTTGGCTATTTCAGCGCTGATCACCAGTGGGTCGTCATGAGGCAATATCACCCCCTTCAAGTCTTCTGAGGAGAAGGTGAGCTCCTGCATCTCTGGGGCCGACCCCCGCATTGGTCCATATTCCCTCCCAGCACGAACATAACCCTTCTTGCCTGCTGAGGTCTCGCCCCCTAACGCCAATCCTCTCGCAATGGTTTCAATCACGGCCAAGCGTTCGCCCCCAGCCTGGCGCCTGGGCGGAATCCTCTCCCTATCCCTTTGGTCTGGATTCCGGGTCGGCTGCGAATCTACATACCTCCGGAGATGGCCTCGGGCTATCAATGCCTCAATCTCCTATTTCAAGTCTTTACACTCTTCGGTGGTATGGCCGTAGTCCATGTGGTAGCGGCAATATTTGGTCCTATTGCGCTTCTCGGGTCAGCCTTTCATTCTCGGAGCTGGAGGCAGGTGGTTCTGGTGCTGGATCTCCATCAGGATCTGCTCCCTCGAGGTGTTAAGGGGAGTGAACATAGTGAACCGGGGGTTCTGCTTTGGCTGTTGAGGCTGCTTGCCTCGGTCGTTCTGGGCTTTGGCCCCAGGTTGGTTTCGGGAGGCTTCTCTTTTCTTCCCAGTCTCCTTCTCCTTGTCATCATCCCTTTTCGCCTGATGGATTTTCTCTGAGTGTATGTACTCTTCTGCTCGTACCATCAGCTCGGATACAGTATCCACGGGGTCGATTGCCAAGGAAGATGTGAGGGGACCCGACCTGAGCCCACTCTGGTAAGCCATCAGAGCCATGGAGTCCTCCAAGTTGGGAATTCGGAGGGACTCTTCATTGAATCTGGCCGTGTAAGCCCTCAAACTTTCCCCTCTATGTTGCTTCACCAACAGCAATGTAGAAGTATGGCAGGTGGCGCGCCGGCTTCCCGCGAAGCGGGACAGGAAAGCCTCAGCCAGCTGGTGAAAACTTGCAATTGAACCAGGACGAAGTTTTTGGAACCAATCCAAGGCATTGCCAACCAGGGTGGTCGGGAATGTCTTCGCCTTCATGAGATCTGGTATGTCATGCAGAGTCATATGGTGATCAAAATTGAGCAGGTGGCTGGCTGGGTCTCCATCTCCGTTGTAGACGGCCAGGTTGGGCATACGGTTGCCGATGGGCAGAGGCGTGGCCAGTACCTCGGGGGAGAGTGGGCTTACGCCGAGCTGGTTGATGACCTTGGCTATGGCAGCTGCGGTTTTAGCCTGCTCGGGGTCGGCTTGAGCCGCCCTTTTACCTCTCGCCGCGTCGGATCTTGCTATCGGCTCTAGGAAGCCCTCTTCGTCCTGCGTCCATTTTCGCCTTGACTCTGGGATGTGGAATTGCGGACGCGATGGCCGCGGCATAGCCTCCTGCGGAGCCAGGGGGCCTTCAGCTAGCCGGGCTACCTGCTCCTTAAGTTCTTCGAACATCCTCAGCATCATCCTTATCTCCGGTGACATGCTAGAGTTGGGGTCTCCTTCTGCTGTGGGGTTGGTTTGAGTGGCTAAGTGTATACGTTGGCTCGTTCCAACGTCGGCTTGGGTTAGGTTTTGGCTGGGCACCTGCGTGGTTTCGAGGTCCCCTTCCGGGTTGGGCGAATCCTCTACCGATATGTTGTGGCTTCTAGTTTGCACCATAATGGTTTCTCAATGAGTGGCGAAGAGAGTTATAAAAGAACTCGTCGTTTCCCACAGACGGCGCCAAACTGTCGAGGTTAGAAATCTCACAGTTTAAGTTGGGAGCTGCTTTCGCCGAGCTGGACTTTTCAGGTTGGCCTCCGAGCTGTACTTTCCTGGTCGGCTATCAGACCTGCACAAGGAAAGGAAGGAAAAGGCGGGGTGACGACCCAGATTTTCCCCTCGAGCGTGTGAATGATTAGTATGTCCGAGCTGACAAAGTAGCTGAGAGCATTTAATAGCGAGTTACCCTTAAATGAAGAGGGTGGAGCTCTATTTATACTAAGTTCAGGTCTGACAGCATTTAATGCAATGCAGCTTTATGTCCCATCAGTGCTTTATGTCCCATCGGAACAGCTGGAACTGAGGTCGGGGTTTCCGGGGTCGGGCCAGTCATCTAGGTTGGACATTCAGCTGAACGCGCTGGTATTGGCGCTGATTAGCCCGTCTCAGCTCGGAATGGACATCTCACCTTAGCTCGGGAACCCCTCGTCAATGATCAAATGATATATGGTCTTTAATTATCAACGATTGATATTCTTTGTTTGTATTCAACAACCTATGAATAGTTTGTTGAATATATTCTTTTCGATGGCGGGGTGACTTGTACACTTTAAGTTTGTTAATTTAGTTAATAGTTACTATTTGAAAATGAAATTAGAAGTGGGTTTAATCTAGATTTTGAAATATTTACAACTTACACCAAGATCCGTGTTGGGCAGAAGATTAAGAACATGAGTGACAACCGTTACTTTTTTGCTATAACTTCCTTAATCTCGTTAAAATGTAGTTTGTCAATTGAGTTTTTTGTCACGTTTTGTTAGTTTCTTTAAACATTTGGCTTTGATTTTGTACTTGTAAAATCATCTTTTATCTAACGAAATTCGTTCTTGCTGACTTAGCAAAAATAAATAAAAAACAAAGCTTCTCTTATTAAGAAGATAGTTTAGACTTTCAGGTGGCTGAATTTGTTAGTGTAATCTTTTCTTCTTCTTTTTTTCAAAATTTGTTAGTGTAATGCTTGAGTATGATTATTGAGTTCGGTTGCAATTAATGAAAACCATGGACCTAAATGCACTCAAGTTTCTTTTGTCCTTTTTACTGTTTATTTTTTTAATAATGCCCTTTCTTTTTTTAATTCTCCACTTCACACCCCCAAAAAATATAATCATTTAGTTTTGTGACAGAATCACCAAGCTCCAAGTGGAAAAAGCATACTGTAATTAGGGCACCTTTGTCATTTACAATTCGCTCATAATATTATTAACGTTTATTAAATTATACATCAGCTAATGTGGAATTTGGCCTAAATATAAAAAATATAATGCTTTTTACCCTTTTAATTATTGTGTATGTCTTTTCAGATTTGATGCTTTCTACCCACCCTTATTGTCAAAGGCTGCCCAACCATTTTATGTAGTTAATTTGTAATACATGCGAAAAAAGCGAAGAATGAGAGAAGCACATAAAATGTTGTTCGACATTATTTTCAGACAAGTGGATATGGGATTGTAGTTGAGGCACTCACCGTGGATAGTGATGATAATGCTCCCATCCCACTGCCAATATATTACAATGCATGACGTCACCTTGATCTAATATATGCATTTCAATTATTTATTAAAAAACAATGGAGAGTGCAAGTCATTTGATAGGTATTATTAGATAACTATTTTACTCACAAATTACAAATTGCGAGGGTAAATTTTACAAATGGTTTTTAATATTTGTATTTTATTTTTTTAATTTTATGTCCATAGTTTTAAAAGTGACACTTTTAATCCCCATTGTTTATATTTGTTTTCATTTTCGTTCCCACTGTTTCAAAATGACGCACTTAGCTCTTAGAGTTTACAAAAAATTCAACTTAATCCTTAATGTTTTCACTTTTCTTTTTCAATTTAGTTGCCAAAAGTTTTATGTATCGGATTGCGTGTTCGTAAGATTTTTCGTGCAACTATTACTCTATTAATGGATATCACTTTAGAAATCATTACAATAATATATACAACCTGCAATAATCCTTAATTTCCGAGTTAATAAATACATGAAGCTGCTTTGGCATGTCCTGGCCTACTAGATATACTGGCCTTACGTGCACACGTGTATGAAAATATACGAAAATATGTACATTTTACATTTATCCCAAGATGCATTATGATGATCTTTGAGTAAAATATGTTTAAGAAATGAATCTCAAAGGAGATATGAACTAAAAGAAAATGCTTTTTCATGTATACTTGGCCTTCCTGGGGTTGTTTGCTTGTGAAATAGCACATGGATAGATGCTTGATCTCAGCCAGCAAATTCATTGATTATCGAAGCTGTCTTCCTAAATGTTTCCCATGTACTTCGCACTTATCTAGACATAAATTAACATATTTCATAGACAAATCTTTTCGTAAATCTAAGAAGATATTTAGTAATTGTCCATTTTTACACCTTAAAATTTAAAATATCAATTCATATAGTTCAGTAATGGATTTAATTTTTATATAGGGTTGCACTTTCATCTGTGTGAATACAAAAAAAATGACTCTCATATGTAAAAATTAATTTCACATGCATGTAAGATTCACACCAGCTTAGTTGTTCATCTGGCCAACCAACCAAATTGAAAGTTTTTCTTAACCTTTAAGCAACATTGCATCTTAAAGGTCTAGTGAATGCTTTACCTCCCATCAGCGCATAATAGTCATTCACTCTTTTCAACTAAAATTGCTTAATGGAGTTTGGTCTCAAGGAGCTCTAGAGAATATCAAAGATTAATATATATTATAACGTCGACGATGAAGTCCCTTCCAAGAAGCGTCGCTTTGGCCGAGTGGTTAAGGCGTGTGCCTGCTAAGTACATGGGGTTTCCCCGCGAGAGTTCGAATCTCTCAGGCGACGATTCTCACAATTTTTTTCCTTATGAATTACCTCTCGCAAATTTTTGCTTTGGGATTGGTAATTTACCATTCAGCTTTGGAATTTTGGAATTTTCCCCCCATTGAGTACAATAACGGTCCAATCACAACAAAGGTGCAAGGACTGAAAAACAGACAAGACTAATCGTTTGTAAACGTAATCCTCAAAATTGTGCTTGACAGCACTTTTTCTTTTCGCGTGCTCGTTTAATCAGTAGTACATATGACATCATAACCTAAAGCAACTTGTTTTTTAAAGTCAGTCAAGTGGATCTGGTCCAAAGTCAGAGCCCGTTCTCCTTTATTTCACAACATTTTACCACTTATTGATATGGACAAAAGAATTGAGCAGAGAAGGTTCACGGGCCAGACATATTTCTTTCATAATAAAGTTTGGTTACATCACATTAAAATCTCTTTATGAATAAATATTTAGAAATGTTGCCGTCTTGAAAAAAATCATTGTGATGTTACTACATATTATCTTTTTTTCATCGTGTGTTGCTATTATTTTTATCATCATTGACTTTTTTTAAACTTTTGTCGTGTTAAAGAAGTGTCCTCCGAAGAACCACTTATAACTTTTGATACCAGGTTTAATTTCTGTTTCCCCATAATTTTGAGAAGCAATATAATGTAGAAAGAAATTCTCACTGTACAGAAACACTATGAAAAATTCTTTCATGAGAAAGAGTGTAGGTCCCACACACTGCACTGCTGTTTCGTTCGGCAGATCTCTTTGGGACTGCATATTCTAGCAACAAGATAGCAACCTGCTCAATGTACCGATAAGTTTTTATAGGACAAGATTAAGAATATAAGAATAATGAACATTGCAAAACTCCCCATATTTGGCTTGGAGACTAATCTCTTGGGGCTTGGAGCTAAAATCCTTTATGCATTTTTTGTCATTCTTGTATTGAAGACAAAGAACATCTATTCCAGTAATGTGCCTTCACGAAACGTATTTGGCTTAGAGGATAGCGCAAGACGAAAGGTCATAGACATTCTAACTGGTCACATGTTAAAAATTGGATTGTGAAATCATCGACCAAAGATGCTTTTCAATCCTTTTGCATCAGATTATTGCTTGGGTAATTCATTTACCATATTTGGAGATAAAGGAAAAACAAGATCTTTTGTAACGCCTTTTTCAATGAGGATTAAATTTTTGAGAATATTACGTTTGATATTAGGATTAACTATACATGTTTAAAAATTTAAAATTTTCTCTTTTGAACCAAACTATTTGCATTGCTTGGAGTATTGATATATGAAGACTATTGTAAACTCTCCGAGGCAAATTACTATGTAAATATTTTTTAAATTCAATCAAATCACGCTTGCTTTTTTTAAAAAAAAAAATCCCCAGATTTACTAATAACTGATCCTTAGCACGCCCCATGAAGTACTCATCAGGCCCAAATAATGCGATAAAATAACAGTCAAAAGTCCTTTTACTAACTATAGCATAGATTTAGCAGAACTGATTTAAGGTTGTGAAGGAGATAAACAGTTGAGAGCAGGATACCGAATAATGTTTACGATTTCACATTGCATTTTCTCATTGTTCATTCGTGCAATATTGGTCACGATGGTGCACGAAGGGAGGGAGGGGGAAGGGGATTTTGACCATTTTATCCCACTAAGTGTAGTCGGATATGAGTAGGATAACTCATACAAGCCTTTCTCACTGACTGCAAGACGACAAGCCGGTAAACCATAGCCACCATCACTGGAATGAGAAAGAGTTGTCAAATATAGTAGCCAGTTTTCTTTCGTTTGAGGAAATATCATAATGATAACCGACTAGAGATAAGCAACTGAGAACATTGCACACAAGCAACATCATTGTATATCAAAATCTAAACGGAAACTGGCCATAGAGTGTAAAGGCAGAAGGGAGCTTGACTGCAAGACCCACCCATCGAGAAACAACAAAAAAGATACCAAAATGAACAAGTCATCACGAAATCTTAACCCCCTAATGGATTTAATTGGCAAAGCCAATCTGATCCCGCCAAATATCTGCAGTATCACTTCACCGATTAACCAAATGTAAATTGTAAATTACAAATCCAATGCGTTCTTGCAGATTCTTGGTTTTGATATTTGCACCAAGGAGATTCACACATTATGGAAAAGCATGACTGTAAAATAACCTCTCCAATATTTGTCACAGCATAAAAGAAGGCCCAACTGTTGTCCACCATTACAAGTTCTAGTGACCATACTTCTGAAACTCCCACTCACTGTTATCTGCAATGTCGAAATCACATGGAAATAAGAGTAAGCGTGATATAAAATCATGGATACATAAGTCATTCTGGGCAAACTCTTACCTAACGGGCACACTTGACGAGTCTTGAGCCATCGACTAATGCAGTGGAAGTGGAATGCATGGTTACAAACCCCTATGAGGTGCAACATGTAATCTCAGTCAAAGGACACATGTTGCTTATGAGAAAATAAAATCGAAGCAACAACAGTAATACCAAATACAGAGAAAACCAAGACGGAGAATAGCATGCACAAGTGCAAAAATGTAATTGTTTGCAGCAATCATAGCAGCCAGCGAATATCTAATATTCAAAGTGATACTCAGTTGTGCATCTCTATGAACATCTTATTTTATGCTGAAATATCAATTCAAAATTCAAAAGACCCCTATTTTAATCAAGAAAGAACTTTTGACCAAGAGTATTATGACATGATATAAACAACAACTCGTTACCTAATGTACTAAAACACTGAATGTACTAGATACAGAAAAAGAAGGAACAACATTGAAACTTACGTAACAGGATGATATTCAACAATTCATTTCCACATTAAATTATTCAAGAATTTTATAAGTATGCAGATTTGTACTCAACTAGTCAATTTTATTCAGAAAAGGTTTGATTTAGCCATTGAAGAAAGTAGGGAATAGATAAAGGAAAAACTTTAACCAAAAGGAACACACTTTAAATGTAATATTTGATTGACTTCCAAAATCGAGCTCCCGAAATTATATATTCTGCCCTTTCCATAAGGCTATTGGAATAAACGTTCATTGTCCATTCTTCCAATACAAACGTTGCCTTAAGTTGAATCTTCTGATCATCAAAATTCTTCTGCATTAGATAAGAGAATCTGGTAACCCTAGGCCTTGCTAACTCTCTTGTTTATTGTACCCTCCAAACAAATTAAATACCCAACCATAACGATAAATAAAATTAATTATTTTCTTTGCTTTCTCAATAGTATCTTTAAAAACAGACAATTCATCAATGTCCGCAAGAATAAGATCAAGCGAATGTGCCGCAAATGGAGACCAAAATAATTTCCAACTATCCTTTTCCAAAAGCCCACATGCGCTCACATAACTTGAGTCGCAATGGTTTATCACTCGCACAACATTATCTTCCCCGATTTCTCCAGTCCATAAGCAAATCAAACATCGTTATAAAACTTTTAATTATTGAAGACGTGTCAACCAATCTAGTAAAAGTTGTGCCTCTCGAACAACTAGAAAAAGTCCAGGACCAGCTAAAAAGTAAAAAAAGTAATTATAAATTGATGCTTTCATCAGTAGATTAAAAGACAAAACACAATCCATTTAAAAACCTTCTCCTGATTAACAGGCTCTCTTTTTCATCATTAGATTTAATGTTTGTTGGTTCCCACCCTTCTCTATTACCACAAAGGAATCTATGTTTCCTTTTTTTTTTTTGGAAACAACAATCTTGCATTCTACTTCCACATTGATAAGTTGTTTCTCTTTTAACAAGTCTCGAAGAAGTAATTTAACTTCTTCGTTAACTTGGGTGCACGGGCCAACATTTTTACGAGTTCAAGCCATGTGGCGTTTATCCTTATACACCACCCCAAACAGTAGTTACAATGCATATGCATTCTGTTTTTCACTGTCCCTAGCACAATGATCCCATGTAAGGGCCCTTCCCACTTTCTATAATTTTTTTTTTCACGAACCATTTGAAGAATAGGTGTCAAACAACAATTTTAAAATTCGCAACCCGCTAACAAGAAAATATATATATTCATATTCCCAAACCACTAACAATAAAATATATGTTTTAATATTCGTAACTCACAAAAAACAAAATATCAAAATGTTTATAGGCATACAACTGGCGTAAAAGAAACAAAGAAGGTTTTCTATTCAACTATTCATTCAGGTTGTGCAGATTCCATCCAACCAAAGGTTATTGATTCTGGCCTAGAAAGACACCATTCATTCTGGTTGTGTGTTATTCTGAACGGCAGCAAAAAAAGAGCAAGAACAGATTGGAAACAATATCCAATAAGGAAAGTAACGATGGTTGGTATTAGTAAAGAGTCTGATTGCCGATGACCGATCATTATTAGCAATGACTCCTATAGCCATTGGCAGGAAGATAGGAGGTCTCTCTCTTTTTTTGGTTTTTATTTTTTCTGTTTATAACTATTGGGATATTGCTAATTCAGAAATCCTTTTATTACGTTATTAATAGGTCCTTCAGTTTGGGTTTTCTGGCCCACCCATATGGATGATATTAAATCCAACGAATTGGTGAATTGTCTGATTCCCGACGATTCATATTGGAATTGGCTTTTGATTGACTTCCCAATTGGTATTGATCTATAAATGAATCGACTCGTGAATCATACAATACCAATACTATGATAACAAGCCTAATAAAAAGAAGATTAGTAGGGAAAGCAACACCAAAATCCCCAATCCCAGTCACATTGGACAACCAAAATCAGTAAAACAGCATTGGCAAACAGTGCACTTTTAACCATTGGAGTCTTCTAATAAAAAGTATATCAAAAAATAGCACAGTGTGGAAGCACTGACACAATTCAAACGCGAATAAATTTGTTTTAAGTTGATGCAACAAGTAGATTTATTAACAAAAAGGCAATTTAAATAAATGAAAACAGAAAACAAGAGTTTTGAGAAAGCTACATACCCCAAGCAACAGTACATTCCTCACTTGTGGCACTAGCTTGATTAGCTTGACACTCAATACCTATTCAAAACATAAGAAAGATTACCTTGAAAACCAAACAAACCAACGGCAAAATCACACTACAAAATATCTTAAAAGTAAAACGAAAGTATCAGCATCAAATTAACCACAATTCAAGGAACGAAAACAAAATGCTGAAACTCACAGAGATCCATGATATGGTTCCTGCAAATTGCACAGTTATCAACTACGATATCTGCATTTAACAAAATCAAAGAACTATAATCAGAGAATAATCCACCATCACACATATATATATACATATCATGAATTACATAACTAACATATACGTATAAATCGTATAAATCCATGATTATTCAATACAACATGAAAAATTAAATAGAGAATCATATGAGGGGAATGGAATTTAGTGTGCTAGAGGTTCCTAGAAATAGCACAATTAGCCACCACAAAATGTCTAATTAATAGAAATTGAACAATTATAATCCGGAAACGATACTAGAATTTTCATCTATCCATGATTATACAAATAGTGAAATTCACAAATATACGGTTAGGGTTCAGGTTGCATAAAACCAAAAATTAACACATATATGTATATATATAGATATACACGATACACCGCATGTATGCATAAATTGCATGATCAAGCACTAAAACATGAAAAATAAATAGAAAATAGCACAATTTGCACAATTATACATCACAGAATGTATGTCTTTAATTCAATTAAAGAATTATAGTCAGCAATAATAACACAATTATTTAGCAAAATAGTAGTAATACTAATACAATTTTCCTCTAAACATCAATATATTTATATATATAATGAATTACAAAAACATCCAATTAGGGTTAGGTTGTGGTGTATAGATCGGATGATTTTGAATCAAACATGAAAGATAAATATCAAAATAAATAATGATAATTGAAATTTAAGTGTTAAGGCTATAATTGTTTACCCCAAGCCCAAAGAGCAACAGCGTTCCATTTCTTGATCTCAAATCGCTTGGCCTTCTTGGAGGATGACGAAGTAGAGGCGGTGGAAGAGGACGGTGCGGCGGCGTTGTCCTCGCCGGCCGGGACCATCGTGACGTCGGTGTCTGGAGAAGCCATTGGATCAGGGGTTGGAGAATAAAATGGAAAAAAAAGCTAAATAAATTGAGTGTCGAGTGCTTTGAAACTTTAGAGCAATTAAATAATTTGGGTGAATAACACTTTGCACCCCTAACGGTGTACGAATTTACTTTTTAGAACAATGTGTCGGGATTTGAATTTTTTAATAATATTAAAAAAATTTAATAATAATAACACAATTATAATAAAATTAGTTACGCTATTAAGTATTAAGATTAATAAATAGCGATATCATCACTTCACTGTTATTATTATTTTTAATAATGTTATGAGAATATCCAAATTCGTTATACGTTATTGTTTTCCCTTTAATGAAATGATCTAACTTATTAGAGTGTGAATGTTAAATTATTATATTATAATTTTATCATCATTGATCTCCTTAATAAAATTATTAGAATATCTAAATCTATTATACATCACACTTTCACTATTCTTTATAAAATAGAATTTTCATTACTTACATAGTTTGACATTCAATACATGAAACTCTTATCATACACATGAGGAATAAAATAGCGACATAAAACATTATTCTACTTTTTAATATATATATATATATATATATATATTATCTCTTAACTCCTTAGTTAATGATAAATTCTATGTTGAAATATGAATGCAAAACTAACCTTTAATTGAATTAATTGATACGAAATAAATACTAAGGAGTAAACCGCTATATCCATGTATATTAGAGGAGTATAACTGTTATTAACTATTAAATTTTTCTCAATTTTTTTTTTTTGTCGGAATTTTTCTCAATATATAGAAGGAATGTTGAATTGTGGCCGACAAATTAATAGATTGTTGTCTATTTGTTAATGACTGCCCTATGTCTACTCTATCTTAGGCTATACTCAATGGAATCTCTATAATAGGTCTTTATTCATTATTTTAGAGGCCCATATAGAGACCAAATATTGTTTTAGAAATCCACTTAGAGACCAAGGCAAAAAAACTATTTTAAAGATCCATTTAGAGACCAAGATAAAAAAAAAATATCCCCGGTGACGGTCTACATAAAATTGAGTCTCTATATTGTTTTTAATTTTAATTTTATATAATAATTTGATTATGTGTTATTTTTTTTCGTGTGTTACTTATTTTTAATTAATTGATATTTAGATTATTTCAACTTCTTTAACGAATATTTCAACCAAAAAATAAATAAATTGGGACGAACATAACATTTAAAAAATTAAGATTACGTTTAATTACATAATTGAATGAAAAAAACTAATTACAAATCTCTAATTAAAAAAAAATCATACGTAAATTTTTTTTAAAAAAAATTTATCCATTAATTAATTTTTTTCTTGTGTGTTACGTTTATATTTGTTTTTTCTTCTTTATTCTATTCAATTAATTAATAAAATAACCTAAACTAAAAATAAAGTAAAAAAGTTTATTTTTTCAACAAGCAGCAACATCGGTTCAAAAAAAAAAAAACAACCAACAATAAAAAAGTTTACCAAACTAAAAAATAAAAAAAAAAAAAAATACAAAACCATAATTAAAAAATCTAATTAAAAAAGCTTAATTACAAAATCCCTTTTAAAAAAGCATAAATAAATATATAAAAAATTTAATAAAAAAAAAAAACCTAACTATAAAACCCCCTTCATGTCACTGATATTGCCCTCCCCTCCCCTCTCCCCCCCCCCCCCCCTCTCTCTCTCTCTCTCTCTCCCTTTTTCCCTTTCCCCGTTGCACACACTCCCCCACCCCACCCCACCATATCTTTCCCTTTTTCATTTCCCTACGGCGCAACAATGCCCCCCCCACCGTTCACCCTTTTTTCTTTTTCCCGCAGTAGCTCCCCCCTCCCCCGCCCCCCTCTTCTCCGCTGCCACCCCACCATCGGCGAAACCACCAACACAAAGTTTATGTTTTTTTTTTTTTTAAAGATCTGTGTTTACCTTTTTTTTGTTGTTATTTGTTGAAAATAATAATTGTATTATAATTTTTTTCATGTTTGTTAAATTTTTTTGTTGCTGTTTGTGCTTGTTTTTTGTACTTTTTTTTTTTTTTTCAGATCTGACGATGTCAGACAATCTGACATTGTTTTTTTTTTAGACTCATTTTTATCTTTTTGTATAGTCTCCATTTTCTTCAACAAATTTGTTGAAGAAAATGTAGACTAGGTGCTATTTTGGAGACTCAAAACTTGAGTGATGACATGATTTTGCCAAAAACTATCAAATAGTGTTTTAGAGACCCCCATTGGTGATGAATTTTGATCAATGGAGTCTCTAAAATATCAATTATTACTATTTAGAGACTCCTTAGAGACTTCATTGAGGATACTCTTAGAGCAAACTCATAATATTTGTTTTTCTTTTTTTAGCTTAAGTAGGAAAAAAAACCTAATTTTCCTATTTTAGAAATAGTTTACAATTTAATAACACTATCTTTTCTTCCATGCTCTAATCATTTTATTTCTAATTGCAAAATAAATAAGAACATAAAAAGGTAGAAATACACTTAGGTAAACAAGGTCTTAAAGTATACGTTAATATGGAGAGGGCAATAGAGAAGGTTTGCTCACAAAATGTAGAAAAGGAGTTTAAGAACTACTTGTTTAATGAGTATGTTCAAGACAAATGAAAAGTCATAATAGAAAGAGTAATGTTAAACGTCACATTTTTTTATCACTCAATTATTATCTCCTAGTTGGTAAGTTAACTAAATAAATTTATTTTATTATCTCTTCTTTTGTTAATTTTTCCTTTTTTCTCCTTAATTAGCGTTTCCTATCACCTCTTTCTTTCACTTTTCTCTTTCACCATTCATTGCATATTTTTTTTTTCAAATTTCTTCTCTTCTTGATGAATTGATAATTGACAAATATATATATATATATATATATATATATATATATAAAAGCATGATTGACTTCTGAAAAATAATGTATCCTCATAGTCGAAAGAAAACTCAAAGATGTATATATGTCCTAAAAATAATGTTTCCTATGTCAAAGACTTAACCAATTCTTTCAATAAAAGCTTACTAAGTTTTGCTTTTATTTTTGCATTTACCATCTTTGGGCGAAGCGAAAGATCAGATTATTTGGTTCAGCACCACTCATAGAGAAGAAAGTGTTTGAGTAAATAGTCTCTGATGTTATGGACGAAACTAACCTACATTGTAAATACAAAGATAATTTAGAAAATAGACGCCTTTGTGCTAACTGAAAGATTAACTTACGAGGGTGATTTTTGTAAACATGGTTTGATTTTTAGTAGAATGAAAAGATTACTTACTTAGCAAAAAAAAAAGTTTAGGGGATTGACTTCTTTACTTTTGCGTGTTTGTCATTAACGATTACAAACTTGGGAAGGATTTTTAAAGTCATGGTTTATTTCCTCACGTATCTTTTATCCAAAAAAAAAAATCTCCAAATTCAGTCTGAATTTGTTTATATATTACTA
Organism: Ehretia macrophylla; assembly: GCA_037974665.1. Lineage (NCBI taxonomy): Eukaryota > Viridiplantae > Streptophyta > Magnoliopsida > Boraginales > Ehretiaceae > Ehretia > Ehretia macrophylla. The sequence goes on from CM075771.1 coordinate 35,552,671, forward strand.
GATAAAAGGTGAGACTGAAATTGACGAAATAATACTACTAATGGCTAATGTTGTTTCTATTCCTTTGATCTCAACCACAATGAGGTGTCTCTTTATTGAAACAAAATTGTGGAACATCCAACAAATCATAGAAATATCGCTAGAGATTGGGTATTGATGCGGGAGATGTGGCATGATATTCATCACGATAAAAAATAAAAATTTGTAACTAAAGGTGAATCATGTCTTATCAATACCTCTTATTTCATATTTTATGATTCTGCAATGACAAATGTCTCTCTTTTTTTTTTTTTGGTGGTTGACCTCAAATGAATCCTACAAATTATGGGAAAGCTTGGTGTGCATGGTGAATATAGGTCTTGCTCTTTTCCTCTTGTGAATCCTACATATTTCAAAGGGATGTGGCTCTGACAATTCTGCTAAGCTATTTGATGTACAAATATTAACAATTTATTCCATTTTCAACCGTTATCAATTCGTCAAGATTAGAAAGAGAAATATTGCAATTTTGAAAAAAATATTGTAATGAATGGTGGAAAGAGAAATTAAAAGTGCACATCTGGTTAAACAAAAGATTATAAAGAAAGACCTTAATTAAGGGAGATAAAAATTAACAAAAGAAGACAGTGAAATAAAATAATTATCTTGTTAGCTTGCCAATTAGGATTACCAACTAGGAGGTGATAATTAGGTGATAAAAAGAGAGTGATGTCTAGTATTACTCTAATAGAAAAGTTGTTGTAATCGGTTTTGTAGAAGATTGATGAAATCTCGTGACAAATGAAAAATGAAATTGAATATTTAAAAGGCTTTTTCCTTCTAATGTTGTTGGCTGGCAATAACTTGTTGTGCATTTTATCACATTGAAATAGAGGATTTAATAGCCACCATTCTCTATAACCTTAAAATGTTGCTTTTGAGCTAATTAGATGATACTCCTCTGCTCAAGCTGAGGTTGTTGATTTGTGGAATGCATAGTTCATTGCCATTTATTGCGGTTGAAGCCATTTAAAAAATAGTCACTCAAATTGTGTTACTTTGAACATGACACGTATTTAATTATATTTAATTACATGTTATCTTAAATGCTAGCTGTGAGGACCCGAACGTTCATTTCATGTACATTCATTTATTTTAATCATTATTTTAAAAATAATATGTGCATGACTTATTTAGTGTTTTAAAATTTAAAATTGCATTTAAAGTTCATTTAAATTGCATCTTATTGACTTTTCACCTTCATTGACCAACTAGGACAAGGTGAGAATTTTTGAAATGTTTAATGAAGGAAAAACTTGGGATTAGAAACAAAAATGCAAGGTTAAGTTAGTCAAATTTTGGGTCAACTTTGGGATTAAATCTGAACCAATTGGGGAAGATTTAGGTGGCAAATTATATATGGTTGGAAAGCTCTATGAGTCTAGTTTCTAGGACTTCAAATCGTTTGTGAATTGGAGCTTTCTAGAAGAAGTTATAGCCGTTTTCGTAAGGTGTCGCAGAACTGTTTTACCTACACGGGTTTGACCGAACCTTTGACCTTTTGACCTTCTATTTAAATTATTTTCATCCATCCAAAGCCAAAAATATTTTACTCTTCTTCTCCACTAGCCAAGAGCCATTTCCTCACATGAATAGTAAACCCTTTCACATTTTAGCTAATATCTTAACTTTGGAGTAGAACCAAGGCGCAATTTCAACGTTTTTGAGTTCGTGGCGACTTCTAGCATATTTCTATCGGAGATTTTAGCTTTATTTTTGCAAAAAAATGTGAGGGCATTTTCTAACCCATTTTTCAAAATTCATTATTTACATTAGATATTGCTAAATCTGTGCTTAATACTTGTTATTTAGATGCTAGAGAACATATTTCTTGTTTTATAGCTTGTGTAGAGTCGATTTTAGTTGTAGTTGATACTTAGCTAGATGTGAATATAAATGTAGACAAGGTTTTTGTTTAATGTTCTAAGTGAAGTATAGGGATGTGTTACATGCTAGATTAATGCTCATAGATAGCTCAAATGCAAGAAAACATCAAGAGAATTCAAGTATGCAAAATATGAATTTCGGACAGTGCACTACCCTTGTTTTTCGGAGGCTTTCTGACATAGTAAAAGAGCTCAGAAATTAACAAAAATTGTACAGCAGCTAGATTAGGCTGTTTTGAGAAAATGTTGATTTCTGTTACTAAGGCTAATTCTAACATTTTGACCTTCCGATTTAAGTATTTCCGAAATGTGTCCTGAATCGCTGGTGCATGACAGTTTAGAGTTGTTGCACGGAAAAGGCCATAACTGATGGAATTCAACTCGGAATTAGGCACTGTTTGATTCTAAAATCATCTAAACTCGAAGGGATTCGTTTATAAGTCAAAATCATAAATTTTAGAGGTCAATAGAATAGGTAATAAATTTGATAAATTTAGGGTTCTGTTTGAAGATTTATAAATGGGCATGTTTTCATGAAGTTCTACTTGCTATATGTTGTAATATTGCTAGCTAATGTTTTAGAGTTATTAATGGTAGAATAGCTTTCTTTTATAATGATTTGCAAGTTTAATGGTAGATTTAAAGAAGATATGATGTTAAGCTAACTTTAAGTTCAAGTTGTATATCAAGTGTTTGTGAAAAGCTTGTATGAAGTATAGAATGTGCAATTATGCTTTTAATATGCTTTATTTAACTTATGAACAAGAATGCAAGAGAAATTTCAAGTGTTGTATGTGTAAGTGCATTTCGGCCAAGTGGCATTCTTTTGGTACTAGTCTTTTATTTCATGTTTGCTTGAGCTTTGTATGGTTTAATATGATCTAATAGTTAAACTATATGATATCTTAGTTAAACAGAGTTCTAAAAGAATTAATGCTATGATTACATGAAATGCAAAGTTAGTAAAATTTTAGTTACTTAGCTAAGAAATGTGGTAGTTAAAGAGTATCCTTATGCCTTGTGCATGAGATAGTTGGATGGTTAATGATTGACATAGTTTAATTAAATCGAAGTTAAGTTGTAATAAAGTTAGTGTTTGGAAGTCTTTTAATGGTTTTTGACATTTAGTAAGCTTTGTGCATAATTGTGTAATTTAACGTCAACTTCTTAATTGCTTAATTAAGATTTTAATGGTTATTTTGAGTCTATGTGACTAGTTCAAGTGCACTTGTGTACTCTTATGTGTTGTGTGAATTGAATATGCTTTATAGTTGTTCTAATTGCTAATGTTTATATGCCTATCGAATTGTGGGTTTAATCAGAGAATGTTTAACGTGTTGCTTAAAGTAGTGGATGTAATGTGTGCTAAATAAAGAAATGTATTTGATAGTTATGATAATTCAATGGGATCAAATGGAAATGAATAAGTTAATGGAATTATAAACTATCTTTAGTTGAGAATGAATGTATAACTTCTTATATAGATAGTTGATTGTATTATGTAGTGGAATGGAAGGAGTTGGTGCATTCAGAGAATATAAAAGGGGTTCTTAACTAAATTCTTACAGGTTTGGCTTTCCAAGGTGAGAGAGTTTCATGTTTTATGCATTTTAAGGTCTAGGGTTCTACATTCTAATATGATTAGAGAACAATCTTTTGTGAGCTTTTAGTGAAGTTTTGTGAGAAATATGTCATTGACCCCTTTATGCTCATATAGTTAATTTCATGCTAATACTTATATCTTAATTGTTTTTGAGGGCAACCTACTTTGTTGTCCCTCCTATGTGTTATTTCTTTATATTATTGTTATATTGACATTGGATTTAAGTGCATTGCATAGTGGTTTCGCAACCATAGTATAAGGGGCAGATGTATTAGATATCGATTGGGCGGTAGCGGGCTTGCTAGTGGATATTCGATCTCTGTGCTCGAGTCCCTCACTCGCCTGGTCCGGAGATTGCTAGGGGTGTTGGGTCGTAGGATTTTCAGGGTACATCCGGAGTATACCTATTGGAGTGTTTGGAGTTTATGTCGGCACATTGATCGAGGTTCGTAGATCGAGGTTCGTGGTTCATGATTGAAGATCAAGTGAATTGTGGAGTGTTTGGGGTTAAAGTGAATCGTATCCTTTTCAATGTGTGGCATCTTATTGCTTATTTGTCATATTAATTGTTTAATAGTTTTACTTGTACATAGCTATTGCATTGTACGAATCCCATATTAAATGCTTCCCGTATATTGTTTCCTCTCCCTCACTGGGTATACATGATTGTATACTCACTCCTCATTAACCACCTTTCAGGTATTGCTGTGTTAGAAGAAATGTTCGTGCTTGATCTTTGCTTGGGAGTTGATGTGTTATGTGGCGTGAGTTGTAAAGGATGTTACTTTTGAGTTATATGTATTCCATGAATAAAGCAATCTAATTTAAGTTTAATTAGATCATTAGAGTGGTATGATAACTTAATTTATGTAATAGGTTAGTATTATTTCAATTCAAGCATAAGTATACTTGTCTAGAGGAAAAGAGTTAGGATAGCCTTTGAATTTGAAAATGTATAACTGCTTGTGTTTGTTTGTTGAGAACCAAGGCTCGGATGGCCTTGAGGAGTTGTTGATTGTGTTGGACACGATACTGGTCCATTTATATTATGTTTGCAGGTTTTGGTTTGTCCTATAAACAGGGGAGACTCCGTCCGTTTTTCCTAAATTTTGGTACCCGGGTTTGGATTTGGGTTAAGTATAGCATGTTTAATAGAATTTCCGATCTCGTGAGGGGTTGAGGCGTTACACAAATGGCTATTAATTAGCTAGCTGAACCTATTGTTTATGATATTAGGAGCTTATTGTCATGCCCCCAAATTTAACGGGAGAATCCGGGGATGAGACTGCTGCGAATCTACAAAGATAAATCTTCCTAAGCTCACAAGGCTCAAAAACAAAACAAAAAAAGTTTAAATAATCTAAAGACCATAAGAAAGGCACAAGTCTCAGAGCATCTAATCCAAAAGACTAAACTCGAATGGTTTAGAATCTCCAAATACAATTAAAGGATAATTTCCACGCTACATAACTCAATAGGAAAAAATCCAAACAAATGTGAAAAGAACTAAAATGAAGTAACTCTTAAATCAAACGATATCTAAATAGTCTAAAGGTATGAAGATATCCAGCATCACAAAAGGTCCTCTAGCCCAAAGTCCCAGTGTATCTACTTTTTATATCTGCGAAAACATAATTTCAAAGAAAGACAAACGACAAAGTGAGATAAAAATCTCAGTAAGTAGTGTGACCCCCAAAAATAACATGAGAATAATATTTTATCCAGATAATTATCTTTTGCGCAACACATAATGCTGATAAATGAAACAATGATGTGTATATAAGAAGCAAAAACTTGGTTTTGAAAGGCTTTAATAAAACACAACAAAGTGGGAAAAAAATCATTTATCAAGAATATACAAATTATCACTTATCGAAAATACAATAAGAATACTTACTTATGGAAGTTGCAAGGTACAAACCATTACTTATCAAAATATACGAAGAATGAAATGATCCAAGATATGCCATACCAACATTAAGTCAAAATTCAAAGAGGTGAGTGACCGAGGCTACAATTGTGGTAGCACAGATCGAAGACAAAGAGTGGTTTGTTATTGCATATACCACCAAAAGCAAACGGGAGTCCCAACGAAATAGTAGTGCACTACCCAAAGAGTGGTATACGATCCCCACCACCGAGGGTCAAACAAAGACACGGCCTCAAAGTGTATGACATACAGGTCCAAATAATTTTTACCCTCAATCATGCAATTAAGTATGAAAATATTTTTAATGAACTATTCACAAACTTTTAATGCACAAAAACCTTAAGTCTCATATTTTAATTCTTTTACTTAGAAAATAACGTAAGATATTTGTACTCTTTTTGATACTATTAAGGATAGTTAAAATAATAACTCAAGAAAATATTTAAATCTTTTTTTAGAACAATTAATAAAATATCCAAAATACATGTGGGTTAGACACGGTTAAAACATTTATTAAAACAACAAAATAGTAAGGAAAACACCTAATCACAATAGAATACTAAGTAATAATAAAAGAATAATACTAAGTATTAATAAAAGAATATCTAATCATTTTTTAAAACATTGAGTTAAGGAAAACGGAAGACGTACTGAAATGCAAGCTTTTAGAATTGTGACTAACAATGGCGAAAATCGCTTTTCTAAAAATTACTATCACTATTGGAATCACAAATTAATTTCATAGTTCTTAAACCAATATATATATTGCATCAAAGATATAAGATTAAAGTACTATAAACAAAACAGTTTATAATTTAACACATAAATCAACAATTTTATTAACCTTTGCAATTGACGCAACATAAATGGATAACACAATGCTCATACTATAAAAATAAAGTATATGTATCTATGTATTTTACAAAACTCAAAGGGGTATTACAAAGAAAGATAAGGTGTTCCTACTTACCTCAATCCCAACGTAACTATTCAAGACTTTAATGATCCTCATTTTTCAAGACTCTCACTACGAGATCAACAATCCTCTACACAAGCAAAGGTTCTACTTAAAATTGATACTGCATTAGTTCTCCAACAAATAGTCCATTTTTTTTTTCTTTCCAAAATTCTAAGTGATGAAACTAACATGAAGTAGTTACTGTGGAATCCTATTGGAATTTTAGTGCTAGAGAGAAGAGAGTGTTTGGCTTCCTTAAGTAACTGACAACTTAATCTGCAATAGTTATTTTAATCCCAAAAATATATTCCATATCTTAGACAATAAAACTTAAATAACAAATATGGCCCACAAAAATAGCCTTAAAGTCCCTTGACGTATGGTGGGCCGTTACGCTTATGCTTAGCTTTTTTTTTTTTTTTGTTGAAATATGCTTAGCTATTCGATACATTCAATTTCTAACTTATTCAAAGATCTCAAGTCAGTTAGCCATTCTCCTTGATAACAAATTTCGCCCAATCCTAGCAAAAAAAAAAAATCGTCCTAGTGGTATAGGGTAGTGTTGTATTTTCTGTTTACTTTCATTTCTCTATGAATTCAACTGGCGGAGTCTAATTACTGAATTATTCGACGGAACCTGACCATCAACTAATAAATTCCAGAGTGCAGCAGTGTGTCCCCACAGATACGTCAAGTCAGTCAAGAGCGAAATTCTAAAACAATAAAAATATCAAATTTGCGACTTCGTATGAGCGATTTCACCCCTTCTTTTAATCTCATAAGAGATGGTCAATGGCTCAAAAAAAATATTTTCATTTCCATTACAGTTGTGAATAGATCCCATTTTGAATTTTCATCAAAGTCGTTGAGAGGCTCCAAAATGTCAATTATGGCATGCATAGTTGGTCTACATTTTGGCTTGTGGCTAAGGCAATATAAGCCAAATCAGCTACTTTCTGTGCCCCAACTTCAGAGTACATGTCGTCAAGTTTTGGGTCCATTACTCCACTAATCTTTCGAGGATCTTTCAATTGAGGCCTTGCCCATTCAACTAGGTTTTGTTAGGCCAAGTGGAAGATTTTTGTTCACTAATCTTCTACTTGTTAAAAACTCCAAGAGAACTATTCTAAAATTATACACATCGCTTGCAAAAATCACGTGACTTGCACATAATTTTAACATTTGTCCAATTTTTTATATGGACTATCCAAAAAAGTACAACTCGTAAATTTAGTGTGAGGCGCAGAAGGACTTGATCCTTTTATTTCGAGAGGAATAGCCTCTCATCATATTATAGTAGGGACATTGGGTATATTAACAAGTCTATTCCATCTTGTAGGGGTTTTTTTTTTTTTTTGGTTTTATTCAAGAAAACAAGAATATTATAACATGTGATTGTGAGGACGGATTCAAAAACTTTCTTTAATAGGGGCTATAATATGATTTAGTTAGTCAACAACTATACAAGTCATTTTTTTTTTTATAAATACTATACGATAGTTATGTATCATAAAAAAATTAAAAATAGCTACATGTATAATCATTCTATCACAATAAATATTTTTATATCATTACAGTTGTTGATTTCTAAGATTCTTCAGATTGAAAAGTATTGTAGTACTTTTTCTCCATCAACACTATACATATATCCTTCTCGATATATTTTACCAACCAACTATTCATCCAAGAGTCCACATTCAATTTGTAATCGATTTTTCCCAATTTATATTAAAATTGCCTTTTAATTGTGTTTGAATTAATCAGTTAGTGGGGTTAATAAATTTAACCCAAAGTTTTATATATTTATAAATAAATTTATGGGGTTAATAGGAGTTACAGTCTACATTAACCCATATATAGATGTGCCATTATGTGATTGAGTCCGGTTGATCTTAAACTAGTAGAATATATTTTGAGTACTTAACACATTAGCAATGAAGAAAATTAGTACCAGTCATGAAGTATTCTAGGACAGCAAAGCCTTAAGCGCCTATAACTTGTGCTGAAACGATTGACTCGTTTGCTGGAGGGAGATTGAGGCATGAAAATATGTGTTCGGTTTATGATAATTTTGAGTTTTTTATTTGTGTTAACACATGCTTAAATATTTTGAATCAGTTGATTAGGCTTAATTTATTTACATAATACTCTATGGCAGATTGTGATTCTGTTCTGTTTGGCGTAATGAGGACGTCATGTATTCAAAGAAGAGAGATTGCAGCATCCTGTCCCATTCTTACAAGACGATAACGTTCAAGTTTAAGAATTTTGGACTAATTAATTAGCACACATTTTCAAGGTATCTTAATGGAGTTATAAGAATTGGGTTGACTACTTCCAGGCGGCAACTCAGCGGACAAAAATCAATAAAATGGTAAACAAATATTTCAATAAAGTTGGAAAATTTCCAGTGTCACCTCCCACAAAGTAACGCCTCCATTGACTTCTATGCATATTTGCCCACTTAATTATGTAAATTCTAGTGGGTTTTAGCTACCTGGAAAAAGGGTATCTACGTTGAAACAAGAGAGATGGTTAAACAAAAGGAAGCTATGAAGAACATATATTAAGATTATATTATATATATAGGGTTTGTCTTACAAATGTCTGTGGACCTCACTCTTTCACTTTAGTACGAGGGCTGATGTATGAGGTGGAACCCACGGTTTGTAACTGGTACGGGACTTGTGTCCCAAACATTTTGAAAACTTTTCAATATATATATATATAATTAGTCAATGAAAAATAGAATGTACTTCTAAAGAGCTGATTTTCCAAGCTGCCTTGAGGCATGTATTCATAGACTAAAAAAGCCTATATTCATCTTCCCAACAGTATCCAATCAACTTGACCACATTTGGATGCCTCAATTGTCCAAGAAAAATCACTTCAGTCAAATTTGTAGTGTGCACAGATAAATAATTTATCCCTTGTTTATTATGGATATATTATATGATAATATGGAATTCAAAGGAATCAAATAAGAAACGATAGTCTTATTTATAGAACTATAATAAAATGTACATCAAGGGTGTTCAGTAAATTCATACTAGCCATTCTTTATAGTCTTGCGTGCAATCGAAGTCTAGGAGTTTAATTGCGGCAGCTTGAGCTTTTAGATCAGGCATGAGCTTGAATGAAGTTTGCTCCTTGATCTCTTTCTTAGGCTCTGCTGTCGGTGCATCAGTCATGAAACAGAAGCTTGCCATGTTCTCTTCTTGACCATCATCTCTTAATATATAAAGGATGATAATGGTGATCGTCCAAGACCTACGTATTGAAATGAGCAACGGCTATCTATTGCCTGGACTAGCATCGTGAGAGAGGAGGTGGGCCCACGTATGTGTGAGATCAACTCTATGTAAAAGAATTGAGGTCATTTATGTGTGAGACCAACTCCGTGTGAAAGAATTGAAGTTAGTTCGGGCTGTTAGAATAGCAGTCCTTATTCAAACTACTTTTTTTTATCATCAACAGTACATTAAATGAGTTTTTTTTCATATTAGAAGACTTGACTAGAAAGAAATTAAGCATCGCTTGAGTCAAAACCTAACCAATAATGGAGTATATCTCTACTAAATTCATCCTGCTTAGCTGTATTTGATGAGCTTAAATTGTTGTTTTTGATTGACAATTGATCTATGGCTCAAAAAATATTTTCATTCCATTACATAGATAACACTTCAGAGAAACTCAGTACAAAAATAGACAGGTATATAGAAAAGCAAAAAAAAAAAAAAGGAAAAAGGAAAAAGCTTTCTCAAATATGTTTACATTTAATTACCTAAAGAATGTTTCCTTGATTGATCTTTATGTACAGTTTGTAATTTACATTTTTTTTTTTTGTTATTCCTTTTCGAATTAACCTCTATTGACCGTTTGATTCGCGGGCGAGTTTAATCCGTTTCTAAACCTTTCCTGCAGAGCAGTTTCTGAATAAATGGTTGTTGATTTAGGAGATCTAATCCTATGCATATGATGATCATGATGGAGCTTGCGTTTGTGATGATAGTGACCATACTCTTTTTTTCCAGATTCTTTCTGTGCCTCACTTTCTTTTGATGCTTTCTGCAATAATTCATTATCAGCTGAAACTGAGTAAACGAATATCCCATTGGAACTATCATCGAAGTCCTTTAGAGGCTCCAAGATTTCAACCACGGCGCGCATTGTTGGCCGATTCTTTGGCCTGTGGCTGAGGCATTGATAAGCTAAAGCAGCAGCTTTTTGTGCACCAACTTCAGAGTACATGCCTTCAAGCCTCGGGTCCATTATTCGCCTAAGCTTCCGAGGATCTTTCAGTTGAGGCCTTGCCCAATCTGCTAGATTTTGTTCCCTTTGAGGGCGAGTTTTGTCCACTGATTTTCTACCTGTTAGAAGCTCCAAGAGCAGAACGCCAAAGCTATACACATCGCTTGCTGAAGTCAAGTGACCTGCAAACAATTTTGACGCGAACAAATATTATGATTTCAATTGATCTAAGTACAATCTGCAACGTGCTTAAATCATCATCAATGAAGAAAATCCGTACCAGTCATGATGTATTCTGGGGCAGCATAGCCCTGAGTTCCCATAACTCGTGTAGAGACATGTGTGTCATCTCCTTCTGGACCATCCTTTGCTAATCCAAAATCCGAGAGCTTAGCAGTATAATCCTGATATGCATCATAATTAGTTATTAACCATATCACTAAGTAATCTAACAATTTTCATAAGAGAAATCGGATTAATCTAAGGAAACTTACAGAGTCTAACAAGATGTTTGAAGCTTTGAAATCACGAAATATGACTTGTTTTTCGGCTTCATGGAGGAAGGCGAGGCCCTTCGCAGCTCCAAGGGCGATTTTCATTCGTGTTGACCATGGAAGTGACACCGAATATCCTACACATTGGAGCAAACAGTCATGACTTGTTTGTAGTGAGAAGATTACAAATTAATGTATTATTATTGTCACGCCTCAACCCACCAACCCAACAAGTCTGACACGTGACATGTTATGTGCAAAGGACACAAGACGCCAAATCACCTACACAAGGTGGCTTTTTGCAGTGAGAAGATTACAAATTAGTGAATTATTATCAATGTGTGTGAAATTATACTTTGGAGCAAAGTGTCGTGAAGGCAACTAAGTAGGCTCTAGAATATTGTTTCATGTGTGTCCCTTGACAAAGATGGCTAATAGTTGAATCTACTACTTGTTTAATATTCTTAAAACAAATAGATGATGAAATATCTAAGTAATGATCATATGCAGAAGATAACGCTATATTTTCAAATATCTTACATCCATTTGAAGGTATTGGGTTGACTACTGCCGAAGGCGATAGCCACACAAGAGAATTAGAAAAATGAGACACAAAATTTGAATAAAGCTACCAAAGAAATTTTCTAATGTCAACTATCACCAAGTAACATCATCATTGACTTCTACACATATTTTCCCATTTAATTAATATGCTTTTGACTATTTTTAAAAATTTTAGTGCGTTACAGCAAGAGCATAGCCCCCGCTCATCCTATTCTTTTGTTAAAAAGTTTCCTATTTAAAAATATTTTTAGTGTGAATGATTAATTTAGTTCGTACTAAAATAAATTATCTATATATACATATATGTGTGTATATGTATACTCATTTCAATACTTTTATTAAAAATGTTCCAAGCTATTTTTAAGATAGTTTTAGTGTGAATCATTAATTTAACCGCACTAAAACAAATTATCTATATATAAATATCAAATTATGGGTTTTAATCACACTGAACGAAAATTCTAAATTCGTTCCTGCGTATTAGCTTCCTGTAAACTCCTAACAGCTATCTACATCGAAGAATGAGAGATGGTTGAACCAATAGAAACTACAAATAACATGTATATTAAGTTGATATATGAAACAATGAAAAAAAGAGAACGTACTTCGAAAGAGTTGATTTTCCAAGCTGCCTCGCGGCATGTATTCATAAACCAGAAGTCTATGTTCATCTTCGCAACAGAACCCAATCAACTTGACCAGATTTGGATGCCTCAATTGTCCAAGAAAAAACACTTCAGTCTGTTAAAAAAATGAGATAATTAATCAAACAAATCAATAATCGAACCTATTCTTCATCAAATAATTATTGGCCTGAAATAATTGTAACTTGCGTCACAAGATTAACAGAGCTTTTTGTTTTGGAGGGGGGGGGGGGGGGGGGGGGGGGACGAGGTGCCACTGTTTAGAAGTCAAAGCACGTGGAAGGGGGACATGCCACCGGTCAAAGATCAGTGTTCCGGAGAGAATATATAGATAAATTAAACACACTAATGGAAATAACTCCATAACACGGGAGGGAGGGAGAAAAGAGAGACAAGCTCTCGGATGTCCTAAAAGGGATATCAATAAAGTTAGTTTTTCAAAAAACTCATACCAGCCATTCTCTATGTCCTTGTGAGCCATCCAAGTCCAGGAGCTTAACCGCCACAGGCTGAGCTTTTAAACCAGGCCTGAGCTTGTCATCAATGAATCCCTTATGCACCGGTCCGAACCCTCCCTCGCCTAGAAAGTTACTCGACGAGAAGCTCTGTGTGATCACCTTAAGCTCTTGAAGAGTAAATACATGAAGGTTTGATCCAGCTAGAGAGATAGAGAGATCTTCTGAGATGTTTGAACTGCTTAAATCTGACAATGAAAGCCTTCGAAATGAACTTTGCTTCTTGACCACTTTCTTAGCCGGCTTTGATGTTGGTTCTTCAAGCTTGAAACAGCCAGGTACAAAAGCTTGCCATGTGCATTTCTTTACTGTCATCTCTCTCAAATGAATTGGTTATATTTTCTTGTATAGAAACTTGTGTAACGCCCTCAGGTGAGTGGAAAAGAATATTCACATCATCATCTCTAAGTCACGAATTATATTGAAACCCTATATATACGTTAACAATAGCAGCTCGTATCTATTGAATATGAGACTTGGTTGAGAAGATAGATATGCAGGAGAATAGAAGAAGAAAAAATGGGGTTTTTGTGATGGAATGAATATTGCAGTGGTTTGGAAGGAACGATGATAATGATGAGCCAATACGAAAATATTTTTTGTTCACCAACTGCTCTCAATTGCTTGACATAGAGATAGAGGTATGCAACACCTTTTATAAGACCTAACACTTCTTTTTTAATTATTATTTTTTCTAAATTTTCCGTCTTCAATTTGGTTGTATACGGAATGACTAGGCTACCCCTACTTGACTTTCGTTTTTTCAGTTTAAAGGAAAGTTTAACCGGTTTTACATGCAATAAACAATATATGGTTGTTGTCGGCTTATGACTCTGAATGCAAAATTCAAGCCCATATTGAAGCAGTTTGGAGGTCTAGTTTACTTAGAAGTAACTTCAGAAACAAAAATACTTGTCTTGTAGGACAAGTATTAATTCTTCCTTTGCTTTTGTAATTAAGTGTCACATAACACTCTTTGTACCTCGGGATTGAGAGGGGATATAATTGGATAAAGGGGTACTTGTGGTAGTTTTCGTCCTTGAAAAACTGTAATCATTATTTGCGAAATAGTAGATTTTTCCAATTTGAGTTTAGAGTGTTTATCCAAATTAATGCCATTAAATTATATATGTCTTATTTACAATCCTAAATGTTAAAAATAAACGTTATTCTCAACAGTCGTGTACAGCTATTCTACTTGACTTTCGTTACAACACTTCCTTACGTACAGACCAAGAACTGGTTCTCGAATTTGTGCGACTTATTTCACATTTTGCACCATTAGAGAAAATGGAAATTTCTAATGAAATTCAGAAAAAATCTTGCGATCAATATGGCCATTTCTTTTACGTGTCCCGCTACGCGGAATCTTTGATTATTCACCAATATGTCACACATATACGTGACCACCACTGAGAGAGTGTAAAATTGACTCCTTACCCTATGCAGACTTTGCTTGGCATTCAATGTGTACGTATTTTGTTAGCTGTAGAATGTCGACCTATTTTGTAACAATTTTAGGATATAGTAGACTATTAATATTTTATATTTTATATTTATCTATCTATTTTTTTTTTCCAATTAATAGAGATAGAAGACGTAATTCAAATTCACAATCTCTAATTATAACATATCGTTATTTGATAATATCACCCAATTTTTGGATATTATTTGTCCATTTGTTAGTAATGTATTCTATCAATCTGCTTCTAGGGGTATGGTCTAGCGGTTATGGGGTGAAATCGCTCCTGCGAGGTCGCGGGTTCAACTTTCTCACTATTATGGAGTTCCGCCCTTAATTGACTTAGTGCATGTGTAGGGGCGCACCGCTGCACTATGGATTAACTAGTTAGTGATCGGACTCCGTTAACTAGATTTTCACGTTATTTAAAAAAATGTATTCCATCAACCGTACCCAACTATAATTTATCTACTTTAAAGGTTGTGGAGATCGGATTTACTCTATAGAATATTTTATAACATTTAGATATTTTTAGTTTGTAAAATCACTCGCAAAATTTAGTGCTTGAAGTTTCTTTACTGTTTGTTTGCTGTAAAATAACTTGTTTGTGGAAAATATTTTCCTAAAAAGTAGAATATTTTCTAGTGTCTGGAAAATGTAAAATATTTTCATCTCCCAAACGAGATGAAAATATTTTCTCAAACTTTGTACTAGCCGTAATATTTGACTGAAAAATATTTTTCAGTTGATCAATTTTCTGGTGTTACCAAACACCGAAAATTGGAAAAATATAACTACCATTTTTTAATGAAAAATATTTTACAGTTGACCAATTTTCAGGTGTTACAAACACCGAAAAATTGAGAAATATTTTTTGAAAAAATATTTTACGGCAAACAAACGTAGCCTTAGATTGTTTTTGTTAGATCATCCTAAAATTAATTGGTGTTTGGTGAAATAATCCAATATCTTATATATTGGTCTTGAATGTCCTGATTTATCCATGTTGGACAATTGAATTCTCTAACACTCCCCTTCACATGTAACTTATGATTAACTAATTGACATGGTCGAAGAAACAGCGAATGCGCAATTAATCCTTCATGTACATAGTCAATTGCCTTTCATGTACAGTGTCAATTGTTGAAGGCATGAATGACGTGGAATAAGAGCAGTTAATTTGAAAACTACTTACCAAAATCGATGCAACAAAGTAAATTGTTGAAAGCTGAAAGCGCAATTGATACGTACCAAAGTCTGATAATATATAACCAATGCCTAACTCTGATATTATGTTTGTTAAGACTCTATTTGTTTGCCGTAAAATAACTTATTTGTGTATCCTGAAAAATAAAATATTTTACAAGATTTCGTTTGTTTGCCGTAAAATAACTTATTTGGATAAAACATTTTTCCGAAAAATAAATTACTGAAAAATATTTTCTGGTGTTTGGATGTAGGGTGAGTTCCGTGTTATATTTTTTTCTCCCAAAGTCCCGTAAAATATTTTACAAAATTTTGTACTAGCCGCAGTCGTTGACCGGAAAACGTTTTATGGTTGACTAATTTTAAGGTGTTACCAAACACCATAAAATTAAGAAAAAACAGCCGCAATTGTTGACCGAAAAATATTTTACGGTTGACTAATATATTTTCCGGAAAAATATTTTACGGCAAACAAACGGAGCCTAAATCATCTGAGATTCTATGCACCAAAATCTTATATACTAATTTTAAATGTTCTGATTTATTCATATGAGACAATTAAATTTTTCAACATTTTTTTTTATATTGATTTTGGAACTAAAAGAGAATCTGAAATTGAACAAAAAGAAGACGAATTATATTTTCCAGCAAATAATTGTATGAAGATCAACAAAATCCAAGTCGTACTGGCTTTCTTTGAAGACACGCTTTCCCCAAAAGAGTTGGTCAAAGGACAATAATGTCTATCACAATACAAAATAAAGATGAAGACTTTAGTGGTAGGTAGGCCTGCATATAGTTGTTCGTGTTCTAGAAGCTAAGCTCGTGTGGGTGTTTAAAAATGATGCAATTACACATAAACAACCCAAGAATTTGAACTGAAAAAAATAAAATAATGCCAACTTTCCTATCCAATACATGTATGATCGATCATGATCTTCAACCACAGATGTGGCTGACCAAAGATATACATACAAACAGTCAAGAATTGAGTGAAATAATCAAATAATAATTTATTATAATTAAAAAATTTGAATTTGAATCACGATTCTAATTTTTGTTATATTAAAGAATGAGATATACATGCATATGGGAACATAAGGCATTAGGTGAGACATCATCATCCCAAAATCTTGATCTTGTTCATGCCAAAGCACTTGGAGGTCAGGAACATGAATTATATCCCGAAAATATTTGTAACCATGCATGGAATGATTGACAAAAAGGATTTGAAACTGAGATGTTGGATAATGTCAAGATTCATCAACCAATACATGAAATTGATCGAGCATTTTATTTTGCAATAATGACAAAGGGCAATAGGTATTACCATGACTTAAAATATAATAAATTTAAAAACCACCTTATACAATCTTGAGTTAAAATTTACATATCTTTAATTAATTTTAAAATAAAATTTCATAATTTTTAACATGATATTAGATTTGGATACTCATACATTTCATCAATTTACGTGTGACCTGTGTTTATTTGCTGACGCTATTCCTTTATATCGATTTTTGTATTTAAAGTTAATTCTTCAATTTAAACTTAATATATAGTAATTAATTATAAGATGAATTCTCGTAATTTTTAATATGATACATGTCTAAAAATATACATCATACATCTCCCTAACCTACATTCCCTCCCTCAAATGATTTGTCATTAAATTCATGAAATTAATTTGCTCCTGGTGGGGTGCATTCTATGATTTTCTTAATGCGACTTGCCACAAAAATGAACGGGAGAAAGAAAAAGAAAAAATTAAAATAGGTTGGAATACGTGGCACAGTCCCATTTTTGTTATCCTTGACTGGGAATATAAAAAGTACATCGTCACTAGTAGAGAGAAAAGAAAAAGAATAACAGGAAAGGAATCTTAATTAACAAGATATAATAACTATATTATTATAATTATGAAAAATAAAAACATCAAGGTGTTCGTCTAGCATGTCTTAGGCAATAATTGGTCTCGTGACAAGCCTTTTTTTTTTTCTTTTCTTTTCTTTTCTCGTGACAAGCAAGCCTAACACATATTTAATTCGTTAAATTAAGCAGATACAAAGCATTATACAGTTTTTGAAATTAACTTTTTTTTAACTGCACCTATGCATTAATACAGGTTGTTATCATGTTCTACCTACAAGGGTAAAAATGATTGTATATCCTAAAATCTATAATCACAAATTTGATTAGACACCAGTAAGGGTTAGAAGGTAGATGAACAGCATGAATTCTTGAACGGCATGAGTCCTTGACACCGGTGTGATACCGGCCAAAGACACTATGACACTCTAGTTTGTATTTTGTAAGAAAGTGTATAAATATGAGGGTAAATATGAAAAAAAAAATGGATGAGACTATCGTAGTAAGAGCAACGAAATGTACGGCGAACTGTTTGATAGAAAGAGGGAAAGGATGAATATAGCTAGGGGTGTCGAATACTCAATGCATTTCCCTTAGATAGGCGTGACCTATTTATAGTCGCTGGTAGGCTAGAGTCCATGAGCTCTAGGGACTTGCATCCTTGGAGGACTCTCGTCTCTATCCCTAGGATTTGAGAAGGTCGGAGCCTACCCCAAATCATCGTCGTCATCCACTCGCAGTGGATTAGATAACCGAGTTGCCTTGGTTCGCTTATCCCAAAGTTCAGGTAAGGCCGGATTTTCGTTGAGTTTACCACTAATTGATCACAAGCCGAAGTTTGGGCTCCCTTGAAGGATTTGGGCTTGAGCCGAGCCTACTGTAAGGGTAGCCCGTGAACTATCGGACCACATATGGGCTGTAGTCCTACTATCATGAGTTGAATGGATCAAATGACTCATCGCGGTGTAGGACCATGGATCCAAGCCTAATTTTGGTCACTATAATGATAATTTTTTTTAGCAATATTTTAAGGTAATTTATTGATTGTGTATTTCAAATTTATAAAATTTGCACTATATATAGTAGTATTTGTAATGTATTTCATAATCATATTTAATTTGAATTATTACATAAAAAATGATCAATTAACCCCAAAAGGTCAACCTAGACAATGATTTTAGGATGGAGTATCAGCTTTTTCTACTTCATTTCAAAAAACTACTTTTTTTTTTGGTTGAAGGGAGGTTTAGCTAAGGGAGGTCTAACTCTTAGCTAGAGGCCGTTGGTGACTCTGAGGGTCGTGTCCCCTTATTTATCCTTCTCAAGCTGAATCCGCAAAAATACAGGGGGTTGGTCCAAGTAATATTCTCCAATTGGTTGATCAAGGCTGAAGTTGGCAAGTAAATCTGCACACTTATTTGCCTCTCTATAGATATGATTCACCTGGAAGCTCGGATGTTATTGGAGAATACTTTGACAATCTTCAATCCATGCTCTCCATGGACAGTTGTTGGAGGTGTTGTTCTGGAGCATATGAATAAGCATCAGGGAGTCAGTTTCAATCTCCACATTTGTGGCTCGCATTTGTACTAACTTCTTCATTCCCAGCCACATTGCAGCCACTTCAGCAGTAATGTTAGAGGCAATACCCATGTTGTAAGTGAAGCCCAACACCCAGTTTCCTTGCTTGTTCTTGATCAAACCACCTGTTGCTGCTAATCCAGGGTCGCCATTTGCGCAACCATCTATATTCAATTTCCAACCATCTATTGGTTTAAGCCATTGTACTTCGATGTGTCTCAGTTGTCTTATGGATGCAGTATTTGTACTCTTATTCCAAGCATTCACCATATCTCTTGCATAATTGACAATGAAGGAGGCAGCTTCATATGGGCTTGGTTCACTCTCTCTCTTGTAGCGCTTATCATTTCTCCATCTCCAAATCCACTAAACAGAGGCTGCAAAAATCAGATTCCAAGCCACTCCTTGCACCTTCCTTGTCTTTCAAAGGTTATAACTAATCCAAGTCAACCAAGGGAGATTATCAAAATCATATTGTTGATCATGGGGCAGAAGTCGCATCCAAATTTGGTTGACATACTAGCATCTACGAAACAAATGGTCTGCGTCTTCATTTGGAGTTTCGCAAGCAGTACATGACAGATCGGTACCAATACATTTCTTATTCAATTGTTAGGCAGTAGCAAGTTTGTTAAGAATTAGACGCCAGAGAAAAATTCGGATCCTTTGAGTTATGTGAAGCTTCCAAATCACACCCCAGTCAAAGTCGTTGCTTGGTGCTTCATTGTTCACCATTTGATATGCAGATTTTACTGAGAAAGTTCATGAAGTGCTGTTGTTCCAAGATGTGCAATCGCTCTCCTCATCCCCAATTCGAAACCTAATAGAAGCAATCTGAAGCAATAATTGATTGGGCAGAAGATGTTGAAAGCTAGACCGATTCCAAGATCCATCATACTTTTAGTTCAAGTATCATTCAAATTCTAGTAGAGGACAAATACATCCTTTTGACTTGCTTTTTACATTTTTAGTCATAAAAGGGGGAAGGTATCGAAACACATGAAATTGGTAGAAGAATTTCAAATCATAAGAGGATTATGGGTATTCTACACAAACCATAAAATAATCTTCTTTTTTTTTGGGTCAAATTTAAAGAGAACTTCCATAAAATGCAAATGACTATAGTGGATCACCCATCTCTAGTAAGAGTGGGATCAACATACAAAAAGGGTGCAAGAGTAGAAGGTACATTTGAGTACCAAACAAACACCTTTGTCTTGCTATTCTTCACGTCTCATTTTTTTTAGTTCGTAGAACTAAAAATTAAGGAGCTGACTGAAATGTTAAAAGCTTTAAGGGGGGATGTTGGCATAAATTTGGTAAATCGATCTATGTTTCTATGAGTATGTAAAGTAGTTTTTTATTCGACAATATTGATATTTCCTTCCATTCTTCAAGTCATACGTATGGTGTATAAATTGATGGGGAGACCTATTTAGATTCTATCGAGTTGTATGAAAGAATGGTTCTATAAATAAAAAATAGGGTGAAGTGCATCAGACTCCCTTGTACTTTAGCGAAAGTGCACAACACTCCCCTATAGTTTAAAAACCCCCTGAGTTAGTCCTTGTAGTTTTTCAAAAGTGCACAATACCCCCCTACCGTTAAAAAATCCGTTAAATTTAACGGAGAGTGTACTTCACACGCGTTAAGTGATATTTTTTTTTTTTTAACAAATTTATTCATTAAATAATTATATGAATTGACCAAATTACTATTTTTTTTTTGGGCCTAAACAAAAGAGGAAATGGCAAAAGAGAGAAATGAAAAAAATGAGGGTATTTACGTATTTTTTACAAAATTCGTTAAATATGACGGATTTTATAACTGTAGGGGGTGTTGTACACTTTTAAAAAATATAGGGACTAGTTCAGGGAGTTTTTGAACTATAAAAGGGTGTTGTGCACTTTCGTTAAAGTATAAGAGGGTTTGGTACACTTCATCCTAAAAAATTTATAAATAGGCCAAAAAAGATAAACAATGAAACCGTGAAAGGGAGTAGGAAAGGAAGACACAAAATGCCAAAATTTGGATAAGGTGTAATAAATATCTCAACTGAACTCCTAATTTAAGGAGATGAGACAACATATATATTATTGGGACGTTTACTTCTTGTAATGATTCTTCATTCTCAATAATTATATTTTTGGGATTCACTTTTTTGAGAATTTTATAAAATTCTACGAACCAAATATCTCTTATATATATATGATCACTCGCGTTGTCATTTGTAATTTTTCACGCAACACCCACAATTCAAATATCTAATACATGTATTTTAGTTGAAATCAGAGTCTTTTTGATTTATATATATAGCCTTTGAAAGTAAAGGTCAAAATTTTGGATGAACAAATAATACAAACTATAACAACCACACCTTCTCACACCTTCTCAGTGGGGTTCGACCAAACCCCTGAAAAAATTCAATTGCTTTGAAAGTTTCTGCTATGTATATGTAATGTAGTCTACAAAGCTTCTAAAGCTTAACACGCTACTAGATTTTTTTTTTTTTTTTTTTTATCGATTATGACACTTAAAATTGTTATAAGAAAAAAAAATCAATGCAAATTACTTTAGCTGTAATACATGGCTCCATTATTAGTTCTCTACTGTAACCTTTTTTTTTTTATAACTAGTAAGCAACAGTTTAGAAAACCAATATAATTTGTTTTAAAACCATTACAGAAAAGTATTCTACTAATAAAAAGTGATAAAAAATTAAGTTTATAGATTTTATTGACTTTTTCATTTTTCAATTGAAAAATTGTAAAATAGCTAAAATGTTGTACTGACATTACCTTGAAATTACTAACGGGCCTTTGGTCTAGTAATATGCTCCTCACTGTAAATTTGAGAAATCACAAGATCAATTTTAGTGGATGACATTCATTAGTGTGTTATACAATTTAAGTCTCTCTTAAATAAATAAATAAATAAATTTCTTTAAATAGTTATCTAATTTAAAATATTATCTTATCTTGCTTTTTCTAGCGGGTAAAATGATGTCCAGAAAGACAAAGAATGGCTGCTTTCAGTTACTCATGATAACATTGACCAAGAAAAAGCTTAGTTCATGAAAATGATGCAAGATATTTATATTATTACACAAGTTGTTTGTTGAATCCTCAGGAACGTATTAGAAAATGTTGTACTTGTTAAGACCAAACTCAGTATGTGAATTATGTCTTGGTTCATGTGAGAACTTTAATTACATCTGTTCAACTACCAAAGACTAATATCATAGAATTGTTTGGCAAATTGATGATGCAATGGGTTTCACTTTATCTACCTAAAATGTAGAAGAATGAGATCATGAGCTTGAAGTAGTGTTAAATAAATACTCACGGAACTTGACATAGTGTTCTCACAACGGCTACGGTGAGAAGAAGCTGTGTCCAAAGGTCAATTACTCGTAACTAACTTGATTGATCAGCTTTAGGTCTAACTTATTGTTCTTTTGAAAAATGACAAACAAGGTTAATATGAGTAAAAAACCTGACTCAAGAATTACAATGAGCTGCTGTCAAGCTTCTGCATCATTGTCTAACCAGCTGAGGTTCGTGAGAAGTCTTCTAACCCCACGCATGATACGGTCACTTCTTATGAGTGAGTTCAACAAAATCCAAGGATCTTGTCGGGAAAATATTCCTTTTTATGAAGAAAGATGACTTCGGTCAAGTCACCTCGCATCCATAGAACTCGGGGGAACAAATTTCTAAAATAATATAAGTACTCATTCCACCGTAGGTCAAAGGTAACTCATTCTTAAGGCTTTCACTCTCTTTAAATATTATTCCATCTCGAATTTATATCTAATGATTACTAACTTGATTATTGGAGTAACATGGAATTGAACTCTTTGTTTCTTGCAAGTTAGTTCACATTGTTATCTGGCCCCATTGTATATATGTAAACTGAGTCAACTCTTGTTTATAGGTTCACTACTATTAGCAACTAGTCTAGACATAATAAGACTACGAATTTAGATTAACAAATTAAAAATACATCAAGAGGGCTAAGCACAAAGACCATAGAAAGCTAAAAATAAAATACAACTGGACCAAATTTGGTGCAAGACCAGCCCAACAAGACAAACAAAAACAAAAGGCGAAATCGAAAACCACCCCAAGACAAAACCATGGGTTGAAGCATAAACAACGAGATATCATGGATGTACCTTTGACCAAAAAACCTTGGTATTGATGAGAGCATTCTAGTTTAGATCCTCGTTAAGAGTTTTTTGTCTTTTACCCTTCTTTTGTTACTTTGTATTTTGTCATTACTTTTTGTAAATAATACACACACTTACTTGCTTAGAAAAAAAAAAAAAAAAAACTTGGTACATAACCTTTGGGAAATGTGAAGCTTTAACAATTTTGAATGAAGTTCTTTTTGTGACAATTTGTTTGTGAAGCAAAGTGTTGAGCCGCTACCAAGTATTATTAACATTGATATGGGCTGGAAATCTTGATTTGAGATCACCTAATCACTGCGGACCTTGTTATACCTGCCCAAAAGATAGCGGAAGCCAGCGCCCATATAAACTCATTTCGGCACTGAGTTGTATGACCTAAGGGTTGAGGCTAGGTTTCACGATACCGACCAGAATAGTTGATTCATAGAAGTGACAAACATCCCATCAGACCCGCCGCCCTATTTAAATTAACATCAGACACACGACACTGTATAATTATATTTTTTATGAGAATATGATCTAACTTAAAAATGACAAGATGGCTAATAAGAAAATATAAATACTCAATCTACAAAAGATAGTTTCACTCTAATACACTCGCTCTTTCACTCTCCCTCTTTCTCTAAGGTTATTCATCGGGTTCAAATTCATTAAGTTCAAACCACTCATACATTTAATTACTAACTTAACTGTTAGAGTCTATCCTATAAGATTGAACCTCATTATCTCCTTGCAAGTGAGCGCAAAGCTATTTGAATCCATTACTCACAATTTTACCTTATCAAAACATAAAAGATGAATTTACCACTAAAATAGTCGAGTATACCATATTTTCACCATGAATTAAGAATTTAGTTACCACTAAATAGTCAGGTATACCATGTTTTCACCATGAATTAAGAATTTAGGACAAGTCAATTCTTCGAACAAAAGAAAAGAAAAAAGAAATTGAAAAAAACAAATAGAAATTAATGAGAACTCAACTGCACCCATTTTCTCACAAAAGTCTATTGTAGCCGTTCTACCTCCTCCCCCTTCTCACTTGTCCTAGGTAGAGGTGGTATTTAGGTTGGACCGACACAAGTCTAACTCAATCCAACATACGAAAATTGGGGTCCATTCTAATTCAGTTGAAAGTGGGCTCGACTCGGCCCAACCTATCACATATAGGTGGGCCGAGTTGGGTCATATAATTTTTTACTCAGTCCATTTGAATTCAGACCCATTTAAGCTCAAATCCAACTCAGCTCATCCCATGAGCCCAGTCCAGCTCAGCCCATGAGCCCAATCCAACTTGGGCCAGTACAAACTAAGTACAATTTGATCTCACTTATTAAAAGAAATTGAAATATTATGTTTTATGCATATAATGTAAGTCGTAATAACTATTTTTTTTTCTAAACAAACTAGCAAGTCGTAGTAACTATTTTTTTTTAACAAACTAATAATAACAAGTAGCAAATTTATTTTTTAAGTTGATATTAAATGACTTGTTATCAAATCTTTTTTATGATATTGCAAGTTTGCAACTTGTAACTTTAAATCCCTTCATATTATTTTTAAAAGATTTTATGTACAATTCTTTTTTACAATTTTATAATCGTACATATAATTTTTTCTATAAATACTTAGTGACATAATGCTTTAGTCAATAAGTATATTTAACTTTATTTTACTACAAGTCTACAACATTATATATAATTATATCCATGGGAGAATAAAATCTTTCACAACGATTATATTCGTTAGGGGTTTGAAATTTTTTTATGTACTTTGATGAACATGAGTATGTAATTTATAACTATTGCTAACGTCAATTTATATTTCGACGTAAATTTAGAATTAGAACGTTTGTAAAACACCTTGTATCTCAATACCTAAATGTCACAAACTATTTTAATCCTGAAGTGGTTATTCAATCATCGCCACATCCAAGCATACCACAACCACTAGCAAGCTCAGTACCCGTACAAGGAGCATAATAAAATAGATAACTTTTACACTAGCTTTCTTTAAACGTTTATATAATATTTTATTTTTATATTTATATCACTAATATACTCGTGTCTCATTAACTTGTAGTTTGTTATGTAATATTTTACCATTTATGTTAATTGTTAATTATCAATCAACTTATGTATTGTCTCGTTAATAGTTAAATAAACTTTTCTTAAAAAAATTAAGTTTAAATTTTATTTTTTTAATTATTAATCTAACTATCTAAGTAATATATATATATATATATATATATATATATATGTGTGTGTGTGTGTGTGTATGTGTGTGTATATTAGTATAATTATATATTAAAATTATACTAATCACAAAAAATGGGTTGGCTCGGCCCAGCCCAACCCAACTCGTGACTCGTAGTAGCGGGTTCGTAGGCTGAGTTGGGTCTTATATTCTGATAAATAAACCCAGCCCAACTCAGTCCAATAAATATATGTGTTTAGTCGAACTTAGTTTTCTCAACCCATGATTCAGTCAGACCGTGTCAGGCTGACCCATATGCTAGCTCTAGTGCCAAGAAAATAATTTGTTAAACAGATGCTCATTACGAGTAAAAAAGAAATTGGTTACAACTTTTTTTTTTTCTTTTGATGATGAAGAACTAGTCTTATATTGAATCACATTAAATTTACCATGAAATATAATTTAGTGATACAAAAATACGTCTCAATATATACTACAAATCAGCTAAGAGTTTAGATACAATTTCTTGAGTGTATAGTAACGCAATGTTACTTGATTCACAACATATTAATCAAAGATAAGTAATTGAACATAACCTCAGAATTCATAAATGACATAGTAATATCAAACAAATAAAGGATCTGATTGCAACTGCCAATAATCTCAAGGGTAGTTTGTGTAATTATCCCTTGAAAAAGAAAGCCATAAGTGGTTTTCAAGTAAAGTTTGCTTTACAAATATCTTCAAGGACGGTGTAACAGTAAGGGTGTGCTTCAAATGTGGTATATTTATAAGTTCGATTCATGTAATTTATTTTAGATAATTTTGACTCAATTGATATATGTATTGAAACGTATTACTATACTAAAAATTTATTAAGGGGTGATCCAACTCTATCGATCACTAATAATCAGACTCTACAACAAGTTTGCTTTACAAATATTATTAATTAAATTGGACAAAAAAAAGTCACCAACCAATGACAATGAAACTATGAATAGATTAAAACAAAATTGCGTCACCTAACTTGGAACGAAATGAAAAAAGACTGTCCAGGTACATTTGTTGTCACATTTTCAATAGTCTTAATTTGTAACAACAAAAAGACTTTAAAACAGAATAACCAAATAACAAGTGCCCAAACGTCATCCTGTGCATCACATAGAAAAATTCTTCAAAACGTGTGGCTGTTCATGTTCTTGTCTGTCTTAATCTAATTTGCATGTTAACCTGCATAATTTTTTGGATTTGGATTAATAAATTATTAGTGAGATCAATATTAATAAAATTGTGATACAATTATTTAATTTTCATTCTTAACAGTCTAAATAATTCATGATAAATGTATTAACACCTTACCGTCCTTGTTCTCCGCAATAATCTTCTCATCCGA
Source organism: Ehretia macrophylla (assembly GCA_037974665.1). NCBI lineage: Eukaryota > Viridiplantae > Streptophyta > Magnoliopsida > Boraginales > Ehretiaceae > Ehretia > Ehretia macrophylla. The sequence goes on from CM075771.1 coordinate 35,579,457, forward strand.
TGTTCTAAATTATCATTTTTAATCTGCATAATAATAATATTATATTATTAAAAAATTTAAATCTTAAACCAATATTACATCACATCAAAAATTCATCTTTGACTCTTTACACATAAAACGATAACCATACAAAATGTATCAAACGGTACAGTCGTTTATGTTATTGGACACGGTGTTACGTGTCAAAGATTCTTTCCTATCTTCGACCAATCCAAACCATCCAAATCACTATCCGTGGACCCCACCTTCACTAACTGACGGCCCACATTAGAACCCGACAAACACGCACTCGCGATTAAAAATCTCTCCAAGAATACAGTATCAACACTCCAATCCACTGAATCTTATTAACGTCTTTCTAACTTTCCATTCCATTCTCTCAGAAAAATCATTGAGGTATGGGTCGCGTGTTGCCGTTGCTGGTGGTGCTGGCTCTGATCTCCGCCTGTGTCGGCGGTACACGAGGCGGATCAGCCACCTTCGAGGAGGAGAATCCAATCCGACAAGTCGTATCGGATGGCCTCCGAGAGCTGGAGATTCACTTCCAGCAAGTTATCGGCGAGACCCGCCATGTTCTCTCCTTTGCTCGGTTTGCTCACAAGTATGTTCTCAATTCTCATGGTGATCGGATGGCTTTTATTAATATATATAAATTTATATATGTGCGTATGTGTGTGTACATACTTGTGTTTTTCACTATAAGATAAGTGGTAAATTTATAAGTGGGTGTTAGAGTCCGTTGACGGATGATAAAAGATGGATGTTAGAAACTTATATCATAACATTAACACAGATATGTGTGTGTGCTCGCTCGCGTGCATTTATGTGTATGTATGTGTTGTGTAACACCCAATTCTTCTGGGTTGAATAGTTATAAGATAAGTAGTCATTATATAAGTGGGTGTTAGAATCCGCTGATGCTAAAATATTGGTGGTTGTAAAAATGGATGTTACGAACTTATGTTATAATTAGACAATTGACTTTTTCCACCTGTAGAGTGAATTTGGATGCAAGACAGTTATTGAGCCTATTTGTCACGCCTCAGAATTTAAGGGTTTGTTTGTTCTACTTTTTAGATATTTAAAAGTATTTTATGTGAGTTTAGAACTTGAACTAACTTGTTTGGTCCATTTTTTAAAGTGTTTTTAAGGTAAAAATTGAAGCTAAAAATAGTCAAAAAATGAAAAGCTCCAAATTAGAGCTTTTTAAAAAAGAATTTTGTTAAACTGTTTTACATGATGCGAAAAACCTTTTTTTTTTTTCCTCTCAAATATACCCCTCTATATTTTTTAAATTCATATATTACTTTCAAAATTTTTAAAAGCTCAATATTGTCTAACACATACCAAATAATCAACGATTTTTGTTCAACAACACTTTTAATAAAAGTTTTACTCTAAAAACTCTACAGTTCAAAGCTAAAATTTTATAGTTAGGCCAAATAGAGCCCAAGTCCACAAAGTGAGCTTAGTGTCACATGCTTCCAATATACTTGTAGTGGGCTTAAGGCAATTCTGATAATATATTTATATATTATATGCGTGTAATTATAATATCTCACATCGATAGCAGATTGTGAATTTGAATAGTTTATAAGTGGATGTTGTGGGTATAAGAAATAACTTGAGTTAATCATTTTGGACCAATTAATTAGAGGCTCAAATATTTATTTCATATACCTATAACACTAGTCTTGTTCACGGACTTGAGGTTTTGAGCTCGGAGCGTGACAACACCCAAATAGTTTTTTCTTATACCTATAATACTAGTCTACCAAAATAGTTATTTCTTACACTTACAATACTAGAGTTTTGAGTTCGGAGTGCGACAATAATACCCAAGTAGTTATTTCTTATAAGCGGGACAATAACACTCAAATAGTTATTTCTTATACTTACAATACTAGTCCACTAAACTAGTTATTTCTTATATCTACAACACTGGAGTTTTGAGCTCGGAGCATGACAATAACATTTAATTAGTTTTTTCTTATATTTACAACATTAGTCCACCCAAGTAGTTATTTTTTATAAGTGTGACAATAAAGCATGACAATAACATCAAATAGTTATTTCTTATACCTACAATACTAGTCTACCAAAGTAGTTATTTCTTATACTTACAACACTCGAGTTTTGAGCTCAGAATGTAACAATCTAATCGTTTACGAACCGGGAATTATGAGCTCGGAGTGTGATAGTAACAGCCGCTTCTAATCAACTACCCACTTATAAAGTGACACTTATTTTTATGGCCGTTGTGTGGTGTGTGTGTATATATAAAATGACATTTATATTATGCTTGTCACGGGGCACAATGGGGTGTTACAGTTTGTGTTTGTGTGTATGGTATGTATGTAGTTATGTTTGTATACTTATTTTGGTTAATGGAAAATATGAAGGTATGGGAAGAGATACGAGTCGGTGGAGGAGATTAAGAGGAAGTTCGAGGTTTTCTCGGAGAATTTGAGGATGATTCGATCGCATAACAAGAAGAAGCTTTCCTACACTCTTGGAGTCACCGGTATTTTTTCTAATTTTTGAATTTTGATCAAACTTGAGTGAGGTTTCTAACTGATCATTAACTTCAGGACTTGTGAGATTATTCGAGCAGTGCCTGAATACCCATGACTTTTATAAAAAAAAATAAAAAATAGTTATTGCCAGACAAAGACATTAAAAGATCGATGTTGACAATTGCTCTTTTTTCTTGTTTCTTGTCTTTTAAACTCTTTTTAGATAATTCTAAAGTAATTTTCCTTTTGTTCTTTGCAAACTCAATTATACATATTATTCTATAATTAACAAAGTGTGTTATATGTATAATGAATTGTGAATCAAGCTTCATTCCTAGCAAGGTGGCAACTGAATTAAAATGAAAAAATAAAGATAGGAAAAAAAAAAAGGAAGAACATAGGTGGAGTGGCCGTGGAAGGTGAAAGGAGTAGGCAGCCTAGGAACGAGCTTATGCAATTTGGTAGAGATGTCATCACATCAAGGGTCAGACTTCTGTCATGCTATCAAGTCGAACCGAACTTGTAATATTCCATATCGGTGGGAGGTTATGTGTTTGAGTTGTTTATAAGTGGGTTTTGTGGATATAAGAAATAAATGGTATGAGAGCCGATCACTAGCCGGTGTGGAAACTAAGTGCTATACAAGACAAAGTGTTACACCAAGAAGACGGTGGGAGCCACCTCTTGAACCCGTATGTGTTTGAGTGGTTTATAAGTGAGTCCATTTAGTTATTTCTTATACTTACAATACTAGTCTCGCCTGTGGGTCGAAGTTTTGGACTTGGGCCGTGACAAAACCATTGAATTATTCTTTTAAAATTTCCTTGTGTCAGGTGAATTTTTTTTTCTTAACGAAACCGTTTTGACACTGATCGTCATGTCTTTTCATACAGAGTTTGCTGACCTGACATGGGATGAGTTCCGAAGGCACAAACTGGGAGCTGCTCAAAACTGTTCTGCCACCACAAAGGGAAATCTCAAGCTCACCGATGTCATCCTTCCTGCAACGGTACTTAGTGACAATATCTCTTAGTCTGTCACAGCAAAGTGAGACTACAAATTTTGATCAAATACTGTCTCACGATTTTCCCTCGTCCAGTCTTCTAATTTTTCCTGCAATCCTTTCTTTTTTGGTTTTTCCATTATGTAAATTCTCAGCTTGGATGAACATCTGAAAGTCTAACCTTAGCAATTGTGTCATTTGAAACATAAGCTGTTCTGTCATAAATATATTCAAAAACATTAATCATTAGTATTTAGGACTATGAAGTTCTTCAGAAACAAAAATACTTGATTTGGGAGTTTGTTACTAATACAACAGAAGTTCTAATTGTTCCATCATTTATTTCGGATGTTACAGAAAGACTGGAGAGAAGATGGCATAGTCAGCCCCGTCAAAAATCAGGGTAGCTGTGGATCTTGCTGGACATTCAGGTGAGCTATAGTTCGGATTACATTGTGGAGACTTAAAGTTTTGCTGAAGTGGGAAATTTCTTAAATATAACTGTGAAGAAAATGATAATTAAAACCTGATGTGTTGTTTGTATTGCAGCACCACTGGAGCCCTGGAGGCAGCATATGCACAGGCATTTGGAAAGGGGATTTCTCTATCTGAACAGCAGCTCGTAGACTGCGCTGGAGCTTTTAATAACTTTGGTTGCAACGGTGGACTGCCATCCCAAGCATTTGAATATATTAAATACAATGGCGGACTTGAGACTGAGCAGGCTTATCCATACACTGGCAAAGATGGTGTATGCAAATTTGCAGCCGAGAATATTGCTGTCAAAGTCCTCGACTCTGTCAACATTACCCTGGTAGGAATTCTTCCGTATCTTAAATGTATTTATTATTGGTTGTCCATATATTCTTGTCTGATCTTTTCTAGTTAAAATGTCTGTAGCTCAAGAAATCTAAATGAGAAGATCCAAACGTCTGAACTTAATCATCTACTGTACAATTACACACGATTTTTTCCTTAACGTGCTGAACTAATGGCTCTGTCAAAATCATCACTGGGTTATGTTTACTTTGTCCAAGATGTCAAAGATAATGCAGTGCAATAACTTTACCTCTAATTTTCTTGTTGAAGATCTTGGATAGTTCTAATAAAATGCTAGATGAAGTTACTTTTATAAGATGAATTGTAACATGTGGATTCCTGATGCGTGTAATGGCAGAATGCTGAAGATGAGCTGAAGTATGCAGTGGGAATTGTTCGTCCAGTCAGTGTAGCATTTGAGGTGATAAATTCTTTCCGCTTGTACAAGGATGGAGTTTTTACCAGCACCGGATGCGGTACCACTCCCCAGGTGAGGTTTTCATCATAAACTATGAGAAAATGGGGATGCCTATCAAATCATTTGTCAAAAATGAATTGCAGGTCCATTTTTAGTAACCTTATGTCATGCATGGAGCTTTCAGTTATCACCTAATAAACTCTTGGCTTGCCATCTATTTCCTGCACTCTTTCTGTTGGTACTTATAGTTCGGATTCTTTGTATATAGTTGTGGTGAGATGGGGCTGGGGAAGGTGGAGTAAGGCTTATGAAACTTTCTCGCTATTTTTATCCTTAAAACTCTTTCTTGACCGGGTTATGTCATATAAAACAAATCCACCATTTTGGGTACATAAAACATTTTATATACACTCAAAATTCAGAAATCTACACACAATTGGATCGAAGCATATCCAGTCCTCACATTGTAGTCACGTTGCAAATGATGCTTATACAAGTGAAATTCCCTAAATATATTGGCACTGTTATATTGGGAAAAAGTAAAGAATAATTCTCTCACGTATACTTCCATGTTGGCAGGACGTGAACCACGCTGTGCTTGCTGTTGGCTATGGAATCGAAAATGGCGTCCCTTACTGGCTCATTAAAAACTCATGGGGAGCAGACTGGGGTGACAAAGGGTATTTCAAGATGGAGTTGGGGAAGAACATGTGTGGTAAGTCTCCCTTTGATATTATAGGTTGGCTTCACAAGTCGTTCCATTACGACATTAATCTGCTTATTTGAGTCCATTATTGCCTGATTCAAAGTTATGTAAATCTGATTATCTAAACTTTGCAGGAATCGCGACTTGTGCATCGTACCCCATTGTTGCTTGAGTCACTTGGGGATGATCTCAATCAGTTGAAGGCGTTTGGTACAAAAAATCAGTGCTGTATTCATACGGCTGCAGTAATTATCTCTGTATAAGAATGCCATATGTCTTATATAAAGATGGTTTAGGCTGGATGTACAAAGTAAGACTCATGAAAAATGTATCCTATATATGATTGCTTCTATGTACACGGACAACAAGAGCTGCTATAACATTTCTGTTAGTAATAATCATGCATCAACTTTCTTTAGCAGTTCAAACTTCTTGCTGCTGCAACTTTCTTCAGTAGCTCAACTTATGAGCTTTTGCATTTCCTATTCTGTCTTGAGTCTTCCAAAATGCGATCCTCGAGACTGAAGTTAAATGCTTTCCCTGCCGAAACTGTGATACGGAAAATATTATTTAGGTTAATTTTATGATCGATTATTATATTAGAGGTGCAACGGCTATAGAGTCCACACATTCCTATGACATGCAATTGTTCCTCATAGATACTCTGTGTCAATGCTTATATTCGATGGTCAATTAACAATGTTGATCCTGAGCCATACTATAATTTCTCTTGGTTGAGTTTAACTTATCCGGTATACTTGTTGCATGCTTATTTGTGATCCTTCCCGTATATGGACTCTCTATACGTAACTATGATGATTTTTATTATGTCTATGCAATAAATCTTTGTGAATTCAAGTACTCAATTTCCTCTTAAAATATGATGTCTTGTCAAGTTAAATATAGTCCAAAATCACTAGGTGGTGTCTCTAAGGAAAACAAATATGATAGGGAGAAAAGCAAAGGAGAAGAGTCAATCGAGAATAGAAAAAGGAATGATTTTGCTCTGAGACAAATGAAATTATAACATGTTAAGGGACTTCAAGTTACAATTTTCTTATTTTAATCTTTCCATGGAATAAAAAGACAAAAATTTATCTAATTGGTCATTTATCTTTATCGATTTTATCAAGTTAGTCTTTTATCTTTATAAATAATATTTTTTCATCCTCTATCTTTTAAAACTACGCCACAGTTAATCATTTCATGATTTTAAGTTAAAACTCCAACGAAATAAGCATGTGAATCTTACTTTATCAAAGGGTAGAATCGTCAATACAAGTCACAAAATCAGTTTATTCCTCCATATTCTTACTATAATATCCTTTTCCTTTTTCTCCTTTTTCCACCTCCTCTTCAATCGCCTCCTCCATTACTACCCCTCCTCTACTATGTGTATATATATACAATGACTATGCCAAAGGCACCAAACATATGCAATCTATGTTCTCCTCTTACGTGCCGCTAGCATTATGAATCCATATAAGTTTATATGCTTAATTGTGCACATTGCAAGAAATGATTTTCCTAAAACAAAAGAATGTGTATGTTGATGTTTGTGGATTTATACAATATAAATATATATATGTTACAACCACTGCTGTATGTGATTCCAAGAGTCGAACGAGAATGAATACCACACAAAAAATAAAAATCATGCTTCTTAATGGAATGTTTAATCGATCCATTCCGGATCGACTGAATTAGTACGGAAGTTGTATATATTATGTATGCATATAAACAGTCCACTAGGTGGTGGATGTTGAGAAAAATAGGAGAAATTTTCTAGAAATTAGTGGTTAGGGTTTTTACGATTCGGGACCAAATTGTGGGGAAGGGGTGAAATTAGGGATAATTTTATTGTGCAAACCATTTTACCTTTGTCCCATCATTGTTTCCACTATCACATATTAATCATGTGGCTTTTCTGTTGAATTTTAAAAAAGAATTGTGGAAGGACTAATGATGGCACAATTTTAAAAATAGAGAATTAAAAGATATCATTTATGAAAGAGTAAATTATCAAAATGATCTTTTATCTTTGGACACTGTAATATTTTCATCCCTTCTATCAAACATGACAAATTAATTATTTATCTTTAAATTTATGACGTCGTTAGATTATGTTTAACCTAATTTTTAAATACTTAAAAACGCTTCCTATGAGTTTAAAACCGAACTAACTTGTTTGACCTATTTTTTAAAGTGTTTTTACGTAAAAAGTGAAGTTGAAAAAAGTTAAAAAATGAGAAGCTCCAAATTAAAGCTTTCCAAAAAAGATTTTTACAAAACTATTTTACATAATGCGAGAAGCAGTTTTTTTTCTCAAATATACCCTTCATACTTTTTAAGTCCGATATCATCAAATTTTTTAAAACTCAATATTGCCTATCATAGGCCAAACAATTAATAACTTTTATTCAATAACACTTCTAACAAAATGTCTACTCTGACAGCTTTACACCTCAAAAGCTAAAATTTTACAGTTAAACCAAACAGAGCCTTAGTCTTTTTATCAAATTCCGTCAATTTTTTTAACGCGGATTACATGTGCCCAACACATGACCAACTTAATTGATCACGTGCCAGGTGCATGTAATGAAATTTGTTAAAAAAGTAACGACATCGCAAATTTAAAGTAGGAGACTAATTTACCACGTTTGTTAGATAAATAATAAAAATATCACAGAGTCTAAAATAAAAAATTATTTTAATAATTTAATCTTTATAAAAATAAAAGACTAATTAGACAAAACAGATAAAGATAAAAGAGTAACATGGTTGGTACATATATTCCATGTAGTACTGCTATCTTCTTACCACCGAAGGAATAAGCAACTTTTCGTTCTTTCCTAACATGTCAAATCTGCTTAAATATAGATATTTATCCTTGAGGGGCATGTAATACTATATGACAGTGATTGGTATATGGGAATGAGTTGAGAATGGAATGACATTTCTAATTATATTTTAATTCTCATGTTTGGTATGAGTGAATGAACTTGGGAATGTCATTCCCACATACATAGGAATAACCATTCCTGACCAGATACATGCGAATGGCTCATTCCCATGTATTTTAGAATAAACTTGACTACCATACCCTTTTCAACATAACTTTTATAAATAATTTATTTTGCAATAATAATAATAATAATTAAAAAATATAATAATAAAATAATAATAATTATTATTATGAAAATTATAATGAAAAGAAAAATAATAAGAAAATAATATTAAAAACAAAAATAAAAAATAATAATAGTGATTAAATAATAATAATAATTAAAAATATAAATAATATTATTACTAAAATAATAATAATAATTATAATAATAAAAATAAAATAAAAATAAATAAATAAATAAATATACAAATAAATAAATAAATAAATAAAATAATAATAAAAACAAAATTAAAAAATAATAATAGTGATTAAAATAATAATAATAATAATAAAAATACTAATAATAATAATAAAGTAAAATAATAATGATAAAAATAAAAAAAAAAATAATAATACTAAATTAATAATGATAAGAATAATAATAATAATAATAATAATAATTGTTGTTGTTGTTATTATTATTGTTATTTTTATTTTGTTATTAATACTAATTATTATTTTTATTTTTTTTTTTTTTTTTATTTTTATTTTTATTATTATTATTTTTTATTGTTTTTGTTTTTGTTATTATTATTATTATTTTTATACTTATATTATTTACGGTTATATTTATATTTATTCTTATTTTTAATACTATAATAATAAAAAGGCAATTATGTCATATTATATAAGTCATTCTTATTACTACTCTTAATTCTTGGAGTATACCAAACATGTTATTTTTATTACCAAGTTCATTCAATTCCCAATTTCATTTCATTCCTTGGCTCATTCCATTTCTGTCCAAATTCATTCCAGTATACCAATCGCTACCTATATATTTTTGGGTTACTGTTAATGAAATTACTTGCTTTTAGTTTTAAAAAAAAATTAAAAAAAAAACAATCTGCTTATGAGCATTTTAGAAGGAAAATACACAAACATTTGGGCCAAGCCCCACACCATTAGGGCAAAAACAAACATGAACAGCAAGTTGGGAAAGCTTAAGAGAGCCCAAAAAACAAACATAAGTTTAAGCCCACATAGAAAAGTCCAGCAAAAAAAAAAAAAAAAAACCCTAAACTACAAATCAACACAATTGAACTGCTAATTATAAAAAAAAAACACAATTGAATTGTTAATTATCAACGCGGGTTAGTGAGCTGATCATTCAGGATCAGAAGAGATGGAACGAGGAGATAATTAACCACGTGTTTGATAGGTCGACTGCTTAGGAGATCCTTGCTATTGTTCTTTCATGGTTTGAGAGAGAAGACTGCGTGATCTGGAATCCAAGAAAGAATGGGCAGTATTCTGTTAAAGCAGGATATTTTGTGGCAAGAGAGGATTTGTGCAATAGGAGCCCGGTTGTCAAAGGCAGAGCTAGCTCGTCCTTCCAAACCCCTATTGATGTTTGGAGACTGGTGTGGTCCCTGAAAGTTCCCCCAAAGGTGAGGTTTTTCATGTGGAAAGCATGTCGTAATTGCCTCCCAACTCAAGAGAATCGCTTCATGAGGAAATCTGCATCGTCTTCTTTATGTACTTTATGTAATTAAGGCGTGGAGACGGTTGAACATTTGCTTCTCTTTTGTCCTTGGGTTCAGAGATTCTGGTGTGCTTCTCCTCTGCAGTGTGCTATTAACCCTGTTGGTTCAAGTAGGTTCAGTGAGTGGTTTTTAAGATTTACAGAGAGATGTTGTGATGCGGGTTACTGCAAAGAGGAAGCAACGACAAAGATTGCTCTTTGTTGCTGGCAGATTTGGAAACAGAGGAATGAGGGTGTTATAAATGGGAGAGTCATTGATATTCAGAAGACGGTTATGAGAGTGCAGTGCGCATTGGCAGAATGGTTCAGCGAAGATAAATTGTAGAGGAATAGGAGTGCCAAAAGAGAAGTTGTCAATAGTGAGCCGCCAACACAGTGGGTTCCCCCGATGCCAGGGATAGTTAAGGTGAATGTTGATGCCTCATGGGAGAAGAATGGGAAAGCTGCTTTTGCATTTATTGGTCGGGATTGGAGGGGTTCAATGGATTTTGGTCAGGCCGGCCTGTTTCGATGCTTTTCAGCAGCGGAAGCGGAAGCTTTTGGGATTCGTAATGCGTGTTTGTTTGTTAACCAGATACAACAGTCTTGCATCATCATTGAAAGCGATGCACAGGACGTTCTTAAAGTAATCAGCGCTCCGGTGTCTGCTCTTTGTTGGAGAGCGTCAGCCATTGTGGAGGACATTAAAAAGATTGTTGCTGAAGACTCGAGGATGAGTTTTTAATGCATCAGAAGAACGGCCAACCAACCTTGCGACTGGATTGCAAAATGTAGGCGTAAGGAAGAATTGCCTGTTAATTGGAGTTCATGTATTCACTTGCAATTATTGTATCTCCTTTTGCACGATATCTACCCCACAGGGGTTGGTTAATCTATGTGTTTTTTATGAAATGTTTTCTCATTTGACCAAAAAAAAAAAACTGTCGCTGTTGAGCAGCCAACAACAGTAGAATCGCGTCAGCTAAGGAACAAGAACCCATACCATTGTACTCACAGGAACTAGACCAACAACAAGCAACAACCCGCCCAAAACGACCCTGGGAAGTCTTCATGTTGCACCCCTTTAGCTTCTAAGGGGGGATAGTTTAGTGAAAAAAAAGAAAAATAACATTTGATATGTTTGAATTTGCAACTTCTTGACTACTTATTAAGTTTATGCTTTTGACTGACTTAAAACATGTGTTGGACCAAAATATTCCAAACATATGATAGTTTAAAGCCTCTAAAATTCTGATAAGACCATCACTCTTAGAGAGGTGCCAGCGGTCAAAGGTCAAAGTAAAAAGAAACTAAGGCCATCCTCAATGGGGGTTCTAAATTGAGGGGCTCTAAAATTTAGTTTAGAGCCCCTTAGTAATTTAGAGCCCCATATAGAGCCTCAAGTGTTTTTTAGGGGCTCTAAAAAAAATTCATCCCCAATGAGGGGCTCTATAAAATTGGGGCTCTATATTGTGTTAAATTTAATTTTACAAACTAATTTGAATATATGTTATTTTTTCTTGTGTGTTAATTTTTTTTGATAAATTATTATCGTCATAATCGTAACTTTTTTTAATGAACATTTGGACCAAAAAATTATTTAATTCTGACAATGGTAAAAATTATTGAATTATGATGACGCTTAATTACACTCGATTTGTATTTTTTATTTTTATTTTATTCACTTTTGTAAATTAATTTATATTTAATTCACGTTAAAATCTCTTATCCGAATAATATCCATTGGGTTGAATTTATTTGATCCAATCTCAACCGTCCATTTCTTATCTCTATCTCAAGTCTCTTATCCAAATCTCAACCGTCCATTTCTTGCTTCTTCAACGATATCATCGACACTGCCCTTACCTTTTAATTTTTTAGCCTTCTTGTTCCCAATCGGCCTTGACGATGTAGGATTGCTTTGGGTTTCCGCCACCGACTCATTGGGATAATCATTATCGAGAGAATTTGGATTTTCAATTGGAGTTTCGGGTTGAGTCACCGACACATGCGAATCATTGACATTCTGTGTGGATTGAACATCTATAATTTTTCTCCATTTTTGACCATCTTGTAAAATTTTCCAACAATGTTCCAGGGTAAAATTTTTTCCCCCGGCAGCAGAGTATACGCGTCGAGCGTCATTCAACTAAAAAACAATTAAACAAATTAAAAAATAATAATTTTGCAAAGTCTAATATATTATATAACATCTACAATATAAAATTAATAATATCTGAAAACTCACGTTATTAATAGCATTTGCTCCGCTCCTCGGTCTCAAATGTACTTGAGCAATACACTCCGCAAATCGTGTACAATTTTGGTTTATAGGCGACCATCGGCATTTCAGACTTTTTGATGTCCTCTTTTCAGTTGGATAGTTCGGGGGGTGGAACTCTTCAAATTTTTCAAGAATTCTGTTCCACATTGTTGTTATCGTTTGGTCTCGCCCGATAATAAGATCTTCACTAATTACGATGAAGGCCCGGCATAAAGCAATATCTTCTTGAACGGTGAAATTGCGACCCCTCGAAGTGCCATCGGTATATTCCATACATTTCAAAAAATAAAATACGATTGTTACCAAAAGTAAGAAAAAGAAATAAATTATTTAAACAATAAATTACCACTAAAACGATTTTAAAAAAATTATCCCAACCATTTAAAAAAATTAAAAACAAACGCAAAAAAAAATCAATACCATTTAAAAAACAAATTTAAAACAAAGGATTTAAAAAAAATAATCCCAACCATTAAAAAAAAAAATTAAAAACAAACGATTAAAAAAAAATTCATCCCAACCATTTATAAAAAAATTAAAAACAAAGGATTTAAAAAAAAATGTAAAAACAAAGGATTAAAAAAAAATTAAAAACAAACGATTTTAAAAAATAATAATCCCAACCATTTAAAAAAATTAAAAACAAACAATTTAAAAAAAAATAATCTCAACTATTTAAAAAAAAATTAAAAACAAAGGATAAAAAAAAATTAAAAACAAATAATTTTTAAAAAAAATAATCCCAACCACTTAAAAAACAAAAAATATATTCAAAAAACAATTAATCCCAAACATTAAAAAATAAAAATTAAAAAATTAAACCCTACATATAAAAACCAACTATCCTACCCTACCCCCATTTTCACATTGACCCAGCCGCCGCCCCTCCCCCCCCCCCCCCTCCCTCTTCTTCTCTCAGCAACGAGCGCGCTCCCCCCCCACCCACCCACCCTCCCTCCCTCCCTCCCTCCCTCCCTCCCTTCCTCTTCTTCTCTCTGCAGCGAGCCCCCCCCCCCCCCCCCCCCCCCCCCTCTTCTTCTCTCTGAAGCGAGAGCGCCCCCCACCCCCCTCCCCTCTCTCCCTCCTTCCCTCCCTCCCTCTTCTTCTCTCTGCAGCGAGCGCGCCCCCCACCCCTCCCCCCTCCCCCCTCCCCCCTTCCTCCCTCTTCTTCTCTATGCAGCGAACGCCCCCTCCCCCTCCCTCCCTCCCTCCCTCTTTTTCTCTCTGCAGTTAGCTTTTTTTTTTTTTTTTGATAAATATTGAATAATTTTTTCTGTGTGTATATATATATATATGTATATATGTATATATATATATATATGTATATATGTATATATATATATATATATATATTTTTTTTTTTTTTTTGCAGGTGATTCAAGAATAAATTTAAAAAATGGGGCAGATATTGAGCTTCAACCTTTTTTTTTTTTTTTCTGGTTGATGCGAAATTGGGTGTTGAAGTTGAGTGTTGGATTTTTGCTTGAAAGAATTAATTGTTGAAATTGGATGTTGGATTTTTTTGGTTGAATATATAGAAAAATTTAACACTCAACGGCTATATTTTTTTTTGAACGAAAAAGCTGAAGAAATTGCAACGGTTCTTTTTTTTTTTTGCATCTGTTTGAACTTTTTTTTTTAAAAGTTTTTTTTTTAAAGTCAGATCTGACGAGTCAGATCTGACATAAGCAGTATGGGCTGTAAATTTTTTTGTCTTTTTGCTAGGGCTCCATTTTGTTCAACAAATTTGTTGAACAAAATGGAGCCCGGGCTCTATTTTTGGTAAAATTTGTTAAATTTGACACTAAAGTAACAATTTGTAACAAATTGGGCTCTATAATAAACATTGGTGTTGCTTTTTTGCTTCAAAATGCTCTATATTTACAAAAAAATTGTAATCATTATGTTTTAAAGCTTACATTGAGAATGGCCTAAGGCTAGAAAACGACTTGAGAAAAGAACTTTTCTAGAGCAGGAATTAAATTTCTGACTAGTCCTTTTTTTGGATAGAAACATAGGAAATGGACCATTGAACAATTAGCTCCATTGTCCAATGGTTGACCAATCCGAGGTTTACCGCATCGAATTTCCTTTATATTAACAATTTGTGATATACGACCAAAAATAATGATCTATGATATGTCTACTATATGCATACTATGTCAATTGGACTATGTGAAATTTCAAGAAAAAACAAAGTTAATTTCTTTTTTCCTTATATTTATACCTCGAAAGCTAACTGATACCAGCTAATTAAAAGGACGAACTAAGAAAATGATAAGGGTTGCAAATTCATCACTTCTAACCTGAGTTGAAATCTGTAAAATAAAGAAAGTGACAACAGGTATTATTTTTCGTGAACCTCCTCCAGTATGAAAGTTAATGGTTTGCTCGGGAAGATAGTTTAATAAATAAGTGACAAATTTAATAATAAAATATTTGTTATTTTTGAGTCATTTTACATGTGCTATTTATAATATTAGATAAATAATTTTTTTGAATATCATTGTGGGCCCAACAGCCCCTAACTAAATATGGTAATGCAACATGACGAGTGACGGATATTACAAAAAAATCAGCAACTCAGATTTGCTGATCTATGGACTAAACTAAGAAGAACTTGCGACAAAAATGCTGCCAGATACTAGCTGTCTTGGATAATATTGTAGATTTGTCAAGGAACAGAACATTCAATTCAGGTAATTCATTTTCTGCGTCGTTTGTTTATAGTATCATTTGACAATTTTATTACCGTAATAATTATTATTTTCTGTCCAAAACTTGTGGTACATATATGCAATGGGATCTATTAGCATATATTGCAACCCCCAATAAACTCTTTTAAAAAAAAAAAAAAGATATGCGTATTTCTAAAGTATTTTTAAGTTAAAAAATTAAGTTAACTCCTACTGAATTTAGAACCATATATATATATAATTGTATATTTTAAGTTCCACTAAATATAAATCTTGAATTCTCCCCCGCATATAGTTTGAATTCATGACGCTTGAAGATGATCTCAAGTTGGTTACTAGTCTATCAATGGGGATAAATAAACGTTTACTCTGTCATAGAATTCAAATCCAGCACCGAACGTCTAGGAAGTCAATGGTGGCAACTAGGAATAAACTCTGATTAGTCAGCGATTAAATTTTTTTTTTTTTAAAAAGAAAGAAAGGAAAAAAAAAAAGAAAAAAGGAGCGATTCAAAGAAAGATCCATGGCCCTTCTCATGATGAATCCTTTAATTACTAACAATAATTCACAAGGGAATTACTTTTGATAAAACAGATCAAACTGATTATTAACAAAATAATTTGAATTTTTTGCCTTTCTTAGTCGGATCCATAAATCGACGATTTCTCCCCGAAGAAGTAAGGACCCCCTTACTTGTTGAATTCAAACAAGTGATAGTCGAGAATTACGCGAGAAACTTCATTTTGAATTTTAAAGAAATGATTAAAAAATATATTTATTCCGACTCTAAAGATAGACTTATTGATTTAGATAAATATTTAAGGGTTAATATTACTTTTGGTCCCTTATTTTTGACTTTATTAACACTTTGGTTCCTTATCTTTAAAATAAGATATTTCAGTCTCTTATCTTTTAAAGTTAGAATATTGTTAGTCCTTGTCGCTGATTCCGTTAAAAAAAAAAAAAAGCTTGTGGTTGACCAAAATACCCCTGCAATTTGATGGTGGTAGCAGTGGTGGTAGTAGGGATATTTTGGTCAATTATGTATTTTTTCTATCTTTTTTAACGGCATCAGCGATAAGGACTAACGGTATTCCAACTTTAAAAGATAAGAGATTGAAATGTCTCATTTTGAAGAAAAGGGACTAAAGTGTTAATGAAGTTAAAGATAAGGAACCAAAAGTAATATTAACCTAATATTTAATGCATTTCTAGATTAAAAAAAAAAAATTCTATTGTTAACAAGAACTCCTTTTTATCATTTGTAGAACAATTGAAAGATTTTGTTGAAAGTGTCCATATGAAATTTTTATGCAATCCAATATTCTTATGGTAAATCGTTGATCCGAATGAAGTTTTCTTCTAAAAGAGAATAAATAATCCAAGTCGTCTTTTTATTTGTGTGCGCGTCTGTATTTTCTTTTGGGCCAATTCTTGTTTGTGTCAAAGAATATTCATGGCTATAGACTGATTTATGTATATAGGGAAGCTAATCGGTTTATGGATTAATTGGTCATTTTTGACGTTTGGTAAAGTATTGAGATGATAGAATTGAACAACTCTACAGGTCAACAGAAAATAAAAAAACAAGAGAAGTGAAACATTTTTTAAAAATATAGTTATGTAATTGAGTTCAACCTTCTCGCAAAGCTAAAAAAGAAAAAAAGAATATCCATGCGACATGTAAAGCATATCCAATCTCAACCATGGCGGTCACGGTTGGCAGGACTTAAACTAGAATTGTACTTTTGCTCTGTCGTAACATGTTTTCAGGATGCTTTCGACCTTTTCTTTCATCAACGTTGTTCTTAATTAGTTTGGCATGTGTGGTTTGTCTTCCACTCAAAAGTTTGTAATCGATTTGCACTTGTACAGTATGTTGGAAAAGACGAATATTGATTTCAAGATTTTTTGCACTCACAACGAATAGTATAACATAAGATCAAAACTCAATGACACAGAAGAGGTCCAAATCTGCAACATATGCAAATACATCGAAACAATGGATTGGTGAAAGTATAATTTGCTTCTATCCAAAAGTAAATTGTGGGACATGAATTCACAAAAGCTTATTGAGATATGGATTTATTTGGCTTGGATTACAGTTTTAGTTGAAGATTTTTTCATAACGTTATAAAAATTTTCAATTTTTTTAGGAGTAGTCTCTATTTTTCGTTTCTTGCAAAAGTCATCCGATATAGCATGTCTAGGTATTATTGTTTTGGGTTGAAGGAACGGAACAGCCCGGATCTAACTAAGAAATTCTCTCTCATTCTCATTTTGTATTTGAGAAGGTAGAGACAATATCTTTTGTTGCAACAAATCAAGTTTTAAAAGCTCAATTATTAATCGCATTTTTAGACACACCAGTTACAGAGTAATTGAACCTGTGAAAGTCATTGAAACCTGAAACATAGCAAACAACTAGAAAATAAAGACGACAAAACATCTAGGAGTTTATAAAACATGTATCATAAGAGTCAAAATATTTTCAAGATTGTGTAATCTATAAGTAATCTATTTATTTAGATGATAAGTAAAATTATGAAGAACAATAGCTAATCACAGGCAAAAGGAACAATTCAAGCTCAATTTCATGAGATAAGTTTCGACGTTGAAATCAATAATTGTTTGACTCTAGATAAATTAAGAAAGTAAAATAGTAGAGTGTTCAGAATAAATTACTATAACACGTAATGGAACGCATATTCAATTATTTTTGAAAAACGATCTCCCAGATTTGAAGGTGTGGAGATCATCTTTTGAGGACCCTTTCATATAATTAGTAGAATATTCTTCGGTGATCCCCCGAGTATTGCGGTCTTCTCACAGAGTTCATCTTCGTAAGTATTGAGCTGTGCAGAAAATATTCTTTTATGCCTCTTAGTTCTCAGGCGACTATTGATTAGGTCGGGTATAAGCATATTGAGGCTTGTTACCCCGAGAGATTCACTATTATTCTTTTGGGGTAATTTCACATTTAATTCCTATTATTTATAAAGTGTCTTAGTTTAGTCTTTATTATTTAAAATATTTTAATTTAGTCTCTATTATTTCATCAAAAGTTTCAATTTCATTCCTATTGTTCAATATGTCTCAATTTAGTCCCTATTATTTTTTAAAAAGTTTCAACTTCATCCTTATTATTTTTAAAAAATTTCAATTTCATCCCTATTATTTTCTTAAAGTTTTAAATTCATCCCTATTATCTAAGGACTAAATTAATTTTTTTTGAGAAATAATAAGGATGAATTTAAAACTTTTTAAAAATAATAGAGACAAAATTAAAACTTTTTGAAAAATAATAATGACGAAATTAAAAACGTTAAACAATAGGGATGAAATTGAAATTTTTAAAAAAATAATAAGAATTAAATTAAAATATTTTAAATAATAAAAATTAAAATAAAATACGATATAAATAATAGAGACTGTCGAGGTCGGAAACCTCGCAGCTGAGATTGGGAAGCTAAGCTTTGCCAAGTTGGACTTTCAGGTTGGCCTCCGGTTGAACTTTCAGGTTGGCCCCCGGGCTGAACTTTCAGGTTGGCCTCCGAGGTGAATATTCAGGTCGGCCACTTGACCTGCACAAGGAAAGAGAAGGAAAATGCCGGGTGATGACCCGGATTTTCCCCTCGGGCGTGCGAATGATTAGTATGTCCGAGCTGACGAATTAGCTGAAAGCATAAATGATCAGTTACCTTTGAAATGAAGGGGGTGGTGCTCTATTTATACTAAATTCGGACCTGACAGCATTTAATGGGTTGCAGCTTTATGTCCCATCAAGGCTTTATGTCCCATCAGAACAACTGTTTGCCGAGGTCGGGATTCTCCGGGGTCGGGGTGAGGTTGGACCAACATCCAGGTCGGGCGTTAGCTGAATGTGCTGAGCCTGGCTCGGATTAGCCCGACTCAGCTCGACGTGGGCATTTTACCTTAGCTCGGGATCCCCCTCGTCAATCCCTCCCCCAAGTCGAGATCGAGATGGTGAGATCTGGATATGGGAGTTGCTCCCGAGCTGGAGGTGCCCGACCCCGGCTGAGTGGGGTTGGCCACGTCAGCGACGCATACCCATCAGATGGCTGACACATCACCTGGCGGTTATGACAAGACGCGACGTTTGGGATTCCCGAGGTGGTTACAGAAGCTGCCTATAAATAGGGCCTTGGCATCCGAGATTCATTTCACACTTGCATACAAGGTTCGGAGCTTTCAGGTCAGATACCGGAGTGGTCGGACACTTTTAGCTCGGCAGATATCTTCTCGGGGTATTCAGCTCGGAATCCATTAGCTCGGAGCCAATTAGGTCGGATCATCTTCCTCAGCTAGAGCCGTAGGTACGTCCCGACTCCCTTTAGTTATTCTTGTACATATATTTTCAATTTATAGACAGGATGGGGAGGTCGGAGTCGGAAGATTCCCAAGCAATGGAGGTAAGGTCCTATGGTGGGGGCGAGAGTCCGTCAAGCTCGGGCTCCACCTCTGATGGAGGCCAAGGTGGCGACAGCGCCGATGAATCTCCAGGGTCAGTTCGACGGTCCGAGCCCAGGGAGCGACGACGATTGCCAAGTCGTTGGGGTCAGACAGGTGCGAGAGGAGGCCGAGGCGGATCCTTTGGCCGACCTGGAAGACTTGGGAGATAGAGAAGATGACGAGCCGCTGAATCAGCTGGAGGGGGTTGAGATTCCTCAGGAGTACTTAGCTGAAGCCTCCGCGGCGGAGCAGATCGAAGCAATCTCTGTTAGGGCTGTCCGATCTCGGAGCTCAGCTACAACCAGTGGTTCGTCGGCTCGAGGGAAGAGAATCGAGCAGCTATTCGCTTGTTGCAAACGCGAGTGCCATTCCACAGTGCAGATGGCCAATGCCAGGTTGAGGAACTGGTCAGTGGATCAATACCATAAGTTGAAAGTTCTAGGTCGGCACGAATCAGCTTGCTTTCCTCTACCCGACTACTTCACCATCTATGACTTCGCATTCGATGTTATTCAGCTCCCACTTCCCAGCTTCATCACCATCATCTTGAACTACTTTGAGCTCAGCCCAAGTCAAATGTCGCCGAATGGTTGGGCCGTGTTGGTGGCGTTCTATGTGTTCTGCCTCGAAAAGGAAATAGAGCCGACCCTGCGCCGGTTCAGGCAGTTTTTTGTGTGCAAGCCTAACCCGAAACAGCCAGGGTGGTTTCACTTCGCAGCTCGGGTCGGGAACTGCATATTCAGCAAGTGGCATTCTTCCAACAAGGGCTGGCACAACGACTATTACTGGGTGGAGCTGGCTGTGAACTCAGGGTGCAGGTCGGACTGGAGCTCGGGCTTGAAGAAGGATATGAACGACGATCCCAAGCTTTCGAAGGCGGAACTCGCCGAGGTCGGGGTTCTGAGGCCCGAGCCGGGGACGTTGATCGACATCGATAGTGTGCTCAAATGGGATCGGATCTGGGACTCAAAATTATTTGGTAGGGAGCCCGACCTCTCCAAGGATCATCCCAGCTTACTCCCCGAGTCCGAGGAGGATGCGGAGCCGAGTTCAGAAGAGGGTCAGTTTGACAGATCAGTGCCCGACCTCCTCAAATATCCTAAATACCAGTCTTTTTAGGTCGGCCTTCAGCTCTTTTTCACTTCTTTCCTCTACTTTTTTTTTCAGGTATGGCCGATACGAGAAGACTCGCGTATGCCCAGATGAAGAAGAAGAAGAAGGAAGCGAGCGGCGAGGTCTCAGCTCGATCTGCACAGGGGTAGAGGCAACATGCAAGGGGACATCGGGATCTCCATTGCCCAAGAGATCGGGTTCAGGAGTGGCGATCCCAGAGCGCTCAGTGTCCCACCCTGATAGCAAGAAACGGCCTCGGGCCGAGTACTCCGGGAAGGGCAAGGCCCCGGAGGTGAGCCCTCCTAGCAAGGAATTCATAGAGGCGACCAAGGTGGCTCGCGATCCCAAGCTGGCGATGGTCCCGGCAGAGCAACTCTCGCTCGACCTGAGGACAACCATTGTCACAGTGAGTCTTATCAGACTTAGGATTTGGTTATGTTTTTTAGCTCGGCTGATCACTTTGTTCTTTTTTACACAGGCCGAGTCCCACATCCTTTCAACTCCCAGCTTTCTGGCCAAGGCCCAGGCTCACTGCGTCGAGCTCGAGCAGCGGTACATCGATACCCGAGCTGAGCTTGAGGCTTTGAGAGAAGAGGTCGCTCAGAGGCGCAAGGCTGACATGTCGGAGATTGACCGGCTGAGCAAGGAGCTCGAGGCGGAGAAGTCCCGACGTGAGGCCGCGGCCAAGGATGTTGAGCGGTACAAGTTGGAGAGGCGTGAAGCCGAGAAGAAGTTTCAGGAGCTGGTAGACCGGGTCGGCCCTCAAGGAGAGAAGGCGGTGGAAGCCTTCAAGTCTAGCGAGGCCGCCGTGGACTGGTTGGCCACGGAAGGCGGGGCTATGGCCAAGTTCGCTGAGCTGGAATTCTACTTCCGGGGCCAAGTCGCAGCTCGGGAGAGAGCGAAGACCTTTTTCCTAGCCACCAAGAACGATTACATCTAGATCTTGGAGGCCCCGCCGCCAGAGTTTTGGGAGATTCCTGAGATTCCAGCCGACCTGACGTCCCAGGCTAAGGAGGTGATCGAGTTTGTCCAGAAGGGTATGGACCAGGTCGGGGACGAAGCCGACGCCACCACCTCTGCCGCTGCGCCTAAGTAATTCTTGTAAATTTGCCCGGGTCGGGCTTCGTAATTCCGCCCAGGTTGGGCTATTTGTAATTGTATTTCCATTTAATGAAATGACTAATTTTCTTTTATTTGCGTTTTGGTCGAGTTCATACGTGTGTACCTTTCTCTTTCGCAAACTTTTCTCAAGTAAGTGGGGTTGGACTAATAAAATGGACCTTTCAAACTTAAGTTGAATGTAAGGAACCGAGCTGGACGCGATTGATGAATTAACATCCTAATCCGAGCTGGTTAATTGGACAACTGTATAGTCGTCACCGACCTAGACTCGTCAATCCGATTTAAAATTGGTCAAACTAATATTGACAAACGTTGAGCTCAAGTTTAGACCCGAACTAACTTACCGACCTGAAGCCGGATTAGACCGAGTTGGACCTTAATCCGAAATGGCAAAACTAATCAATGTATTATTGATTATACCCGAGCTGAAACGTAGTCCGAGCTGGTTTACTTGATCATTAGCTCGTAATTAAGCGTGGCCACCGCGTTAATCCGAGTAGGTAGTAGTTTTGTAGCTGAGTCGCTTGGGCCCGGGTCGGGCATTGCGCTGATTAGGTGCTTGGGCCCGGGTCGGGCATTGCACTAGTTTACAAAGACGCATTGTACTGATAATGTTTTGGCTTGGGGGCCGATTACAGATAATGTTTTGGCTCGAGGCCTTAACAAAATATTCTGGCTCGGGGGCCATTTCATTGTATTTCGGCTCGGGGGCCGTTTACATGAGATTTTAGCTCGGGGCCATCTCTGAGACTTCAGCTCGGGGGCCATTACAAAATTTTGGCTCAGGGCCGTTACAAGAGATTTCATCTCGGGGCTGTTGCTTTGTGTTTCGGCTCCGTGGCCTTTACAAAAGATTTCAGCTCGGGGCCTTTAGACAAAATACCGCTTCAGGTGTTCTGAGTGCCATGCATTCTTCAATAGTTTCCCGTTCTTGTCGCGGAGGTAGAAGGTCCCAGGTCGGACTTCTTTCACGACTTCATACGGTCCCTCTCAGGTCGGGGAGAGCTTGTTACCTGAGCGTGGAAAAAAGATGGCCTTTCGGAGTACGAGGTCGCCAACCTTAATAGGCTTAGGCTTGACCTGCTTGGCGAAGGCTCTTTGCATGGCAGCTTTGCTGGCCAGCATTCTGATTTGAGCTTTAGCTCGGAGCTCTTCAGCGAGGTCGAGCTCTTCACGGATTAGGGCTACGTTTATTTCTGGATCATGGTGGAGGGTTCTACTGGTCGGAGACCCGATCTCCACTGGCAACACCGCTTGAGTACCGAAGGTCAGCTCGAAGGGCGATTCTCCCATTGCCGAGCTGGTGGTGGTCCGTTAAGCCCACAGCAGCTCGGGAAGAATCGATGTCCACTGGCCCTCTGCTTCCTCCAACTTGGTTTTCATGCCCTGCAAAATGATTTGGTTAGTCCTTTCAACTTGGCCATTACTTTGAGGGTGAGCAATAGATGAGAATCTGAGGTCGATCCCAATCTCAGCACATTTGCCTCGAAAGTATGCACTGTCGAATTGTTTGTTGTGGTCGGTGATGATGACCTTGGGCACTCCAAATCAGCAAATGATGTTTTTCCATACAAAATTCCAAGTTGCCTTTTCTGTTATTCTAGCAACACCTTCAGCCTCGGGCCATTTGGTGAAGTAGTCTACAGCCACGAAGGCATGCTTCTTTTGGCCAACACTAGTTGGCAATGGGCCGATGATATCTAGACCCCACTGATAGAATGGCCATGGGCTTATCATCACCGTGAGGTCCACTGCTGGCTTTCTCTGTATATTGGCGAACCTTTGGCAGGTGTCGCACTTTTTTACATACTCTTTGGCATCTTGTTCTAAGGTTGGCCAAAAATAGCCTTGCCTTAGTGCCTTCTGAGCTAGAGCCTTGCCTCCCAAGTGGTTTCCACATACTCCTCCATGGATCTCCCGGAGTACATAGTTTTCCTCTTCGGGCCCCACACATTTCAAGAGAGGCCAAGTGTAGGCTCTCTTGTAGAGTTGCCCGGCTATTATGACAAACCTTGAGGCCTGTTTCATGAGCTTTCGAGCTGCTTTTTCATCCTCTGGGTTCATACCCCCCTCCAAGTAGTCCATGATTGGTTTGGTCCAATCTGGGCTTAAATTGAGCTCGGATACAGCTGGCATCCCCAATTAGATACTAGGTTCAGATACTTCTTCTACATGGACTAGGGCAGGTCGGCTCTTACCCAAGGCCAACCTGGACAGAGCGTCAGCCTTCATATTTTCCTCCCTCGGGATTTGTTGTATCGTGAACCTCTTGAGCCCAGAGGTCAAGTTCTTGACTTTGTTGAGGTAGGCCAGCATGGCATTATCCTTAGCTTCGAACTCTCCTGATATCTGGCTAGCAACCAATTGAGAGTCGGTGCTCAGGTCAATTGTTTGTGCCCCGATCTGAGCTGCAATTTTCAGCCCCGCGATAACTGCTTCATACTCAGCTTCATTGTTGGACGCCGAGAAGGCGAACTTGAGGGAGTATTGGTGCTCATGCCGGGTCCGATCGAGGATGACCACCCCAGCTCCGCTTCCAGACTTCCCGGACGCCCCGTCCACATGGATTTTCCACACATCCTCCAGGTCATGTTCGGCTCGGCCAGTGCATTCCACCACAAAGTCCGTGATGGCTTGGGCTTTGATGGTTGTCCTGGGCTGGTAGGTGATGTCAAATTGACTCAGCTCAACTGCCCATTTCAGCAGCCTGCCCGACGTCTCCGGCTTGTGCATGATGAATTTGAGTGGGGCATCAGTCATGACCTTGATTGGATGAGCATCAAAGTATGGCTTCAGCTTTCTTATCGCCGTGACGAGCGCGAGGGCGAGTTTTTCCAAGATGGAGTACCTCGCCTCGGCCCCCTGCAATGTCTTGCTGACATAATAAACCGGCTTCTGCTCCTTACCTTCTTCACGGACCAGTGCTGCCGCCACTGTTGTGCTTGAGCATGCCAAGTATAGTACCAACTCCTCCCCCACTTCAGGTCGGGACAGCAGGGGTGGCGAAGCTAAGTACGTTTTCAGCTCTTGGAAGGCGTCCTGGCATTCTCTAGTCCATTCGAAGTTCTTAGGATTCCTCAATATTTTGAACAGATGAGCACATTTGTCAGCCGAACTAGACATGAATTTGCTCAGCGCTGCGACCTTGCCCGCGAGCACCTGGACGTCCTTCACGCAAGTCGGCGGCGCCAGGTCAGGTATCGCCTGAACCTTCTCCGGGTTGGCTTCAATTCCGCGGGCTGTGACCATGAAACCAAGGAACTTTCCCGCCTTGACGCCGAATGCGCACTTTTCCGGGTTCAGCTTTATCCCAAAGTGCTCCATTACGGCGAAGGCTCTAGCCAGGTCGGCTACATGGTCTTCCGCCCTTCTGCTTTTGATCAACATATCGTCTACATAGATCTCCATATTCGGCCAATCTGATTTTTGAAAGCCTTGTTCACCATCCGAGTGTAGGTAGCTCCAGCATTCTTGAGGCCAAAAGGCATGACCTCATAGTAGTAGAGACCTTTATCGGTGGTGAAAACAATCTTCTCTTTGTCTCCGGGAGCTATCTTAATCTGGTTGTAGCCTTTGAAGGCATCTATGAAATAGAGTAGCTCGAACCCGGAGGTGGCATCCACTATCTGATCAATCTGAGGTAGGGGAAAACAGTCCTTAGGCAAGCCTTGTTGAGGTCGGTGAAGTCAATGCACAATCTCCATCCGCCTGAGGACTTGGCGATCAATACCACGTTGGATAGCCAGGTCAGGTATTGGATCCCCCTTATGTGACCGGCGTCTACCAACTTGTCCACCTCCTCCACTATGATCTGTTGCTTATCATAATGGAAGTGCCTGCGCTTCTGCTTTACCGGATAGTGATTCGGGTCGGCATTCAGGTGATGCTCAATCACAGCCGGGTCAATACCTGTCATGTCAGAAGCAGACCATGCAAATATGTGTTCATTTTTCAGAAGGAATTGGCTTATACCTTTCTTGAGGTCATCTGAGAGTTCACTTCCGATCTTTGCTTTCTTTGCTTCATCGGAAAGGTCTACCTCTTGAAGGTCTTCAGCCGGGCTCCCTCTCTTAGCATCCCTCTTCCCCTCGGGCACATTTGGTCCCCAGTCAATCTGATATTTGGGTCGGAGAGAGTTTTCGTAACATTTCTGAGCTGAGAGCTGGGCTCCGCGGATGGTGGTCATGCCAGCTGGGGTTGGGAATCTCAGGGCCTGGTGGTAAGTTGAAGGAACGGCTCTGAAATGATTAAGTGCTACCCGACCCAGGATCCCGTTGTAAGTGGAGTTGAAATCCATTACAATGAAGTTGGCCTGCATCGAAACCCGTTTGTCTCCGTCTTCCAACTTCAGTGGGAGGTTGATAACTCCTTCAGCTCGGTGGGCATACCCGATGAATCCAGCTAAGGTGCCCTTCAATTGTCTAAGCCGGCTGCTGTCCAACCCCATTTGCTCAAATGCCTTCAAAAATAGGACTTCTGCTGAGCTCCCAGTGTCCACCATCAGCCTTCTTACGGTGAAGTTGGCTATTTCAGCGATGATCACCAGTGGGTTATCATGGGGCAATATCACACCCTTCAAGTCTTCTGAGGAGAAAGTGAGCTCCTCCATTTCCGGGGTCGGACCCCGTGCTGGCCTGTACTCTCTTCCAGCCCGAACATAACCCTTCCTGCCAGTCGAGGTCTCCCCTCCCGACGCCATTCCTCCCGCGATGGTCTCAATCACAGCCAGACGTCTGACCCCGGCTTGACGCCTGGGTGGACTTCTCTCTCTGTCTCTTTGGTCTTGACTCCGGGTTGACTGTTGATCTACGTACCTCCGGAGGTGACCTCGGACTATCAGTGCTTCGATCTCCTGTTTTAAGTCTTTGCACTCCTCGGTGGTGTGGCCGTAGTCCATATGGTAGCTGCAATACTTGGTCTTATTGCGCCTTTCAGGTCGGCCTTTCATCCTCGGGGCCAAAGGTAGGTGGTTCTGGTGCTGGATCTCCATCAGGATTTGCTCCCTTGAGGTGTTCAGGGGAGTGAACATGGTAAACCGGGGGTTATGCTTCGGCTGCTGAGGTTGCTTGCCTCGGTCATTTTGGTTCTTACTCCCAGGTTGGGCTCGGGAGGTCTCTCCCCTCTTTCCGACTTCCTTCTCCTTGTCATCATCCCTCTTGGCTTGGTGGATTTCTTCCGAGTGTATGTACCCTTCTGCCCGTACCATCAGCTCGGCTACGGTATCCACGGGGTCGATGGCCAGGGAAGAGGTAAGGGGTCCCGACCTGAGCCCACTTTGGTAAGCCATTAACGCCATAGAATCCTCCAGGTTGGGGATCCTGAGGGTCTCTTCATTGAATCGGGCAGTGTAAGCCCTCAAACTTTCTCCTTTGTGTTGCTTCACCGTTAGCAATGATGAGGTGTGACGTGTTGCACGTTGGCTTCCAGCGAAGCGGGACAAAAAGGCCTCGGCCAGCTGATGAAAACTTGCAATAGAGTTGGGACGAAGTTTTTGGAACCAGTCCAGGGCATTGCCAACCAGAGTGGTCGGGAATGTTTTCGTCTTCATGAGGTCGGTCATATCATGCAGAGTCATATGGTGATCAAAGTTGAGCAGGTGGCTGGCCGGGTCTCCGTCTCCATTATAGACGGCCAGGTTGGGCATCCGGTTGCCGGTGGGCAATGGCGTTGCTAGCACCTCGGGCGAGTGGGCTTACGCCGAGCTGGTTAATGACCTTGGCTATGGCAGCCGCGGTCTTAGCCTGCTCGGGGTCGGCTTGGGCCGCCCTTTTGCCTCTCGCCTCCAGGGGTCTCACCTCTGGCTCCAGGAAGCCTTCTTCGTCTTGTACTCGGGTTCGCCCCGGGACTGGAATGCGGAACTGTGGAGGCGCGGGCCGCGGCGTAGCTGCTTGTGGAACTAAGGGTTCCGCAGCTAGCCGGGTTACCTGGTCCTTGAGCTCCTGGAACATCTTAAGCATCATCCTCATCTCCGGTGATAGGCTGGAGTTGAGGTCTCCATCTGTAAAGGGGTTGGTTTCTGAGGCTAAATGCATATGTTGACTCGTTCCAACGTCGGTCTGGGTTAGATCTTGGCTAGGCACCTGCGTGGTTTCGAGGTCCTCGTTCGGGTTGGGTGAGTCCTCTACCGGTGCACTGTGGCTTCTAGTTTGTACCATGATGGTTTCTTAATGAGTGGTGAGAAGAGTGATAGAAAGAACTCGTCCCCACAAACGGCGCCAAACTGTCGAGGTTGGAAACCTCGCAGCTGAGATTGGGAAGCTAAGCTTTGCCAAGCTGGACTTTCAGGTTGGCCTTCGGTTGAACTTTCAGGTTGGCCCCCGGGCTGAACTTTCAGGTTGGCCCCCGAGGTGAATATTCAGGTCGGCCACTTGACCTGCACAAGGAAAGAGAAGGAAAATGCGGGGTGATGACCCGGATTTTCCACTCGGGCGTGCGAATGATTAGTATGTCCGAGCTGACGAATTAGCTGAAAGCATAAATGATCAGTTACCCTTGAAATGAAGGGGATGGTGCTCTATTTATACTAAATTCGGACCTGACAGCATTTAATGGGTTGCAGCTTTATGTCCCATCAAGGCTTTATGTCCCATCAGAACAACTGTTTGCCGAGGTCGGGATTCTCCGGGGTTGGGGTGAGGTTGGACCAGCATCTAGGTCGGGCGTTAGCTGAATGTGCTGAGCCTGGCTCGGATTAGCCCGACTCAGCTCGGCGTGGGCATTTTACCTCAGCTCGAAATCCCCCTCGTCAGAGACTAAATGTGAAATTTTCTCTATTCTTTTTACATTTCATCTTTTAGCTTGGTGGTCATTGCGTTTAGGTCTGGTTAAATTATGTCAAAATCTTTAGGGATCGTTAGTTGGGTGGAAAAGAAAATGAAAATTGCCACTCAATTTTGTTAAAAGATGACCATTTTTCATTGAAATTTCCTTAGCTTCTTACGTAATATTGTTCATGTACGAATAGATACAGATTTTTTTGTACTCTTCTTTGGACACAAATGAAATTACGTAAGCAAATATGTAAGAGTTGTTCTTCAATGAGCTTGATGGATAAGTTTTCGGAATTTTCATCTTCATGTGCCCCATCTCTGGAAGGGTATATCAGACTTTTACCAATTTTGTCCTGAACGTGGGCCCATGTGCCACGCGTCATTTTTCTAGTGCATTGAAAATCGCTGTTTTAGCCGCATTCCGGATTGAATAATTCACCTTTTGGTAGATAGCAACTTGATTTTTTCTTGGCAAAGACGCATGTCTACGTCAGAGAAGAAGCGGCATCGTTTGCTCTGTCTCATGAAAGATACCTTTTGAGGTAAAAAAAAAAAAAATGTAATTTCAGGATTTAAATTAACTTGCTACTGTATAGAATCAAGAACCTAATAATTAATAAAAAATGTTAACCAATCCATAAAATCCCTCATTTAAAATTTGATATACCAAAGTATATCAAAGTAAAATACCCAACAAAAATATCACTATGTTTCTAGCTAGAAATCTATTGTTTAGAATAACTGTGTATTGTATGTATCTATAAACTTATAGTGCATGAGTTCTATATAACATGTGAAATTCATACCTTTTTAATAGTATAATCGTTAAAAATCATTTTTTAAAGATTTATTTGTGTATTTTTCCTATCTTTAACTGATGAGTCAAGTCATCTTGACAAGATAAAAAATAAAAAAGAAGAGGAAGAAGAAAATAACTCATTGTTTGGAAGACTTGCTAGACACGACTCAGCTTGTATGAGCTAGTAAATTAGGGTAACTTATTCTACAGTTTTTTTTTTTTTCAGAAGATAAAGTTTATATTATCAAACAAACAATACAACAGAACATACACAAGACTTAACAAAAAAAAAAAAACATACGGAAGTTAAACAAAATTATAAGGGCCAAGACACAAGTTCAAATCCAAAACAACAAAATCAAGTCCAAGCTTATAGGCCTAACAACACAAATCCTAACCTTAAGCAACATACACAAAGTAGTTGAAATAAGAACTGCTGACAATACCATCAACCAGTTACAATTCACTCCTACAACATCACTAACAATACCATAAAAATGGCCACAAACCCGTCAAAAAGAAAGAAAAAAAAGCATAAAAAAAATTAAAAAAAGAGCGTAATATGCTAAACACGTCTCCTTCACTCAACTCTAAATATAAAAATGAACGTCACTTCGCATCTTATATGTGAAGCCCACCGCTTCTTTCACGGTCTGACGGACATAATTTCCTGTAAAACAAATCAGCCCGAACCGAGACCTTGCACGAGTCTGGACGGCACACTCTCTGGAGACAAAACGTGAAGAGGCCTACCATATCTTATACGTGGCTCACCATTTTTGACACTCTAGAAGATTGTCTCTGACACGCAAATTTAGTGTTAGAAAATGACTAAATTGTTTTTTTATTTTTATTTTTCTTCTTTTCAATTTATTTTCTTTTCTTTTTTCCTTCCTTCTCTCTTTTTAGTTTAGTATTGTTGACAGGACTAAAATGATATTTTCTGTGTATTCCCATTAGAATGAAATTTCTATTCCAATTAAGGCTCCGTTTGTTTGTCATAAAATATTTTTTAGAATTTATGGTGTTTGATAATATTAAAGAATTAATCAACTATAAAATATTTTTTGATCAATAATTACGGTTTCTTTTGCTTAATTCTACGGTATTTGATAATACCGAAAAATTAGTTAACTGTAAAATATTTTTCAGTCAATAATTACAGCTAGTATAAAATTTTAAAAAATATTTTCATTTTCTTTAGAAGAAAAAAATATTTTACTGAATTCACGGTACATTCAAATACCAGAAAATATTTTTTAGTATTCTATTTTTTTAAAAAATATTTTCCCCCAATAAATTATTTTACGACAAACAAACAAAGCCCTATAAAATATTTTATTTTTCAAAAAAATATTTTTCACAAATAAATTATTTTACGACAAACAAACGGAGCCTAAAAAGTATGCGTAGTTTTAATAAGTAAGTCTCATATCCTAAGAAAAGAGGAGAGCTATGAAATAATTGTGCGAGATTTTCTGTATATTACATTTTTTGAGACCATATATTTGTCACATTGTCTCGTATTTTTTTAATCCTAAAGGATAATCCATCAAGGACAATTCCTTAGCAAAAGGTGTATCGTCCTTTGCCTGAATCAGTTAACATGGCTTTATATATTCCTTTTCTCGATCAATTGAAGAAATTGTTCAAATCCTACAATTCCCTCTATTTGCGTGATTTTATTTTTTATTTTATTTTTTGAAGTCTTTGTTGATTTAAGAATCGGAATATCTATCTAATTCACAATGCATTGTTACTAATCATCTTTTTTTCTTGCTAGATCAAAAACCACTATTTGACTCCCTCTCTAACATGAGAAATCTCACTTAGTCCTAATTAACTTTTTAGTAAATCCGTAAAACCAATTTCTGCATCATTAGCCAAATATGTTTTTTCGTGTAATTTGATACAATTTCAAGTATACCTTACTATTTAAAGATTTGACCCATAAAAAAAGAAAAAAAAAAACATGAGGAGAGTTATAATGCATTTTACTTTCCTTTTTCTTTAAGCCCAATCTCATCTACGTTGTGTATAATTTTTGCTCATGCTATGCAAATCACTAATGCTCAATTTTTTTTTTTTTTTGTCCTCTATTTTTGTTTGACATTAAAATATCCACAAATTTCTGCCAAAATACCACAAGATATTGCTGATAATTAAGATGAGAAATACGAATCTTCTATAGTTGCACATCTAATTGCGAAAATTGCATTCTTATTTTTATTTATTTGTGTACACTTAGTCTATCATAGGCATGGTATTATCTGCACATACATTGCACGTATTGACTCAACTAATCTCTTCAACAATTCTTTAATTACAACAACTTTCCCAAATAGCAAACCATTCCTTTCGTTTTTCTTTGCTTCTCTCACAATTTGGAACAAATAAACCTTTTTTTTTTCTTCTTGACACATTTAAAATTATTTCTCATAAATCCAAAAAAAAGAAAAAGAAATCCAACACTTTTTTATTTTTTTGAATGATGTAAAAATTCAATTGACAAAACTCAACTTCCAAATTATTTTGTAGAGTCTGATTACTAATTAATAAATCCCAAATATAACGGTACTCTCTATTTATATATGTATTAAGTTTGTTAAAACTGACACTCTAAAATAATAAAAAAATGTCAAACTTGTAATTTCAAACCTGAATTATGACCTCGGGCTCGGAGGCCAACACTTTTCTGTCTTAGGTACACTGTATCGAGTACCAACAAACATAGTCATGAGTCAACAACGACCAAATATCCAAAAACCTAAATCGAAATCCAATCCAACAGCTAAAAATCACTTTCTAGAACACTATATAGTACGCCCGATACCACTACAATAATATTTAGCCCATTTATTACAGAGTAGTATAAAAAAAGAAAAAATCATCAAAAGATAAGCTTTTTTAATTATCCAAATTGCAATTATTTAATTGTCTTGTCTGGATAAAGATAAGGCTTTCATCTTCCTCCACTTTGTTCATTTCTCTCTTTCTCTCTACATCAACTCCAACCTATACATACATATCACCTCACGTATATATAAAAAATATATGTATCTATAGGTCTTCTGTATAGTTCTTTCTCTGTGTGTGTGTGTGTGTTTTTGAGAAGCGATGTCGATAGCGTTAGAGAGGAACAACACAGGCAATCATCGGATCGAGCGGGCGGGATTCGGTCACAAAATGGCGTGTGCGATTACGGTTTACAATCCGACGGAGTATGATGCCGACGCCGGAGATCGGCGGCGGGAGGAGGAACGGAGCGGGGCGTCTTCGGCGTCGGCTTTGACTTCGTCGATTGGGAGGAGTGGTGATGAGTCTTCGCCCGCCGGCGGAGGCGGCGGTGTCGGCGACGGTGAGGTAGAGGTGCAGAGTGAGTACAAAGGCGGGCCGCTTGATAGCTTGGAGGCTTTAGAGGAGGTTTTGCCTATCAAGTATGTGGCTTTTAAGACATTGTGATTTTAGGGTTTATATAAATATGCTATAAAATGCTCAATTTTTGCCGTTTAATTTTATTAAAATTGATATTGTTTCTGTTTGGTGATTAACAAAATTTGATGTGATATATATTTGCAATTATTTTGATTTTCTAGTTTAATAGTTGGTTTAGGTAATAGTTTTGAGGATGCTGAAAGTGGTCCCTTCCTCGTGTCACACGATTAGCTTAGCTAGATAATCTTGTTCCCGAGGTTAATTATAAATAAGAGCATTTAATTGAACCTGCTAATATGGGCTGGGTATAAAATTATTTTCAAAATAAATTGAAAGAATTTGATTTGGTTTAAGGTCTTAAGTTCTTAACAATATTAATTATGGAGGAAAAGCTAAGATTAACGCGATGGACTTATCGAATTGGAAAAATGTTGACTTTTTCCATTTTCTGAGGTTCAATTCCTAGTGTGATAATTATTGTCATTTCTCTCATCTAGTATCTAGTTAGATGGGTAGGAATTTGTTCTCCATAAGCCAATATGTTTTACCTATCAAAGTATATATCTTCCTCACCCTGATCCCAACACCCCGCATAAAGAAGCGTTGCTCCTTGGTAGCTGGATGCCTATCTAGAAGTATATGTTATGTCATATTACAATATCTAGATGCCTATCCTCTCTCTCTTCTTGTGTTGTGTGGGTGGGGGCGGGGTTAAACTGGATGTCTTTGTTGGTAATTATGCGTATGTTGGTCAGATTCCTTTATTCTTACGGTATCTTGTTTTGACTTCCTCAGGAGGGGCATATCAAAGTTCTACTCCGGTAAATCAAAATCTTTTACCAGCCTAGCTGATTCTGTATCAGGTTCCTCCATCAAAGACATTGTAAAACCAGAAAACGCTTACACCAGGAAACGAAAAAACTTGCTCGCACATAATAATTTCTTTAACAAGAGCCATGATAACATTCGGGGAAGTAATAGTGGTGGTTTATCAAAGAGACCTACAAGTTGTAGAAGTTTATTGGCTCTTGCAGCAGCTATGGGCCACTCGGAGAGCAATAGTAACAGTGAGAGCTCCAATTCAAACTCATCATCACCTGTTCTCAGTCTTCCTCCTTTGCCACCACAGTCAAGAAGATCATCTAACAATGAGTCATCTTCATCACCTCAACTTCAGAAGTTTTCTGCATGGCGGTCATTCTCTCTGTCTGATTTGCAAGGTGCTGCTGCTGCTGCAACTCCTAGCATCACTGGCGTGTTGGGCAATAATGAAGGAAAATTGGGCAAACTGCATTGACATTCCCATCATTTTCTGTCACCCTATGAATCTAAATTTGAAAAGACGTTCATGGAGGTGGGGATCTTCAGAGCAATTTCTCGCTTTGGTCTTGTGCTTCTTGCCCAGTGTAGTAAATGCTTTAGGCTTACCTTGTCTGGGCATTTTTACCATGTAATGGCTGCAAACTCTTTTAATATTGTCTGCTTTTCCTGGCTGTTGTATATTTAAATGCCCTTTTGTGTAATGTATTCACTTTTTTCTCTCTTAATCTTTCCCAAATTTAGTCTAATACTTTATTAGGACTTCACATACACTATAGTATCTTTGACATGGAGAAACATTAATTAAGCATTTTTGTGGTGGAAATGTGTACTTAGTTCACCTTTTCTTGCGGTGGAATGGGGCGTTGATTCTGTGTCAGTCTATATTAACAGTGGCTGAACAGTGTTGCTCCCCTCCTTGCAGGGTTGGTGGCTGCCGGAGGAGGGGATCAGCACGTTCAGCTGTTTGAAAGAGTGGTTCTGTCGCTTGATTCAAGTGCGGGTTTATAGTTTGTTATATGGGCCTAGGGTTGCAGAGTGTTACCCTGATACATAACAGATTTTAGGTATCTTGAGTTGTTGACTTTTTCTTTCTCCGTTTCATCCAAAGTTCTTGTAGTTTGACTGTTCCTTTTCTCGGCCTACCTCAGATGATGATGGACTTTGTGCCCTAATGCTCTGCATGTCCATTGAAACACAATGGATACTGGCGGCTTGCTGGGAACTCCAGCTGCCAGCACAATAGGTCTCGGAAGAATTTGTGGGGGCATGAGGTGGTCGAGAAATGGATTTTGGACAGACGTTAAAACCTTCACAAAGGTATGAGGCTACACCCAGTTCTTATAATAGCTCTTGACCATACTTGTCACTTTTTGCTTTGGTAGCTGCCCTTTCTTCAATAAATTTTATGCTGCGTCGGGCAATGTCTTTCTTAGCATGAAACTAAAGTCCTATCTTTTTGTATAAACTTGTACCGAAACTACCTTCCTAACTAGATGTCCTGGGCATATCATATGAGGTTATTATATCCATGTTGAAGCGAGTGCTACAACATATATGTCTTATGTGATGGTCGTTGTAGTTTCAGAGTAGTTAGGAATTATCTGTACGAATATATGACTTCTAAAGAGTCCGTTGTAAAATCTTTTCTTTTGATATTTTAAAGATACAGCAAAATAAAAACTTTTATGCAATAAATTAGATCCGGCAAGGCTGCGGAAAAATTAATCAGACAGAATATGGACAAATTATACTTCTTAAATAGCTGATGACGCATTATGAATGACGATAACAAGTTGCATAAAACCTTCAACATTTTTAGACCGAGTAACGACAAAGTCTTACATAATTGGGCATTTAGCCAAGTAATGACCATATCACGTCAAAGATAATGACAAATTGCTATGTAATTGGCCGAGTGACTACCAAATCTTATTAACGATTAACTGAAAGTAAACCACATAATTGGCCAAGTAATGACCAGATCTTATTAACGATAAAGTGGAAGTAAAAGGAGCATTCCGACATTTTCTGTAATCAACTCAATTTAACAGAATAAAGAGATGCTTGTGTTATCAGCTGGATGGTGCAGCCACTTAGAGAGGCTTGCATTAACAATCATCAGATTTGGCGACTGCCTTCATCCTTATTTACTAGAAGTATGATATGCAGGATTTATTAAGATAAAATTATAGTAATTGCTTGATACTGTTGCATTACTGGCAAACGGGCCCAGTGGCAATCTTGGAACCCCTTGTCCTCGATTCTAGATAGTGCAAAGATTTCTTTCAACCTAATATATTGATACTTTACATTACATACTATCTTAAAACCTTTATTCCCATGCACCAGATAAGGAGCCTCTCCAGTTGACAATATAGTTCATTGTCGTCAGCAATTGCAAAGTGAACTCTAGGAAACTGGGATGCTCCGTTACGCACCATAGGTAGCTAGAAACTCATAAAGTTATGGGCTGAGAAAGAATAATAGATAGAACTTTTGTGTTTAGTGGTTGTTTAATATAAATCATGAAGTAAACAATGAAAATAGGACATGGTTAATTTTAAAAAGAATTGTGAGTTTTGGCCATTTTAATGTTGAAGCAATAAACTATTTGAATCTGTGATAGCCATTTTATACAGTTGATATAATTTGGCTACATCTCTGTCAGTGAAGACTATAGAGAAGATAGCGGGTCAGAATGCGTGATTACCATTATAAGGCACTGTTGAAGACAGCGGAAATTTGGCAGTCAAATAGCGAGAGAGCTCCTGAAACCACCCTTTTGCTTCTGGTCTTGCATTGTATAACGAATGATTTTCGATCGAAGGATTGATGGGAAACGTTACAGCAACTTTTGGCTCATTGTAATTACCCAAGCTATGTGATATTAAGATTGGCCGTGTAGGTAACTAGTTGAGTTCTTTGATTCCTTACCCCTTCCTCATGTTGGACGTGTGTAAAGTTGTCCCAGGGCCAGATAATAAATTGCAGAAACAAAAATCTATGAATGTGGACAATGGTCATTGCTATAACACACTAGAAAACATTAATTACAACCTACTAAAGATGATTTGTTTCTAAATGATTCCAAAAGCAATAATAACTCTTTGTTGTATTTATTAAACACTGATAAGAATGAGTTCGTGATTTGATAGCACGCTTTATACTGCGTACCGATGTGGAACTGCCTATAAATCGAGTCTGCTGTGGAACTTCAGCTGCAGGAAGGAAGGTGAATTGAGAAGATCAGGTCTCTAACAGATATAACCTTTAAGTTTCTTTTCTCTTGTTTGCTTGAAATTCCATTTCATGTCTTGCCTTCAGTGTTCAATTGGCTTCTATCTGTAAAACATATATACAGATTCAGACAATTGGTGTAGAAAAAAGAAAGTCATGGGGTTTCATTCTTCATGAGCTCCATAGATTTCTTTCGCTGATTTCTTGCACCGCCTGCTGATTCATGGTCAAGGCAGTGAACTCAGAGGCTCCTCCTAACCGGATGAAATGACTGTTGCAAGCCACTCGGAGCTCCAATTACTTTTTTGTTTCTTCTTCTTCTTCTTGTCCTCTGCCCCTTTCTCTTGAAGTTCTAATAAATTTGGTGGAGTTCTTGCGTGTTTTCCATTCTTATTAGAGTTCTGAATTGTGCCTAAAAACTATTACAATTTCTGTGCCCCAGCCCCCTAAAAAAATCTTGTCTTTCTCCGTACTTTTTTGAGTCTTTAAGTACTTTCTAATGATAATTTTTGTGTGAGCAGGTTTTGGTGTCTATAGAAGATCCAGGGCTTCTCTTTGTACGATCATGGCTTCCAAACCTCTTACCATGATGGTGGATGAATTCAAACTTTTTCATGCAATTGACAGAGTACTTTACTCTCTCCTCGTGAATGAGCTGTGCCGTGATCCAGTGGAAGCTATATCAACCATGGCCTTATGGATTTGGTTGGAGAGAGCAGGCTTCAACGATGTCATCTTAAAGATCTCGTCACTACCCCACATTCTGATAAATGAACTTGCCGATGAGGCTGTAACATGCCTCAATTGCATCAATGATGCTCAGTCTCTGTTCTCTGCTGAAGCCTGTGAAATTCCATTGACACAAGGTCTCATGAAAAAGGAGATCTCTCTCCAATTTTTCTATGAGAATCAGGTCGATGCCATGTATGGAATTGGCAAAGCTGTGAATGAAGTGTGCTTAATGGCATTAACTGATATCATGGAAATAGCCATGAAGCGAAATGCTGCAACGACTGATCAGTCCTTTTTCCAGAGCTGTGGTCACCTGGGATTTATAGGTGAATCGTCCCATGCCAGAACTCCGGGTCATGAAATAGCACGAGAGATCAGAACCATGTTCGTGACATTCTCCAAAGGCTATCCTGTAGCTGAATGGGAAGTGAGGCAGTTCTTTTCTAGGATGTTTGGCGATTGCATCGAGTCCTTCTACTTGCAAGAGGTAAGGTCTGATGAACAAGCACTTTATGCTCGAATTGTGTTCTATAGCTCATCATTCATAGATTACATTCTCAATGGTCTGACCAAAGCAAAATTTTCCATCAACGGGAAGCATGTATGGATGCGCAAGTACGTGCCAAAAGCCCGCGACGACTCCACCTTGCCACCCCTGCAGCTGCCAAATCTGCCAGCGGCCATCTAGGCCTTCCCCCTGCATTCCTAGTTCTACTAGCAGTTATGTTTTCAATTTGCTTTCAATCAAGTCCAATGATGGACATTGTAGTCTAACAGTGGCAGAATGGCTCTGCCTTTCCTTTTCAATCAATGTAAGTTTAATTTCTGTTTCTTAACAATGAATTTTCACGTTTAATTATGGTAGATTATGTACTTTTATTTCAAGAACATCATAAGGACAGTGAAAGAAAACTTGAGAAATTAATTCAACATCTCTGGTAATTGTAAATGGCAAAAAATAAAAAACAGGAACATGTAGCTAGATACAAGATGCATCAAGTTCCTTAATTCATTCTCGTCTGAACCCTATATATAGTGAGAATTTAATACACAGAACACGTTGTGGTAAGAGTTCAATGCACCGAACACGTCATAGTAGTATTGTGTAGCAGTATGATTACTGTCGACTTGAAAGTGAACATGAAATTAGGTTCTTAATTGATGTAAATTTGATATCCATTTGGATCCGAAGAACTTGATCAGAGCTGGTCCTTGATATCTTTCTGTTAGAGAATTATAGCTATTCTACTTAATATTGAAATGAGTTCCAAAATTTTTAACACAATATTAGAGCTGGGTTTTTGTCTAAATTTTTATCCAGATGCCCTTGCACCCCACGCACCATATCACTCAATGTTGAGTATAACGGGCCAGGAAACATACAATTAGTATGTTTGCATTGTGGTGCAATCCAGCTCAATTTTTTGTAATCTACTCTCCAATCGACCCTCGGAATTGTCGAAAAAAAATTTAGGATGTAAAAGAAGGGACAAAATAACATACAATGTTTTTTTAATTTTTTGTAACCTTATGTTACTTTATGAGTTGCATACGTAAAAAGCCTGGACCAAAGGGGAAAACGTGTTGCATTTTTCTTTGTAAAACGTAGTGACATAAACATGATCAACTCCTCAGATTTCTGCATCCACATGGATAAGTTATCGTATTATTTTTAGCATTTTTTTTTCAGTTTATCAAAAATAAAATAAAATTTGTGGGTATTAGATAAAATTTTCACATTAAAAATACCTTAAAATATATATATTTTAATGAAAAAATTGAATAATTGGGATTGTAATCTTCACACTTCATAAAATGTATCCGCCCTTGAAAACCGGGAGTTATGACGTCATAAGGAGATAAAAGCTTATCACTAGAACATATGATGTAATCATGTACAATTAAGTAAAATAATGGATTTGGTCTTCATCTTTTGCCTAAAATTCATAAGCATTCAACAGCTGACCAAGCGTTACTGAAACATGACATTGAATTTTGATGTTGTTAGCATCAGTTAAAGTTCTTTTTATTAGTTTTTTTTTTGTCATTGTTCTTTTTATTGGTTAAAGATTAAATGACCAAAATGATCCCTTATCTTTGAAGTTTGTGATATTTTAGTCCCTCATTTACGAATTGCGACATTTTAGTCCCTTATTTTTACTTTTGTGACGACGTTAGTCCCTATCGTCAAAACTGCTACAAATTTAACGGATTTTGCACATGTAGCTCACATGATAGCTTATTTTCTTTTTTAGTAAGGTCAAAAATGTCATTTTATCTTCAAATCTCTCTATTTCTCTCAAATATCAGAAGCCCCAAATCAATCTCCCTCACCCTACTTCTATTTCTTTCTCTTCGAAATCCCTCTCTTCCTTCAAATCCCTAACACATTTTTCCTCAAATCCTAACCCATTTTCCCTTAACCCCGTAACCCATTTTCCCCAAACCCCTAAGCCATTTATGAAAACCAATTTCACGACATCAATTTGGCGATATGAATTTCGCGACAACAATTTCACGACATCAATTTTGGCTAATTCGATTTATCATTTCAGAAATTCATCATTTCACATTAAACTTCGAAAATCCTTCAACTTCGGCTAGTTTATCATTTCAAAAATCCTTAACCCACTTCAAAAAT
Source organism: Ehretia macrophylla (assembly GCA_037974665.1). Classification (NCBI taxonomy): domain Eukaryota; kingdom Viridiplantae; phylum Streptophyta; class Magnoliopsida; order Boraginales; family Ehretiaceae; genus Ehretia; species Ehretia macrophylla. The sequence continues at coordinate 35,619,674 of CM075771.1, forward strand.
CCTTCAACTTCAACGAAATGGCTTTATCATGCTATTGTGGAACTCTGGCATTTCTGAAAACCAATTTCGTGACATCAATTTGGCGATATGAATTTCACGACAACAATTTCACGACATCAATTTCGGCTAATTCAATTTATCATTTCAGAAATTCATCATTTTACATTAAACTTCGAAAATCCTTCAACTTCGGCTAATTTATCATTTCAAAAATCCTTAACCCACTTCAAAAATCCTTCAACTTCAACGAAATGGCTTTATCATGCTATTGTGGAACTCTGGCATTGTTGAAAACTTCTTGGACTGACGCGAATCCGGGGAGAAGATTTTTTGGGTGCTCGAATTATGGTGTTGCTGGAGAATGTGGCTATTTTGAGTGGGTTAATCCGCCAATGTGTGATCGTAGCAAAAATATAATACCCGGTCTGTTAAGGTCCTTGAATAGAAAGGAGGCTGATTTGAAGAAGAAATAGGCTGAGTTGCGCAAACAGCAACAGTCTCTAAAAAGGCTGAAGATGGCATTATTGATTATGTTTCTTTTGTTGTTGTTTCTGTTGCTAGGTTAATAGGTTGTGTAATGTAGTTTATAGATGTAATGGAATGTGTGTATGTAGGTGTTTCTAGTGTTGTGACTTCTATAATTTAGTTGGATTATTACTGACGGATGTTCCATCTGATCAGTTAATTTTATCTAAGTGTAATCCAACAATGCATTAATGTATTTTCGTTTTGTTTTCTGTATTGGTTCTCAAACGTAGTAGTTGGTTTAGGTAATGCTATAGAGGTGCAAGGCGAATTTGTTTGGAATAGACATACTTTTCATCGATTCTCAAACACTAGTACTTTGTCTGCTATCTTCTTCTACGTAGAATGAGCAAGACAAGTTTTTTCTGCCATTGCGCTTGAGATGTAAAACTCTGTTATTAGCAGATTGGTGGTTAATTAGATCATGAGAAATCACCTCCAAAAGAGAGACCTTTTTTGGTTCAACATAAACATGAAGCTGGATGTATCCGATAGTTAAACATAGAAAAGTCACAAAACAAAGCATATTACACCAGTAATAAGAAGTTTCAGAAATGTCTGCCAATCAAGCTTCCGGTATGAAATGGCAGAAACTCAGGATATGACCCTATGGCTTATAATGAATGCAGATGAATTCAGTGCGCGACATCATCTTTAAGGTTCACTTGGTAATAGAAGCAGAGAAAGATGATACTATTTCTGACTGCCTATTTCCGCATGCACAACTCTGTTTTTTGGTACACATAACTTCACTCTTTGACAAAAAAGATAAGCAAGCATCATGGTAAATATCAAATTATAACAACCATTCACAACCTGCTTCATTCATTAACAAGAAAAAGTAGCATAAAGTTCCAACCTTAGCAAACATTAAGTAGTATAATGTAGTAACCCTAACAACATCAAGTAGCATAAAGTAGTAACCTTAATAACAATTCACAAACATCTGTTTAAAATACAATTGCTCAATTCTTTGATGTATGCCTGCTCCTTGTCTTTTTCTTTGAAGATGGTTGGCCTTTTTGCATACTAGTTGAAGTAACAGTCGTCAGAGAATTTAAACTAATGCATCTTTGAACCTTCCATATTTGGCCAGTAGCATTCAATGTGGTTGAGCCAATCTTCACTTGTTTGTTGACATGTATAGCAGTTGATGAAGATGGATAAGGAGCTCTCATATGTATGCCTGCTCCTGCTGGAATGAAAGGTGGCTTTTTCGTTTGCATTGCACTAGGTAGAACCTTAATCATCTGCATGTTTAAAGTTTGCATTAGATTCAATAGTACTATACATATAAGCCATTGAAATGTGAAATTTAGAATGTCATATACAAACCTTCTCATTAGCATTTGCATCTCGCATTACTTGTGTAGCCTTGGTAGGGCATTAGTTTTTGCTCACAGTTTTGCCAACCACATTCGAAGATATGTTGTCAGTGATTAAACGGTCATTTTGTACTTCAGTGCAAGTTTTTCTTTTTCTTGACTTTACTTGTATGGTGCTATCATCAGCATCTAATTGCACTGAACTTTGAGTAGCAACCACTTGTATATTGCTGTCAATTGCATCCACATGAACTTCACTAGTCCTACCATTGCCATTGACAAAGCTGGCAGTTGCATCCACATCTACCAAGCTAGATTTCGCTTGCACTTGAACATTTGGACTTGAATTGAAATCCATTTGAACACTTCCAATTCCATTTACCTCCATTTCATGTTCAGTCCTTGTTTCTACATCTACGCTCGCACTTTTCTGAGATGTAGGGCAACCTCTCTTGTTATGGCCAGATTGATTGCAAACAAAACACTTCCCTTTCATTCCTTTTCTACTCAACTTCCCTCCTGCACGGTTCTGAGCTTTACAAGTAGTTGAGCTTTGTTTATCTCTTTGTTCTTCATCTGGCTTCTTTCTTCTACATTTTTTTGGTCTACCTGGAAGCTTGATTGTTTTCGATGCAAAAAAAGGCCTCATACCAGTCTGAGGCCACAATTGTGGCCCATTAATAGGGCATATAACAGGTTCATAAGCCTTAAAAAACATTTCTTTGCTAGAGCAAACATCTACAAAGTCCTCCGGATCATAGCCCAAACATGCCATTGCCGAAACTGCATGTGCACAAGGGATACCTGACAGTTCCCAACTCCTACATGAGCAGCTTTTAGCATCCAAATCAACAACATATTGCTCTAAACCTAAGCACCTCACTTAGAATAACTTTTGTCCACAAAAGGTTGCATTCCAAGGCCCACTCTCTTCCCTCCTCTTATTCACAATTTTATAAATCTTCAGGCATATAGGATCATCACATTTCATAATCCACTCTCTTCTCTCTTGCATCCTCGTCATCAAGTACATCCTAATTCTTTCCAACAACACCAAGATAGATTTATTCCTAGCTTCTATTATTGCAGCATTGAAACTCTCACACATATTGTTTAATAAAATATCACACTTCGATGTTGATCTAAAATGTGAAGTACTCCAAAATTTAGCTGGCACATTTTCTAACAACTCATAAGCCCTTTTATCCAGAACTTTTATTTCATCTATGACTGCATTAAACTTCTGCACAACTATAGATCTAGCTGCTTTCCACATTAAGTCTTTCAAAACTGTACCACCATGCCTTTTCTTGAAGTTTTGATACAAATGTCTAACACAGTATCTGTGTTCAACATTTGGGAGCATATCATCGATGGCAGGGCACAAACCCTAAGAAAAGAGAAAACAGCTTTTATGTTAGTAACTAAAACAAGAAAATAAATACATGAACCATATTACAAGAGATTAAATACCTTTTGTCTATCTGTGATGAACACCCATTTTTGTTGATCATAAATCTCTAAGTCTTGAACCAATAAATTCATGAACCAGCTCCATGATCTCCTATCCTCTTTCTCTACCACAGCATATGCAATAGGAAAGATGTTATTGTTAGCATCTATGCCAATAGCAATTAGTACGATTCCAGGATGTGGGCCTTTTAAGTGACAAACATCTAGTCCAGTAACAGGTCTACACCCGACAATGAAGCCTTTTCTACATGCATCAAGACATATATACAGTCTTAGAAACCTTTGCTCCCCTATCTCATCATCTTCTTCGGTTTCCATACACACAATTGAACTAGGATTTGTTCTCCTAATCTCCTCACAGTAGTCTCAAAGCTTTTTGTATTGCTCTTTGTACGAGCCTTCAATCACTTCTCTAGCCAAGTCATACACTCTGTAACCTTGCCTTTTTGAAATGTTGACATTGAATTCATTGTGCACTTTTGTCTGGAAATCCAAAACATCACCATACATATTCAATCGAATGTCATTGATATAGTGCTTGCACAAGAATCTATCACTTAAATTCTTGTGATTCACTGCATCACCACATTTGTGCTTGTTGTACAAGTTTCTGATTACGAATGAACCACTCTCTTTGTTGCGAGCTCCATACACAAACCACTTACATCGTTTGCCATGACATTTCGCCCTAATTCTATCTTTGTCATTTTTCTTCAGCCTTACATCCTTGCATTTTTTAGCTCCATGTGACCTAATTGCCTCCTTGAGTTATGCTGCATTATTGAAGACCATGCCTAGCTTGAAATGCGGATCAACCATATCAACTTCAGATCTAAATCTTTCTCCCTTCTTTTTATTTTCATCAGAACTACCATGCGAACTGTCTAGATCTTCATCACTAAGGTCCTCTGATGTAGATTCATTCAGAGTCTTATCCTGGACCAAGTGATCAGTGAATAAAAGATCACATTCATCCAACAAGTCCTTTACCTTTTTTTTTTGTCAGTACTAACTCCTGCCCCTCCAACTTCAATGTTTTCTTCATTTCCATCACTTAAACTATAGTCACTGTCATTCAAAGTAGGACTCTCACTGCCATCAGATTCAACGTCGCTATCATCTTCATCGATTACCTTCATTTGCCCTTTAGCATCATTAACAGTCCTATTTATTCTTCTAGGACTTAATTTCAACTTTCTCTTCGTAACTGGATTATCAGGACATCCTATTGGAACATAAGAAATATATGGTATCTGATTGTCATCATTAGCATTTTCATCACCATTAACGTTTTGTTCATTATTCACATTTTGCTCATATACTATCATTGCCATATCATTGGATGAGCCAACTTGACTCATACTACCAACCATAAACACATCAATTACTTCACCCTTCTTCTTTACTTTACACATGTCTAACACTTTAACATCAAACTTCAAGAAAACCAACCCATTGTCTAAACCCATTCCAGGGATTCCATAGTAATACCCTGCATTCCCCTCATACCCTAACTTTTGTGCCAGTGTGTCTAACTCACATAACGACATCTCATCAAAGTGACAATTTGTCGCTATTGTAGTATCACCACCAACATAATATTTCTCTGGAAAATCCTTAAAAAAACCACCATAATGCAGCTTCTTATCAAATGATTCTGAACATACATGTTATTACATTCATATTAGCAACTATCAGAAAAAATATGTACATAAACCTCTCTAAGTCAGAAAAATGGTCAATTGAAAATCTTAACAGTATAAAACACATCTTCATATCATAGACATTTTCCATTATTCTAAGAGTATAAAATAGAGCTCCATATCATACACGTTTTTCATTCTAACACTAAAACATCAGCTTCATAAAAAAGGTTCTATAAATGAAAATCACCAAAGATTTATTCATTCACACACATCTTATTCTAACAGTATAGAATACAGTAAATCAAGCAATATACATACCATAAACGTTTTCCATTAAAGCTCTTTTGGTTGTAATCAGCAGCTTTCAAATTGAATTGCGGGAGCAATCACGAAATGGGGTTTAGGGGATTTGCGTATGCCGAAATGGGTTTTTCTGAAATGGGTTTGCTAAATAATGTGATTTAGTGAAATGGAGTTTACGAATTTGGTGGATTTTTTTGCTTCATTGACATAGAGAAATGGGGTTGGGGTTTAGGATTTTAGATTTAGGCAGCAGTCAAATAGGGTTTACGAATTTAGGGATCTTAGATTTTGATAGAAGAGAAGTAAATTTGAAGATAAAATGACATTTTTGACCTTGCTAAAAAAGAAAATAAGCTATCACGTGCGCTGCACGTGCAAAATCCGTTAAATTTGTAACAGTTTTGACGATAGGGACTAACGTCATCACAAAAGTAAAGATAAGGGACTAAAATATCGCAATTAGTAAATGAGGGACTAAAATGTCATAAACCTCAAAGATAAAAGACCATTTTAGTAATTTACTCTTGGTTAAATAAGTAGCATCGGTTAAAGTTTTGAATTTTTTAACATTATAAGATGCAAAAGATGAATGAGCACAAGGCTTAGAATAACTTCATTAGTTTATTGAACATCTTTGGTTACTATTTTGACTAAGGAATAAATGACAAGCCAAATCGTTGACCTTGATTTCTAGAAGCCGAAGTGAAGTGACAAAAGCATGTCATTTATTTTAAAATCAATTAGTTTTAAGTGTAATAATTATATTTTTTTAATAGTATAACAGGCCAGGAAACAATTTCAAATAGACAGTTTCTATACCCGAATACACGCAATGTAACCGTAGACAATCAAACACCAATCTAAATGCAGAATAGCTGAAGGGAGATCAATTGTGCACTTTTTTGGAAAAATGTCAACGCTTATATTAGGTCGATGTACAAGTTGGTACCGTTTTTGGAGCCTAGAGTGCGAGTGTTTAGTTTGTACGTGTGAGTGTTCAAGTTCTCGCCTATATCAATAAAAATATTTATTTGTTGTTCAAAAAGTGTGACTCTTGCATCAGGAAAATAAAAAGAAAAAAAAAGGAGAGTGTGGATCTCTAAAGACTTTCTTTTTATAACTTGTCATGAGTTGTCTCGCCTATTCAATAGTCATACGTTATAGTTGATAGACGTTTACCCGCTCATTTTGAGAGATCAGATCAATAAATCGGCGTAAAGAGAGTGATTGGGTTAATTGTGAGCGTATAGATAACAGCAATGTCAATATTCCTACTTACTATAAAGTTATAATTTGACAATCATCAACATCAATAATAATATACAGGGACGGAGTTAGAATTTTAATATTGAGAGAGTCAAAATATTTTTTTAATAATATTACGTAGAATTTTTTTAAAATAAAAGGACCGATAATTTTTACCTTTCTCTTCCAAACTTTTTATAGGAAAATTCTTCTTTTTCTTTTTTCAGGCTAAACGGTTATCCGGCAGTGATATAAAAAAGTACGTAAGTTTCATATGATGTGAACCTCACATAATAGGAGAGGGCCGGATGATCAATTATTGACATGATAAAAATACTAATTCCTTTATATAAAGATTGATTGTCGTGCACACACACATGAACTGTGATTGAAAAAATATTACCTATGTTCAAAAAGCTATGTTCACTCATTTTTATAACTCTTCCCATGGATAATTAAATTGGTCAATTTGAAAAATGCACGAGGGATAAAGGATAATGTCATTATATTTAGTTAAGGCTGGATGCTTTGAGCACAATTTTAAAGAAGGAAAATGTCATTTTTTTGCATAAGGTTATAGCATTATCCCAATTTTCCTCACAAACTTCAACTTTCACCTAACTTCCTCCGTACACATTAATGTTAAACAATTTTTGCAATTTTCCACTTCCTCCATGAGTTTTAGCCTATATCTTAGGCTCCGTCAGTTTGCCGTAAAATAACTTATTAGGGGAAAATATTTTAAAAGAAAAATATTTTTTAAAAAAATAGAATACTAGAAAATATTTTTCTGGTGTTTGGATGTACAGTGAAAAATATTTTATGATATGAGATTTTATAAAAAAAAACATACACATATAATATATATGTTAACCGTGAGGGTAGAGGGTGGGGTGGGGGTAAACTGGGTGAGTTCCGAAAAATATTTTACTTTCTCAAATGATAAGAAAATATTTTTCACTTTTTTGAACTAAAATTTTTCCTTGACCGGAAAATATTTTTTGGTTGATCACATTTTTCATGTTACCAAACATCAAAAAAATCGAAAAAATATTTTCCAATAAAATATTTTACTGCAAACAAACGGAGACTTGATTCTCTCATGTATTTATCAATAATGCTAATTCAATTTTCTCTCCAAATATTATCCAAAATAAAGATTAATCTTATACACGTGCATATTCCTCTTGCGTGGTAAAACAATATCTTCATTCATATGCATAATGTATATGTATATGATCGTGTTATACATGTGTTTGACCTTTAATTAAATATGAATTACACATACTTATCTTTTCCAAATCAAAATTAGCTTAAATTCATCAACAGATATAAGTAAATTCAAATTATATATATATATGTGTGTGTGTGTGCACGTGTGTGTGTGTGTGTGAGAGAGAGAGAGAGAGAGAGAGAGAGAGAGTGAGAGAATATGTGTGGGTGTGTATTGTAGGTATGTGCATGTGTAAAAGGCTAGCTCATATACTGGATTGGAGGAAAAATTATATTAGCATATATTGGATAATTTTTGGAGGAAAAATTATATTAGCATTGTTGCACCATATGGGGAATTTGAGCTATAGGCTAAAACTGGTAAATGAGTTAAAGGTTAAAACTTATGGGCAGTAAGAAAAGGAGATTTGGGGTAAGGGCAAAAGAGTAAAGTACAAAGAGTATCTTGTTTATTTTTTAGCCATTAAGGTTCAATTAGTTAACCATTAAAAAATGCATGAGGGTATTTCAAGATCTTGGAGCAATGGTATATCCTCATGGGAGAAAATGACATATTTTTCTGGGTAATTCTTTTGATTGGCAAACAAATTGAAAGGAAAATTTCAAAATATAAATGATTTTGCTTGAATCTATTTCAAGATCACACATCATTAGTGATTTCTAAAAAGAAAAATTTACTACTAGCCCTCAATATTTACTCAAATCTATTAATAATCTCAAATCTTACAAAATTCATATTACGAGAAATGTTTATATTATAAGGATTTCAACACTACTTAGTTATCTTTATGGTAAAATGCGACCGATATTTCAATATTCTCATTCAAATTTGATAAAAAGATAAAAAACTACATAACTTTTGTATAACATTAGGGACTTATAATATGACTTTTACAATATTAGAATTAACAAATAAATTTGAATAAACATTAAAGACCGCAAATCCGGTTAGTAAAAATATTCCTCGACCCACCCCCACAGCCCACCCCCAACCGCAACCCCAACCCCAAACCCAAACCCAAACCCAAAGACACCTTTTCACATTCCCAAAATGTTGGGGTCCTAGTTTAATTTCAATTAAATACGAGGGTACAAACTCATCTTCTTTCAAAATCAAGTTCTTTAGTTGAATTAGACAAAAAATGAGTAGGAGACTGTGTAGAAACGTAGATGCTAATATTCTTAGCATAATTTTTGTGATTATGCTCTGTTTGTTTGTCGTAAAATATTTTTTTGAAAAATATTTTTTGAATTTTACTATATTTGGTAACACTGAAAAATTAGTTAATTATAAAATATTATACGGTTAAAAATTGTGACTATTTTTTCTAAATTTTATGGTGTTTGGTAACACTGTAAAATTAGTTAACCGTAAAATATTTTTCGGTCAATAATTACAGTTAGTACAAAATTTTATAAAATATTTTACGGGAGAAAAAAACATTTATAGAATTCATAATACATCTAAACACTAAAAAATATTTTTCAATAATCTATTTTCTAGAAAAATATTTTTTTTAAATAAATTATTTTACGGCAAACAAACAGAACAATGTAAAATATTTTATTTTTTAAAAAAATATTTTTTATAAAAAATATTTTACACAAGTAAGTTATTTTAATACATATCCAAGTTCCTAAAAACGGGGAAAAAAAAAACAAAGAAAAAAAGTTCTCTTTAGTTGAAGTGTCTACATCTTTCATAACACTTTCATCCACACCCACATACAAGAGAGCTAAATATAAATTATCATGAATTTCGACTGTTAATTTTTTGTGGGTTTTCGTTCAAACTCGTCTTATAATCGAAAATGGAAGCGGGTTCGAGTGGAGAAGAACCACCCGCTTCATGGGACGAGCTATACAATATCAATTTGATGCCTAGTGAGTTTTTTCTCAAATTTAGGAAAGAAATTGAAGGCTTTCGTGTTGGTGTCAACTTTGAGGTATTCAATTTATTTAATTTTTTCTAGCTGCTTTACATATGCTATAGTTTCATTAATGCTTTGTTTATGCAGCCTCTTAGTAAATTATGATGATGTTTATGATACTAACGTTATATGTTGTAATTCTTGGGAACTTATGCAACTTAGTTGCTGAATTTCCATTTAGATTATTATCTGCTGTTAATTATCGAAGAATAGGAGGAAGATTTTTTATTATTGTAATATCCCGTATGGGTGTTTTATAAGTCAGTGTCGTGGTTTAGAGTAACTGCACGAATGCTTAATTGATACTTGGCATAATTAGTATTTTCTGTTCAATTATCCAAGAATATGAGGAAGACTTCATATTTATTGTAATGTCCTGTGTTGGTGGAAGACATTTCACGAGTGTGCTTCATAAGTTTGTGTTAAAGGTTTAAGGAATAGCTCGGGTTGATCATTTTGGGTCTTGTTGATAACATAGTTATTCTTGAATTGACACACGGTTCTTGCAAGGGGTTTTGGGTTTTGGGTGTGACAATTACTATGTTGATTGAAGTAGCTGATATGCTGGAGATATATGTTGTTGATAGTAGTTGTTGCGAATGGCTTGTTGTGGATTATGATGGAGGAGATGATAAATTTAATGAATTTTGTGTGTCTGTTTCCCTTCTGGATAGTTGCATACTTTCTTTGGTCTTTGGGCTTTATGAGTTGTGAATGGAGATGTATTGTCAGCTCTTCAAATGAAGTTAGGCAGTGAATATCATTTCAGTTTCACTCAATTTCCATCTTAAAATCTTACACAAGTAGTTATAGTCTTTTCGTGCACAAGGCATGAATTGTGAGATGCATGAAATATTACAGAAAGCGAGAGTATTGGCATGGAGTGGTTGGGCATGAACGTATATCACAAGATACTGATTATTTTCTGCCAGATGAATGTCAGACTTGTGTCTCACTGAGAACTCACTGATCTTTTGAGCATTGACATCTGAAAAATTAAATAGTTTAATGGTCCTTGAACTGATTTCTCTTCTGTAAGCCATGGTTGTTGAACCCTGGGAAATTCTGTATTGACATATGGAAACTTGAGTGCACCAAAATGTTTAAAGTCTATCTTATCTCTAAGTTAAGAGAAAAATGATTTAGCAGGGTAACACTTCCTATCATCAATCTTAATGTTTCAAGCTTTACCAGTCATAATTTGTATCGTTTGGCTATTTATCTGAGTCTGTAGATCTGATTCCTTTGAACTCTTTTTTCTTTAAGTTCTACAATGTTCCAATCAACGAATATCAGGCGAAGCTGGTTTTGAAGCCTTTGGCCCATGATCGTAGATGGAAATTTATGTATGAGCCTTTGCATCAAGATGTTCGACTTCTTTCCAAGAAGATCCCAATAACAAAGTTTCTGAATCTTCAGGTTTGTTGTTTTTCTCCTCTTACCAATTGCAATTCTGGATGTCTAAAAGATCATCTAATGAAATTCGTAAACTAGTGCAGGTAGGAGTAGGGCATAACTTTCAGTTGCATGCAACTGGTTGGAAATGGAAGCTTACTACCTGTTTGGGTGGAGATGGTGTCTCTAGGATCCGAAACAAAACATCACTTGGTCTGTGCCCTGGAGTAGACTTCCGTTTTGGTTGGCGAGCAGATTATGTTCTTCCAGAATTTAATGGGCAAGTTAATTTCTCTCTTTTGGATTGACAGCAGAGGGAAATATCTAAATAAACCTCTTGATGAGTTGATTCTTTTTGTGTTAACAATCGCTAAAATTTTTATCAATTGTCACTGAAATGGCTTTATTGCTGGTAATTAAATATACTTAAGAATTTATTGTCGTCTGCTTCATCTGAGACACTCTTCCTTTAAATTGACTTTCACAGGGCTGTGGGCACTGGTGAGCCTTTGTTCAACATGGATTCTGGACGCTTACAGGCATCGCTTGACAGAGTTGAGGCCATTTTTACCCACACAACGTAACTTGTAATAGGTATGGTTATCTGGTAATGCCATGTTCATTTCCAACTTCAATACCTTTTTTTTTTCTCCCCTGGGTATGTTCATTGCCTTTTGCCCACCATTATTAGTTATGCTCATTATATGCTTCACCATCAATGTGACATCGATGTTATTATTATTGCTGTGTAAGTTTACTGGTACTACTATTTCTGCCATCCTTTCTGAAATGAACATTCTATGAGTGACCAGTACCTGCGTTTTGCCAATTACATGAAAATCAAAATTGTTTTTTCCCTCGCAATTGCTCCGGTATCTATGACATTGTATACCCCCTCAATTTTTCCTTGGATCAAGAATGGGAAATTAGGGACTCTGAGCAGAGTTAAATCGCTTGATTTTTTCTTATTCTACCTACAACACTATTCCCTTATCAGGCTTTTAAATTTTGAGATCAGCCGAAATGTTGGGTGATATGGAGAAGAATTTATAGTGACAAATGAATGTTGACATGGCTGAAGCTGATTATCAGTTAATTCATTATAAGACTGAACACAAGGATAATCAGATTGAATTGTAATTGGAGAATTGTGCCTAGCAGAAAATTATAACCACTGATGATAATCCCTTCATGGAGATGGTTCTTCTCTTTTGAAAGATGGCCGTGTTATCAAATTCCTTCTTCACATTGATGCTCCCGTATTTTTAATGAATGTCATGCAGTCAAATGGCTTTTTTGGTTGATGGTTTTATGACTTCCTGCCAATTGATTTTCCTTTAGTTCTGCCAAAGCAGACTTGGCAAAGGGTCATCAGTGCTGTCTTCATCAAGACTTGTGATAATTCATACATATTCAATGTTGATACTTGATACGCTTGTGGTTATGGGTCTTCAATGTTTCTTTCCGAAGATTCATCATCAATTTTTCCTGTTTTTCATGACCATATTTGTTGCATTCCAGTATTGTACATGTGATCGAATTAAAATAATTCGGTTTTGAAATCCGACATGGTGGCACACTTCCACCAACTGGATGCAGTAGCTGGCTGCCTGGAAAATAATCACCACCTTTCTCTGTCATCTCTTCCTTATGTGAGGACTTCACCGTCTCTGTTTTACCTACTATATGATCTCTGCCACTTGCTTTTGTTGTGTTTACAGTATAATTTTACGCATTAAATATCTGGTTTCCCCTCTTTTTTAGGAGTGTAGCCAGCCTGCTTTACTGCACCGCGCACTTATGCCCGAGGATGGTGCTCCTCCATTCGTCCAGTGTCTTGTGTTTCGATAATTTTCAAGCACGAGCAATTACAGGCTTTAGGAGATGATTCATGGCGAAAATTGAAGTGCGGATTAGTAGGCCAATTCCAGCACCGTGGAGTGTACAGAAAAAACTGCTCTGAGAACTTTCTCATCGAGACAAAACTGTTCATGTTAGATACTTCTTGTGTGTGTGGTTAGATTTCTTGGAAGCGTGAACATTGTATTTATTGGCATTGTATTTTGCAAACAATAGGGACTAACTTGATAAAATTGAAAACAATGGAGACTACTGGTGTAAATTTCCCTAAATTTTTCGATGTATTCCAGCATTAAGGTTCCATGGAAGACGATAATTGAACATCTTGAATGAATTAGTAGCATTCTTACATGGTCAAGGTACCATGAAGAGTAGCTATTCATCACCTCCACCAATTTGAATTCTTAGCAGAAACATGGGAGTGGATACTTCGAACGCTTATAGTCCCCTCCGCCCCTCCACCTGAGGTCAGATGTAGCTTATGCTCCGTGAAGATTGTAGTCTTTATTGGTTCTAATTTTTTTTTTATATTTTAAAATCTACCTATATTTATTTGAAAAATGAAAATATATACCAGAATTATATGATAGATTTTAGTGGGAAAAAAATCACCGAGATTTGCCCTGCCCTCCCCCAACCAATGGCATAATAGTCCTTTGTAAGTGCAGTAGGCACCTTTTTATTTGTTTCGGAGCCGCTGTTCATCACCACTCGAGAAGCAAAAGATTCAAGAGTTCAGATTGAAAATACATACATAGATGGTGGCAAGTTTTGCTACATTTTTCACAGTTAATCTAAAACCCATTAAATTCATAATTTTAAAATTCGAGATTCGTACTTGCCTTCTCTTATCCCAATTCTAACTCCCAGGTTGTTTGATTTGTAGAGCCCCCACCTTAGCCTAACAATTCAAATTAAAGGGCCACACGAATCATCAAATTCATAATCTCAAGTCCCAAACATCATCATCATCTAGACCTCGTTAATGGGTTTGAAATGATTAGATTCCAAATTCTTCAAAAACCAAAAGGAGGGAACTCATACATCAAATCGAGACCAAAAGTGGACCCATGAAATTTAGCCGTTATCCTCCAAACTTAAACGGCCAAATTTTCACATCTTTATAAACTCAAAAACTCTTTTACATCACCACTTCACCAAATCAAGAAAAAAAAAAAAATGGCTGCTTACAAGGTTAGAAAAAGCTCATGTTCATTCATAAATCTTCTGCTATCATTCTTCAACTTCATTCTCTTCATCCTGTCTGCAGCTTCTATAGCCCCCATTGTTCTCCTCAAAACACCACCAACTTCATTTGGCTATGCCTTCCTCATGGTCTCATCCATCTCACTTCTCTCTTCATTCATAGGCTTCTATTCACTCCTCACTCATTTTTGCTTCATAACCCATGTTTCTCTCCTTCTCGCGTCGTCCATTGGCCAATTACTTGGGATTTTAGCCTTGTTTAGCAAAGAAAAAGCTAGCGTTTCGATGCTGAAATCAGGTAGAGATCCAAGAGAGGCAAAGCTTTTAGTAAGGTTGGAATGTGGGGTTTTCATGGCCATGTTTGTGATGCAGTTGGCTGTGTTGGTGCTTACATGTGCTGTGCATAGCTGTTGGATGAGAGAGTATGAAGATTTAGAGGCTGAAAAGGAGGCTATAGCAAGAAAGAGGAGTCAAAGGATTGCAAAGGTACAAGAAGAATCCATGGCTAATGCAGCTAAAATCTCTGAGATGAAAGCTAAAGAGTTGGATGAGAAGATGAAGATCAAGTATGGGCAGAAGTGGGTCAAAACTGATTTTCAAGGCTAAATGGAATGCTTTCAGTTATTATATTGCTACATGTTTGGTGATATTGATTATGGTGCTTGTGTTTTGCAGTCACTATGGAATGACTGTCTGACGCATAATTAGGTTCAATGTGTCGGTAGAATAATAGTTAAACTTGAGCGGTTACGCTAGTATAGTGTGTGCCGTGCACTTTTCCTGTTAGTAACGCTTCCCTGAGTGCATCCAAATCTTTATTGCATGAAATGCTGATTATTTGTATTTCTGAAATTCTTTATCCGGCAAACTTCAGATTCTGCTGAAAGTTATACAGTCTAGCTGTTTAATATAATTATTTGGTGCCAATTTAAAATATTTTATTTAATAAAACTATACTAGTGGGACTAAGCGATTTCTAACAAAAAAAAAAGAAGGTATATTAAAATTATTTTGAGGTCTGGGGGCAAGTGTTGCAGTTCCCACAACTAACGCTTGCTGTTATTTTTGCCTTTATTTAAAAATGGATGACCAACCGGTTTTATTAAACTATAAATGTTGTCTAGGCAGTGTTTAAGGGTAATTCTTTCGCGTACGTGTTAACCAAACATAAAATTATTTGGACTAGTTGCACCAGTGGTCTCTAGTGTTACTATCAATTTTTAATTTATTTTAAAAGTGATCAATTTAATCTTTATTATTCTATAAATTTATTCAATTTAGAGTCCTACATATACATATACACTTTCTCATGTCACCCTTGTTCCTTTTCATTTGTTTGAATTGGCATAGGTAATGGGACGATATTTTACCCTAATACGGTTAAATGACATTAGTCGACACCATCTAGTGAAAAAAATATATATACAAATTTGATTGACCCAAGTATTTAAAGGAGAATAACAAGTCACTTTGAGCCTTTTAACATTGCTACCCATTGTTGCACTCCGCCAATGATGGAAAATGCAAACAAATCTGCATATGGTATAATAACTGATCACACTCGATATTGTCTTTATATTGACCAAAAAATTAAAAAAAAAAATTAAAAATTATTATCTTTATATTTCATTTTCCCTTTTTGGCCAATGAAATAATATTAAACGATGACAATTTCTGGGTATATGCAAACAAAATATTTGATTCGATATGAAGGAATTGCTATTTGATTCAATAATAACTCCTAAAATCTATCCATCCACTAGCGGGGATCTATTAAGGGGTCAGAGTGAGCTTACATCTCCTACCGAACTCACTAGATATAAGAATTTTATATGCATATTTAGTCAAAAGAATAAATTACCTCCCACTGAATAAACTATTATTGATATGATTATCAAATTATGTGATAATTTTTACTAACAAAAAATCTTTTTATGTCATAGTCCATGCTAACAAAAAATTTTAAATCCGTCCTGCTTCAATCCATCGTTTAAACTTATAATTTGTACAATCAATCGAACTGCAAAAAATTTTAAATCTGTCCCTATTTCAATCCATCTTTCAAACCTGTAAGTTGTATACCCAAACGGGGACGGCAACCAATGAACCAAGAGGCATACAAATATAGAGAAAATCTCCGTAATAAAGTAATGAACTTGTTTATGATCCCATCGACCACTAGTCCTCAACGCACAAAAGACGGAATTGAACAAAACTGCTTTTGATACCACCAGGACTGATGCATTTATGTTGTTTCTCAGCTCCCTTTGTTTGTCATAAAATAACTTGTTTGGAAAAATATTTATAAGGAAAAATATTTTTTTTAAGTGTTTGAATATTACAGTAAAAAATACTTTTCGACAAGAGATTTTATTAAAAAAACATACACATATATATATATAAACACACACACACACACATATATATAAATAAATTTCACAGACAAACACACGCACACATATCTATATCTATATATATATATATATATATATATAAACACACATAATAAGGGATGAAATCAGCCAAAGGACGAAAAGGTAAAGTGACCACCGATAAGTAAGGGCAAACTGGTAAAAGAACAATGGAGGGATTCCCGACATCAAATGATCCCCCGACCCGCGGTCTCTATTTTTTCCGTTTGTGTGACATGACGCTGAGACCCTCCTCACGGTTGTCTATAAATAGCAAATTCTGATAACGTAAAAAGGTAACTGTTATTTTGACATAACAAATCTATATTGACCTTAAAACTTTATCTACTATTGAATACTGACTTGAGTGTCAGACTTATCCCTAGAATAAATTTCATGTTTGACTCTTTGACTATTTTGCAAAAAGTGAGCTCGGGGATTACTTGTTTAGCTCGAGAAGTTAGGTCAACAAATTTTTACCTTAATAATACACACACACAAATTTCATAGGAGTAGGGTGGGTGGGGGTGATAGGGTAGGTTGGAAGGGAATAGGGTAGGCTAAGGGGTGGGGTTGGGGGTGACAAGGTTAGGCTGGGGTAGGAGGCTGAAGAGGGTTAGGGTTGGGGTTGGATTGTCAAACTCACTAACACGACAATGAATATGGAACTCATTCCATTATTCAATTTACCTCGGCCAAAAATTTTTGGTTACTCAATTATTAAATCTCCTGAGACTCCAAGTTGACGAACTTCATTTTACACGCACATACCTCAATATAGGAATGAACCATTACCACCAAATGCTGCATAACATATTGCATTGAAAAATCATGGTATCTTATGGTGTTTCGGGTTTGAGGATTAGTTAAATTATTATAATATATAACAAATTATTGACTTACGATAAATCTCATTTAATTTGTTATATAGTCAGTCATGTCTGATACTTGTTCTCCAATAGGTACTCATATGTTTGTTATTGCAACATAAGAGTCATTGTCCCTATTATTAATATTGCATATTAATTAATCTTTTTGACCGAATTAAGGCCCAATTGATTCATCCTATAATAAGGAACTAATTCAAGAATCGATTCATCATTATAAATGCTTGTCACTCATATTTTTAACTTCTTAATCATAGGATCTATAGAAGAGATTTTAAGGACTTATTTGTATAATTTGTTCATGATAAAATTGCTCATAAAAAAAATAATACAATTTCTCATGTCCAAAAGTGATATTTATTGGCTTTTAGGACAACAATCAAATCCTCCAATTGACAATGCTTGACAAAAAAGAAAAAAGAAAAAATAAAAGGCTACTACTTTGAAAGATTAGTAGGAAGAACACAAAACCTCTTGTAACTTTGAAAAAAATTACATTCACTTGCTTATCAGCAATACACCAACATTCTGTGTGCTATGTGTGAAAGTCACAGGTAATAATAGTAATTAATAATACAAATTGAGGGATTTGCACACCAAATCAATGATTTATTCACAAACATAAAAGGTTTCTAAAATGAGGATGGCAAGAAGGAGAGCTGGCTGCCAGAGATTCACATGTTTCTATCTGAAAATGACACCCCATTACCCTACAGCCGCTACAAGTTTTGCTCTCAAACCATGTGCGCCATTGTTTGTTCACAAGATTCACAATTGCAACAAGAGGCTAGTCTTTAACAAAGAAAAAGACAATTTGAAAGTATGGTAGTTATTTTCCGTCGACACCCCCCCTATCCATTATCAACTAGATATGTATATACACCTAAGAGTTGGATAAAATGGTAGAGTAGCAACTAATTGTAATAAAAGATTTCAAGTTCGAAACACTATTTCAACCTCCTTTGTACTAAAAGAAAAAACTACACATATAATACTATCATTTGGGTAAAAGAATAGGTTTCTATTTGTTCTTCAAGTTATTTACTTGGATTATTAGACATAATTGTGATTGCATTGATTGTCCTAAATTGTCCTTGACTGATTTGGAGTGTATATTAGAAAATACAACTATACTAAAAAATTTATAACTTTGGAATGAATCTATAGACGCTCGAAAGGAACATGGAATTAATTTAATCATAGAAGTAATAATGCAAACTAGAATAATGTCAAGTTAGTTCCACACCATTTCATTTTAAAATCTAATAATTTGAACCTTCCCCTACCTTGATAAGCACTTCCAGAATTAATATATGCCTTGAGTGGCCAGCTTAGGTTGTCAAGAAACTATATCTTATGTCATCTTTTTGCAAAATGTCATAGTTTATGCCATTTCAAACTACATTTATTTGTGCTTTTGGCATTGTTTTTAACGTATATTTACAGGTGGAAAACTTCAAACTAGCCTGGACATAGAGACTCTCTGCAATGTCGACAATTGCTAGACCTGGTTTCCTCGGTACATCATTCCATGGAATCAACCTTCGTGCCAACCATATTCACAAGTATTCCACCCCCTCCATAGTGTAAGTTTTAACCGCCACTGCCTCCCTCCTCCACCCCCCCCCCCCCAAATGTTTGTTGATGCGATGAATTATTCGTGTTTGTTTTGTATAAATACCTCGTTCTACAATACAACACGTAAACAGTAACTAATTCTAATCGTCGCTCTTTTTAAATTATTCCACCTCGGAGTCTATCCTACGGGATTGAGCGTTTTCGTTTTCTTGCAAGTTAACTCAGATTGTGCCCCGATATTATATTCCAGATTTTTACTTATCGGCTTCTAGAATTATAATGTTAGATTTTTATCCGAAACAGCAGGATATTGAATTCCAGTTCTTCCTCTACAAGGAAGGAAACAGAATTCTCAGAACAACTTCAGAAAGTTACCATTCCTCAGTCCGAAGAAGAAACCCAACCTAATCTTCGATTTGATCGGCTGCAGCCACCGGATCAAGTGTTAGTTCGGGAAAATAGATTTGATTTCGGACAATTTGTGGCCCGCGAGGCTTTGCTTGATGAAGAATATTGGGTTAGTATCTTTTTACTGTCATACAAGAAAGAAATGACGGAAAAAAGAAAAGAAAAAAAGCCTGTTTCATCACTTTTCCCACGCGGGAAACTCTTCCTCAGTTTGGACTGAAGTTAGTTTAGGCTGACTGAAGAGTTTCCTTCCGTGTGGTTTTTTTTTTTTTTTTTATTCTTTTCCAGTTTCACATGGCTAATTTGCAGTGCTAGCTATGCCATGTTTTTGTGGTAGACAGCAGCATGGTTGCGAGCAGAGAGTCATTGGGAGGACCGAATAGATGACCGGTATGAACCAAGAACTAGAATAAATTATCATCCTGAATTTTTTATGCTATGTGGTATTCAAGAATAACAGCACCAAGGGAACTCTTCAAAACGTTGCGAACCCATCCGGCTGAGGGTTAGAGTAGATCCCATAGATAAATGTTGTCTCAAAAGAAAATTTTTGTGCATGTTCAGGTTTGTAAAACCCTGAACTCTGATCTTGATCACTTGTTAATGTAACGGCTCAGGTCCAACTGCAGAATGGTTAAACCCGTGATTATAGTATTAGAAAACTCAAGTAATTATAAACTGCACATATATCTTTTATAAAACCAATGTGAGACAATATATCACACAAAAGCTGAGATGTTTGAATCCAATTGTAATGATGAATATCACTAACTTTAGCTTTGATTGATAATACAGGTATGCTGAAAATTACAGAAGGAAATTTGCAGAACAAGTACGAGACAACTAGTTGACTTTCTTCTAATTGCTCTATTTGTCTAGATAAAATGCATCAGATGGAAAATTCTAATCGCTTCTGTATGCAGGAATTTAATGCATTAAAAAGGCGATGCAGAGCATTACTGGGCCAAAAATGCACCTGCATAGTGACGGTATAAGTTTCAACATACAAAATTTCTCCCCAACATTTTTAGTATCCTTGTAGATGAATGTGTTTATTATTAATTGTTGTGCAGTAGAATTGCATCACATGGTATCGTTTGAGAAATTTTCTAAAATTAGTACGTTTTAAAATGTTCAGGTAAAAAAAGAAGAGAAAAACGTAAAACGTTCAATACTGAAGAGTGTCGTTGGAACACTGGACTTGAGCATCGGAGTCTTATCACACGGGCAGACTTATCCCGGGGTACAAGCCTGTTCTTGGATGAAATGTAAAATTATCAGCCATGGACAAAAAATGAGTATTCATTTCTGTATGGAATTGGAATTTTAATTTTCTACAGGAACAGATGAAACTCCCTCTGTTCTTCAACATTGACAGAAATGTCTCCAATCGCTTTGGCTACATTGCAAACTTATGTGTCGCAAAGTTGGCACGTCGCCGAGGCATAGCAAGCAATATGTTGCAGTTTGCCATCAGATCAGCTCAAGCAAATGGTCAGTAAACAATTAAAAATAACAAAAACTATCAAATTCTTTGTTAAACTGATCATATTCATGTTACAGGAGCGGAACAAGTTTTTGTACATGTGCATAGGAACAATGGACCTGCGCAGAAACTCTACCAGAAGATATAGGCTTCAAGGTAGAATTTATTTATGTACAACATGAATTTAGTTTGTGGCCTGTGTTGTTACTATCAGATCTTAGGTTCTTCAAGACACTAACTTAGGTTTATGTTTGTACTAAGGTGGTAGATAAGGCAACGTTTGCCCAGTCCAATGAAGAAACTTACCTGCTTGGCCTCAGACCATGAAACATTAGGAGCAAAATCTTTTTCATTATACAATGGGCTTCAACTTTACTCGTGACAGTTCGTGTAATCCTGCGTAGCTATTAGTCGAAGCATTGTCTCATATTGGTGCAAGATATGATATGAACGTGGTATTTATTGTGAAATTAAGTAATAATTCAGATTAACAGTGGATTTCAGCCTTTACCCAATTATTCTGAAGCCCCTATACCACTAATCAGTTTGCGGACTCGGATTCTGGACAGGGACTTTTATAACAAGTTTCTTGTATATAGACTCACGAAAACCTTCACAATATTTGATTGGACAAATAAATTAAATTTACTCTTTTCGACAAATAAATCATCCAGTTGAGTCGCTTGTTCCAAAATGTATTTAAATTATCTATTGGACTCTGCATAATCTGATTGAAGGTAAGAAAGGGTCACAATTGGTATGTTGAAAATGGTTGAGAATGAAATGATATTCTCAATTTTATTCTCATTTTTGTACTTAAATATAAAATAATTAGTTTGAAAGTGTTATTCCCTAAGTCATCCGTTTCTTCTTAATTTAGAATTAGCCATTCGTGACAAAATATATGGCATTAACCATTAGAGCATAGAGGTCTAATCCTAGCTCCAGTCCTTGTCCGTTCACCAATCAGAAAATTTTTCTTTCCACTTGGTAATCCATGTATGTAAGGTATAAAAAATAATGAGTAGGAAGCTTACAATTGAAGTTTCGGAGCACCTGGAATTAGATAAAGACCGCCAATTATAGTCAGGGGCTATTCAGAATTTTTTTTTAAATAGAAGTTAAAATTTATAATTTGTGAGTTACATAAATAATTTTTTTTTTTGTTTAGTGAAAGTTAATTCATCTTTTTAACTAAAACTTCATGAATATTTAATTTTTATTTAAAAAAATACATAAAATTTTTAATATTTATTTTTTGCCACCGAATAGACACATCCGCCACTAAATATTGTTGACATGTTTTTACGTTACACTGCGCAAAGGGCTGTTTTTAGCTGTCACGTAGCTTTTTCTCTTTGACACAAAAAAAAAAAAAGAAAACCTTTTTTATTCCAAGCGTCAAAGTCGGTGCTTTATCCTAACTGTTAAAGACAGGCCAGTAAAGTTCAAGATAAGGTACTACCAACCAAACCGCTTTCTATCATACTTGCATTGACACCTTAATATAATAAAGTTACCGGATTCAATCCTTTTCACCACTGTTATGAGTTATTGTCCAATTATATGTTAGCACGTATTTCCATTATGTCGGCATATATGTAATTGTCAGTATATTTACTTTACAATTTGTCTTGATTATTTATTTATTTATTTATTTATTTATTTTTCATCTGAATTGATTCTCTTAACCAAATGTTGGAAGTTCAGACAAAAACACTTACATATATATATGTTAAGGTCGAAATTATGATCGGAGGTGTAAACTAAATTTTTCCATCTTAAAACTTCCAAAAGTAACTTGGTTCAACAAAGATGACATCTATACCCCATTTCAAGATAGTAATAATATGGCATGTCCTCAAAATTTATCAACGTAAATTTTAGGGAACGCAACTGTCGCGCATCTAAGAAAGAACATCTTTCCTAAGCTCGCAAGACTACAATCACACAAGAAATCTAAGCCATTAAACATAGGCGCACAATCATCTATAACAAATGAAACTTTTTATATTTCCAATAAGAAATTTACATCCGCACATTTTCCAATTTAAAATAACGTCAATTCTAAAATACTAAAATTAAAGACTTTTAGTCTTAACGTAGCCGAAAGTTTCCAAACGCTAATGTTAGAGTTGGTGACCCGAATTCTATTTGGCCCAACCCGAAAAGTTCGTGGTGCGACCCATTTGGTGAAAACTTATTTTTGGAGAAAAATTAAGGGTCTGTGGTGGTAGCAAAGGTCAAGGGCCTATAGGACCTTTTGGGTTAAGAATTTTATTTGTATGAGCCTATATATAATAATGTATTTAGGTTTGTCAAGAAGGTTTTGGTAGCTAACTCTATTTACTCATCTTTTGTACCAATTTTTCGATATAGTGAATTTGCTCCTCCTCTGCCCGTGATTTTTCCTGTAAAGGGTTTTCCACGTAAAATCTGTGTGTCTCTTATTTTTCTTTTCGTTTTCTGTTGCTATTGTTTGTCGTCTTTGATAACAAGTGGTATCAAGAGCATCCAAGTTTTGGTTTGCTCACTACAATGGCAACTATGAAGTATGATATTCCGCTGCTGGATCGCGACACTAGATTTTCGCTATGGCAGGTTAAGATGCGGACTGTTCTTGCGCAGATGGAATTAGATGATGCGCTGTTGGGGTTTAATAAGATGCCCTCGTCTTGGATACAAGAGGAAAAACAACGTAAGGATCGTAAAGCCTTATCTCAGATTCAACTTCATTTATCGAATCACATTTGCAGGATGTTGTGAAGGAGAAAACTGCCGCTGCGTTATGGTTGAAATTGGAGCAATTATGCATGACAAACAGTCTAACTAGCAAATTGCATCTAAAGCAGCGACTATATTCTCATCGTATGTCTGAAGGTACGTCTTTGGCTGATCATTTAACTGTTTTTAAAGAAATCGTTGCTGATTTAGAGGCCATGGAGGTTAAGTATGATGAAGAGGATTTAGGGTTGATTTTATTATGTTCTATGCCTTCCTCATATTCTACTTTTAGAGATACAATTTTGTATAGTCGTGATACTCTTACTCTGGATGAGGTTTATGGTGCTTTGCTTTCTAAGGAGAAGATGAAACATCTTGTAGTCGGATCTGATGCTCAAGCAGAAGGCCTAGTTGTTCGAGGTAGGTCACAGGAGAGAAATTATGGTGGTGATAGGAGAGGCAGATCAAAATCTAGTAACCAGGACAAAGTATGTAGGTACTGCAAGAAGAAGGGACACATTAAATCTGAGTGTTATAAGTTACAAAATAAGAATAAGAGGGCTGCTATTAATCAAAAGGGAAAACAACCAGAAAATTTCGGTCAGGCCAGTGTTGCAGAAGACAATTACAGTGATAGAGAGTTCCTTGTTATCTCTAATAATGACTCTAAACCTGGTGAGGAGTGGATTCTAGATTCTGGCTGTACGTTTCATATGTATCCCAATTGGGACTGGTTTTCAACATATAAAATTGTGACTAAAGGCGTTGTGTTGATGGGTAATAATTCATCTTGTAAGATTGTAGGGATCGGAATAGTCAAAATTAAGATGTTTGATGGAGTTATCAGGACACTAGGGGATGTTAGACACGTCCCAGGTCTGAAGAGGAATCTTAGCTCATTGAGTACCCTTGATTCGAAAGGGTACAAGTACACTGCTGAAGGTGGAGTTCTGAAGGCTAGTAAAGGTGCTCTCGTTGTGATGAAAGGGCAGATAAAATTTGTCAAGCTGTATGTCTTGCAGGGTTCTACTGTTACTGGTGATGCGACTGTTGCTACGCCTTCTCTATCAGATGGTGATGTTACTAGACTCTGGCATATGCGTCTTGGTCATATGAGTGAAAATGGCATGGCTGAATTGAGCAGAAGAGGACTTCTTGATGGTCAGAGTATTAGTAAATTGAAGTTTTGTGAGCATTGTATTTTTGGGAAGCAGAAGCGAGTCAGATTCACTAAAGGTATTCACAACACCAAGGAGATACTTGATTATATACATTCTGATCTCTGGGGAGCATCTAGAGTGCCTTCTAAAGGAGGTGCTAGTTATATGTTGAGTATTATTGATGATTTTTCTAGGAGACTTTGGGTGTTCTTCTTGAAACAGAAGAATGACGTCTTCGCTACGTTCAAGGAGTGGAAAACTATGATTGAGAAACAAACAGGGAAGCAGATAAAACATCTTCACACCGATAATGGCTTGGAGTTTTGTTCTAACGAGTTTAATGCTCTATGTAAATCAGAAGGAATTGTGAGACACTTTACAGTTCGTCATACTCCGCAGCAAAATGGTGTAGCAGAGCGGATAAATAAGACTATAATGGAGAAAGTACGGTGTATGCTTTCTAATGGCGGTTTACCAAAGTCGTTCTGGGCTGAAGCGGCTTCTACAGCTTGTTTTCTTATTAATCGGTCTCCTTCAACTGCTATTGACAAAAAAACTCCTCTAGAGGTATGGTCTGGTACTCCTGGTAATTACTCTAATTTGAAGATTTTTGGATGTCCTGCGTATGCTCATGTTGACAATGGAAAGCTAGAACCCAGATCTGTTAAGTGTGTTTTTCTAGGATATAAGTCTGGTGTTAAGGGATATAAGTTATGGTGTCCGGAAACCAGTAAGATCATAATTAGTAGAGATGTTATGTTTGATGAAACTGCAATGCTGCGTGATTTGGCTATTAGTGACCTTTGTGATACAAATCAACAGAAATCAAGCACACATGTAGAATTTCAGATTGGGTCAGGATCTCCATCAGAGTCTACATCTCAGTCTAGCTCAGAAATACATGATGATGCTATAACCAGATCACCACCTCCAGCACTGTAGTAATCTATTGCTAAAGATAGGCCCAGAAGAGATATTAGACCTCCACAGAGGTATGCTGAGGCTGATTTGGTTGCTTATTCCTTAAATGTAGCAGAAGGTATTGTTTCGAGTGAAGAACCTTTTACTTATTCAGAGGCAGTTAGTTGTGACGATTCTGGAAGGTGGATGATTGCTATGCAGGAAGAGATAGAGTCTCTTTATAAGAATGGCACATGGGAATTAGTGAGACTACCTAAGGGTAAGAAATCCGTTCGTTGCAAATGGGTGTTCAAAGGAAGGAATACCAGGAGTTGAAGATGCCAGGTATAAGGCAAGACTTGTTGCCAAGGGTTATAGTCAGGTTCCAGGTGTTGACTTCACAGATGTGTTTTCTTCAGTTGTAAAGCATAGTTCAATTAGAGTTTTGCTTGGTATTGTGGCCATGTATGATTTTGAGCTTGAGCAGTTGGATGTGAAGACAACATTCTTACATGGAGAACTTGAGGAGGACATCTACATGCAACAGCTAGAGGGCTTTGTAGTTTCAGGTAAAGAGGACTATGTGTGTCTGTTGAAGAAATCCCTTTATGGCCTCAAACAATCTCCCAAGCAGTGGTACAAGAGATTCGACTCATTTATGATCTCTCACAGTTTTAAGAGATGCAGTTATGATAGTTGTGTCTATTTTAGGAGGAGTGATGACGAGTCGTTTGTCTACTTTCTCTTGTATGTAGATGACATATTGATAGCAGCCAAGGATAAGGGAGAAATAAGAAAGGTCAAAGCCCAGCTTAGTAAAGAGTTTGAGATAAAAGATTTAGGAGCAGCAAAGAAGATTCTCGGAATGGAGATTCTCAGAGATAGACAGGCAGGAAAATTGTACCTAAGCCAAAAAGGGTACATTGAGAAAGTTCTTTATAGATTCAATATGCAGAATGCCAAACCTGTTAGTACTCCACTAGCAGCCCATTTCAGGCTTTCGTCTGCTTTATCTCCTCAATCAGATGATGAGACTGAGTATATGTCTCGAGTGCCATATTCTAGTGCAGTGGGATCTCTCATGAATGCTATGGTTTGTTCACGTCCAGATTTATCATATGTTGTGAGTGCAGTTAGTAGATACATGGCGAATCCTGGTAAAGAACATTGGAAAGCAGTTCCGTGGATTTTCAGATACTTGCGCGGGTCTTCTAATGTTTGTTTGTAGTTTGGCAGAACTAAAGATGAAGTCATTGGTTATGTTGATTCTGATTTTGCTGGAGACCTAGATAAAAGAAAGTCTCTCACGGGGTATGTGTTAACTATTGGTAGTTGTGCTATCAGTTGGAAAGCTACCTTGTAGACCACAGTTGCGTTGTCTACTACTGAGGCAGAGTACATGGCTATAACAGAAGCTTGTAAGGAAGCTATTTGGTTGAAAGGACTATTGGGTGAGCTTAATGATGGTTTGCAGATTACCACAGTCTTTTGTGACAGTCAAAGTGCAATTTTCCTCACAAAAGATCAGATGTTTCACGAGAGAACAAAGCATATTGATGTTCGGTATCATTTTGTACGTGATGTCATTGCTCGTGGTGATATTGTTGTCAGCAAAGTCAGTACTCATGATAATCCAGCTGATATAATGACAAAGTCACTTCTGATAGCCAAGTTTGAGCATTGCTTGGACTTGGTTAGTGTTTGTTGTTGAGTTATGCCCTTAGGGGCTTTTGTGGAAGAGGATGAGAATTTTTTGTTGAAGATTGGAGTTTGTGTTTCATTCCTTGTATGGAATTCATGTCAAGGTAGAGATTGTTAGAGTTGGTGACCCGAATTCTATTTGGCCCAACCCGAAAAGCTCGCGGTGCGACCCATTTGGTGAAAACTTATTTTTAGAGAAAAATTAGGGGTTAGTGGTGGTCCTTAAACTAATATAAAAATGTAGGGCTCATTGTTGATCGTAGAATAACAAAGCATTTTATGAGAAGTTTGTCATAAGAAGCAGCTACGTGAGTTTATTAAACTAACTTTTCTGAAAAATCATAGTTATATAGCAAATAAAAGAAGAAAAAGAAATTGTTTGATAAACATAACTGAATTTTAAGAAGAAAAGTAGATCATATCACTATTTTCGAGTTTTAACACAACTTTAGGAATAATTTTGCAAGACTACAATACAAGCATTCACGTAAAAAACTTTTCAAAGCCAATCGAAAGATCAATACTAAATCGAGAGTTGTAAAATTTAAATTCAATCATGTTAATACATGCGATATTGGATATATCTTAAAGAAGGGAAGTCCCAACTTACACTAAAGTCAAATCACCAAAAACTCGAATGCCTTACAATGAACTCATACACCAAAACTTGATATAAAACTCTGTGTGAAGAACGTTACCCAAAGTTGCAAGTGAGATTGCTAATTCTCTTCACCACGCTACACATCCTTTCTTCTTCAAAGTTCTATGATCAAGTAATGGCTAACAAATATCTTTACATTCTATTCTTTTATTTATTCATAACACAACTCACTATAAATTTTACCAAAAAGTAACCCCTAACTGGCACTTAAGAAGGCTTATATAACCAATACATATTAAAGTCAATTAAGCTACATAATTGACCTCAAATAATGTGATAATTGCATATGATATTATGGCCATAATATCTAGTGTTAATGCACCATAATCACCCATACCATTAGCTCCAACTTTATATGAATGATTTCGGTTATAACTTTTCCATTTCTCTCATTAATTAATTTTTTTATTTCAAAAAAAAATTTAGGGTATTACATAATATATTTCGACCTCCCAAAAAAAAAGTAATAATATAGCATTATGAAGTATCATAAACAATGATCAGGCTACATTTGTATTCCATAGGTTCTTTGAATTACATAATGATCTTGACCATGTTGGCATTAGTTAATGTTAGTGCTTTATAAACTTTTTCTTGACAAAAAAAAAAAAAGAGTTCTTTGAATTACAGATAATTTATTGTAGTTTTTTTGATCTCGTACTTGAACACTATGGCTTGACCAAAAATTCAAAAAAATGATTAAAACTCTATGCCATATTTTATGTAAAGAAGTTAAATACTTGACACCTCCGGAGATTACTAAGGTTGCACATTCAAACCTGTATGTTGGAAGTGTTGTCACGCTGCCAAAATCCATTTGGGTGAATCTCGAGAACATAACTGTCGTGCACTAAGAAAGAACGTCCTTCTTAAATACGCAAGGAGCGAAACTGACATCAATTTAAAACCACAATAATAAATATGCCGCGAGCCATCAGAGCAACTAAATCATCATCAGGCATCGGAATTTAAGTCTTCAACTAAGAAATAAAAATCTCCAAAAATACACCACTTATCCCAAAGTCCTAACCACAATGAGAATTTAAATCTATAGGTCTAGAGGATATAATCAACTTATCCATAACTAAAATATCCAAAGGGTTGTAATCAGGTATTCGTGAGGCAGTCTCTACCCGAGCCAAATCCAAAAAGCCTATTCATCACCTTCTGCAAGGAAAACATTTTTACAAAAATGAGACATACATCTCAGTAAGTGCCGATCCCCAAGAAAACCTCTTGGGACCCTTAAAATATTTGTATATGCCAAATATATAGTCATATTATCATATTCATAATTATCACTAATTCAAAAATAAATTAGTACGAAAATCATAATGTCTCATGCCTAGAATCATAAAAGTTCATGCCAACTAAATTCTAGTATTTCTAGGAATATGCTCCTTTTTGAGAGCTAGATCAATGATTGTAATTTGATCAACCTGGGTTTTTCAGGGCTACATTTTACCTGGTCAAACTCATGGGAATTAGGTCAATGACTGATGGAGATGATTGATTGAGCCTACGCTAACCCCAACTAGAATCTGATCTTCCCCAACAGAGGTGTTCGTCATTTGCCTAGAACAAGCGCATACCACTTCTCTATCCTGATTGATCTTGGGGGTCTGGCTCCTATTTCTCTCACCCCCAAGCCTTTTCATTTCGAGCTCGCTTGGTGCACCCATAAGGATTTTGCATCTTTTTATTGAAAACCACTGGGCTAAGGGGAGTTTGAATTTCAAAGAAGCTGTTGACGACATCTCGAAGTGTTTGACTGATTGGAATAAAAACACTTTTGGCAGCATTTTTGCTAAAAAGAAAAGACTTTTTGCTCGTATCAATGGTATTCAGAAATCTCTATATTACCGCTACAATTCTTCCCTAAGTAAATTAGAAAAAAAGCTTAGGGGCGAATATGAAGCTGTTTTGAATAAAGAAGAATTGCTCTGGTTTCAGAAATCTTGCAAGGAATGGCTTTACTCGAGAGATAGAAACGTTAGATCATACTATCATCTCTCGACTCTGGCTAGAAGAAGGAAAAATAATGTTTTCAGTCTAAAAGATGATTCTGGTTTTGGATTGAAGATCCTATTAAGCTAAGATATATAGTGCTGTCTTTTTATCAAAATCTCTATGGCCAAGTTTCGTACATTTCTACATCATTTTCTACTATGGCTTTCCTTTCGACCTTTAGTGAGGAGTTGGCTTCTCTTGCCCACCCCGTTAGCAATAAAAAAGTCTCTAAAGCCCTCTTCCAGATAAATGTTTCAAAAGCTTCGGGCCTTGGCGGTTTATCAGCTGGATTTAATCAAAATTGCTGGTCTTCCACTTGCGATCTGGTTTGTCATATGGTTTGAACCACTTTCCACGAAGGTTTCGTTCCTGCCAAGATCAATCAAACTCTGATTCACTTGATTCACAAGAAAAAGGAGGCCGAGACTATTAGTGATTTTCGCCCTATCAGCCTCATCAATGTACCTATTAAAATCATCATGAAAGTCCTTGCTAATAGACTATAGCCTCTTCTCGACAGAAGGATTTCCCCTTGTTAGAGTAGCTTCATGCCTGGCCGCTCTACCTTTGATAATGTGATCCTCTTGCAAGAAGTCATTCACACTCTGAAAAAGAAACAAAGGGAAGAACGACTTAATGATCATTAAGTTGGACCTTGAGAAAGCCTTTGACAGATTAAATTGGGGCTTTATTCGGGACACACTTTCTCAGCTTGGTCTTCCTGAAAAGTGTATATCCCTTATCATGTCCTCTTTTGAGTCTGCTTCTTTTCAAATTCTCTAGAATGGCCTTCCTACAGAGTCCTTTTCTCCTCATCGGGGCATTCGTCAGGGAAACCCTTTATCACCCTATCTTTTTATCCTTTGCATTGAGTGTCTTTCCCAATTGATTCATAAAGCTGTTTCAGATGATTCTTGGCACTCGATTTGGCTTAGCCAAAATGATACGCCTTTATCCCATTTATTTTTTGCTAACGACTTACTCTTTTTTGTAGATGCCTCAACATCCCAAATGCAAATCCTCTTGAACATTATTAATCAATTCTGTGGGGAATTTGGACAAGTCATCAACTCTTCAAAGTCAGCCATCTTTTTCTCTAAGAACACCGATGAATAGGTGGCTATGGATGTGTGTTCTTTAAGTGGTTTCCAGCGCACTCGTGACTTGGGCCTTTATCTTAGTACTCCAATACTCCATTCTAGAATGAACCACGACACCTACAAGCATGTTATTTTGAAAGTCCAATCTCGTATCTTGGGTTGGAAGAAGAACACTTGGTCCCTTGCTGGGAGGGTGACTTTTGCTAAGTCAGCGATTTCTACTCTTCCAACTTATTCTATGCACACAGCTACCATTCCCATCCAAACGTGCAATACTATTGATAAACTTCAACGGAATTTCATTTGGGGCTCAACAGAAGAAAAACATAAAGTGCATTGGATTGCTTGGGATCGCATTTGTCGCCCCAAGTCTGATGGAAGTCTTGGTCTTCGACCTTCTAAGTTTGTCAATGAAGCTCTGCTTGCAAAATTGGGTTGGAAGATTTTAAATGAGCCTCATCTTTTGTGGGTGAAGTTATTTAAAGAAAAATACTTTCGGAATGACTTCCTTAATTACATAGGGAAACTGTCAGATTCTTCAACTTTTCGTTCCATTCTTCAGGGGAAAAACATTCTAAAAAATGGTCTCTTATGGGTTATTTGTAATGGCAAAACCGCTAAGTTCTAGGAGGACAATTGGGTTGGAAACAAAAGCCTTGCAGAAGTAGCCATTAATGATATTCTTGACGATGAGCGTGACCTCACTATCGACTGTTTTGTTAAAATGGATGGGTCTTGGGATTGGGATCGATTTCATCATAGACTCCCAACCTCTTATACTCTTCTTATTGCTAGTCAAAAAATTTGGATTGAGAATCCGCGCGATGACTCTCTAGCTAGGCTTTTAACTCTCACGGGAACTTCTTTGTTGTGTCTGCCTACTCCTCGTTCTTTGTTACTCATGACAGCTCCGGTATCTGTTGGGAAGCTCTCTAGAAACTTGCATGTTCTCAATGTATAAGGGTTTTCCTTTGGCAAGCTGCCCACCAAAAATTGGCTTGTTGTTCCTAGTTGGCTACTAGGAATATTACCAACTCTATTGATTGCTTAATTTGTGGAGCGGTGTATGAGGATACTAAACACATACTCAAGCTCTGCCTTCGTGTCAAAAAGGTTTGGGAAATTCTTGTTCCTCAAAATATGCAAACTGCCTTCTTTAATTCTCTTTGGCGCGATTGGATCAACATGAACTTGAAGAATAAAGCTCCTCTTTTTAGGATCAATTGG
This sequence comes from Ehretia macrophylla, assembly GCA_037974665.1. Taxonomy (NCBI): domain Eukaryota; kingdom Viridiplantae; phylum Streptophyta; class Magnoliopsida; order Boraginales; family Ehretiaceae; genus Ehretia; species Ehretia macrophylla. Next base: position 35,652,069 of record CM075771.1, read on the forward strand.
AATATCATCTTTGGTGTCGCCTCTTGGCCTTTTTGGAAATGGCTTAACGACTCTATTTTTGACAATACACCACCTTCTTCTCCAACAAGCATTGTGGCTGCCATCAAGAAATATGTTAAGGATGTTATGGAGGCTTGGAGTTCTCACGATGGTAATGTTATTTGTCCCCGCAAAACGATTGAAGTTAGATGGCATAAGCCATAAATGGGCTGGAAGTTAAACATTGATGGTTGCACCAAAGACAACCCGGGTCTCGTTGGGGTAGGAGAACTCCTTCGCGACACATCCAGGGATTGGATTGCAGGCTTTGCAGTGAACTTGGGCCTTACAACTAGCAGCAGAGCAGAGATCATCGCCCTTTGGGAAGGGTTGCGCTTAGCAGAGTCATTGAATGCTACAAACTTTTTAATCGAAACTGATTCTTCGACTGTATATAACCTGTTCCAAGGTGACCTCCCTTTGTCTACATAATTTCCAAAATAAGCTCATTTTCACAACTTAAATAAGCCCTTAAAAGTATCTATTTTTGGCATTAAGCCGTTAGTGTTTGAAACTACGTCTCAAACATGTCTCTTTTCCTAACAGTGTGCACCTCTTTAACAGAAAAAAATGAAGTATGCAGAGTCGTAGCCAAATTGATTAAAAAGAAACTAGCCATGACGTTTGGAGAAAGGGTTTATGAAGGACCTAAATTCAAACATTGAACTTTTTAGGGTAATTTGATAAAGTTCAAATACTTAACATATCGAGTTTAAGCTTTTATATAAAATGGACAAAAATTTCTGGTTTGCTTTTGCATCCAAGATATATCTTCAACCAACTTTTGTTCAATTATAGAATCAAAATCGCCCTTCTCATAAACAGAGTAATTTTATGTTCTCAATCCCTTTCCTAGAATTGTTTCTCTCTCCAATATGAACTCCATTCTAATAGGACAACAGATAATTTTAGAAGTGGCCTTCTCTTTGATTAGTTTTCTTTTCTTCTTTCTGACTTAAGAAAAGAACTAGCTACAAATTTCATTTAAGCAATGCTCAAAAGAAGAAAATATAAAACTTTTAGAGGGTGTTTAGTTCACGGAATATTACAAGATTCTTGAGAATATAAAATTTAAAATATAACATTCCTATATTTGATTCACATAATAAAAAAATATTTATGGGAATATCACATTCTTCAAAATGCAATATTGTAGTGATTTGACTAATTTCTATTCCCATGTGAGGGGGTGAGATTCTCACATTTCAAAGTCTTGAGAATAACTTTGGAAAAATAAAAGATCCAAATACTCATATTAGAAAATACAAAATTAAAATAAACACAATAAAAGAATTCAAAAACTAAAAAAAAAAATAATAAAATAAAAAAAATTAAAATAAATTGAAAAAAAAAAAATATAAAAATAAAAAATAAAAAAAAAAAACAAAAAAGAAAAAAAAAAATAAAAAAAATAATGTAAAAAATAAAATAATAAAATAAGATTAAAATAAATAAAATTTCAAAATTTTAAAAATAATAAATAATAAATCAATAAATAAATTATAATAAAATAAAATAACAATAGAATAAAATAAAATAAAAATAAAAATAAAATAAATTAAATGACAATTAAATAAATTAAAAATAAAAATAAAAAATAAAATGATAAAATAGAATAAGAAAATAAAATAAAATAAGATAAAATAAAAAACTATTTTATATTTAAAATTATTTTCAATGCTAGATTCTAGATTTTAAAATTTTAAATTAAGTAAATACAAAAACTTAAAAATAAAATAAAAAAAAAATAATAATTTTTAATTTTTTTAAATAACAAATTTAAGTTTCGAATTTTGAACTGTCAAGTTAAAATTTATAAAATATAAAAATAAATTTACTTTCGTCGTATTAATATGTTAAACATTTTTTATTTGCATATTAGCAAAAGTATGCAAAATGTATCGTTATTTATACACTTTTTTTTATATTCTTTTTTTTTTTGAGTTCGGAGTATTATTAAAAAATTACTCAACATTCTTAGGAATATTAAGTCTAAATTAAACATAATATAATAACATTCTTAGGAGGTTGACAAAATATTTCGAGAAATATTTTTAACAAACCAAACACTTTTTACTATATTATCGAGAATAGCACTCTTAAAAAACATTCTCAAGAATATCATTATCAGAAATAAAAAATCTATCTATTAACCAAACGCCATTACAGCATTGGGGTAACATTGAGGACATATTTTAACAAGTCACTTACCGTCACAATTTCTTTCCCAAAGCAAAGCAATTACTAAATGCATCTTAAAACTAGCAACGGACATGCTTGTTCATGTTGTCAGTGCTTGTCTTCCACGAGAATATAGAATTGTTTTTATTTATTTATTTATAAGATGAAGCTCGAGGACGCTTATATAATGCAGAAAAAATCCATCACGAAATCCTTAGATGCATTTCTTCTCCATTATTGATTAAACTAATGCATCTGGTGGGAACTAATTAATTAACGTTCGGTTTGGAAGAAAGAAAGTGTAGTAAAAGCTTTTTTTTTTGGTCAGTAAAGGCTTTTGCCTTTTGCTTGTATTCGCAGTTTGATCGTGTCAATAATGTTTAAAGAAAGATTCAGACCAAAAATAAAAAGGAAGGGCGTTGGTATATGTTATCTTATTTTTATTAATTACTTATTTTTTATTTTTTATATATATTTATCTAGTTAGCATGTTAAAATATAGAACATGATTAATGACTAATAAATATAAGGTGACATATGATATTTTTCAAAAAACTATAAAGTCATATGTCGAATGGACCCAATTTTTTTATTTTATACATTCGAAACTCGAACGGGTGCCACAGTATGAGTGGTTAGATGCACCTGCTAGCTCTTAATCCTAAATCTTCCTCTTACTTTTCAACGTTCCTAATTGAAAAGTGAAGATGCATGTGTTTTGAATGGAGATATCTGATAAAAATAATGATAAAAAAAAAAAAAAGAATTCCTAGATCAAAGTAGTTGGAAAGTTCTGTTTCCATGATCATGATTCGCGGTTTACAGATCAAGTCCACACTATTTATCTCATTTTATTTTAGTTTTTCTTGTTTGTTTTGCTTCTAGGTTTGTATATATAATTGGATTGACGTTGACTTTCCACCATATGAGGTAATTAAGTTGAGTGCTAATCGGCAGGCTCTTATTCTCAGAAGGGGCTTTGCAGCTTCTCTCGAACCTCCGTTAAATTTTGGTGCTAACTTACCACAATGTATAAACATGTTAATCCTCATGAGGTTAGCTACGACGAACCTTATGGAGGTAGCCGCAAAGATGATACGCAGAACCCAAAACACGCCACCTATTCACCCTCCAAAGGAAAAAACAGAAAGCTCCCTTCATCACCTCCTAATTATATGTGGCGGCTTTTCGTCTTTTCTATCATCTGCCTCTTATTTGGTTTCGCCGGAGTTATATTCACCAACATTACGGACTTCTTTGCGCCTGGTTCTACAACCAGTATAGGACGTAGTGAAAACACGTTGATTACCTTTTTTAATTCACCCGGGAATAGAAAACTTGGAGGTGACACGGCCCGTCGGCCGAGGGTCCTCGGTGTTGTTGGTGTTCAGGCTAGCTTTATGTCAGCTGATCGTCGTGCTGCCTTACGCAGTACTTGGTTTCCTTCTAATCCCGAGGAAAGTGACAGGTACCTTCAAATTCATTATTTTATGTCGGAAGAATGCCAAAAATCACACACTCTGTGTTTTTTGATTTACCTAGATTTTCCCATGAGTTCTAACCCTGTTAAAAATTTTATTAACTTGATGGGTATTTTAGTCTTTTGAGTGTTATAAAATATATAAAAAAAAACCAGGCCCCAATTTTACACCCAATTCCCCAATCCCCACGGATCAGGCATCGATACACAGACCAACACCAACATCACACACACATACACACCCCAACACCAAAGCATCATAAAAACCATCACATCTCTGCAGCTGAGAAGGAGAAACGAAATAATAATAATAATAAAAAAAAGAGAATCAAAGAAGAATAATTTATCTCGAAAAAGAAAACCAGAAAGCTTGGCCGAAGGCTAACCAAGTTGGTTGCCGGTGTTTTCTTCATACTTGCTGGGATATTAAATAATGCTGCTCAAGACCTTGCCATGCTCATTATTGGAAGGATCATACTTGGTTGTGGTGTTGGTTTTGCTAAGCAGATCTTTGTGTATTATATATATAATATTTATATCAAAATAGTACATTACCCTTTGGAGGTCAAATGAGCTGCTTTTTTTTTTTTTTTCTATCGTTTATTCTTTTCTCAGATGCAGAAGTGTGATAGTTTTGATGATGATTTCGTGTAGGGGAGTGTGTGATTTCGGCGGGTTGTGTGTATCGATGGAGTATGGGTTGGATGTGGCCAGCGCTTGGTTGCCCTGGTTTGGGGATTGAGGAATTGGGGGTCAAATTAGGCTCCGTTTGTTTGCCGTAAAATAATTTACTTGTGTAAAATGTTTTCCGTAGAAAGTGTTTTCCTGGAAAATAAAATATTTTACATGGCTCTGTTTGTTTGCCGTAAAATAACTTATTGATGTAAAATATTTTACTGAAAAATAGAATACTGAAAAATATTTTCTGGTGTTTGGATGTACCGTAAGTTCAGTAAAATGTTTTCTTATCCCAAAGGACATGAAAACATTTTACATAATTTTGTACTAGCCGCAATTGTTGATCGGAAAATATTTTACGGTTGACCAATTTTCCGGTGTTACCAAACACCGTAAAATTAAGAAAAAGCAGCCGCAATTTTTGACTGGAAAACATTTTACGGTTGACCAATTTTCCAGTGTTACCAAACACCGTAAAATCCGAAAAATGTTTTCCGGTAAAATATTTTACAGCAAACAAACGGAGCCTAAGTGTCTGTCCATTTTTGTTTTTCATTTTATATTTTATAATACTCAAAAGACTAAAACACCCCTCAAGTTAACAGTATTATCAACCGGGTTAGAACTCATGGGAGAATCTGGATAAATCAAAAAACACATGAAAGTGTTTGGAATTTAAGATTAAACACATGGGGGTTTTTGGCATTCTCCCATTTTATGTCTTGTTCCATAGTATATTAATGGGAAAATTATAAAAATGGTACTATTGTTTTATCAAAACTTTTAATTCGTTATTATTTTTCAAAATTAGTTAATTTAGTTTTTATTAATTTTTAAAAAAAATAATAAATATTAAATTGATTAATTTTAAACAATATGAATGAATTTAATTTTTTTTTTAAATAATAGAGACTTTTACTAATTTTAAACAATAATAATGAATTTAAAATTTTGGTAAAAATATATTAATTAACTGCCAATCACATTCTTATCATAATTACTTCTGTATTAGATGCACATCACTCAACCTTTCTTTGGGAAGATTTTATGCTGACGTATAGCTAGATAGCACAAAATGTTATTCAAATTACCACATGCATACTTCATGTTAGTTCAGGGAAACTTTTTGGTTACAATATACTTATAATTTGTGTCGCTTACAAGTTAAATTACCCGCGGAGGTATTACGTAACAAATTTGGAGATGATCGAGGAATAAACAACATTCTGGTTATCTATTACATTATAGTGCAAATACATGTATCTATCTGATGAGAATAAGTGTTCGAACTCAAGAGTTAAGTAAAATAGATCAGATAGTGATATATTATAATTAAAGATTTTGAGTTCAAAATATGATTTTCAGCCTTATAGTACCCAAAAAAGAAATAATGTGATATGTATTTCGCCAAATTAGTTCTAACACTTCTCTTTTCAAATCGTTCTCAACCTAGCAACATTCTAGCACAAGTTCCATCTTAAAATATGCAGTGGTGTATAATTAGAGATGCTTCTATAGATTTTTACAATTGTGGCTATTGTTGTATCATTAAGGACTTCTCGAATTTTTTCCAACCCTCCATAAGAGGCCATCAAAGACTCTGCATATAGGACCTAGAGGGTTTTTTTTGGAGAATGGAGAGGAGTTGGCTTTGGAGAAATTTAGTTGTTATTAGTTTTTGGCTTTGGTACAAATGGTGGAGGAGCTCATAGTTAACACTCTCCATGGAAATTTATAGTTATATTTGCATAAAATATTTAAGATATTCGCAAAGAATATTTAGATATTTCTTAAAAGCAATTAGATATTCTAGTAAAAAAATATAGGATTCTACTTTTTTAGATTTTTCTTAAATTATTCTAGATATTTTCAAAATAATAATCTCTAGGATTTTATCATTAAAGTTTCTAGAGTTTGGGCCACTAGCTTGGATCATGTATTTGGGCTAATGACCATAATATCTATTGGGCCAAATGAGTATTAACGCAATAAGTTATAACATAATCAAATCCGGAAAAAGGGCCCTCCCCTAACAAGGACGTATCATTTCTTTCACATTTGGTAATTGCACATTGTCTCCTAAATTTGAAATTTAATAGTGAAAAACTTTTTCTTTAGAAATTATTCTTCCAATTAAAACATTGGGACATTCTCAAACTTATGGGATAAAGGGACTGTTGTGCTTAAAATGTTAGGAGGAGCAAAACGAAATGTTCTAAGTGTTATGGCAAGTCGGAACTCACCAGAAGAGGTCAAGAACAAATGAGTATTAAAGCACGTGTAGAATTCAACTATTAATCCTGCACATGTATATTATTATTAGATCATACATCTCTTAATGTACTAATGTGGGAGAAATGCTTTTTATTTCTTAACATGAGAAATTATAACAAATCTCCCTCTTTTCTATGTGAACTTTCTGCATTAGGTCTTAACTTCCCCTTAATGCAATGTGTTATTGATGGATCAATCTTCATCACTACTCACGAGTTCTAGAGACACACATCTCAGCTACCAAGTGCAAGCTAGTAGCTCCCTTCATGTGCCTAGATCACCCATGAGGCATCACAATCTTTACTCTCTAACAAATGTCTACTTGAGACTGGCCACTAAACCTTGCCCATCACATTACATTGAATGAAAGTATTTATTATATTATTATTCAAAAATGAAAGTTATTTTATTATATGAGAAATGAAAATTTAAATTATATTAATTCAAATCATCTTTTTTAAAATTATATTTTATCAAGCAAATAGTGATATTTTCATTCTTATAAAATCTATGAAAATAAATATTTGATTTTGCCGTGTAGAGATTAACAATGGTAGTGGAAAAGAAAAAGAGATAACATAAAAAGCAATTGTGTCCTTAAAAGATGAGTAAACAATTTGATGGGTTTGAATTTATAAATTCCACTCTTGAGCAATGTTCTGGGTAAAATTACTTGAATTTTTGATTTGCTTCCAAACATAAGTAATTGGATTTGTGAATGAATTTTGTAAAACTTTATAAAATTTATTTGTTTCAACAATATGTTAAAGATAAATTGAATAGCTACTTTTGAGAAATTTTACTCACAACTATTTTTTGTTTACAACTTTTTAAAGGGATTCTTCCACAATATTACCAAGAGAGAAAACTCATCCAAAATAGTTGATTGACCGCTTTAAATTTTGGTAAATCAAAGTAGAATATATATCTTTTATACTCTTTCCAAGCAAATCTGGCACACATTTCGTCTCATTTTAGGTTTTGTAGGTTGCAAAAGAAAACTAAGCTAGTTTTCAAGTTTGTCATTGGAAGAACAAGTGATGCTGCAAAGATGGCAGAGGTTGAGAATGAAGACTATGAGTACAACGACTTCATGTTCATAGATATTGAAGAAAACTACTTCAGGCGCTCATACAAAACGTAATTTTTGGATCCTAATATCTTATTATTTTATTGTTCTTTCTTTGTTTTTGAAGGGAAGGCCACCGAGTAAAGGTGTATGTGTTTAACTCGTACGTTGGAATACTTGCCCACCAAAACTCTTGAACGTATATTGGGTTTGGATACAAATGGAGGTTAGACTATTTATAGCAAACATTTACTCGACGATAGTTTTTTCACTCACTGCTGATAAAATTTATTTGGGAAAATTAATCGCTGGAGCCACAACCATCACAATCGAATAACACAGTTAACCTTTTCTCTTATTTGGGTAGATTGGCATTTTTCAAAGAAGCTCTTAGTCGTTTTGACGCAGATTTCTATGTTAAAGCAGATGATGATATTTATTTACGCCCAGGTATATATATACCTCAAAATCTTATTGAGCGCATAAATTGATTTTCTCGTCTTCGACTCTTGGTAGACCAAGGGGTCTCATGGTTTGTTAATTCTTTGGTAGATCGATTGGCAACTCTTCTCGGCAGAACGAGAAATAATCAACTGAATTATATAGGATGCATGGATAACGAGCATCTTGGGAGAAACAAAAAAGTCTTGCATGCCCATGGTCAAATCTTTATCCTTTCGGCCAAGGTGGTCAAATCACTCGCAAAAGCTAAAAACAACAGGTTAGTACTTGGATGTCTTTATCTTTTCGGCGAAGTTTTTAATGCTTCAAGAAGCATGATTTCATGTGAGACTCAACTCTCATGTCGAACAGCGTTTTTATGTTGGCTCTTTAGTTAAGATAAAGGCCAAAATGCATTTTTATTCTTCAACAACTCTCCTCTTCATTTCCTATTTTAAGGAATTTTCTATTTTTCTCTTTCTAACTTTCTACTTTCTAGGAAAGAAAATGACTCCCAGTTTCACTTCATATATTTTTCTATTAGTTTGACTTCTTTTTATATTGTAGCTTTTATGTTTAAATTTTTTAATTGCGACAATCTCATAGAATTTATAGTTCTTATTATGTTCATGTTTGATTCTATTTTAACTTTATGCACTAGATTTTCAATAAAAATTGATTTTTTTATATGAAACAATGTGAATAACGCAATATTTAATACGACAATATTTTTTTAGTATTCGATTTTTCTATTTCAAGATGAATTAAGAAAATGATAAAAAAAAAAGAGACGGGATTGTTGGGAATATAGTTATTAAAGAGAATACGATAATTGAACTCAAAATGGATAAAATCCCTATGTGGGTGCAATTTCGCAATATTCCTACGGAATATTGGACTAAAGAGGGGTTGAGTTATATTGCAAGTGGCGTGGGTATTCCCCTGCAACTGGACAAATTTACGGAATCTAGGTTTCGGCTCAAATATGCTGGAGTTTGTATTGAGGTGGACATTCGTAAAGAATTTCGGGAGTCTATAACTCTTAACATGGGGCAAGGAGAAGTAGCGGAGATCCTGGAGGAATATGCATGGCGACCCCGCATTTGTTCTAAGTATAAAAGAGTAGGTCACCTAGAGGCCCAGTGCACTTTCAAACCTGTGTGGAAGCCGATTGCTAATAAGTCTGAAACTTCCCAGAGTGTAGATGTAGCAGCTGAGAAGAATGTTACTGTTGATAAGGGAAAATCTACTGCTGAGGCATCTCATGTTGCATCAACTTCAAAGGATTGGAAAATAGTGTCAGGGAAAGGTTCTCCCGCTAGATTGGCCCCTCATCCGGCAGAAGGTGTAGTGAGCAGTAATAAGTATGAGGCTCTAGGGGAGGCAAGTGAGAATTTAAGTGGGGCTATAAGGGATCTTGTGGGGAAGGCTAATAAGCCTAAGGCTGTTGGGAAAGTGTCCGAGCCCCCAATATCTACATGAAGTGTGTGGTTTGGAATATACGAGAGCTCAATAAAGCCTTCAAACAAGTAGAGGTAGTAAATTATGTAAATAAAAATCAACTTGATATTTTTTGTCTTCTCGAAACCAAAGTGAAACAAAACAGAGCTATGGAGATTGTTAAGAAAAGGTTTAGAGATTAGGAGTTCATTCATAATTACGAAAAGTCTATTAAAGGCAGAATCTGGATTTTTTGGAGAAAGTCGAGGGTTATTATTAAGAGGCTTGATGTTTCGGACCAAGCTATTCACTGTTGTATTGAAGGTAGTGGTAGCCCCTGCTTTTTTATGGTTGTTTATGCGGCTAATGATAGAAATGATAGATTATTCTTGTGGAGGAGTATTGAGAAGTGGAAACTGCAAGTTGGAGATAAACGTTGGGGCTTAATTGGGGATTTCAATGAAATCCTTAAACCGGAGGATAGGTTGCAGCTGTCGATCATCTCTCAAGGTGCCAAGGAGTTTGCAGATTGTTTGGAGTTAACTGATTTGTTGGAGGTGGAAAACTCTGGTCCGGTGTTTACTTGGAGTAATAAAAGTTCGAGTGCTGTGCTACAAGAGAGTAGATTGGATAGGCTGTTTGTGAATGAAGTTTGGTGGAGAGAGTTTCCCCGAACTGATTTGCTTGTTGATGTCCCTGGGGTCTCCGACCATTGCCCACTGGTCCTGTCTTTGAATGTGCGGAGAAATGCCAAGCCAAAGCCTTTTAAATTTTTTAATGTCTGGGTGGACCATGAGGAGTTCCTTTCAACTGTTCAGCGAGCTTAGAAACCATTAGTTTGTTGGATTACCTACGTATGTGTTGTACCAGAAGCAGAAAGTTTTGAAGAAAGAACTCCAGTGCTTTAATGATAAGTTCTTCTGGCATATGCCCTATGATATTGAGAAGCTGGCACTGGACTGAAAGATATCCAATTACAACTCCAACAACAACATCGTGGTAATCTTGTTAGAGAAGAAAAAAGGTTGCTTGGGTTACTTGATGGCGTAGTTAAGAAAGAAGAAGCTATCTTGCATTAGAAAGCACGTACTTTGTGGATGGCGAAAGGCGATGCAAATTCAGCATTCTACCGTAAGTGTATCAAGGGCAGATATATCCGAAATAAGATCACGAGATTGTTTCAAGAGGATGGTACTTGTGTTCAGGATGAGGAAGATATTATAAATAAAATTGTTGAAAGTTTTCAAGGTCTGCTTGGGACTTCTCGCAAGCAGGTTTTTGAATACACTGTTGATGATGTTAAGATGATTTTGGGGAAAGAACTATCGAATCAAGATCATGACCCCCTTGTGTCTCAAGTGTCAGAGGACGAGATTAAAAGTACAATTTTTGAGATGAACAGTGAGAAAAGCCCAGGGCCGGATGGTTTTATAGCTTTATTTTATAAAAAGATCTGGAGTATTATTGGGGCAGATGTGGTGCGAGCTATTAAGTTCTTTTTTCGGTCTGGCCGTATGCTTGGTGAGTGTAACTCTACTATTATTACTCTTGTTCTGAAGACCCAGTGTCCTTTAAAGGTTGCTGATTACATGCCTATTTCTTGTTGCAATACTGTTTACAAATGTATTTCCAAGATTATTGTTAATCATATCAAGCCGTATCTGGAGAATATTATTTTTGTTAACCAATCAGCCTTTGTCCCAAGAAGAGTTATTGCAGATAATATTTTGATGGGTCATGAGTTAATAAGGGGATATGGTCGCAAGAACATATCTCCTAGATGTGTTCTTAAGGTCGATATTCGCAAAGCATATGATTCAGTTGATTGAGGATTTATCATTAAAGTCCTTAAAGCTTTGAACTTCCCTGCAATTTTTATCAATTGAATTGTTGCATGTATATCCTCGACAAGGTTCTCGGTGGCGATTGATGGATCCTTGGAAGGTTACTTTAGAGGAGTGAGGGGATTAAGACAAGGGGATCCTACGTCCTCGTACTTGTTTGTTATTATGATGGAAGTGTTCTCATGTATTATGGATAAACTGGCCAAAGGCAGAGGATTCTACTTTCACTCGAAGTATGCTAAACTAAAAATTACACATCTCTGCTTTGAGGATGATGTCTTAATCTTCTCGTGGGCGAAGAAAATGTCCATTGAAGCTATCAAGAAGGCCTTAGATCTGTTTGGAAAACTCTTTGGGCTCAAAGTGAATGAAGGGAAAAACAATATTTATTTTGGTGGATGTAGTGCGGATACTAAAGAAGAGCTGCTGAGAACAATCCAATTTCAGGAAGGAGCACTGCCTTTTAAATATCTTGAGGTGCCTTTATCCCCTAATCGACTCACCAAAGCTTCTTGTCAGGAGCTTATTGATCAGATTACAGGTAGGGTGGATCACTGGACTGTTAAAAACCTTTCATATGTTTGTCGGCTTGTGCTTATTAAGTCTGTTTTATATGGTATGCATACATATTGGTCTGGTGTCTTGAGCTTCCTCAAGGGTGTGCTTCTTGAAATTGAAAGAAAATTGGCGGTCTTTCTTTGGAAAGACAAGATTGAATCTGCTAGGGGGGCTAAGGTGAGCTGGGAACAAGTGTGTAGACCGCGCAAAGAAGGTGGCTTGGGGCTAAGGAGACTTGAAGATGTTAATGTTGCTGGAATTCTTAAACAGTTTTGGAGTATCATTTCAAACTCTTTGGCTTTGTGGCCAAAGTGGGTAAAGGCTTACTACCTGAAGAATGACTGTATTTAGGATGTTGAAAGGAGCTCTAACTGGTCTTGGTTGTGGCGCAAATTGCTGAAGCATCGAGACAAGGCTAAGCATTTTTTTTCCACGAGGATTGGGGATGGCAGGGACACGTTTCTTTGGCGTGACCCATGGCACCCGAGGGGTTGTCTTTCAGATTACGTTACGAAACATCAGATCTTGGATTTGGGTCTCGATTGGAATGTTAAAGTGTCGGAGATTATTTGCAATAGAGGATGAAGTTGGCCTAACGTTTCATTGCTACTGAATTTTGACAGCCATGTCAACTTTCAGCCTCGGCCTTATGTGAAAGATCATATTAGATGGACAGGTAGTTCTAATGGGGTTTTCTCTATGGCTAGTGCATGGGATAATATTAGACAGAGAATAGGGAAAGTGGATTGGCATGAGCTTATTTGGAGAAAAATTCATATTCCGAAATGCAGTTTCATTTCATGGGTGGCAATGCTTGATAGGCTTCCTACAAAAATGAGATTATTGGAGTGGGGTGTCATTGATAATAGTACATAAACTCTATATGGTATTGCAGTTGAGGATTGGCAACATTTGTTTTTTCAATGTGGGATGAGTAAGAGAATTTGGAATTATGGGCTGGGTTTATGCCTTCAGCCGTGCGTTACCCCTTTGTGGGATGACATTGGTGATTGGTATAAGCAATATTGCAGAGGGGATGACCTTCAACATGTGATCACTCGACTTTTCTTTTGTGTTTTCATCTATGCCATTTGGAGGGAATGAAATCAGAGGATCCACAGGCAAGTCTTCAATTCGGAAGAGCAGATCAAGAAGGAGATTGAGAATATGGTTAGATTGAAAAGGGGCGGATGTAAGAAATTTAGTAGAACCTTTATTGACAATGTCATTAGCTCTCACTGGTGTATTGAATTGTAATTACTTCACTTTGGTGCTTTTTTGGTTAGGACTTTTGCATTGATGATGAGTTTGGCTTTTAATGAAATCTCTTTGCTTATTTAGCAAAAAAAAAGAAAAGGATTGTAGTTTAGGTTAATGTCAAGTTCTATTGGAACTAGTTCCAATAATATTTTTACAACCAAAACCAATTCATAAAATGATTTGTAAGTTTTTCATTTATGGACACAGTTTAACAATGTCCAAATACGCGGATGTTAGTGTTGGGTACTGGATGCTTGCTATGGGTGCTCAACTTGAAGATGTCCGATCTTTGTGCCATCCTCGATGCACGCCAACGTCTATTGCCATATGGGACCTCTCAAGATGTTCAGGTACACAAACTTAATAAAAATTACCCGTCTTTATATTTTTTTCTGGGTACGTAGGATAGCAAAAAGTAGGAAACCTGCTTTGTAAAATGGGAGAATATAATGAGATGAAATATGGAAGAAGAAAATGAAATAAATTGTTACATATGTTTGCACAGCTATTATTTGTGACTTAAATGCATTCTTACCGATGATCTACTTGTCGTTCGCAGGTTTATGCAACCCAGTTATTAGAATGAAGGAGCTTCATAGAATCAATATATGTTCTGGAAAGTCGAATCCAATCTAATTATATACAGTTGAGTGTATCTGTTAGGCCTGAGAACTTGCTCCTACATGCGTGGCTTGTGCCCTGGTGTATTATTAACATATGAAATGTTGTGTATGAAATAAAAAGTCTTTTTTTTGCTTGAAGAAATAGAAAGTCACTTCATCTATCTATTATCACGGAAGACATCATAACATAATTTATCACTATTTTTTTTTCTTCTTCAAACTTTGTTAATATGGTGGAAAATCTACGTAATACCAGGAATTAAATATACTCAAAGCGATGAAGGGTCGAGTTTGTTAATCGTACTATCCGATCTTTCTTTGCTTCATTGGGAATTATTCATAGAATTTCATGTCTTGGAACACTTGAGCAAAATGGCTTAGCGGAAAGGAAGCATGCAACGAAACTGGCCTCACATTGCTAGCATATTCTCAATTACCTAAATCTTTTTAGACTCATGCATTTTCTATGAGTGTTTTTCTCATCTATCATTTGCCAACTCCATAATAAGTCGCCCTACGAATTGATATATGGCAAATTGCCCGATTATTCCTTATTACAAGTTTCTTCCCCACCTTTATACATAAAAAATAATGATTTATCCCCTTTATACATAATAAGTCGCCGTATGAATTGATGTATCACTTGATTTTCTCAATGGTAGTTAGTTATATTCGTACATTAATATGACAGGGGTAGGAGATGGAAGACTTGATTAAATGAAAACTTAATAATTAAGAATATGAAACCAAAAATAAAATACAAAGGATGTTAAACGTGTCGAGAATCAATCTCTCGGGACCTCTTGCATGCTAAGCAAGAACTATATAATGCGGCACATACGTTCATCCAGTCCATCATCTAATATTGGACCTAATTCAAACTAGCTTTCCAACCACCACAATCTTCTCATGCGATTTGTTTGTATCAGTGTATATCTCTCACAACTTAGGCTTAGAAGTTATCTTCGAACTCTTTGTTGTACTCTATATATTCAATTTTTGTAATCAAATACAGTATGCTTTTTGTGCCAATCAATTTTACATGGTATCAGAAGTAGGCTATGTGGGACCCTGAACCCGGCATATACTTAATAGCATTTAATTGTATTTAATTACGTGCTTACATTAATTTATTCCTTCATATTGAGGTATTATTTTCATAACTCTTTTTAAATATTTAGATAATAGCTTAATTAGTTATTTTAAATGAATATTAACTATTTTGATTATTTTTAATATTCGATTTCATTTTCTTGCATTATTGACTTTGTTTTCAACTAAATAGAAAAGTAGTTTTGAGCTCGGAGTGAATTTTAAACTATTTTACGTTTTAAAAATTATATTTTTTTTATCATTACTTATAATCTGTATAGTAATCGTTCATCGCTTGTTTGTGTGTAGCGCATCGGAAATGAGAGTTAGAGAATTGTTTTTGGACTCAGTGAATAGTATTTTCAGCACTATTTTTAGTATTTAGTAGTTAGTTTTTGCTAATTTTAATTGGTACTGCATTTTATGACTTGAAATAGGTTTAATTGCCAACTAAATAGCTAGCTTTGACTTTTTAAATGGACCATGGACCTTTGACTTGTTTTAATGTCATCTTTTATGACCAAAGGAAAGAAAAAAATAATAATAAAACAAGAGCAAAAAAATGAGAGAGAAAACCGTGAGGTCCAAAAGGGAAAAAGAAAATAAAATTTTCAAACCAAATCATCAAATCTTGCTCTTGGCTTGCCTAGGGTTGTTTCCAAGCTTTCAATGATCATCTTCCAAACTTCTACAAGTGCTCAAGTGAGGAATTTCATATTTATTTTTGCATTTGAATATTTATGGCTTTAACTCTAATTTTTGGTAATTGTTCATATAATGCTTGTTAATTCGTTTTAATGCTTCAAATGCCTTCTATGATGATTGTAGAACATGTTTCTATAGTTTTTTTTTGGCAATTTCCATGGTTGGATTTGAAGATTGCACATGTGGAAGGCAATGAATAGTAAAATATGAATAGTAAACCCTTGATTTTGTAATTTTTGTTTCGAATTGTGATTTCTTGATTTAGTTAGGTGCCTTTAGTGCTAGAAAGGTTAAATGTACAATAAAAATAGATTCTCATTTGGTAAAATTGAGAAAAAATGCATTGAAATGTAAAGGCGCCGTTTGACCAAGTGTTGACTGTGCTCGTTTTGAGTTGGGGGTTTGGCTTATGAGTGCAAGGAAGTACTTTTGGTGCTGTTGTGGCATTGATTGGATGTCCAGTTAGCACAGCTATAGTTAAAAGCACCCTCGGGGCCTTCCCGAGATTTTGTGTCAAAAGTGGATTTTTAAAGCTTGAGTAGGTGTCTTTTAGAGTCCTTAGAGATGTAGGATTGTTGGTTTTTGGAATTTGCACCTTGTGTTTCGTTTGGAACCTAAATTGAGCAATTAGACTAAGGTGAAAGGTGCATAAGTTAGTCTAATGTTAGTAATTGGCCTCCATGTGATTAGTTAAGTAGTTAAAAATGCTTAGTTAGAATGTTTATTCATTTGGTAAGTTTCATGAATTGACTTGTATGATTACTTGGCTAGATTATGCTTATATCTTGTTATATTGCTAAATTATTTATATAATGTGAACTTTATTACATTAGCTATGAATGACAACTATGAAATTACTTGTGATAAGTATGTGTTCTACTACATGCTAAGTGATTTACTTGTGTGTGAGTACTAAGCCCGTGAACTAAAAAGTATTATAAATGATTGTAGAGTAGTTTAAAGTAGTTATTTTGATTGAATGCTTAACTTGATGAACCTTTGTAGTCTAGTTGAAGTGAATTAATTATGAAATTAACTTGTTTCAAAGAAGTAGAGTGTGCTTTAAGTTAAATGAAGTATTGTTTTTAGGTGGAAATAATTGAAGGAGATTGGTTCAAATGGAAGGGATTCTTGGCTTCTAGAGGTAAGAGAGTTTTCATCATTATATGCATTTTAGTTATTTTATTGTTCTTAAATTATAAGAATTAATATAATTGCTTAAATTTATGTGTGCTTATTGATTGATATATTGTATGCGAGGGTAACCTATTTTGTTGTCTCTCAATTATGTGCGTATTGGACTATCTTGTTTGTTATCATCTTGAGTGCATTGCATTGTGGTTGCACAACCTCATCGTCAGGATGGATGCGATGGGCTGCTTTGGGCGGCATCGGGCTTGCCAGTGTTGGTTGCCCTAGCTTCGTACCCTAGTCCCTCACTCGCCTAGTATGGAGTATGCCAAGGGGTGTGGGTCGTAGGTATTGAGTACATCCAAAGTACCCATTGGTGTTTGGGATGCTAGCATATCGTGGTTCGTGGTTCGAGAATTGGAGTGATAAGGGTTATTGATCGTATCCTTTTTCAATGTGTAGTATCTTATTGCTTATTTGTCATGTTAATTGTTTAACGGTTTTACTTGTACATAACTGTTGCATTGCACAAATCCCCTTATAAATGTTCTTCGTATACTGTTCCCCTCCCTCACTGGGTATACATGATTGTATACTCACTCCTTATTACCCACCTTTCAGGTATTGCAGTGTTAGAAGGAATATTCGTGCTTGTGGTCCTTGGTCTTTGCTTGGGAGTTAATGTATTATGTGGCGTGGATTGTAAACATGCTACTTTTGAGTTGTATATATTCAATGAATAAAGAAATGTAATTTAAGCTTAGTTAGGTCATTAGGGTAGTATGATGACCTAGTTTATGTAATAGGTTATTATTATTTCAATTCAAGCATAAGCGTACTCGTCTAAAGGAAAAGAGTTAGGATAGCCTTTGAAATTGGAAATGTATAATTGCTTGTGTTTGTTTGTTGAGAACCAAGGCTTGGGTGGCCTTAAGGAGTTGTTGAATGTGTTGGACACAATACTGGTTCATTTATATTATGTTTGCAGGTTTTGGTTTGTCCTATAAACAAGGGAGACTCCTTCTGTTTTTCCTAAATTTTGTGTCCGGTTTTGGATTTGGGTTGAGTATAGCATGTTTAATAGAATTCCCGATCTTGTGAAGGGTCGGGGCGTTATAGGCTATCCTAGGATAACTTGTTTAAAGCCTTCACACTACCTATCACCATATTAATACATTTTAACTTCTTGATATTGTTGTTATGGCTGATGACAAAAACAAGAGTGGTGCTATTACGACAAAACCCAAAGGCCAAAATTCCATAGGGGACGTCAATTCCCCCTTCTATTTGCAACCATCAGATCATCCTGGATTAGTGTTTGTCATTACACCTCTAGATGAAAACGGATCAATTTATTTCACTTGGAAGCAAAATATGATGAATGCGCTTGAGTCAAAAACCAAAACAGGATTTGTAGATGGTTCGATTAAGAAACAGGATGTGTATTTTGGGAACTCATTATCAAGGATAAAATATAATGCCATGGTGCGTTTATGGTGTTAAGAATAATGCCCAAAAGCCAATAAGTTGTATTTTAGAATTATGAATAATGTGTTATTTAATTTATTAATTCATTTAATATGAGCAGTTTATTTATTTATTATAAATGCTTCAATTAAATAAATAAAGTCTTTAAAATATTATTTATAGATTCTATCCTTAGGAGTAAGGATATGAGTGACAGAATCTATATCTATGAATATTCTAAAAAGTTATCCCCGATCATAGGATAAACTAATTGGGCATTTGTCTATCCGGATAGATCAGATTACAGTCTACTAACCAAATTATATGAGATATTAGTTTTGGCAATTTCTCTCATATCGTTGTAGTAGATGTATAAGTACTTATTGCAAATAAATAACTGGACTTGACCACCGATACAACAAATTACATGGAATGTCAATAATTCGTTGTATCATGTAATCATGCAATTAATCCACAGAACTGAGACACTACGATTATCTCATGATTAGGAATATTATGATTTGTTGGTGTAAATAAGCTAGTCCTAATCATGGATTAGACAATGTATTCAGTGGTTATGATTTATTCCGTCATTTAAAAATGTGTGTAGATACGAAAACTGTCAATTAGGCATCCTATGCAATCTGATTAGTTAAGTGATTTGAAACCCTTGGCCAAGGTGAAATAATGGAAGTCGTTCCATAGATCATTCATTAGTCACTAACTAATTGGGTTTTGGCATATAGTCGAGTAAGAGAGTTTGACGACCCAATCCATGACTTTGGCTCGATCTGGATAATTGAGACAGTAGGATTTGATTACAGATAAATTACTATTTGGGTTCGCATGCTTGCAATTCATCTTAATTGGGTAATCGCGATATACTACTCGGTGTCACTCACGATTTGCCAATTAAATAGAAAGATGAGTTCTAATTTAATTAATTAGTAGAATTAATTATTCGCTACCGATTAATTATGAACTCGAGAGGTCACAAACAAATGGAATTCGCAGATTAATTGGATTAGAGAAAAAAATTAAATTAAATTTAGGATAGTCCTAAATATTAATTTAATCGGCCTCATAGTAATTAGATAGTGATCTGATTATTGTATAGCCCAAGACTGGTAGTTTTAAGACCAGCCCACATATGACTTAGGTCATATGTGTTTTCTATATATAGAACTATTCTGACAGAAAAATAGCTAGCACACTTTTCATAGTCAAAAAAATATATAGGATTTCTCTAGAAACCTAGTGGGGGTGAAATCTAGTTAACAAGTGCAAATTTTGTGTGGATCAATCTTGGAGGCTTCGCACGTGGGGTGCTTGATTCAGATTCTACATCGATCTACGCTTCAAGAGATAATCCTAAACTTTAGCAGATTTAATTTAATTAGATTAAATTATTATCTGATTTAAATCTACATAATTAAATATGAATGGATACATGATTAATTTTTCCACTGCCCAATTAATTTTTTAATATTCATGTAAATTTCCCAACAGTGGTATCAGAGCCACCGTTCATGCTTATTACGCGATTTTACATTTATGGCACAATTATAACTATCTCTTATATTATTGATTAAAATTGTTTAATCTATTATGCCTAGATAATTAGCCCGTAATTCGTCCCTCAATTTATGTAAAAGATGTTTTACATGTTTTTGATTTTTCAGTAAAAGAGTTTTCTAGAAAATTTTATATTTCTATTTTTATTTATTTTTTAGAATATTAAATTGTTTTGAAAAACAATTTTAAGAAAGAAAAAAAAAACTTGCCTTCTTCTTCCTACACCCGCCGGTAGTACAAGGCTGCTGTCTGCGGTGCAGCTTGTGCTGTGCCGCAGCAGCACGACAGGCGCTGAGGCTGGGCTGCAGCGCGCCGCTGCATGTTGTGGCATAACAAGGTGCTGCTGCTGCGTTGCTAGGGTGCAACTGTGCTGCTGGGCAGGGCAGTAGCACCACACGCTATGCTGCTGGGCAGCGTAGCAAGGCGCAACTGCTGCGCTGCTAGGCAGCGCATCAGGGCGCAACTGTGCTGCTGGGCAGTACAACACCACTGCATGCAGCGCCGTTGCAAGCAAGGCAGCGGCGGCACCGCTGCAGTAACAGAAAAGGAAAGGGGGGAGGGGGTGGCGGTTGAGGGAAGAAGAAAAAAATTTTTTATTTTATTTTAGGGTTAGGGTTTCTAACCCAGATCTAGATCCATTTTGGATTTGGGTCCAGGTCTGAAACCTATGACCCAAAAAGGTTTAAGGTTGATGGGTTTTGGGCTTTGGCATTTTTTCTTTTTGATTGAGCTATTTGTGCATATTGGGCTGCTTGAGTTATTTTAAAAGGAGTTTTAAAAGTTATTGGACTAGATGTTTTAAATAGAGTTTGTTTTATTTAATTTCAGCCCGACTTTATTCTAATCCAAACTTATTTATTTTTGCCCAAATAATATTTTGAGATTTTATTTAATAAATAGTTATTAAATTAAACAAATAAAAGGGTTTTATTTATTGGATATTTTGCTTGTTTGATAAATGGTTTATTAAATAGGCAAAATTAATATAATGAGATTATATAATTAATTGTGTCATATTCGTGGATTACCTATTATATTTATGATTATGTGCTTGGATAATCATGGACTAGAATGGATGAATGAATGGATGTGAGTTTATTTATTTATTTATTTATTCATTTGGGTTTTATGTAATTATTTAAATGGGGCTTGTATGCCTCTTACCTATTTTGATAATGTAAAACCCCTATTCCTATTTATGTATCCCACTAGATTAGGAATTTATGTACATAAGTATAACAAGGAGACCAAGCAGGACGCATCAAGGAGTTGGTGGACCCGGTTCGCAAAAGGAGTTTTGTGAGGCCCAACAAGGAGTAGCCCAACTATTCGGCCCTAATTTTATTTTAGGAATTCAACCCAGTGGCTTGGGTTGATAGTGCTCCTAGTCCATGATCATCCTATTTATTTACATGCATTTATTTATTATGCGATATATATATTAAATGCGTGGATGTTTCTAGTTTTTAGTTTATGAGATAATTGAAATCAGAAGTATGTGAAAAGTGAGGCCTTAATTAAAGACCGAAAAATCTTCCCACTCCAAATATTAAGTTAATAATGATATAGTCTAAGAGTAGATTATATCATTGCCTTCCATTATCGTAGATTAGTTTATATGTTAGGCAAGTGATCAGTAGCTGGTTGTGGACATATAGGGGCTATTTATTTGTATTAATATGTAAACGAAGTCTATAAAACATGAGATATAGGAGAAATTGGATTATTACTGGCTACCAAAAATCTATCATGTGAGGTGTCGGTATTGCATTGATCCAAATTCCCTAGGATAATGGGTTCGCCTTAAACAATTCTTAGAGATCAAAAATCTATAATGTGAGGTCAAGGAAATTGTAGGCAAGAAAATTGAGGTTTGTATGTGATACATTGAATAAGGTGTTATTCACTCATTAGTCTTTGTATCACCAAGAATCTATAATGTGAGGTGAAACGAAAATTAATGGGCCCCCCAATCCACTAAGAAACTCATTTATTGATTTTTCGTTTTCTACTAGAGAAGTGTGGAATTCGAAAAATTTAGTGGGGGTACTATTTGATTTAAAGACCCAAGTCGAATAGTTAATAATACGTTATCTAATTTCAATTAATTATTTTATGTAGTTACATGTTAAAAATGAATCCTCTTGCAACTATCCTAGAAAAGAACTGTTTAACCGGTATTCATTTTGCTGACTGGTCCCACAATGTGAAAAAGATTTTATGTCCTAATAAAGATTGTTGCACGGAAGAACTGCTTTCTTTGGAGGTACCTGAAAAGGCAACATTAGAAGAACTGGTAACTGTTCAGAAATGGCGCGATTAGCACTGAAAGTTAGAGACTACATTTTGGTTTTGAAGGAACTTTTCGGTATTAGAATGATGGAAGGTTCAGACGTTAGATCACATGTTATCAAAATGTTTGGTATGATCAAACATATTGAAACCCTAGGCTTCGAAAGAAGTTCAAACTTTTGGGTGAGTTTGATTTTTCAATCATTACCAGAATCGTTTAAGCCATTTGGCATGGATGTTTATGAGAATAACATCAATTATTCCATGCCTTAGCTCTTGAATATGCTTGAAATATTTCAAGGGCAACTTATGGAAAATGAAAGCAATAAGGCCCCTCAGGACAAACCTACTGGAGGTGTGTCCAAGAAGAAGGGGAAGTTTGCAAAACCTGGAACTTGTTTTCACTGTGAGAAGGAAGGACATTGGAAGATGAATTATCCAGAGTACCTCAAGAGTTTGAAGGGAAAGGGCAAAGCCTCTGTAGGTATGTCTCGATTTCTCAAGAATTTAAGGAGACGGACCAAGTCCAGCAAATTTTAAAAATTGGCTGAGGGAGACAGACCAATGCCAATTTAAAAAATTGGCTGAGGGCACAGATCTTGCCTTCAGCCAATTTTTTTATAAATAACACCCAAACCCCCCTCCCCTATATACAATACCCAATACCCCACCCCCCACGCCTCTCCTACCCCTCCACCCCCTACGCCCCCTACCCCCCACACCCCACCCCCTACATTAAAGTTAGATATATATGTATATTTTTGTATATGTATACATATATGTATATATAGATGTATATACATATGTAGATGTAGTTGTAAATGTATATATAGATGTATAAATATATGTAGATGTAGTTGCAAATATAGATATAGTTGTATAGTAGTAAGAAAATAAGTATGAGTATGTGTATGTTTATGACTATGTATAGGAATATATTTATATATGCATATATACTTATTTATCGTTGGTAGATGTATGTTTATGTTTTATTTTCGTTTTTATTTTGGGTTTTTGTTTTATTTTTTTTTTCAGTTTTGTTTTTCTTTTCATACATATATAAATATATACTTATATATATATAACTATATATATGCATATATACCTATTTTTGAATATGTAGATGTAAGTTTATTTTTTGTTTTTGTTTTTTTTTGGGTTTCTGTTTTATTTTTCTTTTTATACATATTTTATATATATATATATATATATATATATAAGTATATATATGCATATATACCTATTTTTTGAATATGTAGATGTAAGTTTTTTTTATTTTCGTCTTTTTTAGGGTAGATGTTTTTTTTCAGTTTTTTTTCTTTTTACACACACACACATACACACACACACACACACACACACACACACACACATATATATATATATATATTGTATATGCATATATACCTAAAGTTTGATGGTAGATGTTAGTTTTTTTTTTGGGGGGGGGAGGGGGGGTTTGTTTAATTTTTTATTTTTCAGTTTTATTTTTTTATTTTTTTCCTTTATTTGTTATTTATATATTTTTAAAAATAAAAAATATAACATAATCAGAATTTAATAA
Source organism: Ehretia macrophylla (assembly GCA_037974665.1). Lineage (NCBI taxonomy): Eukaryota > Viridiplantae > Streptophyta > Magnoliopsida > Boraginales > Ehretiaceae > Ehretia > Ehretia macrophylla. The sequence continues at coordinate 35,675,782 of CM075771.1, forward strand.
CTTTTTTATTTTAAATTATTTTTTAAAAAAAAAATTTAAAAATGTGACGGAAATGAAAAAATGTGAGGGAGACAGAACGGAGACGAAATGGAAATGAGATGAAATTATATGGAGACGGAAATGAGACGAAATGTAAGGGAGACGGAACGGAGACAGAACGGAGACGAAATGTGAGGGAGACGAAAAGGTAACGAAATGTGAGGAAGATGAATTGGAGACGAAATGTGAGTGAGACAGAAAGGTGACGAAATATCTTTTCGTCTCCATTTAAAACGAAACGGTAACGAAATTCAAAAAAGGAGACGGGTAGAAAGGTGACGCCCGAGTTTCCTCTCCGTTTTGAGATTGGAGACAGAACGGAGACGGAAATGTGCTGTCTCCAAAAGCGAAATTTCTTGTAATGGATTGGGCTAGGTGTCGTGATACTCCACCATCCATTATAGGATATTGTATATTTCTTAGAAATTCATTGATTTCTCGGCAAATCCACAAACAACAGTCATGCAGTCTAGCGCAGAAGCTGAATATCAATCTATGGCTACAACTTGTTGAGAGATTATATGGTTGAAACACATTCTACAAGACTTAGGGCTTCAACCATTCACATCCTGCCAATCTATATTGTAACAATATACAAGCAGAACTTCATATTACTTCAAATCCAGTTTTTCATGAACGAACATAGAAATTGATTGTCACCTTATACGAGAAAAGATTCAAGAAGGAATGACCAAAGCAACTCATATATCTATATTGCATCAGCCAGCAGTTATTTTTACAAATTCACTGAGTTCTTCACAATTTGACTTTACTTGGCAAGTTAAGAATTATTACCATACATTTCAAACTTGAGGAGGATGTTAAGGAATGTAAATCATATTAATATGTGATCTCCGTAAATCATGCATAGTCAATAACTCTCATTCATTTATTTTTCATTTACATAGATATGTAATTTAGGCAATGATGAGTATAGGCTTTAATTTAGGATCTAAAGTGATATTTGTATTTGTATATATAATTGTTCTTCTTTATGAATGAAATACAAGAGAGTATTGATCTCTTTTAAGAACTTTTACCATAGCATTAGAATAAATTACCTAGTATTAATTAATGTTTATATGTCAATGAACTACCTACCTGTATTGACTCTGGAGAGATCAAGTCAACCAAGTTACTCCAAGTCTTTTTTAATTTCCTTCGTTCGCGAAAGTCGATGTTCAGCGGGAAAATGGGACATCTCACGTTTACATGTCGGTTGATTATTTATTTAGTCTCACATTTTTTAAGGACCAAATACAAATAAAATATCTCCAAGTTGAGGGGAAGTCAATCAAAGTCTTTCTTTAACATATGTAGAGCATAGTACAGCACATTACTCTTGTTGAAAGGTTTTTAGTATAAAATCAGATGAAGAACTGATAAGAATGTGATCACCAGGGACTTTTAATTAATTGCAGAAGCGTAAATCACAGGTCAGGTTTTTGAGGTTTTTACGGGCCTGATAGGAGGCTTTAGGACGAAATGAAATCCTTCAAGCGGCTGGTAAAGAAGATCATGAAGCCTACAAAACGTACTGGTAAGTTGCTAAATATATATGTGTAGTTTCCACTTTTCCCAATGATAAGCGTTCACAAAGGAAAAAAAAAGTCCACAAAACATGAATCTGTTAAGAAGTTTATAACTAGGAATGGCAGCTAAATTCAGTCTTCGAAATTCCATAATATTAAAAAGTCGTGGAGTGCTTGCTGAGTTTTTCATCCCCTTAATATATGTGCGGTTGTTTTGAGATATTCTGATCTTTTCCTTTCAGAATATGAAGAACGTTGGAGAAATTTGTTCTCCGAGCTGAGTGAAGAGAGTAATAGGAAAAAACAGCTTTATTACCAGCCGCTACATAAAGCAGCTCTTAATGGCAATTGGGACGATGCTCAGACATTTTTCGAAAAAGATCCGGCTGCAGTCACTGCAAAGATCACAGATCAACTGGAGACAGCTCTTCATATTGCACTGGGGAAAGGAACATCAATTGACTTTCTGATGAAGTTGATAAACTACATGCCCGTGGACGCATTAGACAAGACTGATGAGAATGGAGAAACAGCCCTCGCAGTTGCTGCAAAAGTTGGCAACATTGAGGCAGCGAAATTGTTAGTACAAAAGCAGCCAGAACTGCCGTACACGTGGAGTACTGCTGAAAAATCGCCTCTTCATCTTGCTGCAAAGGCAGGCGAGAAAGAGATGGTTTATTTTTTGTTTACAGTCACAAAAGATGGCATCGGTCATAGCCCATATGCAGGCACATCTGGGAAATTGCTCCTGGGAACTCTTATAGATTCTAATTTATGTGGTGAGTATAAAATTTTTTCCCTATCCTTTGGCGTTTCCCCATTTCACTACATGTTTCTGAAATGTCATATTCTAAATTAAAGAAGATTTTTATACCCAGTTATGATCAGTCAAAAGAAGTCTAGAGTCAGTCTGGTTGGGTTAGCTTGAGTAAAGAAAAACTTATAAGTTCTTTCAATGCTTACAAGTTTTAATGTTTAAAAGCTCGAAAACAAGTAAAAAATAATTAAGGGTAGTTACATGAATTTTCTAGCCCAAGTAATTTAAATTCCTAGATTTTAATTAATAAACTCTTTTTAGCTTATAACCTTGTTAATAAAATATTGATAGTGAGCTTATAAATTAAACTGTTTTGACCAAAAAATAAGCTTAGCCAAACGCCTTCTAATTATCTCCAAAATGATCACATGCTAGGACAGATACCTTCAAGGGTGAGTGGAACTATACTTTTGAAAATATGTATATTTTCAATATATTTTTAATATAAAACAATTAATAACTCTTTACTAAAAATAAATTATTCTATGCATGAATAACCTCCACTAAATAAAAAATTAAGATTCCGCATCGAGAACAATCTTATTTAGATCACCAAGTCATTTTCTACATCAATGGGGTTGACCACCACAGAGTATTTGTAACTCCACAGGTGCCGCTCTTGAAGTGCTTCATCGCCAGCCTCCGCTGGTAACTGAGCAAAGTCAGGAAAGCAATTTTCCTCTGAAACTCATAGCCAAGCAACCGTTAGCTTTCCGGAGTACATGTTCCCTGACTTTGTTGCAACGTCTGTTATACTTCTGTAAGTCTCCTGGTTCCCAATCTTTTTTCCACGGCATATGTCTTTCTCCTTACAGAGGCTGTGTTTGAAAGATGAAACTAACCTGTTTGACTCATTTTTGAAACGATCAAAAAAATTTACTCCTTGTTTTTCAATTCGAAGGTATCCCTATAAAGGAGGAGACTCTAAGCCCGTCCAATGGAGGAGTAATGGAGATTCAAGTGCCGGATGATCAAGCTCATCTTGAGAGCATATGGCGGAGCACGGCCGAAATTCTAAGAGGTAATTGGTGCATATACGATTCAATACAAATTTATTCAGGATAAAAGAGGACTATATTTTTCTCTTCTCATTTCTCTTAGATCCAAATAGGGTGTGTACAGCTGGATCGGAGATCTAAATCCACATGCATATTTAGTGTGGTGTTAATTTCAGCTCGACCAACTTCTCTAAAGATTTAGAGGGCCAATAGATTTTTACTTGGTTCCCTAAATTTAGGGACTCAAATTTTGCTCTTTATTCTATTTAAGGGTAAAAAGGAAGATTAAAATTAAAACTAAAATAAAACATTATATTAAAATAATATCAATATTTTCAATTATTGTTGCAAGATATCTATTAATACTTTTGAAAATAAAAAAATAAGAAAATGAAAAGAGTAAAATATTATTGAATTACAGACTTGGGAAGATAAGCAAAACTCAAGGAACTTGTATGTTTTATATTCTAAATTTTCAGGTACAATGATGAACGCATGCCATTTTGAAATTGGTTCTACTACTCTACGATGTTGAGAAAAGGGCCCTTTTGGATCAAAATTTAAATGTTGATATCTTGCTTGAAAAATTGTTATACTAAAGTGTAATTGAATCGGAGAATAACACCAATGGTCATGTACATTTTACCAAAAAATTAATTTAGTTCTATATGTTTCAAAAGTATTAATTTAGTCTTATATGTTTGCTTAAAAGTCTCAACTTAGTCTTATATATTTCTCTAAAAGTCTCAATTTAGTCTTGTGTGTTTTTCTAAAAATCTCAACTTAGTCCTATATGTTTTTAAAAGTCTCAGATTACTCCTAATTGTTAAAATTGGGGTTAACTTTAACCAAAAATTGGTCTTGCGATTTGCACATGACAATGATTAGAGGGGCAATTGAAAACCAACATGTGCAAAAGAGAAAAGTTCAGTTAGGTCTTTGATGTTTACAAATTTTTTTTCAAATTGGTCTTGAATATTGACATTAATATTATAAACATATTTGGAATTAACGCCTCTTATTTGAACATTTTTAAACATCCAGGGCCTAATTCAACTTTACTGTTTTGCACATGTTGTTTTTCAATTTTGTCCCTCTAACTAAGGTCATATGTGAATCACATAACCAATTTTCTTTTAAATTAAGTTAGCCCAAATTTTAACGGTTAGGATTAATTTGATACTTTTTGGAAACATATAGGACTAAACTGAGACTTTTGAAACATATAGGACTAAATTGAAACTTTTAGGCAAACATATAGAACAAAACAGAAAATTTTAAAACATATAGAACTAAATTGAATTTTTGGTAAAATATACAGGACCATTGGTGCTATTTTCCCTAATTGAATCATAAAACTTTACCACTAAATATTTACTTCAGTAGTATGATTCTCACTTTGTATGTGAAATGTTTCAAGATTCATTTTTAGTGTGCGTAACAGTTGTTGCAAGTCATGTAAAGCCACAATTAATCAAAAAAAAGAAAAGAAAAAAGACAAACTTCACGGCGTTATATCTTTAAACCGGACCCATTTTTCGTTCATGATCATATTTGACTTTTTAGGGTCAAACACATAGCTTTTTGAAGCAATAATTTTATGTCTTGCAAAGTTGCAAACTTGCCTATAGTTGTATTCGTGATGTTGTTTCTAATTATATTTGATTTTACTTGTAAAACGAATAAAAAATATTTAAATTATCACTTCAAAAAGTAATCACTTTGACTCAAAAAAAAAAAAAAAAAGTGGAAATAAGTTTGACTGATAGAACTGCAAAACATCATGTTACTTTTTTATTTGGGGTCGAAAAAATATCCTATTACTTGATAAATAAGTTTATACTATGTGCATGGTATAGACAAATTTTATTATTAATCTTCAATATTTACTCAGTTTGTTAATCTTCAATATTATGAAAGTTTATGTGGTCTTCAATTTTATCAAAAAGTAGCACAATTGGTCACTTTGGTCAAAATGAAGTTAAAATTGGATGAAAATTGTACAATCATATAAAAAGACCATTATATCCTTAATATATTAAAAAAAGTTTCAAATGTCTCCTTTTAACCATAAAAGATTTTAAAATTTTCTCTCTTTTTTACCCCTCTTCTTCTTCCCCCCTTTTTCACATACACACACACGCACACACATGCACAAGCACAACCATGCACATACACATCCTTATACACCAGACACACAAATACCGATGCGGTGGAGGGTTAAAGGGGTAGGGGTTACAAGTGGAGTGGCGGGAAGGGGCCAGGTGCGTGGGCTAGGTAAAGGGTGGTTGTTGGGTAAGGATGAGGGGTGACTAGGTGAGAAAAAAGAAGAAAATAAAAAAAATGTTAAAAATAATAAATAATATAATAATTTTTTTTTAATAATTTAAACTTTTAAATGATGTGGTAATTTAACATGGTATCAGAGCCTAAATACCAAAAAGTCTTGGGTTCAAAACTCACTGCCACCCATATATAAAAACTGTCTAAGCACAAGACTCAAAAATTAAATTCGCTTTCACTTGCGAGGGCGTGTTGAATATAATAAATAATATAACAAACCATTCTCTAATAGATTAAACTTTAAAAAAGAAAAGAAAATAGTAAAATATTATTTTTCCCTTAATTTTAACATCTATTTAATGAAATAGACTAACCTTGAATTTTTTCTGAACATTAGAAACTAAGCATATAACTTTCAAAACATTGAGAATGAATTTAAAAAATATATACATAAACATTGAAGACCAATTATGAAATCTACTCTGCATGGTACCTAATTCCTTGAAATTGAGATCATTTTACTAATACATTCAATTAATCTCCAAAGGAATACTTTCAAATGAACTCATATTTGATTTTTTAACAGTATTCGAAGACCTATATGGAGAATTTTGGGAAGCTATATGTAGATCAGGTATGCCAAACTTATCGTATCACGTACAAACTACCAGTTGAAGACATTTTTACCCATGTGTTTTTAACAAAATCCCAAACTCCCCCACCAACTCTTGAATTTGCCCAAATTCCCCCATGAGCATTAACTTAGTATTCTGTTGGTTTAAAGGGGTATAGTTGTCTTGTTATGTTTAAAAGACAAAGGAAAAAAAAATGTTAGCAAAATGGAATCACGTTTTCACTTCCTGGGCATTCTTCTACATATTTAAATTTTCTCTTCTTCATTTTCTTTATCCTTCCTCCTGCTGCTCTTGCTAGACAAGTGATCTTCACCTAACAAATTCATTTACCAAGGAAAAGAAACAGACCTAACAAATGCAAGAGATTTAAATAGATTCTTTCTTGAGAGGAAAACAATCTAGCTACCCACTTAATCAACGAATCATGGGAGATTTTCTTTTGGTTTTGTCTTTCTAACTTTTTGGTAGATGATACACAAGAACAACGGCAAAGCATTTAGCTTCAGAGCAATATGGATCTTTACTGGTTGAGACAAAAAATTTTACCTTAAACTTTCAAATCCATTTCTTCAAAACTGAGATTTTCCAACTTGCCCACATCAATTTCCTCTAATTCTTCCATTTGTTTCCTCATCTTAACCTTCCACTTAAAAATTCTTATCGTCACCAATTTCAAAATTATTGCAATTTTCAGAAAAAAATGATGCATTCTCATTAGATTCAAAGAAAATAACAACTGGATTTCCATCTCAATCTTGAATCAAGATTAGAGTCTTAATTGGTTTCGAATAGGGATAAGTGATGATTCGTCTATGCTTCTAGAAATGGATTTGACAAAAAGAGCCTCCAATTTTGAAGGAAAAAAAAATTGTAGACCCATGTGGCGAACAGTGAAGAAGATTCAAGTAACTGTGAAGCTAAGGGTAGGGTTGATGGGAAGAGGTAGCAATACCTGAGGTAGTTGATGACAAAGAATAGAATAAAGAACAATTTTGGTTTTGGAGAGGATGGAACTTTGATGAGCCTTTTTGTCAATGAGAAAAAGTCTGCAAAGAAAAGAGAAGGAAGAAAGGTCAATGAAGAAGAAGGCTTCCGAAGGTGAAGCTATGAACACATGGCCCTTCATTCTGTTGCAGCTTTCTTTTCTTTTTCTTTATCATGAAAAGACAATTATACCCCTTTAAACTATCAGAGTTCTAACTCAGTTAATGCTCATAGGGGAAGTTGGTGGGGGAGTTTGAAATTTTACCAAAAACATATGGGAGAAAATGTCTTTAACTCGACAAACTACTAAGCTTCTGTTACTCAACTTTAAGGCGCACGCAATATCTGACGCCTTTCCACACTATTTGCACATATATATATGTATATATATACACACATATATATATATATATATATATATGGAAATTAAGTAGTGGAATTTGTTGATGATTTTAATTCTAAATATATTGTTGTATACAATTAAAAATCTCTCTAATTAATTTAATCCTAGGTAATCTTCTTATTTTCTTTTCATTAGATATATTAATTTTCAATTTCTTAATGATCTTTATATCCATTTTTCCAGTCGAATATTTATAAAATGGAAAAGGCTTACTCTTAAAAATCCACATGTTATTACTTTAATGAGAGCTGTGACAAGAAACATAGAAGAATAGATACATATTGCATCCATACGTATGAATTCAAAAGTAACATATAGTTTTACTTATGTGTACGTTTGTCTCTTATATTTTGTAATGTGTATGAAATCCTTCAATGGTCGATGAAATAGTGTAGACACTCCCCTAATGTTAGCATCTATTAAATTTTTAATAGTACTCTTTAAAATAAGGGCAAATCTCATAAATAATCCCTATTGTTTACAAGTTTTAAATAAATAGTATCCATTGTTTTAGAAGCACCCAGTTAGTTCTTATTGTTTGTAAAAATCTCACCATTACTCTTTTTGTTTTAGAAGTCACGCGGTCAGTTATCATTGTTTGTAAAAGTCACACCATTAGTTCTCATTGTTTGCAAATGTCTCATTATTAATTCCTATTATTTGCAAAAATTTCACAACTTATGGTGAAACATTTACAAATATTAAGGACTAATAAAAAGACTTTTGTAAACAATAAGAACTAAATGAGTGACTTTTGAAACAATAAGGACTACTGTTAGGACTTTTACAAACAATATAAACTAACCGTGTGACTTCTAAAATTATGAGAACTATTTATTCAAAACTTGTAAACAATAAAAACTATTTGTCCAATTTATCCTTAAAATAACATATAAGTCCTTTTAATATCAACAAAAGAAATACTAATCCAAAAGAAAAAAAAATTCACCAGGCCCACCACCCCACCAGCACCCGTCACTCCCACTACGCATCACCCACCAACACCCACACCCCCACCAACCCTTTAAAATGATGTTGTGCTTCTGCCCCAAAATCAATTCGTGGCTCGCTACTTTTCTTCAGCTAACCCATTGCCTTCATCAAAGAAGCAGAATGAAACTACCACTCAAGCAAGATCAAATAGTCTGCAACAGGAACATGTAAGCAACAACACACTTGCACAACAAAAGACATACAATTACTGCACTCCAAGTATGTATAAACACCCTTTTCGCTCGGTGTTTGTGACTGCCAATTTGAAAAACAACAAAATTAACGTACCAGGAATCAACTTTATTTCACTTAACCACATTCAATCAAATCTGGCTTCAGATGCACAACTAAACACACACAGACATAGAAAAAATTCTCATACTCTAGAAAGAACCAACTATGTTGGATATAGCTCGAATCCCAAACAGAGTCAGATATTGAAAATAACTGGAGGTTTGATAAGAGTTGAAATACTATGGAAGATAAAAATCCTAATCATAATAGGACTAACATTAGTCTATTATAAATAGGGTTACCTGGGTTGAGTTTAGTTGTCACACACTATAAGGTGGGTGAACCATATTAGATTATATTAGAGTTAGAGCACATATACCTGTAGGTAGGTATATCAGAGTTATTATTGCAGTAGTTTCTATAAGTAATAAAAAATAATATTCCGTGAACGTAGGCTATACCGAACCACATAAAATAGTATTGTGTTTCTAAGGTATCTATGTGCACGATCCTTCTAACAAAGTAGTATCAGAGCCTGAGACTACATATAGATATGTTGGTCCTTATCGTCACCAAGAGAAGGTGTATTCCGCTGCTAGAGCATAAGATTTCAAAGAAGAGAACGTTGAAGCAATCAAGAAGCTTGCATCGAGACATAGTGTAATGCTCGCTGTTGAAGATTGCTACTGTGATGCGTATAGCAGATTGATGTCGGCCAGACCAATGGAGTTCCAATAGCAACTCGAAGTTCAGAAGATAAGAACATAGCCAGCAAAGAAGGGATTGCTGCACGTTATCGCTGTTGTGCCATGAAAGAGATGGCGTCCCCAAGTGCGCTGAAAAAGATAAAAAGTTGCGGTTGTCTAGAAGAAAATCAACGAGCACCATTATTGAAGAAAGCAAATGAGATGATTGGCGAAGAAAAAATTGCAAGTTAAGAGAGAACACAACCAAAAAAAATAAGAAAATAAAAAAACAAAAAACAAAAAAGGACAGAAAAAAATATAAAAAACAAAAGAACAAAAAAAGGAGGAAAAAAATAAAAAAATAAATTGAAAATCTGCCATGATATCAATATTGAAGGAGGACCTGATATTTGCTATGATTTGGCCAAATGGAACTGAAAGCTTTTATCTAATGCTTTAAGTTTAAGGGAGGATGGTGCAACCTAGTGAACCAAAAGTTTGACTGAGTTGACTAGGCTTTGACCAAGATTGACCTAGTTGACTAAAGGGGTTCTCCAAGTTTTTGGATGTTCATAATTCGAATTTGAAGTCGGATTTGCGGAATTCCTTATGTGTATTGTTGGGTTCAGGAATTCAAAAGATGTTGACAGAATTCAATGTTTGGTATTTGTCGCTAAGGGAGGAATTTGTTGGATATAGTTCAAATCCCAAACAGAGTCAGATACTGAAAATATCTAGAGGTTTCATAAGAGTTGAAATACTATGGAAGATAAAAATCCTAATCATAATAGAACTAATATTAGTCTATTATAAATAGGGTTATTTGGGTTGAGTTTAGTTGTCACAGACTATAAGGTGGGTGAACTATATTATATTAGATTAGAGTTAGAACACATATACCTCTAAGTAGGTATATCAGAGCCATTATTGCAGTAGTTTCTATGAGTAATAAAGAATAATATTTTGTGGACGTAGGCTATGCCGAACCACGTAAAATAGTGTTGTGTTTCTAATGCATCTATGTGCACGATCCTTCCAAAAAATTAACAATTATAACAAAGAAGCATAGAGAGCCAACAAATAAATGAAGTTAGCAATTTTCAGACAAGAAAAAAAGAAGCATAAATGTAGACTCACTTTAATATTTTGACACACACACGTTTTCATAGACACACATAGTCGCCATTTTCACATACACAAACAAGTAGCAAACACACAACTCATGGCGTTGAACACACACACAAAGCGCACAGTGAATAAGGATAAGGGGGTAAGGGTTAGGGTTTTTTGATTTGGCGTAAGGTTCACTGGATTGGGGTTGGAATTTGGAGTAGATGGCAGTTTTGGATGTGGGAAAGGGGGTGAGGGGGTTTTAGTGAGGGAGTGGGCTGCATGAGTTGGGGGGGGGGGGGGGTGTGATGGGGGGACTGTTGGGCTGGGCTGTTTTATTACTTTTTTTGCTTTTTGGAATTGTGAATTTAGAGTAAAGGTAATTTCGTCTATAATAATTCTTATTTTAAGCTAACAACAACAAAGAAAACTTGCAACATCTCAAAATTGTCACGTGCACTACACTCATAGTTAAGTTGAACGATTTTTTTAATGAAAAGGGGACGCGTGCATCTTTTCATAAACTTTAGGGGGGCAAATAACTAGTTTATAAATCATAGGAGCAAACGTGTACATGAGGGGGTCCCGTGCTATTTACCCAAACTGTTATTGCTTAAATTGGTTCTAGTTTGGTTATCCAAAATTACAATTAATCCTTAAGAAAACTCAAAACTATGAGTAATGTTTTCGAAACTGATTCTATTTAGCAAAACATTACTCGCACATGTGTTGTACAGTAGCCTTGCAGAATGTTCTAAATAATTACTTAGGGATTAATTTGAGATTTTGCCTATTCTCGAGGACCCAAATGGGATTTTGCGCGAAAATCTTCTGACACAATATGTTTGTTAGAAATTTTTTATTTTTTGTGCAAAATTTATATATTTTCTGTGTACAAAATTTGGTTAAGAATATATTCTGACTTCAATTCAATGTGAAAAGGGTCGGTCGAGTGTCTCTCTCTCTTTTTTTTGTTTTTTTTTATCTTTCTTTCTTTCTTTCTTTCTCTGATCAAGGGTAACCACCATTTTATCGTCTGCATCGCAGTACCTTTTGTCAAAAATATCCATGAAATGAAACTAACGCATTATGGAGCAGTCAAACTTGTAAATTACTTGTGCACGAAACTAAAAAATATAGACCAAGTCGAAGCCATAGTTAAGGAGCCACTTCTTTCGGCGGCAAGGCATGGGATAAAGGAAGTTGTAGAAGAGATATTGGACTTGCATCCTCCTGGAATACGGTTCAAAGATGGAGAGCGTGATATACTTCAAATGGCAGTTGTCAACCGTCATACTTATATTTTCAGCCTGATCAGAAACCATTTGAGTGACTTCAAACAGTTGGCAGAAGAGTATAAGGACGAATATGGTAATAACATCTTGCATTTGGCTGGAACATTGGCACCATTAGACCGACTCCAAGGTACTGGTGCAGCTTCGCGGATGCAATATGAATTACAGTGGTTTAAGGTAAGCAATGAAATGTGCATGCTTCCAATTCATTAGAAAAAAAGAAAGAAAAAGAAAAAGAAAAAAAAGATTTAGTTACCTCAAAACGATAGTGGTTTGGATTGGATACTAAAAGAAAAGAAATGATAGAATCATACAAAAAAAGAGAAAGGTACTAAAATTTTATTTAGGTTGGATAAAATTAAAAAGTTCATATATCATCCGTGTTTTGATTATAAAAGAAAATGAAGGAAAGAAATAAATTTTTACATCCAAATTGACAAATTTACCCCTAAAGAAAATATCACAATTAGGATATATATGATTAGGCCAATTTTTCATATTATCATCATTATTATTATTATTATTTATTAATCCCTCCAAACGAAATACGATATATAAGAGATTTTCTCCTAATTCATTTTTTTGGTTCAAATTCTCTGGGTGATTGATGTCCACAGGAAGTTGAAAACTTGGTACCGCCTTCTTATAAGGATATGAAGAACATAAATGGAGAAACACCCGAGATGATTTTTAATGAGTCACATAAAAGCTTACTGACGGAAGGAGAGAAGTTGATGAAAAGAAACTGCAACTTCTTGCACAACTATAGCAACTCTAGTTGCCACCCTTGTCTTTCTTGCTGCCATTGTTCTAACTGTAGGCAGCATTACCAACAATGATTGCTATCCATATCGTTTCCATGAAAAGGCCTTCATTATCTTTGCCCTTGCAGATTCATTTTCTCTTGTCTCATCTAGTATTGCCTTGCTGATGTTCCAAACCATACTCACATCGAGTTATTCTTACAACGATTTTTATCATCTCGCCTTACCCATGCGGTTAACTATTGGACGTATCACCTTATTTCTCTCTTTATCTTCCATGATTATTGCCTTCAGTGCAACAATATATTTTGCTATTGGATATGGCATGATAAGTATTATTATTGTAGTCGGTACATTAGCCTGCATGCTAATTAGTGCTTCAATTTTCGTCTGGGAGTTTCCGTCGCTTGCTGCCATGTTTCAATCCACATACATATACTCTAAGGTACGTAATATTGACATCGTACATGTAATAGTAGGCGCTTATTTTCTTAAGATTTCAAATCCTCTCCTATAATTTTTTTTTAATATTTAAATTTCAAGTATTTTTAAAATATATAAATACATATTTTAAATAGAGTATTGCTAGATATTAACACCTATATCCACTTTATATAATTCATTTTAAGAAAATTGCAACTGAACCTGCTTATGAGTTTTTCTTCTTCTTCTTCTTCTTTTTTCTTTTATGAAAATGTCTTGAATACCATTTTCATCCCGTTTCCAAAAGTCCCAACGCTGAGGCAAGGTCCCAACCACTGTCCACCTCCCAACTCCTACTGAAATACACACAACTGACGACAAAAAAGAGAGAGAAAAAAAAAAGTAACATATCTCGCCCTCTTGACCGTCTCTAATAGCACTTTCTACCTTTTCTTATAACAGAGAGTGAAATTATTTTTTTTTTATTTTAATTTTTGTTTACTTTATATTTTAATTAATACATTTATTTTTTCATTATTATTTTTATTAAATTTTAGTTTAATATTTTGAACATTTCAAATTTAGATTTTGAATAGTATTCTTTTCCAATTATCATATTTTCTTTAATAACTATATTCTTGATGATCATATTTTTATAATATTTTCCCTATGATTTTGAAGTAAAAAGAGAGTAAATTTGATTATAACATTAGTAATAATTTTTTCAGTCGAAATAACATTAGTAATCATGTTGTTAACATTTGTTATATAAAAGTTATTTTTTTAGAAACTAATTATAAAAAAATTAAAATAGGAATAATAGATTTGTGATTTTTCTGACTTTGTGACTATTACAAAAACTAAAACATAAAAATATATTAAAAGAAGAAGGAAAAAAAATGATAGAGAATGGGATAAAAAGCCATTCTCTCTCTTCAAATTGCAGAAGTAAAATAAGAGAATAATAGTGAGGGAGACGAGAAGTGTTTTTTTAGAAGGAAAAGTATATTTGGATCATTATTTTAACTATGAATAGGGACCAAACTGACAAGTTTAAATGAAAACATATTTATTTGGCTACATTCTTATCTCAAATTAAGTATTTGGGGTTTTGACCAAAAATAAAAAGTAAAAAAAAAATAAGTATTTGGGGTTTTTAGGATTACAGAGAACACCTTCATTTTGCTTAGTCGGCTTCTCTAACTTTTAGTTTGGTTTGCAGGCTCAATCTTAAAGCTCTGCTTAAGGTGGATGAAGTCTGCAACTGCTTAACTATCTGGCTCAGGCTTGGAGTTTCTAGACTTCCAGGGCAAAAAATTCTCAAGAGTTTTCAGTTTGTTGTAGTCAGAATAGTTTTTCCAACTCTATGCTAGTCGAGTTTTGCATAGTCATGACTCAGTTATTATTTATTATTTTTAATATGTTCTCACACAGACAGGATTCTTTCTTTAGCCTTTTACGTGAACAATTTTAATATTTTTTAAATAATTGGTAAAACTTGATCTCAATATCTTTTGGTAACTTGAGTTCTGATATCTATTAAATTACCATCTTATGTAAAATTTTAATTAAAATGTTCTAAAGAAGTTTGTTGTATGTATTTATTATTTTCAAGAGTTAAACATTAATTCTCTCAGGTCGGAGAAATATTAATTAGATGACTTGGGTAAATGCAAAATACACTGTAGTTTCTAATTGTCTCAAGGTAATACGATGATCTAGAAGGTAATACAATAGTCTAGACGTAACATCTTTTTCCAATAAAAATAAATCAGGAGCTATTGATATGGACTCATGAGGCTCTTATATATCGACCAGGTCAAGAAAGTTCTTGGTTCCTGCTCTTACAAAATGAGGGGACTCATGCTATGTGAGTTTGATTAATATGTGGGTAACTCTTATTAATATATGAGTGTAGTATGATATGACTAATTGGACTCAATAATTATCCATCAGTTAAGGCAAGGAGCAAATCCATAACCTTTTTTTCTCTTTGAGTAAGAGAAATTTCTCTTCATTTTTTTTTTTTTTGCATATTTGATGATTATACGGAAGAGGTCGCTTCAACTCTTTCTTTTGTTATTTCTCTGGAACATAGATGTATTTAATTGCAAATAAAATGGTACATTGAATCAAGAAGGATATAAAGAGACCATACCCTTTTGATCCACTTGCTGGATGAAGGCTCTGTTTAGTTTAGTTATGAAAGTTTAACTTTTGAGTTGTAAAACTTTTGTTAAAAATACTTTTGAACAAAAACTGTTTGATTGTTTGACTTGTGTTAGGCAATATTGATCTATTAAAAATTTTGAGAGTAATATCAGAATTTAAAAATATGGAGGGTTATATTTGAGAAAAAATAGTTTCGCAAATTTTTTTTATGAAAAGCTCTAATTTAGAGCTTCTCATTTTTAGCTTTTTCAGTTTCAACTTATTTTATTTAAAAACACTTTTAAAAATGTCCCAAACAAGTTAGTTTAGCTTCTAAACTTACAAGAAGTGATTTTAAGTGTCTAAAAGTTAGGCCAAATAAAGCCGAAATCCTCTTGTAAAATGAAAATGTGGTAGCTTTTTAAGGGATGCCAAAGGCTATATCCCCGCGAGGTCAAAGAATGTCCCTTTAGGGCGTTTGGTTCTCAAAATTTTACAGGATTTTTGAAAAAGTGAAGTAAGAAACTTGATATTCTTAATTTTTTAGTAGCAGAATAAAAATATATTCCTAAGCATATTACATTCTAGGATTACAATATTTTCATTATTTACTCAATTTTTATTCTCATATGGGGTGGGTGGGAAAATTAATTTCCAAATTGTGAAAATGTATTAGAAAAAGTAAAATACAAAAATAATCACACTAAAAAGAATTAAAATAAATAACTAAAAGATAAATAATGAAAAATTAGAAATTAAAATCATATCAAGACAAAATGAGACAAAATTATCACTTAGAGCTGTGATATAATTATACACATGCATACCCACACCATATCAAAATATCAAGAAGGGTTGTATTTGTGTCATCCTCTCAAGGTGAAGCATCTCCCACTGAGGAGGGCACAAAATGGCCACCTGCGTCTCCACACCTCCATATAGTGAAGCATTCCCACCTATGGGCAAACGACTATAATCACGCATATACAATAATCTCACCTGCCTGATTAGTGTCACAACTCAAAGGAGAACGCCTAGAATAAAAGAAAATAAAATGACACATAAATAGACGAAGCATATCAATGAATAACCAAATTGTGATACCCCGAACCTGGCATGTATTTAATAGCATTTAAAGTTCATTTAAATTGCATTTTATTGACCTTTCACATTCTTTGACCAAACTAGTTGACTTTTCATCTACAATGACCAAGTAGGACAAGGAAAGAAATTTTGAAATGATTAATAAAGGGCAACTTGGGATAAGAACTAAAAAAAATGCAATGTTAAGTTAGTCAAATTTTGGGTCAACTTTGGAATTAAGTCTGAACCAATTGGGGAAGAGTTAGATAGCAAATTATATATGATTGCAAAGCTCTATGAGTCTACTTTCTGAGGCTTCAAACCGTTCGTGAATTGGAGTTTTCTAGAAGAAGTTATGGCCGTTTTCGCAAGGTCGCGCATAGCTGTTTTGGTTTAACGGGTTGACCGAATCTTTGACCTTTGACTTCTTGTCATCCTTTCCTAAATAAGCAAAATACAAATGAAAAAACAAAGAGAAGAAAGGCTTGAAGCCATGAGGAAAAGAAAGAGAAAAAGAAAGAAAAAAATTTCAAAACAAATCAACAAATCTTCACTTGAGCTTGCTTAGGACCATTTCTGGGCCATTCAACGTTGTCTTTCTAGCATCTAGAAGTGGCTAAGGTGAGGGTTTCATTGTTATTTGCACATTTGAAAAATTTATGTCTAAACTTTAATTTTTGGAAATTATGCGTCGATTATTAATTTAACCGTTTTGTTGCTTAAAGAATGTTCCTTGTTGATTGCAGAACATGTATTTATAGTTTTTTTAGCATTTTCTGTGGTTGAATATTAAAATTGCAATTTAAATTGGTAAATGAATAGTAAATTATGAATGGTAAATCCCCGTTTTGATGAAGTTGCTCTGTTATGCGTTCTGTTGATGTGAAAAGATGCTAGATATGTTAGAATGCCTAAATGCATGGTTTGTTTGGGTTGCGTAATGGAAAAACGGAGAAAAATACATTGGTGAAAGTTAGGGCCGTTTAGGTCGAGATTAGCGTTTCCTCAATTTGCGTGATGACATTGTCTCGGGAGGCCATGGAAACACTTTTGGTGTGATTATGGCGTTGGTTGTGTGTTTGGTTAGGGTAGTGGTAGTTCAAACGAGCAAAAGGGAAAATCGGGGCTTTGCGTGAATTCTAGGGTTAAGTAGGGCTTTGGGGTCTTTAGACGTGCCTTATGGTGATCTAGGAGGATTGGTGAAGTCGGTTTCCAAAACTCGTGGCTCGTTTGAAAGTAGTAGCGTTTTGAAAATTGGGGTCATTTTGTGATTTTGTGTGTTTTCATAGTATAATGCCTATAGAATGCTTGTTATGTTTGTTAAAGTTGATTATGATTGAATTTGTATATCAATTGTTGAAAATGCTTGTTGGTGTTATTCTTGTTACTTAATTGATTGTAGTTGCTTATTGTGTGCTTATGGTATCGCCTGTTATTACTGACTTGCACTTCAGTGCCTTGCTCGATTATCGTTAAATAGCTTGTATTGCATTGCATAAGTGTCAGGCGCGTGAGTGATGGGCCTCTCTGGGTAACCTCGGGTTGCCAATGTTGGTTGCTTTAGCTCCGTGTCTTATTCCCTTTTCTCGCTTGGGTTGCTGCCCAGGGAGTTTTGGGTCGTAGAATTGACAGAGTATGTCCGGAGTACTCTAACGAAAGTTATAAGGTGGGTGAGCCAGCACGTCATCGTTAAAGTCATCGAAATCGTGATCGGTACATTTCTCGCTCGAGTGAACCATAGCCTTCAGAGTGTGGTATAGCTTTGAATGGTTGTGTTAATGCTTTTATTAATTGGTTATTGTATTGATTGTTTATATTGAATGCTTGCTTGTCAATTATATTGCTTAGCTGTACCTATTTGCATTGCACGACTTTCTTTCTCTCCACCTCGATATTTGTCTCGCCCTCACTGAGTATACGTATTGTGTATACTCATTTCTCACCACCACATTTCAGGAAATGCCATGTTAGCTGAAAAGTTCGTGGTTACGTGAAAGTTCGTGCTTGAAGAGTTATCTTGCGTGCTATGTGGCTTGAGTTGTCAAAGATGCAAAGATGTATGTTCATGTGTTGTATGTATTTATTTTTAAAAGGAATGTAATTTAAATTCAACTAGGTAATTGAGGTAGAATGAAAAACTAGTTTATGTATTCAGATAGAATAGTTTAATTTCATTGCATGTATGTAATTGTCCAAAAAAAAAGAGTTAGAATGGTATGATAGTTTATTTTATGCAATAGACTAGTATGGTTTAATTGTCAAGTTTGAATGTGCTTGTCAAAGATGAAAAGAGATAGGTTAGCTTTTAAACTGGAAATGTATATATATATATATATATATGTTGTGTTTAATTGTTGAGAACTAAGGCTCGGATGGCCTTGAGGTGTTTGTATGTTTGGACATGGTATTGGTCCACTTATATACTATTACAGGTTTTACATTTTGCCTAGAAACAGGGGAGACTCCGTCCGTCTTTTCCTAAAATTTTTGTCCGGGTTTGGAATTGGGTTGTGATTAGATTGATTGATAGAACTCCCGGTCTCGAAAGGGATCGGGGTGTTACACAAATATCCGAATTAACACATGATAGCTCAAAATTGATATCACCCGGAATAAGGCTGAAGTGATTTGCAAGTGGATGCAAATGACATAAGTCAGAATTTGCATATTTTTATATTTAAATTAGACTTTGTTGCACTCGATTTGAGCTTAATTAATATGTGTTAAGTGCATTAATTTGTTTATCACTTATTTGAGACTTTTTCACTTATTTCAGGACTAAAAAGATATTCATACATGAAAAAGTAATTAAACATAAAGAACTCGAGAACATGCAGATCAAGAGTTGTAACGATGAAATAGCACTTGGAACAAAGAATTGCACAAGAAGAAAGGATCAAAAGCTTTTTGAAGAAGATTTATTGAAGACTTTGAAAAAATAAAACAAAAGAAAAGAAAAGAACTTTTTTTAGAAAAAAAAAGTAGTTGACCAAGGCTATTAAAGCCTTGGCCGATTGGTCAAGTCCAATTTGCACTTGGAAAACAAACAACAAGAATTTCAGAATTGTTATTTTAGTTTCGTTAACATATCAGGCTAGATTTATTCGCTAAGGTGACGGTAAAACTTTAGTTAATTCTAATGGATACTATATTTGTGATTTAATTTTTTTTCGTAACTTAGATCATTCATGTTTAATGTTTATTTCTTTATAGTTGTTAAGATAATTTTTTAGATGGGTTTAATCATGTTTTTCTCATACTTTGAACGATTCTTAATAATTGAAAGTTTTGTTTTGAACGTCAAATATTAATTGTGATTTCGAGTTGAGATACAGTTAATGATTTGAATACTTTGTTAACGTAAGAATAAACATACTCTATTTTTATTAACTTAGAGCTCAAAAGATGATATCTTCCATGGTAACGATACTAGACTGCTAGATTATCATATAGTAAAATTTGGAAAAAATTAATGATCAAATATAGTTGACGTTAGGATTAGTAAGGTGGATTCCGAGCCTTAGCCTTTTACAATTACTTGTTTACTTTCGTTATTTTACTTTGCGCGTTTTATGTAATTAGTTAGTTATTTTGCAATAGTTTTACTTTAGTATATTTTAATTTATCTCATTCAATTTATTAATTGTTTTTATTCTAGAATTTATTTCTTAATTCTTTAGCTTTATTGTTTATTCCTTTATTATTATTTTATTTTTATTCTGGTATCAATCTGTCCAACTAGATTAGGAAATCTAAATCTTAGTCTAAAACTTGACCTTAACTAAACAAGTCACTGAGGGATCGTGTCACGCCCCAACTCGACCACTCCTATAATCAGTCAGGACGCAACGGAATTTCGGCAGTATAACGACAGTAAATAGGACACCGAGGCTCTAAACCAACCTCAATAGAACATCATACATCAACTTCACAAACCATACAACAAACAACTCCTCAATAAAATAACAACATATATCATAACCATATTATACAATAAACAGTCCTCGTTATATGCCTCCGTTCCAACATAATACATTAACCCTTAATATACAATACAAAAATATATTGAGCCAATCTAGCAACCTAATCATAAACAAAAGAAAAGCTACTAAGACAACATCAACTAATTCATTAACTTATCAACATCTTATACATTATAAACTACAAAACAGATAAAAGTCTACTAAGTTAATTTACAAGATAATAAAACATGTACGACATCATGGATAAGACTCTGAAACATAGGACTCATCCACGTAAGGCACGTTTTCCACATTCTCCTCTTCAGGAGGCACGTACCCGTAATCCTGCAAAAGTACACCTGTATGCATGCAATAATAGAGAGTGAGCTTATATAAAATAAGCCCAGTGAGGATCCGATAGATCTCGAGCAAGGTTTACTAAACTCCTTGGAATAATCCTTTGAGTCAGTAAACACACAATAACATCAATAATTCTATCATCACATAAATTTATAATCATTCAATAAAGGATATTCTAGTTGGTGTAGCTCCAAACGCCATCACGATCTCAACCATTCTTCTTGTAACTCCCCATTACTCACGCACCCGAGGTACCTCACTAGCCCCTCCCACCATGACACCTCTGTCATGCGAGTTGGGGGTAGTCTCTGGCAGTCATGCCGTTTTCAACCCGACAGCCCAACGCTGCCCGAGAGGTGGCACACACATACCAAGACTCCATAACAATCATCAATAATCAATCAATCATCAATCAATAATCATCTACTCATCAATACTAGCATCAATAATCAATTAGACAACAAATAACTAAGTTAGATGACAAAGTAGGCCATCTAACCGAACATGCATTAAACACACAATCAAACTCTAATTTACCCATCAACAACTCACAATTCAATCACTCAACCCACACCCAATCAACTAAGGCTTAATCTAACATTTTAAAGAAAGACACCCGAAACTTCAGTTAATCATATCTTACATTCTACTAATCCAAACAACTCCAAATCAGTTTCAAACACTCACCCATTCAACCAACTACATTAGCCCCCTCGGAAAACCACCTTAACACCTCCAAATCATGCCTGATAACCCTAAAACCCTAAGGTGTCAAGGCTGAATTTTCTGGATTTTCACCCAAACATCATAATCAAAAATTCGGCATTACAACGGCGCTACCACGTAATTATCAAACATTTAGAAATCGACGGCAATCGATTCCGATCAACACAACTCAATTTAATCAACATTGAACAAATTAATCAAATTTAAATACCCGAAAAATAAAAATTATGCTACAACTGATAAAAACTCGTAGTATTATAGCTAAATGATCCCTAGCATGCAAGGAGCAATAATCTAACATCAGATTAGAATTCTAACGGTTCAATCTTCATTTATACGCAAAAATACAAAAGACAACTTTTGAGATCTAGAATTTTTCTCTCACCTTTTATGCAAACAAAGGCTAGAAATAGGTAGAATGGATGCCCAACAATCAATTTCAAGATTTGAATCACTCAATTCAGTTTTGAAATGCAAAATCTATGAGAAAAATGCTTTGAAAATGCCTTCATCTTTCTCCTCCAAGGAGCCACGGTTTTGTGTGTTTTTGGGGTGTTTTTGTGCTTTGTGAGTGTGTGTTGGTGATATAAGCTTGTTGGTCAACCATTTAAATGAAAGTCAAAGTTGAAACTTAGCATTTTTTTTGTGTTTTCTTGACTTTAAATGCATTTTCTTGATCACCAAAGTTCAAAACAATTATTCAACACCCAAGCTAGCTCAAGTAGGTTATTTTTAGGTGACAAGAAGTTTTATAATCAAACACTTTCACCCGAGTCGGCTTAAAACTCGATTTTCGCAAAAGTCGGTGTAAAAACCCTAATAAATTCTTAAGCTGATTTTAAAACCGTTTTAATCAAACACAGGTCTATTAAAGTCCGTGGTCTAGGTCTAGAAGGGTTAAAAAGACCAGTTTCAAAATTTTAGCGGACGTGTTTCAAAAATACTATTCACTGAAAATCGACGATAAAATTTTTGATCCCGTTTTTTGATGAAAATTTCATGAATGCACATTTAGCACGTATTAGGAGTATTGACATCAAAATTATAACATTCTAGGTCATATAGCACATAAACAGGTCAATTGCACGCAAAACGAGATAAAACACGTAAATCGAGTTAAAGCAGAAAAGTAGGGTTTCACATTCTCCCCTCCTTAAAACAATTACGTCCGCGCAATTCTCGAACTGACAGACAATTAAATCCTCAATCGTTACACTTAATAATACTTCTCTTAGTTCTCATTTATCTCTTAGGATGACAACTAACCAAAGACCTCAAAAGAACAACCTCTGTTGACTGCAAGTTGATGATCATAGTTCCAAGACAATCTTCAATTCATAATTCTCTCCTACCTAATATCATATTGCATATGAAAGAAATCGCAACTCCAAAGTCCTAGCATGACACCACTAATTATCAATCATCCCCTACTACACAAAAGAGCTCTATGAACACCCCGAGGGTTTAAAAACTCATTTATGATAACATGAATGATTATTGATTAAGGGAATATCTCAAAAGTGACATTGGTCAGAATATGGCTCTTATGAAATTTACAAGGAAATACGAATATGAAAAATCATATTCGAGCCAACAATCAAGTGAACAGGAGGTCAAACAGGTTAGAGAATCAAGAGGTTAATAGTTTAATAAGGAAGCATGATAACTAAGATAAGAAATGTCTCAGCACCTATCAGTTAAATAAGTACGAACAAAGGATGATGACGAGTCAAAACAGTGCTGAGTATGTTGAACAAAAATTCCTGAACAAGTAGATATTTCAATTCTCGATAATTGTTTAAGGAACCAACAAGTAAGTTGTACTTGAGGCAAAATGAAATTAAGAGATAAGAGATGATTAATTCAATAGAAAATATGAGTGTCAAGATAATGAGTATCTCAACACGCAATAACCAAAGAAGTATAAATAAGAAAGGACAATGCTGAGTATATTAAATGAGCAATTACAAACAAAGTAATGACAATGATTTAATAATAAAACAATAGGCTTAACAAGGATTAACAAGAATGACAATGATGTATTTAGGTAGGGAGTACATCAAGCAAGCAGAATTCGAACAAATAAAATGGTATACCAAAGGAATATCAAGATCAATCCACTAAGCCGAAACTAAAATCCATAAACATAACAATTAAAATCTAATTGATAAACTTCTAGAATAATAATAATTCAAAATCATGGCCTACCTCTATTTCCGAAAACTCTTGCAGTCATCCTTACTTCACCTAAAAGAATCACCCACAGTTATAGAATATACACAATTACATCACATGAAAACAGGTACAACGTAATGCATGATTATCATATAATTTAACATTATCACATAACACACAATTCAGCATATAAGAAGCCAACACCACATAAACATGTTATATCACAGAAGTAAGTTATAAACAATTAAAGTCACATAAGCAACAAACTTCACATAAAGCACTTTGATCACATAAAACACAATTGTCACATAATACACATTAATCACATAATGCACATTAATCACATAATGCACATTAATCACAACACATTGAGTACGTATAGCACATTAGCACATAAAACATATTGACCACATTAGTTCACTTAACACACAAGGCATACTGGTCACATAGAAAGTTAGACACATAAGTAAATTAATCACATAAACATATTAACATATGTTTCACTTTTCTTTCACTTAATACATACTTGCATGCTTAGACCATTACCCATATTCCGAGGATACTCCGGCTGACAGCTAATCAAGCTCTGATACCATTTAAATGTCACGCCCCAACTCGACCCCTCCTACAATCAGTCAGGATGCAACGGAATTTTGGCAGTATAACGACAGTAAATAGGACACCGAGTGTGATAACCCGAACCCGGCATGCATTTATTAGCACTTGACTGCATTTGATTAAATGTTTAATTAGTTAAATCATCTGATTTTCACTGTTTTGCTATTTCTTTTAGAAGAATTCGAAAATGATTTATATTAATTGATTAAAGGATTATTACCTATTTCTAATAATTGTAGTAATTGAATTTATTCTCTTGCGATTAATTAAGTGTCATCTTAAGTGTTAATATTTAATTGCACTTGATTTCATGTTTATATTTATTTGTTCAAATGGTAACATAACATTAACTTTTTAATTCTTTAAAATGTTATGGAAATAGTTAAATTAATTATTTTAAATGAATATTTATTGCCTTGATTGTTTTGATTATTTTAATAATCGGTTTTGGTTGTTTTGCATTAAATTACCCGATTTTCAATTTAATGAGAAAAGTAACTCCGAGCCGGAGTAAATTTTAAACTATTCTACTTTTCAAAGAATTAGAGTTTTATATTATTGTTCATCACTTTATTAGCGATCGATTAGTGACCGTTCGATCGTAGAATTTCAAAATAAGAGTTAGAGAAATATTTTTCGGATTTAATGAAAAAAATGTTTTTAGCTTAATTTACCTAGTTTTAGTTGTTTTTCATTTAATTGCATTATTTTAACATGAATTGGAATTAATGGCATCAAAATAAGCTTATTTGATTAATTTTAACTAAAGTTTGATTTTGCAAAAGACCAAAATGCCCTTTGTCACCTAATAAATAATAAAACAAGGCTAAAATCAATAAAAACAAATTGCAAAATGCCACCCAAGTCCCCCCCATGGCCGAAGCATTTCAAGAGGAAAAGGAAAAGATTTTCTTGCAATTTTCTTCTACAATTGCGCGTGGAATTGCTCGGGGGTCGTGCCTCGGGTCCTTGCGGGTCTTGGTCTTCAATCTCTGTGAGGGTTTTCACGCTTTTGTGCATTTTAATCTGAATTTGATTTTTGAGTCAATTTTTCAGATTTGATATTTATCGCATTATAATGCCTGTTATTGCTTGAAATAGCTTGCTTAGGGTTCGTAGAGCATTGCTTGTTAGTTATTTAGCAATTTTTACGGTTGAAACTCCGTAATTGAAATTGGGGAAGAATATGAATAGTGAATTATGAATAGTAAATCCTAGAATTTCGGATTTCGATCCGAATTGCGATTGCTTGATTTGGATAGGTGCCATTAGTGATAGAAAGCTAAAATGTGAAATAAAAACGGATCGGCCTTTGTTAAAATTGGAAATTAGACGAAGAAACGTAAAGGGGCCGTTTGACCAAAAGTTGACCGTGCTCGAATTGAGTTGGGGTTTTTGCAATTGAGGGCATGGAAGCACTTTTGGCTCTGTTGTGGCGTTGATTGAATGACCGGTTAGCATAGCTGTAGTTCAAACGCGGTAGGTGGACTTTCGGGTCTCGGGTGAGAAAGTGAAGTTTAGAGACATAGAAACGTGCCTTGTAGTGCCTGAGGGAATGTAGTGAAATCAGTTTCCTAATCCCGTAGCTCGGTTGCTCGTAATTGCCCTTGGAAGTTGGGGTTGAATAGTGATATTTGTTGTTTTCGTGTTTGAACTGCCGTTACTTGTTTAAATGTTGTTATTGTCGCTTATTATTACTTGTTATGCTTGGAAAGTTAGTTGAATGCTGGTATTGATTGAGATTGCTTGTTATCTCGTTTGTTGTCACTAGTTTGTATTGTTGTGCTATCGCTCGTTTATTGCCTTGTATCGAGTCTTGCATTGCATAGTGTCTCGCGCGTGAGTGATGGGCCTCTCTGGGTAGCCTCGGGTTGCCAGTGTTGGTTGCTCTAGCTTCGCTGCTATTCCCTTTCTCGCTTGGGTTGCCTCCCAGGGAGATTTGGGTCGTAGAATTGATGGATACTTCTGGTGTATTCCAAACTGGTGTTATAAGGTGGATGCGCGCTTATTGTCATCGTTGTCAAACATCAAGCTCGAGATTGATGTATCGCTCGTGAAATGGTATATTGCTCGTATGAGTAAACCACAGCCTTCAGAGTGTGGTATAGCTTTAAAGGGCTGTGTTAATGCTTTCTTGATTGCTTATAGTATTGTTGTTTGTATTGAATGTTTCCTTATTGTCTTTATTGCTTAACTATCTTATTTGCATTGCACGACTTTCTTTCTCTCCAATTCGATATTTGTCTCGCCCTCACTGAGTATACGTGTTGTGTATACTCACTCCTCATCACCACATTTCAGGAAATGCCCTGTTAGCTGGAAAGTTCGTGATTTCGTGAAAGTCCGTGCTTGAAGAGTTGTCTTGAGTGCCTATGTAACTTGAGTTGTCAAGTTGTATGCTTTTATGTTGTATGTAATTATTGTTAAAAGAAATGTAATATAAATCTAGCTATGTAGTTGGAATGGTTTGATAAGTTAGATTATGTATATAGTTAATGTAGCTTAACTTCAATGCATGGCTGTAATGTCCAAAGGAAAAGAATTAGAATGGCATGATAGTTTATTTTATGCAGTAGCTTTGTATGGTTTAATTGCCTAAATTGAATGTACTTGTCAAAAGGAAAACATAGGTTAGTTTTTAAATTGGAAATGTATGTATACTTGCTGAGTTTAAATTGTTGAGAACCGAGGCTCGGATGGCCTTGAGGAAGTTTTGTATGGTTGGACACGGTGGTGGTCCATTTATATGCTATTACAGGTTTTGCATTTTGCCTATAAACAGGGGAGACTCCGTCCGTTTTCCCTGAAAATTATGCCCGGGTTTGGTTTGGGTTGTGAATAGTTTGATTGATAGAACTCCCGGTCTCGAGAGTGATCGGGGTGTCACACCGAGGCTCTAAACCAACCTCAATAGAACATCATACATCAACTTCACAAACTATACAACAAACAACTCCTCAATAAAATAACAACATATATCATAACCATATTATACAATAAACAGTCCTCGTTATATGCCTCCGTTCCAACATAATACATTAACCCTTAATATACAATACAAAAACATATTGAGCCAATCTAGCAACCTAATCATAAACAAAAGAAAGGCTACTAAGACAACATCAACTAATTCATTAACTTATCAACATCTTATACATTATAAACTACAAAGCAGATAAAAGTCTACTAAGTTAATTTACAAGATAATAAAACATGTACAATATCATGGATAAGACTCTGGAACATAGGACTCATCCACGTAAGGCACGTTTTCCACATTCTCCTCTTCAGGAGGCACGTACCCGTAATCCTGCAAAAGTACACCTGTATGCATGTAATAATAGAGAGTGAGCTTATATAAAATAAGCCCAGTGAGGATCCGATAGATCTCGAGCAAGGTCTACTAAACTCCTTGGAATAATCATTTGAGTCAGTAAATACACAATAACATCAATAATTCTATCATCACATAACTATATAACCATTCAATAAAGGATACTCTAGTGGTGTAGCTCCAAATGCCATCACGATCTCAACCATTCTTCTTGTAACTCCCCATTACTCACACACCCGAGGTACCTCACTAGCCCCTCCCTCCATGACACCTCCGTCATGCGAGCTGGGGGTAGTCTCTGGCAGTCATGCCGTTTTCAACCCAACAGCCCAACGCTACCCGAGATGTGGCATACACATACCAAGACTCCATAACAATCATCAATAATCAATCAATCATCAATCAATAATCATCTACTCATCAATACTAGCATCAATAATCAATTAGACAACAAATAACTAAGTTAGATGACAAAGTAGGCCATCTAACCGAACATGCATTAAACACACATTCAAACTCTAATTTACCCATCAACAACTCACAATTCAATCACTCAACCCACACCCAATCAACTAAGGCTCAATCTAACATTTTAAAGAAAGACAACCTAAACTTCAATTAATCATATCTTACATTCTACTAATCCAAACAACTCCAAATCAGTTTCAAACACCCACCCATTCAATCAACTACATTAGCCCCCTCGGAAAACCACCATAACACCTCCAAATCATGCCCGATAACCCTAAAATCCTAAGGTGTCAAGGCTGAATTTTTTGGATTTTCACCCAAACATCATAATCAAAAATTCGGCATTACAACGGCGCTACCACGTAATTATCAAACATTTAGAAATCGACGGCAATCGATTCCAATCAACACAACTCAATTTAATCAACATTGAAAAAATTAATCAAATTTAAATACCCGAAAAATAAAAATTATGCTACAACTGATAAAAACCCATAGTATTACAACTAAATGATCCCTAGCATGCAAGGAGCAATAATCTAACATCAGATTAGAATTATAACGATTTAATTTTCATTTATAAGCAAAAATGCAAAAGACAACTTTTGAGATCTAGAATTTTTCTCTCACCTTTGATGCAAACTAAGGCTAGAAATAGGTAGAATGGATGCCCAACAATCAATTTCAAGCTTTGAATCACTCAATTCGGCTTTGAAATGCAAAATCTATGAGAAAAATAGTTTGAAAATGCCTTCATCTTTCTCCTCCAAGGAGCCACAGTTTTGTGTGTATTTTTGGGGTGTTTTTGTGCTTTGTGAGTGTGTGTTGGTGATATAAGCTTGTTGGTCAACCATTTAAATGAAAGTCAAAGTTGAAACTTAGCATTTTTTTGTATTTTCTTGACTTTAAATGCATTTTCTTGATCACCAAAGTTCAAAACAATTATTCAACACCCAAGCTAGATCAAGTAGGTTAGTTTTAGGTGACAAGAAGTTTTACAATCAAACACTTTCACCCGTGTCGGCTTAAAACTCGATTTTCGCAAAAGTCGGTGTAAAAACCCTAATAAATTCTTAAGCTGATTTTAAAACCATTTTAATCAAACACAGGTCTATTAAAGTCCGTGGTCTAGGTCTAGAAGGGTTAAAAAGACCAGTTTCAAAATTTTAGCGGACGTGTTTCGAAAACACTATTCACTAAAAATCGATGATAAAATTTCTGATCCCGTTTTTTGATGAAAATTTCATGAATACACATTTAGCACGTATTAGGAGTATTGACATCAAAATTATAACATTCTAGGTCATATAGCATATAAACAGGTCAATTGCACGCAAAACGAGATAAAACACGTAAATCGAGTTAAAGCAGAAATGTGGGGTTTCACAGATCGAACTCGTATTTGCCTACCTATACTTTCGTACGGTTTGTGCACTTACGAGTAATTTAAAACATACAAGTTTTTGGCGCCGTTGTCGAGGATTTGAATATGTTAAGTTTTTAGACTTTTTGACTAGGTTTTTCTTTTACAAGTTGTTTTATTGCGTTTTGAAAAAAAAAAAAAAAAAGTAAGTGCATTTTTTATTTTTTCTTCTTCTTTTTGTGTGATATTTGTGTTGCATAAAAGTTTGGGCACATGATTACACAAATAGACTAGTATTGAGTTAGATCAAGAATCTAAAATGAGTGGAGAGGAGACTAAGGCTCTTAGAGAGTTGTTCCACCCCATCTCTACCAATCCTCCTTCCTGCATATTTTTGCCTGCCATTACAGTAGCACATTTTGAGCTAAAACCACAAGTAATAAATATTCTTCCCACTTTTCATGGTCTAGATAGAGAAGATCTTTATTTGCATGTTAAAGATTTTTTGGAAATATGTACTACATTTAATTTCAAAAAATTTCTAAAGAATCTATTCTCTTGCACCTATTTCTTTTTTCGCTAAAGGACAAGGCAAAAGCGTGGCTTAATTCTCTTATGTCTGGATCTATCACATCTTGGGCAGCAATGGTAAAAATTTTTTTGTCAAAATTCTTTTCCATACGTAAAACTAATGCTTTAAGGAGAAAAATTACTGATTTTTGTTAGGACAAGCATAAATTTTTTTATGAAAGTTGGAAAAGGTTTAAAAATTTGTAAATTAAATGTCCTCATCATGGTTTTGAAACTTGGAGATTAGTGCAATACTTTTATAATGGGTTGACACAATCAAGCTGGAATATGATAGAGTCAATGAATGGTGCGGGTTTCTTGAGTCTAATAGAGGATGATGCTTATAATTTTCTTAGAGGTTTGTCAGAGAGTTCCCAACAATGGAATTTCTCTAACCGTAGAGAGAATCCAATTCATGCAAGCGCATATAAAATATATGTATTTCAATATGTATGATTCTACACCACAATGTATATAAACATAATTAGCAACGGAATTACATACCTGTTTGAGTCATGATAAAAGCGAGTTGTAATCGTTACGCAATTACTGAGGAGATCTTGTTCTCCCTACTCTATCCAGGATTAACTACCGTTTATGGGAACAGTTAGTTAGAGCAAGAGTAGGAGAGGGGACCTAGCCATATATTTATAATTATTCTAACATGTATTCCCATAAAAGGCCCAGTTAGAATATACAGGCCTACACATAATTAACTGTATATGATTTTATGAGGTAGACTTAAAAATAATATGATCACAACCCAGTTCATGAATCAGTTATCCATCTTATTTTGTAAAACAAAAAATAATTAACGGTAGCCAACTTAAACAGAAATATTCCAGCAGTCTCCCACTTAGACAACGTTAATTGTTTTATTTATTTCTAAAAATTTTTGAAAATATTTATTATGCTAAATAAGTAACCTTAATGTGGGCACAATTTTGAAAACACAGATTTTTCCAAAATTGGCAGTCCTCAACAATTTTGAAAACACAGATTTTTATTTCTTTGTCAGTCCTCAACATGATTTTTCCAAAATTGGTAGTCAAAATGCCAAGACAATCAACCATTCTTATCCTCCCAAAAGAGGAGTCAATAGGACAGAGGAAATAATGCATATCTCTGATTAAAATGGTGACCTCATGGAGATATTTAAACTCAATAGATAGTCTTATCAATATGGACACCAAACCAAGACCTTCAATGCACATATGAGTGTTCACAGAATAATCAAGTATGTTATAAAACTTAAACAATATGTTATTCCATAAATGCACAAAAGTGAGAAACAAAATTACACAATAATGGGAATATTCAACAATGCATAAAAATACAAAACTCCCACTAGTCAATAGCTTCAAAAGACAGTAGAACACTCATATGCAAAACTAATACCAAGCCTAGTGCGCACTTGAACATATATCAAGCTCTCAATAACACTAGCTTATGGTACACGTCTCATAGATCTCTTTATGTCAGGGACTCCATAATACCTATATCTCAACATGCTATTTAAACATTATGATCTTAAAACTCTTATTAGAAGATCAACAAGCATTGAATTTGTTTTATATTCTTAAATAAAATGTCTCCCTTTTCTTGTCAAATCCATGACTGTTTGTTCATAAAGGAAACTAGATTAAAATATGGGTAATTACAATAGCTCCCAATAAAAATAAGCTATATCTGGGATCCAAGCGTACCATCATGACCTCCCATTTGGACAGAGGGTACAACATACTATAATTATCCCAATCATGAAGGCGAATAACAGAAATAGAAAGCATTGAAGAAGTTAATCACCTTTAGGCATATAAATCCCTCTAGTTCACGTACTTTCTTAAACCAATAAAGTATGCACAATCTCATAACTAAATCTTCCTTGGATAGATAAATTTCTTTGACTATACATCTTCACTACCACTATTTATCCACTCTAAAATAACACATACAATCACCCATTTTGGGTAGGCTATTGTACGTATTAATATGGAGAATACAAAGAATATATATCGACTCTTATTTCTTTTCATAAAATATCAAGATCTATTTAGAAGATAAAACTCACATGCTTGACTTATAACTTCAAAAACATTTATACTGGGATCTATGCTTCCAATAATATTCATATTATATCTTCTAGATGGAAACCCCATAAAAATATTTCACATAGAAGTATCATTAGTTCTACAGTTCTTCATATAAAATCATTTAAGAACTCAATTAATATAAGTCTTTTGGGATAGATCCAAAAGATCACAAGACCTATCTTGGTGTATCTGGATATTAAGAGCGAAAGAGGCCACTCCAAAATCTTTCATGTTGAAAGTCTTCAAAAATACAATACTCATAAAACATACTCAAATTTTTTATACCTAACAAAATGTCCTCAACATAAAATTTCAGAAAAATAGACTTATTCCCACTGATCTTGAGGTACATGCACTAATAAACCACAACATGTTTATCTACACCAAGATGACCCCAAATACAAAAATAATTTAAGCTAGGTTTTTTCCCAAGTGAAGGTCTAATAGGAGTTTTATGAACAGACTTGCTAGTAACACGACTAAGAGTATAGGAAGTTGTTCTAATGGCTTCACCCCAAAAGGTATATTAGGCTAGTGACACTCATCATGCTCCTCATCATATCATTAAAGGTACGATTTTATCTCTCGACCATACCATTATATCAAGGGCTAAAAGACATAGTATATGTTAGAGATATGCCCTAATGCTATATAATTAGATGACCTACTTTGGGATATTTTGGCATTAACTTGTACATAATAAAATTTACGTCTATATGTTTGTTCACATATTGACTTGATTGTGACGTTCATATTCTCTGTCATTCCCATTATATGAATATGTCCTTAATATTTTTCAGAGAAGAAATATATTCTAAAAGTGTTTAGAATACATTGGCATATTTTTTTGATATGATAAACATTCAAAATGATTCATAACCCTTAGATTATTTGACTGGGACTAGAATAATTAAGTACGAGCTATCATATGCAATTACCTTTGATTAACATAGAGATGTTAATGATAAATAATGGTGAGCCTTGTGGAATAATAGTATGGGGATGCGATTAACTTACATATGAGTGATCATTAGTAGAATGGATCATTGAATGTGACCAGAATGACAAACTACATGACTTTGGATTAATAGTTTGTCATTCGTTGCAAATTGTGCAAATTAATCATTTGACTTGAGAAATTACGGCTACTGGATATATTAGGGGCTAAATGTAGAGTTTGGACAAAACTTGCCTTATTCTAGGTAGGCAACGGCCTCTTGCAGTTTAGTCTTGTGATATAGAGACCGACAGATAATTGTTAAGATAGGATCCGTTAACCTCTAACGTAAAGCGATGTCCTATGCGATCTGATTTCGGTTGTTGAATGAGGAAATCCTTGGTCGGGGTATCAATGATGGAATGATGGAAATGAGTTTTTCAATAGGTGTCATCTCTTATTCCACCGAATAGATCTACGCATAGAATCAAGCAAAAGGACTTAATCGTATCATAGTCCTCATTCGATCGGGACATATTTAATGGAAGGATCAGACTGCACGTTAATTTACGACTATAAATAGATTCATAAGAGTTGGACTTCATTACTGTATAAATTGTCATGATATGTATGTTACTAGTGCGTCACTCTTGAACATGAGGGTATTTCGGGGAATGATAGAGACATTCCCGAAATAGATTAAAATCGTTTAATAGTCCCTCATCGCTATACGGTTATGAATCTAGAAAGTCACACATAAATAAAGAGCATCAAGAATAAAGCAATAAGCTTGTAATTCATTTTTGGACGTTTATTGTTAAGGGGGCCAAAAGTATAAATATTAAAAGTATTGAGATCAAAGTACAAATGCAGAAAATATTTGGGCCAAAGTATAAATATTGAAAAGTATTAGGGCCATAGTGCAAATACAAAAATTATTGGGGCCAAAGTATAAATACTGAAAGTATTGAAGTCAAAGTATAAATACTAAAAATATTAGGGCCAAAGTATAAATAGATAAAGGGGTCTCTTTCCAATTAATTATTCTAATGGGGATTAAAATTAATTATAGGAAAGTATTGCATGGATGATAAGTGACATAGCTTGAGAATTCTCAATATTATGCCACTTGGCAAAAGGAAGATATCTTGAGAGAATGCATGCTTGCCACTTGGCAAAAGGAAGATATCTTGAGAGAATGCATGCTTGCTACTTGACAAAAGGAAGATATCTTGAGAAAATGCATGCTTGACACTTGGCAAAAAGAAGATGTCTTGAGAAGATATGTCATGCCACTTGTCACAAGCTAGATCACACAAGACATTACAAAAGGCAATCCTCTTTCCTTCATGCTAGAGATTTTTTTGGCAAAGGCACACACAAACAAGACAAGAAAAATCTCTTACTTTCTTTTGCTCTCTACCTCTCGGCCCAAGCTAGAAGAAAGACATAGTGTTTTTCTTTTGCACTTTAACATACATACAAGCTTACCTTTGCTACCGGGAAGCTAGCACATTTACTCAGTTGATGGAGTTTGCTTTTGGATGCTCGTGTGTATCGATCTAGAACCTTTGCACTTGTGAAGGAAACTCGTCCATGCCATCCCGTTTCCATCATCCTTTGGCTATCAACGTGAGGTATACCGCATTTATCTCTCGTTTACTTTGTAATATATTTGATATATTTCTTTATGCATGTTGATTATCATGGACTTTAGTTCAAGACATGTGAATACAAATGATTATGGTGTTGAAATTTTTTTGAAGTTCATTGCTTCTGCTTTTACCATAATAGGTTGTGATTTGCATGTCTAACTAACCAATTCCCCCTTCAATATATTGGGCAACAATCCCACAATCCTATAAGTATATGACAAACGGTCTTACATGCTGCCTAATGACCCAATGTCTACCAAAGTACTTAACTTCCGATCAGATCTTAGAATTTTGATGACTTTCCCAAGTTACATTTTACCTCAGTCTTAAAGAGTTTAAATTTATCAATACCTTCAGATTTCTTTTTAATTAAATAAAGGTATCCATAGCGAAAGAAGTCATCAATAAATAACAAAACTTGTAATCACACAATGTAGGAGAATAAGATCCACTAATGTATGTGTTATTTCTAAAAGGTCAAAGCTATAGGTAGCCTATTCTCATTTACTATTAGTGAGCTTACTCCTAATGCACCCAATACAAGTATCAAAATCATCAAAACTTAGAGAAGGCAAAATATTAATTCTAAAGAGTCTTTCAACTCTTCCATTAGAAATATGACCTAACTAATCATTTATGTCTTAGCAAAGAAGAAGTTCTTCAATTAAGCTCCCTTCAGAAACAAAATTTTCTGAAAAATAGTCATAGGAATTTTCTAGGAATAAAGACACCTGATATAAACTGTCGAATAAAATACATTTACCAACAATTTTTTTGTTTTTGTTTTAGAAAACCAATTTCACATTGCCATTTTCAAAGTTGAAACTTGTTCTAAATGGGAACACAAATTAAATTTCGTCTAAAAGACGGTACATAAAAAAAAAAATTCAAAACAAGTTCAAAACTAGTCCCTTAAAGCAAACTAATAGACCCTATGAGTTCAACTTTAATGGCAACATTATTCCCAATTTTAATCTTTGACTCTAGTTCACTTGGACTCAGTTTGTTTTCAAACCTTTGCGAAGAAATGACAACATAAACAATTACACTACTCTCAATCCACCAAATATTTGATGGACTATCAACTAAAAGGTACTATAAACAAACATACGCTAGTGAATTGTCTTCTTCAACTTTTTTTTTCTCTAACCATGATTTGTATTTAGCTCAACTCTATTATGGCCTTTTCGCTTACAGAAGTAACATTTCCTTTTAATGACAGCAGATGTGGGACCTTTTACATTCTGATTCATCTTAAGATTCTGACGCTTACCACCATTTTTAAAATCCTGACCTCTCTTAGGAGCATGACCCTTAAATTCTGAGGTATTTGCCTTATTAGAATAGTCCTTATGGTTGGAAACAAACAATGCAACATCAGGATTTCACTCATAACTTTGCTTTCCTTGGCAACAGATTGATTAATCAAGTCTAATAGTTCATGTGCCTTTTGAGCATTATAGGCAAACTTTATCTGAGAAAACTCATAAGGTTAGGTATTAAAGGCATGAGGGACAATACAGGGATCTGAACACCACAAGATTTAAGATTAGTTTGAACGATAACCAGACATAATCCCTAAACCATCTTACTTATCATATTCCATAATCATAAGTTCACCCATTAGTTCCCAACACATATGACATTTGTGTTTTCCTCATAACTAATTCTAATCAGTCAAAGCAGTAAGTGCATAAGAATGTAAGGCTAAGTCAAGGTCAACTATCCCCAAGATCAACTTAATACACCTTCAACTTATTAAAATTTTTCCTATTCAAGTGTTCACATTATTCAAAGCAAGAGAAACTATTCAAGGAAAGAATGCAATATCAACAAACAATAGACATGTATGTTCTATTACAAAATAAGCACTTAAACAAAAGAGCCTAGACATATCATTACATCTCTACCTTTCGGCAGGAAACATAACATGTAAATAGGTACCCTTTTAACATAAAGCGTCAATGAGATCATCCTACTGAAAAAAGGTCAATTACCTTTGAGCAATTGAACTCCTTAACAATAGTATAATCTCGACCCATACTCTATGTTCATGTTACCTGGCTAAAGTCGTATAATGATCTCATTTGGGTGATCATTGAGCACTTTACCATGGTAGTTTCCTAACCAATATGAGAAAATCCATAGATTTAATTAGATTAGTCACTTTGGTGAATTTCGCCCAATCAAACCTATGTTGTTAAATTATTGGGAAAACTAGTGCCCAACTTAAACAAGCATGTCATGCATGCAATTGATCACACAATATGGGACACTTCAATATTATGTGTCTCTATGATCAATATAAAATTGTATTCCAAAATAAACTTTAACATATTATATATAAAATCAGTAGAGCACACCTGATGCACATAAAATATAAATATAGAAAGTACATAAAATTCCAAGGTTTAATTGAGGAAAATCACAGATTTTCATTAAATTCAGAGGCCCAAAAAGGACTTTAAAACAATCCCAATTCATTTAGACATAATTCAAAATTTATCACAGAAAATTGTGCACAAAATATAATATTCATTTGGCCAAAATTCAAATTATCATGAAGAATTATGAACACAATATAATATTTAAAGAAGGCTAATTAAATATTAAAAAACAAAAGAAAGTGATAAGACCTTATTTGATATGTGTGAAAAATTATAGACTAATAGGAATTTATTAGATGTCCTCTAGCCAAACATATCATTCCACACCTAAAATAAGGCAATGTTTAGTTTCACACAATTTTTACACCATTCAATTTATAATAAAGTCACCTAGCCAAACAAGGCCCTTCTTTTATTTTTCAAAAGAGAACTGCTGAAAAATAAAAGAATCTAATAGGAATTGAACTCACAACCACACCTATTATTATGCAAGCATTTAAGCGACAACACTAGCTTCATTTTTGAAGTAAAGTAGATATCACTTAGTTATAACATATAACATCGCGGTGTGCCCGATGTAGCACTGAAACAAAGGTAATTATTTATGCTTGCAGTGATTCAAAACTGCACCTACTATGTGGACAAGAAGGTCCTTAACCCACTATACTCTAAGACTTCTTGACACCTGGGCTCATAACCCAATATAAGGTTATTTTGCTGCTTGTCTGTTTCAACTAAAAATAAAAGACAATCAATGCACCTGCTAGGATTAGGACTCACGACCAACATAGTGACACAAGAGCCTTCAACCAATTGCACTAAACATTTACTTGTAATAAAACATAAATATAATTACATATATTTCTGTAATGCTGCTTGATCACTAACATGCCCATGAAGTTTCGAACCCGCGTTATCAATATCCTCATCCAAGTTCTTATTCGGCAAGCTAACTTAGTTGTTTGAACCAAACAAAATTTATATATATAATAACAAGGTTGTCACAAGAAATTGCAGCTAAAACAAAAACTATAAACTTATAAGGGCCACCAAGATTTGAGCACACGACCTTCAAGGTATTAAGCAGAGACTCATCCGACCATGCTACTGTGATTTTATGGTAAATTGAACTACATAATCCTAATAATCATGTTAAATATATAAGGAAAAACTAAAACTTGCTGCTAACAAGAGACGAACTCAGGTGGACCATATGGCAACATGCGTCCTTAGCTACTAAAGCTAATACTAATTTGTTAACGCAAGACAACCGCATATATATCAAAACCCTATATCTAAATGGTCGTCTTCAACCTCCATACGGCAGTTGCGGGCCACTTAAGCCCGAAACTAAGCCCAAAATGTAAAAATCTCATATTTGATCTGTTTTTCGCTATTAAATAGCCTAATCCTAGGTTTTTGATACCAAAGAATTCAAATTTGACATCTACTTTACCAATTAATCATTAGATTTTACAGAATTATACAAGTGGGTCTCGAATTTAAACCTAAAACTAGGGCTTTTAACATTTTTAACCTTATAAACATAATCCAACAACAACTAACAAGTGGAAAACATATATGATACGAAATAAATTCTGTTAAGAGTATATATCATCAATTATATAATATACACATAAAAATTCAAAACCCTATAAAGTATTTCAAGCTTATATAAGAACATACTAATCACAATAAATAACATGTTACCCATTAAAAGAACAAGCAGAGAGTGATCTACAAAAGCCCTCAATCAATTTCATGAAATAATAAACAAATAATCAAGAATTAAATCAAGAACTTTCATGGTTTCTATAGCCAAACAAGTATTACGAGAATTCTAATTTAAATGGCTAAAAATCATGCATAATTGGCTCTGATACTACATGTAAGTGCATATAAAATATATGTATTCCAATATGCATGATTTTGTAGCACAATGTATATAAACATAATTAGTAGTGGAATCATATACCTATTTGAGTCGTGAAAAAAGCTAGTTGTAATTGTTACCCGATTACTAACGAGGTCTTCCTCTCCCTGCTTTATCCATAATCAATTACCGTTTATGGGAACAGTTAGTTAGGGTAAGAGTAGGAGAAAGGACCTAGCCGTATGTTTATAATTATTCTAACATGCCGTACCATAAAAGGCTCAGTTTGAATATACAGGCCTACACACAATTAACCATATATGGATTTATGAGGTGGACCTAAAAACAATATGAGCACAACCCAGTCCATGAATCAGTTATCCTGCCTATTTTGTAAAAGAAAAAGAATTAACGGTAGCCCACTTAAAGAGAAATATTCCAATAGTTCAGACAACAAAGAAAGGGGGGTTGTATGAGATTAGTGAGGAGTTAGATATAAAAGCTAGATTAGATGCTCTTACGATAAATGTAGATGTTTTAGCTGTAAATAATAGAGTAGGTTCTGCTAATAATATTGTTAATGAAATATGTTCTATTTATGCGAGTCCTATGCATGTAACTGCAATGTATCCTTCTATGCCTACATATAATAAGTGTTATGCTGAACAATCAAATTCACTTAATAATTTAGGAAGACTATTTGTTAATCCATACGGAGAGACATACAATCCTACTTTGCGGAACCATTCAAATCTTTCATGGAAATTAAATCAACCTCTTGCTAATCCAATTGTTCCACCAGTGTAGTATCAAAATTAGTTTAGGCTACCTAATCAGAACTACCCCTCATGCTCAAGTTGTATCTCAGTTTGTAGGTTAGTCTAGGCAATAATCATCATTAGAGGAGTCTCTTAAAATATTCATGTAGACCACGACCCAGGCAATTCTGGAAATGACAAATTCAACTCAATTGAACACTAATGCCATAGCTGTGAAACCCCATTTTTCTATCATGTCTCGTTTTGCGTGCTTTATCTCATTTTACGTGAATTGACATGTTTATGTGCTATATGACTTAGAATGTGATAATTTTAATATTAATACTCCTAGAACATGCTAAATGAGCATTCATGAAATTTTCATAAAAAACAGAGTAAGAAATTTTATCGTCGACTTTTAGTAAATAGTATTTTTGAAACACGTCCGCTAAAATTTTGAAACTGGTCTTTTTAACCCTTCTAGACCTAGTCCTTGGACTTTAATAGACCTGTGTTTGATTAAAACGGTTTTCAAATCGGCTTAGGAATTTATTAGGGTTTTTACACCGACTTTTGCGAAAATCGAGTTTTAAGCCGACTCGGGTATAATTGTTTGATTGTAAAACTTCTTGTCACCTAAAAATAATCTACTTGAGCTATTATAGGAGTTGCATATTTGTTTTGAGCAAAGAGATAGCTAAAATACATTTAAAAGACAAGAAAACACTAAAAAAATACTAAATGCTCAACTTTGACTTTGCATTTTAATTGTTGACTTGCCTTATATATGCTAAATAACTAAAAATAACTCACAAAATAAAGCTCAAAACACCACAAACACACACACACATGGCCTCAAGGCCATTTTTGCTTCGTTTTTGTTCAATATTTCTCTTATAAATTGCAATCCAAGGCCAAAATTCTTGAACCAAAGTTTGTTCTTGCTTGTTGGGCACGCATTGCATGCATATCTACGCTTATATCGCATCAAAGCTGAGAGAAAAATTCTAGATCTCAAAACTCATCTTTTATGTTTTTGCATAGAATTGATTATTGAACCGTTAAAATGTTAATTTGATGTTAGATTATTGCTCAGTCCTTTCTTAGTTTCGTTTATATGTATTCTTGCAAGATTTGAACCGTTGTAGCATAATTATTTATTTTTGGGTATTTAAAGTTGAGTTATTTGCCATTTCTTGATTATGTTGAGTTATATTGGTTGAAATCGATTGCCGACGTTTTTTAAAAGTTTGATAATTACGTGGTAGTGCTGTTGTAATGCCGAATTTTCGATTGCGAGGTCGGTGCTAAAGTCCAGAAATTTCAGCCATGACACACTAGGGTTTTAGGGTTATTGGGCATGATTTCGATGTGTTTTGGTTGGTTTTCGAGGGGACTAATGTAGTTGATTGAATGGGTGAGTGATAGAAACTGATTTGGAGTTGTTTGGATTAGTAGATTGTAAGATATGAATATTTGAAGTTTAGGTTGTCTTTCTTTAAAATGTTAAATTATGCCTTTAGTTGATTGGGGGTGGTTTGAGTGATTGAATTGTGAGTTGATGATGGGTAAACTAGGGTTTGATTGTGTGTTTAATGCATGTTCGGTTGGATGGCCTACTTTGTCATCTAACTTAGTTATTTGTTGTGAAATTGATTATTGATGTTATTATGATGATAATATGATTATTGATTGATTATTGATTGATGATTGCTGAACTGGGAGATAGTCAACAGTAAAGGTTGTCCTCCTGTGAATGATTGATGTTTATTATTATTGTTGAGTCTTTGGTATGTGTGTGCCCCCTCTCGGGCAGCATCGGACTATCGGGTTGATAACGACATGACTACCAGAGACTACCTCTAGCTCGCATGACGGAGGTGTCATTGAGGGAGAGGTTATTGGGGTACCTCGGGTGCGTGAGTTTATGGGAGTCACAAGAAGGCTGTTATAATCGTGATGGCATTTGGAGCTACACCAACTAGTGTATCCTTTATTGAATGGTCATTATAGTTTATGTGATGATAGAATTATTGATGTTATTGTGTGTTTACTTGCTCAAAGGATCATTTTCCAAGGAGCATAGTGAATATTGTTAGAGATCTATCGGATCCTCACTGGGCTTATTTTATATAAGCTCACTCTCTATTATTGCATGCTTACAGGTGTACTTGAGCAGGATTACGGGTACATGCCTCTTGAAGAGGAAAATGTGCCTTACGTGGATGAGTCTTATGTTCCGGAGTCTTATCCTTGATGTTGTATTGTTTTACTATCTTGTATATTAACCTAGTTGACTTTTATATGCTTTGTAGTTCATGATGTAAAAGATGTTGAAAAGATGATATTCTAAATGAAGCTAACTTAGTAGTCTTTCTTTTGTCTATGTATAGGTTGCTAGGTTGGTATCAATATATTTTGCAATGTATATTAAGGTTCATGTATTATGTTGGAACAGAGGCGTATAACGAGGAATGATTATTGTATAATATGGTTATGATGTATGTTTTTATTTTATTGAGGAGTTGTTTGTTGTATGGTTTATGGAGTTGATGTATGATGTTCTATTGAGGTTGGTTTAGAGCCTCGGTGTCCTATTTATTATCGTTATACTGCCGAAATTTCGTTGTGTCATGACTAATTATAGGAGGGGTCGAGTTGGGGCGTACATTCAAGCGGTATCAGAGCGCATGTTAGTTGTCAGCCGGGGTATTCTCGGAATGTGGGTAATGGTCTTAGCATAAAAGTATGTATGAAAAGAAAGAAAAGTGAACTATGTATTAATATGATTAAATGATTAAGTGATTATGTGATTTAGTGCTTATGTGATTATGTGATCAATTTGTTTATGTGTTTTATATGAGTTTGTTGTTTATGTGCTAATAGTTGTTTATAACCTGTTTACGTGCTATAACATGTGCTAACTCTTTGATTTGTAGAATGGCCGGTAGACCAAGGACCAGAGGTAGGCCCGAGGTAGTAGATGAGACTCCTAGTAATGCGGCACCGGGCCGTGTTAGAGGGGATAATCGTTTGGGGGCTGCTATGGATAGAATTGCGGAGTTAATGGCCGGACAGGCCCAGTTGATAGCAGGGCAGGCTGCCTAGACTCAGGCTTGGTAGGCTCAGTTGTTGAATGTGCAGGGTGGAACCACGGGCGTGGTACCTTGAAAAAGTTCTTAGGGTATCATCCACCTAGATTTCAGGGGGAACCCGATGATCGGAAGGTTGAATCGTGGATTAGTAAGGTGGAGAAGATTTATGATCCTCTTGATTATACCGATGAGCAGAAGGTCTCCTTTGCTGTGTACTTGCTGGATGATGAGGCAGAAGAATGGTGGCGCATGGTGAGAACTAGTTGGGCGACTCAGGGTATTCCGTATGTTTGGGGTACCTTTATGTTGGCTTTCCGGGCAAAGTATGTCCCGAGGATCGCGAGGGAGCGGAGAGAGGCTAAGTTTCTGTCTCTGATTCAGGGGGATGCCTCAGTGGCTCAGTATGAGGCCATCTTTACTCGATTGTCTCGGTATGCACCGGAGTATGTGGCCAATGAGGAGCGGAGGACTCGTAGATTCATGTTAGGTTTGAGGCCTGAGATTCAGGATGTGATGGTTTTGAATAGGTATGATATATTCACTGAGGCCTTTGATGTAGCTTCTAGGTTAGAGAAGATAAAAGAGGATCAGCTTGTGTCTAGTCAGCCCAGTAAGAGGCTGTATCAACTGCTGTTTCAACAAGGCATGTATAGGCCTCCCGTACAACAGGTTGTGTACAAAACAACAGCTCAGCAGGGTTCTTTTAGGCCATAGGGGCAGCAGAGTTATTAGCTGCCTCAGTTTCAGCAGGGGTCATATCAGGTTCAGTCCCAGTTTAAGCCAGCCCAGTCTTAGGGTCAGTACAGGCCTAGTTTGGTAAGGCCTCAGCAGCAGGCTGGTTCAGCTATTTCTTCAGCTTCTGGTTCTTCTAGGGGCAGTGTCAGTGCATCATCACCGCAGAGTACACACTGCAAGCGCACGGGGCATGTAGAGGCCGATTGCAGAGTGAAGGCAGGGACGTGTTTAGGATGCGGCAGCAATCAGCATAGGGCGATGGATTGCCCTAGATATTCGAGGATTGAGGGTCGGACAGCGACTTAGGGTTATCAGGGCCAATCTGCGGCCAGTGCACCTCAGCAGCAGCGGGTCCAGGGTCGGGCCTACGCAGTTGACTTAGAGGAGATGCCTGAGGAGACTGCAGTTGTGGAAGGTAACTTCCTTATACTTGATCAACTTGTTAAAGTGTTGATTGATTCTGGTGCTTCGCATTCTTTCATTACTCCTGCTTGTGTGCAACGTGTTAATATGCAACCTGAAAGATTGCCTTATGTGGTTGAGATTAGTACCTCTTTGACTGATAAGTATGTTACTGGTTTAGTATGTAAGGATTGTAAAATACA
Source organism: Ehretia macrophylla (assembly GCA_037974665.1). NCBI lineage: Eukaryota > Viridiplantae > Streptophyta > Magnoliopsida > Boraginales > Ehretiaceae > Ehretia > Ehretia macrophylla. Next base: position 35,719,929 of record CM075771.1, read on the forward strand.
TGTTAAGGGACATAATTTTCCTTCGGACCTTATCTTATTTCCTATCCGGGGGTATGATGTTATCTTGGGTATGGATTGGCTTTCTAAGTATGATGCCCAGTTGAACTGTAGAACCAAGGTAGTACAGTTTCGTTTGCCAGATCAGCCAGCAGTTGAAGTGGTAGGGAACCGGGGTGCTGAGACAAGTTTTGTTATCTCAGCAACTAAAGCTGTTAAGTTGGTGAGTAAGGGTGTTCGGGTTATCTAGCTTATTTGATCAACAAGCCATCTGATAAGTTACAGCTGGAGGAAGTCCCTATTATTCGGGAATATCCCAATGTATTTCCCGAGGAGTTGCCAGGGTTACCACCAGAGAGAGATGTGGAGTTTGTGATCAATCTTATTCCCGGTACTCAACCTATTTCTAAATTAGCATACCGGATTGCACCAGCTGAGTTGAAGGAGTTGAAAACTCAGTTGCAGGAGTTATTGGAGAAGGGGTTCATTCAGCAGAGTTATTCACCTTGGGGAGCTCCTATTTTATTTGTGAAGAAGAAGGATGGTACCTTGAGATTGTGTATCGATTACCATGGTTTGAATCAGGTGACCATCAAGAATAAATATCCTTTGCCACTGATTGACGAGTTGTTTGATCAACTTCAGGGAGCCAAAGTCTACTCTAAATTTGATTTGAGATAGGGGTATTATCAGCTTCGGATTCGTACAGAGGATGTTCCGAAGTCTGCTTTCAGGACTCGGTACGGGCATTATGAGTTTGTTGTTATGCCCTTTGGATTAACTAATGCACCGACAGCATTCATGGATCTTATGCATCAGATTTTTCAGCCATATTTAGACCAGTTCGTGGTAATCTTTATTGATGATATCTTGGTCTATTCTAAATCTGAATTGGAGCACGAGCAACATCTATGGCTTGTCTTACAGAAGTTGCAGGAGCATCAGTTGTTTGCCAAGTTCAACAAATGTGAATTTTGGCTGCAACACATATCTTTTCTTGGCCACGTGATTACACAGAGCGGTATTTTTGTAGATCCCACTAAGATTGAAGTGGTGATGTCTTGGAAACGGCCAGAGAATGTTTCTGAGGTCCGTAGCTTTCTTGGCTTGGCGGGTTATTATCGTAGGTTTGTAAAGGACTTCTCGAAGATTGCTGGGCCACTTTCTAAGTTGACTCAGAAACGGACTATCTTTGCTTAGGATGAGAAGTGTGAGAGTGGGTTTCAAGAGTTGAAAAAGAGGTTGATTACTGCTCCAGTACTTGTTCTACCAGAGGAGACTGATAATATGGTTATTTACAGCGATGCATCCAAGGAGGGCTTGGGATGTGTTCTTATGCAGGATGGCCGAGTTATTGCCTATGCTTCTAGGAAGTTGAAGCCTTATGAGGTGAATTATCCGACTCATGATCTTGAGTTGGCAGCAGTTGTCTTCGCACTGAAGAAGTGGCGTCATTATTTGTGGGGCAGTAAGTTCGAGATTTTCACTGATCATAAGAGTCTGAAGTACTTGTTCTCACAGAAGGAGTTGAATATGCGTCAGCGGAGGTGGATGGAGCTTCTTGGAGATTATAATTGTTCTATCAATTATCTGCTTGGCAAGGCAAATGTTGTAGCAGATGCTCTTAGTCGTAAGACGAGTATCTCTTGTTTGGCTATCAAGAAATGGGAGATTCTTGAGGAATTCACTTATTGGAGACCGGAGTTGACTCAGGTTGGGGTGATGTGTTCACATCTCCGTATTCAGCCTTTATTATTGTCTCAGATAAGAGAAGCTCAGCAACTTGATGTTAAACTTCAGAAGATCAAGGATCAGATCACAGATGATCAGTCTGACTTTAAACTACACGAGGACGGTATTCTTCAGTTTCGGAATAGGGTTTGTGTTCCCGATGAACCAGGCTTGAGGCAAGGTATTCTGGAGGAAGCTCATAATTCTAAGTACACTATTCATCCCGGTAGAACCAAGATGTATCGGGATTTGAAGCAACATTACTGGTGGAATAACATGAAAAGGGAGGTTGTTCAGTTTGTATCTAGATGTTTGACTTGTCAGAGGGTGAAAGCCGAGCATCAACGACCTGCAGGGTTACTTCAGCCGTTGGCAATACCAGAGTGGAAGTGGGAGCATATTACGATAGATTTCGTCACTAGTTTGCCTAGAACACCGAGGGGGTAATGATGCAGTTTAGGTTGTCGTGGATCATTTGACGAAGACAACTCATTTTATTTCGATGAGGATGGGAGATGAGGTTACAAAGTTGACAGGTCTTTATTTGGATTAGATTGTTAGACTTCACGGGATTCCATCTAGTATTGTCTCAGATCGAGATCCTTGATTTACTTCTCGTATGTGGGAGAAACTTCAGGAGACTTTGGGTACTCAGCTGAATTTCAGTACAGCGTATCATCCACAGACCGACGGTCAGTTTGAGAGGACTATTCAGATTCTGGAAGATATGCTTAGGGCTTGTGTTCTGGACTTCGGGAAGAACTGGGAGAAACATCTACCACTTGCCGAATTTGCCTATAACAATAGTTATCAAGCTACTATTGGGATGGCACCTTTCGCAGCTCTTTACGGTCGTAAATGTCGTTCACCTTTATATTGGGACGAGGTAGGGGAGATGAAGACTATTGATCCGACTATCATGCCAGAGCTTCTAGAGAAGATTGAGAATGTTCAGTTGATCAGGCAGAGAATGTTTACGGCACATAGTAGATTCAAGAATTATGCTGATAAGCGTCGCCGGGACTTGGAGTTTGCAGTTGGAGATCGGGTTTTCTTGAGATTGTCTCCTGGTAAGGGGTTTGCTTGTTATGGTAAATGTGATAAACTGAGTCCGGGATTTGTTGGGCCGTTTGAGATTACCGACAGGGTTGGTAAGTTGGCGTATTGGTTGGCTTTACCGGAGAACTTCTCTAATGTCCATGATGTATTTCACGTGTCTAATTTGCGGAAATATAATCTAGATCCTTCTCATATTTTTTAGCCAGAGCCGTTACAGCTTCGTGAGAATCTGACTTATGACGAGCGTCCGATTCGTACTCTTGATAAGATGGAACGAGAGTTGAGGTCGAAGAAGATTCCGATGGCTAAGGTATTGTGGAAGCATCACGGCATTGAGGAAGCTACTTGGGAGAGACGAGATCAGATGCAACAGCAGTACCCAGATTTGTTCAGTACATCAAGTAAGAATTTCGGGGACGAAATTTCTTTAAGGGGGGGAGAATGTGAAATGGTTTTCAAATCGGCTTTTGATTAAAATGGTTTTCAAATCGGTTTTCAAATCTGTTTAGTACCCCTTCTAGACCTAGTCCTCGAACTTTAATAGACCTATGTTTGATTAAAATGGTTTTCAAATCGGCTTAGGAATTTATTAGGATTTTTTACACCGACTTTTGCAAAAATCGAGTTTTAAGCCGACTCGGGTAGAATTGTTTGATTGTAAAACTTCTTGTCACCTAAAAATAATCTACTTGAGCTATTATAGGAGTTGCATATTTGTTTTGAGTAAAGAGATAGCTAAAATACATTTAAAAGACAAGAAAAGACTAAAAAAAATACTAAATGCTCAACTTTGACTTTGCATTTTAATTGTTGACTTGCCTTATATATGCTAAATAACTAAAAATAACTCACAAAATAAAGCTCAAAACACCACAAACACACACACACATGGCCTCAAGGCCATTTTTGCTTAGTTTTTGTTCAATATTTCTCTTATAAATTGCAATCCAAGGCCAAAACTCTTGAACCAAAGTTTGTTCTTGCGTGTTGGGCACGCATTGCACGCATATCTAGGCTTATATCGCATCTAAGGTGAGAGAAAAATTCTAGATCTCAAAACTCATCTTTTATGTTTTTGCGTAGAATTGATTATTGAACCGTTAAAATGTTAATTTGATGTTAGATTATTGCTCAGTGCATGCCTAGGATCGTTCATATGTATTCTTGCGAGATTTGAACCGTTGTAGCATAATTATTTATTTTCGGGTATTTAAAGTTGAGTTATTTGCCATTTCTTAATTATCTTGAGTTGTATTGGTTGAAATCGATTGCCGAAAATTTTTAAAAGTTTGATAATTACGTGGTAGCGCCGTTGTAATGCCAAATTTTTGATTGCGAGGTCGGTGCTAAAGTCCAAAAATTTCAGCCATGACACACTAGGGTTTTAAGGTTATTGGGCATGATTTGGATGTGTTTTGGTTGGTTTCCGAGGGAGCTAATGTAGTCGATTGAATGGGCGAGTGATAGAAACTAGTTTGGAGTTGTTTGGATTAGTAGAATGTAAGATATGAATATTTGAAGTTTAGGTTGTCTTTCTTTAAAATGTTAAATTATGACTTTAGTTGATTGGGGGTGGTTTGAGTGATTGAATTGTGAGTTGATGATGGGTAAACTAGGGTTTGATTGTGTGTTTAATGCATGTTCGGTTGGATGGTCTACTTTGTCATCTAACTTAGTTATTTGTTGTTAAATTGATTATTGATGTTATTATGATGATAATATGATTATTGATTGATGATTGCTAAACCGGGAGATAGTCAACGGTAAAGGTTGTCCTCCTGTGAATGATTGATGTTTATTATTATTGCTGAGTCTTTGGTATGTGTGTACCACATCTCGGGCAGCATCAGGCTGTTGGGTTGATAACGGCATGACTACCAGAGACTACCTCTAGCTCGCATGACGGAGGTGTCATGGAGGGAGAGGTTATTGGGGTACCTCGGGTGCGTGAGTTTATGGGAGTCACAAGAAGGCTGTTATAATAGTGATGGCATTTGGAGCTACACCAACTAGTGTATCCTTTATTGAATGGTCATTATAGTTTATGTGATGATAGTATTATTGATGTTATTGTGTGTTTACTTGCTCAAAGGATCATTTTCCAAGGAGTATAGTGAATACTGTTAGAGATATATCGAATCCTCACTGGGCTTATTTTATATAAGCTCACTCTCTATTATTGCATGCTTACAGGTGTACTTGAGTAGGATTACGGGTACGTGCCTCCTGAAGACGAAAATGTGCCTTACGTGGATGAGTCTTATGTGGAGTCTTATCCTTGATGTTGTATTGTTTTACTATCTTTTATATTAACTTAGTTGACTTTTATATGCTTTGTAGTTCATGATGTAAAAGATGTTGAAAAGATGATGTTCTAAATGAAGCTAACTTAGTAGTCTTTCTTTTGTCTATGTATAGGTTGCTAGGTTGGTATCAATATATTTTGCAATGTATATTAAGGTTCATGTATTATGTTGGAACGGAGGCATATAACGAGGAATGATTATTGTATAATATGGTTATGATGTATGTTGTTATTTTATTGAGGAGTTGTTTGTTGTATGGTTTATGGAGTTGATGTATGATGTTCTATTGAGGTTGGTTTAGAGCCTCGGTGTCCTATTTACTGTCGTTATACTGCCGAAATTCCGTTGCGTCCTGACTGATTATAGGAGGGGTCGAGTTGGGGCGTGACAATAGCTAAGTTAGAGACTCAAATGGGTCAATTGACTACACAGGTAGAACAGAGAGAGAAAGAAAAATTCCCAAGTCAGCCCATACCCAATCCAAAGGGGCAGTATGCTATTAATGGGGCATCTAGTTCTAATTTAAGGCAAGAACATGTACAATCCATAACTACACTTAGGTCTGGTAAACAAATTGATAACCATGTGACTGTTCCTGAGCATAACAATAGGAAAGTAGAGAAAGTTAAAAACTCTGAGGATGATCATGATGAAAATGGAGTACATTTATCTCAAGATACACCTATAGAGCCTAAAGAGTCACATCCTAAAGTCATAGAGCCTAAAATCAAAAAGTTTTTGCCTAAAGCTCTATTTCTCCCATAGGCCCCTTAGTAAGAAAGATAGTACACAAATTGGTGACATTTTATAAATATACCTTTTCTGGATGCCATTAAGCAAGTGCCTGCATATGCTAAATTTTTGAAAGATCTTGTTACAACAAAAAGAAAGACAAATGTCCCTAAGAAAGCATTTCTAACAGAACAGCTAAGTTTAGCGATTCAAAATAAATATCCTGCAAAATATAAAGATCCAGGATCTCCTACAATTTCTTGCAAAATTGAAGGACATCACATTGAGATTTGCTAAATTTAGGTGCAAGTGTGAATTTACTACCATATTGTGCTTACTTACAATTAGGTCTAGGTGAGCTAAAGCCTACTAGGATAACACTGTAGTTAGCTAATAGATCTGTAAAAGTTCTAGGAGGTATAGTTGAGGATGTCTTGATTAAGGTAGAGACTTTTTACTTTCTTGTTGATTTTGTTGTTTTGGATACTGAGCTTGTTCATAATCTTGTTGTGCAATCTCATGTTATTTTGGGTCGTCCATTTTTAGTTACATCAAATGCATTGATTAATTGTAGGAATGGTGTGATAAAAATTTCTTTTGGTAACATGGCTGTTGAGCTTAATATTTTCCATATAAGTAAACAAATGTCTGATGATAATAATGATGTATGTGAAATTAATATGATTGAAGATTTAGTTCATGATGCATTTGTGCAATCAAGTTGTGTAAACCTATTAGAAACATGTTTAGGTCATTTTGGTTTTGATTTGGATATTGATAATGTTGTTGCTGAGGTTAATTCTTTGCTAGATTCTATATCTCTCATGAATGTTGATAGTGGCAACCTAAACCATTATTGTTTACCTTTTCCTCATCACCACCATTACCATCTGCAGTAGAGCCACCTAAGTTAGAGTTAAAACGTTTGCCGGATACCCTTAAATATGTCTTTTTAGGAGCTAATAAGACACTGCCCGCCATTGTAGCTTCTGATTTAGATGAGTCTCAAGAACGTTAGTTAGTGGGTGTTTTACAAGAGCATAAAAAAGCCATAGGTTGGACAATAACATACATTAAGTGTATTAGTCCATCAATTGTTATGCATAGAATCCATTTGGAGGAAGATGCTAAGCCTACACGTGAATCACAAAGGCGTCTAAATCCCATTATGCAGGATGTGGTAAAGACTAAAGTTTTAAAAATTTTAGACGTGGGTGTTATCTATCCTATATCTAACAGTAATTGGGTGAGTCCTGTGTAGGTAGTACCTCAGAAGTTTGGTATAATTGTTGTTAAAAATGAAGATGATGAGCTAGTTCCTACAAGAGTGAAAACAGGGTGGAGAGTGTGTATTGATTATCGTAAGTTGAATTCTATGACTAAGAAAGATCGTTTCCCTCTCCCTTTCATAGATCAGATGTTGGAAAAATTAATTGGTCATTCATATTATTGTTTTCTTGATGGATATTGTGGTTATAATCAAATTGCAATTGCACATGAGGATTAAGAAAAGACCACATTTACATGTCCATTTGACACTTTGGCATATCGTCACATGCCTTTCGAGTTGTACAACACCCCTACTACTTTCCAAAGATGCATGATTAGTATTTTCTTTGATATGGTTGGGCAATTTTTAAAAGTGTTTATGGATGATTTTTCTATCTTTGGTACTTCATTTGATACTTGTTTGCATAATTTATCTTTGGTGCTAGCTAGGTGTAAAGAAAAAGATCTTGTGCTTAACTGGGAAAAATGTAATTTCATGGTTAAAATAGGCATTGTATTGGGTCATATCATATCTGAAAAAGGCATTGAAGTAGACAAGGCAAAAATTGATTTGATTTCTAATCTTCCTTTTCCTAAGAATGTAAAAGAAATTAGATCATTTCTTGGCCATGCAGGACTTTATAGGAGTTTCATAAAAGAGTTTAGTAAGATAGCTAGATCTTTATGCGGTCTTCTTGGTAAGGATACACCTTTTGTTTTTGATGATGCATGCATTCAAGCTTTCAATAGATTGAAAAATGAATTGACTTCTGCGCCTATTATTAAACCACCTGATTGGAGTATGCCTTTTGAAATTATGTGTGATGCTTCTAACTATGCTATTGAGCTATTTTGGGTCAGTAAATTGATAAACTACCTCATGTGATTTATTATGCTAGCAGAACGCTAAATGATGTGCAATTGAACAATTCTACAACTGAGAAAGAGTTACTAGCTGTTGTTTTTTTTTGGAAAAGTTTAGATCTTATATTCTAGGGTCTAAAGTTGTCATATTTTCTGATTATGCTGCTTTGAAATGTTTGTTTTCTAACAAGGATGCTAAGGCTAGACTCATAAGATGGATTTTACTTCTTCAAGAATTTGATCTTGACATTAAAGATAAAAAGGGATCAGAAAATGTAGTAGCTAATCATTTATCTAGATTAGTGATTGAGCATGATGATAATGTTTCTCCTATTGTTGAGTCTTTTCCTAATGAGCAGCTGCTGCAAATTTCTCAAACACCATGGTATGCTGACATTGTAAACTACTTGGTTACAAATCAACTACCAATACATTGGAGCAAGCAAGATAAGTACAAGTTTTTGTCTGAGGTAAAATATTTCTTTTGGGATGACCTTTACTTGTTTAAATATTTCCCTGACCAGGTTATTAGAAGATGTATTCTTGAAAGTGAACAACAAAATATTATTTCTTTTTGTCATGATCATGCTTGTGGAAGTCATTTTAGCTCTAGGAAAACAACTACTAAAATTTTACAATGTGGATTTTATTGGCCTTTTTTATATTTTATGATTCACATGAATATTTTAGAGCTTGTGAATGATACCAGAGATTAGGGAGTATTGGTAAGAAGAACATGATGCCTTTGAACCCAATTTTAATCGTTGATATTTTTGATGTTTGGGGTATTGATTTTATGGGGCCACTCCCTAATTCTTTTGGTAAAATTCTTTTGGTAATATCTAGATTTTGGTTGGAGTTGATTATGTGTCAAAATGGGTAGAGGCTAAAAGCATGTAGGAGTAATGATCACATAACAGTTGTTGAATTTTTTAAAGAACATATTTTTGCACGATTTGGTACTCCATGAGCCATCATTAGTGATGGGGGTAAGCATTTTTGTAATAAAGTGTTTGAATAGTTAATGAAGAAATATGGCATTACTCATAGGGTAGTTACCGCTTATCACCCACAAACTAGTGGTCAGGTTGAAATATCCAACAGAGAAATAAAAAGAATCCTAGAAAAGACAGTGAATTCCACACGGAAAGATTGATCTTTAAAATTAGATGATGCATTATGGCCATATAGGACAGCATGTAAGACTCTCATTGGAATGTTCCCATATTATCTAGTGTTTGGCAAGGCATGTCATCTTCTTGTTGAGCTAGAGCATAGGGCATACTGTGCTATTAGAGCTTTAAATTTTGATCTTGAGAAGGCAGGTCTTCAAAGAAAACCTCAACTCAATGAGTTGGAAGAAATCCATAATGATGCTTATGATTGTGCTATGTCTTACAAAGATAGAATGAAAATAATGCATGATCAATACCTTTTTAGAAAGTCCTTTGAGCCTGGTCAAAAAGTCTTGCTTTATAATTCTCGTTTGCATTTATTTCCAGGAAAATTGAAATCTAGGTGGTTTGGTCTATATGTTGTGCGTATTGTCTATCCTTGTGGTGCTATTGAAATTGAAAATCTTCAAAATGGTAATATATTTAAAGTGAATGAGCAACGATTAAAACCAATTTTAGAACTTAAAAACCCAGAGATCGAAGAGGTCCTGATAGATGATCCTGTTTGTCAAGATTAAAATACTCTATATGCAATCTTTATTTTTTCCAACTTTAGGTTGGACCTCCACTGGGTTATAGTGGGATTTACCATTTTCTCAAAAATGGATTATCTTGTGTAATGGAAGTCTTGGGGTTAACTAGGATGAATACTATGAAAGAAAAACCATTGGCCGAAAGCGTAATGCCTAGCTTTTTCCCCTAAGTATAGGGGACTGATCGAGGTTTGAGTACATTGATGGTTTGAAATTAATGGCCTAACCTCTGCATTTTTCTAAATGTACATGGTTAACACTATTTCTGAAGTTTCACAGGATTTGTCTTACTTGTTGACATTAAATGGATCCAGGTATTTGAATTCTCTCTTTTCCTATTTTTGTTTCTGTTAGTTCATTATTTTTATTGTTTCATAGAGTTGGCTTTAGTGCCTCCCAGAGTTTGGAGCCTTTGTATAGGGATGTAAATAGGATCGGCCAACAAAAAAAATATAAAAATGAAAACAGTAAAAAAAAAAGTACTTTATTATTTTTCTTATTTCGTGTTGCTTTGCTTTCTGCTGTTTCCTTTTACTTCACTAAATAGTTGTAGATTTAAAGCATTACTTTCCTTTTCCCTATCAAGTGCTTCATGTATGTACTCCTACAAACTTTATTTTTCTTACCTAACTTATTCTCATGGACTTTCATTATTCGTTTATACTCTTTGTTAATTATTGCATATACTTGAGTTTATTTTTAAACATTGAGCACAATGTTTAGTTTTGATTGGGGGGGGGGGGGAGGGGTATAATGACCCGATCCCACGTGGAATCAAGTCCACTAGTAACAGTCCCGGTCCGACCCCAAGACAAGAAACGAGGGAAAACAGACAGAGTTTTCCCGGTGCTGTGGACCATCCAAAAACCTGTTCAATCAACTCAAGCACAAACATTCCACATCTCTTTAACTCATATTTTACAGTTCAAGCCTACCAATTTTACAAATTCAATCAAACTAAATACACATACAATATATCTCCACAAAAAAACTGTTAAACACTTAACATTCTCTTAACAATTACAAAACATAACTATGAACTATCACAAGCCTAAGATAGCACTTCTTGTAAAGTAGACCCAACCACTAGTAATACACTTCAAAGTCCTCCTTGTTTTACCTAAAATTGTGGAAGAAAAGGGGTGAGCAACCATGTGTTCAGTGAGGGGGAAGGAAAAATAAATACAGGGAGTTTTCGAAAAACTTTTCATGGATGCACATATGCCAAGCAATATTAACCACTTTACAAGTATACAATAAACCAGCACGAGAGCATAACAAGAATATAACGCATTCATTCAAGCATTATGAAACTAAATAAAAACATATGAAAAGCATACGGTTTCACTTGCTGTAATTGCTCATCATTCTGCTTCCATGAACACTTTAACACTTACATGCTTTAACACTGTTATGCTTTTTCAATTGTTGGCATCCTCCTTATCACTCCTGCTTGGGTACTCCGGATGTACCCGAAACCTACGACCCAATACCCTAAGGCCTTCAATGACCAAGCGACTGAGTGAATTGGACGCGGAGATTGTGCAATCAATCACTGGCAAGTGCGTTGCCGCCCAGTGAAGGCACAACACTACCATGCCTCGCTTAAGGTTGTAACCTTTGATAACTCTCGATAAACATTTAAATAATCACTGAAGCAATTAATCAATAAACACATAAATAAGGGGACAACAAAATAGGTTGCCCCTCGAGCACTTAAGCATTTAAGCTATCAATAATATTTAAGTAGAACATTTTCACATTAGTAATGAATGAACGCTTTAAAAACACTTTGATAGGTGACAAAGTAGGCTACCATACTGTTATGCAACATGTACACTCGTGAATAACTTTAAAGACACATGAAGATGCATGCATTCTTGTACATCTTTGGTTATAGCATATATTCCTTTTTCATGACATGTCTTTGTTTCACTTACATATACCTGCAAATAATACAACCACAACATCAAAGTTCTTTTCCATTCATTCAAGCTTTCACTTCCTTTTACACTTATACTATTGATACCTTAATACCATCAAGAAACCATTATTCATCTAGCATTCATTTCACTTGAACATTTTCTCCCAACACTTTATATTACCACTAAGCATTCAAACTACCTATGGTCAACTATTATTCATCTAGAATTTAACCACTATTGCAACATAAAACACTTAGTAATACAAGCTGAAATTCTAGATACATGACTTTACTAATTCAGTTATCAACCTTAATATTCTCTAAAAACTCTGAAATTGCACAGTTATGTAGTTCTTTAAATGTATATGGGTTTAGCATCAAACAGATCTTGATTCGGAGCTATATTTGGCAAGATATAACCTCTAGAAATTTATTGCGCAAATTGTTAGGGATATTCCCTAATGCTATAGATGAGAAGACCTAATTAGGATTTAATAAGAATATATGTGTGTTTCATACACAGAGATGTTTTTGGATGTTCATATTCTTCGCTCTATATGAACATGTCCCTAATATTTATTCGAGAAGGAAAATACATTCTAAAGGAGTTTAGAATACTTCGCTGTTTTTCTTCAATATGATAAACATTGAGAATCAATTTATAGCCCTTTCGATTGTTCAACTGGGACTAGAATAATCGAGTACGGGTTATCATATATTATTACCTTTGATTAACATGGTGATGTTAATGATAAAGGGTGGTATGCGAAGTGCCATAACAGCATGGTGATGTGGACTAATATACATATGAGTGATCGTTAGTGTACGGATCATTGAATGTGACAATAAATAGTGAACTACATGATTATAGGTTAATAGTTTACTATTTAGTTGGGAATTGTGCAAATTAATCCTTAGACTTGAGAAATTAAGGCTGTCGATTATATCAGGGGCTAAATTTTGCGTTTGGACAATACCTGTCTTTTATAAGGTGGGTTATGGCCTTTCGCATTTTAGTCTTGTGATATAGTCCGACAGGTAATTGTTAAGATAGGATCTATTAACCTCCGGCGTGAGGCGATGTCCTATGATATATAAAATCAGTCATTAAACGTGGAAGTCCTTGGCCAAGACGAGTATGAATTGATGGAAATGAGTTTTTCTATGGTAGTCATCTCTCGTTTTACCAGTTTATATTTATTCATAGAATCAGAAGTGGACTTAACCATTTCATGGTCCTTTCCCAATCGGGACATTTTTAATAGAAGGATAGGATTGCACGCTAATTTTCGACGATAAATAGATTCATGAAATATAGTGTCTTCATTATCGTGTACATTTTCATGATACGTTTGTTGCTAGTGCGTCACTTATGAACATGAGGGTATTTCGGGAAATGACGGAGACATTTTCGAAATAGATAAAGAGATTTATCGGTCCTTCATCGGTATATGATTATGAGTCTAGAAGGTCACACACTTATAAGAATCATGAATAAGTTCGCCATAAGCTTGTATAATGTGGTTGGTGGCTTTAAGGTGTTAAAAGTCATCTATGTGGTGATCCCATCCCACATCGGTTGGGAATGAAGTGATATTGCTAGATATAAGAGGTTTATCCCTTATATCGTGCATGGCCGTTTTCTCACGAGAGTAGGCAAACGACAAATCCATGAGGGCCCCCAAAGTGGGGTAACCAAAGCGGACAATTTGTGCATATGTGCGACTGCGGTGTACCTCTGCCCAAGTGGGTATTCTCCTAGCCGGGTCGTTACAGAAGTGGTCTCAGAGCCGACCCGACCGTTGACCAGTTGATCTGCGAAGGCGCTGGGTCCCCAAGGGGGGGCGGATGTGGTGGTCCCATCCCACATCGGTTGGGAAGGAAGTGATATTGCTAGATATAAGAGGTTCGTCCATTATATCGTGCACGGCCATTTTCTCACAAGAGTGGGCGAACGACAAATCCGTGAGGGCCCCCAAAGTGGGGTAACCAAAGCGGACAATTCGTGCATATGTGCGACTGCGGTGTGCCTCTGCCTAAGTGGGTATTCGCCTAGCCGGGTCATTACAATCTATGTTGGCATTCAGGCCAAAAGTGTAATTTTGTAAAGTTTTAAGGTTAATTTATAATTACCAAAACTTTTGGGGCCAAACTGTAAATATTAAAAAGTTGTTTCAATGTATTTATTCTAATATATATATATATATATATATATATATATATATATATATATATATGTATGTGTGTGTGTGTATGAATATTGATGATGTGATTTGAGAAATGCCACGTCATCAATCCTAGTCATCAAATGAAAATGTAAATTAGTGATTGGGCATGCACATGTGGCGTGTACATGTGTAAAGTAAGATGAGTGGATTGTCCATGTCATCAATCCTAGTCTTCTAATTTGAATTGGATGGTTAAGATTGAATCTTGAATAAAGACAAAATAATACTAGCCATAAAGTGATGATAGTTGTTTTTTGCCAAGTGTCAAGAGAGAGAAAAAGTTAACTTTTATGATTGGCTATGCATGGCTTTGTCTTGTTCTTGCAAAGAAGATAACAATTATGATTGGCTACATAATTATGCAAGATTATTAAGATAATTGAGATTATATATTAAACAAAAGCAAGACACATTTCCCTCTCCTCTAAGTCTCTCATACTCAGCCATATAAGGGTAGAAAGAGAAGATTAAAAAAGTTAACCATTGAATTGTAATGATTATAATCCAATTACATGCAAAGGCTAATCTAAGTTAGCACTCAATCTCTCTTGTATTGATTGATTAATTTGCATGTATTACATACACATTATAATAGAGATTGAAATATGAAATTGAGGTGAACTTTCTCTTTCTTCTACCAAGTAATACACGTCCATACATAGAAAAAAGATAGAGAAAACTTCATCTTCCTCATTTAGCTTGTGATATAATCGGCCATAACTAGTTCAAAAGGACAACTTTGCACTTTGATATAAAACCACATCTATATAGCTTCAAATATCAAAAGTGTACTAGCACATTTTGCTTTTGAGGATTGGTTGAGATTTGGATGCTTGGTTGATCAACTAGAGCCTTCTACTTTGAGGGATTCAAGAGCTCATAGGTCAAGTTTCATCTTCAAAGTGTCTACAATAGGTATACTTTCAAACCTCTCTTTTACATTATGTATTGTTGATATATAATGTGTACATAGCTAGTTTATGGACATTGTTGGAAGAATACATGTTGATGTTAACTAAAATTTTTGAAATATGCCATACACCTATTCAGCCCTAGTATACTATCAATGTGTTTCTTCCACGATCTTGGACCCAACTATGGTTTATGTATTGACATGATCCCTATGTGTTGGTTAACTTTCAAGTGGTATCAGAGCATGTGTTAAGATGTCCATGAAACTACTTGTGCATAGCTGTGTGTTAGCTCTAAAAAAATGTACAAGTTTGAAGCTTATCTTAAGTCTATATGTATATATGTTTTAGATCTAGTTTTTATCTTAGCTTATATATATGGATATTGAAGAAATAGGTGTTGATTTCAACTTGCATGTTTAGATCTATATTTTCTCTTTGCCAAATTACACATGCATGTTTAGGATAATTATTCTTCTTGTAGAATATGCTAATGTGTGAAGATAAATGTTGGATTTGATCTTTGCATGTTGACATATGACTTGGAATAAGAAGATTATCCTAAAAGCTTAAAAGGTACTTTGTGAAATGGTTCTTTTTTGCATGTTATGAAGTCAAAAATTAAAAGAAGTCAAGTCTTGTAATTTTTAATGTCATGGCCGAACGTACATTGTTATATAGGACGATAATTTTGCCTTTTGTTGATATGTTAATAGTTGCCCAGTAGTCCTCAAATGTATATATTTAATATGTGCATGTGTTAAAAGGAAAGTTTAAAAGCTAGTTTTAAGCTTATTTTAATGATTGACATGCATATGTTTAAATAGATCACTATTTGATGATTAAAGTGTTTAATAGTAAAAAATGCAACTTGTTTATATGTCTTGGAATAACAAAATTGATTTCACATAAATGAAAGGCCATTTTGTTCTTGTCTTGGATTTGGAAATGATCTAATGTGTTGCATTTAAATATTTCTAAGTTTAAGAAAGTTAAAAGTTATTATATAGTGATATAATACTTTTAATAATTACTATTGGGCTAAAACTAATGTACATGGGCCAAAAAGGACATATTGATTTGGGCTTGGGCCTTGTGTGCATGTGTTTATGTTAAAGTTTAGCCTATTAGGCCACTTTATGTGTTTTGGGCCATAGACTTGTGACTTCTTTGAATTTTGGACTTGCATGTGAAATTGTAATGAATTAATGGGCCAACTTGACTTGTATTAATAAAAGGTGTTTTATGATTATGCAATAAGTATGGATGAAGTTTGATTCTTCATATTAATGAGTTAATTAAACTTGAATGTTAGCCAATTGTATGATGATTATTATATGTTTGATATGAATGATCATACATATACATATATCTTGGTAATGGTGAATTTGATCTTGGATTTGGGCTTTAGGGTCATTTTATTGGGTTGTAATTGGAGACATAAGTCTCTTCTATATTCTTGCCCTTTTGAGAGAATAATGTAGTGAAGACATTTATGTAATTCTTTAAAGAGAAGCTTGCAAGAAGACCCAATGGACAATCCAAGGAGTTGGAAGCCTAATGAAGATTTCAAAGAATTGAAGATCTTTATATAGGATAGTTTTATTTCCTTAGGCCAAAACCCAAGCCCATGATCCACCATTCATGCATATTTGTATTCATATTCTATAATTTGCTATAATTGTGATTATTAGCTTATAATATATTGGATGCATGATTATTTGATGAGATCGTAATGACTCCTTATGTGCAAACTAATATTAGATTGATAAAAATGGTAAAAGAAGTTTTATCGTAGTCCTCCACCATCCTAGGATTTAATGAAACTTAAATGAATACGGTCCTACTTACCCAAAGGTTGAGGATTTGTTTCACGATAAGTTTATTAAAATCACTAGAATGAAACATAGAGATGTGGTTATCTTCCAAAATCTAACAACCAATTATAACTACAAAGGTTTGAGATTATTGATTCAATTTGTCGGATAACTGAGTGATGGAGGGTCTAATCTAACTAGATCACTTAATCAATTATAACCACAAAGGTTTGAGATCCAAGTGATTTAGGGACTAAATTTGACTATACCTTATTTAGAGAAATAGACAACAAAGTGTTGTTGACATTTGGTACTTGTATTTCAATTATAACCTCAAAGGTTTGAGAAATACATGAGATCAAGGGAAATTAGTCATCCCACTTAGAATCTTTCTATAGATTCACCCTTCTCATTTTAGGGAGTACAAGATTTCAAAGGAAATAGTGGGATATTTTTTATGATCTAATAGCTTCATATATTCTTGTTAGTCTACAATCTTACTTTCTATTATATTTACATTTTTTCTGCAGTTTGTGTCCAATGGATACATTAGTAAATCCTATTATCTCCATCCTTAATCATGATTATTTAATTGGACCGAACTTTGAAAAATGGTATAAAATTTTAAGAGTAGTCCTCCGGTTTGAGAGAATTGAATATATTTTGGATGTCCCGATCCTAGCTCCTATTGATGAGACTGCATCGGAGACCGATAAGATCACTTACTATAAATGGGTCCAAGATGACTCACGCTCTAGAGGATATATCTTTTCATCAATGAGTGATGGTCTACGTCAATACTATGAGGGTCTTCCTCACTCTGTGGATATCATTCGATCTTTGGAGGAATCCTTTGGTGAGCATAGTTATTGTATGAGATTCTAGTTGACCCATGAGCTGTTTAGTATGAGACTTGAAGAGGGAGGTGACATTAACCAGCATTGCCTTAGGATGATTTACTTGGTAACTCAACTGGAGGCATACGATTTCGTCATGGATCCCCGCCTTCAGATAGACTTGATCTTGCAGTCTCTCCAACCATCCTACTCTCCCTTGATCTTGCACTTCCATGTATACAGAATTGAGATCACATTGAATGAGTTGCCACATTAAAAGTGAAACTAAATGCAAAGACTAAAATTAAATATGAGAGCAAAAATTGAGGTTTGATTGCAATTGGAAAAGGTTTAGAGATCGGAATCCTATGAAAAGCTTTAATTCTAGGCTCGAACTTAGAATTTCCTATTTTGATGCAAAATTAGACTACAAGCCTAATTAACTAAATAATCACCCAAAGCCAATTAATCAATGAGTTAGGCCTAGTTTAAAGGTGCAACGCTATCCCCAAGTCCATTATCTAGCTAGAGTATAGATTTTTCCTAAAATCCTAGGCTCACGAGTTAATTAATTAAGAGTGGAAAACTACGGTACAACCTATAATTTTCGCAATAAAGCCCAATTTATAATTTAATTTACCATATGAATACCTATAAGACACTAGCTACAAGCATAATGAAATAATAGGATAAATAATAAAACATGTAAATCAAATATATAAAAGATCATCAAAGTATTCAAACCAAGTTTGAGACCATAAAATATAAATTATTGCATAGTAATCCTACCCTAAGCACAAATTTAATTGTTCATGTCAAATGAAACTAAATCCAAATTACGAAAATAAAGTAAATTTAATTTCTCCATAAAATAGGTTCAAGTTTGTTGACAATACTATTTATAGCTTTACTCGAATTCCAATCATGCGTTGAGACTTCAAGTTGGAGCTAAAATCACGAACAACCGAAGAGAAACTTGAAGTTTTTTTCTCTACCGCGTAGCTTCTCTATCTTTGTCGTGCTCTCTGTTTTTCTTTTTTTCCTACGCCGTCAAAGTTCTCCTCCCTGCTTGATTACTGCTGCATGCCTTTTTATTGCCTCAGTTGACTGACCTAGTTCAATGGGTCACACGGCTGAGTCTTTTTCCAAGTCCACCGTGGACTTTTGTTGGACCAAAGCCTTCTTTGTCCAATTCTTTTAATGCCAAGTCCATTTGGACTTGGCTCTCGTGGACCAAGTTGGCCAAGGCATATTAGCCTTGGTTAACTGTCGCCTTTTGCTTTTTTTTTTTTCTTCATACTTTGACTTTTTTTATTTATTACTATTTCAATTCTTCAAACACAAAACTCTTTGTCGATAAAACTTGACTCCTTTTGCATCATTCAAGTCTCCCTCATATTCAGCTCCAATTGCTCTTTTATTCTTTCATTCCTACATGCACAAAAACATAATTACAGTGATTAGTCTTTTCAATAAATAATCATAATTAATTCTAAAAAGCTAGCTGACTGTTCACTAAAGTACCCTAGAGGAATAATCGAAGATGTGCTTGTCAAAGTCAATAAATTCATTTTCCCTACAGACTTCATTGTTCTTGATATAGAGGAAGACAATGACATCCCCATTATTCTTGGAAAACCATTCTTAGCAACTGGGATAGCACTTATTGATGTTAAAAAAAGGTGAGCTACGTCTGCGAGTACAAGACAAAGAGGCAATTTTTAATGTGTTCAAGTCTATCAAGTATCCAGAAGCCAGCGACAATTGTTTTCGTGTTGATGACATACAAGCTATAATGCCTAGCCATGTAGGTCAATTGAACCCCTTGGAGGCTAGCGTGTTACAAAGTGATTCTTTTGTTCCAGTGGGATTGGAACACAAGGAATATTGGGCTATGAAACAACTAAACATGCTTGTACAATCAGGGGGTGAGAAAAGACTCTTGCAAGGGAATAAGCTAGAAGAATTATGTAGTGGAGCATATGAGAATGCAAGAAGTTACAAGGAGATGACAAAAAAGTAGCATGACAAACCCATTTGGGAAAAGATTTCTCTCATGGACAACAAGTACTTCTTTATAACCCACTGATTCCTAGAAAATGCAAGTCAAGATGGTCAGGTCCTTTTGTTGTGACTAAGGTGTTTCCCTATGGTGTTGTAGAGGTTACCCATCTAGATAAAGGGATATTCAAAGTCAACGGACAACGTTTGAAGATTTATTGGGATGATGGTTTTGACCAGCAAAAGACCATTGTCCATCTCAACTTATCATAAAAAAGATGCTACGTCAGGCTGTCAACGCTAAAAACAAACGCTTGTCAAGAGGTAACCTGAGTGTTCTTATTTTTCTTTCTTTAGTATTTTGTTTCTTTCAGTTCATATTTTTCGTTGTTTTATTATGTTGCTTCTCTAGTCATGTTTGTAATGTTTAAATTTTTATGGTTGCTATATGTTCAGAACAAGTTTGGGGGTTGAAAAGCGGAAAGAGAGGCCTCACTAGGTGATTCAAAGGCAAAATGACTCAGAAGTTGTGTGTTGGCTCGTGTTAAGTGTTTGCATAGACAGCAGGGGTGCAAAAAAATGAGTTGTGATGTAGCGTTGTTGTGCTAAAATATAGCACAACTACACTGGCGATACTTAAATTTGACATTTTTGTGAGCATTGCCAAACAAGCAAATAGTGCAGGTATAGCGCAGCTGCACTAATGGTGATGTTTTTGACGTTTGAATGTGCCTTTAAGAAAAGAAAAAAAAGATAATCTCTCCTTCTCACTGTTATATCTATTGCGCGCACACATAGTGACTCCTTCTTAAATCTCACGACTCTCTCTATCTCTCGAACAAACACCCCAACCTATACACATAAAATCCCAACCCAAATCTTCTTTAATCACCAGTTGTCAACTCCGAATAAGCAGGTCAAGGCATGCTTATGAGATCTTATGACAATTAGGGTTTTGCGAATAGGATTGGGGGCGGCGGAAATTGTCTTTTCCAATGGCAATTGAGCAACAACTTCAGAATCCAAGTAAGTAGCCTTACCTCTTTTTTTTTTTAGCATTGATTTGAAAAAAAAAAGTGGAGAAGATTGAAGTTTGGTCGTGACCGAAATTTAAAGTCTGGGGGTTTTATGATTGGGCTCAAACCGTGAATGTTGGGTTTACAGTTTGGGATGATGCTTGCTAAATATTGGGGTTATATTAGTATTGAGATTGTGATTTTATACTGTGAGGACCTATGAAAACATGATTGTGATTGGGGTAGTTTGTGAAATTTGAATGCCCACCAACTGTTTGCTTAAAAGTGTCAAAGAGAAAATGAGGCTTTTGTGCATAAAGTGACGTATGAAGGGCTTGTTGAACTGTGAAAATAATTGGTCATTATTCATTCTGCAACTAAGTTGTGCTTTCAACGTTGAGTCGTGGTATGCACATTGATGTTTGTGGTGTGTGTTGCGTTGTAGTTTGAATGCTTGGGTTGTGTTATTGATTGAATACAAAGTTTCTATGGTTGAGACTTTGTTTATTGGGTGTTATCGATTGAAGAAATCCTATTAGCACCTACCTCCCTTCAGACGATGAATGACATGAATATTCAGGGAAGTCCTTTTCTTTATTTTTCTTTAATTTTTGCCATTGAGGACAATGTCTCGTTTTAAACTTTGGGGGTGGTTATTTGGTGTCTACTTGGTTAACTTGTTCTGTTTAGAGTATGTTTACTGTTAGTTTCTAGATGTTTTGTTATTTCCTTTTACATTGAATTTAAAATAAAAAAATTGAAAGTAATGCTGAAAGGATGAGAAATTAGGCCGATGATGAGTAGAATAAGAATGACATGATAGTAGTGAGGATGATTGACTGAAACATAGTTTCATTTTACGGAGAATAGCCTCACTTACTTAGTTTGTTACTTAGAGAAAGTTTATATGAGCTTAAGTGAACAGAAACATGATCATAGGACTTTAGAACTTGCTTGATTGTCACTCGAGGCGAAATCCTAGGTTACCTAGCATTAGAGAGATAATCTAGGCCATCTTTGGATCGTTTGAGCCTTTCAAGCCAACCCGTTTAACAATTGCTCATCCTTAGACCACCCCTTTGAGCCTAATTAAGTCTTTTTTTCTTTGTGTAGATAGTAATATCTTCCTCAACCTTTCAAGTTCAATTTCCCGAATAATGACCTTACTATTTGTACCATATGATCATTCTAGGAGGGTTATTTGGAGCTATATTTATGTGGAAGGATGGGAAGTGTTGTGACTGGGTAAAGTTGTTGTGGTTTAACTCTGGAAAAAAAAGAGAAAGAAGAGCCACATCCTTTGTTTTGACAATGCAAAAATGCAAGTTTGGGAGAGTATGGACTCTTTGCTCAGAAAGTGTTGAGAATGAAGAAGTGAAAAAAAAAGAGATGTGTTCATCCATTTGTGGGTGTGAGAAGTAGAGTTGGCATGAACTCCAATGGAAATCCTAGAATGGTTGTGTGCTATCGGGTAGTTTAACCATACATTGATATCTATTATCCTACCCTTGACCCTAACCATACATTACAACCAAATGTAAAGTCCTACTGATCTTTAATGCTATGATTAACCTACATTAGTGGAGAGTGGCATGAAAAGTGAGCGTATGAAGTCCTAAAGGAATTGAGAGTAAAAGATTAACATTGGTCATTCACTTAGCTTGCATAAACTCATCTTAGTACAATTGATTAAGATAGAGGCTATACACACACTCACTTGTGAGAATTAAAATAAGATGAAACTTATGTTGAAATTGAGATTCCTCATGCTCATGATTTGGTGGAAACATCTCTTGAAATTGAGTATTGAAAATTGCTACTGAGGAAATTGATTATCCTTTAGCGTTGCTTTCATGAGTTGTTTTGTGGAGTCTTTCATTTCCAAAGTGGTCTTACTTTAGCCTTGTCTTTTGCTTGATGACAAGCAAAGCTTAAGTTTGGAGGTGTTTGTTGGGTGAATTATTTACATATTATTCCAATGCCCTTTTACTTAATATTTGTTAGTTCTCAAGTAATCTATGAGTAATCTTATGGGTTTTGCATTCATTTTGTGGTCTAGGTAATTTTTGTGAGCAAGACTAATTTTCTTAGCAAAATTGGAGAGAAATACCAAGGACTAAACATGCATTACAGCCTGGGAAATACTGGACGTGGAATTGATAGTTGTCCCGCCATAGCGCAGCGTAGGAATTTTTTAAGAAACTTGCCAAGGCTATTTTCAGAAAAAGACAAACAAAAGAAGAACCCTAACTTATAAAAGAACACATCTGATACAGAAGAGAGGAGCCGACTTTGGAGAGGAAGGAAACGTTCCAGAGAGATAGAAAGTTCAGGATTCGCGAGTTGAAGACGGAGAACAATTCGAAGACAGATTTCTACCATGGTTCTTCTCCAAATCCTAGTTTTCTCTATCTCTCTTATCATGATTTGCACTATATTTTGAATTTTATTTAATTTTGTTATTATGTTCTAATTTATTTTTCTAGGGCTACGATGTAGCCGGATTATGAATGCTTGAATTTTTTCAGTTTTAATTGATTTGATGAATTATTCCAATTTTATGTTGAGTATTTCATTCTAAATTTAATTCTTGTGATTGCTTGATCAACAATTGCATGATTTGTGGTTTAGTTTAAGACTGAGGAGTGATAATCGAATTAGACCACGTTTGAGATATTGTTAGATTATTATAAGATAGAGATATTTATGAGATGTTGCGCAGTACTATAAACTTCTAGGGCTTAATGAGTTCTATAAATTCACAATTATCACCGAGATGTAGGTAGCTTGCTTATCGGAATATGTTATTGATACTTGAGAAATATTAATAACCACATTAGCGAAATTGCTGGTAACATAGGGAATAGGCATTAATTAATTCAATTCAAGAGATTCAAGTGGGATTAATCTTGGTGAATTCGGAACCCATAGAGCCTTTTAATCGTTGGTTTATCTTCTTTTATTGACTTCATTATTGCCATAGTTGTTAGGTTCAGTAGTTTCTTGGTTATTAGTTTTTATCTACAATCTCTTAATTTTGGTTGTCCAAATAAAGTTAACGCTAGATTAATTTTAGTACTTAGTAATCACAGTCCTCGTGAGAATGATATCTACCTTCTACTTTATTACTTGTAGCAATACGTACACTTGCATTAGATTTTGCACAACAATGGGTAGTTATTAATTGAATAGATCACTGAATGTGACGTGAATAACAAATTATATGACTTTGGATTAATAATTTGTTATTCGTTGTGATTGTGTATGTAATCCTTTGACTTGAGATATTACATCTGTCATTTGTATTAGGGTTTGATTTTAGTGTTTGTATAAAGCTTGTCCCGACAAACGAGATGAGATGCATCTTCTCGCAGTTTCATTCGTTCGGTATAATGATTGATAGGTAGTGGTCAAGATGGGATTCATTAACCTCCGGTGTGAGGTGACGTTCTATGTGATCCAAGTTTGGTTGTTGAATGAGGAAGTCCTTGGCCAATGCATGAATGATGAAAATGGGTTTTTCCATGTGTCATATCTTATTCAACCATTTGGATCTATGTATCGTTTCAAGTCTATGAACTTAATCGGATCATGGTTCTTGCTCGACGGAACAATTAATGGAAGGATTGGATTGTACAATTATCGGCAGCCATAAATAGATTGATTTGAATTGGACTTCATTGCCTTATAAATTATCTTAATACGTTGCTAGACGTCACTCATGAACTTTAGGGTATTTTGAGAATGACGGCGACATTCTTCAAAATAGATTAAAAGGGTTTAATGTTCAATTATTGCTATATTGCAATGAATCTAGAAAGTCACACACAATAAAGCATGGTGAATGGTTTTTCTATTAAGCTTGTATTCAGTTTCTCTTGAATTGTTAAATTGTTAACACTTGTATTTTGTTTCTCTTGAATTGTTAAGGAATTAACAATGGTGTAATTGACCTTTAAAAGTTATTGGGAGCAAATATGTAATTATTATTTGGTGTTGGGATTTGTAACGCTCTGACCCCTCACGGAATCGGGACCCCAATCCAAAACCCCAAGGCACGAAAAACGAGAAAAAATGGACAGAGTTTCCCCTTTATTTAAGCCTAACCAAATCCTGCACTCAAAAGAATTCAACCACATACGATAATCACATCATATATAAAGTTCCATCTTTGTCCATACAGTAATTCTAGCTCCTTATTTACCAAAATGTATACATCAGTCTACTATGATAAACAATGATAATTAAAGGAGTGATGTAAACTAATAAACATATCATGTTACGAGTAGCAGTTTAATTTTACATGAACAACCCTTAGATACATTGAATACAAATAAAGCTGCCTAGTTCACAAAGTGGAATACATATACATGGAATCATATAAACAATGAACTTCAGCTATGAGCAATCAAAGTAGACCTCCAACTTGATCTTCTACTTCTTGAGAACAATCTCAACCTTACCTGTAAAATGGTTAATAAAAAGGGTGATATACACTTATGCTCAGTGAGGGAGGGAATAACCAGAGAATTTTTGAAGACCATTTCATGCAATGCATGTAGGACATTCAATAATAGTATTAACTAAACATTTAAGGAATGCAAGAAGTGCCCTGAAAACATTAAATACTTTAGGAAGGATAAGAAAATAGCATTATATCTGAGGGCTTGAGGACACCAACAATATAACATTGCTAAGTAACAACTGAAGAAAAGTATAATTCCAAGTAACTCTCCAAGGACATAGGGTCCAAGCGAGAGTAACACTAGATAACCACTTACATATTCACATACGAGCTCGTGGTAGTCATGTCAATACGCCAACGAACTCGGCCGTCCGGAGTGACATGATGCTACCAACCATTTCCAATACCGAGGTAGTCATGCCAATACACCGACAAACTCGGCCTTCCGGAGTGTCATGACGCTACCATGTCCCGCTGAGTAGAAACATGCTATAATTATTCTTGTTCACATGAGAAACAATAACACAACTAATTCAATGGATTAAAATCAATTACACAAACTCTATAACACTAAAAGACTACTCCACAAGCTCAATATCTAACATTCGTCAAACATTAATTAATTACAATCAAACATCTTCTAAATTAAACAAGACAATCCAACATTCTATAAATTAACCATTTATACTTTCTAACAACTAACCAAGTCATCTATCAACAAGGTCACTTTACAAACACATTAAACACTCCACATTCACTAACTAACCTAAATCAAGCTTTAATTAACTCTCTCTCACACACACACATGGCCAAGACACACACATAAGCCCCTTTATATTCAATAAATTCTAGCCAAATTCCAATTATATTTGAACTAGTTAAACCAATTGTATAACATTCCTAACATCTCTAGGAATCTTAAGCATTTAAACAAACATTCAAGTCAAATCCATAAACTTATATGAGTAGTAGTATTCATCATCTTTTCCACAATTCTACATACTAGTTCTAACTATATAATTGCATAATAAGCATAAAAGTTTACTCTACACATCTAATAACTATCATTACAAGCACAATAAGCCATAAATCAAGCATATACAACAATATCAATATTTTTGCTAGCATAATAACAACTTTAAATGCACAAATATGGATGATCCCTCACCTCTACCAAGCTCAAAGATGCAAGACCTAGCTTCAATCCACTCTCAAACACCTTGAATTGGCTCAAAGAATCAAACCCTAGGTTTTCCCAATTTTTTCCCATTCTTTTCTCTTGGCCGTTGGCCTATTTCTTTTTTTGTTTCTCTTATTTTTGCTTTATGTTAAGTATAATATATGTGCATATAGGTGTATATATGTATATACTATGTATAGTTAGGCTTATATGGGCATAGGAAATTAATTAAGTCTAGTTAAATTGGCCCAAGCAAAGCTAAAGTATAAAAACCCAGATATGCAAACTAGATTTCTACTATTCATATGGGAACACTAACATTTTTATAACTCCTACTCCCGATATGCTATGCAAATAAAATTTATGAACGTATGCTTAGAAACAAGTGTATAATGAGGAAAAAATATGAAACTCGCAAAATAAAATACTTTAATTTTTACCCCAGACTTAGGACTCATTTTAAAATGATGAAAACTAATTTATTAGATGTAAGGAACAATCCCACATAATATAAATATCAAAATAATAGGTTAACTCATTTTATTTGAATTAATTAAATGTTAGTGCACATTTGAAAGAAATAGAAAAAGTAAGGCTACTAAATAAACACAAAGTTAAAATAATCGCATAAACTCACACAATCAATTAAAATAACACATAAACATATGCAAATAGACCCTATTCACTACATGCTAGGTCCGAGGTGTCACAGGATCAATGTACAAATATAGAAAGTTTATTTCCATAATTTAAACTAATGGTGATTAGATTAAATATTTAAATGCCCAAGTGGAAGACTATTACATCATGTACATATTGTATGTATGTATGATTTGTTTCCAAAAAAGTCAACTTGGCATTACTTGGACCACATTAAACCACACCACTATCTTGATTATTTAATAATAGACATATCACCAATAATGCACCTAACACATATAATAGATATATTGTATAGTCTAGATTATATGTATATGATGTGTATGTATATGGAAGATGAAATATATTCTTTGTCTTATATGATAAGGACAATATACAAACACAGCCTTAATTCAAGGAAGGTTGTGTTCTATTTTCCTTATTTTTCTTCCGATTTTGAGGGAAAAAAAGAATGAGAGAGAAAGTAAAAAGAAGAGTTGTTTTCTTCTTCTTTGATGAGTTATACGATTGAGAGAATTCAGCCAAGAGAAGAATTGGTCTTTTCTTCTTCATCATAAAAGGGAGAAACAATAGAGAGAATATAGAGAAGAAGTTGTCTTCTCTTCTTCTTTACCAAAAATGCAGCCAAGAAGAAGCAAAACGTTTTGCTCTCTTCTTCACAAACAAGCTCAAATTCTTCAAGGATTTAGCTAGCACATATAACCTAGAAGATAAAGAAGCCAGTCTTTGCTTGTGTGGAAAGATGTTGTCTTCATCAAGTGCTCCAAACTTGGTTTTAATGGCTAGTCTTCAAATGGTGGTGTCTTCATCAAGTGATCAAAGGTTGATTTATATATATATATATATGTTGATTATGTTAATTACATGATGTCAAGACTAGGGTTTATGATACATATGCTTATGAATGTCAAGAAAATTTTGAATTCTATGCTTGCTTCCGCTAATTCATGAACATCCTAGTATAATTCTTCAGCCCTCTGTAACAAGGTTGGGGAGGCCTTAGTTCCAGGTTCCATTGGTTGAAAAAACAAGCTGCTTTTGGCCAACTTCTTGGGGGTAAGCAATGTCGATGTTTCAACTAGAATAACTCTCTTTAGATCCTTAACTACCCTTTTCATTGCCTCAGTCAGACCAGGAAGGTCTCGTGCTGAGTCGGGTGGAATAGCCCAAACACTACGGACCCCCCCTCCCCTCCGGCGCTAGTCTTAGACTTCACAAAAAGAACTTGTGGCACCACTTCTTGCAGTTATCGGGTATAGCTGTGACTAGAGGATTACAACGTGTGGCAAAATAATGCCAGTTGGAGGACTTGTTAGTGGTTTTAAGGATATGGTAATAAAGGAAAAGGTAAGAGGTTGGAGTATAGCCAAAGTCCCTGAGCAAGCCATAGAAGCCTACCATGAGCCTTCAGTTGTTGGGAATGACCTAGGCTAGGCTGATCTGGTAATGGTTCAAAAAGCTGTCCATGATAAAAAGTCATTTCTCAAGGACCAGGCTTGGAGGCAGACGTTGGCCCAGAGGGAATACGAACCTCAAAGGCAGGAGGAATCGATCCACACTTCCTTAAGGACGAGACCATCTTCTTATTGAACCAACAAGCTTTCTTGTTGGCTCTGAAAACAAGAAAGTTACGAACCCTAACAAGAACCCCTGTGGAAAGAGAGTGGCGAGGGGTAGACCTAGCCATAGTAGGGGTCTTCTGGGAGCCCTTTTTGGGAGGACTTTCAGCAGGGAGCAAATGCTGTGAAACTGGTACAATGACAAGATGATCAGAGCTTCTTGAACCCTGCTCAGTGGCTCTAGACTTGCTACCTAAGATAGACTCATCAGTAGCTTCTAACCTAGGCATAATAGGAAAAAAAGGGAAAATAACGTACCTAAGGGAGTGAAGAATCTTGTGAAAAGCTTGAGACGCAGAGAGCGAAAAAAAAAATAGCGAAGGTTTAGAAACTAAGGAAGAAGACGAGAAAACAAATAAAGACAAAGGGGCCTATGTATAAGGAGCCCCACATTTGGGACGAGGACCCACGAAAGAGGTATTTTTGATGACGTAAAGAAAGTGGGGCATAGATTTCACAGAACGTGGACAAGCTGAGGCGACTACACATTGATTGTGCAAAGTGACAGTTACTGCACCTAAACTGTGATACCCCGAACCTGGCACGCATTTAATAGCATTTAACTGTATTTAATTAAGTATTTAATTAGTTAATCATCCATTTTGTACTATTTTGATATTTCTTTTAGAAGCATTCAATAATTTTTTTATATTGATTAATTAAAAGATTATCACCTATTTTTATTATTTATAGAAATTTGATTTATTTTCTTGTATTTAATTAAGTGTCATCTTAAATGTTAGTATTTAATTGCATTTGATTACGTATTTGTATTAACTTGTTCATTCGTATCTTAGCATAAATTTCATAATTCTTTAAAATATTCTAGAAATAGTTAAATTAATTATTTTTAAATGAATATTGATTATTTTGATTATTTTAATAATCAGTTTTATTTTCTTGCATTTAATTACTCAGTTTTCAATTAAATGAGAAAAGTAACTCCGAGTCGGAGTAAATTTTAAACTATTCTACTATTCAAAAATTATAGTTTTATATTATTGTTCATCATTTGATTAGCGATCGTTTATTGACCGTTCGATCGTAGCATTTCGAAAATCAAAGTTAGAAGAATATTTCTCGGATTTTGTGAATAGCGTTTCTAGTTTAATTTAGCTAGTTTTAGTTGGTTTTCATTAAAATTGCATTGTTTTAACTTGAATTAGACTAAATGCAAATTAAATAAGCTTATTTGACCATTTTTAACTTAAGCTTGACTTTGCAAAAAGACCAAAATGCCCTTGAGCCTTTGTCATCTTTTTAAATAAATAAAACAAGGCAAAATTGATATCAAAACAAAACCAAAAATTCTCCCCAAGTCCCCCCCTTGGCCGAAACTCAAAGGAACAAGAAAGAAAATTTGATTTTGCATTTTTAGGCCAAAATCTTGCGTGGAATCGGACGAGGATCGTGGCTCGGGTCCTTGCGGGTCTTGGTCTTCAATCTCTGTGAGGGTTTTCACATTTTTGTGCATGTTTATTTGAATTTGATTTTTGATTCAATTTTTCATATTTGATATTTATCACGTTATAATGCCTGTTATTGCTTGAAATAACTTCGTTAGGGTTCGTAGAGCATTGCTTGTTAGTTATTTAGCAATTTTTACAGTTGAAATTGCGTATTTGAAATTGGGGAAGAATAATGAATAGTTATTTTGAATAGTAAAACCCTAGATTTTTGGATTTTGATCCGAATTGCGATTTTTTGATTTGGATAGGTGTCATTAGTGTTAGAAAGATAAAATGTGCAATAAAAACGGATCGGCCCTTGTTAAAATTAGAAATTAGACAAAGAAATGTAAAGGGGCCGTTTGACCAAGTGTTGGCCGTGCTCAAATTGAGTTGGGGGTTTTGCTATTGAGGGCATGGAAGCACTTTTGGCACTGTTGTGGCGTTGATTGAGTGACCGGTTAACATAGCTGTAGTTCAAATGCAGTAGGTGGACTTTCGGGCTTCGGTTGGAAAAGTGAGGTTTCGTGATATAGAAACGTGCCTTGTAGTACCTAAGTGAATGTAGTGAAATGGGTTTCCTGATCCTGTAGCTCGTTTGCTCGTAATTGCCTTTGGAAGTTAGAGATTGCATAGTGATATTTGTCGTTTTCGTGTTTGAACTGCTATTACTTGTTTGATTGATGTTATTGTTGATATTAATGATAATCATGCTTGAAAAGTTAATTGATTGCTATTATTGATTGTACATGCTTGATATCTCGTTTATCGCCACTAATCTGTGCTTTCGTGCTATCACTCGTTTATTGCTTATATCTCGTATTGCATTGCATAGTGTCAGGCGCGTGAGTGATGGGCCTCTTTGGGCATTCTCGGGCTGCCAGGGTTGGTTTGCTCTAGCTCCGTGTCCTATTCCCATTCTCGCTAGGGGTGCTGCCCTGGGAGATTTGGGTTGTAGATGTGTCGGGGTACATCCGGAGTACACCCAGTAGAAGTTATAATGTGATTGCACGCTTATTGTCATCGTTGTCAACATCAAGCTTGAGATTGATGTATTTCTAGTGAAATGGTACATTGCTCGTATGAGTGAATCGTGACCTTCAAAGTGTGGTATAGCTTTGAATAGTTGTGTTAATGCTTTCTTTAATTGTTTATTGTATTGTCGTTTATATTGAATGCTTTCATATTGATTATATTGCTTAACCATATCTATTTGCATTGCACGATCTTCTTTCTCTCCACCTCGATATCTGTCTCGCCCTCACTGAGTATACATGTTGTGCATACTCACTCCTCACCACCACATTTTAGGAAATATCATGTTAGCTAGAAAGTTCGTGGATATGTGATAGAACGTGCTTGAAGAGTTGCCTTACGTGCTATGTGGCTTGAGTTGTCAAAGATGCAAAGATGTATAATTTCATGTAACGTATGTGTTTAGTGTTAAAAGGAATGTAATTTAAGTTTAACTAGATTATTGAAGTGGTATGATAAGTTAGTTTATGTATTTAGTTAGTATAGCTTAACTTCAATGCATGTTTGTATTGTTAAAAGAAAGAGTTAGAATAGTCTGGGTACTGGAAATGTATATTTACTTGTGTTCGCTTGATGAGAACCAAGGCTCGAATGGCCTTGAGGTGTTTGTATGGCTGGACACGGTACTTGTCCACTTATATGCTATTGCAGGTTTTGCATTTTGCCTAGAAACAGGAGAGACTCTGTCCGTTTTTCCTAAAAATTTTGCCCGGGTTTGGAATTGGGTTGTGATTAGATTGATTAATAAAACTTCCGGTCTCGAGAGGGATCAGGGTGTTACAGGTGGTATCAGAGCTTGTTTTGCTCATAAGCCGGGACAGGGTCCTCGGTTTGGTGGGTAGTGACCCTTGAATGTATGCTTGTTAAGTGTGTCTTGAAAGTGTATGCTTGTATGTGAGATTGTGCGTCTTGACTTGAATGTATGCACCTATGTGATATAGTTATGTGTTATGTGTTAAATGTTTCTCAAGTAAAGTGAAGTGACTACTCGTGTATCAAATTGGCATCGTGAATCGAATCAACCTCGTGAATTGTTAATTGCTTGAATTATTGCTTGTAATGTGTGTATTAGAATGTCTTGAATTGGTTTTGTTGTGATCTGAAGTGATTGTGTTTTGATTGAATTGATTGTCATGCTTGAATGACTTTGATGATTAAATTGTTTTTATAAACTCTTTTATAAACATGCTTGCATAATAGATTAAGGCATATATGTATAAATGTGATATCTTGGCATTCATACATGTCCTGTTAAAATGGTAAGAAAGACTTCTTCCTCCCCCTGAAGAGAAGTGGTTGATAGTAGGCCCTCCAAGTTATGTGGATTGACGGGAATGAGCAGTATTTGACTAGCCTTTATTTGGGAGTTGGTGTTTGTCTTTGGAGCTCGGTTATTGGCAAATCTCTAAGGTCCTCCTCTGTGCTTAACAGTTGTGAAAGAGTAGCTTTCTTTTGGGGTTCTATTTGGTTGTTCTCTGGAGTATTCTTTGGTTTCCTTATTGGGTATTCTTTGGAAACTTCGGTTGGCACTTCTTGGTAGACTTAGCTATTGGGTTTTCAATCGGACTTACTGCATGGTATTATCTATGGTATATGTGTCTCGGTCTTTATTGGTGTGATACTGGCATCCCTGATTGGAAATTCTTCAATGGCATTCTCTAGAATTCTTAGTGGCCATTTATCTAGTACTTACTTATTGGGCAATTCTTGCTACTTTCTTACTGGAGCATTGTTTCGGGTATTTTCTTTAGTGTTCCTCAGGAGGTCTGGTATTTGGAATTCCTATCAGACTTATTGTATAGTACTACTTACGGTATTCTTTGGAATTCTTAGTGGGCATTCGACTAGTATCTTCCTTGATGGCACTTATTAGAAGTTTTACACTTGGAATCTTGTTCAGACTTATTATCTCATACTGCTTACGGTATACTGTGGAATACTTTGGGCTTTCTTGGTTGTAAGTTGTATAAATTTTGCACTCGGCAAATGGCGATGAGGTCTTGAAGTTTGGTCTTATATGTGCTGCATCTACTCTGGCTATTCTTTGACTTCTTTATTTGGTACTTGTTGAACTTCTACTGGAGATTCGTATATGGGATATTTCTTCGGCATCCTTCTTGTCATTAATATGTGATGTTAATTTTATCTACGGTATCTTTGCTTCAGTCTTTAGTTGGTATTTTCTCGGCACTCTTGGTTGGGATTTCTATTTGGATTTTTCTACGGCTGTCTTATTCATTATCTTACTCAGCAACCGATGAAGATTAGTCAGAGTTGGATGTCAGATGATGCGAAGTTCTATTGGAAGAAGAATTGCGAGGACGCAATTGTTTTAAGGGGGGAAGGATGTGATACCCTGAACCTGGCACGCATTTAATACCATTTAACTGCATTTAATTAAGTGCTTAATTAGTTAATCATCCATTTTGCACTATTTTGATATTTCTTTTAGAAGCATTCAATAATTTTTTTATATTGATTAATTAAAATATTATCACCTATTTTTATTATTTATAGAAATTGGATTTATTTTCTTGTATTTAATTAAGTGTCATCTTAAATGTTAGTATTTAATTGCATTTGATTACGTGTTTATATTAACTTGTTAATTCATATCTTAGCATAAATATCATAATTCTTTAAAATATTCTAAAAATAGTTAAATTAATTATTTTTAAATAAATATTAATTATTTTGATTGTTTTGATTATTTTAATAATCAGTTTTATTTTCTTGCATTTAATTACTCGGTTTTCAATTAAATGAGAAAAGTAACTCCGAGCCAGAGTGAATTTTAAACTATTCTACTATTCTACTTTTCAAAAATTATAGTTTTATATTATTGTTCATCATTTGATTAGCGATCGTTTATTGACCGTTCGATCGTAGCATTTCGAAAATCAAAGTTAGAAGAATATTTCTCGGATTTCGTGAATAGCATTTTTAGTTTAATTTAGCTAGTTTTAGTTAGTTTTCATTAAAATTGCATTGTTTTAACTTGAATTAGACTAAATGCTAATTAAATAAGCTTATTTGACCATTTTTAACTTAAGCTTGACTTTACAAAAAGATCAAAATGCCCTTAAGCCTTTGTCATCTTTTTAAATAAATAAAACAAGGCAAAATTGATATCAAAACAAAACCAAAAATTCTCCCCAAGTCCCCCCCTTGGCCGAAACTCAAAGGAAAAAGAAAGAAAATTTGATTTTGCATTTTTAGGCCAAAATCTTGTGTGGAATCGGACGAGGATCGTGGCTCGGGTCCTTGCGGGTCTTGGTCTTCAATCTCTGTGAGGGTTTTCACATTTTTGTGCATTTTTATTTGAATTTGATTTTTGATTCAATTTTTTAGATTTGATATTTATCACGTTATAATGCCTGTTATTGCTTGAAATAACTTCCTTAGGGTTCGTAGAGCATTTCTTATTAATTATTTAGCAATTTTTACGGTTGAAATTGCATATT
Organism: Ehretia macrophylla; assembly: GCA_037974665.1. Taxonomy (NCBI): domain Eukaryota; kingdom Viridiplantae; phylum Streptophyta; class Magnoliopsida; order Boraginales; family Ehretiaceae; genus Ehretia; species Ehretia macrophylla. The sequence continues at coordinate 35,754,199 of CM075771.1, forward strand.
TGAAATTGGGGAAGAATAATAAATAGTGATTTTGAATAGTAAAACCCTAGATTTTCGGATTTTGATCTGAATTGCGATTTTTTGATTTGGATGTGTCATTAGTGTTAGAAAGATAAAATGTGCAATAAAAACGGACCGGCCCTTGTTAAAATTAGAAATTAGACAAAGAAATATAAATGGGCCGTTTGACCAAGTGTTAACCGTGCTCGAATTGAGTTGGGGGTTTTGCTATTGAGGGCATGGAAGCACTTTTGGCGCTGTTGTGGCATTGATTGAGTGACCGGTTAACATAGCTGTAGTTCAAACGCAGTAGGTGGACTTTCGGTCTTCGGTTGGGAAAGTGAGGTTTCGTGATATAAAACGTGCCCTGTAGTACCTAAGTGAATGTAGTGAAATTGGTTTCCTGATCCTGTAGCTCGTTTGCTCGTAATTGCCTTTGGAAGTTAGAGATTGAATAGTGATATTTGTCGTTTTCAAGTTTGAACTGCTATTACTTGTTTGATTGATGTTATTGTTGATATTAATGATAATCATGCTTGAAAAGTTAATTGATTGCTATTATTGATTGTACATGCTTGATATCTCATTTATCGCCACTAATCTGCGCTTTCGTGCTATCACTCGTTTATTGCTTTTATCTCGTATTGCATTGCATAGTGTCAGGCGCGTGAGTGATAGGCCTCTCTGGGCATTCTCGGGCTGCCAGGGTTGGTTTGCTCTAGCTCCGTGTCCTATTCCCATTCTCGCTAGGGGTGCCACCCTGGGAGATTTGGGTCGTAGATGTGTCGGGGTACATCCGGAGTACACCCAGTAGAAGTTATAAGGTGGTTGCGCGCTTATTATCATCGTTGTCAACATCAAGCTCGAGATTGATGTATTGCTCGTGAAATGGTACATTGCTCGTATAAGTGAACCGTGACCTTCAAAGTGTGGTATAGTTTTGAATGGTTGTGTTAATGTTTTCTTTAATTGTTTATTGTATTGTCGTTTATATTGAATGCTTTCGTATTGATTATATTGCTTAACCATATCTATTTGCATTGCACGATCTTCTTTCTCTCCACCTCGATATCTGTCTCGCCCTCACTGAGTATACGTGTTGTGTAAACTCACTCCTCACCACCACATTTCAGGAAATATCATGTTAGCTGGAAAGTTCGTGGATATGTGATAGAACGTGCTTGAAGAGTTGCCTTGCGTGCTATGTGGCTTGAGTTGTCAAAGATGCAAAGATGTATATTTTCATGTAATGTATGTGTTTAGTGTTAAAAGGAATGTAATTTAAGTTTCACTAGATTATTGAAGTGGTATGATAAGTTAGTTTATGTATTTAGTTAGTATAGCTTAACTTCAATGCATGTTTGTATTGTTAAAAGAAAGAGTTAGAATAGTCTGGGTACTAGAAATGTATATTTATTTGTGTTCGCTTGATGAGAACCAAGGCTCGGATGACCTTGAGGTGTTTGTATGATTGGACACGGTACTAGTTCACTTATATGCTATTGCAGATTTTGCATTTTGCCTAGAAACAGGGGAGACTCCATCCGTTTTCCCTAAAAATTTTGCTCGTGTTTGGAATTGGGTTGTGATTAGATTGATTAATAGAACTCCCGGTCTCGAGAGGGATCGGGGTGTTACATAAACTGCCGAGGGAGCCAAGGAGCTCTACTCACATGACAATCCCCTAGCCTCCTGCAGAGCTCAGGAGATTGGGAGGGCAACTGATAAGGGTAGATCTCGAACCTCGGAGAAAGTAGGTATGATGCGCAGAGGAAACGCGGGCCTAGCCCTCCTGTGGTCCAAGCTCACATATAATGGTGCAAGGGAGGTACGGGAAAGCCTTTAGATAAGGATAAGCATAAGCAGTGATAGCCTATATTGAGATGGACTCTCGGCGCAAGATCTTAGGGATCCGTCCTTATCAATAAACTTGGTCAATATGAAGTATAAATATAGGGGAGATACCATGGTAACTGGTACACAATCCTCACCCAAACACTCTATGTGATAACCCGAACCCGGCATGCATTTAATGACATTTATTTGCATTTGATTAAGTGTTATCTTAAATGTTAGCATTGAATTATGTGTTTATTTTTGGTTAAACATTTAATTGTAGCTTTATTTTCATATTTCTTTTGGAAGTAATTAAAATAATACTTGAGTTAATTATTTTAAAGGAATATCACCTACATCTCATATTTATGTCAATCGGGTTTAGTTTTCTTGCACTTAAATGCTCGGATTTCACTTAAATGAAAAGTAGCTCCGAGCCGGAGTAAATTTTAAACTGTGATGCTTTCCAAAAATGATATATTTCTTAGATTCTTTGAGATTTAATTGTTATGCTTCTATTGACGCAAAGTGCATAGCATATCGAGATAGATAGTTAGGAAATGAATTCGAGTCCTCAACAAATAGTGAAAACTAGTATTTTAGTGCCTTAAATTTTATAATTTAATTGTTGTTAGCTAGAATTGATGTTTCCTTAGTTGTTTTAGCCTAAAAATGCATAAAATAAGCTAGTTTGACCACCTTAAGTGAGCTTTGACCAAGGGGATTGACCATTTTGACCTTGTACCCTTTTTAATAGCTTAAAATAGCAAAATAAAAAAAAAACAGAACTGAACAGCAGCTAGCAGGGCCGAAAATATGAGAGAAGAAAAAAAAAATTTCAAGCCAAAATCTTCGATTTTTCGCGAGGGCTTCCACGGGGTGGTTTCCGAGGCACTCTACGAGGTTTTCCTAGCGTCTAGGAGCGTCTAAGGTGAGGGTTTCATTGTTATTTGCGCATTTGAATATTTTGTGTATTAACTTTGATTTTTGAGATTTATCTGTATATTATTATTTAAATCATTTTGTTGCTTAAATAATGTTCCTTGTTGATTGTAGAACATGTATTTATAGCTTTTTAACATTTTCTGCGGTTAAATGTTGAGATTGCAATTTAAATTGATTAATGAATAGTGTTTTATGAATAGTAAACCCTTGAAATGATGAAGTTGCTCCGTTATACTGTCCGTTGATGTAGAAATGTGCTAGATATGCCAGAATGCTTAAATGTGTGGTTTAATTGGAATGTATAATAGAAAAACAGAGAAAAACGGCTTAGTGAAAGTCGGGGTCGTTTAGGTTGAGTTTGGCATTTTCTCGTTTTGCATGTTGGCATTGTTTCGGGAGGCCATGGAAGCACTTTTGGTGCGATTATGGCGTTGGTTGGATGTTTGGTTAGTATAGTTGTAGTTCAAACGAGCAAAGAGGGAAATCGGGACTTTGCGCGAATTCTAGGGTAAAGTAGGGTTTCGGGGTCCTTAGACGTGCCTTATGGTGACCTAGGCGGATTGGCGAAGTCGGTTTCCAGAACTCGTGGCTCGTTTGGAAATGGTAGTGTTTTGATAGTTGGGGCCGATTTGTGATTTTGCTTGTTATCTTGATATTATGCCTATAGAATGTTTAGGGTTGCTTGATATACTTGTTTAATTGGTGTTATTGTTGCTTTTTATTGCTTGTTATACTTGAAAAGTTAGTTGAATGCTAGTATTGATTGGGATTACTTGTTATCTCGTTTGTTGTCACTAGTTTGCATTGTTGTGCTATCGCTCGTTTATTGCCTTGTATTGAGTCTTGCATTGCATAGTGTCTCGTGCGTGAGTGATGGGCCTCTCTGGGTAGCCTCGGGTTGCCAGTGTTGGTTGCTCTAGCTCCGCTGCTATTCCCTTTCTCGCTTGGGTTGCCTCCCAGGGAGATTTGGGTCGTAGAATTGATAGATACTTCCGGGGTATTCCAAACTGGTGTTATAAGGTGGATGCGCGCTTATTGTCATCATTGTCAACATCAAGCTCGAGATTGATGTATCGCTCGTGAAATGGTACATTGCTCGTAAGAGTGAACCATAGCCTTCGGAGTGTGGTATAGCTTTGAATGGTTGTGTTAATGCTTTCAGTAATTGTTTATTGTATTGATTGTTTGTTTTGATTGCTTATTTATCAGTTATATTGCTTAACTGGCTTATTTGCATTTCACGACTTTCTTTCTCTCCAATTCGATATAGGTCTCGCCCTCACTGAGTATACGTGTTGTGTATACTCACTCCTCACCACCACATTTCAGGAAATGTCATGTTAGCTGGAAGTTCGTGATTTCGTGGAAGTTTGTTGCCTGAAGAGTTGTCTTGCGTGCCTATGTGGCTTGAGTGTCGAAGTTGTAAAGATATATGCTTTCATATGTTGTATGTATTTAATGTCATAAAATATGTAATTTAAGTTTCATTAGATTGTTGAAGTAGTTAAATAAGATAGATTTTGTATCTAGTTATTATAACTTAACTTCAAATGCATGTTTGTAATGTCCAAAGGAAAAGATTTAGAATGGCATGATAGTTTATTTTATGTAGTAGCTTAGTATGGTTTAATTTTCAAGTTTGAATATACTTGTCAAAAATGAAAAGAGATATGTAGTTTTTAAATTTGAAATGTATGTATACTTGCTGAGTTTAAATTGTTGAGAACCGAGGCTCGGATGGCCTTGAGAAAGTTTTGTATGGTTGGACACGGTGTTGGTCCATTTAAATGCTATTACAGGTTTTACATTTTGCCTAGAAACAGGGGAGACTCCGTCCGTTTTTCCTGAAAATTTTGCCCGGGTTTGGTTTGGGTTGTGATTAGATCGATTGATAGAACTCTCGATCTCGAGAGGGATCGGGGTGTTTCACTCTACACTTCTCATTAGCTTTCGAGCAATTCAAATTCCTTAACTAACTTGAGCATCGGAGTGGGAACCCAGGGAGCTCCTCACAGTTCCTCTGTTTTGCAGGAACAAGCCAGCCCAACCAACTCAGCCCTGGTTGAAGCTCGGAGGTCAGGCTCACAAATTTTTATCTTAACAATCTATTTTTCTCTTCAATCTTTCTCTATCTCACGGTTGAACACACTAAGAAAATGAGTCGAGAAAAAAAAAATTATAGATAGATATTTTATGTAGAAAAAACTATAATTATAAAAGACCCCATAATATTTTAATATTTCAAATTGACCCCAACCAAAATTTAGAAACATTACACCTGTAATTAACAATTTAGCTCAAACATAATATTAAAAATGGGGAATATATGTCGAACATAATATTAAAAGTCAGGAATATATTTCAAACATAATATTAAAATTCGGGAATATATTTCAAACATCATGGTGACTTTTTATGTTTTTGGCCAAAGGACCAGAATTTACTTTTTTTCAATCAGTACACAATGTTTACCCAAAAAAAAAAAAAAAAATCAGTACACAATGCGTTTCCTCCAATTCCAATCAAATATACCAGGACCGCAAGTAGACCAGATCACTGCCCAGAGCAAGGGAAACTGCAAGAAGACAAATAGCGAGACTGGCAGACCTGCTAATACACCCACCGTGATAAGAATCCATAACCTGCCGTGGCCAATTACAAGATAGATTGTAGCAGTGAAGGCGACCATCAAGGATGATATGGCCAGAAACAGGGTGAAAAGACCAATTATTAACCTTCCAGGTAATTTATAAAGAAAATCAGTGTGAGAATAACGTGATGAAAGAATCCCTAAGAACATTAATACGGAAGCAATTGACGAAAACAGGGAAGCTGCATCCGCAATGGCAAAGATGGAGAAGGCCTTTGCTTGAGAGAAGATTGGGAAACCATTTTCACCATTGTTGCCTCCTGGGACAGTTATGGCTGCTGCAAAGACTACAGTTGCAATTAGTGTGGCTGCAGTTGTGCATGAATTAGCTGTTCCCTTCATCCATTCCTTGGCTTCTGTGACTAGATCTTTGTGAGCTTCAATGAAAAGCATCTCTGGTGTTTGTCCATCCTTGTTCTTCATCTCCTTGTAATAAGGCTCAACCAAGTTTTCCACTTTCTGAAGACATTGACCATTACTCAAATGATTAGTATGGAAATGCTATTTAATTTGCTTGTGAAGCAACCAAAGTTTTTGATTGATGACAAACTGAATAATGAAAAATATTCTACAATGAATTAAATTAGAAGTACAATCTTCATATGCAACAAATTCATTACCCTGAACCATTGTAACTCATGCTGCATTTGCAAGACTGCTCCTGGAATAAGACTCAGTCGATGAGATGGAGCCAATTTTCCGGACAAATGCAATATGTTATTACCCTCACTGTCTACATTCATTGTCACCAATCCTCTGTAGTTACTCATGTGGTATATGTGGCGAAATATATTTCCTCGACGGTTGACAACTGCCACTTGGAATAGAGCATGCCTTTTATCATCAATATACCATATCGCAGGAGGATATACATCCAAAATGTCGAGTACAATTTCTTCTATTCCTAATGTTGCTGCAGAAAAGAGTGCCTCCTTAAGCAAGGGTTCAATTTCTTTGTGATCTAAACGTAAAACTTCCTCGCATATACATCTGAAAAGTCGGCGTGCTTCATCGTGCATCGTCTTTTCTTTTTTGATATTTCTGATCCAAGGCACTGCAATGTAGATAGAGTATAATATAAACTGTTGCATGCTTTTTAATATGGCGTCCTTATGAACTATATTTCCTTATATCTCCCCGTAAATTTTATGATTGATGCAATTGTAAATATGTCTAAATAATTTGGAATTTTTCAGTTTTGCCCAAACTTTTAGTTGCTAAATTTCCTGAAAAAACCTATTTGACGGAAAAGCCACACACCCTATATTTAATCAATGACAATCTTTAAATCCAATAACATGTAGGCTACCCATTTTGGACCAACAATATATTAAAAACATTAATAATCAAGGGAATTCCTTATAGAATAAAAGAGAAACAGAACGAAGATGAGTAGACACGGATCCGATCTTCAGTAACACCTTAACGTGGTAGCTAATGGAATGTCCAGGGCTTGCTATGCTTTAAATACAGGTTGCGTTTTCTTACCTATTTTAGCAATATAGTGCCAGAATCTTGTGTACGGGACTTGGCATACTGCACAGAGAAACATAACTCAGGTCATTGGAAGGAGGAAAAAAAATTCATACACTCAAGTCAGTAATTAAACACTCTACCCCCTCAATCTGTCACCCCTGAGTACAAAAATCTTAACCCGCGAGCAAGACTAGTGTTGTAGGTATAAGAAATAGCTATTCGGTATTTTTTTCAATTGGCTCAAAATGGTTAATTCAAATTATCCCTTATACTCATAACATACATTTATAAACTACTCAAACACATAATTTCTCACTGATGTAAGATATTAGACAATCCCTATTTATAATTTGCATGTTTATAATTTAGTAGACCTGCAAAGAAATCCTTTTAGTTTAATAAAAGCCAACCACTTCATCTTTTTTATAAGAAAATGATTATTAACATTATCTATGATGTTTGGCAGCATATGCAAATTGACAGATAGGATAACCAGTTGAGAACATAGACTTACTATTGAGGTTTCAACATTGCGGATAATGCTAGGTGTGTGACTATAAAGTCTTGGTTAAATTCGTCTAGCTAAAGACAATATTGCGCTTTTCAAGTAATAGTAACCCAATTTTCAAAAATGCTATATTTAAATTCTTTAATGTTATAATTTGTAACACAGTTAATCCTTTTGCACTTTTCTCCCAAAAACAATATTGGTAAAGTAGAGGGGAAAAATAAATCCATGTGACTTTTACTTGACTTTACTTTTTTTGGCCGAAAAAGGAGAAAAGAAAAAGGTGTCAAATACAAGATTAAAAGATTTAAATGTAACATATTTAGAGATAGAAGACCTGTTAATCAAACACAGTATAGATCTGGGACTAACTAGCATCTTAACCCTTCAACTTATAATTAACTAACTTTTAGGAGTCGTAAATTAAAATTGGGTAAATAACACTAACAGTCCACATGAAGGATTAAAATGTTAGGTTTTAACGGAAAACGGATGTAATTGTCCAAAGCGGCAAAAGATAAATGTCAATTTAGCCTTTAAAAGTTGAATGGATTCTCACTAACTGTGAACTTTTTATCTGTAACTCATTATTTCTTTAAAAGGTAAAAAACTCGTAGACAAATTAATAAATAGCTTGTCGAAGTATATAGCTTTGCCTTTGTTTATTGAAAAATAACAAAAAACCACATAAATGTTTCAATACCTCTTTGAAATCTGGCCCAGCAACGCATCTGCTTGTGCTCCACTTGATAATTGTCAGTTTGATTCTCCTCATCCCTTCTGTTGGAGTGAGATAAAGCGTATGATTCTAAGGGAATACCTTGATAGAAAAAGAGAAAATAAGTTATTCATATTACTAGACTTGAAACAATTTTCTTCTATGCTTATTTAGTGACTTTAAATAGAAATAACTAGTTTATAGCACATACAATTGAATACAGACTTTTAAGTGTTTTCTTTTGTCAATAAATATGCAGTTCTGGAATTTGAAGGAACACACTAGGAACCGGTAGTGAAGGGGTAGAGGGAACACTCGTACTTAACTACATAAGCAGTCCAATTTCTTTTCTTTTCTTTTGCCAAAAACAAAAAGACTTATTTCCAAATCCAGTCACAACTTAACGAAACTCGCACCTTTCAAAGGGAACAAGTTACTACATATAACGTAATCATAAGACATCACTAATTTTTTTCCCACTAGAAATTCAATTATTAAGAAAGTTGAAATTTTTAAGGCTTAATTAGGATCCTATTCAGTTGGAACTTTCTTGATTTAGATAAGTATTTATGTAAGAGGTGATAAATTTGTGATAAAAATAAGATAATATGTAGTAATACTCCTACGATATATATTTGTCAACACTTTTAGTTTTCCAAGTAGGCATAATTGACAAAAGAAAAAAAGGGGGCAATGAAAAAATAAGGCTCTTAAACTTTTCACAGATTCTTCATAAAGCCGGTGTGTGGATTTTAGTCCAAAAACGCCTTAAATATTGCAACTGTGGTGGGAATGGCACATGCCAATTTTTCTATTCAAAATGTTAACGCTGCTACAGAAAAGGGCTTTTTTATTTTTTATTTTTAATTTCCTATCAACATAAAAGGACTTATTTAACACATTGCCCCACAGTAATATAATATCTTTCTGAAAAAAAATGATGCGAGAACCAATGCAAACATCAAGATTTCAATTGAGAAAATTAAAACTTTTGGGGGTTCATTTGAGAATTTTATAAATTTAAAGGGTTTGATTGTCTCCGAGTTCAAAGGCTAGTTAAGATAAGTTCCTAGTAAAAACAACCCAAAACGAATAGTGTCCAAAAGTTAAATATGCCTTCCCACATCTTTCGCCTTCCATTTTCCGCAAAAAGAGACAATAGGGAAAAATAAAAAGAGATTGCCTATGAATTCCTAGCTCATCACCTAAATGCCACGAGTACAAGTGAAAGGCAAACTCAGCCAAAGATGACATAGGAAATGAAATAGATGTACTGGATTCAAAGAAACATACAAAAGTACACCAGAAGTTGACAAACGTTCAGCGAACTTCCACTTCGAAATGCAGAAGGTTGATTGGCTAACACAGTCAGAGGAGAATAGGATTTGTGATCTCTCAAAGCTATCACCAGAGAGTATTTACGAAACAGTTGAAAAGCCTGATCTGCGAAATATAGACTACAATGTGATGGATTGAACCAAAAGACATGAGAAACTTGGAAATAAATTCAATGAAGCTCAAGAGTGCAGGCTAAATTAATTTTTTAATCTAAAAATATTATAAAAATCATACATATTTTCAAAAAATATAACTCTAATTCACTCTATTAATTATTTTGCTCCAGGTGTTAGTGAGGACTGCAATCCCATTGGTCCATATATAAGTCCACCTATGCTATTAAGCGTAACATCTTGTAAAAATGATACAATCTCTTTGTGGCAAATTCAATCTCACACTGAAACATATAAGTAATATAGTGGTGGGTTACTGTTTCTGACACTTACCCCCAGTTTGGATTGCACATGGGAAAGGAAATGAAAGTAAAGTAGAGGAAGAAAAATAAAGGAAAGGAAAGGAAAATAAATCTCTTGTTTGGATTGCAAAAAAATAATAAGGAAAAGGAAATGAAAGAAATTTATAATTTGTTGTTTGTATTAGAGAAGTAAAAGAAAAAAAAGAATAATTTTAGATGAAAAATTACCTTATTATCTTTTCTTATAAGATAGTCATAGAAAGAATTAATGATAAATTAGTCTTTTTATTTATTTTCCTTTCCTTTCTCTCTATTTTACCCCAAATTGAAAGGATTGTAAAATTCTTCTCATTAAAAGAAATGGAGGGATTTTGAAACCCCTCCAATTCCTTTATTGAAACTGAAAATGCAATCCAAATAAGGAAAGGAATTCCCTAATCCCTCCCATTTCTTTACTTTCCCTTAAAAAAACCAATCCAAACAAGCTGTTAAAGACTAGAGTTCAGAGTTTATTCGGTGAGTTTTATTAGAAAAAAAAAAGGAAAAAAAATTCAATCCCCGGCGCGCACGCACACACCACCCCACTCTTCCCCCAAAACCCACCTTCCCTTCCCACCCTTTTCTTACCATACAATCTTGCTTTTGTAAGATATTTTAGCAGCAGTATCCCGTGTTTATCTGCAAAGGGACTCCGTCCAATGCTTTTTTGCGTGACTTCAAACAAATATGAAACCATTTTCGTGTGGCCATATTGAGCAGCTCGATGCAGAGGCGACATCGTCGTCAAGCTCCAAATGTAAGGCAGAAACGGGTTCTTCTCTACTAACAACTGAGCTGCTTCAACGTTGCCAACCATTGCAGCGACTGAGAGGGCTGTCTCGCCGTACTTATTGGTCAGGCCTAATGAGTCCACCGGCATCAAATCAATCAATTTTCTCACAAAATCATTCGACTTCCCTGTTCCTACTGCAATATGAAGTGCTATCTCAGAATCTTCTGTAATACTAGCTGTCACTGCTTCTGGAACTCTGTTTAAAAATTCACAAGCATCCTCCCAATTGCCGCTCAGTGCAGCTCTGTATAATCGTAGGTAGTACGTCGGGCCCTTTTTTCCATTTTCAGGGCTCGGCAGGGCTGTTGAAATTCTTGAATGAGGTTCAGACTCTGCAATGGTAGAATTAGTGTGTTCAACAACGACCCGCACCTCAAAATATATATATATTTTTTTTATAAAAAAAAAAGGAAAAAAGAACAAGAAAGAAAAGTGAAAAGGACCAGCTAGTGTTAAAATTAATGTATGTTCATCCCTATAATATATTGATGTAAAATAAGATAAAAGAAACACAATGTGTCTTTTCCTTGGAACAAAACGCTTTCTTCAAAACTACCTTTCTAGGCTATAATATTGGTGTTTTCATCTTTATTATCTTGGCTTTTCGAAGCACACAATTTAAGAAAGTGAAGAAATATGAATAATAACACTGGAGCAAGGTATGATTTATGTTTTAAACTTAATTTTAAACTGTGTAATATCTTTTAAAAATAATATAAGATTAATTTAGGTCTCAAATGATAATGCACAATCCAGAAACTTACCGGGCTTTCTGCGCCTAAACTTGCTGAATAGCCACTTCAATCCTCCCATCGTCTTTCTGTGTCCTTTGCCTGTAGATCGATGCAACTTCTTTATCTGAATTCCAAGTAACAATTTTCAACGTGCCATGTCTTCTGTTAAACTAAAGAATGACTCTTAATTGACCTCCATTAACTACGGAATATTTAATTTTTTTCGACTTTCAATTTGGTCATAGAAAATGTAAAACTCCCAACTCCGACTGACTAACTTAGTTGCTTTTTACCCCTCCATATGTCAATGGTCACATTGACAATTGTAGACCTAGTTGTGCCTACAACGGGATCAAAGAATTTCTGTGTGTGGTACCTAATCTACTGGTGGCATAGTCTATTGGTGAGAGGGCCTTAGCGGTATGGACGGGTTTGTGGTAGTACTTGCGGTAATGTCTGTAATGTGATCGTGTCATTTCCCTCCCCATGTATTTATAAACGGACTGGTCTGCTTAGAAATGATAGCCGGCCATTTAATTGCAGTTTTTGACAAAATTAAAAATAAAATTGTTTAGCATAACCTATAACTAAAATCGAAATCAAAATTCGACGGATTTAAAAATCATCATCCAAAACAGAAACCGCAAATATAAAAAAAACCGCGGATAACCGAAACCGAAACCGAAACAAAAAAATTTTAAAAAATAAAATTTAAATAGAAAAGGACTAAAAAATATGAAAAAAAAATATGAATTTAAATGGACAAAATTCTAAAAACACAATAAAACTAAAAATCCATACATCAGTGTTGTTAAGCAAGCCTAGATACTGACTCGGAAGGGCATAGCTGAGATATTAGGATGGTGCAATCGTGAAAGCAAGGCCATGGCCGCCGAGTTTTGGGTACTTTGGGATGATAGCAAACGCGAAACAGGTAGAGAAAGAGAAGACAGTGCCATTAGTAGTACTCTTCTTGAAACGAATTGGTGAAGGATAGAAAGCATGACCCATTAGCCTACTGGTTTCATTAGTCAAACGAAGGAGGCCATTTTCACTACTCTGTGAAACTCCACTCAATGGAGACGACGTATGAAAAGTGAAGAAAGAAAAGTTACTGAAGCCTAGGATTTAGGGTTATAAGTTTATTAGGACTTTTTTATTATTTTATTATTTTTTTACTTTTTTGTGTCATAGTACTAGTAGCTTTTTATTATTTATTTATTTGTGTTATATTAGATTACTAGATTAGAATGAATACTCATTTTATTATTTTTTTAAAATTTAAACATTTATTTTATAAATATACATGTGTATATATTATTATATATATATATAAAATATACACGTATATAATATTATATATATATATATATATATATATATATATATATATATATATATAAAATAAAATAATAAATTACTAATCGGGTTTTTATTTTTTAGTTTTTTTTAATATCAAAAATCAAAATTTATCGGTTTATCCGTCGGTTTTGTTTTATAAAATCCAAAACCTAATGGATTTTCCATCGATTTCGGGTACAGTGGGTACCCGTTGTCATCCTACGTCTGCCTTGCTTTAGTAGAATAAGGGTATCTTTAATAGAGACTTGATAATGCAATGATAACTATTTTTTAGTAAATATAGAGACTCTTGATGAAAAAAAATCAACACCAATAGACAATATAGAACCCCAAATCTAATCTTTTGTTTCAAAATTAACAAATTTTAATAAAAATAGAGACTAGACTCCATTTTCTTCAACAAATTTGTTGAAGAAAATGGGGGCCCAAGAAAAAGACAAAAAAATTTAGAGCCCACATGAGTCTCTTCAACAAATCAGATTTGATATATGACTGACAACTTTAACCAAAAAAAAAGTTGACAACTTCCAAAAAAAAGTATTTTGGCTGAATAAAAAAATGGAAGGGGCTGCGGGTCCCATCATGGATCCTTAAATTTAGAGGTTCTCAATGGGGATGATTTTTTTTAGAGACCCTAAAAAACACATGGGTCTCTACATAGGGCTCTAAAAAACAACAGGGCTCTAAATTTGTTTTTAAAGCCCCTCAGTTTAGAGCATCTATTGAGAATAGCCTAAGGATCCATCTAATCATCTCCAAACCATATTCTATTACTAGAGTCATAGTCCACCTCAACTTCCGCCACTTGAGTAGGCCTACTTTGTATGGACTTCTTACGCGGATGGACTCGTCTCTTCCTAGGACTCTGGCACCCTTCCTTGCGTTTCGTGAACTATTGGTATGGCATGGGCCTTTCTCAGCCCTATTAGCTATTGTTGTCCCTAAGTTGCTGCTAAACCCAAATCTCCAATCTCTATGAGAGTGGCAAAAAAGACCACTCGCCTCGACTGCTCTTGAATTTTCTTTAGCACAACCGTCAATATTCAATTCATATCCCTATCGTAGTTTAATCCAGTTGATATGAGCTCCACGTCTAGAGGATAAGCTAGCTTTCTTATGCGTCTTCCAAACATATTTGCACTCCCTTGCTTTCTTCACAATCAATGTAACCAAGGAGCTAACCTCTATGACTGAAGAATTATTAAAATTCTCCCATTCCTATGGTTCAAAACTTCCCAGATAGTAACAACAAACAAGGTATACCATTGAACTCCAAACTGTAAATTTCTGAGCTTAATGTTTTTGTTGAAATGGTGGCCTGTATTTGTTGTGTCCATTGGGCCAAGGCCCACAAACCCATTACCTAGAACCTTCCTAGAAGGTGGTAGGTGGAGTTGGTAGGTGAATGGTAGGTGGAACTTGTTATATCTTTATATTGAGCTACTTGGCCTTGTATCAATTGTAGCAAATATTGAGTGCATACACGAGTGATAGGTGAGACATTGTTGTAAGAGTGATCTCTTGTATTCTTTTATCATATAGTCAAAGTTATTCTCTTGTTGTCCATGGATATAGGCTTTAAGCCGAATCATGTAAAATCCGTGTGTCATTTTTCTCGCATTGTTCTTTGTTTCAATCACATTTCACACACAATCACCCATTTGGTACCAACAAATTGGTATCAGAGCCAGTGGGGATAATATTTTCTACTTCTGTTCATTTGAACCAGATCTAAAAAAAAATCAGATTGTTACAATACCCAAAAATTGGGTCTCCGAGATTGGCATCAACTTGTTACTCCAAGCATAGCGTCAAAATTATTTTGGCGAGGGGAGTACATGTAATACCTGAGCCCGGAATGTGAAATTTTCTTGTTTATTATTTTGAAAATTATATTTTCTTAAGTTCTTTGAAATCAAATTGTTACATCTTTACTGTCGCAAAGTGCATTGCATATTGAGAGCGATAGTTAGAGAGCGGTTTCTAGTCCTTAGCAAATAGTAAAAACTAGCATTTAGTGTTTTAATTTTAGTGTTTTAGTTGTTGTTAGCTAGAATTAATTTGGTGATGTTGTTATAGCTTTTAAATGCATGAAAATAGGATAAATTGACCAAATTTTAAGTAGTTGACCAAGGGGTTTGACTAGTTGACCAAGCTTGTCACCTTATAAGCTTATAACATAACAAAAAAAAAAAACAAGCTGAAAACAGAAAAGAGTGCAGGCCAAAACCAAGAGGGAAAAGAAAAAAAAAATTCAACCTTCCAAACTTCCAATCTTCGCGTGAGCTCGTGCGGGGTTGTTACCGAGGCATCCAGCGTGGGTTTTCTAGTGACTAGGAGTGTCCAAGGTGAGGGAAGCATGTTATTTGCGCATTTTAATGTTATATGTCTCAACTTTATGATTTTTGAATTTTATCCGTAGTTTGTTGTTTTGATCATTTTAACACTTAAAGAATGTTCCTTGCCAATTGTAGAACATGTATTTATAGCTTTTTAACATTTTCTGCGGTTGAATGTTGAGATTGTAATTTAAAATGTCAATTGAATAGTAAAACATGAATAGTAAACCCTCGAAACGTAGAAGTTGCGTTGTTATGCTTTCTGTTGATGTGAAAAGATGCTAGATATGCTAGAATGCCTAAATGCATGATTTGTTTGGGTTGCGTAGTGGAAAAATACGAAGAAATGCCTTGGTGAAAGTCGAGGTTGTTTAGGTCGAGTTTAGCGTTTTCTCGTTTTGCGTGATGACATTGTCTTGGGAGGCCATGGAAGCACTTTTGGTGTGGTTATGGCGTTGGTTGGGTGTTTGGATAGAGTAGTTGTAGTTCAAACGAGCAAAGGGAGAAATCGGGACTTTGCGTGAATTCTAGGGTAAAGTAGGGTTTCGGGGTCTTTAGACGTGCCTTATGGTGACCTAGGAGGATTGGTGAAGTCGGTTTCCAGAACTCGTGGCTCGTTTGGAAGTAGTAGCGTTTTGATAGTTGGGGTTGATTTATGATTTTGCTTGTTTTCTTGATATTATGCCTATAGAATGTTTAAAATAGCTTGATATGCTTGTTAGAGTTGATTTTGATTGAAATGGTTATCAACTGTTGCTATTGCGTGTGAGAGTAACCTACTTTGTTATTCTCTCACGTGTGGCTTTATTGCTAGATTGTTGCATTGTATATTGTATTGCATTCATAGAGTCAGGGGCGGTGTGATGGGCCTCTCTGGGTAACCTTGGGTTGCCAGTGTTGGTTGCCCTAGCTCCGTGTCCTATTCCCTTTCTCGCTTGGGTTGCCTCCCAGGGAGATTTGGGTCGTAGAATTGATGGATACTTCCGGGGTATTCCAAACTGAAGTTATAAGGTGGTTTGGGCCTGTGCGTCGTCATCGAATTCGTGATTGAAAGTTGCTCGTGGAAAGTGAACCGTATCCTTTGAATGAGTGTTTATAGTTTTAATGCTTGTCTTGTTTTATTGTTGGCTTTGTTTGTGTCTCTATATGATAATGGTATGAATTGCTTGACTAGTTGCATTGCATTCTCTTCTCATCTCCGTCCTTGAGACCATTTGCCATCGCTGAGCAATAGTTTTTGCTCATTCCTTTCTATTCCATATTTTTTTACAGGAGTAGTTGAAGCTGATCCTCTTGAGGTAATTGAGGAGGAAGAACAAGTGGAGGTGTTTCCTTGATAGTACTTCTTTGCTTAGCTGGTGGTTGGTTGCCAGACTTTTGTGCGAGCCATGCTTGACATGTTTAATGCTTGGTGGTCGCTTTATTTTGAGGCTTGTAGCCTTGTATGTAGTTCTATTTTGAGGCCTTTATGGTCTTTTGTTGTAAAGGTTTAAAGATTGTAAAGTTGTAAAGTTATACTCTTATGACTAGTAAAGAATTGCATACTAATGGTTTTACTGTTTAGTGGCACGAATACTTGTGTAGTATGCATGACATTTTTGGTTTGCAAAGTTGTTAATGAGAAGATGTATATTTTCTAAAAGAGAGTTGTCTTGATTTAAATGTTTATTATGGCTTTCGCAAGTATTATGTTGAATGTAGGATTTTTGGATCGTCCACGGTACAGAGGAGACTCCGTCCGTGTGTCGGGTCCGGGCTTGGCCTTTTGCGGGGTCGGGTCGGGGCGTGACATCTTTAGGTGGTATCAGAGCATGATAGTCTTGCATGAGCCGGGATATGTTTCTCGGTCTGTGGGGTAAAGGTCTAAAATGCTAAAGTGTTATTGTATGATTGTTAAGTGAAAAGAAAATGTTATAGCATGACTATGTGAACTTAGAGTGCTTATGTGTTTAAGTGAATTAGTTTGACATGTCAATCTTGTGTTATGTGAATTGTGTGATAGGATATTTGATTGTTATTGACTTGAGTGTTATCTAATCTTATGTGCTATATTTCTGTCTATAAACTGCTTTTATATGCTACCAGCTATTGTGAGTTGTTACTATGCCTCCATGTCGTGGTATTCAAGGTCAAGGGGCAGATGAAGAGGCAGCAGAATAGGGTCAGCAACCGTTGCCTGAACAGTTTATGGCTACTATGACCACTGCAGTTGACCGGATTACACAGGTACTGCATGAGTAGAGGCAAGACAGGAATAATAATCCCCAGGGAAATCAAGCTAATCCTGGTGGACAGGGGTATAGGGCTGAGAATAATCAGCAGGAGAAATTCTTGAGGCACGAACCGGGTAAGTTCTTTGGAGGGCCGGATGATGAGGCAGCCGAGAGATGGATTAACCATGTTGAGAAAATTTTTGCTGCTTTGAGGTACAATGATGAGGCAAGAATGGATTGTGCGGCATTCCTGTTAGAGGGCGACGCAGAACAGTGGTGGAACACTGTCAAGTTGAGGTGGGATTGTGAGGATGTTCCGCATTTGTGGGATGATTTCGTGAGTGAGTTTCGGGATAAGTATATTCCCGAGATGGCTAGGGAAAGGCGGGAAGACGAGTTTGTGGCCCTGAAGCAGGGAAACATGACTGTTGCACAGTATGAGGCTAGGTTTGTCAGCCTGTCGAGGTATATGCCCAAGCTGGTACGGCCAGCTAGGAGGATGATTCATAGGTTTGTTCGTGGGCTAAGGATGGATATACAGCTACATTTGACTGGACAGACCTACACTACTTTTCCCGAGGCATTCCAAGCAGCCTCGAAGTTTGAGAAACGGAAGGCTGAGATGATAGCTGAGAGTAATCAGCCGAGTAAGAAACAGTACTTGGGCCAGAGCAGCCAGAGTCAGCCGAGGCAGTATCTGACTTCTGCGCAGGTTCCTCAGCAACGTTCGTATCAGCCACAGTATCAGATTCAGGCTAGGCCAGCTGTGACTAGACCCCAGCAGGGAGCTACAGTTCCTACTACTGCCAAAGCCCCCGCACCTACAGGAAACACTATTGTTAGGCAAAATCAGCAGTGTAACTTTTGTAATCGATCGGGGCACGTTGAGGCTAATTACTGGAGGAAGAGTGGTAAATGCATTGGTTGTGGGAGTGATGACCATAGGGTGAGAGATTGCCCTAAGTATAAGAATGTTCAGGGTCGTACTGGAGGCCAAGGTGTGCAGAATAGGGCTGCAGGTACATGTCCAACACAGAGGGTTCAGGCTAGGGTCTTTGCACTGGATGCAGAGGAGCTACCCGATACTACAGCTATAGTGGAAGGTACCTTTCTTCTCAATACTCAGCCAGTTAAAGTTTTGATTGATCCCGGAGCTACACATTCGTTTATAACTCCTGCATGTGCACGATCTGTGAATGTTTGCATTGATAAACTGCCGCATGAAGTTGAAGTTAGTACGCCTTTGGGTGCAAAATTTGTTACTGAGTCTATTTGCAAATCTTGTGATATATGCATTGAGAACCGTAAATTTCCTGCTGATTTAATTATACTGCCAATCCGTGACTTTGAAATTATTTTGGGAATGGACTGGTTGGGGAAATATTATGCTTAGTTGGATTGTAGAACAAAGTTTGTTTATCTCCAGGATCCTGACCTACCGGTACTGGAGATTGTTGGGAACTGCAGGGCTGCCCGAATTCCTCTTTTATCATCGATCAAGACTTCTAAGTTGTTGAATAAAGGTTGTGAAGCTTACTTAGCTTATTTAATCAATCAGCCTACTGATAAGTTGAATTTGAATGAGGTTCCGGTTGTTAGAGACTTCCCTGGTGTATTTCCCGAAGAATTACCGGGTTTACCACCGGATAGGGATATTGAGTTCGTGATTGACCTTATGCCAGGCACTGCGCCAATTTCTAGAAGTCCTTATAGAATGGCATCAGCTGAACTTCAGGAATTAAAAATTCAGCTTCAGAACTTGCTTGAGAAAGGGTTTATACAACCTAGTTCTTCGCCGTGGGGTGCGCCTGTGTTGTTTGTGAGAAAGAAAGACGGCACGCTACGGTTATGTATTGATTACAGGGGACTTAATCAAGTCACGATTAAGAACAAATACCCCTTGCCGTTGATTGAAGAATTGTTTGACCAGTTGCAGGGTGCGAGTGTTTACTCCAAATTTGATTTGAGGCAGGGTTACTATCAACTCAGAATTCGGAGTGACGATATACCAAAGACGGCATTCAGGACTAGATATGGCCACTATGAATTTGTTGTGTTGTTGTTTGGATTGACGAATGCACCAGCCGCATTCATGGACTTAATGCAGAGAGTTTTTCGACCTTATCTTGATCAGTTTGTCGTGATCTTTATTGACGACATTTTAGTGTACTTGAAGAATGAGGCTGAACATGAACAACATTTGAAGATTGTGCTACAGACTTTGCAGGAAAACAAGCTTTTTGCTAAATTCAGCAAGTGTGAGTTCTGGTTGAATCAGATATCTTTTCTAGGCCATATCATTTCAGATCAAGGAATTTCAGTGGACCCAGCTAAGATTGAAGTTGTTTCATCTTGGAAGAGACCTGAGACGGTGTCAGAGATTCGGAGTTTTCTTGGATTGGCAGGTTATTACCGGAGGTTTGTTAAAGATTTTTCCAAAATTTCTGGACCTTTAAGCCAATTGACTCGAAAGAAAATTACTTACAACTAGGATGCCAAATGTGAATCCAGTTTCCAAGAATTGAAGAAGAGACTAACTACAGCTCCTATACTAGCTTTACCTGAGGGAACATATTACTTTGTTGTCTACAGTGATGCATCTAAGGAAGGATTGGGTTGTGTTTTAATGCAGAATGGTAAGGTGATTGCCTATGCTTCTAGGAAGTTGAAACCATATGAAGTCAATTACCCTACACATGACATTGAGTTAGCTGCAGTTGTGTTTGCTTTGAAGAAGTGGCGTCACTATTTGTGGGGTAGCAGATTTGAAATTTTTACTGACCACAAGAGTCTCAAACACGTCAAGCATGGCTCGCACAAAAGTCTAGCAACCAACCACCAGCTAAGCAAAGAAGTGCTATCAAGGAAACACCTCCACTTGCTCTTCATCCTCAATTACCTCAAGAGGATCAGCTTCAACTACTCCTATAAAAAAATATGGTATAGAAAGGAATGAGCAAAAACTATTGCTCAGCGAGGGCAAATGGTCTCAAGGACGGAGATGAGAGAAGAGTGCAATGCAACTAGTCAAGAAATTCATACCATTATCATATAGAGACACAAACAAAGCCAACAATAAAATAAGACAAGCATTAAAACTATAAACACTCATTCAAAGGATACGGTTCACTTTCCATGAACAACTTTCAATCACTAATTCGATGACGACGCGCCGGTCCAAACCACTTTATAACTTCAGTTTGGAATACCCCGGAAGTATCCATCAATTCTACGACCCAAATCTTCCTAGGAGGCAACCCAAGCGAGAAAGGGAATAGGACACGGAGCTAGGGCAACCAACACTGGCAACCCGAGGCTACCCAGAGAGGCCCATCACACCGCCCTGACTCTATGAATGCAATACAATATACAATGGAACAATCGAGCAATAAAGCCACACGTGGGAGAATAACAAAGTAGGTTATTCTCGTACGCAATCGCAACAGTTGATAATCATTCCAATCAAAATCAACTCTAACAAGCATATCAAGCTATTTTAAACATTCTATAGGCATAATATCAAGAAAAAACAAGCAAAATCACAAATCGACCCCAACTATCAAAACGCTACTACTTCCAAACGAGCCACGAGTTCTGGAAACCGACTTCACCAATCCTCCTAGGTCACCATAAGGCACGTCTAAAGACCCCGAAACCCTACTTTACCCTAGAATTCACGCAAAGCCCCGATTTCTCCCTTTGCTCGTTTGAACTACAACTACTCTAACCAAACACCGAACCAACGCCATAACCACACCAAAAGTGCTTCCATGGCCTCTCGAGACAATGCCATCATGCAAAACGAGGAAACGCTAAACTTGACCAAAACGACCCCAACTTTCACCAAGGCATTTCTTCGTATTTTTCCACTACGCAACCCAAATAAATCTTGCATTTAGGCATTCTAGCATATCTAGCATCTTTTCACATCAACAGAAAGCATAACAACGCAACTTCTACGTTTCGAGAGTTTACTATTCATGTTTTACTATTCAATTGACATTTTAAATTACAATCTCAACATTCAACTGCAGAAAATGTTAAAAAGCTATAAATACATGTTCTACAATTGGCAAGGAACATTCTTTAAGCGTTAAAACGATCAAAACAACAAACTACAGATAAAATTCAAAAATCATAAAGTTGAGACATATAACATTAAAATGCGCAAATAACGTGCTTCCCTCACCTTGGACACTCCTAGTCGCCAGAAAACCCACGTTGGATGCCTCGGTAACAACCCCGCATAAGCTCACGCGAAGATTCGAAGTTTGGAAGGTTGAATTTATTTTTTTCTTTTCCCTCTTGGTCTCGGCCTGCACTCTTTTCTGTTTTCAGCTTGTTTTTTATTTTATTTTGTTATGTTATAAGCTTATAAGGTGACAAGCTTGGTCAACTAGTCAAACCCCTTGGTCAACTACTTAAAATTTGGTCAATTTAGCCTATTTTCATGCATTTAAAAGCTATAACAACATCACCAAATTAATTCTAGCTAACAACAACTAAAACACTAAAATTAAAACACTAAATAGTAGTTTTCACTATTTGCTGAGGACTAGAAACCGCTCTCTAACTATCGCTCTCGATATGCAATGCACTTTGCGACAGTAAAGAAGTAACAATTTGATTTCAAAGAACTTAAGAAAATATAATTTTCAGAATAATAAACAAGAAAATTCCACATTTCGGGCTCGGGTATTATACCCTATCCCCCTTAAAACAATTGCATCCACGTAATTCTTACCTGGTTGACAAACAACTCCAGATACTGATTCCGAACTTGGTCATCTCTTTCCTAAGTCACTTCCTCAAACCCATGATGATTCCACAGAACCTTTACTAACGGAATACTCTTTCTGCGAAGTTCCTGAACTTTCCGATCCACAATTCGAATCGGTTTCTCTTCATAAGTTAACTTTTCCTCAATCTGCAAAGGCTCTGGTTCAAGTACATTTGAAGGGTCTGGATGGTATTTTCTCAACATTGACACGTGGAAAACATCGTGTAGTCTCGACAAGCTCAGAGGTAAAGCTAACCGATAAGCTAAAGGACCCACCTTTTCGGTGATCTCAAACGGACCCACATACTTGGGACTAAGTTTTCCGCTCTTACCGTGCCGAATCAATCCCTTTCAAGGAGAAATTTTAAGAAACACCCAATCTCCCAAATCAAATTCAAGATCCCGACGGTGCTTATCTGCATAACTCTTCTGACGACTCTGAGCTGTAAGCATACGCTGGCGAATAAGGTGAACATTATCTACCATCTTAATCATATCAAGTAACACAGTCGAATCAACTGTTCTCATCTCTCCAACCTCTTCCCAATACAATGGGGATCTACATTTACGACCGTACAACGCCTTGTAGGGAGCCATACCTATAGTAGATTGATAACTATTATTGTAAGCGAACTCCGCTAAAGGCAAAAACTTCTCCCAATTCTTCCTAAAGTCTAACACACATGCTCGAAGTATATCCTCCAAGATCCTGATAGTTCTCTCAGACTGGCCATCAGTTTGTGGATGGTATGCAGTACTGAAGCTCAATTTAGTTCCCATGGCCTCTTGCAACTTCTGCCAAAAACGAGATCTAAATCTAGGATCTCTATCTAACACTATACTCTGTGGCACACCATGCAGTCTTACAATATTAGCAACATAAAGCTCAGCTAGTTTGTCAAGGCTATCCTGTTTGTTCACAGGAATAAAATGTGAAACCTTAGTCAATCGGTCCATAACAACCCAAACAGAATCATATCCTCTCGGAGATCTAGGAAGATCGGTCACAAGGTCCATTGTTATATGCACCCATTTCCATTGTGGAATCGACAACGGTTGCAGAAGCCCGGCTGGCCTCTGATGCTCAACTTTAACCCTCTGACAAGTTAAATAGCTGGATACATACCCAGCAATCTCCCTCTTCATATTGTTCTACCAGAAGTGTTGTTTCAAATCTCTATACATTTTAGTACTGCCCGGGTGAATCGTATATCTTGAATTATGTTCCTCGGACAAAATCTCATTCTTCAAAGTCGGATCACCAGGAACACACACTCGGTCCCTGAATCTGAAGATACCATCTGCATGTAATTTAAACTCCGACTTTCCTCCTTTTGATTTTTCTTGGATTTTCAAGATGTGAGGATCAATCTTCTGTGCCTCTCTGATTTGTGCCAGCAATCCCGCCTGAATTTGTAAGCTAGCAAATCGAATCCCTACCTCAGTAGCTTCTAGCTTCCATGAACAAATTTCCTCCAAAGTCTCCCAATCCTTGATAATTAAACTTGCAACAGTAGCCTTTCGGCTCAAAGCATCAGCAACAACATTTGCCTTACCTGGCACGTAGTTTATAGAACAATTGTAGCCACTTAATAGCTCAAGCCATCTTCGTTGCCTCATATTCAAATCTTTTTGTGAAAATAAATATTTGAGACTCTTGTGGTCAGTAAAAATTTCAAATATGCCACCCTACAAGTAATGACGCCACTTTTTCAAAGCAAACACAACTGCAGCCAACTCAAGATCATGTGTAGGGTAATTGACTTCATATGGTTTCAACTTCCTAGAAGCATAGGCAATCACCTTACCATTATGCATTAAAACACAGCCCAAACCTTCTTTAGATGCATCACTGTAGACAACAAAGTTTTCTGTACCCTCAGGTAAAGCTAGTATAGGAGCTGTAGTTAATCTCTTCTTCAGTTCTTGGAAACTGGATTCGCATTTAGCATCCCAGTTGTAAGTAACCTTCTTTCGAGTCAACTGGCTTAAAGGTCCAGAAATTTTGGAAAAGTCTTTAACAAACCTCCGATAGTAACCTGCCAACCCTAGAAAACTCCGAATCTCTGACACCGTTTTAGGTCTCTTCCAAGATGAAACAACTTCAATCTTAGCTGTATCTACTGAAATTCCTTGATGTGAAATGATATGACCCAGAAAATATATTTGATTCAACCAGAATTTGCACTTGTTGAATTTAGCAAAAAGCTTGTTTTCTTGCAAAGTCTGTAGCACAATCTTCAAATGTTGTTCATGTTCAGCCTCATTCTTAGAGTATACTAAAATGTCGTCAATAAAGATTACGACAAACTGATCAAGATAAGGTCGAAAAACCCTCTGCATTAAGTCCATGAATGCGGCTGGTGCATTCATCAAACCAAACGGTAACACAACAAATTCATAGTGGCCATATCTAGTCCTGAATGCCGTCTTAGGTATATCGTCACTCCGAATTCTGAGTTGATAGTAACCCTGCCTCAAGTCAAATTTGGAGCAAACACTCGCACCCTGCAACTGGTCAAACAACTCTTCAATCAACGGCAAGGGGTATTTGTTCTTAATCGTGACTTGATTAAGTCCCCTGTAATCAATACATAACCATAGTGTGCCGTCTTTCTTTCTCACAAACAACACAGGCGCACCCCACGGTGAAGAACTAGGTTGTATAAACCCTTTCTCAAGCAAGTTCTGAAGTCGAATTTTTAATTCCTGAAGTTCAACCGATGTCATTCTATAAGGACTTCTAGAAATTGGCGCAGTGCCTGGCATAAGGTCAATCACAAATTCAATCTCCCTATCCGGTGGTAAACCCGGTAATTCCTCGGGAAATACACCAGGGAAGTCTTTAACAATTGGAACCTCATTCAAATTCAACTTATCAGTAGGTTGATTGATTAGATAAGCTAAGTAAGCTTCACAACCTTTATTCAATAACTTAGAAGCCTTGATTGATGATAAAAGAGGTATTCGGCAGCCCTGCAGTTCCCAACAATCTCTAGTACCGGTAGGTCAGGAATCTGAAGATAAACAATCTTTATTCTACAATCCAACTGAGCATAGTATTTCCCCAACCAGTCCATTCCCAAAATGCTTTCAAAGTCACGGAAGGGCAGTATAATTAAATCAGCAGGAAATTTACGGTTCTTAATGCATATATCACAAGATTTGCAAATAGACTCAGTAACAAATTTCGCACACAAAGGCGTACTAACTTCAACTTCATGCGGCAGTTTATCAATGCAAACATTCACAAATCGTGCACATGCAGGAGTTATAAACGAATGTGTAGCTCCGGGATCAATCAAAACTTTAACTGGCTGAGTATTGAGAAGAAAGGTACCTTCCACTATTGCTGTAGTATCGGGCAGCTCCTCCGCATCTAGTGCAAAGACCCTAGCCTGTACCCTCTATGCTGGACCTGCACCTGCAGCCCTATTCTGCACACCCTGGCCTCTAGTATGGCCTGAACATTCTTATACTTAGGGCAATCTCTCACCCTATGGTCATCGCTCCCACAACCTGTGCATTTACCACTCTTTCTCTAACAATTAGCCTCAATATGCCCCGATCGATTACAATAGTTACACTGCTGATTTTGCCTTACAACAGTGTTTCCTGTAGGTGCTGGGGCTTTGGCAGTAGTAGGAACTGTACCTCCCTGCTGGGGTCTAGTCACAGCTGGCCTAGCCTGAATCTGATACTGTGGCTGATACGGACGTTGCTGAGGAACCTGCGCAGAAGTTTGATACTGCCTCGGCTGACTCTGGCTGCTCTGGCCCAAGTACTGTTTCTTACTCGGCTGACTGCTCTCAGCTATCATCTCAGCCTTCCGTTTCTCAAACTTCGAGGCTGCTTGAAATGCCTTGGGAAAAGTAGTGTAGGTCTGCCCAGTCAAATGCAACTGTATGTCCATTCTCAGTCCACGAACAAACCTATGAATCATCCTCCTAGCTGGCCGTACCAGCTCGGGTATATACCTCGACAGGCTAACAAACCTAGCCTCATACTGTGCAATAGTCATGTTTCCCTGTTTCAGGGCCAACTCATCCTCCCGCCTTTCCATAGCCATCTCGGGAATATACTTGTCCTGAAACTCACTTACAAAATCATCCCATAAATGCGGTACATCATCACAGTCCCACCTCCTCCTGACAGTATTCCACCACTGCTCTGCGTCGCCCTCAAACAAGAATGACGCATAATCTATTCTTGCCTCATCAGTGTACCTCAAAGCGGTGAAAATTTTCTCAACACGATTAATCCATCTCTTGGCTGCCTTATCATCCGGCTCTCCGAAAAACTTACCCGGCTCGTGCCTCAGGAATTTCTCCAACTGGTTATTCTCAACCTTGTACCCCTGTCCACCAGGATTAGCTTGACTTCCCTGGGGATTATTATTCCTGTCCTGCCTCTGCTCATGCAGTACCTGGGTAATCCGGTCAACTGCTGTAGTCATAGTAGCCATAAACTGCTCAGGCAACGGTTGCTGACCCTGTTCTGCTGCCTCTTCATCTGACCCTAAACCTTGAGTACCACGACATGGCGGCATAGTAGCAATTCACAATAGCTGGCAGCATATAAAAGCAGTTTATAGACAAAAATATAGCACATAAGATTAGATAACACTCAAGTCAATAACAATCAAACATTCTAACATTCAATTCACATAACACAAGATTGACATACCAACCATTCCACTTAAACACATAAGCACTCAAGTTCACATAATCATGCTATAGCACTTTTCACTTAACAATCACACAATAACACTTTAGCATTTTGGACCTTTACCCCACAGACCGAGAAACATATCCCGGCTCATGCAAGAATATCATGCTCTGATACCAACTAAAGATGTCACGCCCCGACCCAACCCCGCAAAAGGCCAAGCCCGGACCCGACACACGGACGGAGTCTCCTCTGTACCGGGGACGATTCGAAAACCCTACATTCAATATAATACTTGCGGAAACATAATATACAATTGATTCATGACAAATTTCTTTAGAAAATATACATCTTCTCATTAACAACTTGCAACCCAAAAATGTCATGCATACTACATAAGTATTCGTGCCACTAAACAGTTAAACCATTAGTATGCAATTCTTTACTAGTCATAAAAGTATAACTTTACAACTTTACAAACTTTAAACCTTTACAACAAAATACCATAAAGGCCTCAAAATAGAACTACATATAAGGCTACAAGCCTCAAAATAAAGCGTCATCCAAGCAATATACATATCAAGCAAGGCTCGCACAAAAGTCTGGCAACCAACCACCAGCTAGGCAAAGAAGTGCTATCAAGGAAACACTTCCACTTGCTCCTTCTCCTCAATTACCTCAAGAGGATCAGCTTCTACTACTCCTGTAAAAAATATGGTATAGAAAGGAATGAGCAAAACCTATTGCTTAGCGAGGGCAAATGGTCTCAAGGACGGAGATGAGAGGAGTATGCAATGCAATTAGCCAAGCAATTCATACAAACATTATATAGAGATACAAACAAAGCCATCAATAAAGCAAGGTAACCATTAAAGCTATAAACACTCATTCAAAGGATACGATACTCTTTCCACGAGCAACTTTCAATCATGAATTCGATGACGACGCGCCAGCGCAAACCACCTTATAACAGCAGTTTGGAATACCCCGGAAGTATCCATCAATCTACGACCCAAATCTCCCTGGGAGGCAACCCAAGCGAGAAGAGGGAATAGCCAAGGAGCTAGAGCAACCAACACTGGCAACCTGAGGCTACCCAGAGAGGCCCATCACTCACACGCTGGACACTGTGCAATGCAAGACTCGATACAAGGCGATAAACGAGCAATAAAGCCACACGTGGGAGAATAACAAAATAGGTTACTCTTGCACGCAATAGCAACAGTTGATAAGCATTTCAATCAGAATCAATTCAAACAAGTATATCAAGCAACCCTAAGCATTCTATAGGCATAATATCAAGAAAACAAGCAAAATCACAAATCGGCCCCAACTATCAAAACACTACCATTTCCAAACGAGCCACGAGTTCTGGAAACCGACTTTGCCAATCCTCCTAGGTCACCATAAGGCACGTCTAAAGACCCCGAAACCCTACTTTACCCTAGAATTCGCGCAAAGTCCCGATTTCCCCCTTTGCTCGTTTGAACTACAATTATACCAACCAAACACCCAACCAACGCCATAATCGCACCAAAAGTACTTTCATGGCCTCCCGAAACAATGCAAACACGAGAAAATGCCAAACTCAACCTAAACGACCCCAACTTTCACCAAGGCATATTTCTCATTTTTTCCACTACGCAACCTAAACAAACCATGCATTTAAGGATTCTAGCATACCTAGCACATTTCTGCATCAATGGAAAGCATAACAGCGCAACTTCATCGTTTCAAGGGTTTACTATTCACATATTACTATTCAATTGAAATTTTAAATTATAATCTCAACTTTTAACCGCAGAAAATGTTAAAAAGCTATAAATACATGTTCTACAATTGTCAAGGAACATTCTAGAAGCATCAAAACGCTTTAAACAACAATCTACGGATAAAACTTAAAAATCACAAAGTTGACATACATATCATTTAAATGCGCAAATAACGTGCTTCCCTCACCTTAGGCACTCCTAGTCACTAGGAAAACAACGTTGGACACCTCAAAAATCACCCCGCACGAGCTCACGTGAAGATTTGAATTTTTGAAGGTTGAATTTTTTTTTCTTTTCTTTTCTTGGTTTCGGCCTGCACAAGCTGTTTTCAGCTTTTATTTTTTTTTCATTTTGCTTGTTTTAAGCTTATAAGGTGATAAGTCTTTGGTCAAAGGGTCAAGCCTTGGTCAACTACTTAAAATTTGGTCAATTAGACTATTTTTATGCATTTTTAAGCTAAAATAAACTATCACTAAATTAATTCTAACCAACAACAATTAAAATATAAAATTTAAGTCACCTAAATACTAGTTTCACTATTTGTTGAGGACTAAAAGTCACCCTCTAACTATCGCTCTCGAAATGAAATGCTCTTTGCGACTACAAAGAAGTAACAATTAAATTTCAAAGAATCTAAGAAAATATAATTTTCAAAATAAATAACAAGGAAATTCCACATTCCGAGCTCGGGTATTATAGTTGTGGCACATGAGATTGGGCCACATGAGCGAGAGGGGACTGATAGAGCTGAGCAAGAGGGATTTGCTTTGTGGACGGAAGACAAGAAAACTTGAATTCTGTGAGCATTGTATCTTCGGAAAGTAGACCAGAGTAAAGTTCAACAAGGTGACAAAGACAACCAAAGGTATAATTGATTACATTCATTCTAATCTTTGGGGTCCTAACAAAGTTCCTTCCAAAGGTAGTGCCAGGTATTTCATCATATTCATTAATGCCTTCTCTTGAATGGTTTGGGTATATTTTCTCAAAACAAGATGAAGCATTTCCAACATTTGTCAAGTGGAAGACGTTGATCGAGAAGCAGATTGGTAACCAAATCAAGCGTCTTAGGACTGATAATGGGTTAAAATATTGCAATAAAGAGTTTGATGGGTTTTGCGCAAAATAAGGCATCGTGAGACACTACACATACACAGGAACACCACAACAAAATGGGGGTCGCAGAACGCATGAACAAAACTCTTTTGGAGAGAGCTCGTTGCATGCTTTCCGATGTTGATTTGAGTCAAGATTTTTGGGCTGAAGCAATCGGTCTCCATCCATAGCTATTGAATTGAAGACTTCTATCGAGTTATGGTCTAGTAGTCCTGCTAATTACTCTTAGTTAAGGGTGTTTGGTTGCCCTGCATATGCTTACATGAAGGATGGCAAGCTTGAGCCGAGGGCAAAGAAATGCATAATCTTAGGCTATGCATCTGGAGTGAAAGGCTACAAGTTGTGGGGCACAGATAAGAAGACTTCAGGTTTCCTCATCAGTTGACATGTCATATTTCATAAGTCTGCTTCACTAGACCAGGAAAAGGAGAAGACGGTAGCTGATTCAGACCACGGTGTCAGAGAGCAGGTGGAGGTATATGTTAATGCTCCAAATGTTCCATGCAGTAGTAGTAGTTCCATTGAGTCGACTCAGCAGAGTGAGATACATGAGGAGAATGTACAACAATACAATATTGCCACTGGGAGACAGATGAGACAGATCAGAGAACCTCAGAGGTATAAATATGCTGATATAGTTGCTTATGCATTATCAGTTGTAGAGACAATTGAGGCACATGAGTTGAGTTCTTATAGATAGGCGATATTTAGTACAGATGCAACTCAGTGGATAAGTGTCATGAGTGTAGAGATTGAGTCTCGTCAAACGAATCAAACTTGGGAATTTGTCAAATTGCCAAAAGGACAACGTGTTGTTGGATATAAATGGGTTTTCAAGAAGAAAGAAAGTACTCCAGGGGTTGAAGGACCACATTATAAGGCTCGTTTGGTGGCAAAAGGTTATACTCAAAGGAAGGGTGTTGACTTCAATGAAGTTTTCTCTCTAGTTGTGAAACATAGCTCCATCAAAGTGTTGCTTGCCTTGGTTACTATTCATGATTTAGAGCTTGAACAACTTGATGTGAAGACGACATTCTTACATGGTGATCTTGAAGAGCAGATTTACATGAGTCAGCCGGAGGGGTACATTGTTCCAAGAAAGGAAAACCACGTTTGCAAATTGAAAAAATTGTTGTACGGGTTGAAACAATCACCTCGACAGTGGTATAAAAGGTTTGACTCCTTTATGACAGGTATGAGATATACTATAAACACTTATGATAGTTGTGTGTATTTCAGAAAGCTTCCAAATGGTTTGTTTGTGTATTTGCTGTTATATGTTGATGACATGCTTATTGCTACTAAAAGCATGTCTGATATTGATAAATTGAAGAAACAGGTTGGTGATGAGTTTGAAATGAATAATCTTGGAGTAGCTAAGAAGATTTTTGGTATGAAGATTTACAGGGACATAAATTCTGGAAAATTGTTCTTGTCTCAGCAGAGATATGTTGAGAAAGTGCTTGAGCGTTTTGGAATGCATGAAGCTAAACCTATGAGCACTCCACTTGCAGTTCATTTCAGATTGTCTGTTGACTTATCACCTAAGACCAAGGAGGAGGTGGAACATATGTCTCGTGTTCCATATTCAAGTGTTGTTGGCAGTCTTATGTATGCCATGGTATGCACTCGACCTGACATTTTACATGCGGTAAGTGTTGTTAGCAAGTATATGGCATTACCTGGAAAGGGACATTGGACTACTGTTAAATGGATCCTCAGATATTTGTGGGACATTATAGATGTTGGTCTGACGTTCAACAGGATGACTGAAGATCGTGCTAGTCTTGTGGGTTATTCTAATTTAGACTTTGCAGGGGATCATGATAAAAGGAGATCTCTGGAAGGTAACTTGTTTACTCTCTCTGGATGTGCTATCAGTTGGAAAGCGACATTGCAAACTACAGTTACATTGTCTACTACTGAGGAGGATTATATGACACTTGCAAAAGCGGGTGAATGAGGCCATGTGGTTGCATGGTCTAGTTCATGATCTTGGATAATAACAAGATCAGAGTGTTGTCTTTTGCGACAGTTAGAGTGCAATCCATTTGACTAAGAGTCAGATGTATCATGAGAGGATGAAACACATTGATGTCAGATATTATTTTATCAGAGATGTTGTATCACAGGGTATCGTATTAGTGCAAAATATTTTTACACATAAGAATCTAGTAGATATGATGACCAAGGTGATTCCTGTTAGAAAGTTCAAGCATTGCTTGGACTTAGTTGGCGTTTGTAGTGTGCAGTAGTAAGCCCCGGTGGGGACATTCCGGTAGCAGAGAAGATATATGATGATTGGATCAAATACGATCCAAGGTAGAGATTTGTTGAAATGGTATCCCGTATTTATTGTGTCCATTGGGCCAAGGCCTACGAGCCCATTACCTAGAACCTTCCTAGAAGGTGGTAGGTGGAGTTAGTAGGTGAGTGGTAG
Organism: Ehretia macrophylla; assembly: GCA_037974665.1. NCBI lineage: Eukaryota > Viridiplantae > Streptophyta > Magnoliopsida > Boraginales > Ehretiaceae > Ehretia > Ehretia macrophylla. The sequence goes on from CM075771.1 coordinate 35,786,341, forward strand.
GTAGAGCTTGTTATATCTTTATATTGAGCTCCTTGGCCTCATATCAATTGTAAAAAATATTGAGTGCATACACGAGTGATAGTTGAGGCATTGTTATAAGAGCGATCTCTTGTATTCTTTCATCATATAGTGAAAGTTATTCTCCTGCTGTCTATGGACGTAGGCTTTAGGCCGAACCACGTAAAATCTGTGTGTCATTTTTCTCGCATTGTTCTTTTTTAATCACATTTCACACACAATTACCCCTCTGGTACCAACAAATGTTTTGACTAAGCCAATCATGTCATAGGACATGAAAGAAATCAATAGCTTTGTCACGATGGTAGAGTTTCTGTAACGCCTCGAACCCAACCCCACGCTAAAGTCAAGCTCGGACCCGTCACTCGGACAGAGTCTCCTCTGTACCAAGGACAAAACTGTTACCTGTAAACTTTCACTCAAGATATTTGAATTAAAAACAACAACTTATCACTAATATCTCCAAAGCTAAAACACAATCACAAGGCCATCCGAGCCTTGGAGCAACAACATTCTACTTAAGCACACAAGCATGCGAGATAGTTGGTTTTAGCCATAAGTAGTTAGTTACAATGAAATCTAATTTCCATATGAAGATCAATAAACACTCCAAGCATGCAAGGGAAATTAAAGTCTAGAATTCATTATTACAATCCAACAACTTTCTTTAACATTCTAGTACACATCTACTAGACATATATATAAGACTCCAAAGTCTCAAAATACATTAATAACAAGAACTCCACGCAAGGAGCACATAAAATCCACCTCAGCACACAAAGTCACGGATTCTGATCTACGTGAACTTCTTCTTCTTCTTCTACTTCTAACAGCTGAGGATTCACCTCAACTTCTCCTGAAACATTTCAAATGAGGAGTGAGCAACAAAGTTGCCCAGCGAGGGAGGTGATGCAACATGCCAACGTGCAATATGATATACAACACAAATAATCGTATACAAGCCACATAAACTAACAAGACAATAAGCCAAACTATTAATCACTTTAAAAAGGATACGGTTCCACTTCCAAGTCTTCATCCACGAGCCACGAACCACGAGCATCACGAATATGCCGGCAAACCCCAAACACCACAATTGGGATACTCCAGATGTATCCCGATCCTACGACCCTTTCTCCCGAGGTAGGTCCATGCACAGCAGGTGAACCACGCCTCTGGGGTAGTGGAGTATGTCTCAGCGAGAAAGGGAATAGGCACCATGGTAGTCGAGGGAGCACGGCAAGCCCGACGCCACCCGTGTTTCTCGACGCTACCATGTCCAAAAAAGGTTGCGCAACCCAATACAAGTCACAAACAATCAATATAACACATAACACATAAGAGGGACGACAAAGTAGGCCGCCCTCACATATATGCACGATAAAAGTTCATATAAGCACGATATTAGCTAATAGATGCCAAAAGAAGCAATCAACACAATTGAACCCCACAATCTACTCACATAGCTTAATTATATGCTAAGTATTCAATGCAAGGCACTAAGATTCCTCAACAAGTTCTAAATGCAACTCAAATGGCTAAAAACTACATTTTCCCTTTCTTTAACCGAATTTTCTTTCTCCTAAGCATTGTTCAAGATTCCCAAACCATATCCTAGTCTTTCTATGTTCTTAATTAAGCTCAAAGGTACCTTTTAAAGTCACTAAAACTCATTTTTGAAGCAAAAGTTTGAAAAGGCCCCGAACGGGTTTGAACTACAACCATACTAACCGAACCTCATTTTCGCAAAACGAAAGCACCAAAGGTGCTTCCTTAGCTCAAGGATACCCGAATCAATGTCCAAACTTGCCCGGATTGCTTAACGTGAAAAACCCCCTTTTTAAAATAGGCTATTTATGCAATTAACTTCGGATTCAAGTGATTAAAACTCACGTGGCTTTTCAACTAACTTCCCTAGGGTCTAGAGCACCTAATTGAAGCATCAATTCAAGCCAATTAGCAAAATTTCTCAAAACCCTAATTCTAGGCACTATTCATCACCTCTTTGATCAATCTCAACATTCAACCATTAACTTTGTTATCAAACCTCAAAAGTTAGCTCTATAGACATTAAATAACTCATAGGGAGCATTCATAACAAGTTATATAGCTATAATTGACAAATCAAGAAAATTAAACATATGAACATAAACTTTAAAATCAAGAAAATGAATCTCCCTCACAATTTTTGAAGATGAAGAAGCTTGTTGAAGTCCTTAGGTTGCTCAAAACCCCTCCCAAGATCAATCTAGAAGCTCAAAATGCATGAATGTTGAAGCAATTTCTCTCTTTTTTTCCCTTGAAGTGGACGGCCAACAATGGGGACAAAGTTGGAATTTTTGGAAATGTTTTATGAGCTCAATTGTTATGTGATGTTTTATGCTTATTTTTTTGTAAGTTTATATGTTATTAAATGGGTCAAATTTCATTAAAAACTTAGTCAAACTAAGTCAAATTGCAATTTCAATTATTTTTAGTTGCAACTATTACTATTCTTACGTAACACTATTCAAAGTCACGAGAAAAATATTTTCTAAACGCATACTCCTAAGCTCGAATGTTCAAAATGAAAATTTCTTGGTTCCTTTTAAATGTCATATGACCTAGGAAAAATTAAAAATCAAGCTTTTGAAACAGTCAAAAATATTATGAATAGTAACCCTTAATAAAAACAATTAAGCAAGAAAAATGATACACGTAGAAATGTGCACATAGGTATGCAACGATTATAAATAAATTTAGGGTGAAATTCTCGCGTGTCACAGTTTCTCCCACACTTTTTTGATGCATGGGTAAAACCTGATAATATGCTCAGAGTAGAGAAAGTCTAAACAATAGAATCCATGTTCAGGCCCTTTTGTTGAGTTCAAGAGCAGAAGCAATTCGTTTATAAGCCTTTTTCCACAAGAAAGTTTTCATCTTTTGGGGATACTTCAACTTCCAAATCGCCTCTCAATTAAGATCTGAAGCACGTTGAAAGTCAAAGCAAGAGTAGAATACATAATTCACTTTTTGCTTCAAGATTCCAACTCACAAAATCCTCCAGAGTGTCACCAATCCAAGCCCATAAGCTATCAATTTGGAGGAGAATCGCATTAGGAATAAGGTTTCAATACTACCCTCAATCCCAATCGCTATTTTTTCTCGCAAAATAGTCCACAGTCAAATCAAGCATCTTAATGGGAATAGGTTGAATGGCTACTTCCAAAAGACGTTTATCACCAATCTAGATATCATGCCAAAACTTGATGGTTTGACCATTACACAGGATCCACCTAAGGCCCATTTTTAGATGGGTTTGTTGCTTTTGCATCGTAAAACATCAACTGGTAGCCAAAATAATTTTCTCGTAGCATCTTAGTTTAAAGCAGATGAAGCTCATTAAGAATCCTCTAACCAAGTTTAGCAAGTATCAACTTGTTCACCATACATTTCATGATAACCTCCTACGAGATAACCTGCAAAAGTCTCTCAATACAAAGAATAAAAATGTAAAAAGATAAGGGATCCCTTTGATAGATGCCCCTTGAATAGGTAAATGGTCTATTGTCGATCTCGTTGCAATGCACACTAACAGAAGCGGTTTCAAAGGATGACATGATAAGGGAACTCCAATTATTTGGGAATCTCAGCTGTTGAAGCGCATCTTTGATGAATTTCCAACTTAGTTTATTATGGGCCTTCTCAAGATCTACCTTGATAGCCATTAGCAGAAGCGGTTTCAAAGGATGACATGATGAGGGAAATCTAATTGTCACGCCCCAACTCAACCCTACCTACAATTAGTTAGGGCGCAACGGAATTTTGGCAGTATAACGACAGTAATTAGAACACGGAGACTCTAAACCAACCTCTTCACAACTCATACAACCAACAACACAAACATTCAACAATAAACAACCCAACCATATTATACAATAATCATTCCTTCAATAATCCATTCATAGTTATACGCCTCCGTTCCAACTTAGTACATAGGCTATACATACATTTCAAAATAGGTTATAACCAACTTAGTAATCTAGTCATGATCAAGAATAAAGACTACTAAATCATCATACATATGTCTTTATATTAAGGTAGGTTATACAATACATTGTTTTACAACAACTAAAATAATCTCATGGCAATGACTCCTGCACATAAGATTCATCCATATATGGCACATTTCCCGCTTCAAGAGGCACGTACCCATAGTTAGAATCAGTAACACATGCATGCATGCAATAATTGAGAGTGAGCTTATATAAAGCTAGCCCACTGAGGATTCGATAGATCTCTAACAGTATTTACTATACTCCTTGGAAATCATCATTTGAGCAGTAAATACATAATAAACATTAATAACAATACAAATTCAACAATAAAAGTAAACAATCAGTAAGGATACGATACAGTTGTTCCTTTGAAGTCGTTGGACTCTATCCAATCCTTTCACAAACTTTAACATTCCCACCTTGTTACTCCTACTCAAGAGAATCCAGAAACCCTGATAGTATGACCCAACACCCATGGATTTCCCTGTCCATACGAGTGAGGGAATTGTCCATCGTAGTCGGGTTATCGCCTGGCAAACCCGAGGCTGCCCAGGGTAACACAACACAACCAAGCTCGATAACAATTGTTGTAAACATTCGCATGCACAACTAATCACTCAATCATGCAATCAAACTGCTCAGAGAGGACAACAAAGTAGGTCGCCCCTCGATTAAATTCAACAATCAATTAATCAGTTAACAATGTAACATCCCGAATTAACCCCGAGCGTGCTCCTCATGGTTTTGTAACAACAATCAATAATCAATAATCAATTAATCCGTATTTCAACAATCAATTAAACAACTTTTAACAATCAACAACTATATAATCATGAAACAATTAAGTTAGATGACAAAGTAGGCCATCCAACTCAACAGGCATTAAACACACAACCAAACCCTAGTCTAGCCATCAACAACTCACAATTCAATCACTCAAACACCCCCCAAACAACTAAAGGCATATATCAACATTTTAAAGAAAGACAACCCAAACTTATAAAAGTCATAACTTACATTCTACTAATCCGATAACCTCCAAACCAGTTTCTATCACTCACCCACTCAATCAACAACATTAGTCCCCTCGGAAACCAACTAAAATACATCCAAGTCAAGCCCAACAACCCTAAAACCTCAATGCACCTAGGCTGAAATTTTTGGACTTTCACACCGACATCACAATCAAAATTTTGGCATTACAACGGTACTACTTCGTATTTAGCAAACTTTTACAAATCTACGATAATCAATTCCAACCACTACAACTCAAAATATTCAACAAAGAGCCAACAACTCAACTTTTTATACCCGAAAAGAACAATTCATACTACAACGGTTCATGTAATACCCGAGCCCGGAATGTGGAATTTTCTTGTTTATTATTCTGAAAATTATATTTTCTTAAGTTCTTTGAAATCAAATTATTACTTCTTTATTGTCGCAAAGTGCATTGCATATCGAGAGCGATAGTTAGAGGGTGTTTTCTAGTCCTCAACAAATAGTGAAAACTAGTGTTTAGTGTTTTAATTTTAGTATTTTAATTGTTGTTAGCTAGAATTAATATTTCATTAGTTATTTTAGCTTTAAAATGCATAAAAATAGGCTATTTGACCAATTTTAAGTTAGTTGACCAAGGGGTTTGACCTTTGACCAAGTTTGTCATCCTTTATTAAGCAAAATAACAAAGAAAAAAAAAATAAAACAAGCTGAAAAACAAGAGGAGCAGGCCGAAACTATAAGGAAAGAAAAAAAAAAGATTTTCAACTTCCAAACTTCCAATCTTCGCGTGAGCTTGTGCGGGGTCGTTGCCGAGGTATCCAGCGTGGTTTTCTTAGCGACTAGGAGTGTCCAAGGTGAGGGAAGCACGTTATTTGCGCATTTTAATGTTATATGTCTCAACTTTAATGTTTTTGGGTTTTATATGTAGCTTGTTATTTTGATCATTTTGAGGCTTAAAGAATGTGCCCTAGCAATCGTAGAACATGTATTTATAGTTTTTTAACATTTTCTGCGGTTGAATGTTGAATTTTGCAAATTAAATTGATAGTTGAATAGTAAACTATGAATAGTAAAACCTCCTTTCGATAAAGTTGCATTGTTATGCTTTCTGTTGATGTGAAAAGATGCTAGATATGCTAGAATGCATAAATGCATGGTTTGTTTGGGTTGCGTAGTGGAAAAACGAGGAAAAATGCATTGGTGAAAGTCGGGGTCGTTTAGGTCAAGTTTAGCGTTTTCTCGTTTTGCGTGATGGCATTGTCTCGGGAGGCCATGGAAGCACTTTTGGTGTGGTTATGGCTTTGGTTGGGTGTTTGGTTAGAGTAGCGGTAGTTCAAACGAGCAAAGGGGAAAATCGGGGCTTTGCTTGAATTCTAGGGTAAAGTAGGGTTTCGGGGTCTTTAGACGTGCCTTATGGTGACCTAAGAGGATTGTTGAAGTCAGTTTCCAGAACTCGTGGCTCGTTTGGATATAGTAGCATTTTGATAGTTGGGGTCGATTTGTGATTTTGCTTGTTTTCTTAATGTTATGCCTATAGAATGCTTAATATTGCTTGTTATGCTTGTTAGAGTTGATTTTGATTGAAATGCTTATCAACTGTTGCTATTGCGTGCGAGAGTAACTTACTTTGTTATTCTCCCACGTGTCGCTCTATTGCTTGATTGCTTGATTGCTGCATTGTATATTGTATTGCATTCATAGTGTCAGGGCGGTGTGATGGGCCTCTCTAGGTAGCCTCGGGTTGCCAGTGTTGGTTGTCTTAGCTCTGTGTCCTATTTCCTTTCTCGCTTGGGTTGCCTCCTAGGGAGATTTGGGTCGTAGAATTGATTGATACTTTCGGGGTATTCCAAACTGAAGTTATAAGGTGGTTTGGGCCGGCGCGTCGTCATCGAATTCATGATTGAAAGTTGCTCGTGGAAAGTGAATCGTATCCTTTGAATGAGTGTTTATAGTTTTAATGCTTGTCTTGTTTTATTGTTGGCTTTGTTTGTATCTCTATATGATAATTGAATGAATTGCTTGGCTATTTGCATTGCATTCTCCTCTCATCTCCGTCCTTGAGACCATTTGCCCTCGCTGAGCAATAGTTTTTGCTCATTCCTTTCTATACCATATTTTTTTACAGGAGTAGTTGAAGCTGATCCTCTTGAAGTAATTGAGGAGGATGAGCAAGTGGAGGTGTTTCCTTGATAGCACTTCTTTGCTTAGCTGGTGGTTGGTTGCCAGACTTTTGTGCGAGCCATGCTTGATGTGTTTAATGCTTGGTCGTCGCTTTATTTTGAGGCTTGTAGCCTTGTATGTAGTTCTATTTTGAGGCCTTTATGGTCTTTTGTTGTAAAGGTTTAAAGATTGTAAAGTTGTGTAAATATACTCTTGTGACTAGTAGAGAATTGCATACTAGTGGTTTAACTGTTTAGGGGCATATGTACTTGTGTAGTATGCATGGAATTTTGGATTGCAAAGTTGGTTAATAAGAGAATGTATGTTTTAAAAGAAAGTTGGCTTGTTTCAAATGTTTATTATGGCTTTCGTAAGTATTATATTGATTGTAGGGTTTTCGGATCATCCACGGTATAGAGGAGACTCCGTCCGTGTGTCGGGTCCGGGCTTGGCCTTTTACGGGGTCGGGTCGGGGCGTGACATCTTTAGATGGTATCAGAGCATAATAGTCTTGCATGAGCTGGGATATGTTTCTCGGTCTGTGGGGTAAAGGTCTAAAATGCTAAAGTGTTATTGTATGATTGTTAAGTGGAAAAGTGCTATAGCATGATTATGTGAACTTTAGTGCTTATGTGTTTAAGTGAAATGGTTGGCATGTCCATCTGGTATTATGTGAATTGTGTGATAGGATATTTGATTGTTATTGACTTGAGTGTTATCTAATCTTATGTGCTATATTTCTGTCTATAAACTGCTTTTATATGCTGCCAGCTATTGTGAGTTGTTACTATGCCGCCACGTCGTGGTACTCAAGGTCAAGGGGCAGATGAAGAGGCAGCAGAACAGGGTCAGCAACTGTTGCCTGAACAGTTTATGGCTACTATGACCACTGCAGTTGACTGGATTACACAGGTACTGCATGAGCAGAGGCAGGACAGGAATAATAATCCCCAGGGAAATCAAGCTAATCCTGGTGGACAGGGGTATAGGGCTGAGAATAATCAGTTGGAGAAATTCCTGAGGCACGAGCCGGGTAAGTTCTTTGGAGAGCCGGATGATGAGGCAGCCGAGAGATGGATTAACCGTGTTGAGAAAATTTTCGCTGCTTTGAGGTACACTGATGAGGCAAGAATAGATTATGCGGCATTTCTGTTTGAGGGCGATGCAGAGCAGTGGTGGAACACTGTCAGGTTGAGGTGGGATTGTGAGGATGTTCCACATTTGTGGGATGATTTTGTGAGTGAGTTTCGGGACAAGTATATTCCCGAGATGGCTAGGGAAAGGCGGGAAGATGAATTTGTGGCCCTGAAGCAGGGAAACATGACTGTTGCACAGTATGAGGCTAGGTTTGTCAGCCTGTCGAGGTATATGCCCGAGCTGGTGCGGCCAGCTAGGAGGATGATTCATAGGTTTGTTCGTGGGCTGAGAATGGATATACAGCTACATTTGACTGGGCAGACCTACACTACTTTTCCCGAGGCATTCCAAGCAGCCTCGAAGTTTGAGAAACGGAAGGCTGAGATGATAGCTGAGAGTAGCCAGCCGAGTAAGAAACAGTACTTGGGCCAGAGCAGCCAGAGTCAGCCGAGGCAGTATCAGACTTCTGCGCAGGTTCCTCAGCAACGTCCGTATCAGCCTCAGTATCAGATTCAGGGGAGGCCAGCTGTGACTAGACCCCAGCAGGGAGCTACAGTTCCTACTACTGCCAGAGCCCCCGCACCTACGGGAAACACTGTTGTAAGACAAAATCAGCAGTGTAACTTTTGTAATCGATCGGGGCACGTTGAGGCTAATTGTTGGAGGAAGAGTGGTAAGTGCACTGGTTGTGGGAGTGATGACCATAGGGTGGAAGATTGCCCTAAGTATAAAAATGTTCAGGGTCGTACTGGAGGCCAGGGAGTGCTGAATAGGGCTGCAGGTGCAGGTCCAGCACAGAGGGTACAGGCTAGGGTCTTTGCACTAGATGCGGAGGAGCTGCCCGATACTACCGCAATAGTGGAAGGTACCTTTCTTCTCAATACTCAGCCAGTTAAAGTTTTGATTGATCCCGGAGCTACACATTCGTTTATAACTCCTGCATGTGCACGATCTGTGAATGTTTGCATTGATAAACTGCCGCATGAAGTTGAAGTTAGTACGCCTTTGGGTGCAAAATTTGTTACAGGGTCTATTTGCAAATATTGTGATATATGCATTGAGAACCGTAATTTTCCTGCTGATTTAATTATATTGCCCTTCCGTGACTTTGAAATCATTTTGGGAATGGACTGGTTGGGGAAATACTATGCTCAGTTGGATTGTAGAACAAAGATTGTTTATCTTCAGATTCCTGATCTACCGATACTAGAGATTGTTGGAAACTGCAGGGCTACCTGAATACCTCTTTTATCATCGATCAAGGCTTCTAAGTTGTTGAATAAAGGTTGTGAAGCTTACTTAACTTATCTGATCAATCAGCCTACTGATAAGTTGAATTTGAATGAGGTTCCAATTGTTAAAGACTTCCCTAGTGTATTTCCCGAGGAATTACCGGGTTTACCACCGGATAGGGAGATTGAGTTTGTGATTGATCTTATGCCAGGCACTGCGCCAATTTCTAGAAGTCCTTATAGAATGGCATCGGCTGAACTTTAGGAATTAAAAATTCAGCTTCAGAACTTGCTTGAGAAAGGGTTTATACAACCTAGTTCTTCGCCGTGGAGTGCGCTTGTGTTGTTTGTGAGAAAGAAAGATGGCACGCTACGGTTATGTATTGATTACCAGGGACTTAATCAAGTCACGATTAAGAACAAATACCCCTTGCCGTTGATTGAAGAATTGTTTGACCAGTTGCAGGGTGCGAGTGTTTACTCAAAATTTGACTTAAGGCAGGGTTACTATCAACTCGGGATTCGGAGTGATGATATACCTAAGACGGCATTCAGGACTAGATATGGCCACTATGAATTTGTTGTGTTACCGTTTGGATTGACAAATGCACCAGCCGCTTTTATGGACTTAATGCATAGGGTCTTTCGACCTTATCTTGATCAATTTGTCGTAATCTTTATTGAAGACATTTTAGTATACTCTAAGAATGAGGCTAAACTTGAACAATATTTGAAGATTGTGCTACAGACTTTGCAAGAAAACAAGCTTTTTGCTAAATTCAGCAAGTGCGAATTCTGGTTGAATCAAATATCATTTCTAGGCCATATCATTTCAGATCAAGTAATTTCAGTAGATCCAGCTAAGATTGAAGTTGTTTCATCTTGGAAGAGACCTGAAACGGTGTCAGAGATTCAGAGTTTTCTAGGGTTGGCAGGTTACTATCGGAGGTTTATTAAAGACTTTTCCAAAATTTCTGGACCTTTAAGCCAGTTGACTCGAAAGAAAGTTACTTACAACTGGGATACTAAATATGAATCCAGTTTCCAAGAATTGAAGAAGAGACTAACTACAGCTCCTATACTAGTTTTACCTGAGGGTACAGAAAACTTTGTTGTCTACAGTGATGCATCTAAAGAAGGTTTGGGCTGTGTTTTAATGTAGAATGGTAAGGTGATTGCCTATGGTGCTAGGAAGTTGAAACCTTTTGAAGTTAATTACCCTACACATGATCTTGAGTTAGCTGCAGTTGTGTTTGCTTTGAAGAAGTGGCGTCATTACTTGTGGGGTAGCAGATTTGAAATTTTTACTGACCACAAGAGTCTCAAATATTTATTTTCACCAAAGGATTTGAATATGAGGCATCGAAGATGGCTAGAGCTATTAAGTGGCTACAATTGTTCTATTAACTACGTGCCAGGTAAAGCAAATGTTGTTGCTGATGCTTTGAGCCGAAAGGCTACTGTTGCAAGTTTAATTATCAAGGATTTGGAGACTTTGGAGGAAATTTGTTCATGGAAGCCGGAAGCTACTGAGGTAAGGATTCGATTTGCTAGCTTACAGATTCAGTCGGGATTGCTCGCGTAAATCAGAGAGGCTCAGAAGACTGATCCTCACATCTTGAAAATCCAAGAAAAAACAAAAGGGGGAGAGTCGGAGTTTAAATTACATGCAGATGGTATCTTTAGATTCAGGAACAAAGTGTGTGCTCCTGGTGATCTGACTTTGAAGTATGAGATTCTGTCCGAGGCACATAATTCAAGATATACAATTCACCCCGGCAGTACTAAAATGTATAGAGACTTGAAACAACACTTCTGGTGGAACAATATGAAGAGGGAGATTGCTGGGTATGTATCCAAGTGTTTGACTTGTCAGAGGGTTAAAGTTGAGCATCAGAGGCCAGCCAGGCTTCTAGAACCGTTGTCGATTCCGCAATGGAAGTGGGTGCATAGAACAATGGACCTTGTGACCGATCTTCCTAGATCCCCGAGAGGATGTGATTCTGTTTGGGTTGTTGTGGACCGTTTGACTAAGGTATCACACTTTATTCCCGTGAACAAACAGGATAGACTTGATAAACTAGCTGAGCTTTATGTTGCTAATATTGTGAGACTTCATGGTGTGCCATAGAGTATAGTGTCAGATAGAGATCCTAGATTTAGATCTCGTTTTTGGCAGAAGTTATAAGAGGCCATGGGAACTAAGTTAAGCTTCAGTACCGCATACCATCCACAAACTGATGGCCAGTCTGAGATAACCATCAGGATCTTAGAGGACATGCTTCGGGCATGTGTATTAGACTTTGGGAAGAATTGGGAGAAGTTTTTGCCTTTAGTGGAGTTCGCCTACAATAATAGTTATCAATCTACTATAGGTATGGCTCCCTACGAGGCGTGGTACGGTCGTAAATGCAGATCCCCATTGGATTGGGAAGAGATTGGATAGAAAAGAACAGTTGATCCAACTGTGTTACATGAGATGATTAAGATGGTGGATAATGTTCACCTTATTCGCCAACGTATGCTTACAGCTCAGAGTCGTCAGAAGAGTTATGCGGATAAGCACTGTCGGGATCTTGAGTTTGCTTTGGGAGATCGGGTGTTTCTTAAGATTTCTCCTCGAAAGGGATTGATTCGGCACGGTAAGAGTGGGAAACTTAGTCCTAGGTATGTGGGTCCGTTTGAGATCACTGAAAAGGTGGGTCCTTTGGTTTATCAGTTAGCTTTACCTCTGAGCTTGTCGAGACTACACGATGTGTTCCACGTGTCAATGTTAAGGAAATATCATCCAGATCCTTCACATGTACTTGAACCCGAGCCTTTGCAGATTGAGGAAAAGTTAACTTATGAGGAGAGACCGATTCGAATTGTGGATCAGAAAGTTCAGGAACTTCGCAGAAAGAGTATTCCATTAGTAAAGGTTCTGTGGAATCACCATGGGTTTGAGGAAGCGACTTGGGAAAGAGAGGACCAGGTTCGGAATCAGTATCCGGAGTTCTTTGTTGACCAGGTAAGAATTGCGTACGCGCAATTGTTTTAAGGGGGAGAGGGTGTAATACTCGAGCCCGGAATGTGGAATTTTCTTGTTTATTATTCTGAAAATTATATTTTCTTAAGTTCTTTGCAATCAATTTATTACTTCTTTATTGTCGAAAAGTGCATTGCATATCGAGAGCGATAGTTAGAGGGTGTTTTCTAGTCCTCAACAAATAGTGAAAACTAGTATTTAGTGTTTTAATTTTAGTCTTTTAATTGTTGTTAGCTAGAATTAATATTTCATTAGTTACTTTAGCTTTAAAATGCATAAAAATAGGCTATTTGACCAATTTTAAGTTAGTTGACCAAGGGGTTTGACCTTTGACCAAGTTTGTCATCCTTTATTAAGCAAAATAACAAAGAAAAAAAAAATAAAACAAGCTGAAAAAACAGAACAAGCAGGCCGAAACTCCAAGGGAAAGACAAAAAAAAGATTTTCAATCTTCAATCTTCAATCTTCAAATCTTCGCGTGAGTTTGTGTGGGGTCGTTGCCGAGGTATCCAGCGTGGTTTTCCTAGCGACTAGGACTGTCCAAGGTGAGGGAAGCACGTTATTTGTGCATTTTAAAGTTATATGTCTCAACTTTAATGTTTTTGGGTTTTATCTGTAGTTTGTTATTTTGATCGTTTTGAGGCTTAAAGAATGTTCCCTAGCAATCGTAGAACATGTATTTATAGCTTTTTATCATTTTCTGCGGTTGAATGTTGAATTTGCAAATTAAATTGATAGTTGAATAGTAAACTGTGAATAGTAAAACCTCGTTTCGATAAAGTTGCATTGTTATGCTTTCTGTTGATGTGAAAAGATGCTAGATATGCTAGAATGCATAAATGCATGGTTTGTTTGGGTTGCGTAGTGGAAAAACGAGGAAAAATGCATTGGTGAAAGTCGGGGTCGTTTAGGTCGAGTTTAGCGTTTCCTCATTTTGTGTGATGGCATTGTCTCGGGAGGCCATGGAAGCACTTTTGGTGTGGTTATGGCGTTGGTTGGGTGTTTGGTTAGAGTAGCGGTAGTTCAAACGAGCAAAAGGGGAAATCGGGGCTTTGCGTGAATTCTAGGATAAAATAGGGTTTCAGGGTCTTTAGACGTGCCTTATGGTGACCTAGGAGGATTGGTGAAGTCGGTTTCCAGAACTCGTGGCTCGTTTGGAAATAGTAGCATTTTGATAGTTGGGGTCGATTTGTGATTTTGCTTGTTATCTTAATGTTATGCCATAGAATGTTTAATATTGCTTGATATGCTTGTTAGAGTTGATTTTGATTGAAATGCTTATCAACTATTGCTATTGCATGCGAGAGTAACCTACTTTATTATTCTCCCACGTGTGGCTCTATTGCTTGATTGCTCGATTGTTGTATTGTATATTGTATTGCATTGATAGAGTCAGGGGCGGTGTGATGGGCCTCTCTGGGTAGCCTCGGGTTGCCAGTGTTGGTTGCCCTAGCTCCGTGTCCTATTCCCTTTCTCGCTTGGGTTGCCTCCCAGGGAGATTTGGGTCGTAGAATTGATGGATACTTCCGGGGTATTCCAAACTGAAGTTATAAGGTGGTTTGGGCCGGCGCGTCGTCATCGAATTCGTGATTGAAAGTTGTTCGTGGAAAGTGAATCGTATCCTTTGAATGAGTGTTTATAGTTTTAATGCTTGTCTTGTTTTATTGTTGGCTTTGTTTGTATCTCTATATGATAATTGAATGAATTGCTTGGCTATTTGCATTGCATTCTCCTCTCATCTCCGTCCTTGAGACCATTTGCCCTCGCTGAGCAATAGTTTTTGCTCATTCCTTTCTATACCATATTTTTACAGGAGTAGTTGAAGCTGATCCTCTTGAGGTAATTGAGGAGGAGAAGCAAGTGGAGGTGTTTCCTTGATAGCACTTCTTTGCTTAGCTGGTGGTTGGTTGTCAGACTTTTGTGCGAGCCATGCTTGATGTGTTTAATGCTTGGTCGTTGCTTTATTTTGAGGCTTGTAGCCTTGTATGTGGTTCTATTTTGAGGCCTTTATGGTCTTTGATTGTAAAGGTTTAAAGATTGTAAAGTTGTAAAGATATACTCTTATGACTAGTAAAGAATTGCATACTAATGGTTTAACTGTTTAGTGGCATAAATACTTGTGTAGTATGCATGGCATTTTGGTTGCAAAGTTGGTTAATAAGAGAATGTCTGTTTTAAAAGAAAGTTGGCTTGTTTCAAATGTTTATTATGGCTTTCGCAGGTATTATATTGAATGTAGGGTTTTCGGATCGTCCACGGTACAGAGGAGACTCCGTCCGTGTGTCGGGTCCGGGCTTGTCCTTTTACGGGGTCGGGTCGGGGCGTGACAGTTCAAATCTTATATAAACGCATATAAACGATCCTTAGCATGCACTGAGCAATAATATAACATCAATTCAACTTTCTAACGGTTCGAAATTCAATTATACACAAAAACATAAAAGATGACATTTGAGATCTAGAATTTTTCTCTCACCTTTGATGTGTTTTGATGCAAGAAAGATGTAGAATGGATGCCCAACAAGCAAAATCAAGCTTTGAATGAAGTGATTTGGACTTGAATTGCAAAATCTATGAGAAAAATGCTTTGAAAAGCCTTAAAAATGCCTTCGTTCTTCTCCCTCATGGATTTTCGGTAATGTGTGTGTAAAATGAGTATGTTTTGTGAGCTTTTAATGTGTGTTGATGATATATTAAGCAAATGTCAAACAAATAAAAGAAAGTCAAAGTTGACACTTAGTTATTTTTAGTGTTTTCTTGTCTTTTAATTCTATTTTAGACTATTTCTTGCTCAAAACATTAATTTAACACTTAGACTATTTTAAGTAGTTTATTTTTAGGTGACAAAAGTTTTCTCATGCAAAGACTTTCACCCGACTCAGCTAAAAGCGTAATTTCTGCAAAAAAGGTGAAAAGTCATATTACTTGTTTTCAAATCTCTTTTGAATGCACAATTAATCTAAAATCATTTAATACCACATATAAATACATTTATATTAATATATACAAGGTCAACGAAAGTCAATGCAAGAATCGGGTTTAGAAGAAATTACTATTTGGCTAAAAAACGCTACTTTTCGCCAGAAAAGTCGATTTAAATTACTATTCCGTTTCAGAATCAATTTTTATCAAACATGGGTCTATTAATAATAGAGGACTAGGTTTTAAGACGTTTAAAACACCATTGTAAAAAATTTAGTGAACAGGTGTTCAAAATACTATTCACAAAAACTGACGATAAAATTTTGAATGTCGTTTTTGATGAAAATTTCATGAATGCACACATAGCATGTATTAGGAATATAAATCACATATTTAACACATTCTAACTCATATAACACATAAATAGGTCAAATCATGCAAATCGAGGCAAAGACACGCAAATCGAGATAAAGACGAAAACTGGGGTTTCACACCAATTATTTGGGAATCTCAGCTGTTGAAGCGTATCTTTGATGAATTTCCAACTTAGTTTATTATAGGCCATCTCAAGATATACCTTGATAGCCATTAGCTCTTTATGCCCTGTTTATTTTTCATGGAATGAATAAATTCTTGAATGAGAATGATATTGTTTGAACTAGAACGCCCCAAAATGAAACTTCTTTGGTAGGGCTAAATCTAGTCTTGAAGTAATGGCCTGAGTCTGTTAAGCAAGAATTTAGAGATAAGCTTAGCCACAACATTAATCTAGTTAATAGGATGAAACTGTTTGATAGAGTTTGTATGCTTTCGTTTGGGAATAAGATGGATCATGGCATGATTAATCTCGTGAGACATATCCTATTTCCGAAAAGTGTTCTGAACCAACTGAATAAGAAGTCCGTGAGTTATCTCCCAGCATTTCTAAAAGAAGCCCGTTAAAAGCCAATCAGGTCTTGGGGACCTGGAGGCCTTCATCTGAAACAATGATTGTCTCACTTCTTCAATAATAACTAGATGCCCAAGCTCCTTCAACACACTCTCTGAAAGATTTTGAAATATAGCATGCGAAAAATTAGTCTCCTCATTGCCAGGACACTTATAAAGATTGGAGTACTATTCAAGAACCATATCTCTCAATTTTTTTGGGTATGTCACCCAACTCATATTCTCATCTTTAAGGTTGGTAATAAGGTTCTTTTTTTTTTCTAGAGATAGTTGAGAAAGGATAAAATTTCGTGTTTCGATCACTAAAAAAGAGCCATTCATATCTTGATCTTTGAAACCATATTTGTCTTGCGCAAGCACTTTTTGATAATCTAAACGAAGAACTTTATCAAGCCTAACCAAAGACGGGTTATATCTCATCTATAAAGCCTTTTGGATCTTATTGATACGAGCTACAAGTCTTTGTTTATTCGTAAACACATTCCCAATTTGTAACTATATTTTTTGGACCTGATAGACCAAATATTGTTGAAAGATGCATGTGACAAGCAACAATACTACATCACAACTGTAAGGCAATGACAACATTAACCCTCGTATAGGATGAAAAATCAAAGTTGTTCCCACGACCAAAAAAGCATAACCAATAATAAACAATAGAAAATGATCCCAAAGATCCTTATAGGCTTTTGATGACCAAATATAAGAGCTTCTTGTAGTATATCAAGGAACAAGTTGTTTTTATCTGGAGATACAGAGATTGAAGCCATTGACATCTTCTTGTTCTTACTCTCTTTTTCTTCTTCTTCTTCTTTAATTTTTACTCTGTTTAATTTTGCAATTGATTTCTCTAGGGTGTATGTTTGCATGTGCTTGTATTGTAAGACAAAAATTGAATCTTTAGCTTATGTTTTATAACATCACAAAATAATCAAATATAAAACATACTTTAATAACCTTGAATTGCCTTAAAATAATACAAGATAGTATATATAAGGTTACATATCAGTAACTTTTATTGTGTATAACTTGAATTACACTCTCTATGACTAACTTGGTATTCTCTCTTGTTACTCCATACACTTTTATATTAGCCAAGTGATGAAAATAACAAACATTAGGAATGGTAGATGGATAGAGGGACCAAGAGTCCTTTATATAATAATATTTTAATTAATTTTACCTGTCATGGATTTAATTTGAAATAACCTTTCATGAACTCACTAACGCTACTAACCTCATTAAGTATTTCATAATGTAGGATTATAGTGAACCATTAACCCCACTAAGTATACTATTATGTAGAGTTATAATTTAGGTGGTCATATGAACTTTTCAAGAACATAGTTCAATATAAGACTAGATACATAGACTCTTCATATTTCTCTTATTCTTTTGTGAATCCACTTAATATTTCATTATGTAGGAGGATAAATATTGGTTTATGACTTTGGTCATTGAACTATCACAATTTATTTTGTATTTTATGTGTTCATGAATACCACCTTAAAAAAAACTTTTTACATTCTCCCACTAGGCCGAATGATCACATAACACCTATGATAACCATTATTGGATTGATTTATTGGTCACACCAATAACAACATAATATTTATCTAAACAAACAACTAATATGGTAATGAGTTCATAATTGTGTGTATAAACCTAGCCTTTTGCATGCATTGTGTAGATATATTGTTATGAATTGCTTAAGATATTTTTGCACATTGTAGTTGATCGAAAAGAAATGAGCAATTTGAATGCAAAATAAGCAGAAAATGGATGAAACCAGCTTAAAGATTGATGTGAGCTGCTCAAGTAGCTTATTTATGTGCTTGAGCAGCTAATTGGCAGATATTTGTTGTTGGAAATTAGTCGGATGTAATTTGTGCGAATATAATGCTTTGTAATAGAAAAGTAAATAGTGGGCAAAAACTAAAAATAATAGTAAAGCAGAGCGTATAAATAATAAAGAAAGAAAATTGCGGTAATTAAATATATGCATATAAATATTAGAATACATAAACCGAGGCTCGAGTTAGAATCGATGTCCTTAAGGTTTATTGCACCGCTAGGTACTTACGACTTCAACAACAATAACCTCCCAGGATACAATGACTCTATCTTTTGTATTAAAAGTACCACAAAATACAAAGGCTATCAAACTGATAGTGTTTAAACTCTCTCAGCAATGCTATGATATGCCTATGTATGCTCTGTATGTTTTAATGCTGATGCTTGCCCCCTTTTAATGAAATGAACAGAGGAGTTATTATAGATGAAGCTGGAGAGAAATCTGTTGGCCACTTCTTCCATTCAAATCGTGGGATAAGAAACATCCCCACTTTATCCATGCTGCTGGAAGATTACTTCCACTTCCTCTATGCTGCTAATGAAGCCAAGTATGGGAATACCCACTTTCTCTACTCCACACATGCACAAAAAGTGTTGTACATGGATCAGCCCACAATTCTATGCATCTCCAGCAAACAAGAAAATGTGGGCAATGGATCGTGGGTCCTAAATGTGGGAATTTAACCTATTTTCTAATTCACCAAACTTTCCCTCCAACAATCCTCCACATGAATGGAAATTGGCCAGTCAGATAAAAATGCAGACACTAGAGAGAGTTCAGTAGAAAGATACTGCATCAGGATACGTAGCTTTTGGCTTTGAACCTTCCTTAGTGAAAACAATCGGGTTTACTTGCTAACCAGTGAACGCGATATCTTGAACTGTTAAGCTTTTGTGTAAACCAAGACAATAGAGTTCACACAGTACCCTCAATACACTGTCGAGTTCTCACGGTTGTGTTCATTTTGGCCCTGAACAACACTTGGTATTCATGAGTACTCTAGAAAATTCAGCCTTCAAAATTCTTGTAGAACCGGCCTAGTCCCTACTCACATAGGTGATCACTTATTAAGAGTATCCCTGCAGTACCCCACTTGGATTACCAAGATATAAGTATCATTAAAAGTATAGCTTAACCTAAATCACATGCAGGCAGCATTGTCTGCTCGTCATAGGAATAGGCGGGAGTATTACCTTATAGTGCTCCCAGTGAATCATTCATAGCTTAGTTTTTCCCTTTGAACCTACATCCAAGGATCTCCTATCACGTAGGTAGGGTTTACCACTATGATGATTCTTTAGACATAGGCTTAAGACTCATTCCCCTCGATGACTTGTAAATTTTCTCTCTATTCATACCTTTAGTAAGCGGATCCGTAATGTTGTCCTTTGACTTACGTAGTCAATTCAAATAATCCCATTAGAGAGCAATTGTTTAACAGTATTATGTCTGCGATGAATATCTCTAGACATACCGTTGTATATACTACTTTGTGCCCTTCCAATGGCAGATTGACTATCGCAGTGTATGGAGATAGTTGGCATAGGTTTCGGCCAGTTTGAAATATCCTCTAAGAACTACCAAAGCCATTCGGCTTCCTCTGCAGCTTTATCCAAAACTATAAACTCGGATTCCATTGTGGATTTGGCTATACACGTTTGCTTAGTGGATTTTCAAAAGACGGTTGCACCTCCTAAAGTAAAGACATATCCACTAATGGATTTAAAGTCTTTAGTATCAGATATCCAGTTAGCATCATTGTACCCTTCTAGTACAACTGGAAATCGGGTCTAATGTAATAGCCCTGACCCGTGATCCTTCTCAAAACCGAGTCAGGACTCTAAAGTCTCACGAATTAAATAAATAATGCCACCATTCAACTTAAAAATACCTCAATACTAAAACCCAAGTTTACAGAATTACAATTACACCAAGTCTGATAATTCCAAAAGAGCTCAATATATCACCTAACTGTTACATCAAATCAATATAAAATACATTATATAAACTTCATCACTATTGATTAACGTACAATCTCTTCTAATATAACCATCAAATACGATTCCTCAACCACTTGTCTACTTCTAAGTTCCGAACTCGGATGACCTGTAATGATGAAAAAAACGGGGTGAGCTAAAACTAGCTTAGTAAAGGATAAAGGGGTACGGGGATTTTCACAAAACATTTTAACATTTGAAAACAGTTTATGAAATCATACCATGCACACAAGTTTATAGCAATCAAGAGCTTCATGTGATAACAAGAATTTGAATATCATGTGGAAGCTAACTATACGAAATGCAATATCACACATGAAGATGAGCATACAACCCAACTCTCCAAGGGCTAGGGCCCAAGCAAGAGTGGTAACATATAATAGCGTACATTAACAAGAAACAGATATCAATATAATAGTAATCAATCAAAAGATCTATACACATTATAGGTGATACATGATATTGAACATATAACCCAACTCTCTAAGGGCTAGGGCCCATGCAAGAGTGGTAACACATAATATTGAAAAGGATACAGTTATATGAGCATTTGATGGAATGGCCAGTCTCGAGTATTCAATCAATATCTTCCCATTTCGCCAACATTAGGTGCTATTTGGATCTACACCGGGGACCATGGTAGTCGAGTCCAACTGACAGCCCGATAACTGCCCAGGGAACCGGAACACTATTATGCCCATAAAGTTTAGTACCGTCGCGCCCGTAATTAATAACAATAGGAACATATTTTGAGGGCAACAAAGTAGGTTGCCTTTGTCACATAAACGTGTTCAAGCATTTCAATCACATTTGCAATTAAGTACATGTAACATTTAGAACATACTTAGAGGTCACCAAAGTAAATTGCCTCAGATTATGCAAGCAATGACATGAAATAACAATAATAAGTTCTTAGAAGTTCGATGCCGGTTGATTAATTCTTGCTCGAATATAACCTTATGTGCAACGTATCCTCACACATTTATATCCCTTAATCATGCCACAATTAACCCCTATAATGTCCATGAACCAAGTTAATATCAATGCAACAAAGCCACAACTTAAACCAATGCAAAATGGGCTCAATGCACAAAATGAAGGGGGATATCGAACTCCCTCGACCGATTCTTTCATCCGACTGGTGCAGCCAAGCCTACACCATTACATAAATTCATATTCTAACATCATTTTCCTTCTATTCTTGTAACCCCTAAGCTCATGCATCAAATTTCCTTCAATTACAACTTCATTACCAACATCTAAACATGCCACAACCATAATCTAGGTGCAAATTCATCATGGAAGCAATTAGAAGGCACAAGTTCAACGATTATGACACAAGCAAGGTCAATCTTCAAAATTAGCCACCTAGTGTTGCATCCTGTACCTACCTACTCCAATTCATGTACAAGACTTATATTCAACATCATCATAGCATGCAAAAGCATATACAAGCAAAATATGACTCTACAACAAAGCTTTGAAACACTAAATCATTAATCCAAGCTCAAATCCACCATCTAGCATACATATAACCTTGATCATACTCAATGAACATATAAAACTCATAATCATGAACTAGATGTGTAACAGCCCAATCCCTCACGAGACCGGAGGCTCTAATAACCAAGCTATTCTCAACCCAATCCCAACCCAGTCTTAAAATTTTAGGGAAAATGGACAGAGTTTCCCTTGTACTATGGACATTTTGAAAACCTGTAAACTCTCAAATAAGGTAACTACAAGGTAAACAAACTTTTCATGGCTAAACATTTAAAGATTCAAGGCCATTCGAGCCTTGAAGCAAACAACAGTTCCAAAACCACACAAGCATGCAAGTAACTTGTTTACAATATAGTCTAATAACCATGCCATTCTAGGATAACATTAAAACATACTTAGAGATAAAACATTCTACACTAAGCCATTCACCCCTAAGCATGCAAAGCAACTAGAAATAGAAATATAAGTTATTACAAGCCATAGAATTACCACTGCTACTACATTATCAGACTTCCAGCTTACATATTACTCAAATATATACATGAGCTTTAAGGCCCCAAAATATATTATACATAGAACAACAAATTCTTCACATAGCAACCAGAAAGCACATCCACCTCAGACAAATATCACACAGCAGCTAAGGCAACTCCACCAACTGTGCCACCTGAAACATGTTAGCGAGGTATGAGCAACCACTGTTGCCCAGTGAGGAATAAAGTCTCGGGGCGTGCAATGCAACAGGTAATACAGTTAAATGACAATAACACTTAGAAAATTAAAGAAACAATGATAACTTAAATAACCACACATTTAAAGGATACATTTCACAAAACCCCTATACACTAATCTTCACTGGTCTTCATTCAGGATCCACGAACCACGAGCATGATCACGATAAGCCGGCATAATCCCCAAACACTCTAGTAGGTGTACTCCGGATGTACCCCGATAATCCTACGACCCAACATCCCCTGGAAATCTCCGGACCAGGCGAATGAGGGACTAGGGCACGGAGTTTGAATATCCATCGGCAAGCCCTCTGCCGCCCAGCCGATACTCAACACATCTGCCCCTGACACTATGGTTGCGCAACTACTATGCAATGCACTTAACAATGGCAAGTTAATAGCAATAATATAAGTATTAACACATAGGAGGATCAACAAAGTAGGTTAACCTCAATGCAATTAGAATAGAAGCAATTATAGAGGCTAATAAGCAGTTTACAAAGGAACATATACAAGCTAAGCATAGGATTATACCAAAAGCTCCAAATCAACTTGAAACCACATATAAACACTTAAGGAGTCATACCATGGGTTTAGAAGTGTGAGTCAACCGAAATTGCACCTAAACCCCTTTGTTTTTCAAACTATTTCCCTTCCAAACCAAGGTTAATGATTCCATTTTCAAATGAAACTCTCCCAACCTTCTAACTAACCCTCAAGGTACCCTTTCAACCCTCTAACTCATTCAAATGCCCGCGATTACCCCGAAAGCCCCAAATTCCCTCTTATGGCTTTAAACTACACATACATTGTCCGGGCTTCAAACAAGGGATATCAAGGCTTCTATAGCACCTAGGTAGCCTAAGGTTACTAGAATTGAAGTCCGAATTCACCCGGATTCGCATTAACCTCGAAAGCCCCAAATTAAAGTCGACTATTTTACATTTTTAGCGATTTAAGGACAATGCAAGTGCACGGGGCTATTAGGTTACCTTCACTAGCACCTAAGGCATCTATTAGAAGCATTGAATCAAGCTAATTCGAGCAATTACGCAAAACCCTAGAAAAACGTCACTATTCACCCTAAAAATCAAACTAACGATTCTAACCGTTTAAATTGCGAAACGATGGCTCAAATATGTTCTCTAGCATTCATATACATGGTATAATAGCATAGATAACTAATACAATGGCATTTGATCACATTTTCAACAAATCAAGAAATTGACAACTATTTAGAAATGCAAAAATAAGCCGTGAAATCCCTCACCAATGCGTGTAGGAGCACCTAGGAAGCTTGCAAACAACCTACACTAGTTGCTCAAGGCTTGGAGAGGCTTGGATTGGAGGCTTGGTGAGCAAAATCTCCTTCTTTTCTTCCCTTGGAGCTGGCAGCTTTTCTGCTTATGTTTTCAGCTTTTTTTTTTTTTTTTGCATTTTATCAGTTTATAAACCTATATAATGACTAACCTTAGGTGGGGTCTTGTTTGGGTACTTAAGTGCTCCAATAAAATGCGCTTAGTTAGCTTAAAACGAGCCTAGGTAGTAGAGTGTATGCTAATTAATTAAAACACTAAGTTATGTTACGTAACACTATTCATTGAACTACTAAAATCATTTTCTAAACGAGCTCTCCTATCGCTTCTAGCTCAATTGCACATTTTTCCCACTACTCTAACAATTAATATGATTTAATAAAAATGCTAATTCACTAATAGAATGTAGTTTAAAAATAAAGTGAATAGTAGTCATATAAGTCAGTTAGTATAGAAGTAAAGGCGCAAACAAGGGATGCAACAGTAATTAAATGCATGGCAAAATCTCGGGCCTCTCCCCCTTAAACTAATTGCGTCCACGCAATTCTTCTTCACAAGAGAACATCTGCATCAACTGAAAACCAACTCTGATTATTCGTCATCAGTTGCTAAGCAAGAATACCATATACGAATTCTCGTGGAAGCTCATTAAGAAATCCCAGTAGTATTGTCTGCGAACCTCACTTAATAAGGCCAAATAAAGGCTCCAATAGAGATGCTACTTCGAAATCCAAATAAGAATCCCGCTGGCACGAATACCATAGAAGAATAGAATCCCAACTAAGAGCGGAGAGAAAATACCAATAAAAGTTCCGAGCATGAGTATTGTAAATAATACCAGATAATAAGGCTAAAAAGAATCCCATATACCAATTCTTCTGAGAGATGCCGACAAAAGAATACCAAAAGAATAGATGATAAGAAAATACCAAGAATATACCCCAGAGAACCGTCATCTAGAAACCCCAAAAGAAGCTACTCATTTATGACCGCTAAGCACTGAAGAAGGCCTTAGAAGAATCCCAATAACTGAGCTCCAACTATATCCACCAATTCCCAAATAAAGGCTGATTAATTGCCTCTCATTTCTGCTAATCAACATAATTTGGAAGGCCTGCCACTAATCACCTCTCTTCAGGGGAGGAAGGAGTTTTTCTTACCATTCGACGGCTATGTATGCATGCCAAACAATTGCATATGTATAATCATTCTTTAAACTATTACGCAAACATGTTAATGAAAGAGTTTGTGAAACAGTGTAATCATCAAAGTCATTCAAGCACGATAATCAAGTCGAGCATAACACAACTCAATCAAAGACATTCAAATACACACATTACAAGCAACAGTTCAAGCATTTAATAATTCACGAAGTCTATTTGATGCATAACTAGCCACTTTGCTTCACTTAGCACACATTTAGCACGTAACACATAATTATATCACATAGGTGCACACATTCAATACAAGACACACAATCAAACATGAAGGCATACACTTTTAAGACACACACTTAATCAAGCACACACCCAAGGGTTACTACCCGACAGGCCGAGGACCCTGTCCCGGCTTAGAGCTAACTAAGCTCTGATACCACCTGTAACAGCCTAATCCCTCACAAGACCGGAGGCTCTAATAACCAAGCTATTCTCAACCCAATCCCAACCCAGTCTCAAAATTTTAGGGAAAAACGGACAGAGTTTTCCCTGTACTATGGACATTCTGAAAACCTGTAAACTCTCAAATAAGGTAACTACAAGGTAAACAAACTTTTCATGGCTAAATATTTAAAGATTCAAGGCCATCCGAGCCTTGAAGCAAACAACAGTTCCAAAACCACACAAGCATGCAAGTAACTTGTTTACAATATAGTCTAATAACCATGCCATTCTAGGATGACATTAAAACATACTTAGAGATAAAACATTCTACACTAAGCCATTCACCCCTAAGCATGCAAAGCAACTAGAAATAGAAATATAAGTTATTACAAGCCATAGAATTACCACTGCTACTACATTATCAGACTTCCAGCTTACATATTACTCAAATATATACATTAGCTTTAAGGCCCCAAAATAGATTATACATAGAACAACAAATTCTTTACATAGCAACCAGAAAGCACATCCACCTCAGACAAATATCACACAGCAGATAAGGCAACTCCACCAACTGTGCCACCTGAAACATGTTAGCGAGGTATGAGCAACCACCGTTGCCCAGTGAGGAATAAAGTCCTGGGGCGTGCAATGCAACAGGTAATACAGTTAAACGACAATAACAATTAGACAATTAAAGAACCAATGATAGCTTAAATAACCACACATTTGAAATGATACATTTCACATAACCCCTATACACCAATCTTCACTGGTCTTCAATCACAATCCATGAACCACGAGCACGATCACGATAAGCCGACATAACCCCAAACACTCCAGTGGGTGTACTCCGGATGTACCCCGATAATCCTACGACCCAACATCCCCTGGCAATCTCCGGACCAGGCGAATGAGTGACTAGGGCACGGAGTTTGAATATCCACCGGCAAGCCCTCTGCCGCCCAGCCGATATTCAACACATCCGCCCCTGACACTATGGTTGCGCAACCACTATGCAATGCACTTAACAATGGCAAGTTAATAGCAATAATATAAATATTAACACATAGGAGGATCAACAAAGTAGGTTGACCTCGATGCAATTAGAATAGAAGCAATTATAGAGGCTAATAAGCAGTTTACAAAGGAACATATACAAGCTAAGCATAGAATTATACCAAAAGCTCCGAATCAACTTGAAACTACATATAAACACTTAAGGAGTCATGCCATGGGTTTAGAAGTGTGAGTCAACTGAAATTGCACCTAAACCCCTTTGTTTTTCAAACTATTTCTCTTCCAAACCAAGGTTAACGATTCCATTTTCAAAGAAAACTCTCCCAACCTTCTAACTAACCCTCAAGGTACCCTCTCAACCCTCTAACTCATTCAAATGCCCCCGATTACCCCGAAAGCCCCAAATTCCCTCTTATGGGTTTAAACTACACATACATTGTCCGGGCTTCAAAGAAGAGATATCAAGGCTTCTATAGCACCTAGGTAGCCTAAGGTTACTAGAATTGAAGCCCGAATCCACCCGGATTCGCATTAACCTCGAAAGCCCCAAATTAAAGTCGACTATTTTACATTTTAAGCGATTTAAGGACAATGCAAGTGCACGGGGCTATTAGGTTACCTTCACTAGCACCTAAGGCATCTATTAGAAGCATTGAATCAAGCTAATTCGAGCAATTACGCAAAACCCTAGAAAAACGTCACTATTCACCCTAAAAATCAAACTAACGATTCTAACCGTTTAAATTGCGAAACGATGGCTCAAATATGTTCTCTAGCATTCATATACATGGTATAATAGCATAGATAACTAATACAATGGCATTTGAACACATTTTCAACAAATCAAGAAATTGACAACTATTTAAAAATGCAAAAATAAGCCGTGAAATCCCTCACCAAAGCGCGTAGGAGCACCTAGGAAGCTTGCAAACACCCTACAGTAGTTGCTCAAGGCTTGGAGAGGCTTGGATTGGAGGCTTGGTGAGCAAAATCTCCTTCTTTTCTTCCCTTGGAGCTGGCGGCTTTTCTGCTTCTGTTTTCAGCTTTTTATTTTTTTTTTCTTTTGCATTTTATGAGCTTATAAGACTATATAATGACTAAGCTTAGGTGGGGGCTTGTTTGGGTACTTAAGTGGTCCAATAAAATACGCTTAGTTAGCTTAAAACGAGCCTAGGTAGTAGAGTGTATGCTAATTAATTAAAACACTAAGTTATGTTACATAATACTATTCATTGAACTACTAAAATCATTTTCTAAACGAGCTCTCCTATCGCTTCTAGCTCAATTGCACATTTTTCCCACTACTCTAACAATTAATATGATTTAATAAAAATGCTAATTCACTAATAGAATGTAGTTTAAAAATAAAGTGAATAGTATTCACATAAGTCAGTTAGTAAAGCATAGAAGTAAAGGCGCAAACATGGGATGCAACAGTAATTAAATGCATGGCAAAATCTCGGGCGTCACAAGATGACTTTTACAAAACTTTTGAAAACATCTCTCACCTTAAACAAGTGATTGAATGCAATCTTGGTGGTGATGATGCAAAGAAGAAGCTTGAAGATGCATGAAAATGGCTTGAAAATGGTTGAAGATGCCTTGCTTTCCCTTTTCTCTTCTTCCTCTTCCTTTTTTTATTTTCTTCTTCTTCTTCTTCTTTTCCTTTCCTTGGCTGATTTCCATGTGTGTGTGTGTGTGTGTTGGTTTTGTTTTGTTTTATTTTGTTGCTAGGTAGGATACTTTGTAGGCTAAAATGACCAAGTTTTCCCTCAACTAATTAGCTATCTTCTAGTTTGCCATTTGGTCCATTTCCAACTAAATTAGTTAGCTAGCCTAATTCAATAAAATTTACTTATTGTCTACGTTACTTAAAACACCTAAATGCACGTGAATGCACATAATTGCATGTAAAATGATGTGAATGCTCATAGAAGTACATGAATGCAAATAAAAAAATTTAATTGCACCTTGAATTTATATAAAACTATATGAAAATATGTATGCATACGTGCATGGCTTCACATCCTCCTTCCCTTAGCAGAATTGTGCCCCCGCAATTCCTTCATTCTAGTCTTCATTTGTCATTTACGCAACTAGATTAAACCCATCATTCATTTACAAAACTCTCAAAGAATCGCATTTTATAACATCAGTTCAAGACTTCAAGTTCAAACCTACTTATGCATTATGATTATAACCAGTTTCATCCCGAGGTTTGTATCCAACAAGAGGCAAGTAGTCTACTGATGAACACAAACTTTTACGGCTCACAGAAAATTTACAGTGAACAAAGATAAAGAGAACCAAGTCACGCTATTAATTGTTTATCCATGAAGTCAAATAGAGTTAGGAAGTTCAATAGGTTAGATGAAAAGGTATCGATAATTTTACATAAGGAATCAATAGCTTGAGGTATTGAACGAATGAAAGATCTCGAAGTAATGATATAGGAAGCAAGTAAAAATGTCAGAGATTAGTAACAATAGCAATGAATATAAGATTCACAAATTTGAACAATAGGATTTCGAGGAGATCAATCAATGAGTTCAGTGAATTACTAGAACTAGAATAAGAAGAATAGTATGTGTTGGTCCTTGATAACCTAAGAGGGGGGGGGGGGGGGGGGGGGAGGGGATGAATTAGGTTGTTTGGCAAGGTTAAGCAATTAAAAAATTCTTGATGTGAAAATAATGTCTAGTGAAATATAATAATACTCTAGAAGTTCTTGTAGATAATTTATCAAATACTTAGTGAGTACACAAGTATACAACACTAGATTAGCAATTAGAACTTCAAAAATAAATTCCAAATAGATAACTCAACAATTATCAAACAGTTAATATGAGCAATATCCACATGAAAGTAAATGACTTGAAAATAAAGAGAGTAGAGCAAGAGAAATCAAACACAATGATTTTCAAGTAGTTCACACTCCCAGAGGCCTAGTCCACTACCTAAGGTCTTCCCTTCCCTTAGGATTTAACAACTCTTCACTAAGATGCTTATTCAAATGTTGGTGAAGCAAAAACCAACTACAATTACTCTTGAGTCCACAAGAGTTACACAAGCTCCTTCAAGTGTAGGTGAAGCTTAACCTACTATCCTCTCTTCCTTTGAGTTCACAAAGGATTACAATACTTCTTCTCACAATGATTCTCTCAATCTATGTGAAAGATTATATTACAAAGATTGTGTGATAAACATGAATGACAATTGCAACTACTATTGGAGTTTGATATTACAATTGAAGAATAGTTTGAATGCTCAAAGATATGAAAATGATACCTCAAGATTTCTCAATGAAAATGATATGAAAAGCTCTTTGAATTTGCTTAGAAATCTGAAGATTAAGGCTTGAAGGGATGTTTGAGAAGGTGAGAGAGCATGGCTTAAAAAGAGGGAAAAGTTAGACATAAAACAAATATAATGCATAAAATTTGGATTTTCTCATTTAAGCCATCCGGTCGCTGAGGCCTTCTTCTGGGCGCCCGGGAAGGGCATGTATCGCCCGAAACAGCCTTTTTTGTCAGGCTTTATGCCTTCTATTCGGGCGACCGGATAAGGCCAGTAATGCCCGGATGCTGAAAAATGCTGGAAAGTGATATTTTGAGCTCCAAAACAATTTGTTTATTTGTAAAGCATTTGGGTACATATAAAAAATATTCTTAGCATTTTTTAACATCCCAAAACATTTTCAAAACTCTTGAAAGGATTTAAAACGATTTGTATATCATAAGAGTTTGAAAACAAACAAAAAACTATTTTTCAAGGATGATTTCGAATTGATGTTTGTTCGAAAGATATATTGTAAATATGAAAAATCTTTTATGAAAAACCTTTTTGGAGAAATTATGAGCTATACAAATCATACTTAGGCAAACGACATTTTTAAGGCCGGTACCCCTTATGTCGCTAGGTCTCCTTCCTTGTGACTCTCTCTTTATCGTCGAGTCTTTAACTTGAATTCTTTTGGGCTTTGATACAATTTCCGATTGGGCTTGGACTTTGATCCAATAGCTTTCTATGCTTTGACTAAAACTAGTTGATCCATGTTGATGTGGACTTGCTTTGTTAGATTGAAATCTTACCAAAATACAAAAAGAATGCTAAAGCACGATTTAGATGTTTTGTTATTATCAAAATAAAGATTATAAGCTTTTCAGGCCAACAATCTCCCCCTTTTTGATGATGACAAAACATTGAAATTAGCAAGCATGAAATAGTTGAAATTGAATAATAAAACTTGATTTGAGGTCTCCCCCTCAATTTGAGCTTGATTGAATTTATAGCTTGTACTTGAAAAACAAGCTCCCCCTGAATAAGTGCAATGTCATACACTATTTTTATGCTTTATTCCATTTCAATATATACCTTTTCCCCCTATTTGGAATCAACAAAATATATTTTCCATAGCAAATTATCATAAGAGTAAAAGCCACAGTAATCTATAACAGGTATAAGACAAGAGATAACCAAAGGAAATGCAAAACATTAATGAAATAAAGCAAAGTATCCAAACAATGTTAAAAGGAGATTAAAATGTTGAGGAGTTTTTGATGAAAGAAATATCTGAAAGCAAAAAACTTGTTTGAAGAGAAACACATCTCAAGGCATCCACAAACTAAGGACCAATATGGTGGTCATATAAAGCCTTCAACATCTGCTCCATACGATCCAAACGAACATCTTGTGCATTTAGGTGGGCAAAGATTTCATAATGTGAGGAGGAGTGAGAAGAAGACGATCCAACTCTTTGTCCTTGAGAACTACCAATATCACTTCTGCCTTGATGTTCCATAGGATCTCTAAAATTTGTGGGGTCAACATCAAGAGATTCAAACACAAGAGGATTATCACTCGTATCATCACCAACATTGAGAACTCGAGAGTTATGGATTTTCAACTTTTGGCGGGTGAGGCTAGTGACATTGAGTAGATATGATCTATCACTAATGGTCTCAAACTCTTGATTACGCGGAACTTCTAATACCTCAAAAAGATATGTTAAGGGTATCCCATAAGCAAGTTGATTTTGGGCTACCTTGGTATGGATGATATGGTTAATAATGATGTGTGGAAGATTGATACGTTTGGCTTCATACATTAAATACATTAGCAAAGCAGCGAATTTTGGAATAGAACCATCCTTAACTTCTCTTGGAATAATGACTTCATGAAGAATGTAGAATAAAAGCTTCTTTTCTGGGGTGATATCCTTAGTCTTAAGATAACTCAAAGAGCTTATTCCCGTCCCTTCTCATATAAATTCTATAACTCTGGCTTCTAAATTCTCAAGAACACCTTCCGGCATGCCCCTATAAGAATAAAGCTTTATGCCTTGATTTGGAATCCCAAACGCTTTAGCGACAACACTTGCAGTCAGTTCCAATTCTTTAGTCTTAACTTTACTATTCAACTTAATGGTGTTAATATCTAAGTTCACATAGTAATAGAGTTCTCTTATCCAAGAAGTACACCCTTTGTTTTCAAATCATAACATAGGTAGCCAACCTTGGGCATCTAGGATTCTTAAAATTCTAGTACCATCAAGCAGAGTAGGAGGGTCCAAAGTTTTACCCCATAAGATGTTTTGTTGTGGGAAAGCATCGGGATTGACAATGATTTAAGGAGCGGAGGATGATAAT
This sequence comes from Ehretia macrophylla, assembly GCA_037974665.1. NCBI lineage: Eukaryota > Viridiplantae > Streptophyta > Magnoliopsida > Boraginales > Ehretiaceae > Ehretia > Ehretia macrophylla. Next base: position 35,818,496 of record CM075771.1, read on the forward strand.
TCTTCCGTCTTGCATTTCTTAGAGTCAGCCTTTGGTGGTGCCATTGAGAGTTTGCAAGATTTTTGAAACCTTTGAAAGAGAATTTTCATTGAAGAATTCTGTCGAATACCTTGTAGACAAGGGTTTTTGAAAGCCTTGTTGTTGAAGATTTCGAAATCTTTGATGATACAAAAACAAGTTTTTGAGGATGAATAGGTATTTTGATGTATTTAATGATGAAGGATTGTGAAGGTGTTGGTGTTTAAATATGTAGGATTGAGAGAAAATTGAGTTTGTTTTTGAAAAGTTATGAAAAAGTGTTGAAATAAGAGAGGAAACTCTATTTTCAATATGCGCGATAAGAGCGATAGGCCCTTTATCCGGGTGCCCGGATGAGGGCAGTAACGCCTGACAGTGACTTCTCATCCGGTCGGTGCAAGCTTCTTCTGGTCACCCGGAAGAGCACAGTAACGCCCGGATCACCATTTTGCTGAATTTTTTTTCTTCATAAATTCAAGTGACCCAATGCATTCTTAATTCTCTTCTAATGTCACAAAATTGATTCTCATGTAATGGTTTTGTAAACATGTCAGCAAGTTGATGCAGAGAATCAACAAATTCAAGTTCAATATCACCTTTTTGCACATGATCTCTTAGAAAATGATGACAAATTTCAATATGCTTAGTTCTAGAATGTTGAATTGGATTATTTGATAGACTTATAGCACTTGTATTATCACACTTGATCGGCACACGATCATATTCTAGACCAAAGTCAAGCAAAGTTTGTTTCATCCATAGAATTTGTGCAACACAACTACCCATAGCTACATACTCGGCTTCTGCCGTTGAAAGAGTTACACTATGTTGTTTCTTGCTAGACCATGAAACTAAAGCATGTCCTAGAAATTGACAACTACCGCTAGTGCTTTTTCTATCAATCTTAAAATCCGCATAATCGGCATCAGAGTATCCTAGGAGTTCGAAAGATGTGCCTTTAGGGTAAAGGAGTCCTAAATTAATAGTACCTTTAAGGTATCTAATAATCCTCTTTCCAGCATTCAAGTGGGATTCCTTGGGAGAAGATTGAAAACGAGCACATAAGCATACAAAAAACATAATATCAGGTATTGAAGTAGTTAAATAGAGAAGGCTTCCGATCATACCTCGATATTGTTTTTCATCAACCGATTTACCTTTTTCATCTTTGTCAAGCTTGATTGACGTTCCCATAAGAGTGCTTATTTATTTTGCGGTTTCTAGTCCGAACTTCTTGATGAGTTCCTTAATGTATTTGTCTTGATTTATGAAGATCCCTTCCTTTGTTTGTTTGACTTGAAGTCCAAGGAAAAAATTTAATTCTCCCATCATGCTCATTTCAAATTCTTTATGCATACATTTGGAAAAGTACTTGCATAGGGATTCGTTAGTAGTACCAAAGATAATATCATCAACATATATTTGAACAAGCAAGATATCTTTAGCTTTTCTTTTTACAAATAACGTAGAGTCTAGTTTACCTCTAGAAAAGCCGTTATCAAGTAGATAATTACTTAATCTATCATACCATGCCCAAGGTGCTTGTTTAAGTCCATAAAGAGCTTTTTGAAGTTTGAACACATGACTTGATAGATTTGTATTTTCAAACCCGGGTGGTTGTTCAACATACACTTCTTCTTGAAGATAACCATTTAAGAAAGCACTTTTGACATCCATTTGATAAAGTTTGAAGTTCATAAAACATGCATATGCTAGCAACATTCAAATGGATTCAAGTCGAGCTACCGTTGCAAAGGTTTCTTCATAGTCTATTCCTTCTTCTTGATTATACCCTTGTACAACTAATCTAGCCTTATTTCTAGTTAGATTACCAGTTTTAACTAGTTTGTTTCAAAAAATCCATTTTGTTCCAATAATAGGGTAATTACTAGGTCTTTTAACTAAGGTACAAACTTTATTTTTTTCAAATTGATTAAGCTTTTCTTGCATGACAATAATCCAATCATCGTCCAAAAGTGCTTCTTTTATATTCTTAGGTTCAATTTGAGATATAAAAGCAACATGTTCAAAAAAAATATTTAGATTGGAACAAGTTCTTACTCCTTGTGATGGATCTCCAAGGATTTGATCATTTGGATGATTTTTGACAAATTTCTAACATTTTGGAAGATTTTGATTTGTTGATATGATTTGATCATTTGATGTTTGTTCTTCCTCAATTGGAGTATCAATTTGATTGCTTGTGGATGTATTGCCTTCTTCACTTGTAAGAATAGGTTGACCTTGTTCTTCAACTTGTTGAATGCTTACGTCATTATCTTCATCTTTTCTTGACATAAAGGGGTTAGTTTCATCAAAATTAATATGCATAGATTCATCAATTACCGAGGTTCTTTTATTGTAAACCCGATATACCTTGCTTCTAGAGGAATAACCAATAAAAATATCTTCGTCGGATTTTGAGTCAAACTTACCAAGGTAATCTTTATTGTTTAAGACGAAGCATTTACATTCAAAAACTTTAAAATGTGAAATATTTGGAGTACGTCCTTTCCATAGTTCATATGGATTTTTTTTAAGAGAATGTCTAATTAAAACTCTATTTAGAACATAGCAAACCGTATTGACAGCTTCTCCCTAAAAGGATATAGGCAAGTTATTTTCTTTCAACATTGTTCTTTCCATTTCTTGTAGAGTTTGGTTTTTCTTTTCAACAACCCCATTTTGTTGAGGAGTTCTAGGAGCCAAAAAGTTATGCTCAATGTCATTTTGTTCACATAATTCCACAACAGATGCATTTATGAATTCCGTGCATTGATCACTATGAATACATTAAATGTAGTATTATTTCTCATTTTGCATTCTTTTACATAATTTTGCAAATTCATTGAAGGCATCACTTTTGAGAGCAAAAAACATAACCCATGTGTATCTAGTATAGTCATCAACAATAACAAAAACATATCTAGATCCTCCTAGACTTATTACATCCATTGGTCCAAAAAGGTCCATATGAAGTTTTTGTAAAGCTTTTGATGTGGTCACATGGCTAATGGTTTTGAAAGATGCTTTATGTTATTTTCCGAATTGACATGCATCACATAAATGATCTTTTTCAAACTTCGTCTTAGGAAGACCTCTTATAAGATCTTTTCGAGAAAGTTTACCAAGTAGATCCATGCTAATATGTCTTAATCTTCTATGCCATAACCAAGATTCTTCATTTGTTGTGATTAAACAATTAATATTTTGGCATGATATACTTTCAAAGTCAATGATATAGACATTTTCATGTATATTTGCAATAAACAACACATTTTTTATTTTGTCAAAAACGGTGCAACAACATGATGATTTAAATTCAACTAGATAATCATTATCACATAGTTGACTTACACTTAGCAAATTATGTTGCAATCCTTTCACAAGTAGCACATCATGGATATATATATTATTTTTATTTCCAATGCTACCTTTACCAATAATTTTACCTTTCTCATTATTTCCAAAGCTCACAAAACCTTTGTAATTTTTGATAGGCTCATAGAAAAGAGATGGATCACCGGTCCTATATACAAAAATAAAATTTAAGTCCCCGAGTTCTATTGGGTCCTATATTGTTAGTATTGACTTTTAGCACATTTAATAATCCATTTTGGTTTAAGCCAAGAAGGAATTTTAGAGTCTCTACCTACCATATTTTGAAATTTACAATGTGATGTTATGTGACCTTGTTTTTCACAATAGGTGCATGTTTTTTGAAATCATTTTGATGTTGATACTTTATTTGTAGAAAATGATGCTTTTACAAAATAACTTTTTAGAGATTTTTGTTTTGAAGAAGGTTCATATCCTATTCCACTTTTATTAAAAGCCATTTTTTGTGAGCCAAGCATTTTATCAAGATTTTCTTTTCCTTTTGTAAATCTTGCTAGGCTTCCATTTAATCCTTGATTTTCTTTTTCAAGCTTTTCAATTTTTGTTTGAAGATTATCATTTTCAAAATGAATCTTAAGTGCCTTTTCATGAGCACAATTTTGATCTTTTTCAAGCAACTTATTTTCTTCTTTTAAGGTATTATTTTCCTTTTGAAGTTCATGTATCTTGATAATTGCAATTTCAAAACTATCACGCATTTTAAAAAATTCATATTGTAATTCTTCAAAAGAACATTCATTATCAATTAATGAGCTAGAAGAGTAATATTCGGAGTTAAAAGAAGAACATACCTCATCATCCTCTTTTGTCATAAGACAAACGCTGTTTGCCACTTCTTCATTTTCATTTCTTCACCGGTTGATGCATCGTCATCAATGTATGTTGCTTTCAAAGCTTTTCCTACCTTGGTTTTGATTGGTTTTGGACAATTTGCTTTTATGTGACCCGTCTTGTCACAACTGAAACATCTTCCTTCTTCTTTTGGTTTGTTTCTCCCTTTGTTCATAAACTTATTGTAAGGAGTTTTGCTTACCTTGTTGAATTTTAGAAATTTCTTAAAGTTCCTTGTAAGAAGAGCTATCTCATCATCATCTTCTTTGTTTTCTTCCTTTTCATCACTTAAGTAAGCCTTTGATGCAAGAAGTACAAATGACTTCTTGTTATTTCTTTTTTCTTCTTCTTCAACTCATGGCTCATAAGAGATCCCATAAGTTCACTAAGAGTGAGAGTTTTGAGGTTTCTAGCTTCCTCAATAGCTGTTACTTTAGCTTCCCATGGCTCGGTTAAGCTTTGGAGAACTTTTCCTACCAATTCTTTGTTAGAATACTCTTTTCCAAGAGATTTTAGAGCATTAACAATATCGGTAAATCTAGAAATCATTTGTTCAATATTTTCATCAAAGGACATTTTGAACATTTCATATTTATGAACAAACATGTTTATTCTAGTTTCTTTAACTTAGTTAGTTCCCTCATATGTGACTTCTAATTGATCCCTAATTTCTTTAGCACTTTTGCATCCGGAAATTTTGTTGAACTAATTTGAATCTAAAGCAAGATATAACATGTTCATAGCTTTAAAGTTTCTTTCACACATTTTGAAATCATCATCATTATAGTCTTTTTCCGGTTTAGGGACAGTGATACTTTGTTCTCCTTCATTTTTAATTAGAGTAGGATTGGTTGGTCCATTTTTTTTATCACATTCCAAACTCTTATGTCATTTGCTAGAATATAGATTCTTATCCTAGTTTTCCAAAAAAAATAGTTTGTTCCATTAAACAATAGTGGTCTAGAGGAAGATTGTTCTTCAACTATATTAGACATTGATGAGCTTGTCATATGGATCCTCTACTAGATGTCAAGTCATCTAGTCGCTGAGGCCTTCTTTCGGGCCCCCGGAAAGGGCATGTATCGCCCAGAACAACCTTCTTTGTCGGGCGTTATGCCTTCTATCCGGGTGATCGGATAAGGCCAGTAACGTCCGAATGCTGAAAAAATGCTGGAAAGTGATATTTTGAGCCCCAAAACAATTTGTTTATTTGTAAAGCATTTGGACACATAAAAAAAATATTCTTAGCATTTTTTAACATCTCAAAATATTTTCAAAATAGTTGAAAGGATTTAAAACGATTTGTATAATATAAGAGTTTGAAAACAAACAAAAACTATTTTTCAAGGATTATTTCGAATTGATGTTTGTTCGAAAGATATTTTGTAAATATGAAAAATCTTTTATGAAAAACCGTTTTAGAGAAATTATGAGCTATACAAATCATACTTAGACAAATGATATTTTTAAGGCCAGTACCCTTTATGTCGCCACGTCTCCTTCCTTGTGACTCCCTCTTTATCGTTGAGTCTTTAACTTGAATTCTTTTGGGCTTTGATACAATTTCTGATTGGGCTTGGACTTTGATCCAATAGCTTTCTATGCTTTGACTAAAACTAGTTGATCCATGTTGATGTGGACTTGCTTTATTGGATTGAAAGTCTTACCAAAATACAAAAAGAATGCTATAGCACGATTTAGATGTTTTGTTATTATCAAAATAAATATTATAAGCTTTTCAGGCCAACAGTATGCAAAAGAAGCTCAATTCACCTTGTATAAATGATAGCCATATAAATATGAATACCAACGTTGGTGGGATTGTTAACAATTGCCCCATAGAATAAATGCCAACAAAACGGGTAGCAGCTGGCAAAAGAAGAAATGTTTAGCAATAAATGTACAAGTCCAGCAGTTGAAGCTAAAGTAAACTTCAAGGAATGCAACAAGTATAAATTCTATTATTCTAAGTCAAAATTTGGAAGGAGAAACGAATGACATATCCATAAAATTGAAATTGTTTTCAAGAAGCAACAAGGAATAGAAAGGGTTAGTGAATGTCATGTAGGTCAGTTAAATAATTGAAGTAACAATTATAGAACGAGGAAGTCTTTCAATATTTGGCAAATGAAGCAAATATCAAAGAAGATAAGAATATCAAACTCACATGCCTCAAATTCAGACTTAGGAATATATGTTCTACATTCCTCAATCATGATAGTCATTACCATTAAGAATGGAATCAATGTCACGGATCATCTAATTTCACCGATCTTCATAAATGGTTTCAAAGGTGAATTGCTTAATTCATGAACCTTTACTCAATCTCAAGACAATCCTTAATCATGATCCAATCTCTAATTATAAGAATAAGCACATAATAGGAAGATTCATTTCAATTCTTAAAATGCTTTAATTCTCTTCAATCAACCTAGTGTTCTTAGTTCTCTTTAAACCTAGTGAAAGGTCTCTTGAACTAACAAATGACACGTAAGGGTCCTCGATATACCATCTAGCACGAAGTAGCTTAAAATTCTTAACTTTGTCGGTCACACATCTCAATTCATATATGGAACAAGTAAGACATCTTATCCAACTAACCTCAATCCTTAGCATAATATAACTCCTCAATTCACCAAATAACTTCTAGATGTCAATCCTTAGTTCAAATCAATACTTAAAACTAGCATTTAATGCTTGGAATTTCTTTCTAGTCCCAATCCATCGAGTCGTAATTAGCGTCTATAGTTTAAGTTCATAGTTGGTTCGATCAAAGTTTCACCCTTGAGTAACATCATTTCTTCAGTCACATAACCCTATTATACCCCAAGGTCTTGCAGGTTACAATCGGCGAATCCAAATAACACATATATATACATTAAGGGGTCAGTCACCAAGGCGTCGTTCTTTCTCGAATCCTTTCCTTCCTTTCTTAGTCAATCAACCTCAAGGCCAACTAACTTTAATACCTGTCAAGTTGAGATTATTTGTATAATCTATCCATTAATAAAAGATTTAATTCTTATACTAATATTGTCTCCAAGGCACAGATGGCTAAATAGAAGATCTATAACTACAATCCGTCAATAACCTAGCTACTCAAACCTTCACACTTAAAATCATGCATCTCTGTAGGGTAACTAGGATTAAGATGAATCAAACTCATCCTTAAGATGTATAAGTCATCCTTAAAATATGTTCACCACTAAGATTTCACATGTACGCTAAACATATAACAATAACTCAATTCTTATATATCCGGCAACATTCGATTACCTTCCAAAATTTCACACTTAATTATGAGATTGAACCCTAACGTCCACTTAACAGCATTAAACCCCAGTGTCATGTACCATATCGGTATAATCAAGGCTTAACTTCAACAATTATGTAGTGAGTCATAAAATTCAAAAAATTAACTTGATAACTACAATGACATGCTAGAGGAACAAGAAACAATCAATATAACGAAGTGAATAAGAAACATGGATTATAGAGAAATTCCAGAAGTGTACAAGGCAGGAGGGAAAATTTGTTGCTTACAGTCGAAGATAAGAGGTTAAGCAAAGTATTATTTAGAGCTATCAAATCCAAGAATCAACAAATAAGAGATATTCAATAACTAGTATATGAAACAAAAGGAATACCAAAAGAATCTTAGCGGGGTTAACAAATAACTGGCATATCAACAAACAGAAATGCAAGATGTCAAGGAATGATACATTAAGGAAGTCCAAACTTACCTCATCGAACCTCAACACTTCATGAACTTAATTCCATCAGAGCCTTGGATCACTTTCACAATCCTCAACACACAATCATTACAAAATTAACTTTCAATCACATTATTATATAGCTATAGAGTCACCAACTTGTTTACAATTAGTGTTAATATCATAATCTATAGATGAATCCACCAGTGACCATCAAAGATAGAGTGACTCCAAGTATATCAAATTTCAAGCTCACATTCAACATCCATAGAGACTTAATCCTTTACAAGTTAAGAGTTCATCCTGAGCATCACCTTCATCTAGCTACACTGACCTTCAAGCCTATTTTCCTAACTGTTCATAACCTTGGGAGATTACCCATGGGTCGAGACATGCATGCAGATCATGTAAAACAAGATACTAACATTAATGCACATTGGTTACACATAAAGCACATTGAGCATGTTTACATGTAGTACATAAACATATAAATGTATGCATCTACCCAATCATTCATATACACTTACCCACATACCGAGGACCCTATCCTAGCTTGCGCCTAGCTAACTAACTAAGCTCTTATACCATTTGTAATAGCCTCAACCCAACCCTTCTCAAAATTGAGTCAGGACTCTAAAATCTCCCGAATACAATCATGAATTAAATAGATAAAAGAATTATTCAACTTAAATACCTCAACATTAAAACACGAATTTATAAAATTACAATTACACCGAGCCCGATAATTCCAAAAGCCTCAACATATCACCTAACTGTTATATCAAATCACTATAAAACACATTATACAAACTTTATCACTATTGATTAATGCACAATCTCTTCTAATATAACCATCAAATACAATTCCTCAAGCTCTTGTCTACTTCTAAGCTCCAAACCCGGATGTCCTGTAATAATGAAGCAAACGGGGTGAGCTAAAACTAGCTTAGTGAGGGATAAAGAGGTACTGGATTTTTCACAAAACCTTTTAACATTTGAAAACAATTTATGAAATCATGCCATGCACACAAGTTTATAGCAATCAAGAGCTTCATGTGATAACAAGCATTTGAATATAATGTGGAAGCTAACTATACGAAATGCAATATCACACATGAAGATGAGCATACAACCTAACTCTCCAAGGGCTAGGGCCCAAGCAAAAGTAGTAACATATAATAGCGTACATTAACAAGAAACATATATCAACATGATAGTAATCAATCAAGAGATCTATACATATTATAGGTGATACATGATATTGAACATATAACCCAACTCTCCAAGGGCTAGGGCCCATGCGAGAGTGGTAACACATAATATTGAAAGGATACAGTTGCACGAGCATTTGATGAAGATGGTCAGTCTCGAGTCTTCAATCAATATCTCCCCATTTCGTCAACATTAGGTGCTATCCGGATATACACCAGGGACCATGGTAGTTGAGTCTAACTAACAGCCCAATGCTGCCTAGGGAACCGGAACGCTACGATGTCCTTAAAGTTTAGTACCGTCACGCCTATAATTGATAACAATAGGAACATATTTGGAGGGCAACAAAGTAAGTTGCCACCGTCACGTAAACATGTTCAACAATTTCAATCACATTTGCAATTAAGTACATATAACGTTTAGAATATACTTGGAGGGCAACAAAGTAGGTTGCCTCTGATTGTGCAAGCAATGACATGAAATAACAATAATAAGTTCCTAGAAGTTCGATGCTTGTTGATTAGTTCTTGCTCGAATGTAACCTTATGGGCAACGCATCCTCACACATTCATATACCTCAATCATGCCACAATTAACCGTTATAATGTCCATGAAACAAGTTAATATCAATGCAACAAAGCCACAACTTAAACCAATGCAAAATGGGCTCAACACACAAAAGGAAGGGGGAAGTCGGATGAGGAAGTCGGTTGTGGGAGCTCAACCGACTCCTTTGACCGACTCAATCAATAGGAGTCAGATGAGCTCCCTCGACCAACTATTTCATCCGACTGGTACAGCCAAGCCAACACCATTACGCAAATTCATATTCTAGCATCATTTTCCTTCCATTCTTGCAACCCCTAAGCTCACGCATCAAATTCCCTTCAATTACAACTTCATTACCAACATCTAAACATGCCACAACTATAATCTTTGTGCAAATTCATCGTGGAAGCAATTAGAAGGCACAAGTTCAACGACTATGACACAAGCAAGGTCAATCTCCAAAATTAGCCACCTAGTGTTGCATACTCTACCTCCCTACTCCAATTCATGTACAAGACTCATATTCAACATTATCCTAGCATGCAAGAACATATACAACAAAATATGACTCTATAACAAAGCTTTGAAACCCTAAATCATTAATCCAAGCTCAAATCTACCATATAGCATACATATAACGTTGATCATACTCCATGAGCATATAAAACTCATAATCATGAACTAGATGAGTTTTGCAAAACTTTTGAAAACATCACTCAACTCAAACAAGTGATTGAATGCAAGCTTAGTGGTGATGATGCAAAGAAGAAGCTTGAAGATGCATGAAAATGGCTTGAAAATGGTTGAAGATGCCTTGTTTTCCCTTCTCTCTTTTTCCTCTTCGTTTTTCTTTCTTTTCTTCTTCTTCTTCTTCTTCTTCTCTTGCTCTCCTTGGCCGATTTCCATGTGTGTGTATTGGTTTTTTTTTGTTTTTTTTTGTTGCTAGGTATGATATTTTGTAGGCTAAAATGACCAAGTTGCCCCTCAACTAATTAGCTATTTTCTAGTTTGTCATTTGGTCTATTTTTAACTAAATTAGTTAGCTAGCCTAATTCAATAAAATTTAATTATTGTGTACGTTACTTAAAACACCTGAATACATGTGAATGTACATAATTGCATATAAAACGATATGAATGCTCATAGAAGTACGTGAATGGAAATAAAATGATTTAAGTGCACCCTGAATTTATATAAAACTATATGAAAATATGTATGCATACGTGCGAGGCTTCACGTATAGTGCAACCCGAAGTTCAAAGTATATCTCATATACCTTTGAACTCCTATTATAGCTGTCCAATGGGTTTTCCCTGCATTGTTAGTATATCTACTCAATTTCTTGACGGCATATGATATATCAGGCCTCGTGCAATTAATCAAGTACATTAGATTATCAATAGTTCTTAAATACTCCACTTGAGATATTCCATCACCAGTATTTTTACCTAGATGTACATTTACATCTACCAATGTCTTGACTAGTGTCTTGTCGTTCTTGTTGAACTTGTCTAGTATTTTCTCTATATAGTGAGACTAGGACAATACTAGTCCATCAGATGTTTTGGTGATCTTGACACCCAATATAACATATGTCACACCCATATCCTTCATATCAAAGTTACTGGATAACATCTTCTTGGTAGACTTAATGACATTGATATTGTTTCCCATAATCAGCATATCGTCAACATAGAGACAAACACATATTCTTGATTGGTGCCTTTCATATAGACACATTTGTCACATTCGTTAATCCTAAAGCCATTTAACATCAAGACTTTATCAAATTTCTCATGTCATTGTTTAGGCGCCTGTTTTAGTCCGTAAATGGATTTTACAAGCTTACAACTTTTTTCTCTTTCCCAAAAACTACAAACCCCTCAAGTTGTTCCATGTAGATCTCTTCATCTAAATCTCTATTCAAGAAGGTTGTTTTTACATCCATTTGATGTATCTCGAGATTATTGATAGCTGCGATAGTTGTCAACATCCGAATGGATATAATTCTCGTGATTGGTGAATATGCATCGAAATAATCAAGACCTTCCATTTATCTATATCCCTTAATGACAAACCTGGCCTTGTATTTGTCAATTGATCCATTAGCCTTCAACTTCCTCTTAAAAATCTATTTACACCCTAAAGGTTTATTTCTAGGAGGAAGATCCACCAATTCCCATGTATGAGTTTACATGATGGATTCAATTTCACAGTTTACCGCCTCTATCCATAAAAGAGCTTCAAGAGTAAACATTGCCTCATTAATAGTGCGAGGCTTATTTTCTAACAGATACGTTAGAAAATATGGACCAAAAGACTTAGACGTTCTAGCCCTAGACCAAAAGACTTAGACGTTCTAGCCCTAGACCAAAAGACTTAGACATTATAGCCCACTTACTACATCTTGGTTCATCTTCAATATCTTTAGACGTAGCCTCATCATCTATATCTAATTCTTGACTTTCATCATATGTTCTTTTTGTAGAACTTGATTCTTGCGTATCTTTACAAGGAAGTTTTTCTTCAAAATTTTTTGCATTTCTTGATTCAATAATTGTATTCACATGTATATCAATTATTTCTGACTTATGAACAAGAAACCTGTATGCAGCACTATTGTGTGCATATCCAATGAAGATACAATCCACAGTCTTTGTTCCTATTTTGACCATTTTAGGAGCTGGAACTCCTACCTTAGCTAAACATCCCTATACTCTTAAGTAATTGTAGGAAGGTGGTCGACCTTTCCACAACTCATAAGGTGTCTTGCTTAATTTCTTGTGGGGTATCTTATTAAGAATATGGTTTGTAGTTAATACTACCTCTCCTCACAAGTTCTGAGGTAAACCCGATTTAATCAACAAAGCATTCATCATCTCTTTAAGAGTTCGGTCCTTGCGTTCAGTAATACCATTCTGTTAAGGAGAGTAAGGAGTCGTCGTTTGACAAACAATTCCATGTTCAGCACAGTATTCCTCAAAGAGATATACATATTCTCCTCCTCTATCATTTCTCAACATCTTAATTCTTTTGCCGAGTTAATTTTTTACCTCATTTTTGTATAGTTTAAATACTTCGAAAGCCTCATCTTTGCCTCTGAGTAGATAAATATAATAATATCTTGTGCAATCATCAATAAAAGTAATAAAATACTTTTCCCCACCTTTAGTTTGTACATATTTTAAATCACAAATATAATTGTGAATTAAATCCAGAGGTTCTGAACTCATTTCCACTAATTTATAGGAAGTTTTCGTTAATTTTGATTCTCCGCATACTTCACATTTTTTATTTATGTTCAAATCAGCTTTAGGTATTAGACCTAAATTGATCAATTTATGCAAAGAATCAAGATTCACATGTCCTAATCTATCATGCCATAAATTAGGAGAATCCAAGACATAAACAACTGACTTATTCTTATTAATACCAAATTTTGTAGGCTCATTAGCTTTTACAATAGTTGGGGCAATAGTCATTATATTGAGCTTAAATAAGCCATCACACTCATAGCCCTTGCCTACAAACATTCCAAATTTGGCTGAGACAAATTGGCCAGACTCAAACACCATTTTGAATCCATTCTTAATCAACAAAGATCCAGAAACCAAATTCTTCCGAATGTCTGGGACATGCAGCACATTGTTGAGTGTCAACTCCTTCCCTGAGGTAAACTTCAAGATTATTTTCCCAGTTCCTTCTACCTTTGAAGTGGAGGACTTACCTATGTAGAGGGTTTTTTTGAAACAGTTTGATAGGTAGTGAACATTCTCCTATCAGAGCAAACATGCTTAGTGGCCCCGGTGACCACTTACCATTGCTTTGGATTCCTCACCAGATTGACTTTTGTGACAACAACTGACAGATTAATGTCAAATAGATCATTTCCCAGGTCTTCCACGGCATTTTCCTGAGCTTTCCTCTTCTTTGGATTTTTTTGGTTTTTATGGTGCTTGCAGTCTCTTGCCTTGTGCCCCGGCTTGTCACAAATAAGGCAGTTCCCACCGAACTGCTACTTCTTTTGTTCAGTCCTTTTTCTGACCTTGGTTGGAGAACTTTCTCTTTTTGTTGCTCGGACCATGCTCAACCACATTAACCTTTGATTCCTAAGGTGAAAGACTGACCCTTTTTTTAGGTTTACGATTGTCTGCCTCAATCCTCAACCTCAAAACTAGGTCTTCAAGAGTTATCTCCTTTTGCTTATATTTTAAATAACTCTTGAAGTCCTTCTAGCTAGGAGGCAACTTCTCAATAAGTGCACCAGATTCAAAGCATTCTCCCATATTTATACTTTCTGCATGACACTTATGAATGAGCACCTGATACTCTTCTACCTAGGGCATCAGAGGCTTGGAATCTACCATTTTGAAGTCAAGAAATCTGGCCACAATGAATTCCTTTGTGCCCGCATCCTCCGTTTTATACTTCTTCTCTAAAGATTCCTACAGTGCCTTAGCAGTTTGTATTGGGCTGTAGATGTTATACAATGCATTATCCAACCTATTGAGGATATAGTTTTTGCAAAGGAAGTTTGCATGCTTTCAAGCATCAACAACAACAGTAATCTGCATATCAGGATCGTCACCCAACTCTGGTCCATCATCTTTCAAAAAGCGAGCAAGATTCAAAGTGGTCAAGTAGAACAACATTTTTTGCTGCCACCTCTTAAAATCCCTCCCGTTGAACTTTTCAGGCCTCTCACCATGGCCAACGGGGGTTGAAGCAACAAATGGCAAAGCTATATCAATTGTCATAGCTGGTCTCACTAAATCATTTTCGTTCCCGGATCCATCGTTAGACCCACTTCCAGTCAAGGGATTCTGAGCATTAAGTCCTTGTCCAACATTCAAATCTCTAGAAACCATGGGTAAATTTTCCAAATTTTAATTAAGTCCAAAAGTTGGTAAGTCTCTACACTCAAAGACCCAAGTTAGCTCCAAAAGAAAGAGATAACTGATAGAAATAGAACTAGAGAATTTTTTTTATTATTCTTTCCAAAGATATATATACTATAATACACCAATGTCAATCTCAAGTTTACTCAGCAAACTAGCAGAAATGCAATTTTTTTTATAACCAGTATTGATGAAAGTCGAAAGGTTAAAGTACAAATACTAATATATTTATCACTTACAAAATAGAACTAAAGGCAACGTTGCATGCACTTACAGAGGTTAGACACATCAATATACTTTAGCATATATACATATAACAAACCCAAAACCATATCACGTCATAAACCAAAGCATGTAAAGACAACAATATCAATTGCAATTTTAGCAATAAATTAATTATTAAAATAGCATCATATGCATGATAGAAGCTAGCATATTATCAAAATGCACTTACCGAGATATACGGTAACGTTGTACGTATAGGCAGAAGACAAATTGATCAAATTAGATGCAATAGTTAATTCATAACTATTTTGAACAAGCTAAACCTGATAATACCTTAAAGATTGTTAGCAAACAGTGAAATGATTGTGAAAGTTGTAAACTGCATCAGAAGATAGACGAATATATATATTATTTATAGATGCAAAATTAAACAAGAAAGGATGTTCAGCTTAGTAGTAGTGTAGCTTTAAATCGGTTAAAAGGTCAAGAGATCAAAACTTGGCAGAACAAAAAATCTCATAGAGCATTTAAATTCCTTTTTTTTCTTCAGTCGGCTTCAAAAGACAACAAGTTTGATTTTCTTTTCTTTCAAAGACTAAACAAGTTAGCAAACAGATTCGCACAAAGAGGCAGAAACAACATAAGCAAAATAAACCTTAAGAATGTTAAAAATTAGTCGGATGTAATTTATTTGAATATAATGCTTTGCAATAGAAAATTAAACAGTGGGCAAAAACTAAAAATAATCATAAAGCAGAGCGTATAAATAATAAAGAAAGAAAATTGCAGTCATTAAATATATACATATAAATATTACAATACATATACCGAGGCTCGAGTTAGACTGGATATCCTTAAGGTTTATTGCTCTGCTAGGTACTTACGGCTTCAATAACAATAATTTTCCAGGATACAACGACTCTATCTTTTGTATTAGAAGTACCACAAAATACAAAGGTTATCGAACTGATAATGTTTAAACTCTCTCAACAATGCTATGTTATGCCTATCTACGTTCTGTATGTTGTAATGCTGATGCTTGCCCCCTTTTAATGAAATGAGCAGATGAGCTATTTATAGATGAAGTTGGAGAGAAATTTGCTGGCCACTTCTTCCACTCAAATCCTGGGATAAGAGACATCCCTACTTTCTCCATACTACAGGAAGATTACTTCCATTTCCTTCATGCTACTGATGAAGCCAAGTATGGGAATACCCACTTTCTCTACTCCACAAATGCACAAAAAGTGTTGTACGTGGATTAACCCATAATTTCCATGCATTTCCAGCAAATAGCAAAATGTGGGCAATGGATCATGGGTTCTAAGTGTGGGAATTTAACTTAATTTCTCATTCATCAAACTTCCCCTCTAAATTTGTGAAGAAAGCCGCTCGATTAATTAGCTTCTCACTCGCTTCAACAACTGATGGCGAAAGACAATTTTAAAGAGCTTGCTCGAGCAACTTCTTAATCTGCTCGAGCAACTGTAATCCAACGAGTAAAATGTTAGCCTAAAGAGCTTCTAAATCTTGGTTTTGATGATTACAAATCTTAATTGTGTTTAATAAGTTTGTTTAAGTGTGCATAAGTAAAGATGAATCAAGTTTGACTCCGATTCCAAGTTCATCAAGCTGGAGAAGGAAGAAGAATATCCATCAACTAATGAAAATATTCAAAGAATGAAGATGGAGTTATAAGGATGGAAAAAGAAGTCATAAGGGGTATCGGTTGGGACTTGACTAGGGTTTTGGGTCTTGCAAATGGTATATGCTCAATAATAATTCTCAAATATAGTTTTTGAAATATTTGAAAAATGTCTTACAAAAGACGCTAAAAAAGAAATGTTTTCAAAAACCCAACCCTTGTAGTTTTAAGCCCACCGGACGACCCTATGGCAACCAGTCGACCGGTGGCCAAAGGGTTGTCTGCCCAAGACCTGTCCACCGGACGAGGGTCTCTCGACTGGTCGACCGATTGGGCCAAAACGCTGATTCAAAATATAGCCATTTTATGGACATTGGGATGCATTAATTACACACATTTCAGTTCTATTAAACTCTCCCAACTGCAAATTTTCAAGGATTTGATTCAAAGCAATTACTCTTGAGTTCTTTAATTAATTTCATCTTTGAATCATCATTGAGCTATACTTGAGCAAGAATTTGTTAGCAATATTGAGAGAAGCATTCATTGTATTCATCTACCCTAAAAGAAGGCTTTTATTATGAATCTTAAACACTTATCAAAAGAGAGAGTTAAACACTTTGAAAGGAAGGATTTCCTTGTCAAAGGTGTTGGGGTTGAAGCTTTGTATTAAGAAGGAATTTTTTTGTTGTAAAAGGTTGAACTACCATTGTACTTGGGTTGTGGACTCACCAACATTTGAAGAGTCACCATAGTTAAGATTGTTGAAATCCTAAGCGGGGAGCTTAGGTCATGGACTTCGGCGGGGGCCGAACCACGCTAAAGCGCGATTTGCAATCTCTTTCTCTCAACTCTCTCTTTGCATTATTTTCTGCACACTAAGTGTTTGATGAATTGTCTTACTCACATTTTATATTGCTAGAGTGCATATTTGTTTAAGATTGTTTTTGATTAATCATTGCTAATATATTGCCTAATCAAAAAAGTAGTATTATTGCCTATATAACCTAATTCACCCCCCTCTTAGGTTTAATTAAGGGACAACATGTGGTATCAAGAGCTAGGACTTTGTATATAGCTTAACATCTAGCAAAGAAAAGATAAATGGCAAACAATACTACATCTCCTTACTTTGAGGGTTACTCCACTAATAGGCCTCCATTATTTATAGGTACTAATTTCAATTATTAGAAGAACAAGATGGAGACATATATACAATCCGTTGACTATGCTTTATGGTCATTAGTAGAAGATGGTCCTTATGTTCCAATGTAGGAAATGACGGTCAAAGATGCTTCAAGCTCAAGTGGAGCCGAGAAAGTCAAAACCATCCAAGTTCCCAAGGAAATGAACGAGTTCAATGATCCAGACATTATCATGAAGACCAAGAACTCAAGATCCAAGAACTTCCTCTATTGTGCTCTAAACGAAAAGAGTATAATCGTGTGAGTCAATGTGAAACCGCTCATGAGATTTGGGAGATGTTACACATGTTTTATCAAGGAACGTCTCAAGTGAAGAATACCAAAATTGATCTTCACATCCATGAGTAAGAGTTGTTTCGTATGAAGGTCGGAGAATCACTAAATGAAATGCATCAAAGATTCTCCAAAATCGTAAACAACTTGAGTTCTCTCGGAAAGAAGTATCCAAATGAAGAACTCAATCGGAAGATTCTTATAGCTCTTCCAAAAGAATACAAACCAAAGGTGACATCAATTAGAGAATCAACCGATCTCTCTAAGATTATGGTGCATAAGCTCATTTGTAACCTTGAGATGGAGAAACTTGTATTGAATCAAGAAAAGATACGAGATGAAGAAAAGAAGACAAGGAAATCACTTGCTCTCATTGCTCAATCCCAATCGAGTGATGAAGACAAAGATAATAGTGATCATGATGAGCTTGCACTTCGTGCAAAGAATTTTAAGAAGTTCTTGAAATACAAAAAGATGAAGAAAGAGGAGCCCATCAACAACAAAGTCAAGAGAAGATTCAAAGAGAAATTAGAAAAGACCAAAGAGGAGATCAAGTACTTCAATTGTGACAAGTTGAGACACATCAAAGCAAAGTGTCCAAAATTGATCAAAGGAAAGCAAAAGGAAATGAAGGCTTGTGTTGAGGATGATATATCAACTAGTGATGAAAGTGGAAGTGAAACCGAAGTAGCCAACTTTGTGTGCTTCATGGCTAAAGATGATTAGGTAACTTCTTTGTCTTGTGATGAATCTTCTTCTTCTTCTAATGATGATGAATGTACTTTTGAGGAACTAACAAATGAATTTTCAAAACTACATGATAGTTTTCTTCTTGCACAGTAAAAAATCTTCAAAAAGAAAATGATGAACTTCAAAAAGAAGTTAAAGAACTTAGAGATGAAAATGATACTCTTACCAAAGAGATTTGTGAATACTATCATTTAAAGTCCAAAAATGAATTAGAAATCAAAGATTTTGAAAAACAAGTTATTGATTTACAAAATGATCTTGCTAGATTTTCAAGGGGAACAAAGGCCTTGGACGA
Source organism: Ehretia macrophylla (assembly GCA_037974665.1). NCBI lineage: Eukaryota > Viridiplantae > Streptophyta > Magnoliopsida > Boraginales > Ehretiaceae > Ehretia > Ehretia macrophylla. The sequence goes on from CM075771.1 coordinate 35,837,509, forward strand.
AATCGTTGGTTCCCAAAAATTACCATTTGACAAAGGTAGAATTGGCTATGAACCATTTTATAAACCAAAGCTCTAAAAAACTATCTTTGTGAAAGCTTCTCAATCATCAATTGTTCATCCACCATTAAAAGAATCACAAAAAGTACAAATTGACAAAAAAAGGATTGGCTATAAGGCACATCAAAAAGGGTTTCAAAATCATTTTGTCAAAGCATCATCCTCTTGGCATGTACCCTCAACATCAAGATGATCATTTAAGAGATGCACTTATTGTGAGAAGATTGGTCACAATGCATCACGATGTAGATTTAGAAACATGGTAGGAAGAAATTCTCACATTCCTTTATGGCTTAGACCCAAATGGGTTGTTAGATGTATTAGGACTTCGTACTAACACAAAAGGATCCAATAGAACTTTGGGGACCAAAATGAACTTGATTTGTTTCTATGAATGATCGGTTGCCCTAAAGGTGAAGTAAGAAGATACTTGGGTTATTGATAGTGGGTGCTCAAGGCACATGACGGAAGATGTCTCTTTCTTTTATGAGATTGACAAAGATTTCAAAGGTAAAGTTAGCTATGGAGGAAATGAAGGAGACAAAGTCATTGGTAAACGGTAACATAGGAGCTATAAACTCTCTTTCCATTCATGATGTCTTATATGTTAAAGGTCTTAGACACAATTTGCTAAGTGTAAGTCAATTTTGTGATAATGGATTCAGAGCTGAATTTTTATCTACTTGTTGCAAGGTGTATGATAAAGATGACAAAGTATTGTTTGTTGGAAATAGATGTGATAATGTGTATGAGATTAACTTCCATGAATTAAAATGTCAAAATGTGACATGCTTAGTTACTATTAATGAAGACTCATAGTTATGGCATAGAAGACTTGGTCATGCTAACATGGATTTACTTGCTAAAATTTCTAGAAAAGAACTTGTCATAGCTCTTCCTAAGACTAGATTTCAAAAAGATCATTTATATGATGCATGCCAATTTGGAAAACAACATAAAACATCTTTCAAAACAATTAGCAAGGTAACCACATCAAGAGCTTTACAAAAATTACATATGGATATTTTTGGTCCAATAGATGTGGCAAGCCTAGGTGGATCTAGATATGTCTATATTATCATAGATGATTACACTAGATTCACATGGAGGAGACGTTTTGCACATAAAAATGAAGGCTTCAATGAATTTGTCAAACTTTGTAATAAGGTGCAAAATGAGAAAGGCTGTTATATAAATTGTATTCATAGTGATCAAGGCACCGAATTTATAAATGCATCTTTTATGGACCATTGTGAAGTACGTGGCATTGAACATAATTTTTCGGCTCCTATAACTCCTCAACAAAATAGGGAAGTAGAAAGGAAGAACCGGACATTACAATAAATGGCAATAACAATGTTGAAAGAAAATAACTTGCCAATATATTTTTGGGATGAAGCCATAAATACCGTTATGTGCTAAATCGTGTGCTAATTAGACATTTTCTAAAGAAAACACCTTATGAATTATGGAAAGGTAGAGCACCAAATGTGTCTCATTTCAAAGTATTTGGTTGTAAGTGTTTCATCCTAAATACAAAAGAACATCTTGAAAAATTTGATTCTAAATCGGATGAAGGACTTTTTATAGGTTATTTTTCAAGAAGCAAAACTTATAGAGTTTTTAACAAAAGAAATATGCTTATTGAAGAGTCTATGCATGTGGATTTTGATGAAACTAATCCTTTTGCCCCGAGAAAGAATGATGATAATGTAGGTGCTTCCGAAGTTGACATTCAAATCTTACCTATAACCATTGGCAATGAGGAAACCCCGAGTGATCCAAAGGAGACAAGTGTTGAAGAGGGTCAAATCTCAAAGGATGGTGAAGTTCTAGCAAATCCACAAGTCAATGAACAATAAATGCAAAATGAATAAAGAAGCAACAACAAATCATGATATACCAAAATGTTGGAAGTTTGTGAGAGATCATCCAAATGATCAAATTCTTGGTGATCCTTCAAAGGGAGTAAGAACTCGGTCCAATCTAAATGCTTATTGTGAACATGTTGCTTTTTTTTTTCTCAAGTAGAGCCCAAAAATGTTAAAGAAGCTTTAGATCATGAAGATTGGATAATTGTCATGCAAAAAGAATTAAATCAATTTGGAAGAAGTAAAGTATGTCATCTAGTTGAGAAATCCAAGGATTATCCTATAATTGGTACAAAATGTATTTTTGGGAACAAACTAGATGAATCCAAGGTTGTAACTAGGAACACAATTAGGCTAATGGCTCAAGGGTATAATCAAGAAGAAGGCATAGATTATGATGAGACATTTACTCCCGTAGCTAGACTTGAATCCATTCGTATGCTTGTTGCCTTTGCATGTTTTATGGACTTTAAATTATATCAAATGGATGTAAAAAGTACCTTTTTAAATGGCTATCTTAAGGAAAAAGTTTATGTGAAACAACCACATGAATTTGAGGACTCTAACTTGCCAAATCATGTATATAAACTAGATAAAGCATTATATGGCCTTAAGCAAGCACCTAGAGCATGGTATGATAGGCTTAACAACTATTTGCTTGAAAAAGGGTTCACTAAAGGCAAATTAGATTCCATTCTCTTTGTTAAAACAAGAGGCAAAGATATATTGCTTGTACAAATTTATGTTCATGATATAATATTTGGTGCTACTGATGAATCTCTTTGTGAGTATTTCCCTAAGTGTATGCCCAAAGAATTCCAGATGAGTATGATGGGAGAATTGAATTTCTTTTTCGGACTCCAAATCAAGCAAACACAAGAGGGCACTTTCATCAATCAAGCCAAGTATACTAGAGAACTTATCAAGAAGTTTGGGCTTGAGTCAGCAAAAGAAATGAGTACGCCAATGTCAACATCAATCAAGCTTGACAATGATGAGAAAGGTAATAAGGTAGATAAAAAGCAATATCGAGGTATGATCGGAAGTCTTCTTTATTTAACTGCTTCTAAACCTGATATTGTATTTGTTGTATACTTATGTGCTCGTTTTCAATCCTGTCCTAGAGAATCTCACTTAAATGTTGTAAAAAGAATTATTAGGTATCTTAAGGGGACTATAGATTTAGGATTGTGGCATCCGAAAGGCACATTATTTGAACTTATAAGTTATTCGGATGCGGATTATGCAGGAGATCGAGTAGATAGGAAGAGTACTAGTGGATGCTGTCAATTTCTAGGACATTCATTAATCTCTTGGTCTAGTAAAAAGCAAAATAATGTAGCTCTCTCTACGGTTGAAGTTAAATATGTATTTGCTGGAAGTTGTGTTGCCCAAATTCTTTGGATGAAACAAAATTTGCTCGACTATGGCCTTGTGTACGATAATATGCCTATTAAATGCGATAATACAAGTGCCATTAATCTCACTAAAAATCTGATCCAACACTCTAGAACAAAACATATTGAAATTAAGCATCATTTCATTTGTGATCATGTTCAAAAAGGGGATGTTATACTTGAATTTGTTGATTTTGTGCATCAATTAGCGGATATTTTTACCAAATCATTGCATGAGAATCAATTTTGTGTGATTAGAAGGGATTTAGGCATGCTTAAAATGTGTTAAAAATGCAACTTGAAGTTTCTTTCAAAGGTGAGATGCACTTCCTGGCAGAAAGTGCACCACCGGAAAAGGGGACTGCCACCGGTCGATCGGTGGAACAAACGCTTGTCCGGTGGACGTGCCTCAGGCGGAAAAGGGTCTGGGACCAGTCGACCGGCGCGCTTACCCTCATCCGGCCTCTGCACTATCGAGCACAAGCTTTAAAACACCAATTTTAATCATTTTCAATCACTTCTTCTTTTTCAAAAACCTTTTAAACCTTCTCTATCAAAACTCCATTCAACCTCACACTCCTTCAACTACTCTTTTTTAAAAGAAGCTTAAGCCTAAGCAATATCAAACAACCTTCACAAGTTTTTTTAATTCTCATCAAATTGTCATAAGAATCTCTTTAAACTTCTCTTGCACACAAGGTGTTCGACAAAATTCCCTAATAAAGTTTTTCTTGTTTTCTCTAGCAAATTCTCTTGTCTACTCATGGAATTATCATCTAGACAAGCATCAAAGAAGTGAAAGACCGGTTTTAGGTCTCATACCATTGACCTATGGGATCTTATGCATGTCATCGCACTGGGTGATTTCTCCAAAAATGAAATACTATGGGGTAAACGTAATGATCCTTCAAACTTTTTGGATAACACTCGTCCACATAAATTGCTTAGACATCAACGATGGATTCCTCTATTTGGATTTGAGGACATCAATTGTGATCAATGGGTTCGTAAGTTCTATGCTTATGTGGTAGAAGGTGAACATGCGGGTGTGCGAGGGATAAAGAGCTGAGTAAATGGAGTTAACCTTTTTGTGAATGAACGGGTAACTTACTTGGTATTCCAACTAATGGTCTAAAAATCTACTCTCTTGTCAACTTACTAAGCAGACTACACGACAATGCTCCAACGGAGATGTTTACTACTTTGTGGGAAGGCTCGGGAAGGTCGAAAAAGTTCATGCCAAAACAAGATCAACTTTGTGCTGAAAAATGATTGCTCCTCTATATCTTGAATCAAGTCATCATGCCTCGCATTGTCAAAGATGGGACAATTCCATTCTTCACAGGCTATGTGATGTATCTCATGTACAAGAAGGTAAAAATCCACCTCCCACATATTATGCTTAGTCACATGTTGGCCTTCAAAAAGAAATCATTGCCCTATGGGATGATCTTGTGTCACCTTTTTCAACTAAGGGATATTGTTCGTGTTGGTCAGTTTGAACCCTTGAATGCTTCCACCTACCTTTTTGACAAATATTTCCTAGATAGACAATACATGGCTCATGAAAATAACGACATTATCTACATTGCGCAACGTCAATTTCGTAAGGTCTAATCTAAAGTAGTTGATGATCTAGAAAACTATGACCTTGGGGAAGAGGGAGATGACAGTGAAGCCGCAAGTGAAAGTGATGATAGAGACCACGAAGGAAGAGATGCTAATATTAGAGGTGCAAGTTTGTCTACAAGGAGAAGATCTCGCCCAACCACTCTTGAAGAAGTAAATACCAAGGTTGATAATTTGACTTCGAAAGCTGATCAGTTATCCTTGACCGTTGGAGAAGTCAACTCTGAGATGAAGGGCATGAAGACGATGCTTGAAAAGTTTTATGAGAAGTTTATGAAGGACTAAGCCCATTGCCTTGAGATGCATAGGATACCCCCCATTTCCCCTATATCCTAGACTTTTTAATTTTTTCAAAAACATCTTGCTTAATTTGTCATGCACTCTCTCCAGTTGTTTCAATTTTTCAACTCTCTATGTTTCTTCCAATCTACTTCCATGATTTTGGTATTTTGGTTTCAATTGTTATGTCTTGCTTTATTATGAGTATTTGTGCCAAATAGTTGGAGATGAAATGTGGATAATCGTGCTTTACTTTGTTTTGCTAATGACAAAAAGGGGGAGAAAAATGTATAAATAATAAACTTGAGCCTTAGAAAAGACTATTACATTACTCATACATTGAGGAGGAGTAAGAAGTTAAAATATGCACAAGTTAAGGGGGAGTTTTTGAACAAACTTATATCTTACCTATTTTAGGTTCAAGCAAACTCAAAATGCACGAAATGCTAAATGTTCTCTCAAACTCATTTATGCTTACATTGTTATTATTTGGGATAAGTTTTGTCATCATCAAAAAGGGGGAGATTGTTAGCCTAAAGGACTTCTAAATCTTGGTTTTGATGATTACAAACCTTAATTGTGTTTAATGAGTTTGTTTAAGTGTGCATAAGTAAAGATGAATCAAGTTTGACTCCGATTCCAAGTTCATCAAGCTGAAGAAGGAAGAAGAATATCCATCAACTCAATAAAAAGATTCGAATAATGAAAATGGAGTTATAAGGATGGAGAAGGAAGTCATAAGGGGTACTGGTTAGGACTTGACTAGGGTTTTGGGTCTTGCAAATGGTATATGCTCAATAATGTATCTCAAATATAGTTTTTGAAATATTTGAAAACTGTCTTACAAAATACTCTAAAAAGGAAATGCTTTCAAAAACCCAATCCTTGCAGTTTTAAGCCCACCGGACGACCCTGTGGCAACTGGTCGACCAGTGGCCAAAGGGTTGTCCTCCCAAGACCTGTCCATCAGACGAGGGTCTCTTGACCGGTCGACTGGTCGGGCCAAAACGCTGATTCAAAATATAGCCATTTTATGAACATTGGGATACATTAATTACACATATTTCAGCTCTATTAAACTCTCTCAACTGCAAATTTTTAAGGATTTGATTCAAAGCAATTACTGTTGAGTTCTTTCATTAATTTCATCTTTGAATCATCATTGAGCTATACTTGAGCAAGAATTTGTAAGCAATATTGAGAGAAGCATTCACTGTTTTCATCTACCCTAAAAAGAGGGCTTTTATTGTGTATCTCAAACACTTATCAAAAGAGAGAGTTAAACACTTTGAAATGAAGGATTTCCTTGTCAAAGGTGTTGGAGTTAAAGCTATGTATTGAGAATGAATTTTTCTATTGTAAAAGTTTGAACTACCATTATAGTTGGTTTGTGGACTCACCAACATTTGAAGAGTCACCATAGTGAAGATTGTTGAAATCCTAAGTGGGGAGCTTAGGTCGTGGACTTAGGCAGGGGCCAAACCAAGCTAAATCGCGATTTGCAATCTCTTTCTCTCAACTCTCTATTTGCATTGTTTTCTGCTCACCAAGTGTTTGATAAATTGCCTCACTCATATTTTATATTGCTAGAGTGCATATCTATTTAAGATTGTTTTTTAATTAATAATTGCTAGTATATTGCCTAATCGAAAAAGTAATATTATTTCCTATATAACCTAATTCACCCCTCCCCCCCTTTTAGGTTTAATTAAAGGACAACATATAGCCTTAACCTAATCAAGCAAGTTCGACGTTTTATCAAGCGATCAGGCGAATGTTTAAGTTGGTTAAACCCAACTTTGACCAGGACTTGTTACTTATTTAAAGAATTTTTCAAACGTTAGAAATGGACTTTTGGTTTTATTTTCTTAATCTAAAACACAAGAGTTGTATCAAAATCTTTTCACAAAGAAAAAAACAAAGGTTCAAGCAAGATCAAAATAGAAGAGGATTCAAGAAACAAATAAATCAACATCTTCTCCATCAAAAATCCATGAGATTTCTTGATCTTTTCGCTTTTATGTTTTTCTTGTTATCTTTGTTATGTCTTCGTACTAAACCTCTTGATTTGGGGTAGTAGCTAGCTAGATTACTTGATATTATGTTTGGATTTGGAATTTTATCACATCAATTTATGCTTGGATTATATTTTCTCAATTTCTTGATTGATCATTTATTTTCTTGTTAGTGGTAGTTTTGTCTCTCAAGAAATTATATCATTTTGCCATTGAATCTTGTAGATTCTTAGGAGTATGAATTTGGATTAATATATGACTTAATTAATAATTGATTTACAATTGAGATAGGTTATGTCCTAAAGGTAATTTACGACTTTTGAATTCAATTAAGGTTAATGACTAATTGGGTTAATTAAATTAGACCAAGTGAATGATAATTTATTCCTTAGGGATAGATTAAGTTTCAATACCCCTTGATTAGTTTGACCCATACAATTAGAGCTTGTAGCTAATCAATCTATGTATAATTTGCAAATCTTGAACCCCTTAACATTACAGAGAATAATTCAAGTGAAATACTATCTCAAATCACCTTTCTTCCCATTACTTATTTCATGCTTTTATTTGTGTTTAGTTAAGTTTTAAGTCATTAGTCAATTTTGTTTTCTTTTTTAGTTAGTCTTAATCCAACTTTAAACTTTAAATATACTTCTTTCCTTTATTTGTTTGCTTTCGAATTCTCATACGATAATCCCAATTCACGAAAATGACTCTCGAGTAACCATTTGCGTGGTCAAAGAGGAATTTAATCTATATTATTATTGTTTTATTTGTATACCTTATTATTGATCGTATAATGATGCGGTCATATGGATCATGACAGTTTTATATCAAATTTGACAATATAATTCATTCCATGTATCACAATACTAGTCATTTACTTAGATAAATCTTAATAAGAATAATAACAATAACAGGATGCATGCATATCCTATTAATAAAAACCATAAAGTCCCACTTTAATGTCAATAATTTGACAATTCTAATTAATTGTATTCCCTTAAAAATGTGCACAATGGAAACTACAAAATTTTGATCTTGATGTGTCCAACTATAAAATATCAATAGATCTCTCATAATCGCCTTGCAATGTTCATGTGCTAGCAATTTCATGAGAATCTATAATTATCACTTCACGTGACGTACGTAATGGATACCTCCATAAGATTTTAATAGGATTAGACTAAAATAGTCTTTACCTTAAGATAAAATGTGTCATTGAACGTTTACATGACACATACGAATAGCTTCTAAAATTAAATAACCAATCTAACACATTTTAATCGATCACTTTCACTTAACTGTAAACATGATATTAAAATAAAAGACATTACTTATCACTTCTTAAAAGTTAGTGATCTGCCCCATGATGTGTAAAAATATTCATTTGTTATCAACCAAAAGTATAATACATGAATAATACTGAAATCATGTATCCAATATACCTTATTGACATTGATACGACTTCTTGCTTTTTTTGATGAAATACACAAATATAAACATAATTCACTATCAATAAAATTATTGTTCTTACTCCCACTATTATCTAGATTTTTATAAGGTTATATAATTGGGAGACATATAAAGTTCATCTCATACATCCTAAAATATTTTCACAAAATCAACTTTACTATCAATGTCAAATAAAATCACCATCATTATGGTTGGAAAACTTTATGTTAGTAATAGTATCATGTATCCAAACATCACTATCATCAGTGCATACTCAATTAAGTGTTTCATAATGTAGGTTTATAATGAACCACTAACTCTACTAATTAAATATAGCATTATATAGGGTTATAATTTAGGTGGATGATCCTTTCAAGAACATGGGTTTAATATAAGACTGGATACATAGACTCTTCATATTCATCTTATTCTTTTATGAATTCACTTAATATTTCATTATGTAGGAAGATAAATATTGGTTCATGACTTTGGTCATTGAACCATCACAATTTATTATTTTGTATTTTATGTGGTCATGAAGGTCACCTTAAGGAAAAACTTCTTATATGTATATGTGGGGTGCGTGATATATGCATGTGTGGTGTTGACTATGCATGTGTGGTGTGACTATGTTGTCGTGTGGTGCATGGATGAGTATTGTGGTTTGGTGACTATAGTGGCGTGCTTGGATGGGTATTTGTAGAGTTGAAGGAGGAGAGGAAGGGAGAGAGGAAGAGAGTTTTTTTATGATTAGCTTTTTGACTTTTGTTTAGTTAAAAGCCTGAAATACCCTTCATTTATAAGGATTGTTTGGGATAGACAATTGTCATAGAGAAATTTAGATAAATAAAAAGATTCATGGGAGAGTCTAAAATTTATAAATAATCTCATGGGATTTTGTCATTCTTTCTAGGAAAATTTTCACATTTAGTCCCTATTGTTTTTAAAAAATTTTAATTTAGTTTTTATTGTTTAAAATGTCTCAATTTCATCGCTATTGTTTCCTTAAAAGTTTCAATTTCATTCCTATTGTTAAAAATTCTCTATTTCATCTTTATTGTTTCTCAAAAATTTTTAATGTCGTCCCTATTGTGTTTAAAAAGTTTTAATTTCGTTCCTATTATTTTCTTAAGAATTTTAATTTTTTTCTCTATTATTTTCTTAAAATTTCAAATTTGTCCCTATTATTCAAAGACTGAATTGAGATTTTTGAGAAACAATAAGGACGAATTTGAATTTTTAAAAAAATAATAAGGATTAAATTGATTAATTTTGAAAATAGTGACAAATTTAAAATTTTAAAAATATAATAATAAGGACGAAATTAAAATTTTTAAAAATAATAAAGAAGAAATTAATTTTTTTTAGAAATAATAAAAATAAAACTAAGATATTTTAAACAATAAAAATCAAATTAAAACTATTTCAAAATAATAAGGAACAAATTTGACATTTTCTCTTCTTTCTATAATTAAACATCAAGTTGGAGCTCATAAGTCAAATCTGGGGAGCGAATATTGCTATCTTTTTTAATACCCTGCTTTTGGAGTTATCTTGAGTTCTTTGATTTCGGTGAATACAGAATCCTTTTACATCGTTGAGCGAGCAGTCTATTAATCAAATGAAGCCTTTGTTAAATCAAAGTCTTTGTTAGATCCAAAATTTATGGAAAATGATGCTATACTTTGTTGACATGCAGCCTTCTTGATCTATGAGGATTAAAAAAGGATTCATTCTACGATTTGAGAATATCTCATGAAAATTTTTATTCGAAGTCATTTTCTAAGTTTGACTAATAATCTCTAAACCAACTGTCTTCTTCTTTATTTATTTATTTATTTATGTATTTCCACGATTCAGCCTGCCAGTGTTGAGCAGGGGCGGTGCATGTTTTTGACTGATTAGGTTACATGTCAAACTTTCATACTCGTGTTGAAATTTGCTCAAGTTTTCTCAACTTAGAAATGATACTGATGTCTGAAAAAAGAAAAAAATGATACTAATGTGGAAAAATATTTCATTTGGTCTCTATTATTTTTAAAATGTCACAGTTTTATTTTTATTGTTTAAAATCTTTTAATTTTGTTTTTATTATTTTTTCAAAAATTTTAATTTTTTCCTATTATTTTTAAAAAATTTCAATTTCGGCCCTATTTTTTCTTTAAAGTTTTAAATTTCTCTTTATTATTCAAAATTAGTCAATTTAGTCTCTATTATTTTCTAAAAAACTTTGAGTTTATTCCTATTGTTTCTCAAAAAAATTCAATTTAATCCTTCAATAATAGAGACTAATTTGAAACTTTACAAAAATAATGGAGACAAAATTAAAACTTTTTAGAAATAATAGAATGAAATTGAAATATTTTAAAAATAATAGGGATAAAATTAAAAAATTTTAAACAATAAGAACCGAATCGAAACTTTTGAAAAAATAATAGGAACTAAATTAAAAAAATTTAAACAATAAAAACTAAAACATTTTGAAAACAATAGGGTTTAAATGTGCTATTTTCCCTACTAACATCAAGAAGTGAAAGCTTAATAAATAAAAGAGAATTTCCACTTAACTCCCGTCATGTATCCTGTCAATAACACATTATGTATTTTGATAGACACTCTTTTTTTTTTTTTAATGATCAATTATAAGCACTATCTAGATATACTAAATCCATATTCCGACGCATTTATAAATATTCCAAAATTACCCTTCCTAATTACTTTTTCCGAAGCACATGCGGATCACCAAAGCTCGGAAGCTCCATCTTTTTTTGTCGACATGATGGATATTTTCCGATCTTATGCTTGGAGAACATCAGTGTAACGAAAATGAAAAAACAAAATAGCAGATTACAACTTAATGAGCTTGTATGACATACATATTAGAAATTTTATCTTGCTTGTTATGGGATAAGATTTATGGTGGAAGTGAGGCCGTGAAACTTTTTGTTGAAAATTTTCTTCACCACTGTTGCTCCTTGCTTCAATTGACTTGGGTCAGGTGTTTGTTATGGTAAGAATTTGCACAGCTCGTAATGGGGATCAACTCACAAGATGAATAAGGCGTGGATTTTATCTCAGGAGATAAGTTTGACGATTAAGTCAATAATTTTAATTTAGGAAAGATAAAAATACTAAAGGAGATCAGAGGTTGTAAATAAAAAGTGTGTATCCCTTTATCATAAGTTTTTTTTTTTTGCTAATAGCAAACGGTTGTATTAGTTACCAAAAATATTTACATACATTTAGTTTACCGTACCAAAAAGTATGATCGTCTATACTCCAGGCTTTACAAATCTCCTGGTTCAACAAAGAATATTTGACTTTTCTAACCTTATACAATTTAATTTGTTCTAACATCAAAGCAAATATTCACAAAAATCTCTTCCTCAGTAGGTGTTTCATTACTTCGTAATCTTCTATTTCTTTCTTTCCATAGATGAAAGATAACAGCTCCAAAGAACAACTTCATAGCAATTGATTGGAATGTGTCAAAGGGAGCAATGAAACGAAACCACTCTTCAATCTTTGCCCAATTGTTGACAAACAATGGTCCTTTTGTTAATCTCCATCCTTTCTTCCATAATCTACATGCAAAGGAACAATGGCCGAATAGGTGTTCCTTATCTTCAATGAAAATTTGACAAAACAAACAATAGGGGTCAATGGACATACCCCATGATAAAAGCTTTCTTTTGTTCGGTAGTCTATTTAACCAATAAAGTCATGTGCAAAATGAGTGTTTTGGAACAACTTGTTTAAACCAAATAGAACTATACCATGTGGCATCATGATATCTTGGTTTTAATAACTCAAGAGCCCAACTCATTCTATAGGATCCCGAAGGTGAATTGATCCAGAAAATGCCATCACTTTGGTTAGGATCAGGAGTAATATTACCTATATGATGAGCAATAGTCTGGAAGATAGGACTATTATTTGGCCATATCCACTAACCTTCAGCGATTTAGTCCTCCACAAGAGAATTGATATTGAGCCCAACTTCAAGAATTGTATTCTCACCGAATATGTCAATAAGAATCCCCAAGAGGTGCCAATGATCTTTCCAAAAAGGTGCATTACGACCGTTTCCAATACTATGGACCATGAAACTTCTTGCTAAATGTCAAAGTCGTAGAATTTTCCTCCATGCCCAAGTAGGATTAGAAGGCATAGAGAGCTCCCAAACATCAAATCTACGAAGATAATTTGAGTGAATCCATCTACACCAAATTGACTTTTGTTTTGTGTGAAGAATCCATAAGTATCTCATAATGGCTACCTGATTAGTGTCCTGAAGCCTAGTTATGCCCAATCCCCCTTCATTCAAATTCTTGCAAATATCTCTCCAAGCAACTTTCGCCTTATTACCAGTATTATTAGACCAGACCAAATGAAAGAAGCCAATTTCTTCTCAATTTTCTCAAGACTGCTTTTGGAAAGATGAACATCCGAGCCCAATAGGAATGGATAGTACTAAGAATCGACTTCACAAGTTGAAGACGTCCAGCTAAAGAGAACTTAAAATTAGCCCATTTACCAATTCTGCCAGTAATTTTGTTAACCAGATATTTACAATGGCTATTGAGAAGTCTTCCTAGAAGGAGAGGGACTCCTAAAAAGTTGATTGGTAAAGTACAAATCTTAAAGCCAAAATATCTAAAATCCTTGAGTTCCCAGTTTCATCACAAGTTCTGAAAAAGATTTTGCTTTTCTCCAGGCTAATAGAAAGGCCATACATGTTGTTGAAAGTCTCCAAATAGTTTTTGATAATAGCAGCAGATTTGGTATCTCCTTTCAGGAAGATTGATAGATCATCAGCGAAGTGCAAATGATTTAAATGGTTGTTATTGCATTTAGGATGGAATTTGAAGTCCTTATTATTTGTAGCCTTGAATAAGATGCCCAAAAGAACTTCCATACAAAGAACAAAAAAAGATATGGAGACACTGAATCCCCTTGTCTCAACCCCTTTTTCCCATTGAAATAACCATGAAGGCCTTCATTGATAGAGATAGAGAACTTAGGTGTAGTGATACAATTTCGGATCTACAAGATGAACTTGTCTGGGAAATTGAAAGCCTTGAGAGTATTGATGATGAATCCCAAATCAATAGAATCATATGCTTTCTTGAGATCTTCTTTAATCAGGCAACGTGGAGAGGTACCCTTATTCCCATATCCTTTGACAAGGTCTTGTACAAGAAGAATGTTATCTAAGATACTTCTTCCTTTGATGAAAGAATTTTGAACATTAGAGACCAACAAATGCAGAATATCACTCAACCTGTTTGCCATAATTTTTGAAATACATTTATAGATCACATTGCAACAGGCTATTGGTTTAAACTCATTCATAGAAGATGGATTGGAGACTTTCGGAATCAAAACTAGATAAGTAGAGTTGATTTCAAAAAGAATATGCCCTGAATGAAAGAAAGATTGCACTACTTTGATGATGTCATGGCCCATAATATCCCAAGAGCTTTTGAAGAAGAAGGAGTTAAACCCATCTGGCCCTGGACTCTTGTCATTCGAGATAGAAAAGATTGAAGCTTTGATTTCTTCAGGCGAAACAGGTTTGATAAGAGAGTTTTCTTGCTCCTGATTCAAAGATGAGTTCAAATACTGCTTAATATCTGCAATTGAAGAGAAGTGATGTTGTTGGTTATCAGCACCAATGAGACTTTTGAAGTAGCGAACAACTTCATTGCTAATATATTTACTAGAGTGGAGAGATTTCCCTAAATGATTAATAATAAAGTTAATCGAATTATTGGCAGTTCTATACTTTGCATACTTGAAGAAGAATGCCAAGTTTGTGTCTGCTTCGGAAATCCATTGAACCCAGGCTTTTTGGCGTTAAATGCTAGCTTCAGTTTCTAACAAATCTTTCAACTTGGATGACAACCTTCTTTCTTCAATAATATCATTAGCACAGTCAGCTCCCATAAGAATTCTTTCCTGAATACTTCCAAGTTTGAGCCTAGTATATGCTATTTGTTCAGAAGTGTTGAAGAAAAATTATTTGTTAAAATATTTCAGCTCTTTTTTCAAGAGTTTGAGTTTCATATTAAAAATAAACATTGGATTACCAACAATATTAGTAGACCAAACTCGCTTACCAATATCATGATATTTCTCATGAGAAACCCAAGTATTGAAAATTTTGAATGGAATATTCTTGCTCTTGAAAGAGTTAAAGAGGCACAAGATGAGGGGGCAGTGATCAGACAAGTCTGGGTTACTTACAGTGAGAGAAGTGTCAGTGAGTTGTTCCAACCATTTCCCATTGTTGGCCTGAAAAGCTTATAATCTTTATTTTGATAATAACAAACATTTAAATCGTGCTTTAGCATTCTTTTTATATTTTGGTAAGACATTCAATCCAACAAAGCAAGTCCACATCAACATGGATCAACTAGTTTCAGTCAAAGGATAGAAAACTATTGGATCAAAGTCCAAGCTCAATCTGAAATTGTATCAAAGCCCAAAAGAATTCAAGTTAAAGACTCGACAATAAAGAGGGAGTCACAAGGAAGGAGACGTGGCGACATA
Source organism: Ehretia macrophylla (assembly GCA_037974665.1). Taxonomy (NCBI): domain Eukaryota; kingdom Viridiplantae; phylum Streptophyta; class Magnoliopsida; order Boraginales; family Ehretiaceae; genus Ehretia; species Ehretia macrophylla. The sequence goes on from CM075771.1 coordinate 35,852,767, forward strand.
AGGGGTACCGGTTTTAAAAATGTCGTTTGCCTAAGTATGATTTGTATAGCTCATAATTTCTTCAAAAATGTTTTTCATAAAAGATTTTTCATATTTACAAAATATATTTCGAACAAACATCAATTCGAAATCATCCTTGAAAAACAGTTTTTGTTTGTTTTCAAACTCTTATATTATACAAATCATTTTAAATCCTTTCAAGAGTTTTGAAAATATTTTGGGATGTTAAAAAATACTAAGAATACTTTTTTATATGTGTTCTTAAAAGTGCCCAAATGCTTTACAAATAAACAAATTATTTTGGAGCTCAAAATATCACTTTCCAGCATTTTTTTCAGCATCTGGGCGTTACTGGCCTTATCCAGTCGCCCGGATAGAAGGCACAACGCCCGGCAAAGAAGGTTGATCCGGTCAATACATGCCCTTTCCGAGCGCCCGGAAGAAGGCCTCAGCGACCAGATGGCTTAAACGGGAAAATTCAGATTTTATACATTATATCCGTTTTATGTCTAACTTTTTCCTTTTTTTAAGCCATGCTCTCTCACCATCTCAAACACCTCTCCAAGCCTTAATCCTCTGACTTCTAACCTAATTCAAAGAACTTTTCATATCATGTTCATTGAGAAATCTTGAGCTATCATTTTCATATCTTTGAGCATTCAAAGTATTCTTCAAATTGTAATATCAAACTCAAATAGGAGTTGCAATTGTCATTTATATTATCATACAATCTTTGTAATACACTCTTTCACATAGATTGAGAGAATCATTGTGAGAAGAAGTATTGTAATCCTTTGTGGACTCAAAGGAAGAGAGGATAGTAGGTTAAGCTTCACCTACACTTGAAGGAGCTTGTGTAACTCTTGTGGATTCAAGAGTAATTGTAATTGGTTTTTGCTACACCAACATTTGAAGAAGCATCTTAGTGAAGATTTGTTAAATCCTAAAGGAAGGGAAGACCTTAGATGGTGGACTAGGCCTCTGGGAGTACGAACCACTTGAAAATTATCGTGTTTGATTTCTCTTACTCTACTCTCTTTATTTTCAAGTCATTTACCTTCGTGTGTATATTGCTCATATTAATTGTTTGATAATTGTTGAGGTATCTATTTGGAAGTTCTAATTGTTTATCTAGTGTTATATATTTGTGTGCTCACTAAGTGTTTGATAAATTGCCCACAAGAACTTCTATAGTATTATCATATTTCACTAGACATTATTTTTGCTCATTGAGAATTTTTAAATTGTTTAACCTTGCCAAAACAACCTAATTCACCCCCCCTCTTAGGTTATCAAGGACCAACACCCATTGACAATTAATTTGTCAAGTCTACTAGCTTTGAAAGTTGGTTCAAGTGATTTGTTGCTCCATGTGAAATGAGTGTGAGACCCCGGTCCCGAATTTATGTTCAAATACTTGTTTAATTGTTATTTACGTGCATTTGATTATTTAAATTGTAAATTACATGCTTTTACTTGTTTAAATTGATTATTTGTCACATAATGTATAATTTCATGTTTATTTCTTTTATTACATGAAATATGTGCATTCATATTATTTTCATAAGAATTTTTGGTGAGAATTGCATTTAAAGTGTTTTAAGTTCTATTTATTGTGCTTTCTCCTAAAATTTTTAAAACTAGTCTTTTAAACATTTTAAAAACTAGTCTACCATTATATTTTGATTATTGGTTTAGAAAAAAATTGAATTTGTAACAAAATATGAGATTAAAGTTGAGTTTTAGCATGTTAAAATAACATTTTTAAAGAAAATAGTGATTTTACACTCACATGTATTATCCTTTGATCCTTTAACTTCATTTTAACACCCTACAACTTTAAAATCTGCCAAAAAACACTCCAAATCAGCCACCAAACCCTTATTACGGGAATAGTAAATTTTATGCAATTTTGGCTATTTAAAGGTGTAAATGAAGGAGTTGGAAGCTCAAATTGCATATTCGGACTCATCTTGGTGTCCTCTATCTTTCTACCGTTTGTTTTTCACATTTCGGAACAAAAACTTTGTTCAAGGTGACTAGAAATGATGTGATTCAAACTTACATCTTGGAGTTCGGTAGAGGTGAGGGACCTGTATCCTTACGTGCATTATAGTTTATTTTCTTTCTAAAAGAGTATATTGTTTAGTATAATTGCGTAATTGATATATGTTTATTGTTGCTAAATTTTAACTTGGTGCGAGAACAACTTACTTTTTGTCCTTAAATGTGTTTCCTGATTATATTGTAATTGTTATCATTCTTGCATTGCATCGTGGTTGCGCAACCTCATTGTCGTGGCGGATGCGATGGCCTCGCTGGGTGCCATCGGCTTGCTAGTGTTGGGTGCCTTAGCTCTGTCTGCTATTCCCTCACTCGCCTTGTCCGGAGATTGCCAGAGGGTGTTGGGTCGTAGGATCGGGTACATCTGGAGTACCCATTGGTGTAAGGGATGCCGGCATATCGAGATTGAGATCGTGGTTCGTGGATCGGGGATCGAAGATTTGGAGTGATAAGGGTTATCGATTGTATCCTTTTAAAATGTGGTATTAGAATTGTTATTCACTGTTTATCTATTGTATTAATTGTGTTAAGTTGCTGCATTACACGTCCCCGGTAGACCTTATCCCTCACTGAGCAATTGTGATTGCTCATACCTCGCTAAACATGTTTCAGGTGGTGCAGTTGGAGGAGTTGCCTTGGTTGCTGTGTACTATTACTTGAGATTGGAGTGATTGCTTGCTAAACTGTAGAAGACCTTGCTTGTCTACTTTATGTTCTATTTTGGAGCCTAAGGGCTTATGTATATATATTTGAGTGGTTGCAATTTGAAAGCTAAGTGGATGTAGTAAGTGTTATGGAATTGTGGCATGTAATAACTTATGCTTCTGCTTCTAGCTACGTTGCATGCTTGTATGTGTTTAGATTGTCTTGTGTTGCTTAAGGCTTAGATGGTCTTGAAGTTGGGATTTCAATTAGAAATGTTGTTCCTTTCCTTCGTGTTTTATTTGAATGCTTACAGGTTTCCAGAATGTACACGGTACAGGGAAAACTTTGTCCGTTTTTCCTAAAATTTTGTGACTGGATTTGGTATTGGGTTGAGAATAGCATGGTTATTAGAGCCTCCGGTCTCGTGAGGGATCGGGGCGTTACAATGAGCCCCAAGATTTTGTGTTCTGTTAGCCACGAAGCTTCAAGACAATTAATAAAATCCCATGTACTAATTGGCAAGTTGACACAACTCGTACGATCCTCCATGGACAGAATTTCATTAAAGTCTCCCCCAAATGCAACAATATTATTCCAAAGTTCCTTTATTCTTGTGCAGTCATTTGATGCATAGATGAAACAGACCATGAACTGATGTTTGTTTCATGGTCCAAAATTGAAAACACAATGGCTTGGTCAATTTCTTGCATCTTCTGAACAGTGACCTTGTTGTGGTTCCAAAACCAAAATTATCCGACTATCACTGGTAGTTCTCACAAAAGACCAACTTTTGAATTCAGAATTATGGATGTTCTTAATTTCTAACTCTTAATTCTTCTAACTCTTAATTCGCGTCTCAACAAGGCTGTAAACCGAGACGTGATTATTGTGCATAAACTTAAAAACTTCAACCTATTTATAAGGCTTGTTTATTCCTCTGACATTCCACACTAGAAGCTTCATTGATCAGGTAGGTGAGGGATATAGGGTTCTTATAGGGGGTTCACCATATCAGGATCTGTATTAACAAAATGGTCTAAGATACCACTTACACCTGCATCACCACAAGTTGTATTATTCACAATTGTAAATTGGTTAAAAGTGGAAGTTTCTTTACCCTTTGTTGAAATTAGTGTTTTTCTAGGGGAAATAGAGGCGGAAACTCAATTGTTCTTTGGAGATGCACTGGGAGATTTGCCCCAAGATACAGCCGTAGGTGGGAGATTTCTGGAGATTTTAGCTGGAGTCTTTGACCTGCTTGAATTTTTTCGATTGTTTTTTCTAGGACGGTCATCTTCTTTGGAGGGTTCTTCACCCTTTTAGTAAGGACATCTACTAACAATGTGTCCAAAAGCATGACAAAAAGAACATGGATTTGGTTTCCATGAGTATTCAACTTGAATCACAACAATTTTCTTTTCCACCTCATCATTCTCACTCAATTCCTCCAATTCAAGCTCAAAAGAATCAGGAAGTATATCTTTAATATTAACCTCAACATAGACTTGTACATATGACAATCTAGTTTTGGTTTCATGACTAGCATCAAGTTGAAGTGGTTTGCCGACAGTACTTGCAACGTAGCTTATCCCCTCCTGGGTCCAATATTTAGTAGGAACATTTTTTAGTCTAACCCAAATAGGAATTTTACCGAATCAGAAGTTAAGTAACTCAATCCCTAGTTTCCAGCATCGTAGTAAAAGTGGCCTCTAATTCACATGCCATTGCTGGCTTAGAATTGCATCACAATCTTGAGCGTCTTCGAACCGAAAGAAAAAGAGTCCCTCATCAGTTGACTTGATATCAAACTTGTCATATTATTTCCACAAGTTGGAAACCATTTACTTCACATGTGTGAAAGACGGAGCTTTGTCGATAAATTGACCAATAAGGGCATTCTTCCAGAATTTACAACCCAACTCTTTCACATTGTCAGGTGGTTTGACTCTAATATTACCATCCACCATGAGAGGTTGGTGAAATTTGACCTCCTTAAGACTACTAGTATTACTAGTGAACAGGTTGATCCAAATGTGTTTGGGGAGAGAATCAACTAAAGTACTACCCTGGGTATCAGTAGACACAACAACAGGTGGTGTAGTCGGTTGATTCTTCACAATCAACGGAGGGCCTAATACGGGGAAATCTCCAAGAATTTTTGAAAAAAGTTGTGAAACCCCACTTTTCTATCTTATCTCGTTTTGCGTGCTTTATCTCGTTTTGCGTGAATTAACCTGTCTAAGTGCTATGTAACTTAGAATGTGGTAATTTTGGTATCAATACTCTTAGAACATGCTAAATGTGCATTCATGAAATTTTCATAAAAAACGGGGCCAGAAATTTTATCGTCGATTTTTAGTGAATAGTATTTTCGAAACACGTCCGCTAAAATTTTGAAAATTGTCCTTTTAACCCTTCTAGACCTAGTCCACGGACTTTAATAGACATGTGTTCGATGAAAACGGTTTTAAAATCGGCTTAGGAATTTATTAGGGTTTTTACACCGACTTTTGCGAAAATCGACTTATAAGCCGACTCGGGTAGAATTGTTTGATTGTAAAACTTCTTGTCACCTAAAAATAATCTACTTGAACTATCTTGAGTGTTGAATAATTGTTTTGAATATTGGTGATCAAGAAAATGCATTTCAAGTCAAGAAAACACTAAAAACACTAAAATTTCAACTTTGACTTTCATTTAAAATCTTGACTTTCATGCATATATCATCAACACACTTTGCCAAAGCACAAAAACACACTCATTTTCACACACATGGCCGAGATTTTCATGGGAGAATAAGCCAAGGAGTTTTCAAGGTTTTCAAAGCAAAATTTCAAAGAAAAACTTAGTTTTTGTCCGTAGAAATTCGTGCCGAGTTGGATTCCGCTTGTTGGGCACGCATTGCATGCATTCCTAGGCTTATATCGTATCAAAGGTGAGAGAAAATTTCTAGATCTCAAAAGTTGTCTTTTGCATTTTTGCGTATAAATGAAAATCGAACCGTTAGAATTCTAATCTGATGTTAGATTATTGCTCCTTGCATGCTAGGGATCATTTAGCTGTAATACTACGGGTTTTTATCGGTTGTAGCATAATTTTTATTTTTTGGGTATTTAAATTTGATTAACTTGTTCAATGTTGATTAAATTGAGTTGTGTTGGTCGAAATCGATTGCCGTCGATTTCTAAAAACTTGATAATTACGTGGTAGCGCTGTTGTAATGCCGAATTTTCGATTGCATTGTCCGTGTGAAAATCCGGAAAATTCAGCCTTGACACCTACGGGTTTTAGGCTTATCGGGCATGCTTTGGAGGTGTTATGGTGGTTTTCCGAAGGGGCTAATGTAGTTGATTGAATGGGTGAGTGTTTGAAACTGATTTGGAGTTGTTTGGATTAGTAAAATGTAAGATATGATTATTTGAAGTTTAGGTTGTCTTTCTTTAAATTGTTGAATTGAGCCTTTAGATGATTGGGTGTGTTTGAGTGATTGAATTGTGAGTTGTTAATGGTTAGACTAGGGTTAGATCACGTGTTTCATGCATGTTAAGTTGGATGGCCTACTTTGTCATCTAACTTAGTTGTTTGTTGTTTAATTAAATATTGATGTTATATTGATGTTATTTTGATGATTATGGATTACGGGAATCGGGCACTTTTGTTGCTGATCTCCCAGATTATTGATTGATTATTGAGTACGGGAATCGGGCACTTTTGTTGCTGATCTCCCAGAATATTGATTGATTATGGATTACGGGAATCAGGCACCCTCGTTGCTGATCTCTCAGTTTATTTATGTTGAGTCTCATTGTTGTGAGCTTTGATAATGTTGTGTCACCTCGGGAGGCATCCTGGGCTGCGGGCACAGTTATCATGGCTAATCCCTATCTCGCATGGGCGGAGAGGCAATGGGGTGTGGGTCTAGGTCAAGGTACCTCAGGAATTGTGTCATTGAGTTTGGAGGGGTTGTTGAGCATGGAATTGGTGTATGGAGCTTCATCAGTAAACGTATTGTACTGCCGAAATTTCGTTGCGTCCTGACTGATTATTGGAGGGGTCGAGTTGGGGCGTGACAAAAGTTGATTGTCCGAAGCTGGAGATAGATTGTTGTCCACAAGGCCATGGATAGCTAAGGTATCCACGGTAGCTGAAGATGAAACCTCTTCAGGCGAAGATTTGGATGAAGGACTATAAGAAGATTTTTGTGGAGAATCTTCCATGCCCTTAAATAACTCCTTAGAGCTGGAGTTAGATATAGATTGGTTATGGGAATACTTCTTTTTTTCCATACTAGTGGGGAAAGGCAAGGGTGGGGGTGATCTGAGGTTGGTGTGGGTTGAATCTGGGTCAGAAGTGAGCTGATGGCGTCATGAATGGTAAGGTTAAGGTTTGGCCCATGTTTGTAGGCTAACATGCACTGAGAGAAAATTAGAAGGCTATCAAGATGGTCAACTCCTTTATCATAAGCTTTCTTGGAATATTTATAAAAGTAAATAGAACTATTTCCAAGGTGTTTGGTGTAAGATAGTGGCATAGGAATGGTTTTTGTGTGTTAGGTTAATCTCTATAAATGGTGATAGGACATTTATGACGATAGATTAGCATGCTGTGTTAGAGAGCAGTTGAGCTCGGGTTGGTTGGAAAATGTCAACTAGCTTGCCAATTGTTTCTTATTTTGTCAAGCTGGGTTGAAAGGGAACATGTGTAATGAACTTAATGGTTCCATGTTAGACACTCACTTTTTGACAGCCATGCAACTGTGTAAGTAGGCCTAAATGAATTGTCATGTCGTTTAACACGCTCACATGCCTAGGGAACTGAAAAGACATATTTTTTTGTCACGCACCATCACTAATGATTATTGATTCCAGTGCATTAACGATGCAACATTCTACATCATCGCGTTGTCTCTTACTCTTGTCAATTGGACACTATAAATAAAAAGGTACCAAAATTTGTTTGCTTCACCTTTCCTATCAATTTCTCATCCTTCATTGCCATTTTGCTGAAGAAATCCCTTCACTTTTACCTAGACTCCTCATCCAGGTTGAAAATGATAACTGAAATATATTTGATCATAACATGTTTCTAACATTAAAAGAAACACAAAGATCAATAAACAAATATGCAGAAACGAAAGGAACTGAAAGCGTACCTCCGACTATTGCTAACGTGATCGGCTATGATTTCTCACTTAGTTTTAGCACTTTTAAGCTCTCAAAACACTCTAGAGTGATGGTGTATATTTCAAAAAGAGTGATTGAGCTTAGGGACCAAAACCCACTATATATAGACATTCTCCCATAAAAAATGTGAAGAGTTACCACTCTTTAGGCAATTAATGAACTAATGAGTTCAATTAATGATAAGAATATGAAGATGAAGAGTTTGGATCAATTAATGAACTCTTATCATAAATATATTAATTTCCAACTAATGAGTTTAATTAATAATAAGAATATGAAGAGGAAGAGTTTGAACCATTTAATAAACTCTTAAGATAAGCATTTAATGAAGAGCTTAATAAATTCTTACATTCTCCCACTTGGTCCTAACGTAAACCTGATTCTTAACTTAATCTCATTGACTATCTTTCTTAAGAAATAAACACATGAATCATGGCGATAAGTCCCATAATAACGAGTATTACCATCCATATATTACAATGCATTTGGTTCCTCAAGAAAATTTCTTAATGTGGTAACCATACTTAATGAATAAACCCTATGTTTATTCTGGTCCAATATAAATATTTTCTCAAATCAATATAAATATTTTCTCAAATAAATTAAGGCGCACATGAATATGAGAAAATATCACAATATATATTAAGAAATTGTATGTATACAATTACAAAGTGGAACCAAGTCCCATTTTCTCTACATGATCCTTGAATTTCAATGGTGGCATGCCGTTAGTCAAAGGATCAACAATCATTAACTCAATGCTAATATGCTCAATGACCACTTTCTTATCTTTTATACGTTCTCTTATGGCCAAATACTTAATGTCAATGTGTTTACTTCAACTCCCACTTTTGTTTTTCTTGGTCATAAAAACAGCAGCTGAATTATTGCAGAAAATTCTCAATGGCCTAGAAATAAAATCCATGACTCTAAGCCCAGAAATGAAACCCCTAAGCCATACACCAAGTAAAGTAGCCTCAAAACAGGAGACAAACTCGGCTTCCATAGTAGAAGTAGTAGTTAAATTATGCTTAACACTTTTCCAAGAAACAGCTCCACCGGCCATCATGAAAATGTACCCAGATGTTGATTTGCAGGAATCAACATAGCCAGCAAAGTCTGAATCTGAATAGCCGATCACTTCCAAATTGTCAGTATGTCTATACATAGGCATATAGTTTTTGGTTCCTTGAAGATATCTCATCACTTTCTTTGTAGCTCTCTAGTGGTCCATACCTGGGTTATTCTGATATCTCCCTAGTATCCCCACAACAAATGCAATATCAGGTCTAGTGCAAACCTGAGCATACATGAGGCTTCCGATGGCAGAGGCATATGGGATGTTTTTCATTGATTCTCTCTCAAAGTCGTTCTTGGGACATTGGTTCAAATTGAACCTATCACCCTTTACAATAGGGGCAACACTTGGTGAATAATCTTTCATTCGAAATTTCTCTAAAACCTTATTGATATAGGTTTCTTGTGATAGACCTAAAATACCTCGAGTTCTATCTCTATGGATCTTAATGACAATGACATAAGATGCCTCACCCATATCTTTTATATCAAAATTTTGAGAGAGAAATTGATTCACCTCATGCAGAAAACCCTTATCGTTGGTTGCAGACAAAATATCATCCACGTATAAAACAAGAAAATATATTTTTCTCCCACTGACCTTCTTGTATGTACATTGATCCATGGGATTTTCAACAAATCCGAATGAAGAAATTACACCATGGAATTTAAAATACCACTGATGGGAGGCTTGTTTTAATCCGTATATGGATTTTTTAAGCTTGCAAACCAAGTGGTCACCATCACTAGAAGAGAAACCTTCAAGTTGTTTCATATAAACCTTCTCCTCTAGATCACCATTAAGAAAAGCTGTTTTCATATTCATTTGTTGCAACTCAAGGTCAAAATGAGCAACTAATGCCAAAATAATACGAAACGAATCTTTCTTAGATACAAGAGAGAAAGTCTTCGTGTAATCAATTCCTTCTTTTTGAGTAAATCCTTTAGCAATGAGTCTCGCTTTGTATCTCTCAATGTTGCCTAATGAATCCTTCTTAGTCTTAAATATCCACTTACAGCCAATGGTCTTTGCCCCATTAGGCAACTCTACAAGATCCCAGACTTCATTGCTCTTCATGGAATTCATCTCATCTTTCATGGCATTATGCCATTAATTTGACTCTTTGTAACTCATGGCTTGTAAAAAGGTTTTAGGATCATTTTCAGCTCCAATACAATAGTTAGACTCTTGTAGATACATTATATAATCACTAGGAATTGTTGATCTTTTCTCTCTAGTATATCTTCTTAATGTTGTACCCTCATCTCCCTGAGGAGCTTATGGTTCAACTTGTTGTTCAGGAGCTACAAGTAATTCTTGAATAGCTTGATTTAAATGAACAGTGTGTGGAACCTCAACGATTGGTTGTTCAATACCAGTTTGAACTAGAGGGGCACTATGAACTATAACCAATTTGTGACCCGAAGTGGAAGGTTGAGACTTTGTATGCTCATGTGCAGAAACTAAGTTCCTAAACTGATCGTTCCCACTAATCAAGTCATTCTCAAGAAACTTGGTGTTTCTTGATTTCACAATCCTAGTAATATGAGATGGACAATAAAATCTATAACCTTTAGACCGTTCGGCATATCCAACGAAATACCAACTAATGGTCCTTAGGTCCAATTTCTTCTCTTGTGGGTTATAAATCCTTACCTCAAACGGACATCCCCAAATGCGTATATGTCGCAAACTCAGTTTCCAATCTTTCCATAATTCAAAAGGTGCCTTTAAGATAGCCTTGGTTGGAACTCAGTTTAATATATACACAGTCGTCTTTAGTGCTTCAGTCCACAAGGATTTAGGAATATTGAAGTTATTAAGTATACTCCGCACCATGTACTTTAATGTTCGGTTTCTTTTTTCTGCAACTCCATTTTGTTCCGGAGAACCAGGCATAGTGTATTGGGCAACGATCCCATGTTCTTGAAGAAACTTGGCAAAAGGACTAGGTGCTTGTCCATTCTCGGAGTATCTACCATAATATTCTCCACCTCTATCTGATCTTACAATCTTTATTTGTTTTCCGCATTGATTCTCAACTTCAGCTTTAAAGACTTTGAAGGCATCCAATGCTTCATTTTTGTTATGAAGCAAATAAATATACATATATCGAGAGTGATCATCAATAAAGGTGACAAAATATTTCTGACTATGCGCGTCCATGTCTGGACAACATATATCAGTATGAATGATTTCTAATATGTCTGAACTCTTATTAGCACATTTCTTAGACATGTTGGTCTGCTTGCCCTTAATGCAGTTCACACAAGTCTCAAAATCAGTAAAATCTACAATATTAAGGATCCTATCTTTTACTAATCTTTTAATTCTCTCTATGGAGATATGTCCTAATCTCTGGTGCCATAACGTAGAGGAATCCTCGTTAACATTACACCGCTTAGTACCAATGTGAACATGCATCGAACTATAAGTGGTCTCATTTTGTAAAGAAATATGATAAAGACCATCAAACAAAATACTATTCCCAACACAATCAGAATTATAAAATAAAATAAACTTAATGATGTGGTTGAAGTTGGCTTGTTTTTTGTTGTTTTATATGAATTTTTTTTTGTTAGAATGTTATAAAGGAGTCATCCACCCCCTTTAGAAGATGTAGAGGATTTCTCCACCCCAGTTTTTGTTCGAGTCAATATATTATGTCAACTCTAAGTGATATAAGAGTTATTTTTCATCTACTTCTCTTAGTTTATTCTCTACCGTTGTTTTTTTCTTCTTTACCTTTTTTGAGGTTCTTTGCTTATGCCTCGTTCTGAGGTATTTTGTTGTGCCTCTTTTCAAGGTCTTTTATGACTCTTTTCGATGTCTTTTACGATTTTTCTCGAGGTCTTTGTTAGGGGTCTATAGCCCTTAGTTGGGTGATAGAATAGTGGTTCACCGGTTTGATCATCAATCATTAGATATAAATAAGTAAAGTTACAAGTAAACATGAGTGAGAAGAAAAAAAATTTCATTTTCATTCATAAAAAGTGTCTTGGCATATTACTCCATAGTACTTTCACAAATTATACATAATACTTTTGGGTATGTTCAACGTGCTAGGCATTGAGAAGTTCTTTTCCTTTTGAATTAACCAACTTGTAGGTTCCGAGTCGAATTTCTTGAACAACATGATATGGTCCTTCTTAATTCAGGGATAACTTTTCCTTGAATGTACTCGGGATAGAACTGCATTTTTCTAAGGATAACTCTCCAACCCGAATGGATTTTTCCTTGACTTTTTTGGAAAATGCTCGAGCAACCCGTTGGTGGTTTGATTTGATACAAATCTGTACAAGGTCTTAATTTTTATCTAGAAGATCTGTTCTTTTAAGGCTTCTTTGTAATAAAGTTTCACGCACCAAGATAGGGATCCGACCTCAACTGACAATAAAGCTTTAACCCTGAAGACCAAACTATAGGGAGTTTTTCTAATGGTAAAGTGCTAGGTTATCCAATACACCCAAAGTACCTTGGGCAAGAGATTGGCCCATAAGCCCTCAACATTTCTTAACTTGATTTTCAAGCGATGTAGAAATTGTAAGACCCGGCCGAGACCACCTGTGCATTAGGTTATATCATACATAATTAAATCATTTTATATGTATTTGACTTGTGTTATGTGCTGCTAAATAGGCTTATGTATGTTTATCTTGATTTACGTGCATATCATCATTTAATGTGCAGTTGAGTATTTTAGGTGTCGTAGGAAATCAATTAATACTATGGAGCTAAGATTAGTAACTAGATAATTAGGAATTGACCAAAATGGTAAACTAGTAATACGCAAGCAAGTTGAAGGGCACTCTTGTCCTTGGCTAAAATTTACAAAATATCCTAACACTATTTGATCTCACCTAAGTCAAAACATGCAAACACACACAAATACACACTCACCCACTCGACACACACTCCACACACTCCAGACACACAGACTCTCTGATTTTCGACCAAGAGAAAAAGAAGGAAGAGAAGAAGAAGAAGAGAAGAGGAAGGAGAAGAAAGAGGGAAAGGAGTTTTAGCCATTTCAAGCTTTTCATTTGCATTTCTAAGCTTTCTTCAAATTGTATCTTGCTCCATCTTCTTCTTGAACTCAAAGAAAAGGTGAAGGATTCTTCAAAACTCTTTTAAAAACTCATTCAAGTTTATTTGATGCTCACTTGTTGTTAGTTTTGCTTTTGGTATGCTTACATAAGCTTAAGGATGAAGTTGATTATAATGTGTGTTGTAGATCTAGGAATGGAAAATTCATGTTGGGTGTTCTTGAGAAGTTGAGAGATGAGTTTATGTTTCTCTTGTATGTGTATGGATTATATGTATATCTTGTGTGCAAGAATTGGGAATATGGGGTTAACATTTTTGCATTTTGGATGTAGATCTTGGTGTTATGAACTATGTTGGATTCTAGGTGGTTTTGATGTTAATTGTTGATATGAGGTATGTTGGTTGATGTTTAAAGCCCTATATGATGCCTATAAACCACATTGAATATGCTTGATTATTGGTAGGAGGTTGTATGGATGCATGAGTGATTGTTAGATGAAGATTATTTTGTCCCATAACCAGCATGACCGGGGGACCCTTGCTCCACCGGTTAACCTATGGAGGATCCCTCATCCACTGGTGAGGCCTCGGGCGGAAGACCCTTGCACGACCGATCGACCGGTGGCTCTAGGGTCTACCAGTCTGACCAAAAATGGAAAAAAACTTGTTTTAGTGATTCTGGGGGCTACCGATGTCGGATTGAGGAACGGTCGGATGTATTGGAACCGTATCAAATCCTAGTTTATCATAATAGAATTAAATTGAGGATTTGTGCCATAGTGTAGGGCTAGATAGTTGCTAACTTATATATGTTGCTTGGGTGGCTAAGGAACGTAGGCAAATTGATGTATTTTATCAAGCATGATTCATAAATATTACAAGGCATTATTTGGAGCTCAATAGGTGGGTTTATACCTGTAGGCTATGTACTTGCTTGTCTACATTATTAAGAGTTTGTATTTGTGAAAATGAAGTTTACATGCTTACAAGCTACATTGTTGATATTACTGCTGCGACGAAGGCGACCTACTTTGTTGTCCTCCAAATATGTTCTTACTTGGTTAGTGCCCACTCTCACTTGGCGTGTTCTCCTCAGAGAGTTGGGATGTATTTGTTCAATTGCTAAATAATTCAAGCAGTCTTATGAATCCCATAGTAGAAGTTCCGATTCCCCTGGGCGGCATCGGGCCATAGAGTATAAGTCTCAACTACCATGGTTTGGGTTGCCTCCGGAGTGCCCACTCTCGATTGGTGTGATAAAGATGATTTGACAAGAAAGCTCGAGACTAGCCATCTCCAACAAAGTTAGTGATACTGTATCCTTTTACTACATGGTTCCTACTCTCGCTGGGTCTCTCGAGGTCCTCGGAGAGTAGAGTTGCTTGATTAAGATTGTTTTTATCCCGTAATTGTTATTCTTGTAATACTTGTTATATGAGGTTTATGCATAGCATGGTTTTATAAAGATGATTTTGAAATGATAAAATGTTTGTGAAAACCTTTCCTTTTTCATCCTCACTGAGCTATACGCAGGACTAGCTCACCTCTCTTTCTAATGCTTACAAGTAAGACAGAGGCTGAGCCAATTATACAAGTTGAGGGCGATAAGGCTTTATGTAATGAGACTGACTTCTGTTTTTGTTGATCCTCATGCTTGTGTTGAAGATATAGCTTGTTAATAGGAACCGATGATGTACTTTTGAACAGCCTCATGTTATGTAATATTCTTTTGGATTATTAACTACATACTAAGTTTGATCACCATTCTTTTGAGGCCTAGTCATCTATATTTAGCCACGTATGAAGTACAAACAGGGATGCTAGGTCTTGTAATTATGAAACAGGTTGTTGTGGCTTTTTAATGCCAAATGCCATAAGTATTCTTTTGAAGTTAATTGTGGAAGTTAATGAATGTTTAGGTTGTTAAATGATGATTTTACAGGAACTAAGCAATTGACACGTCGCGCTCCGACCTTAATCTCCGCGGGATTTGGTCTTGGGGCGTGACAATAATTACTTACTTTTACTTGTCCATTAGCCTATGGATATGCCATTGAGGCAAATATGAGGCTTATCCCCAACTCTAAACCTTGCCTTTTGAAATATTCAGAATTAAGCTGTCGTTCGTGATTAGCGATAATAGTATGAGGTATGCCAAACTGGCATATGATATTCTTACAGATAAAATTTTTGTTGTTTTCTTTATGATGCTTGTCCCCGCCTCGACTTTGATCCACTTGGAGATATAATCAACCACAACGAAGGAAAATTTCCTTTGCCCAATTTTTAGGGTAATAGTCATACGATATCGAGGCCTCATTATGCAAATGGCCTAGGGTTAGAGATCGATGTTATATCTACAGTTGGTTGTTGTTGGATCTTTACAAAACTTTGACAAACTTCACATCGTCAAATGAATTCTCAAGCGTTTAGCGATAAGGTGGGCCAATAGTACCCCTAGCTTGTCACGCCCCAACTCGACCCCTCTTACAATCAGTCAGGACGCAACGGAATTTCGGCAGCATAACGACAGTAACATGAACATCAGGGCTCTAAACCAACCCTTAAAAACAACATACATCAAACTCCACAAATCACCAACCAACTCCACAATTAAATCAACAACATACAACGCAACTATTTCATACATTAAATATTCTTTCATCAACTCATTCATAGTTATGCGCCTCCGTTCCAACATAACATACAATACCTCGACCTTATCATACATTTCAAAAATAAGTTGAGACATATTTACAACTTAACCATAGACAAAAGAAAGCCACTAAGTTAACACCATTTGGATCATCATCTTCCAACATCTATTACAATAAGAACCACAAAGCATATAAAAGTCTATTAAACTAATATACATGACATTAAACAACATATAATCATGGATAAGACTCGGGAACATATGACTCATCCACGTAAGGCACGTTTTCCACATTCTCCTCTTCAGGAGGCACGTACCCGTAATCCTGTAAAAGTACACCTGTATGCATGCATTAATAGAGAGTGAGCTTATATACATAAGCCCAGTGAGGATCCGATAGATCTCGACAGTATTCACTACGCTCCTTGGATTTAGTCCTTTGAGCAAGTAAACACACAACAACAATAATAACATAAATAAAGCTATCATCACATAACTATATGACCATTCAATAAGGATACTCTATTTGGTGTAGCTCCAAACGCCATCACGATCTCAACCGTTCTTCTTATAACTCCCCATTACTCACGCACCCGAGGTACCTCACTAGCCCCTTCCCTCCATGACATCTCCGTCATGCGAGCTGGGGGTAGCCTATGGCAGTCATGCCGTTATCAACCCGACAGCCCGACGCTGCCCGAGAGGTGGCACACACATACCAAGACTCCATATTCATCAATCATCATGCAAGCATAAATCAATCAATCAATTGGGAGATCAGCAACAAGAGTGCCCGATTCCCGCATTCAATAATAATCAATCAATATCATTTTATCATCATCAATAATCATATCATCATCATCAATAACATCAATAATCAATTAAACAACAAATAACTAAGTTAGATGACAAAGTAGGCCATCTAACCGAACATGCATAATATACATAATTAAACTCTAAATTACTCAACAACAACTCACCATTCATCACTCGAACACTACCCAACCATCTAAGGCATCGTTCAAGAAATTAAAGAATGACAACCTAAACTTCTAAAATTCATAACTTACAATCTACTAATCCAAACATTGCCAAATCAGTTCCTATCACTCACCCATTCAACCTACTACATTAGCCCTCTCGGAAATCCACCATAACACCTCCATACCATGCCCGATAACCCTAAAACCCTATGACGTCATGGCTGGATTTTCCGGATTTTCACACAAACAATGTAATCGAAAATTCGGCATTACAACAGCGCTAACACGTAATTATCAAGTATTTAGAAATCGACGGCAATCGATTTCGAGCAACGCAACTCAATTAAATCAACTTTGAACATTTTAATCAAAATTAAATACCCGAAAAATAAAAATTATGCTATACCCGACAGAAACTCGTAGTATTAGTATATAATGATCCCTAGCATGCAAGGAGCAATAATCTAACATCAGATTACAATTCTAACGGTTCAATCTTCATTTATACGCAAAAACACAAAAATGACATTTTGAGATCTAGAATTTTTCTCTCACCTTAGATGCGATATAAGCCTAGGAATGCGTGCTATGCGTGCCCAACAAGCAGAATCCAAGTCGGTGCGAAGTTTCACGGAAAAAAACTAGGTTTTTCTTTGAAAAATTGGATTGAAAAGCTTTGAAATTCTCTTTCTTTTTCTCTCCTCTTTCTCTCGGCCATGTGTGTGTTTGTGGAGTGTGTTTTGTGTTGTGTGAGTGTGTGTTGATGACAAGGAGTATTTAAAAGCTTGGTCAATTAAAAAAATGCAAAGTCAAAGTTAGTTTTAATAGGTATTTTTGTGTTTTTAATGACTTTAATTGCATTTTAGTGCTCACCAAGTTAAAAATAATTATGCAACCCCCAAGATATCTCAAGTGAGTTATTTTTAGGTGAAAAGAAGTTTTACATTCAAAGAATTCCACCCGAGTCGGCTTAAAACTCGATTTTCGCAAAAGTCGGTGTAAAAACCCTAATAAATTCTTAAGCCGATTTTAAAACCGTTTTCATCAAACACAGGTCTATTAAAGTCCGTGGACTAGGTCTAGAAGGGTTAAAAAGATCATTTTCAAAATTATAGCTGACGTGTTTTGAAAACACTATTCACTAAAAATCGACGATAAAATTTCTGACTCTGTTTTTTATAAAAATTTCATGAATGCACATTTAGCACGTATTAGGAGTATTGTCATCAAAAGTATAACATTCTAGGCCCTATAGCACATAAGCAGGTCATATGCACGCAAAACGAGATAAAGCACGTAAATCAAGTTAGAGCAGAAAAGTGGGGTTTCACATTCTCCCCTCCTTAAAACAATTGCGTCCGCGCAATTCTCGAACTGATAGACAATTAAATCCTCAATCGTTACGCATAACAATACTTCTCTTAGTTCTTATTTATCTCTTAGTATGACAACTAACCAAAGACCTCAAAAGAACAACATCTGTTGATTGCAAGTTGATGATCATAATTCCAAGACAATCTTCAATTCATAATTCTCTCCCACCTAATATCATATTGCATATGAAAGAAATTGCAACTCCAAGTCTTAGCGTGACACCACTAATTATCAATCATCCCTTACTACACAAAAGAGCTCTATGAACACCCCGAGGGTTTAAAAACTCATTTACGATAACATGAATGATTACCGATCAAGGGAATATCTCAAAAGTGACATTTGTCAGAATATGGCTCTTATGAAATTTACAAGGAAATACGAATATGAAAAATCATATTTGAGCCAACAATCAAGTGAACAAGAGTTCAAACAGGTTAGAGAATCAAGAGGTTAATAGTTTAATAAGGAAACATGATAACTAAGATAAGAAATGTTTCAGCACCTATCAGTTAAATACGTACGAACAAAGGATGATGACGAGTCAAAACAGTGCTGAGTATGTTGAACAAAAATTCCTGAACAAGTAGATATTTCAATTCTCGATAATTGTCCAAGGAACCAACAAGTAAGTTGTACTTGAGGCGAAATGAAATTAAGAAATAAGAGATGATTAATTCAATAGAAACATGAGTGGCAAGAGTATCTCAGCACGCAATACCAAAGAAGCACGAATAAGAAATGATAACAATAGGACAGTGCCGAGTACTTTGAGTGAGCAATTACAAGCAAAGTAATGACTCTGGATTTAATAATAAAACAATAGGATTAACAAAGATCAACAAGAATGACAATGATGTACTTAGGTAGAGAGTACATCAAGCAGGTGAAATTCGAATAAGTAAAATGGTATACCAAAGGAAAAATTACTTTCAAATGAATAGTAATAGGATGAAATGAAATATTGAAATCAATGGCTGGAGATATAGAATGAAATATAGAAGTCTCAAACCTTAACTCCAATAAGTGACATTGCTATAAGAAGCAAATATGAATTTTAAGAATAGAAACAATGTCAAATGAGTATAGGATCCATTAATCCAGTAAGAAAACTTTCAAGAAACAATTGATAGGCTAGAAAAATGTAACTCTCTCTCAAATAAGTGAGAATAGAGTAGAAAAGAATAATAAGACCGATAGAATTATGAAGCACAGGAAGGGTGTCCCACCTACACATTTGAACACCAACAAGTCAAATCCTATAATCTATCTTCCTCCAAATCAAGACACTAAGGAGATCTAGAGAACCTAAAGAGTCATAACAATCACCAAACAAGATAAATCACTCCAAAATCTTTCATTCCGTACCAGACCAATCACTAAACAAGATAAATCACTGATTACCCAACAAGATTCACTAATGAAGACTCCAAAATCTGATAACACAATACAGATTCATATTAACCCATTATAACACAAGCGAATCCTCAATCAACAATTTAGAAAGTCATACCACCTAGAACTCTAAAGGTCGATGTAGGCAAGTAAATATTCAGTCACCAAAATGCATTCTTATTTCCTCAAATAATTCTATCTCCCAACAATTACATCCTCGAATAAAGAAACTTTAGTCAGGAATCACTCCAATTGTCTCCAAGGTCTAAAGATCAAAACTCCAAAATACCCATTAATAATATAGCAATCCCAAATAGTAGACCTATTCACATGTTATACCACACTTCATTCCATTCACAAATATACATCACTAATTCCTCAAATAAATTCATTCTAAAATAACCTCAAGAAAGTATAATCTGAGTTGAGACTCCAAAAGTTTCTAATCACAACCTCACAAAAACCTCAACTTATGATTCATCTCCAAGTAATAACAAGTTAAACATGGCAACAAAAGTAATTATAACCATCAAGATACGTTGCTATTTCCTCGAACAACTTCATTCTCGCTAAAGGAATATCAAGATCAATCCACTAAGCCGAAACTAAAATCCATAAACATAACAATTAAAATCTAACTGATAAACTTCTAGAATAATAATAATTCAAAATCATGGCCTACCACTATTTCCGAAAACTCTTACAGTCACCCTAGACATTAAAAGGTCACTCACGAGTTAAAACATGTATGCAACTATATCATATGAAAGACAAGTATAACGTAATGCGCAATTATCATACAATGCAACATTATCACATAACACACAATTCAACATATAAGAAGCCAACATCACATAAACAGGTTATATCACAGAAGTAAGTTATAAACAATTAAAGTCACATAAGCAACAAACTTCACATAAGACAAGTTGATCACGTAACTCACATTGGTCACTTAAAGTATATTGAACACCTAAAGCACGTTGTTTCACATAAGCTACTTATAAACAATTAAAAGCACATAAACAACTAACTTCACACAAGGCACAAAATCACATAAAACACAATTGTCACATAATACACATTAATCACATAATGCACATTAATTACAACACATTGAGTACGTATAACACGTTATCACATAAAACATATTGACCACATTAGTTCACTTAACACACAAGGCATACTGGTCACATAGAAAGTTAGACACATAAGTAAATTAATCACATAAACATATTAACATATGTTTCACTTTTCTTTCACTTAATACATACTTGCATGCTTAGACCACTACCCACATTCCGAGGATACCCCGGCTGACAGCTAAACATGCGCTCTGATACCACTTAAACTGTCACGCCCCAACTCGACCCCTCTTACAATCAGTCAGGACGCAACGGAATTTCGGCAGCATAACGACAGTAACATGAACATCAGGGCTCTAAACCAACCCTTAAAAACAACATACATCAAACTCCACAAATCACCAACCAACTCCACAATTAAATCAACAACATACAACGCAACTATTTCATACATTAAATATTCTTTCATCAACTCATTCATAGTTATGCGCCTCCGTTCCAACATAACATACAATACCTCGACCTTATCATACATTTCAAAAATAAGTTGAGACATATTTACAACTTAACCATAGACAAAAGAAAGCCACTAAGTTAACACCATTTGGATCATCATCTTCCAACATCTATTACAATAAGAACCACAAAGCATATAAAAGTCTATTAAACTAATATACATGACATTAAACAACATATAATCATGGATAAGACTCGGGAACATATGACTCATCCACGTAAGGCACGTTTTCCACATTCTCCTCTTCAGGAGGCACGTACCCGTAATCCTGTAAAAGTACACCTGTATGCATGCATTAATAGAGAGTGAGCTTATATACATAAGCCCAGTGAGGATCCGATAGATCTCGACAGTATTCACTACGCTCCTTGGATTTAGTCCTTTGAGCAAGTAAACACACAACAACAATAATAACATAAATAAAGCTATCATCACATAACTATATGACCATTCAATAAGGATACTCTATTTGGTGTAGCTCCAAACGCCATCACGATCTCAACCGTTCTTCTTATAACTCCCCATTACTCACGCACCCGAGGTACCTCACTAGCCCCTTCCCTCCATGACATCTCCGTCATGCGAGCTGGGGGTAGCCTATGGCAGTCATGCCGTTATCAACCCGACAGCCCGATGCTGCCCGAGAGGTGGCACACACATACCAAGACTCCATATTCATCAATCATCATGCAAGCATAAATCAATCAATCAATTGGGAGATCAGCAACAAGAGTGCCCGATTCCCGCATTCAATAATAATCAATCAATATCATTTTATCATCATCAATAATCATATCATCATCATCAATAACATCAATAATCAATTAAACAACAAATAACTAAGTTAGATGACAAAGTAGGCCATCTAACCGAACATGCATAATATACATAATTAAACTCTAAATTACTCAACAACAACTCACCATTCATCACTCGAACACTACCCAACCATCTAAGGCATCGTTCAAGAAATTAAAGAATGACAACCTAAACTTCTAAAATTCATAACTTACAATCTACTAATCCAAACATTGCCAAATCAGTTCCTATCACTCACCCATTCAACCTACTACATTAGCCCTCTCGGAAATCCACCATAACACCTCCATACCATGCCCGATAACCCTAAAACCCTATGACGTCATGGCTGGATTTTCCGGATTTTCACACAAACAATGTAATCGAAAATTCGGCATTACAACAGCGCTAACACGTAATTATCAAGTATTTAGAAATCGACGGCAATCGATTTCGAGCAACGCAACTCAATTAAATCAACTTTGAACATTTTAATCAAAATTAAATACCCGAAAAATAAAAATTATGCTATACCCGACAGAAACTCGTAGTATTAGTATATAATGATCCCTAGCATGCAAGGAGCAATAATCTAACATCAGATTACAATTCTAACGGTTCAATCTTCATTTATACGCAAAAACACAAAAATGACATTTTGAGATCTAGAATTTTTCTCTCACCTTAGATGCGATATAAGCCTAGGAATGCGTGCTATGCGTGCCCAACAAGCAGAATCCAAGTCGGTGCGAAGTTTCACGAACAAAAACTAGGTTTTTCTTTGAAAAATTGGATTGAAAAGCTTTGAAATTCTCTTTCTTTTTCTCTCCTCTTTCTCTCGGCCATGTGTGTGTTTGTGGAGTGTGTTTTGTGTTGTGTGAGTGTGTGTTGATGACAAGGAGTATTTAAAAGCTTGGTCAATTAAAAAAATGCAAAGTCAAAGTTAGTTTTAATAGGTATTTTTGTGTTTTTAATGACTTTAATTGCATTTTAGTGCTCACCAAGTTAAAAATAATTATGCAACCCCCAAGATATCTCAAGTGAGTTATTTTTAGGTGACAAGAAGTTTTACATTCAAAGAATTCCACCCGAGTCGGCTTAAAACTCGATTTTCGCAAAAGTCGGTGTAAAAACCCTAATAAATTCTTAAGCCGATTTTAAAACCGTTTTCATCAAACACAGGTCTATTAAAGTCCGTGGACTAGGTCTAGAAGGGTTAAAAAGACCAGTTTCAAAATTATAGCGGACGTGTTTCGAAAACACTATTCACTGAAAATCGTCGATAAAATTTCGGACTCCGTTTTTGATGAAAATTTCATGAATGCACATTTAGCACGTATTAGAAGTATTGACATCAAAATTATAACATTCTAGGCCCTATAGCACATAAGCAGGTCATATGCACGCAAAACGAAACAAAGCACGTAAATCAAGTTAGAGCAGAAAAGTGGGGTTTCACATAGCTCAACGCTTTCAGAGTTAATACTCAAGCTTTGAGGTAATTCCTACAAATTCTTTTATGGATCTCTCGATGAACATAGCTTTCCTCTTCGGCATCAACACATTTCAACAGTGGCCAGGAATAAGATTTCCTATAGAGCTTTCATTCTACGAAATAAGAATCATAATGTTTTCCTAGATAGCTTTCTTGCATCATTCTTATCACTAGGCAATTAACCTTCTTCCATGAATTTAAGAATAGGGGCCCTCCAATCTGGGACAATTGGTATTTGATAAAGTTCTTCTTCAGGATTGAGCTGAACACTGTGCTTATTCGATTTCTACATTTGTACATTTATGGTCCTAGTTTTTAGAGCCAACCTAGATAGTGTATCCGTCTTCTCGTTCTCTACCTTAAGGATTTGTTTGATGGTGAATTTTTTAAATTCATAAATTAATTCTCAGTCCTTCGCCAAGTACACCATCATGCTAGGGTTTTTACCCTCGACTTCTTTGTTGACTTGGTTGGCCACCAGCTAGGAGTGAATTATAATGTCTATTGCACGAGCTCCAACTGCTTTTTCTTGTAAAGGCCAGCCAATAGAACTTCATATTCTGCTTCATTATTTGAGGTAGGAAAAACAAATTGGAGGGCATAGTATGCTTCTTGACCATCGGGTCTACCATTACTAGACTCACTATGTCACGCCCTAACTCGACCCCTCCTATAATCAGTCAGGACGCAACGGAATTTCGGCAGCATAACGACAGTAAATAGATTTCCGAGGTTTTAAACCAACCTCATTAATAACATTTAAACATCCAATTCTATAATCATACCAACAACAACTCCTCAACAGCATAACAAAACACAACATAACCGTAATATACAATAATCAATCTTCGTTATCTGCCTCCGTTCCAACATAACATACAATACCTCAACCTTATCATACATTTCAAAAATAAGTTGAGACACATCTACAACTTAACCATAGACAAAAGAAAGCCACTAAGTTAACATCATTTGGATCATCATCTTTCAACATCTATTACAATAAGAACCATAAAGTATATAAAAGTCTATTAAGCTAATGTACATGACATTAAACAACATAGAATCATGGATAAGACTCAGGAACATATGACTCGTCCACGTAAGGCATATTTTCCTCCTCAGGAGGCACGTACCCGTAATCCGGCTTTGCAACACCTGTAAGCATGCAATAATAGAGAGTGAGCTTATATACATAAGCCCAGTGAGGATTAGATAGATCTCGACAGTATTCACTACGCTCCTTGGATTTAGTACTTTGAGCAAGTAAACACACAAAAACAAAAATAAAATTATCATCACATAACTAAATAACCATTCAATAAAGGATACTCTATTTGGTGTAGCTCCAAACGCCATCACGATCTCAACCGTTCTTCTTATAACTCCCCATTACTCACGCACCCGAGGTACCTCACTAGCCCCTCCCTCCATGACACCTCCGTCATGCGAGCTGGGGGTAGCCTACGGCAGTGATGCCGTTATCAACCCGACAGCCCAACGCTGCCCGAGAGGTGGCACACACATACCAAGACTCCATAATCATCA
Source organism: Ehretia macrophylla (assembly GCA_037974665.1). Taxonomy (NCBI): domain Eukaryota; kingdom Viridiplantae; phylum Streptophyta; class Magnoliopsida; order Boraginales; family Ehretiaceae; genus Ehretia; species Ehretia macrophylla. The sequence continues at coordinate 35,877,635 of CM075771.1, forward strand.
TCAATCATCAATCAATCATTTGGGAGATCAGCAACGAAAGTGCCTGATTCCCGAACTCAATAATAATCAATCAATAACATCAATATAACATCAATATTAAATTAAACAACAAACAACGAAGTTAGATGACAAAGTAGGCCATCTAACCGGACATGCATAATATACACAATTAAACCCTAAATTACTCATCAACAACTCACATTCAACACTCGAACACCACCCAACCATCTAAAGGCATCGTTCAAGAAATTAAAGAATGACAACCTAAACTTCAAAAATTCATAACTTACAATCTACTAATCCAAACATTGCCAAATCAGTTTCTATCACTCACCCATTCAATCTACTACATTAACCCTCTCGGAAATCCACCATAACACCTCCAATTCATGCCCGATAACCCTAAAACCCTAGGATGTCTTGGCTGATTTTTCCGGATTTTCACACGAACAATGTAATCGAAAATTCGGCATTACAACAGCGCTAACACGTAATTATCAAGTATTTAGAAATCGACGGCAATCGATTTCAATCAACACAACTCAATTAAATCAACTTTGAACATTTTAATCAAAATTAAATACCCGGAAAATAAAAATTATGGTACATCCGACAGAAATTCGGAGTATTAGGATATAACGATCCCTAGCATGCAAGGAGCAATAATCTATCATCAGTTTTCAATTCTAACGGTTAAATTTTCATTTATGAGCAAAAATATAAAAATGACATTTTGAGATCCAGAATTTTTCTCTCACCTTTGATGCGATATAAGCCTAGGAATGCGTGCTATGCGTGCCCAACAAGCAGAATCCAAGTCGGTGCGAAGTTCTACGGACAAAAACTAGGTTTTTCTTTGAAAAATTGATTGAAAAGCTTGAGTTTTTCTGTTTCTTTCTCTCTCTTCTTTCTCTCGGCCTTGTATGTGTTTGTGGTGGTGTTTTGTGTTGTGTTGAGTGTGTGTTGATGATATTAGCTTATTTGGTCAATAATTAAATAAAGTCAAAGTTAATTTAAATTGGTATTTTTGTGTTTTAATGACTTTAATTGCATTTTATTGCTCACCAAGGCTCAAAATAATTATGCAACCCCCACAATATCTCAAGTGGATTATTTTTAGGTGACATGAAGTTTTACAATCCAACAATTTCACCCGAGTCGGCTTAAAACTTGATTTTCGCAAAAGTCGGTGTAAAAACCCTAATAAATTCTTAAGCCGATTTTAAAACCGTTTTCATCAAACACAGGTCTATTAAAGTCCGTTGACTAGGTCTAGAAGGGTTAAAAAGACCAGTTTCAAAATTTTAGCGGACGTGTTTCGAAAACACTATTCACTGAAAATCGATGATAAAATTTCTGACTCCGTTTTTTATAAAAATTTCATGAATGCACATTTAGCACGTATTAGGAATATTGACATCAAAATTATAACTTTCTAGGTCCTATAGCACATAAACAGATTATATGCACGCAAAATGAGGTATAGCACGTAAAACGAGATAAACAGGAAAGTGGGGTTTCACACACTCTACTTTCAGCTTTTCTTGGGGCCCCATTAACTTGGATTTTTCAAATAGGAGGCATTTCTGCATTAGATTTTCCTGAATATTCTACGACAAAGTTGACAAAAACTTAGGCCTTGATGGCCAGATTTTGTATGTAAATAATATCATATTGGCTAAGCTCTACAAACCATTTCAATAACTATCTTGAGACATTGGGCTTGTCGCTTTAACACTTGTGGGAGAGGCTTTCTAGTGACAACCTTGATCGGGTAAGCCTCGAAATTGGACTTCAATTTCCTAGCCACCTTGACCAAGGTCAAGGCTGATTTTTTAATTGTGGGATATCTGAACATAGTTTCTCATAATAATCGGCTCACAAAGTAGAAAAAGAGGTCTTCTCTCACCTTAGGTCAGGATAAGATAGGAGAGCGGACAGATACTCCCTCAATTTCTCAAAGGTTGCTGACACTCTAGAGTCCATTTGAAATCTTTTAGGTTTGTCAAGATTCTAAACAAATGAACACATTTATTAGCAGACCTTGACATAAATCCATTAAGAGTGATGAAATGTCATGCCAAGGATTGGACCTTTTCAGTTTTGCTTAAGGAACTTATGTCAACTATAGCTTGGATTTTGTCGAGGTTTTCTTCAGTTCATTGTTTTGTAACCATGAACTCGAAGAACTTCCTTGCAGTCACTTCGAAGGCATATTTTTCAAGATTTAGCTTGATTCCAAATTCCCTCATGGTGAGAAAAGCATCCCCAAGGTCATCAATATGAGTCTCAACATTCTTGCTCTTCACGACTATGTCATCGACATATACTTCCATGTTTTCTGTGATTTGATCTTTGAAAACCATGTTCATATTCTTTGATAAGCAGCTCTCACTTCTTTAGCCTAAAGGGCATGCCTTTGTAACAATAAGTCCTATGATCTGTTATAAAAGAAGTCTTTTTCTTATCTAGGGGAGCCATCTTAATTTGATTATAACCTTTGAAAGTATCCATGAAGGTAATGAGCTTATGTCTAGAGGTAGCATCAACTAGTTGGTCGATTCTAGGGAGAGGAAGGTAATCCTTAGGGAAAACTTTGTTTAGATTTGTAAAATCAATGCATTGTTGCCATTTTTCTCTAGGCTTTGCTACTAATACCATGTTGGCCAACTAGGTGGGATCGGCGACCTACCGAATATGTCTTGTTTACAAGAGTTTGTTGACCTCTTCCTTGATAACCTAATTTTTCTCTAAGGCAAAGGCTCGCCACTTTTATCATCGGTCGAAAATATAGGTCTACATTGAGATGGTGAACAGAGAACCAGGGGTCTATTATTTTATATCTAGTGCATATCATGCACACATCTTCATTCTTCTGCAAGACTTCTTCCAATCCAGCTTAGAGGTTGTTTTGCAATTATGCCCTCACCCTCACCAGCCGATCCTTCTAGCTAAAGAAAAGTTCTTCCAATCTTCCCATTAGTATAGCCATTTTAGGCCTCTTTTCCTCAAGTATTCCAATCAGAAACATTTCTTTGGTTGGCTTTAGAGATACCACATGACATTCTGAAGCCCATTTATAGTCTTCTCGAACTTCGACAATTCTAACTCGGGTCAAGATTTTCACAACTAAGTGGTAAGTAGACATCGCTATGCAAAATTGATTTAGATATGACTCAACCTAGAAATCTGTCGTAAAGAGATGGTGGTATGCTTGGATCCAATTCCCAGGGTGAGTAGAAGGGTGATGACTCCTTCTGGGGCAACAATTTCCCCTATGAATCCCGATTAAGTTGATTTGATGGGTCTAGTCCTAAGTTCTCAAAAGTGGTACAAAAGAGCACCTTTGTATAACTTCTTGTGTTCGTGAGCATTCTTTTGATGAAGTAATTGGCCAACGTTACTTCAATCATTTTTGGATCATCATGTTAGGTGTTACTCTTCTCAAGACCATTCTCATTTAATGTTAACTTTTCTTCTAGTTTTGGTTTTTTTTTAAAGTGGTGCTCCTTGGAGTTCTCTGGAATATCTCTTTCTTGTGTAACTTCTTTACCCTCCTGCAGAGAGTTCTCCAAATATCATGTGCAGTACCTTAAGCCTTGGTTGCTCCTAGTTCAGGTTATGACTCATTTATCTCTTCTCCTATCGATTTCACTTTTATCGATGTCGGGCCATAAAGCATCCAAGGTAACCTCGGTGAATCCGAGTTTTAATCTCATCTTTTAGATGCTTGTATTAATTTCTACCAAAGCAGTTATGGCATCAATCTCATAGATCCCAGCTGTCTTTTTTGGTGTGACTCGCTCGCTCGACCACTGCAGGTTGTTTAAGACAACATTTTCAAGTAACTCGTAAGCTTCATCTGATGTCTTGTTCATTAGAGCTCCTCCTGATGATGCATCAATCAAAGTTCTTGTCGAATTTACCAACCCATTGTAAAAATTGTGAACTTGCATCCACTTGGGTACTCCATGATTAGGACACTTCCTTAGTAGGGCCTTATACCTTTCCCACGCTTCACACAAAGTTTCTCCTTCATTCTAAGCAAAGTTATTGATTTCAATGAGCAACTTCGTTCTCTTGCCAGGTGGGAAAAATCTTGACAAAAATTTGTGCACCAAATCATCCCAAGTGGTGATTGAATTTGAAAGCAGCGAGTTCAACCACTCCTTAGCTTGATCCTTCAAGGAGAAAGGAAACATGCGAAGTCGCAAAGTTTCATCTGTGACTCCATTATCCTTAACAGTTCCATAGACTTATAGAAAATTCATGATGTGCTGATTAGGATCTTCAGTAGGCAGTCCATGGGAGGGGATATTCTGAATCAACTGCAGCTTCACTGTCTTCAACTCAAAATTATTCGCCTGAATCACTGGCCTTCTAATCACATGTTGAATTCCAGTAGATGGCAAAGCGTAATCTCTCAGTATTCTAGGTGGATTTTCTTGATCATTTCCTTCATGTCCTACCACGATTTCAGCCATGGTCTCTCATAGAGGATGAGTAGTAGTTCTTTTCTCTTTTCTGTTCTTCCGACAAGTTCGTTCTATCTGAGGATCGAAAGGCAACAAATTGCTATCTCCCAACTTTCACATGCACCTCAAACACTATGTTCCTGACTTGCAAGTAACAGAAATAAGAAAACAAATAACAAAATCAAATCAAATCCAAATTAAAATTAAAGCTATTTGGTATAGATATTAATAATTGGCACAGTCCCCGCCAATGACGCCAAAAACTTCTTGTGTGAATTTTAACGCAAGTGCACGTATCGAACAAGTAATAAAGTAGTAAGTAAAGATCGTTCTCACGAGGACTGTGATTATTAAGTACCAAAATTGATTTAGCTCTAACTTTATTTGGACAATCACGAATTGAGAGTTTGTAACTAAGAACTAAAGCAATTATAGAACTAATAAAAATAACAACTTAAACAATTATGAAATTAACAAAAAGATGGTAATTCAATAATTAAAAGACTATAGGAATTCCGATTTCACCAAGATTAATCCTACTTGAAACTATTGATTTAATTCAATCGACGCCCATTCCTTACGTTGCCAGCAATTTCACTAATGTAGTTATTAATCTTTTCTCAAGTATCAATAACATATTCCACTAAGCAAGCTATCCACATTTCTGTGATAATTGTGAACTTAGAGAATTCATTAAGCCCTAGAAATTCATGCGATGCACTAGATCTCATAACTATCTCTAGCTTATGATGATTTAATGGTATTTTATACGTGGTCTAATTTAGTTATCACTTCTCAGTATCAAACCAAATCACGAATCATGCAATTGTTGATCAGGCAATCTCAAGCATTAAACTTAGCATGAAATACTCAATGCATATATGGAATAGTCCATCAATCAATTAAAGTCAAAAGCATTCAAATATTCATAATCTAACTACATCGTATCCCTAGAAAAATAACCTAGAACATCATAAAGAAATTAAATAAAATCCCAATTGTAACGTAAATCCCGATAAGAGAGATAGAGAAAACTAGAATTTGGAGAAGAATTGGGGTAGAAGTCCATCTCCTGATCATTCCTCCGTCTTCAACTTGTGAATCATCTCTTTCTTTCCCTTTAAAACGTTGCCTCTGCTCACAAAACCAGCCGCCTCCCAAAAGCCCCTTTTCACAGAAACGTTTGTTGCTTTTTATTTCCTAGGGTTATTTTCTTTTTGCACCATTTTACAAAATTGTCCTTTAATTTCCAGCGACACAGCATAGCTGCGCAATGACTATGTTGTTTCTAATTTCTCTTCAATTGCTTCACAAGTTGAATGCAAGCTTACCCTTACCATTTTCTTCAATTTTGCTTCAAAATCCATGCTTTCTCATATAATTCACTTACATCGCAAATCAAGCACGAAACCGTCAAATTGCTCCAAAAATTACTCAAGAACTAATAAGAATTAAGTAAAAAGGTGTTGAAATAATATTTTTATAATACACCCAACAGTCATCAACACCATCTTCAACAAAAAAAAAAGGTTAACACAAAATCTTAAAAATAAATAAAAAATAAAAAAAGAATTAGAAAAAAAAGATTCACAGCCTCTTTTTTTCAACAAACAGTAACAAAAATTACACAAAAAGGTAAACACATAAAAATATATAAATAGTTATGGTGGTAGTTTCAGTGGTGGTGGAGGGGCAGCGGAAAAGGGGGTGGGGTGAGAGGGGCGGGGAACGGAAAAAAGGGTGGCGGGGAACGAGGGTAGGGGCTGTGGGGAAGTGAGGAAACGGGGAAGGGGGTGGGGGTTGTAGGGAAGCGGGGAAGGAGAGGGAGAGGCGGTAGGGAAGGGAAAGGAAGAAGAAGAAGGGAGGAGAGGTGGCGGGGAAAGGAAGGGAAAAAGAAGAGGAGAGGGGGGAGGCGGCTGAATTGATCTGTTGGGGAAATGGGGCTTTTATATATCTAGGGTTTTATTTTAACTTTTTTTTGTTGTAATTAAGTTTCTTATATATATTTAATTAGGGTTTATTTAATTAAAATTTTTAATTAGGATGTTTTAATTAGGTTTTTTTAAATTAGATTTTTGTAATTAGGGTTTTTTATTTAGGTTTTTTTAATTAGGGTTTTTAAATAAGACTTTTTTTAATTAGGGTTTTGTATTTTTTTTTAATTTTTTTTCTTTTTTTTTTATGTTCTTTAGTTTACGTTTTGTTTTCTTCTGTTTTGATTGTAATTAAGCTTCTTTTTTTTTTTATAGTTGTTGTTTTTTTTAAATATAGTTTTAAATTATAGGTTTTTTATTGTAACAAGCTTTTTTTATTTGGATAAGAAATTTGAGATTAAATTATTAAATGTAATTAATTTAGAAAATGAATAAAATATAGAAGAAAAAACAAATATAAATAAATATAAGACCGGAACAAAAATCGGATGTAACTAAAAGTAATCCTAATTTTTTAAATGTTATCTTTGTCAAAATTTATTTATTTTTTAGTTGAAATGTTCGTTAAAAAAAGTTAAAATAATATAAATAAAATTAATTAAAAAAAGTAACACACGAGAAAAAATAACACATAATCAAATTGCTAAGTAAAATTAAAATTAATACAATATAGAGATTCAATTTTATAGAGATCTTCACTGGGAATGCCTTTTTTATCTTGGTGTCTAAATGAATCTCTAAAATAGGTTTTTTTCTCTTGGTCTCTAAATGTGTCTTTAAAATTAATCTTGGTCTCTATATAGATCTCTAAAATGGTGGATAGAGACCTATGATAAATATTTTATTAATGATAGCCTTAACAATGAACAACAGCGTAATGAATCACTTCTTAAAATTTCACTTCAAACTACTCGTTGCGTGTGTTTGTCTTCCAAACATTACTATATTGAGGAAAACTATTAAAAATGCTAAAGTGTAGGTTAGTCTGCAATGATCCAATAAATGCGTGCCACGTGGACGTAGTGGTTGACATTGGAAAGCACTCACTAAATGTGACTTTATCGAATTACCCTTTGTCTTATAAATGCAGAATTTATGGAATTGCGGTGGGACCCATTGAATTGACTTGGTGACATTATTAGGATTGCACGTTTTTACCATTCTACCCCAACTAACTATGCGTAATTACTAAAATGGACTGAATACTAATGTGCATAAAGACAAAATAAATGTCAAAAGACTAAAGTAGCCCTCTGCAACATTAAATGCAACCAAAGTCAATTTTCCTCCAACATAAAATAATCCCGCCCAAAGTTTAAGTCTGAAATAGTTAATAATCTTTTGTATATGTGTTATGTTTATCTGTTGCTTAAGTTTCAATATCCGTAGAAAATTATTATAATGCGTAATTATCCAGTCCAATTAAATTTTAACATAACTATTACCATTATACAAACATCAAATCAAATTAAATTGTGTTAAATGCAAAAAGAAATTTTAATGCATTATAAATATGAAATAGTTTGTAACGAATAGTATATGGGGCATGTTTATCTGTTGTTTAAGTTTCAATATCCGTAGACAAGCATTACAATGCATAATGTCCAATCAAATTAAATTTCAAATATAATTACCACCACTAGATAAACATCACATCAAATTAAATTGTGTTAAATGCAAATGAAATTTTTATGCATCTGAAATATGAAATGGTTTGTAAAGAATAATACATGTGGTATGTTTATCTGTCATTTCAGGTAAAATACCCCTAGACAAATATTACAATGCGTAATTATCCAATTAAATTAAATGTCAACATAACTACCACCATTAGATAAACATCAAGTCAAATTAAATTGCGTTAAATGTAATAAAAAATTTAATGCATCTGAATGTTAATACATCTAACCATTCAATACTTTAAAATTCCTGAATTATAATAGCCAATTTTAGTCAAAGAGAAAGGAAGAAGAAGGAAAGAATATCAGGTTAGTTTTTAGATAGAAAAAAGTTGTATTTAATTTTTTTTGTAAGTATTAGGAGTTTGTTTATTTGTTTCTTACTTACTATTTGTTAGTATTTAATTTATTTTGTACGAATATGTTGAGAGTTCATTTACTTCTTCGTAATATTTATTTTATAGTATCCTATTCTATTTTATTTCATAAATTAGTTGATAGATTAAAAAAAAGTTTTATTTAATTTACATGTAAGTATATAGAGTTTTTTTTTCGTAATATTTATAAGTTTTCTATCTGGATCTGTTGTTGGTTCTTACTAATGTGTAGTTGCAATTGTATGCATTTATGTACGTGCATTAGAAAAATTATTTTGTCCATGCATTTACTTATTTGTGTAAGATATAGTCTGTTTGATTTTTTTTTTGCAGTAATATTATAAATTTGTATAATATACATTCTGTAAACTAACCTTTAGAATATATTTAGAATTTCACCATAATTTATTGTCTAGATTTTTTTGTTCATAAAGAAGACATTACTAAAATGAATGCTAATTACTGTAGATATACAAGATGGATAGCGATTTTAGCAATGTAGATTTTGGTAAGATGACATTTGGGTCTATAGAAGAGGTATATGATTTCTACAATAGCTATGCACATGTGAAAGGATTCAGTATTAGGAAAGACATTGTACAAAAACATCCAGTTACAAAAGTAGTAACGAATCGTAAGTTTGTTTGTTCTTGTCAAGGGTTGAGAAGGAAAGAATTCTTAAAAATGCCTGGTAGATAACGGAAACACCGTGCATTGACAAGATGTGAATGTAGTACAAAACTTCGTATAAAGCTTGATAGAGCAACCATGCCCGAGATTTTGTGGTACATTCATTCATTGTTGCATCCATTAATTGCCCATTTCTTCTGTGTTTTGCTTGTTGTCTTCTTTAATTACTATTCATCACGCTTTTCAACCACTTAATTTCTTCGAATTAGCATTTTTCTTAAATCATATTAATTATTTTAGAAATGGAAAAAATATGCTTTTGAGCTAAGAGCGATAGGAGCACTCGTTTAGAAAATGTTTTGTCAATCTAATGAATAGTATTACGTGACTTAACTAAGTATTTTAGTTAGCTAACTTAGTTTATGCGCATTTGACTCATTTTTAAGTTAACTAGGCTCATTTTAATAGACCATACACTCACCCAAATAGGCCCTCCCTAATATATATGCAAACCAAACACAAACAAGTCATAACTTAGCAAAAAAAAAAAGGGAGAAGATGCAGGAATTACTATAGCAAATCCGAGAATCAACATAGGAGGAGAGTGAGAGGATTTTGCTAATCAAATCTTCAAGCCAAGCCAAGCCAAGCAAGGAGCAAGTAGTTTAGGGTGTTTGCTAGCCCCCCGAGAGTTCCTACGCGCATTGGTGAGGGTTTTCATGCTTGTTTGCACATTTTAAAATTGTTGCTCTTTTTTTAATTTGTTATAAATGCTGTCAAATGATATTCTAATGCTTATCTATGATATTGTACATTATATATAAGTGCTAGAGAACACATTTAAACCATTAGTTCGCATTTTAAACGGTTGGAATCGTCATTTGAATTTATGAGGTGAGTAGTGACGGAATTTATAGGGTTTTGGGTAATCGCGCATATTAGCATGATTCAATGCTTCTAGTAGATGCCTTAGGTGCTAACGAAGGTAGTCTAATAGCCCCGTATACTTGATTTGCTCTAAACTTGCATAAAACGTGAATTAGTCAACTTTATAGAAGGGGTTTCGGGGTTAATGCTAATCCGGGTAGATTCGGGCTTCACTTTTAGTATTCATAGGCTACCTATGTCACGCCTCGACTCGACCCCGAAAAGGCCAAGCCCAGACCTGACACACGGACGGAGTCTCCTCTGTACCGTGGACGTTCCGAAACCCTACATTCAATATAATATTCGAGAAACCACAACATTCATTTGAGACAAGCCAACATTCTTTTAGAAACATACATCTTTTCATTAACAACTTTGCAACCCAAAAATGATATGCATACTACACAATTATTTATGCCACTAAACAATGAACCATTAGCATGCATTTCCTTACTAGTCACATGAGTATATATTTACAACATTACAACCTTTAATCCTTTACAACATAAGACCATCTAGGCCTAAAAAAGATGCTACATACAAGGCTACAAGTGTGATAACCCGAACCCGGCATGCATTTAATAGCACTTGACTGCATTTGATTAAATGTTTAATTAGTTAAATCATCTAATTTTTACTGTTTTGTTATTTCTTTTAGAAGAATTCGAAAAAGATTTATATTATTTGATTAAAAGATTATTCCCTTTTTTTAATAATTGTAGTAATTGAATTTATTTTCTTGTGATTAATTAAGTGTCATCTTAAATGTTAATATTTAATTGCACTTGATTACATGTTTATATTTATTTGTTCATTTGTAACTTAACATTAACTTCATAATTCTTTAAAATATTCTAGGAATAGTTAAATTAATTGATTTTAAATGAATATTGATTACTTTGACTATTTTGATTATTTTAATAATCGATTTTAATTTTCTTGCATTAAATTAATCGGTTTTCAATTAAATGAGATGAGTAACTCCGAGCCGGAGTTAATTTTAAACTATTCTACTATTCTACTTTTCAAAGAATTAGAGTTTTATATTATTGTTCATCACTTTATTAGCGATTGATTAGTGACCGTTCGATCGTAGAATTTCAAAAATAAGAGTTAGAGAAATATTTTTCAGATTTAGTGAAAAATATTTTTAGCTTAATTTAACTAGTTTTAGTTGTTTTTCATTTAATTGCATTGTTTTAACTTGAATTAGATTTAATGGCATCAAAATAAGCTTATTCGATTATTTTTAACTAAAGTTTGATTTTGCAAAAGACCAAAATGCCCTTTGTCACCTAATAAATAATAAAACAAGGCTAAAATCAAAAAAAATAATTTGCAAAATGCCTCCTATGTCCTTGCCATGGCCGAAAATCACAAGGAGGGAAAAAAGATGATTTTTCTTGCATTTTCTTCTACAATTGCGCGTGGAATTGTTCGGGAGTCGTGGCTCGGGTCCTTGTGGGTCTTGGTCTTCAATCTCTGTGAGGGTTTTCATGCTTTTGTGCATATTAAATGAAATTTGATTTTTGATACAAATTTTTAGATTTGATATTTAATGCGTTATAATGCCTGAAATTGATTGGAAATGCTTCTTTAGGGTTCGTAGAGCATTGCTTGATAGTTATTTAGCAATTTTTACGGTTGAAACTGCGTATTTGAAATTGGGAAAAAATAATGAATAGTGAATTATGAATAGTAAATCCTAGAATATCGGATTTCGATCCGAATTGCGATTGCTTGATTTGGATAGGTGCCATTAGTGATAGAAAGCTAAAATGTGAAATAAAAATGGATCGGCCTTTGTTAAAATTAGAAATTAGACAAAGAAACGTAAAGGGGCCGTTTGACCAAAAGTTGACCGTGCTCGAATTGAGTTGGGGGTTTCGTAATTGAGGGCATGGAAGCACTTTTGGCGCTGTTGTGGCGTTGATTGAATGACCAGTTAGCATAGCTGTAGTTCAAACGCGGTAGGTGGACTTTCGGGTCTCGGGTGAGAAAGTGAAGTTTAGTGACATAGAAACGTGCCTTGTAGTACCTGAGTGAATGTAGTGAAATCGGTTTCCTCATTCCGTACCTCGTTTGCTCGTAATTGTCCTTGGAAGTTGGGGTTGAATAGTGATATTTGTTGTTTTCGTGTTTGAACTGCCGTTACTTGTTTAATTGTTGTTAGTGTTGCTTATTATTGCTTGTTATGCTTGAAAAGTTAGTTGAATGCTAGAATTGATTGTGATTGCTTGTTATCTCGTTTGTTGTCACTAGTTTGTATTGTTGTGCTATCGCTCGTTTATTGCCTTGTATCGAGTCTTGCATTGCATAGTGTCTCGCGCGTGAGTGATGGGCCTCTCTGGGTGGCCTCGGGTTGCCAGTGTTGGTTGCTCTAGCGCCGCTGCTATTCCCTTTCTCACTTCGGTTGCCTCCCAGGGAGATTTGGGTCGTAGAATTGATGGATACTTCCGGTGTATTCCAAACTGGTGTTATAAGGTGAGTGCGCGCTTATTGTCATCGTTGTGAACATCAAGCTCGAGATTGATGTATCGCTCGTGAAATGGTACATTGCTCGTATGAGTGAACCATAGCCTTCAGAGTGTGGTATAGCTTTGAATGGTTGTGTTAATGCTTTCAGTAATTGCTTATTGTATTGATTGTTTGTCTTGATTGCTTATTTATCAGTTATATTGCTTAAACTGTCTTATTTGCATTGCACGACTTTCTTTCTCTCCAATTCGATATATGTCTCACCCTCACTGAGTATACGTGTTGTGTATACTCACTCCTCACCACCACATTTTAGGAAATGTCATGTTAGCTGGAAAGTTCGTGATTTCGTGAAAGTTCGTTGCCTGAAGAGTTGTCTTGCGTGCCTATGTGGCTTGAGTGTCGAAGTTTGTAAAGATGTCTGCTTTCATGTATTGTATGTATTTAATGTCAAAAGGAATGTAATTTAAGTTTTATTAGATTGTTGAAGTAGATGGATAAGTTAGATTATGTATTTAGTTATTATAACTTAACCTCAATGCATGTTTGTAATGTCCCAAGAAAAAGAATTAGAATGGCATGATAGTTTATTTTATGCAGTAGCTTAGTATGGTTTAATTGTCTAGTTTGAATGTATTTGTCAAGAATGAAAAGAGATAGGTTAGCTTTTTAATTGGAAATGTATGTATTCTTGCTGAGTTTAATTGTTGAGAACCGAGGCTCGGATGGCCTTGAGGTGGTTGAATGTTTGGACATAGTATTGGTCCACTTATATGCTGTTACAGGGTTTTACATTTTGCCTAGAAACAGGGGAGACTCCGTCCGTTTTCCCTGAAAATTATGTCCGTGTTTGGAATTAGGTTGTGATTAGATTGATTGATAGAACTCCCAGTCTCGAGAGGGATCGGGGTATTACAACAAGCCTCAAGATAAAGCGTCATCCAAGCAATATACACATCAAGCAAGGCTCGCACAAAAGTCTGGCAACCAACCACCAGCTAAGCAAAGAAGTGCTATCAAGGAAACATCTCCACTTGCTCCTCCTCCTCAATTACCTCAAGAGGATCAGCTTCTACTACTCCTGTAAAAATATGGTATAGAAAGGAATGAGCAAAAACTATTGCTCAGCGAGGGCAAATGGTCTCAAGGACGGAGATGAGAGGAGTATGCAATGCAATTAGCCAAGCAATTCATACAAACATTATATAGAGATACAAACAAGCCAACATTATAACAAGACAAGCATTAAAACTATAAACACTCATTCAAAGGATACGATACTCTTCCACGAGCAACTTTCAATCACGAATTCGATGACAACGCGCCGGCCCAAACCACCTTATAACACCAATTTAGAATACCCCGGAAGTATCCATCAATCTACGACCCAAATCTCCCTGGGAAGCAACCCAAGCGAGAAAGGGAATAGGACACGGAGCTAGGGCAACCAAACTGGCAACCCGAGGCTACCCGAGAGGCCCATCACACCGCCCCTAACTCTATGAATGCAAAACAATATACAATGCAACAATCGAGCAATCAAGCAATAGAGCCACGCGTGGGAGAATAACAAAGTAGGTTACTCTCGCACGCAATAGCAACAGTTGATAACCATTCCAATCAAAATCAATTCTAACAAGCATATCAAGCTATTTTAAACATTCTATAGGCATAATATTAAGATAACAAGCAAAATCACAAATCGACCCCAACTATCAAAACGCTAATACTTCCAAACGAGCCACGAGTTTTAGAAACCGACTTCGCCAATCCTCCTAGGTCGCCATAAGGCATGTCTAAAGACCCTGAAACCCTACTTAACCCTAGAATTCACGCAAAGCCCCGATTTTCCCCTTTGCTCGTTTGAACTACAACTATACTAACCAAACACCCAACTAACGCCATAATCGCACCAAAAGTGCTTCCATGGCCTCCCAAAACAATGCCAACACTCAAAATGAGAAAACACCAAACTCGACCTAAATGACCCTGACTTTTACCAAGGCATATTTCTCATTTTTTCCATTACGCAACCTAAACAAACCATGCATTTAGGCATTCTAGCATACCTAGCACATTTTCACATCAACGGACAGCATAACGGAACAACTTCATCATTTCAAGGGTTTACTATTCACAAACTACTATTCAACAACCAATTTAAATTGCAATCTCAACATTTAACCGCAGAAAATGTTAAAAAGCTATAAATACATGTTCTACAATTGTCAAGGAACATTCTAGAAGCTTCAAAATGATTAAAATAACAATCTATAGATAAAAATCTAAAAATCACAAAGTTAACATACTTGACATTTAAATGCTAACGTGCTTCCCTCACCTTAGGCACTCCTAGTCGCTAGGAAAACAACGCTGGTTGCCTTGGAAACTACCCCGCACGAGCTCACGCGAAGATTAAACGATTGGAAGGTGAAATGGTTTTTTTTTTCCTCTCTAAGTCTCGGCCTGCTCTTGAGCTGTTTCAGCTTTTATGTTTTTTATTTTGCTTTGTTTTAACTATTTGAGGTGATAACTTGGTCAAAAGGCCAAAGCAATTGGTCAATTCACTTAAAATTGGTCAATAGGCTTATTTTTATGCATTTTTAAGCTAAAATAAACTATCACTAAACTAATTCTAACCAACAACAATTAAAATATAAAATTTAAGTCACCTAAATACTAGTTTCACTATTTGTTGAGCACTAGAAATCGCTATCTAGCTATCGCTCCCGATATGCAATGCACGTTGCGACAATAAAGAAGTACCAATTAAATCTAAAAGAATATAAGAAAATATAATTTTCAGAATAATAAACAAGAAAATTTCACATTCCGAGCTCGGGTATTACACCCTCTCCCCCTTAAAACAATTGCGCCCATGCAATTCTTACCTGGTCAACAAACAACTCCGGATACTGATTCCGAACTTGGTCCTCTCTTTCCCAAGTCGCTTCCTCAAACCCATGATGATTCCACAGAACCTTTACTAACGGAAAACTCTTTCTGCGAAGCTCCTGATTTTTCTGATCCACAATTCGAATCAGTTTCTCTTCATAAGACAACTTTTCTTCAATCTGCAAAGCCTCTGGTTCAAGTACATGTGAAGGATCTGGAAGGTACTTCTTTAACATTGACACGTGGAAAACATCGTGTAGTCTCGACAAACTCGAAGGTAAAGCTAACCGATAAGCCAAAGAACCTACCTTTTCGGTGATCTCATACGGACCCACATACCTGGGACTAAGTTTCCCGCTCTTACCGTGCCGAATCAATCCATTTCAAGGAGAAATCTTAAGAAATACCCAATCTCCCAAATCAAACTCAAGATCCCGACGGTGCTTATCCGCATAACTCTTCTGACAACTCTGAGCTGTAAGCATACGCTGGTGAATAAGGTGAACATTATCTACCATCTTAATCATCTCAAGTAACACAGTCGGATCAACTGTTCTCAACTCTCCAACCTCTTCCTGATACAATGGGGATCTGCATTTACGACCGTACAATGCCTCATAAGGAGCCATACCTATAGTAGATTGATAACTATTATTGTAGGTGAACTCCGCTAAAGGCAAAAACTTCTCCCAATTCTTTCCAAAGTCTAACACACATGCCCGAAGCATGTCTTCCAAGATTCTAATAGTTCTCTCAGACTGGCCATCCGTTTGTGGATGGTATGCAGTACTTAAGCTCAATTTAGTTCCCATGGCCTCTTGCAACTTCTGCCAAAAACGAGATCTGAATTTGGGATCTCTATCTGACACTATACTCTATGGCACACCATGAAGTCTCATAATATTAGCAACATCAAGCTCAGCTAGTTTATCAAGTCTATCTTGTTTGTCCACGGGAATAAAATATGTAACTTTAGTCAAGCGGTCCACAACAACCCAAACAGAATCACATCCTCTCGGGGATCTAGGAAGATCGGTCACAATGTCCATTGTTATATGCACCCACTTCCATTGCGGAATCGACAACGGTTGCAGAAGCCCGGCTGGCCTCTGATGCTCAACTTTAACCCTCTGACAAGTCAAACACCTGGATACATACCCAGCAATTTCCCTCTTCATATTGTTCCACCAGAAGTGTTGTTTCAAATCTCTATACATTTTAGTACTGCCCGGGTGAATCGTATACCTCAAATTATGTGCCTCGGATAGAATCTCATTTTTCAAAGTCGGATCACCAGGAACACATACCCTGTCCCTGAATCTGAAGATACCATCTGCATGTAATTTAAACTCCGACTCTCCCCCTTTAGATTTTTCTTGGATCTTCAAGATGTGAGGATCAGTCTTCTGAGCCTCTATGATCTGTGCTAGCAACCCTGAATGAATCTGTAAACTAGCAAATCGAATCCCTACCTCAGTAGCTTCCGACTTCCATGAACATATTTCCTCCAAAGTCTCCCAATCCTTAATAATTAAGCTTGCAACAGTAGCCTTTCGGCTCAAAGCATCAGCAACAACATTTGCCTTACCTGGCACGTAGTTTATAGAACAGTTGTAACCACTCAATAGCTCTAGCCATCTCCGTTGCCTCATATTCAGATCCTTTTGTGAAAACAAATACTTGAGACTGTTGTGGTCAGTAAAAATTTCAAATCTGCTACCCCACAAGTAATGACGCCACTTCTTCAAAGCAAACACAACTACAGCTAACTCAAGATCATGTGTAGGGTAATTGACTTCATATGGTTTCAACTTCCTAGAAGCATAAGCAATCACCTTACCATTCTGCATTAAAACACAGCCTAAACCTTCTTTAGATGCATCACTGTAAACAACAAAGTTTTCTGTTCCCTCAGGTAAAGCTAGTATAGGAGCTGTAGTTAGTCTCTTCTTCAATTCTTGGAAACTGGATTCTGTAACGCCCCGATCCCTCACGAGACCGGGACTCCTATTTAACATGCTATTCTCACCCAATTCCAAACCCCGGGCACAAAATTTTTGGGAAAAACGGACAGAGTCTCCCCTGTTTATAGGACTAAACTGGTACCTGCACAAAGACACCCATGATGCTAGATCCACAAACAACAACTCTTATAACCAATCCTCCAAGATTTTTATGGCCACCCGCGATCACAAGGCCATCCGAGCCTTGGAACAACAATTACATATAACACACAAGCAAGCAAAGCATTTCTAATTTTAACTATATGTAGTTAGATACAACAATAGCCAAGGTCTACGTCCAAGTTTGTTAATCAAAAAATCATGCAAAATAATAAGTTTACTATAGATTATTACATGTCATTCCACTTTATATCCAACATACAATATTACAAATTATTACATTCACTATTTATACTCAAGACCCCAAGGTCACAAAAAGGCAATCAACAACAACTCCACGCAAGCTTCTCATTTTAGACAACCTTATCACACAAGAAGTCACCGAAATTGGTTAACTAGCACTTCTTCCTCTTCTTCGATCAGCTGAGGATTCACCTCAACTTCACCTGAAACATATTAAATGAGGAATGAGCAACAATGTTGCCCAGCGAGGGAGGTGATGCAACATGCCAACGTGCAACATGATATGCAACACAAGAAAACATATATAAGCCACGTAAACCAACAAGACAATAAGGCAAGCAATTAATCACTTTAAAAAGGATACGGTTCCACTTCCAAGTCTTCAATCGCGAGCCACGAACCACGAACTTCACGAATATGCCGGCAAAACCCCAAACACCAACAATTGGGATACTCCAGATGTATCCTGATCCTACGACCCTTTCTCCTGAGATAGGTCCATGCCCAGCAGGTGAACCACGCCTCTAGGGTAGTGGAGTATGCCTTAGTGAGAAAGGGAATAGGTACCACGGTAGTCGAGGGAGCACGGCAAGCCCAACGCCGCCCGTGTTTCTCGACGCTACCATGTCCGAAAAGGTTGCGCAACCCGATATTCGATCACAATAATTCAAGCAATGACAATATAATTCAAGAATCACATAAATGAGGGACAACAAAGTAGGTTGCCCTCGCACGTAGATTACAATAAATAAGCCATATAACAATATAAATAAAAGTCAAGTGTATATTTAGTCTATTCATATCAAAGTACACGTAATTATGAGCAATCATATTAAACTATACAATTTATGAGCAGTAAAACAAATTAAGATGCACAAAAGAATGTAACTCCCTCACCTTTTTAAAAACAAGCCTGCGAGAATTTAGCCAATCTCTCCAATACTCTCCGAAAGCACCAATCTCTTTAATAACCACTCAAAACCACTACCTAACACAACAATACTATTCAACTTAAAGACAACGCATTCACATTAAAATAGTTAATTTGTGTGCAGTAGTCACATTTTATATAATCATCAAACTATAGCTCGATTAGTATGATCTAAGAACACTAAACATGCATATTTCATGCTAAGGCTAAATGATGTGCTTACTTTAATCAAAAGTTAATTAACAAGCTTGAAGGCAACATTAACTTTCATAATTCTATTAACCATGCACTAGACTACTTTGAACTCCTAAACACGTTATTAGGACACTCTAAACCTCTTTGAATCCACTCAAATGTGCAACCCCTAGTTATTCATATAAGTATAACACTTTCATTATCCATTGCAATTCTATTATCATGATTAACTCTAATATGCATTATCCAAAGCGAAATCATGTACAAGATTATCTATTTTTTTCTAAGATCATTAAACATACACTAACTACTTTAGATTACAAGACATTTTAAAATGACACTCTTATTAACACTAAAACACCATAAGCAATAAATTCACATTCTTTAATCAAGTTACTATTTATTTTCTTCTTCAATTCACTTGTACACAAACTCATTTTTCACATGTAATTAAGCTAGAAAGTTCACTCTACCACCTCATTAGTTAGCATAGAAGGCATTAGAAGCATCAAAATATCATTAAGTTAAGATTATAAGCTATAAATTTCAATTACTTTACTACAACAATCAATAATCATCTAACTAGATGAACTAACTTTATAGTTTACTTGATTAACAATCAAATGTAGCAACTATAGCAATTCAAATAACTAATTATGCAATAAGACTAACTATTTGACAAGAAGTCCAACATATCTCTTTCTAAATGCTCACAAAACAAGCTCTAAACTTCACACAAGATAATGAACCTCAAATCTAACTATACTACATCTCTAATGACACTTTATGGCACCAGTTAACCCCTTGAAATCTCACTTTAAAGTACAATTATCCCAAAAGTCCGAATTTACCTCTTTATGCATTACACTATAAATACTCTAATCGGAGCTCAACTAAGCGAAGCGAATACATTTCTAGCACCTCCTCACTTACTAGACACTAGCCCTAATGCCCGAACGCACCCGAATTCACTTTCAACCCGAAACCCCTTTGTCAATCTTTGCTATTAAGCTCCAAACCGAAAGGCAAGGTTCAAGATTTCCAAACGAGTTATCCTATCCTTCAAACCACACCTTATGGCACCCCAAGGACCATCGAGTTCACCCGTTAAATCTCGTTTACCATTAAATCCCCAATTTCCTCTTTGTGCGTTTATACTACAAGTACCAATTCTGGAACCCAAACAAGCAAAATGAATGCACTTCTAAGACTTCAATACTTAATAAAGACTAGCCATAACCTCAAAATGTGCCCGGATTCAAGTTAACCCCGAAATCCCCAATTAAAGTAGCCTATTTTGATCAAAACTTTCACATGGCAAGTATAACGAATATTTTTCCCAAGCTCAAGGACCTAATTAGCAACTACTAGAAGCATTTAATCAAATTAAATTGCTCAAATTTTTGGAACCCTAGAAATTACACTATTCATCATCTTCATCAAGTGACACTTTGCTAAAAACGAAAACACCAAGCTATAATATTGCATATGGATATTCTCTAACATGTATACATACTATATAAAGCAAGAAACAAGCATGTTATAGCTCCATAATAGCAAAATCCGAAAATTAAAAAAACTTGACATAAACTTTAAACCATGAAAATGATGCAACTCTCTCACCAAAAACGTGCAAGGAAGCTAGGATAGGGTTTGGAGAAGCTTGGAACCACTTGGAGAAGACTTGACAAAGCTTGGAAGATCAAATTGAGCAAAATTGGCAAGAAAATCACTATTCCCGTAATGCCTTTTTTTTGGCTGATTTTGGCCTTTTTTAGCTTATTTTAGTGTTTTTTTTTGTGTTTTGTTTGGTATATATATATATAGGATAATTATATGGGTTGATGGGTTATATATTGGGTTTGGGTTGTGGGTTAAAATGGATTTGAGTTTAGTTGTATTATAATAAATGCAATAAAACTTCTTTAAACCCCAAAATAATACATAGTTTTACTATTTATATAATATCAAGATATTTTTGCAAATCACTCGTCATATATGCAATGAATATAATTTTTGTGAACATAGGCTAATTATAAGTTAAGTAAAAATAGAAAAATATGAAATCCGGGAAATAAGATAATAAAAATTTTAGTTCGGGCTCTTATTATATTATATAGGTAATAGATTAAGGAAATAATAAGTTAGGTTAGTAAATAGGGTCTAATTAAACATATTTAAGGGTCTAATAAAAGTCTAAAGTCTAGCTAATTCACTAGAAGCCCAAATAAAAATCCTACAAAAAGTTACTATTCTTTCGTAACACTATTCATTCAAAACAAAAACTATTTTCTAAATGCATACTCCCAATATTAAATATAGAAAATAATATTTTTCACATTCCTCCTACATGATATGTGACAGGAGAAAAATACAGTTTCAGAAAAATTAAACAGTAAATTTTCTTTATGAATAGTGTCTTATACTAAAAATTGAATAAATGTACATTTAATACTCAAATAAGACATTCAGCAATTTAAAATAAATATGAAGAGGTTTTCGGTCGTCACAGATTCACATTTGGCATCCCAGTTGTAAGTAACTTTCTTTCAAGTCAACTGGCTTAAAGGTCTAGAAATTTTGGAAAAGTCCTTAACAAACCTCCGGTAGTAACCTGCCAATCCAAGAAAACTCCGAATCTCTGACACCGTTTCAGGTCTCTTCCAGGACTAAACAACTTCAACCTTAGCTGGGTCCACTGAAATTCCTTGATGTGAAATGATATGACCTAGAAAAGATATTTGATTCAACTAGAACTCGCACTTGCTGAATTTAGCAAAAAGCTTATTTTCTTGCAAAGTCTGTAGCACAATCCTCAAGTGTTGTTCATGTTCAGCCTCATTCTTCGAGTACACTAAAATGTCGTCAATAAAGATTACGACAAACTGATCAAGATAAGGTCGAAAGACCCTCTGCATTAAGTCCATGAATGCGGCTGGTGCATTCGTCAATCCAAACGGCAACACAAAAAATTCATAGTGACCATATCTAGTCCTGAATACTGTCTTAGGTATATCGTCACTCCGAATCCTGAGTTGATAGTAACCCTGCCTCAAGTCAAATTTAGAGTAAACACTCGCACCCTGCAACTGGTCAAACAATTCTTCAATCAACGGCAAGGGGTATTTGTTCTTAATCGTGACTTGATTAAGTCCCCTGTAATCGATACATAACCGTAGCGTGCCGTTTTTCTTTGTCACAAACAACACAGGTGCACCCCACAGCGAAGAACTAGGTTGTATAAACCCTTTCTCAATCAAGTTATGAAGCTAAATTTTCAATTCTTGAAGTTCAGCTGATGTCATTCTATAAGGACTCCTAGAAATTGGCGCAGTGCCTGGCATAAGGTCAATCACAAATTCAATCTCCCTATCCAGTGGTAAACCCGATAATTCCTCGAGAAATACACCAGGGAAGTCTTTAACAATTGGAACCTCATTCAAATTCAACTTATCAGTAAGCTGATTGATCAAATAAGCTAAGTAAGCTTCACAACCTTTATTCAACAACTTAGAAGTCTTGATTGATGATAGAAGAGGAATTCGGGCAGCCCTGCAATTCCCAGCAATCTCCAGTACCGGTAGATCAGGAATCTGAAGATAAACAATTTTTGTTCTACAATCCAACTGAGCATAGTATTTCCCCAACCAGTCCATTCCCAAAATGATTTCAAAGTCACGGAATGGCAGTATAATTAAATCAGCAAGAAATTTACGGTTCTCAATGCATATATCACAAGATTTGCAAATAGACTCAATAACAAATTTTGCACCCAAAGGCTTACTAACTTCAACTTCATGCGGCAGTTTATCAATGCAAACATTCATAGATCGTGCACATGTAGGAGTTATAAACGAATGTGTAGCTCCGGGATCAATCAAAACTTTAACTGGCTGAGTATTGAGGAGAAAGGTACCTTCCACTATTGCTGTAGTGTCGGGTAGCTCCTCTGCATCCAGTGCAAAGACCCTAGCCTGTACCCTCTATGCTGGACGTACACCTGCAGCCCTATTTTGCACACCTTGGCCTCCAGTACGACCCTGAACATTGTTATACTTAGGGCAATCTCTCATTCTATGGTCATCACTCCCACAACCTGTGCATTTACCATTCTTTCTCCAACAATTTGCCTCAACATGCCCCAATCGATTACAAAAGTTACACTGCTGATTTTGCCTTACAACAGTGTTTCCCGTAGGTGCTGGGGCTCTGGCAGTAGTAGGAACTGTAGCTTCCTGCTGAGGTCTAGTCACAGCTGGCCTAGCCTGAATCTGATGTTGTGGCTGATATGGACGTTGCTGAGGAACCTGCGCAGAAGTCTGATACTGCCTCGGCTGACTCTGGCTGCTCTGGCCCAAATACTGTTTCTTACTCGGCTGACTGCTCTCAGCTATCATCTCAGCCTTCCGTTTCTCAAACTTCAAGGCCTCTTGAAATGCCTCGGGAAAAGTAGTGAAGGTCTGCCCAGTCAAATGTATCTGAATATCCATTCTCAACCCACGAACAAACCTATGAATCATCCTCCTAACTGGCCGTACCAGCTCGGGCATATACCTCGACAGGCTAACAAACCTAGCCTCATACTGCGCAACAGTTATGTTTCCCTGCTTCAGGGCCACAAACTCATCCTCCCGCCTTTCCATAGCCATCTCGGGAATATACTTGTCCCGAATCTCACTTACAAAATCATCCCACAAATGCGGTACATCCTCACAATCCCACCTCAATCTGACAGTATTCCACCACTGCTCTGCATCACCCTCAAACAGGAATGACGCATAATCTATTCTTGCCTCATCAGTGTACCTCAAAGAGGTGAAAATTTTCTCAACACGATTAATCCATCTCTCGGTTGCCTCATCATCCGGCTTTCCAAAGAACTTACCCGGCTCGTGCCTCAGGAATTTCTCTAACTGGTTATTCTCAACCCTATACCCCTGTCCACCAGGATTAGCTTGATTTCCCTGGGGATTATTATTCCTGTCCTGCCTCTGCTCATGCAGTACCTGGGTAATCCGGTCAACTGCAGTAGTCATAGTAGCCATAAACTGCTCAGGCAACGGTTGCTGACCCTGTTCTGCTGCCTCTTCATCTGCCCCTAGACCTTGAGTACCACGACGTGGTGGCATAGTAGCAACTCACAATAGATGGTAACATTTAAAAGCAGTTTATAGATAGAAATATAGCACATAAGATTTGATAACACTCCAATCAATATCAATCAAACATTCTAACATGCAATTCACATAACACAAGATTGACATGCCAAACTAATTCACTTTAAACACATAAGCACTCTAAGTTCACATAATCTTGCTATAGCACTTTTCCCTTAACAATCACACAATAACACTTTAGCATTTTAGACCTTTACCCCACAGACCGAGAAACATATCCCGGCTCATGCAAGACTATCATGCTCTGATACCACCTAAAGATGTCACGCCCCGACCCGACCCCGCAAAAGGCCAAGCCCGGACTCGACACACGAACGGAGTCTCCCCTGTACTGTGGACATTCCGGAACCCTACATTCAATATAATATTCGAGAAACCTCAACATTCATTTGAGACAAGCCAACATTCTTTTAGAAAACATGCATCTTTTCATTAACAACTTTGCAACCCAAAAATGATATGCATACTACACAATTATTTATGCCACTAAACAACTAACCATTAGCATGCATTTCCTTACTAGTCACATGAGTATATATTTACAACATTACAACCTTTAATCCTTTACAACATAAGCCCATCTAGGCCTCAAAATAGATACTACATACAAGGCTATAAGCCTCAAAATAAAGCGACACATCAAGCAAGGCTCGCACAAAAGTCTGGCAACCAACCACCAGCTAATCAAAGAAGTGCAATCAAGGAAACATCTCCACTTGCTCCTCCTCCTCAATTACCTCAAGAGGATCAGCTTCTACTACTCTTGTAAAAATATGGTATAGAAAGGAATGAGCAAAAACTATTGCTCAGCGAGGGCAAATGGTCTCAAGGACGGAGATGAGATGAGTATGCAATGCAATTAGCCAAGCAATTCATACAAACATTATATAGAGATACAAACAAAGCCATCAATAAAGCAAGGCAAGTATTAAAGCTATAAACACTCATTCAAAGGATACGATACTCTTTTTCACGAGTAACTTTCAATCACGAATTCGATGACGACGTGCCGGCCCAAACCACCTTATAACACCAGTTTGGAATACCCCGGAAGTATCCATCAATCTACGACCCAAATCTCCCTGGGAGGCAACCCAAGCGAGAAAGGGAATAGGACACGGAGCTAGTGCAACCAACACTGGCAACCCGAGGCTACCCAGAGAGGCCCGTCACACCGCCCTGACTCTATGAATGCAATACAATATACAATGCAACAATCGAGCAATAAAGCCACACGTGGGAGAATAACAAAGTAGGTTACTCTCGCCCGCAATAGCAACAGTTGATAACCATTTCAACCATATCAACTCTAATAAGCATATCAAGCTATTTTAAACATTCTATAGGCATAATATTAAGATAACAAGCAAAATCACAAATCGACCCTAACTATCAAAACGCTACTACTTCCAAACGAGCCACGAGTTCTGGAAACCGACTTCGCCAATCCTCCTAGGTCGCCATAAGGCACGTCTGAAGACCCCGAAACCCTGCTTAACCCTAGAATTCACGCAAAGCCCCGATTTTCCCCTTTGCTCGTTTGAACTACAACTATACTAACCAAACACCCAACCAACGCCATAATCGCACCAGAAGTGCTTTCATGGCCTCCCAAAATAATGCCAACACGCAAAACGAGAAAACGTCAAACTCGACCTAAACGACCCCGACTTTCACCAAGGTATATTTCTCGTTTTTTCCATTACGCAACCTAAACAAACCATGCATTTAGGCATTCTAGCATACCTAGCACATTTTCACATCAACGGAAAGCATAACGGAGCAACTTCATCGTTTCAAGGGTTTACTATTCATAAACTACTATTCAATAACCAATTTAAATTGCAATCTCAACATTTAACCGCAGAAAATGTTAAAAATCTATAAATACATGTTCTACAATTGTCAAGGAACATTTTAGAAGCTTCAAAATGATTAAAACAACAATCTACGGATAAAATCTAAAAATCACAAAGTTAACATACTTGACATTTAAATGTGCAAATAACGTGCTTCCCTCACCTTAGGCACTCCTAGTCGCTAGGAAAACAACGCTAGTTGCCTTGGAAACCACCCCGCACGAGCTCACACGAAGATTGAACGATTGGAAGTTGAAATGGTTTTTTTTTCCTCTCTAAGTCACGGCCTGCTCAAGTCTGTTTCAGCTTTTTATTTTTTTCATTTTGCTTTGTTTTAACTATTTAAGGTGATAAGTTGGTCAAAAGGTCAAAGCAATTGGTCAATTCACTTAAAATTGGTCAATAGGCTTATTTTTATGAATTTTTAAGCTAAAATAAACTATCACTAAACTAATTCTAACCAACAACAATTAAAATATAAAATTTAAGTCACCTAAATACTAGTTTCACTATTTGCTGAGGACTAGAAATCACTCTCTAGCTATCGCTCCCGATATGCAATGCACGTTGCGACAGCAAAGAAGTAACAATTAAATCTCAAAGAATCTAAGAAAATATAATTTTCAAAATAATAAACAAGAAAATTTCACATTCCGGGCTCGGGTATTACAACCTAGGTGCTATAGAAGCTTTCCTAACCCTTGTTCGAAGCCCAGTTAAGGTATGTGCAGTTCAAAGCTATAAGAGGGAAATTGGGGCTTTTGGGATAATTGCGGGTATTTGAACATGTTTGAGGGTTGTAAGAGTGCATTAAGGTTTAATTAAAAATTTGGTGTAGCTTCCCCTTGAATTTGAAACATTAACTTTGATTTGGAAGAAAAATAGCTTGCATAACAAAGGGGTTTAAGTGCAATATCGATTATCTCACGCTTCTAAGACCTTGGCATGACTTCTTGTGTGTTTAAATGTAGTTTCAAGTTGTTTTGGAGATTTCGGTATAATTCTATGGATATCTTGAATATGCTCTTTTGTAAAATTGCTTAATTGCTTGTATAAACTGCTTATATTCTAACTGTTCCGAGGTCAACCTACTTTGTTGATCCTCCTACGTGTTATTACTTATTTTGTTGATATTGACTTGCCATTGTTAAGTGCATTGCATAGTGGTTGAGCAACCATAGTGTCAGGGACGGTTGTGTTGAATATCGGTTGGGCGGCAAAGGGCTTGCCAATGGATATTCAAACTCCGTACCCTATTCCCTCACTCGCCTGGTCTGGAGATTGCCAGGGGGTGATGGGCCGTAGGATTATCGGGGTACATCCGGAGTATACCCACTAGAGTGATTGGGATTATGTCGGCTCAGTGATTGTGGTTCGTGAATCGAGAATGAAGATCAAGTGAAGATTTGGAGTGTTGAGGTTAAGTGTAATATATCCTTTTTAATGTGTCGTTACTTAATCTATTGTCATTCTTGAATGGTTTTAACTGCTATTAATGTTTAATTGTATTACTTGTTGCATTGCACGCCCCGGGTGACTTTATCCCTCACTGGGCAACAGTGGTTGCTCATACCTCGCTAACATGTTTCAGAAGGTGCATTTGGATGAGAAGTTGCCTTAGTTGCAGTGTCTAATTGCATGAGGTGGATTTATGGCTGCTATTATGTGGAGATCTTGTTTGCTCTACCTTATTTTTTATTTTGTATCCTAAGTGCTTATGTACATGTTTGAGTGATTGTAAGGTAAATGCTAGTTGATTGTAGTAGGAGATATGAACTATGGCATGTAATAACTTATATTTATGCTCTTAGCTTCTCTGTATGCTTGGGAGTGAATGACTAGTTGTTTTCAATTTCTAAGAATTTTTAAAAGCTATCATGGAGTGGCATGATAAGCGGGTTGGTAAAGAAGTGAAATTGGATGCATGCTTGAATGATTCTAACTGTTTGAATGTTTTAAGGCTCGGATGGCCTTAAAGTTTGAGTCTTCAATTAGAATTGGAGTTCTAGGTTGTTTTGTGGCTTTATTGGTTGCTTACAGGTTTTCAGAATGTCCACGGTACAGGGGAGACTCTGTCCGTTTTTCCTAAAATTATGAGACTGGGTTTGGGATTAGGTTGAGAATAGCATGGTTAGTAGAGCCTCCGGTCTCGTGAGGGATCGGGGCGTTACATTCGTTACATGGTAACTACCTTTGTTGACGAGCACAATCATAAACTTGTACCCAAATATGGTGTTCTAGAGTTACGCTCGCACAAACGCGTTGATGATGGGCATATTAATGTAGCACATTCTATGCATCATGCTGGTATAAATCCTAGTAAAGTAATGGATTTCTTTAACTATAGTTCCGCCAGATACGAGAACGTGGGTTTCACTAGGTCAGACTTGTACAACAAAATGTACCGGGATCGCCAACAAGAAATCATCAATGGGGATGCTAACATTGCGCTTGCGTACCTATACGGGAAGTCTGAAGGAGATCCAATGTTCTTTTTTGAGTACATAGTTGATGACGATAACCGGCATGATAAATTGTTTTGGACTGATGGAAAGTCTAGGGAGGAGTATGCAGTATTTGGGGATGTATTGATATTTGATGCAACCTATAAGACCAATTCATACAAGTTTTCTTTAGTCATCTTAGCTGGGGCAAACAATCATCGCAACAGATGCATTTTTGGTGCTACATTGATTAAAAATGAGAGCATAGAGTCCTATGTATGGGTGCTCAATACTTTTATATCTGCGATGAACAACAAGATACCATTGTCGGTGGTTACCGACAGAGACAAGTCAATGCAAGCAGCTATTGCCATTGTCTTTCCAAATGCGAAACACAGGCTTTGTCGTTGGTATCTTGGACGTAATGCAACCTTAAATGTGCATATTGATAATTTCGGGGAAACTTTTAGTAAAATGATGTCTCTCAAGTGTTCTATTGAGGAATTTGAATTTGAGTAGAGGAAAATGGTTGTTCATCATAGCATTGAGAATCACAAGTAGATTGTAGATATGTACGAAATGAGACACATGTGGTCTGAAACATACCTTCAAGGTCAATTTTTCGCACTAGTCAAGAGTACTCAACGTTGCGAGGGTATGAATGCATTCTTGAATAAGTTTCTTGCGAGCAATAGGAAACTGATAGACTTCGTCAGGGATTACCACAGAGGATTGGAGTGCCTCCGAATTAACAATGTCAGGCAAGAAGTGTTGACAAACTATACAAAGCCGGTGTTGAGAACCTCGTGGGTGGAACTTGAGAATCATACTACCAGTGTGTTTACGAGAGCAACTTTCAAGAAGATTCAAAAACAAACTTAGTTGCAATCTATGCTTTGGCATGAACATGTTATTTCCCACGTCAATGGTAGTGATCGTACATATATGGTAGCCGATTATAATAACAAAGGGTTGTTTCGTAAAGTGTTATTTAATCGGGATGGCCTACTCATTAGTTGCGATTGTTTAAGATTTGAATCGTCCAGGATGGTATGTAAGCACATTGTATACGTGCTCAAGTGCGAAGGACTGACGCATATACCACTATCTTACATCAACCCACGTTGGACAACTGTTATTAGTGACGACTTCTGTGATAAGAATGTGTCATCCGGCACAACTACCGAAATTGAGATGGCCCAACACGGTTACATAATCTCGAGGTGTAATGAAATGGGATACTACGCGAAGATGACACTACAAGGCTATACAGAAGTTGTTGATGACATCGCAAAACTAACTACCCGTGCAAAGGATTTATGGCTATTGAAGGATAATACTGATGGAAATAAGGCAGAATCGTCCCTACCTGTGGAATTTGAAGTTTTAGATCCCAAAATTGCCAAACCAAAAGGGACAAGGGATAAAAATAGTCAAAAACAATGTGCACTGAAACGTTGTAGGAAATGCGGGTTGGTGATATTATTTATTGAATTAATAAAATATAATAAATTTTATTATAATTATTTATGTGACGTGTTCTTGTAGGAGTATTGGACGCCAAGCAAACACATGCCGTAATGAATGCAATCATGCATCAGAGGATACTAATTCAACATACTACGGCTTGAACGATAATCCTACTCAATCCATAACATCAGATTTAAGGCATAGGAATAGTAGTATTAACTTGTTCTGATATGGTTACGATAATATATCACTACAATATGGAGATACTGGTAATTTCGTTATGAGCCAATTTTTTACCGTGCACGGTGATAATGCTTCATCTAGTTCGTCGTTTCATATGCCAATTTTCCAACCCAATTGATCAATAATCAGGTGATTTATAGAAATTTATTCGTAATTCTTTTGTTAATGATTTTGATTTTTGATTTTTGATTTTTGATTTTTGAATTTTTGGCACGCACGATATGGCCAGATATTTTGCTATTTGCTGCATTGATGAAATGACAGGACATACTCAGTACATTAAATGCTTCTTTCACACAATTATAATATAACCATTTCACTAACGTGTTGAAATTGAAGAGTAAAGGCTATTTTAGTCTATTTAGATATATTCTTATCTTCTCTCTCCAATTCCCAATGTACTAGTAGCAGTCTTTTCTATCTTGGAAACTTATATCTTTCTGATCTAATTTCTCTCTCCCTCTTCATCCTTTTTTTCTTTCCCTCTCTCTCTTAAAACTTTTTGTCTCAAAGTTTTTCTTCTTTGTGCTATCATTGTGGTCCTGATTTAGAGTTTCACTCATCCTCCGTGAAAAGCTTACTGGTAAAGTGGTTGTGGTTTTCTCGTCTTAGGTGAGTGTATATCTTTTTTTTTTTTTTACTTTTTATTTTACATTTTTGTTAAGGCTATCAATTTCTTGGTTGACCTTATGGATTTTCTTTTGCTTATTTATGAATACTCTACAAAGGTTGACCTAATAAGTGTTGGGTTTGTTTTTTTTTCAGCTCATTTATCTCATATATCATATAGATCCAGTTGTTGTAGTTCCATTTCCTTTTATGTTTTTTGTTTACCTCTTTTGGTCTAAATGCTTAAACGTGTAGCTCTATAGCTCGATCTTGTCCTCTTTTTTAGTATTTTTTTCATGATTTTTTAGTGTTGGTTGAGCATGTGTTTTTGTTTGCCCAAAAAAGAATATACCCCACTGATCTTGACCCTAAAACTGGTATCTTCTTTGTTGATTTCTTGACCTCAAAAAAATCATCAATACCAATTTTTTTAGCCAAAATATTGCTAAGGAGATTTGATCATACTAAATATAAAATAATGTGTGGCTGACCTTGCATTTCTAGAGTTCTTCTTGCACTTGCGTTGGTTATCAATATTTTCATGAATTTTTTAGTGTTTTTTTTAATCAAGATTGGGTTTCAGTTCTTGTATTTATTTTATGTATTTTTGAATAATAAGAAATTCATGATAAATAGAATCACATTAGATCTATCACAACGTTATAAATTTCTACTAATCACATGTTATAAGTCATTCAAAGGTATGTAATTTTTATTTCTTTGGTAAAACTTGTTTATACGCTAGAAATCCCGACTGTAAAAGTGTCTAATACGCAAATTCTTTTGGTTGACTTTGTAGTTACATGTGTCTTTTGGCTTGTAACAGGAATCATGTCAACAATAAGCGGACATAGGAATTCAAGGGGTGGATATAGGAATTCAAGGGCCCTGTTGATTGATTTGCAATACACAACCAAAAGATGTCGTTTTTGCAAGAGGACAATAGATATCCTTGTTGTGCAGGATGAGAAGAAAGAGTTGATAGGGTGGTTATACTATAAATGCCATCCATGCGACTTTTTTTGTTGGAGTGACCCAAAATGTATATCTTGGGGTAGAACTGGAGAGCTTGTTGTTCCTCTGACTGGTGATAGTAGTACAATGGAGTTAGATGAATGTGATAGTGATGAGGTCACATACCCCACTCAACGTAATAGCCAAGATGTTGATTCTATGAAAAACATGCTTAGGTTGCTTAGATTTTGTTGTTTTTGGTAATATATTTATGCTGATACTACTTATTGTGCTAAACTTGAAATGATAGTATAGTAGGTTGTAATATTGGTTGTTAATATTTTGCTTAGAGTGATGTAACCAAAATGTTGCTTAATGCAAGCACATTTTGACCCGGAACTAAAATTATGTAATTTTGTGTGTGGATGATGCTCTAGTCAAACAAGTTACAAGGTCAGAAATGTATCAGCCCTACTAAAAGTTTTGCTCTCTCAACGCCCGAAAAATAGGATAATATTCGAATGCCTTATGCCTTATGCCCAAAATTGCTTCCTCCTTTGCAAAACATTATCATTGAGAGGCAATTTTTTCTCATGGCCCCATAAATAAATATGAACATTATGCTAGTTTACAAAATTTCTTATCATGTCTAAATGCTGCAAGCACTAATTTCCCATAAGCCAAATATTTCCACAGTTATAACAGGATAAATCACATTCACCCCCTCAATTATTTTTCCTGTTCAACAAAGAAACAAGAGAAAAAAATAAACATAAGCCAAAAAAACAAACCTTTTTTCCTTAACACAGTAGATACAAAGCCATTACTATTATAAAATAATCCAACACACCATCCAAACCCAACTCAAATCAATTCCAATTCAGAGTAATTACCCACTTCGCATACTAAAAATCAACCCTTGTCATAAATAATATCATATTAGACCTTCAAAATAACCCAAACGAAATTCGCAATCTTTACACAATCATTTCAATGGTCAAAAGTGATCATACATGTAAATGAAAAAACTTTACAATAAGGTTGTGCCCACTTGACCTATTTACTTACAATACCAAAAATTGATCGCTATATGTCCAAAGATTTTACCAAATATTTGGTCAATTGTCAGTCAATCTCCTACTTCAACATATTTTTCAGATTTTCATAGTTGCAAGGATGTCGCCAAAGCATTAGAGCCAATCACTCTCGTTCTTTTTCTCCTTCATGTCTCGTCAATAAACACACACTCTCATACAACTCCATAAGCAAGCAAACATACAATCCACAATCCCAACCATTGTCCTGTCGTGGGATCCATGTAAGTCGTTCACGTAGGAATGTGGTTATACTTGACATCCTGTTATATGTAGGCCCGGACGACTCTTTTAACATTTTGTCCATATATGTAATCTGCAATTTAAAAGTAATGAATCCTAAAAAATCAACACCACAATGTATAGTAAGTAGTACAATAGAAAATAACTTAATCCAAGAAAATTTACCATACGTCCAACATCATAATCAATCGAGCTTTGACTGCTAGGTTTCGTAAATGGATCACATGTCTTGTTGGATTGATTGAGAAAGACAATGACACACAAATACCAATGACTTTGCCCATGAATCTACAAAAATATATACAAATCACAGTAACATAATAAGTATGTAACTACTTGTTAAAGATATCATTAAAATCAAAAGATGGAATAAAAATAAAAACAAGAATTACCTCCTGGCAATCACATAATGATCTTGCGAATTTGTTGTCAAAAAAATTGTTTTTCATTTTTTCGCAAGTGGGCTGATTTTTAGACAAGATATGTTGCTACAACCAATAACATCTCACCATTAATTAAATTAGTTTATGGTATTATAAGTAAATTTAGTACAACTTTCAAATAAAGCTCACATACTGAGACGAGTGTAGGCAAATACCACTTTGGTAGTTTAAAATCCTTCAAACGCGCATTGTATGTCAAATTACATGCCACCGTGTCTATAATCTAAAAAAATTTGATTAAATATGGATAAAATGTCAATAAATATGTCTCGTAAATGTGAAGAGATTAATGAAAAGTATATAAAAGGTCTCATAAAACACCCATAGTTCCAGTTAAAAATTTCATGGGTTCAAGGCCACGGATTTGTTTCCTTGTAAGGTGCCCTATTTTGTCACTTACAACAACTTCCCTATGACATTAAAGTAAAAAACCATATAATTGCATTGGCTGAAATGTACAAATCACCCAGTAGTATAAAAAAATGTTGTAGTGTATAGAACTTACTCAGGAGGCAGATTGGATCAAAATAAAAATTACAAGAACTTTTTATTGTCCTCCATATAATCCAATGCCAACTTCATATGTTATGGTGCTTCAGTACTTCCTCTGTCTTACTTCCCACTTCAATTAAAGTAATATTAACATTCTCAGCATCTTTTAACTTGGTATCATTGTTGTTTCGAAACGAACACCTACGAAGATTCGGATTGGGCTGACTTGCCGCATTACCCATGTTAAAAGGAGAATTGCACGAGGTAGATTCCTCACATTGAGCAGGTTGTTTTTTGGCCAATACCAATTCCAGTTCAGTCCAACAACCTTGTTGAAATTTATGAGAATCATCGCCAATATTTGTTACATGAACTTCTCCATCTTTAACGGCTTCATACGCTTTTTCACTATTATCTTTCTTAGCTTTAAACACCAAATCACCCCCTAAATCACCATCCTTGTCAACTCCATCATCATTACAATCATTACCCTGATCACAATCATATCCATCATCAGTATTATTACCATCATCACCATTACTATCATCATCATCATCACCATCAACATCCTCATCACCATAATCACCATCATACTCGCCAATCTCATCATGCGTATCATCCTCATCATCCAACTCATTATTGTGAGCCCCATCGTCACCATCATTACCATCATTCTCTACAACAACAGCTCTTAACAGAATACGCTCAATGTTTTCAACCTTACTAAAAAAAACTTTAAACATATTTTTCATTTCTTTCACCTCTTCTGTCAACCCATCAACCTTGTTCTCAACTAATAACAACCTATCTTCTATTCCAACTTCTGTATCACCACTTTCACCCGTTTCAGAAACTAGAGAAATTGATCACTCGTACTCATAGCCTCCATACCTTTCATATTTCTTTAGCGTTGTATTTACATTTTTGTTGGTCCAAAAAGCAATACAAGGGAGGAGATTATAGAGAGAGTGTCTCTCATGAGCGAGATTGAATTTTTCGAAGAAGAAAATCTGCATAACAAAATTGAACAAGTTAATACAAGTTAGTACTATCATATTAGTAATTACTTAAATACAAATTAAACTCACGAGATAGTATAATTCTCTTACCACCAAAAGAAATAGACAACCACCAATGTAATTTTGTTCCAAATGTCTTGAACGCTGGATTTCATCTACCAATGAATCCAACACAAATTTTGACCAATTGAACTGTGAAATTGCATCAACATTTTTCACTGCGTGCAACATCTCCTTTTTTACTACGAAATCAGTTATCGGGCATAACAAATATCCTAAAGCAAATATACAGTACATTGCTTTAAATTTTGGCCCAGTGCTCTTGCATTCTCTAATCTTACTACTCAACTTGGCCAATGATATAAGTGATTTAAAAACCTCAAACATTTTACATAATTCATCAATCTCATTGTCTGGGCCCTTGCAAACTACAGGTTGTCCTCCACTGGGCAAACCAAATATTCTCCCTACATCGGCGCTAGTTAACTTTACTTCATGCCCGTGGATTTCCAACGTACTTGACCCAGGATTAAAATTATCCACTAGCCACCTACATAAGCGATTCTTCAAAACGGTGCATTTCAATTGCAACAAGCCCCCAAACCCAATACTTTCAATAGCAATTTTTTGTTCCTCAGAAAGACTATTGTTTAATTCAACAATCTTTAGCAAGGATAATCGGGTTTGTAAATTATCCTACAACACCAGATTATAAGGAACAATATAAATTTCAAATCATCTTTAATAGGAAAAAAACTATGTTGTGATTAATGTTGGATTACCTTTTTGCCATTGTCCATGAGTCGCTTCCTTTTTTTTTTATATTCATCACAGCTTTTCTTTCCCATATTTTCATATTGAACTTTCTGGTCCGGCTTAAGCTCACACCATTCTCGACCAATTATTCTCCTTACTTTGTCATCTATCTCCAATGTTGGTACTTCTTCTTTCAGTTCCTTGTATCGCTCCTTCCTACAAAATAATAACAAATCTCAATTAATATTCGCTAACATAGTTCATAAGTAATGTAAACGACATACAATGTGACGCCTGAGAACATCACCGTACACCTTATTAACTGTTGCATCCACTATTTGCGCATTTCTTTTGTGCTTTCCTTGTTGTCTTCTTTAGTTACTATTCATTCTATTTTTTAACTACTTAATTACCTTGAATTAGCATTTTTCATAAATCATATTAATTGATTTAGGAATGAAAAAAATGTGCATTTGAGCTAAATGCATTAGGAGCCTTCATTTAGGAAATGATTTGTTAAAACTAAGGAATAGTGTTACGTAACAAAACTATATGTTTCAATTAGCTATCATTAAATGGAACATTAAGACTTGGTTCTAGCTAGCTAAACTCATCTTGGTATTCAACTTATGCACCCAAATATAACCCCAACTTAATATATACTCACACGCAAAAGCTGAAAACATTGTAGCAGGACCGAAAATTACCATAGGAGGAGGATG
Organism: Ehretia macrophylla; assembly: GCA_037974665.1. NCBI lineage: Eukaryota > Viridiplantae > Streptophyta > Magnoliopsida > Boraginales > Ehretiaceae > Ehretia > Ehretia macrophylla. Next base: position 35,914,047 of record CM075771.1, read on the forward strand.
AGAGATTTTTGTTCAACAAATCCTCACTCCAACCCAAACCAAGCTAGGTGCAAGTGATTTAGGGTGTTTACTAGCCTCCTAGGAGCTCCTACGCGCAATAGGTGAATGATTTCATACCTATTTTTGCATTTGAAAAATGTTGCTCTTTTCTTGAATTCATGGATTTGCTATCAAATGCTTATGTAATGCTTAAAGATGCTTATGTATGTTGTATATAAGTAGTAGAGACCTTATTTATGCTATTGTTTCGTAGTTTAAACGGTTGAATTCGTTCATTGATTGTATGGCATAAATAGTGACGTTTTTCTAAGATTTTATGGAATTGTACGATATGGCTTGATTCATTGCTTCTAGTAGGTGCCTTAGATGTTAATAAAGATAGTTTAATAGCCACATGATGTTGAATTGCTCAAAAATTGGCTAACACATGAAATAGGCGACTTTTAAAAAGGGGTTTCGGGGTTAATGCAAATTCGGGTTAATTTGGTCATTACATCTAGTGTTCTTAGGCTATATAGGTGCTATATATGCTTTGCTAAATCTCGATTGAGTCCCGTTTAGGGTACTTGTAGTACAAACTCACAAGGGAAAAATTGGGACTTTTGTGCTAAACGCGGGTAATTGGGTAGTTTCTAGGGTCCTAGGGGTGGCATAAGGGATAATTAAAAGTATGGAATAGCCCGCTCACTTAATTAAAACATTAACTTGTGTTTGAAAGAAAAATGACTTGTGTTACAAAAGGGTTTTGGGTCAAACGTAAATCCGGGTGAATTTGGTTGATATATTTGGTGTTCTTAGGGTAAGTAGGGGCTAAATGTGCTTTTATAGCTCTTAATTGAGCTTTGGTTAAGATACTTGTAGTACAAACGCACAAAGGCGTAATCGGGGCTTTTGTGGCTAATTCGGGTTAATGAATGAATTCAAGGGTTCTAAGTGTGTCATAATGTGTAATTAGAAGATTACAATAGTTAGTTGGTGAATCTTGAGCCTAAGCATTTGGTTTGGAGTTAAATGACTTAGGATAACAAAAGGGAAACTCGGGGTTTTCATGCTTAGCCTTTGAATTAGCTTTGGTGCTTGTATATCTTGTCTTTACATGTTATTATTTGGCATTTGTGAGCATTTTGTGAAGTTTCGTGATCATCGGTCATTGACCCATTTGTGTTGGTATAGTTATTTTCATATTTAATGATTATATCTTGTTATAATGTTTATATTACTTGTACTTTGTTAAGATCAAACTTTAATAAACATTGTATGCTAAGTGAGTAGGACTATAAGGATAACTCATCTAGTTATATGATTATTGATTATTGTAATTAAAAGTAATTGGAATTTATAACTTATGATATTAACTTAATGGTATTTGATGCTTCTAATATATCTTATGTTGTCTAATGATATGGTAAGGTAAACATTGTAGCTTAATTGTGTGTGGGTTATGAACTTGTGTGAATAAGTGATTATAAATCTAGCTTCTAATGTTGTAGGGTTAAGTTAAGTAAGAGTTAAGTTGGAATTGATACAGTTAATTGCTAAACTTATATGAACACCCTAGGGTTGCATATTCGAGCTAATTTGAGAAAGTTTGGAGTAAATCAGAGCTATCTTCTTGCGTATTTAGCCAGACCCAAGGTGAGGGAGTTGCATCTTATTTGCATTTCTCTGTTGTATATAAATTATGTTGGATAATTCCATGCTATAAATGTTAGTTATTTAGTTTATATTGCTTGTAAATTATCATGTATATGTTACTTGGCCCTCGTGATCTTGACTCGGGGTTGCGCAACCTTTTCAGACATGGTAGCGTCTAGAAACACGGGTGGCGGCGCGCTTGCCCCGTGCTCCCTTGACTACCATGGTGCCTATTCCCTTTTCTCGCTGAGTATACTCTACTACCCCAAAGGCGTGGTTCACCTGCTGGGCATATGGAGCTACCTCAGGAGAAAGGGTTGTAGGATCGGGATACATCCAGAGTATCCTAACTTGGTGGAGTAAGTGTTTGCCGACACTTACGTGAAATTCGTGGCTCATGGTTCGAGATTGAAGACTTGAAATGGAACCGTATCCTTTTTAATGTGGTTAATTACTTGGCTATTTGATCTTGTTGTTTTATGTTATATATATATGACTTCTTGTGATTGCATATCATATTACACATCTCGGTATGCTGCATCACCTCCCTCACTGAGTATACATGTTGTATACTCACCCTCGTTTCTAACACCTTTCAGGATCGGTGCTATAAGCTAGAAATGGGATTTGCCACTTGTGTGGCCTGCCTGCTCTATCAGTATGTAGAACAAGGAAGAATGTGTACATTATATGTCTGTATACTATTTGAGACCTTATGGTCATATATGTATTTGTGTTATCTTAAGAAATGTAATATTAAAGTTTTAGTCTTGGGTGATAATTAGGTGCTAGTGGTTTGTAATAACTTCAATTGTTTACTCTTCGATTTAGTTGACTTGCATGTTAATAGGGATGAAACAGATTGAAGTTGTGGATTATGGTCTTGTGGTTGTATGTTGTTGTTTGCAGGTTTCCAGATAGTCCTATATATAGGGGAAACTCCGTCCGTTTTTTCCTAAATTTCGTGCCCGGGGTTTGGAATTTGGTGAGAATGGCATGATAAATAGGAGTCCTGGTCTCGTGAGGGATCGGGACGTTACATACAACACTTACATATAGAATCCGAAAGCATTTGTTGGCCTCTTTACTATCTTCAAACTAGGCTCATCTGATATCTTTCTCTTCTTCTTCGATGAAGATGAACGAGGACCCGTCTCTCCTAAAGATGAACTTCTTCTTGTTATCACCATTGTTGCTAAAATCATAATATTTTTTTATGTCAGATTACATATATCAAGTTCAAAACAACAAATATAGGATGCACATGTATCGATTTTCATATGTCAACTATAGATATTGTCTTCAAAGAGTTTTAAATATTTTTCTTAGTGCCATTCTTTCTAGAACTGAATAATTTCAAGACACATAAATGGCGTAAATGATGAGCTACAAATCAAGAATAAAATATACACATATCTCCCAAACACAAAGATATATACTGAGAGACGCAAGCTTTCAAATAATCAAGATAAATAAGTTTTTTTTTTGCATTCTACTCTTGCCATTATGTGAATCGGTTCTGTCTCTCAATTCTTTTCCAGTCACATTGAACAAAAATTTTGGAACCAATCCTAAAATCTATCGCCATCAAACTTCAACAAGAGTATCCAAGCTCAGTGATTGCAAACTAGGAGTGATGCTAGGAGCCATGGAGGCCATAATTATGTTTCTTGCTTTATCGCCTAGCTTTAAGCATACATATAATCTCTTCCAGTCATTCTAAATAATTCTAAATCGATTCTTAAAATTGCACGATGGAGCATGATGAAGTACGCAACTAAATAAGGGATAAGTCACACAAATTGAATACGATCCACCAGTCAAAATCCATTCAAGAATCAATTAAAGAAAAGTGATCTTTTATCATGGAGGTTAGCTACCTTCCAGTGGCCTAATAATCAGAATTGCCTTATGTTAAAAGAAGATCTTCAAGACAAGATCAGAAAAGGTAGTACCATAAGTGGAAGAAGGAATATAACTTGTTTAAGTAACATGAATTCTTTGTGTTCAGCATCTAGCTTATTGTGAGAAGCCACAAATACTTCTCATTATTACAGAAATAACGCTTGCTACTTTAAAATCAACTCGTATCATAACAGAAGTCTACTTTAACAATAAGGCAAGCTTCTTCATTCAGCTATCCCACAAATTAATGCCGACTCTGTGCAGAAAGATGCACTCATGTTTCTTCATTCAAATATACAACAAATTAATGCCAATTCTATCAAAAGCATTGCATTGCATTGCTTCTGTCTTCGCAGAATTGCATATAGGACAAAAATGCATATCAAGTAAATAATCACATCAAAAATTGTAATTCCATGGTATTGTGTTAGAAGATAAAATTGCTGCTTTATCGCCTAGCTTTTAGCATACATATAATCTTTTTTTTTTAGCGGGGATGAAGCACGTTCAACCAAAGAAAGATAAAGGCGTAGCTACTTTACGACGAGCAGGGTTATAACTTTTACTTAATCTAAAATTTTGTTAAAAATATGTGTATTTTAAAAGTATTTTTATGCAAAAAAATTAATTTAACCCCATAAAAAAATCATATACATAAATATTAGATCATATGACTTTAACCCTACAATAGCAAGAGACATAGCGACTAACAGAGAACTCTTTTTGCATCTAGAATGTATTTCAAGCACAAAACATTCAATGAAAATTGGTGACAACTTTTGATAGAAGACAAGTACTTTAATCAAGAAAAATGTTGTTCCTATTCCAAAAAGGAATAGAAATTAGTCATCTTATCGTCGATAATGTTGATGTTTATAGCAAACCAAAGCAAACAACAAACAACAAAGATGAAGATGAAAATAAAAAACTTACGAGTGATGGAGATGGCGGCGGTGATGACAGAGATCAAATCAAAGACGAAGATTAGCGACCAACCTGGAAGACAAGAGAAGATTATGGACGTTTCTGATCGTTAATGGCAAAGATGAACAATTGAAAAAACCCTGGAAGATGAGAGAGATGAGAGGCCTTTGTGATAGTTTTTTTTTTCTAAATCGTTTGTGACACAGTTGTTGGCAAGGAGAAGATGAACAGTTCTTTTGCAGGTTTGAAAGACGTTGATTTGATTGTTGCTTGAGTCTTTGGTGTTGTTCTCGTAAAACATGAAAATGTCAAGAATGTAATTTTATTTTGAGGGTAAAATAAACTTTTGTCCGTGCTCATCATCTTTGGATTGAGAGGTTAGTTTAGTCATTATACAATATATATTATATTAAAAAAAAATTGGATCCCAAACGTCCAGACATTTTGGTTAGTCTGGACGTTTTTAATAGCTTCCCCTATATTGATGCTTGTCATATATGATGAAGCTTGACCACGCTTGTGCAATGCAAACAAATCCATCACGATACACTTGGATGCATTTTCCCTTCATTTGTTGATATAGATACGGCCAATACATCATGTGAGAACTAAATTCTGGTTTTGGAATAATAAACTTAGCAGTAAAGAATAGGTTGTCTTTATGGTTTTTTTTTTTTTTTTTTTAAAAAGTAAAACAATCTTGTAGTCCAAAAACCTTTTATTATTGAAGAAAAAGACCAATAAAGCAAAGTAGTTGGAATGGCGAGAGATCTGATTCAGCTTCCAGGATGCATGTTTCGTAGTTTACGGGTCAACTTCCCACCATCTTGCCATTTGTCTTTTACTTTTAGTTGTTTGATTTACTCCTAGGTTGGTATATATAATTGGGGTTGACGTTGACTTTTCACCCTTCAAGGTCAATTAATTGCGAGCCAACCTACAGGCTCTTGCTCCAAGTAGGGGTTTACAAGCACTTTCTTTCCGGTCTCCATTTTGTGGCGCTAGCTTACCGCAAAAATGAATAACCTAGCTAATGCTTTACATGGCAGAAACGATATCGAAAACCAAATAGGCGAAACCTATTTGCCCCCTCGTCCTCCTAAACGCGATCCACTTTTCTTGTTTGCTATCATCTGCCTCTCAATGGGTGTCACCGGAATTATATTCACTTTATTGAACTCTCCGTTAGGGCCTTATGGGGAAACTTCACCGATTGGCACTCGTGTACGGCCTGCGGTCCTAGGTGTTGTTGGTGTTCACACAAGCTTCCAGTCAGCTGATCGTCGTGCTGCCTTACGCAGTACTTGGTTTCCTTCCACTCCGGAAGAAAGTGAGAGGTATCTTCTTTTTCTTATGTCAGTCTCAATTGAATATTCTATTACTTAAATTTCTCTCTCTCTCTCTCTTTTTCTTTTTCTTTTTTTGTTATGAAATAGACTGTTTATTTTGTATTATGAATATTAGTTAGATAGTAAATTTAGGATTATTATAATACTTTCTTATGATGCATTCAAAATGTAAATTAATTGATATTTAAAAATATATTTTAAATAATTATTTTGTTTATCAAATCTTTTAAAGCACCATAATATGAAAACATAACTAAATTTTATTTTATAAAGCGGCAAAAATTTCTCAAACATTCTAAATATGTAAAAATTGAAGCTAGTAAAGTAACTTTAGTGTATTACTTGATTTTTTTGTTTCTAATGTATAGACTGAATCGGTAATTTTCTTTGACTTATTACTTGATTTCATTGACTGAATTGATAATTTTTCTTTACATAAATTTGTGCTTTTTTTTTTGTTAACTATTATTTTTACACTTATTTTTGTTTAAAATGGCCAATATCATCAATATTCATAATTGAACTTTGGGCCCCTCAATACCAAGTTACTGACTCTGCCTCGGTTTGGCTTTGAACTTAGCATTGGAAAATCTTCTCTATTTGGAGATAAATTTTCCTTCAAAATTTTTAGATTCTTAAAAGAAGATTAGAAAATTATGTGCTAGAAAGAGTAGATGTGCTTAAGATACTAGGGGGGCTAAAACATAATATTCAAAGAATGTGAACGTCGTTTGAAGTCATAAATTATGTAATAAATAATTTTTCAATTTTCAGAACTTTGGAAGGGCTGTGGCCCTCCCTTGTCCCACGGGGATCCGCCCCCAACATGTTTAACAGTTCAAGAGGCTAATATTGTACCAAGATAGAGAATGTCAACAATGGAATTAAGAAGACTGAATTTTTAGAAATTTAAAAATCTTTTTCATGAACAATTAAGTTATAGGATCAAGTCAACAACTTCCCTATTTTAATTGTTTAGTCAAATATAGCAAGGCTACCATGGGAAAGAGATCCAACAAGCTCTTTATTGCGCGAACTACTTTTACATAGCCCCTAAATTTATTTTCCAACTCCTAAATAAATTTAACTCCTTAACCATATTAAAACCTTCAAATTAAAAATAAAATAATATTATTAAAAAAAATTAAAATTCAAAATCATGATTTAGTTATTAAAAAGGTTTCATCTCAAGAAAGTAGGGCATGAGGGTAAGAAAGAAGGTAGGTAAAATCATGATATAGTTATTAAAACAGCTTCAAATTGAAAAAGTAAAGTAAAAAAAATTATTAATACTATCAGTAATGTTGAAGCATAAACATTAGCAATTAAAATCTAAAAAAAAAAAGAAATAAAATAATGTGGTAGATAAAATAAGGAGTAATATTGAAGAAAAAAAAAAGGAATAGAGCATGTCTAACATAGAGAATGTTATTAAAGCGAAAATGTTACGAAGTTCTGAAAGTAGAGAATCTCATTTTTTCTTAATGTGATTACGAATACTTAAAAAGAGATTTTTTTAAAAAAAGGATAAATACTCGAATGGAGAACGATCGAGCTGGATAAAGGGTCAAGGACCGAAATTTGCGAGAATTTCTATGCTTGCAACTATCTTTTGATAACAAATTTTACATAGGGTACCATAAAAATAATTGATTCGATCACCAACCTAAATTTGGTAAAGAAGTAGAACCATTTATCAATTTATTAGTGCCAATATACGTACACGCTTTGCTCCCTGAAGTTTCAGAGTTACAGTAGCATTGTAGAAGAATCGTCTCTTTTCTTGATTCTCTTCTTTTTGAGATGAGATAAATTATGGATCTTTAAATTTGATACTTTAAATCTAATCCATTCATTTGAAAATAATTTTTTTTTTTACGTCTTTCTTTCATTTTCAAGATGAGAGAATTGCGAAAGAAAACGTGTTTCTTTTTTCTTTTTTTTTTCATTTTAAAGATTCCTTTCCTCACTTATCCAGGCACTCCACGAAGACGTGCTAGAACTGACGATCAATGTCACATATTAATTTCTTTTCTTGAGCATTATATATTGCTTCCAAGCAAATCTCACATACCATCTTTATCTCTTTTTACGTTCTATAGGTTGCAAAAGAAAACCAATCTAGTTTTCAAGTTTGTGATTGGAAGAACAAAGGATACACGAGAGATGGAAGAGCTTGATAAGGAGAAGAATCTGTACGACGACTTCATGTTTATAGATGTTGAGGGAGACTACACTAAGCGCCCGTACAAAACGGAATTTTCGGATTCTGTATCGTATTATTTTCTTTTAGATGAGAATTTCATATTACTAGTACAAGAGAAAACTCTTCCAACAATGTTGCAACCACCCATCTAAAAGCTTTTATTGCATTATTATCTTTAACAAGGTCCTACCAACTTGTGAGAGACTGACAGTCCACAATGATGCAATAATTTTTTCTAGTATTGACTATTGGTTAATGACTATGATTTTCCTTGGTTTTTTGAGTCAAAAAGGGTGATGCAACTTCCCCATAAAATGGATGGTATTAGTAGCTGTACCCCGAAAGATTTAGACTGCCAAGGGAGAACATTTTATGAGAAATGATTTATATCACTTATCAAGGTGATTTTTTTTTTCAGCTTTAAATGAAAAGGAATTTGTACATTAAAATTAAATGTTAAATTCTTACAGAATAATCCACTATTGAACATTCCCTACAGTTATATACGTTATTTCTTGATTCCCTCATGTTTTAAATTAGTTGTATATATTATGAACCATCAGAGTTAGTGCTTTTAAATTTTGACATTTTATTTCAAATGTTTTTAATTTTTTTCAAAAATAATCAGTTTATTAGTCTAGGTATGATAGCTAAGATTTAAAAGAATCAAATTTGATAAATTCATAAAACACGTCATCTATAAAATGAAAAAAATTAACAAAGGAGATGATACTTAAACCCTTGTGTTTTTTTATTGGTACAATTAACTCTCCAAATACATACATAAGTCGGAATTGTTACTCACCAAAAAGTCTTGAACTTCTATATTGGACCCGGATACAAATCAAAGAGGTTTGCTAAATTAATAGGCATACGGGAAGGTTTGACATACTATTTACACAGCCATATTTGCTCAGGATACTTTTCTCAGTTTTTATCTTTTAAATTTTTTTTGGCTACCTTTGGTAGATTGGCATTTTTCAAAAAAGCTTTCGAGCTTTTTAATGCAGACTACTATGTTAAAGCAGATGATGATATATATTTACGCCCAGGTACCTCAAAATTCTATTGAGTGCATAACCTAGTGTTTCTCTTTTGTCTTTCTTCAAAGCTGTTTTTATACACCACGATGCCATGTCATGCCCTTTTGTAGATCGATTGGCACCTCTTCTCGCCACAGAGAGAACTAGTCGACTGAATTATATCGGATGCATGAATAAGGAGCATTATGGGGGAAACAGAGAGCTCTTGTATGCTCAGGGTCAAATCTATATCCTTTCGGCGGAGATGGTAAAATCATTCGCAAAAGCTAAAAATGACAGGTTAGTTCTTTCTTTATTACTTCATGGAGGAAAACTCTTAAAAAACCATACAATTCTAATATGAGATGAGAGGCACATGTGTATGGGCCCATTTCACACTCACAGTCGAATTCTAACATTTTTAAGAATTTCTCCTTCATGGAGCATGACTAACCATGTTAATTAGACTTGGGAGTGTTAATGTCCTCCGTTTCATCTAAACCATTAAATTCAACTCTCTTCCCTCCCTCTTAAGCATGTAGAACATTCAACGAATCTAAATCAGTTACCCACTAGTCTTACACAGTCAAAAGGGGGGGCAGTTTGAAAAAAGATTTGCATTTAAATTGTAGGGTAATACTATTGATTTACGTAATTAACCAGAGACAATTTGGCGAACTGAAAAATTTTAGTAGCTAGAGGAAAAGAAAGCAAAAGTGATTCCCGTAGCCTAAACCGTGAAAACGGAGTTATGAGAAAGCAATCAAAGTGTTGTGCTATTAGGAGAAGCAGCTCAAATGTTGCACCCTAGATAGCAAAAATCCAGTAGCCGAAAGTGTCATTAGCTGACATCATAATGGATAACCATTTTCTACCAATGGAGAATAGCCTCTCATCTTATATCTAGCCTCACTTTGCAACTTGGCTGCAATTGAGTAGAAGTATACATACTGAAGTCTGAAAGATAGATGCTTCAGAAAAATAATTATATTAATAGTTCAAGAATATAGATCTGACACTAGAGAAATTAGGCCCAGAATATTTCGTCAAATTGAGAACAGTTTTGGTCTAATATCATGTTCCTACTTGCAATGAATACATCTTTAACAAAACAAATGCCTAAAATGACTCCGTAAGGTTTGTCTGACAAATGAAAATGCATTTCTGGATCACAGGTTCATAATGACCAAGTACGAGGATGTCAGTGTTGGATACTGGATGCTTGATATGGGTGTTCAACATGAAGATGTCCGAACTTTGTGCAATCCTCGATGCACACCAACGTCTATTGCCGTATGGGACATCTCAAGATGTTCAGGTACAAACATATTTAATCAAGGGCCTCTTCATTTTGATATTTCTTGTTGGGTACATACTATGTTTACGGAAATCTGCACCAACAGCAGCCGCCTTAATCAGTTCCATTCTTCTGGACTGGTATCTTCATTAATTACAAAACCAGATCTTTTACTACGCCCCATATATCTGCTACCCATAATTACTAGATGGAATAAAGCCATTTTTTCCCATGAGTTCAAGCATAAATTTCAAACTTCCTCATGTATTTTTTGATTTACCCAGATTCCCCCATATCCCTTCACACCGTTAATCAGTTAGGGGTAAAAAGGTAATTTTACTGTTGAAAAACAAAACCTGACCCGAAACCCAAACACTGTCTCATTTCTGAAAAAAAATTTTCCAAACCCCAAATCACTCTCGACACCATTATCGATTTGATGTTTTTCTGAACAGGAAGCTAATACTTTATTTTCTCTTTTAGGAATGATATAATTTATATAAGAACTCATGTAGTTACAAAAAATCATCAATTGTAGTAAAAGAATAAGCCAATATATAAATCATTCAAAATTAATATATATATATATAGATATGATATATCACTTGTATAGATTAAACTTGAGATGTTATAGTTTCAGTTCCTGAAACTTACCATTAAAGCCTCGTCGGCTATTTTGAAGCTAACGAGAAAGAGTTCAGTGCATCGGCACTACCCACGTGCGATGTATGTTTTGGAGTTTTTGTTTGTGTGGGTGTATCGTGTATGTTGCGTGTGGGTGGTGGTGTTGGTGGGTGTTGGTGGCGGTGTTGGTGGGTGTTGGTGGCGTTGATGTTGTTGGTGAGTGTTGGTGTTGGTAGTGTTGGTTGGTGTTGGTAGTGTTGGTTGGTGTTGGTGGTGTTGGTTGGTGTTGATTGGTGGTGGTGTTGATTCCATGGTGGTGAGTGTATCGGCTGGGGAAGGGATTGTTTTTTCTTTTCTTTTTTTTTAATGGTGGTGGTGGTGGTGTTGGTGTTGGTTGGTGTTAATGGTGGACTGGTGGTGGTGTTGATTGGTGGTGGTGAGTGTATGGCTGGGGAGGGGGTTGTTTTTTTTTTTGTTTTTTTTTTTTAATGGTGGTGGTGGTGGTGGTGGTGGTGGTGGTGAGTGTATCGGCTGGGGAGGGGTTGTTTTTTTTCTTTTCTTGTTTTTCCTCACATAGATGTAAAAGGCTGAACTACCCTCATTTGGAGGGTTTAAAAGACTAAAATACTTTGGGTGAAGTGCATCAGACCATCTTGTACTTTAATGAAAGTGTACAATACCCTCCTATAGTTTAAAAATTCCCTGAGTTAGTCCTTATAGTTTTTCAAAAGTGCACAACACCCTCTACCGTTAAAAAATCCGTTAAATTTAACGGAGAGTGTACTTCACACTTGTTAAGTGAGATTTTTTTTGATTTTTAATGAATTTATTTATTAAATAATTATTTGATTTCACCAAATTACCATTTTTTTTTTTTGACTAAACAAAAGAGGAAATGGCAAAAGAGAGAAATGAAAAAAATGAGGGTATTTACGTCTTTTTTATAAAATCCGTTAAATATGACGGATATTATAACTGTAGAGGGTGTTGTGCACTTTTAAAAAAACATAAGGACTAGTTTAGGGAGTTTTTGAACTATAAGGGGGTATTGTGCACTTTCGCTAAAATATAAGGGGATCTGGTGCACTTCACCCAAATACTTTTAAACTTAACTGATCTGTTAACTCTGTTAGATGAGATGGGGGAAACTGGGTAAATCAAAAAATACATGGGGGAGTTTGGGATTTATGTTTGAACTCATGGGGGAAAATGGCTTTATTCCATTACTAGATTCATGGTATGTTTCAAGTCATGTTATGAGTTGAAGTACGGGGTACAGGGTACGATACTTTAGAGTTTATAAAGATATGATGATTAGACTTCTTTGGTGCACTAATTAAGTTCATAATACGCTGGGGTTCATTTACTAAATATTAATGTAGAGAAATGATATTTTAATTACTAAAATCAATTTGCTCCAAAGTTCAGTCTAAAGTCCATAATTCAGATTCAATATCTAAGATAATTTTTTTCTGGTAGGAATTTAGGTTTGTTATTCTTTTTCATTATTTTTTTGATAAAAATTTGTATATTGTTTGGGTAGCAATTTTAGCTAACTGAAAAACAAATCCAGCATTTCGGTATTGCCAAACGCACCTCGAATTGGAACGTGCGACAGTTCCACGGCTAGGTGAATTCCGTAACTATGCTACTAGCCTTCCAGCGACCATATAACGTCCCACTGCAAGTGTGTGCTATCCTGCAGCCAATGTTATCTGATGTCTTCAATGAATAGCAATACCATGTAAGAATGAAACCTTGCTCGTGCTGTTGGAATGAGATTTAGAGCCGTCTCCAAAATTGCCTCTACTAGCTCCAGTCTCTCAAACCTCATCTCCAGCCCTACATTAATGGCTAAAAGCTCTGCTTCTGCAATGGTTGTCTCCCCCTGTGAAGATAACTAGGTTTTCATCTTAAAACCAATTGGTATCAAGTGGAGTAGTACAGGATCTTATTAAATGGTCTGAGAGTTTATAATTTTTCTATGTGGACTAACACTTCCATGAGTACCTGTATGTAACCTGGTAGCCAATTTACTTCCTCTCTCTAAGCCAACCCTCGATAGCATCACCTTTCAAGTTTATAATGACACTTGCATCTGTATTTAGCTTTATCCAAAACAAAGGAGGATTTTTTCTAGCAAAATTTTACCGGGCGGCTAGGAAAGCTTAATTTCTGAGTAGCCAAAAAGATATCATCAGCTTACTCTTAATGCTTAAAGTATGAAAATGTTACCTTTCCAGTCCATTATTTGTAACTTTAAACCCAATCTCACCAATCATCCTACATTTCATTCTCAGGTTTATGCGATCCAGTTAACAGGATGAAGGTTCTTCATAAGAACAATATGTGCTCTGGAAAGTTGAACTTTCTCTGATGATAAATAGTTGAGTATGAGAATCTGTAAATCTCAAATTTGATACTACACATCAATATGGTTGTGCCTTAGCAACTGAGTATGACTTCTGTGACAAAAACCCTTACCTCATAAGTTAGCTGGGAATCGGAAAAGTCGTCTAGCCTTACATTCCCGCTTATTGCAAGCGAGGGTAATTGACCCTACTATATATTTGCTTTATCATACTTATCGCGTTTGAGCTCTATTCTGGAGAGCAGGACACTTCCTTTGTACCAACTCCATTTCCCTTTAGATTCCATTCTCCATGTATATTATTGATTATTACTTTCGTTCTATTTATGCCTACATTTATCTTCCTTAGACGGCAAAGTGGGGATGCTTTGTTCGTTCTTGAAGACATTTTCTGGATCAATGACTGTTTTCACCTCTACCACTCTGTCAAAATTATCTTTAAAGCACTTGACCCCGTAAATTTTTCCTTCATCATAACTGTTCTCGCCATTGCTGGTCACTCCAATATCATGATCTCTATAATTCAGAAACGCGTCTGTCAGATTTTTTGACACAAAAGTTGTCATAAACTTGTACAGTGCCCGTATCTGGCCAACGAAGTTCTTGTCAGCTTCAGCTCCTTCTTCATCCCAGTTCAACGAGTACCGAATTTTGAAAATGTTCCCGGCCCGATGAGGAAAAGGTGTCGCAGATTCTGAATTCTCATTCATTTTTCTACCATAACGGTTGAAGACAAGTCTTGTTTTTCTCAACTCGGTCATTTTCTTCCATAATGATTCCAAGCCCGCTCTGGAAATGGGAGTTTGTAGATAATCGGATTTTCTTTTCAAGAATTTGACAGGTTCAGGAGTTCTTCTCAGCAACACGTACGGTGATGTCCCGTTGTCAAAATTGTCCCAATAAAGCACGGATTGAATCTAACTCATTTCCATGCGGTCCTGTTGCTGCAACCCCAGTTGAGGAAACTCTTCAAAATGTTACAGTTGAATCTATCCGGCTAAGTGTGAAGTGAACCCGGCTGATAAATGTTGTCCGGAAAGAAGATCTTTGTGCATGTTCATAAACAGAACTTTAAAAATTCTTGAACAGTGATCTTGATCACTTGCTAATGTAATAACTTAGGTCTAACTATTAACCTTCTAACACATTAGGCTTAATTAATTGACCCAGAATGGTTAAACCCGTGATGATAGCAATAGAAAATCAAGTAATTATTAAATGAACACTTATTTTACTGAACCAACGGGAGACATGATATCACACCTAAGCCGAAATGTTTGAATCCAATTGTAGTGATCAATATCACTAACTTAAGCTTTGATTGATAATACAGGTATGCTGAAAATTACAGAAGGAAATTTGCAGAACAGGTAGGAGACAGCAATTGACTTTTTAATTGCTCGATTTGTCCACATAAAATGCATCAGGTGCAAAATTCTAATCGCTTCTGTATGCAGGAATTTAATGCATTAAAAAGGCGATGCAGGGCGGTACGGGGCCAAAAATGCACCTGCATATTGACGGTATAACTTTCAACAACCCATATTCTGATTATCATGACCTTACTCATCTTTCGAGCCTTTTTGAGAGTACGGGTTAAAATCTTCAAACCATCAGATCTGATATCAATTTGTTGTAGCTACTAAAAATTTGAGAACAAATGGGTTTTAAACACGTACAAACTTAATTATTGTTTTAAATGCTTAAGTTATTGGGTTTTGAGTCTACACATTAATTAATAGCTCATTATTCTCCTAATCCTCCAATGTCACCATGTGAAACTCCTAAAAATTGTTAATTGTTGTGCAGTAGAATTGCATCATATGGTATCAGAATGTGAAAAATTTATAAAATTAGTATGTTTTAAAATCTTCAGGCAAAGAAGGAGAAAAAAAATGTAACACGTTCAGTACTGAAGAGTGTCGTTGGAACACTAGACTTGACCATCGAAGTCTTATCACACGGGCAGACTTATCCCGGGGTACAAGCCTGTTCTTGGATGAAATGTAAAATTATCAGCCAAGGACAAAAAATGAGTATTCATTTCTGTATGGAATTGGAATTTCAATTTTCTACAGGAACAGATGAAACTCCCTCTGTTCTTCAACATTGACAGAAATGTCTCCAATCGCTTTGGCTACATTGCAAACTTGTGTCGCAAAATCGGCACGTCGCCAAGGCATAGCAAGCAATATGTTGCAGTTTGCCATCTGATCAGCTCAATCAAATGGTCAGTAAACAATGAAAAATAACAAAAACTATCAAATTCTTTGTTAACTGATCATATTCACGTTACAGGCGCGGAACAAGTTTTTGTACATGTGCATAGGAACAATGGACCTGCGCAGAAACTCTACTAGAAGATAGGCTTCAAGGTAGAATTTGTTTATGTACAACATGAATTTAATTTGTGGCCTGTGTTGTTACTATCAGATCTTAGGTTCTTCAAGACACTAACTTAGGTTTATGTTTGTACTAAGGTGGTAGAGAAGGCAACGTTTGCCTAATCCAATGAAGAAACTTACCTGCTTGGCCTCAAACCATGAAACCATTGCAGTTCCTGTAATCCTCTATGGCTATTAGTCGAGCATTACCTCATATTGGTAGTTGTAGATGTAAATGAGTACAAAATGTATTGTTTTTATATTTTCAATAATGAGTCAGTGTACAGTATTTATAGACTACAAAGAGTACTAGTCGTGTATGCTAACAGAATACATAAGATACCCTAATAGGACTCTAATCAGTGAGATTACAGCCAATCACCAAACAAACATTTGAAACTCAAAACTATCGTTATCCGTTATCATGCCCCCTCAAGCGAAGCCGAGTCGGAGATGGTGAGCTTGGACCGAAGCAGAGAGAAACATGTAATAGAGAACCATTTTGTCATTATGTCAGCTATTTGATCAATGGTAGAGATAAAACGAATATGCAAAGCTCCAGAAGCCACCTTTTCTCGCACAAAGTGCACATCAATCTCTATATGTTTAGTCCTGGCATGAAAGAGAGGATTAGCAGTCAAGTATGTAGCTCCAATATTGTCGCACCATAAAGTGGGTGGTAAGGAGGTGGCAACATGAAGTTTGTGAAGTAAAGACTGAAGCCAACACAATTCAGCAGTTGCAAAGGCAATGGCTCGATATTCCGCTTCAGTACTAGACCGGGCAGTGGTTGTTTGCTTCTTCGCAGACCAAGAAATCAAGTTTGGACCTAGAAAAATGCAGTACCCATGTGTGCTTCGGCGATCATCCGGACAACCAGCCCAATCCGAATCCGAGTAAGCATGTAACACCTGGTCTGAAGACCTCCGGATTGTCAACCCGTATGACATAGTACCCTTCAAATATCGCAAAATGCGCTTAACGGCAGACCAATGTGGATCAGTTGGGGAATGCATAAACTGGCAGACTTTGTTCACAGCAAAGGCAATGTCAGGACGTGTGATGGTGAGATATTGAAGTGCACCTACAATACTACGATACAAAGTGGGATTGTGAAACGGATCACCAGAGTGAAGGGAAAGATTATGATCAGTGGCGATAGGTGAGGAGATTGGCTTAGCACCATCAAGGTTAGCCCGTTTAAGTAAATCAGAAATGTAACGAGTCTAGGTAAGAACAAGACCCCCAAGAGTATGATGAACCTCAACGCCTAAGAAAAAAGAGAGTTGACCAAGATCTTTGAGTGCAAACTGTCTATGCAGAAGATAAATGAGAGAAGTAACAGCACTAGCATCACTACCAGTGATCAATATATCATCTATGTAGATCAAAACATACAACACATGTGTGGTACAATGACTGATAAAAAGCGAGGAATCAGACCGCGACGCAACGAAACCAAGAGAACAAAGACACGAACTCAGCCTAGAGAACCATGCTTGAGGGGCTTGTTTCAAACCATACAAGGCCTTCTTGAGCTTACAGACATGATGAGGATAAGATGGATAAGTGAAACCTGGAGGTTGAGTCATGTAGACATCTTCATCCAAGAGACCATGCAGAAAGGCATTATTAACGTCAATTTGTCGAATATGCCATTTTTGCGAAAGAGCAAGGGAGAGTACAACTCGAATCGTAGTGGGTTTAATGACAGGGCTAAAAGTTTCAGAGTAATCAACCCCTTCCTCCTGGTTATAACCCTTCACTACTAGACGAGCTTTGTGTCGCTCAATAGAGCCATCAGACTTTCGTTTGACCCAAAACACCCATTTACACCCGATAACATTAGCATTTGGGGGAAGAGGAACAAGAAGCCACGTACCATTATTAATGAGAGCATTATACTCAGCATCCATGGCCTTGCGCCAGTGAGGAAATTTGAAGGCCTGAGTATAGGTGTTGGGTTCAAATATGAGGGGCTCAGAAGCAGAGGGGGAAGTTGTAGTAGACTGGAGAGCAATGTAGTCCGAATAGGACTTGACAGGCCTAGTGTTATCACGGGATCGCGTGACCAGGTGGTGGGTGGAGCCAGATGAAGTTGACGTGGAGGCAGACACTAACGACAAGGAAATATGTGAATCTGTGGGCAGGTGTGGAGCTGAGGGTGGTGAGGAGTGGTTGTGGGATGATGACATGGGAACAGTAGAGGCATGTGTAGAGGGTTGACTAGAGTTAGGCAAAGTACTGGCCGAGTTGACACTATCAGGCAAGAAAGAAGGAGAGAGAGTGGCAGCGGGACCCATGTGAGGTGTGATAACCTGAACCCGGCATGCATTTAATAGCATTTGACTACATTTAATTAAGAGTTTAATTAGTTAAATCATCCATTCTTCACTATTTTGATATTTCTTTTAAAAATATTCAAATAATTTTTATATTGAATAATATAAAAGATTATTACCTATTTTTATTATTTATAGTAATTGGATTTATTTTCTTCTATTTAATTAAGTATTATCTTAAATGTTAGTATTTAATTGCATTTGATTACGTGTTTATATTAACTTGTTCATTCGTATCTTAGCATTAATTTCATAATTCTTTAAAATATTCTAGAAATAGTTAAATTAATTATTTTTAAATGAATATTGATTGTTTTGATTATTTTAATAATCGGTTTTAACTGTCTTGCATTAAAATTACTCGGTTTTCAATTAAATGAGAAAAGTAACTCCGAGCCGGAGTGAATTTTAAACTATTCTATTATTCTACTTCTCAAAAAATTATAGTTTTATATTATTGCTCATCATTTGATTAGCGATCGTTTATTGACCGTTCGATCGTAGCATTTCAAAAATAAAAGTTAGAGATTTGTTTATAGTTTTTCAAGAATAGTGTTTTTAGTCTAGTTTTAGTTGTTTTCCATCTAATTGCATTGTTTTAACTTGAGCTAGACCAAATGATAACCAAAATAGCCTTAGTTGACCAATTTAACTTGAATTTTGACTTTGTTAAATGACCATTTTGCCCTTGAGCTTTGTCAACTTTTTAAATAGCCAAAAATCAAACAAAATAATCATAAAAACAAAACTAAAATTCCCCCCAAGTCCCCCCCCTTGGCCGAAACTCAAAGGAAAAAGAAAGAAAAATTGATTTTGCATTTTTAGGTCAAAATCTTGCGTGGAATCGGACGAGGATCGTGGCACGGGTCCTTGCGGGTCTTGGTCTTCAATCTCTGTGAGGGTTTTCACGTTTTTGTGCATTTTTATATGAATTTTATTTTTGATTCAATTTTTCAGATTTGATATTTATTGCGTTATAATGCCTGTTATTACTTGAAATAACTTCCTTAGGGTTCGTAGAGCATTTCTTGTTAGTTATTTAGCGATTTTTACGCCTAGAAACGCAAATTGAAATTAGGGAAGAACGTGAATAGTAGAAATAAATAGTAAAACCCTAGATTTTCAAATTTTTGATCTGAATTGCGATTTCTTAATTTAGACAGGTGCCATTAATGATAGAAAGATAAAATGTGCAATAAAAACGGACCGGCCTTTGTTAAAATTGGAAATTAGACAAAGAAACGTAAAGAGGCCGTTTGACCCAGTGTTGATCGTGCTCGAATTGAGTTAGGGGTTTTGCTATTGAGGGCATGGAAGCACTTTTGGTGTTGTTGTGGCGTTGATTGAGCGACCGGTTAGCATAGTTGTAGTTCAAATGCAGTAGGTGGACTTTCGGGCTTCGGTTGGGAAAGTGAGGTTTTGTGTCATAGAAACGTGCCTTATAATGCCTGGAGGAGGGTAGTGAAATCGGTTTCTTAATCCCATAGCTCGTTTGCTCGTAATTGCATTTGGAAGTTAGAGACTGAATAGTGATATTTGTCGTTTTCGTGTTTGAACTGCTATTACGTGTTTAATTGATGTTCTTGTTAATGTTAGTAACAATCATGCTTGAAAAGTTAATTGAATGTTAATATTGATTGAAAATATTTGATATCTCGTATATCGCCACTAATCTGCACTTTCATGATATCGCTTGTTTATTGTTTGTATCTCGTATTGCATTGCATAGTGTCAGGCGCATGAGTGATGGGCCTCTTTGGGCAGTCTCGGGCTGCCAGGGTTGGTTGCCCTAGCTCCGGGTCCTATTCCCATTCTCGCTAGGGGTGCCGCCCTGGGAGATTTGGGTCATAGATGTGTCGGGGTACATTCGGAGTACACCCAGTGGATGTTATAAAGTGGTTGCGCGCTTATTGTCATCGTTGTCAACATTAAGCTCGAGATTAATGTATCGCTCGTGAAATGGTACATTGCTTGTATGAGTGAA
Source organism: Ehretia macrophylla (assembly GCA_037974665.1). Lineage (NCBI taxonomy): Eukaryota > Viridiplantae > Streptophyta > Magnoliopsida > Boraginales > Ehretiaceae > Ehretia > Ehretia macrophylla. The sequence continues at coordinate 35,934,090 of CM075771.1, forward strand.
CCAATGCCTTCAAAGTGTGGTATAGCTTTGAATGGTTGTGTTAATGCTTTTATTAATTGTTTATAGTATTAATTGTTTATATTGATTGCTTTACTTGTCAGTTATGTTGCTTTACTGCCTTATTTGCATTGCACGATCTTCTTTCTCTCCACCTCGATATCTGTTCCGCCCTCACTAAGTATACGTGTTGAGTATACTCACTCCTCACCACCACATTTCAAGAAATGCCATGTTAGCTGGAAAGTTCGTGGTTACATGAAAGATCGTGCTTGAAGAGTTGTCTTGCGTGTTATGTGGCTGAGTTGTAGAAAGATGCAAAGATGTATGTTTTCATGTATTGTATGTATTTAGTGTTAAAAGTTATGTAATTAACTTAACTAGGTTTATTAGAATGGTATGATAGTCTATTTTATGCAATAGGTTAGTATAGTTTAATTGCCAAGCATGAATGTACTTGTCAAAGATGAGAAGAGATAGGTTAGCTTTTAAATTGGAAATGTATATTTACTTGTGTTCGCTTGTTGAGAACCAAGGCTCGGATGGCCTTAAGGTGTTGTATGGTTGGACACGGTGCTGGTCCACTTATATGCTATTACAGGTTTTGCATTTTGCCTAGAAACAGGGGAGACTCCGTCCGTCTTTCCCTAAATTTTATGCCCGGGTTTGGAATTGGGTTACGATTAGATTGATTGATAGAACTTCCGGTCTCGAGAGGGATCGGGGTGATACAGGAGGTGTAGGAGACGTACAATGTGGCAGCACAGGAGGAGAGTGAGGCGTAGGATCCGAGTTGTCATTAAGAAAAGTAGGTGAAGTGTGGGCCATGGAAGGAGTTGGTAGAACAGAGACAATATTTGAAGGAGATGCCGTGGGAGAAGTAGCAGTTGACAGCGAGCTAGGAGGATCTGAGATTAAAGAGAGTGGTGCGTTGGGAGCTGGACAATAATTAGTGCTAAGTGTATTCAAGGGACAACATGATCCATTCAACGGTCCAACAGTAAAAGGCTTGTGGAGCACAGAGTTGTCAGCTAAGGAAATAGTATGATTGATAGATGAGGAGACACGAGGTTGAATGTGAAGATGAGAACCACCAGACTGCGCAAAGGGAAAAAGATGTTCATCGAACATAACATGACGCGAAAGAAAAACCTTCCCAGTAGCTAAATCGTAACACCTATACCCCTTATAGTTTTCATGATAACCAATAAAGACACAAGGAGTTGATTTAGGACTCAACTTATCAGTTCTGGTGGCTCCTAAGTGAGGAAAACAAAGACAACCAAAAGTCTGCAGAGTAGAATAATTGGGGACACTGCCATTTATTTTTTCAAAGGGAGAAAATTTTGACAAAGTGGGAGCTGGTAAGCGATTGATTAAATGTACTGCAGTAAGAAACGCCTCTAACCAAAACTGTTTGGGGACAGAAGATTGAAACATCAAGGTAGTGCTAGTTTCAGTGATATGTCGAATTTTACGTTCTGACAAACCATTTTGTTCTGGAGTGTGAGGACAGGAGATACGGTATTGAATACCAGCTTGAGTAATTAAAGACTTAAATCGACCTTGGGTAAGTTCTTTTGCACCATCACATTGGAAAATTTTAATACGTGTATTGAAAAAATTCTCAGAAAGTCGTTTAAAATGATCAAATGCTTCAACACAATCACTTTTATTTCGTAAGGGATAAAGCCATGTGAACCGACTACATTCGTCAACAAAGATTACAAAAAAATGATACCCTGAAAACAAAGTGACTGGAGCAGGGCCCCAAACGTCACAATGTACAAGTTCTAACAACAGACTAGACTGACGATTAGAGGGAGAAAAGGGAAGTTTATGACTTTTCCCCATCCTACAAGCAGTACAAGTTTTATTATGACGCAAAAAACCAGAAAGCTGAAGTCGATTTTGAGAACACAACACCGAAAGAACTGACTTGGAAGCATGACCTAGACGCCGATGCCAAAGAGAAGCAGATGCAGTGGAAGTAGAGAGAGCAGTGGGTGAAGTAGAAGGAGGCACCAATGGCAGCGGAAGAGTGTAGAGACTCGATCTAATGTGGCCCCAAAGTAAAGGCGTCCCTGTTCGAAGATCCTTAACAACACAACCAGAGGGGAAGAACTCAAGTGAGACACCATTATCAGTGGTAAATTGCGAGACATAAAGTAAATTGTGAGTAAGATGAGGCACACGTAAAATATTTTTTAAATGAAAAGAACGTGTGGAATCAAAATAACGGGATGAGCCAATGTGTGAAATAGTTAAAGCCTTACCATCCCCAACAACCACCTGATCTGAGCTATTGTAAGGTTGCATATGCTGAATCAATGAAGGGTCCTATGTCATGTGAGAAGATGCGCCAGAATCAGGAATCCATGGCTGAACAGCATTGTGAGGACAAGTAGAAGAGACGAAATGAACTTTCTGATGATACCCAGCAAAATGACTAGAGTTGGAACTGTTTCTGGACTGTGAGTAGCGATAGCGGCATTTGGAAGCAGCATGACCAAACTTGTAGCAAATCTGACATTTAATTTTGGAAGTATTGGATGAATTGGACCTGTCAGACATAGAAGAGTTCTGAGAGTGCTTGTCGGTGGAAGTGGCAACCAAAGCATTCTGAGAGTTATGTGTAGATTGAGCAGTTAGGGTTGTAGTGGTGATGGAACCAGTGTTTGCGGAAGAATGAGGCAGTGAATCATCAAGGAGGACACGCTGCTCAAAAGTCAACAGCTTAGCCCTGAGTTGATTAAAGGATGGCGGAGTAGCCAAGTTTTCAATTGATGTAACAAAAGAACGATATTCCTGTGGAAATCCATTAAGTGTTGCTAACACGAGATCTGAGCTTGACAGTGGATCCCCAATAGCTGCCAACGCAGAAGCAAGAGATTGAAGAGACTGAAGATAGTCAGTAATAGACTGGTTGGCCTTTTCGAGAGACAGAAGTTAGGCACGCAACAGGGACTTACGTGCCATGGACTGTTGAAGGAACGATTCTTCAAGGGAAACCCAAAGTGAGCAAGCCGAGTCATGTTCAATGGCTTGATGAACCAGTGATTCAGAGAGGGTGGCAGTTAGACAAGCCATGACATAACTGTCATAACATTTCCAATCCTCAAGTGCTTTGGATGACACAGCAGGAGTAGTAGTTGAGGTGATGGCGGACGAAGTGGCAGGAGGTTTTGGTGAAGTAAGGCTGCCATCAACATAGCCAAGTAATTTGTTAAAAGTAAAGAAGTTGAGCATCTGAGACTTCCACGTTAGGTAGTTGGAGTGATCTAAAAGGACAGTGACAAATGCTTTGACATTAAAAGAGGGAAGAGAAAAAGGAGTGGATGTATCAGCCATGGAGTAGAGAAACAACGGAAGCCGAGGACCACACTCAAAGGACGTGAGTCGTATTGACTGCTGATACCATGTAAATGTAAATGAGTACAAAATGTATTGTTTTTATATTTTCAATAATGAGTTAGTGTACAGCATTTATAGACTACAAAGAGTACTAGTCGTGTATGCTAACATAATACATAAGATATCCTAATAGGACTCTAATAAGTGAGATTAAAGCCAATCACCAAACAAACATTTGAAACTCAAAACTATCGTTATCCGTTATCAGTAGTAGATATAATACGAGTGTAGTTTTTATTGTAGATTTAATTAATAATTCAGATTAACTATCTTAAGTTAGTTGATTTTAGCCTTGACATAATTTTTTTGAAGCCCCCATGCCACTAATCAGTTTGCGGACTCGAATTCTGGACAGGGACTTGATAACAAGTTTCTTGTATATAGACTCACGAAAACTTTCACAATATTAATTTGATTGGACAAATATATTATTTTACTCTTTTCGGCAAATAAATCATCCAGTTGGACGATGGTTCTTAAATTATCTATTCGACTCTACATAATCTGATTGAAGGTAACAACTTAAAGGTTGCAATTGGTACGTTGAGAAGGGTTAGGAATAGAATGACATTTCCGGATTTATTCTCATTCTCATGTTTACTATAAGATAATGAACTTGAAAATGTTATTTCTTATATAATCCAATTCCTCTCAATTTAAAATTAGTTATTCCTGACAAAATACGTGGCAGTTACCATGTATATAAGGCATAAAAAATAATGAGTAGGTTTGTAATTGAAGTTTCCTAGCGCCAGGAATTAGATAAAGGTCACCAACTATATTTAACAGGTTTTTACGTTACATAGTACAGAACATAGCGCAAAGAGCAGTTTTTAGTTGATAGTTTTTTCTCTGATGTTTTCTTAACCTTTTGATTTAACTGAATTTTTTTCTTTTTTTATTAATGTAATCTATGGAGGCTTTATCCGAACTTTTTTGATTTATGTTTGTGTCGTTAAGAGGAGAAAATTATATTTATGAAACAAGATATATAACAAATGGGTCAACACACTATATCCCAAACATAAAAAGCATATAACTACACGGGTCCAGATTCAAGTCCAAACGTAAATAAGTTAAAACCAAAAAAAATGGGCCATACCTGTAACCCAAGGCCCAACAACACAAACCCTAACCTTAATCTAACCAACAATAGAGATGCCAGATTAGACACCGCAACTGACGGCAACGCTAACGGCCAATGGAGAACAAGCGGCAAAGGACCAAAAAGGGGGTATAATCCTAGCCTGCAATCCAAACTTACAAAATCACCAAGAATGCCATAAACATGGCTAAAAGCCCGTTGGAAATGAGCAAGGAAGAAGCGTGGTATACGAAATACGCCATCCAACCGAAAATAACACGCCGCTAGAGACTCCAATAGCCGCAAACACGACAGAGCTCGAGTGTGAAGATGGTGAAGACGTGGTCCACTTAAAGACCTAAAGAAACACTACCAGAACTAGTAATCATCAAGAAAAAGATGAAACAACAGCTGCTTTCGTCAAAAAGTGGATAACAAACAACTATTGAACAACCAAAAACATGCAACACTAGCCAATATCGAAGTTTATTAGCAAACAAAAGTTAATACAGAAAAGATAAAAGGGTGAAGTGCACCACACCCCCATGTGTTTATGGGTAAATGCACGGTACTCTATGAGTTTTAAAAACTCCCTGATCACTACCCTATATTTTGAAAAATTAGCACACGTGCTCCCTTAATCTTTTTTCCATTAAGTTTCTTAACATAAATTGTAAAAAGACGTAAATACCCTTAATTTTATTTATTTTCTCTCTTTTCTCATTTTCCTTTTGTTTATATATATATATATATATATATATATATATATATATATATATATTAAAAAAAAAACAAAAAAACAGTAACTTCCAAGTCAACACCCCCCTACCCTACAGCCTATATATATATATTAAAAAAAAACAAAAAAACAGTAACTTCCAAGTCAACACCCCCCCCACCCTACAGCCTATATATATATATTAAAAAAAAACAAAAAAACAGTAACTTCCAAGTCAACACCCCCCCACCCTACAGCCTCACCCACCTACCCAGCCCCGTCACCCCTAACCCCCATAATATAATATATATATACACACATATATATGGGGTAAAAATCATTTTAGTCTCTCAGGTTTGTTCTAAAGACCAAATTGGTCCCTCAAGTTTTCAAAAAGACTAAAGAGGTCCCACCAATTAACTTTTGTTAGTCAAATGTTAACAGTCAAAGGGTTGACTGAGTTAAAAGACCATTATATCCTTAGGCAACATATATTAAAAAAAAATTACAATAAAACTCTAAATCAGTCTAAAAAAAATATAATTCACATAATTCGCGTAGGAAAAAAAAACAAAAACTAAAAAATATCAGTTCACACATAAACAAATTAAAGTCAGTAATATATTGTTAAAAAATGAACAATCATGATTCATCCTCTTCTCTGACCGGTACCCTCGCTGCTAATTATGTCGATGATGATTGTTTATTTTTTAACGATATATTACTGACTTTAATTTGTTTATGTTTGAATGAATATTTTTTAGTTTTTGATTTTTTTTTCCTGCACAAATGATGTGAATTATGTTTTTTTAGACTGATTTAGAGTTTTATTATAATTTTCTTTTATAATATATGTTACCTAAGGATATGATGGTCTTTTAACTCAGTCAACCCTTTGACTGTTAACATTTGGCTAACAAAAGTTAACTGGAGAGACCTCTTTGGTCTTTTTGCAAATTTGAGAGACCAATTTGGTCTTTAGAACAAACCTCAGGGACTAAAATGGTTTTTGCCCCATATATATGTATCACCAAACATAAAAAAAAAGAAACAAATATGTATATATAATACATATACACATACACACACACACACACACACACAGAGACATATATATATTTGATGGGGCTTAGGTGTTGGGTGGGCGGTGGGGGGTGGGGTTCCAAAGAAATTATGCAGATGAAAAAGATTGATAACGTTGTAGGGAGGAGAAAAATTGAAATTTCACGAAGCAGTGCTACTGCATTGCCATTTGGGATTGTTGATTCCTTAGCAGTTTAGATGAGGATGCATTTCTCTTTTTTTTTTTTTTGGTCAAACAAAACATTCGATGATGATGCATTTCACGAAGAAGTGCTACTGCACTTCAGCTCTGACGGAGTAGGAAGCGCTGAGGGGAGGGGGGGGGGGAGTGTTGCGGGGGCGGGGCACGGTGTGAGGAAGATGATGGTTTTTTTAATTCAAATTTTCTTTAATTTTTTTTTTTGGTGAAAATTGGATTGAGAAAAAAAAGAAAAGAAAAATAAAAATATATACATATAATATAAGGGTATTTTTGTTCAACTAAGTAAAATTTTAAGTCAAAAAATATAAACCAGTCGCACTTAGCATGTGTGCAATGCACTCTCCGTTAAAAATAACTGATTTTTGGACAGAAAGAGCACGTGTGCTAGTTTTTCAAAATATAAGATAGTGATCAGGGAGTTTTTAAAACTCAGGAGGGTACTGTACACTTACTCATAAACACAAAAGAGTTTGATGCACTTCACCTAAGATAAAATAATAAGTTACCATGTTCAATCCTCGCCACCACTGTTATGAATTAGTATCCAATTATATATTAGAACGTATTTCCATTATGTCCGCATATTTGTAATTGTCAGTATATGTACTTTACAATTTGTCTTGATTCTCTCTAACAATATGTTACAGGTCGAAAGTCAACAATTACGAATTGGTCAAAATTATGAAAGCATATTTGATAGATCATGATGCATAGCATTTTTCGCTCAACTATTTAGATAGCGATTGATACACTGGAATAAATTTGAACAAGAATGGAATGAATTAATGAATGAAATGAAATTGTGAATAGAATGAACTAGGGAATGAGAATAACATATTTAGTATGCTCTAAAAATTAAGAGTAGTAATATGAATGACTTATATAATATGACATAATTATTCTTTTATTATTATCTCTATCAATGACTTAACCACCTTCCCAAATGAAACTCATTCAAGCCCGAGTCGACAATAGGAAGAAGAATAAATATAAATATAACTATAAACAATATAAATATAAATAATAATAACAATAATAATAATAATAATAATAATAATAATAATAATAATAATAATAACAACAACAATTATTACTATTATTATTATTATTATTAACATTATTAAATTGGTATTATTATTATTTTATTTATTTATTTTTATATTTATTTTTTTATATTTTTATATTTTTATTATTATAATAATAATTATTATTATTATTATTTTCGTAATAATATTATTATATTTATTATTATTATTATTATTTAATCACTATTATTATTTTATTATTATTTTTATTATAATTTTCATAATAATAATTATTATTATTTTATTATTATATTTTTTAATTATTATTATTATTATTATTGTAAAATAAATTATTTACAAAAGTTATGTTGAAAAGGGTATGGTAGTCAAGTTTATTTCCAAATACATGGGAATGGGCCATTGCCATGTATTTGGTCAGGAATGATTATTCTCATGTATGTGGGAATGAGATTCCCTTGTGAATGACATTCCTAAATTCATTCCCTCATACCAAACATGAGAATTAAAATATAATTGAGAATGTCATTCTAACCCCAACTCATTCCCACATACCAATCACTGCCTTACTTGTCAACATTTGCAAATTAGGAAGGATGAAGAATATAACTAAATATAGCATAGACATCGAAGTAGTAAAGTCTTAAGAGGCCCTAATTATCAAGTAAGAATCTCCTCATAAAATAAAAATATTATAAGAGAGATCTTAATTATTTTATCACAACTACATTATTAATTTACTACTGGATCTTGCTCATAACTTAATAACGTTATGAGTAGAACAATTTCCGTAATTATTAACCCCTTGAGTCCACATGTAGTTGATCAGTACAAGGCTGAAAACAGGATTGCATTTCCTCCACCTTTAGAACAGAATATAAGGGGAGAAACAGGGGTTGTTCAAGTTTCACAATGCAACAGGATAATGAACTAATGTTTCAAAATTCAAAGAACAAAGACGAAGATCATAATCAATGCAGGTAATGTAGAATATTAATCGTGAACAAATCAAATGTGAAGATCACAACTCTAAACAGGCAGGTGACGACATGAACAAGCCAGGAACGAAGACTAAACTTCAGTCCGATGCCATAGGGCTATATGAAAACAAAGTTAGCTCCAGTAATGAAAAGAAAATGATTCTACTGATGGAAAATGCTAGATGTAGCTTAAGATATTTGCAGTATGAAAGAAAAAAAAAAAAAGTCATCGTTGCCATGCCGCTGATGCGTCTTCAACTAGATAAAAGAAGCTACAAGCAAGTTATACATGACCTTTCCACATGAGCTTTACAGTGCGGGCATATTCTGCAATCCTATATGCTTGTACTTCTGCGTCGTATTGAAGCATCTTGCAGTTTCTGTCAGGCCTTTGGACACCAACTGTCTCAATGCATCAGCCCCCTCTTGTAGTGCAGCATCAATCTTGTCAACAAAAGAATAAACAAGTTCATTCTTTAGAGAAAAGTGAGACCTCAAAATGCAGCATGATCATGATAATTTTGATAGTATAGAAGAATAAATCGCCAATAAGGCCCTGGCCCACAAAGAAAGAAGACCAGGGTTGAGGCCTTCGGAGTATAAGGTCACAATTTAAAGTCTGGCCAATATGCAAGCTATCCTTCCAACTATCTATATGATAGTTGTTTGTCCCACTATATCTTGGATTTTAGTATGCCTATACCTTGAAAAAGAACTAAAAAATTAATTCTTAATTTTCAGTTCAGGATTTCACTAGTGATCATTCTCTTTCCTCCACTGCATAATTCTACAGATTGTTCAAGTGAATTAAAATGTTATAAGCTGAAAGATGGTACGAACAAAATAATAAATAATACTAAAACTTTCAATTAAATAAAAGAATAAACAATCTAACCTAACCTAACCAGATAGAATATTATACTCCCTTCAACTAAAATTGAATGTCATATGAAGTAGAGTGTAGAAAGAGAGAATTTTCTGAAAATCGTATTCATTTAATGATTCACTGAATGTACATTGTAGCTATTTATAGATCTTACAAGGTAATAAAGCTTAGAGTTAGTTATGAAAGTTAGATCCAACTGTCATAACCAACTATCTAACTAACTGAAGGAGTTCTGAGAAAATATCTCAGAACTGCCTTTGCTATGCAAGAAGCTACTGCAATTACTTTTAAGTTAGCTACTGTAACAATAGAGTCCTAGCTGTACATAGTCATCCCTTATCATCATAGTTGGCTTGGCATGGAATTAAGGGAAAAGTTGAAAATCAAATATTTTATTATGCTAAAGGAGGTTAAAATAAAGAGAAAATTCAAATTTTGAAATGATGGTAAGTAGGATAAAATGGGCTCAAGAAATGAAGTTTTATCTGGTATTATTTAAAGGAAAGTTGATATTATTTTGGGAGAGCCCATGAAGGAAAGCATAACGTTCAACGGGATTGAGGGAATAATTCCTAAAACAAGTGATAGTTTAACAAATAGGTTACAAGCTATAATATTTTGGTTTAACTAACCAACTAATAACGCGAGGGAGTAAAAGGATCTTGTAAAACTTTCCCCTCCCCTTTCCACCGTCCCCCCAACCAAGCAGGAAGATCAAAATTCAAGAAAGAAAAGGAAGTGCTACATGGTAAAACCAAATCCAGCCATATCAACCTACCCGTTCTCGAGCTGTGACATTCAACTTTTAAAGCAAAAATGCTTTGGGATCCATTTGACCAGGAGGCTTACCAATACCTTAAAAAAGAATAAGTAGTTTAGATACAATAAACACTTAATAAAAGCATTAACACAACCATTCAAAGCTATACCACACTTTGAAAGCTATGGTTCACTCGAGCGAGAAATGTACCGATCATGACTTCGATGACTTTAACGATGACGCGCCGGCTCACCCACCTTATAACTTCCGTTTAGAGTACTCTGGACATACTCTGTCAATTCTACGACCCAAAACTCCCTGGGCGGCAACCCAAGCGAGAATGGGAATAGGACACGGAGCTAGAGCAACCAACCCTGGCAGCCCGAGACGACCCAGAGAGGCCCATCACCCACGCTCCTGACACTAATGCAATGCAATACGAGATGCAAGCAATAAACGAGCGATAGCACAACAACACAGATTAGTGGTAATAATCGAGATATCAAGCATTTACAATCAACATTAGCATTCAATTAACTTTTCAAGCATAACTATCATTAATAGCAACAAGGACACCAACTAAGCAAGCAACAACAGTTCAAACACGAAAACGACAAATATCACTATTTAATCTCTAACTTCCAAAGGCAATTACGAGCAAACGAGCTACGGGATTAGGAAACCGATTTCACTATATTCACTTAGGCACTAAAGATACGTTTCTATGTCCCTAAACTTCATTTTCTCACCCGGAGCCCGAAAGTCCACCTACTGCGTTTGAACTACAGCTATGCTAACCGGTCATTCAATCAACGCCACAATAGTGCCAAAAGTGCTTCCATGCCCTCAATAGCAAAAGCCCCAACTCAATTCGAGCACAGTCAATACTTGGTCAAACGGCCCCTTTTCGTTTCATTGTTTAATTTTCAATTTTAACAAAGGTCGGTCCGTTTTTATTGCACATTTTATCTTTCTATCACTAATGACACCTATCCAAATCAAGCAATCGCAATTCGGATCGAAATCCGAAATTCTAGGATTTTACTATTCAAAATCACTATTCATTATTCTTCTCCAATTTCAAATACGCAATTTCAACCGTAAAAATTGCTAAATAACTATCAAACAATGATCTACGAACTCAAAGGAAGCTATATCAAGCAATTACAGGCATTATAACACATTATATATCAAATCTAAAAATTTGAAACAAAAATCAAATTTGAATTTAAATGCACAAAAGCGTGAAAACCCTCACAGAGATTGAAGACCAAGACCCGCAAGGACCCGAGCCACGACCCCCGAGCAATTCCACGCATGATTGTAGAAGAAAAATGCAAAACAATTTTTCTTTCTTTTTCCCTTATACCTTCGGCCATGGGGGGGACATGGGTGGCATTTTGCAATTTGTTTTTATTTTTATTTTTGCCTTGTTTTATTATTTGAAAGGGTGACAAGGGCATTTTGGTCATTTGCAAGGTCAAGCTTAAGTGAAAATTGGTCAAATAATCTTATTTTGATGCCATTTAATCTAGTCCAAGTTAAAGCAATGCAATTTTAATGAAAACCAACTAAAACTAGCTAAATTAGGCTAAAAACATTTTTCACTAAGTCTGAGGAATATTTCTCTAACTCTCATTTTTGAAATACTACGATCAAACGGTCAATAAATGATCGCTAATAAAGTGATGAGCAATAATAGAAAACTTTAATTTTTTTGAAAAGTAGAATTGTAGAATAGTTTAAAATTCACTCCGGCTCGAAGTTACTTTTCATTTAATTGAAAAACCGAGCATTAAGGTGCAAGAAAATAAAACCAAGTAACATAAATATGAAAAGTAGTTGATAATCCGTTACAATAATTAACTCAAGTATTATTTAATTGCTTCTAAAAGAAATATGAAAATAATGCTAGAAATGAATGTTTAACCAAAAATAAACACAAAATTCAATGCTAACATTTAAGATGACACTTAATTAAATGCAATTAAATGCCATTAAATGCATGCCGGGTTCGGGTTATCACACCGGCAACATAAGGATGATGAACGCCATCTTTCTGTAATGGTAGAGTCTCAATATTGGCAACTATGAATGGTTTCAGCTTAGTGCAAGATGGTTTGAGTGTTGTGATATGGGTTGGATAGCTACGCTTATGATTTCGGATCTTTCTAGCTGTTATTGGCTCGATCTCACTCAATCTGCCTTGAATGATTGATCTAAGTGAGCTATCTCTCTCCTCTGAAGATAGGGCGGGTACATCCATCTTTTTTCCTTCCATATAGACTCGGATAATGAGTTGAAGAGCATAATATCTGTCGTAGATTTCTTTATATATAATAATATATCAATATATATGAGCATAGACCTCACTCTTTGGAATTAACTTACAATCTTGATAAGGCAAGGGGATAGCACTATTTAGCATGAATGAGATATCCACTCGGCAAGATCGCCTCATGGTATATGCGTCACGCCCCAACTCGACCCCCCTTACGATCAGTCAGGACGCAAGGAAATTTCGGTAGTATAACGACTGTAACACGTACATCAGGGCTCTAAACCAACCCTTTATAACTTCATACACACAACTCCAAAGAACAACAACAACTCTACAACCATTTCCATATATTAAACAACTATTCAACAGTTCATTCATAAGTTATACGCCTCCGTTCCAACATCAATCCATAGGTTATAACATACATTTGCAAAATAGATTATAAACCAGTCTAGCAACCTAATCATGTTCAAAATAAAGACTACTAAACTAGCATTACATAAGTCTTTATGTGAGACCCCAAATTTTGCTTTATCTCGATTTGTGTGTTTTATCTCGTTTTGCGTGAATTGACCTGTTTATGTGCTATATGACGTAGAATGTCATAATTATATGATTAATACTCCTAATACATGCTAAGTGTGCATTCATGAAATTTTCATCAAAAACGAAATCAGAAATTTTATTGTCGGTTTTGATGAATAGTATTTTTGAACACCTGTCTGCTAAAATTTTTACAGGGGTGTTTTAAACATTTTAAAACCTAGTCCTAATAGACCCGTGTTTGTTTAAAACAGATTTTGAATCGGTTTTGGAATTTTAAAAATTTTTACACTTTCTTTTGCAAGAAAACGAGTTTTAAGCCGATTCGGGTGAAACTATTTTAATATAAAACTTCTTGTCACCTAAAAATAAGTCACTTAAAATAGTCTAAGTATTGCATACTAGTTTTGAGTAAGAAATAGTCTAAAACAATTAAAAGACTAAAAGATGACAACTTTGACTTAGTTAAAATTTTGACTTTGCATTATATATTTAATATACAAGCTTAATATATCAAAAATAGCTCAAAACCCCTTCATTTCTCACTCACATTGCCATGAGCTTCCATGAGCAAAAGAGAAGTTTTCTTCAACATTTTTCAAAGCAAATTTTCATAGAAAAACCTAGTTTTTGTCAGTAGAATTTCGTGCTGAGTTGGATTTCGTTTGTTGGGCACGCATTGCACGCATATCTAGGCTTATATCGCATCAAAGGTGAGAGAAAAATTCTAGATCTCAAAAGTCATTTTTTATGTTTTTGCTCATAATTGCATTTTGAACCGTTAAAATGTTAATTTGAAGTTATATTATTGCTTAGTGCATGCTAAGGATCGTTTATGTGTATTACTACGAGATTTGAACCATTGTAGCGAAATTATTTATTTTCGGGTATTAAAAGTCAATTAATTAGCCATTTGATGATTATCTTGAGTTGTTGTTGTTGGAATCAATTGCCGTCGATTTCTAAAAGTTTGTTAATTACGTGGTAACGCCGTTATAATGCCGAATTTTCGATTGCGATGTTTGGGTGAAAATCCAAAAATTTCAGCCTAGGTGCATTGAGGTTTTAGGGTTGTTGGGCTTGATTTTGATATGTCTTGGTTGGTTTCCGAGGAGCCTAATGTAGTTGATTGAATGGGTGAGTGTTAGAAACTGATTTGGAGTTGTTTGGACTAGTAGAATGTAAGATATGATTATTTGAAGTTTAGGTTGTCTTTCTTTAAATTGTTGATTAGAGCCTTTAGATGATTGGGGGGGTGTTTGAGTGATTGAATTGTGAGTTGTTGATTGTTAGATTAAGGTTAGATTACGTGTTTAATGTATGTTAAGTTGGATGGCCTACTTTGTCATCTAACTTAGTTGTTTGTTGTTTAATTGATTATTTGATGTTATATTGATGATAATTGATGATTATTGATGATTATTGATTGATGATTGATGAACCAGGAGATAGGCAATTCTGCTAGATTGTCCTCCTGTGAATGATGTTTATTATTATTGCTGAGTCTTGGTATGTGTGTGCCACCTCTCGGGCAGCATCGGACTGTCGGGTTGATAATGGCATGACTACCAGAGACTACCCCCAGCTCGCATGACGGAGGTGTCATAGAGGGAGGGGCTAGTGAGGTACCTCGGGTGCGTGAGTAATGGGGAGGTACAAGAGGAATGGTTGAGATCGTAATGGCATTTGAAGCTACACCAACTAGAGTATCATTTATTGATTGGTCATTATAGTTATGTGTTTTTATTGTTATTGATGTTTTATTGCGTGTTTACTACTCAAATGATCATTTCCAAGGAGTATAGTAAATATTGTTAGAGATCTATCGGATCCTCACTGAGCTTATTTTATATAAGCTCACTCTCTATTATTGCATGCATACAGTTGTTATTGAGCAAGATTACGGGTACGTGCCTCCAGAAGGGGAAAATGTGCCTTACGTGGATGAGTCTTATGTGTAGGAGTCTTTGCCATGAGATTGATAGTTATTGTAATATGATGTATTGTAAAACCTACCTTAGTATAAAGACTTATGTATAATGGTTTAGTAGTCTTCTTTTGACCTTGTTTAGATTACTAAATTGGTTTATAGTCTATTTTGATATGTATGTTAAAGTTAAGGTATTATGTTAGAACGGAGGCGTATAACTATGAATGGATTGTCTAAGAATGATTCTTGTATAATATGGTTATGTTGTATGTTGTTAATGGTATTGAGGAATTGGTTGTTGTTTGGTTGAGGAGTTTGATTGTATGATGTTCTGAGAGGTTGGTTTAGAACCTCGGTGTCTTAATTACTGTTGTTATAATGCCGAAATTTCGTTGCGTCCTAACTGATTGTAGGTGGGGTCGAGTTGGGGCGTGACATTTAAGTGGTATCAGAGCACATGTTAGCTGTCAGCCAAGGTATTCGCAGAATGTGGGTAATGGTCTTAACATGAAAGTATGTATGAAGTGAAAGAAAAGTGAACTATGTGTTAATATGGTTAAGTGATTAAGTGATTATATGATTTAGTGCTTATGTGATTATGTGATCAATTTGTTTATGTGATTGATACTTAAGTGATTTATGTGCTTTATATGAGTTTGTTGCTTATGTGTTAATAGTTGTTCGTAGTTTGCTTATGTACTATAACCTGTGCTAACTCTTTGATTAGTAGAATGACTGGAAGACCGAGGACCAGAGGTAGGTTTGAGATGACTGATGAGGTTCCGAGAAATGTGGCACCAGGCCAAGTTAGGGATGATGATCGTGTAGGTACAACTTTTGATAGGATGAACGAGATCATGGCCAGTCAGGCACAGTTACTGGCAGGGTAGGCTGCCCAAAATCAGGCATTGCATAATCAGTTATTGAAAGCACAGGGTGGGTACCACGGTCGTGGTACACTGAAAGAGTTTTTAGGGTATTGTCCACCGCGATTTCAAGGGGAGCCGGACGATCGGAAAGCTGAGGTGTGGATTAACAAGGTGGATAAGATTTTTGACCCTCTT
The DNA here is from genome assembly GCA_037974665.1 of Ehretia macrophylla. Classification (NCBI taxonomy): domain Eukaryota; kingdom Viridiplantae; phylum Streptophyta; class Magnoliopsida; order Boraginales; family Ehretiaceae; genus Ehretia; species Ehretia macrophylla. Next base: position 35,950,075 of record CM075771.1, read on the forward strand.
GATTATATTGATGAGCGGAAGGTCACTTTTGCTGTGTATTTGCTGGATGATGAAGCAAGAGAATGGTGGCGCACGGTGAAAACTAGCTGGGAGACTCAGGGTATTCCGTATGTTTGGGATACCTTTTTGTTAGCTTTCCAGGCAAAGTATGTCCCGAGGATCGCGAGGGAGCGGAGAAAGGCAGAGTTTCTAGCCTTAGTGCAGGGAGATGCTTCAGTGGCTTAGTATGAGGCCACTTTCACTAGGTTGTCCCGGTATGCACCAGAGTATGTGGCTGACGAGGAACGTAAGACTCGTAGATTCATGTTGGGGTTGAGGCCCGAGATTCAGGATACGATGGCCCTAAATCGGTATGATATACTTACGGAGGCCTTTGATGTAGCTTTTAGATTGGAGAAGAGAAAGGGGGAAGAGATTGTGTCTAGTCAGCCTAGCAAGAGGCCCTTCCAGCCGCAGGGTCAACAGGGAGTGTATAGGCCTTCAATACAGCAGGTTGTGTACAGGCTGCCAGCACAGTAGAGCTCTTACAGACCGCAGGGTCAACAGAGTTATTATCGACCTCAGTTTCAGCAGGGGTCTTATCAGGTTCAGTCCCAATACAGGCCAGCCCAGTCTCAGGGTCAGTACAGGCCTAGTTTTGTTAGACCTCAACAGCAAGCTAGTACAACTGCTTCTTCAGCTTCTGGTTCTTCTAGGGGCAGTGTCAGTGCATCATCACCGCAGTGTACTTACTGCAAGCGCCAGGGCCATGTGGAGGCCGACTGCAGTGTGACGACCGAGAACCTCTTCATATTCATTTTAAATTGTTGAACGTCTTATTTGAGCATTAAATGTGCATTTATTTAATTTTTAGCATAAGACACTATTCATAAGAAAAATTTATTGTTTAATTTTTCTGAAACAGTATTTTTCTCCTGTCACATATCATGTAGGAGGAATGTGAAAAATATTATTTTGTGTATTTAATGTTGGGAGTATGCATTTAGAAAATAGTTTTCGTCTTGAATGAATAGTGTTACGTGACTTAACTAAGTGTTTTAATTAGCTAGCACCTTTGTTGCACCTTAGACTCATTTTTAAACAACCCATGCTCTTTTTAATAGCTCATTTATGCACACAACTTGACCCCACTTAAGCTTACTCAACGTAAAACTCTCACAACTCACAACTTAGCTCATAACATAGCAAAAAAAAAAAAAAAAAAAAGCTGAAAGTTACTGTAGCAAATCCGAAAATAGCATAGGAGGAGAATTTCTTCATCAAACCTTGGAGTTGAGCTCTTGGCTTGCTTAGGGAGGATTATAGATCACCTAGGAGCTTCACCACCTTGCCTACATCTTCATACAAGTGAGGGAGTTGCATTTTTATAATTATCAAAGTTTATGTTCATATATTGAAATTTTTGATTTGTTGATTATTGCAATAATACTTGTTATAAATGTTTAATATGTGTTTATTAGAGCCTATAGTGTAGACTTTTAAAGCTTGTTAGCAAATTTTATGGTAGAATGCATAGATTGATTGAAAGAGATGATGAATAGTGCAGTGAATAGTGAAATCCGAAAATTTAGGGTTTCTTTTTATATATAATTTGTTAATTAGATTGAATTGAGGCTTCCTTTAGGTGCTTTAGACATTAGTGAAACTAGACAAAGACTCACGTGAGGTTGAATTACCCGAAAATGAGTTAAAATGCAAAATTTGTTAACTTTAAAAAGGGAACTTTTCTCGTTAAGCAATCCGGGCAAATTTGGGCATTGATTCGGGTATCCTTGAGCTAAGGAAGCACCTTTGGTGCTTTCGTTTCGCGGAAATGGGGTTCGGTTAGTATAGTTGTAGTTCAAACCCGTTCGGGGCCTTCCCGAACTTTTGTTTCTAAAATGAGCTTTTATGATCCTAAAAGGAGCCTTTGGACTTAATTAAGAATATAGAAAGACTAGGATATGATTTGGAAATCTTGAACCATGCATAGGAGAAAGAAAACTCGGTTAAAAAAAAGGGAAAAAGTAGTTTTGGCTATATTTGATGCAATTGGCACTTGTATTTAAGTTAACTTGTATTGTATTGGATAATTAGCATATAATTAAGCTATTTGAGTAGATTGTGGGATTTAATTGTGTTGATTGCTTCTTTTGGCATCTTTTAGCTAATATCGTGCTTATATGAACTTTTATCGTGTGTATATGTGAGGGCGGCCTACTTTGTCGTCCCTCTTATATGTTATGTGATATATTGATTGCTTGTGACTTGTCTCGGGGTTGCGCAACCTTTTCGGACATGGTAGCGTCTAGAAACACGGGCGGCGTCGGGCTTGCCGTGCTCTCTCGACTACCATGGTACCTATTCCCTTTCTCGCTGAGGCATACTCCACTACCCCAAAGGCGTGGTTCACCTGCTGGGCATGGACCTACCTCAAAGGGTCGTAGGATCGGGATACATCTGGAGTATCCCAATTGTTGGTGTTTAGGGTTTGCCGGCATGTTCGTGATGCTCGTGGTTCGTGGCTCGTGATTGAAGCTCGGAAGTGGAACCGTATCCTTTTTAAAAGTGGTTAATTGCTTGGCTTATTGTCTTGTTGGTTTATGTGGCTTATATATGTTTTCTTGTGTTTGCATATCATATTGCACGTTGGCATGTTGCATCACCTCCCTCGCTGGGCAACTTTGTTGCTCACTCCTCATTTGAAATGTTTCAGGAGAAGCTGAGGTAAATCCCCAGTTGTTAGAAGTAGAAGAAGAAGAAGAAGTTCACATATATCAGAATCTGTGACTTTGTGTGCTAAGGTGGATCTTATGTGCTACTTGCGTGGAGTTCTTGTTGATAATGTATTTTGAGACCTTGGGGTCTTGTGTATACGTTTAGTAGTTGTAGACTAGAATGCTAAAGAAAGATGTTGGATTGTAATAATGGATCCTAGACTTTATTTTCTCTTGCATGCTTGGAGTGTTGTTGTCTATGGCTAAAACCAACTTATCTCGCATGCTTGTGTGCTTAAGTAGATTGTTGTGGTTCCAAGGCTCAGATGGTCATGAGGAGCTAGTTGGCTTTATGAATCTTGTAAACTAGGTTGTATGAATGGTTGATTGTGGTCCAAGACTTGTATGTGATTGTTGGCAGGTTTCTAGATAGTCCTATATATAGGGAAAACTCTGTCCGTTTTTCCTAAAATTTCGTGCCCAGGGTTTGGAATTGGGTGAGAATAGCATGATAAATAGGAGTCCCGGTCTCGTGAGGGATCGGGGCATTACATGCAGGGTGAAGTCAGGGGCTTGTTTGGGTTGCGGTAGCAATCAGCATAGGGCGAGGGATTGTCCTAGATATTAGAGGACTGAGGGTCGGGCAGTGTCTCAGGGTTATCAGGGTCGACCTACGGGTAGTGCACCTCAGCAGCAGCGGGTTCAGGCTCAGGCCTACGCAGTTGACTTGGAGGAGATGCCTGAGGAGACTGCAGTTGTGGAAGGTAACTTCCTTATACTTGATCAACTTGTTAAAGTGTTGATTGATTCTGGTGCTACGCATTCTTTCATTACTCCTGCTTGTGTGCAACGTGTTAATGTGCAACCTGAAAGACTGCCTTATGTAGTTGAGATTAGTACCTCTTTGACTGATAAGCATATTACTGGCTTAGTATGTAAGGATTGTTTAATACATGTTAAGGGGTATAATTTTCCTTCGGACCTTATCTTATTTCCTATCCGGGGGTACGATGTTATATTGGGTATGGATTGGCTTTCTAAGTATGATGCCCAGTTGAACTGTGGAACAAAGGTAGTACAGTTTCGTTTGCCAGATCAGTCAATAGTTGAGGTAGTAGGGAACCGGGGTGCTAAGACGAGTTTTGTTATCTCAACAACTAAAGTCGTTAAGTTGGTGAGTAAGGGGTGTTCGGGTTATCTAGCTTATTTGATCAACAAGCCATCTGATAAGCTACAATTGGAGGAAGTTCCTATTATTCGGGAATATCCTAATGTATTTCCCGAGGAGTTGCCAGGGTTACCGCCAGAGAGAGATGTGGAGTTTGTGATTAACCTTGTTCCCGGTACTCAACCTATTTCTAAATCAGCGTACCGGATGGCACCAATTGAGTTGAAGGAGTTGAAAACTCAGTTGCAGGAGTTAATAGAGAAGGGTTTCATTCAGCAGAGTTCTTCACCTTGGGGAGCTCCTATTTTATTTGTGAAGAAGAAGGATGATACCTTGAGGTTATGCATTGACTATCGTGGTTTGAATCAGGTGACCATCAAGAATAAATATCCTTTGCCACTGATTGACGAGTTGTTTGATCAACCTCAAGGAGCCAAAGTCTACTCTAAGTTTGACTTGAGGCAGGGGTATTATTAGCTTCGGGTTTGCACGGAGGATGTTCCGAAGTCTGCCTTTAGGACTCGATACGGGCATTATGAGTTTGTAGTTATGCCCTTTGGATTAACTAATGCACCGGTAACATTTATGGACCTTATGCATCGGGTTTTTCAGCCGTATTTGGATCAGTTCGTGGTTATCTTTATTGATGATATCTTTGTTTATTCTAAGTCTGAATTGGAGCACGAGCAACATCTACGACTTGTATTACAGAAGCTGTAGGAGCATCAGTTGTATGCGAAATTCAGCAAATGTGAATTTTTGCTGCAACGCATATCTTTTCTTGGCCATGTTATCACACAGAGCGATATTTCTTTAAATCCATCTAAGATTGAATCGGTGGTGTCTTGGAAACGTCCGGAGAATGTTTATGAGGTTCGTAGCTTTCTTGGCTTGGCGAGTTATTACCGTAGGTTTGTCAAGGACTTTTCTAAGATTGCCGGGCCACTTTCTAAGTTAACTCAGAAACAGACTAGTTTTGTTTGGGATGAGAAATGTGAGAGTGGGTTTCAGGAGTTGAAAAAGAGATTGACTACTGCACCAGTACTTGCTCTACCAGAGGGGACCGATAATATGGTTATCTACAACGATACATCCAAGGAGGGCTTGGGATGTGTTCTTATGCAGAATGGTCGGGTTATTGCCTATGCTTCTAGAAAGTTGAAGCCTTATGAGGTGAACTATCCAACTCATGATCTTGAGTTGGCAGCTGTTGTTTTCTCACTGAAAAAGTGGCGTCATTATCTGTGGGGCAGTAAGTTCGAGATTTTTACTAATCATAAGAGTCTTAAGTATTTATTCTCGCAGAAGGAGTTGAATATGCGTCAGCGGAGGTGGATGGAACTTCTTGAAGATTATAATTGTTCTATCAGCTATCTGCCTGGGAAGGCAAATGTGGTGGCAGACGCTTTTAGCCGTAAGGCGAGTGTTTCTTGTTTGGCTGTCAAGAAGTGGGAGGTTCTTGAGGAATTCACTTATTGGAGACCGGAGTTGACTCAGGTTGGGGTGATATGTTCACATCTCCGTATTCAACCTTTATTGTTGTCTCAGATCAGAGAAGCTCAGCAACTTGATGTTAAACATCAGAAGATCAAGGATCAGATCACGGATGATTAGTCTGACTTCAAATTACACGAGGATAGTATTCTTTGATTTCGGAATAGGGTTTGTGTTCCCGATGAACCGGGTTTGAGGCGAGGTATTCTGGAAGAGGCTCATAATTCTAAGTACACCATTCATCTTGGTGGAAACAAGATGTATTGGGACTTGAAGCAATATTACTGGTGGAATAATATGAAGAGAGAAGTTGTTCAATTCGTGTCTAGATGTTTGACTTGTCAGCGAGTAAAGCCGAGCATCAACGACTTGCAGGTTTGCTTCAGCCGTTGGCTATACCACAGTGGAAATGGGAGCATATTATGATAGGCATCGTCACTGGTTTGCCTAGAACACCGAGAGGTAACGATGCAGTTTGGGTTGTCGTGGATCGTTTGACGAAGACAACTCACTTTATTTCGATGCGGATGGGAGATGAAGTTGCAAAGTTGACGGATCTTTATTTGGATCAGATTTTTAAACTTCACGGGATTCCATCTAGTATTGTATCAGATCGAGATCCTCGATTTACTTCTTGCTTGTGGGAGAAACTTCAGGAAACTTTAGGTACTCAGCTTAACTTCAGTACAACGTATCATCCACAGACCGACGGTTAGTCTGAGAAGACTATTCAGATTCTGGAAGATATGCTCAGGGCTTGTGTTCTGAACTTTGGGAAAAACTGGGAGAAACATCTACCACTTGCCAAGTTTGCCTATAACAATAGTTATCAAGCTACTATTGGGATGGTACCTTTTGCAGCTCTTTACGGTCGTAAGTGCCGTTCACCTTTGTATTGGGATGAAGTAGGGGAGATGAAGACTATTGATCCGACTATTATGCCAGAACTTCTAGAGAAGATTGAGAATGTTCAGTTGATCAGGCAGAGAATGCTTATGGCGCAGAGTAGATTCAAGAGTTATGCTGATAAGCGTCGTCGGGACTTGGAGTTTGCAGTTGGAGATCGGGTTTTCTTGAGATTGTCTCCTTGAAAGGGGTTTGCTCGTTATGGTAAAGGTGGTAAGTTGAGTTCGAGATTTGTGGGACCGTTTGAGATTACTGGCAGAGTGGGCAAGTTGGCATATCAGTTGGCTTTACCAGAGAATTTCTCTAATGTCCACGATGTATTTCACGTGTCTAATTTGCAGAAATATAATCTGGATCCTTCTCATATTCTTGAGCCAGAGCCGTTACAGCTTCGTGAGAATCTGACTTATGTCGAGCGGCCGATTCGCATTCTTGATCAGATGGAACGAGAGTTGAGGTCGAAGAAGATTCCGATGGTCAAAGTGTTGTGGAAGTATCACGGTATCGAGGAAGCTACTTGGGAGAGGCGAGATCAGATGCAGTAGCAGTAAGAAGATATTTTCCGTTCAGCAAGTAAGAATTTCGGGGATGAAATTTCATTAGGGGGGGGGGGGGGGAAGAATGTGAGACCCCATATTTTGCTTTATCTCGATTTGCATGTTTTATCTCGTTTTGTGTGAATTGACCTGTTTATGTGCTATATGACTTAGAATGTTATAATTATGTGATTAATACTCATAATATATGCTAAGTGTGCATTCATGAAATTTTCATAAAAAATGAAATCAGAAATTTTATCGTCGGTTTTCATGAAAAGTGTTTTTGAACACCTGTCCGCTAAAATTTTTACAGGGGTGTTTTAAACGTTTTAAAACCTAGTCCTCGGGTATTAATAGACCCGTGTTTGATTAAAACAGATTTGGAATCAGTTTTAGAATTTTAAAAATTTTTACACTTTCTTTTGCAAGAAAACGAGTTTTAAGCTGATTCGTGTGAAACTATTTTAATGTAAAACTTCTTCTCACCTAAAAATAAGTCACTTAAAATAGTCTAAGTATTGCATACTAGTTTTGAGCAAGAAATAGTCTAAAACAATTAAAAGACTAAAAGATGACAACTTTGACTTAGTTAAAATTTTGACTTGCATTATATATTTAATATACAAGCTTAATATATCAAAAATAGCTCAAAACCCCTTCATTTCTCACTCACATTTCCGTGAGCTTCCATAAGCAAAAGAGAAGTTTTCTTCAACATTTTTCAAAGCAAATTTTCATAGAAAAACCTAGTTTTTGTCCGTAGAATTTCGTGTCGAGTTGGATTCCGCTTGTTGGGCACGCATATCTAGGCTTATATCGTATCAAAGGTGAGAGAAAAATTCTAGATCTCAAAAGTCATTTGTTATGTTTTTGCTCATAATTGCATTTTGAACCGTTAGAATGTTAATTTGAAGTTATATTATTGCTTAGTGCATGCTAAGGATCGTTTATGTGTATTACTACGAAATTTGAACCATTGTAGCGAATTTTTTTTTTTTCGGGTATTAAAAGTTGATTAATTAGCCAGTTGATGATTATATTCAGTTGTTGTTGTTGGAATCGATTGCCGTCGATTTCTAAAAGTTTGTTAATTACGTGGTAACGCCGTTATAATGCCGAATTTTCAATTGCGATGTTTGGGTGAAAATCCGGAAATTTTAGCCTAGGTGTATTGAGGTTTTAGGGTTGTTGGGCTTGATTTTGATGTGTCTTGGTTGGTTTCCGAGAGGGCTAATGTAGTTGATTGAATGGGTGAGTGTTAGAAACTGATTTGGAGTTATTTGGATTAGTAGAATGTAAGATATGATTATTTGAAGTTTAGGTTGTCTTTCTTTAAATTGTTGATTAAAGCCCTTAGATGATTGGGGGTGTTTGAGTAATTGCATTGTGAGTTGTTGATGGTTAGATTAAGGTTAGATTACGTGTTTAATTCATGTTAAGTTGGATGGCCTACTTTGTCATCCAACTTAGTTGTTTGTTGTTTAATTGATTATTTGATGTTATATTGATGATAATTGATGATTATTGATTAATAATTGATGAACCGGGAGATAGGCAATTCTGCTAGATTGTCCTCTTGTGAATGATGTTTATTATTATTGCTGAGTCTTGGTATATGTGTGCCACATCTCGGGTAGCATCGGGCTGTCGGGTTGATAACTGCATGACTACCAGAGACTACCCCCAGCTCGCATGACGGAGGTGTGATGGAGGAAGGGGCTAGTGAGGTACCTTGGGTGCATGAGTAATGGGGAGTTACAAGAAGAATGGTTGAAATCGTGATGACGTTTGGAGCTACACCAACTAGAGTATCATTTATTGATTGGTCATTATAGTTATGTGTTTTTATTGTTATTGATGTTTTATTGCGTGTTTACTGCTCAAATGATCATTTCCAAGGAGTATAGTAAATACTGTTAGAGATCTATCGGATCCTCACTGAGCTTGTTTTATATAAGCTCACTCTCTATTATTGTATGCATACAAGTGTTATTGAGCAAGATTACGGGTACGTGCCTCAAGAAGGGGAAAATGTGCCTTACTGGATGAGTCTTATGTGCAGGAGTCTTCGCCATGAGATTGTTTATAGTTATTGTAATATGATGTATTGTAAAACCTACCTTAGTATAAAGACTTATGTATAATGGTTTAGTAGTCTTCTTTTGACCTTGTTTAGATTACTAAATTGGTTTATAGTCTATTTTGATATGTATGTTAAAGTTAAGGTATTATGTTGGAACGGAGGCGTATAACTATGAATGGATTGTCTAAGAATGATTATTGTATAATATGGTTATGTTGTATGTTGTTAATGGTATTGAGGAATTGGTTGTTGTTTGGTAGAGTAGTTTGATTGTATGATGTTCTGAGAGGTTGGTTTAGAGCCTCGGTGTCTTAATTACTGTCGTTATACCGCCGAAATTTCGTTGCGTCCTGACTGATTGTAGGTAGGGTCGAGTTGGGGCGTGGCACTTTAACTTTGAGTACGTTATACAATACAACATACTACAAAAGCTAAGACAAACTCATGGATATGGCTGCGGCACATGAGACTCCTCCACAGAAGGCACATACTCAGCTACCTGAGGAACGTACACAAAGTCTGGCTTAGTAACACCAGAATGCAGATAACGAATGAGAGTGAGCTTATATAAAACAATCCCAGTGAGAATTCAATGGATCTTTTAAAAGCATTTACTATACCCCTTGGAAATCATCCTTTGAGTAGTAAACACACAATGACCATCAATAACAATATAGGTACAACAATAACAATAACCAATCAATAAGGATACCCTAGTTGGTGTAGCTCCAAACGCCATCACGATCTCAACCATCTTCTTATAACTCCCCATTACTCATGTACACGAGATACCTCTCTAGCCCCTCCCTCCATGGCACCTTCGCCCATGCGAGCTGGGGGTAGCCTCTGATAGTTATGCCGTTTTCAATCCGACAGCTCGATGCTGCCTGAGAGGTGGCACACACTATCAAGACTCATGACAATAATATTAAACATTCATATCACAAGAGGAAAACAAAAGTAGGTTGCCTATTTCCCAACTCATCAATAATCAATCAGTTAACATCATTTCAATAACATAACAACAATTAATCAAATAAACAACTAACAACTAAGTTAGATGACAAAGTAGCCCATCCAACTTAACATGCATTAAACCACACATTCAATCCCGCATATAACCAACAACAACCCAAGAAATAATCACTCAAACACTACCCAAACACCCAAAGACAATATTTCTACATGTTAAAAAAAATCACACAAACTTCTAACAATCATAACTTATAATCTACTAATCCAATGAACTCCAAACCACTTTCTATCACTCACCCACACATGCAACTACATTAGCCCCTTCGGAAACCAACCATAACCCATTTAAAACAAGCCCAACAACCCTAGTTTTGGCAATGCTTTTGGCTGAATTTTTTGGACTTTTGCCACGACATCACAATAAAAAATTCGGCATTACAACATTACTACCCCGCAATTAACAAACTTTTAGAAACAACTAGCAATCAATTCCAACCACAACAACAACAATTATTCAACATTGAACTCAAAATCTAATTTTAATACTCGAAAAATGAAAATACATGCTACTACTGTTCAAAACTTATAGAAACACATATAAATGATCCTTAGCATCCACTGAGCAACAATCTAACAATAGTTTAACATTTCATCGAATAAAAATGCAATTACATGAAAATGACATAAAATAGCATTTTAAGATCTAGAATTTTTCTATCACCTTTGATGCAAACTAATGTTAGAGATAGGTAGAATGGATGCCCAAAAAGAAAAATCAAGCTTTGAATGAAGTGATTTGGACTTGAATTGCAAAATCTATGAGAACAATGCTTTGAAAAACCTTGAAAATGCCTTCGTCTTTCTCCTCCAAGGAGCCACGGTTTTGTGTGTGTTTTTGGGGTGTTTTTGGCTGATTTTTAATGTGCGTTGATAGTTATAAGCAGAGGTCAATACAAGATAAGTTGGTCAAAGTTGAAAAACTTAGTTATTTTTAGTTGTTTTAGCCAAAAATAGTAAATAAAATACTATCTAACTTATAATATATATTTAGTAGGACTATTTTTTTGAATCACTAATATTTCTATGCATATATTTACATACAGTTCAAATAAAACGCTTATTTTTACAAAAGACGATTAAAAGTCATATTTATTTATTTTTTAAATGTCTTTTAAATGCATTTTTCAATGGTGCCATTTTAGAAATATTTAAACTAAAATATAATTTGTATTTAATATATGCTAGGTCAATGAAAGTCAACGAAAGAATCAGGTTTAGAAGAAATCACTATTTTGCTAAAAAATGCTACTTTTCGCCCAAAAAGTCCATTTAAATTTATATTTCGTTTCATAATCAATTTTTATCAAACATGGGTCTATTAATATCCGAGAACTAGGTTTTCAAATCCTAAAAACATCCGTGTCAAAATTTTAGCGGACGTGCGTTCAAAATACTATTCACAAAAACCGACGATAAAATTTTCAATGTCGATTTTGATAAAAATTTCATGAATGCAGACATAGCATGTAATAGGAATATAAATAACAAAATTAGCGCATTCTAACTCATATAACACATAAACAGGTCAAAACACGCAATTCTATGTAAAGGTAAAATTTGGGGTTTCACATTCTCCCTCTCTTAAAACAATTGCGTCCACACAATTCTCGAACTGACATATAACTAAGTCCTCAATCGTTATACATTAACAATACTTCTCTTAGTTCCCATTTATCTATTAGGACGACTACTTAACAAATACCTCAAAAGAAGTAAACTCTGTTGATTGCAAGTTAATGATCATAATTCCCAAAACAGTCCTCAATTCATAATTCATTCCCCACCTAATATCATATTGCATATGAAAGAAATCGCAACTCCAAGGTCTTAGCATGACACCGCTACTTATCACAAAAGGCCTCTAGAACACCCCTAGGATTTAAAAACTCATTCATGATAACATGAATGATTATTGATCAACGGAATATCTCAAAAGTGACATTGGTCAGAATATGGCTATAATGAAATTTACCAGGAAATAAGGATATAGAAAGTCATATTCGAGCCAACAATCAAGTGAACAAGATGTCAAACAAGTTAGATAATCAAGAGGCTAATATTGTAATAAGAAAGCATGATAACTAGGATATGGAATGTCTCAGCACCTATCAGTTAAATAAGTACGAACAAAGGATGATGACAGGTCAAAACAGTGCTGAGTATGTTGAACAAACATTCCTGAACAAGTAGACATTTCAATTCTCGATGATTGTTCAAGGAACTAACAAGTAAGTTATACTTGGGGCGAAATGAGATTAAGAAATAAGAGATGATTAATTCAATAGAAAACATGAATGACAATATAATGAGTATCTCAGCACGCAATAACCAAGGAAGTATAAATAAGAAAGGATTGTGTTGAGTATATTGAATGAGCAATTACAAGCAAAGTAATAGCTCAGGATTTAATAATAAAACAATAGGATTAACAAAGATCAACAAGAATGACAATGATGTACTTAGGTAGGGAGTACATTAAACAAGTGAAATCGAATAAGTAAAATGGTATACCAAAGGTGAAATTACTTTCAAATGAATAGTAATAAGATGAAATGAAATATTGAAACCAATGGCTGGAGATATAGAATGAAATATAGAAATCTCAAACCTTAACTTCAATAAGTGACATTGTTATAGGAAACAAATATGAATGTTAAGAACAGAAACAATGTCAAATGAGTATAGAATCCATTAATCCGATAAGAAAAACTTTCAAGAAAACAATTGATAGGCTAGAAAAGTGTAACTCTCCCTCAAATAAGTGAGAATAGAGTAGAAGAGAATAACAAGACCAATAGAATAGGAAGCACAAAAGGGGTGTTCCACCTACACACTTAAACACCAACAAGTCAAATCCTACAATCTATCTCTCCCCAAAACAAGACACTAAGGAGATCTAGATAACATGAGGAGTCATACAATCACTCCAAAATTTACATTCCGCACCAGACCAATCACTAAACAAGATAAACCACCGATTACCCAACAGGATTGACTGATGAAGACTCTAAAATCTGATAACACAATATAGATTCATACTAACCCATTAAAACACAAGAGAATCCACAATCAACAATTTAGAAAGTCATACCACCTAGAACTCAAAAGCTCGATGTAGGCAAGTAAATGTTCAGTCACCAAAATGCATTCTTATCTCCTCAAATAATTCTATCTCCCAACAATTACATCTTCGATTAAAGTAACTTTAGTCGGGAATCACTCTAATTGGCTCCAAGGTTTAAAGATCAAAACTCCAAAATATCCATTAATAATATAACAATTCCAAATAGTAGAAATATTCACATGTTATACCACAATCTATTCCATTCACAAATATACATCACTAATTCTTCATATAATTTTTTTCCTAATATAACCTCAAGAAAGTATAATATGAGTTGAGACTCCAAAAGTGTCTAATCACAACCTCAAGGAAACCTCAACTTATGAGCAATCTCCAAGTAATAACATGTTAAACATGGCAAGAAAAGTAAATATAATCATCAAGATACATTGCTATTTCCTCGAACAACTTCATTCTCGCCAAAGAAACATCAAGATCAATCTACTAAGCTGAGACTAAAATCCATAAACATTGTTATCAAAATCTCAATGCTAAACTACTAGAATAATAATAATTCAAAATCACGGCTTACCTCTTGTTCCGAAAGCTCTTGTAACCATCTTTACTTTACCCAAAAGAGTCACCCACATTTATAGCATATATACAATTATGTCTCATGAAAACAAGTACAACATATTGCATGATTATCATAAATTACAACATTATCACATTACGCACAATTCAGCACATAGGAAGCCAATATCATGTAAGCAAGTTACGCACAATTCAGCACATAGGAAGCCAATATCATGTAAGCAAGTTACAAACAATTAAAGTTACATAGGCAACATATTGCATATAAGGCAAGTTGATCACGTAACTCAAATTGGTCACTTAAAGTACATTGAACACCTAAAGCACGTTGTTTCACATAAGCAAGTTATAAACAATTAAAACCACATAAACGACTAATTTCACACAAGACACTTCGATCACATAAAACACAATTGTCACATAATACACATTAATCACATAATGCATATTGGCTGCATACAACACATTGAGTACATAAGGCACATTGCTACATAAAGCATATTGACCACATTAGTTCATTTAACACATAAGACATATTGATCACATAGAAAGTTAGTCACATAAATAAATTAATCATATAAACATATCAACATGTAATTCACTTTACACTTAGTACATACATTCATGTCAAGACCACTACCCATATTCCGAGGATACCCCGGCTGACAGCTAAACATGCTCCCTGATACCACTTAATGTCACGCCCCAACTCGACCCCCCTTACGATTAGTCAGGATGCAACAGAATTTCAGAAGTATAACGACTATAACACATACATCAGTGCTCTAAACCAACCCTTTATAACTTCATACACACAACTCCAAAGAACAACAACAACTCCACAACCATTTCCATATATTAAACAACTATTCAACAGTTCATTCATAAATTATATGCCTCCGTTCCAACATCAATCCATAGGCTATAACATACATTTGCAAAAGAGATTATAAAGTAGTCTAGCAACCTAATCATGTTCAAAAGAAAGACAACTAAACTAGCATTACATAAGTCTTTAACTTCAAGTAAGTTATACAATACAACATACTACAAAAGCTAAGACAAACTCATGGATATGACTCCGGCACATAAGACTCCTCTATATAAAGCACAAACTCAGCTTCCTGAGGAGCGTACACAAAGTCTGGCGTAGTAACACCTGGATGTAGATAACTAATAAGAGTGAGCTTATATAAAACAAGCCCAGTGAGGATTCGATAGATCTTTCAAAAGCATTCACTATACCCCTTGGAAATCATCCTTTGTGCAGTAAACACACAATGAACATCAATAACAATATAAGTACAACAATAACAATAACCAATCAATAAGGATACTCTAGTTGGTGTAGCTCTAAACGCCATCATGATCTCAACCATCTTCTTATAACTCCCTATTACTCACGCACCCGAGGTACCTCTTTAGCCCTTCCATCCATGGCACCTTCGCCCATGCGAGCTGGGGATAGCCTTTGATAGTCATGCCATTTTCAACCCGATAGCCCGATACTGCCCAAGAGGTGGCACACACTATCAAGACTCATAACAATAATATTAAACATTCATATCATAGGAGGACAACAAAAGTAGGTTGCCTATCTTCCGGCTCATCAATAATCAATCAGCTAACATCATTTCAATAACATAACAACAATTAATCAAATAAACAACTGACAACAAAGTTAGATGACAAAGTAGGTCATCCAACTTAACATGCATTAAACCACACATTCAATCCCACATATAATCAACAACAACCCAAGAAATAATCACTCAAACACTACCCAAACACCCAAAGACAATATTTCAACATCTTAAAGAAAAATCACACAAACTTCTAACAATCATAACTTACAATCTACTAATCCAACGAACTCCAAACCACTTTCTATCAATCACCTACATATGCAACTACATTAGCTCCCTCGGAAACCAACCATAACCCATCTAAAACAAGCCCGACAACCCTAGTTTTGGCAATGCTCTTGGCTGAATTTTCTGGACTTTTGCGACGACATTACAATCAAAAATTTGGCATTACAACATTACTACCCTGCAATTAACAAACTTTTAGAAACAACAAGCAATCAATTCCAACCACAACAACAACAATTAGTCAACATTGAACTCAAAATCCAATTTTAATACCCGGAAAATAAAAATACATGCTACTACCTTTCAAAACTTATATAAACACATAGAAATGATCCTTAGCATCCACTGAGCAACAATCTAACAATAGATTAACATTTCATCTGATAAAAATGCAATTATATGAAAATGACACAAAATAGCATTTTGAGATCTAGAATTTTTCGCTCAGCTTTGATACAACCTAAGGTAAGAAATAGGTATAATGGATGCCCAACAAGTAAAATCAAGCTTTGAATGAAGTGATTTGGACTTGAATTGCAAAATCTATGAGAAAAATACTTTGAAAAACCTTGAACATGCCTTCATCTTTCTCCTCCGAGGAGCCATGGTTTTGTGTGTATTTTTGGGGTGTTTTTGGATGATTTTTAATGTGTGTTGATAGTTATAAGCAAAGATCAATGTAAGATAAGTTGGTCAAAGTTGAAAAACTTAGTTATTTTTAATTGTTTTTAGTTGTTTTAGCCAAAAATAGTAAATACAATACTATCTAACTTATACTATATATTTAGTAGGAATATTTTTGAGGATTACTAATATTCCTATGCATATAATTACATACAATTGAAATCAAACACTTATTTTTGCAAAAGACGATTAAAAGTCATATTTATTTATTTTTCATATGTCTTTTAAATGCATTTTTCAATGGTGCCATTTTAGAAATATTTGAAATGAAATAAAATTTGTATTTAATATATGCTAGGTCAATGAAAGTCAACGCAAGAATCGGGTTTAGAAAAAATCACTATTCGGCTAAAAAACGCTACTTTTCGCCCGAAAAGTCCATTTAAATTTCTATTCCGTTTCAGAATCAATTTTTATCAAACATGGGTCTATTAATATCCGAGGACTAGGTTTTCAGACCCTAAAATCACTTGTGTCAAAATTTTAGCGGACGTGCCTTCAAAACACAATTCACAAAAACCGACGATAAAATTTTCAATGCCGATTTTGATAAAAATTTTATGAATGCACACATAGCATGTAATAGGAATATAAATCACAGAATTAGCGTATTCTAACTCATATAACACATAAACAGGTCAAAACACGCAATTCTATGCAAATGTAAAATATGGAGTTTCACAATATGAAATTGTGAACTTTGCGTAACCAGATAAAAATGGGTAAGCAAACTGGATTAAGAGATCCATGGTCGCAAGACTGAGTAGGTCTATATCGATAACAAGAGGGTAAGGCTCGTTGAAGTGATGTGAAGCTATGATTAACCCAGCATGCAGATCTGGCCATTTCTTTCGTTCAATCTTTTGATACAAGCGATTCAATAACTGTTCAGTAGTTGTGCTGTCTCTGGTGTATGCCATCATCATCATCATCATTTTAATAGTGCACGCTATTATTGGTCATTTCCTCCTCTACTAATTTTAACTTGAATTTCTACCACTTATTCTCATGAGCTAGCCAACAATCCTCGAATTTTAAATCACCGCATACAATACTAGTATAGTTCTCATAAGAGGTCAGTATTATCGAGATCCTTTCTTCCCAAGTTTTCATCATCTTCTTGCTTATGTTCTCAGGTACATTAGCCTTTAAGTAATAATGAAGAAGATCTTTAGAGATTACCTTATGCTCAAAGTCTTGCTCTGTAGGTACTTCAGACTCCCTTTTTTCAATTGGATAAATCAGATTCATATAAATGAACTCGTTGATGATTGAAAGTGGAGGGCCCATGCTACGAATGACTCTGCTATAATTCCTTGGTATATTATGGCTACATAGAGCAATAGTTAGAAAGTTGTCGTGCGCTGTGTATATAGGCGATTGTATTTCATGAAGAATATGATCTACTACACTCATTGCAATATATGCATCCTTCTTATGGATGCAGTTTACGAAGGTAGAGACTAAAGTCTTCCTACGATCTTTCTTAGAAGTAGGAACTTTGAGACGCACCTGACGCCTCTTCTTAAGAATATTATTATGAATTCTAATATTTTTGGTCATCATTATCATATAATCCTGTACCGTGGTAAAGTAAAGGACTCTATAGAAAATAGGGCTATTTCGCGAAGACGCAATCCAGCCTATATTGCTGATCAACCGGATCAGGCTTTCCAAGCCCTGATATTTAGTCCTCTAGAACTTAAAGCAGACAGAGGCAACATCGAAACATCCCTTATCAGTGATGAAGTGAGAGAGATGGTCTTTTATATCGCTGGTCATGCTTTTTAAAGTTTTGCCATAGATAATAGGCATAAAGATACCTTTGACTAGCTTACGAGTGAGGTGATTGCAAATTATCATTGATAGATTCTCATTTTCCCATTCAGCTTTCATGAACACCTTGAGCTCTTCGACGATTGAAGAATAAACATCTTGGATTTTTTCATCCGGAGATGGAATGAGATTTGTTCTCTTAGACAAGGTTTCATCCATCAAAAAGTAACTAGAGATCTGATATGCACTCACTGAGGCGTCTTGGATAATAGGAATGCTCGAAAGAAGGTCCCATTTCTTATAGATGAAAGCCCTTAGATTGGCCATGAACTGAAAGGGGTGTTTAACATCCCGACCATTCACGATAATCTTATCATCTAAGATCTTTAAATTCTCATTGCTATCAAAATTCTCATCATTTCTACCAATAAGATTTATTGACCAGTTAATTGCCCAGCTTTTTGCCTCCTCGGCCGAGTCGAAAGACTTGTAATGGAAGGCAACTGTTGTAACAAATATCTGATTTTTGATATTCTCATCGATAGAACTGCAATTAGCAAAGACGATCAGGCTTCTTGCTAGATCACGCTCGTGGAAATGCAAGACCCCACTGAGGTAGATTTGACCTAGGAAGTCGAGAAAGGCTGGCAAATCAAAATGAAAACCATCCAAGGCAGTAGCCAACTTGATAATCAATTGCTCAAAACGAGCACGCTGTATGTTCTTAGATAAAGTATTTAACATCTCGTTAAAGCTACATATATTATTAATAACATTATCCTTCATGTAAAACTCCCCAAGTAAGGGGAATACATCTTTTAGATTCATAGATACTAGAAATTTAGGCACGAGATAGCCATATGATACAAATAAATCCTCATTATTTAGAATCTGATTCAACCAAACACTATTTATTTTAAAGGCCTGACGCTGCAGTGTGTTCATTACACGACACAGTTTCTCGCCATTACCCTTCCCGGAAATATCTATATTAAATTGATTTATGTTACCGGTACTTAACAGGCGGTAATGATCATACATTTTGCCGGTAGGCCGACTTAAGTAACCGCCAGAGAGTTCGGACGGATTTCTAGTGCTTTGACCTGGCGGGCAGGTACTCGACCAATCTAAAGGTTTACATGCCATAGACAGGTTGAGCTTGATCGGTAGTAATAAGATATCAAAGTTGCAGACATCATAGAGATGTCTTGGAAGATAATAATCTTCTTTCTTCTTCTTTACTTGAACTGCCCTGCTTAAATAATTTAATGTGATCAAACCCTTTTTCTCCACGAATACAACTAAGGCAGAACCGAAGGGATACATCAACTCCATTTTAGATCTTTTCCTATCCTTACCAGACATCTGAGCTTCACCATCCTTGGCTTTAGCTATAGAAGAAAACGGGATTTGAAACCTTCGGCATTTCAATAATGAAGCTTGTATCCAGATACTAGACTCCAGTTGTTCAACCAAAGATGCTACACGAATTGATGAGTTTGACTCAACAGGGTTAAAAAGCATACATAGTACATGAACTATTAATGCCTCAATCGTATATTGACCGAACTCGGAAAGCAATTCTATATCATATCTTGAGAGATCCTTACTACAGAGATAATCCTTAGCACATTCCTCATTATCTCTTATTAAGAGTCTTATGATGTTGGGAGTAGTCCTAAATATTGATTCCTCATCGAAAGACATAGTCAGATCCTTAATCTGTATTTGTATCTCACGTAATTTAGCTTCACTTAATGGTAATTTCTATTTAGCTTTAAGCAAAATATCGAAGATTTCTTCCTTGTACTGAACTATTTTACTCTTAACCTCTTTCTTACTAGGATGACTACTAAAATGTTTGTAAAAGTCATTCCAAAATTGAATTAACTCTGCTTTAGTTTCTTCTTTCATCGGAGAATTATCTAACGAATTCTTGATCCAAAATATGTGTGACATGGCCTTCCTTATCATTCTTTTTTGTAGAGCAAATACTAGGGATTTTCCTGCATCCTTATGGAACGGCGTACCTACTCATATGGCAAGGCGCTCCATAAAATTGAAAAAATCAAGAACTTTTTCAATACAATAGTTAAGAAAATGTTCAAATGCTCTGCCATATTGGTATGAGCGTTAAACCAACCAATACTTCCATGAGCATGACTATAAATCCTTGGAATTCTTCATCCTAGCATGGGACACAATACGGACGAAAGACGAATTGACTTCCGTCTTTATCCTATATCGCTCCTAGCCTTTCTATTTCCTTCCTTTCTAGCCTACCTCTAAAGTTTTCTGCTGTCACCTAGGCTCGAGACATGCCTCCTATCGTGCTTTTTTCCCTGCCTCCCTACAACACTTAAGAATCCAAAGTTGACTTCTCTTCTAACTAGCTTGCTACCCGGGAGGCTCCTATGCTCTGACCTCCTTGCACTTAACTACTTTGGCATAGGGACCGGAGGGTTATAGGGCTTATAAGAAGGTCCTGGGGCCTTCCTAGTTTTTAGAGAAAAACCACGCAGAATTTTGTGAGATTTTGAAACTTATTGTTTCAAAGCGGCGAAAACTCTTGCGAAATTCCCAAGGAGAAACCTCGAGACTCTTTTCACTTGTCTTCTGTGAGTCTGAGACCTTACTTCTGTGACTATTCGACTTTTGCAAGTCTTTATCTCGAAAAAATATCCTTATAGTCTCCTCTAACTTAGAGTTTTTTCTAAAATCAAAAAAATCCACCAATAGCCAACTAATGGATTGAGTTATATAGTGCCACAAAGGTTTGGAACCCACTCTTTAGAAGTTCATGTGCATGTGTCATCACCTCATTGGTCGGAGGTCGAAAAAGAAGACAAATTTGTTAATTTTGCTTTTTCGATTTCTATTTTTAGTTGTTTTTAGAAGAGAGAAAGAGTAAAAACAAAGGGTACGCTCAAAAGATTTGCTCGGAGCTGTTCACTTTCACTTAGTCACTTGGTATCTTGAAACCTCTTTGCTTGCGGGGACAGAAGTGGAAACGTCTGAGAGAGCACTTCACGAAAGAATCGTGTGGCGTGGTGAAAGGTTTCCCATTGGGGTTTTCGACCCTCCAGGTCTCTACCTACTTGTGGAAGAGGGGGGGTTCCTTGATATTAAGGTGTCAAGGTGGTCAAAGAAGGCCAACAGTGGAAGCAATCGAGACTTTGATCATTCAGTTAACTCCTTGCTGTCAGCCCGTGCTTGCTGTCATGCTGGCAAAAGCATGGGGATTCGGTAGGTTTTACTTACTATTGGATTTGAACCAATGACTCTTGTCGTATGAAAGCAATACTCTAAACACTGAGTCAAGTAGGGAAAGTTGAGTCAAGTCAAATAAAATAGACCCCTATAAGAGAAAGCCGCGCTGTGATAACCCGAACCCGACATGCATTTAATGGCATTTAATTGCATTTAATTAAGTGTTATCTTAAATGTTAGCATTGAATTTCGTGTTTATTTTTAGTTAAACATTCATTTGTAGCTTTATTTTCATATTTATGTTAATCGGTTTTATTTTTTTCTTGCACCTTAATGCTCGGTTTTCAATTAAATGAAAAGTAGCTCCAAGCCAAAGTAAATTTGAACTACGTTACTTTTCAAAAATTATATTTTCTTAAATTCTTTGAGATTTAATTGTTATTCTTTTATTGTCGCGAAGTGCATAGCATATCGAGAGCGATAGTTAGGAACTGATTTCTAGTCCTCAGCAAATAGTGAAAACTAGTATTTAGTGTTTTAATTTAGTGCTTTAGTTGTTGTTGATTAGAAATATAATTTCATTAGTTATTTTAACCTTAAAATGCCTAAAATAAGCTTATTTGACCAATTTTTAAGCGGTTTGACCAAGGCTTTGACCATTGACCTTGTGTCATCTTTTATAATAGCACATTATAGCACAAAATAAAAAAAAAGAAAGCTGAAAATAGAATAGAAAGGGCCGAAACTTAGAGGAGAAAAAAAAATAGATTTCAACTTTCAAATCTTCAAATCTTCGCGTGAGCTTGCACGGGGTTCTGTCCGAGGCTTCCAGCGTGGTTTTCCTAGTATCTAGGAGCGTCTAAGGTGAGGGTTTCATCGTTATTTGCGCATTTGAAATTGTTGTACCTAAACTTTAATTTTTGGATTTTAGCCGTAAATTGTTATTTTGATCGTTTTGATGCTTGGAGAATGTTCCCTAGCAATTGTAGAACATGTATTTATAGCTTTTTAGCATTTTCTGCGGTTGAATATCGAAACTGCAATTTAAATTGATAATTGAATAGTAAACCCCCGTTTCGATGAAGTTGCTCCGTTATGAGTTCTGTTGATATAGGAAGGTGGTAGATATGCTAGAATGCCTAAATGTGTGGTTTAATTGGATTGTGTAATGGAAAAACAGAGGAAAATGGCTTAGTGAAAGTTGGGGTTGTTTAAGTCAAGTTTGGCATTTTATCGTTTTGCGTGATGGCATTGTCTCGGGAGGCCATGGAAGCACTTTTGGTGTGATTATGGCGTTGGTTGGGTGTTTGGTTAGGGTAGCGGTAGTTCAAACGAGCAAAGGGGCAAATCGGGGCTTTGCGTGAATTCTAGGGTTAAGTAGGGTTTCGGGGTCTTTAAACGTGCCTTATGGTGACCTAGGAGGATTGGTGAAGTCGGTTTCCAAAACTCGTGGCTCGTTTGAAAGTATTAGCGTTTTGAAAGTTGGGGTCATTTTGTGATTTTGTGTGTTTTCATAGTGTAATGCCTATAAAATGCTTAATATTGCTTGTTATGCTTGTTAAAGTTGGTTATGACTGAATTTGTATACCAATTGTTAATAATGCTTGTTAGTGTTGTTCTTGTTATTTTATTGATTGTATATGCTTATTGTATCGCATGTTGTTAACTAACCTACACTTCAGTGCCTTGTTCGATTATCGTTATATATCTCGTATTGCATTGCATAAGTGTCAGGCGCGTGAGTGATGGACCTCTTTGGGTAGCCTCGGGTTGCCAGTGTTGGTTGCTCTAGCTCGTGTCCTATTCCCTTTCTCGCTTGGGTTGCCGCCCAGGAATTTTTGGGTCGTAGAATTGACAGAGTATGTCCGGAGTACTCTAACGGAAGTTATAAGGTGGGTGAGTCGGCGCGTCATCGTTAAAGTCATCGAAGTCATGATCGGTATATTTCTCGCTCGAGTGAACCATAGCCTTCAGAGTGTGGTATAACTTTGAATGGTTGTGTTAATGCTTTTATTAATTGGTTGTTGTATTGATTGTTTATGTTGAATGCTTGCTTGTCAATTATATTGCTTAGTTGTACCTATTTGCATTGCACGAACTTCTTTCTCTCCACCTCAATATATGTCTCGCCCTCACTGAGTATACGTGTTGTGTATACTCACTCCTCACCACCACATTTTAGGAAATTCCTTGTTAGCTGGAAAGTTCGTGATTACGTGAAAGTTCGTGCTTGAAGAGTTGCCTTGCGTGCTATGTGGCTTGAGTTGTCAAAGATGCAAAGATGTATGTTTCATGTGTTGTTGTATTTAATGTTAATAAGGAATGTAATTTACATTTAACTAGGTGATTGAGGTAGAATGATAAGATATTTTATGTATCTAGTTAGTATGGCTTAACTTTAATGCATGTTTGTATTGCTTAAAGAAAAGTTAGAATAGTTTGGGTACTTGGAATTGTATATTTACTTGTGCTTAATTGTTGAGAACCAAGGCTCGGATGGCCTTGAGGAAGTTTTGTGTGGTTGGACAAGGTGCTGGTCCATTTATATGCTATTACATGTTTTACATTTTGCCTAGAAATAGGGGAGACTCCGTCCGTCTTTCCCTAAAATTTTGCCTGGGTTTGGAATTGGGTTGTGATTAGATTGATTGATAGAACTCCTGGTCTCGAGAGGGATCAGGGTGTTACAGGTGGTATCAGAGCTTGTTTAGCTCATAAGCCGGGACAGGGTCCTCGGTCTGGTGGGTAGTGATCCTTGAATGTGTGCTTGATAAGTGTGTCTTGAAAGTGTGTGCTTGTATGTGAGATTATGTGTCTTGACTTGAATGTATGCACCTATGTGATATAGTTATGTGTTATGTGTTAAATGTTTCTCAAGTAAAGTGAAGTGTCTAGTTGTGCATTGAATGGATGTATCGAATTGGCATCGTGAATTGAATTGATCTCATGAATTGTTATTTGCTTGAAGTATTGCTTGTAATGTATGTATTGAAATGTCTTGAATTGGTTATGCCGTGATTTGAATTGATTATGTTGTGCTTGACTTGATTGTCGTGCTTGAGTGATTTTGTTGAATAAACTGTTTTATAAACTCTTTTGTAAACTTGCTTGCATAATAGTTGAAGGCATGTGTATAAATGTGATATCTTGGCATTCATACATGTCCCGTGGAAATGGTAAGTAAGTCCTCTTCCTCCCCTGAAGAAAGTCGTTCACAGCTGGCTTTTCAAAGTGTATGGATTGGCAGGAAATGAATGACATTTAATTAGCCTTTATTTGGGAGTTGGTGTTTGCTTTTGGAGTTCGGATATTGGCGAGTCTCTAAGGTTCTCCTCTGTGCGTAACAGTTGTGAAAGAGTAGTTTTCTTTTGGGGTTCTATTTGGTTGTTCTTTGGAGCATTCTTTGGTTTTCTTATTGGGTATTCTTTGGAAACTTTTGTTGGCACTTCTCGGTGGACTTGGCTATTGGGATCTCAATCGGACTTACTGTATGGTATTATCTATGGCATATGAGTCTCGGTCTTTATTGGTGTGTTACTGGCATCCATTATTGGAAATCCTTCAATGGCATTCTATAGAATTCTTGGTGGTCATTTATTTGGTACTTACTTATTGGGCAATCCTTGGTATTTTCTCACTGGAGCATTGTTTCGGGAATTTTCTTTAGTGTGCCTCAGTAGGTTGGTATTTGGAATTCCTATCATACTTATTGTATAGTACTACTTACGGTACTCTTTGGAATTCTTATTGCGCATTCTATTGGTATTTTCCTTATTGGCAAGGTTGTATGAAGTTCTCACTTGGCAAACAGTGTAGGGGCCTCAGAGTTTGGTTTTGTATATTGTGCACCAGCTCAGTATTTTCCTTAGGGTTTTCGCCTATCTGGGAAACTATATTTGTTATTCAACTTGATTGTCTTATTGGGCACATTATATTTTCTCTGCTATTCTCTTGACATTCTTCTCAGCATTTGATAGCGATACTCGGAATCTAATTGGTTATCCTATGGGGTTATTATTTGGAAGACTTCTCGGGAACTTTTGGAGTATATTTGATTGGGTTTTCTTAGTATTTCCTCAGCATTCCCAACAGAGAATTCTTCTATGGTATTCATGCCCAGCGGGGTATTTCTTCGAACCTTTGGATGGGGCCTTTGTTTGAGCCTTTATTTGTCTTCTTGCTTTGGAGTTCTTGGGTAGTAATAGTTGAATTTCTATTGGAGATTCGTAAATAGGGTATTCCTTCGGTATTCTTCTTGCCATTAATATGTGGTATTGATACCATCTACAATATCCCTGCTTTAGTCTTTAGTTGGTATTTTCTCGGCATTCTTGGTTGGGATTTCTATTCCGGTTTTCTTACGAGCATCCTTATTCACTATCTTGCTCAACAACCGATGAAGATTAGTCAGAGTTGGATTTCAGATGATGCTGAGTTCTATTGGAAGAAGAATTGCGAGGACGCAATTGTTTTAAGGGGGGAAGGATATGATAACCCGAACCCGGCATGCATTTAATGGCATTTAATTGCATTTAATTAAGTGTTATCTTAAATGTTAGCATTGAATTTCGTGTTTATTTTTAGTTAAACATTCATTTGTAGCTTTATTTTCATATTTATGTTAATCGGTTTTATTTTTTTTTCTTGCACCTTAATGCTCGGTTTTCAATTAAATGAAAAGTAGCTCCGAGCCGGAGTAAATTTTGAACTATGTTACTTTTCAAAAATTATATTTTCTTAAATTCTTTGAGATTTAATTGTTATTCTTTTATTGTCGCGAAGTGCATAGCATATCGAGAGCGATAGTTAGGAAATGATTTCTAGTCCTCAGCAAATAGTGAAAACTAGTATTTAGTGTTTTAATTTAGTGTTTTAGTTGTTGTTGATTAGAAATATAATTTCATTAGTTATTTTAACCTTAAAATGCCTAAAATAAGCTTATTTGACCAATTTTTAAGCGGTTTGACCAAGGCATTGACCATTGACCTTGTGTCATCTTTTATAATAGCACATTATGGCACAAAAAAAGAAGCTAAAAATAGAATAGAAAGGGCCAAAACTTAGAGGAGAAAAAAAAAGAGATTTCAACTTTCAAATCTTCAAATCTTCGCGTGAGCTTGCATAGGGTTGTGTCCGAGGCTTCCAGCGTGGTTTTCCTAGCATCTAGGAGCATCTAAGGTGAGGGTTTCATCGTTATTTGCGCATTTGAAATTGTTGTACCTAAACTTTAATTTTTGGATTTTAGCCGTAAATTGTTATTTTGATCGTTTTGATGCTTGGAGAATGTTCCCTAGCAATTGTAGAACATGTATTTATAGCTTTTTAGCATTTTCTGCGGTTGAATATCGAAATTGCAATTTAAATTGATAATTGAATAGTAAATTATGAATAGTAAACCCCCGTTTCGATGAAGTTGCTCCGTTATGCGTTCTGTTGATGTAGGAAGGTGCTAGATATGCTAGAATGCCTAAATGTGTGGTTTAATTGGATTGTGTAATGGAAAAACGGAGGAAAATGGCTTAGTGAAAGTTGGGGTCATTTAGGTCAAGTTTGGCATTTTATCGTTTTGCGTGATGGCATTGTCTCGGGAGGCCATGGAAGCACTTTTGGTGTGATTATGGCATTGGTTGGGTGTTTGGTTAGGGTAGCGGTAGTTCAAACGAGCAAAGGGAGAAATTGGGGCTTTGCGTGAATTCTAGGGTTAAGTAGGGTTTCGAGGTCTTTAGACGTGCCTTATGGTGACCTAGGAGGATTGGTGAAGTCGGTTTCAAAAACTCGTGGCTCGTTTGATAGTAGTAGCGTTTTGAAAGTTGGGGTCATTTTGTGATTTTGTGTGTTTTCATAGTGTAATGCCTATAGAATGCTTAATATTGCTTGTTATGCTTGTTAAAGTTGATTATGACTGAATTTGTATATCAATTGTTGATAATGCTTGTTAGTGTTGTTCTTGTTATTTTATTGATTGTATATGCTTATTGTATCGCATGTTGTTTACTAACCTACACTTGAGTGCCTTGCTCGATTATCGTTATATATCTCGTATTGCATTGCATAAGTGTCAGGCGCGTGAGTGATGGGCCCCTCTGGGTAGCCTCGGGTTGCCAGTGTTGGTTGCTCTAGCTCCGTGTCCTATTCCCTTTCTCGCTTGGGTTGCCGCTCAGGGAGTTTTGGGTCGTAGAATTGACAGAGTATGTCCGGAGTACTCTAACGGAAGTTATAAGGTGGGTGAGCTGGCGCGTCATCGTTAAAGTCATCGAAGTCATGATCGGTACATTTCGCGCTCGAGTGAACCATAGCCTTCAGAGTGTGGTATAGCTTTGAATGGTTGTGTTAATGCTTTTATTAATTGGTTATTGTATTGATTGTTTATGTTGAATGCTTGCTTGTCAATTATATTGCTTAGCTGTACCTATTTGCATTGCACGAACTTCTTTCTCTCCACCTCGATATCTGTCTCGCCCTCACTGAGTATACGTGTTGTGTATACTCACTCCTCACCACCACATTTCAGGAAATGCCTTGTTAGCTGGAAAGTTCGTGATTACGTGAAAGTTCGTGCTTGAAGAGTTGTCTTGCGTGCTATGTGGCTTGAGTTGTCAAAGATGCAAAGATGTATGTTTCATGTGTTGTTGTATTTAATGTTAATAAGGAATATAATTTACATTTAACTAGGTGATTGAGGTAGAATGATAAGATAATTTATGTATCTAGTTAGTATGGCTTAACTTTAATGCATGTTTGTATTGCTTAAAGAAAAGTTAGAATAGTCTGGGTACTTGGAATTGTATATTTACTTGTGCTTAATTGTTGAGAACCAAGGCTCGGATGGCCTTGAGAAAGTTTTGTGTGGTTGGACACGGTACTGGTCCATTTATATGCTATTATAAGTTTTACATTTTGCCTAGAAACAGGGGAGACTCCGTCCGTCTTTCCCTAAAATTTTGCCCGGGTTTGGAATCGGGTTGTGATTAGATTGATTGATAGAACTCCCAGTCTCGAGAGGGATCGGGGTGTTATAGGCGCAATCAAAGCTCCCCTTACAATACAAGGAGGGGCGGAGTGCTAAGAAAGAGAAAGCGTTATCACTATACGAAATGAAGCAACGGCTAGCACGCTAAGCTAAGATCAACCACTTGGAGAACACGGAGCCTTTCTGACTCAGTC
Organism: Ehretia macrophylla; assembly: GCA_037974665.1. Lineage (NCBI taxonomy): Eukaryota > Viridiplantae > Streptophyta > Magnoliopsida > Boraginales > Ehretiaceae > Ehretia > Ehretia macrophylla. The sequence goes on from CM075771.1 coordinate 35,978,362, forward strand.
ATATGTCTTAATAATTAGATTACAATTCATGCGGTCGTTCTCTGCTGCATTGGTCTTTTTACTCCCTGCTCTCCACCATAACAAAATGTTTCCACTATATCTCAGGAGTAGTCAAAAGTATGAAGTAAGTCGACTGATAAGGTGTTTACAAGCTTGTTTGATGAAGTAATTCTACCGATAAGGAGAGTCTGGATAGAATTCAGCTCGACTGATAAGGAGAGGAAGGTAGGAAGAACCGCTTTAAGCCTATTGCTTTCGTTCAATACAGACAGAGCTCAACCAGAAATCTCTTACTCAGCAGGTGCCAATGCACTGACCTAAGCACAGTCAAACTTAGGACATACGGTACTAAAGGCTGCTAACCTTCGCTTCAGTCGGTAGCAAAAGGGAATTTCTCTCACAAAGGTCGCTAGTAGCTCAAAGGACGGCAGTCAATACTGTACTTCTCGCAGGGTCAAAAGCAAATGGAGCAGGGAAATCTGTACCGAAGACTCCTCCGGGAAGGACTACTGGGTGAAGAAGACTGACAGACTCCAATACTAGAGGCCTATAGTCAACTCTATGCCTAGCAATCTCATCGTAGAGTTTCCATATGATACCAAAATGGATCAAATATGGATCCTCATAATGCACTGGAAAGTGCGTTGTTACGACGGGAGCTTTAAAGAAGTCCTCGAAAGAGACACTTCGATGCAAGGCTACGGTAAATAGAGTATCATAGGAACTAATGAAGCCACTGGGACATCCATGCCTTAACCAAGGTAATCTCCTATAGTACCTCAAAGACCTCTCCCTATTGGTCGAGCATCTTCAATCCTCAGATTCATATAAGTGAAGAGGTGTTATCTTTAATTCCTTAGGCTTAAAAGCCTCTCTAAGAATCTTTAACAAGATACCTCAAAGGTAAGGTGATAGAGGCGCGCAAGCGACCAAGCCATAAGTCAAAGGGAACCTTACTCTTTAACCAGACCGCCGCGAGCTGCAAAACTCAATGCGATCGGGAGTGGTTGAGACGCGAGAGAACTTTAAATCCAAGTCCATGTATTCGACAAAGTATGCGTGAACCTTTTCACATTATAGATGTGAATGATGGAAAAGACACCTAGTAGATGATGGGAGTTGGATAGGTTTCGCACTAACACAGGAGAAAAATCCTTAGTCAAGTGTTTACACCTGAATCTCTTAGCAAACTCAGCCCCGCCAGTCTCGAAAACCAGGAACTTAGGTAAAGATATAGATAGACCTAGTTCTGAACAAGAGCAATTCGTCAAAAATATATCAAGCTGAGTCAACCAACGACGATCTCGGTCTATCCATCTCACTTTATGAAGCAAAGGCAAGCAGACTAGGCGACAGAGGGTGTCTTCGCGGAAGGGGAAGAGTAGGAGGCTTTGTGTCGGGCATCAAAACTCAGCGTAGATAGAAAGTCCGCTACCCATTCAAGCAGCTTGTAAGGCTATAGTACTGCTTCATATAAGATGTACCATCGACAAGCTTGACTTATAGCTAATTCCATAGAATTTGGTTGGCCGCCTGGAATAAAAAGAGTTTCGAATTCGTTGAAGATCCTTGTGGCTTCGGATCCCTCCAATCCAGCTGATTCCGAATCGACCAATTCTGGGATCTTGTGTAGCAAAGGCCTGTCATCGAATTCTTCAAACCTGGGGCATGTCGATCCTGAATGAAAAAGAAACTAAACAAGATTGATCCTACTATCAATCAATCTGTCGTACAAAGGCCTAACTCTGGCTCTCTCAACGGGTGGAAGGAGGGGCAACAACCTTGTCAAGGCGCAGGCCAAGACAAGTCAAAGTGAAGCGATTTATACCGAGCAAGAACCAGTACTAGAATAGGAAAAACTAGATATTCTTTCTTTTCAGAATTCCTGTCCTGCGGGCCTGCCCAAACTGTCAGTGATTCAAACAAAGAGGCGGGGATGAGTGTTGTGCTTGCCCCAACCGATACTACCATTCATTACTATGAACCGGCCTTGGCCTTCACTTAAAAGTCAAATGAATCCTCTGATGAACTTGGGTCCATACTCTAGTGAAGAAAGGAAATTAGGCTTCTCTTTCTGCTTCTTAACTTCTATCCTTTTTCGTGCTTAGTCCTTCTTTGGCATCCTTCCCTATGAATCTCTCAATCTCGGGAGTTCCTACCGATTGGTTAGTCCCTCACGTTTTCTTCTTTCCTTTCTTGGAGACTGGTTCTAGTGTGGCTGGCAGTCATACGCTCCTTTCTTCGGTTTGTGGCGGTTGATTCCTAGTGTGACATGGATCTTCCTTCTATCTCAGAGGTTGTGTATCTAGAAGATAAAGCCTATACCCTGGATTTGGTGCGCATGATGGAGTAATCTCTTCGTCTAATCACGAGGCCACATGAACTTTATCTGGGATTTCTTTTTTTTTTTCTTTCTATTAGATGCATTAGTTGCAGCGCAACTAACTACCTATATCACGCCCCAACTCGACCCCTCCTACAATCATTCAGGACACAATAGAATTTCGGCAGTATAACTACAGTAATTAGGACACCAACACTCTAAACTAACCTCTTCGCAACTCATACAACTAACTCTACAACAATTCAACAATTAAACAACACAACCAAAATATACATTAAACATTCTTTTACCATTGCATCCATAAGTTATACGCCTTCGTTCCAACATCATACATTTACTATATAACATACATTTCCAAAATAGATTATAACCAATCTAGCAACCTAATCATATTCCAAAACAAGACTACTAAGCTAGCAACATTTAAACCATTACCTTTACTACATCTTATACATCATAAACTTTTAAGTAAATACAAACCAACTAGTTTTAATATACAAGATAACAAAAAAGTACAACATCATATATCAAGGACAAGACTCTGGCACATAGAACTCGTCCACATATGGCACATTCTCAGCTTCTTGAGGCACGTACCCGTAATCTTGTTAAATTTCACTTGTATGCATGCAATAATTGAGAGTGAGCTTACATAAAACAAGCCCAGTGAGGATTCGACAGATCTCTTAACAGTATTTACTATACTCCTTATAAATTATCCTTTGAGTAGTAAACATATAATAATAGACAATAACAATATAAACACATTAGTAATAATGACCAATCAATAAAGGATACTCTAGTTGGTGTAGCTCCAAACATCATCACGATCTCAACCATTCTTCTTATAACTCCTCATTTCTCACGCACCCGAGGTACCTCACTAGCCCCTCCCTCCATGGCACCTCCGCCATGCGAGCTGGGGGTAGCCTATGATAGTCATGCCGTTATCAACCCGACAGCCCGATGCTGCCTGAGAGATGGCACACACATACCAAGACTCATGACAATAATAATAATAATTCATATCTCAGGAGGACAACATATCAAGTTGACTATCTCCCGGCTCAACAATAATCAATTATCACAGGAGGACAACAAAGTAGGTTTCTTATCTCCCGACTCATCAATAATCAATTATCACAGGAGGACAACAAAGTAGGTTGCCTATCTCCTGGCTCATCTAATCAATCAATAATCATCATTTCAACAACATAACAACAACTAGTCAAATAAGCAACAAACAACTAAGTTAGATAACAAAGTAGGCCACCCAACTTAACATGCATAACCACACATCCAAACCCTAGTCTAACCATCAACAACTCACCATTCATTCATTCAAACACCACCCAAACATCCAAAGGCATAATTCAAGATTTTAAAGAAAGACAACCCAAACATGTAAAAGTCATAACATGCATTCTACTAATCCAATGACTTCTAAACCAGTTTCTATCACTCACCCATTCAATCAACTACACTAGCCCCCTCGTAAACCAACCATAATCCATCCGAATCAAGCCCATCAACCCTAAAACCCTAATGCATCATGGCTGAAATTTCCGGACTTTCACACCGACATCACAATCAAAATTTCAGCATCACAACAATATTACCACGTATTTAACAAACTTTTACAACCTAACAACAATCGATTCCAACCACCACAACTCCAATTATTCAACAAATAGCCAACAACTCAATTTTAATACCCGAAAAATAAAAATTCATGCTACAACGGTTCAAAACTTATATAAACACATATAATCAATCCTTAGCATCTACTGAGCAATAATATAACATCAATTTAACATTTAAACGGCTAAAAAATCGATTATATGAATTAACATAAAAATGACATTTTGAGATCTAGAATTTTTCTCTCACCTTTGATGCAAACTAAGGTTAGAAATAGGTAGAATAGATGCCCAACAAACAAAATCAAGCTTTGAATGAAGTGATTTGGACTTGAATTGCAAAATCTATGAGAAAATCACTTGAAAACCTCAGAAAATGCCTTCTCTTTGCTTCCCTTGGCATTTTCCGTTATGTAGGTGTTTTTGGAGGTGTTTTGTGTGGTTTTTAATGTGTGTTGATTATATAAGCTCAAGCTCAACAAAAATAATAAAAGTCAAAGTTGATTTTCTAGACTTTTAATTAGTATTTTTAGTCTTTTAATTGTTTTTCTTGACTATTTTGCTCACCAACTTGCATTTAACACTTAGACTATTTTTAGATAGTTTATTTTAGATAACAACAATTTTCATTTGCATACATTAACACCCGACTCGGTTAAAAACTCGATTTTTGCAAAAGAAGGTGAAAAATCATATTATTTGTTTTCAAATGTCTTTTGAATGCACAATTAATCTAAAATCATTTAATACCACATATAAATACATCTATATTAATATGTACTAGGTCAACGAAAGTCAATGCAAGAATCGGGTTTAGAAGAAATTACTATTTGGCTCAAAAACGCTATTTTTGGCCAGAAAAGTCCATTAAATTTCTATTTCATTTCAGAATCAATTTTTATCAAACATGGGTCTATTAATATCAGAGGACTAGGTTTTAAAACGTTAAAAACACCCGTGTCAAAATTTTAGCGGACGTGCGTTCAAAATACTATTCACAAAAACCGACGATAAAATTTCCGATGCCGATTTTGATGAAAATTTCATGACTGCACACATAGCATGTAATAGGAATATAAATCACAGAATTAGCACATTTTAAATCATATAACACATAAACAGGTCAAAACACGCAATTCTATGCAAAGATAAAATATGGGATTTTACATTCTCCCCCCCTTAAAGAAATTGTGTCCACGCAATTCTCGAACTGACAGACAATAAAATCCTCAATCGTTACACTTAACAATACTTCTCTTAGTTCTCATTTATCTCTTAGGATGACACCTAAACAAAAACCTCAATTGAAATAAACTCCGTTGATTGCAAGTTGATGATCATAATTCCAAGACAATCTTCAATTCATAATTCTCTCCCACCTAACATCATATTGCATATAAATGAAATTGCAACTCCAAGGTCTTAACATGACACCACTACTACTTATCAATCATCCCCTACTACACAAAAGAGCTCTATGAACACCCTGAGGGTTTAAAAACTCATTCACGATAACATGAATGATTACTGATAAAAGGAATATCTCAAAAGTGACATTGGTCAGAATATGGCTCTTACGAAATTTGCAAGGAAATAAGAATATGGAAAGTCATATTCGAGCCAACAATCAAGTGAACAAGAGGTCAAACAGGTTAGAGAATCAAAAGCCTAATAGTTTAATAAGGAAGCATGATAACTAAGATAAGAAATATCTCAACACCAATCAGTTAAATAAGTACGAACAAATGATGATGACGAGTCAAAACAGTGCTGAGTATGTTGAACAAAAATTCCTGAACAAGTAGACATTTCAATTCTCGATGATTGTTCAAGGAACAAACAAGTAAGTTGTACTTGAGGCGAAATGAAATTAAGAAATAAGAGATGATTAATGCAATAGAAAACATGAGTGACAAGAGTATCTCAGCACGCAATACCAAAGAAGTACGAATAAGAAATGATAACAACAGGACAGTGCGAGTACTTTGAGTGAACAATTACAAGCAAAGTAATGGCTCAGCATTTAATAATAAAACAATAGGATTAACAAGGAACAACAAGAATGACAATGATGTACTTAGGTAGGGAGTACATCAAGCAAGTGAAATTCGAACAAGTAAAATGGTATACCAAAGGAAAAATTACTTTCAAATGAATAGTAATAGGATGAAATGAAATATTGAAATCAATGACTAGAGATATAGAATGAAATATAGAAGTCTCAAACCTTAACTCCAATAAGCGACATTGCCTTAAGAAGCAAATATGAATGTTAAGAATAGAAACAATGTCAAATGAGTATAGGATCCATTAATCCAATAAGCAAAACTTTCCAAGAAACAATTGATATGCTAGAAAAGTGTAACTCTCCCTCAAATAAGTGAGAATAGAGTAGAAAAGAATAATAAGACCAATAGAATAGGAAGCACAAAAGGGGTGTTCTATCTACACACTCAAACACCAACAAGTCAAATCCTACAATCTATCTCTCTTCAAAACAAGACACTAAGGAGATCTAGAGAACCTGAGGAGTCATACAATCACTCCAAAATTTATATTCCGCACTAGACCAATGACTAAACAAGATAAATCACTGATTATCCAACAAGATTCACTGATGAAGACTCCAAAATCTGATAGCACAATACAGATTCAAGCTAACTCATTATAACACAAGAGAATCCCCAATCAACAATTTAGAAAGTCATACCACCTAGAACTCAAAAGCTCGATGTAGGCAAGTAAATGTTCAGCCACCAAAATGCATTCTTATTTCCTCAAATAATTCTATCTCCCAACAATTACATCTTCGAATAAAGTAACTTTAGTCAGGAATCACTCTAATTTGCTCCAATGTTTAAAGATCAAAACTCCAAAATATCCATTGATAAGATAGCAATCCCAAGTAGTAGAAATATATACATGTTATACTACACTTCATTCCATTCACAAATATACATCACTAATTCCTCAAATAAATTCATTCTAAAATAACCTCAAGAAAGTATAATATGAGTTGAGACTCCAAAAGTGTCTAATCACAACCTCATGGAAACCTCAACTTATGATCCATCTCCAAGTAATAACAAGTTAAACATGGCAACAAAAGTAATTATAATCATTAACATACATTGCTATTTCCTCGAACAACTTCATTCTTGCTAAAGGAACATCAAGAACAGATCCATTAAACTGAGACTAAAAACCATAAGCATAATAATCAAGATCTCAATGATAAACTACTAGAATAATAATAATTCAAAATCACGGCCAACCTCTAGTTCTGAAAGCTTTTACAGCCACCCTTGACATTAAAAGGTCACTCACGAGTTAAAACATGTATGCAACTATATCATATGAAAGACAACTACAACGTAATACACAATTATCATACTATACAACATTATCACATAACGCACAACTCAGCACATATGAAGCAAATATCACCTAAGCAGGTTATATCACATAAGCAAGTTATAAGCAATTAAAGTCACATAAGTAACAAATTTCACATAAGGCAAGTTGATCACGTAACTCACATTGTCACATAAAGCATATTGACCACCTTAATTCACTTAACACATAAAGAATATTGATCACTTATAAAGTTAGTCACATAAGTAAATTAATCACATAAACATATAAACATATAATTCTCTTTACACTTAGTACATGCATTCATGTCAAGACCACTACCCACATTCCGAGGATACCCCGGCTGACAGCTAAACATGCGCTCGGATACCACTTAATGTCACGCCCCAACTCCACCCCTCCTGCAATCAGTCAGGACGCAACAAAATTTCGGCAGTATAACGATAGTAATTAGGACATCGAGGCTCTAAACCAACCTCTTCCCAACTCATACAACTAACTCCACAACAATTCAACAATTAAACAACACAACCACAATATACATTAAATATTCTTTTACCATTGCATCCATAAGTTATACGCCTCCGTTCCAACATCATACATTTACTATATAACTTACATTTCCAAAATAGATTATAACCAATCTAGCAACCTAATCATATTCCAAAACAAGACTACTAAGCTAACAACATTTAAACCATTACCTTTACAACATCTTATACATCATAAACTTTTAAGTAAATACAAACCAACTAGTTTTAATATAGAAGATAACAAAAGAGTACAACATCAGATATCAAGGACAAGACTCTGGCACATAGGACTCGTCCACATATGGCACATTCTCAGCTTCCTGAGGCACGTACCCGTAATCTTGCTCAATTTCACCTGTATGCATGCAATAATTGAGAGTGAGCTTATATAAAACAAGCCCAGTGAGGATTCGACAGATCTCTTAACAATATTTACTACACTCCTTGGAAATCATCATTTCAGCAGCAAACATATAATAATAATCAATAACAATATCAACACATTAGTAATAATGACCAATCAATAAAGGATACTCTAGGTGGTGTAATTCTAAACGCCATCACGATCTCAACCATTCTTCTTATAACTCCCCATTACTCATGCACCCAAGGTACCTCATTAGCCCCTCCTTTTATGGCACCTCTGCCATCCAAGCTGGGGGTAGCCTCTGATAGCCATGCCATTATCAACCCGACAGCCCGATGCTGCCTAAGAGGTGGCACACACATACCAAGACTCATGACAATAATAATAATCATTCATATATCAGGAGGACAACATATCAAGTTGACTATCTCCTAGCTCAACAATAATCAATTATCTTAGGAGGACAACAAAGTAGGTTGCCTATCTCTCGGCTCATCAATAATCAATTATCACAGGAGGACAACAAAGTAGGTTGCCTATCTCCTGGCTCATCAATAATCAATCAATAATCATCATTTCAACAACATAACAACAACTAGTCAAATAAGCAATAAATAACTAAGTTAGATGACAAAGTAGGCCACCCAACTTAACATGCAGAACCACACATCTAAACCCTAGTCTAACCATTAACAACTCACCATTCATTCACTCAAACACCACCCAAACATCCAAAGGCATAATTCAAGATTTTAAAGAAAGACAACCCAAACTTCTAGAAGTCATAACTTACATTCTACTAATCCAGTGACTTCCAAACTAGTTTTTATCACTCACCCATTCAATCAACTACACTAGCCCCCATAATCCATCCGAATCAAGCCCAACAACCCTAAAATCCTAATACATCATGGCTAAAATTTTCGGACTTTCACATCGACATCACAATCAAAATTTCAGCATTACAACATTACTACCACGTATTTAACAAACTTTTACAAGCTAACAGCAATTGATTCCAACCACCACAACTCCAATTATTCAACAAGTAGCCAACAAATCAAATTTAATACCCGAAAAATAAAAATTCATGCTACAACGGTTCAAAACTGATATAAACGCATATAATCAATCCTTAGCATCTACTGAGAAATAATATAACAACAATTTAACATTTCAATGGCTAAAAATTCGATTATACGAATTATCATAAAAATAACATTTTGAGATCTAGAAGTTTTCTCTCACCTTTCTTGAAACTAATGAAAACATTCAATTTTGTATACCGAAAATGGTCGCAGACGAGCAGGCTTCCTGTTTCTGTCGTAGAGCTCCCATAAAGCTATCCAACGGTATGTGGCGCACCGCATAACTCCTTACGGATCAAACGTTATGGGCACTGGAGCCACAAAAAGCTGGTCACAAGCCCCATGCCCTCGGTTTGCGAGCCCAGCCTCTACGCGAATTGAAGTTGTCTTGCCCAAGATGTTGTGGTACTCGAGAATAGAAATGTGATGGATAAAGCTTCTTCGCAAGGCTACACGGGGAAAAAGATATTGAAAAGGGGGTGCAACACGAGGACTTTCCAGGGATTCACCCATCCTAGTACTACTCTCGCCCAAGCACGCATAACTTTGGAGTTCTAATGGGATCAGATGCATTAGTGCTGGTATGAATGCACCCGTCATGTTGATGGTGCAAAGCCCTTATGTGTTGACAGTTCACAGTCCCAACCAAGAGAGACGGCCCATTCAAAATGACCAATGGGCTTATCGACAGCCCATCTTCTTCAACAACGCAGCATTCTCGCAAGACGTGATATCGACGAGTTGTAAAGCCACTAATGTTCCTCTAGTTGGGTTCTCGTCCTTTTCGCAGCTCACGACGAACGACCCGGGATGAAAAAATGACATGAAAAGGAGAAAAGTTTCCCAAAACTTTTGATTTTGGGTACCAAAAATAGGCGTAGCTATGCTAGCTTGCTGCCCCCATTGTAGATCTCCTAGAGAGCTTTTCAACGGTATTCTATGCACTGCATAACATGTTACGTATCAAAAGTTATGGCACCGGAGCAACGGAGAGCTGGTCACAAGCCCTATGCCCTCAGTTTGTAGGCCTAACCTCTATGCGAAGCGAAGTTGTCTTACCTAAGATGCCGTGGGACTCGAGAATAGAAATATGATGGATAAAGCATCTTGACAAGGCTAAACGGGGGAAAAAATGAAAATGGGGTGCAACACGAAGACTTCCCAGGGGGTCACCCATCCAAGTACTACTCTCACCCAAGCATACTTAACTTCGGATTTCTGATGGGATCCGTTGCATTAATGCTGCTATGATCGCACCCGTAATGCTGATGGTGCAAAGCCCTTCTGTGTTGACGGTTCACAATCCCAGCGAAGAGAGACGACCCATTCAAAAGGCCCAATGGGCTTATCGACAACCCATCAGCTTCAACAATGCAGTATTCGCGCAAGACGTGATATTGACGCATTGTAGAGCGTCTAATGTTCTTCGAGTTGTGTTCTCGTCCTTTTTGCGGCTCACGACGAATGACCCGGGATGAAAAAATAGCCTAAAAAGAAAAAAAAAGTAGCCCAAAACCGATGAGCACGTTTGATTTTGGGTGCCAAAAAGAGGCGCAGCTGAGCAGGCTTCCTAACCCCCGACGTAGAGCTCCCAGAGAGCTTTCCAACAATATGTGGTGTGCCGCATAACTCCTTACGGATCAAAAGTTATCGGCATTGGAGCGACGGAGAGCTGGTCACAAGTCCTACGCCCTCGGTTTACAAGCCCAGCCTCTACGCGAAGCTAAGTTGTCTTGCCGAAGATATCGTGGGACTCGAGAATAGAAATGTGTTGGATAAAGCATCTTGGGAAGGCTAAACGGGGAAAAGAAATTGAAAATGGGGTGCAACACGAGGACTTCCCCGGGGGTTACCCATCCTATTACTACTCTCGCCCAAGCACGCTTAACTTTAGAGTTCTGATGGGATTTGGTGCATTAGTGCTGGAATGATTGCACCTGTCAGGCTGATGGTGCAAAGCCCTTATATGTTGACGGTTCACAGTCCCAGCCAAGAGAGAAGGCCTATTCAAAAGGTCCATTAGGCTTATCGACAGCCTATCTGCTTCAACAACTCAGCATTCTTGCAAGATGTGTTATCGACTCATTGTAGAGGCTATAATGTTTTGCAAGTTGGGTTCTCGTCCGTTTCGGGGCTCAAGACAAACGACCCGGGACAAAAAAACAGTGCAAAAAGAAGAAAATTGGCCCGAAACTAATGAAAATGTTCAATTTTTGTTATCAAAAATAGATGCAACTGAGTAGGCTTGTTGCCATCGTCGTAGAGTTCCTAGAGAGCTTTCCAACAATATGTTGTGTGTCACATAACTCCTTACAAATCAGAAGTTATAGACACCGGAGCGACGGAGACCTGGTTAAAGGCCCCACGCCCTCGGTTTACGGGCGGCCTAGCCTCTATGCGAAGCGAAGTTATCATGCCCAAGATGTCGTGGGACTCAAGAATAGAAATGTGATGGATAAAGCATCATGGCAAGGCTAAACCGGGAAAAAAATGAAAAGGGGGTGCAACACGAGGACTTCCCAAGGGGTCACCCATCTTAGTACTACTCTAGCCCAAGCACGCTTAACTTAGGAGTTCTGATGGAATACGGTGCATTAGTGCTGGTATGATTGTACCCATCATGTTGATGGTACAAAGTCTTATGTGTTGATGGTTCACAATCCCAGCCAATAGAGACACTTATTCAAAAGGCCTAATGGGCTTATCGATAGCACATCTATTTCAACAACACTGCATTCTTGTAATACGTGATATCGACGCGTTGTACATAGTCTTGTGTTTCGCGAGTTGGGATCTCTTCCTGTTAGCAACTCACGATGAACGACTCGGGATGAAAAAACAGTGCAAAAAGAAAAAAAGTGGCCTGAAACTTATGAAAACATTCTATTTTGGGTAGCAAAAATAGGTGCAGCTGAACTGCTTGCTTTCCAACGGTATGTTGTGCCTCGTATAGCTTCTTACGGATCAAAAGGTACGGGCACTAGAGCGACGGAGACTTGGTCAGAGGCCCCACTCCCTCGGTTTGCGATCCCAGCCTCTATGTGAAGCGAAGTTGTCTTGCCCAAGATGCCGTTGGACTCGAGAGTAGAAATGTGATGGATAAAGCATCTTGGCAAGGCTAAACGGGGACAAAAAAAAAAGAAAAAGGGGTGCAACATGAGGACTTCCCAAGGGGTCACCCATCCTAGTACTACTCTCGCCCAAGCACGCTTAACTTCGTAGTTCTGATGGGATCCGGTGTATTAGTGCTGGTGTGATCGCACCTGTCAAGTTGATATTTCAAAGCCCTTATGTGTTGACGGTTCACAGTCCCAGCCAAGAGAGAAGGCTTATTTAGAAGATCCATTGGCATTATCGACAGCCCATCTGCTTCAACAACGCAGCATTCTCACAAGACGTGATATCGACGCATTGTAGAGCCTTTAATGTTCCACGAGTTGAGTTCTTGTCCTTTTCATGGCTCAATACAAACGAACCGGGATGAAAAAACAGAGCAAAAAGAAGGAAAATGGCCCGAAACTGATGCAAACGTTTGATTTTCGGTACCAAAAATTGGCACAATAGAGCGGGCTTGTTGGCCTCGTAGTAGAGCTCCTAGAGAGCTTCCCAACGGTATATTGTGTACCATAGAAGTCCTTACGGATCAAAAGTAATGGCCACCGGCGCGATGGAGACTTGGTCAGAAGCCTCACAGCCTTGGTTTGTGGGCCCAACTTCTGCGCAAATTAAACTTGTCTTGGCCAAGATACCATAGGACTCGAGAATAGAAATACGATGGATAAAGCATCAAGGCAAGGCTAAACGGGGAAAAAAATAAAAAGGGGGTGCTGTGATAACCCGAACCCGACATGCATTTAATAGCACTTGATTGCATTTGATTAAATGTTTAATTAGTTAAATCAACCAATTTGCACTATTTTAATATTTCTCTTGGAAGCATTTAGTACTTGTGTATTGAATAATTAAAAGATTATTACCTATTTCTAATAATTATAGTAATTGAAATTCTTTTCTTGTGATTAATTAAGTGTTATCTTAAATGTTAGTGTTTAATTGTATTTGACTACGTGTTATATTAACTTTCATTTGTATCTTAATATTGATTTCATAATTCTTTAAAATGTTCTAGAAATGGTTAAATTAATTAATTTAGATAAATATTGATTACCTTGATTGTTTTGGTTATTTTAATAATCGGTTTTGGTTGTCTTGCATTAAAATCACTCGGTTTTCAAATAAATGGGGAAAGTAGTTCCGAGCCGGAGTAAATTTTAACTATGATGCTTTCCAAAAATGATATATTTCTTAGATTCTTTGAGATTTAATTGTTACTTCTTTGTTGTCGCAATGTGCATTGCATATCGAGAGCAATAGTTAGGAAATGAATTCGAGTCCTCAGCAAATAGTGGAAACTAATATTTAATGTTTTAATTTTAGTGTTTTAAGTTGTATTTAACTGGAATTGGATTTATGTTACTTGTTTTAGCTTTAAAATGCATGAAATAGGCTAGTTTGACCAATTTTTAAGTGGTTTGACCAAGGGGTTTGACCTTTGACCTTTGTCATCCCTTTTAATAGCTTAAATGAGCACAAAACAAAGAAAAATCAAAGCTGAAAAATAGAAACAGCTAGGGCCGAAAATATGAAGAGAAAAAAAAAACATTTCAACCTCAAATCTTCATTTCTTCGCGGGAGCTTGTGCGGGGTGGTTTCCGAGGCATCCAGCGTGGTTTCTCTAGCGTCTATGAGCGTCTAAGGTGAGGGTTTCATGTTTATTTGCGCATTTGAAAGTTTTATGCTTCAACTTTAATTTTTGGGTTTTATCCGTAGAATGTTATTTTGATCGTTTTGAGGCTTATAGAATATTCTCTAGCAATCGTAGAACATGTATTTATAGCTTTTTAACATTTTCTGCGGTTGAATATTGAAATTGAAATATAATTTGTTAGTTGAATAGTAAAACATGAATAGTAAACCCTTGAAACGATAAAGTTGCGGTGTTATGCTGTCTGTTGATGTGAAAAGGTGCTAGGTATGCTAGAATGTCTAAATGCATGATTTGTTTAGGTTGCATAATGGAAAAAAATGAGAAAAATGCCATGGTGAAAGTCGGGGTCGTTTAGGTCGAGTTTAGCATTTTCTCATTTTGCGTGATGGCATTGTTTCGGAAGGCCATGGAAGCACTTTTGGTGCAATTATGGCATTGGTTGGGTGTTTGCTTGGTATAGTTGTAGTTCAAACGAGCAAAGGGGGAAATCGGGGCTTTGCGCGAATTCTAGGGTAAAGTAGGGTTTCGGGATCCTTAGACGTGCCTTATGGTGACCTAGAAGGATTGGCGAAGTCGGTTTCCAGAACTCGTGGCTCGTTTGGAAATGGTAGTGTTTTGATAGTTGGGGCCGATTTGTGATTTTGCTTGTTATCTTGATATTATGCCTATAGAATGCTTAGGGTTGCTTGATATACTTGTTTAATTGGTGTTATTGTGGCTTATTATTGCTTGTTATGCTTGAAAAGTTAGTTGAATGTTAGTATTGATTGTGATTGCTTGTTATCTCGTTTGTTGTCACTAGTTTGTATTGTTGTGCTATCGCTCGTTTATTGCCTTGTATCGAGTCTTGCATTGCATAGTGTCTCGCGCGTGAGTGATGGGCCTCTCTGGGTAGCCTCGAGTTGCCAGTGTTGGTTGCTCTAGCTCCGCTGCTATTCCCTTTTCTCACTTGGGTTGCCTCCTAGGGAGATTGGGGTCGTAGATTGATGGATACTTCCGAGGTATTCCAAACTGGTGTTATAAGGTGGATGCACGCTTATTGTCATCGTTGTCAACATCAAGCTCGAGATTGATATATCGCTCGCGAAATGGTATATTGCTCGTAAGAGTGAACCATAGCCTTCAGAGTGTGGTATAGCTTTGAATGGTTGTGTTAATGCTTTCAGTAATTGCTTATTGTTTTGATTGTTTGTCTTGATTGCTTATTTATCAGTTATATTGCTTAACTGTCTTATTTGCATTGCACGACCTTCTTTCTCTCCAATTCGATATCAGTCTCGCCCTCACTGAATATACTTGTTGTGTATACTCACTCCTCACCACCACATTTCAGGAAATGTCATGTTAGCTGGAAAGTTCGTGATTTCGTGAAAGTTCGTGCCTGAAGAGTTGTCTTGCATGCCTATGTGGCTTGAGTGTCGAGGTTGTAAAGATGTATGCTTTAATGTATTATATGTATTTAATGTTAAAGGGGATGTAATTTAAGTTTCAATAGATTATGTATTTAGTTAATGTAGCTTAACTTCAATGTATATTTGTAATGACAAAGGAAAAGAGATAGAAAGATATGATAGTCTAGCTTATGAAATAGGTTGGTGTAGTTTAATTGCTAAGCTTGAATGTATATTTACTTGTGATTTTCTTGTTGTGAACCAAGGCTCGGATGGCCTTGAGGTGGTTGAATATTGGACATGGTATTGGTCCACTTATATGCTGTCGCAGGTTTTACTTTTTGCCTAGAAACAGGGGAGACTCCGTCCGTTTTCCCTAAAAATTTATGTCCAGGTTTGGTTTGGGTTGTGTTTAGATCAATTGATAGAACTCTCGGTCTCGAGAGGGATAGGGGTGTTACAGGTGGTATCATAGCTTGTCTAGCTCATAAGCCGGGACAGGGTCCTCGGTCTGGTGGGTAGTGACCCTTGAATGTGTGCTTGTTAAGTGTGTCTTGAAAGTGTATGCTTGTATGTGAGATTGTGTGTCTTGACTTGAATATATGCACTTATGTGATATAGTTATGTGTTATGTGTTAAATGTTTCTCAAGAAAGGTGAAATGTCTAGTTGTCTATTGAATTGACCTCGTGAATCGAATTGACCTCGTAAATTGTTCGTTGCTTGAAATTTTGCTTGTAATGTGTGTATTGAAATGTCTTGAATTAGCTATGCCGTGATTTGAATTTATTATGTTGTACTTGACTTGATTGCCATGCTTGAGTGACTTTGTTGAATAAATTGTTTCGTAAACTTGCTTGTATAATAGTTTAAGGCATGTGTATAACTGTGATATATTGGCATTCATACATGTCCCGTGGAAATGGTAAGTAAGTCCTCTTCTCCCCTGAAGAAAGTGGTTCACAGCTAGCCTCTCAAAGTGTATGGGTTGGCAGGAAATGAATGGCATTTGACTAGCTTTATTTGGGAATTGGTGTTTGCTTTTGGAGCTCAGTTATTGGCGAATCTCTATGGTCCTCCTCTGTGCTTAACAGTTGTGAAAGAGTAGCTTTCTCTTGGGGTTTTCAGTTGGACTTACTGCATGGTATTATCTATGGTATATGTGTCTCGGTCTTTATTGGAGTGTTACTGGTATTCCTTATTGGAAATTCTTCAATGGCATTCTCTAGGATTCTTAGTGGCCATTTATTTAGTATTTACTTATTGGGCAAACTTGGCTACTTTCTTATTGGAGCATTGTTTCGGATATCTTCTTCAGTGTTCCTCAGTAGGTTTGGTATTTGGAGTTCCTATCAGACTTATTGTATAATACTACTTATGGTATTCTTTGAAATTCTTATTGGGCATTCTATTGGTATTTTCCTTATTAGCAAGGTTGTATGAAGTTCTTACTTGGTAAACAGTGAAGAGGCCTCAGAGTTTGGTTTCGGTATATTGTTCACCAGTTCGGTGTTTATCCTTGGAGTTTTCATCCATCTGGGAAGCTATGTTTGTTATTCAACTTGGTTGTCTTATTGGGCACATTATATTTTCTCTGTTATTTCCTTTGTCATCCCTCTCAGCATTTGATAGTAAAACTCGGAATCTAATTGGTTGTTCCATGGGGTTTTTATTTGGAAGGCTTCTTTGGACCTTTGAAATATATTTGATTGGGTTCTTAGTATTTTTCTTCAGCACTCTTAACAGGGAATTCTTCTATGAAATTCATGACCAGCGGGGTAATTCTTTGGACCTCTAGATGGAACCTTTGATTGTGCCTTTATTTGGCTTTTTGCTTGGGGATTCTCGGGCAGTAAAAGTAAGACTTCTATTGGAGATTCGTGCGTGGGGTATTCTTCTTGTCGTAATTGTGTGGTATTAATGACATCTACAGTATCTTTGATATAGTCTTTATTGGTATTATCTTGGCGTTTCTGGTTGGAATTTATTCTTCTTCGGTATTCGTGTCAATGGGATTCTTGTACGGTATCTACCTTTGAGCCTTTATTTGGCGTTACCGCTTGGCATTTCTACTTGAACTTTCCTATTGGTCATCTTGATGAAATACTTGTTCAATAGCTAATGAAGATTAGTCAGAATTGGATTTCAGATGATGCTGAGTTCTATTGGAAGAAGAATTGCGAGGACGCAATTGTTTTAAGGGGGGAAGGATGTGATAACCCGAACCCGGCATGCATTTAATAGCACTTGACTGCATTTGATTAAATGTTTAATTAGTTAAATCAACCAATTTGCACTATTTTAATATTTCTCTTGGAAGCATTTAGTAGTTGTGTATTGAATAATTAAAAGATTATTACCTATTTCTAATAATTATAGTAATTGAAATTCTTTTCTAGTGATTAATTAAGTGTTATCTTAAATGTTAGTGTTTAATTGTATTTGACTACGTGTTAGATTAACTTTCATTTGTATCTTAATATTGACTTCATAATTCTTTAAAATGTTCTAGAAATGGTTAAATTAATTAATTTAGATAAATATTGATTACCTTGATTGTTTTGGTTATTTTAATAATCGGTTTTGGTTGTCTTGCATTAAAATCACTAGGTTTTCAAATAAATGAGGAAAGTAGCTCCTAGCCGGAGTAAATTTTAACTATGATGCTTTCCAAAAATGATATATTTCTTAGATTCTTTGAGATTTAATTGTTACTTCTTTGTTGTCGCATCGTGCATTGCATATCGAGAGCGATAGTTAGGAAATGAATTCGAGTCCTCAGCAAATAGTGGAAACTAATATTTAATGTTTTAATTTTAGTGTTTTAAGTTGTATTTAACTGAAATTGGATTTATGTTACTTGTTTTAGCTTTAAAATGCATGAAATAGGCTAGTTTGACCAATTTTTAAGTGGTTTGACCAAGGGGTTTGACCTTTGACCTTTGTCATCCCTTTTAATAGCTTAAATGAGCACAAAACAAAGAAAAATCAAAGCTGAAAAACAGAAACAGCTAGGGCCGAAAATATGAAGAGAAAAAAAAACATTTCAACCTCAAATCTTCATTTCTTCGCGGGAGCTTGTGCGGGGTGGTTTCCGAGGCATCCAGCGTGGTTTCTCTAGCGTCTAGGAGCGTCTAAGGTGAGGGTTTCATGTTTATTTGCGCATTTGAAAGTTTTATGCTTTAACTTTAATTTTTGGGTTTTATCCGTAGAATGTTATTTTGATCGTTTTGAGGCTTATAGAATATTCTCTAACAATCGTAGAACATGTATTTATAGCTTTTTAACATTTTCTGCTGTTGAATATTGAAATTGAAATATAATTTGTTAGTTGAATAGTAAACCCTTGAAACGATAAAGTTGCGCTGTTATGCTATCTGTTGATGTGAAAAGGTGCTAGGTATGCTAGAATGTCTAAATGCATGATTTGTTTAGGTTGCATAATGGAAAAAACAAGAAAAATGCCTTGGTGAAAGTCGGGGTCGTTTAGGTCGAGTTTAGCATTTTCTCATTTTGCGTGATGGCATTGTTTCAGAAGGCCATGGAAGCACTTTTGGTACGATTATGGCGTTGGTTGGTATAGTTGTAGTTCAAACGAGCAAATGGAAAAATCGGGGCTTTGCGCGAATTCTAGGGTAAAGTAGGGTTTTGGGGTCCTTAGACGTGCCTTATGGTGACCTAGGAGGATTGGCGAAGTCGGTTTCCAGAACTCGTGGCTCGTTTGAAAATGGTAGTGTTTTGATAGTTGGGGCCGATTTGTGATTTTGCTTGTTATCTTGATATTATGCCTATAGAATGCTTAGGGTTGCTTGATATACTTGTTTAATTCGTGTTTTTGTGGCTTATTATTGCTTGTTATGCTTGAAAAGTTAGTTGAATGTTAGTATTGATTGTGATTGCTTGTTATCTCGTTTGTTGTCACTAGTTTGTATTGTTGTGCTATCGCTCGTTTATTGCCTTGTATCGAGTCTTGCATTGCATAGTGTCTCGCGCGTGAGTGATGGGCCTCTCTGGGTAGCCTCGGGTTGCCAGTGTTGGTTGCTCTAGCTCCGCTGCTATTCCCTTTTCTCGCTTGGGTTGCCTCCCAGGGAGATTTGGGTCGTAGATTGATGGATACTTCCGGGGTATTCCAAACTAGTGTTATAAGGTGGATGCACGCTTATTGTCATCGTTGTCAACATCAAGCTCGAGATTGATGTATCGCTCGTGAAATGGTATATTGCTCGTAAGAGTGAACCATAGCCTTCAGAGTGTGGTATAGCTTTGAATGGTTGTGTTAATGCTTTCAGTAATTGCTTATTGTATTGATTGCTTAACTGTCTTATTTGCATTGCACGACCTTCTTTCTCTCCAATTCGATATCTGTCTCGCCCTCACTGAGTATACGTGTTGTGTATACTCACTCCTCACCACCATATTTTAGGAAATGTCATGTTAGCTGGAAAGTTCGTGATTTCGTGAAAGTTCATGCCTGAAGAGTTGTCTGGCGTGCCTATGTGGCTTGAGTGTCGAGGTTGTAAAGATGTATGCTTTTATGTATTATATGTATTTAATGTTAAAGGGGATGTAATTTAAGTTTCAATAGATTATGTATTTAGTTAATGTAGCTTAACTTCAATGTATATTTGTAATGACAAAGGAAAAAAGATAGAAAGATATGATAGTCTAGCTTATGAAATAGGTTGGTGTAGTTTAATTGCTAAGCTTGAATGTATATTTACTTGTGATTTTCTTGTTGTGAACCAAGGCTCGGATGGCCTTGAGGTGGTTGAATGTTGGACATGGTATTAGTCCACTTATATGTTGTCGCAGGTTTTACTTTTTGCCTAGAAACAGGGGAGACTCCGTTCGTTTTCCCAGAAAATTTATGTCCGGGTTTGGTTTGGGTTGTGTTTAGATCAATTGATAGAACTCCCGGTCTCGAGAGGGATCGGGGTGTTACAGGTGCAACACAATGACTTCCCAGGGGGTCACCCATCCTACTACTACTCTCGCCCAAGGACGCTTAACTTCGGTGTACTGATGGGATCTAGTGCGTTAGTACATGTTTGATTGCACCCGTCATGCTGATGGTGAAAAGCCCTTATGTGTTGACGGTACATAGTCACAAACAAGAGAGACGACCCATTCAAAAGGCCCAATGGGCTTATCGAAATCCCATCTGCTACAACAACGCTGCATTCTCATAAGACATGATATCGACACGTTGTAGAGCCTCTAATGTTCCGTGAGTTGGGTTCTCTTCCTTTTCACGGCTCACGACCAACGACCCGGGATGAAAAAACATCGCAATAAGAAGAAAATTTCTTGAAACAAATGAAAACGTTCGATTTTGGATACCAAAAATGGTCGCAGTCGAGTAGGCTTGCTGCTTCCGTCGTAGAGCTCCTAGAGAGCATTCCAACGGTATGTGGTGCGCCGCATAACTCCTTCCAGATAAAAAGTTATGGGCACTGGAGCGACAGAAAGTTGGTCACAAGCCCCACGCCCTCGGTTTGCGAGCCCAACCTCTATGCGAAGTGAAGTTGTCTTGCCCAAGATGTCGTGGGAGTCGAGAATAGAAATATGACGGATAAAGCTTCTTGGCAAGGCTAAACGGGGAAAAAAAATTGAAAAGGGGGTTCAACACGAGGACTTCCCCGGGGGTCACCCATCCTAGTACTACTCTAGCCCAAACACGCTTAACTTCAGAGTTCTATTGGGATCCGGTGCATTAGTGCTGGTATGAATGCACCTGTCATGCTGATGGTGCAAAGCCCTTATGTGTTGACCGTTCACAGTCCCAACCAAGGGAGACGGCCAATTTAAAAGGCTCAATGGGCTTATCGACAGCCCATCTTTTTCAACAACGCAGCATTCTCGCAAGACATGATATCGACGAGTTGTAGAGCCACTAATGTTCCTCTAGTTGGGTTCTCGTCCTTTTTGCGGCTCACGACGTACGACCCGGGATGAAAAAACGGCATGAAAAGGAGAAAAGTGGCCCAAAACTAAAGAAAACATTTGATTTTGGGAACCAAAAATAGGCGCAGGTATGCTAGTTTGCTGCCCTCATCCTAGAGCTCCCAAAGAGCTTTCCAATAGTATTCTAAGCGCTGTATAACTCATTACGGATCAAAATTTATGGCACTAGAGTGACGGAGAGTTGGTCACAAGCTCTACGCCCTCGGTTTGCAGGCCCAACCTCTACGCGAAGGGAAGTTGTCTTGCCTAAGATGTCGTAGGACTCAAGAATAGAAATATGATGGATAAAGCATCTTGGCAAGGCTAAACGGGGAAAAAAATGAAAAGGGGGTGCAACATGAGGACTTCCCAAGGGGTCACATATCCTAGTACTACTTTCGCCGAAGCGCGCTTAACTTCGGAGTTCTGATGGGATCTGTTGCATTAGTGCTACTATGATCACACCTATAATGCTGATGGTGCAAAGCCCTTATGTGTTGATGGTTCACAGTCCCAGCCAAGAGAGACGGCCTATTCAAAAGGCCCAATAGGCTTATTGACAACCCATCAGCTTCAACAATGCAGCATTCTCGCAAGACGTGTTATCAACGTGTTGTAGAGCATTTAATGTTCTGTGACTTCTGTTCTCGTCCTTTTCGCGGCTCACGACGAACGATCCGGGATGAAAAAATAGCGTAAAAAGAAAAAAGTAGCCCAAAACTGATGAAAATGTTTGATTTTGGGTGCTAAAAATAAGTACAGCCGAGCAGCCTTCCTACCCTCGTTGTAGAGCTCCCAGAGAGCTTTCCAACGGTATCTGGTGCACCGTATAACTCTTTACGGATCAAAAGTTATGGGCATTGGAGCAATAGAGAGCTGGTCACAAGTCCCACACCCTCGGTTTGCGTGCCCAGCCTCTACGCGAAGTGAAGTTGTCTTGCTGAAGATAACGTGGGACTCGAGAATAGAAATGTGATGGATAAAGCATCTTGGGAAGGCTAAACGGGGAAAAAATTTGAAAATGGGGTGCAACACGAGGACTTCCACGGGGTCCCCCATCCTAGTACTACTCTCGCCCAAGCACACTTAACTTTAGAGTTCTAATGGGATCCGGTGCATTAGTGTAATACCCGAGCCCGGAACGTGAAATTTTTCTGTTTCTTTTTCTGAAAATTATATTTTTCTTAAATTCTTTGATATTTAAATGTTATTCGTTTATCATCGGAAAGTGCATTGCATAGCGAGAGTGATAGTTAGAAAATGATTTCTAGTCCTCAGCAAATAGTGAAAACTGGTATTTAGTGTGTTGATTTTGGAGTTTTAGTATTTTAGTAGTTAGTATTTAGTTGTTAGGTTATTAGACTAGTAGTTTTATGCTTTATTTTAAGTTAAAAATGCCAAAATAGCTAGATTTGACCAAGCCAAAGACCATTGACCTTTGACCATTTAAGTTGTCATCTTTTAAAAGCTTATAATAGCATAAATAAAACAACAAAAGCTGAAAAAAAGAAAGGGAAAACCATGAGCTTCAAAGAGAAAGAAAAAAAAACATTTTCAACTTCAAATCTTCAAATCTTTGTGAGAGCTTGCACGGGGTTGTTTCCAAGGCTTCCAATGTGGGTTTCCTAGCGTCTAGTAGCGTCTAAGGTGAGGGGTGCATCTTTATTTGCGCATTTGAGTATATGTTATACAAACTTTAAATTTTGGGAATTATGCGTAGATTGTTATTTCATCCGTTTTGTTGCTTAAAGAATGTTCCTTGATGATTGCAGAACATGTATTTGTAGGGTTTTAGCATTTTCTACAGTTGAATATAGCAATTGCAATTTAAATTGACAATCGAATAGTAAATTATGAATAGTAAATCCTCGTTTTGTAAAAGTTGCTTCGTTTTGCGTTCTGTTGATGTGAAAAGATGTTAGATATGTTAGAATGCTTAAATGTATGATTTAATTCGGTTTTGTAATGGAAAAACGAAGAAAAATGGCTTGGTACATGTTGGGGTCATTTCGGTAGAGTTTGGCAATTCCTTGATTTGCGTGAAGGCATTGTTGTTGTATGCCATGGAAGCACTTTTGGTGCAGTTATGACATTAGTTGGGTGATCGGTTGAGGTAGCTGTAGTTCAAACGAGCAAAAGGGAAAATCGGGGCTTTGCAGGAATTCTAGGGTAAAGTAGGGTTTCGTGGTCTTTAGACGTGCCTTATGGTGACCTAGGAGGAGTGACAAAGTCGGTTTCCAAAACTCGTAGCTCGTTTGGAAGTAGTAGCATTTTGAAAGTTGGGGTTGTTGTGTGTTTTGATTGGGCTTTAGCATGTTTTTGGCTTTTAGAATGTTATTGTTGCTTGTTGTTGCTTATTGTGCTTATTATAGTTGATTATGATTGAAATGTTTATCAACTGTTGCTATTGCGTGCGAGAGTAACCTACTTTGTTATTCTCCCACGTGTGGCTCTATTGCTCGATTGTTGCATTGTATATTGTATTGCATTCATAGAGTTAGGGGCGGTGTGATGGGCCTCTCTAGGTAGCCTTGGGTTGCAAGGGTTGGTTGCTCTAGCTCCGTGTCCTATTCCCTTTCTTGCTTAGGTTGCCTCCCAGGGAGATTTGGGTCGTAGAATTGATTGGATACTTCTGGGGTATTCCAAACTAAAGTTATAAGGTGGTTGGGTCGGCGCGTAGTCAACGGATTCGTGAATTGAAGTTGCTCGTGGAAAGTGAATTGTATCCTTTAATTGAATGGTTATAGCCTTAATGCTTGTCTTGATTTATTGTTGGCTTAGCTTGTATCTCTATATGTTAATTGACTGATCTACTTGACTATTTGCATTGCATTCTCCTCTCACCTCCGTCCTTGAGACCAATTAACCCTCGCTGAGCAATAGTTTTTGCTCATTCCTTTCTATACTATATTTTACAAGAGTAGTTGAGGCTAATCCTATTGAGGTGGTTGAGGAGGAGGAGGAGCAAGTGGAGGTGTTTCCTTGATAGCACTTTCTTTGCTTAGCTGGTGGTTGGTTGCTAGTCTTTTGTGCGGGCCATGCTTGATGTGTATATTGTTTGGTTGTCACTTCATTTTGAGGCTCGTAGCCTTGTATGTAGTTTCTATTTTGAGGCCTCTACGGTCTTATGTTGTAATAGGTGAAAGGTTGTAAAGTTGTAAAGATGTACTCTCATGACTAGTAAAGAATTGCATGCTAATGGTTTTACTGCTTAGTGGCATATGTACTTGTGTAGTATGCATGTCATTTTGGTTTGCAAGGTTGGTTAATGCGAAGATGTATGTTTTTAAAAAGATAGTTGACTTGTTCAAATGGTTATTGTGGTTTCTGCGTATATTCCATTGAATGTAAGGTTTTCGGATCGTCCACGGTATAGAGGATACTACGTCCGTGGGTCGGGTCCGGGCTAGGCCTTTTGCAGGGTCGGGTCGGGGCGTGACATCTTTAGGTAATATCAGAGCATGATAGTATTGCATGAGCCGGGATATGTTTCTCGGTCTGTGGGGTAAATGTCTAAAATGATAAAGTGTTATTGTGTGATTGTTAAGTGGAAAAATGTTATAGTATGACTATGTGAACTTGGAGTGCTTATGTGTTTAAGTGAATTAGTTTGACATGTCAATCTTGTGTTATGAGAATTGTGTGATAGGATATTTGATTGTTATTGACTTGAGTGTTATCTAATCTTATGTGTTATATTTCTGTCTATAAACTGCTTTTATATATTGCCAGCTACTGTAAGTTGTTACTATGCCGCCACGTCGTAGTACTCAAGGCCAAGGGGCAGATGTGGAGGCAGCAGAACAGGGTCAACAACCGATGCCTGAACAGTTTATGGCTACTATGACCACTACAGTTGACTGGATTACTCAGGTACTACATGAGTAGAGGCAGGAAAGGAATAATAATCCCCAGGGAAATCAAGCTAATCCTGGTGGACAAGGGTTTAGGGCTGAGAATAATCAGTTGGAGAAATTCCTTAGGCACGAACCGGGTAAGTTGTTCAGAGAACCGAATGACGAGGTAGCCGAGAGATGGCTTAACCGTGTTGAGAAAATTTACGTTGCTTTGAGGTACACTGACGAGGCAAAGATAGCATATGCAACTTCCTGTTTGAGGGCGACGCGGAACAATGGTTGAACACTGTCAGGTTAAGGTGGGACTGTGAGGATGTTCCGCATTTGTGGGATGATTTCGTGAGTGAGTTTCGGGACAAGTATATTCCCGAGATGGCTAGGGAAAGGCGGGAAGAGGAATTTGTGAGCCTGAAGCAGGGAAACATGACTGTCGCACAGTATGAGGCTAGGTTTGTCAGCCTGTCGAGGTATATGCTTGAGCTGGTGCAGCCAGCTAGGAGGATGATTAGTAGGTTTGTTCGTGGGCTGAGAATGGATATACAGCTCCATTTGACTGGGCAGACTTATACTACTTTTCCTGAGGCATTCCAAGCAGCGTCGAAGTTTGAGAAACGGAAGTCAGAGATAATAGCTGAGAGTAGCCAGCCGAGTAAGAAACAGTACTTGGGCCAGAGTAGCCAGAGTCAACAGAGGCAGTATCAGACTTTTGTTCAGGTTCTTCAACAGTGTTCGTATCAACCACAGTATCAGATTCAGGCGGGACCAGCTGTGACTAGACCCGAGTAGGGAGGTACAGTTCCTACCACTGCCAGAGCCCCCACACTTACGGGAAACACAATTGTAAGGCAAAATCAGCAGTGTAACTTTTGTAATCGATCGGGGCACATTGAAGCTAATTGCTGGAGAAAGAGTGGTAAATTCACTGGCTATGGTAGCGACCAGCATAGGGTGAAATATTGCCCTAAGTTTAAGAATGTTCAGGGCCGTACTGGAGGCCAGGGTATGCAGAACAAGGCTACATGTGCAGGTCCAGTGCAGAGGGTTCAAGCTAGGGTCTTTGCACTAGATGCGAAGGCGTTACCCGATACCACAGTAATAGTGGAAGGGTGCAAGTGTGTACTCAAAATTTGACTTGAGGCAGGGTAACTATTAACTCAGGATTCGGAGTGATGAGATACCTAAGACGGCATTCAGGACTAGATATGGCCACTATGAATTTGTTGTGTTACCGTTTGGATTGACGAATTCACCAATCGCATTCATGGACTTAATGCAGAGGGTCTTTCGACCTTATCTTGATCAATTTGTTGTAATCTTTATTGACGACGTTTTAGTATACTCTAAGAATGAGGCTGAACATGAACAACATTTGAAGATTGTGTTACAGACTTTGCAAGAAAACAAGCTTTTTGCTAAATTCAGCAAGTGAGAATTCTGGTTGAATCAAATATCTTTTATGGGCCATATCATTTCACATCAAGGAATTTCAGTAGACCCAGCTAAGATTGAAGTTGTTTCGTCTTGGGAGAGACCTAAAACGGTGTCAGAGATTCGGAGCTTCCTGGGGTTGGCAGGTTACTATTGGAGGTTTGTTAAAGACTTTTCCAAAATTTCTGGGCCTTTGACCCAGTTGACTCGGAAGAAAGTTACTTATAACTGGGATGCTAAATGTGAATCTAGTTTCCAAGAACTGAAGAAGAGATTAACTACGGCTCCTATACTAGCTTTACCTGAAGGTACAAAAAACTTTGTTGTCTACAGTGATACGTCTAAAGAAGGTTTGGGATGTGTTTTAATGCAGAATGGTAAGGTGATTGCCTATGCTTCTAGGAAGTTGAAACCATATGAAGTCAATTACCCTACACATGATCTTGAGTTAGCCGCCGTGGTATTTGCTTTAAAGAAGTGGCGTAATTACTTGTGGGGTAGCAGATTTGAAATTTTTACTGACCACAAGAGTCTTAAATATTTATTCTCACAAAAAGATTTGAATATGAGGCAGCGAAGATGGCTAGAGCTATTAAGTGGCTATAATTGTTCTATAAACTATGTGCTAGGTAAGGCCAATATTGTTGCAGATGCTTTGAGCCGAAAGGCTACTGTTGCAAGTCTAATTTTCAAGGATTGGGAGACGTTGGAGGAAATTTGTTCGTGGAAGCCAGAAGCTACTGAAGTAGGGATTCGATTTGCTAGCTTGCAAATTCAGTCGGGATTGCTAACACAAATCAGGGAGGCTCAGAAGACTGATCCTCACATCTTGAAAATCCAAGAAAAAGCAAAAGGGGGAGAGTCGGAGTTTAAATTACATGCTGATAGTATCTTCAGATTCAGGGACAAAGTGTATGTTCTTGGTGATCCAACTTTGAGGAATGAGATTCTGTCCGAGGCATATAATTCAAGATATACGATTCACCCGGGCAGTACTAAAATGTACAGAGACTTGAAACAACACTTCTGGTGGAACAATATGAAGAGGGAGATTGATGGATATGTATCCAGGTGTTTAACTTGCCAGAGGGTTAAAGCTGAGCATCAGAGGCCAGCCAGGCTTCTACAACCGTTGTCGATTCCACAATGGAAATGGGTGCATATAACAATGGACCTTGTGACTGATCTTCCGAGATCTCCAAGAGGATGTGATTCTGTTTGGGTTGTTGTGGACCGATTGACTAAGGTTTCACATTTTATTCCCGTGAACAAACAGGATAGCCTTGATAAACTAGCTGAGCTTTATGTTGCTAATATTGTGAGACTTCATAGGGTGCCACAGAGTATAGTGTTAGATAGGGATCCTAGATTTAGATCTCGTTTTTTACAGAAGTTGCAAGAGGCCATGCGAACTAAATTGAGCTTCAGTAATACATACTATCCACAAATTGATGGCCAGTTTGAGAGAGCCATCAGGATCTTGGAAGACATGCTTCGGGCATGTGTGTTAGACTTTGGGAAAGACTGGGAGAAGTTTTTGCCATTAGTGGAGTTCGCCTACAATAATAGTTATCAATCTACTATAGGTATGGCTTCCTATGAGGTATTGTACGGTCGTAAATGCAGATCCCCATTGTATTGGTAAGAGGTTGGAGAGATGAGAACAGTTGATCCGATTGTGTTACCGGAGATGATTAAGACGGTGGATAATGTTCATCTTATTCGCCAGCGTATGCTTACAACTCAGAGTCGTCAGAAGAGTTATGTAGATAAGCACCGTCGGGATCCTTAATTTACTTTGGGAGATCGGGTGTTTCTTAAGATTTCTCCTCGAAAAGGGTTAATTCGGCACGGTAAGAGTGGGAAACTTAGTCCCAGGTATGTGGGTCCATTTGAGATCACCGAAAAGGTGGGTCCTTTGGCTTATCGGTTAACTTTACCTCCGAGCTTGTCAAGACTACACGATGTGTTCCACGTGTCAATGTTAAGGAAATATCATCCAGATCCTTCACATGTACTTGAACCAGAGCCTTTGCAGATTGAGGAAAAGTTAACTTATGAGGAGAGACCAATTCGAATTGTGGATCAAAAAGTTCAGGAACTTCGCAGGAAGAGTATTTCGATGGTAAAGGTTCTGTGGAATCATCACGGGTTTGAGGAAGCAACTTGGGAAACAGAGGACTAGGTTCGGAGTCAATATCCAGAGTTGTTTGTCGACCAGGTAAGAATTGCGTGGACGCAATTGTTTTAATGGGGAGAGGGTGTAATACCTGAGCCCGAAACGTGAAAATTTTAAGTTAAAAATGCCAAAATAGCTAAATTTTAGTAGTTATTATTTAGTTGTTAGGTTATTAGACTAGTAGTTTTATGCTTTATTTTAAGTTAAAAATGCCAAAATAGCTAGATTTGGCCAAGCCAAAGACCATTGACCTTTGACCATTTAAGTTGTCATCTTTTAAAAGCTTATAATAGCATAAATAAAACAACAAAAGCTGAAAAAAAGAAAGGGAAAACCATGAGCTTCAAAGAGAAAGAAAAAAAAAAACATTTTCAACTTCAAATCTTCAAATCTTTGCGAGAGCTTGCACGGGGTTGTTTCTGAGGCTTCCAATGTGGGTTTCCTAGCGTCTAGTAGCGTCTAAGGTGATGGATGCATCTTTATTTGCGCATTTGAGTATATGTTATACAAACTTTAAATTTTGGGAATTATGCGTAGATTGTTATTTCATCCATTTTGTTGCTTAAAGAATGTTCCTTGATGATTGTAGAACATGTATTTGTAGGGTTTTAGCATTTTCTACAGTTGAATATAGCAATTGCAATTTAAATTGACAATCGAATAGTAAATTATGAATAGTAAATCCTCGTTTTGTAAAAGTTGCTCCGTTTTGCGTTCTGTTGATGTGGAAAGATGTTAGATATGTTAGAATGCTTAAATGTATGATTTAATTGGGTTGTGTAATGGAAAAACGGAGAAAAATGGCTTGGTACATGTTGGGGTCGTTTCGGTCAAGTTTGGCAATTCCTCGATTTGCGTGAAGGCATTGTCGTAGTATGCCATGGAAGCACTTTTGGTGCAGTTATGACATTGGTTGGGTGATCGGTTAAGGTAGCTATAGTTCAAATGAGCAAAGGGGGAAATCGGGGCTTTGCGGGAATTCTAGGGTAAAGTAGTGTTCCGTGGTCTTTAGACGTGCCTTATGGTGACCTAGGAGGAGTGGCGAAGTCGGTTTCCAAAACTCGTAGCTCGTTTGAAAGTAGTAGCATTTTGAAAGTTGAGGTCGTGGTGTGTTTTGATTGGGCTTTAGCATGTTTTTGGCTTTTAGATTGTTATTGTTGCTTATTGTTGCTTATTGTGCTTCTTATAGTTGATTATGATTGAAATGTTTATCAACTATTTCTGTTGCATGTGAGAGTAACCTACTTTGTTATTCTCCCACGTGTGGCTCTATTGCTCGATTGTTGCATTGTATATTGTATTGCATTCATAGAGTCAGGGGCGGTGTGATAGGCCTCTCTGAGTAGCCTTGGGTTGCCAAGGTTGGTTGCTCTAGCTCTATGTCCTATTCCCTTTCTTGCTTGGGTTGCCTCCCAGGGAGATTTGGGTCATAGAATTGATTGGATACTTTCGGGGTATTCCAAACTAATGTTATAAGGTGGTTGGGCCGGCGCGTCGTCAACAGATTCGTGAATTGAAGTTGCTCATGGAAAGTGAATTGTATCCTTTAATTGAATGGTTATAGCCTTAATGCTTGTCTTGATTTATTGTTGGCTTAGCTTGTATCTCTATATGTTAATTGACTGATCTACTTGACTATTTGCATTGCATTCTCCTCTCACCTCCGTCCTTGAGACCAATTAACCCTCGCTGAGCAATAGTTTTTGCTCATTCCTTTATATACTATATTTTACAGGAGTAGTTGAGGCTGATCCTATTGAGGTGGTTGAGGAGGAGGAGGAGCAAGTCGAGGTGTTTCCTTGATAGCACTTTCTTTGCTTAGCTGGTGGTTGGTTGCCAATCTTTTGTGCGGGCCATGCTTGATGTGTATATTGCTTGGTTGTCGCTTCATTTTGAGGCTCGTAGCCTTGTATGTAGTTTCTATTTTGAGGCCTCTACGATCTTATGTTGTAATAGGTGAAAGGTTGTAAAGTTGTAAAGATGTACTCTCGTGACTAGTAAAGAACTGCATGCTAATGGTTTTTCTGCTTAGTGGCATAAGTACTTGTGTAGTATGTATGTCATTTGGTTTGCAAGGTTGGTTAATGCGAAGATGTATGTTTTTAAAAAGATAGTTGACTTGTTCAAATGGTTATTGTGGTTTCTGCGTATATTCCATTAAATGTAAGGTTTTTGGATTGTTCACAGTACAGAGGAGACTCCGTCCGTGTGTCCGGTCCGGGCTTGGCCTTTTGCAGGGTCGGGTCGGGGTGTGACAATTAGTGCTGGAATGATTGTACCAGTCAGGCTGATGGTGCAAAGCCCTTATATGTTGACGGTTCACAGTCCCAGCCAAGTGAGAAGGCCTATTCAAAAGGTCCATTAGGCTTATCGATAGCCCATCTGCTTCAACAACTCAGCATTCTCGCAAGACGTGTTATCGACTCATTGTAAAGCCTCTAATGTTTTACGAGTTGGGTTCTCGTCCTTTTTGCGGCTCAAGACAAACGACTTGGGACAAGAAAACAGTGCAAAAAGAAGAAAAGTAGCCCAAAACTGATAAAAACATTCAATTTTTGTTATAAAAAATAGATGAAACTGAGCAGGCTTGTTGCCATCGTCGTAAAGTTCCTAGAGAGCTTTCCAACGGTATGCTGGGTATCGCATAACTCCTTATGGATCAAAAGTTATAGGTACCAGAGCGACGGAGACCTTGTTAGAGGCCCCACGCCCTCGGTTTGCGGGCCCAGCCTCTACGCGAAGCAAAGTTGTCGTGCCCAAAATGTCGTGGGACTCGAGAATAGAAATGTGATGGATAAAGCATCATGGCAAGGCTAAACCGGGAAAAAAAATGAAAAGAGGGTGCAACATGAGGACTTCCCAAGGGGTCACCCATCTTAGTACTACTCTAGCCCAAGCACGCTTAACTTAGGAGTTCTGATGGAATACGGTGCATTAGTGCTGGTATGATTGGACCCATCATGTTGATGGTGCAAAGCTCTTATGTGTTGACGGTTCACAATCCCAGCCAATAGAGACGCTCATTCAAAAGGCCCAATGGGCTTATCGACAGCCTATCTGCTTCAACAACACTGCATTCTCGCAAGACGTGATATCGACGCGTTGTATAGAGTCTTGTGTTCCACGAGTTGGGATCTCTTCTTGTTCGTGGCTCATGATGAACGACCCGGGATGAAAAAACAACGCAAAAAGAAAAAAAGGTGCCCGAAACTTATGAAAACATTTGGGTAGCGAAAATTGGTGCAGCTGAGCTGCTTGCTTTCCAACGGTATGCTGTGCGTCGTATAACTCCTTACGGATCAAAAGATACGGGAACTGGAGCGACGGAGATCTGGTCAGAGACCCCACTCTTTCGGTTTGCGATCCCAGCCTCTAAGCGAAACGAAGTTGTCTTGCCCAAGATGCCATGGGACTCGAGAGTAGAAATGTGATGGATAAAGCATCTTGGCAAGGCTAAACGGGGACAAAAAAAAGGGGGTGCAACACGAGGACTTCGCAGGGGGTCACCCATCTTAGTACTACTCTCGCCTAAGCACGCTTAACTTCGGAGTTCTGATGGGATATGGTGTATTAGTGCTGGTATGATCGCACCCGTCATGTTGATGGTTCAAAGCCCTTATGTGTTAATGGTTTACAGTCCCAGCCAAGAGAGAAGGCCTATTCAGAAGATCCATTGGGCTTATCGACAGCCTATCTGCTTCAACAACGCAGCATTCTCGCAAGACGTGATATCGATGCATTGTAGAGCCTCTAATGTTCCGCGAGTTGGGTTCTTGTCCTTTTCGTGGCTCAAGATAAACGACCCGAGGTGAAAAAACAGCGCAAAAAGAAGAAAAGTAGCCTGAAACTGATGCAAATATTCGATTTTTGGTACCAAAAACTGGCGCAGCAGAGCGGGCTTGTTGCCCTTGTAGTAGAGCTCCTAGAGAGCTTTCCAACGGTATATTGTGTGCCACATAAGTCTTTACGGATCAAAAGTAATTGGCACGAGTGATGGAGACCTGGTCAAAAGCCCCACGTCCTCGGTTTATAGGCCCAGCTTTTGTGCAAACTGAACTTGTCTTGGCCAAGATGCCGTGGGACTCGAGAATAGAAATACAATGGATAAAGCATCATGGCAAGGCTAAACAGGGAAAAAATATAAAGGGGGTGCAACACGAGGACTTCCCAAGGGGTCACCCATCCTAGTACTACTCTCGCCCAAGCACACTTATCTTCGGAGTTCTGACGGAATGCGGGGCATTTGTGCTGGTATGATTGCACCCATCATGTTGATGATGCGAAGCCCTTATGTGTTGATGGTTCACAGTCCCAACCAATAGAGACGCCCATTCTAAAGGCCTAATGGGCTTATCGACAGCCCATCTGCTTCAACAATGTAGCATTCTTCCAAGACGTGATATCGACACGTTGTAGTGCCTCTTGTGTTCTGCAAGTTGGGATCTCGTCTTTTTCCTAGATCATGAAGATCGACCCGGGAAGAAAAAATAGCGCAAAAAGAAGAAAAGTGGCCAGAAACTGATGAAAACATTCGACTTTGTGTAGCAAAAATAAGTGCAGCAAAGCTGCTTGCTATCCCCGTCGTAAAACTCCTAGAGAGCTTTCCAACGGTATACTGTACGTCGTATAACTTGTTACGGATCAAAAGTTATGGGCACTGGAGCAACGGAAAGCTGGTCAGAGGCCCCACGCCCTCGGTTTGCAGTCCCAGCCTCAAAGCAAAGCAAATTTGTCTTGCCCAAGATGCCGTGGTACTCGAGAGTAGAAATGAGATGGATAAAGCATCTTGGCTAGGCTAAACATGGACAAAAAAATTAAAAGGGGGTGCAACATGAGGACTTCCCACGGGGTCACTCATCCTAGTACTACTCTCACCCAAGCACGCTTAACTTCGGAGTTCTGATGGGATTCGGTGTATTAGTGCTGGCATGATCGCACCCGTCATGTTGATGGTGAAAAGCCCTTATGTGTTGACGGTTCACAATGCCAACCAAGAGAGACGTCCCATTCATAAGGCCCAATGGGCTTATCAATAGCCCATCTACTTCAATAACGCATCATCCTCGCAAGACTTGATATCGACGAGTTGTAGAGCCTCTAGTGTTCCGTGAGTTGGGTTCTCATCCTTTTCGCGGCTCACGAAGAATGACCCGAGATGAAAAAATAGCTAAAAAAGAAGAAAAGCGGCCCGAAACTAATGAAAAAGTTTGATTTTGGGTACCAAAAATATGCTCTGCCGAGCAAGCTTGCTGCCCTCATTGTAGAGCTCCTAGAGAGCTTTCCAACGGTATGATGTACACCGCATAACTCCTTATGGATCAAAAGTTATGGGAATCGGAGCAACAGAGACCTAGTCACAAGCCCCATGCCCTCGATTTGTAGGCCTAGCCTTTACGCGAAGCGAAGTTGTCTTGCCCAAGATGCCGTGGTACTCGAGGATAGAAATGTGATGGATAAAGCATCTTGGCAAGGTTATATGGGGGAAAAAATGCAAAGGGGGTGCAACACGAGGACTTCTCAGGGGGTCACCCATCCTAGTACTACTCTCGCCCCAGCATGCTTAACTTCGGAGTTCTAATGGTATCTGGTGCATCAATGCTGGTATGATCGCACCCGTCATCTTGATGGTGCAAAGCCCTTACGTGTTGATGGTTCACAGTCCCAGCCAAGAGAGACGGCCTATTCAAAAGGTCCATTGGGCTTATCGAAAACCCATCTGCTTCAACAACACAACATTCTCGCAAGACGTGATATCGACGCATTGTAGAGACTCAAATATTCCGCGAGTTGGGTTCTCATCATTTTTGCGGCTCAAAAAGAAGAAAAATAGCTTGAATCTTAGTAAAACATTCAATTTTGGGAACCAAAAATAGGCGCAGCTTAGAAAGCTTGCTGCCCTCGTCGTAGAGCTCCTAGAGAACTTTCCAACGGCATACTGTGTGCCGCATAACTACTTACGGATCAAATGTTATAGGCACCGGAGCGACAGAGACTTGGTTGGAGGCCCCACGGGCTCGGTTTTACGGGCCTAGCCTTTATGCGAAGCGAAGTTGTCTTCCCCAAGATGCCGTGGGACTCGAGAATAGAAATGCGATGGATAAAGCATCATGGCAAGGCTAAACGGGGAACAAAAATGAAAAGGGGGTACAACACTAGGACTTCCTAGGGGGTTACGCATCCTAGTACTACTCTCTCCCAAGCACGCTTAACTTTGGAGTTCTGATGGAATCCGATGCATTATAGCTGGTATGATCGCACTCGCCATGTTGATGGTGCAAAACCCTTATGTGTTGAAGGTTCACAGTCCCAACAGAGAAATGCGGCCTATTCAAAAGGCCCAATGGGATTATTGACATCACATCTGCTTCAACAATGCAACGGTCTCGAAAGACGTGATATCGAAGCGTTGTAGAGCCTCTAGTATTCCATGAGTTGGGTTCTTGTCCTTTTTGCAGCTCACGACGAACGACCCAAGAAGAAAAAATAGCACAAAAAGAAGAAAAGTCGCCCGGAACTAATGAAAAAGTTCAATTTTGTGTACCGAAAACAAGCGCAGGGGAGCATTCTTGCAGGCCTCGTCGTAGAGCTCCAAGAGAGCTTTCCAACGGTATCCTGTGCACTGCATAACTTCTTACGGATCAAAAGTTATGGGCACCGGAGCGATGGAAACCTAGTCAAAGGCCCCACGCCCTCGGTTTGCGGGCCTAGCCTCTACGTGAAGCGAAGTTGTCTTGCCCAAAATGCCGTAGGACTCTAGAATAGAAATCTGATGGATAAAGCATCATTGCAAGACTAAATAGGAAGAAAATGAAATAGGGGTGCAACACGAGGACTTCCGAGGGGGTTACCCATCCTAATACTGCTCTCGCCCAAGAACGCTTCACTTCAGAGATCTGATGGGATTCGGTGCATTAGTGCTGGTATGATCGCACCCGTCATGTTGATAGGGCAAAGCCCTTATGTATTGACGGTTCACAATCCCAGCCAAGAGAGACGGCCCAATCAAAAGGCCTAATGGGCTTATCGACAGCCTATCTGCTTTAACAAAGCAGCATTCTCGCAAGATGTGATATCAACGCATTGTAGAGCCTCTAATGTTCCGCGAGTTGGGTTTTTGTCCTTTTCGCGGCTCACGACGAACGACCCAAGATGAAAAAACAGCACAAATAGTAGACAACTGGCCTGAAACTAATGAAAACGTTCGATTTTGGGTACCAAAAAAAGGCACAGTTGAGCATAATTGTTGCCACCATCGTAGAGCTCCCAAAGAGTTTTCCAAAGATATGCAGTGGGTCGTATAACTACTTACAGATCAAAAGTTATGGGCACCGGAGCAACGAAGACCTAGTTAGAGGCCCCACGCCCTCAGTTTGCGGGCCCAGCCTCTGCACGAAGCGAAGTTGTCATGCCCAAGATGCCGTGGGACCCATGAGTAGAAATGTGATGGATAAAGCATCATGGCAAAGCTAAATGGGGAAAAAAATGAAAAAGGGGGTACAACATGAGGACTTCCTAGGGGGTCACCTATCCTAGTACTACTCTCGCCTATACACGCTTAACTTCGAAGTTCTGATGGAATCCGCTGCATTAGTGTGGGTATGATTGCACCCGTCATGTTGATGGTTCAAAGCCCTTATGTTTTGACAGTTCACAGTCCCATCCAGGAGAGACGACCGATTCAAAAGGCCCAATGGGCTTATCCAATGCCCATCTCCTTTAATAGTGCAATCTCCTTCAACAGTGCAGCATTCTTGCAAGACATGATATCGATGCATTGTAAAGCCTCTTGTGTTTCGCGAGTTGGGTTCTCTTCCCTTTCGTGTCTTACGACGAACGACCCAGAATGAAAAAACAGCTAAAAAAGAAGAAAAGTGGCCCAAAACTAATGAAAAAGTTTCATTTTGTGTACCAAAAATAGGCGCATTCGAGCAAGCTTGCAGGCCCCGTCGTTGAGCTCCAAGAGAGCTTTCTAACAGTATGTTGTACGTCATATAACTCCCTACGGATCAAAAGTCATGGGCACTAGAGTGACGTAGACCTGGTCAAAGGCCCCACGCCCTCGGTTTGCGGGCCCAGCCTCTACGCGAAGTGAAGTATTCATGCCCAAGATGCCGTGGGAATCAAGAATAGAAATGTGATGGATAAAGCATCATGGCAAGGCTAAATAGGGGAAAAAATAAAAAAGGGGTGCGAGACGAGGACTTCCCAAGGAGTCACCCATCCTAGTACTACTCTCGCCGAAACACGCTTAACTTCGGATATCTAATGGAATCCGCTGCATTAGTGTAGGTATGATCGCCCCCGTCATGTTGATGGTGCAAAGCCCTTATGTTTTGACAGGTCACAGTCCTAGCCAAGAGAGACGGCCTATTCAAAAGGACCAATGGGCTTATCGACAGCCCATCTGATCCAACAACGTAGCATCTCGCATGACGAGATATCGACGCATTGTAGAGCCTCTAATGTTATACGAGTTGGGTTCTCATCCTTTTCGCGGCTCACGACAAATGACCCGGGACTAAAAAACAGCGCAAAAAGAAGAAAAATAGGGGAAAAATGATGAAAACGTGTAATTTTGGGTACTGGAAACAAGCGCAGCTGAGCAGGCTTACTGCCCCCGTCGAAGAGCTCCTAGAGAGCTTTCCAATGATTTGCTGTGCACCGCATAACTCCTTACGGGTCAAAAGTTATGGGCACCGGAGCGATAGAGACCTGGTCACAAGCCTCACGCCTTCGGTTTGCAGGCCCAGCCTCTACGCGAAGTGAAGTTGTCTTGCCCAAGATGTCGTGGGACTCGAGAATAGAAATGTGATAGATAAAGCATCTTGGCAAGGCTAAATGGGGAAAAAAATGAAAAGGGAGTACAACACGAGGACTTCCCAAGGGGTCACCCATCCTAGTACTACTCTTGCCTATGCACGCTTAACTTCAGAATTCTGATGGGATCCGTTGCATTAAGGCTGGTATGATCCCACCCGTCATGCTGATGGTGCAAAGCTGTTATCTGTTGAAGGTTCATAGTCCTAGCCAAGAGAGATGGCCCATTTGAAAGGCCCAATGGTCTTATCGGCAGACCATCTGCTTCAACAATGCAGTATTCTCGCAAGATGTGATTTTGACACGTTGTAGAGCCTTGAATTTTCCGCGAGTTTGGTTCTCGCTCTATTCTCGGCTCATGAAGAACGACCCGGGATGAAAAAATAGTGCAAAAAGGAGAAAAATGGCTAAAAACTAATGAAAACATTCAAGTTTGGGTACCAAAAACAAGCGTGACTAACCAGGCTGGCTTTCCCTGTCGTAGAGCTCCGAGATAGCTTTCCAACGGTATGCTGTACGCCGAATAACTCCTTACGGATCAAAAGTTATAGGCACCGTAGTGACAGAGACCTGGTCACAAGCTCCACGCCCTTGGTTTGCGGGCCCAACCTCTACGTGAAGCGAAGTTGTCTTGCCCAAGATGCCTTGGGACTTGAGAATATAAATTTGATGGATAAAGCATCTTGGCAAGGCTAAACAGGGAAAAAAATGAAAAGGGGTACAACACGAGGACTTCTCAAGGGGTCACTCATCCTAGTACTACCCTCGCCCAAGCATGCTTAACTTCGGAGTTCTGATGGGATCCGGTGATTAGTGCTGGTATGATCTCACCCGTCATGCTGATGGAGCAATACCCTTAAGTGTTTACGGTTCACAATCCCGGCCAAGAGAGACGACCCATTCAAAAGGCCTATTGGGCTTATCGACAGTCCATCTGCTCCATCAATGCAGTATTCTCGCAAGAGGTGATAGTGACGTGTTGTAGAGCCTATAATATTCCACGAGTTGGATTCTCGTCCTTTTTGCAGCTCACGACGAATGACTCAGGATGAAAAAATAGCACAAATTGAGGAAATGTGGCCCGAAACTGATGAAAATATTTAATTTTGGGTACCGAAAATAGGCACAGCCGAGCAGGCTTGTTGCCCCCGTTTTAGAGCTACTAGAGAGCTTTCTAACAGTATGTTGTGCGCCGCATAACTCCTTACGGGTCAAAAGTTATAGGCACCGGAGCGATGGAGACCTGGTCATAAGCCCCACGCCCTCGGTTTGTAGGCCAACCTCTACGCAAAGCGAAGTTGTCATGCCCAAGATGCCGTGGGACTCGAGAATAGAAATGTGATGGATAAATCGTCTTGGCAAGGCTAAACAGGGAAAAAAATGCAAAGCGTGTGCAACCCGAGAACTTCCCAAGGGGTCACCCATCCAAGTACTACTCTCGCCCAAGCACGCTTAACTTCAGAGGTCTGATGAGATCCGGTGCATTAGTGCTGGTATAATTGCAACCATTATGCTGATAGAGCAAAGCCCTTATGTGTTGACGGTTCACAGTCCCAGCCAAGAGAGACGATGTCACGCCCCAACTCGACCCCTCCTATAATCAGTCAGGACGCAACGAATTTCGGCAGTATAACGACAGTAAATAGGAAACCAAGGCTCTAAACCAACCTCAATAGAACATCATACATCAACTCCACAACCATACAACAAACAACTCCTCAATAAAATAACAACATACATCATAATATGACATTCCTCGTTATATGCCTCCGTTCCAACATAATACATGAACCTTAATATACATTACAAAATCATATTGAGCCAATCTAGCAACCTAATCATAAACAAAAGGAAGGCTACTAAGACAGTATCAACTAATTCATTATCTTTTCAACATCTTATACATTATAAACTACAAAGCATATAAAAGTCTACTAAGTTAATTTACAAGATAGTAAAACAATAAAACATCAAGGATAAGACTCCGGAACATAAGACTCATCCACGTAAGGCACATTTTCCACATTCTCCTCTTCAAGAGGCACGTACCCATAATATTGCGAAAGAACACCTAAAAGCATGCAATAATAGAGAGTGAGCTTATATAATATAAGCCCAGTGAGGATCCGATAGATTTCTACAGCATTCACTATGCTCCTTGGATTTAATCCTTTGAGCAAGTAAACACACAATAACATCAATAATACTATCATCACATAATCTATAATGACCATTCAATAAAGGATACACTAGTTGGTGTAGCTCCAATCACCATCACGATCATAACAGCCTTCTTGTGACTCCCATAAACTCACGCACCCGAGGTACCCCAATAACCTCTCTCTCCATGACACCTCCGTCATGCGAGCTGGAGGTAGTCTCTGGTAGTCATGCCGTTATCAACCCGACAGCCCGATGCTGCTCGAGAGGTGGCACACACATACCAAAGACTCAACAATAATAATAAACATCAATCATTCACAGGAGGATAGTCTAGTAGAACTGCCTACCTCCCGGCATCAATCATCAATCAATAATCATCAATCATCATCAATAATCATATTATCATCATAATAACATCAATAATCAATTTAACAACAAATAACTAAGTTAGATGACAAAGTAGGCCATCCAACCGAACATGCATTAAACACACAATCAAACCCTAGTTTACCCATCAACAAATCACAATTCAATCACTCAAACCACACCCGATCAACTAAGGCTCAATTCAATAATTTAAAGAAAGATAACATAAACTTCAAATAATCATATCTTAGATTCTACTAATCCAAACAACTCCAAATCAGTTTCAAACACTCACCCATTCGATCAACTACATTAGCCCTCTAGAAAACCAACCAAGACACCTCAAAATCAAGCCCAGCAACCCTAAAACCTTAAGGCACCTAGGCTGAAATTTTTGGATTTTCACCCAAACATTGCAATCGAAAATTCGGCATTATAACGGCGTTACCACATAATTAACAAACTTTTAGAAATCGACGGCAATCGATTCCAACCACAACAACTCAAAATAATCCTCAAAAAGCCATTCTATCAACTTTAAATACCCAAAAATAAATAATTTTGCTACAATGGCTCAAATCTCGTAGTAATACACATAAACGATCCCTAGCATGCATGAAGCAATAATCTAACATCAGATTAACATTCTAACGGTTTAAAATGCAGTTATGAGCAAAAACATAAAAATGAGTTTTGA
The DNA here is from genome assembly GCA_037974665.1 of Ehretia macrophylla. Classification (NCBI taxonomy): domain Eukaryota; kingdom Viridiplantae; phylum Streptophyta; class Magnoliopsida; order Boraginales; family Ehretiaceae; genus Ehretia; species Ehretia macrophylla. The sequence goes on from CM075771.1 coordinate 36,019,317, forward strand.
GATACATAATTTTTCTCTCACCTTTGATGCGATAAAAGCCTAGGAATGCGTGCAATGCATGCCCAACAAGCGTAATCCAACTCGGCACGAAGTTCTACGGAAAAAAACTAGGTTTTTCTTTGAAAATTTGCTTTGAAAACCTTGAAAACTCTTTTCTCTTTTCTCTCTTCTTACTCTCGGCAATATGTGTGAAATTGTGGGTGTTTTTGTGCTTTGTGAGTGTGTGTTGGTGATATATGCATGAAAGTCAACAAGTTAAATGAAAGTCAAAGTTGAAACTTTAGTATTTTTAGTGTTTTGTTGACTTTAAATGCATTTTATTGATCACCAAAGTTTAAAAAAATTATTCAACACCCAAGATAGCTCAAGTAGGTTATTTTTAGGTGACAAGAAGTTTTACAATCGAACAATTTCATCCGAGTCGGCTTAAAACTCGATTTTTGCAAAAGTCGGTGTAAAAACACTAATAAATTTTTAAGCCGATTTAAAAACCGTTTTAATCAAACACAGGTCTATTAAAGTCTGTGGACTAGGTCTAGAAGGGTTAAAAAGACCAATTTCAAAATTTTAGCAGACGTGTTTCGAAATACTATTCACTAAAAATCGACAATAAAATTTCTGACTCCGTTTTTGATAAAAATTTCATGAATGCACATTTAGCATGTTCTAGGAGTATTGATATCAAAATTACCACATTCTAAGTCACATAGCACATAGACAGGTTAATTCACGCAAAACGAGATAAAGTACGCAAAACGAGATAAGATAGAAAAGTGGGGTTTCACATTCTCCCCCCCTTAAAGAAATTTCGCCCTCGAAATTCTTACTTGATGTACTGAACAGATCTGGGTATTGCTGCTGCATCTGATCCCATCTCTCCCAAGTAGCTTCCTCATACCGTGATGCTTCCATAACACCTTAACCATCGGAATCTTCTTCGACCTCAACTCTCGTTCCATCTGATCAAGAATACGAATCGGACGCTCGTCATAAGTCAGATTCTCACGAAGTTGTAACAGCTCTGGCTCAAGAATATGAGAAAGATCCGGATTATATTTCCGCAAATTAGACACGTGAAATACATCGTGGACATTAGAGAAGTTCTCCGGTAAAGCCAACCGATATGCCAACTTACCAACCCTGCCGGTAATCTCAAACGGCCTAACAAATCTCGGACTCAGCTTTCCACCTTTACCATAACGAGCAAACCCCTTACGAGGAGACGATCTCAAGAAAACCCAATCTCCAACTGCAAACTCCAAGTCCTGACGATGCTTATCAGCATAACTCTTGAATCTACTCTGCGCTGTAAGCATTCTCTACCTGATCAACTGAACATTCTCAATCTTCTCAAGAAGCTCTGGCATGATAGTCGGATCAATAGTCTTCATCTCCCCTACCTCATCCCAATATAAAGGTGAACGGCACTTACGACCGTAAAGAGCTGCGAAAGGTGCCATCCCAATAGTAGCTTGATAACTATTGTTATAGGCAAACTCGGCAAGTGATAGATATTTCTCCCAGTTCTTCCTGAAATCCAGAACACAAGCCCTAAGCATATCTTCCAGAATCTGAATAGTTCGCTCAGACTAACCGTCGGTCTGTGGATGATACGCTGTACTGAAGTTCAACTGAGTACCCAAGGTCTCCTGAAGTTTCTCCCACAAACGAGAAGTAAATCGAGGATCTCGATCTGAGACAATACTAGATGGAATCACGTGAAGTCTAACAATCTGATCCAAATAAAGATCCGTCAACTTTGTAACCTCATCTCCCATCCTCATCAAAATAAAATGAGCTGTCTTCGTCAAATGATCCATGACAACCCAAACTGCATCGTTATCCCTCGGTGTTCAAGGCAAACCAGTGACGAAGTCCATTGTAATATGCTCCAATTTCCACTATGGTATAGCCAACGACTGAAGCAAACCTGCAGGTCATTGATGCTCGACTTTCACCCACTGACAAGTCAAACATCTAGATACAAACTGAGCAACCTCCTTCTTCATGTTATTCCACCAATAATGTTGCTTCAAATCCCGATACATCTTGGTTCCACCAGGATGAATAGTGTACTTAGAATTATGAGCTTCCTCCAGAATACCTCGCCTCAAGCCCGGTTCATCGGGAACACAAACCCTGTTCCGAAACTGAAGAATACCATCCTCATGTAGTTTGAAGTCAGACTGATCATCAGTGATTTGATCCTTGATCTTCTGAAGTTTAACATCAAGCTGCTGAGCTTCCCTGATCTGAGACAACAATAAGGGCTAAATACGGAGATGTGAACATATCACCCCAACCTGAGTTAACTCCGGTCTCCAATAAGTGAATTCCTCAAGAATCTCCTATTTCTTGACAGCCAAACAAGAAACACTCGCCTTACGACTAAGAGCATCTGCTACAACATTTGCCTTGCCAGGCAGATAATTGATAGAACAATTATAATCTCCAAGAAGCTCCATCCACCTCCGCTGGCGCATATTCAACTCCTTCTGTGAGAACAAGTACTTCAGACTCTTATGATCAATGAAAATCTCGAACCTACTGCCCCATAGATAATGACGCCATTTTTTCCGTGCGAAGACAACTGCTGCCAACTCAAGATCATGAGTCGGATAATTCACCTCATAAGGCTTCAACTTCCTGGAAGCATAGGCAATAACTCGGCCATCCTGCATAAGAACACATCCCAAGCCCTCCTTGGATGCATCGTTGTAAATAACCATATTATCGGTCCCCTCTAGTAGAGCAAGTACTGGAGCAGTAGTCAACCTCTTTTTCAACTGCTGAAACCCACTCTCACACTTCTCATCCCAAGCAAAGATAGTCTACTTCTGAGTCAACTTAGAAAGTGGCCCAGCAATCTTAGAGAAGTCCTTTACAAACCTACGGTAATAACCAACCAAGCCAAGAAAGCTACGGACCTTAGAAACATTCTCTGGCCTTTTCCAAGACATCACCGATTCAATCTTAGTGGGATCTATAGAAATACCACTCTGTGTGACAACATGGCCAAGAAAAGATATGCGTTGCAGCCAAAATTCACATTTGCTGAACTTGGCAAACAACTGATGCTCCTGCAGCTTCTGTAAGACAAGCCGTAGATGTTGCTCGTGCTCCGATTCAGATTTAGAATAGACCAAGATATCATCAATAAAGATTACCACGAACTGGTCTAAATACGGCTGAAAAACCCAATGCATTAGATCCATGAATGCTGCCGGTGCATTAGTTAATCCAAAGGGCATAACAACAAACTCATAATGCCCGTACCGAGTCCTAAAGGCAGACTTCGGAACATCCTCTGTGCTAATCCGAAGCTGATAATACCCCTGCCTCAAATCAAATTTAGAATAGACTTTGGCTCCTTGAAGTTGATCAAACAACTCATCAATCAGTGGCAAAGGATATTTGCTCTTGATGGTCACCTGATTCAAACAACGATAATCAATACACAATCTCAAGGTACCATCCTTCTTCTTCACAAATAAAATAGGAGCTCCCCAAGGTGAAGAACTCTGCTGAATAAAACTCTTCTCCAATAACTCCTGCAATTGAGTCTTCAACTCCTTCAACTCAGCTGGTGCCATCCGATACGTTGATTTAGAAATAGGTTGAGTACTGGGAATAAGATTGATCACAAACTCCACATCTCTCTCTGGCGGTAACCTTGGCAACTCCTCGGGAAATACATTGGGATATTCCCGAATAATAGGGACTTCCTCAAGCTGCAGCTTATCAGATGGCTTGTTGATCAAATAAGCTAGATAACCCGAACACCCCTTCCTCACCAACTTAACGGCTTTAGTTGCTGAGATAACAAAACTCGTCTTTTCACCCCGGTTCCCTACTACCTCAACTACTGGCTGATCTAGCAAACGAAACTGTACTACCTTGGTTCTACAGTTCAACTGGGCATCATACTTAGAAAGCCAATCCATACCCAAGATAACATCATACCCCCGGATAGGAAATAAGATAAGGTCCGAAGGAAAATTATACCCTTTAACATGTATTATACAATCCTTACAAACTAAGCCAGTAACATACTTATCAGTCAAAGAGGTACTAATCTCAACCACATAAGGCAATCTTTCAGGTTGCAAATTAACACGTTGCACACAAGCAGGAGTAATGAAAGAATGTGTAGCACCAAAATCAATCAACACTTTAACAAGTTGATCAAGTATAAGGAAGTTACCTTCTACAACTGCAGTCTCCTCAGGCATCTCCTCTAATTGTGTAGGCCCGAGCCTGGACCCACTACTGTTGAGGTGCACTGGCCGCAGGTTGGCCCTCATAACCCTGAGTCGCTGTTCGACCCTCAGTCCTCGAATACCTAGGGCAATCCCTCGCCCTATGCTGATTACTGCCGCATCCTAAACACGTCCCTACTTTTACACTACAATGGCCTCCACATGCCCCGTGCGCTTGCAGTGTGTACACTGCGGTGATGATGCACTAACACTGCCCCTGGATGAACCAGAAGCTGAAGGAACAACTGAACCAGTCTGCTACTGAGGCCTTTCCAAACTGGGCCTGTACTGACCCTGAGACTGGGCTAGCCTGAACTGGAACTGAACCTGATATGACCCCTGCTGAAACTGAGGCCGATAATAACTCTGCTGCCCCTGTGGCCTAAAAGAACCCTGCTGAACTGGTGGCCTGTACACAACCTTCTGTACGAGAGGCCTATACATACTCTGCTGATACTGCGGCTAATATGGCCTCTTATTGGGATGACTAGAAACAAGCTGATCCCCCTTCCTCTTCTCTTGTCTAGAAGCTACCTGAAAGGCCTCAGTGAATACATCATACCGATTCAGAGCCATCATATCCTGAATCTCGGGCCTCAACCCCAACATGAATCTACGAGTCCTCCGCTCCTCATCAGCCACATACTCCGGTGCATAACAGGACAATCGAGTAAAGGTGGCCTCATACTGAGCCACTGAAGCATCTCCCTACACTAAGGCTAGAAACTCTGCCTCTCTCCGTTCCGTTGCGATACTCGGGACATACTTTGCCCGGAAAGCCAACAGAAAGGCACCCCAAACATACGGAATACCCTGAGTCACCTAGCTAGTTCTCACTGTGTGCCGCCATTCTTCTGCCTCATCATCTAACAAGTACACGGCAAAGGAGACTTTTTGCTCATCGGTATAGTCAAGAGGATTATAAATCTTCTCCAACTTACTAATCCACGCTTCAGCCTTCCGATCATCGGGTTCCCCCTGAAATCTAGGTGGATGATACCCTAAGAACTCTTTCAGGGTACGACGCCCGTGGTTTCCACCCTGCACATTCAACAACTAAGCCTGCCAAGCCTGAGTCTGGGCAGCCTGCCCTGCTAATAACTGAGCCTGCCCTGCTACTAACTCAGCAATCCTCTCCATAGCTGCCCCCAAACGGTCATCACCCCTATCACGGCCCGGTGCCACATTACCAGGAGTCTCATCAGCCATCTCAGGCCTACCTCTGGTTCTCGGTCTACCTGTCATTCTACTAATCAAAGAGTTAGCACAGGTTATAACATGTAAATAGGTTATGAACAACTATTAGCACATAAACAACAAAGTCATATAAAACACATAAACAAATTGATAACATAATCACATAAGTACTAAATCACATAATCACTTAATCACTTAATCATTTAATCATATTAATACATAGATCACTTTTCTTTCTTTTCATACATACTTTCATACTAAGACCATTACCCACATTCCGAGAATACCCCGGCTGACAATTAACATGCGCTCTGATACCACTTAAATGTCACGCCCCAACTCGACCCCTCCTATAATCAGTCAGGACGCAACGGAATTTCGGCAGTATATCGACAGTAAATAGGATACCGAGGCTCTAAACCAACCTCAATAGAACATCATACATCAACTTCACAACCATACAACAAACAACTCCTCAAAAAAATAACAACATACATCATAATATGACATTCCTCGTTATATGCCTCCGTTCCAACATAATACATGAACCTTAATATACATTACAAAATCATATTGAGCCAATCTAGTAACCTAATCATAAACAAAATGAAGGCTACTAAGACAGCATCAACTAATTCATTATCTTTTCAACATCTTATACATTATAAACTATAAAGCATATAAAAGTCTACTAAGTTAAATTACAAGATAGTAAAACAATACAACATCAAGGATAAGACTCCGGAACATAAGACTCATCCACGTAAGGCACATTTTCCACATTCTCCTCTTCAGGAGGCACGTACCCGTAATCTTGTGAAAGAACACCTGAAAGCATGCAATAATAGAGAGTGAGCTTATATAAAATAAGCTTAGTGAGGATCCGATAGATCTCTACAGTATTCACTATGCTCCTTGGATTTAATCCTTTGAGCAAGTAAACACACAATAACATCAATAATACTATCATCACATAATCTATAATGACCATTCAATAAAGGATACACTAGTTGGTGTAGCTCCAATGACCATCACGATCATAATAGCCTTCTTGTGACTCCCATAAACTCACGCACCCGAGGTACCCCAATAACCTCTCCCTCCATGACACCTCCGTCATGCGAGCTGGAGGCAGTCTCTAGTAGTCATGCCGTTATCAAGTCGACAACCTGATGCTGCCCGAGAGGTGGCACACATATACCAAAGACTCAACAATAATAATAAACATCAATCATTCACAAGAGGACAGTCTAGCAGAACTGCCTACCTCCCGGCATCAATCATCAATCAATAATCATCAATCATCATCAATAATCATATTATCATCATAATAACATCAATAATCAATTTAACAACAAATAACTAAGTTAGATGACAAAGTAGGCCATCCAACCGAACATGCATCAAACACACAATCAAACCCTAGTTTACCCATCAACAACTCACAATTCAATCACTCAAACCACACCCGATCAACTAAGGCTCAATTCAATAATTTAAAGAAAGATAACCTAAACTTCAAATAATCATATCTTACATTCTACTAATCCAAACAACTCTAAATCAGTTTCAAACACTCACCCATTCGATCAACTACATTAGCCCTCTCGGAAACCAACCAATACACCTCAAAATCAAGCCCAACAACCCTAAAACCTCAAGGCACCTAGGCTGAAATTTTTGGATTTTCACCCAAACATTGCAATCGAAAATTCGGCATTATAACGGCGTTACCACGTAATTAACAAACTTTTAGAAATCGACAACAATTGATTCCAACCACAACAACTCAAAATAATCCTCAAAAATCCATTCTATCAACTTTAAATACCCAAAAATAAATAATTTCGCTACAATGGCTCAAATCTCGTAGCAATACACATAAACGATCCCTAGCATGCATGGAGCAATAATCTAATATTAGATTAACATTCTAACGGTTAAAAATGTAGTTATGAGCAAAAACATAAAAATGAGTTTTGAGATACATAATTTTTCTCTCACCTTTGATGTGATAAAAGCCTAGGAATGTGTGCAATGCGTGCCCAACAAGCAGAATCCAACTCGGCACGAAGTTCTACAGACAAAAACTAGGTTTTTCTTTGAAAATTTGCTTTGAAAACCTTGAAAACTCTTTTCTCTTTTCTCTCTTCTTACTCTCGGCAATGTGTGTGAAATTGTGGGTTTTTTTGTGCTTTGTGAGTGTATGTTGGTGATATATGCATGAAAGTCAACAAGTTAAATGAAAGTCAAAGTTGAAACTTTAGTATTTTTAGTGTTTTCTTGACTTTAAATGCATTTTATTGATCACCAAAGGTCAAAACAATTATTCAACACCCAAGATAGCTCAAGTAGGTTATTTTTAGGTGACAAGAAGTTTTACAATCGAACAATTTCACCCGAGTCGGCTTAAAACTCGATTTTCACAAAAGTCGGTGTAAAAACCCTAATAAATTCTTAAGCTGATTTGAAAACCGTTTTAATCAAACACAGGTCTATTAAAGTCCGTGGACTAGGTCTCGAAGGGTTAAAATGACCAGTTTCAAAATTTTAGCGGACGTGTTTCGAAAACACTATTCACTAAAAATCGACGATAAAATTTCTGACTCCGTTTTTGACAAAAATTTCATGAATGCACATTTAGCATGTTCTAGGAGTATTGATATCAAAATTACCACATTCTAAGTCACATAGCACATAGACAGGTTAATTCACGCAAAACGAGATAAAGTACACAAACGAGATAAGATAGAAAAGTAGGGTTTCACAGACGACCCATTCAAAAGGCCCAATGGGCTTATCGACAGCCCATTTGCTTCAACAACGCATAATTATCCCAAGACGTGATATCGACGCATTGTAAAGCCTCTAATGTTCTGCGAGTTGGGTTCTCGTCTCTTTCGTGGCTCACGACGAATGACTCGGGATTACAAAACAGCGCAAAAAGAAAAAAAGTTGCCCAAAACATATGAAAATGTTCGATTTTCGGTACCAACAATAGGCGCAGCAACAAAGGCTTACTGCCCCCATCGTAGAGCTCACAGAGTGCTTTCCGACGGTATGTTGTGCACTGTAAAACTCCTTACGAATCAAAAGTTATGAGCACCGGAGCGACGGAGACCTAGTTACAAGCCCCACGCCCTCGGTTTGCGGGCCCAGCCTCTACGCGAAGTGAAGTTGTCTTGCCCAAGATGCTATGGGACTCGAGAATAGAAATGTGATGGATAAAGCATCTTAGCAAGGTTAAACAGGGAAAAAAAAATGAAAAGGGGTTCAACACGAGAACTTCTCAGGGGGTCACCCATCCTAGTACTACCCTCGCCAAGCACACTTAATTTCAGAGTTTTGATGCGATCTAGTACATTAGTGCTGGTATGATCACACCCGTCATGCTGATGGTGTAGAGCGCTTATGTGTTGACGATTCACAGTCCCAGCCAAGAGAGACGACCCATTCAAAAGGCCCAATGGGCTTATTGACTGCCCATATGCTTCAACAACACAGCATTCTGGCAAGACGTGATATCGATGCATTGTAGAGCCTCTAATGTTCAGCGAGTTGGGTTCTCGTCCTTTTTGCGGCTCACGACGAATGACCTGGGATGAAAAAATAGCCTAAAAAGAAGAAAAGTTGCAAGAAACTGATGAAAATGTTGGATTTTGGGTACCAAAACTAGGCGTAGCCCAGCAGGTTTGCTGCCCCCGTCGTAGAGCTCCCAAAGAGCTTTCCAACGGTATGTTGAGCGCCGCATAACTCCTTATGGATCAAAAGTTATGGGCACTGGAGCGACGGAGAACTGGTCACAAGCCCCACGCCCTCGGTTTGCGGGCCCAGCCTCCACGTGAAGCAAAATTGTCTTGCCCAAGATACTGTGGAACTCGAGAATAGAAATGTGATGGATAATGCATCTTGGCAAGGTTAAATAGGGAAAAAAAATTAAAAGGGGGTACAACACGAGAACTTCTCAGGGGGTCACCCATCCTAGTACTACCCTCACCCAAGCACGCTTAACTTCGGAGTTCTGATGGGATATGGTGCATTAGCGCAGGTATGATCGCACCCATCATGCTGATGGTGCAAAGCGCTTATATGTTGACTGTACACAATGCCAGCCAAGAGAGACGACCAATTCAAAAGGCCCAATGTGCTTATCGACAACCCATCTACTTTAACAACGCAACATTCTCGCAAGACCTGATATCGACGATTGACCCGGGATAAAAAAAAATAGCGCAAAAAGAAGAAAAGTGGGCCAAAATTGATGAAAACTTTCAATTTTGGGTTCCAAAAATAGGCATAATTAAGCAAGCTTACTGCCCCCGTCGTAGAGCTCCAAAAGAGCTTTCCAACGGTATATTGTGCACCGCATAACTCCTTACGGATCAAAAGTTATGGGCACTAGAGTAACAGAGACCTGGTAACAAGCCCCGCGCCCTCAGTTTACGGGCCCAACCTCTACGCGCAGCGAAGTTGTCTTGCCCAAGATGACGTTGGACTCGAGAATAGAAATGTGGTGGATAAAGCATTTTGGCAAGGCTAAACGGGGAAAAAAATGAAACTGTGGTACAACACGAGGACTTCCCAGGGGGTTACCCATCCTAGTACTACTCTCGCCCAAGCACACTTAACTTCAGATTTCTGATAGGATCCGGTGCATTATTGCTAGTATGATCGCACCCGTCATGCTAATGGTGCAAAGCCTATATGTGTTGACGGTTCACAGTCCCAACAAATAGAGACGGTGCATTCAAAAGGACCAATGAGCTTATCGACCGCCCATCTGCTTCAACAAAGCAGCATGCACATAAGACGTGATATTGACGCATTGTCGAGCCTCTAATGTTCTGCGAGTTGGGTTCTCGCCCTTTTCGCGGCTCACGAAGAACGATCCGGGAAAAAAATAGTGCAAAAAGAAGAAAAGTGGCCTGAAACGGATGAAAATATTTGATTTTGGGTACCGAAAATAGTCACAGCCGAGCATGATTACTATCCTCGTAGTAGAGCTCCTAGAGAGCTTTCCAAAGGTATGATGTGCGCCATATAACTCCTTACGGATCAAAAGTTAAGGGCACCGGAGCAACGGAGACCTAGTCACAAGCCTCGCGCCCTCGGTTTGCGGGCCCAACCTCTACATGAAGCGAAGTTGTCTTGCCCAAGATGCCGTGGGACTCGAGAATAGAAATATGATGGATAAAGCATCTTGGCAAGGCTAAATGGGGAAAAAAATGAAAAAGAGGGTGCAACATGTGGACTTCCCAACGGGTCACCCATCCTAGTATTACTCTCGCCCAAGCATGCTTAATTTTAGAGTTCTGATGGGATCTGGTGCATTAGTACTGGTATGATCGCACCCGTCATGCTAATGGTACAAAGCCCTTATGTGTTGACGGTTTACCGTCCCAACGAATAGAGACGGTGCATTCAAAAGGCCCAATGGGCTTATCGGCAGCCCATCTGTTTTAACAACGCAGCATTCTCGGAAGACAATATATCGACGCATTGTAGAGCTCTAATGTTCAGCGACTTGGGTTCTCGTCTTTTTCACGGCTCACGACGAATGACCAAGGATGAAAAAATAGCACAAAAAGAAGAAAAGCAGCCCGAAATGATAAAAACGTGCAATTTTAGGTACCGCAAATTGGCGTAGCCGAATAGGCCTACTGCCCACGTCGTAGAGCTCCCAGCGAGATTTCCAACAGTATGTTGTGCACCATATAGCTCCTTACGGATAAACAGTTATGGGCACCGGAGTGACGGAGACTTGGTCAGATGCCCCACGCCCTCGGTTTGCAGGCTCATCCTCTATGCGAAGCGAAGTTGTCTTGCCCAAGATGCCGTGGGACTCGAGAATATAAATGTGATGGATAAAGTATCTTGGCAAGGTTAAATGGGGAAAAAAATGAAGAGTGGGTGCAACACGAGGATTTCCAATGGGGTCACCCATCCAAATACTACTCTCGCCCAAGCACGCTTAACTTCGGAGTTCTGATGGGATCCGGTGCATTAGTGCTGCTATGATCGCACCCATCATGCAGATGGTGCAAAGCCCTTATGTGTTGACGGTTCATAGTCCAAGCCAAGAGAGACGGCTTGTTCAAAAGGCGCAATGGGCTTATCGACAGCCTATCTGCTTCAACAACACAGCATTCTCACTAGACCTGATATCAACGAATGAACCGGGACGAATAAATAGCATAAAAAGAAAAAAAGTAGCCCAAAACTGATAAGAACCATCGATTTTGGATTTCAAAAATAGGCACAGCTAAGCAAGCTTGCTGCCCCCATCGTAGAGCTCCCAAAGAGCTTTCCAACGGTATGCTGTGCACCGCATAACTCCTAACGGATCAAAAGTTATAGGCACTGGAGCAACGGAGAGCTGGTCACAAGCCCCGCGCCCCCGGTTTACGGGCCCAACCTCTACGCGAAGTAAAGTTGTCTTGCCCAAGATATCGTGGGACTCGAGAATAGAAATGTGATGGATAAAGCATCTTGGCATGACTAAACGGGGAAAAAAATAAAAAAGGGGTGCAACACGAGGACATCCAAAGGGGTTACCCATCCTAGTACGACTCTCGCCCAATCACGCTTAACTTCATAGTTCTGATGGGATCCGGTGCATTAGTGCTGGTATGATCACACCCATGATATCGACGTATTGTAGAGCAGGATTACTATCCTCGTAGATGCCGTGGGACTCGAGAATAGAAATGTGATGGATAAAGCGTCTTGGCAAGGCTAAACGGGAAAAAAAATGAAAATGGGGTGCAACAGGAGGACTTCCTAGGGGGTCACCCATCCTAGTTCTACTCTCACCCAAGCATGTTTAACTTAGGAGTTCTGATGGGATCCGGTGCATTAGTGCGGGTATGATCGCACCCGTCATTTTGATGGTCCAAAGCTCTTATGTGTTGACGGTTCACAGTGCCAACCAAGAGAGACGGCCCATTCAAATGACCCAATGGGCTTATCGACAGCCCATCTGCTTCAACAATGCAGCATTCTCGTAAGACGTTATATCAACTCATTGTAGAGTGTCTAATGTTCTGTGAGTTGGGTTGTCGTCCTTTTTGCTGCTCACGATGAACGACTCGGGTTGAAAAAATTACGTAAAAATAAGAAAAGTGACTCAAAACTGTTGAAAACGTTCAATTTTGAGTTCCAAAAATAGGCTTAGCTATGTAGGCTTGCTGTCCCCAACGTAGAGCTCCCAGAGAGCTTTCAAACAGTATGATGTGCACCGTATAACTCCTTACGGATCAAAAGTTATGGGCATCGGAGTGATGGAGACCTGGTCACTTGCCCCACGCTCTCGGTTTACAGGTCCAGCCTCTACACGAAGCGAAGTTGTCTTGCCCAAGAAGCCGTGGGACTTGAGAATAGAAATGTGATGAATAAAGCATCTTAGCAAGGCTAAACAGGGAAAAAATGAAAAGGGGGCGCAATACGAGGACTTCTCAGGGAGTCACCCATCCTAGTACTACCCTCGCCCAAGAACGCTTAACTTCGAAGTTCTGATGGGATTCGGTGCATTAGTGCTACTATGATTACACCCGTCATGCTACTATGAATAAAACATCTTGGCAAGGCTAAACCCCACGCCCTCAGTTTACGAGCCCAGCCTCTACGCGAAGCGAAGTTGTCGTGCAAAAGATGTCGTGGGACTCCAGAATAGAAATGTGATGGATAAAGCATCTTGGCAAGGTTAAATGGGGAAAAAAAATAAAGAGTGGGTGCAACACGAGGATTTCCTATAGGGGAACCCATCCAAATACTACTCTCGCCCAAGCACGCATAACTTTGGAATTCTGATGGGATCCGGTGCATTAGTGCTGCTATGATCGCACCCGTCATGCAGATGGTGCAAAGCCCTTATGTATTGACGGTTCATAGTCCAAGCCAAGAGAGACGGCCCATTCAAAAGGCCCAATGGGCTTATTGACAACCCATCTGCTTCAACAACGCAACATTCTCACTAGACCTGATATCGATGAATGAACTGGGATGAATAAATAGCACAAAAAGAAAAAAAAATGGCCCAAAACTGATGAAAACTGTCAATTTTGGGTTTTCAAAATAGGCGCAGCTAAACAAGCTTACTGCCCCCGTCATAGAGCTCCCAAAGAGCTTTCCAACGGTATGCTGTGCACCGCATAACTCCTTACGGATCAAAATTTATGGGCACTGGAGAAATGGAGACCTAGTCACAAGCCCCGCGCCCCCGTTTTACAGGGCCAACCTCTACGCGAAGCAAAGTTATCCTGCCTAAGATGCCGTGGGACTCGAGAATAGAAATGTGATGGATAAAACATCTTGGCAAGGCTAAACGGGGAAAAAAATGAAAAAGGGGTACAACACGAGCACTTCCAAGGGGGTTACCCATCCTAGTACTACTCTCGCCCAAGCACGCTTAACTTCAGAGTTCTGATGGGATCCGGTGCATTAGTGCTGGTATGATTGCACCCGTGATATCGACGTATTGTAGAGTAGGATTACTGTCATCGTGGATGCCGTGGGACTCGAAAATAGAAATGTGATGGATAAAGCATCTTGACTAGGCTAAACGGGGAAAAAATGAAGAGGGGGTGTAACACGAGGACTTCCCATGGGGTCACCCATCCTAGTACTACTCTCGCCCAAGCACGCTTAACTTTGGAGTTCTTATGGGATCCGGTGCATTAGTGCTGCTGTGATCGTACCCGTCATGCTGATGGTGCAAAGCTCTTATGTGCTGACGGTTCATAGTCCAAGCCAAGAGAGACTGCCCTTTCAACAGGCCCAATGGGCTTATCGACAACTCATCTGCTTCAACAATGCAGCATTCTCGTAAGACATTATATCGACGCATTGTAGCGGCTCTAATGTTCCACAAGTTGGGTTCTCATCCTTTTCGCAGCTCACGATGAATGACCCGTGAAGAAAAAACATAGCAAATAGAAGAAAAGTGGGCCAAAACGAATGAAAACCTACGATTTTGGTTACTGAAAATAGGTGCATCTGAGTAGACTTACTGCCCCCGTCGTAGAGCTCCAAGGGAGCTTTCTAATGGTATGTTGTGCGCTCTATAACTTCTTACGGATCTAACGTTATGAGCACTAGAGCCACGAAAACCTTGTCAAAAGCCCCACACCCTTGGTTTATGGGCCCAGCCTCTACGTGAAGCGAAGTTGTCATGCACAAGATGCCATGGGACTCGAGAATAGAAATGTGATGGATAAAGCATCTTGGCAAAGCTAAACAGGCAAAAGAATGAAAAAGGGGTGTAACACGAGGACTTCCCAAGGGGTCACCCATCCTAGTACTACTCTAGCTCAAAAATGCCTAACTTCGAAGTTCTGATGAGATCTGGTGCATTAGTGCTGGTATGATCGCAGCTGTCATACTGATGGTGCAAAGCCCTTATGTGTTGATGGTTCACAGTCCCAGCCAAGAGAGATGACCTATTCAAAAGCCCAATGGGCTTATCGACAGCCCATCTGCTTCAACAACGTAGCATTCTCGCAAGACATTATATCGACGCATTGTAGAGCATCTAATGTTCTGTGAGTTGGGTTCTCGTCCTTTTCGTGGCTCACGACGAATTACCCGTGATGAGAAAATATCACAAAGAGAAGAAAAATAGCCCAAAACTAATGAAAACCTGTGATTTTAGGTACAGAAAATAGGCGCAGCCGAGCAGACTTGCTGCCCTTGTCGTAGAGCTCTTAGGGAGCTTTCCAACGGTATGTTGTGCGCTGCATAACTCCTTACGGATCAAACTTTATGAGCACCGGAGCAGGACGGAGACCTGGTCAAAAGCCCTACTCCCTCGGTTTGTGGGCCCAGCCTCTACGCGAAGCAAAGTTATCTTGCCCAAGATGCCATGGGACTCGAGAATAGAAATGTGATGGGTAAAACATCTTGGCAAAGCTATAGAGGGAAAAAAAATTAAAAAGGGGTACACCATGAGGACTTCCCAGTTGGTCACCTATCCTAGTACTACTTTCGCCAAAGCACGCTAAACTTCATAGTTGTAAAGGGATTCGGGGCATTTGTGCTGATATGGTCACACCCGTCATGTTGAGGATGCAAAGCACTTATGTGTCGTCCTTTTCGCGGCTCACGACGAACTATCCGGGACAAAGAAACAGCGTAAAAAGAAGAAAAGTGCCACAAAACTGATAAAAACGCTTGATTTTGTTCTCCGAAAATAGGCGCAGATGAGCAAGCTCGCTGCCCTGGTCATAGAGCTCCCAAAGTACTTTCCAACAATATGTTGTGCGTCGCATAACTCATTACCGATCAAAAGTTATAGGCATCGAAGCAATGGAGACCTGGCCAAAAGCCCCATGCCCTCAGTTTGGAGGCCCAGCCTCTATGCGAAGCGAAGTTGTCATGCCCAATATGCCGTGGGACTCGAGAATAGAAATGTGATGGATAAAGCATCTTGGCAAGGCTAAACAGGGAAAAAAATTAAAAGGGGGTGCAACACGAGGACTTCCAAAGGGGTCACCCATCCTAGTACAACTCTCGCCCAAGCACGCTTAACTTCGGAGTTCTGAAGGATTCGGTGCATTAGTGCTGATAAGATCCTACCCGTCATGTTGAGGACGCAAAGCCCTTATGTGTCGTCCTTTTCGTGGCTCACGACGAACGATCCGGGGTGAAGAAACAGCGCAAAAAGAAGAAATGTTGCCCGAAACTGATGAAAATGTTTGATTTTCGGCTTCTAAAACAGGCGCAACCAAGAAGGCTGGCTACCCTCATCGTAGAGTGCCTAGAGAGCTTTCCAACGATATGTTATGCGCCGCATAACTCCTTGCAGATCAAAAGTTATGGGCACCGGAGCGACGGAGACCTGGTCACAAGCCCCATGCCCTCGGTTTGTGGGCCCAACTTCTATGCGAAACAAAGTTGTCTTGCACAGGATGCCTTGGGACACAAGAATAGAAATGTGATGGATAAAGTATCTTGACAAGGCTAAACAGGGAAAAAAATGAAAAGGGGGTGCATCACGATGACTTCCCAAGGGGTCATCCATCCTAGTACCACTCTCGCCCATGCACATTTAACTTCGGAGTTCTGATAGGATCTGGTGCATTATTGCTGGTATGATTGCACCCATCATGCTGATGGTGCAAAACCCTTATGTGTTGACGCTTCACCGTCCCAGCCAAGAGAGACAACCTATTCAAAAGGCCCAACGGGCTTATCGACAGCCCATCTCCTTCAACAACACATCATTCTTGCAATACGTGAAATTGAGGCATTGTAGAGACTTTAATGTTACGCTAGTTGAGTTCTCACCTTTTTTGCGGCTCACGACGAACGATCCGGGACAAAGAAACAGCGTAAAAAGAAGAAAAGTGCCTCAAAACAGATGAAAACGTTTGATTTTGTTCTCCGAAAATAGGCGCAAATGAGTAAACTCGCTGCCCTCGTCGTAGAGCTCCCAAAGAGCTTTCCAATGATATGTTGTGCGCCGCATAACTCATTACCGATCAAAAGTTATAGGCATCGGAGCAATGGAGACCTAGTCCAAAGCCCCAAGCCCTCGGTTTGGGGACCCAGCCTCTACGCGAAGCGAAGTTGTCATGTCCGAGATGCCGTGGGACTCGAGAATAGAAATGTGATGGATAAAGCATCTAGGCAAGGTTAATAGGGAAAAAAATTAAAAAGGGGGTGCAACACGAGGACTTCCAAATGGGTCTCCCATCCTAGTACTACTCTCGCCCAAGCACGCTTAACTTCGGAGTTTTGAAGGGATCCGGTGCATTAGTGCTGATAAGATTTCACCCGTCATGTTGAGGACGCAAAGTCCTTATGTGTCATCCTTTTCGCGGCTCACGACGAACGATCCTCGATGAAGAAATAGCTCAAAAAGAAGAAATGTTGCACGAAACTGATGAAATTTTTTGATTTTGGGCTTCTAAAACAGGCGGAGCCGAGTAGGCTAGCTGCCCTCGTTGTAGAGCACCTAGAGAGCTTTCCAACAATATATTGTGCGCCGCATAACTCCTTGTAGGTCAAAAGTTATGGGCACTGGAGCGACGGAGACATGGTCACAAGCCCCATGCCCTTGGTTTGTGGGCCCAGCTTCTACGCGAAACGAAGTTGTCTAGCACAAGATGCCTTGGGACTCGAGAATAGAAATGTGATGGATAAAGCATCTTGGCAAGGCTAAACAGGGAAAAAAATGAAAAGGGGGTGCATCACGATGACTTCCCAAGGGGTCACCCATCCTAGTACCACTCTCGCCCAAGCACATTTAACTTCGGAGTTCTTATGGGATATGGTGCATTATTGTTGGTATGATCACACCCATCATGCTGATGGTGCAAAGCGCTTAAGTGTTGACGGTTCACAGTCCCAGCCAAGAGAGACGGCCGATACAAAAGACCCAATGGGCTTATCGATAGCTTATCTGCTTCAACAACGCAGTATTCTCGAAAGATGTGATATCGACACGTTGTAGAGCCTCTAATATTTTGCAAGTTGGGTTATATTCCTTTTTACGGCTTACGACGAATGACCCGTGATGAAAAAATAGCGCTATAAGAAAAAAAGTGGCCCGAAACTGATAAAAATATTCAATTTTGGGTACTAAAAATGGAGCAACCAAGAATTCTTGCTGCCCTAGTCGTAGAGCTCTAAGAGAGCTTTATAACGGTATGCTTTGCACCGCATAACTCCTTACAGATCAAAAGTTATGGTCATCGGAGCAACGGAGACCTGGTCACTAGCCCAACGCCCCCGGTTTGCAGTCCCAGGCTCTATGCGAAGCAAAGTTGTCTTACCAAGATCTCGTGGGACTAGAGAATAGAAATGTGATGGATAAAGCATCTTGGCAAGGATAAACGGGGGAAGAAAAATGAAAAGGGGGTGTAGCACGAGGATTTCCCTTGGGATCACCCATCCTAGTACTACTCTCGCCCAAGCACGCTTAACTTCGGAGTTCTAGTGGGATCCGGTGCATTAGTGCTGCTATGATCGTATCTGTCATGCAGATTGTGCAAAGTCTTTATGTGTTCACGGTTCACAGTCCAAGCCAAGAGAGACGACCTAATCAAAAGGCCCAACGGGCTTATCGACAACCTATCTGCTTTAACAACGCAGCATTCTCACAAGACGTTATATCGATGCATTGTAGAGCCTCTAATGTTCCGTGATTTAGGTTCTCATCCTTTTCGCAGTGCACGACGAATGACCCAAGATGAAAAAATAGCGCAAAAAGAAGAAATGTTGTGCGAAATTGATGAAAACGTTCGATTTTGGGTATCGAAAATAGGGACAACCAAGCGAGCTGGTTGCCCCAGCTCCCAGAGAGTTTTCCAACAGTATGCTGTGTGCCACATAACGCCTTACGGATCAAAAGTTAAGGGCACCGGAGTGACGGAGACCTGGTCATAAGCCCCACGCCCTCGGTTTGCGGGCCTAGCCTCTATGCGAAGCGAAGTTGGCTTGCCCCAGATGCTGTGGGACTCGAGAATAGAAATGT
Source organism: Ehretia macrophylla (assembly GCA_037974665.1). Taxonomy (NCBI): domain Eukaryota; kingdom Viridiplantae; phylum Streptophyta; class Magnoliopsida; order Boraginales; family Ehretiaceae; genus Ehretia; species Ehretia macrophylla. The sequence continues at coordinate 36,038,247 of CM075771.1, forward strand.
GATGGATAAAGCATCTTGGCAAGGCAAAACAGGGAAAAAAAGGAACATGAGGGCTTCCCAATGGGTCACCCATCCTAGTACTACTCTCGCCCAAGAACGCTTAACTTCGGAGTTTTCATGGGATCCGGTGCATTAATGCTAGTATGGTCACACCCTTCATACTGATGGTGCAAAGCCCTTATGTGTTGATGGTTCACAGTCCCTGCCAAGAGAGACTGCCCATTCAAAAGGCCCAATGGGCTTATCGACAACCCATCTACTTCAACAACGCAGCATTCTCGCAAGATGTTATATCTACGCATTGTAGAGCCTCTAATGTTCCGCAATTTGTGTTCTCGTCAATTTTGCAGCTCACGACGAATGACCCGGGATGAAAAAACAGTACAAAAAGAAGAAAAGTGGAGCAAAACTAATGAAAACCTTCGATTTTGGGTAATAAAAATAGGTGCAGTCGAGCAGGCTTGCTGCCCCCGTCGTAGAGCTCCCAGAGAGCTTTCTAACGGTATGTTGTGCATCGCAAAACTCCTTATGGATCAATCGTTATGGGTACCATAGTGACGAAGACCTAGTCAAAAGCCCTACGCCCTCGATTTGTGGGCCCAGTCTCTACGCGAAGCGAAGTATTCAAGCCCTAGATGCCGTCGGACTCAAGAATAGAAATGTGATGGATAAAGCATCTTGGCAAGGCTAAATAGGGAAAAAATGAAAAGCCGGGCAACACGAGGACTTCCCACGAGGTCACCCATCCTAGTACTACTCTCGCCCAAGTACACTTAACTTCAGAGTTCTGTAGGGATCTGGTGCATTAGTATTGATATGATTGCACTTGTCATTTTGAGGGCGCATATCTCTTTTGTGTCATCCTTTTTGAGGTTCACGACGAACGATTCAGGACGAAGAAACAGCGTAAAAAGAAGAAAAGTAACCCAAAACTGATGAAAACGTTTGATTTTGGGCTCTAAAAATAGGTGCAACTGAGCAGGCTTTTTTCCCTCATCATAGAGCTCCTAGAGAGCTTTCCAACAATATACTGTGTAACGCATAACTCCATATATATCAAAAGTTAAGGGCACCGGAGCGACGGATAACGGGCCAAAAGCCGCACGCCCTCGGTTTGTTGGCTCAGCCTCTACGTGAAGCGAAATTGTTATGTCCAAGATGTCGTGGGACTTGACAATAGAAATGTGATGGATAAACCATCCTGGTAAGGCTAAACAGGGAAAAAAAAGAAAAGTGGGTGCAACACGATGACTTCCCAGGGGGTCACCCATCCTAGTACCACTCTCGCCCAAGCACGTTTAACTTCGAAATTCTAATGGGATCTGGTGCATTATTGCTGGTATTATCGCACCCATCATGCTTATGGTGCCAAGCACTTATGTATTGACAGTTCACAGTCCCAGCCAAGAGAGACGACCCATTTAAAAGGCCCAATGGGCTTATCGGTAGCCCATCTGCTTCAACAACGCAACATTCTCGCAAGACGTGATATCGACGCGTTGTAGAGCCTCTAATATTTTACAAGTTGGGTTCACTTCCTTTTCGCGGCTCACGACGAATGACCCGGGATGAAAAAACAGCGCAATAAGAAAAAAAGTACCCCAAAATTGATGAAAACGTTTGATTTTGCGATCTGAAAATAGGCAGAGAAGAGCAGGATTTTGGCCCTTGTCATTGAGCTCCTAGAGAGCTTTACAACGATATACTATGCACCGCATAACTCCCTACAGATCAAAAGTTAATGGCACCAAAGCGACGGAGACCTGGTCAAAAGCCCCACGCCCTCGGTTTGTTGGCCTAGCCTCTACGCGAAGAAAAATTATCATGCCTAAGATTTCGTGGGACACGATAATAGAAATGTGATTGATAAAGCATCTTGGCAATGCTAAACATGGAAAAAAATTGAAAAGGGGGTGCAACACGATGACTTCCCAGGGGGTCACCCATCCTAGTACCACTCTCGCCCAAGTACGCTTAACTTCGGAGTTCTGATGGGATCTTGTGCATTATTGCTAGTATGATCACACCCGTCATGCTGATGGTTCAAAGGGCTTATATGTTGATGGTTCACAGACCCAACCAAGATAGATGACCCATCCAAAAGGCCCAATGGGCTTATCGACAACCCATCTGCTTCAACAACGCAACATTCTCCCAAGATGTGATATCGACGCGTTGTAGAGCCTCTAATATTTCTCGAGTTGGGTTCTTTTCCTTTTCACAGCCCACGACGAATGACCCGGGATGAAAAAATAGCACAAAAAGAAGAAAAGTATCCTGAAATTGATGAAAATGTTCAATTTTGGATACCGAAAATAGGGGCAGCATGGCATTCTAGTTGTCCCTGTCGTAGAGCTCCCAGAGAGCTTTTCAACAGTATGTTGTGCGTTGCATAACTCCTTACGGATCAAAATTTGTGGGCACCGGAGCGACGGAGACCTGGTCACAAGCCCCACGCCCTCGGTTTGTTGGCCCAGCCTCTCTACGAAGCTAAGTTGTCTTACCCAAGATGCCATAGGACTCGAGAATAGAAATGTGATGGATAAAGCATCTTGGTAAGGCTAAACAGGGAAAAAAATGAAAAGGGGGTGCAACACGAGGACTTCCCAATGGGTCACCCATCCTAGTACTACTCTCGCCCAGGAACGCTTACCTTCAGAGTTCTGATGGGATCCGGTGCATTAAAGCTGGTATGATCACACCCATCATGTTGATGGTGCAAAGCCCTTATGTGTTGACGGTTCACAGTCCCAGCCAAGAGAGACGGCCCATTCAAAAGGCCCAATGGGCTTATCGATAGCCCATCTGCTTCAATAGTGTAGCATTCTCGCAAGACCTGATATCAATGCATTGTAGAGCCTCTAATATTTTGCTAGTTGGGTTCTCTTCCTTTTCGCGGCTCGCGCCGAATGACCCTGGAAGAAAAAAAAGCGTAATAAGATAAAAAGTGGCCCGAATTGATGAAAATATTCGATTTTTGTTAACAAAAATTGCACAGCCAAGAATTCTTGATGCCCCGATCGTAGAGATCCGAAAGAGCTTTCCAACGGTATGTTGTGCGCCACATAACTCCTTATGGATCAAAAGTTATGGGCACCAGAGCGAAGGAGACCTAGTCACAAGCCCCACGCCCTCGGTTTGCAGGCCCAGCCTCAACACGAAGAAAAGTTGCCTTGCCCAAGATGCCGTGGGACTAGAGAATTGAAATGTGATGGATAAAGCATTTTGGCAAGGCTAAATAGGGGAAAAAATGAAAAGTGGGTGCAGCACGAGAACTTCCCATGGGGTTACCCATCCTAGTACTACTCTCGCCCAAGCCCACTTAACTTCGGAGATTTGATGGGATCCAGTGCATTTGTGCTGCTACAATTGCACCCGTCATGCTGATGGTGCAAAGCCCTTATGTGTTGACGGTTCACAATCCAAGCCAAGAGAGACGGCCCATTCAAAAGGCCTAATGGGCTTGTCGACAGCCCATCTTCTTCAGCAACGCAGCAATCTCGCAAGTCGTTATATCGACATATTGTAGAGCCTCTAATGTTCTACAATTTGGGTTCTCGTCCTTTTCGTGGCTCACGACGAACGTCCCGGGATTAAAAAATAGCGTAAAAAGAAGAAAACTGGCCCGAAATTAATTAAAATGTTAAATTTTGGGTACCAAAAATAGGGATACCTGAGCAGGCTGGCTATCCCCATCGTAGAGCTCTCAGAGAGCTTTCCAACGGTATGCTTTGCGCCACATAACTCCTTAAGGGTCAAAAGTTATGGGCATCGATACGACGGAGACCTGGTTAGAAGCCCCACGCCCTCGATTTGCGAGCCCAGCCTTTTCGCAAAGCGAAGTTGTCTTGCCCAAAATGCCATTGGACTCGAGAAGAGAAATGTGATGGATAAAGCATCTTGGCAAGGGTAAATAGGGAAAAAAATGAAAAGGGGGTGCAACACGAGGACTTCCCAATGGGTCACCCATCTTAGTACTACTCTCGCCCAAGAACGCTTAACTTCGGAGTTCTTATGGGATACGGTACATTAGTGATGGTATGATCGCACCCGTCATGCTGATGGTGCAAAGCTCTTATGTGTGGATGGTTCACAGTCCCAGCCAAGAGAGACGGGCCACTCAAAAGGCACAATGGACTTTTTGACAGCCCATCTGATTCAACAACGCAACATTTTTGCAATACGTTATATTGACGCATTGTATAACCTCTAATGTTCCGCAATTTGGGTTCTTGTATTTTTCGTGGCTCACGACGAATGACCCTAGATGAAAAAAATAGCGCAAAAAGAAGAAAAGTGGCCCGAAACTAATGAAAACCTGCGATTTTGGGTACCAAAAATAGGCGCAGCCGAGCAGGCTTGCTGCCCCTATCGAAGATATGTTGTGCGCTGTAAAACTACTTATGGAGACCTAGTCAAAAGCCCCATGCCCTCGGTTTGCTGGGCCAGCCTCTATGCGAAGTGAAGTTGTCATGCCCAAGATGACGTGGGACTCGAGAATAGAAATGTGATGGATAAAGCATCTTGGCAGGGGAAAACAGGGAAAAAATGAAAAGGGGGTGCAACACGATGACTTCCTAGGGGGTCACCCATCCTCGTACCACTCTCGCCCAAGCACGCTTAACTTGGCAGTTCTGATGGGATCCAGTGCATTATTGCTGGTATGATCCCACCCGTCATGCTGATGGAGCAAAACCCTTATGTGTTGACGGTTCATAGTCCCAGCCAAGAGATACGGCCCATCCAAAAGGCCCAATGGGCTTATCGACAGACCATAGGCTTCAACAACGCAGCATTCTCACAAGATATGACATCGACACGTTGTAAAACCTTTAATGTTCCACAAGTTGGGTTCTCGTCCTTTTCGCGGCTGAGGACGAATAACCCGGGAGGAAAAAACTGCGCAAAAAGAAGAAAAGTGGCCCAAAACAAATGAATACGTGCTATTTTGGGTACCGAAAATAGGCGCAACATTGCAGGCTTACTGCCCCCATAGTAGAGCTCCCAGAGAGCTTTCCAACGTTATGCTATGTGCCGCATAACTCCGTACGGATCTAAAGTTATGGGCACCGGAGTGACGGAGACATACTCACAAGCCCTATGCCCTCGGTTTGCGGGCCTAGCCTCTCCACGAAGTGAAGTTGTCTTGCCCAAGATGCCGTGGGACTCGAGAATAGAAATGTGATGGATAAAGCATCTTGGCAAGGCTAAATAGGAAAAAAATGAAAAGGGGGTGCAACACATGGACTTCCCAATGGGTCACCCATCCTAGTACTACTCTCGGCCAAGTACGCTTAACTTCGTAGTTCTGATGGGATCGGGTGCCTTAGTGCTAATATGATCACACCCATCATGCTGATGGTGCAAAGCCCTTTTGTGTTGATGGTTCACAGTCCCAGCCAAGAGAGACGGCCCATTCAAGAGGCCCAATGGACTTATCGACAGCCCATCTACTTCAACAACGCATCATTCTAGCAAGACGTGATATTGACGCATTGTAGAGCCTCTAATGTTCTGCGAGTTGAGGTTCTCGTCTTTTTCCCGGCTCACGATGAATGACCCAGGATGAAAAAATAGCTCAAAAAGAAGAAAAGTAGCCCAAAACTGATGAAAACAATCGATTTGGGTACCAAAAATAGTGGCAGCTGAGTAGGCTTGCAACCTCAGTTGTAGAACTCCCAAAAAGCTTTCCAACGGTATGTCGTGCCTCGCATAACTCTTTACGGATCAAAAGTTATGGGCACCAGAGCGACAGAGACCTGGTCACAAGCCCCACGCCCTCGGTTTGCAGGCCCAGCCTCTACGTGAAGCGAAGTTGTCTAGCCCAAGATGCAGTGGGACTCGAGAATAGAAATGTGATGGATAAAGCATCTTGGCAAGGCTAAACGGGGAAAAAAACTAAAATGGGGTGCAACAAGAGGACTTCTCACGGGGTCACCGATCCTAGTACTACCCTCGCCCAAGCATACTTAACTTTGGAGTTCTGATGGGATCTGGTGCATTAATGTTGGTATGATCACACCTGTCATGCTGATGGTGCAAAGCACTTATGTGTTTACGGTTCACAATCCCAGCCAAGAGAGACGACCTATTCAAAAGGCCAAATGGGCATATCGACAGCCCATCTGCTTCAACAACGCAACATCCTCACAAGACGTTATATCAACGCGATGTAGAGGGTCTAATGTTCCGCGAGTTGGGTTCTCATCCTTTTCGCGGCTCACGAAGAATGACCTAGGATGAAAAAATAGCGCAAATAGAAGAAAAGTGTCTTGAAAATTATGAAATTGTGTGATTTTGGGTACAAAAACCAGGCGCAGTAGAGTGTGCTTGCCGCCACCGTCATAGAGCTCATAAAGAGCTTTCCAACGGTATGTTGTGCGCTACATAAGGCCTTACGGATCAAAAGTTATGGGCACTGGAGCGACGGAGACCTGGTCATAAGCCTCACGCTCTCGGTTTGCGGGCCCAGCCTCTCCACGAAGCGAAGTTGTCTTGCCCAAGATGCCAGGGGACTCAAGAATAGAAATGTGATGGATAAAGCATCTTGGCAAGGCTAAACAGGGAAAAAAATGAAAAAGGGGTGCAACGCGAGGACTTCTTAATGGGTCACCCATCCTAGTATTACTCTCGCCCAAGAACGCTTAACTTCGGAGTTCTGATACGATCCGATGCATTAATACTGGTATGATCGCACCCATCATGCTGATGGTGGAAAGCCCTTATGTGTTGACGGTTCACAGTCCCAGCAAAGAGAGACGGCCCATTCAAAAGGCCCAATGGGGTTATAAACAGCCCATCTGCTTCAACAACGCAGCATTCTTGCAAGTCGTGATATCGACGCATTGTAGAGCCTCTAATATTTTGCGAGTTGGGTTCTCTTCCTTTTCACGGCTCATGCCAAATAACCCGAGATGAAAAAACAGCGCAATAAGAAAAAATGTAGCCCGAACTTATGAAAATATTCAATTTTGGGCACCAAAAATGGTGCAGCCAAGAATTCTTGCAGCCCCAGTTCTAGAGCTTCCAAAGAGCTTTCCAACGGTATATTGTGCACTGCATAACTCATTACAGATCAAAAGTTATGGGCATTGGAACGAAGGAGACTTGGTCACAAGCCCCACGCCCTTGGTTTGCAGGCTTAGCCTCTATACGAAGTAAAGTTGCCTTTCCCAAGATGCAGTGGGACTAGAGAATAGAAATGTGATGGATAAAGCATTTTAGCAAGGCTAAACAAGGAAAAAAAATGAAAAAGTGGGTGCAGCACGAGGACTTCCCATGGGGTCACCCATCCTAGTACTACTCTCGCCCAAGCCCGCTTAACTTCAGAGATCTGATGGGATCTGGTGCATTAGTGCGGCTATGATCGCACTCGTCATGCTGATGGTACAAAGCCCTTATGTGTTGACGGTTCACTGTCTAAGCCAAGAGAGACGGCCCATTCAAAAGGCCCAATGGGCTTGTCGACAGCAAAATGGGCTTGTCGACAGTCCATCTGCTTCAACAAAACAACAATCTTGCAAGACGTTATATCGGCGCATTGTAGAGCCTCTAATGTTTCGCGATTTGGGTTCTCATCCTTTTCTCGGCTCACGACGAACGTCCCAGGATGAAAAAATTGCGTAAAAAGTAGAAAACTGGCCCGAAATTGATGAAAATGTTCGATTTTGGGTACCGAAAATAGGGACACCCGAGTAGGCTGGATGCCCCCATCGTAGAGCTCCCAGAGAGCTTTCCAAGCTTTCCAACGATATGCTTTGCACCGCATAACTCCATACGGATCATTTGTTATGGGAATCGGAGCGACGGAGACCTGGTCACAAGCCCCATGCCTTCGGTTTGCGGGCCCAGCCTCTCCGCGAAGCCAACTTGTCTTGCCCAAGATGCCGTGGGACTCGAGAATAGAAATGTGATGGATGAAGCTTCTTGGCAAGGCTAAATAAGGAAAAAATGAAAAAGGGGTACAACACGAGGACTTCCCAATGGGTCACCCATCCTAGTACTACTCTAGCCCAAGAATGCTTAACTTCGGAGTTCTGATGGGATCCGGTACATTAGTGATGGTATGATCGCACCCGTCATGCTGATGGTGCAAAGCGTTTATGTATGGATGGTTCACAGTCCCAGCCAAGAGAGACGGCCCACTCAAAAGGCCCAATGGACGTTTTGACAGCCCATCTGCTTCAACAACGTAGCATTCTCGCAAGACGTTATATCGACGCATTGTATAGCCTCTAATGTTCCGCGATTTGGGTTCTCATACTTTTTGCAGCTCACGACGAATGACCCGAGATGAAAAAATAGCGCAAAAAGAAGAAAAGTGGCCCGAAACTAATGAAAACCTGCGATTTTAGGTACCGAAAATAGGTGTAGCCGAGCAGGCTTGCTGCCCCTATCGAAGATATGTTGTGCACTGCAAAACTCCTTACGGATGAAAAGTTATAGGCACCGGAGCGACGGAGACCTGGTCAAAAGCCCTACGCCCTCAGTTTGCTGGGTCAGCCTCTACGCGAAGTGAAGTTGTCATGCCCAAGATGACGTGGGACTCGAGAATAGAAATGTGATGGATAAAGAATCTTGGCAAGGCTAAATGCGAAAAAAATGGAAAGGGAGTGCAACACGATGACTTCCTAGGGGATCACCCATCCTAGTACCACTCTCGCCCAAGCACGCTTAACTTTGGAGTACTGATGGGATCCGGTGCATTAGTGCTGCTATGATCGCACCTATCATACTAATGGTGAAAAGTCCTTATGTGTCGACGGTTCACAGTCCCAGCCAAGAGAGACGGCCCATTTAAAAGGCCTAACAGGCTTATTGACAGCCATCAGCTTCAACAACGCAGTATTCTCACAAGACGTGATATTGACGCATTGTAAAGCCTCCAATATTTTACGAGTTGGGTTTTCTTCCTTTTCACGGCTCACGCCGAATGACCCGGGATGAAAAAATAGCGAAATGAGAAAAAAAATGGCCCGAACTGATAAAAATATTCAATTTTGGGTACCAAAAAATGGCGTAGCCAAGAATTCTTGCTGCCCCGGTTGTAGAGCTCCGAAAGAGCTTTCCAACGGTATGCTGTGCACCGGAGCGAAGGAGACCTGGTCATAAGCCCCACGCCCTCGGCTTGCAGGCCCAGCCTCTACACGAAGCAAAGTTGCCTTGCCCAAGATACTGTGGGACTAAAGAATAGAAATGTGATGAATAAAGCATTTTGGCAAGGCTAAACATGGAAAAAAAAAGCGGGTACAACACGAGGACTTCCCATGGGTTCACTTATCCTAGTACTACTCTAGCTCAAGCAAGCTCAACTTCGGAGTTCTGATGGGATCCGGTGCATTAGTGCTGGTACGATCGCACCCATCATGCTGATGGTACAAAGCCTTTATGTGTTGATGGTTCACAGTCCCAGCCAAGAGAGACGACGCATTCAAAAAACCCAATGGGCTTATCGACAGCCCATTTGCTTCAACAATGCAGCATCCACGCAAGACGTTATATCTACGCATTGTAGACCCACCAATGTTCCGCGAGTTGGGTTCTTGTCCTTTTTGTGGCTAATGATGACCGACCAGGGAAGAAAAAATATCGCAAAAAGAAGAAAGTGGCCCGAAATTGATGAAAATGTTATATTTTGGGTAAAGAAAATAGGCGCAGCTGAGCTTTCCAACGGTATGCTGTAAGCCGTATAACTCCTTACGGATCAAAAGTTATGGGCACCGGAGCGACGGAGACATGGTAACAAGTCCCATGCCCTCGGTTTGCAGGCCCAGCCTCGTCACGAAACGAAGTTGTCTTTCCCATGATGCCGTGGGACTCGATAATAGAAATGTGATGGATAAAGAATCTTGGCAAGGCTAAACAGGGAAAAAAATGAAAAGGGGGTGTAACACGAGGACTTCCCATGGGGTCACCCATCATAGTACTACTCTCGCCCAGGCACTCTTAACTTTGGAGTTATAATGGGATCCGATGCATTAGTGCTGCTATGATCGGCCCCGTCATGCTGATGGTGCAAAGCCCTTATGTGTTGACGGTTCACAGTCTAAGCCAAGAGAGACGGCCCAAACAAAAGGCCCAATGGGCTTATCGACAGCCCATCTGCTTCAACAACGCAACATTCTCGCAAGGCGTTATATTCATGCATTGTAGAGCCTCTAATGTTCCGCGAGTCAGGTTCTCAATCTTTTCGAGGCTCACGATGAACGACCCGGGATGAAAAACTAGCGCAAAAAAAGAAAAGTGCCACGAAATTGATGAAAACGTTCGATTTTGGTTACCAAAATTAAGGTCAGCCGAGCAAGCTGGCAGCCCCCGTCGTAGAGCTCTCAGAGAGCTTTCCAACGGTATGCTGTGCACCGTATAACACCTTACGAATCAAAAGTTATGGGCACCAGAGACCTTGTTATAAGCCCTACGCCCTCGGTTTGAGAGCCCAGCCTCTCCGCGAAGCAAAGTTGTCTTGCCCAAGATGTTGTGGGACTCGAGAATAGAAATGTGATGGATAAAGCATCTTGGCAAGGCTAAACAGGGAAAAAAATGAAAATGGGGTTTAACCCGAGGACTTCCCAAGGGGTTACCATCCTAGTACTACCCTCGCCCAGGAACGTTTAACTTTGGAGTTCTCATGGGATCCGGTGAATTAGTGCTGGTATTATCGCACCCATCTTGTTGATGCAGCAAAGCCTTATGTGTTGACGGTTCACAATCCCATCCAAGAGAGACGGCCTATTCAAAAGGCCCAATGGGCTTATTGACAGCCCATCTGCTTCAACAATGCAGTATTCTCGCAAGACATGATATCGACGCATTGTAGAACCTCTAATGTTTCGCGAGTTGAGTTCTCATCCTTTTCGCGGCTCACGACGAATGACCTGGACGAAAAAACATCAGAAAAAGAAGAAAAATGGCACGAAACTAATGAAAACGTGCAATTTTGGGTACCGAAAATAGGCGTAGCTGAGCAGGCTTGCTACCCCCGTCGTACAACTCCCAGGGTGGTTTCCAATGGTATGCTTTGCGCTGCATAACTCCTTACAGATCAAACGTTATGGGCACCGGAGCAATGGAGACCTGGTCAAAAGCCCCATGCCCTCGGTTTGTGGGCCTAGCCTCTACGCGAAGCGAGTTGCCATGCCCAAGATGCCGTGGGACTCAAGAATAAAAATGTGAAGGATAAAGCAACTTCGCAAGGCTAAACCGGGAAAAAAAATGAAAATGGGGTGCGACACGAGAACTTCCCAGGAGGTTACTTATCCCAGTACTACTTTCGCCCAAGCACACTTAACTTCAGAGTTCTGAAGGAATCCGATGCATTAGTGCTGATATGATCACACCCGTCATGTTCAGGACGCAAATCCCTTATGTGTCGTCCTTTTCGCGGCTCACGACGAACGATCCGGGATGAAGAAATAGCGCAAAAAGAAGAAAAGTGCCCCAAAATTGATAAAAATGTTTGATTTTTGGCTCTGAAAATAGGCACAGTAGAGCAGGCTTGCTGCCCCCATCGTAGAGCTCAGAGCTTTCCAATGATATGCTGTGTGCCGCATAACTCCTTACGGGTCAAAACTTATTGGCACCGGAGCGACGGAGACTTGGTGAAAAGCCTCACGCCCTCGGTTTGCTGGCCCAGCCTCTACGCGAAGCAAAGTTGTCATGCCCAAGATGCCGTGAGACTTGAGAATAGAAATGTGATGCATAAAGCATCTTGGCATGGCTAAACATGGGAAAAATGAAAAGGGGGTGCAACACGAGGATTTCCCACGGGGTCACCCATCCTAGTACTACTCACGCCCAAGAACGCTTAACTTCGGAGTTCTGAAGGGATCCGGTGCATTAGTGCAGATATGATCTCACCTGTCATGTTGAGGGCGTAAAGCCCTTATGTGTTGTCCTTTTTGTGACTCACAACGAATGATCCGAGATGAAGAAACAACGTAAAAAGAAGAAAAGTGGCCCAAAACAGTTTAAAACATTTTATTTTCGGCTTCGAAAACAAGCACAGCTGCACAGGCTTGCTGCCCTCGTCATAGAGCTCCCAGAGAGCTTTTCAACGATATGTTGTGTGCTGCATAACTCCTTATGTGTATTAGTACAGGTATGAGCGCACCCGTCATGGTGATGGTGCAAAGCCATTATGTATTGACAGTTCACTATCCCAGCTAAGAGAGAAGGCCTATTCAAAAGGCCCAAAAGGCTCAACGACAGCCCATCTGCTCCAACAACGCAGCATTCTCGCAAGACATGATATCGACGCGTTGTAGAGCCTCTAATGTTCCTTGATTTGGGTTCTCGTCCATTTCGCGACTCACGACCAATGTCCCGGGATGAAAAAATAGCACAAAAAGATGAAAATTGGACCAAAACTGATGAAAACGTGCAATTTTGTGTACCGAGAATAGGCGCATCAGAGCAAGTTTACTGCCCCTGTCATAGAACTCCAAGAGAGCTTTCCAACGGTATACTGTGCGCCACATAACTCCTTACGGATCAAAAGCTATGGACACCGAAACGACGGAGACCAGGTCATAAGCCCTACGCCCTTGGTTTGCAGGCCCAACCTCTACGCGAAGCGAAGTTGTCTGGCCCAAGATGTCGTGGAACTCGAGAATAGAAATTAGATGAATAAAGCATCTTGGCAGGGCTAAACGAGGAAAAAAAAATGGAAAGGGGGTGCAACACGAGGACTTCCCAGGGGGTCACCTATCCTAGTACTACTCTCACCCAAGCATGCTTAACTTCGGAGTTCTGATGGGATCCGGTGCACTAGTACTGGTATGATCGCACCCGTCATGCTGATGGTGCAAAGCCCTTATGTGTTGTCGGTTCACAGTCCCAACCAAGAGAGACGGCTCATTCAAAAGGCCCAATGGGCTTATCGACAGCCCATCTGCTTCAACAACAAATCATTCTCGCAAGACGTGATATCGAGGCATTGTAGAGACTCTAATATTACACTAGTTGGGTTCTTGCCCTTTTCGCGGCTCACGACGAATGACTCGGGATGAAAAAACAGAGCAAAAAGAAGAAAAATGGCCCAAAACTTATGAAAATGTGCAATTTTGTGTACCAAAAATAGGCGCAGTAGAGTAGGCTTGTTGCCCCTGTCGTAGAGCTCCAAGAGGGCTTTCCAACGGTATGTTGTGCGCTGCATAACTCCTTACAAATCAAAAGTTATGGCCACCGGAGCGACGGAGACCTGGTCACAAGCCCTATGCCCTCGGTTTACGGGCCAAACCTCTACGCGAAGCGAAGTTGTCTTGCCCAAGATGCTGTGGGACTTTAGAATTGAAATGTGATGAATAAAGCATCTTGACAAGGCAAAACGGGGAAAAAAAATTAAAAATGGGTGCAACCCGAGGACTTCCCAGGGGGTCACCCATCCTAGTACTATTCTCGCCCAAGCATACCTAACTTCAGGGTTCTGATGGGATCCGGTGCATTAGTGGTGGTATGATCGCACCTGTCATGTTGATGGTGCAACGCCCTTATGTGTTGATAGTTCATAATCCCTGCCAAGAGAGATGGCTCATTGAAAAGGCCCAATGGGCTTATCGACAACCCATCTGCTTCAACAACACATCATTCTCAAAAGACGTGATATCGAGGAATTGTAGAGACCCTAATGTTGAGCTAGTTGGGTTCTCGCCCATTTGCGGCTCACGACGAACGACCCGTGATGAAAAAACTGAGCAAAAAAAGGAAAAGTATCCTGAAACTGATGAAAACATTCGATTATGGGTACCAAAAATAGGGGAAGTAGACCAGGCTTGCTACCCCTGCCGTAGAGCTCCCATAGAGCTTTTCAACGGTATGCTGTGTACTGCATAACTCCTTATGGATCAAAAGTTATGGGCACCGAAACAACGGAGACCTAGTCACAAGCCCTACGCCCTCGATTTGCGGGCCCAGCCTCTATGCAAGGCGAAGTTGTCTTGCCTAAGATGTCGTGGACTCAAGAATAGAAATGAGATGGATAAAGCATCCTGGCAAGGCTAAACAGGGAAAAAAATGAAAAAGGGGTGCAACACGAGGACGTCCCAAGGGGTCACCCATCCTAGTACTACTCTCGCCGAAGCACGCTTAACTTTGGAGTTCTGATGGATCAGGTGCATTAGTGCTTGTATGATCGCACCCATCATGCTAATGGTGCAAAGCCCTTATGTGTTGACGGTTCACAGTCCCAGCCAAGAGAGACCATTCAAATGGCTCAATGGGCTTATTGACAGCCGATCTGCTTCAACAATGCATCATTCTCGCAAGACGTGATATCGACGTGTTGTAGAGCCTCTAATGTTCCGCAAGTTGGGTTCTCATCCATTTTGCGGATCACGAAGAATGACCCGTGACAAAAAAATAGCGCAAAAAGAAGAAAAGTAGCCCAAAACTGAAGAATACATTCAATTTTGGGTACCGAAAATAGGGGCAGCCAAGCAGGCTTGTTGCCTCCGTCGTAGAGCCCCCAGAAAGCTTTCCAATGATATGTTTTTCGTCGCATAACTCTTTGCGGATCAAAAGTTATGGGCACCGAAACGACAGAGACCAGGTCACAAGCCCCATGTCCTCGGTTTGCAGGCTGAGCCTCGACTGAAGTTGTCCTGCCCAAGATGCCGTGGGACTCGAGAATAGAAATGTGATGGATAAAGCATCTTGGCAGGGCTAAAAAGGAAAAAAATTAAAATGGGGTGCAACACGAGGAATTCTCACGGGGTCACCCATCCTAGTACTACCCACGCCCAAGCACGCTTAACTTCGGAGTTGTGATGGGATCTGGTGCATTAGTGTTGGTATGATCGCACCCATCATGCTGATGGTGCAAAGCGGTTATGTGTTGACGGTTCACAGTCCCAGCCAAGAGAGACGACCCATTCAAAAAGCCCAATAGGCTTATCGACAGCCATCTACCTCAGCAACGTAGCATTCTCGCAAGATATGATATCGACGGGTTGTAGAGAGTCTAATGTTTCGCGAGTTGAGTTCTCATCCTTTTTGCGGCTCACGACGAATGACCCGGGATGAAAAAATAGTGCAAAAAGAGCAAAAGTCACTCGAAACTGATGAAAACGTTCAATTTTTGCTAGCGAAAATAGGGGCAGCCGAGCAGGCTTGCTGCCCCCGTCGTAGAGCTTCTAGAAAGATTTTCAACCGTTTACTGTGAGCCGCATAACTCCTTACGAATCAAAAGTTACGGGCACCGAAGCGAAGGAGACCTGGTCACAAGCCCCATGCCCTCGGTTTGAGGGCCCAACCGCTCCGCGAAGTGAAATTTTATTGCCCAAGATGCCGTGGGACTCTAGAATTGAAATGTGATGGATAAAGAATCTTGGCAAGGCTAAACAAGGAAAAAAATGAGAATTGGGTGCAACACGAGGACTTCCCAAGGGGTCACCCATTCTAGAACTACTCTCGCCCAAGCACGTTTAATTTTGGAGTTCTGCTGGGATCGGGTGCATTAGTGCTGGTGTGATCTCACCCATCATGTTGATGGTACAAAGCCCTTATGTGTTGACAGTTCACATTCCCAGCCAAGAGAAAAGGCTCATTCAAAAGGCCTAATGGGCTTATTGGCAGCCCATATGCTCCAACAACATAGCATTCTCGGAAGACGTTATATCGATGCTTTGTAGAGCCTCTAATGTTCCACGAGTAGGGTTCTTGTCCTTTTCGCGACTCACGACGAATGACCAAGGATGGAAAAATAGCGCAAAGAGAAGAAAAATTGCCTAAAAATAATGAAAATGTGCAATTTTGGGTATCTAAAACTAGCGTAGCCTAGCAGGCTTTATGCCTCCATCGTAGAGCTCCCAGAGAGCTTTCCAACGGTATGTTGTGCACCGCATAACTCCTTACAGATCAAAAGTTATGGGCACCAGAGCGACGGAGACCTGGTCACAAGCCCCATACTCTCGGTTTGTCGGCCCAGCCTCTATGCGAACCGAAGTTGTCTTGCCCAAGATGCCGTGGGACTCGAGAATAGAAATACGATGGATAAAGCTTCTTGGCAAGGCTAAACAGGGAAAAAAGAGAAAAGGGTATGCAACACGAAGACTTCTTAGGGGGTCACCAAACCTAGTACTACCCTCGCCCAAGCACACTTTACTTCGGAGTTCTGATGGGATCCGGTGCATTAGTGCTTGTATGATCGCACCCGTCTTGCTGATGGTGTAAATCCCTTATGTGTTGACGGTTCACAAAGAGACGGCCCATTCAAAAGGCCCAATGGGCTTATCGACAGATAATCTGCTCCAACAACGCAGCATTCTCGAAAGCTGTGATATCGACACGTTGTAGAGCCTCTAATGTTCTGCGGGTTGGGTTCTTGTCATTTTCGCAGGTCACGATGAATGACTTGGGATGAAAAAATAGTGTAAAAAGAAGAAAAGTGGCCCTAAACTATTGAAACCGTTTTATTTTGGGTACCGAAAATAGGAGCAGCAGATATGGCATGCAGCCCCTATCGTAGAGCAACTAGAGAGCTTTCCAACGGTATGCTGTGAGCCACATAACTCCTTACGGATCAAAAGTTATGGGCACCGAAGTGACGGAGAGCTGGTCACAATCCCCACACCCTCGATTTATGGGCCCAACCTCTATGCGAGGCGAAGTTGTCTTGCCCAAGATGCCGTGGGACTCGAGAATAGAAATGTGATGGTTAAAGCTTCTTGGCAAAGCTAAACGGGGGAAAAAAATGTAGAGAAGGTACAACCCAAGGACTTCACAGGGGGTTACCCATCCTAGTACTACTCTTGCCCTAGCACGCTTAACTTCAGAGTTCTGATGGGATCCAGAGCATTAGCGCTGGAATGATCGCACCCATCATGCTGGTGGTGCAACGCCCTTATGTGCTGACGATTCATAGTCCCAGCCAAGAGAGACGGCCCATTCAAAAGGCGTAATGGGCTTATCGACAGCCCATCAACTTCAACAAATCAACATTCTCGCAAGACATTATATCGACGCGTTATAGAGCCTCTAATGTTCCGTGAGTTGGGTTCTTGTCCTTTTCGCGACTCACGATGAACAACCCGGGATAAAAAAAAATAGCGCAAAAGAAGTAAAGTTGCCCAAAACTGATAAAAACGTTCTATTTTGGGTACCGAAAATAGGGGCAGCTGAGCAGGCTTGCTACCCCCGTTGTAGAGCTCCTAGAGAGCTTTCCAACGGTATGCTGTGCGCTGCATAACTCCTTACGGATCAAAAGTTATGGGCACCGGAGCGACAGAGACCTGGTCAATAGCCCCACACCCTTGGTTTGCAGGCCCAGCCTCTACGCGAAGCAAAGTTGTCATGCCCCGACCCGACCCCGCAAAAGGCCAAGCCCGAACCCGACAGACGGACGGAGTCTCCTCTGTACCGCGGACGATCCAAAAACCCTAAAATCATCATAAAACTTGCGAAAGCCATAAAACAATTAAACAAGCCGACTTTCTTTAAAACATACATTTCTTATTAACCAACTTTGCAACCCAAAAATGATATGCATACTACACAAGTATTTATGCCACTAATCAATTCCATTAGCATGCATTACCTTACTAGTCACAAGAGTATAAGTTTACAACTTTACATTCTTTCAACTTATACAACATAAGACCGTAGAGGCCTCAAACTAGAAAATACATACAAGGCTACAAGCCTCAAAATTAAGCGACATCCAAGCAATATACATATCAAGCAAGGCTCGCACAAAATCTGGTAACCAACCACCAGCAAAGCAAAGAAGTGCTATTACGGAAACACCTCCACCTGCTCCTCCTCCTCTATTACCTCGATAGGGTCTGCTTCAACTACTCCTGTAAAAATATAGTATAGAGAGGAATGAGCAAAAACTATTGCTCAGCGAGGGCAATTGGTCTCAAGGACGGAGATGAGAGGAGTATGCAATGCAATTAGCCAAGCAATGCATACAAATATCATACATAGATATAATAAAGCCATCAATAAAGCAAGGCAAATATTTAAAGTTGTAAACACCCATTCAAAGGATACGATACTCTTTTCACGAGCAACTTTCAAACACAAATTCGATGACGACGCGCCGGCCTAACCACCTTATAACACCAGTTTGGAATACCCCGGAAATATCCATCAACCTACGACCCAAAACTCCCTGGGAGGCAACCCAAGCGAGAAGAGGGAATAGCAGCGGAGCTAGAGCAACCAACACTGGCAACCCGAGGCTACCCAGAGAGGCCCATCACTCACGCGCGAGACACTATGCAATGCAAGACTCGATACAAGGCGATAAACAAGCGATAAAGCCACACGTGGGAGAATAACAAAGTAGGTTACTCTCGCACGCAATAGCAACAATTGATAAGCATTTCAATCCAAAACAATTCAAACAAGTATTTCAGGCAACCCTAAGCATTCTATAGACATAAAATTAAGAAAACAAGCAAAAACACAAATCGGCCCCAACTATCAAAACTCTACCATTTCCAAACGAGCCACGAGTTCTGGAAACCGACTTCACCAACCCTCCTAGGTCACCATAAGGCACGCCTAAAGACCCCGAAACCCTACTTAACCCTAGAAACCACGCAAAGTCCCGATTTCCCCCTTTGCTCGTTTGAACTACAACTTTATCAACCAAACACCCAACCAACGCCATAATCACACCAAAAGTGCTTCCATGGCCTCCTGAAACAATGCCAACATGCAAAATGAGAAAATGCCAAACTCGACCCAAACGACCCCGACTTTCACCAAGGCTTAATTCCCATTTTTTCCATTACCCAACCCAAACAAACCATGCATTTAGGCATTCTAGCACACCTAGCATAATTCTACATCAACGGACAGCATAACGGAACAACTTCATCGTTCCAAGGGTTTACTATTCATAAAACACTATTCAACAACTAGTTTAAACTACAATCTCAACATTTAACCACAGAAAATGTTAAAAAGCTATAAATACACGTTCTACAATTTCCAAGGAACATTCTAGAAGCATCAAAATGATTTAAACAACAATCTACGGATAAAATCTAAAAATCATAAAGTTGATACACTAAACATTTAAATGCGCAAATAACATGATTCCCTCACCTTAGGCACTCCTAGTCGCTAGGAAAACAACGCTAGTTACCTCGGATACCACCCCGCACGAGCTCACGCAAAGATTGATCGATTGGAAGGTTGAAAGGTTTTTTTTTTCCTTGGAAGCTTACGGCCTGCTCTCTGGATTTCAGCTGCTATTTTATTTTATTTTATTTTGCTTTGTTTTAAGCTTATTTAAGTGCTAAGTCAAATGGTCAAAGGTCAAGCCTTGGTCAACTACTTAAAACTTGGTCAAAAGGCCTTATTTTGTGCATTTTAAAGCCATTTTAACTAAGGAAATATTAATTATAGCTAGCAACAATTAAAATATAAAATTTAAGTAATCTAAATACTAGTTTCACTATTTGCTGAGGACTAGAAACCGTTCTCTAGCTATCGCTCCCTAAATGCAATGCACGTTACGACGGCAAGAAAGTAACAATTAATTCACAAAGAATTTAAGGAAATATAATTTTCAAAATAATAAACAAGGAATTTTCACATTCCGGGCTCGGGTATTACACCCTCTCCCCCTTAAAACAATTGCGCCCACGTAATTCCTACCTGGTCAACAAACAACTCCGGATACTGATCCCAAACCTGGTCCTCTCTTTCCCAAGTTGCTTCCTCAAACCCATGATGATTCCACAGAACCTTTACTTATGGAATACTCTTTCTGCGAAGCTCTTGAACTTTCCGATCCACAATTCGAATCGGTTTCTCCTCATAAGACAACTTATCTTCAATCTGCAAAGGCTCTGGTTCAAGTACATGTGAAGGGTCTGGATGGTACTTCTTCAACATAGACACGTGGAACACATCGTGCAGTCTCGACAAGCTCGGAGGCAAAGCTAATCGATAAGCCAAAGGACCTACCTTTTCGGTGATCTCATACGGACCCACATACCTGGGACTAAGCTTCCCGCTCTTACCGTGCCGAATCAATCCCTTCCGAGGAGAAATCTTGAGAAATACCCAATCACCCAAATCAAACTCAAGATCCCGACGGTGCTTATCCGCATAACTCTTCTGACGGCTCTGAGCTGTAAGCATATGCAGGCGAATAAGGTGAACATTATCTACCATCTTAATCATCTCAGGTAACACAGTTGGATCAACTATTCTCATATCTCCAACCTCTTCCCAATATAATGGGGATCTGCATTTCCGACCATACAACGCCTCGTAGGGAGCCATACCTATAGTAGATTGATAACTATTGTTGTAGGAGAACTCCGCTAAAGGCAAAAACTTCTCCCAATTCTTCCCAAAGTCTAGCACACATGCTCGAAGCATGTCTTCCAAGATCCTGATGGTTCTCTCAGACTGGCCATCAATTTGCGGATGATATGCAGTACTGAAGCTCAACTTAGTTCCCATGGCCTCTTGCAACTTCTGCCAAAAATGAGATCTGAATCTGGGATCTCTATCTGACACTATACTCTGTGGCACACCATGCAATCTCATAATATTAGCAACATAAAGCTCAGCTAGCTTATCAAGGCTATCCTGTTTGTTAATGAAAATAAAATGTGTAACTTTAGTCAAGCGGTCCACAACAACCCAAACAGAATCACATCCTCTCGGAGATCTAGGAAGATTGGTCACAAGGTCCATTGTTATATGTACCCACTTCCATTGCGGAATTGACAGCGGCTATAGAAGTCCGGCTGGCCTCTGATGCTCAACTTTAACTCTCTGACAAGTCAAACATCTAGATACATACCCAGCAATCTCCCTCTTCATATTGTTCCACCAGAAGTGTTGTTTCAAATCTCTATACATTTTTGTACTGCCCGGGTGAATCGTATACCTCGAATTATGTGCCTCGGACAGGATCTCATTCTTCAAAGTCGGATCATCAGGAACACATACTCTATCCCTGAATCTGAAGATGCCATCTGCATGTAATTTAAACTCCGACTCTCCCCCTTTTGATTTTTCTTGGATCTTCAAGATGTGAGGATCAGTCTTCTGAGCCTCTCTGATCTGTGCTAGCAACCCTGACTGAATCTGCAAACTAGCAAATCGAATCCCTACCTCAGTAGCTTCTGGCTTCCATGAACAAATTTCTTCCAAAGTCTCATAATCCTTGATAATTAAGCTTGCAACAGTAGCCTTTCGGTTCAAAACATCAGCAACAACATTTGCCTTACCTGGCACGTAGTTAATAGAACAGTTGTAACCACCCAATAGCTCTAGCCATCTCCGCTGCCTCATATTCAAATCCTTCTGTGAAAACAAATACTTGAGACTCTTGTGGTCAGTAAAAATTTCAAATCTGCTACCCCACAAGTAATGACGCCACTTCTTCAAAGCAAACACAACTGCAGCTAACTCCAGGTCATGTGTAGGGTAATTGACTTCATAAGGTTTCAACTTTCTGGAAGCATAGGCAATCACCTTACTATTCTGCATTAAAACACAGCCCAAACCTTCCTTAGATGCATCACTATAGACAACGAAGTTCTCTGTTCCCTCAGGTAAAGCTAGTATAGGAGCTGTAGTTAATCTCTTTTTCAATTCTTGGAAACTGGATTCATACTTGGCATCCCAGTTGTAAGCAACTTTCTTCCGAATCAACTGGCTTAAAGGCCCAGAAATTTTGGAAAAGTCTTTAACAAACCTCCGGTAGTAACCTCCCAATCCAAGAAAACTCCGAATCTCTAACACCGTCTCAGGTCTTTTCCAAGATGAAACAACTTCAATCTTAGCTGGGTCTACTGAAATTCCTCGATCTGAAATGATATGGCCTAGAAAAGATATCTGATTCAACCAGAACTCATACTTGCTGAATTTAGCAAAAAGCTTGTTTTCCTGCAAAGTCTGAAGCACAATCCTCAAGTGTTGCTCATGTTCAGCCTCATTCTTCGAATACACTAAAATGTCATCATTAAAGATCACGACAAACTGATCAAGGTAAGGTCGGAAAACCCTCTGCATCAAGTCCATGAATGCGGCTGGAGCATTCGTCAATCCAAACGGCAACACAACAAATTCATAGTGGCCATATCTAGTCCTGAAAGCCGTCTTCGGTATATCGTCACTCCGAATCCTAAGTTGATAGTAACCTTGCCTCAAGTCAAATTTGGAGTAAACACTCGCACCCTGCAACTGGTCAAACAATTCTTCAATCAACGGCAAGGGGTATTTGTTCTTAATCGTGACTTGATTAAGTCCCCTGTAATCAATGCATAACCGTAGCGTGCCGTCTTTCTTTCTCACAAACAACACAGGTGTGCCCCACGGCGAAGAACTAGGTTGTATAAACCCTTTCTCAAGCAAATTCTGAAGCTGAATTTTTAACTCCTGAAGTTCAGCCGATGCCATTCTATAAGGACTCCTAGAAATTGGCGCAGTGCCTGGCACAAGATCAATCATGAAATCAATCTCCCTATCCGGTGGTAAACCCGGTAATTCCTCGGGAAATACACCAGGGAAGTCTCTAACAATCGGAACCTTATTCAAACTCAACTTATCGGTAAGCTGATTGATCAAATAAGCTAAGTAAGCTTCACAACCCTTATTCAACAACTTAGAAGTCTTGATTGCTGATAAAAGAGGAATTCGGGCAGCCCTGCAATTCCCAACAATCTCTAGTACCGGTAGGTCAGGAACCTAAAGATAAACGACCTTTGTTCTACAATCCAACTGAGCATAGTACTTCCCCAACCAGTCCATTCCCAAAATGATTTCAAAGTCACGGAATGGCAATATAATTAAATCAGCAGGAAATTTACGGTTCTCAATACATATATCACAAGATTTGCAAATAGACTCAGTAACAAATTTTGCACCCAAAGGCGTACTAACTTCAACTTCATGCGGCAATTTATCAATGCAAACATTCACAGATCGTGCACATGCAGGAGTTATAAACGAATGTGTAGCTCCAGGATCAATCAAAACTTTAACTGGCTGAGTATTGAGAAGAAAGGTACCTTCCATTATAGCTGTAGTATCGGGTAGCTCCTCTGCATCCAGTGCAAAGACCCTAGCCTGAACCCTCTGTGCTGGACGTGCACCTGCAGCCCTATTCTGTACACCTTGGCCTCCAGTATGGCCCTGAACATTGTTATACTTAGGGCAATCTCTCACCCTATGATCATCGCTTCCACAGCCTGTGCACTTACCACTCTTCCTCCAGCAATTAGCCTCAATATGCCCTGATCGATTACAATAGTTACACTGCTGATTTTGCCTTACAGTAGTGTTTCCCGCAGGTGCTAGGGCTCTGGCAGGGGTAGGAACTGTACCTCCCTGCTCGGGTCTAGTCACAGCTGGCCTACCTTGAATCTGCTGCTATGGCTGATACGGATGTTGTTGAGGAACCTGCGTAGAAGTCTGATACTGCCTCGGCTGACTCTGGCTGCTCTGGCCCAAATAATGTTTCTTACTCGGCTGACTGCTCTCAGCTAACATCTCAGCCTTCCATTTCTCAAACTTCGAGGCAGCCTAAAATGCCTCGAGAAAAGTAGTGTAGGTCTGCCCAGTCAAATGTAGCTGTATGTCCATTCTCAGCCCACGAACAAACCTATGAATCATCCTCCTAGCCGGCCGTACCAACTCGGGCATATACCTCGACAGGCTAACAAACCTAGCCTCGTACTGTGCAATAGTCATATTTCCCTGCTTCAGGGCCACAAACTCGTCCTTCCTCCTTTCCATAGCCATCTCGGGAATATACTTATCCCGAAACTCATTTACAAAATCATCTCATAAATGTGGAACATCCTCACAATCCCACCTCAATCTGACAGTATTCCACCACTGCTTTGCATCACCCTCAAACAAGAATGACGCATAATCTATTCTTGCCTCATTAGTGTACCTCAAAGCAGTGAAAATTTTCTCGACACGGTTAATCCATCTCTCGGCAGCCTCATCATCCGGCTCTCCGAAGAACTTTCCCGGCTCGTGCCTCAGAAATTTCTCTAACTGATTATTCTCAACTCTATACCCCTGTCCACCAGGATTAACTTGATTTCCCTGGGGATTATTCCTGTCCTGCCTCTGCTCATACAGCACCTGTGTAATCCGGTCTACTGTAGTAGTCATAGTAGCCATAAACTGCTCAGGCAACGGCTGTTGACCCTGTTCTACTGCCTCTTCATCTGATCCTATACCTTGAGTACCACGACGTGGCGGCATAGTAGCAATTCACAATAGTTGGCAACATTTAAAAGCAGTTTATAGACAGAAATATAGCACATAAGATTAGATAACACTCAAGTCAATAACAATCAAACATTCTAACACGTAATTCACATAACACAAGATTGACATGCCAAACTAATTCACTTTAAACACATAAGCACTCCAAGTTCACAAAGCCATGCTATAACATTTTCTTTTCACTTAGCAATCATACATAAACACTTTAGCATTTTATACCTTTACCCCACAGACCGAGAATCATATCCCGGCTCATGCAAGACTATCATACTCTGATACCACCTAAAGATGTCACGCCCCAACCCCACCCCGCAAAAGGCCAAGCCCGGACCCGACACATGGACAGAGTCTCCTCTGTACCGCGGACGATCCAAAAACCCTAAAATCATCATAAAACTTGCGAAAGCCATAAAACAATTAAACAAGCCGACTTTCTTTAAAACATACATTTCTTATTAACCAACTTTGCAACCCAAAAATGATATGCATACTACACAAGTATTTATGCCACTAATCAATTCCATTAGCATGCATTACCTTACTAGTCACAAGAGTATAAGTTTACAACTTTACATTCTTTCAACTTATACAACATAAGACCGTACCTCAAACTAGAAAATACATACAAGGCTACAAGCCTCAAAATTAAGCGACATCCAAGCAATATACATATCAAGCAAGGCTCGCACAAAATCTGGTAACCAATCACCAGCAAAGCAAAGAAGTGCTATCACAGAAACACCTCCACCTGCTCCTCCTCCTCTATTACCTCGATAGGGTCTGCTTCAACTACTCCTGTAAAAATATAGTATAGAGAGAGGAATGAGCAAAAACTATTGCTCAGCGAGGGCAATTGGTCTCAAGGACGGAGATGAGAGGAGTATGCAATGCAATTAGCCAAGCAATGCATACAAATATCATACAGAGATATAATAAAGCCACCAATAAAGCAAGGCAAGTATTTAAAGCTGTAAACACCCATTCAAAGGATACGATACTCTTTTCACGAGCAACTTTCAAACACAAATTCAATGACGACGCTCCGGCCTAACCACCTTATGACACCAGTTTGGAATACCCCGGAAGTATCCATCAACCTACGACCCAAAACTCCCTAGGAGGCAACCCAAGCGAGAAGAGGGAATAGCAGTGGAGCTAGAGCAACCAACACTGGCAACCCGAGGCTACCCAGAGAGGCCCATCACTCACGCGCGAGACACTATGCAATGCAAGACTCGATACAAGGCGATAAACAAGCGATAAAGCCACACGTGGGAGAATAACAAAGTAGGTTACTCTCGCACGCAATAGCAACAATTGATAAGCATTTCAATCCAAAACAATTCAAACAAGTATTTCAGGCAACCCTAAGCATTCTATAGACATAAAATCAAGAAAACAAGCAAAAACACAAATCGGCCCCAACTATCAAAACTCTACCATTTCCAAACAAGCCACGAGTTCTGGAAACTGACTTCACCAACCCTCCTAGGTCACCATAAGGCACGTCTAAAGACCCCAAAACCCTACTTAACCCTAGAAACCACGCAAAGTCCCGATTTCCCCCTTTGCTCGTTTGAACTACAACTATATCAACCAAACACCCAACCAACGCCATAATTGCACCAAAAGTGCTTCCATGGCCTCCCGAAACAATGCCAACACGCAAAACGAGAAAATGCCAAACTCGACCCAAACAACCCCGACTTACACCAAGTCTTAATTCCCATTTTTTCCATTACGCAACCCAAACAAACCATGCTTTTAGGCATTCTAGCACACCTAGCACAATTCTACATCAATAGACAGCATAACGGAACAACTTCATCGTTCCAAGGGTTTACTATTCATAAAACACTATTCAACAACTAGTTTAAACTACAATCTCAACATTTAACCGCAGAAAATGTTAAAAAGCTATAAATACACGTTCTACAATTTCCAAGGAACATTCTAGAAGCATCAAAATGATTTAAACAACAATCTACGGATAAAATCTAAAAATCATAAAGTTGATACACTAAACATTTAAATGCGCAAATAACATGATTCCCTCACCTTAGGCACTCCTAGTTGCTAGGAAAACAATGCTAGTCACCTCGGAAACCACCCCGCACGAGCTCACGCGAAGATTGATTGATTGGAAGGTTGAAAGGTTTTTTTTTCCTTCGAAGCTCATGGCCTGCTCTCTGGATTTCAGCTGCTATTTTTTTTATTTTGCTTTGTTTTAAGCTTATTTAAGTGCTAAGTCAAATGGTCAAAGGTCAAGCCTTGGTCAACTACTTAAAACTTGGTCAAAAGGCCTTATTTTGTGCATTTTGAAGCCATTTTAACTAAGGAAAGATTAATTATAGCTAGCAACAATTAAAATATAAAATTTAAGTCATCTAAATACTAGTTTCACTATTTGCTGAGGACTAGAAACCGTTCTCTAGCTATCGCTCCCTAAATGCAATGCACGTTGCGACAACAAGAAAGTAACAATTAATTCACAAAGAATTTAAGGAAATATAATTTTCAAAATAATAAACAAGGAATTTTCATATTCCGGGCTCGGGTATTACAAAAGTTGTCTTGCCCAAGATACCGTGGGACTCGAGAATAGAAATGTGAAGGATAAAGCATCTTGGCAAGGCTAAATGTGGAAAAAAAAAATGAAAAGGCGGTGCAGCACGAGGACTTCCCTGGGGGTCACCCATCCTAGTACAACTCTTACCCATACACACTTGACATCGGAGTTCTGATGGGATCCGGTGCTTTATTGCTGCTATGATCGCACCCATCATGCTGATGGTGCAAAGCACTTATGTGTTGGATGTTCACAATCCCAGCCAAGAGAAAAGACCCATTCAAAAGGCCCAATGGGCATATCGATAGCCCATCTGCTTCCACAACGCAGCATTCTCGCAAGACGATATATTGATGGAATGTTATAGCCTCTAATGTTCCGCGAGTTTGCTTCTCGTCCTTTTTGCAGCTCATGACGAATGACGCAGGATAAAAAAAATAGCGAAAAAGTAGATAAGTGGGCCAAAACTGACGAAAACTTGTGATTTTAGGTACCTAAAAAAGGCGCAGCTGAGCAGGCTTGCTGACCCTGTCCTAGAGCTCTCGGAGAGCTTTCCAACGGTACGCAGTACGCCATATAACTCCTTATGGATCAAAAGTTATGGGCACTGGAGTGACGGAGACTTGGTCACAAGCCCTACACCATCGGTTTACAGGCCCAGCCTCTACGCGAAGCGAAGTTGTCTTGCCCAAGATGCCGTGGGACTCGAGAATAGAAATGTGATGGATAAAAAATCTTTGCAAGGCTAAACAAGGAAAAAAATGAAAAGGGGGTGCAACATGAGGACTTCTCAGGGGGTCACCCATCCTCATACTACCCTCGCCTAAGCACGCTTAACTTCGGCGTTCTGATGGCATCCGGCGCATCAGTGCTGGTGTGATCGCACCCATCATGCTAATGGTGCAAATCCCTTATGTGTTGATGGTTCACAGTCCCTGTGATAACCCGAACCTGGCATGCATTTAATGGCATTTGACGGCATTCAATTAAATGCTTAATTAGTTAAATCAACCAATTTGCACTATTTTGATATTTCTTTTGGAAGCATTTAATAATTTTTATATTGATTAATTAAAAGATTATCACCTTTTTTTTTATCTATAGAAATTGGATTTACTTTCTTGTATGTAATTAAGTGTCATCTTAAATGTTAGTATTTAATTGCATTTGATTACGTATTTATATTAACTTGTTTGTTTGTATTTTAGCATTAACTTCATAATTCTTTAAAATATTCTAGAAATAGTTAAATTAATTATTTTTAAAAGAATATTGATTAATTTGATTGTTTAGATTATTTTAATAATCGGTTTTAATTGTCTTGCATTAAAATTACTCGATTTTCAAATAAATGAGAAAAGTAACTCCGAGCCGGAGTGAATTTTAAACTATTCTACTATTCTACCTTTCAAAAAATTATAGTTTTATATTATTGCTCATCATTTGATTAGCGATCGTTTATTGACCATTCGATCGTAGCATTTCGAAAATGAGAGTTAGAGAAATATTCCTCGGACTTAGTGGAAAATATTTTTAGCTTAATTTAGCTAGTTTTAGTTAGTTTTCATTAAAATTGCATTGTTTTAACTAGAATTGGATTAAATGGCATCAAAATAAGCTTATTTGACCATTTTTAACTTAAGCTTGATTTTGCAAATGACCAAAATGCCCTTTGTCACCTTTTAAATAATAAAAGAAGGCAAAAATCAAGAAAAATAAATTGCAAAATGCCTATCTTGTCCCCTCTTTGGCCGAATGCTCCAAGGAGAAAAAAAAAGAATTTTGCTTGCATTTTCTTCTACAATCGTGCGTGGAATTGCTCGGGGGTCATGGCTCGGGTCCTTGCGGGTCTTGGTCTTCAATCTATGTGAGGGTTTTCATGCTTTCGTGCATTTATATTCGAATTTGATTTTTGTTTCAAATTTTTAGATCTAATATTTAATGTGTTATAATGCTTGAAATTGCTTGGAAATGCCTCTTTAGGGTTCGTAGAGCATTGCTTGTTAGTTATTTAGCGATTTTTATAGTTAGAAATGCTAATTGAATTTAGGCAAGAACGTGAATAGTAAAAATAAATAGTAAAACTCTAGAATTTTGAATTTCTGATTCGAATTGCGATTTCTTAATTTGGATAGGTGCCATTAATGATAGAAAGATAAAATGTACAATAAAAACGGATCGACCTTTGTTAAAATTGGAAATTAGACAAAGAAATGTAAAGGGGCCGTTTGACCAAAAGTTGACCGTGCTCGAATTGAGTTAGGGGTTTTGCTATAGAGGGCATCGAAGCACTTTTGGCGCTGTT
The DNA here is from genome assembly GCA_037974665.1 of Ehretia macrophylla. Taxonomy (NCBI): domain Eukaryota; kingdom Viridiplantae; phylum Streptophyta; class Magnoliopsida; order Boraginales; family Ehretiaceae; genus Ehretia; species Ehretia macrophylla. The sequence goes on from CM075771.1 coordinate 36,067,340, forward strand.
GTGGCATTGATTGAATGACCGGTTAGCATAGCTGTAGTTCAAACGCAGTAGGTGGACTTTCGGGTCTCGGGTGAGAAATTGAAGCTTCGTGATATAAGAACATGCCTTGTAGTGCCTAAGTGAATGTAGTGAAATCGGTTTCCTAATCCTATAGCTCATTTGCTCGCAATTGCCTTTGGAAGTTAGGGATTAAATAGTGATATTTGTCATTTTTCGTGTTTGAACAGCTATTACTTGTTTGATTGATGTTATTGTTGATATTAGTGATAGTTAAGCTTGAAAAGTTAATTGAATACTGGTATTGATTGTAAATGCTTGATATCTCGTTTATCGCCACTAATTTGTATTGTTGTGCTATCGCTCGTTTATTGCTTGTATCTTGTATTACATTGCATAGTGTCAAGCGCATGAGTGATGGGCCTCTCTGGGCAGTCTCGGGCTGCTAGGGTTGGTTTGCTCCAGCTCCATGTCCTATTCCCATTCTTGCTAGGGGTGCCGCCTTGGGCGATTTAGGTCGTAGATGTGTCGGGGTACTTCCGGAGTACACCCAGTGGATCTTATAAGGTGGTTGCGCGCTTATTGTCATCGTTGTCAACATCAAGCTCGAGATTGATGTATTGCTCGTGAAATGGTACATTGCTCGTATTTGTGAACCATAGCCTTCAGAGTATGGTATAGCTTTGAATGGTTGTGTTAATGCTTTTATTAATTGTTTACTGTATTGATTGTTTATATTGAATGCTTACTTGTCAGTTATATTGCTTAACTGCCTAATTTGCATTGCACGATCTTCTTTCTCTCCACCTCGATAACAGTCTGGCCTTCACTGAGTATACGTGTTATGTATACTCACTCCTCACCACCACATTTTAGGAAATGCCATGTTAGTTGAAAAGTTCGTGGTTACGTGAATGATCATGCTTGAAGAGTTGTCTTGCGTGCTATGTGGCTTGAGTTGTCAAAGATGCAAAGATGCATGTTTCATGTGTTGTTTGTATTTAATGTTAAAAAGGAATATAATTTATGTTTTACTGAATTATTGATGTGGTATGACAAGCTAGTTTATGTATTCAGATAGTATAGTTTAACTTCAATGCATGTTTGTAATGTCCAAAGGAAAAGAGTTAGAATGGTATGATAGTCTATTTTATGCAATCAGTTAGTATAGTTTAGTTGCCAAGCATGAATGTACTTGTCAAAGATGAAGGGAGATAGGTTAGTATTTAAACTGGAAATGTATATTTACTTGTGTTCGCTTGTTGAGAACCAAGGCTTGGATGGCCTTGAGGTGTTTGTATGGTTGGACATGGTGCCGGTCCACTTATATGCTATTACAGGTGTTACATTTTGCCTAGATACAGGGGAGACTCTGTCACGCCCCGACCCAACCCCCAAGCTAAAGGTTAAGTCCGGACCCGACACACGGACAGAGTCTCCTCTGTACCGTGGACATTCTAAAAACCTGTAAACACTTAAACAAGGTCCCAACAATACATACTAGCTTTTCTTAATAAAACAATAAAGTTATAAGGCCATCCGAGCCTTATAGTACACAATATCTCCAAAACACACAAGCATGCGAGAACTTGTTGTCAGCATAGTCTTATAATCATAACATTCTAGGAAATCAATAAAACAACTTAAAGGATAAAGCATTCTACATCAACCATCCACTCCCAAGCATGCAAGGAAATAAGGCAAGAATAAAAGTTATTACAGTTCATAGACTTTCAAGCTACAACCCAACCAACTAATCTTCGACTTATACAACAAGCATATATATAGCCCTTGGCTACAAAATAGTACATAAAGCAACTAGTTGAACTTTCCACATAGCAGCAAATTCAATGACCACCTCAAGTTATCAGACACAGCAACTAAGGTAAAGGCTCGATCTGAACTTCTTCTTCCTCAACTAAATCAACAAGCTGGGGGTCACCCTCAGCGTCTCCTGAAACAGATATCGAGGTATGAGCAACCACTGTTGCCCAGTGAGGGATATAGTCCCGGGGCGTGCAATGCAACAGATAATACAACTACACAACAATAACACTTTAACAATTTAAGGAACAATGATAACTTAAATAACCACACAATCAAAAGGATACATTTCAACAATCCCCTATACACCAATCTTCACTGGTCTTCAATCACGATCCACGAACCACGAGCACGATCACGATAAGCCGGCATAATCCCCAAACACTCCAGTGGGTGTACTCCGGATGTACCCCGAATCCTACGACCCAACATCCCCTGGCAATCTCCGGACCAGGCGAATGAGGGAATAGGGCACGGAGTTTGAATATCCACCGGCAAGCCCTCTGCCGCCCAGCCGATATTCAACACATCCGCCCCGACACTATGGTTGCGCAACCACTATGCAATGCACTCAACGATGGCAAGTTAATAACAATAATATAAGCATTTACACATATGAGGATCAACAAAGTAGGTTGACCTCGTTGCAATTAGGATAGAAGCAAAGATAGAAGCTAATAAGCAGTTTACAAATGAACTTATACCATATAAGCATAGAATCATTCCAAAAGCTCCAAATCAGTTTAAAATCATATATAAACACTTAAGAAGTCCTGACATGGGTTTAGAAGTGTGAGACAACTTAAATTGCACCTAAACCTCTTTGTTTTTCGAACTATTTCTCTTCTAACCCAAAGTTAATGATTTCATTTTCAAAGGAAACTCTCCCAACCTTCTAACTAACCCCCAAGGTACCCTCTCAACCCTCGAACTCAATCAAATGCCCGCGTTTACCCCGAAAACCCCAATTTCCCTCTTTTGGCTTTAAACCACACCTACATTGTCCGGGCTTCAAACAAGGGATATCAAGGCATCTATAGCACCTAGGTAGCCTAAGGATACTAGAATTGAAGCCCGAATCCACCCGGATTCGCATTAACCCCGAAAGCCCCAACTTAAAGTCGGCTATTTTCCATTTTTAGACGATTTAAGGGCAATGCAAGTGTACGGCGCTATTTAATTATATTCACTAGTACCTAAGGCATCAATTAGAAGCATTAATTCAAGCCAATTCGAGCAATTACACAAAACCCTAGAAAAAAATGTCACTATTCACCCTAAAAATCAAACTAACGATTCTAACCGTTTAAATTGCGAAACGACGGTTCAAAAGTGTTCTCTAGCATTCATATAGATAGTATATTAGCATAGATAACAATTATAATGGCATATAATCATATTTTCAACAAATCAATAAATGAGCAACTATTTAAAAATGCAAAAACAAGTCGTGAAATCCCTCACCACTACGCGTAGGAGCACCTAGGAACCTTGCAAACACCCTACACTAGTTGCTCAAGGCTTGGAGAGGCTTGGATTGGAGGCTTGGTGAGCAAAATCTCTCTCTTTTCTCCTCTAGCTGCTGTCGGGTTTGGCTCCTGCTTTTCCAGCTTTTTATTTTTTTTTTCTTTTGCATTTTGTGAGTTTAAGTGATATAATGAGGGGTTGAGTTGAGGTGGGGTCATTTGGGTGCTTAATTGGTCTAATAAAATGTGCGTAGTAAGCTTTAAAACGAGCTTAGATGGTAAAATATATGCTAGCTAATTAATTACCTAAGTTAGTTACATAATACTATTCACTTGACCTCTAAAATTATTTTCTAAACGAGCCCTCCTAACGCCTTTAGCTCAAATGCACATTTTTCCCACTACTTTTACAATTAATATGATTTAATAAAAATGCTAATTAACTAATAGAAAGTAGTTTAAAAATAGAGTGAATAGTAGTCACAAAGTCAGTTAATAAGGCATAGAAGTAAATGCGCAAACAAGGGATGCAACAGTAATTAAATGCATGGCTAAAACCCGGGCGTCACATCCTCTCCCCCTTAAACTAATTGCGTCCACGCAATTCTTACATGATTCGGCGAATAACTCTGGATACCGATCCCGCATCTGATCCTCTCTTTCCCACGTCGCATCCTCTACTCCGTGATGATCCCACAGAACTTTAATCATCGGAATGCTTTTAGTCCTCAGCTCCTGAACTTTCTGATCAACAATTCGAAGAGGTTTCTCGGTGTAGGTCAAAGTTTCACTGATCTCTAGCGGTTCCGGCTCAAGTATGTGAGAGGGATCTGGCTGATACTTCCGAAGCATGGAAACATGGAATACGTCATGAATTCTGCCCAGACTGGGAGGTAAAGCTAGACGGTAAGCCAAATCACCAACAGTTTCAGTTATCTCAAATGGTCCCACATATCGAGGACTGAGTTTACCTCCTTTACCATGCCGAATCAAACCCTTGCGAGGAGAAATTTTCAGAAATACCCGGTCCCCCACAGCAAATTTCAGATCACGACGTCGTCTATCTGCATAACTCTTCTGTCGGCTCTGTGCTGTAAGCATCCTTTTTCTGATAAGCTGCACCTGATCAATCATTTTGTTCATTTCAGGTAAGAGAGTAGGGTCGATAGTCTTCATCTCACCAACATCATCCCAGTAGAGAGGAGACCGACATTTACGTCCATACAGTGCCTCATAAGGTGCCATACCAATAGTAGCTTGATAACTATTGTTGTAGGCAAACTCTGCTAGTGGCAAATATTTCTCCCAACTTTTACCGAAGTCCAGAATGCAAGCCCGCAACATATCCTCAAGGATCAAGATAGTTCTCTCGGATTGACCATCTGTCTGGGGATGATAAGCTGTACTGAAATTCAAATTCGTGCCCAAAGCTTTCTGAATCTTCTGCCAGAACTGAGATGTGAATCTGGGATCTCTATCTGACACAATACTCTTTGGAATTCCATGTAGTCGGACAACATTCTCAATATACAACTCTACCAGTTTATCAAGAGAATCAGACTTCTTTTTAGCAATAAAATGAGAAGTCTTGGTCAGTCTATCCATAATAACCCAGACTGAGTCGTTACCCCTCGAAGACCTCGGTAAATCGGATACGAAATCCATGGTAATATGATCCGATTTCCAAACAGGAATAGCCAAAGGCTGCAACAACCCTGCAGGTCTCTGATGTTCTGCTTTAACTTTCTGACAAGTAAGACATCGGGCAACATAGTCAGCAATTTCTCTCTTCATATTATTCCACCAGAAGTTCTGCTTCAAATCTTTATACATTTTCGTACTGCCTGGATGGATAGTATATCTGGAACTGTGTGCCTCAGCAAGAATATCCTTCTTCAGAGTTGGATCATTCGGAATACAGATTCTACCTTTGAATTTAAGAATACCATCGTCGTGCAGTTTGAAATCCGACTCTTCCCCTTTAGAATTCTCTAAGACTTTCAACAATTGAAGATCAGCCTGTTGAGCTTCTCGAATCCTGGATAACAACAGAGATTGAATCTGCAAGCTTGCAAATTGAATACCAGAATTTGAAGTACTAGGCTTCCATAAGCACAATTCTTCCATGAATTCCCAATTCTTGATAATCAAGCTGGCAACCGTAGCCTTTCGGCTCAAAGCATCTGCAACAATATTGGCCTTACCTGGAAGATAGTTAATAGTACAGTTATAGTCCTCAAGTAATTCCAGCCAACGCCTCTGCCTCATGTTCAACTCTTTCTGGGAAAACAGATATTTCAAGCTCTTATGGTCTGTAAAGATTTAAAATTTGTTGCCCCAGAGATAATGACGCCATTTCTTTAATGCTAGAATGATAGCTGCAAGCTCAAGATCATGAGTCGGATAGTTGAGTTCATAAGGCTTTAGTTTCCTGGAAGCATAAGCAATAACCCTGCCATTCTGCATCAATACACAACCCAGACCTTCCTTCGAAGCATCACTATAGATCATCAAATTATCATAACCCTCAGGTAAAGCAAGAATAGGAGCTGTAGTCAATCTCTTCTTCAATTCCTGGAAGCTGGCCTCACATTTATCATTCCAGTCAAATACGGTTTTCTTCTGAGTAAGCTGAGTTAAAGGCCCTGCAATCTTAGAGAAATCCTTTACAAACCTCCGATAATACCCAGCTAAACCAAGGAAGCTACGAATTTCCGTGACAGTTTCAGGCCGTTTCCAAGATAACACAACTTCAATCTTCGCTGGATCAACAAAAATACCATCCTGCGAGATAATATGGCCAAGAAAAGCAACTTGCTTAAGCCAGAATTCACATTTGCTAAACTTTGCAAATAACCGATGCTCCTGAAGTGTCTGCAACACAATTCTGAGATGCTGTTCATGTTCCGCCTCAGATTTAGAATAAACAAGGATATCATCAATAAATATGACTACAAATTGATCCAGATAAGGACGGAATACCCTCTGCATTAAATCCATGAATGCGGCGGGAGCATTAGTAAGACCAAACGGCAAGACAACAAACTCATAATGGCCATATCGAGTTCTGAAGGCAGTTTTAGGAACATCATCTTTCTTAATCCTCAGCTGATAATAACCCTGCCTCAGATCAAATTTAGAGAATACCCTGGCGCCTTGCAACTGATCAAACAACTCTTCGATTAAAGGCAAAGGATATTTATTTTTGATGGTTACCTGATTAAGACCTCGATAATCAATGCATAGGCGAAGAGATCCGTCTTTCTTTTTAACGAATAGAACTGGCGCACCCCACGGTGAAGAACTCGGCTGAATGAATCCCTTCTCAAGCAAGCCCTGCAGTTGAACTTTCAATTCCTGCAACTCAGGTGGAGCCATTCTGTACGGAGTCCTAGAGATAGGTGAAGTCCTCGGCAACAAATCAATCATGAACTCTATCTCTCTATCAGGCGGTAACCCAGGTAATTCCTCAGGAAAGACCCCCGGAAACTCTCTCACGATAGGTACATCATTCAATTTCAATTGATCCCCGGGTTGATTAATCAAATAAGCAAGATAAGCCTCACAACCCTTGCTCAATAATTTAGATGCCCTAATAGAAGAAATAATAGGAGTTCCCGTAGATTTTCTACTACCAACTATTTTAAGTACAGGCTGGTCAGGCATCTCTAGATACACAATCTTCTTTCTACAATCAAGCTGGGCATAATATTTACTTAACCAGTCCATCCCCAATATAATTTCAAAGTCATTGAAGGGTAGGATAATCAAATCAGCAGGAAAAACACGACCTTCAATAAATATACTACATGCTCTGCAAATAGACCTAGTAACAAACTTCGGACCCATAGGAGTATAGACCACAATCTCATGCAACAGTTTATCATGTTTCAATTTAGCATTTTGTGCACAAGTAGGAGTAATAAAAGAATGCGAAGCCCCGGAATCAATTAAAACCTTAACTGATTGATCATTAAGAAGAAAAATACCTTCTACCACAGCGGTAGTGTCCGGAAGCTCCTCGGCATCCAAAGCAAATACACGGGCCTGGCCTCGTGGTGGTGGTGCTGCAGCTGGGGCCCTGGTCTGAGAGTTCTGAGCTGATGTCTGACCCCTAGGGTTCTTAAATTTCTGACAGTCTTTAACCCTGTGCTGATCACTGCCGCAACCTGTACATTTGTTATGTTTCTTCCAACAAACATCCTCAGTGTGACCCTGACGCTGACAGAAGCTGCACTGCTGGTGACGTCTTGCAACAGTGCCTCCCGAAGGAGCTCTGTAAGTAGAGGTAGCTGAACTACCCTGCTGCGAACGGGAAACTGCTGGACGGAACTGACTCTGAGTCTGACTCTGAACTGGTCGTGCCTGAGTCTGAGTAGGCCCTGTGTAACTCTGAGTCTGTCTCGGCTGCGAACTCTGCCCAACTGATACAGCCTGCCCCTGGTACCCTTGACTCTGAGACTGAAACCGTTTACTCGATTGACTGGTCTCGGCTAACACATCGGCCTTCCGTTTCTCATATCTCGAGGCAGCTCGGACTACTGCAGCATAGTTAGGAAAATCATTTGAAGACAAGTTCAGCATAATATCTCTCCTCAAACCCATGATGAACCTCTGAATCTTCATGTCCTCCGGCTGAATTAAAGCTGGTGCATAACGGGAAAGCCGGGTAAAAGTAGCCTCGTATTGATCTACCGTCATACTTCCCTGCCTCAAGTTTATGAACTCAGTTTGTCGCCTCTCGCGGGCAACTACCGATATATACTTGTCTCGAAATTCTCGGACAAAATCGGCCCACGAATGATGACCTCCCTCAGCTACCCATTTCTCACTGATGGTATTCCACCAATCTTCAGCATCACCCTCGAGAAGGAAAGTAGCATAGGTAATCTTCCTGTCATCATGGCACTCCAGTATCGCTGCCACTCTCTCGAACTTCCTTAGCCACATCTCAGCTTTCATATCGTCCGGCTCCCCAAAGAAAGTATAGGCCCCATGATGTATAAACCGATCATACAGATTCCCTCCAATAGGACCACTACCTCCGGCTCTCGCAGCCTGATTACCTGCAACGACCCCTGGTTGACCCTGTTGTGTAACAAACTGGGCGATAGTGTTCATAGATGTGGCCATCGTGGCCAAGATCTGTGCAGTGCTCGGTTCTTGAACCTGCGGTGCATTTTCGGCCACCTCAGCTTCTTGCCCCTGAACCCCCTCGGGTTCTCCACCAACATTCGGATTATCAGCACGACGGCGAGGCCCCATCACGAATAGCTAGAATGCAAAGTGTTATGACAGGTATATATATATGTATATATGCAATTTATAAGTAAACACATAAAGAAGAGTCCAATTAGATTCACATAAAGTCAAGTGCATAGAAGTTCAAATAAATATTCCACATTTTTGAAGTAAACATAAATCACTAGATCATACTTGACATTCTAGGCTCTTGATATTCTATTTCCATGCTAGCATGTTCATTCCTTATTCAAATTTTACTTAGGCAAATCAAAATCAAAGACTCATGTATTCACAAAGTCACATAACAATTCTCTACCCACAGACCGAGAAATTTAACCCGGCTTCATGCAATCTATAGCTCTGATACCACTTAAATGTCACGCCCCGACCCAACCCCCAAGCTAAAGGTTAAGTCCGGACCCGACACACGGACAGAGTCTCCTCTGTATCGTGGGCATTCTAAAAACCTGTAAACACTTAAACAAGGTCTCAACAATACATACTAGCTTTTCTTAATAAAACAATAAAGTTATAAGGCCATCCGAGCCTTATAGTACACAATATCTCCAAAACACACAAGCATGCGAGAACTTGTTGTCAGCATAGTCTTATAATCATAACATTCTAGGAAATCAATAAAACAACTTAAAGGATAAAGCATTCTACATCAACCATCCACTCCCAAGCATGCAAGGAAATAAGGCAAGAATAAAAGTTATTACAGTTCATAGACTTTCAAGCTACAACCCAACCAACTAATCTTCGACTTATACAACAAGCATATATATAGCCCTTGGCTACAAAATAGTACATAAAGCAACTAGTTGAAATTTCCACATACCAGCAAATTCAATGACCCCCTCAAGTTATCAGACACAGCAACTAAGGTAAAGGCTCGATCTGAACTTCTTCTTCCTCAACTAAATCAACAAGCTGGGGGTCACCCTCAGCGTCTCCTGAAACAGATATCGAGGTATGAGCAACCACTGTTGCCCAGTGAGGGATATAGTCCCGGGGCGTGCAATGCAACAGATAATACAACTACACAACAATAACACTTTAACAATTTAAGGAACAATGATAACTTAAATAACCACACAATCAAAAGGATACATTTCAACAATCCCCTATACACCAATCTTCACTGGTCTTCAATCACGATCCACGAACCACGAGCACGATCACGATAAGCCGGCATAATCCCCAAACACTCCAGTGGGTGTACTCCGGATGTACCCCGAATCCTACGACCCAACATCCCCTGGCAATCTTCGGACCAGGCGAATGAGGGAATAGGGCACGGAGTTTGAATATCCACCGGCAAGCCCTCTGCCGCCTAGCCGATATTCAACACATCCGCCCCGACACTATGGTTGCGCAACCACTATGCAATGAACTCAACGATGGCAAGTTAATAACAATAATATAAGCATTTACACATATGAGGATCAACAAAGTAGGTTGACCTCGTTGCAATTAGGATAGAAGCAAAGATAGAAGCTAATAAGCAGTTTACAAATGAACTTATACCATATAAGCATAGAATCATTCCAAAAGCTCCAAATCAGTTTAAAATCATATATAAACACTTAAGAAGTCCTGACATGGGTTTAGAAGTGTGAGACAACTTAAATTGCACCTAAACCTCTTTGTTTTTCGAACTATTTCTCTTCTAACCCAAAGTTAATGATTTCATTTTCAAAGGAAACTCTCCCAACCTTCTAACTAACCCCCAAGGTACCCTCTCAACCCTCGAACTCAATCAAATGCCCGCGTTTACCCCGAAAACCCCAATTTCCCTCTTTTGGCTTTAAACCACACCTACATTGTCCGGGCTTCAAACAAGGGATATCAAGGCATCTATAGCACCTAGGTAGCCTAAGGATACTAGAATTGAAGCCCGAATCCACCCGGATTCGCATTAACCCCGAAAGCCCCAACTTAAAGTCGGCTATTTTCCATTTTTAGATGATTTAAGGGCAATGCAAGTGTACGGCGCTATTTAATTATCTTCACTAGTACCTAAGGCATCAATTAGAAGCATTAATTCAAGCCAATTCGAGCAATTACACAAAACCCTAGAAAAAAACGTCACTATTCACCCTAAAAATCAAACTAACGATTCTAACCGTTTAAATTGCGAAACGACGGTTCAAAAGTGTTCTCTAGCATTCATATAGATAGTATATTAGCATAGATAACAATTATAATGGCATATAATCATATTTTCAACAAATCAATAAATGAGCAACTATTTAAAAATGCAAAAACAAGTCGTGAAATCCCTCACCACTACGCGTAGGAGCACCTAGGAACCTTGCAAACACCCTACACTAGTTGCTCAAGGCTTGGAGAGGCTTGGATTGGAGGCTTGGTGAGCAAAATCTCTCTCTTTTCTCCTCTAGCTGCTGTCGGGTTTGGCTCCTGCTTTTCCAGCTTTTTATTTTTTTTTTCTTTTGCATTTTGTGAGTTTAAGTGATATAATGAGGGGTTGAGTTGAGGTGGGGTCATTTGGGTGCTTAATTGGTCTAATAAAATGTGCGTAGTAAGCTTTAAAACGAGCTTAGATGGTAAAATATATGCTAGCTAATTAATTACCTAAGTTAGTTACGTAACACTATTCACTTGACCTCTAAAATTATTTTCTAAACGAGCCCTCCTAACGCCTTTAGCTCAAATGCACATTTTTCCCACTACTTTTACAATTAATATGATTTAATAAAAATGATAATTAACTAATAGAAAGTAGTTTAAAAATAGAGTGAATAGTAGTCACAAAGTCAGTTAATAAGGCATAGAAGTAAATGCGCAAACAAGGGATGCAACAGTAATTAAATGCATGGCTAAAACCCGGGCGTCACAGACTCCGTCCGTCTTTCCTTAAATTTTTGCCCGGGTTTGGAATTGGGTCGTGATTAGATTGATTGATAGAACTCCCGGTCTCGAGAGGGACCAGGGTGTTACAGGTGGTATCAGAGCTTGTTTAGCTCATAAGCCGGGACAGGGTCCTCGGTCTGGTAGGTAGTGATCCTTGAATGTGTGCTTGTTAAGTGTGTTTTGAAAGTGTATGCTTGTATGTGAGATTGTGTGTCCTGGCCTGAATGTGTACACCTATGTGATATAGTTATGTGTTATGTGCTAAATGTGTGTTACATGAAGTGAAGTGACTACTCGTGTATCGAATTGGCATCGTGAATCGAATCGACCTCGTGAATTGTTATTTGCTTGAAGTATTGCTTGTAATGTGTGTATTGGAATGTCTTGAATTGGTTGTGCCGTGATTTGAATTGATTATGTTGTGCTTGACTTGATTGTCGTGCTTGAGTGACTGTTGAATAAACTGTTTTATAAACTTGCTTGCATAATAGATTAAGGTATATATGTATAAATGTGATATCTTGGCATTCATACATGTCCCGTGGAAATGGTAAGAAAGACTTCTTCCTCCCCTGAAGAAAGTGGTTCACAGTTGGCCTTTCAAGGTGTATGGATTGGCAGGAAATGAATGGCATTTAACTAGCCTTGATTTGGGAGTTGGTGTTTGCTTTTGGAGCTCAGTTATTGGCGAATCTCTAGGGTCCTCCTCTGTGCTTAACAGTTGTGAAAGAGTAGTTTTCTTTTGAGGTTCTATTTGGCTGTTCTTTGGAGCATTCTTCGATTTTCTTATTGGGAATTCCTTGGAGACTTATGTTGGCACTCCTTGGTAGACTTGGCTATTGGGTTTCAATCGGACTTACTACATGGAATTATCTATGGCATATGTGTCTCGGTCTTTATTGGTGTGTTACTGGCATTCCTTATTAGAAATCCTTCAATGGCATTCTATAGAATTCTTAGTGGTCATTTATCTAATACTTACTTATTGGGCAATCCTTGGTATTTTCTTACTGGAGCATTGTTTCGGGTATTTTCTTTGGCATCCCTCAGTCGGTTTGGTAATTGGAACTCCTATCGGACTTATTGTGTAATATTACTCATGGTATTCTTTGGAATTCTTATTGGGCATTCTACTAGTATTTTCCTTATTGGCATTTATTGGAAGATCCTACACTTGGAACTCTGCTTGGACTTATTATCTTGTATTGTTTACGGCTTCTCCTTCGGCCTTTCCACTTAGGGGAATCTATACTTGCTGTTTTACTAAGATGTTGCGGTAAGGACAGTGATTGGAGGATTTCATTTAGAGATTGGCCTTTGGTATTCTTCTCTATATACTTTTACAGAACTTTTAGCTAGGTCTACTTACGGTAATTAGCACTGCATGAGTATCTCTGTTTCAGTCTTTAGTTGGTATTTTCTTGGCATTCTTGGTTGGGATTTCTATTCGGGTTTTCCTACGAGCATCTTTATTCACTATCTTGCTCAGCAACTGATGAAGATTAGTCAGAGTTGGATTTCAGATGATGTTGAGTTCTATCGGAAGAAGAATTGCGAGGACACAATTGTTTTAAGCGGGGAATGATGTGATAACCCGAACCCGACATGCATTTAATGGCATTTGACTACATTCAATTAAATGCTTAATTAGTTAAATCAACCAATTTGCACTATTTTGATATTTCTTTTGGAAGCATTTAATAATTTTTATATTGATTAATTAAAAGATTATCACCTATTTTTTTTATTATCTATAGAAATTGGATTTATTTTCTTGTATGTAATTAAGTGTCATCTTAAATGTTAGTGTTTAATTGCATTTGATTACATATTTATATTAACTTGTTTGTTTGTATCTTAGCATTAACTTCATAATTCTTTAAAATATTCTAGAAATAGTTAAATTAATTATTTTTAAATGAATATTGATTAATTTGATTGTTTTGATTATTTTAATAATTGGTTTTAATTGTCTTGCATTAATTACTCAGTTTTCAAATAAATGAGAAAAGTAACTCCGAGCCGGAGTGAATTTTAAACTATTCTACTATTCTACCTTTCAAAAAATTATAGTTTTATATTATTGCTCATCATTTGATTAGCGATCGTTTATTGACCATTCGATCGTAGCATTTCAAAAATGAGAGTTAGAGAAATATTCATCGGACTTAGTGGAAAATATTTTTAGCTTAATTTAGATAGTTTTAGTTGGTTTTCATTAAAATTGCATTGTTTTAACTTGAATTGGATTAAATGGCATCAGATTAAGCTTATTTGACCATTTTTAACTTAAGCTTGATTTTGCAAATGACCAAAATGCCCTTTGTCACCTTTTAAATAATAAAACAAGGCAAAAATAAAGAAAAACAAATTGCAAAATGCATATCTTGTCCCCTCTTTGTCCGAATGCTCCAAGGAGAAAAAAAAAAGAATTTTGCTTGCATTTTCTTCTACAATCGTGCGTGGAATTGCTCGGGGGTCGTGGCTCGGGTCCTTGCGGGTCTTGGCCTTCAATCTCTGTGAGGGTTTTTGTCACGCCCCAACTCGACCCCACCTACAATCAGTCAGGACGCAATGGAATTTTGGCAGTATAACGACAGTAATTAAGACACCGAGGCTCTAAACCAACCTCTTCAGAAAATCATACAACCAACTCCACAAACCATTCAACAACCAACTCCTCAGTTAAATTAACAACATCCAACATAACCATATTATACAATTATCATTCCTTCAACAATCCGTTCATAGTTATACACCTCCGTTCCAACTTCGTACATAAACTATACATACATTTCAAAATAGATTATAAACCAACTTAGTAATCTAAACATGATCAAAAGAAAGACTACTAAATCGTCATACATAAGTCTTATAATTGAGTAAGCTATACAATATGACATATTACAACAACTAAGACAAATTCATGGCAACGACTTCGGCACACAAGACTCGTCCACATAAAGCACATTCTCAGCTTCTTGAGGCACGTATCCGTAATCTTGCTCAAGGACACATATATTCATGCAATAATAGAGAGTGAGCTTATATAAAATAAGCCCAGCGAGGATCCGATAGATCTCGAGCAAGGTCTACTAAACTCCTTGGAAATAATCATTTGAGTTAGTAAACACACAATAACATCAATAATCATTATAAATGCAATAATAGTAATAACTGAAAACACAATAAGGATACAATACATTTACTGATGAAGCTCCATACACCAATTCCATGCTCAACAACTCCTACAAACTCAATGACACAATTCCTGAGGTACCTTGACCTAGACCCACACCCCATGGCCTCTCCGCCCATGCGAGATAGGGATTAGCCATGATAACTGTGCCCGCAGCCCAGGATGCCTCCCGAGGTGACACAACATTATCAAAACTCACAACAATGAGACTTAACATAAATAAATCGAGAGATCAGCAACAAAAGTGCCCGATTCCCGTACTCAATAATCAATCAATAATCTGGGAGATCAGCAACAAAAGTGCCCAATTCCCGTACTCAATAATCAATCAATAATCTGGGAGATCAGCAACAAAAGTGCCCGATTCCTGTACTCAATAATCAATCAATATAATATCAATATAACATCAATATTTAATTAAACAACAAACAACTAAGTTAGATGACAAAGTAGGCCATCTAACCGAACATACATTAAACACACAATCAAACCCTAGTTTACCCATCATCAACTCACAATTCAATCACTCAAACCACACCCAATCAACTAAGGCTCAATTCAACAATTTAAAGAAAGATAACCTAAACTTCAAATAATCATATCTTACATTCTACTAATCCAAACAACTCCAAATCAGTTTCAAACACTCACCCATTCAATCAACTACATTAGCCCCCTCGGAAACCAACCAAAACACATCCAAATCATGCCCAATAACCCTAAAACCCTAAGATGTCATGGCTGAAATTTCTGGATTTTGGCACGAACATCACAATCAAAAATTCGGCATTACAACGGCGCTACCACGTAATTAACAAACTTTTAGAAATCGACGGCAATCGATTCCAATCAACACAACTCAATTTAATCAACTTTGAACAAATTAATCAAATTTAAATACCCAAAAAATAAAAATTATGCTACAACCGATAAAAACTCGTAGTATTACAGCTAAATGATCCCTAGCATACAAAGAGCAATAATCTAACATCAGATTAACATTCTAACGGTTCAATAATCATTTATTTGCATAAACACAAAATATGAGTTTTGAGATCTAGAATTTTTCTCTCACCTTTGATGTGTTTTGATGCAATAAATGTGTAGAATGGATGCCAAACAAGTGAAATCAAGCTTTGAATCACTCAATTCGGCTTTGAAATGCAAAATCTATGAGAAAAATGCTTTGAAAATGACTTCATCTTTCTCCTCCAAGGAGCCATGGTTTTGTGTGTGTTTTTGGGGTATTTTTGTGCTTTGTGAGTGTGTGTTGGTGATATAAGCTTGTTGGTCAACCATTTAAATGATAGTCAAAGTTGAAACTTAGCATTTTTTTTGTGTTTTCTTGACTTTAAATGCATTTTCTTGATCACCAAAGTTCAAAACAATTATTCAACACTCAAGATAGTTCAAGTAGATTATTTTTAGGTGACAAGAAGTTTTACAATCAAACAATTCTACTCGAGTCGGCTTATAACTCGATTTTTGCAAAAGAAGGTGAAAAGTCATATTATTTATTTTCAAATGTCTTTTGAATGCATAATTAATATAAAATTATTTAATACCACGTATAAATACATTTATATTAATATATACTAGGTCAACAAAAGTCAATGCAAGAATCGGGTTTAGAAGAAATTACTATTTGGCTCAAAAATGCTACTTTTCGCCTGAAAAGTCTATTTAAATGACTATTCTGTTTTAGAATCAATTTTTATCAAACATGGGTCTATTAATAATAGAGGACTAGATTTTAAGACGTTTAAAACACCCCTATAAAAATTTTAGCGGACAGGTGTTCAAAAGTACTATTCACCAAAATCGACGATAAAATTTCTGATTCTGTTTTTGATAAAAATTTCATGAATGCACATTTAGCATGTTCTAGGAGTATTAATATCAAAATTATCACATTCTAAGTCATATAGCACATAAACAGGTCAATTCACGCAAAACGAGAATAAACACGCAAAACGAGACATGATAGAAAAGTGGGGTTTCACATTCTCCCCTCCTTAAAACAATTGCGTCCGCGCAATTCTCGAACTGATGGACAATTAAATCCTCAACCATTACACTTAACAATACTTCTCTTAGTTCCCATTTATCTCTTAGGATGATACCTAACCAAAGACCTCAAAAGAACAAACTCTGTTGACTGCAAGTTGATGATCATAATTCCAAGAAAATCTTCAATTCATAATTCTCTCCTAACTCATATCATATTGCATATGAAAGAAATCGCAACTCCAAAGTCTTAGCATGACACCACTAATTATCAATCATCCCCTACTACACAAAAGAGCTCTATGAACACCCCGAGGGTTTAAAAACTCATTCACGATAACATGAATGATTACTGATCAAAGGAATATCTCAAAAGTGACATTGGTCAGAATATGACTCTTATGAAATTTACAAGGAAATAAGAATATGGAAAGTCATATTCGAGCCAACAATCAAGGGAACAAGAGGTCAAACAAGTTAGAGAATCAAGAGGCTAATAGTTTAATAAGAAAGCATGATAACTAAGATAAGAAATGTCTCAGCACCTATCAGTTAAATAAGTACGAACAAAGGATAATGACGGATCAAAACAGTGCTGAGTATGTTGAACAAAAATTCATGAACAAGTAGATATTTCAATTCTCGATGATTGGTCAAGGAACCAACAAGTAAGTTGTACTTGAGACGAAATGAAATTAAGAAATAAGAGATGATTAATTCAATAGAAAACATGAGTGGCAAGAGTATCTCAGCACGCAATACCAAAGAAGTACGAATAAGAAATGATAACAATAGGACAGTGCCGAGTACTTTGAGTGAGCAATTACAAGCAAAGTAATAGCTCATAATTTAATAATAAAATAATAGGATTAACAAAGATCAACAAGAATGACAATGATGTACTTAGGTAAGGAGTACATCAAACGAGTTAAATCGAATAAGTAAAATGGTATACCAAAGGTGAAATTACTTCCAAATAAATAGCAATAGAATGAAATGAAATATTGAAACTAATGGCTGGAGATATAGAATGAAATATAAAAGTCTCAAACCTTAACTCCAATAAGCGACATTGCTATAAGAAGCAAATATGAATGTTAAGAATAGAAGCAATGTTAAATGAGTATAGGATCCATTAATCCAATAAGCAAAACTTTCAAGAAACAATTGATATGCTAG
Organism: Ehretia macrophylla; assembly: GCA_037974665.1. NCBI lineage: Eukaryota > Viridiplantae > Streptophyta > Magnoliopsida > Boraginales > Ehretiaceae > Ehretia > Ehretia macrophylla. The sequence continues at coordinate 36,085,133 of CM075771.1, forward strand.
AAAAGTGTAACTCTCTCTCAAATAAGTGAGAATAGAGTAAAAGATAATAATAAGACCGATAGAATTATGGAGTACAAGAAGGGTGTCCCACCTACACACTTAAACACCAACAAGTCAAATCCTACAATCCATCTTCCTCCAAAACAAGACACTAAGGAGATCTAAAGAACCTAAGGAGTCATAACAATCACCAAACAAGATAAATCACTGATTACCCAACAAGATTAACTAATGAAGTCTCCAAAATCTGATAACACAATACAGATTCATACTAACCTATTATAACATAGGAGAATCCCCAATCAACAATTTAGAAAGTCATACTACCTAGAACCCAAAAGCTTGATGTAGGCACGTAAATGTTCAGTCACCAAAATGCATTCTTATTTCCTCAAATAATTCTATCTCCCAACAATTACATCCTCGAATAAAGTAACTTTAGTCAGGAATCACTCCAATTGTCTCCAAGGTTTAAAGATCAAAACTCCAAAATACCCATTAATAATATAGCAATCCCAAATAGTAGACATATTCACATGTTATACCACAGTTCATTCCATTCACAAATATACATCACTAATTCCTCAAATAAATTCATTCTAAAATAGCCTCAAGAAAGTATAGTCTGAGTTGAGACTCCAAAAGTGTCTAATCACAACCTCACGGAAACCTCAACTTATAATTCATCTCCAAGTAATAACAAGTTAAACATGGCAACAAAAGTAATTATAATCATCAAGATACATTGTTATTTCCTCGAACAATTTCATTCTCGCTAAAGGAATATCAAGATCAATCCACTAAGCCGAAACTAAAATCCATAAACATAACAATTATAATCTAACTGATAAACTTCTAGAATAATAATAATTCAAAATCATGGCCTATCTCTATTTCCGAAAATTCTTGCAGTCATCCTTACTTCACCTAAAAGAATCACCTACAGTTATAGAATATATACAATTACATCACATGAAAACAGGTACACCGTAATGCATGATTATCATATAATATAACATTATCACATAACACACAATTCAACATATAAGAAGCCAACATCACATAAACAGGTTAAATCACGGAAGTAAGTTATAAACAATTAAAGTCACATAAGCAACAAACTTCACATAAGGCACTTTGATCACATAAAACACAATTGTCACATAATACACATTAATCACATAATGCACATTAATCACATAATGCACATCAATTACAACACATTGAGTACGTATAGCACGTTATCACATAAAACATATTGACCACATTAGTTCACTTAACACACAAGGAATTTTGGTCACATAGAAAGTTAGACACATAAGTAAATTAATCACATAAACATATTAACATATATTTCACTTTTCTTTCACTTAATACATACTTGCATGCTTAGACCACTACCCACATTCCGAGGATACCCCGGCTGAAAGCTAACATGCGCTCTGATACCACTTAAATGTCACGCCCTAACTCGACCCCACCTACAATCAGTCAGGACGCAACGGAATTTTGGTAGTATAACGACAGTAATTAAGACACTGAGGCTCTAAACAAACCTCTTCAGAAAATCATACAACCAACTCCACAAACCATTCAACAACCAACTCCTCAGTTAAATTAACAACATCCAACATAACCATATTATACAATTATCATTCCTTCAACAATCCGTTCATAGTTATACACCTCCATTCCAACTTCGTACATAAACTATACACACATTTCAAAATAGATTATAAACCAAATTAGTAATCTAAACATGATCAAAAGAAAGACAACTAAACCGTCATACATAAGTCTTATAATTGAGTAAGCTATACAATATGACATATTACAACAACTAAGACAAATTCATGGCAACGACTTCGGCACACAAGACTCGTCCACATAAAGCACATTCTCAGCTTCTTGAGGCACGTATCCGTAATCTTGCTCAAGGACACATATATGCATGCAATAATAGAGAGTGATATAAAATAAGCCCAGCGAGGATCCGATAGATCTCAAGCAAGGTCTACTAAACTCCTTGGAAATAATCCTTTGAGTCAGTAAACACACAATAACATCAATAATCATTATAAATGCAATAATAGTGATGAAGCTCTGTACACCAATTCCATGCTCAACAACTCCTCCAAACTCAATGACACAATTCCTGAGGTACCTTGACCTAGACCCATACCCCATGGCCTCTCCGCCCATGCGAGATAGGGATTAGCCATGATAACTGTGCCCGCAGCCCAGGATGCCTCCCGAGGTGACACAACATTATCAAAGCTCACAACAATGAGACTTAACATAAATAAACCGAGAGATCAGCAACAAAAGTGCCCGATTCCTATACTCAATAATCAATCAATAATCTGGGAGATTAGCAACAAAACTGCCCGATTCCCGTACTCAATAATCAATCAATAATCTGGGAGATCAGCAACAAAAGTGCCCGATTCCCGTACTCAATAATCAATCAATAATCTGGGAGATCAGCAACAAAAGTGCCCGACTCCCGTACTCAATAATCAATCAATATAACATCAATATTTAATTAAACAACAAACAACTAAGTTAGATGACAAAGTAGGCCATCTAACCGAACATACATTAAACACACAATCAAACCCTAGTTTACCCATCATCAACTCACAATTCAATCACTCAAACCACACCCAATCAACTAAGGCTCAATTCAACAATTTAAAGAAAGATAACCTAAACTTCAAATAATCATATCTTACATTCTACTAATCCAAACAACTCCAAATCAGTTTCAAACACTCACCCATTCAATCAACTACATTAGCCCCCTCGGAAACCAACCAAAACACATCCAAATCATGCCCAATAACCCTAAAACCCTAAGATGTCATGGCTGAAATTTCTGGATTTTGGCACGAACATCACCATCAAAAATTCGGCATTACAACGGTGCTACCACGTAATTACAAAACTTTTAGAAATCGACGGCAATCGATTCCAATCAACACAACTCAATTTAATCAACTTTGAACAAATTAATCAAATTTAAATACCCAAAAAATAAAAATTATGCTACAACCGATAAAAACTCGTAGTATTACAGCTAAATGATCCCTAGCATGCAAGGAGCAATAATCTAACATCAGATTAACATTCTAACGGTTCAATAATCATTTATACGCATAAACACAAAATATGAGTTTTGAGATCTAGAATTTTTCTCTCACCTTTGATGTGTTTTGATGCAAGAAATGTGTAGAATGGATGCCAAACAAGTGAAATCAAGCTTTGAATCACTCAATTCGGCTTTGAAATGCAAAATCTATGAGAAAAATGCTTTGAAAATGCCTTCATCTTTCTCTTCCAAGGAGCCACGATTTTGTGTGTGTTTTTGGGGTGCTTTTGGGGTGCTTTTGTGCTTTGAAAATGCATTTCTTGACTTTAAATGCATTTTCTTGATCACCAAAGTTCAAAAAAATTATTCAACACTCAAGATAGTTCAATTAGATTATTTTTAGGTGACAAGAAGTTTTACAATCAAACAATTCTACCCGAGTCGGCTTATAACTCGATTTTTTCAAAAGAAGGTGAAAAGTCATATTATTTATTTTCAAATGTCTTTTGAATGCATAATTAATCTAAAATCATTTAATACCACATATAAATACATTTATATTAATATATACTAGGTCAACAAAAGTCAATGCAAGAATTGGGTTTAGAAGAAATTACTATTTAGCTCAAAAACGCTACTTTTCGCCCGAAAAATCTATTTAAATTACTATTCTGTTTCAGAATCAATTTTTATCAAACATGGGTCTATTAATAATAGAGGACTAGGTTTTAAGACGTTTAAAACACCCCTGTAAAAATTTTAGCGGGCAGGTGTACAAAAGTACTATTCACCAAAACCGACGATAAAATTTCTGATTCTATTTTTGATGAAAATTTCATGAATGCACATTTAGCATGTTCTAGGAGTATTAATATCAAAATTATCACATTCTAAGTCATATAGCACATAAACAGGTCAATTCATGCAAAACGAGAAGAAACACGCAAAATGAGTCAAGATAGAAAAGTGGGGTTTCACAATTTTCACGCTTTCGTGCATTTATATTCGAATTTGATTTTTGTTTCAAATTTTTAGATCTGATATTTAATGCGTTATAATGCTTGAAATTTATTGAAAATGCTTTTTTAGGGTTCGTAGAGCATTGCTTGTTAGTTATTTAGCAATTTTTACGGTTAGAAATGCTAATTAAATTTAGGCAAGAACATGAATAGTAAAAATGAATAGTAAAACCCTAGAATTTCAGATTTCTGATCCGAATTGCGATTTCTTGATTTGGATAGGTGCCATTAATGATAGAAAGATAAAATGTGCAATAAAAACGGATCGGCCTTTGTTAAAATTAGAAATTAGATAAAGAAACGTAAAGGGGCCGTTTGACCAAAAGTTGACCGTGCTTGAATTGAGTTGGGGGTTTTGTTATAGAGGGCATGGAAGAACTTTTGGCGCTATTGTGGCGTTGATTGAATGACCGGTTATCATAGTTGTAGTTCAAACGCAGTAGGTAGACTTTCGGGTCTCGAGTGAGAAAGTGAAGCTTCGTGATATAGGAACGTGTCTTGTAGTGCCTAAGTGAATGTAGTGAAATCGATTTCCTAATCCTGTGGCTCGTTTGCTCGCAATTACCTTTGGAAGTTAGGGATTAAATAGTGATATTTGTCATTTTTCGTGTTTGAACTGCTATTACTTGTTTGATTGATGTTATTGTTGATATTAGTGATAGTTAAGCTTGAAAAGTTAATTGAATGCTGGTATTGATTGTAAATGCTTGATATCTCGTTTATCGCCACTAATATGTATTGTTGTGCTATCGCTCGTTTATAGCTTGTATCTTGTATTGCATTGCATAGTGTCAGGCGCGTGAGTGATGGGCCTCTCTGGGCAGTCTCGGGCTGCTAGGGTTGGTTTGCTCTAGCTTCGTGTCCTATTCCCATTCTCGCTAGGGGTGCCGCCCTGGGAGACTTGGGTCGTAGATGTGTCGGGGTACTTCCGGAGTACACCCAGTGGATGTTATAAGGTGGTTGCGCACTTATTGTCATTGTTGTCAACATCAAGATCGAGACTGATGTATTGCTCGTGAAATGGTACATTGCTCGTATGAGTGAACCATAGCCTTCAGAGTGTGGTATAGCTTTGAATGGTTGTGTTAATGCTTTTATTAATTGTTTATAGTAATGATTGTTTATATTGAATGCTTACTTGTCAATTATATTGCTTAACTGCCTTATTTGCATTGCACGATCTTCTTTCTCTCCACCTCGATAATTGTCTCGCCCTCACTGAGTATACATGTTGTGTATACTCACTCCTCACCACCACATTTCAGGAAATGCCATGTTAGCTGGAAAGTTCGTAGTTGCGTGAATGATCATGCTTGAAGAGTTGTCTTGCGTGCTATGTGGCTTGAGTTGTCAAAGATGCAAAGATGCATGTTTCATGTATTGTTTGTATTTAATGTTAAAAAGGAATGTAATTTAAGTTTTACTAGATTATTGATGTGGTATGATAAGCTAGTTTATGTATTCATATAGTATAGTTTAACTTCAATGCATGTTTGTAATGTCCAAAGGAAAAGAGTTAGAATGGTATGATAGTCTATTTTATGCAATCAGTTAGTATAGTTTAGTTGCCAAGTATGAATGTACTTGTCAATGATGAGAAGAGATAGGTTAGCATTTAAACTGGAAATGTATATTTACTTCTGTTCGCTTGTTGAGAACCAAGGCTCGGATGGCCTTGAGGTGTTTGTATGGTTGGACACGGTGCTGGTCCACTTATATGCTATTACAGGTGTTACATTTTGCCTAGATACAGGGGAGACTCCGTTCGTCTTTCCCTAAATTTTTGCCCGGTTTGGAATTGGGCCGTGATTAGATTGATTGATAGAACTCCCAGTCTCGAGAAGGATCGGGGTGTTACAGTCCCAGCCAAGAGAGACGGCCCATTCAAAAGGCCCAATGGGCTTATCGACAGCCCATCTGCTCCGATTATGCAGCATTCTCGTAAGATGTAATATCGACGTGTTGTAGAGCCTCTAATATTCCATGAGTTGCGTTCTCGTCTTTTTCACAACTCACAACGAATGTCCTGGGATGAAAAAACATCACAAAAATAAGAAAAGTGGCCCAAAAATAATAAAAACATGCGATTTTGGGTACCAAAAATAGGCACAGCCGAGCAAGCAAACTGCCCCCGTCGTATAGCTCCCATAGAGCTTTCTATCAGTATGCTGTGCATCGCATAACTCCTTACAGATCAAAACTTATGTCCACCGGAGCGACGGAGACCTGGTCACAAGCCCCACGCCCTCGGTTTGCAGACCCATCCTCTACGCAAAGCGAAGTTGTCTTGCCCAAGATGTCGTGGGACTCGAGAATAGAAATGTGATGGATAAAGCATCTTGGCAAGGTTAAATAGGGAAAAAAAATGAAAATAGGGTGCTACATGAGGACTTCCCAAGGGGTTACCCATCCTATTACTACTCTCGCCCAAGCACGCTTAACTTTAGAGTTCTGCTGGGATCCGTTGCATTAGTGCTGCTATGATTGCACCCATCATGCTGATGGTGTAAAGATCTTATGTGTTGACGGTTCACAGTACCAGCCTAGAGAGACGGCCCATTCAAAAGGCCTAATGGGCTTATCGACAGCCCATCTGCTTCAACAACACAGCATTCTCGTAAGACGTTATATCGACGCATTGTAGAGCCTCTAATGTTCTGCGAGTTGGGTTCTTGTCTTTTCACAGCTCACGATGAACGACCCATGACAAAAAAATAGCGCAAAAAAAAAAAGAAAACTGGTTCGAAATTGATAAAAAAATGTTCAATTTTGGGTACCCAAAAAAGCGCAGCTAAGCAGGCTTGCTGCCCCCGTCGTAGAGCTCCCAAAGAGCTTTCCTACGGTATGCTGTGCATCGCATAACTCCTTACAGATCAAAAGTTATGGGCACAGGAGTGACGGAGACCTAGTCATAAGCCTTACGCCCTCGGTTTGCAGGCCCAGCCTCTACGTGAAGTGACGTTGTCTTGCCCAAGATGCTGTGGGACTCGAGAATAGAAATGTGATGGATAAAGCATCTTGGCAAAGCTAAATAGGGAAAAAAATGAAAAGGGGGTGCAACACGAGAACTTCTTAGGGGGTCACCCATTCTAGTACTACCCTCGCCCCAGTACGCTTAACTTTGGAGTTTTGATGGGATCCGGTGTAGTAGTCTGGTATGATCGTACTCGTCAAGCTGATGGTGTAAAGCCTTTATGTGTTGACGGTTCACATTCCCAGCAAAGAGAGATGACCCATTCAAAAGGCCTAATGGGCTTATCGATAGCCTATCTGCTCCAACAACGCCGTATTCTCGCAAGATATGATATCGACGCTTTGTAGAGCCTCTAATGTTCCGCGAGTAGGGTTTTTGTCCTCTTCGCAGATCACGACGAATGACCAGGGATGAAAAAACAATGCAAAAAGAGGAAAAATGGCCCAAAAATGATGAAAACGTGCAATTTTGGGAACCAAAAATAGGTGCAGCCGAGCAGGCTAGATGACGGCGTCGTAGAGCTCCCAGAGAGCTTTCCAACGGTATGCTGTGCGCCGCATAACACCTTACGGATCAAAAGTTATAGGCATCGGAGTGACAGAGACCTGGTCACAAGCCCCACGCCCTCAATTTGTCGGCTAGGCCTCTACGCGAAGCGAAGTTGTCTTGCCCAATATGTTGTGGGACTCGAGAATAGAAATGTGATGGATAAAGCATCTTGGCAGGGTTAAACGGGGAAAAAAATAAACAGGGGGTGCAACACGAGGACTTCCCAGGGGTCACCCATGCTAGTACTACTCTAGCCCAAGCACGATAAACTTCGGAGTTCTGATAGGATCTAGTGCATTAGTGCTGGTATGATCGCACCAGTCATGCTGATGGTGAAAATCCCTTATGTGTTGACGGTTCACAGTCCCAGCCAAGAGAGACGGCCATGTCAAAAGGCCTAATGGGCTTATAGATAGCCCATCTGCTCCAACAACGCATCATTCTTACAAGACGTGATATCGACGAATTGTAGAGCCTCTAATGTTCTGCGAGTTGGGTTCTTGTCCTTTTCGCACCTCATGACGAATAACTCAGGACGAAAAAATAGCACAAAAAGAAAAAAAAATGGCCCTAAACTCATAAAAACGTTCAATTTTGGGTGCCAAAAATAGGAGAGGCAGATCAAGCTTGCTACCCTCGTCGTAGAGCAACCAGAGAGCGTTCTAACGGTATGCTGTGCGCTGTATAACTCCATACGAATCAAAACTTATGGGCACCAGAGTAACGAAGACCTGGTGACAAGACCTATGCCGTCGGTTTGCGGGCCCATCCTCTACGCGAGCCGAAGTTGTCTTGCCCAAGATGCCGTGGGACTCGAGAATATAAATGTGATAGATAAAGCTTAACTTGGACTTCCCAGGGGGTCACCCATCCTAGTACTACTCTCGCCCATGCACGCTTAACTTCAGAGTTTTGATGGGATCCGTTGTATTAGTGCTGGTGTGATCACACCCGTCATGCTGATGGTGCAAAGCCCTTAAGTGCTGACTGTTCACTGTCCCAGCCAAGAGAAACCGCCCATTCAAAAGGCCCAATAGGCTTATCTACAGCCCATCTGCATCAACAACACATCATTCTCGCAAGAGGTAATATCGACGTGTTGTAGAGCCTCTAATGTTCCGCGAGTTGGGTTCTTGTCCTTTTCATGGCTCACGAGGAATAACCCGGGATGAAAAAATAGCACAAAAAAAGGAAAAGTTGCCTGAAACTGATGAAAACATTTGATTTTAGGAACCGAAAATAGGGGCAGCATAGCAAGCATGCTACCCCCGTTGTAGAGCTCCCAAAGAGCTTTCCAATGTTATGCTGTGTGCCGTATAACTCCTTACGCATCAAAAGTTATGGGACACCAGAGCAACGGAGAACTGGTCACAAGCCCCACGCCCTTGGTTTGCCGGCCCTACCTCTACACGAAGCAAAGTTGTCTTGCCCAAGATGCCATGGGACTCGAGAATAGAAGTGATGGATAAAGCATCTTGGCTAGGCTAAACGAGGAAAAAAAATGAAAAAGGGGTGCAACACGAGGACTTCTAAAGGGGTCACCCATCCTAGTACTACTCTCGCCCAAGCACGCTTGACTTCGGAGTTCTGATCAGATCTTGTGCATTAGTGCTGCTATGATCACATCTGTCATACTGATGAGATCCGGTGCTTTAGTGCTGGTATGATCGTACCCGTCATGCAAGTGGTGCAAAGCCCTTATGTGTTGACGGTTCACAATCCCAGCCAAGAGAGACTGCCCATTCAAAAGGCCCAATGGATTTATCTACAGCCCATCTGCTTCACCAACGAATCATTCTCGCAAGAGGTGATATCGACACGTTGTAAAGCCTCTAATGTTCCGCGAGTTGGGTTCTCGTCTTGTTCGCGGCTCACGACGAATGACCCGGGAAGAAAAAACAGCGCAAAAACAAGAAAAGTTGCTAAAAACTAATGAAAATGTTCGATTTTGGGTACTAAAAATAGGGGCAGCCGAGCAGGCTTGCTATCCCCGTTGTAGAGCTCCCAGAGATCTTTCCAACGGTATGCTATGTGCCACATAACTCTTTACGGATCAAAAGTTATGGGCACCGGAGCGACGGAGACCTGGTCACAAGCCCCATGCCCTTGGTGTGCAGGCCCAGCCTCTACGCGAAGCAAAGTTTTCTTGCCCGAGATGCCGTGGGACTCGAGAATAGATGTTATGGATAAAGCATCTTGGCAAGACTAAACGAGGAAAAAAAATGAGAAGGGGGTGCAACACGAGGACTTCCTAGGGGGTCACCCATCCTAGTACTACTCTCGCCCAAGCACGCTTGACATTGGAGTTCTGTTGGGATCCGGTGCATTAGTGCTGGTATGATCGTACCCGTCATGCTGACGGTGTGAAGCCCTTATGTGTTGGCTGTTCACAGTCCCAGCCAAGAGAGACGGCCCATTCAAAAGGCCCAATGGGCTTATCGATAGCCCATCTGCTTCAACAATGCAACATTCTAGCAAGACGTTATATCGATGCATTGTATAGCCTTTAATGTTGCTCGAGTTGGGTTCTTGTCCTTTTCGCGGCTTATGATGAATGACCTGGGATAAAAAAACAACGAAAAAAGCATAAAAGTGGCCCAAATCTGATGAAAACATTGTGATTTTTGGTACCGAAAATAGATGCAGCAGAGCAGGCTTGCTACCCTCGTCGTAGAGCTCCCAGAAACCTTTCCAACAATATGTTATGCGCCGCATAACTCCTTACGAATCAAAAGTTATGGGCACCGAAGCGACAGAAACCTGGTGGGATCCGGTGCATTAGAGCTGCTATGATTGCACCTGTCATGCTGATGGTGCAAAGCACTTATGTGTTGACGGTTCACAATCTCAGCAAAGAGAGACGACCCTTTCAAAAGGTCCAATGGACTTATCGACAGCCCATCTGCTTCAACAACGCAGCATTCTTGCAAGACATTATATCAACGCGTTGTAGAGCCTCTAATGTTCCACAAGTTGGGTTCTCGTCCTTTTTGCGGCTCATGACGAACGACCCGGGATGAAAAAATAATACAAAAAGAAGAAAAGTGGCTCAAACTAATGAAAACGTTCAATTTTGGGTATTGAAAACAGGTGCAGCTAAGCAACCTTGCTGCCCCCGTCCTAGAGCTCCCAGAGAGCTTTCCAACGGTATGCTGTGCACCCCATAACTCCTTACGGATCAAAAGTTATGGGCACCGGAGTGACGGAGACCTGGTCAAAAGCCCCACGCCCTCAGTTTGCGGGCCCAGCCTCTACGCGAACCGAAGTTGTCTTGCCCAAGATGCTGTGGGATTGGCGAATAGAAATGTGATGGATAAAACATCTTGGCAAGGCTAAAAAGGGAAAAAAACATGAAAATGGGGTACAACACGAGGACATCTCAAGGGGTCATCCATCCTCGTACTACCCTAGCCCAAGCATGCTTTAGTTCGGAGTTCTGATGAGATTTGGTGCATTAGTGCTGGTATGATCGCACCTGTCATGCTGGTGCTGTAAATCCCTTATGTGTTGACAGTTCACAGTCCCAACCAAGAGAGACGGCCCATTCAAATGGCCCAATGGGCTTATCGACAACCCATATGCTCTAACAACGCAGCATTATCGTAAGACGTGATATCGTCGCATTGTAGAGCCTCTAATGTTCCACGAGTTGGGTTCTTGTCCTTTTCGCGGCTCATGACGAATGACCCGGGACAAAAAAATATCGTAAAAAGAAGAAAAGTGGCCCGAAAATGATGAAAACATGCGATTTTGGGTACTGAAAATAGGCGCAGCCGAGTAAGCTTGCTACCCCCATCGTATAGCTCCCAAATAGCTTTCCAACGGTATGCTGTGCACCACATAACTCCTTACGGATCAAAAGTTATGGGCACCGGAGCGACGGAGACATGGTCACAATCCCCACGCCCTTGGTTTGAGAATAGAAATGTGATGGATAAAGCATCCTGGCAAGGCTAAACGTGGAAAAAAAAAACGAAAAAGGGGTACAACCCGAGGACTTCCCAGGGGGTCACCCATCCTTGTATTACTCTCACCCAAGCACGCTTAACTTCGGAGTTCTGATGGGATGCGGTGCATTTGTGCTGGTATGATCACACCCGTCATGTTGATGGTGCATAGCCCTTATGTGTTAACAGTTCACAGTCCCAAATGAGAGAGACGGCCCATTCAAAAGGCCCAATGGGCTTTTCTACAGCCCATCTACTTCAACAACATATCATTCTCGCAAGACGTGATATCGACGCGTTGTAGAGCCTCTAATGTTCCGCGAGTTAGGTTCTCATCCTTTTCACGGCTCACGACGAATGACCCGGGATGAAATACCCGCGGCAAAAGAAGTAAAGTTGTTTGAAACTAATGAAAATGTTCGATTTTGGGTACCAAAAATTGGGGCAGCTGTGAGGCCCAACCTCGATTTGCGTGCGATACCTCGTTTCATGTCCCCTAACCTAGATTTACATGCCTTGACCTAGGTTTAAGAGTCGTGTTTCATTTTATGTGCCTTGCATCGAATTATGTCCATTCATTTAGAGTTGAGTGCATTTACTTGGGAAACGTGCATTTGTCTCGTAGTTCGTGCCTTACCTCATAGTGCGTGCCCTAAACCTAGGAAAGCATGCTCGCACGCTAATCAAGAAAGCATCTTACACGAAGCACTAGATTATTAATTAATTCTACAAACTCCACTAACTAATATTAAAATGCTAAGTCAATGCACTAGAAGACAAAATTTCACCAAAAGCTAAACATTCTTATTCTTTTGCATATCCCAAGCATACACAATAAAATAAAGCTTAAAGCATGACAAAAATTCAGAAATTGGAGCCAAGATGGCCGGCCATACTAAGGGCTTGAGCAAGGTTTGAACCATTATTTTATATCTTGCATGCTTAGTCAAAAAAAAAAAAAGAGAGAAAAGCTCACACCATGACAAATCTTTCCTTGCACCAAGACACCTTTTGCTAAACACCAAGCTACACATCTCGGCCTCTTCACCATTGTGTCCCCTCACAATTCAAATTGCTCAACATAACAACACAAATTTGAATTTTGAGAGCATAGGGCCGACACATACACCAACATTTCATTTTCCTCAAAACATTCTCTCTTTCTCTCATCTTCTCTCACTCTCTCGGCCTTGGCTGCATTCATGGCTCTCCATAGCTTAAGCTCATCATCATAAAGATCATATAGACATTCAAGACACTAAGGAACTTGACCAAGTAAGCTAGAAGCAAAGAGACATGCATGCAAGCTCATAGAACACTCATTTCGGCTTTGGTATGTTTGATAGCTTCTATTTCATTTTCTTTTTGTTCTAACCACATGCACTTACTAAGGACATGGTAACTTAGCTAGGAATTAAGGAAATCAAGCATTATCCCTCAGCCAAACAAGGAGAGAAGACCATTTGTGCATCTTCAAGAGTTTTGAGCATCATTTGTTGTCAATAGACTAAGGTAAGGGTTAATCCTTTTTAAAAGCTTTCAAAAATCACATGCATGCCTTCATATGTCTATTATTACCTCTGTACTTTTGGTATGTGTGTGTACATAAGCTTTTGTAACCATGCATGGCAAGATATTTAGCTAGAATTTGAAGATAGGTGAAATCGCGAAAATGGCAGATTTCTGACTTGTTAGGGTGAAGTGCATTTGGCCTGGTAGATGATGTTGAAAATGCATGAAAATTGGTAGGTAACTATTTTTTCCAGTTCTGAGCATTTTCGTAGAAATAGGCCAAGGCCAATTTTGACTCTAAGGTCTCCAAAATGGCAAAACATCGAAGGGTGTCTAAATCTGGAAAATCTGGTAAAATGTAGTAGGTTTTTTGGCAGTTCACTGTCCTCGTAGAACAAACCAGTTATGACTTAGTAAATGATATCTAAAATGCATGAAATTTCGTAGGATGCTATATTTTTCAGTTCTGGACATTTTTGTCAGAAATAGACTAAAGCTAATTCTGACCCTAAGACCCTCAAAATTAGAAAACATCGTAATGTGTCTAAAACTGGACAGTCTTGTGTAGTCTCACGGTTTTGGCCATAACTCCTAGGTCTGAACTCCAAATGAGGTGAGGTTTATTTCTAGATTTAAATCACTCCTTAAGATTTAATTTGAAATTTTGATCACTGGAATTGGAAATTTTTTGCTTGTCCAAATGATTGTGGGAAAACAGACCATTGCAGTGAGATTTGGTTTAGTGATATGCCTTGAAAAATGTTGTAACTTCGCTTGTGGTAGTGAATGCTTGGGATTGTGCCACTTGGATGTTGTGTGGACTGTTTTGGATGTTTGAGGATGTTTTGATTGATCAATTCATGGCTTGGGTTTAATCACTGTCAACTTATGGCTTAATCGCACGTGTAAGCATGAAACGAAACCCTATCAACCATGAAATCTCGCTAAGTGATGATCATATGATTAATGTGTCTAATTTTGTGATTAATGGGCTTCCTAAGAAATATTAAGTATATTTTTCTTGCACCCGGTCTCATGTGGACGTCGTTGCATGCTTGTATAAATTTATTACTTGGTTGCGTGAACCCCGAAATGAGTTATATGGCTTGATTCACATGTGTTACATGGCTGTCCGCTTAATATTCATATCACTCCATGTGCCTTACAAGTGAAATTACCTTTCATAGCATGCCTTGTGTGTTACTTGTCAACGTGCGATCTTATTACTGCTCGGAGGCAACCTACTTTGTTGTCCTCCTAATGTGATATGTTAAATGCTATAAATGTGCATTGCAAACAAGGCTGCAATCTTTCATTGTGGCATGGTAGCGTTTCACGTACGGCGGGCGGCATCAGGCTTGCCGGTGCTACTGTGACTATCATGGTCCAATTCCCTCTCTCGCTTGGCATTCCACCCTCGGAGAGTTGGGTCGTAGGTTTTCGGGGTACATCCGGAGTACACCCAAATGGGAGCGATAAGTGGATTATTGAAGTCGGCCGCAACAATCGTGTCAAAATTGATATTGAGAGCGAATGCTCGCCGTATCCTTGAAATGATTGGTAATTGTATATGTTGCTCAATTTGATTCTTATACTTTGCGTACCTTATTACTTGTAATACGTGACATGTTTTCAAAAAAGGGTTTTTCATAAGTTGAACCGGAAAAAGAGTTTTAAAACGTATTTCTCGTTCCCCCTCGCTGAGTTCATAAGAACTCAGCCTCTTTTATCATCTCAGGTGAAAAAGATCGGGAACAGGTACCTGAGGATAACGTGCCTATTGATGACTCCTTGGAGTGATTGCATGCTCTACGTGCCTTACGGGGTTATGGTTGTTTTGTGAACGATATGTTGTTTGAAGATCATCTCTTATGTTGTTTTTCATTGCTATTATAAATTACCCCCGTTGTAATTTGGGGTCAAATTTTGGTTTGTACTGATCATAACTAGATAGACACTCTTCTAGTCATTTTTTCTATCGCTACTTTGGTTTAGTATCTATCACAGGCTTATGAGGTATTAGGTAAAGGATTAAGTAAAATGAATCTATCCAATCTTAAGCATGTACTTATTGGTAAGCTAAGATCAACAGGTACTTTTGTAACAATGATTGACAAACAAATGAGACATAGTTATCATGCTATGTTGTTAATTAAACGAGACTTCGAGATAACTAGTAGGCATGTCAATTGGTGATAATAGTAATCTTAGTTGGAATCGAATTTGAGATTGAAAGTTTTGAGGCGTTTAAGAAATTAGGTCAAACTAAAGAGCCAATTACCGCCGTTATGCTAACGGATTTTCGGAGAATTTTTGGAGTTCTAGGCTAACGTTAAGTGTTAAACCGTAATGAACGATCAAGTACGTGAAACGATTAGATCACATCCTAGTCTAACCTCTATAGGTCGGGTTGGGGTGTGACAGCAGCCAAGCAGGCTTGCTACCCCTGTCGTAGAGCTCCTAGAGAGCTTTCCAACGGTATATTGTGCGCCGCAACTCCTTACGGATCAATAGTTAGGGGCACCGGAGCAACGGAGACTTGGTCACAAGCCCACGCCCTTGGTTTACAGGCCCAGCCTCTACACGAAGCAAAGTTGTCTTGCCCAAGATGCCGTGGGACTCGAGAATAGAAATGTGATGGATAAAGCATCTTGGCAAGGCTAAACGAGGAAAAAAAAATGAAAAGGGGGTGCAACACAAGGACTTCCCACGGAGTCACCCATCCTAGTACTACTCTTGCCCAACCACGCTTAACTTTGGAGTTTTGATGGGATCCGGTGCATTAATGCTGGTATGATTGCACCTGCCATGCTGATAGTGCAAAGCCCTTATGTGTTGGCAGTTCACAGTCCCAGCCAAAAGAGACGACCCATTCAAAAGGCCCAATGGGCTTATCGACAGCCCATATGCTTCAATAACGCAGCACTCTCACAAGACGTTATACCGATGCATTGTATAGCCTCTAATATTCCCCGAGTTGGGTTCTCGTCCTTTTTGCAGCTCATGACGAATTACTCGGAAAAAAAAAACAGCGGAAAAGGAAGAATAGTGGCCTGAAATTGATGAAAATGTGTGATTTTGGGTACCAAAAATAGGCGCAACCAAGCAGGCTTGCTGCCTCATCGTAGAGCTCCTAGAGAGCTTTCCATCAGTATGCTATGCACCGCATAACTCCTTACGGATCAAAAGTTATGGGCACCGGAGCGACGGAGACCTGGTCACAAGCCCCACACCCTCGGTTTGCTGGCCCAATCTCTACGCAAAGCGAAGTTGTCTTGCCCAAGATGCCTTGGGACTCGAGAATTGAAATGTGATGGATAAAGCATCTTCTCAAAGCTAAACAGGAAAAAAAATGAAAAGGGGGTGGAACCCGAGTGTAACACCCCCGATCCCTCTCCAGACCAGGAGTTCTATCAATCAATCTAATCACAACCCAATTCCAAACCCGGGCAAAATTTTAGGGAAAGACGGACGGAGTCTTCCCTATTTCTAGGAAAAATGTAAAACCTGTAATAGCATATAAATGGACCAGCACCGTGTCCAACCACACAAAACATCCTCAAGGCCATCCAAGCCTTGGTTCTCAACACTTAAGCACAAGTAGATATACAATTCTAAGTACCCAGACTATTCTAACTTTTCTTTAAGCAATACAAACATGCATTAAAGTTAAGCTATACTAACTAGATACATAAACTAACTTATCAAACACTTCAATAATCTAGTAAAACTTAAATTACATTCCTTTTGACATTAAATACATACAACACATAAAACATACATCTTTGCATCTTTGACAACTCAAGCCACATAGCACGCAAGACTACTCTTTAAGCATGATCTTTCACGAAACCATGAACTTTCCAGCTAACATGGCATTTCCTGAAATGTGGTGGTGAGGAGTGAGTATACACAGCACGTCTACTCAGTGAGGGCGAGATATCGAGGTGGAGAGAAAGAAGGTCGTACAATGCAAATAGGCACAGTTAAGCAATATAATCAATAAGAAGGCATTCAATATACACGACAATACAATAAACAATTAAAGAAAGCATTAACACAACCATTCAAATCTAAACCACACTCTGAAGGCTATGGTTCACTCATACGAGCAATGTACCGATCACGATTTCGATGACTTTAACGATGACGCTCTGGCTCACCCACCTTATAACTTCCGTTAGAGTACTCTGGACATACTCTGTCAATTCTACGACCCAAAACTCCCTGGGAAGCAACCCAAGCGAGAATGGGAATAGGACACGGAGCTAGAGCAACCAACACTGGTAGCCCGAGACTACCCAGAGAGGCCCATCACTCACGCGCCTGACACTATGCAATGCAATACGAAGAATATAACGATAATCGAGCAGGATACTGAAGTGCAGGTTAGTAACAACATGCGATACAATAAGCATTTACAATCAATAAAATAACAAGAACAACACTAACAAGCGTTATCAACAATTGATATTCAATTCAATCTTAACCAACTTTAACAAGCATAACAAGCAATAATAAGCATTCTACAAGCATAACACTATGAAAACCAACAAAACACAAAACGACTCCAACTTTCAAAACGCTACTACTTTCAAACGAGCTACGAGTTTTGGAAACTGACTTCACCAATCCTCCTAGGTCACCATAAGGCACGTCTAAAGACCACGAAACCCTACTTTACCATAGAATTCCCGCAAAGCCCCGATTTCCCCCTTTTGCTCATTTGAACTACAACTACCTCAACCGATCACCCAACCAATGTCACAACTGCATCAAAAGTGATTCCATGACGTACCTCGACAATGCCTTCACGCAAAATGATAAAATGCCAAACTTGACCTAAACGACCCCAACTTTCACTAAGCCATTTTCCTCCGTTTTTCCATTGCACAATCCAATTAAACCATACATGTAGGCATTCTAGCATATCTAGCACCTTCCTACATCAACAGAACGCAAAACGAAGCAACTTTAACGTAAAGAGGGTTTACAATTCACATTTTACTATTCCATTAGCATTTTAAATTACAATTGCTATATTTAACCGTAGAAAATGCTCAAAACCTACAAATACGTGTTCTACAATCATCAAGGAACATTCTTTAAGCATCAAAACGATCAAAATAACAATTTACGGCTAAAATCCAAAAATTAAAGTTTAAACGCAATTATTTCAAATGCGCAAATAACAATGAAACCCTTACCTTAGACGCTCCTAGATGCTAGGAAAACCATGCTAGATGCCTCGGAAACCACCCTGTGCAAGCTTACGCGAAGATTTGAAGATTTGGCTTGAAAATCTTTTTTTTTTCTTCTCCTTGTATTTTCGGCCTGCTCCTTGTCTGTTTTCAGCTTTTGTGTTTTTTATTTTGCAATGTGTTATAAGCTTAAATAAGATGACAACAAGTCCTCAAGTCAAAGCCTTGGTCAAACTACTTAAAAATTGGTCAAATAGGCTTATTTTAGGCATTTAAAAGCTTAAACAACTAACACAATTTTAATTCTAGCTAACAACAACTAAAACACTAAAATTAAAACACTAAATACTAGTTTTCACTATTTGCTGTGGACTAGAAATCATTTCCAAACTATCATTGTCGATATGCTATGCACTTTGCGACAATAAAAGAATAACAATTAAATCTCAAAGAATTTAAGAAAATATAATTTTTGAAAAGTAACATAGTTCAAAATTTACTCTGGCTCGGAGCTACTTTTCATTTTATTGAAAACCGAGCATTAAGGTGCAAGAAAAATAAAACCGATTAACATAAATATGAAAGTAGTTGATATTCCGTTAAAATAATTAACTCAAGTATTATTTAATTACTTCTAAAAGAAATATGAAAATTATGCTACAAATGAATGTTTAACTAAAAATAAACACGAAATTCAATGCTAACATTTAAGATGACACTTAATTAAATACAATTAAATGCCATTAAATGCATGCCGGGTTCGGGTTATCACATCCTTCCCCCCTTAAAACAATTGCGTACTCGTAATTCTTCTTCCAATAAAACTCTGCATCCACTGAAATCCAACTCTGACTAATCTTCATCAGCTGCTGAGCAAGTATATTAATCAAGATAACCAATAGGAAAGTTTAAGAAGAAATTCCAAGTAGTAATGCCGAATAAAGGCTCAAATGTAGATACCGCACAAAATCCCGTTGACACGAATACCGAAGAATAATAAAATTCCAACCAAAAGCGCCGAGATAATACCAATAAAGACTAAAGCAAAGATATGGTAGATAAAATCACATCACATATTAATGATAAGAAGAATACCGAATGAATACCCCATACACGAATCTCTAGTAGAAGTTCAACTATTACTGCCCGAGAATTCCCAAGCAAGAAGCCAAATAAAGGCTCAAACAAAGGTTCCATCCAGAGGTCCAAAGAAGTACCCCGCTGGTCATGAATTTCATAGGAGAATTCCCTGTTAAAAGTGCTGAAGAAAATACTAAGAAACCCAATCAAATATACTTCGAAAGTTCCAAAGAAGCCTTCCAAATAATAACCCCATAGGACAACCAATGAGATTCCGAGTATCGCTATCAAATGCTGAGAAGAATGTCAAAGGGAATAGCAGAGAAAATATAATGTGCCCAATAAGACAATCAAGTTGAATAACAAATATAGTTTCCCAGATAGACGAAAACCCTAAGTAAAATACCGAGCTGGTGCACAATATACAAAACCAAACTCTAAGGCCTCTTCACTGTTTGCCAAGTGAGAACTTTATACAACTTACCACCAAGAAAGCCCAAAGTATTCCACAGCATATCATAAGCAATATAAGATAATAAGTCTGAACAAGATTCCAAGTGTAAGACTTCCAATAAGTGCCATCAAGGAAAGATACTAGTAGAATGCCCACTAAGAATTCTATAAAATGCCATTGAAGAATTTCCAATCAGGGATGCCAGTATTACACCAATATAGACCGAGACACATATACCATAGATAATAATGTGCAGTAAGTCCGATTGAAATCCCAATAGCCAAGTCCACCGAGAAGGGCCAAAAGAAGTCTCCAAAGAATACCCATTAAGAACACCAAAGAATGCCCCAGAGAACAACCAAATAAAACCCTAAGAGAAAGCTACTCTTCACAACTGTTAATCACAGAGGAGGACCTTAGAGATTCGCCAATAACCGAGCTCCAAAAGCAAACACCAACTCCCAAATAAAGTCTAATTAAATGCCATTCATTTCCTGCCAATCCATACACCTTGAGAGGCTAGCTGTGAACCACTTTCTTCAAGGGAGGAAAATTCTTTCTTACCATATCAACAGGACATGTATGAATGCCAAGATATCACATTTATACATATATGCCTTAATCTATTATGCAAGCATGTTTGTAAAACAGTTTATAAAACAGTTTATTCAACAAAGTCAATCAAGCATGACAATCAAGTCAAGCACAACATAATCAATTCAAATCACGGCATAACCAATTGAAGACATTCCAAGACACACATTACAAGCAATACTTCAAGCAAATAACAATTCACGAGATCAATTCAATTCACGATGTCAATTCGATAGGTCAATTCAATGCATGACTAGACACTTCACTTTACTTGAGAAACATTTAACACACAACACATAACTATATCACATAGGTGTATACATTCAAGTCAAGACACATAATCTCACATACAAGCATACACTTTCAAGACACACTTAACAAGCACATATTCAAGGATCATTACCCACCAGATCGAGGACCCTGTCCCGGATTATGAGCTAAACAAGCTCTGATACCACCTGTAACACCTCGATCCCTCTCGAGACCGGGAGTTCTATCAATCAATCTAATCACAACCAAATTCTAAACCCGGGCAAAATTTTAGGGAAAGACGGATGGAGTCTCCCCTGTTTCTAGGCAAAATGTAAAACCTGTAATAGCATATAAATGGACCAGCACCGTGTCCAACCATACAAAACTTCCTTAAGGCCATCCGAGCCTTGGTTCTCAACAATTAAGCACAAGTAGATATACAATTCTAAGTACCCAGACTATTCTAACTTTTCTTTAAGCAATACAAACATGCATTAAAGTTAAGCTATACTAACTAGATACATAAACTAACTTATCAAACACTTCAATAATCTAGTAAAACGTAAATTACATTCCTTTTGACATTAAATACAAACAACACATGAAACATACATCTTTGAATCTTTGACAACTCAAGCCACATAGCACGCAAGACTACTCTTCAAGCATGATCTTTCACGAAACCACAAACTTTCCAGCTAACATGGCATTTCCTGAAATGTGGTGGTGAGGAGTGAGTATACACAACACGTATACTCAATGAGGGCGAGACATATATCGAGGTAGAGAGAAAGAAGGTCGTGCAATGCAAATTAGCCCAGCTAAGCAATATAATCAATAAGAAGGCATTCAATATACACGACAATACAATAAACAATTAAAGAAAGCATTAACACAACTATTCAAAGCTATACCACACTCTGAAGGCTATGGTTCACTCATACGAGCAATGTACCGATCACGATTTCGATGACTTTAACGATGACGCGCCGGCCCACCCACCTTATAACTTCCGTTAGAGTACTCCAGACATACTCTGTCAATTCTACGACCCAAAACTCCCTGGGAAGCAACCCAAGTGAGAATGGGAATAGGACACGGAGCTAAAGCAACCAACACTGGCAGCCCGAGACTACCCAAAGAGGCCCATCACTCACGCGCCTGACACTATGCAATGCAATACGAAGAATATAACGATAATCGAGCAAGACACTGAAGTGCAGGTTAGTAACAACATGCGATACAATTAGCATTTATAATCAATAAAATAACAATAACAACACTAACAAGCGTTATCAACAATTGATATACAATTCAATCAAAATCAACTTTAACAAGCATAACATGCAATAATAAGCATTCTACAAGCATAACACTATGAAAACCAATAAAACACAAAACGACTCCAACTTTCAAAACGCTACTACTTTCAAATGAGCTACAAGATTTGGAAACCGACTTTACCAATCCTCCTAGGTCACCATAAGGCACATCTAAAGACCACGAAACCCTACTTTACCCTAGAATTCCCGCAAAGCCCCGATTTTCCTCCTTTGCTCGTTTGAACTACAACTACCTTAACTGATCACCCAACCAATGTCACAACTGCACCAAAAGTGCTTCCATGACGTACCTCGACAATGCCTTCATGCAAAACGATAAAATGCCAAACTTGACCTAAATGACCCCAACTTTCACTAAGCCATTTTCCTCCATTTTTTCATTACACAATCCAATTAAACCATACATGTAGGCATTCTAGCATATCTAGCACCTTCCTACATCAACAGAACACAAAACGAAGCAACTTTAACGTAACGAGGGTTTACTATTCATATTTTACTATTCCATTAGCATTTTAAATTACAATTGCTATATTTAACCGTAGAAAATGCTAAAAAGCTACAAACACGTGTTCTACAATCATCAAGGAACATTCTTTAAGCATCAAAATGATCAAAATATCAATTTACGGCTAAAATCCAAAAATTAAAGTTTAAACACAATTATTTCAAATGCGCAAATAACGATGAAACCCTTACTTTAGACACTCCTAGACGCTAGGAAAACCACGCTGGATGCCTCGAAAACCACCCCGTGCAAGCTCACGCAAAGATTTGAAGATTTGGCTTGAAAATCTTTTTTTTTCTTCTCCTTGTATTTTCGGCCTGCTCCTTTTCTGTTTTCAGCTTTTGTGTTTTTTATTTTGCAATGTGTTATAAGCTTAAATAAGATGACAACAGGTCCTCAAGTCAAAGCCTTGGTCAAACTACTTAAAAATTGGTCAAATAGGCTTATTTTAGGCATTTAAAAGCTTAAACAACTAACACAATTTTAATTCTAGCTAACAACAACTAAAACACTAAAATTAAAACACTAAATACTAGTTTTCACTATTTGCTGTGGACTAGAAATCATTTCTTAACTATTGCTCTCGATATGCTATGCACTTTGTGACAATAAAAGAATAACAATTAAATCTCAAAGAATTTAAGAAAATATAATTTTTGAAAAGTAACATAGTTCAAAATTTACTCCGGCTCGGAGTTACTTTTCATTTTATTGAAAACCGAGCATTAAGGTGCAAGAAAAATTAAACCGATTAACATAAATATGAAAGTAGTTGATATTCCGTTAAAATAATTAACTCAAGTATTATTTAATTACTTCTAAAAGAAATATGAAAATAATGCTACAAATGAATGTTTAACTAAAAATAAATACGAAATTCAATGCTAACATTTAAGATGACACTTAATTAAATTCAATTAAATGCCACTAAATGCATGCCGGGTTTGGGTTATCACACCGAGGACTTCTCAAGGGGTCAACCATCCTAGTATTACTCTCGCGCAAGCACGCTTAATGTGATGCCCGACCCCAAATAATGTGTTTTACCTCGATTTGCGTGCACCGACCTTGGATTGCGTGTCTTGTCTTGGTTTTCGTGCATGTCTCATCATACATGCCTTGACTTAGAATTGTGTGCCCTGACCTCGATTTATGTGCTTACCTCGTTTCGTGTGCCCTAACTTCGAACTGCATGTCTTAACCTAGGTTTAAGCGTTGTTCCTTTATTTATGTGCATTGCATTGAATTACGTGCCTTGCATTAGTCTACGTGCATTCACCTAGGGTTGCGTGCATTTACTTTGGAATCTATGCATTTGTCTTGAAGTTCATGTCTTATCTCATAGTGCGTGCCATAAACCTAGGAATGCGTTCCTACAAACTAATCCATAAAGATTCCTACACAAAACACTAGACCATAAAATAATTATACAAATTCCACTAACATTAAAATACTATTAAACTATCCTAAGCATTCCACTAAGCTATATTTAAATCCTAAATCAACCCACTAAAAGACAAAACTTCACCAAAACCTACATCCTATCTTCAAACACTAGAATTCAAATAAAAAAAATAAACAACACACACATACACAAGGCCTACACGGCCAACAAGGCTTTCCTACTCACCCATGCACACAAAATTGAAATTAAACTCACACAAGACAAAAAGAAACATTCTCTTACACACACAAGACACAAGAAAGCATAGAAGAAATATTCCTACACACTACCTGTCACGCCCCGACCCGACCCCGCAAAAGGCCAAGCCCAAACCCGACACACGGACGGAGTCTCCTCTGTACCGTGGACGTTCTGAAACCCTACATTCAATATAATATTCGTGAAAACCACAATAACCATTTGAATCAAGACAACTTTCTTTTAGAAAAAAAACATACATCTTCTCATTAAACAACTTTGCAACCCAAAATGTCATGCATACTACACAAGTACTTATGCCACTAAGCAGTTAAACCATTAGTATGCAATTCTTTACTAGTCATATGAGTATATCTTTACAACTTTACAATCCTTTAAACTTTTACAACATAAGACCATAAAGGCCTCAAAATAAAAACTACATACAAGGCTACAAGCCTCAAAATGAAGCGTCAACCAAGCAATATACACATCAAGCATGGCCCGCACAAAGACTGGCAACCAACCACCAGCTAAGCAAAGAAAGTGCTATCAACTACTCCTGTAAAATATAGTATAGAAAGGAATGAAGAAAAACTATTGCTCAGCGAGGGCAATTGGTCTCAAGGACGGAGATGAGAGGAGAATGCAATGCAAATAGTCAAGTGAATCATACAATTATCATATAGAGATACAAGCAAAGCCAACAATAAATCAAGACAAGCATTAAAGCTATAAACATTCAATCAAAGGATACAATTCACTTTCCACGAGCAACTTTCAATCACGAATCCGATGAAGACGCGCCGGCCCAACCACCTTATAACTTCAGTTTGGAATACCCCAGAAGTATCCAATCAATTCTACGACCCAAATCTCCCTGGGAGGCAACCCAAGCGAGAAAGGGAATAGGACACGGAGCTAGGGCAACCAACACTGGCAACCCGAGGCTACCCAGAGAGGCCTATCACACCGCCCCTGACTCTATGAATGCAATACAATATACAATGCAACAATCGAGCAATCGAGAAATAAAGCCACACGTGGGAGAATAACAAAGTAGGTTACTCTCGCACGCAATAGCAACAGTTAGCAAACATTTCAATCATAACCAACTTTAACAAGCATAACAAGCAATAATAAGCATTCTACAAGCATAACACTATGAAAACCAACAAAAACACAACACGACCCCAACTTTCAAAACGCTACTACTTTCAAACGAGCCACGAGTTTTGGAAACCGACTTCACCAATCCTCCTAGGTCACCATAAGGCACGTCTAAAGACCCCGAAACCCTACTTTACCCTAGAATTCCTGCAAAGTCTCGATTTTCCCCTTTGCTCGTTTGAACCACAACTATCCTAACCAAACACCCAACCAATGCCATAATCACACCAAAAGTGCTTCCATGGCCTCCCGAGACAATGCCATCACGCAAAACGAGGAAACGCTAAACTTGACCTAAACGACCCCAACTTTCACTAAGACATTTTTCCTCGTTTTTCCATTACACAATCCAAACAAATCATGCATTTAGGCATTCTAGCATATCTAGCATCTTTTCACATCAACAGAACGCATAACGGAGCAACTTCTACGAAACGGGGGTTTACTATTCATAATTTACTATTCAATTGGTATTTTAAATTACAATCACTATATTTAACCGTAGAAAATGCTAAAAAGATATAAATACATGTTCTACAATTGTCAAGGTGTGACACCCGATATTTAGCCATGCATTCAATTACTGTTTCATCCCTTGTTTCGCATTTCTTTCTATGTCTTATTAACTACTTTCTTAAGTTACTATTCACTTCATTTTTAAACTGCATTCTATTGGTTAATTAGCATTTTTATTAAATCATATTAATTGTAAAAGTAGTGGAAAAAATGTGCAATTGAGCTAGAGACGATAGGAGAGCTCGTTTAGAAAATGCTTTTAGTGGTTCAATGAATAGTGTTACGTAACAAAACTTGGTAAATTAATTAGCTAGCTCACATCCTTCACTTTAGGCTCGTTTCTAAGCTATCTACGTGCATTTTAGGAGTCCACTTAAACACCCAAAGGACCCCACCTCAACTTAACCCCTTTATATTAACACTTAAGCTCATAAATTGCAAAAGAAAAAAAAAATAAAAGCTGGAAAACAGGGCAGAAACCCGACAGCCCTTCTTGCTCCTTGGAGGAATTTTTTCATCATCAACTCTTCAATCCAAGCCAAGCCAAGCCTTGAGCAACTAGTGTAGGGTGTTTGCAAGCTTCCTAGGTGCTCCTACGCGCATTGGTGAGGGATTTCACGACTTGTTTTTGCATTTTTAGATAATTACTCATTTATTGATTTGTTGAAAATGTGATCAAATGCCATTGTAAATGTTATCTATGCTAATATACTATCTATATGAATGCTAGAGAACACTTTTGAACCGTCGTTTCGCAATTTAAACGGTTAGAATCGTTAGTTTAATTTTTAGGGTGAATAGTGACATTTTTTCTAGGGTTTTGTGGAATTGCTCGAATTGGCTTGAATTAATGCTTCTAATTGATGCCTTAGGTGCTAGTGAAGATAATTAAATAGCCCCGTACACTTGCATTGCCCTTAAATCGCCTAAAAATGGAAAATAGCCGACTTTAAGTTGGGGCTTTCGGGGTTAATGCGAATCCGGGTAGATTTGGGCTTCAATTCTAGTATCCTTAGGCTACCTAGGTGCTATAGATGCCTTGATATCCCTTGTTTGAAGCCCGGACAACGTATGTGTAGTTTAAAGCCATAAGAGGAAATTTGTGGCTTTCGGGGTAAACGCGTGCATTTGAATGAGTTAGAGGGTTGAGAGGGTACCTTGGGGGTTAGTTAGAAGGTTGGGAGAGTTTCCTTTGAAAATGAAATCATTAACTTTGGTTTAGAAGAGAAATAGTTCGAAAAACAAAGGGGTTTAGGTGCAATTTAAGTTGTTTCACACTTCTAAACCCATGTCAGGACTTCTTGAGTGTTTATATGTGATTTTAAATTGATTTGGCGCTTTTGGAATGATTCTATACTTATTTGGTATAAGTTCATTTGTAAACTGCTTATTAGCTTCTACCTTTGCTTCTATTCTAATTGCAACGAGGTCAACCTACTTTGTTGATCCTCATATGTGTTAATGCTTATATTATTGTTATTAACTTGCCATCGTTGAGTGCATTGCATAGTGGTTGCGCAACCATAGTGTCGGGGCGGATGTGTTGAATATCGGCTGGGCGGCAGAGGGCTTGCCGGTGGATATTCAAACTCCGTGCCCTATTCCCTCATTCGCCTGGTTCGGAGATTGCCAGGGGATGTTGGGTCGTAGGATTCGGGGTACATCCGGAGTACACCCACTGGAGTGATTGGGGTTATGCCGGCTTATCGTGATCGTGCTCGTGGTTCGTGGATCGTGATTGAAGACCAATGAAGATTGGTGTATAGGGGATTGTTGAAATGTATCCTTTTAATTGTGTGGTTATTTAAGTTTTCATTGATTCTTAAATTGATAAAGTGCTATTATTGTATTATCTGTTGCATTGCACGCCCCGGGACTATATCCCTCACTGGGCAACAGTGGTTGCTCATACCTCGATATCTGTTTCAGGAGACGCTGAGGGTGATCCCCAGCTGGTTGATTTAGTTGAGGAAGAAGAAGTCCAGATCGAGCCTTTACCTAAGTTGCCGTACTTGATAACTTGAGGTGGTCATTGAATTTGCTGCTATGTGGAATGCTCAACTAATTGCTTTATGTACTATTTTGTAGCCAAGGGCTATGTATATGCTTGTTGTATAAGTCGAAGATTAGATGGTTGGGTTGTAGCTTGAAAGTCTACGAACTGTAATAACTTTTATTCTTGTCTTATTTTCTTGCATGCTTGGGAGTGGATAGTTGATGTAGAATGCTTTATCCCTTAAGTTGCTTTATTGATTTCCTAGAATGTTATGATTATAAGACCATGCTGTCAACCAGTTCTCGCATGCTTGTGTGTTTTGGAGATATTGTGTACTATAAGGCTCGGATGGCCTTATAGCTTTAGTGTTTAATTAAGAAAAGCTTGTATGTGTTATTGGGACCTTGTTTAAGCGTTTACAGGTTTTTAGAATGTCCACGGTACAGGGGAGACTCTGTCCGTGTGTCGGGTCCGGACTTAACCATTCGGAAAAAAAAATTTGTGACCGGGCTTAGTATTGGGTTGAGAATAGCATGGTCATTAGAGCCTCCGGTCTCGTGAGGGATCGGGGCGTTACACAAGGAACATTTTTCAAGCATCAAAACGGATAAACTAACGATCTACGCATAAAACCTAAAAATTAAAGTTTATATACCAAACTTTCAAATGCGCAAATAAACATGCTTCCATCACCTTAGATGCTCCTAGACGCTAGGAAAACCACGTTGGATGCCTCAGAAACAACCCCGTGCACGCTCACGCGAAGATTTGAAGATTGAATGTTAAAAATGTTTTTTTTTCTCTCCTTATAGTTTCGGCCTGCTCCTCTTGTTTTTTTCAACTTTGTGCTTTCATTTTGCAATGTAAAATGCTAAATAAAAGATGACAAGCTTGGTCAAAGTCAAGGTCTAGGTCAAAGCTAACTAAAAATTGGTCAAATAAGCTTATTTCTTGCATTTTAAAGCTTAAACAACTAGCACAATTTTAATTCTAGCTAACAACAACTAAAACACTAAAATTAAAACACTAAATACTAGTTTTCACTATTTGCTGAGGACTAGAAACCGCTCTCTAACTATCGCTCTCGATATGCAATACACTTTGCGACAATAAAGGAATAACAATTAAATCTCAAAGAATTTAAGAAAATAATATTTTCAGAAAAATAAACAGGAAAATTTCACATTCTGGGCTCGGGTATTACACTACCCAACCCCCTTTCTCGGCCCTTTCAATACACATGCTAAAACAATTCAAAAATGCCTTGGCAACACAAAAATTCAGCCTTGTATAGCCCCAAGGCTGACACACACATGCAACATTCTCAAATTTCAATTTTTCCTCTCAAACTCTCTCACTCTCTCTCCATTTCGGCCATGGCTTTCTATTGAGCATCCAAGACTCCTAGCAAGCTCTCAAGCACACTCCAAGCTTCAATCATAACAAGGAATGCAAGCTAGATAGCTTAAGTCTCATGCAAAGCTCAAAAACCTCTCATTTTCGGCCATAGGTAAGTTTTAAGAGTTATGTTCCATTTATTTTTGTTTTAATCACATGCACACACTAAGTATATGATAACTAAGCTAGGATTGAAAGAAAAACAAGCTACCTCTCGGCCAAAGCAAGGAAAATAGGCTTTTCGTGCGATTCAAAAGCGTTTCTTGCATTTTCATTCATCAAGTAGCTAAGGTGAGGGTTAAAACTTTTCAAATGCTTTCAAAACTCACATGCATGCTCTCATATGACTGTATTTACCTTTGAAGTTCTTGTATATGTGTTTATATGAGCCTATCTACTCATGCATGGCTTGAAAATAGCTAAAAACTTTAAGATATGCAAACACGTTTTCTGGCAGATTTCTGACCTTGTAGAACGAAATAGTTTTGGCCTAGTAAACGATGTTGAAAATTCATGCAATTTGGTAGGTCACTAGATTTGTCAGTTTTTAACATATTTTTCAGAAATAGGATTAGGCTAATTTTGAGTTTAAGACCCCCAAAATTGGAAAATATCGTAATGTGTCTAAATCTGGATAACTTGGAAATGTGAAATGTGTTTCTGGAAGCTTTCTGACCTTGTCGAACGAAATGTTTTTGGCCTAGTGAACGATGACATAAATGTATGAAATTTGGTAGGTTACTAGATTTTTCAGATTTGAACATATCTTTCAGAAATAGGCTAATGCTAATTTTGATTTTAAGACCCTCAAAAATGGCAAATATCGAAATGTGTATGAAACTGGACAGTTTTGTGTAGTTTCACGGTTTTGGTCATAACTCCTAAATCCAAACTCGGAATGCAGCGAGGTTTGTTCCTAGATTTAAAGCACTCATTAAGATTAAATTTGCATTTGGTTCATTGAATTTGGAGGTTATTTACTTGGTTAAATAAATGAGGAAATATAGACCATTGCAGTAGGATTTTTGCTTGGTACTATGCTTTAAATCATGTTGTAACTTTACTTGAGGTCTTGAATGCTTGGAATTGTGGAAATTAGAAGTTGTGTGGGCTGTTTTGGTTGGTTGAGGATGCTTAATTGATTGATGCATGACTTGGGTTTATTACATGACGAATTGTTGCTTAATCACACGTGTAAGCACGAAATTGAGGCCCTATTGCTTATGAATACTTGCTAAGTGATGATCCTATGGTTAAATGTGTTCAATTGAGTGGTTAGTAGGCTGTCCAATAATTTCTAAGTATGCTTGAAATGGCTTAAGTGTTTCTTGTGGTCCTTAGCAAACAAAATCAACACCCGAGCACGGCCTTGTAAACCCTACTGGCCACGTAGACTCCCAAGTCATAAACCACTCTTGTGTGACTTATAATTGATGTTGAGGAATGTTAATAGGCTGCCTGGATTTGTCTTTATAGCTCTAAACATGATTCTCGATGATAGCATGTAGATAAGTAAACTATTCTTGCACCCGGTTTTGTGTAAGTGTTGTAGCATGCTTGTATGATCTCAACACTTGATATGTGAACTTAAATGAGCAATATGACTTGTTTTATATGGTGTTACTTGGCTGTCTGTTAAATGTTCACATGCTCCTAAGTGTTTTACAAAGTGAATTTATATTTCAAAGCATGCCTTGTATGTTTACTTGTCGATATGTGATCATATGTGCATCCGAAGGCAACCTACTTTGTTGACTTCCTAATATGAATTGATATTCTATGGCTTATTTTGAACATGATTACTTGGCTGCCCGTGAAAGTTTAATTGCTTTCAAATTGATATATGAAATGATTATATGTTCTTACAATGCCTTATGTGCCAATATGTTAAAATGTGATCATATACTTGCTCGGAGGCAACTTACTTTGTTGACCTCTTAATTTGAAATGTTAAATGGCATAAATGTGCATTGCATACAAGGTTGCAACCTTTCATTTTGGCATGGTAGCGTTCGCGTCACTCCGGGCGGCATCGGGCTTGTCGGTGTATTGACGTGACTACCATGGTCCAATTCCCTCTCTTGCTTGGGGGCTAGGCTTCCTTGGAGAATTGGGTAGTAGGATTTGGGGTACAATCCAGAGTACACCCATTGGAGTGATAAGTGGATGATGGATGCCGGCTACAACAATGGTTATTGGAAATAATCTTGAGAACAAATGCTCACCGATTGATCTTGAGAGCGAAAGCTCACCGTATCCTTTTTACTATGTGCTTAAGTACTCTCGCTTGGTTCCTAGAGGACCTCGGGGATGAAAGACTATGCCACTTCTATGATTAATACGTGAATCAAGTGTGATCAAAATATTTACTGATTATCCTATGTTAATAAAATGATGTGGTAACTGTGTTTATTATTTCCATTATACTTATGCTATATATGATCTTATTTGTGTTACATGACATGTTTTCAAAGGAGTTTTCACAAGTTAACCGAAAAAAGGATTTTAAAACCTTGTCACTTGTTTCCTCCCTCGCTGAGTTCATAAGGACTCACCCTCTTTTTTGTCACAGGTGAAGCAGATTTGGAACAGGTACCCAAAAAAAATGTGCTAGTTAATGAACCTCTGGAATGACTATGTGCATTGAGTGTTTTTCATGAACATGGATGCTGTTAGGGATCTTGTGTTTGTTTGCGTACTCTTTATTTCGTTGATGTAAATGACCCTGTTGTAATTTGGGTCTAATGTTGGATTGTACTACCTATAACCGAACGAACTATTTATTTGGTTGTTTGCTTCATTATCTTGATTAGTAGTTATCTTAGGCGTTTAAACCCCTAGGCAAAGAATCAAATAAGTTAATTCTATCTAATTTCACTTAGGTGCTCATTCATAAGCTACAGGATAATAGGTACTTGCGTAATAGGAATTGACAAATAAATGGGTCATAGATATCATGCTAGGTTTGTTAATCAAATTGGACTTTTGAGATAAATTAGTAGGTATATCGGTTGATGACAAAATATGAATCTTTGTTGGAATCGGTTTAATGATTGGAAATTTTGAGGCATTTAGTAAATAGGTCAAACCAAAGGCCCTAAATACAGTTGTTATGCTGCCGGTTTTTCAAAAAACTTTTGGAGTTCTAAGCTAACGGATAAGCATTAACCTTCATCAATCGGTTATAGTCGTAAAATAACGATAATGATTAGGTCACACCCTAGTTTAGCCTCCATAGGTCGGGTTGGG
Source organism: Ehretia macrophylla (assembly GCA_037974665.1). Classification (NCBI taxonomy): domain Eukaryota; kingdom Viridiplantae; phylum Streptophyta; class Magnoliopsida; order Boraginales; family Ehretiaceae; genus Ehretia; species Ehretia macrophylla. The sequence goes on from CM075771.1 coordinate 36,117,628, forward strand.
GCGTGACACCTTATTAGAATGGTATCAGAGCTTAGTTACTAACTAGGCATTAGTCGGGTTCAACTCTCGGACCATGGGTAGAAGCCCTAAGATAATTATGATGTCTTGTTTATTTGTGTTAATGTGTGTTAATGTGCTTTAATTTCCTTGAGCATTGAATATCATGTGCCTTTGTGGACCATATGTATTATGTGTCATGTACACCAACACGTTAGTGTCCTCAATAATGCATGCATACTTTTATACTCCTTCCTCGATACATGTGCATGTTATATAACCATGACTAACTGTTTATACACATAGATAGTTAGGATTAGAACCTTCTGGGAAGTGAATTTATGCAGGAAGAACGAAAAGGCTCGGTTAGAGATTTCTCGCATCTTCACAGGTACTCGATGGATTGTATGTATTATTGGATATGCATATATAAAATGCGTAGCACATGTATAATTGTTGAGATAAAGTTATATCATTATCTTTGGAATATCCATACCTGTGATTAAGTTATCAATTTTATAGCTATGAAGCTCTTGATTCCGTTAAACCGTTCTTTTAATTGTGGCTCAAGTATAAAGTTTAAGGACATACAACTTTCCTTAGATATAAGAGTATACTACTGGATATGTAGAGTAATATATATATATTTATATGCTTATAATGGAAGTTTGACTTAGGAGTTACTTTTGAATCAAATTCTTATATATTAAATTGGTGTAATAGACTATTTCTATGATTGAATCCTTACTTGATTGGAATTAAGAATTAATGATTCTAATACGGTGTACACTAGCGAGTTTCAAGTTCACTAAACGGTAAGATCGTGACCTAGAAATTAAGAGATGAATTTGTGGAAGTTGACGATAGTTACTTTTAGGGGTTAGATTATTAAGACATGGATAGTGTATTTAAGTGACTTAACAATGGATAACCTCAAGACATGTAGGCAACTCTGGAGACTGAGTTTGACAAGGTTGATGATTCTTTAGTATAACAAGATATAGGGATGTGGGAATCGAGGAATTCACGTAGCTAGAACATGTGTTTGGAAGACTACACCTAAAATGTTAGGTCGAATAGAAGTGTAAGGTATTGAATTATGCATTAGATGACTAACGTTGCTAAAGGTCCTAAGTTGGAAATTGGTGATATTAAGAACCATGGTATTAGTTTGGTGCCCCCTCGGAGTTAGTTGTGATTATACAAAGTGAGTTATTCTACACACTCGTTATTTGGATACCCTAGAGGATGTTAGAAAGCATATATCCCTAAGTAATACTGATTGATCTGGCATATAAACCATGGAAATGAGATTAAAGCAACTGGCTGCAAAATGAAGTCGTTAGGGTATGATTAGTAATCCTAAATAGCTAATAGTGACTATGCATGATGATTCATGGTAAACCCTAGGACCTAAGGTCGATGTGTGAAACCCCACTTATCTGCTTTAACTTGATTTACGTACTTTGTCTCGTTTTGTGTGCATATGACCTATTTATGTGCTATAGGGCCTAGAATGTTATAATTTTGATATCAATACTCCTAATACGTGCTAAATGTGCATTCATGAAATTTTCATAAAAAACGGAGTTAAAAATTTTATCTTCGATTTTTAGTGAATAGTATTTTCGAAACACGTCCGCTAGTGAAACAAAGAATAATATTTTCTAAAAAAGTTCAGGAGCAATGATAGAAATGCAAAAGAAGATGAGGGTAATTTAGTCTTTTCGATATCCGAGGCACAAAAGCGTTGCAGACTTATAAACTGACCCTACATCTAATTGAACTTTGGTGATCAAGAAAATGCATTTAAAGTCAAGAAAACACTAAAAATACTAAAGTTCCACTTTGACTTTCATTTAACTTGTTGACTTTCATGCATATATCACCAACATACAATGAAACAAAGAAAAACACCACATTTACACACACCTTGCAGCCGTGAAAGCTTAGGAAAAAAAGAGATTTTATTCAACTTATTTTCAAAGTAATTTTGCCTTAGAAAACTCATTTAAAGTCCGAATATTTTCAAACCGGGCTGGATTCCGCTTGTTGGGTACCTATTGCACGCATTCGTAGCTTTACTTCGGATCAAAGGTGAGAGAAAAATTCTAGATCTCAAAAGTTGTCTTTTGCATTTTTGCATATAAATGAAAATTGAACAGTTAGAATTCTAATATTATGTTAGATTATTGCTCCTTGCATGCTAGGGATCATTTAGCTGTAATACTACGAGTTTTTATCGGTCGTAGCATAATTTTTATTTTCCAGGTATTTAAATTTGATTAAATTGTTTAATGTTGATTAAATTGAGTTGTGTTGATCGGAATCGATTGCCGTCGATTTCTAAATGTTTGATAATTAGGTGGTAGCGCCGTTGTAATGCCGAATTTTTGATTATGATGTTTGGGTGAAAATCCGGAAAATTCAGCCTTGACACCTTAGGGTTTTAGGGTTATCGGGCATGATTTGGACGTGTTATGGTGTTTTCCGAAGGGGCTAATGTAGTTGGTTAAATGGGTGGGTGTTTGAAACTGATTTGGAGTTGTTTGGATTAATAGAATGTAAGATATGATTAATTGAAGTTTAGGTTGTCTTTCTTTAAAATGTTAGATTAAGCCTTAGTTGATTGGGTGTGGGTTGAGTGATTGAATTGTGAGTTGTTGATGGGTAAATTAGAGTATGATTGTTTGTTTAATGCATGTTCGGTTAGATGGCCTACTTTGTCATCTAACTTAGTTATTTGTTGTCTAACTGATTATTGATGCTAGTATTGATGAGTAGATGATTATTGATTGATGATTGATTGATTATTGATGATTGTTATGGAGTCTTGGTATGTGTGTGCCACATCTCGGGCAGCGTTGGGCTGTCGGGTTGAAAACGACATGACTGCTAGAGACTACCCCCAGCTCGCATGACGGAGGTATCATGGAGGGAGGGGCTAGTGAGGTACCTCAGGTGTGTGAGTAATGAGGAGTTACAAGAAGAATTGTTGAGATCGTGATGGTGTTTGGAGCTATACCAACTAGAGTATCCTTTATTGAATGGTTATATAGTTATGTGATGATAGTATTATTTATGTTATTGTGTGTTTACTGACTCAAAGGATTATTCCAAGGAATTTAGTAGACCTTGTTCGAGATCTATCGGATCCTCGCTGGGCTTATTTTATATAAGCTCACTCTCTATTATTGCATGCTTACAGGTGTACTTTCGCAAGATTACGGGTACGTGCCTCCTGAAGAGGATAATGTGAAAAACGTGCCTTACGTGGATGAGTCCTATGTTCCAGAGTCATATCCGTGATATCGTACATGTTTTATTATCTTGTAAATTAACTTAGTAGACTTTTATCTGCTTTGTAGTTGATAATGTATAAGATGTTGTTAAGTAAATGAATTAGTTGATGTTGTCTTAGTAGCCTTTCTTTTGTTTATGATTAGGTTGCTAGATTGGCTCAATATGTTTTTGTATTATATATTAAGGTTTATGTATTATGTTGGAACGGAGGCGTATAACGAGGAATGATTATTGTATAATATAGTTATGATGTATGCTGTATTTATTGAGGAGTTATTTGTTGTATGGTTGTGGAGTTAATGTATGTTGTTCTATTGAGGTTGTTTAGGACCTCGGTATCCTATTTACTGTCGTTATACTGCCGAAATTCCGTTGCGTCCTGACTGATTATAGGAGGGGTCGAGTTGGGGCGTGACATTTAAGTGGTATTAGAGCTCATGTTAGTTGTCAGCCGGGGTATTCTCGGAATGTGGGTAATGGTCTTAGCATGAAAGTATGTATGAAAAGAAAGGAAAGTGAAAAATGTGTTAACATGATTAAGTGATAAGTGATTATGTGATTAAAGTGCTTATGTGATTATGTGAACAATTTGTTTATGTGTTTTATATGAGTTTGTTGTTTAGGTGTTAATAATTGTTTATAATCTGTTTATGTGCTATAACTGTGCTAACTCTTTGATTAGTAGATGGCCGGTCGACCGAGAACCAGAGGTAGGCCTGAGATGACTGATGAGACTTCGGGTAATGCAGCACCGGGCCGTGGTAGGGATGATGACCGATTAGGGGCAGCTATGGAGAGGATTGCAGAGTTAGTGGCTAGTCAGGCACAGTTATTAGCAGGGCAGGCTGCCCAGAATCAGGCTATGCAGGCTCAGTTACTGAATATTCAGGGTGGTAACCACGGGCGTGGTACCCTGAAGGAGTTTCTAGGATATCACCCACCGAGATTTCAGGGGGAGCCGGATGATAAGAAGGCGGAGGCATGGATTAGCAAGTTGGAGAAGATTTATGATCCACTTGGCTATACTGATGAGTAGAGGGTCTCTTTTGCCGTATACTTGTTAGATGACGAGGCAGAGGAGTGGTGGCGCACGGTAAGGACTAGCTGGGCGGCACAGGGTATTCCTTATGTTTGGGGTACCTTTCTGATGGCTTTCCGGGCAAAGTATGTCCCGAGGATTGCGAGGGAACGGAGAAAGGCAGAGTTTCTAGCCTTGGTCCAGGGAGATGCTACAGTGGCTCAATATGAGGCCATATTTACTCGATTGTCCCGGTATGCGCCGGAGTATGTGGCAGACGAGGAGCGGAGGACTCGCAGATTTATGTTGGGGTTGAGGCCCGAGATTCAGGATGTGATGGCACTGAATCGGTATGATATTTTCACCGGGACTTTTGACGCAGCTTCCAGACTAGAGAAGAGAAAGGGGGACCAGCTTGTGTCTAGTCAGCCCAGTAAGAGGCCGTATCAGCCGTAGTATCAGCAGGGCACGTATAGGCCTCCCGTACAGCAGGTAGGGTTCAGGCCACCAGTGCAGCAGGTTTCTTTTAGGCCACAGGGTCAGCAGAGTTACTATCGGCCTCAGTTTCAGCAGGGGCCATATCAGGTTCAGACTCAGTATAGGCCAGCCAAATCACAGGGTCAGTACAGGCCTAGTATGGTGAGACCTCAGCAGCAAGCTGTTTCAGCTGTTTGTTCAGCTTCTGGTTTTTCCAGGGGCAGTGTTAGTGCCATATCATTGTAGTGTAATTACTGCAAGCGCCCAGGGCATGTGGAGTCCGACTGCAGGGTAAAAGCAGGGACATGTTTGGGTTGTGGTAGCAGCCAGCATAGGGTGAAAGATTGCCCTAGATATTCGAGGGCTGAGGGTCAGGTAGCGACTCAGGGTTACCAGGGTAGACCTGCGGCTAGTGCACCTTAGCCGCAGCAGCGGGTTCAAGCTCGGGCCTACGCAGTTGACTTAGAGGAGATGCCTGAGGAGACTGCAGTTGTAGAAGGTAACTTCCTTATACTTGATCAACTTGTTAAAGTGTTGATTGATTCTGGTGCTACGCATTCTTTCATTACTCCTGCTTGTGTGCAACGTGTTAATTTGCAACCTGAAAGATTGCCTTATGTGGTTGAGATTAGTACCTCTTTGACTGATAAGTATGTTACTGACTTAGTATGTAAGGATTATATAATACATGTTAAAGGGCATAATTTTCCTTCGGACCTTATTTTATTTCCTATCCGGGGGTATGATGTTATCTTGGGTATGGATTGGCTTTCTAAGTATGATGCCCAGTTGAACTGTAGAACCAAGGTAGTACAGTTTCGTTTGCCAGATCATCCAGTAGTTGAGGTAGTAGGGAACCGGGGTGCAAAGACAAGTTTTGTTATCTCAGTAACTAAAGCCGTTAAGTTGGTGAGTAAGGGGTGTTCAGGTTATCTGGCTTATCTGATTAACAAGCCATCTGATAAGCTACAGCTAGAGGAAGTCCCTATTATTCGGGAATATCCTAATGTATTTCCCGAGGAGTTGCCAGGGTTACCGCCAGAGAGAGATGTGGAGTTTGTGATCAATCTTATTCCCGGTACTCAACCTATTTCTAAATCAGCGTACCGGATGGCACCAGCTGAGTTGAAGGAGTTGAAGACTCAGTTGCAGGAGTTATTGGAGAAGGGATTCATTCAGCAGAGTTCTTCACCTTGGGGAGCTCCAATCTTATTTGTGAAGAAGAAAGATGGTACCTTGAAGTTGTGTATTGATTACCGTGGTTTGAATCAGGTGACCATCAAGAACAAGTATCCTTTGCCACTGATTGACGAGTTGTTCGATCAACTTCAGGGAGCCAAAGTCTATTCTAAATTTGATTTGAGGCAGGGGTATTATCAGCTTCGGATTCGCACGGAGGATGTTCCGAAGTCTGCCTTCAGGACTCGGTACGGGCATTATGAGTTCGTAGTTATGCCCTTTGGTTTAACTAATGCACCGGCAGTATTCATGGATCTTATGCATCGGGTTTTCCAGCTGTATTTAGACCAGTTCGTGGTAATCTTTATTGATGATATCTTGGTCTATTCTAAATCTGAATTAGAGCACGAGCAACATCTACGGCTTGTCTTACAGAAGTTGCAGGAGCATCAGTTGTTTGCCAAGTTCAGCAAATGTGAATTTTGGCTGCAATGCATATCTTTTCTTGGCCATGTTATTACACAGAGCGGTATTTCTGTTGATCCCACTAAAATTGAGGTAGTGATGTCTTGGAAACGGCCAGAGAATGTTTCTGAGGTCCGTATCTTTCTTGGCTTGGCGGGTTATTATCGTAGGTTTGTCAAAGACTTCTCGAAGATTGCTGGGCCACTTTCTAAGTTGACTCAGAAACGGACTATCTTTAATTGGGATGAGAAGTGTGAGAGTGGGTTTCAGGAGTTGAAAAAGAGGTTGACTACTGCTCCAGTACTTGCTCTACCAGAGGGGACCGATAATATGGTTGTCTACAGTGATGCATCCAAGGAGGGCTTGGGATGTGTTCTTATGCAGGATGGCCGAGTTATTGCCTATGCTTCCCGAAAGTTGAAGCCTTATGAGGTGAATTATCCGACTCATGATCTTGAGTTGGCAGCAGTTGTCTTCGCACTGAAGAAGTGGCGTCATTATCTGTGGGGCAGTAAGTTCGAGATTTTCACTGATCATAAGAGTCTGAAGTACTTGTTCTCACAGAAGGAGTTGAATATGCACCAGCGGAGGTGGATGGAGCTTCTTGGAGATTATAATTGTTCTATCAATTATCTGCCTGGCAAGGCAAATGTTGTAGCAGATGCTCTTAGCCGGAAGGCGAGTATTTCTTGTTTAGTGGTCAAAAAATGGGAGGTTCTTGAGGAATTCACTTATTGGAGACCAGAGTTGACTCAGGTTGGGGTGATGTGTTCACATCTCTGTATTCAGTCTTTATTGTTGTCTCAGATCAGAGAAGCTCAGCAACTTGATGTTAAATTTCAGAAGATCAAGGATCAGGTCACGGATGATCAGTCTGACTTTAAACTGCATGAGGATGGTATTCTTCGGTTTCGGAACAGGGTTTGTGTAACACCCCGATCCCTCTTGAGACCGGGAGTTCTATCGATCAATCTAATCACAACCCAAATCCAAACCCGGGCATAAATTTTAGGGAAAACGGACGGAGTCTCCCCTGTTTCTAGGCGAAATGTAAAACCTGCGACAGCATATAAGGGGACCAATACCATGTCCAAACATTCAACCACCTCAAGGCCATCCGAGCCTCGGTTCTCAGCAATTAAACTCAACAAGTATACATACATTTCCAATTTAAAAGCTAACCTATCTCTTTTCATTGTTGACAAGTACATTCAAACTAGACGGTTAAACCATACTAAGCTACTGCATAAAATAAACTATCATGCCATTCTAACTCTTTTCCTTTGGACATTACAAACATGCATTGAAGTTAAGCTATGCTAACTGATTACATAAACTAGCTTATCAATTCACCTCAGCTACTTAGCTAAATTTAAATTACATTTCTTTTGACAATAAATACAAATAACATATGACCATACATCTTTACAAACTTCGACACTCAAGCCACATAGGCACGCAAGACAACTCTTTAGGCAACGAACTTTCACGAAATCACGAACTTTCCAGCTAACATGACATTTCCTGAAATGTGGTGGTGAGGAATGAGTATACACAACACGTATACTCAGTGAGGGCGAGACAGATATCGAGTTGGAGAGTAAGAAAGTCGTGCAATGCAAATAAGACGGTTAAGCAATATAACTGATAAATAAGCAATCAAGACAAACAATCAATACAATAAGCAATTACTGAAAGCATTAACACAACCATTCAAAGCTATACCACACTTTGAAGGCTATGGTTCACTCATACGAGCAATGTACCATTTCATGAACGATACATCAATCTCGAGCTTGATGTTGACAACGATGACAATAAGCGCGCAACCACCTTATAACACCAGTTTGGAATATCCCGGGAGTAACCATCAATTCTACGACCCAAATCTCCCTGGGAGGCAACCCAAGCGAGAAGAGGGAATAGCTACGGAGCTAGAGCAACCAACACTGGCAACCCGAGGCTCCCCAGAGAGGCCTATCACTCACGCGCTGGACACTATGCATTGCAAGACTCGATACAAGGCAATAAACGAGCGATAGCACAACAATACAAACTAGAGGAGATAAACAATATATCAAGCATTATTCAACCATTGTTAAACATTTCAATCAATAATCAACTCTAACAAGTGTAATAAGCATTAACAAACATTTGCAATCAAATAAGTAACAAGAACAACACCAACTAACATTATCAAGCAATAACAAGTATTCTATAGACATTATAAGCATTCTATAGGCATCATAAGCATTCTATAAGCAATATAAGCATTCTATAAGCAATATTCTATGAAAACACACAACTCCACGAAAATGACCCCAACTTACCAAATGCTACTACTTTCAAACGAGCCATGAGCTTTGGAAACCGACTTCACCAATCCTCCTAGGTCACCATAAGGCACGTCTAAAGACCCCGAAACCCTACTTTACCCTAGAATTCGCGCAAAGCCTCGATTTCTCCATTTGCTCGTTTGAACTAAAACTATACCAACCAAACACCTAACCAACACCATAATCGCACCAAAAGTGCTTCCATGGGCTTCCGAAACAATGCCAACACGCAAAACGAGAAAATGCCAAACTCGACCTAAACGACCCCGACTTTCACCAAGGCATAATTCTTGTTTTTTCCATTACGCAACCCAAACAAACCATACATTTAGGTGTTATAGCATGCCTAGCACATTTCTACATCAACGGATAGCATAACAGTGCAACTTCATCGTTTCAAGGGTTTACTATTCACAAAACACTATTCAATTGGCATTTTAAATTGCAATCTCAACATTTAACCGTAGAAAATGTTAAAAAGCTATAAATACACGTTCTACAATTGTCAAGGAACATTCTAGAAGCAGCAAAACACTTTAAACAACAATCTACGGATAAATCTCAAAAATCACAAAGTTGACATACATAACATTTAAATGCGCAAATAACATGATTCCCTCACCTTAGACGCTCCTAGACGCAAGGAAAACCTCCTAGGATGCCTCGGAAACCACCCCGTGCAAGCTCGCGTGAAGAATCGAAGATTTGAAGTTAAATTTTCTTTTTTTCTTCTCCCTCATTTTCGGCCCTGCTGCCCACTGTTTTCAGCTGGTTTTTTATTTCTTTTTCTTTTTTATTTTGCTTAATAAAGGTTGACAAAGTTGGTCAAATGGTCAAGGCTTGGTCAAACTAACTTAAACTTGGTCAAACTAGCCTATTTCATGCATTTTTAGGCTAAAACAACTAAGGAAATATCAATTCTAGCTAACAAAAATTAAATTATAAAATTTAAGGCACTAAAATACTAGTTTCACTATTGTTGAGGACTCGAATTCATTTCCTAACTATCTCTCTCGATATGCTATGCACTTTGCGTCAACCAAGAAGTGACAATTAAACCTCAAAGAATCTAAGAAATATATTATTTTTGGAAAGCATCATAGTTTAAAATGTACTCCAGCTCGGAGTTACTTTTCTCATTTATTTGAAAACCGAGTGATTTTAACGCAAAACAACCAAAATCAATTATTAAAATAATCAAAACAATCAAGGTAATCAATATTCATTTAAAATAATTAATTTAACTATTTCTAGAATATTTTAAAGAATTATGAAGTTAATATTAAGCCACAAATGAAAGTTAATATTAACACATAGTCAAATACAATTAAACACTAACATTTAAGATAACACTTAATTAATCACAAGAAAAGAATTTCAATTACTATAATTATTAGAAATAGGTAATAATCTTTTAATTATTCAATATATATCTACTAAATGTTTCCAAGAGAAATATGAAAATAGTGCAAATTGGTTGATTTAACTAATTAAACATTTAATCAAATGCAGTCAAGTGCTATTAAATGCATGCCGGGTTCAGGTTATCACAGTTTGTGTTCCCGATGAACCGGGCTTGAGGTGAGGTATTCTGGAGGAAGCTCACAATTCTAAGTACACTATTCATCCCTGTGGAACCAAGATGTATCGGGATTTGAAGCAACATTATTGGTGGAATAACATGAAGAGGGAGGTTGCTCAGTTCGTGTCTAGATGTTTGACTTGTCAGTGGGTGAAAGACGAGCATCAACGACCAGCAGGTTTGCTTCAGCCGTTAGCTATACCATAGTGGAAATGGGAGCATATTACGATGGACTTCGTCACTGGTTTGCCTAGAACACCGAGGGGTAATGATGCAGTTTGGGTTGTCGTAGATCGTTTGACGAAGACAGCTCATTTTATTTCGATGAGGATGGGAGATGAGGTTACCAAGTTGACGGATCTTTATTTGGATCAGATTGTTAGACTTCACGGGATTCCATCTAGTATTGTCTCAGATAGAGATCCTCGATTTACTTCTCGTTTGTGGGAGAAACTTCAGGAGACCTTAGGTACTCAGTTGAACTTCAGTACGGCGTATCATCCACAAACCGACGGTCAATCTGAGCGGACTATTCAGATTCTGGAAGATATGCTTAGGGCTTGTGTTCTGGACTTCGGGAAGAACTGGGAGAAACATCTACCACTTGCCGAGTTTGCCTATAACAATAGTTATCAAGCTACTATTGGGATGACACCTTTCGCAGCTCTTTACGGTCGTAAGTGCCGTTCACCTTTATATTGGGATGAGGTAGGAGAGATGAAGACTATTAATCCGACTATCGTGCCAGAGCTTCTTGAGAAGATCTAGAATGTTCAGTTGATCAGGCAGAGAATGCTTACAGCGCAGAGTAGATTCAAGAGTTATGCTGATAAGCGTCGTCGGGATTTGGAGTTTGCAGTCGGAGATCGGGTTTTCTTGAGATTGTCTCCTTGTAAGGGGTTTGTTCGTTATGGTAAAGGTGGAAAGCTGAGTCCGAGATTTGTTGGGCCGTTTGAGATTACCGGCAGGGTTGGTAAGTTGGCATATCGGTTGGCTTTACCGGAGAACTTCTCTAATGTCCACGATGTATTTCACGTGTCTAATTTGCGGAAATATAATCCGGATCCTTCTCATATTCTTGAGCCAAAGCCGTTACCGCTTCGTGAGAATCTGACTTATGACGAGCGACCAATTCGTATTCTTGATCAGATGGAACGAGAGTTGAGGTCGAAGAAGATTCCGATGGTTAAGGTATTGTGGAAGCATCACGGCATTGAGGAAGCTACTTGGGAAAGACGGGATCAGATGCAGCAGCAGTACCCAGATTTGTTCTGTACATCAAATAAGAATTTCGAGGGCAAAATTTCTTTAAGGGGGGGAGAATGTGAAACCCCACTTATCTGCTTTAACTTGATTTACGTACTTTGTCTCGTTTTGCATGCATATGACATGTTTTTGTGCTATAGGGCCTAGAATGTTATAATTTTGATATCAATACTCCTAATACATGCTAAATGTGCATTCATGAAATTTTTATAAAAAAATGGAGTCAGAAATTTTATCATCGATTTTTAGTGAATAGTATTTTCGAAACACGTCAGCTAAGATTTTGAAACTGGTCTTTTTAACCCTTCTAGACCTAGACCACGGACTTTAATAGACCTGTGTTTGATGAAAACGATTTTAAAATTGGCTTAAGAATTTATTAAGGTTTTTACACCGACTTTTGCGAAAATCGAGTTTTAAGCCGACTCAGGTGAAATTGTTTGATTGTAAAACTTCTTGTCACCTAAAAATAATCTACTTGAGCTATTTTGGGTGTTAAATAATTGTTTTGAAATTTGGTGATCAAGAAAATGCATTTAAAGTCAAGAAAACACTAAAAATACTAAAATTTCAACTTTGACTTTCATTTAACTTGTTGACTTTCATGCATATATCACCAACACACAATGAAACGAAGCAAAACACCACATTTATACACACCTTGCAGCCATGAAAGCTTAGGAAAAAAAGAGATTTTATTCAACTTATTTTCAAAGTAATTTTGCCTTAGAAAACTCATTTAAAGTCCGAATCTTTTCAAACCGGGATGGATTCCACTTGTTGGGCACCTATTGCACACATTCCTAGCTTTACTTCGGATCAAAGGTGAGAGAAAAATTCTAGATCTCAAAAGTTGTCTTTTGCATTTTTGCGTATAAAAGAAAATTGAACCATTAGAATTCTAATCTGATGTTAGATTATTGCTCCTTGCATGCTAGGGATCATTTAGCTGTAATACTACAAGTTTTTATAAGTTGTAGCATAATTTTTATTTTTCGGGTATTTAAATTTGATTAAATTGTTTAATGTTGATTAAATTGAGTTGTGTTGATCGGAATCGATTGCCGTCGATTTCTAAATGTTTGATAATTACGTGGTAGCGTCGTTGTAATGCCGAATTTTTGATTATGATGTTTGGGTGAAAATCCAGAAAATTCAGCCTTGACACCTTAGGGTTTTAGGGTTATCGGGCATGATTTGGAGGTGTTATGGTGTTTTCCGAAGGGGCTAATGTAGTTGGTTAAATGGGTGGGTGTTTGAAATTGATTTGGAGTTGTTTGGATTAATAGAATGTAAGATATGATTAATTGAAGTTTAGGTTGTCTTTCTTTAAAATGTTAGATTGAGCCTTAGTTGATTGGGTGTGGGTTGAGTGATTGAATTGTGAGTTGTTGATGGGTAAATTAGAGTATGATTGTGTGTTTAATGCATGTTCGGTTAGATGGCCTACTTTGTCATCTAACTTAGTTATTTGTTGTCTAATTGATTATTGATGCTAGTATTGATGAGTAGATGATTATTGATTGATGATTGATTGATTATTGATGATTGTTATGGAGTCTTGGTATGTGTGTGCCACCTCTCGGGCAGCGTTGGGCTGTCGGGTCGAAAATGGCATGACTTCCAGAGACTACCCCCAGCTCGCATGACGGAGGTGTCATGGAGGGAGGGGCTAGTAAGATACCTCGGGTGTGTGAGTAATGGGGAGTTACAAGAAGAATAGTTGAGATCGTGATGGTGTTTGGAGCTACACCAACTAGAGTATCCTTTATTGAATGGTTATATAGTTATGTGATGATAGTATTATTTATGTTATTGTGTGTTTACTGACTCAAAGGATTATTCCAAGGAGTTTAGTAGACCTTGTTCGAGATCTATCGGATCCTCGCTGGGCTTATTTTATATAAGCTCACTCTCTATTATTGCATGCTTACAGGTGTACTTTCGCAAGATTACGGGTACGTGCCTCCTGAAGAGGAGAATGTGGAAAGCGTGCCTTATGTGGATGAGTCCTATGTTCCAAAGTCATATCCGTGATGTCGTACATGTTTTATTATCTTGTAAATTAACTTAGTAGACTTTTATCTGCTTTGTAGTTTATAATGTATAAGATGTTGTTAAGTTAATGAATTAGTTGATGTTGTCTTAGTAGCCTTTCTTTTGTTTATGATTAGGTTGCTAGATTAGCTCAATATGTTTTTGTATTGTATATTAAGGTTTATGTATTATGTTGGAACGGAGGCGTATAACGAGGAATGATTATTGTATAATATAGTTATGATGTATGTTTTATTTATTGAGGAGTTATTTGTTGTATGGTTGTGGAGTTAATGTATGTTGTTCTATTGAGGTTGGTTTAGGACCTCGGTATCCTATTTACTGTCGTTATACTGCCGAAATTCCGTTGCGTCCTGACTGATTATAGGAGGGGTCGAGTTGGGGTGTGACACGATGAGTCTTGATGCTCTTAGTTAGTTGAACATGTAAATAAGGAGAGTAAGATTTCATATAGTTAAGATAGAGATGAGTTAGAGTCATAATGACCCAAGAGACTACTGTTAGACAACCGTATTTATGTACACCGTTTCGTATCTAGAAACTAACTCTTGGTAGACTTCGAATCGTGGTCGTTGAATAGAGGATGTATCTTGTAGTGATAGTTAAATGAGTGGTTGATTACTTTTGAAGTTCTATTAGATTACATTGAAGGATGTCTTGTGGTCATAAATCTTATGTTGACACAGCCTTGAAGTTATTTAGTGTAGCAAGCTACTTGGATTAGTATGGTAAGTATCTTACGAGCTAAATCATTTCGGTACCCATTTATAGTCCTAGGATTGTTGTTGTACGGCTGGTAACCTAGTGGAGCATTGATATCACTTACATGGCTATGAACCTAGCTTAGTAACACTAATGTTGAAGATATATTGGCGGGCATTAAGTGTTCGAAGGAATAACTAGGTTGCTAAGTGAGTAGGACCATTGTCCTCTTAAGTATGCTGTAACCTTGGATTGAAGTGAGTAGAATTTATTTGAGGTTGAAACTATTCGCCTTACGAGTTTTGGTTAAGATTAAAAGAAATTATGAAGCCTCGTGACTTGAAGATAGAGATTTGAATAAGGAAATAAATTGTGGATTACAAGCTGATGAAATTTACTTGTAAGAGTTGAACTAGTGCAACAAGATTAGTTTACCCATGCAATTTCGACGGCAATTTGTTGGTGGTACTTAATAAACCTTAGAGTTTGAGTTTAATGAATCTCAACGGTCTTTCTCCTTGATTATGAGCGTGAAGGTTAACAATTTTGAAGCTAGTTGATAGGATATGTAAATCGGAAATAGACCTATCATCTAGAAATTAGTGTACGTCACCATAAGATCGTGGTATTATTGTGATATTCTTTTTTGAGGTATGAATGCAAGATTGACACAACATAAGTCATGACTTTGGAGTTATAGTTATATTGTTAGAATACCGATACAGCTTTGATTACCATGTTTGGATCTTCTAACCTTAGTCAATGAACTCGACCTTACAGATCAATTGGAGAAAATAGAGTCGTTCGAAGGAACGAACTGTAAATGTAGGGGTCACACAGAATTAAATAACTGGAGAAACGTAAGAAGTGAATTGGTTGCAGTAAGAGAGATCACAAAACATGGGACGAACCAGAGTGGAAAAAAAATAACAATGGTCGAAATCCACCTAAATGACCTCAACAGGTAAGAATGAATTTCGGGATGAAATTCTTTAAAGGAGGGGAGGATGTAAGGCCCGACTCCAAATAACGTGTCTTACCAAGATTTGCATGCCTTAGACCCAGAATTATATGATTGACCGTGAATTACGTGCCCTGTTTTGGTTTTCGTGCATGCCTTGTCATACGTGCCTTGACCTAGAATTGTATGCCTTGACCTCGATTTACGTGTGTTACCTCGTTTTGTGTGCCTTAACTTTGAACTACATGTCTTAACCTAGGTTTAAGAGTCGTGCCTTGATTTACATGCATTGCATTGAATTACATGCCTTGCATAGGTCTACGTGCATTCACCTAGGGTTGCGTGCATTTACTTTGAAATCTGAGCATTTGTCTTGAAGTTCGTGCCTTACCGGGTAGTGCGTGCCCTAAACCTAAGAATGTGTGCCTGCATGCTAATCAATAAAGATTCCTACACAAAATACTAGACCATAAAATAATCCTACAAACTCCACTAACATTAAAATACTATTAAACTATCCTAAACATTCCACTAAGTTATATTTAAATCCTAAATCAACCCACTAAAAGACCAAACTTCACCAAAACCTACATCCTATCATCAAACACTAGAATTCAAATAAAAATAAATAATCAACTAACACATACACAAGGCCTACACGGCCAACAAGGCTTTCCTACTCACCCATGCACACAAAATTGAAATTAAACTCACACAAGACAAAAAGAAATATTCTCTCACACACACAAGACACAAGAAAGCATAAAAGAAATATTCCTACACACTACCCAACCGCCTTTCTCAGCCCTTTCAATACACATGCTAAAACAATTCAAAAATGCCTTGGTGAGACAAAAATTCAGCCTTGTATAGCCCCAAGGCCAACACACACATGCAACATTCTCAAATTTCAATTTTTCCTCTCAAACTCTCTCACTCTCTCTCCATTTCGGCCATGGCTCTCTCTTGAGCATCCAAGACTTCTAGCAAGCTCTCAAGCACACTCCAAGCTTCAATCATAACAAGGAATGCAAGCTAGATATGTCACGCCCCAACTCGACCCCACCTACAATTCGTCAGGACGCAACGGAATTTCGGCAGCGTAACGACAGTAAATAGATTTCCGAGGTTCTAAACCAACCTCATTAATAACATTAAACATCCAATTCTATAACCATACAAACAACAACTCCTCAACAGCATAACAAAACACAACATAACCGTAATATACAATAATCAGTCTTCGTTATCTGCCTCCGTTCCAACATAACATACAATACCTCAACCTTATCATACATTTAAAAAAAATAAGTTGAGACACATCTAACAACTTAACCATAAACAAAAGAAAGCCACTAAGTTAACATCGTTTGGATCATCATCTTTCAACATCTATTACAATAAGAACCACAAAGCATATAAAAGTCTATTAAGCTAATATACATGACATTAAACAACATATAATCATGGATAAGACTCAGGAACATATGACTCGTCCACGTAAAGCACATTCTCAGCTTCCTGAGGCACGTATCCGTAATCTATAAAAGTACACCTGTATGCATGCAATAATAGAGAGTGAGCTTATATAAAATAAGCCCAGTGAGGATCCGATAGATCTCGAGCAAGGTCTACTAAACTCCTTGGAATAATCCTTTGAGTCAGTAAACACACAATAACAATAAATAATACTATCATCACATAACTATATGACCATTCAATAAAGGATACTCTCTCTAATTGGTGTAGCTCCAAACGCCATCACGATCTCAACCATTCTTCTTGTAACTCCCCATTACTCATGCACCCGGGGTACCCCCAATAACCTCGCCCTCCATGACACCTCCGTCATGCGAGCTGGAGGCGATCTCTGATAGTAATGCCCTTATCAACCCGACAGCCCGATGCTGCCTGAGAGGTGGCACACACATACCAGAGACCCAGCAATAAATATAAACATCAATCATCAATATTCCGAGAGATCAGCAACAAAAGTGCCCGATTCCCGTACTCAATAATCAATCAATATCATTTTATCATCATCAATAATCATATCATCATCATCAATAACATCAATAATCAATTAAACAACAAATAACTAAGTTAGATGACAAAGTAGGCCATCCAACCGAACATGCATTAAACACACAATCAAACCTTAGTTCACCCATCAACAACTCACAATTCAATCACTCAAACCACACCCGATCAACTAAGGCTCAATTCAATAATTTAAAGAAAGATAACCTAAACTTCAAATAATCATATCTTACATTCTACTAATCCAAACAACTCCAAATCAATTTCAAACACTCACCCATTCGATCATCTACATTAACCTTCTCGGAAATCCACCATAACACCTCCAAATCATGCCCGATAACCCTAAAACCCTAGGATGTCGTGGCTGGATTTTCTGGGTTTTGACACGAACAATGTAATCGAAAATTCGGCATTACAACAGCGCTAACACGTAATTATCAAGTATTTAGAAATCGACGGCAATCGATTTCGATCAACACAACTCATTTAATTCAACTTTGAACATTTTAATCAAAATTAAATACCCGGAAAATAAAAATTATGCTACATCCGACAGAAATTCGTAGTATTAGTATATAATGATCCCTAGCATGCAAGGAGCAATAATCTAACATCAGATTTCAATTCTAACGGTTCAATCTTCATTTATACGCAAAAACACAAAAATGACATTTTGAGATCTAGAATTTTTCTCTCACCTTAGATGCGATATAAGCCTAGGAATGCGTGCTATGCGTGCCCAACAAGCAGAATCCAAGTCAGTGCGAAGTTTCACGGACAAAAACTAGGTTTTTCTTTGAAAAATTGGATTGAAAGCTTGAGTTTTTCTCTTTCTTTTTCTCCCTCTTTTCTCTCGGCCTTGTGTGTGTTTGAGGAGTGTGTTTTGTGTTGTGTGAGTGTGTGTTGATGACAAGGAGTATTTAAAAGCTTGGTCAATAAAAAAAAATGCAAGGTCAAAGTTAGTTTTAATTAGTATTTTTGTGTTTTTAAATGACTTTAATTGCATTTTAGTGCTCACCAAGTTAAAAATAATTATGCCACCCCCAAGATATCTCAAGTGGATTATTTTTAGGTGACAAGAAGTTTTACAATCCAACAATTTCACCCGAGTCGGCTTAAAACTCGATTTTCGCAAAAGTCGGTGTAAAAACCCTAATAAATTCTTAAGCCGATTTTAAAACCGTTTTCATCAAACACAGGTCTATTAAAGTCCGTGGACTAGGTCTAGAAGGGTTAAAAAGACCAGTTTCAAAATTATAGCGGACGTGTTTCGAAAACACTATTCACTGAAAATCGACGATAAAATTTCTAACTCCGTTTTTGATAAAAATTTCATGAATGCACATTTAGCACGTATTAGAAGTATTGACATCAAAATTATAACTTTCTAGGTCCTATAGCACATAAACAGATCATATGCACACAAAACGAGGTAAAGCACGTAAAACGAGATAAGCATAAAAGTGGGGTTTCACATTCTCCCCTCCTTAAAACAATTGCGTCCGCGCAATTCTCGAGTTGATAGACAATTAAATCCTCAATCGTTACACTTAATAATACTTCTCTTAGTTCTCATTTATCTCTTAGGATGACACTTAACCAAAGACCTCAAAAGAACAACCTCTGTTGACTGCAAGTTGATGATCATAGTTCCAAGACAATCTCCAATTCATAATTCTCTCCTACCTAATATCTTATTGCATATGAAAGAAATCACAACTCCAAAGTCCTAGCATGACACCACTAATTATCAATCACCCCCTACTACACAAAAGAGCTCTATGAACACCCCGAGGGTTTAAAAACTCAATCACGATAACATGAATGATTACTGATCAAGGAAATATCTCAAAAGTGACATTGGTCAGAATATGGCTCTTATGAAATTTACAAGGAATTAAGAATATGGAAAGTCATATTTGAGCCAACAATCAAGGGTGCAAGATGTCAAACAAGTTAGAGAATCAAGAGGCTAATAGTTTAATAAGGAAGCATGATAACTAAGATAAGAAATGTCTCAGCACCTTTTAGTTAAATAAGTACGAACAAAGGATGATGACGAGTCAAAACAGTGCTGAGTATGTTGAACAAAAATTCCTGAACAAGTAGATATTTCAATTCTCGATGATTGTTCAAGGAACCAACAAGTAAGTTGTACTTGAGGCGAAATGAAATTAAGAGATAAGAGATGATTAATTCAATAGAAAATATGAGTGTCAAGATAATGAGTATCTCAGCACGCAATAACCAAAGAAGTATTAATAAGAAGGACAATGCCGAGTATATTGAATGAGCAATTACAAGCAAAGTAATGACTCAAGATTTAATAATGAAACAATAGGATTAACAAGGATCAACAAGAATGACAATGATGTACTTAGGTAAGGAGTACATCAAGTAAGTGAAATTCGAATAAGTAAAATGGTATACCAAAGGAGAAATTACTTTCAAATGAATAGTAATAGGATGAAATGAAATATTGAAATCAATGGCTGAAGATATAGAATGAAATATAGAAGTCTCAAACGTTAACTCCAATAAGTGACATTGCTGTAAGAAGCAAATATGAATGTTAAGAATAGAAACAATGTCAAATGAGTATAGGATCCATTAATCCAATAAGCAAAACTTTCAAGAAACAATTGATATGCTAGAAAAGTGTAACTCTCTCTCAAATTTTGTGAGAATAGAGTAAAAGATAATAATAAGACTGATAGAATTATGAAGCACAAGAAGGGTGTCCCACCTACACATTTGAACACCAACAAGTCAAATCCTATAATCTACCTTCCTCCAAATCAAGACACTAAGGAGACCTAGAGAACCTAAGGACTCATAACAATCACCAAACAAGATAAATCACTCCAAAATTTTACATTCCGTACCAGACCAATCACTAAACAAGATAATTCACCGATTACCCAACAAGATTAACTAATGAAGACTCCAAAATCTGATAACACAATACAGATTCATATTAACCCACTATAACACAAGATAATCCCCAATCAATAATTTAGAAAGTCATACCACCTAGAACCCAAAAGCTTGATGTAGGCAAGTAAATGTTCAGTCACCAAAATGCATTCTTATTTCCTCAAATAATTCTATCTCCCAACAATTACATCTTCGAATAAAGTAACTTTAGTCAGGAATCACTCCAATTGTCTCCAAGGTTTAAAGATCAAAAACTCCAAAATACCCATTAATAATATAGCAATCCCAAATAGTAGACATATTCACATGTTATGCCACACTTCATTCCATTCACAAATATACATCACTAATTCCTCAAATAAATTCATTCTAAAATAACCTCAAGAAAGTATAATCTGAGTTGAGACTCCAAAAGTGTCTAATCACAACCTCATAGAAACCTCAACTTATGATTCATCTCCAAGTAATAATAAGTTAAACATGGCAACAAAAGTAATTATAATCATCAAGATACATTGCTATTTTCCTCGAACAACTTCATTCTCGCTAAAGGAACATCAAGATCAATCCACTAAGCTGAAACTAAAATCCATAAACATAACAATTAAAATCTCACTAATAAACTACTAGAATAATAATAATTCAAAATCATGGCCTATCTCTATTTCCGAAAGCTCTTACAACCACCCTAGACATTAAAAGGTCACTCACGAGTTAAAACATGTATGCAACTATATCATATGAAAGACAAGTATAACGTAATACACAATTATCATACAATGCAACATTATCACATAACACACAATTCAACATATAAGAAGCCAACATCACATAAACAGGTTATATCATAGAAGTAAGTTATAAACAATTAAAGTCACATAAGCAACAAACTTCACATAAGACAAGTTGATCACGTAACTCACATTGGTCACTTAAAGTACATTGAGCACCTAAAGCACGTTGTTTCACATAAGCTAGTTATAAACAATTAAAAGCACATAAACAACTAACTTCACACAAGGCACAAAATCACATAAAACACAATTGTCACATAATACACATTAATCACATAATGCACATTAATTACAACACATTGAGTACGTATAACACGTTATCACATAAAACATATTGACCACATTAGTTCACTTAACACACAAGGCATATTTGTCACATAGAATGTTAGACACATAAGTAAATTAATCACATAAACATATTAACATATCTTTCACTTTTCTTTCACTTAATACATACTTGCATGCTTAGACCACTACCCACATTCCGAGGATACCCCGGCTGACAGCTAATCAAGCTCTGATACCACTTAAATGTCACGCCCCAACTCGACCCCACCGACAATCCGTCAGGACGCAATGGAATTTCGGCAGCGTAACGACAGTAAATAGATTTCTGAGGTTCTAAACCAACCTCATTAATAACATTAAACATCCAATTCTATAACCATACAAACAACAACTCCTCAACAGCATAACAAAACACAACATAACCGTAATATACAATAATCAGTCTTCGTTATCTGCCTCCGTTCCAACATAACATACAATACCTCAACCTTATCATACATTTAAAAAAAATAAGTTGAGACACATCTAACAACTTAACCATAAACAAAAGAAAGCCACTAAGTTAACATCGTTTGGATCATCATCTTTCAACATCTATTACAATAAGAACCACAAAGCATATAAAAGTCTATTAAGCTAATATACATGACATTAAACAACATATAATCATGGATAAGACTCAGGAACATATGACTCGTCCACGTAAAGCACATTCTCAGCTTCCTGAGGCACGTATCCGTAATCTGTAAAAGTACACCTGTATGCATGCAATAATAGAGAGTGAGCTTATATAAAATAAGCCCAGTGAGGATCCGATAGATCTCGAGCAAGGTCTACTAAACTCCTTGGAATAATCCTTTGAGTCAGTAAACACACAATAACAATAAATAATACTATCATCACATAACTATATGACCATTCAATAAAGGATACTCTCTCTAATTGGTGTAGCTCCAAACGCCATCACGATCTCAACCATTCTTCTTGTAACTCCCCATTACTCACGCACCCGGGGTACCCCCAATAACCTCGCCCTCCATGACACCTCCGTCATGCGAGCTGGAGGCGATCTCTGATAGTCATGCCGTTATCAACCCGACAGCCCGATGCTGCCCGAGAGGTGGCACACACATACCAGAGACCCAGCAATAAATATAAACATCAATCATCAATATTCCGAGAGATCAGCAACAAAAGTGCCCGATTCCCGTACTCAATAATCAATCAATATCATTTTATCATCATCAATAATCATATCATCATCATCAATAACATCAATAATCAATTAAACAACAAATAACTAAGTTAGATGACAAAGTAGGCCATCCAACCGAACATGCATTAAACACACAATCAAACCTTAGTTCACCCATCAACAACTCACAATTCAATCACTCAAACCACACCCGATCAACTAAGGCTCAATTCAATAATTTAAAGAAAGATAACCTAAACTTCAAATAATCATATCTTACATTCTACTAATCCAAACAACTCCAAATCAATTTCAAACACTCACCCATTCGATCATCTACATTAACCTTCTCGGAAATCCACCATAACACCTCCAAATCATGCCCGATAACCCTAAAACTCTAGGATGTCTTGGCTGGATTTTCCGGGTTTTCACACGAACAATGTAATCGAAAATTCGGCATTACAACAGCGCTAACACGTAATTATCAAGTATTTAGAAATCGACGGCAATCGATTTCGATCAACACAACTCATTTAATTCAACTTTGAACATTTTAATCAAAATTAAATACCCGGAAAATAAAAATTATGCTACATCCGACAGAAATTCGTAGTATTAGTATATAATGATCCCTAGCATGCAAGGAGCAATAATCTAACATCAGATTTCAATTCTAACGGTTCAATCTTCATTTATACGCAAAAACACAAAAATGACATTTTGAGATCTAGAATTTTTCTCTCACCTTAGATGCGATATAAGCCTAGGAATGCGTGCTATGCGTGCCCAACAAGCAGAATCCAAGTCGGTGCGAAGTTTCACGGACAAAAACTAGGTTTTTCTTTGAAAAATTGGATTGAAAGCTTGAGTTTTTCTCTTTCTTTTTCTCCCTCTTTTCTCTCGGCCTTGTGTGTGTTTGAGGAGTGTGTTTTGTGTTGTGTGAGTGTGTGTTGATGACAAGGAGTATTTAAAAGCTTGGTCAATAAAAAAAAATGCAAGGTCAAAGTTAGTTTTAATTAGTATTTTTGTGTTTTTAAATGACTTTAATTGCATTTTAGTGCTCACCAAGTTAAAAATAATTATGCCACCCCCAAGATATCTCAAGTGGATTATTTTTAGGTGACAAGAAGTTTTACAATCCAACAATTTCACCCGAGTCGGCTTAAAACTCGATTTTCGCAAAAGTCGGTGTAAAAACCCTAATAAATTCTTAAGTCGATTTTAAAACCGTTTTCATCAAACACAGGTCTATTAAAGTCCGTGGACTAGGTCTAGAAGGGTTAAAAAGACCAGTTTCAAAATTATAGCGGACGTGTTTCGAAAACACTATTCACTAAAAATCGACGATAAAATTTCTAACTCCGTTTTTGATGAAAATTTCATGAATGCACATTTAGCACGTATTAGAAGTATTGACATCAAAATTATAACTTTCTAGATCCTATAGCACATAAACAGATCATATGCACGCAAAACGAGGTAAAGCACGTAAAATGAGATAAGCAAAAAAGTGGGGTTTCACAAGATAGCTCAAGTTGCATGCAAAGCTCAAAAACCTCTCATTTTCGGTCATAGCTAAGTTTTAAGAGTTTTCTTCCATTTATTTTTGTTTTAATCACATGCACACACTAAGTATATGCTAACTAAGCTAGGAGTTAAAGAAAAACAAGCTACCTCTCGGCCAAAGCAAGGAAAATAGGCTTTTCGTGCAATCCAAGAGCGTTTCTTGCATTTTCATCCATCAAGTTGCTAAGGTGAGGGTTAAAACTTTTCAAATGTTTCAAAACTCACATGCATGCTCTTATATGGCTGTATTTACCTTTGAAGTTCTTGTATATGTGTTTATATGAGCCTATCTACTCATGCATTGCTTGAAAATAGCTAAAAACTTTGAGATATACAAACACGTTTTCTGGCAGATTTCTGACCTTGTAGAACGATTTTTTTTTTGGCCTAGTAAACGATGTTTAAAATGCATAAAATTTGGTAGGTCACTAGATTTGTCAGTTATTAACATATTTTGAAGAAATAAGATAAGGCTAATTTTGAGTTTAAGACCCCCAAAATTGGAAAATATCGTAATGTGTCTAAATTTGGATAACTTGGAAATGTGAAATATGTTTATGGCAGCTTTCTGACCTTGTAGAACGAAACGTTTTTGGCCTAGTGAAAGATAACATAAATGTATGAAATTTGGTAGGTGACTAGATCTTTTAGATTTGAACATATCATTCAGAAATAGGCAAATGCTAAGTTTGATTTTAAGACCCTCAGAAATGGCAAATATCGAAATGTGTATGAAATTGGATAGTTTTGCGTAGTTTCATGGTTTTTGTAATACCCGAGCCCGGAATGTGAAATTTTCCTATTTATTTTTTTGAAAAATATATTTTTTTAAATTCTTTGAGATTTAATTGTTATTCCTTTATTGTCGCAAAGTGCATTGCATTTCGAGAGCGATAGTTAGAGAGTGTTTTCTAGTCCTTAGCAAATAGTGAAAACTAGTATTTAGTGTTTTAATTTTAATATTTTAGTTGTTGTTAACTAGAATTAGAATTGTGCTAGTTTTCTAGCTTTAAAATGCAAGAAATAAGCTTATTTGACCAACTTAAGTTAGCTTTGACCAAGCCTTGACCATTTGACTTCAACTTGTCATCTTATTTATGCATAACACATTGCAAAATCAAAGCACAAAGCTGAAAAATAAAAAAGAAGCAAGGGCCAAAACATTGAGGGAAAAAGAAAAAAAACATTTCAACTTCCAAACTTCAAATCTTCGCGTGAACTTGCATGGGGTTGTTTCCGAGGAATCCAACGAGGTTTTCCTAGCGTCTAGGAGCGTCTAAGGTGAGGGAAGCATCCTTATTTGCACATTTGAAAATGTTGTATATAAACTTTAATTTTTGGGTTTTAGCCGTAGATTGTTATTTTATTTGTTTTGATGCTTAAAGAATGTTCCTTGACAATTGTAGAACATGTATTTGTAGACTTTTGGCATTTTCTACGGTTGAATATAGCAATTGCAATTTTAAATGCTAATGGAATAGTAAAATATGAATAGTAAACCCTCGTTTCATAGAAATTGCTCCGTTATGCGTTTTGTTTATGTGAAAAGATGCTAGATATGCTAGAATGCCTAAATGTATGGTTAAATTGGATTGTGTAATGAAAAAATGGAGAAAAATGCCTTGGTACATGTTGGGGTCGTTTAGGTCGAGTTTAGCATTTTCTCGTTTTGCGTGATGGCATTGTCTCGGGAAGCCGTGGAAGCACTTTTGGTATGGTTATGGCGTTGGTTGGGTGTTTGGTTAGGATAGCTATAGTTCAAATGAGCAAAGGGGAAAATCGAGGATTTGCGGGAATTCTAGGGTAAAGTAGGGTTTCGGGGTCTTTAGATGTGCCTTATGGTGACCTAGGAGGATTGGTGAAGTCGGTTTCCAAAACTCGTGGCTCGTTTGAAAGTAGTAGCATTTTGAAAGTTGGGGTCGTTTTGTGTTTTTGTTGGTTTTCATAGTGCTATGCTTGTAGGATGCTTATTATTGCTTGTTATGCTTGTTAAAGTTGATTATGATTGAAATGTTTATCCATTGTTGCTATTGCGTGTGAGAGTAACCTACTTTGTTATTCTCTCACGTGTGGCTTTATTGCTCGATTGCTCAATTGTTGCATTGTATATTGTATTGCATTCGTAGAGTCAGGGGCGGTGTGACGGGCCTCTTTGGGTAGCCTCGGGTTGCCAGGGTTGGTTGCCCTAGCTCCGTGTCCTATTCCCTTTCTCGCTTGGGTTGCCTCCCAGGGAGATTTGGGTCGTAGAATTGATTGGATACTTCCGGGGTATTCCAAACTGAAGTTATAAGGTCGTTGGGCCGGCGCGTCGTCATCGGATTCGTGATTGAAAGTTGCTCGTAGAAAATGAATTGTATCATTTGATTGAATGATTATAGCCTTAATGCTTGTCTTGATTTATTGTTGGCTTTGCTTGTGTCTCTATATGATAATTGTATGATTTGCTTGACTATTTGCATTGCATTCTCCTCTCATCTCCGTCCTTGAGACCAATTACCCTCGCTGAGCAATAGTTTTTGCTAATTCCTTTCTATACTATATTTTACAGGAGTAGTTGAAGCTGATCCTATTGAGGTAATTCAAGAGGAAGAGCAAGTAGAAGTGTTTCCTTGATAACACTTTCTTTGCTTAGCTGGTGGTTGATTGCCAGTCTTTTGTGCGGGCCATGCTTGATGTGTATATTGCTTGGTTGACGCTTCATTTTGAGGCTTGTAGCCTTGTATGTTGTTTCTATTTTGAGGTCATTATGGTCTTATGTTGTAAAAGTTGAAAGATTGTAAAGTTGTAAAGTTATACTCGCGTGACTAGTAATAA
Organism: Ehretia macrophylla; assembly: GCA_037974665.1. Classification (NCBI taxonomy): domain Eukaryota; kingdom Viridiplantae; phylum Streptophyta; class Magnoliopsida; order Boraginales; family Ehretiaceae; genus Ehretia; species Ehretia macrophylla. Next base: position 36,144,612 of record CM075771.1, read on the forward strand.
CTCCATGCTAGAGGTTTAACTGCTTAGTGGCACGAATACTTGTGTAGTATGCATGGCATTTTGGTTTGCATAGTTGGTTAATGAGAAGATGTATGTTTCTAAAAGAAAGTTAACTTGTTTCAAATGATTATTGTGGTTTTTGCGAATATTATATTGAATGTAGGGTTTTCGGATCGTCCACAGTACAGAGGAGACTCCGTCCGTGTGTCGGGTCCGGGCTTGGCCTTTTGCGGGGTCGGGTCGGGGCTGGACATCTTTAGGTGGTATCAGAGCCAAGTTAGTCTTGCATGAGCCGGGATATGTTTCTCGGTCTGTCGGGTAAAGGTCTAAAATGATAAAGTGTTAATGTATGATTGTTAAGTGAAAAGTGTTATAGTATGACTGTGAACTTGGATTGCTTATGTGTTTAAGTGAATTAGTTTGGCATGTCAATCTTGTGTTATGTTAATTGTGTGATAGGATATTTGATTGTTATTGACTTAAGTGTTATCTAATCTTATGTGTTATATTTTTGTCTATAAACTACTTTTATATGTTGCCAGCTATTGTAAGTTGTTACTATGCCGCCATGACGTAGTACTCAAGGTCAAGGGGTAGATGAAGAGGCTGCAGGACAGGGTCAGCAACCGATGCCTGAACAGTTTATGGCTACTATGACCACTGCAGTTGACCGGATTACTCAGGTACTGCATGAGCAGAGGCAAGAAATTAATAATCCCTAGGGAAATCAAGCTAATCCTGGTGGACAGGGGCATAGGGCTGAGAATAATTAGTTGGGGAAATTCTTGAGGCACGAGCCGGGTAAGTTTTTCGGAGAGCTGGATGACGAGGCAACCGAGAGATGGATTAACCGTGTTGAGAAAATTTACGCTGCTTTGAGGTACACTGACGAGGCAAAGATAGCTTATGCAGCATTTCTGTTTGAGGGCGACGTAGAACAGTGGTGGAACACTATTAGGTTGAGGTGGGACTGTGAGAATGTTCCGCATTTGTGGGATGATTTCATGAGTGAGTTTCGGGACAAGTATATTCCCGAGATGGCTAGGGAAAGGCGGGAAGACGAATTTGTGGCCCTGAAGCAAGGAAACATGACTGTCGCACAGTATGAGGCTAGGTTTGTCAGCCTGTCAAGGTATATGCTTGAGCTGGTGCGGCCAGCTAGGAGGATGATTCATAGGTTTGTTCGTGGGCTGAGAATGGATATACAGCTGAATTTGACTGGGCAGACTTATACTACTTTTCCCGAGGCATTCCAAGCAGCCTCGAAGTTTGAGAAACGGAAGGTAGAGATGATAGCTGAGAGTAGCCAGCCGGGTAAGAAACGGTACTTGGGCCAGAGCAGCTAGAGTCAGCAGAGGCAGTATCAGACTTTTGTTCAGGTTCCTCAGCAACGTCCGTATCAGCCTCAGTATCAGATTCAGAGGAGGCTAGCTGTGACTAGACCCCAGCTGGGAGGTACAGTTTCTACCACTGCCAGAGCCCCCGCACCTACGGGAAACACTATTGTAAGGCAAAATCAACAGTGTAACTTTTGTAATCGATCGGGGCACATTGAAGCTAATTGCTGGATAAAGAGTGGTAAATGCACTGGTTGTGTGAGCGATGAGCATAGGGTGAAAGATTTCCCTAAGTATAAGAATGTTCAGGGCCGTACTAGAGGCCAGGGTGTGCAGAATAGGGCTACAGGTGCAGGTCCAGAACAGAAGGTTCAGGCTAGGGTCTTTGCACTAGATGCGGAGGAGCTACCCGATACTACAGTAATAGTGGAATGTACCTTTCTTCTCAATACTCAGCCAGTTAAAGTTTTGATTGATCCCGGAGCTACACATTCGTTTATAACTCCTGCATGTGCACGATCTGTGAATGTTTGCATTGATAAACTGCAGTATAAAGTTGAAGTTAGTACGCCTTTGGGTGCGAAATTTGTTACTGAGTCTATTTGCAAATCTTGTGTTATATGCATTGGGGACCGTAAATTTCCTGCTGATTTAATTATACTGCCGTTTTGTGACTTTGAAATCATTTTGGGAATAGCCTGGTTGGGAAAATACTATGCTCAGTTGGATTGTAGAACAAAAATTGTTTATCTTCAGATTCCTGACCTACCGGTACTAGAGATTATTGGGAACTGCAGGGCTGCCAGAATACCCCTTTTATCATCAATCAAGGCTTCTAAGTTGTTGAATAAAGGTTGTGAGGCTTACCTAGCTTATCTAATCAATCAGCCTACTGATAAGTTGAATTTGAATGAGGTTCCAATTGTTAAAGACTTCCCTGGTGTATTTCCCAAGGAATTACCAGGTTTACCACCGGATAGGGAGATCGAATTTGTGAATGATCTTATGCCGGGCACTGTGCCAATTTCTAGAAGTCCTTATAGAATGGCACCGGCTGAACTTCAGGAATTGAAAATTCAGCTTCAGAACTTGCTTGAGAAAGGGTTTATACAACCTAGTTCTTCGCCGTGGGGTGTGCCTATGTTGTTTGTGAGAAAGAAAGATGGCACGCTACGGTTATGTATTGATTACCGGGGACTTAATCAAGTCACAATTAAGAACAAATACCCCTTGCCGTTGATTGAAGAATTGTTTGACCAGTTGCAGGGTATGAGTATTTACTCCAAATTTGACTTGAGGAAGGGTTACTATCAACTCAGGATTCAGAGTGATGATATACCTAAGACGGCATTCAGGACTAGATATGGCCACTATGAATTTGTTGTGTTACCGTTTGGATTGACGAATGCACCAGCCGCATTCATGGACTTAATGCATAGGGTTTTTTGACCTTATCTTGATCAATTTGTTGTAATCTTTATTGACGACATTTTAGTGTACTCTAAGAATGAGGCTGAACATGAACAACATTTGAAGATTGTGCTACAAACTTTGCAAGAAAACAAGCTTTTTGCTAAATTCAGCAAGTGCGAATTCTGGTTGAATCAAATATCTTTTATGGGCCATATCATTTCACGTCAAGGAATTTCAGTAGACCCAGCTAAGATTAAAGTTGTTTCATCTTGGAAGAGACCTGAAACGGTGTCAGAGATTCGGAGCTTTCTGGGATTGGTAGGTTACTATCGGAGGTTTGTTAAAGACTTTTCCAAAATTTCTGGACCTTTAAGCCAGTTGACTCGAAAGAAAATTACTTACAATTGGGATGCTAAATGTGAATCCAGTTTCCAAGAACTGAAGAAGAGACTAACTACAGCTCCTATACTAGCTTTACCTGTGATAACCCGAAACCGGTATGTATTTAATGGTATTTGACTACATCTAATTAAATGTTTAATTAGTTAAATCATCTAATTTTCATTGTTCTGCTATTTCTTTTAGAAGAATTCAAAAAGATTTATATTAATTAACTAAAAGATTATTACCTATTTCTAATAATTATAGTAATTGAATTTATTCTCTTGTGATTAATTAAGTGTCATCTTAAATGTTAGTGTTTAATTGTATTTGACTACGTGTTTATATTAACTTATTCATTTGTAACTTAATATTAACTTCATAATTCTTTAAAATATTCCAGAAATAGTTAAATTAATTATTTTAAATGAATATTGATTACTTTGATTGTTTTGATTATTTTAATAATCAGTTTTGGTTGTGTTGCATTAAAATTACTAGATTTTCAATTAAATGAAAAAGTAACTCTGAGCCGAGGTAAATTTTAAACGATTCTACTATTCTGCTTTTCAAAAATTATAGTTTTATGTTATTGCACATCATTTGATTAGTGATCGTTTATTGATCGTTCGATCGTAGCATTTAAAAAATGAGAGTTAGAGAAATATTCTTTGGATTTAGTGAAAAATGTTTTAAGCTTAATTTAACCAGTTTTAGTTTTTTTTCATTTAATTGCAATGTTTTAACTTGAATTAGATTTAAATGGCATTAAAATAAGCTTATTTGACCATTTTTAACTAAAGATTGATTTTACAAATGACCAAAATGCCCTTGTCACCTTTTTAAATAATAAAACAAGGCAAAAAATAAAATAAAAAAACAAAACCAAAAATGCCATCCATGTCCCCCCCCATGGCCGAAAGCTTGAGGGAAAAGGAAAAAAAATTTGTTTTGCATTTTTCTCATACAATCGTGCGTGGAATTGCTCGGGGGTCGTGGCTCGGGTCCTTGCGGGTCTTGGTCTTCAATCTCTGTGAGGGTTTTCACGCTTTTGTGCATTTAAATTCGAATTTGAATTTTGTGTCAAAATTTTAGATTTGATATATAATGTGTTATAATGCTTGTAAATGCTTGATATAACTTCCTTTGAGTTCGTAGAGCATTGCTTGATAGTTATTTAGCAATTTTTAAGGTTGAAACTGCGTATTTGAAATTGGGGAAGAATAATGAATAGTGAATTATGAATAGTAAACCCTAGAATTTTGGATTTCGATCCGAATTGCGATTGCTTGATTTGGATAGGTGCCATTAGTGATAGAAAGATAAAATGTGCTATAAAAATGGATCGGCCTTTGTTAAAATTAGAAATTAGACAAAGAAACGTAAATGGGCCGTTTGACAAAAAGTTGACCGTGCTCAAATTGAGTTGACGGTTTTGCAATTGAGGGTATGGAAGCACTTTTGGCACTGTTGTGGCATTGATTGAATGACCGGTTAGCATAGCTGTAGTTTAAACGCAGTAGGTGGACTTTCGGGCCTCGGGTGAGAAAGTGAAGTTTAGTGACATAGAAACGTGCCTTATAGTGCCTGAGTGAATGTAATGAAATCGGTTTCCTAATCCCGTAGCTCGTTTGCTTGTAATTGCCTTTGGAAGTTAGGGATTGAATAGTGATATTTGTCGTTTTCGTGTTTGAACTGCTGTTACTTGTTTAATTGGTGTTATTGTTGCTATTAAAGATAGTTATGCTTTAAAAGTTAATTGAATGCTAGTATTAGTTGTAAATGCTTGATATTTCGTTTATCTCCTCTAATTTGTATTGTTGTGCTATCGCTCGTTATCACCTTGTGTTCTGTCTTGCATTGCATAGTGTCAGGCGCATGAGTGATGGGGCTCTCTGGGCAGTCTCGGCTTGCCAGTGTTGGTTGCTCTAGCTCCGTGTCCTATTCCCATTCTCTATTGGGTTGCCTCCTAGGGAGATTTGGGTCGTAGAATTGATGGATACTTCCGGGGTATTCCAAACTGAAGTTATAAGGTGGTTGTGTGCTTATTGTCATCGTTGTCAACATCACGCTCAAGATTGATGTATCGCTCGTGAAATGGTACGTTGCTCGTATGAGTGAACCATAGCCTTCAGAGTGTGGTATAGCTTTGAATGGTTGTGTTAATGCTTTCAGTAATTGCTTATTCTATTGATTGTTTGTCTTGATTGCTTATTTATCAGTTATATTGCTTAACTGTTTTATTTGCATTGCATGACTTTCTTTCTCTCCAATTCGATATATGTCTCGCCCTCACTGAGTATAGTGTTGTGTATACTCACTCCTCACCAACACATTTCAGGAAATGTCATGTTAGCTGGAAAGTTCGTGATTTCGTGAAAGTTCGTGCTTGAAGAGTTGTCTTGCGTGCCTATGTGGCTTGAGTTGTTGAAGTTGCAAAGATGTATACTTTCATGTATTGTATGTATTTAATGTCAAAAGGAATGTAATTTAAGTTTCATTAGATTGTTGAAGTGGTTTGATAAGTTAGATTATGTATCTAGTTAGTATAGCTTAACTTTAATGCATGTTTGTAATGTCCAAGGGAAAAGAGTTAGAATGGTTTAATTGTCAAGCATGAATGTACTTGTAAAAGATGTGAAGAGGTAGGTTAGTCTGTAAACTGGAAATGTATATTTGCTTGTGATTGCTTGTTGAGAACAAGGCTCGGATGGCCTTGAGGTGGTTGAATGTTTGGACATGGTATTGGTCCACTTATATGCTGTCGCAGGTTTTCTTTTTGCCTAGAAACAGGAGAGGCTCCGTCCGTTTTTCCTGAAAATTATGCCCGGGTATGGATTTGGGTTGTGAATAGATTGATTGATAGAACTCCCGGTCTCGAGAGGGATCGGGGTGTCACAGGTGGTATCAGAGCTTTTTTAGCTCATAAGCCGGGATAGGGTCCTCGGTCTGGTAGGTAGTGGTCCTTGAATATGTGCTTGTTAAGTGTGTCTTGAAATTGTATACTTGTATGTGAGATTGTGTGTCTTGACCTGAATGTGTGCTCCTATGTGATATATTTATGTGTTATGTGTTAAGTGTGTGCTAAGTGAAGTGACTACTCGTGTATTGAATTGGCATCGTGAATCGAATCGACCTCGTGAATTGTTATTTGCTTGAAGTATTTCTTGTAATGTGTGTATTGGAATGTCTTGAATTGGTTATGCCGTGATTTGAATTGATTATGTTGTGCTTGACTTGATTGTCGTGCTTGAGTGACTTTGATGAATAAACTATTTTACAAACTTGCTTGCATAATAGATTAAGGCATGTGTATAAATGTGATATCCTGGCATTCATACATGTTCCGTAGAAATGGTAAGTAAGTCTTCTTCCTCCCCTGAAGAGAAGTGGTTAGTAGCAAGCCCAAGTTATTTGGATTGACGGAAACGAGCAGTGCTCAACTAGGCCTTTATTTGGGAGTTGACATTTATAGCTGGAGTTTGTTTATTGGGGTTCCTTGAAGGTTATCCTATATGCTTTGTATAAATGACTTCCTTTGGAGTTCTACATGATTATTCTTTGGAGCATTTTCTTAAATGTCTTCTTGATTGGGCATTCATCGGGTATTTTTATATTGGCATTTCGTGGGAGACTTGGTTGGGATTTTAATCAACTTTTGGTGTTCTTTCTGCATTCTTATGGGGAACTTTGATTTGAATCTACTTACAATGATCAGTTTTGCGTGAAGCATACTACTTTGGTATTCCTTGTGGACATTTCTCAGTGGACTTGGCAATCGGAATTTTTATCGGACTTACTGCATAATATTATCTACAATATCTCCGCTCTAGTCTTTCTTGATATTTTATCGGCAATCGTGATTGGAATTCTTCAATAGTATATGGTGCACCTGCACGGTATTTCCTCTGGTATTTTACCTAATATTCGGTAGCAGTATTATTTTGGGGAAATTTACTTGGCTATTTAGTTTGGTGTTCATTCATGGACTTTTGATAATTATATATATGTTGACGTACATTCTGGATTCCCTATTCAGATGCTTCTTGAGCTATATATTTTGAAAGACTTCCTTGAAACCTCTATAATATGATTGACTGGATTTCTTGTCTGGAGTCTTCCTGAGCAGTACTTGGGATTCTTGTTTAGACTTTGCTTCAGATTGTTTATTGGTATGTTCTCGGTACCTTTAGTTGGGATTCTATTATGGCATTCATGTCTAGTAAGATTTTTATTTGGGGATCTATTTGGTATTCTCTAGAGCCTTTATTTCGCTTCTTGCTTGGGAATTCTCAGGCAGTAACAGTTGAACTTCTACTAAAGATTCGTGTGTGGGGTATTCTTCTTGTCATTATTGTGCGGTATTAATGGCATCTACAGTATCTTTGCTTTAGTCTTTATTGGTATTATCTCGACGCTCTTGGTTGGAATTTTATTCTTCTTCGATATTCGTGTCAACGGGATTCTTCAAATGATGAAGATTAGTCAGAATTGGATTTCAGATGATGCTGAGTTCTATTGGAAGAAGAATTGCGAGGATGCAATTGTTTTAAGGGGGGAAGGATGTGATAACCCGAAACCGGCATGCATTTAATGGCATTTGACTGCATCTAATTAAATGTTTAATTAGTTAAATCATCTAATTTTCACTGTTCTGCTATTTCTTTTAGAAGAATTCAAAAAGATTTATATTAATTAATTAAAAGATTATTACCTATTTCTAATAATTATAGCAATTGATTTTATTCTCTTGTGATTAATTAAGTGTCATCTAAAATGTTAGTGTTTAATTGTATTTGACTACGTGTTTATATTAACTTATTCATTTGTAACTTAATATTAACTTCATAATTCTTTAAAATATTCTAGAAATAGTTAAATTAATTATTTTAAATGAATATTGATTACTTTGATTGTTTTGATTATTTTAATAATCGGTTTTGTTTGTCTTGCATTAAAATTACTCAGTTTTTAATTAAATGAGAAAAGTAACTTCGAGCCGGGGTAAATTTTAAACGATTCTACTATTATGCTTTTCAAAAATTATAGTTTTATATTATTGTATATCATTTGATTAGCAATCGTTTATGGACCGTTCGATCGTAGCATTTTGAAAATGAGAGTTAGAGAAATATTCTTCGGATTTAGTGAAAAATGTTTTAAGCTTAATTTAACCAGTTTTAGTTGTTTTTCATTTAATTGCATTGTTTTAACTTGAATTAGATTTAAATGGCATTAAAATAAGCTTATTTGACCATTTTTAACTAAAGATTGATTTTGCAAATGACCAAAATGCCCTTGTCACCTTTTTAAATAATAAAAGAAGGCAAAAAAAAAAAAAAAAAAAACAGAACCAAAAATGCCATCCATGTCCCCCCCCCCATGACCGAAAGCTTGAGGGAAAAGGAAAAAAAAATTGTTTTGCATTTTTCTCCTACAATCGTGCGTGGAATTACTCGGAGGTCGTGACTCGGGTCCTTGTGGGTCTTGGTCTTCAATCTCTGTGAGGGTTTTTACGCTTTTGTGTATTTAAATTCGAATTTGAATGTTGTGTCAAAATTTTAGATTTGATATATAATGTGTTATAATGCCTGTAAATGCTTGATATAACTTCCTTTGAGTTCGTATAGCATTACTTGATAGTTATTTAGCAATTTTTACGATTGAAACTGCGTATTTGAAATTGAGAAAGAACAATGAATAGTGAATTATGAATAGTAAATCCTAGAATTTCGAATTTCGATCCGAATTACGATTGCTTGATTTGGATAGGTTCCGTTAGTGATAGAAAGATAAAATGTGCGATAAAAATGGATCGGCCTTTGTTAAAATTTGAAATTAGACAAAGAAACGTAAAGGGGCCGTTTGACCAAAAGTTGATCGTGCTCGAATTGAGTTGGGGGTTTTGCAATTGAGGGTATGGAAGCACTTTTGGTGCTGTTGTGGCATTGATTGAATGATCGGTTAGCATAGCTATAGTTCAAACGCAGTAGGTGGACTTTCGGGCATCGGGTGAGAAAGTAAAATTTATTGACATAGAAACGTGCCTTGTAGTGCCTGAGTAAATATAGTGAAATCGGTTTCCTAATCCCGTAGCTCGTTTGCTCGTAATTGCCTTTGGAAGTTAGGGATTGAATAGTGATATTTGTCGTTTTCGTGTTTGAACTGCTGTTACTTGTTTAATTGGTATTATTGTTGCTATTAAAGATAGTTATGCTTCAAAAGTTAATTGAATGCTAGTATTAGTTGTAAATGATTGATATTTCATTTATCTCCTCTAATCTGTATTGTTGTGCTATCGCTCGTTATCGCCTTGTGTCGTATCTTGCATTGCATAGTGTAAGGCGCGTGAGTGATGGGCCTCTCTGGGCAGTCTCGAGCTGCCAATGTTGGTTGCTTTAGCTCCGTGTCCTATTCCCATTCTCGCTTGGGTTTCCTCCCAGGGAGATTTGGGTCGTAGAATTGATGGATACTTCTGGGGTATTCCAAACTGAAGTTATAAGGTGGTTGCGCGCTTATTGTCATCGTTGTCAACATCAAGCTCGAGATTGATGTATCGCTCGTGAAATGGTACATTGCTCGTATGAGTGAACCATAGCCTTCAGAGTGTGGTATAGCTTTGAATGGTTGTGTTAATGCTTTCAGTAATTGCTTATTGTATTGATTGTTTGTCTTGATTGCTTATTTATCAGTTATATTGCTGAACTGTCTTATTTGCATTGCACGACTTTCTTTCTCTCCAATTCGATATCTATCTCGCCCTCACTGAGTATATGTGTTGTGTATACTCACTCCTCACCACCACATTTCAGGAAATCTCATGTTAGCTGGAAAGTTTGTGATTTCATGAAAGTTCGTGCTTGAAGAGTTGTCTTGCGTGCCTATGTTGCTTGAGTTGTCGAAGTTGTAAAGATGTATGCTTTCATGTATTGTATGTATTTAATGTCAAAAGGAATGTAATTTAAGTTTCATTAGATTGTTGAAGTGGTTTGATAAGTTAGATTATGTATCTAGTTAGTATAGCTTAACTTTAATGCATGTTTGTAATGTCCAAAGGAAAAGAGTTAGAATGGTTTAATTGTCAAGCATGAATGTACTTGTAAAAGATGTGAAGAGGTAGGTTAGTCTATAAACTGGAAATGTATATTTGCTTGTGATTGCTTGTTGAGAACAAGGCTCGGATGGCCTTGAATGTTTGGACATAGTATTGGTCCACTTATATGCTGTCGCAGGTTTGCTTTTTGCCTAGAAACAGGGGAGCCTCCGTCCGTTTTCCTAAAAATTATGCCCAGGTTTGGATTTGGGTTGTGAATAGAGTGATTGATAGAACTCCCGGTCTCGAGAGGGATCGGGGTGTCACATTACCTGAGGGTACAGAAAACTTTGTTGTCTACAGTGATGTATCTAAAGAAGGTTTGGGCTGTGTTTTAATGCAGAATGGTAAGGTGATTGCCTATGCTTCTAGGTAGTTGAAACCTTATGAAGTCAATTACCCTACACATGATCTAGAGTTAGCTGCAGTTGTGTTTGCTTTAAAGAAGTGGCGGCATTACTTGTGGGGTAGCAGATTTGAAATTTTTACTGACCACTAGAGTCTCATATATTTATTTTCACAAAAGGATTTGAATATGAAGTAGCGAAGATGGCTAGAGATATTAAGTGGCTACAATTGTTCTATAAACTACGTGCCAGGTAAGGCAAATGTTGTTGCAGATGCTTTGAGCCGAAAGGCTACTGTTGCAAGTCTAATTATCAAGGATTGGGAGACTTTGGAGGAAATTTGTTCATGGAAGCCGGAAGCTACTGAGGTAGGGATTCGATTTGCTAGCTGACAAATTCAATCGGGATTGCTAACACAAATCAGGGAGGCTCAGAAGACTGATCCTCACATCTTGAAAATCCAAGAAAAAGCAAAAGGGGGAGAGTCGAAGTTTAAATTACATGCAGATGGTATCTTTAGATTCAGTGACAAAGTGTGTGTTCCTAGTGATCCGACTTTGAAGAATGAGATTCTATCCGAGGCACATAATTCAAGATATACGATTCACCCGGGCAGTACTAAAATGTATAGAGATCTGAAACAACACTTCTGGTGGAACAATATGAAGATGGAGATTGCTGGGTATGTATCCAGGTGTTTAACTTGTCAGAGGTTTAAAGTTGAGCATCAGAGGCCAGCCGGGCTTCTGCAACCGTTGTCGATTCCGCAATGGAAGTGGATGCATATAACAATGGACCTTGTGACCGATCTTCCAAGATCTCCGAGAGGATGTGATTCTGTTTGGGTTGTTATGGACCGATTGACTAAGGTTTCACATTTTATTCCCATGAACAAACATGATAGCCTTGATAAACTAGCTGAGCTTTATGTTGCTAATATTGTGAGACTTCATGGGGTGCCACAGAGTATAGTGTCAAATAGAGATCTTAGATTTAGATCTCGTTTTTGGCAGAAATTGCAAGAGGCAATGGGAACTAAATTGAGCTTCAGTACTACATACCATCCACAAACTGATGGCCAGTCTGAGAGAACTATCAGGATCTTGGAAGACATGCCTTGGGCATGTGTATTAGACTTTGGGAAGAATTGGGAGAAGTTTTTGCCTTTAGCGGAGTTCGCCTACAATAATAGTTATCAATCTACTATAGGTATGGCTCCCTACGAGGCATTGTACAGTCGTAAATGTAGATCCCCATTGTATTGGGAAGAAGTTGGAGAGATAAGAACAGTTGATCCGATTGTGTTACCTGAGATGATTAAGATGGTAGATAATGTTCACCTTATTCGCCAGCGTATGCTTACAACTCAGAGTAGCAGAAGAGTTATGCGGATAAGCATCGTCGGGATCTTGAGTTTGCTTTGGGAGATTGGGTGTTTCTTAAGATTTCTCCTCGAAAGGGATTGATTCAGCACAGTAAGAGCGGGAAACTTAGTCCTAAGTTTGTGGGTCTGTTTGAGATCACCGAAAAGGTGGGTCCTTTAGCTTACCGGTTAGCTTTACCTCTGAGCTTGTCGAGACTGCACGATGTTTTCCACGTGTCAATGTTAAGGAAATACCATCCAGATCTTTCACATGTACTTGAACCAGAGCCTTTGCAGATTGAGGAAAAGTTAACTTATGAGGAGAGACCGATTCAAATTGTGGATCGGAAAGTTCAGGAACTTCGCAGGAAGAGTATTCCGTTGGTAATGGTTTTGTGGAATCATCACGGGTTTGAGGAAACAACTTGGGAAAGAGAGGACCAGGTTCGGAATCAGTATCCGGAGTTGTTTGTCGACCAGGTAAGAATTGCGTGGACGCAATTGTTTTAAGGGGGAGAGAGTGTAATACCCGAGCCCGGAATGTGAAATTTTCCTGTTTATTTTTCTGAAAATTATATTTTTTTAAATTCTTTGAGATTTAATTGTTATTCCTTTATTGTCACAAAGTGCATTGCATTTCATAGCGATAGTTAGAGAGTGTTTTCTAGTCCTCAGCAAATAGTAAAAATTAGTATTTAGTGTTTTAATTTTAATATTTTAGTTGTTGTTAACTAGAATTAGAATTGTGCTAGTTGTTTTAGCTTTAAAATGCAAGAAATAAGCTTATTTGACCAACTTAAGTTAGCTTTGACCAAGCCTTGACCATTTGACTTCAACTTGTCATCTTATTTATGCATAACACATTGCAAAATCAAAGCACAAAGCTGAAAAATAAAAAAAGAAGCAAAGGCCGAAACATTGAGGGGAAAAGAAAAAAAAAAGATTTCAACTTCCAAACTTCAAATCTTCGCGTGAGCTTGAACGGGGTTGTTTCCGAGGCATCCAACGAGGTTTTCCTAGCGTCTAGGAGCGTCTAAGGTGAGGGAAGCATCCTTATTTGCGCATTTGAAAATGTTGTATATAAACTTTAATTTTTGGGTTTTAGCCGTAGATTGTTATTTTATTCATTTTGTTGCTTAAAGAATGTTCCTTGACAATTGTAGAACATGTATTTGTAGACTTTTAGCATTTTCTACGATTGAATATAGCAATTGCAATTTTAAATGCTAATGGAACAGTAAAATATGAATAGTAAACCCTCGTTTCGTCGAAATTGCTCCGTTATGCGTTTTGTTTACGTGAAAAGATGCTAGATATGCTAGAATGCCTAAATGTGTGATTAAATTGGATTGTGTAATGGAAAAATAGAGAAAAACGCCTTGTTACATGTTGGGGTCGTTTAGGTCGAGTTTAGCATTTCTTCGTTTTGCGTGATGGCATTGTCTCAAGAGGCCATGGAAGCACTTTTGGTGTTGTTATGGCGTTGGTTGGGTGTTTGGTTAGGATAGCTATAGTTCAAACGAGCAAAGGAGGAAACCAAGGCTTTGTGGGAATTCTAGGGTAAAGTAGGGTTTCGGGGTCTTTAGACTTGCCTTATGGTGACCTAGGAGAATTGGTGAAGTCGGTTTTCAAAACTCGTGGCTCGTTTGAAAGTAGTAGCATTTTGAAAGTTGGGGTCGTTTTGTGTTTTTGTTGGTTTTCATAGTGTTATGCTTGTAGGATGATTATTATTGCTTGTTATGCTTGTTAAAGTTGATTATGATTGAAATGTTTATCCATTGTTGATATTGCATGCGAGAGTAACCTACTTTGTTATTCTCTCACGTGTGGCTTTATTGCTCAATTGCTCGATTGTTGCATTGTATATTGTATTGCATTCGTAGAGTCAGGGGCGGTGTGACGTGCCTCTCTGGGTAGCCTCGGGTTGCCAGGGTTGGTTGCCCTAGCTCCGTGTCCTATTCCCTTTCTCGCTTCGGTTGCCTCCCAGGGAGATTTGGGTCGTAGAATTGATTGGATACTTCCGGGGTATTCCAAACTGAAGTTATAAGGTGGTTGGGCCGGCGCGTCGTCATTGGATTCGTGGTTGAAAGTTGCTCGTGGAAAGTGAATTGTATCCTTTGATTGAATGATTATAGCCTTAATGCTTGTCTTGATTTATTGTTGGCTTTGCTTGTGTCTCTATATGATTATTGTATGATTTGCTTGACTATTTGCATTGCATTTTCCTCTCATCTCTATCCTTGAGACCAATTACCCTCGCTGAGCAATAGTTTTTGCTCATTCCTTTCTATTCTATATTTTACAAGAGTAGTTGAAGCTGATCCTATTGAGGTAATTCAGGAGGAAGAGCAAGTGGAAGTGTTTCCTTGATAGCACTTTCTTTGCTTAGCTGGTGGTTGGTTGCCAGTCTTTTGTGCGGGCCATGCTTGATGTGTATATTGCTTGGTTGATGCTTCATTTGAGGCTTGTAGCCTTGTATGTAGTTTCTATTTTGAGGCCACTATGGTCTTATGTTGTAAAAGTTGAAAGATTGTAAAGTTGTAAAGTTATACTCGCGTAACTAGTAATAACTGCATGATAGAGGTTTAACTGCTTAGTGGCATGAATACTTGTGTAGTATGCATGACATTTTGGTTTGCAAAGTTGGTTAATGAGAAGATGTATGTTTCTAAAAGAAAGTTGACTTGTTTCAAATGATTATTGTGGTTTTCGCGAATATTATATTGAATGTAGGGTTTTCGGATCGTCCACGGCACAAAGGAGACTCCATCCATGTGTCGGGTCCGGGCTTGGCCGTAGTTAATGAACCTTTGGAACGACTATGTGTATTGCGTGCTTTTCGTGAACATGAATGCTGTTAGGGATGTTGTGTTTGTTTGCAGACTCTTTATTTTGTTGATGTAAATGACCCCGTTGTAATTTGGGTCTAATGTTGGATTGTACTACCTATAACCGGATGAACTCTTTATTTGGTTGTTTGCTTCATTATCTTGATTAGTAGTTATTGTAGACGTTTAAACCCCTAGGCGAAGAATCAAATAAGTTAATTCTATTTAATTTCACTTAGGTGATCATTCGTAAGCTAAAGGATAATAGGTACTTGCGTAATAGGAATTGACAAATAAACGGGTCATAGATATCATGCTAGGTTTGTTAATCAAATGAGACTTTCGAGATAAATTAGTAGGCATATTGGTTGATGACAAAATAGGAATCTTTATTGGAATCAGTTTAATGATTGGAAATTTCGAGGCGTTTAGTAAATAGGTCAAACCAAAGGTCCTAAATACATCTGTTATGCTGCTGGTTTTTCAAAAAACTTTTGGAGTTCTAGGCTAACAGATAAGCATTAACCTTCGTCAATCGGTTATAGTCGTAAAATAACGATAATGATTAGGTCACACCCTAGTCTAGCCACTATAGGTCAGGTTGGGGCGTGACGCTTAACTCCGGAGTCCTGATGGGATCCAGTGCATTAGTGCTGGTATGATCGCACCCGTCATGCTGATGATGCAAAGCACTTATGTGTTGACGGTTCAAAGTCCAAGCCAAGAAAGACGATCTATTCAAAAGGCCCAATGGGCTTATCGACAGCCCATCTGCTCCAAGAACGTAGCATTCTCGTAAGACGTTATATTGACGAATTGTAGAGCCTCTAATGTTCTGCGAGTTGGGTTCACGGCCTTTTCACGGCTCTTGATGAATGACCCGGGATGAAGAAACAACGTAAAAAGAAGAAAAATGGCCTGAAACTGGTGAAAACGTGCAATTTTGGGTACCAAAAATAGGCGCAGCTAAGCAAACTTACTACCCACTTCGTAGTGCTCCCAGAGAGCTTTCCAACAGTATGTTGTGCACTGCATAACTCCTTACGGATCAAAAGTTAAGGGCACTGGAGCGACGGAGACTAGGTCACAGGCCCCACGCCCTCGGTTTGCTGGCCCAACCTCTATGCGAAACGAAGTTGTCTTGCCCAAGATGTCGTGGGACTTGAGAATAGAAATGTGATGGATAAAACATCTTGGCATAGCTAAATGGGGGAAAAAATTAAAAAGGGGGTGCAACAATAGAACTTCCCAGGGGGTCACCCATCCTAGTACTACTCTCGCACAAGCACGCTTAACTTCAGAGTTCTGATGGGATCCGGTGCATTAGTGCTGGTATGATCACACCCGTCATGCTGATGGTGCAAAGCCCTTATGTGTTGACGGTTCACAGTCCCAGCCAAGAGAGATGGCCCAATCAAAAGGTCCAATATGCTTATTGACAACCCATCTGCTTCAACAACGCATCATTCTTGCAAGACGTGATATATATGCATTGTAGAGCCTCTAATGTTCCTTGAGTTGGGTTCTCGTCCTTTTTGCAGCTCATGACAAACGAACAGGGACAAAAAAACAACACAAAAAGTAACCAAATGGCCCAAAACTGATGAAAACGTTCTATTTTGGGTACCGAAAATAGGGGCAGCTGAGCAAGCTTGCTGCCTTCGTTGTAGAGCTCCCAAAGAACTTTCCAACGGTATGTTGTGCGCCGCATAACTCCTTAAGGATCAAAAGTTATAGGCATTGGAGCGAAGCAGACCTGGTCACAAGCCCCACGCCCTCGGTTTGAGGGCCCAGCCTCAACACGAAGCGAAGTTGTCTTGTCCAAGTTCCCATGGGACTCGAGAATAGAAATGTGATGGATAAAGCATCTTGGCAAGGCTAAACAAGGAAAAAAATGAAAAGGGGGTGCAACACGAGGACTTCTCAAGGGGTCACCCATCTTAGTACTACCATCGCCCAAGCAGGCTTTACTTTGGAGTTCTGATGGGATCTGGTGCATTAGTGATGGTATGATCGCACCCGTCATGCTGATGGTACAAAGCGCTTATGTGTTGACGGTTCACAGTCCCAGCTAAGAGAGACGGCACATTCAAAAGGCCAAATGGGCTTATCGAAAGCCCATCTGCTTTAACAACACAGCATTCTTGCTAGACGTGATATCGACACATCGTAGAGCCTCTAATGTTCCACAAGTTGGGTTCTCGTCCTTTTTGCGGCTAACGACGAATGACCAAGGACCAAAAAAACAGCGCAAAAAGAAGAAAAGTGGCCCAAAATTGATGAAAATGTACTATTTTGGGTAACGAAAAAAGGCGCAACCGAGCAGGCTTGCTGCCCCAATCATAAAGCTCCCAGAGAGCTTTCCAATGGTATGTTGTGCACCGCATAACTTCTTACCGAGCAAAAGTTATGGGCACCGGAGCGACGGAGACCTGGTCAAAAGCCCCACGCCCTCCGTTTACAGGCCCAGCCTCTACTCGAAGCGAAGTTGTCACGCCCCGACCCGACCCCGCAAAAGGCCAAGCCCGGACCCGACACACGGACGGAGTCTCCTCTGTACTGTGGACGATCCGAAAACCCTAAAATCAATATAATACTTGCAAAAGCTATATAATAATCAAAACAAGCCAACTTTCTTTACAACATACATTTCTTATTAACTAGCTTTCCAAACCAAAAATGATATGCATACTACACAAGTACTTATGCCACTAATCAAATCCATTAGCATGCATTTTCTTACTAGTCGCAATAGTATAAGTTACAACATTACATTCTTCCAACTTATACAACATAAGACCATAGAGGCCTCAAACTAGAAAATATATACAAGGCTACAAGCCTCAAAATTAAGCGACCTCCACGCAATATACATAACAAGCAAGGTTTGCACAAAAACTGGTAACCAACCACCAGCAAAGCAGAGAAGTGCTATCACGGAAACACCTCCACCTGCTCTTCCTCCTCAATTACCTCGAGAGGGTCTGCTTCAACTACTCATGTAAAAACATATTATAGAAAGGAATGAGCAAAAACTATTGCTCAGCGAGGGCAATTGGTCTCAAGGACGGAGATGAAAGGAGTATGCAATGCAATTAGCCAAGCAATACATACAAATCATATAAGTTACATCCAAAGCCAGCAATAAAGCAAGGCAAGTATTTAAAGCTGCAAACACTCAAATAAAGGATATGATACTCTTTTCACGAGCAACTTTCAAACACGAATTCGATGACGACGCGCCGGCCCAAAACTACCTTATAACACCAGTTTGGAATACCCCGGAAGTATCCATCAACCTACGACCCAAATCTCCCTGGGAGGCAACCCAAGCGAGAAAAGGGAATAGCAGCGGAGCTAGAGCAACCAACACTGGCAACCCGAGGCTACCCAGAGAGGCCCATCACTCACGCGCGAGACACTATGCAATGCAAGACTCGATACAAGGCGATAAACAAGCGATAAAGCCACACGTGGGAGAATAACAAAGTAGGTTACTCTCGCACGCAATAGCAGCAATTTGATAAGTAATTCAATCCAAAACAACTCAAACAAGTATTCCAAGTAATTCTAAGCATTCTATAAGCATAAAGACAAAAAAAACACACAAAAACACAAATCGGTCCCAAATATCAAAATGCTACCATTTCCAAACGAGCCAAGAGTTCTGGAAACCGACTTCGCCAACCCTCCTAGGTCACCATAACGCACGTCTAAAGACCCCGAAACCTTACTTTACCCTAGAACTCGCTCAAAGCCCCGATTTCCCCCTTTCTCGTTTGAACTACAACTATAACAACCAAACACCCAACCAATGCCATAATCGCACCAAAAGTGCTTCCATGGCCTCCCGAAGCAATGCCAACACGCAAAACGAGAAAATGCAAAAGTCAACCAAAACGACCCCGACTTTCCCAAAGGCTTAATTCTCATTTTTTCCACTACGCAACCCAAACAAACCACACATTTTAGCATTCTAGCATACCTAGCACATTTCTACATCAACGGAAAGCATAACAGCGCAACTTCAACGTTTCAAGGTTTTACTATTCATAAAACACTATTCATATCACAATTTAATTTGCAATCACAACATTTAACAGCAGAAAATGTTACAAAGCTATAAATACATGTTCTACAAATGCTAAGGAACATTCTAGAAGCATCAAATCGGTTTAAATAACGATCTACGGATAAATCTAAAAATTGACAAAGTTAACTTATACAACGTATAAATGCGCAAATAACATGCTTCCCTCACCTTGGGTACTCCTAGTCGCTAGGAAAACAACGTTGGTTGCCTCGGAAATCACCCCGCACGAGCTCACGCGAAGATTGATCGTTTGGAAGTTGAAAGGTTTTTTTTTTTCTCTCTTGGAGACTCACGGCCAGAGCTGCTGTTTTGCTGCTGTTATTTTTTTTATTTTGCTTAGTTAATTGCTTATTTAAGAGTCAAATGGTCAAAGGGTCAAAGGGCTAGGTCAAACAACTTAAAACTTGGTCAAAGGGCCCTATTTTGCGCGTTTTAAAGCCGTTTTAGCTAAGGTAAGATCAATTAAAGCTAGCAACATTTAAAATATAAAATTTAAGTCATCTAAATACTAGTTTCACTATTTGCTGAGGACTGGAAATCGTTCTCTAGCTATCGCTCCTTAAATGCAATGCACGTTGCGTCGGCGAGAAAGTAACAATTAATTCACAAAGAATTTAAGGAAATATAATTTTCAAAATAATAAACAAAGAAAATTCACATTCCGGGCTCGGGTATTACACCCTCTCCCCCTTAAAACAATTGCGCCCACGCAATTCTTACCTGGTCAACAAACAACTCCGGATACTGATCCCGAACTTGGTCCTCTCTTTCCCAAGTCGCTTCCTCAAACCCATGATGATTCCACAGAACCTTACTAATGGAATACTCTTTCTGCGAAGCTCCTGAATCTTCCGATCCACAATTCTAATCGGTTTCTCTTCATAAGACAACTTCTCTTCAATCTGCAAAGGCTATGGTTCAAGTACATGTGAAGGGTCTGGATGATACTTCTTCAACATAGACACGTGGAACACATCGTGCAGTCTCGACAAGCTCGGAGGCAAAGCTAATCGATAAGCCAAAGGACCTACCTTTTCTGTGATCTCATACGGACCCACATACCTGGGACTAAGCTTCCCGCTCTTACCATGCCGAATCAATCCCTTCCGTGGAGAAATCTTAAGAAACACCCAATCTCCCAAATCAAACTCAAGATCCCGACGGTGCTTATCTGCATAACTCTTTTGACGACTTTGAGCTGTAAGCATACGCTGGCAAATAAGGTGAACATTATCTTCCATCTTAATCATCTCAGGTAACACAGTCGGATCAACTGTTCTCATCTCTCCAACCTCTTCCCAATATAACGGGGATCTGCATTTTCGACCATACAACGCCTCGTAGGGAGCCATACCTATAGTAGATTGATAACTATTGTTGTAGGCGAACTCCGCTAAAGGCAAAAACTTCTCCCAATTCTTCCCAAAGTCTAGCACATATGCTCGAAGCATGTCTTCCAAGATCCTGATGGTTCTCTCAGACTGGCCATCAGTTTGCGGATGATATGCAGTATTGAAGCTCAACTTAGTGCCCATGGCCTCTTGCAACTTCTGCCAAAAATGAGATCTGAATCTGGGATCCCTATCTGACACTATACTCTGTGGCACACCATGCAATCTCACAATATTAGCAACATAAAGTTCAGCTAACTTATCAAGGCTATCCTGTTTGTTCACGGGAATAAAATGTGTAACTTTAGTCAAGCGGTCCACAACAACCCAAACAGAATCGCATCCTCTCGGAGATCTAGGAAGATCGGTCACAAGGTCCATTGTTATATGTACCCACTTCCATTGCGGAATCGACAACGGCTGTAGAAGTCCGGCTGGCCTCTGATGTTCAACTTTAACCCTCTGACAAGTCAAACATCTGGATACATACCCAGCAATCTCCCTCTTCATATTGTTCCACCAGAAGTGTTGCTTCAAATCTCTATACATTTTTGTACTGCCCGGGTGAATCGTATACCTCGAATTATGTGCCTCGGACAGGATCTCATTCTTCAAAGTCAGATCATCAGGAACACATACTCTATCCCTGAATCTGAAAACGCCATCTGTATGAAATTTAAACTCCGACTCTCCCCCTTTTGATTTTTCTTGGATCTTCAAGATGTGAGGATCAGTCTTCTGAGCCTCTCTGATCTGTGCTAGCAACCCTGACTGAATCTGTAAACTAGCAAATCGAATCCCTACCTCAGTAGCTTCTGGTTTCCATGAACAAATTTCTTCCAAAGTCTCCCAGTCCTTGATAATCAAGCTTGCAACAGTAGCCTTTCGGCTCAAAGCATCAGCAACAACATTTGCCTTACCTGGCACATAGTTAATAGAACAGTTATAACCACCCAATAGCTCTAGCCATCTCCGTTGCCTCATATTTAGATCCTTCTGTGAAAACAAATACTTGAGACTCTTGTGGTCAGTAAAAATTTCAAATCTGCAACCCCACAAGTAGTGATGCCACTTCTTCAAAGCAAACACAACTGCAGCTAACTCAAGATCATGCGTAGGGTAATTGACTTCATAAGGTTTCAACTTCCTGGAAGCATAAGCAATCACCTTACCATTCTGCATTAAAACACAGCCCAATCCTTCTTTAGATGCATCGCTGTAGACAACGAAGTTCTCTGTTCCCTCAGGTAAAGCTAGTATAGGAGCTATAGTTAGTCTCTTCTTCAATTCTTGGAAACTGGTCTCACATTTGGCATCCCAGTTGTAAGCAACTTTCTTCCGAGTCAACTGGCTCAAAGGTCCAGAAATTTTAGAAAAGTCTTTAACAAATCTCCGGTAGTAACCTGCCAATCCAAGAAAACTCCGAATCTCTGACACCGTCTCATGTCTCTTCCAAGATGAAACAACTTCAATCTTAGCTGGGTCCACTGAAATTCCTCGATCTGAAATGATATGGCCTAGAAAAGATATCTGGTTCAACCAGAACTCACACTTGCTGAATTTAGCAAAAAGCTTGTTTTCCTGCAAAGTCTGATGCACAATCCTCAAGTGTTGCTCATGTTCAGCCTCGTTCTTCGAATACACTAAAATGTCGTCAATAAAGATCACAACAAACTGATCAAGGTAAGGCCGAAAAACTCTCTGCATCAAGTCCATGAATGCGGCTGGTGCATTCGTCAATCCAAATGGCAACACAACAAACTCATAGTGGCCATATTTAGTCTTGAATGCCGTCTTTGATATATCGTCACTCCGAATTCTAAGTTGATAGTAGCCCTGCCTCAAGTCAAATTTGGAGTAAACACTCGCACCCTGCAACTGGTCAAACAATTCTTCAATCAACGGTAAGGGGTATTTGTTCTTAATCGTGACTTGATTAAGTCCCCTGTAATCAATGCATAACCGTAGCGTGCCGTCTTTCTTTCTCACAAACAACACAGGTGCGCCCCACGGCGAAGAACTAGGTTGTATAAACCCTTTCTCAAGCAAGTTCTGAAGCTGAATTTTTAACTCCTGAAGTTCAGCCGATGCCATTCTATAAGGACTCCTAGAAATCGGCGCAGTACCTGGCACAAGATCAATCACGAACTCAATCTCCCTATCCGGTGGTAAACCCGGTAGTTCCTCGGGAAATACACCAGGGAAGTCTCTAACAATCGGAACTTCATTCAGACTCAACTTATCAGCAGGCTGATTGATCAAATAGGCTAAGTAAGCTTCACAACCCCTATTCAACAACTTAGAAGTCTTGATCGCTGATAAAAGTGGAATGCGGGCAGCCCTGCAGTTCCCAACAATCTCTAGTACCGGTAGGTCAGGAACCTTAAGATAAACGACCTTTGTTCTACAATCCAACTGAGCATAATACTTTCCCAACCAGTCCATTCCCAAAATGATTTCAAAGTCACGGAATGGTAATATAATTAAATCAGCAGGAAATTTACGGTTCTCAATACATATATCACAAGATTTGCAAATAGACTCAGTAACAAATTTTGCACCCAAAGGAGTACTAACTTCAACTTCATGAGGCAATTTATCAATGCAAACATTCACAGATCGTGCACATGCAGGAGTTATAAACGAATGCGTAGCTCCAGGATCAATCAAAACTTTAACTGGCTGAGTATTGAGAAGAAAGATACCTTCCACTATAGCTGTATTATCGGGCAGCTCCTCTGCATCTAGTGCAAAGACTCTAGCCTGAACTCTCTGTGCTGGACGTGCACCTGCTACCCTATTTTGAACACCTTGGCCTCCACCACGACCTTGAACATTATTATATTTAGGGCAATCTCTCACCCTATGATCATCACCGCCACAACCCGTACATTTTCCACTCTTCCTCCAGCAGTTAGCCTCAATATGCCCTGGTCGATTACAATAATTACACAGCTGATTTTGCCTAACCGCAGTGTTTCCTGTAGGTGCTGGGGTTCTGGCAGGGGTAAGAACTGTACCTCCCTGCTGGGGTCTAGTCACAGCTAGCCTAGCCTGAATCTGCTGCTGTGGCTGAAATGGACGCTGCTGAGGAACCTGTGCAGAAGCCTGATACTGCCTCGGCTGACTCTGGCTGTTCTGGCCCAAATACTGCTTCTTACTCAGCTGACTGCTCTCAGCTAACATTTCGGCCTTCCGTTTCTCAAATTTCGAGGCTGCCTGAAATGCCTTGGGAAAAGTAGTGTAGGTCTGCCCAGTCAAAAGCAACTGTATGTCCATTCTCAGCCCACGGACAAACCTATGAATCATCCTCCTAGCCGGCCGTACCAACTCGGGCATATACCTCGACAGGCTAACAAACCTAGCCTCGTACTGTGCAACAATCATATTTCCCTGCTTCAGGGCCACAAACTCATCATCCCGTCTCTCCATAGCCATCTCGGGAATATATTTGTCCCGGAACTCACTTACAAAATCATCCCACAAATGTGGAACATCCTCACAATCCCACCTCAATCTAACAGTATTCCACCACTGCTCTGCATCACCCTCAAATAAAAATGACGCATAGTCTATTCTTGCCTCATCAGTATACCTCAAAGCGGTGAAAATCTTCTCAACTCGATTAATCCATCTCTCGGCCGCCTCATCATCCGGCTCCCCGAAAAACTTTCCTGGCTCGTGCCTCAGAAATTTCTCTAGCTGGTTATTCTCAACTCTGTACCCCTGTCCACCAGGATTAGCTTGATTACCCTGGGGATTAATCCGGTCCTGCCTCTGCTCATGTAGTACCTGTGTGATCCGGTCTACTGCAGTAGTCATGGTAGCCACAAACTGCTCTGGCAACGGCTGCTGACCCTGTTCTGCTGCCTCTTCATCTGATCCTATACCTTGAGTACCACGACGTGGCGGCATAGTAGCAACTCACAATAGCTGGCAACATTAAAAAGCAGTTTATAGACAGAAATATAACACATAAGATTAGATAACACTCAAGTCAATAACAATCCAATTTTCTATCACACAATTCACATAAGACAAGTTCAACTTGCCAAACTATTCCACTTAAACACACAAACATTCCAAGTTCACGAAGTCATGCTAGAACATTTTCTTTTCACTTAACAATCATACATAAACACTTTAGCATTTTAGACCTTTACCCCACAGACCGAGAATCATATCCCGGCTCATGCAAGACTATCATGCTCTAATACCACCTAAAGATGTCACGCCTCGACCCGACCCCTCAAAAGGCCAAGCCCGGACCCGACACACGGACGGAGTCTCCTCTGTACCGCGGACGATCCGAAAACCCTAAAATCAATATAATACTTGCAAAAGCTATATAATAATCAAAACAAGCCAACTTTCTTTACAACATACATTTCTTATTAACCAGCTTTCCAAACCAAAAATGATATGCATACTACACAAGTACTTATGCCACTAATCAAATCCATTAGCATGCATTTTCTTACTAGTCGCAAGAGTATAAGTTACAACATTACATTCTTCCAACTTATACAACATAAGACCATAGAGGCCTCAAACTAGAAAATATATACAAGGCTACAAGCCTCAAAATTAAGCGACCTCCACGCAATATACATAACAAGCAAGGTTCGCACAAAAACTGGTAACCAACCACCAGCAAAGCAGAGAAGTGCTATCACGGAAACACCTCCACCTGCTCTTCCTCCTCAATTACCTCGAGAGGGTCTGCTTCAACTACTCTTGTAAAAACATATTATAGAAAGGAATGAGCAAAAACTATTGCTCAGCGAGGGCAATTGGTCTCAAGGACGGAGATGAAAGGAGTATGCAATGCAATTAGCCAAGCAATACATACAAATCATATAAGTTACATCCAAAGCCAGCAACAAAGCAAGGCAAGTATTTAAAGCTGCAAACACTCAAATAAAGGATATGATACTCTTTTCACGAGCAACTTTCAAACACGAATTTGATGACGACGCGTCGGCCCAAAACCACCTTATAACACCAGTTTGGAATACCCCGGAAGTATCCATCAACCTACGACCCAAATCTCCCTGGGAGGCAACCCAAGCGAGAAAGGGAATAGCAGCGGAGCTAGAGCAACCAACACTGGCAACCCGAGGCTACCCAGATAGGTCCATCACTCACGCGCGAGACACTATGCAATGCAAGACTCGATACAAGGCGATAAACAAGCGATAAAGCCACACGTGGGAGAATAACAAAGTAGGTTACTCTCGCACGCAATAGCAGCAATTTGACAAGTAATTCAAGCCAAAACAACTCAAACAAGTATTCCAAGTAATTCTAAGCATTCTATAAGCATAAAGACAAAAAAAACACACAAAAACACAAATCGGCCCCAACTATCAAAATGCTACCATTTCCAAACGAGCCAAGAGTTCTGGAAACCGACTTCGCCAACCCTCCTAGGTCACCATAAGGCATGTCTAAAGACCCCGAAACCTTACTTTACCCTAGAACTCGCGCAAAGCCCCGATTTCCCCCTTTCTCGTTTGAACTACAACTATAACAACCAAACACTCAACCAACGCCATAATTGCACCAAAAGTGCTTCCATGGCCTCCCGAAGCAATGCCAACACGCAAAATGAGAAAATGCAAAAGTCGACCAAAACAACCCCGACTTTCCCAAAGGCTTAATTCTCATTTTTTCCACTACGCAACCCAAACAAACCACACATTTTAGCATTCTAGCATACCTAGCACGTTTCTACATCAACGGAAAGCATAACAGCGCAACTTCAACGTTTCAAGGTTTTACTATTCACAAAACACTATTCATATCACAATTTAATTTGCAATCACAACATTTAACCGCAGAAAATGTTACAAAGCTATAAATACATGTTCTACAAATGCTAAGGAACATTCTAGAAGCATCAAATCGGTTTAAATAACGATCTACGGATAAATCTAAAAATTGACAAAGTTAACTTATACAATGTATAAATGCGCAAATAACATGCTTCCCTCACCTTGGGTACTCCTAGTCGCTAGGAAAACAACGTTGGTTGCCTTGGAAATCACCCCGCACAAGCTCACGCGAAGATTGATCGTTTGGAAGTTGAAAGGTTTTTTTTTTCTCTTGGAGACTCATGGCCAGAGCTGCTGTTTTGCTGCTGTTATTTTTTTTATTTTGCTTAGTTAATTGCTTATTTAAGAGTCAAATGGTCAAAGGGTCAAAGGGCTAGGTCAAACAACTTAAAACTTGGTCAAAGGGCCCTATTTTGCGCGTTTTAAAGCCGTTTTGGCTAAGGTAAGATCAATTAAAGCTAGCAACATTTAAAATATAAAATTTAAGTCATCTAAATACTAGTTTCACTATTTGCTGAGGACTGGAAATCGTTCTCTAGCTATCGCTCCTTAAATGCAATGCACGTTGCGTCGGCGAGAAAGTAACAATTAATTCACAAAGAATTTAAGGAAATATAATTTTCAAAATAATAAACAAAGAAAATTCACATTCCGGGCTCGGGTATTACAGAAGTTGTCTTCCACAAGATGCTGTGGGACTAGAGAATAGAAATGTGATGGATAAAACATCTTGGCATGACTAAACAGGGAAAAAAATGAAAAGGGGGTGCAACACGAGGACTTCGCATGGTGTCACCCATCCTAGTACTACTCTCGCCCAAGCACGCTTAACTTCGGAGTTCTTCCCTCATCGAAAGGGTCTTTCTTTTCTTCTAAGGTATACCGGTCATGAGGTTTCCCGACTGGTACTAACTGAAGTACATCTCAAACCAGCGAAATGTGAAAGTTGCACATCAACAGGTTCCGACGTGGTAGTGAAACTCGGCTCGTATGTGAGGAGCGGATCATGTCAATTTACATAGTGAATTTCTTGCGTATCCACCCTGAAAGCGAGAGGGAGAGGCAGTGGGAAAGGAGAATCAACAAGATAGGATGCTCTGTCCCAACTAACAAGAGTAGGAAGATTCCAG
Source organism: Ehretia macrophylla (assembly GCA_037974665.1). Lineage (NCBI taxonomy): Eukaryota > Viridiplantae > Streptophyta > Magnoliopsida > Boraginales > Ehretiaceae > Ehretia > Ehretia macrophylla. The sequence goes on from CM075771.1 coordinate 36,171,825, forward strand.
CTTTGAATCTTGTACTTGTGACGGTGATCATTTCTGCCATGTCATGGAAGTATTTAGTGCCTTCTGTTTCAATGGGGCCTTGCCCCTTCTAACTTTCTTTATGATATCGGGGAATTTTTCCTCTTAGTCCGGTAACTCCATAAAGGGCTGGTAGGTGGGGGTAGAGCCTGACGGGCCAATGTCGATGAATCAAAGGTATCTGTTTATGGTATCGAATAGGAACAACAAGAATGGAACTGCTATCGCTTGTCCTATCATCCGCGCGAAGCTTCTTTCATTCGTCATATTGGTAGGTAGAGTCCTTTGCCCGAGTGAAGCTGTTCTTGCTTTGAGCTAACTTCATCAGATATGAATTTCTTCTTGCTAGAAATATAGGGTAATAAGGTATAGTATACGCCCATGACTGAAATACTAAAGTATGTCTTTCTTCTGACCAAGGGGATTTGGCCTATTTTCTCTTTAGAGCTACTTCTGAACTACGTCCACCCTGGTAAGAAAGAAATTCCATATCACGATAGCCTTCCGGCATTCATTCATCTCAAAAGAAAGAGCTAGTGAATCACACCAATTCCATTCCTATTCTCTTGGAAATAGCAGGATAGCTGCCATCAAGTTGCCCCTTGACCTTTAGAGCGAGAGCCTTCCGAGACCAATGCTATCAAGAAGAAGGAAAAATAGCCTTTATGGAGCCTTGAGCTAAACCATGGACCTTGCGCCAGGTTTTCGCTCCTAAAGAAAGGGAAGGAAATATATCTAGTTGATTGGCCGGGAAAGCTTTAGCGGGAAGAGATAGCACTGGTGAGTGACTTCAGTGGATAGCAAATCAAGTAGAGCTTTGTAGGTAAAAAAACAGAATAGGGAAGGTCAGCTTTAACTAACTGGTTGGATAATAAAAGGTAAGATTAGGTTTTATAGGAAAAGGGAAGGATCCAAGCTAGTTCCGCCATTAGTGAGGAATATTTTTTTGATTAGTAAAGGAATGAAGTAGACCGGAAAAAGATGGATTTGTGAATCCATCCGCGAGGAAGACAAAAGCGAGAACGGTAAGAGCTCCATAACCAAATTGTCTTCCTATAACTGAGAAGAAAGCGCTCTTACCTCACCTTCTTACCGAAACCTTTATTTCATTAATCCCTTTCCATTTTATATCAATAGGGAACTCCTGCCTCTCATTCATCCAGTTGTGACCTCTATGGCCTAACAAAGCCCTTCCTTTATAGATAAGGGGGACTACCTTCGCTACCGCTCTCTCCAAGCCGACCATAATAGAATAGATAGGCCAAGCTTCTCTCTTTATTATCTGGCTTGAGTGGCTTAACGTTCCTTCCTCAAGCAAGAAGAATAGACGGATAGACTGAGAACAAAGGGAGGGGTGGCATTCATTCTTTACTTACTGCTAGAAGGAATGACAGCTCACCAAGTCCAACACCTACTCCTCCTCGTAGTACAGTTACTACAGCTATGACCGATCGATAAGCAAGATCTACGAAGTTCTATCGGTCATCTTCTGTCATCTCTGTCTATTCCGTTTAGGGAATGGGCTTATGTAGGATAAGGCCGACCTTTTTTAATATCGGTAAGTACTCCATCAATGGAATGACTAGAAATACTTCGACTCATATGAGTTCAGGTCTTTCTTCACATCTTGAAGGTGTAAAATCAATAGCTGCTTATTCTGCTACAATGGGTTCAGCCTTTTTAGCCTTTTGTAGTAGTTGATTTCTTTAGTTCCGAGATCCTGCTTAAAAATTGAAGGAGATAGTCATTTAGTTTACGGAAAAAAGAACTATCTGAAAGTGGAGTGAACTGGAGGCTGCAAAGAGTACGATTCCTTTTTTTCAATAGTAGTTCTCTCTCCCCTTCATCTGATCCTCTCGATGTAGCTCTTTCCCGCGTCAATTGCCAATTCTTGGTCATTGAGATTCATGGGCGATTTGGATCTTTATTTAGGTTTGGAACCCTATCTTTTTTCCTTTTTCAAAAAAGTCAAAATTCTTGAAGTTTTTCTATTTGGAATCGTGTTAGGTCTAATTCCTATTATTGGCTGGATTATTCGTAACTACATATTTACAATATAGACACGGTAATCAGTTGGACCTTTGATTAATTAACATCTCTTTTTTATTTACATTCTCCTTTCTTTAATCCGCAGGAGGTCAAATTAAGGTTCCTCTTCAAGTTAGTGAAGTTATTTCATTATAATTAGACCTAACAAGAACAGAATCACGCTCTGTAGGATCTAAACCTACGACATCGGGTTTTGGAGACCCACGTTCTACAGAACTGAACTAAGAGCGCTTTCTTATCACAGTAGATACGACTGTAAAGAAAAAGGATTCTTTTTCTACCTCCAATAGATCTTCCATGCATATAGTCTCATAAAATGAAAATATGTATGTCCAATTTGTATCGATCTCAATGGATCCCTCCTTACTGCCCAGAGGAGAAGAATAGGTAGGGATGACAAGATTGGAACCTGTGACATTTTTTACCCCAAAAAAAGGAGCTACCAAGCTGCGCTACATCTCTTTCAATTGGTCTACAGTGTCATTGTAGAGAATCCCTACCCTATTTTCCTTCACATCATTATTTCCTCCATCGATATCAAATTTCTCTTGCCATTTCTTTTTGTTTTTGTCATTATTGATTTATATATACTTATCATCATCCTGCCACTCCTACCAATGCTTACTTATGATAAAAATGGTTATAAATAATCATCCCTTTGAATAAGTGAGGCTTTCCCGATAGAAAGATTTGTCATGCGATAGAGATCCCAATTCCGTGTATCTGACTAAGTAAGCCCTGCCCGCCAGCTTCCACCCAGACAAAAAAGGTGAGCGCCTAGCGCGAATGCTTGCTTTACTAAGAAACTAATAGTTGGAAAGAAGCAAGGGACGCGAAAGCCGTTGCGCTAAAGCGCATCCACTCGTTAGCGCTTTAGTTTTCAATAAGGGGCGGAGCATGAAGAAGTGAAGCGAACATAGAGTAGCAGTCAATTACATTTTTTCATGCCCCTTTGATATGTTATTAGTCAAGTGCTAATGCCCCTATATAGTATGGGTATATTCTGCTATCAATGAAAGCGAAAGAAAGACAAAAAAACCAGTGCCTTTTGTATAGATCGAGACTTGTAGCTTGATTCTTTACTCTTTCCATAGTGGGAAGAATTGTAGGAAATCGTTCAATAATAAGACTTCTTCCTATTTGTTTCTTAATGATATCCGATGATCAAGACAATTCCCGTGAAACTCTTTCATATCATAGAAGTTCATTCTTATTCTTACTAAGCAAATATCATTTCCTATTGATTTGTCCCTTGGACTAGACCTATTCTAATTCTTAATTATCTGTCACTACGCTGTTCCCAAGGACTAGCAAAATTGAAATAGCAAAATTCTTGGGTCATCTCAATGGGTTCAGAAATCACACGTTTCTCTGGATCATCATAGCTTACTTCCCCATATCCACTCAGAGGAAGGTCTTTTCGTAATGGATTACCCTCGAAACCATAATTTGCTGATATACGGCGTAGATCCGGATGATTGATGGAAGAAAGACCAAACATATCCCACACATCTCGCTCCCACCGGTCGGCTGATGGAAATGGACTGACTACTGGAGATATTCGTGTTACTTCATCTACACTGGTTTGTACACGAATGCGTGAGTTATACCGAGTACTTAGTAAATTATAGGCCACTTCAAATCTTTGTTTTCAAGAGGGATAATCAACTCCAGAAATATCGATCAAAACTTGAACACTTGTATAGGTATGCAATTTCAGAAAGCACAACAATGGAAATAGATAGTCCGTATTGGTATCAGATCTATTCCCATGTTCTGATCTTTCCATTTTTTTGACCTATTTCTTGGGTAAAGTCTCCCAACTATATTTGAAAATGAATTGGTTATCCATAGATATCAAGAAAGTTTTTTTGTAGTTTCGCTTCTTGCTCTAAAAATGAAGAAAGACTTGTTAGAAATTGCCGGTTGGGTTGGTCCGGCCAAGAAAGGCATGGGAGTCTTTGGGCATTGCTTGAGCCGAGTTAAGTAAAGATTGGCTACCAGAAACTAAACAATAAACATGAAAACTTCCCTCTTAACATCACTAAGATATCGTTTTTCTAGTTTTTATTTCATTCTCGATATGAGACTCTAGTTCTCAAGAATATATTAAAGCAATCCTTGGACTCCTTATAAAAGAGACTCTTTCTGCCATATCATTGGTTGTGTTTTTTGATCGTGCCCAGCTTTTTCAGACCATACTCTTCTTCGAACATTTCGACGATTCGTTGAATCTTATTAGGTGAGCCTCATATGTTCGGATTTCCGTAAGTCGATAATAAGGTCAGCTACCTGATTTTCCAATGAGGTGAGTCTTCGCATATGTGAGGCCTTGTTAGCTTAGCTCTACCCGTTGGCACCGATTGCTCCTGCTGCTCTTCTAACCCCCTCCAGATGTCCTCTTGGTTGACTTTAGCAGCTTGGATTTCAAAGAAAGGAGGAACAGGCTCCTGAGCTAGTGGAAGTGGCTCAAAAACTTCTGGCACTGGGGTTAGGACCGATCCCCGTGTGCTAGAGGGAGGACCGGAAAGTTTGTGTTAAGCATATAGTAGGCTCTTGTCTTATTTAGGCATTTGGTGCCTTCTCTGTTGGCCTGCTTAGGGACAGAGCCACCTTCTTTGGGGTCAGTGAGGAGGACAATCCCCCACTCTGGGGGTTTATTTCTTTACAACTGGATTATACCCGGCCCGTTCTTATTTCAAACAAAAGAAGTAAAGAAGGGAAATCTACGTAAAGGCAGCAAAGGCTTTCGCCTTCGAATTGAGTAGCGATTATTCTTTCTACTCTACTTTCGCATTTGAAACTCTAATCGAAAGTAGACTCAAGACTCACCCCTTCTTTTATGTATGTGAATTTTTTGAATCTAGTCTAAATACTAGACTGATCTTTCTCCGCTTCAAAGAGGGTCTATTTTGATAGATAGAGATAGACAAGAACTAAGCAATAAGAACAGAAACCCAAAGGCTTACTCCCATTTCTCTCTACTCTACTCTATCTATTAAGGCTATGAAGGAATTCATTCATAGAATGTTTATTGATTTCACTACTTTTTGAAAACAACCATACAGGATAGATCCACATAGGAAATTGTACCAAAGAAGACCCATTTTACCGATAGTTTGGTTGGGTGTGTCCTTAGTTGCCTCGGAGAAGCCATACCCTTAGGAAGCTTACCCAACTCATCGCTTAACTCTCAAGAAAGGCCAGTAAATCGTGCATAATTTAAGAAGAAAGATTCTCTAAAAGTCGGCGCTTTCTTTGTGTTAAGAATGGATACTTCTTGGTCTTTGCCGGAATTTCGACTTGGGGATACCTTTGATCGATGGCCTACCCCTTCATTATTATTACATAGAGAAAAGATTTTTTGTCATCCATCTGCCATAGACATCAGGACTTACTTGTTGCGTTAGAGATGGGCGCTCACATAGTAGTCATCTTTGCCTCTGGACTAAACATCTTGTCGTAGTCAATCCCGTACTATAGTGATGTGAGAAAGCATGAGCAACCGCATCCCTTCGACTGATCCATCACTTCATCGCTTCACCTTGTATACCCATTTGCAAGAAATTGGCTTTACTCTAGCAGGAAATGGAACAAGGTCCCATGTCTCATTCTTCTTTAGAGCAGAAATCCCCTCATGCATTGCATTCTCCCACTCATCATTACCCTTTGCGTCTTCAAACAAACTCGGTTCCCTGATCTCGGACACAGAACACTGTAAGAGCAAGACAGCGTCTGCAAAGTTGGCTTGCACATACTTCGGATTAGACTTCTTGATCCACAAAGATCTTCTCAGACTTGGCTGATTTTCAGTCATGATGTCTTCCATTGGTAGTGATTTCTTTTCTCGACTATCTCGCAACTCTGTTCGTGAGCTACTCTTTCCATTTCTTGGACAACTCTTTTCCTGGCTTATGGGCTTTGGACTTTGAACCTTGCGAACACCTTCTATCAAATGGGGCTCAAAGAACTGCTAGTTCGTGAACTCGATTTTGGCAACTCTACTGGTCCCGAGTCATTCCCGACATAAACCTTATACCGCTCTGGTAACTGCGCTCACATACTCGTGTCTAAACTCTCCGAGTCTGGAAACACTACATTCTCGGTAGACCACCATGATGATGCCTCATCAAAGACAAGATATGGCGAGAAGTATGCTTTATTAGGGGTGGGATCAACACATCTCCACCCTTTCTTCTGCTCATTGTACCCAGTAAAGATAGACCGTATCGCCTTCTTTTCCAACTTTGTCCTCAACTGGTCCAGCACAAAGACGTAACAAAAGTACCCTAATACTCTGAAATGTGAAAGAGTCGGCTCACTCTTGTAAATACCTGGTATGGCGAGATAAAACCAAGTTTCGCTTGAGGCAATTGTTGATGACATGAGCTTCAGTCATCATGCATTCAGCCCGGCTGCACATTCTTCGCATTCATCATGCGATTTCGCCAAGATGTCGATTCTTTCTCTCCGCGACTCCGTTCTACTATGTAGTATAAGAGCAGGCAAACTATCTGCGAATCTCATGCTTTTCAAGTAAGCACCAACTTCTGTGATGTGTATTCCCCTCCAGAGTTTGTCCTCAAGCATAGTCTTCTTTGCCTTTACTTTCTAAAAAACATTCTCCACACTAATCTTCTGAACTCCATGAACTTTTTAAAGAATTTGGACTTCTCTTCTAAGAAATATACCCCGTGAGTCATCATCAATAAATGATTGCTTATAACGCTTACCTAAGCATGATGGAGTGGAGACTCTGCCAAAGACGTTTGCTTGAATGAGCTGGTCAACTTCTCCCCAGTTCTGTACATAAGCAAAGAATGTCTAAGTCCCTCTTCCTTTCCTGAACCTGTGAGAACACTAACAAAATATGGTAGCAAAGATCTCATTCAAGACTTGAGAAATTCCATCCATCACAATAATGTCTTTTTTATGTGGTTGAGTAATAGGGTGTAGCTTCCCATGTTTTCTTTTTTTTTGGAATAAATGATCTACCTATACATGAAAAGGATAAAACAAAAAGAAATAATACCTTAATGCCTTATCAATGGAAAGGTCTTCAAAACTATGAATCTTTCATCTCTTCCCCTCCTACAATAAGGACGTGTCTAAGGATGCTACTTCGGGCAGGCATGCTTCTTTTTATAGGGGCGTGCATCACTTTGGAAGTACTTTACAGGCTGATGCATGAGTCAGAACCTAATAGCTAGGCATGTCGTGGGAGGAGAATAAGCAAAATCTGTTGCATAATCCAAGTAAAAGTCACCATCTCACTAATCAAAATCATCATCACGACCAGTAGCTAATAAAATGGCTAGTCGATCTACCGGATAAACTTCTGCCTACCCCGCCCGGTCAAAGATCGTCGGGAGTATTTTTTTTTCAATGGGAGGCCAGCCCCATGGGATAGGATACTTGGCTCCATTGGTACTTCCCCTCATTCATCCCTTCATTCCAATCTATCCAGACTTATATGGCAACCCGTACTAATTTCTCCGACCATAAAAGAAGGGATTGGACTCAGGTAGGCAAGGCAGGATCTCAACCCATTTCTCCCATCAAGCAAGCATCAGAGTCAACAGGATTTTTATATTTCTCATCTGGGATAGGCCCCAAAAAAGAAAGAGCTATGAATTAGGAAAGACTAGCACAAAGAAGCGATGACTTTCTCTTCTCGGGCCAGTAACCTTCATTCGATGCAAATAGTTTTTGCTAAAGTGGGCGGCGGTGTCCCTCCCTCAAAGCGCGACGGAGAGATCAAAAGGCCCAATGGGCTTATCGACAACCCATCTACTTCAACAATGCTTCATTCTTGCAAGACGTGATACCGACGCGTTGTAAAGACTCTAATGTTTGGCGAGTTGGGTTCTCGTCCTTTTTGCAGCTCACGACGAATGACCCGAGACTAAAAAATAGCCCAAATAGAAGAAAAATAGCGCGAAACTGATGAAACTGTTCGATTTTGGGTACCAAAAATTTGGGCAGCAGAGCAGGCTTCCTACCCCCATCGTAGAGCTCCCAAAGAGCTTTCCAACAGTATGTTGTGTGCCGCAAAACTCCTTACAATCAAAAGTTATGGGCACCGGAGCGACGGAGACCAGGTCACATGCCCCATGCCCTTGGTTTGCGGCCCAGCCTCTATGCGAAGCGAAGTTGTCTTGCCCAAGATGCCGTGGGACTCGAGAATAGAAATGTGTTGGATAAAGCATCTTGGCAAGGCTAAACGGGGAAAAAAATGAAATGGGGGTGCAACACAAGGACATCCTAGGGGGTCACCCATCCGAGTACTACTCTCGCCCAAGCACGCTTAACTTCGGAGTTCTGATGGGATCTGGTGCATTAGTGCTGGTATGATCTTACCCATCATGTTGATGGGGCAAAGCGCTTATGTGTAGATGGTACACAGTCCCAGCCAAGAGAGACGGCCCATTCAAAAGGTCCAATGGGCTTATCGACAGCCCATCTACTTTAACAACGCATCATTCTCGCAAGATATGACATCGACACATTGTCCAGCCTCTAATGTTCTGCGAGTTGGGTTCTCATTCTTTTTGCGGCTCACGATGAATGACCCGGGATGAAAAAATAGTGCAATAGGAAGAAAAGTGGCCCGAAACTAAAAAAAATGTTCGATTTTGGGTTCCGTAAATAGGTGCAGCCAAGCAAGCTTTCTACCCCCTTGTAGAGCTCCCAGAGAGCTATTCAACTGTATGCCGTGCGCCGCATAACTCCTTATGCATCAAAAGTTATGGGCACCGGAGCAACGGAGACCTGGTCACAAGCCCTGCGCCCTCGGTTTGCAGGCCCAACCTCTACGCGAAGTGAAGTTGTCTTGCCCAAGATGCTGTGGGACTCAAGAATAGAAATGTGATGGATAAAGCATCTTGGCAAGGCTAAACGGGGTACAAAAATGAAAATAGGGTGCAACACGAGGACTTCCCAAGGGGTCAGCCATCCTAGTACTACTCTCGCCCAAGCACGCTTAACTTCGGAGTTCTGATGGGATCCGTTGCATTAGCGCTGGTATGATCGCATCTGTCATGCTAATTGTACAAAGCCCTTATGTGTTGACGGTTCACAGTCCCAGCCAAGAGAGATGGCCCATTCAAAAGGCCCAATGGGCTTATCAACAACCCATCTTCTTCAACAACGTTTCATTCTTGCAAGACATGATATCGACGCATTGTAGAGCCTCTAATGTTCAGCGAGTTGGGTTCTCGTCCATTTTGCGGCTCACGACGAGCGACCCGAGAATAAAAAATAGCCCAAAAAGAAGAAAAATAGCCCAAAACTGATGAAACTGTTCGATTTTGGGTACCAAAAATTTGGGTAGCAGAGCAGGCTTCTTTCCCCCGTCGTAGAGTTCTCAAAGAGCTTTCCAACGGTATGTTGTGCACCACATAACTCCTTATAGATCAAAAGTTATGGGCACCAGAGCGATTGAGACCAGGTCATAAGCCCCACGCCCTCGGTTAGCGTGCCCAGCCTCTGCGCTGAGAATAGAAATGTGACGGATAAAGCATCTTGGAAAGGCTAAACAAGGAAATAAAAATAAAAATGGTGTGCAACCCGAGGACTTTCCATGGGGTCACCCATCCTAGTACTACTCTCGCCCAAGTACGCTTAACTTCGGAGTTTTGATGGGATCCAGTGCATTAGTGCTGGTATGATCGCAACCGTTATTCTAATGGTGCAAATCGCTTATGTGTTGACGGTTCACAGTCCCAGCCAAGAGAGACGATCCATTCAAAAGGCCCAATGGGTTTATTGACAGCCCATCTGCGTCAATAATGCTTCATTCTCGTAAGACGTGATATCGATGCATTGTAGAGCCTCTAATGTTCGGCGAGTTGGGTTCTCATACTTTTCTCGGCTCATGACGAATTCCCCAGGACTAAAAAACAGCGCAAAATGAAGAAAAATGGCCCAAAACTGATGAAAACATTCAATTTTGGGTACCGAAAATTTGGACAACCGAGCAAGATTCCTACCCCCATAGTAGAGCTCCCAGAGAGCTTTCCAACGGTATGCTGTGCGCTGCATAACTCCTTACAGATCAAAAGTTATGGGCACCGGGCCTAGCGTCTACGGGAAGTGAAGTTGTCACGCCCAAGATGTCGTGGGGCTCGAGAATAGAAATGTGATGGATAAAGCATCTTGGCAAGGCTAAACGGGGCCAAAAAATGAAAAGATGGTACAACACGAGGACTTTCCAGGGGGTCACCCATCCTAGTACTACTTTTACCCAAGCACGCTTAACTTCAGAGTTCCGATGGGATCCGGTGCATTAGTACTGGTATGATCTTACCCGTTATACTGATGGTGCAAAGCGCTTATGTGTTGATGGTACATAGTCCCAGCCAAGAGGGACGGCCCATTCAAAAGGCCCAGTGGGCTTATCGATTGCCTATCTGCTTCAACAACGCAGCATTCTCGCAAGACGTGATATCGACGCATTGTCGAGCCTTTAATGTTCCGCAAGTTGGGTTCTCGTCCTTTTTGCGGCGCACGACAAATGACCCGGGACAAACAAATAGTGTAATAAGACAAAAAGTGGCCCGAAACTGATGAAAACGTTCGGTTTTGGATTCCAAAAATAGCGCAGCCAAGCAAGCTTTCTACCCCCATCGTAAAGCTCCCAAAGAGCTTCCCAATGGTATGCCGTGTGCCGCATAACTCCTTATGGATCAAAAATTATGGCACCGGAGCAACGGAGACCTGGTCATGAGCCCTGCGCCCTCGGATTGCGGGCCCAACCTTTATGCGAAGCGATGTTGTCTTGCCCAAGATGCCGTAGGACTCGAGAATAGAAATGTGATGGATAAAGCATCTTGGCAAGGCTAAACGGGGGAAAAAATGAAAACGGGGTGCAACACGAGGACTTCCCAGGGGGTTACCCATCGTAGTACTACTCTCGCCCAAGCACGCTTAACTTCGGAGTTCTTATGGGATCTGGTGAACTATTGCTTGTATGATCGCACCCGTCACGTTGATGGTGCAAAGCCCATATGTGTTGACGGTTCACAGTCCTAGTGAATAGAGACGGTGCATTCAAAAGGCCCAATGGGCTTATCGACAGCCCATCTGCTTCAACAACGCAGCATTCTCGCAAGACGTGATATCAACGCATTATAGAGCCTCTAATGTTCTGCGAGTTGGGTTCTCGTCCTTTTCACGGTTCACGACGAATGACTCGGGATAAAAAAATAGAGCAAAAAGAAGAAAATTGGCCCGAAATTGGTAAAAACTTTTGAATTTGTGTACCAAAAATTGGCGCAGCTGAGCTGGATTGCTGGCGCCATAGTAGAGCTCCCAGAGAGCTTTCCAACGGTATGCTGTACGCTGTATAACTCCTTACGGATTAAAAGTTATAGGCACTGGAGTGACGGAGACATGGTCACAAGCCCTACGCCCTCAGTTTGCAGGCCCAGCATCTACGCGAAACAAAGTTTTCTTGCCCAAGATCCCGTGGGACTCGAGAATAGAAATGTGATGGATAAAGAATCTTGGCAAGGCTAAACAGGGAAAAAAATGAAAAGAGGGTGCAACACGACGACTTCCCAGTGGGTCACCCATCCTAGTACTATTCTCGCCCAAGCACGCTTAACTTCGGAGTTCTGATGGGATCCGGTGCATTAATGCTAGTATGATCGCAACGGTCATGCTGATTGTGAGGCCCGACCCCGAATAACGTGTGTTACCTCGATTTGCGTGCCTTAGACCCAGAATTATATGATTAACCTTGAATTATGTGCCATTTCTTGGTTTTTGTGCATACCTCGTTATACGTGCCTTGACCTAAGATCGTGTGCCCTGACCTCGATTTATGTGCGTTACCTCGATTCGTGTGCCCTAACCTTAAACTGCATGCCTTAACCTAGATATAGGGTCGTGCCTTGATTTATGTGCATTGCATTAAATTACGTGCCTTGCTTTGGTTTACGTGCATTCACTTAGGGTTGCGTGTATTTAACTTGGAATTCGTGCATTTGCCTTGAAGTGCATGCCTTATCTCGTAGTGCATTCCATAGACCTAGGAAAATGTGCCTGCACGCTAATCAATAAAGATTCCTGCACAAAGCACAAGACAATAAAATAATCCTACACAATCCACTAACTATTAAAATAATATTATACTAATCCTACATATTCCACTAACCAATATTATATTTCTAATTCAAATTCTCTACAAACTCCACTAAAAATAAAATAACACTAAATTATTCCTAAATTTTCCACTACCTATTATTCTATTCATAATTCAACTCATCCTCAAACATCAATTATATTCTATATTACCTAGAATCCCTAAATACCCAACATTTTCTTACACAAACACTAAACCCAAGACATTCTTTTGACATTCCCTAACATGCTCTAACAACAAACAATAAACTAAACACTCAATATTCCTCACAAAGCACAAGAATGCATAAAAAATACACACCACACACTACCCTAGCCCTCATTTTTGACCAAGGCACCCCACATACAATCAAAATTCAGATTTTACACCAAAAACATCTCACACATGCTCTCTCAACTCACGAAAACCAAGCACACACGCACACACGCTAAGACTTCATTTTTCCTCTCAAACTCTCTCATTCTCTCTCATTCTCTCTCCAGTTTTGACCATGGCTGCCCTTTGAGCTCCTAATACTTATAACAAGCTCTCAAGGACTCTCAAGACCACTCCAAGCTCGGCCATAGCAAGCAACATAGCAAGAATCTCTCACAAAGCTTAAAAACCTCTCATTTTCGGCCATAGGTAAGTTTTAAAGGTTTTCTTCCTTGTCTTTTGGTTTCACACACATGCACACCTCCTACACAAGCTAACTAAGCTAGGATTTAAGTAAAAACCAGCCATCACTTGGCCAAAGCAAGAAAAAGGGCTATTTGTGTGATTCAAAGGGGCAATCTTGCATTTTCATTCATCAATAGGCTAAGGTGAGGGTTAAACTCTTTTAAAAGCTTTCAAAACTCACATGCATGCTCTCATATGGCTATATTTACCTCTGTAGTTATTGTATATGTGTGTATATGAGCCTATCCACTCATGCATAGATTGATAATGGCTAGAAACTTGAAGATATGTAAACACGTTTTTGCTGGCAGATTACTGAGCTTATAGAACGAAGTGCTTTTGGCTTAGTAAAAATTGATAAAAATGTATAAAAATTGGTAGGTCACTAGTTTTGTCCGTTATGAACATTTTTTTGTAGAAATAGGACAAGGCCAAATTTGACTCTATGACCTCCAAAATGGCCAAATATTGAAAGGTGTCTAAATCTGGAAAACTTGGAAATATGAAGTAGGTTTCTGGCAGCTTTCTGACCTTGTAGAACGAAATCGTTTTGACCTATTAAAAGATGTCCAAAATGTATGCAATTTGTTATTACACTAGATTGGTCAGTTCTGAACATATTTGGAAGAAATAGGCTAAGGCTAATTTTGAGTTTAAAGGTCTCAAAAGTAGCAAATATCGAAATATGTACAAATCTGGACAGTTTTGTGTAGTCTCACAGTTTTGGCCATATCTCCTAAGTCCGAACTCCAAATGCAGCGAGGTTTGTTCCTAGATTTAAAGCACTCATTAAAATTCAATTTGACATTTGGTTCATGGAATTTGGAGGTTATTTACTTGGCTAATTGAATGTAGAAAAATAGACCATTGCAGTAGGGTTTTTGCTTAGTAATATGCCTTGAATCATGTTGTAACTTTACTTGAGGTGTTGAATGCTTGGAATTGTGGCAATTAGAAGTTGTGTGGGCTGTTTTGGTTGGTGGAGGATGCTTAATTGATTGATGCATGGCTTGGGTTTAATTACATGACAAATTGTTGCTTAATCGCATGTGTAGCACGAAATTGAGGCCCTATTGCTTATGAATACATGCTAAGTGATGATCCTATGGTTAAATGTGTTCAATTGAATGGTTAGCAGGCTGTTCAATAATTGCTAAGTATGATTGAAATGGTTTAAGTGTTTCTTGTGGTCCCTAGCAAGTTAAACCAACACCCGAGCATGTCGATTGCAAACCCTAATGGCCACGTAGACTCCCAAGTCATGAACCACTCTTGTGTGACTTATAATTGATGTTTAGGATAGTTAAAAGGCTGCCCGGAATTGTCTTTATAGCTCTAAGTATGATACTTGATGATTGCGTGTTGATAAGTGAACTATCCTTGCACCCGGTCTTGTGTAAGTGTTGTAGCATGCTTGTATGATCTTAACACTTGATATGTGAACCCAAAATAAGTTATATGACTTTTTTTATATGTGTGACATGGCTGCCCGTTAAATGTTTATATACTTCCAAGTGTTTTACAAAGTGAATTTACATGTCAAAGCATGACTCATATGTTGACTTGTCGATATGTGATTATACGTGTATCTGGAGGCAACCTACTTTGTTGACCTCCTAATGTGAATTGTTAAAAGATATTCAATGGCTTATTTGAACATGATTACTTGGCTGCCTGTGAAAGTTTAATTGCTTTCAAATTGATATATGAAATGATTATATGTCCTTACAATGCCTTATGTGCCAATATGTCAAAATGAGATCATATACTTGCTCGGAGGCAACCTACTTTGTTGACCTCCTAATGTGAAATGTTAAATGGAATAAATGTGCATTGCATACAAGGTTGCAACCTTTCATTGTGGCATGGTACCGTTTCACGAACACCAGGCGACATAGGGCTTGCCGGTGCTCCCGTGACTACCGTGGTCCAATTCCCTCTCTCGCTTGGCATTGCACCCTCGGAGAGTTGGGTCATAGAATTTGGTGTACATCCGGAGTACACCCATTTGGAGTGATAAATGGATGATTGATGCCGGCTACAACAATGGTTATTGGAAATGAACTTGAAGGCAAAAGCATAATGTATCCCTTGAACGGCAGGAACTAAGTGCTATGTGGGGTGCTACACCTAAAAGTGGTGGGAGCTACCTCTTGAGCCCGTAGGAGCCATCTCTAGAGCCCTGTACGTATCAAAATGTATCATTTTTACTATGTGTTTAAGTACTCTCGCTTGGTTCCTAGAGGATCTCGGGGAGGAAAGACGGGTAAATGTGTTCATTTATATTTATGTTATGTTATGAACTTACCTACTTTATATGACATGTTTCCAAAGGAATTTTCATAAGATTAACCGGAAAAAGGATTTCAAAACCTTGTCCCTTGTTCCCCCCCCCCCCCCTCCCCCCTTGGTGAGTTCATAAGGACTCACCCTCTTTTTGTCACAAGTGAAGCAGATTTGGAACAGGTACCCGAAGAAAATGTGCTAGTTGATGAACCTTTGGAACGACTATGTGCATTGCGTGTTTTTCGTGAACATGGATGCTATTAGGGATGTTGTGTTTGTTTTTGGACTCTTTATTTCATTGATGTAAATGATCTTGTTATAATTTGGGTCTAATTTTGATTGTACTATCTATAACTGGACAAGCACTCTATTTGGTTGTTTGCTATCACTATCTTAATTTAGTAACTATCATAGGCATTTGGAGCACTAGGTGAAGGATTAAATAAGATGACTCTATCTAATCTTAATCAGGTACTCATTCATAGGCTAAAGGATAATAGGTGCTTGTGTAATAAGAACTAATGAATAAACGGGACATAGTTATCATGTTAGGCTTATTAAACAAATGAGACTTTCGAGACAAATTAATAGGCATATCGGTTTATGACCAAATAGGAATCTTAGTTGGAATCGGGTTAATGATTGGAAGTTTTTAGGCGTTTAGAAAATAGGTCAAACTAAAAAGCCTAATTACATCCATTATGCTGCCAGTTTTTCAAAAAACTTTTGGAGTTCTAGGCTAACGAATAAGTATTAATCTTCGTGAATCGGTTATACTCGTAAAATAACGATAATGATTTAGGTCATACCCTAGTCTAGCATCCGTAGGTCGGGTTGGGGCGTGACACTGATGGTGCAAAAGCGCTTGTGTATTGACAGTTCACAGTCCCAGCCAAGAGAGACGACCCATTCAAAAGGCCCAACGGGCTTATCGATAGCCCATCTACTTCAACAACGCAGTATTCTCGCAAGACGTGATATCGACGCATTTTACAGCCTCTAATGTTCGGCGAGTTGGGTTCTCGTCCTTTTCAGGGCTCACGACGAATGACCCGGGATGAAAAAATAGAGTAAAAAGAAGAAAAGTGGCTCAAAACTGGTAAAAACATTCGATTATGGGTACCAAAAATAGGTGCAGCTGAGTAGAATTGCTACCCCCATAGTAGAGCTCCTAGAGAGCTTTCCAACGGTATGATGTGCGCTACATAACTCCTTACGGATCAAAAGTTATAGGCATCGGAGCGACGGAGACTTGGTCACAAGCCCCATGCCCTGGGTTTGCAGGTCCAGCCTCTACGTGAAGCGAAGCTGTCTTGCCTAAGATGCTGTGGGACTCGAGAATAGAAATGTGATGGATAAAGCATCTTGGCAAGGATAAACATGAAAAAAAAATATGAAAAGAGGGTGCAACACGAGTACCTCCCAAGGGGTCACCCATTCGAGTACTACTCTTGCCCAAGCACGCTTAACTTCAGAGTTCTGATGGGATTTGGTGCATTAGTGCTGGTATGATCACACTCATCATGCTGATGGAGCAAAACACTTATGTGTTGATGGTACACAGTCCCAGCCAAGAGAGACGACCCATTCAAAAGACCCAATGAGCTTATCGATAGCCCATCTGCTTCAACAACGCAGCATTCTCGCAATATGTGATATCGACGCATTGTAGAGCCTCAAATGTTTTGCGAGTTGGGTTCTCGTCCATTTCGCGGCTCATGACGAACGACCTGGGATAAAAAAAAAAGCGCAAAATGAAGAAAAGTGGTCCAAAACTGATGAAAATGTTTAATTTTGGGTACCAAAAATAGGCACAGCCGAGCAAGATTGCTGCCCCTATAGTAGAGCTCCCAGAGAGCTTTCCAACGTTATGTTGTGCGCTGCATCATTCCTTACGAATCAAAAGTTATGGGCACCGGAGCATCGAAGACCTGGTCATAAGCCCCACGCCCTCGGTTTGCAAGCCCAGCCTCTACGCGAAGCAAAGTTGTCTTGCCCAAGATGCCGTGGGACTCGAGAATAGAAATGTGATAGATAAAGCATCTTGGTAAGGCTAAACGGGAAAAAAATGAAAATGGGGTGCAACACTCTTCCTAGGGGGTCAGTCATCCGAGTACTACTCACGCCTAAGCACGTTTAACTTTGGAGACTTGATGGGATCCGTTCCATTAGTGCTGGTATGATTGCACCCGTCACGCTTCAACAACGTTTCATTCTCGCAAGACGAGATATCGACGCGTTGTAGAGCCTCTAATGTTTGGCGAGTTGGGTTCTCGTCCTTTTCGCGGCTCACGACGAACGACCCGGGACTAAAAAACAGCATAAAAAGATGAAAAATAGCCTAAAACTGATGAAAATGTTCGATTTTGAGTACCGAAAATTTGGGCAACCGAGCAGGATTTATGCCCCCGTCGTAGAGTTCCTAGAGAGCTTTCCAACGGTATGTTGTGCATCACATAACTCCTTACAAATCAAAAGTTATAGGCACCGGAGCGACGGAGACCTAGTCACAAGCCCCACGCCCTTGGTTTGCGGGCCCAACCTCTACGCGAAGCGAAGTTGTCTTGCACAAGATGTCGTGGGACTCGAGAACAGAAATGTGATGGATAAAGCATCTTGGCAAGGCTAAACGGGGAAAAAAATATAAAAATGGGGTGCAACACGAGGACTTCCTAGGGCGTCACCCATCCAAGTACTACTCTCGCCCAAGCACGCTTAACTTCGGAGTTCTAATGGGATATGGTGCATTAGTGCTGGTATGATCACACCCATCATGCTGATAGTGCAAAGTGCTTATGTGTTAATGGTACACAGTCCCAACCAAGAGAGACGGCTCATTCAAAAGGCCTAATGGGCTTATCGACAGCCCATCTGCTTCGACAACGTAGCATTCTCGCAAGACGTGATATCGATGCATTGTCGAGCCTCTAATTTTCTGCGAATTGGGTTCTCGTCCTTTTTGCGGCTCATGGCGAATGACCAGGGATGAAAAAATAGCGCAATAAGAAGAAAAGTGACTCGAAACTGATGAACACGTTCGATTTTTGGGTTCTGTAAATAGGCGCACCCAAGCAATCTTTTTGTCCCCATCGTAGAGCTCCCAGAGAGCTTTTCAACAGTTTGTCGTACACCACATAACTCCTTATGGATCAAAAGTTATGGGCACCAGAGCAATGGAGACCTGGTTACAAGCCCCGCGCCCTCGGTTTGCGGGCCCCACCTCTACGCAAAGCGAAGTTGTCTTGACCAAGATGTCGTGGGACTCGAGAATAGAAATGTGATATCGACGCATTGTCGAGCCTCTAATGTTCTGCGAGTTGGGTTCTCGTCCTTTTTGCTGCTCACGACAAATGACCCGGGATGAAAAAATAGCACAACAAGAAGAAAAGTGTCCCGAAACTAATGAAAATGATCAATTTTGGGATCCGTCAATAGGAGCAGCCAAGCAAACATTATGCCCCCATCAAAGACCTCCCAGAGAGCTTTCCAACGGTATGTCATGCGCCGTATAGCTCCTTATGGATCAAAAGTTATGGGCACTAGAGCAACAGAGACCTAGTCACAAGCCCTGCCCCCTCGGTTTACGGGCCCAACCTCTACGCGAAGCGAAGTTGTCTTGCCCAAGATGCCGTGGGACTCGAAAAAAGAAATGTGATGGATAAAGCATCTTGTTAATGCTAAACGGGGAAAAAAAATGAAAATGGGGTGCAACATGAGGACTTCCCAGGGGGTCAGCCATCCTAGTACTACTCTCGCCCAAGCACGCGTAACTTCGGAGTTCTGATGGGATCCGTTGCATTAGTGCTGGTATGATCGCACCCGTCATGATGATGGTACAAAGGCCTTATGTGTTTGACGGTTCACAGTCCCAGCCAAGAGAGACGGCCCATTCAAAAGGCCCAATGGGCTTATCGACAGCCCATCTGCTTCAACAACGTTTCATTCTCGCAAGATGTGATATCAATGCATTGTAAAGCCTCTAATGCTCGGCGAGTTGGGTTCTCGTCCTTTTCACGCCTCCCAATGAATTACCTGGGACTAAAAAATAGCCCAAAAAAGAAGAAAAATAGCCCGAACCTAATGAAAATGTTTGATTTTTGGTACCGAAAATTTGGGCAGCCGAGTAGGCTACCTACCCCCTTCGTAGAGCTCCCAGAGACCTTTCCAACGGTATGTTGTGCGATACATAACTCCTTACAGATCAAAAGTTATGGGCATCGGAGCAACGGATACCTGGTCACAAGCCCCACGCCATCGGTTTGAGGGCCCAGCCTCTACGCGAAGCGAAGTTGTCTTGCCCAAGATACCGTGGGACTCAAGAATAGAAATGTGATGGATAAAGCATCTTGGCAAGGCTAAACGGGAAAAAAATGAAAATGGGTTGCAACCCGAGGACTTCCTACGGGGTCACCCATCCGAGTACTACTCTCGCCCAAGCACGCTTAACTTCGGAGTTCTGATGGGATCTAGTGCATTAGTGCTGGTATGATCGCACCCATCATCTGATGGTGCAAAGCGCATATGTGTTGACAGTACACAGTCCCAACCAAGAGAGACGACCCATTAAAATGGCCAAATGGGCTTATCGATAGCCCATCTGTTTCAATACCACAGCATTCTCGCAATACGTGATATCGACGTATTGTCAAGCCTCTAATGTTCTGCGAGTTGGGTTCTCGTCCTTTTTGCTGCTCACGACGAATGACCCGGGATGAAAAAATAGCGCAACAAGAAGAAAAGTGTCCCGAAACTAATGAAAATGATCAATTTTGGGTTCCGTCAATAGGCGCAGCCAAGCAAACATTATGCCCCCATCAAAGACCTCCCAGGGAGCTTTCCAACGGTATGTCGTGCGCCGTATAGCTCCTTATGGATCAAAAGTTATGGGCACCAGAGCAACGGAGACCTAGTCACAAGCCGTGCCCCCTCGGTTTACGGGCCCAACCTCTACGCGAAGCGAAGTTGTCTTGCCCAAGATGCCGTGGGACTCGAAAAAAGAAATGTGATGGATAAAGCATCTTGTTAAGGCTAAACGAGGAAAAAAATGAAAATAGGGTGCAACATGAGGACTTCCTAGGGGGTCAGCCATCCTAGTACTATTCTCGCCCAAGCACGCGTAACTTCGGAGTTCTGATGAGATCCTTTGCATTAGTACTGGTATGATCGTACCCGTCATGCTGATGGTACAAAGCCTTTATGTATTGACGGCTCACAGTCCCAGCCAAGAGAGATGGCCCATTCAAAGGCCTAATGGGCTTATCGACAGCCTATCTGTAACACCCGATCCCTCACGAGACCGGGAGTTCTATCAATCGATCTAATCACAACTCAATTTCAAACCCGGGCATAATTTTCAGGGAAAACGGATGGAGTCTCCCCTGTTTCTAGGTAAAATACAAAACCTGCGACAGCATATAAGTGGACCAATACCATGTCCAAACATTCAACCACCTCAAGGCCATCCGAGCCTCGGTTCTCAACAATTAATCACAGCAAATATACATACATTTCCAATTTAAAAGCTAACCTATCTCTTTTCATCTTTGACAAGAACCTTCATGCTTGACAATTAAACCGTAATCTAACTTATCAAACTACTTCAACAATCTAATGAAGCTTAAATTACATTCATTTTGACATTAAATACATACAATACATGAAAGCATACATCTTTACAACTTCGACAACTCAATCCACATAGGCACGCAAGACAACTCTTCAAGCACGAACTTTCACGTAACCACAAACTTTCCAGCTAACAAGGCATTTCCTGAAATGTGGTGGTGAGGAGTGAGTATACTCAACACGTATACTCAGTGAGGGTGAGACAGATATCGAGGTGGAGAGAAAGAAAGTCGTGCAATGCAAATAAGGCAGTTAAACAATATAACTGATAAGTAAGCAATCAAGACAAACAATCAATACAATAAGCAATTAATGAAAGCATTAACACAACCATTCAAAGCTATACCACACTCGGAAGGCTATGGTTCACTCATACGAGCAATGTACCATTTCACGAGCGATACATCAATCTCGAGCTTGATGTTGACAACGATGACAATAAGCGTGCAACCACCTTATAATTTCAGTTTGGAATACCTCGAGAGTAACCATCAATTCTACGACCCAAATCTCCCTGGGAGGCAACCCAAGCGAGAAAGGGAATAGGACACGGAGCTAGAGCAACCAACACTGGCAACCGGAGGCTACCCAGAGAGGCCCATCACACTGCCCTGACTCTATGAATGCAATACAATATACAATGCAACAACCGAGCAATCAAGCAATAGAGCCACACGTGGGAAAATAACAAAGTAGGTTACTCCCACACGCAATAGCAACAATTGATAAACATTTCAATCAAAATCAACTCTAACAAGCATAATAGGCATCAACAAGCATTAACAAGCATTCTACAAGCAAAATTCTATGAAAACCAACAAAAACACAAAACGACCCCAACTTACCAAACGCTACTACTTTCAAACGAGCCACGAGTTTTGGAAACCGACTTCACCAATCCTCCTAGGTCACTATAAGGCACGTCTAAAGACCCCGAAACCCTACTTAACCCTAGAATTCACGCAAAGCCCCGATTTTCCCCTTTGCTCGTTTGAACTACAACTACCTCAACCGATTACCCAACCAATGTCACAATTGCACCAAAAGTGTTTCCATGATGTACCTCGACAATGCCTTCACGCAAATCGAGAAAATTCTAAACTTGATCGAAACGGCCCCAACTTTCACTAAGCCTTTTTCTCCGTTTTTTCCATTACACAATCTAATTAAACCATACATTAAGGCATTCTGGCATATCTAGCACCTTCCTACATCAACAGAACGTGTAACGGAGCAACTTCATCAAAACGGGGGTTTACTATTCATAATTTACTATTCATTAAACAATTTATATTTCAATTTCGATATTCAACCGCATAAAATGTTAAAAAGCTATAAATACATGTTCTACAATTGCTAGGGAACATTCTTTAAGCCTCAAAATGATTAAAATAACAATATACGAATAAAACCCAAAAATCAAAGTTAATACACAAAATATTCAAATGCGCAAATAAACATAAAACCCTCACATTAGACACTTCTAGACGCTAGGAAAACCTTGTAGGATGCCTCGGAAACCACCCCATGCAAGCTCACACGAAGAATTGAAGATTTGAATGTTAAAATGTTTTTTTTTTCTCTCCTAGTATTTTCGGCCCTATGCATTCTGATTTCAGCTCTCTTTCTTTATTTTGTGCTATTTAAGCTATTATAAAGATGACACAAGGTCAAATGGTCAAAGCTTTAGTCAATGCTCACTTAAGTTGGTCAAATAAGCTTATTTCTTGCATTTTAAAGCTAATACAACTAGCACAATTCTAATTCTAGCTAATAACAACTAAAATATTAAAATTAAGACACTAAATACTAGTTTTCACTATTTGCTGAGGACTAGAATTCATTTCCTAACTATTGCTCTCGAAATGCAATGCACTTTGCGACAAAAAAAAATAACAATTAAATCTCAAAGAATTTAAGAAAATATAATTTTTGAAAAGCAACATAGTTCAAAATTTACTCCGGCTCAGAGCTACTTTTCATTTTATTGAAAATCGAGCATTAAAATGCAAGAAAATTAAAACCGATTAACAAAATATGAAAATAAGGCTAAAAATGAATGTTTAACTAAAAATAAACACATAATTCAATGCTAACATTTAAGATAACACTTAATTAAATGTAATTTAAATGCCATTAAATGCATGCCGGGTTCGGGTTATCACACTATCTACTTCAACAAAGCTTCATTCTCGCAAGACGTGATATCGACGTGCTGTAGAGCCTCTAATGTTCGGCCAGTTGGGTTCTCATCCTTTTCGTGGCTGACGATGAACGACCTGGGACTAAAAAATAGCGCAAAAAGAAGAAAAATAGCCTGAAACTGATGAAAACATTCGATTTTGTGTACCAAAAATTTGGACAGCCCAGCAGGCTTCCTGCAACTATCATAGAGCTCCCAGAGAGCTTTCCAACTGTATGTTGTACGCTGTATAACTCCTCACAGATCAAAAGTTATGGGCACCGGAGCGATGGAGACCTGGTCACAACCCCTACGCCATCGGTTTGCGGGCCCAGCCTCTACGCGAAGTGAAGTTGTCTTGCCCAAGATGTCGTGTGACTCGAGAATAGAAATGTGATGGATAAAGCATCTTGGCAAGGCTAAACGGGGGAAAAAAAATGAAAATGGGGTGCAAAACGAGGACTACCTAGGGGGTCACACATTCGACTATTACTCTCGCCCAAGCAACTTAACTTCAGAGTTCTAATGGGATCTGGTGCATTAGTGCTGGTATGATCGCACCTGTCATGCTGATGGTGCAAAGTGCTTATGTGTTGATGGTATAGAGTCCCAGCCAAGATAGACGACCCATTCAAAAGACCCAATAGGCTTATCTACGGCCCATCTGCTTCAACAACACAGCATTCTCCTAAGACGTGATATCGATGCAGTGTTGAGCCTCTACTATTCTGCAAGTTGGGTTCTCATCCTTTTTGCGGCTCACGACAAATGACCCCAGACAAAAAAATAGTACAATAAGAAGAAACCTTTCTTGAAACTGATGAAAAAGTTTAATTTTGGGTTCTGAAAATAGGAGCAGCCAAGCAAGATTTCTGCCTCTATCGTAGAGCTCCCTGAGAGCTTTCCAACGGTATGTCGTGCGCCGCATAACTCTTTATGGGTCAAAAGTTATGCGCACTGGAGTAACGGAGACCTGGTTACAAGCCCCACGCCCTCGGTTTGCGGGCCCAGCCTCTACACGAAGCAAAGTTGTCTTGCCCAAGATTCCATGGGACTCAAGAATAAAAATGTGATGGATAAAGCATCTTGGCAAGGCTAAAAGGGGAAAAAGAAATAAAATGGGGTGCAATACTAGGACTTCCCAGGGGGTCACCCATCCTAGTACTACTATCGCCCAAGCACGCTTAACTTCGGAGTTCTGATAGGATCCGGTACACTAGTGCTGGTATGATCGCACGTTTCATGCTGATGGTGCAAAGCGAATAGAGACGGTGCATTCAAAAGGCCCAATGAGCTTATCGACAACCCATCTGCTTCAATAACTCAACAATCCCGCAAGTCGTGATATCAACACATTGTAGAGCCTCTAATATTTCGTAAGTTGGGTTCTCGTCCTTTTCGCGGCTCACGACGAACGACCCGGGAAAAAAACAGCGCAAAAAGAAGAAAAGTGGCCCGAAACTGAAGAAAATGTTCAATTTTGGGTACCCAAAACAGGCATAGCTGAGCAGGATTGTTGCCCCTATAGTAGAGCTCCCAGAGAGCTTTCCAACGGTATGTTGTGTGCTGCATAACTCCTTACAGATTAAAAGTATGGACACCGGAGCGACGGAGACCTGGAAACAAGCCCCACGCCCTCGGTTTGCAGGCCCAGCATCTACGCGGAGTGAAGTTGTCTTAGCCCAAGATGCCGTGGACCTCGAGAATAGAAATGTGATGGATAAAGCATCTTGGGAAGGTTAAAAAGGGGTACAACACAAGGACTTCACAGAAGGTCACCATTCCTTGTACTAATCTCGCCCAAGCAAGCTTAACTTCAGAGTTATGATGGGATCCGGTGCACTAGTGGTTGTTTGATCGCACCCAACATGCTGATGGTGCAAAGCCCATATGTGTTGGCAGTTCACAGTCCCAGCGAATAGAGACAGTGTAATCCAAAGGCCCAATGGGCTTATCGATAGCTCATCTGCTTTAACAACGTAGCATTCTTGCAAGACGTGATATCGACGCATTGTAGAGCCTCTGATGTTTCTCAAGTTGGGTTCTCGTCCATTTAGCGGCTCACAACGAATGACCCAGGATAAAAAAACAGAGCAAAAAGAAGAAAAGTGGCCCAAAACTGATAAAAACGATCGATTTTGGATTCTGAAAACAGGCACAACTAAGCAGTATTGCTGGCCCCATAGTAGAGCACACAGAGAGCTTTCAAACAGTATATTGTGCACTGCATAACTCTTTACTGATAAAAAGTTATGGGCACCAAAGCGACGGAGACCTGGTCATAAGCCCCATGCCCTCAATTTGCAGGCCCAGCCTCTACGCGACACGAAGTTGTCTTGCCCAAGATACCGTGGGACTCAAAAATAGAAATTTGATGGATAAAGCATATTGGCGAGGCTAAACGAGGAAAAAAATGAAAATGGGGTACAACAAGAGGACTTCCCATTGGGTCACCCATCCTAGTCCTACTCTCGCCCAAGCACGCTCAACTTCGGAGTTCTGATGGGTTCCAGTGAACTAGTGCTTGTTTGATCACACCGATCATGCTGATGGTGCAAAGCCCATATGTGTTGACAGTTTACAGTCCCAGCGAATAGAGAAGGTGCAATCAAAAGGCCCAATGGGCTTATCGACAGCCCATCTGCTTCAACAATGCAGCATTCTTGCAAGACGTGATATCAACGCATTTTAGAACCACTAATGTTCGGCTAGTTGGGTTCTTGCCCTTTTCGTAGCTGACGAAGAATGACCCGAGATGAAAAAATAGCGCAAAAAGCAGAAAAGTGGCCCAAAACTAATGAAACCATTCAATTTTGGATACCAAAAATAGGCGCAGCCGAGCAGGATTACTT
This sequence comes from Ehretia macrophylla, assembly GCA_037974665.1. Lineage (NCBI taxonomy): Eukaryota > Viridiplantae > Streptophyta > Magnoliopsida > Boraginales > Ehretiaceae > Ehretia > Ehretia macrophylla. The sequence continues at coordinate 36,197,644 of CM075771.1, forward strand.
CCCTCATAGTAGAGCTCCCATAGAGTTTTCCAACGGTATGCTGTGCGCTACATAACGCCTTACGGATCAAAAGTTATAGGCACCGGAGTGACGGAGACCTGGTCACAAGCCCTACGCCCTCGGTTTGCAGGCCCAGCGTCTACGCGAAGCGAAGTTGTCTTGCCCAAGATGCCATAGGACTTGAGAATAGAAATGTGATGAATAAAGCATCTTGGCAAGGCTAAATAGGGAAAAAATGAAAAAAGGGTGCAACACGAGGACTTCTTAGGGGGTCACCCATCTGAGTGCTACTCTCACCCAAGCACGGTTAACTTCGGAGTTCTGATGGGATCTGGTGCATTAGTGCTGGTACGATCGCACCCGTGATGCTGATGGTGCAAAGCACTTATGTGTTGACGGTACATAGTCCTAACCAAGAGAGACGGCCCATTCAAAAGGCCCAATGGGCTTATCAACAGCCCATCTGCTTCAACAACGCAGCATTCTCGCAAGTCATGATATCGACCCAATGTAGAGCCTCTAATGTTTTGTGAAATGGGTTCTCGTCCATTTCGCGGCTCACGACGAACGACCCGTGATAAAAAAAAATAGCGTAAAAATAAAAAAAGTGGCCTGAAACTGAAGAAAATGTTTAATTTTGGGTATCGATAATAGGCACAGCCTAGCAGGATTGCTGCCCCCATAGTAGAGCTCCTAGAGAGCTTTGCAAAGTTATGTTGTGCGCTACATAACTCCTTACAGATCAAAAGTTATGTGTACCAGAGCGACGGAGACCTGGTCACAAGCCCCACGCCATCGGTTTGCAAGTCTAGCCTCTACGCGAAGCGAAGTTATATTGCCCAAGATGCCATGGGACTCGAGAATAGAAATGTGATGGATAAAGTATCATGGCAAGGCTAAACGGGGAAAAAAAATTGAAAAAAGGGGTGCAACACGAGGACTTCCCAGTGGGTCACTTATCCTAGTACTACTCTCGCCCAAGCACGCTGAACTTTGGAGTTCTGATGGGATCCGGTGCACTAGTGCTTGTTAGATATCACCTATCATGCTGATGGTGCAAAGCCCATATGTGTTGACAGTTCACAGTCCCAGCGAATAGAGACGGTGCAATCAAAAGGCCCAATGGGCTAATCGATAGCCCATCTGTTTCAACAACGCAGCATTCTCGCAAGACGTGATATTGACGCATTGTGGAGCCTCTAATGTTCTGCGAGTTTGGTTCTCGTCCATTTCGCGGCTCTTGACGAACGACCCGGGATAAAAAAACAAAGCAAAAAGATGAAAAGTTGCCCAAAACTGAGGAAAATGTCCAATTTTGGGTATCGAAAATAGGCACAGCCGTGCGGTATTGCTACCCACATAGTTGAGCTCCCAGAGAGCTTTCCAACAGTATGTTGTACACTGCATAACTCCTTACGGATCAAAAGTTATGGGCACCAGAGCGACGGAGACCTAGTCACAAGCCCCATGCCCTCGGTTTGCAGGCCCAGCCTCAACGCGAAACGAAGTTATCGTGCACAGGATGCCATGGGATTCAAAAATAGAAATTTGATGGATAAAGCATCTTGACGAGGCTAAACGAGGAAAAAAATGAAAAAGGGGGTGCAACACGTGGACTTCCCAAGGGGTCACCCATCCTAGTACTACTCTCGCCCTAGCACGCTTAACTTCAGAGTTTTGATGGGATCCGGTGCACTAGTGCTTGTTTGATCACACCCATCATGCTGATGGTGCATAGCCCATATGTGTTAATAGTTCACAGTCCCAGCAAATAGAGACGGTGCAATCAAAAGGCCCAATGGGCTTATCGACAGCACATCTACTTCAACAACGCAGTATTCTTGCAAGACGTGATATCGACGCATTTTAAAGCCTCTAATGTTCGGCGAGTTGGGTTCTTGTCCTTTTCGCAGCTCACGACGAATGACCCAGGATGAAAAAGCAGCGCAAAAAGAAGAAAAGTGGCCCAAAACTGATGAACATGTTCGATTTTGGATACTGAAGACAGGCGCAGCCGAGCAAGATTGCTGCCCCCATAGTAGAGCTCCCAGAGAGCTTTCCAACGGTATGCTGTGCACTGCATAATTCCTTACGGATCAAAAGTTATGGGCACCGGAGTGACGGAGATCTGGTCATAAGCCCCACGCACTCGGTTTGCAAGTCCAGCCTTTACGCAAAGCGAAGTTGTCATGCTCACGATGCTGTGGGACTCGAGAATAAAAATGTGATGGATAAAGCATCTTGGCAAGACTAAATGGTGAAAAAAAATAACAAAGGGGTGCAACATGAGGACTTCCTATGGGGTCACCCATCCGAGTACTACTCTCGTCCAAGCACGCTTAATTTTGGAGTTTTTATGGGATCTGGCGCATTAGTGCTGGTATGATCGCACCCGTCATGCTGATGGTGCAAAGCTCTTATGTGTTTTTTGGTTCACGGTCCCAGCCAAGAGAGACGACCCTTTAAAAAGGCCCAATGGGCTAATCAATAGCCCATCTGCTTCAACAACGCAACATTCTCATAAGACGTGATATTGACGCATTGTAGAGCCTCTAATGTTCCGCGAGTTGGGTTCTCGTCCATTTCGTGGCTCATGATGAACGACCCGGGATAAAAAAACAGAGCAGAAAAAAGAAAAGTTGCCTTAAACTAATGAAATCGTTCAATTTTGGGTACCGAAAATAGGCACAGCCGCGCAGTATTGCTGCCCCCATAGTAAAGCTCCTAGAGACCTTTCCAACGGTATGTTGTGCACTGCATAATTCCTTACAAATCAAATGTTATGGGCACCAGACCAAGCACGCTTAACTTCAGAGTTCTGATGGGATCCGGTGCACTAGTGCTGCTATGATTACACCCGTCACGCTGATGGTGCAAAGCCCATATGTGTTGACGGTTCACAGTCCCAGTGAATAGAGACGGTGCATTCAAAAGGCCTGATGGGCTTATCGATAGCCCATCAGCTTCAACAACACAATATTCTCATAAGACGTGATATCGACGCATTGTAGAGCCTCTAATGTTCTGCAAGTTGGGTTCTCATCCTTTTCGCGGCTCACGACTTACGACCCGGGATAAAAAAAATAGCGCAAAAAGAAGAAAACTGGCCTGAATATGATGAAAACGTTCGATTTTGGGAATCGAAAACAGGCGCAGCCGAGCAGGATTGCTGCCTCTATAGTAGAGCTCCCAGAGAGCTTTCTAATGGTATGTTGTGCGCTGCATAACTCCTTATAGATCAAAAGTTATGGGAAGCGGAGTGATGGATACTCAATCACAAGCCCCACGCCCTCGGTTTGCAGGCCCAGCCTCTACACAAAGCGAAGTTGTCTTGCCTAAGATGCCGTGGGACTCAAGAATAGAAATGTGATGGATAAAGCATCTTGGCAAGGCTAAACAGGGAAAAAAAATGAAAAGGGGGTGCAACACGACGACTTCTTAGGGGGTCACCCATCCGAGTACTACTATCGCCCAAGCATGCTTAACTTCAGAGTTCTGATGGGATCTGGTGCATTAGTGTTGGTACAATCACAACCATCAGTAACCATCATGTTGATGGTGCAAAGAGCTTATATGTTGACGGTACACAGTCCCAGCCAAGAGAGGCAAACCATTCAAAAGGCCCAAATGGCTTATCGACAGCCCATCTGCTTCAACAACATAGCATTCTCACAAGACGTGAAATCGACACATTTTTTAGCCTTTAATGTTCCGCGAGTTGGTTTCTTATCCTTTTTGCTGCTCACGACGAATGACCCGGGATGAAAAAATTGCACAACAATAAGAAAAGTGGCCCAAAACTTATGAAAGCGTTTCATTTTGGATACCGAAAATAGGTACAGCTGAGCATGATTGCTGCCCCTATAGTAGAGCCCGTAGAGAGCTTTCCAACGGTATGCTGTGCACTGTATAACTCATTACGGATCAAAAGTTATTGGCAGCGGAGCGACGGAGACCTGGTCACAAGCCCCACGCCCTCGGTTTGCAGGCCCAGCCTTTACGCGAAGCGAAGTTGTCTTGCCCAAGATGCCGTGGGACTCAAGAATAGAAATGTGATGGATAAATCATCTTGGCAAGGCTAAATGGGGAAAAAATGAAAAAGGCATGCAACACGAGGACTTCCTATAGGGTCACCCATCCGAGTACTACTCTCGCCCAAGCACGCTTTACCTCGGAGTTCTGATAGGATCTGGTGCATTAGTGTTGGTATTGTCACGCCCCAACTCGACCCCTCCTATAATCAGTCAGGACGCAACGGAATTTTGGCAGTATAACGACGGTAAATAGGATACCGAGGCTCTAAACCCACCTCAATAGACATCATACATCAACTCCACAACCATACAACAAATAACTCCGCAATAAATACAACATACATCATAACTATATTATACAATAATCATTTCTCGTTATACGCCTCCGTTCTAACATAAAACATAAACCTTAATATACAATACAAAAACATGTTGAGCCAATCTAGCAACCTAATCATAAACAAAAGAAAGGCTACTAGGACAACATCAATTAATTCATTAACTTAATAACATCTTATACATTAAAAACTACAAAGCAGATAAAAGTCTACTAAGTTAATTTACAAGATAATAAAACATGTACGACATCACGGATAAGACTCTGGAACATAGGACTCATCCACGTAAGGCATGTTTTCCACATTCTCCTCTTCAGGAGGCACGTACCCGTAATCCTGCGAAAGTACACCTGTATGCATGCAATAATAGAGAGTGAGCTTATATAAAATAAGCCCAGTGAGGATCCGATAGATCTCAAGCAAGGTCTACTAAACTCCTTGGAATAATCCTTTGAGTCAGTAAACACACAATAACAACAATAATAAAATCATCACATAACTATGTGACCATTCAATAAAGGATACTCTAGTTGGTGTAGCTCCAAACACCATCACGATCATAACAGCCTTCTTGTGACTCCCATAAGCTCACGCACCCGGGGTACCCCTAATAACCTCGCCCTCCATGACACCTCCGTCATGCGAGCTAGAGGCAATCTCTGATAGTCATGTCGTTATCAACCCGACAGCCCAATGCTGCCCGAGAGGTGGCACACACATACCAGAGACCCAGCAATAATAATAAATATCAATCATTCACAAGAGGACAGTCTAGCAGAACTGTTTATCTCCCGGTATCAATCATCAATCAATAATCATATTATTATCATAATAATCATCAATAGTCAATTAAACAACAAAATAACTAAGATGGCAAAGTAGGCCATCCAACCGAACATGCATTAAACACACAATCAAACTCTAAATTACCCATCAACAACTCACAATTCAATCACTCAACCCATACCCAATCAACTAAGGCTCAATTCAATAATTTAAAGAAAGATAACCTAACTTCAAAAATTCATAACCTACATTCTACTAATCCAAACAACTTCAAATCAATTTCTATCACTCACCCATTCAACCAACTACATTAGCCCCCTCGGAAAACCACCATAACACCTCCAAAGCATGCCCGATAACCCTAAAACCCTAAGGTGTCAAGGCTGAATTTTCTGGATTTTCACCCAAACATCATAATCGAAAATTTAGCATTACAACGGCACTACCACGTAATTATCAAACATTTAGAAATCGACGGCAATCGATTCCGATCAACACAACTCAATTAAATCAACATTGAACAATTTAATCAATTTTAAATACCCAGAAAATAAAAATTATGCTACAACCGAAAAAAACTCATAGTATTACAGCTAAATGATCCCTAGCATGCAAGGAGCAATAATCTATCATCAGATTAGAATTCTAACGGTTGGATTTTCAATTCTACGCAAAAATACAAAAGTTGAGTTTTGAGATCCAGAATTTTTCTCTCACCTTTGATCCAAAGTAAAGCTAGGAATGCGTGCAATATGTGCCCAACAAGCAGAATCCAGCCCAGTTTGAAAAGATTCGGACTTTAAATGAGTTTTCTAAGGCAAAATTACTTTGAAAATAAGTTGAATAAATTCTCTTTTTTTTCCTAAGCTTTCACGGCTGCAAGGTGTGTGTAAATGTGGTGTTTTGCTTTGTTTCATTGTGTGTTGGTGATATATGCATGAAAGTCAACAAGTCAAATGAAAGTCAAAGTTGAAACTTTAGTATTTTTAGTGTTTTCTTGACTTTAAATGCATTTTATTGATCACCAAAGTTCAAAACAATTATTCAACACCCAAGATAGCTCAAGTAGGTTATTTTTAGGTGACAAGAAGTTTTACAATCGAAAAATTTCACCCGAGTCGGCTTAAAACTCGATTTTCGCTAAAGTCGGTGTAAAAACACTAATAAATTTTTAAGCTGATTTTAAAACCGTTTTTATCAAACACAGGTCTATTAAAGTCTGTGGACTAGGTCTAGAAGGGTTAAAAAGACCAGTTTCAAAATTTTAGCGGACGTGTTTTGAAAATACTATTCACTAAAAATCGATGATAAAATTTCTGACTCTGTTTTTGATGAAAATTTCATGAATGCACATTTAGCACGTATTAGGAGTATTGATATCAAAATTATCACATTCTAAGTCCTATAGCACATAAACAGGTCATATGCACGCAAAACGAGACAAAGCATGTAAATCAAGTTAAAGCAGATAAGTAGGGTTTCACATTCTCCCCCCCTTAAAGAAATTTCGCCCTCGAAATTCTTACTTGATGAACTGAACAAATCTGGGTACTGCTGCTGCATCTGATCCCGTCTCTCCCAAGTAGCTTCCTCGATACCGTGATGCTTCCACAACACCTTAACCATCAGAATCTTCTTCGACCTCAACTCTCGTTCCATCTGATCAAGAATACAAATCGGATGCTCGTCATAAGTTAGATTCTCACGAATCTGTAACGGCTTTGGCTCAAGAATATGAGAAGGATCCATATTATATTTCTGCAAATTAGACACGTGAAATACATCGTGGACATTAGAGAAGTTCTCCGGTAAAGCCAACCGATATGCCAACTTACCAACCCTGCCGGTAATCTCAAACGGCCCAACAAATCTCGGACTCAGCTTTCTACCTTTACCATAATGAACAAACCCCTTACGAGGAGACAATCTCAAGAAAACCCGATCTCCGACTGCAAACTCCAAATCCCGACGACGCTTATCAGCATAACTCTTGAATCTACTCTGCGCCGTAAGCATTCTCTGCCTGATCAACTGTACATTCTCAATCTTTTCTAGAAGCTTTGGCATGATAGTCGGATCAATAGTCTTCATCTCTCCTACCTCGTCTCAATATAAAGGTGAACGGCACTTACGACCGTAAAGAGCTGCGAAAGGTGCCATCCCAATAGTAGCTTGATAACTATTGTTATATGCAAACTCTGCAAGTGGTAGATGTTTCTCTCAGTTCTTCCCGAAATCCAGAACACAAGCCCTAAACATATCTTCCAGAATCTGAATAGTCCGCTCAGACTGACCGTCGGTCTGTGGATGATACGCTGTACTGAAGTTCAACTGAGTACCCAAGGTCTCCTGAAGTTTCTCCCACAAACAAGAAGTAAATCGAGGATCTCGATCTGAGACAATACTAGATGGAATCCCGTGAAGTCTAACAATCTGATCCAAATAAAGATCCGTCAACTTTGTAACCTCATCTCCCATCCTCATCGAAATAAAATGAGCTGTCTTCGTCAAACGATCCACGACAACCCAAACTGCATCATTACCCCTCGGTGTTCTAGGCAAACCAGTGACGAAGTCCATCGTAATATGCTCCCATTTCCACTGTGGTATAGCCAACGGCTGAAGCAAACCTGCTGGTCGTTGATGCTCAGCTTTTACCCTTTGACAAGTCAAACATCTAGACACGAATTGAGCAACCTCCCTCTTCATGTTGTTCCACCAATAATGTTGCTTCAAATCCCGATACATCTTGGTTCCACCGGGATGAATAGTGTATTTAGAATTATGAGCTTCCTCGAAAATACCTCGCCTCAAGCCTGGTTCATCGGGAACACAAACCCTGTTCTGAAATTGAAGAATACCGTCCTTATGCAGTTTAAAGTCAGACTGATCATCCGTGATCTGATCTTTGATCTTCTAAAGTTTAACATCAAGTTGCTAGGCTTCTCTGATTTGAGACAACAATAAAGGCTAAATACGGAGATGTGAACACATCACCCTAACCTGAGTCAACTCTGGTCTCCAATAAGTGAATTCCTCAAGAACCTCCCATTTCTTGACTGCTAAACAAGAAATACTCGCCTTCCGGCTAAGAGCATCTGCTACAACATTTGCCTTGCCAGGCAGATAATTGATAGAATAATTATAATCTCCAAGAAGCTCCATCCACCTCCGCTGGCACATATTCAACTCCTTCTGTGAGAACAAGTACTTCAGACTCTTATGATCAGTGAAAATCTCGAACTTACTGCCCCACAGATAATGACGCCACTTCTTCAGTGCGAAGACAACTGCTGCCAACTCAAGATCATGAGTCGGATAATTCACCTCATAAGGCTTCAACTTCCGGGAAGCATAAGCAATAACTCGGCTATCCTGCATAAGAACACATCCCAAGCCCTCCTTGGATGCATCACTGTAGATAACCATATTATCGGTCCCCTCTGGTAGAGCAAGTATTGGAGCAGTAGTCAACCTCTTTTTCAACTCCTGAAACCCACTCTCACACTTCTCATCCCAATTAAAGATAATCCGTTTCTGAGTCAATTTAGAAAGTGGCCCAGCAATCTTCGAGAAGTCCTTGACAAACCTACGGTAATAACCCGCCAAGCCAAGAAAGCTACGGACCTCAGAAACACTCTCTGGCCGTTCCAAGACATCACCGATTCAATCTTAGTGGGATCTACCGAAATACCGCTCTGTGTAATAACATGGCCAAGAAAAGATATGCGTTGCAGCCAAAATTCACATTTGCTGAACTTGGCAAACAACTGATGCTCCTGCAGCTTCTCTAATACAAGCCGTAGATGTTGCTCGTGCTCCGATTCAGACTTAGAATAGACCAAGATATCATCAATAAAGATTACCACGAACTGGTCTAAATACGGCTGAAAAACCCGATGCATAAGATCCATGAATACTGCCGGTGCATTAGTTAATCCAAAGGGCATAACAACAAACTCATAATGCCCATACTGAGTCCTGAAGGTAGACTTCGGAACATCCTCCGTGCGAATCCGAAGCTGATAATACCCCTGCCTCAAATCAAATTTAGAATAGACTCTGGCTCCCTGAAGTTGATCAAACAACTCATCAATCAGTGGCAAAGGATACTTGTTCTTGATGGTCACCTAATTCAAACCACGGTAATCAATACACAATCTCAAGGTACCATCCTTCTTCTTCACAAATAAGACTGGAGCTCCCCAAGGTGAAGAACTCTGCTGAATGAATCCCTTCTCCAATAACTCCTGCAACTGAGTCTTCAACTCCTTCAACTCAGCTGGTGCCATCCGGTACGCTGATTTAGAAATAGGTTGAGTACCGGGAATCAGATTGATCACAAACTCCACATCTCTCTCTGGCGGTAACCCTGGCAACTCCCCGGGAAATACATTGGGATATTCCCGAATAATAGGGACTTCCTCTAGCTGTAGCTCATCAGATGACTTGTTGATCAAATAAGCTAGATAACCTGAACACCCATTACTCACCAACTTAACGGCTTTAGTTGCTGAGATAACAAAACTCGTCTTTGCACCCCGATTCCCTACTACCTCAACTACTGGCTGATCTGGCAAATGAAACTGTACTACCTTGGTTCTACAGTTCAACTAGGCATCATAATTAGAAAGCCAATCCATACCCAAGATAACATCATACCCCCGGATAGGAAATAAAATAAGGTCCGAAGGAAAATTATGCCCCTTAACATGTATTATACAATCCTTACAAACTAGGCCAGTCACATACTTATCAGTCAAAGAGGTACTAATCTCAACCACATAAGGTAATCTTTCAGGTTGCAAATTAACACGTTGCACACAAGCAAGAGTAATGAAAGAATGCGTAGCACCAGAATCAATCAACACTTTAACAAGTTGATCAAGTATAAGGAAGTTACCTTCCACAACTGCAGTCTCCTCAGGCATCTCCTCTAAGTCAACTGCGTAGGCCCGAGCCTAAACCCGCTGCTGTTGCTAAGGTGCACTGGCCGTAGGTCGGCCCTGATAACCCTGAGTCGCTGTCCGACCCTCAGTCCTCGCATACCTAGGGCAATCCTTCGCCCTGTGCTGATTGCTGCCGCAACCTAAACACGTCCCTGCTTTCACCCTGCAATCGGCCTCCACATGCCCCGTGCGGTTGCAGTGAGTACATTGCGATGATGATGCACTAACACTGCCCCTAGAAGAACCAGGAGCTGAAGAAACAGCTGATCTAGCCTGCTGCTGCTGAGGCCTTACCAAACTAGGCATGTACTAACCCTGAGGCTGGGCTGGCCTAAACTGGGACTGAACTTGATATGGCCCCTGCTGAAACTGAACCCGATAGTAACTCGGCTGACCCTGTGGCCTATAAGTACCCTGCTGTGCTGGTTGTAACACTTCAAAATCTCTCGAGACCGGGAGTTCTATCAATCGATCTAAACACGACCCAAACCAAACCCGGGCATAAATTTTTAGGGAAAACGGACGGAGTCTCCCCTGTTTATAGGCGAAATGTAAAACTTGCGACAGCATATAAGTGGACCAATACCATGTCCAAACATTCAACCACCTCAAGGACATCCGAGCCTTGGTTCACAACAAGCAAATCACAAGTAAATATACATTCAAGCTTAGCAATTAAACTACACCAACCTATTTCTTAAGCTAGACTATCATTTCTTTCTAGCCCTTTTCCTTTGTCATTACAAATATACATTGAAGTTAACCTACATTAACTAAAATCATAATCTAATGCAACTTAAATTACATCCCCTTTAACATTAAATACATATAATACATAAAAGCATACATCTTTACAACCTTGACAACTCGAGTCACATAGGCACGCAAGACAACTCTTCAAGCACGGACTTTCACGAAATCACGAACTTTCCAGCTAACATGACATTTCCTGAAATGTGGTGGTGAGGAGTGAGTATACACAACACGTATACTCAGTGAGGGCGAGACAGATATCGAGTTGGAGAGAAAGAAAGTCGTGCAATGCAAATAAGACAGTTAAGCAATATAACTGATAAATATGCAATCAAGACAAACAATCAATACAATAAGCAATTACTGAAAGCATTAACACAACCATTCAAAGCTATACCACACTCTGAAGGCTATGGTTCACTCATACGAGCAATATACCATTTCACGAGCGATACATCAATCTCGAGCTTGATGTTGACAACAATGACAACAATGACAATAATGACAATAAGCGCGCAACCACCTTATAACACCAGTTTGGAATACCCCAGAAGTATCCATCAATCTAAGACCCAAATCTCCCTAGGAGGCAACCCAAGCGAGAAGAGGGAATAGCAACGGAGCTAGAGCAACCAACACTGGCAACCCGAGGCTACCCAGAGAGGCCCATCACTCACGCGCGAGACACTATGCAATGCAAGACTCGATACAAGGCAATAAACGAGCGATAGCACAACAATACAAACTAGTGACAACAAACGAGATAACAAGCAATCACAATCAATACTAGCATTCAACTAACTTTTCAAGCATAACAAGCAATAATAAGCAACAATAACAACAATTAAACAAGTAATGGCAGTTCAAACACGAAAACAACAAATAATACTATTCAACCCCAACTTCCAAGGACAATTGCGAGCAAACGAGCTACGGAATTAGGAAACCGATTTCACTACATTCACTCAGGCACTACAAGGCACGTTTCTATGTCACTAAACTACACTTTCTTACCCGAGACCCGAAATTCCACCTGCTGCATTTGAACTACAGCTATGCTAATCGGTCATTCAATCAACGCCACAACAGCGCCAAAAGTGCTTCCATGCTCTCAATTACGAAACCCCCAACTCAATTCGAGCACGGTCAACTTTTGGTCAAACGCCCCCTTTACGTTTCTTTGTCTAATTTCCAATTTTAACAAAGGCCGATCCGTTTTTATTTCATATTTTAGCTTTCTATCACTAATGGCACCTATCCAAATCAAACAATCGCAATTCAGATTGAAATTCGAAATTCTAGGATTTACTATTCATAATTCACTATTCATGTTCTTCTCCAATTTCAATTACGCAGTTTCAACCGTAAAAGTTTCTAAATAACTAACAAGCAATTCTCTACGAACCCTAAGCAAGCTATTTCAAGCAATAACAGGCATTATAATGCGATAAATATCAAATCTGAAAAATTGACTAAAAAATCAAATTCAAATTAAAATGCACAAAAGTGTGAAAACCCTCACAGAGATTGAAGACCAAGACCTGCAAGGACCCAAGCCACGACGCCCGAGCAGTTCCACGCATGATTGTAGAAGAAAAATGCAAGAAAATTCTTTTCTTTTCCTCTTGAAATGCTTCGGCCAAGGGGGGGGGAGGAATTGGGTGGTATTTTGCAATTTTTTTTATTGATTTTTGCCTTGTTTTATTATTTAAAAGATGACAAGGGCATTTTGGTCATTTGCAAAATTACACTTTAGTTAAAAATAATCAAATAAGCTTATTTTGATGCCATTCAATCCAATTCAAGTTAAAACAATGCAATTAAATGAAAAATAACTAAAACTAGTTAATTTAAGCTAAAAACATTTTTCACTAAGTCCGAAGAATATTTCTCTAACTCCTATTTTTGAAATTCTGCGATCGAACGGTCACTAATCGATCGCTAATAAAGTGATGAACAATAATATAAAACTCTATTTCTTTGAAAAGTAGAATAGTAGAATAGTTTAAAATTCACTCCGGCTCGGAGTTACTTTCCTCATTTATTCAAAATCGAGTGATTTTAATGCAAAACAAACAAAACCGATTATTAAAATAATCAAAACAATCAAGGTAATTAATATTCATTTAAAATAATTAATTTAACTATTTCTAGATCATTTTAAAGAATTTATGAAGTTAATGTTAAGTTACAAATGAACAAATAAATATAAACATGTAATCAAATGAAATTAAATATTAACATTTAAGATGATACTTAATTAATCACAAGAGAATAAATTCAATTACTACAATTATTAGAAATAGGTAATAATCTTTTAATCAATTAATATAAATCCTTTTCGAATTCTTCTAAAAGAAATAACAAAACAGTGAAAATTAGATGATTTAACTAATTAAACATCTAATCAAATGCAGTCAAGAGCTATTAAATGCATGCCGGGTTCGGGTTATCACATCCTTCCCCCCTTAAAACAATTGCGTCCTCGCAATTCTTCTTCCAATAGGACTCTGCATCATCTAAAATCCAACTCTGATAAATCTTCATCAGTTGCTGAGCAAGATAATATATAAGAATGCTCGTAAGAAATCCCGAATAGAAATTCCAATCAAGAATGCCGAGGAAATACCAACTAAAGACTGAAGCAAAGATACTGTAGATATCATCAATACCACATACTAATGGCAGGAAGAGCACCGAAGGAATGCCCTATTTAAGAATCTTCAATAGAAGTCTAACAAGTACCAAATAAGAAAGTTAAGAGGTAGCCAGAGTAGATGCTCCTCATGCAGTACTGACTACCGTAAATAGACCCAGCTGAAAGTTCTGTAAAGGAATATAGAGAAGAATACCAAAGGCCAACCTCTAAATGAAATCTTCCAATCACTGTGTTCCTACCGCAACATCTTAGTCAAACAGCAAATATAGATTCCCCTGAGTGGAAAGGCCGAAGGAAAAGCCGTAAACAGTACAAGATAATATGTCCAAGCAGAATTCCAAGTGTAGGATCTTCCAATAAATGCCAATAAGAAAAATACTAGTAAAATTCCCGATAAGAATTCCAAAGAATACCGTAAGTAATATGAGATAATAGGTCTGATAGGGATTCCAGTTACCAAACCAACTAAGGGATGCCGAAGAAAATACCCGGACAATACTCCAATAAGAAAGTACCAAGAATTGCCCAATAAGTAATACCAAATAAATGACCACTAAGAATCCTAGAGAATGCCATTGAAGAATTTCCAATAAAGAATACCAGTAACACTCCAATAAAGACCAAGACACATATACCACAAATAATACTGTGCAGTAAGTCCAACTGAAAACCCAATAGCCAAGTCTACCAAGTAGTGCCAATAGAAGTCTCCAAAGAATACCCAGTAAGAAACCCAAGAATGCTCCAAAGAATAACCAAATAAAACCCCAAGAGAAAACTATTCTTTCACAAATGCTAAGCATAGAGAAGGCCATAGAGATTTGCCAATAGCCGAGCTCCAAAAGCAAACACCAATTTCCAAATAAAGGCTAGCCAAATGCCTTTCATTTCTTGCCAATCCATACACCTTGAAAAGCCAGCGGTGAACCACTTTCTTCAGGGGATGAAGAGGACTTACTTACCATTTCAATAGGACATGTATGAATGCCAATATATCACAGTTATACATATGCCTTAAGCTATTTTGCCAGCAAGTTTACAAAAGAGTTTATTCAACAAAGTCACTCAAGCATAACAATCAAGTCAAGCACAACATAATCAATTCAAATTACGGCACAACCAATTCAAGACATTCCAATACACACATTACAAGCAATACTTCAAGCAAATAACAATCCACGAGGTCAATTCAATTCACGATGCCAACTCAATAAGTCAATTCAATAGACAGCTAGGCATTTCACCTTTCTTGAGAAACATTTAACACATAACACATAACTTTATCACATAAGTTCATACATTCAAGTCAAGGCACAAAATCTCACATACAAGCATACACTTTCAAGACACACTTAACAAGCACACATTCAAGGGTAACTACCTACCAGAGTGGTGCAGCGGAAGCGTGGTGGGCCCATAACCCATAGGTCCCAGGATCGAAACCTGGCTATGATACCACCTGTAACACCCCGATCCCTCTCGAGACCGGGAGTTCTATCAATCGATCTAAACACGACCCAAACCAAACCCGGGCATAAATTTTCAGGGAAAACGGACGGAGTCTCCCCTGTTTATAGGTGAAATGTAAAACCTGCAACAGCATATAAGTGGACCAATACCATGTCCAAACATTCAACCACCTCAAGGACATCCGAGCCTTGGTTCACAACAAGCAAATCACAAGTAAATATACATTCAAGCTTAGCAATTAAACTACACCAACCTATTTCTTAAGCTAGACTATCATATCTTTCTAGCTCTTTTCCATTGTCATTACAAATATATATTGAAGTTAACCTACATTAACTAAATTCATAATCTAATGAAACTTAAATTACATCCCCTTTAACATTAAATATATATAATACATAAAAGCATACATCTTTACAACCTTGACAACTCGAGTCACATAGGCACGCAAGACAACTCTTCAAGCATGGACTTTCACGAAATCACGAACTTTCCAACTAACATGACATTTCCTGAAATGTGGTGGTAAGGAATGAGTATACACAACACGTATACTCAGTAAGGGCGAGACAAATATCGAGTTGGAGAGAAAGAAAGTTGTGCAATGCAAATACGACAGTTAAACAATATAACTGATAAATAAGCAATCAAGACAAACAATCAATACAATAAGCAATTACTGAAAGCATTAACACAATCATTCAAAGCTATACCACACTCTGAAGGCTATGGTTCACTCATACAAGCAATGTACCATTTCACGAGCGATACATCAATCTCGAGCTTGATGTTGACAACAATGACAACAATGACAATAATGACAATAAGCGTGCAACCACCTTATAACACCAGTTTGGAATACCTCGGAAGTATCCATCAATCTACGACCCAAATCTCCCTGGGAGGCAACCCAAGCGAGAAGAGGGAATAGCAGCGGAGCTAGAGCAACCAACACTGGCAACCCGAGGCTACCCAAAGAGGCCCATCACTCACGCGCGAGACAAAATGCAATGCAAGACTCGATACAAGGCAATAAACGAGCGATAGCACAACAATACAAACTAGTGACAACAAACGAGATAACAAGCAATCACAATCAATACTAGCATTCAACTAACTTTTCAAGCATAACAAGCAATAATAAGCAACAATAACAACAATTAAACAAGTAACAACAGTTCAAACATGAAAACAACAAATAACACTATTCAACCCCAACTTCCAAGGACAATTGCGAGCAAATGAGCTACGGAATTAGGAAACCGATTTCACTACATTCACTCAGGCACTACAAGGCACGTTTCTATGTCACTAAACTTCACTTTCTCACCCGAGACTCGAAAGTCCACCTACTGCGTTTGAACTATAGCTATGCTAACCGGTCAATCAATCAACGCCACAATAGAGCCAAAAGTGCTTCCATGCCCTCAATTACGAAACCCCCAACTCAATTCGAGCACGGTCAACTTTTGGTCAAACGGCCCCTTTACGTTTCTTTGTCTAATTTCCAATTTTAACAAAGGCCGATCCGTTTTTATTTCACATTTTAGCTTTCTATCACTAATGGCACCTATCCAAATCAAACAATCGCAATTCGGATTGAAATCCAAAATTCTAGGGTTTACTATTCATAATTCACTATTCATGTTCTTCCCCAATTTCAATTACGCAGTTTCAACTGTAAATATTGCTAAATAACTAACAAGCAATGCTCTACAAACCCTAAGCAAGCTATTTCAAGCAATAACATGCATTATAACGCGATAAATATCAAATCTGAAAAATTGACTCAAAAATCAAATTCAAATTAAAATGCACAAAAGCGTGAAAACCCTCACAGAGATTGAAGACCAAGACCCGCAAGGACCCGAGCCACGACCCCCGAGCAGTTCCACGCACGATTGTAGAAGAAAAATGCAAGAAAATTCTTTTCTTTTCCTCTTGAAATGCTTCGGCCAAGGGGGGGGACTTGTGTGGCATTTTGCAATTTGTTTTTATTGATTTTTGCCTTGTTTTATTATTTAAAAGATGACAAGGGCAGTTTGGTCATTTGCAAAATCAAACTTTAGTTAAAAATAATCAAATAAGCTTATTTTGATGCCATTAAATCCAATTCAAGTTAAAACAATGCAATTAAATGAAAAACAACTAAAACTAGTTAATTTAAGCTAAAAACATTTTTCACTAAGTCCAAAGAATATTTCTCTAACTCCTATTTTTGAAATTCTGCGATCGAACGGTCACTAATCGATCGCTAATAAAGTGATGAACAATAATATAAATCTCTATTTCTTTGAAATGTAGAATAGTAGAATAGTTTAAAATTCACTCCGGCTCGGAGTTACTTTCCTCATTTATTCGAAAACCAAGTGATTTTAATGCAAAACAACCAAAACCGATTATTAAAATAATCAAAACAATCAAGGTAATTAATATTCATTTAAAATAATTAATTTAACTATTTCTAGATCATTTTAAAGAATTTATGAAGTTAATGTTAAGTTACAAATGAACAAATAAATATAAACATGTAATCAAGTGAAATTAAATATTTACATTTAAGATGATACTTATTAATCACAAGAGAATAAATTCAATTACTACAATTATTAGAAATAGGTAATAATCTTTTAATCAATTAATATAAATCCTTTTCGAATTCTTCTAAAAGAAATAACAAAACAGTGAAAATTAGATGATTTAACTAATTAAACATCTAATCAAATGCAGTCAAGTGCTATTAAATGCATGCCGGATTCGGGTTATCACACTGGTGGCCTGAACCTAACATGTTGTACTGGAGGCCTATACACACCCTGCTGATACTGCGGCTGATACGGCCTCTTACTGGGCTGACTAGAAACAAGCTGATCCCCCTTTCTCTTCTCTAGTCTAGAAGCAGCCTCAAAAGCCTCAGTGAAAATATCATACCGATTCAGAGCCATCACATCCTAAATCTCGGGCCTCAACCCCAACATGAACCTACGAGTCCTCCGCTCCTCGTCTGCCACATACTCCGGTGCATACCGGGACAATCGAGTAAATGTGGCCTCATATTGAGCCACTGTAGCATCTCCCTGGACCAAGGCTAGAAACTCTGCCTCTCTCCGTTCCCTCGCAATCCTCGGGACATACTTTGCCCGAAAAGCCATCAGAAAGGTACCCCAAACATATGGAATACCCTGTGCCGCCCAGCTAGTCCTTACCGTGCGCCACCACTCCTTTGCCTCATCATCTAACAAATACATGGCAAAAGAGACTTTTTGCTCATCAGTATAGCCAAGTGGATCATAAATCTTCTCCAACTTGCTAATCCATGCCTCCGCCTTCCTATCATCCGGCTCCCTCTGAAATCTCGGTGGATGATATCCTAAAAACTCCTTCAGGGTACCACGCCCGTGGTTACCACCCTGAATATTTAGTAGTTGAGCCTGCATAGCCTGATTCTGAGCAGCCTGCCCTGCTAATAACTGTGCCTGACTAGCCACTAACTCTGCAATCCTTTCCATAGCTGCCCCTAATCGGTCATCACCCTCGTCACGGCCCGGTGCCGCGTTACCCGGAGTCTCATCAGTCATCTCAGGCCTACCTCTGGTTCTCGGTCGACCGGCCAGCTACTAATCAAAGAGTTAGCACAGGTTATAGCACGTAAACAGGTTATGAACAACTATTAGCACATAAACAACAAAGTCATATAAAACACATAAACAAATTGATCACATAATCACATAAGTACTAAATCACATAATCACTTAATCATTTAACCATTTAATACATAGTTCATTTTTCTTTCTTTTCATACATACTTTCATGCTAAGACCATTACCCACATTCCGAGAATACCCCGGCTGACAACTAACATGAGCTCTGATACCACTTAAATGTCACGCCCCAACTCGACCCCTCCTATAATCAGTCAGGACACAACAGAATTTTGGCAGTATAACGACAGTAAATAGGATACCGAAGCTCTAAACCAACCTCAATAGACATCATACATCAACTCCACAACCATACAACAAATAACTCAGCAATAAATACAACATACATCATAACTATATTATACAATAATCATTCCTCGTTATACGCCTCTGTTCCAACATAAAACATAAACCTTAATATACAATACAAAAATATGTTGAGCTAATCTAGCAACCTAATCATAAACAAAAGAAAGGCTACTAGGACAACATCAACTAATTCATTAACTTAATAACATCTTATACATTAAAAACTACAAAGCAGATAAAAGTCTACTAAGTTAATTTACAAGATAATAAAACATGTACGACATCACGGATAAGACTCTGGAACATAGGACTCATCCACGTAAGGCACGTTTTCCAGATTCTCCTCTTCAGGAGGCACGTACCCGTAATCCTACGAAAGTACACCTGTATGCATGCAATAATAGAGAGTGAGCTTATATAAAATAAGCCCAACGAGGATCCGATAGATCTCGAGCAAGGTCTACTAAACTCCTTGGAATAATCCTTTGAGTCAATAAACACACAATAGCAACAATAATAAAATCATCACATAACTATATGACCATTCAATAAAGGATACTCTAGTTGGTGTAGCTCCAAACACCATCACGATCATAACATCCTTCTTGTGACTCCCATAAACACACGCACCCGGGGTACCCCCAATAACCTCGCCCTCCATGACACCTCCGTCATGCGAGCTGCAGGCAATCTCTGATAGTCATGCCGTTATCAACCCGACAGCCCAATGCTGCCCGAGAGGTGGCACACACATACCAGAGACCCAGCAATAATAATAAACATCAATCATTCACAGGAGGACAATCTAGCAGAACTGTTTATCTCCCGGCATCAATCATCAATCAATAATCATATTATCATCATAATAATCATCAATAGTCAATTAAACAACAAAATAACTAAGTTAGATGACAAAGTAGGCCATCCAACAAAACATGCATTAAACACACAATCAAACTCTAAATTAACCATCAACAACTCACAATTCAATCACTCAACCCACACCCAATCAACTAAGGCTCAATTCAATATTTTAAAGAAAGATAACCTAACTTCAAAAATTCATAACCTACATTCTAATAATCCAAACAACTCCAAATCAGTTTCTATCACTCACCCATTCAACCAACTACATTAGCCCCCTCGGAAAACCACCATAACACCTCCAAAGCATGCCCGATAACCTTAAAACCCTAAGGTGTCAAGGCTGAATTTTTTGGATTTTCACACAAACATCATAATCAAAAATTTGGCATTACAACGGCGCTACCACGTAATTATCAAACATTTATAAATCGACGGCAATCGATTCCGATCAACACAACTCAATTAAATCAACATTGAACAATTTAATCAAATTTAAATACCCGGAAAATAAAAATTATGCTACAACCGATAAAAACTCGTAGTATTGCAGCTAAATGATCCCTAGCATGCAAGGAGCAATAATCTATCATCATATTAGAATTCTAAAGGTTCGATTTTCAATTCTACGCAAAAACACAAAAGTTGAGTTTTGAGATCCAGAATTTTTCTCTCACCTTTGATCCGAAGTAAAGCTAGGAATGAGTGCAATAGGTGCCCAACAAGCGGAATCCATCCCGGTTTGAAAAGATTCGGACTTTAAATGAGTTTTCTAAGGCAAAATTACTTTAAAAATAAGTTGAATAAAATATCTTTTTTTTTCCTAAGCTTTCACAGCTGCAAGGTGTGTGTAAATGTGGTGTTTTGCTTTGTTTCATTGTGTGTTTGTGATATATGCATGAAAGTCAACAAGTCAAATGAAAGTCAAAGTTGAAACTTTAGTATTTTTAGTATTTTCTTGACTTTAAATGCATTTTATTGATCACCAAAGTTCAAAAAAATTATTCAACACCCAAGATAGCTCAAGTAGGTTATTTTTAGGTGACAAGAAGTTTTGCAATCGAACAATTTCACCCGAGTCGGCTTAAAACTCGATTTTCGCAAAAGTTGGTGTAAAAACCCTAATAAATTCTTAAGCCGATTTTAAAACCGTTTTTATCAAACACAGGTCTATTAAAGTATGTGGATTAGGTCTAGAAGGGTTAAAAAGACCAGTTTCAAAATTTTAGCGGACGTGTTTCGAAAACACTATTCACTAAAAATCGACGATAAAATTTTTGACTCCGTTTTTTATGAAAATTTCATGAATGCACATTTAGCACGTATTAGGAGTATTGATATCAAAATTATCACATTTTAAGTCCTATAGCACATAAACAGGTCATATGCACGCAAAACGAGACAAAACACGTAAATCAAGTTAAAGCAGATAAGTGGGGTTTCACAGGTATGATCGCACCCATCATGCTGATGGTGCAAAGCCCTTATGTGTTGACGGTTCACAGTCCCAGCCAAGAGAGACGGCCCTTTCAAAAGGTCCAATGGGCTAATCGATAGCCCATCTGCTTCAACAATGCAGCATTCTCGCAAGACGTGATATCGATACATTGTAGAGCCTCTATTGTTCCGCGAGTTGGGTTCTCGTCCATTTCGCGGCACATGACGAATGACCTGGGATAAAAAAAAACATAGCAAAAAGAAGAAAAATTGTTCAAAACTTATGAAAATGTTCAATTTTTGGTACCGAAAATAGGCACAACTGTGCAGTATTGCTACCCCTATAGTAGAACTCGCAGAGAGCTTTCCAACGGTATGCTGTGTGCTGCATAACTCCTTACGGATCAAAAGTTATGGGCACCGGAGCAACGGAGACCTGGTCACAAGCCCCACGCCCTCGGTTTGCAAGCCCAGCCTGTACGCGAAACGAAGTTGTCTTGCCCAAGATGTCGTGGGACTCGAAAATAGAAATTTAATGGATAAAACATCTTGGCGAAGCCAAACGAGAAAAAAAAAATGAAAAGGGGGTGCAACACGAGGACTTCCCAGGGGGTCACCCATCCTAGTAGTACTCTCGACCAAGCACGCTTAACTTCGGAGTTTTGATGGGATCCGGTGCACTTGTGCTTGTTTGATCGCACCGATCATGATGACGGTGCAATAAAAAGGCCCAATGGGCTTATCAATAGCACATTTGCTTCAACAACGCAGCATTCTCGCAAGACGTGATATCGACGAATTTGAGAGCCTCTAATGTTTGGCGAGTTGGGTTCTCGTCCTTTTCGCAGCTCACGACGAATGACCCGGGATGAAAAAACAGCTCAAAAGGTAGAAAAGTGGTCTAAAACTGATGAAAACGTTCGATTTTGGATACCGAAAATAGGCGCAACCGAGCAGGATTGTTGCCGCGAAAGTATAGATCCTAGAGAGATTTCCAACGGTATGTTGTGCGCTACATAACTCCTTGCAGATCAAAAGTTATGGGCACCGTAGCGACGGAGACCTGGTCACAAGCCCCACGCCCTCGGTTTGCAGGCCCAGCCTTTACGCGAAGCGAAGTTGTCTTGCCCAAGATGCCGTGGGACTCGAGAATAGAAATTTGCTGGATAAAGCATCTTGGCAAGGCTAAATAAGGGAAAAAAAGGAAAAAATGGTGCAACACGAGGACTCCCTAGGGGGTCACCCATCCGAGTACTACTCTCGCCTAAGCACACTTAATTTCGGAGTTCTGATGGGATCTGGTGCATTGTTGCTGGTATGATCGCACCCGTCATATTGATAGTGCAAAGCTCTTATGTGTTGATGGTTCACATGTGAGGCCCGACCTCGATTTGCGTGCAATACCTCATTTCATGTGCCCTAACCTAGATTTGCGTGCCTTGACCTAGGTTTAAGAGTCGTGTTTCATTTTATGTGCCTTGCTTCGAATTACGTGCATTCATTTAGAGTTGCGTGCATTTACTTGGGAAACGTGCATTCATCTCATAGTTCGTGCCTTACCTCGTAGTGCATGCTCTAAACCTAGGAAAGCATGCCTGCACGCTAATCAAGAAAGCATCTTACACGAAGCACTAGATTATTAATTAATCCTACAAACTCCAATAACTAATATTAAAATGCTAAGTCAATGCACTAGAAGACAAAATTTCACCAAAAGCTAAACATTCTTATTCTTTTGCATATCCCAAGCATACACAATAAAATAAAGCTTAAAGCATGACAAAAATTCAGAAATTGGAGCCAAGATGGCCGGCCATACTAAGGGCTTGAGCAAGGTTTGAACCATTATTTTATATCTTGCATGCTTAGTCAAAAAAAAAGAAAAAAAAAAAGAGAAAAGCTCACACCATGACAAATCTTTCCTTGCACCAAGACACCTTTTGCTAAACACCAAGCTACACATCTCGGCCTCTTCACCATTGTGTCCCCTCACAATTCAAATTGTTCAACATAACAACACAAATCTGAATTTTGAGAGCATAGGGCCGACACACACACCAACATTTCATTTTCCTCAAAACATTCTCTCTTTCTCTCATCTTCTCTCACTCTCTCGGCCTTGGCTGCATTCATGACTCTCCATAGCATGGCAATATATTTAGCTAGAATTTGAAGATAGGTGGTATGTGTGTGTACATGTGCTTTTGTAACCATGCATGGCAATATATTTAGCTAGAATTTGAAGATAGGTGAAATCGCGAAAATGGCAGATTTCTGACTTGTTAGGGCGAAGTGCATTTGGCCTGGTAGATGATGTTGACAATACATGAAAATTGGTAGGTGACTATTTTTTCCAGTTCTGAGCATTTTTTGTAGAAATAGGACAATGCCAATTTTGACTCTATGGTCTCCAAAATGGAAAAACATCGAAGGGTGTCTAAATCTGAAAAATCTGGGAAAATGTAGTAGGTTTTTTGACAGTTCACTGTCCTCATAGAATGAACCAGTTTTCACTTATTAAATGATATCTAAAATGCATGAAATTTCGTAGGATGCTATATTTTTCAGTTCTGGACATTTTTGTCAGAAATAGACTAAAGCTAATTCTGACCCTAAGACCCTCAAAATTAGAAAACATCGTAATGTGTCTAAAACTGGACAGTCTTGTGTAGTCTCACGGTTTTGGCCATAACTCCTAGGTCTGAACTCCAAATGAGGCGAGGTTTGTTTCTAGATTTAAATCACTCCTTAAGATTTAATTTGAAATTTTTCTCACTGGAATTGGAGATTTTTTCCTTGTCCAAATGATTGTGGAAAAACAGACCATTGTAGTGAGATTTGGTTTAGTGATATGCCTTGAAAAATGTTGTAACTTTGCTTGTGGTAGTAAATGCTTGGGATTGTGCCACTTGGATGTTGTGTGGGCTGTTTTGGATGTTTGAGGATGTTTTAATTGATCAATTCATGGCTTGGGTTTAATCACTGTCAACTTGTGGCTTAATCGCACGTGTAAGCATAAAACGAAACCCTATCAACCATGAAATATCGCTAAGTGATGATCATATGATTAATGTGTCTAATTGTGTGATTAATGGGCTGCCTAAGATATATTAAGTAGATTTTTCTTGCACCCGATCTCATGTGGACGTCGTTGCATGCTTGTATAAATTTATTACTTGGTTGCGTGAACCCCGAAATGAGTTATATGGCTTGATTCACATGTGTTACATGGCTGTACGCTTAATATTCATATCACTCCATGTGCCTTACAATTGAAATTACCTATCATAGCATGCCTTGTGCGTTACTTGTCAATGTGCGATCTTATAACTGCTCGGAGGCAACCTACTTTGTTGTTCTCCTAATGTGATATGTTAAATGTTATAAATGTGCATTGCATACAAGGTTGCAACCTTTCATTGTGGCATGGTAGCGTTTCACGCACGCCAGGCAGTATCGGGCTTACCGATTCTACCGTGACTACCATGGTAAAATTCCCTCTCTCGCTTGGCATTCCACCCTCAGAGAGTTGGGTCGTAGGTTTTCGAGGTACATCCGGAGTACACCCAAATGGGAGCGATAAGTGGATTATTGAAGTCGACCGCAACAATCGTGTCAAAATTGATATTGAGAGTGAATGCTCGCCGTATCCTTGAAATGATTGGTAATTGTATCTGTTGCTCAATTTGATTCTTATACTTTGCGTACCTTATTACTTGTAATACGTGACATGTTTAAAAAGGGTTTTTCATAAGTTGAACTGGAAAAAGAGTTTCAAAACGTATTTCTCGTTCCCCCTCGCTGAGTTGATAAGGACTCACCCTCTTTTATCATCTCAGGTGAAGAAGATTAGGAACAGGTACCTGAGGATAACGTGCCTATTGATGACTCCTTGGAGTGATTGCATGCTCTACGTGCCTTATATGGTTATGGCTGTTTTGTGAACGATATGTTGTTTGAAGATCACCTCTTATGTTGTTTGTCATTGCTATTGTAAATGACCCCCGTTGTAATTTGGGGTCAAATTTTGGTTTGTACTGGTCATAACTAGATAGACACTCTTCTGGTCGTTTTTTGCTATCGCTACTTTGGTTTAGTATCTATCACAGGCTCATGAGGTATTAGGTAAAAAATTAAGTAAAATGAATCTATCCAATCTTAAGCAGGTACTCATTGGTAAGCTAAGATCAACAGGTACTTTTGTAACAAGGATTGACAAACAAACGAGACATAGTTATCATGCTAGGTTGTTAATCAAACGAGACTTCGAGATAACTAGTAGGCATGTCAATTGGTGATAATAGTAATCTTAGTTGGAATCGAATTTTAGATTGAAAGTTTTGAGGAGTTTAGGAAATTAGGTCAAACTAAAGAGCCAATTACCGCCGTTATGCTGCCGGATATCCGGAGAATTTTTGGAGTTCTAGGCTAACGTTAAGTGTTAAACCGTAATGAACGATCAAGTACGTGAAGCGATTAGATCACATCCTAGTCTAATCTCTATAGGTTAGGTTGGGGCGTGACAGTAGCCGAGTAGGCTTGCTACCCCTGTCGTAGAGCTCCTAGAGAGCTTTTCAACGGTATGTTATGCGCCACATAACTTCTTACGGATCAATAGTTAGGGGCACCGGAGCAACGGAGACCTGGTCACAAGCCCACGCCTTTGGTTTGCAGGCCCAGCCTCTACACGAAGCAAAGTTGTCTTGCCCAAGATGCCATGGGACTCGAGAATAGAAATGTGATGGATAAAGAATCTTGGCAAGGCTAAACGAGAAAAAAAAATGAAAAGGGGTGCAACACGCGGACTTCCCAAGGGGTCACCCATCCTAGTACTACTCTCGCCCAAGCACGCTTAACTTTGGAGTTTTGATGGGATCCGGTGCATTAGTGCTGGTATGATCGCACCCGCCATGCTGATAGTGCAAAGCCCTTATGTGTTGGCAGTTCATAGTCCCAGCCAAGAGAGACGATCCATTCAAAAGGCCCAATGGGCTTATCGACAGCCCATCTGCTTCAATAACACAGCATTCTCACAAGACGTTATATCGATGCATTGTATAGCTTCTAATATTCCCCGAGTTGGGTTCTCGTCCTTTTCGCAGCTCACGACGAATTACTCGGGAAAAAAAACAGCGGAAAAGGAAGAAAAGTGGCCCAAAATTGATGAAAACGTGCGATTTTGGGTACCAAAAACAGGCGCAACCAAGCAAGCTTGCTACCTTGTCGTAGAGCTCCCAGAGAGCTTTCCAACAGCAAGCTATGCATCGCATAACTCCTTACGGATCAAAAGTTATGGGCACCGGAGCGATGGAGACCTGGTCACAAGCCCCACGCCCTCGGCTTGCGGGCCAAATCTCTAGGCGAAGCGAAATTGTCTTGCCCAAGATGCCTTGGGACTCGAGAATTAAAATGTGATGGATAAAGCATCTTGTCAAAGCTAAACGGGAAAAAAAATGAAAAGGGGGTGGAACCCAAGGACTTCTCAATGGGTCACCCATCCTAGTATTACTCTCGCGCAAGCACGCTTAATGTGATGCACGACCCCAAATAACATGTCTTACCTCGATTTGCATGCACCGACCTTGGATTACGTGCCTTGTCTTGGTTTTCGTGCATGTCTCATCATACGTGCCTTGACCTAGAATTGTGTGCCCTAACCTCGATTTATTTGCTTACCTCATTTCGTGTGCCCTAACTTAGAACTGCGTGTCTTAACCTAGGTTTAAGCGTTGTTCCTTGATTTATGTGATTGCATTGAATTACGTGCCTTGCATTGGTCTACGTGCATTCACCTAGGGTTGCGTGCATTTATTTTTGGAATTTGTGCATTTGTCTTGAAGTTCATGTCTTACCTCGTAGTGCATGCCCTAAACTTAGGAATGCGTGCCATTACACTAATCAATAAAGATTCCTACACAAAACACTAGACCATAAAATAATTATACAGATTCCACTAACATTAAAATACTATTAAACTATCCTCAGCATTCCACTAAGCTATATTTAAATCCTAAATCAACCCACTAAAAGACAAAACTTCACCAAAACCTACATCCTATCTTCAAACACTAGAATTCAAATTAAAAAAATAAACAACACACACATACACAAGGCCTACACGGCCAACAAGGCTTTCCTACTCACCCATGCACACAAAATTGAAATTAAACTCACACAAGACAAAAAGAAACATTCTCTTACACACACAAGACACAAAAAAGCATAAAAGAAATATTCCTACACACTACCCAACCCCCTTTCTCGGCCCTTTCAATACACATACTAAAACAATTCAAAAATGCCTTGGCAACACAAAAATTCAGCCTTGTATAGCCCTAAGGCCGACACACACATGCAACATTCTCAAATTTCAATTTTTCCTCTCAAACTCTCTCACTCTCTCTCCATTTTGGCCATGGATCTCTCTTGAGCATCCAAGACTCCTAGCAAGCTCTCAAGCACACTCAAAGCTTCAATCATAACAAGGAATGCAAGCTAGATAGCTTAAGTCTCTTGCAAAGCTCAAAACCCTCTCATTTTCGGCCATAGGTAAGTTTTAAGAGTTCTCTTCCAATTATTTTTGTTTTAATCACATGGACACACTAATTATATGCTAACTAAGCTAGGAGTTAAAGAAAAACAAGATACCTCTCGGCCAAAGCAAGGAAAATAGGCTTTTCATGCGATTCAAAAGCGTTTCTTGCATTTTCATCAATCAAGTAGCTAAGGTGAGGGTTAAAACTTTTCAAATGATTTCAAAACTCACATGCATGCTCTCATATGGCTGTATTTACCTTTGATGTTCTTGTATATGTGTTTATATGAGCCTATCTATTCATGCATGGCTTGAAAATAGCTAAAAACTTTCAGATATGCAAACACGTTTTTTGGCAGATTTCTGACCTTGTAGAACGAAATAGTTTTGGCCTACTAAACAATGTTGAAAATTCATGCAATTTAGTAGGTCCCTAGTTTTGTCAGTTATTAACATATTTTGTAGAAATGGGCTTAGGCTAATTTTGAGTTTAAGACCCCCAAAATTGGAAAATATCGTAATGTGTCTAAATCTGGATAACTTGGAAATGTGAAATGTGTTTCTGGCAGCTTTCTGACCTTGTCGAACGGAATGTTTTTGGCCTAGTGAACGATGACATAAATGTATGAAATTTGGTGGGTTACTATAATTTTCAGATTTAAACACATCTTCTAGAAATAAGCTAATGCTAATTTTGATTTTAAGACCCTCAAAAATGGAAAATATCGAAATGTGTATGAAACTGGACAGTTTTGCGTAGTTTCACGGTTTTGGTCATAACTCCTAAATCCAAACTCGGAATGCAGCGAGGTTTGTTCCTAGATTTAAAGCACTCATTATGATTAAATTTAACATTTGGTTCACTGAATTTGTAGGTTATTTACTTGGTTAAATGAATGAGGAAATATAGACCATTGTAGTAGGATTTTTGCTTGGTTCTATGCTTTAAATCATGTTGTAACTTTACTTGTGGTGCTGAATGCTTGGAATTGTGGAAATTAGAAGTTGTGTGGGCTGTTTTGGTTGGTTGAGGATGCTTAATTAATTGATGCATGACTTGGGTTTATTACATGACGAATTGTTGCTTAATCACATGTGTAAGCACGAAATTGAGGCCCTATTGCTTATGAATACTTGCTAAGTGATTATCCTATGGTTAAATGTGTTCAATTGAGTGGTTAGTAGGCTGTCCAATAATTGCTAAGTATTCTTGAAATGGCTTAAGTGTTTCTTGTGGTCCTTAGGAAACAAAATCAACACCGAGCACGGCCTTGTAAACCCTAATGGCCACGTAGACTCCCAAGTCATAAACCACTCTTGTGTGACTTATAATTGATGTTGAGGAATGTTAATAGGCTGCCTAGAATTGTCTTTATAGCTATAAACATGATTCTCGATGATAGCATGTAGATAAGTAAACTATTCTTGCACCCGGTTTTGTGTAAGTGTTGTAGCATGCTTGTATGATCTCAACACTTGATATGTGAACTAAAATGAGCTATATGACTTGTTTTATATGGTGTTACTTGTCTGTCCATTAAATGTTCACATGCTCCTAAGTGTTTTACAAAGTGAATTTATATGTCAAAGCATGCCTTGTTTGTTTACTTGTCGATATGTGATCATACGTGCATCCGAAGGCAACCTACTTTGTTGACCTCCTAATATGAATTGATATTCTATGGCTTATTTTGAACATGATTACTTGGCTGCCCATGAAAGTTTAATTGCTTTCAAATTGATATATGAAATGATCATATGTTCTTACAATGTCTTATGTGCCAATATGTTAAAATGTGATCATATACTTGCTCGGAGGCAACTTACTGTGTTGACCTCCTAATGTGAAATGTTAAATGGCATAAATGTGCATTGCATACAAGTTTGCAACCTTTCATTTTGGCATGGTAGCGTTCGCGTCACTCCGGGCGGCATCGGGCTTGCCGGTGTATTGGCGTGACTACCATGGTCCAATTCCCTCTCTCGCTTGGGGGCTAGGCTTCCTTGGAGAGTTGGGTAGTAGGATTTGGGGTACAATCCAAAGTACACCCGTTGGAGATATAAGTGGATGATGGATGCCGGCTACAACAATGGTTATTGGAAACAATCTTGAGAACAAATGCTCACCGATTGATCTTGAGAGCGAAAGCTCACCGTATCTTTTTTACTATGTGCTTAAGTACTCTCGCTTGGTTCCTAGAAGACCTCGGGGAGGAAATACTATTTATCTATATGCCACTTATATGATTAATACGTGAATCAAGTGTGATCAAAATCTTTACTGATTATCCTATGTTAATAAAATGATGTGGTAACTGTGTTTATTATTTCCATTATACTTATGCTATATATGATCTTATTTGTGTTACATGACATGTTTTCAAAGGAGTTTTCACAAGTTAACTGGAAAAAGGATTTTAAAACCTTGTCACTTGTTTCCTCCCTCGTTGAGTTCATAAGGACTCACCCACTTTTTTTGTCACAAGTGAAGCAGATTTGGAACAGGCACCCGAAAAAAATGTGCTAGTTAATGAACCTTTGGAATGACTACGTGCATTGAGTGCCTTTCGTGAACATGGATGCTGTTAGGGATATTGTGTTTGTTTGCGTACTCTTTATTTCGTTGATGTAAATGACCCCGTTGTAATTTGGGTCTAATGTTGGATTGTACTACCTATAACCGGATGAACTCTTTATTTGGTTGTTTGCTTCATTATCTTGATTAGTAGTTATCGTTGGCGTTTAAACCCCTAGGCGAAGAATCAAATAAGTTAATTCTATCTAATTTCACTTAGTTGCTTATTCGTAAGCTAAAGGATAATAGGTACTTGCGTAATAGGAATTGACAAATAAACGGGTCATAGATATCATGCTAGGTTTGTTAATCAAATTGGACTTTCGAGATAAATTAGTAGGTATATCGGTTGATGACAAAATATGAATCTTTGTTGGAATCGGTTTAATGATTGGAAATTTTGAGGCATTTAGTAAATAGGTCAAACCAAAGGTCCTAAATACAGTTGCTGCTGGTTTTTCAAAAAACTTTTGGAGTTCTAAGCTAACGGATAAGCATTAACCTTCGTCAATCGGTTATAGTCGTAAAATAACGATAATGATTAGGTCACACCCTAGTCTAGCCTCCAATGGTCGGGTTGGGGCTTGACACCTTATTAGAATGGTATCAGAGCATAGTTACTAACTAGGCATTAGTCGGGTTCAACTCTCGGACCATGGGTAGAAGCCCTAAGATAAATATGATGTCTTGTTTATTTGTGTTAATGTGTGTTAATGTGCTTTAATTGCCTTGAGCATTGAATATCATATGCCTTTGTGGACCATATGTATTATGTGTCATGTACACCAACAAGTTATTGTCCTCAATAATGCATGCATTCTTTTATACTCCTTCCTCGATACATGTGCATGTTATATAACCATGACTGACTGTTTATACACATAGATAGTTAGGATTAGAACCTTTTGGGAAGTGAATTTATGCTGGAAGAACGAAAAGGCTCAGTTAGAGATTTCTCGCATCTTCACAGGTACTTGATGGATTGTATGTATTATTGGATATGCATATATAAAATGCGTAGCACAGGTATAATTGTTGAGATAAAGTTATATCATTATCTTTGGAATATCCATACCTGTGATTAAGGTATCAATTTTATATCTATGAAGCTCTTGATTTAGTTAAACCGTTCTTCTAATTGTGGCTCAAGTATAGAGGTTAAGGACATATAACTTTCCTTAGATATAAGAGTATACTACTGGACATGTAGAGTAATATATATATTTATATGCTTATAATGGAAGTTTGACTTAGGAGTTGCTTTTGAATCAAATTCTTATATCTTAAATTGGTGTAATAGACTATTTATATGATTGAATCCTTACTTGATTGGAATTAATAATTAATGATTCTAATATGGTGTACACTAGTGAGTTTCAAGTTCACTAAACGGTAAGATCATGACCTAGAAATTAAGAGATGAATTCGTGGAAGTTGACGATAGTTACTTTTAGGGGTTAGATTATTAAGACATGGATAGTATATTTAAGTGACTTAACAATTCATAACCTCAAGACATGTAGGCAACTCTGGAGACTGAGTTTGACAAGGTTGATGATTCTTTAGTATAACAAGATATAGGGATGTGGGAATCGAGGAATTCACGTAGCTAGAACTTGTGTTTGGAAGACTAGACCTAAAATGTTAGGTCGAATAGAAGTGTAAGATATTGAATTATGCATTAGATGCCTAACATTGCTAAAGGTCCTAAGTTGGAAATTGGTGATATTAAGAACCATGGTATTAGTTTGGTGCCCCCTCGGAGTTAGTTGTGATTATACAAAGTGAGTTATTCTACACACTCGTTATTTGGATACCCTAGAGGATGTTAGAAAGTATAAATCCCTAAGTAGTACTGATGGATCTAGCATATAAACCATGGAAATGAGTTTAAGCATCTGGCTGCAAAATGGAGTCGTTAGGGTATGATTAGTAATCCTAAATAGCTAATAGTGAGTATGCATGATGATTCATGGTAAACCCTAGGACCTAAGGTCGATGAGTCTTGATGCTCTTAGCTAGTTGAACATGTAAATGAGGAGAGTAAGATTTCATATAATTAAGATAGAGATGAGTTAGAGTAATGATGACCCAAGAGACTACTGTTAGACAACCGTATTTATGTGCACCATTTCACGTCTAGAAACTAACTCTTGGTAGACTTCGAATCGTGGTCGTTGAATAGAGGGTGGATCTTGTAGTGATAGTTAAATGAGTGGTTGATTACTTTTGAAGTTCTATTAGATTACATTGAAGGATGTCTCGTGGTCATAAATCTTATGTTGACACAGCCTTGAAGTTATTTAGTGTAGCAAGCTACTTGGATTAGTATGGTAAGTATCTTACGAGCTAGATAATTTCGGTACCCATTTATAGTCCTAGGATTGTTGTTGTACGGCTGGTAACCTAGTGGAGCATTGATATCACTTACATGGCTATGAACCTAGCTTAGTAACACTAATGTTGAAGATACATTGGCGGGCATTAAGTGTTCGAAGGAATAACTAGGTCGCTAAGTGAGTAGGACCATTATCCTCTTAAGTATGACGTAACCTTGGATTGAAGTGAGTGGGATTTATTTGAGGTTGAAACTATTCGCCTTACTAGTTTTGGTTAAGATTAAAAGAAATTCTGAAGCCTCGTGACTTGAAGATAGAGATTTGAATAAGGAAATAAATTGTGGATTACAAGCTGATGAAATTTACTTGTAAGAGTTGAACTAGTGCAACATGATTAGTTTACCCATGCAATTTCGACGACAATTTGTTGGTGGTACTTAATAAACCATAGAGTTTGAGTTTAATGAATCTCAACGGTCTTTCTCCTTGATTATGAGCGTGAATGTTAACAATTTTGAAGCTAGTTGATAGGATATGTAAATCGGATATAGACCTATCATCTAGAAATTGGTGTATGTCACCATAAGATCGTGGTATTATTGTGATATTCTTTTTTGAGGTATGAATACAAGATTGACACAACATAAGTCATGACTTTGGAGTTATAGTAATATTATTAGAATACCGATGCAGCTTTGATTACCATGTTTGGAGGTTCTAACCTTAGTTAATGAACTCGACCTTACAGATCAATTGGAGAAAATAGAGTCGTTCGAAGGAACAAACTGTAAATGTAGGGGTCACACAGAATTAAATGACTGGAGAAACGTAAGAAGTGAATTGGTTGTGGTAAGAGAGATCACAAAACATGGGACGAACCAGAGTGGGAAAAAAATAACAATGGTCGAAATCCACCTAAATGACCTCAACAGGTAAGAATGAATTTCAGGATGAAATTCTTTAAAGGAGGGGTGGATGTAACACCCCGATCCCTCTCGAGACCGGGAGTTCTATCAATCAATCTAATCGTAACCCAATTCCAAACCCAGGCATAATTTTCAGGGAAAACGGACGAAGTCCCCCCTGTTTCTAGGCAAAAAGCAAACATGCGACAGCATATAAGTGGACCAATACCGTGTCCAAACATTCAACGACCTCAAGGCCATCCGAGCCTTGTTCTCAACAAACAATCTCAAGCAAATATACATTCATGTTTACAGACTAACCTACCTCTTCACATCTTTTACAAGTACATTCATGCTTGACAATTAAACCATTCTAACTTATTGAATAAGACAAACTATCATACCATTATAACTTATTTCCTTTGGACATTACAAACATGCATTAAAGTTAAGCTATGTCAACTAGATACATAATCTAACCTATCAAACCACTTCAACAATCTAATGAAACTTAAATTACATTCCTTTTGACATTAAATACATACAACACATGAAAGCATACATCTTTACAACTTCGACAACTCAAGCCACATAGGCACGCAAGACAACTCTTCAAGCACGAACTTTCACGAAATCACGAACTTCCAGCTAACATGACATTTCCTGAAATATGGTGGTGAGGAGTGAGTATACACAACACGTATACTCAGTGAGGGCGAGACAGATATCGAGGTGGAGAGAAAGAAAGTCGTGCAATGCAATTAAGATAGTTAAGCAATATAACTGATAAATAAGCAATCAAGACAATCAATCAATACAATAAGCAATTATTGAAAGAATTAACACAACCATTCAAAGCTATACCACACTTTGAAGGCTATGGTTCACTCTTACGAGCAATGTACCATTTCACGAGCGATACATCAATCTCCAGCTTGATGTTGACAACGATGACAATAAGCGCGCAACCACCTTATAACTTCAGTTTGGAATACCCCAGAAGTATCCATCAATTCTACGACCCAAATCTTCCTGAGAGGCAACCCAAGCGAGAAAAGGGAATAGGACACGGAGCTAGGGCAACCAACACCGGCAACCCGAGGCTACCCAGAGAGGCCCATCACTCACGCCCTGACACTATGCAATGCAAGACTCGATACAAGGCGATAAACGAGCGATAGCACAACAATATAGATTAGAGGCGATAAACAAGACATCAAGCATTATTAACAATTGATAAGCATTTCAATCAACAATCAACTCTAACAAGCGCAATAAGCATTAACAAGCACTCTATAAGCAAAACTCTACGAAAACCAACAAAACACAAAATGACCCCAACTTACCAAACGCTACTACTTTCAAACGAGCCACGAGTTTTGGAAACCGACTTCACCAATCTTCCTAGGTCACCATAAGGCACGTCTAAAGACCCTGAAACCCTATTTAACCCTAGAATTCACGCAAAGCCCCGATTTCCCCCTTTGCTCGTTTGAACTACAACTATACTAACCAAACACCCAACCAACGCCATAATTGCACCAAAAGTGCTTCCATGACCTCCCGAGACAATGCTATCACGCAAAACGAGAAAATGCTAAACTCGACCTAAATGACCCTGACTTTCACCAATGTATAATTCTCATTTTTTCCATTATGCAACCTAAACAAACCTTGAATTTAGGCATTCTAGCATACCTAGCACATTTTCACATCAACAGAATGCATAACAACGCAACTTAATCGTTTCAAGGGTTTACTATTCACATATTACTATTTAACTATCAATCTTATATTACAATCTCAAGATTTAACAGTAGAAAATGTTAAAAAGCTATAAATACATGTTCTACAATTGCTAGGGAACATTCTTTAAGCCTCAAAATGATTAAAATAACAATATACGGATAAAATCCAAAAATCAAAGTTAATACACAAAATATTCAAATGCGCAAATAAGCATGAAACCCTCACCTTAGATGCTCCTAGACGCTAGGAAAACCTCGTAGGATGCCTAAAAAACCACCCCGTGCAAGCTCACGCGAAGAATCGAAGATTTGAAATTGAAATTTCTTTTTTTTTCTCCTTCCATTTTTGGCCCTTCTTGTTTCTGTTTTCAGCCCTCTTTTTTTTATTTTTTGCTATTTTGTGCTATTATAAAGGTTGACACAAATCCTCAAGTCAAAGCTTGGTCAATGGTAGCTTAAGTTGGTCAATCAAGCTTATTTCATGCATTTTAAAGCTAAAACAACTAACATAAATCCAATTCTAGTTAAATAAAACTTAAAACACTAAAATTAAAACACTAAATACTAGTTTTCACTATTTGCTGAGGACTGGAAATCATTTCCTAACTATCTCTCTCGATATGCTATGCACTTTGCGACAATAAAAGAATAACAATTAAACTTCAAAGAATTTAAGAAAATATAGTTTTCGGAAAGTAACATAGTTCAAAATTTACTCCGGCTCGGAGCTACTTTTCATTTAATTGAAAACCGAGCTTTAAGGTGCAAGAAAAATAAAACCGATTAACATAAATATGAAAAGTAGTTGATATTCTGTTAAAATAAATAGCTCAAGTATTATTCTAGTTACTTCTAAAAGAAATATGAAAATAAAACTTCAAATAAATGTTTAACTGAAAATAAACACAAATTCAATGCTAACATTTAAGATGTCACTTAATTAAATGCAATTAAATGCCTTTAAATGCATGCCGGGTTCAGGTTATCACATCCTTCCCCCTTAAAATAATTGCGTCCTCGCAATTCTTCTTCCAATAGAATTCAGCATCATCTGAAATCCAACTCTGACCACTCTTCATTGATTGCTGAGCAAGACCCTGAATAAGAACGCTCGAAGAATACCTTATTAAGAAACCCCAATATTACTGACTGAAAACTCCAAAACAATAAGGCCAAATAAAGGCTTAATTGAAAATACCATCTTGAAATCCAAATAAGAATTCCACTGGTCAAAATATCATAAAAGAATTCCCTGCTAAGAGTGCCGAGAAGATGCCAATAAAGACTAAAGCAAAGATACTGTAGATATTACCAATTCCACATATTATTAACAAAAAGAATACCAAAGGAATATTCTATATACGAATCCTCTATAAAAGTCCAACAAGTATCAAATAAGGAAGTCAAAGGATAGCCAAAGTAGATGCAGCACATATAAGACCAAGCTTCAAGACCTCATCGCTATTTGTCGAGTGCAAACTTTATACAACTTACCACCAAGGAAGCCTAAAGTATTCCACAGCATACCGTAAGCAATATAAGATAATAATTCTGAACAAGATTCTAAGTGTAAGACTTCCAATAGTGCCAACAAGGAAAATACCAGTAGAATGCCCACTAAGAATTCCAAAGAATACCGTAAGTAGTGCTATACAATAAGTCCGATAGGAATTCCAATTACCAAACCAACTGAGGAATGCCAAGAAAAATACCCGAACAATGCTCCAGTAAGAATGTAGCCAAGTTTTCCCAATAAGTAAATGCTAAATAAATGGCCACTAAGGATCCATAGATAATACCATACAGTAAGTCTGATTGAGATTCCAATAACCA
Organism: Ehretia macrophylla; assembly: GCA_037974665.1. NCBI lineage: Eukaryota > Viridiplantae > Streptophyta > Magnoliopsida > Boraginales > Ehretiaceae > Ehretia > Ehretia macrophylla. The sequence goes on from CM075771.1 coordinate 36,234,879, forward strand.
AGTCCACCGAGAAATGCCAACAAAAGTCTCCAAAGAACACCCGTTAAGAAAACCAAAGAATGTTCCAGAGAACAACCAAATAGATCCCCAAATAAAAATCTTACTAGACACGAACACCATAATAGAATCCCAACTAAAAGTACCGAGAACATACCAATAAACAATCTGAGGCAGAGGCTAAACAAGAATCCCAAGTACTGCTCAGGAAGACTCCCAACAAGAAATCCAGTCAATCATATTACAGAGGTTTCAAGGAAGTCTTTCAAAATATATAGCTCAAGAGGCATCAGAGGGAATATCGGGTAGGTACACCATATACTATTGAGGAGTTCCAATCACGATTGCCGATAAAATATCAAGAAAAACTAGAGCAAAGATATTGTAGACAATATTATGCAGCAAGTCCAATAAGAGCTCCGATTGCCAAATCCACTGAGAAATGTCCACAAGGAATTCCAAAGTAGTACGCCTCACACAAAACTGAACATTGTAAGCAGACTCAAATCAAAGTCCCCCATAAGATTGCAGAAAGAACACCAAAGGATGATTAAAACCCCAACCAAGTCTCCCACGAAATGCCAATATAAAAATACCCGATGAATGCCCAATCAAGAAGACATTTAAGAAAATGCTCCAAAGAATAATCATGTAGAACTCCAAAGGAAGTCATTTTGCACAAAGCATAGAAGATAACTGAGTGTTTAATTGTGTCTTTTTGTTGTTTTGGGGAAAACTTGAACAAAATGTGAAAAAAATTTGAAAATATTTTTGATCTTTCTTTTTTTTTGTGGATTTATGGTGAATTTTATGGGATTTGAGGAATTGTGATGATGTATTGATTAGCTCTTATGAAGTGATTGAGGAGAGTAGGTGGTTCTTGATTTTATGAGGTAGTTTTGAGTTGAACTTTTGGGATTGATTTTGATGAATGCGAGGCGTGGGGACTGTGAGATTATGCCTAGACTATTGTGGTCCTATAACTTGGTTGTAAGATGATGAGATATAATATGGTTGTGATATGCGTACCCTCGCTTGAGTAGTTTTGTTTGCGTGCCTGAGCCTTTATAGTTAAAAACAAAAACAAAAAACAAAAAATGATGAAAAAAATAAAAAAAAAATAAAAAGAAAAGCAAAAGAAAAAAAAAGAAAAAATTTATTATTTACTTCTATCTCTTAGCACCACTATCCTTGTATTCATTGTTTATTTTTAGGGATATGTGCTTAAGGTGTGCAGTGTTTCGGTGTTCAATACTTCGAGTAAGTAGGGTACGCATGAGGCCTTTCAAAGCCTATCAACCTAAGCCTTAAGTGGTTAGGATTGATGACCTTGAAAGCTTGTTACATGGGGTGTTGAGTTGATCGATTGGGACCAAGCACCTAATAAAAAGAGATATGAAATATGTTTACTTTTATGATTTAGGATGAATAAAAAGGGTGAAAGGCATGTATGGAGGACTATAAAGGCAATAGGGTTACAAGTATTATGATCTAATTGTATTAAGTTGTCTTGTTTCTTAGTTACGTGGAGACTTGATAATGTTTGGTGTAGTCTTGTAGAAAACATGTTTTGCCTTTAAAGAGAGAGATCCAAATGAGTTCGCTTAACTACTACATCATAGGATCAATCGTTCCCCGAACCTTGTCCTTTTATTAGAGTTGATTGATTCGTTAGCGCAATCTCTTGAGAACTTGGATATTTGCTTAGATCCTAGTCTTGCTTGAGGACAAGAAAGAGGTAGGTTTAGGGGTGTTGATGTATTCATATTTTTGGATTTATTTCTTTACATTTTTAGAATTAATTTTGCACATTAATTATAATGTTTGATCATTTTAGTTGTGTTTTTGTGCATGTAGGAATAAGCTCACCCTTATCATTAGGGACTACTGTGATCCCAGACTTCTTTGGTACCACCTGCACCGGACTGACCCATGAACTATCAGAAATCGGGTAAATGATACCTGCATCGAGAAGTTTAATGACTTCCTTATAAACAACCTCACTCATGTTTGGGTTCAACCTCCTTTGCATCTCGCGGGAAGGAGTAGCACCATCTTCTAAGTGAATCCGATGCATACACAACAAAGGGTCTATACCTCGTAAGTCAGAAATGGTCCACCCTAAAGCCTTTTGATGATCACGAAGGACTCATAACAATTTCTCCTCATGCTCAGTGGTCAGGTCTGATGTGATAATTACTGGGAGGGTATCATTAGGTCCTAAGTACACATATTTAAGATGCGCAGGCAAAGGTTTGAGTTCTAAAGCTGGAAGAGACTTAACCAGAGGGGGATCAAGACAAACTTTGGATGGAAGGGAGCTAAGACTATCATTAGCCTTGTCAAGACTAGGATCAGAAACAATAGAAGTAGAAGCTACTAGCTCTTTCACGAATGAATCAGAGTTAAATTGAGTCAAGATTGTCTCAAGCTCTGCGAGCTCATCATCGACAGTCAACATCGAATGGGCATGTTCCTCAACACAAAGGTCAATGATATCAACCATGAAGCACTCATCCTCAGAATGTCTACTTACTTGATTAGCTGCATTTGCGACCCTTACCTTAACTCTCATATTCCCAAAGGTTAACTCAATCATCCCTGTCCTACAATATATCACCGCATCAATTGTGGCTAGAAAAGGTCTCCCTAGAAGAACTGGTGTCGCATACCTAGTGTCTAGTCCTGAGTCCATGTCTAAGACAATGAAGTCAACTGGGAAAAGAAATTCACCAACTCTAACTAAGACATCCTCAATTATCCCTCTAGGTCGTCTCTCAGATTGATCTTCCAACTGAAGTGTAACATTTGTGGGAGTCAACTCCCCCAAACCTAAACGCTCATATACTGCAAATGGAATGAGATTCACACTAGACCCTAAGTCAAGGAGGGCATGATCCACCTGTTGATCTTGAATGATGCAAAGAATAGTGAAGGCTCCGGGGTCATTAAACTTGGGCGGAAGGCCCCTAGTGTATATGCTACTCACTTTCTCTGTGAGCCTCACCTTCTTTGGAATGTGGGTGGATTGCCTCTTCCTCATGCACAAGTCTTTGAGGAATTTGGCATAAGCCGGTATCTGTTGGATAACTTCAATAAGAGGCAGGTTTATCTTAATATCCTTCAAGTGGTCTAATACCCGAGACTACTTATCATCTTTCCTAGGTCGCTCTAAAGCAGTAGGATAAGGCACCCTAGGAGGACTATCATCATTATGATCTACAACCTGCTTCTCATCTTTCTGTGAAGGAATGGTGTTTTCTCTACTATTCTCTATCTCATCTCCCGACTCATTTCCTACTCTCTCAACCTTTTCCTCAACCTCTTTTGTATCCCTACTCTTGTCACTCACTCTCTTTGCTCCATTAGACTCATCTACTTGATTATCTAACTGGTAACCACTCCGAAGGGTGATAACAGCTTTGGCTTGCTCATGGGTGGTCTCATTGTAGACATTGCTACACTGGCCACGTGGATTCTCAACAGTCTAAGTAGGGAGCTTACCCTCATCCCTCCTAGTAATTTGTTGGGCCAGTTGCCCAACTTGAGTTTCCAACTTAGCAATAGATTGATGCTGAGCATGAATTACTTGAAGTAACTTGTCAAACTTATCATCAGGCTTGTTAGGACGAAGATGAGTGCTAGGTTGAAATTGATTCCCGGTTGTGGTTTAAAGTGAGGCCCATTAGACACATGATAATATCCAGGAGGATTAGATTGAGGCTTTTGCACTTGAGCTTGCGAAAATGAAGAGTCATGATTTCCTTGACGCCATGAGAAAGCTGGATGATCTCGCCAACCAGGATTATATGTATTCGAATATGGATTGTAATTGCGAGAATAACCCTGGGCAGCACAAACCTGTTCCTGAATAAATTCAGGGAACTGAGAGGCAAGAGGACACCCTAGTGTGGGGTGGTCTATTGCAGAACATAAGGCACAACATTGAACATTTGGCAGGGTAGGTGAGGAAGTAGACCCTAAAGATATAAACTGATCAAATTTCTTGGTCAAAGCTGCCACTTGTGAGTTTAAGTCCTCATTTGTGCTCACCTCATATAGTGTCCTCCTAGAAGTGGGCTTACCCATTCTATCTATTGTTGAGTCTTGAAATGAGTCTTTGGCAATACTGTCAAGTCGGGCCCATGCCTCATTTGGGGTGAGGTTATAAAACCCTCCATTACTCATTGAATTCACCATCGTTTTCTGCTGTGGTGTCCACCCTCTATAGAAATACTGAAGCAACCTAGGCCTATCGAACCCATGGTGTGGGCAGTGACGAATGAGTCCATTAAACCTATCCCAAGTTTCATGAAATGACTCTAAATCGGACTGGGAAAAAGTCATGATGTTCTCTTGAAGAGATGAGGTATGGGCCATCGGAAAAAATCTAAACAGAAATTGAGTCAACAGTTCTTCCCAAGAAGTAATGGTTCCCTCTTCAAGGGAATGAAGCCATTCTTTAGCTTTGTCCTTAAGAGAAAGTGGGAAGAAACGCAATCGGATATTTTCTTGAGTAACATTTGGAACATGCACAGTAGTACATATCTCAAGAAAATCACGAATATGCGCATGTGGATTTTCATTGCTTTTCTCGTAAAATGATGGAAGTATTGCTATCGTACCAGGTTTCATGTCAAAGTCCACATTATGGATGGCAGGTGGTCGGATAACAATATTCGGCTGATATGTGGTCGGAAGAAAATGCTGCCTAAGAGGTATATCATCAGGATTAGGATTATTGAGGACAATGGGAAGTTGGGGAATCCGAGGATCATTAGCATTTTGAGGCACATTCAGATTTCCTTCATGCTCCGCCATGATTGTAGTTAAGACCTTCTGATTCCTATGGTGTGGGATTCTTTGTGGCTCGGGGTCAAAGGGTTCTAAAGGCAATCCTAAAGAACGACGTCTAAGCATACACAAAAAGCCAAACTAATGGGAAACTAACTAAATTGCAATAAAATCCTAAAACTAGAAATAAACTATTTAAGTAAAATAACCAACTAGGAAACAGATAAATAAATAATGAATCAATAAAATAAATGAACTATTGAATGAATAAAAAGCAATAAAATTACTAAAATAATGAAGAAAGCAAATAAAGAATTCAAGATAATTATTTAAACTAAACAACTAATAAGACAATTCTAAAAATAATAAAGCAAAACAAGAAAAATAGTTTTTTTTTTAAAACTAATTAACTAAAAACTAATACTTAAACAAAATACTATACTAGTCCAAAAACAATACTATGCCTCCCAGACAACGGCACCAAAAACTTGATAGGTGCTTAGCTTAGGATAAAATTAAGGTCAATTCTAAGCCAAGTTTTAACTCGCAAGTGCATGAGTAATTGTAGCATAGTGTGCTAGTGCGAGGTCGAATCCACAAGGAGGCTATTTGAAAGTTTGTAGAAAAGTGGAAGTAAAGTGCCTAAGTAATTAAACTAAATTAAATTGTAAATTGTGTGATTTGAATAAAAGTTAACTAAAAATAAAATAAAAGTGAAATTAAATGCGAAAACTAAAATTAAATATGAAAGTTGAAATTGAAGTTTGATCACTATTGGGAGAGGTTTAGGGATCGGATTCCTATGCAAAGTTGAATTCTAGGCACGAACATATGATTTCCTATTTTGATGCAAAATTGGACTACAAGCCTAATTAATTAAATAATCACCTAAAGTTAACTAATTAACGGGTTAGACCTAGTTTAGAGGTGCAACGCTATCTCCAAGTCCCTTATCTAGCCGGAGTATAGATTTGTCCTAAAATCCTAGACTCATGAGTTAATTAATTAAGTGTGAACAACTATGGTACAACCCATAGTTTTTACGACAAAACCCAGTTTATATATTGATCTACCATATGAATTCCTATTAATTACTAACTACAAGCATAATAAATTAATAGGATAAATAATAAGACATGTAGATCAAAAATATAAATAACATCTAAAAAATCCAACCAAGTATGAGAGCATAGAATTAAATTATTGCATAGTAATCCTACCCTAAACAATGAATTAATTGTTCATGTTTGACAAATCTAAATCAAAATTATAAAAAGAAAGTAAATTAAACTTCTCCATAAATTAATTCGAATTTGTTGAAAATACTAATTTAATCTGAATCCCAACTAAAAATCAAAAAGAAATTGATGACAGAAAATAAACTAAGCTCACTGTTACGTATTCTTTCTGCTGTGAAGCCTTCTATTTTTTTCTTTGTGCGCCGCAAAGCTTCCTGTCGTGCCCTTTTTTTCCTTGCGCCGCCTACTGCTTCACTCGTCTTCTCCTTTTTTTCTTCTGCTCCGCACTGCCTTCTCCGTTTTCTACTGCGTTGCTATTGCTGCTTTTATAAGCACATGAGACCGCCCTATTCATGTTGGGCTGGCCAAGTCCACGTTGGACTTGGCTAAAATCTTTTTTTTTTTATCTTTCAATGCCAAGTCCAACGTGGACTTGGCATACTTTTTTTAATTTTTTTTAATTTTTTTTTGTTTTTCAATGCCAAGTCCAACGTGGACTTGGCATATATATAAATTTATTTTATTATTTTTTTATATTATGTTTTTTTCTTTTGTTTTCTTCATTTTTTTTTGTTCATTTGTAATTCCTTTCACCATACTTCATCATTCACAAACAAATTTTTGCTATCTACTTTTTCATCCAATTTCTTTCAATTCAGCCCAAAATACTTTTTCATCATTCAATTCCTACATGCACAAAAACACAACTAAAATGATCAAACATTATAATTAATGTGCAAAATTAACTCTAAAATGTAAAGAAATAAATCCAAAAATATGAATACATCAATAACCTTCAAGGAACCCTAATAAACAGACTCCAGCTATAAATGTCAACTTCCAAATAAAGGCCTAGTTAAGCACTGTTCAATCCCGTCAATCCACATAACTTGGAGGGCCTGCTACTAACCACTTCTCTTCAGGGGAGGAAGAAGACTTACTTACCATTTCAATAGGACATGTATGAATGCCAGGATATCACATTTATACACATGCCTTATACTATTATGCAAGCAAGTTTACAAAAGAGTTTATTCAACAAAGTCACTCAATCACGACAATCAAGTCAAGCACAACATAATCAATTCAAATCACAGCATAACCAATTCAAGACATTTCAATACACACATTACAAGCAATACTTCAAGCAAATAACAATTCACGAGGTCGATTTGATTCACAATGCCAATTCAATAAGTCAATTCGATAGACAACTAGACATTTCACTTTACTTGAGAAACATTTAACACATAACAAATAACTAAATCACATAGGAGCACACATTCAGGTCAAGACACACAATCCCACATACAAGCATACACTTTCAAGACACATTTAACAAGCACACATTCAAGGGTCACTACCTACCAGACTGAGGACCCTGTCCCGGCTTATGAGCTAAACAAGCTCTGATACCACCTGTAACACCCCGATCCCTCTCGAGACCGGGAGTTCTATCAATCAATCTAATCGTAACCCAATTCCAAACCCGGGCATAATTTTCAGGGAAAACGGACGGAGTCTCCCCTGTTTCTAGGCAAAAAGCAAACCTGCGACAGCATATAAGTGGACCAATACCATGTCCAAACATTCAACCACGTCAAGGCCATCCGAGCCTTGTTCTCAACAAACAATCTCAAGCAAATATACATTCATGTTTACAGACTAACCTACCTCTTCACATCTTTTACAAGTACATTCATGCTTGACAATTAAACCATTCTAACTTATTGCATAAGACAGACGATCATACAATTATAACTTATTTCCTTTGGACATTACAAACATGCATTAAAGTTAAGCTATGTCAACTAGATACATAATCTAACCTATCAAACCACTTCAACAATCTAATGAAACTTAAATTACATTCCTTTTGACATTAAATACATACAACACATGAAAGCATACATCTTTACAACTTCGACAACTCAAGCCACATAGGCACGCAAGACAACTCTTCAAGCACGAACTTTCACAAAATCAAAAACTTCCAACTAACATGACATTTCCTGAAATGTGGTAGTAAGGAGTGAGTATACACAACACGTATACTCAGTGAGGGCGAGACAGATATCGAGGTGGAGAGAAAGAAAGTCGTGCAATGCAATTAAGATAGTTAAGCAATATAACTGATAAATAAGCAATCAAGACAATCAATCAATACAATAAGCAATTATTGAAAGAATTAACACAACCATTCAAAGCTATACCACACTTTGAAGGCTATGGTTCACTCTTACGAGCAATGTACCATTTCACGAGCGATACATCAATCTCCAGCTTGATGTTGACAACGATGACAATAAGCGCGCAACCACCTTATAACTTCAGTTTGGAATACCCCAGAAGTATCCATCAATTCTACGACCTAAATCTCCTTAGGAGGCAACCCAAGCGAGAAAAGGGAATAGGACACGGAGTTAGGGCAACCAACACCGGCAACCCGGAGAGGCCCATCACTCACGCCCTAATACTATGCAATGCAAGACTCGATACAAGGCGATAAACGAGTGATAGCACAACTGTAACGCCCCGGACCATAGGGGACGAGCGTGCACCGAGGCCATGGCGTACGGACCCGGAAGCGCACTGTGCACGTATTGTCCGCTTTGGTGCCCATACACCTCACGGTTTTGTCGCCTCCCAGCCACTGCCAGGAAAACGCACGTGCACGATACAACGAGACATCCCATTATATCTAGCAGCCCAGAACCATCCGCGTCCGATGTGGGATATTACACTCGCCCCCCCTTGGGGACCCAGCGTCTTCGCTGGCCATGCGAACGCGTCGGCTCTGATACCACCTTTGTAACGCCCCGGACCAACGTACCCACGCCTGCAGGATACACCCCGCCCATAGGGGACGAGTGTGCACTGTGAGGGCCGACCCCGAATAACGTGTGTTACCTTGATTTGCGTGCCATAGACCAAGAATGATATGACTGACCTTAGATTGTGTGCCTTAATCCTCGATATACGTGTCGTACGATACCTAGATAAACATGCCATGACCTTAATTTACGTGCGAGACCTTGATTTGCGTGTGTCTCTTCGTTTCGTGTGCATTAACCTTCAGCTACGTGTCTTAACCTAGGTTTAAGAGTCATGTCTTGATTTACGTGCATTGCATTGAAATACGTGCCTTGTATTGGTTTACGTTCATTCACCTAGGGTTGCGTGTGTTAGCATTAGAATCTGTGCATTTATCTTGAAGTACGTGCATTAGTCTTGAAGTTGGTGTCTTACCTCGTAGTTCGTGTCTACCTCGTTATTCGTGTCCTAGACCAAGGAATTCGTGCCACCACGCTTATCAATAAAGAATCCTACACAAAGCACAAGACAATAAAATAATCCTACACAATCCACTAACTATTATTATAATCCTAATTCAAATCTCTACAAAATCCACTAACACCTAAATATTATATTTTAAACTCACTACAAGACAAAATCTCACAAACCTCTAAACATACCCTATATTCTATTCTACCTAAAACCCCTAAATACCCAACATTCTCTTACACACATGTTAAAAAAATTCAAAAGATGACACAAAATCATATTTTTGCATGCATGTTTAATTCAAAATGATTCTAAACAAGTCATGACACAAAAACACTTATCAATGCATAAAAAATTGCACAAAACCACCTCAATTTCCTCTCATTTTCGACCAAACCACTCATGGCCCATGCTAACATTTCAAATTCCACCTTGAAGACACAAAAATTCAGATTTGGAAGCCCAAGGCCCAAGGCTGACCACATGCTCAAAAAATTGCAAAAGCCTCATTTTTCTCTCATTTCTCTCACTTTCCTCACATTTTCTCTCTCTCCCTCTCACTCTCTCTCTCCATTTCGGTTTTGGCTGAGTTCTCTCCACCTCTTAGCTCATCTTCATCATCCTATGGTGCATCAAGACAAACCACAAGCAAAGAAACTCACCCAAGCAAGCTAGGATGCAAGAAACACACATGCAAGCATTTTGATTCACCATTTTCGGCCTTGGTGAGTTTTTAAGCTTCCATTTCTTTTCTTCTTGTTCTAACCTCATGCATGTAGTAAGAGCTTGGTCACTAAGCTAGTAAAATAGAGAAAACGAAGTTGGAATCTCGGCTAAGCAAGAAGAAGAAGAGATTTGAAGCTTCAACAAGTTTTTGAGCATCTTTTGGTTGATTGCAAAAGTGAGGGTTAAAATCTTTTGAAAACTCTTTAAAAACTCACATGCATGCTCATAAATGTGTGTATTTTCTTCTGTACTTGAGCTATATGGTCGTTCATAAGCTTAAACAACCATGCATGGCAAGATCTTGGCTTGAAAATGATGCTAGGTGAAGTCGAAATGGATGACAGCTATCTGACCAGTCTGTTCGAGGTAATTTTAGCTAAGTAAATGATGTTTAAAATTCTTGAAAATTGGTGGGTGACTAGTTTGGACAGTTTTGAACATTTTTCCCAGAAATAGGCCGAAGCTAATTTTGATTCTAAGGTCCTCAAAATGGCAAATCATTAAAATGTGACCAAATCTGGAAATCTGGAAAAATGAAGCAGGTTTTGGCAGATGCACTGACCTTGTGGAACGAACCATATTTGACTTAGTAAATGTTGTCCAAAATGCATGAAATTTGGTGTGCTGCTATAGTTTTCAGTTCTGGACAATTTTGTCAGAAATGGACCAAAGCTAAAACTGACTCTAAGACCTCAAAAACGTCAATTTCTGAAAAGTGTACAAATCTGGACAGTTTTGTGCTACCTCACTGTTTCGTCTATAACTAACGATTCTGAACTCCAATTGATACAAGGTTTGTTTCTGAGTTTAGTTAACTTCTTAAGATTTAATTTGACATCTTATTTACTGAATTTGGAGATTTTTTGATTATCCTATTGATTGTGAGAAAACAGCCTACTGCAGTAAAGGTTTTATTTAGCCATATGCTTGGAAAATTGTTGTAACCTCTCTTGTGGGACTAATTGTGTGGAAATGTGGTGTTGGGATGTTGTGTGGACTGTTTTGAATGTTTGAGGATGTTGAATTAAATGATGTATGGTTTGAGATTGACATTGAGATGGGTTGAGGCTCAAATTGCACGAATATACTTGAAATGGAAGCCCTAACGACTAGGTAGTCTTAATAAGTGTTGATTATTTGGATATTGTGTTGGAATCATAGGCTTAGTGGGCTTCCCGTAAATGTTTTATAACTTCAAAAGTGATCTTGACCATTGCATGTTGACAATTAAGCTTTTCTTGCATCCGAACCCATGTTGATACCATTGCATGTTGACAATTAAGCTTTTCTTGCATCCGAACCCATGTTGATATCATTGCATGTTGAATAATCTTATCACTTGATTGCGTGGACTTTTTAATGAGTTATATGGCCTGTTTTACATGTGTTACATGGCTGCCTGTTTAATTTCCATATAACTCTATATGCCTTTCAAGTGAAATTTCCTGTCTTATCGTGTCCTGCTTGTTTATCTGTCAATGTGCAATCCTATGACTGTCCGGAGGCAACCTACTTTGTTGTCTTCCTTCTGTGATATATATTACCTGTCATGAATGTGCATTGCATACAATGTTGCAACCTTTCCTGTCGGCATGGTAGCGATCACGTACGCCGGGTGGCATCGGGTTTGCCGGTGTTACCGTGACCACCATGGTCCCATTCCCTCTCTCGCTTGGGGGCTAGACTTCCTCGGAGAGTTGGGTCGTAGGATTTTGGGGTACATCCGGAGTACACCCACCTGGTGTGTTTGGGGAATGATTTGAAGTCGGCCGCAACAACTGATCCTGGATCTGATCTGAGAGTAAAAGCTCACCGTATCCTTTTTATTATGTGTATAAGTACTCCCGCTTGGATCCTAGAGAACCTCGGGGAGGAAAGACCGGTATTCCTGTTCTGTACTTGTATTTCTGTACTTGTATTTCTGTTGTATTCATGTTTGAGAAAGGGGATTTCATAAGTTTAACCGGAAAATGAGTTTCAAAAACTTATTTCTCGTTCCCCCTCGCTGAGTTCATAAGGACTCACCCTCTTTTATCATTTCAGGCGAAGAAGAACTGGTACAGGAACCCGAGCTCAATGTACCTAATGATGAACCCCTGGAGTGATTGCCTGTTATTGTTGTTTTGCTTGAACGTTACTACTTGTGTATTTTGTGTTGCTTGAAGACCATTTATCTTATGTTGCTTGTTGTTGCTAATGTAAAAGACCCCCATTGTAATTTGGGGTCTAATTTTGGTTTGTACTTATATTAAGTAGACTGATACTAGACATGACACTACTATGATCATTTTGCTTTTACTACCGCTAGTATCTATCACAGGTTATGATGCTTAGTTAAGGAATAGGTATTTGAACTTATCCAATCTCAACAGGTACTCGCTAATAAGCTATGATCAACAGGAATATTTTGAAACGAGGATAAATAGACAAACGGGACATAGTATCATGCTAGGTTATAAATCAAACGGGACGTCGAATTAACCAATAGGCAATTCAATTGATGGAATAATAGTAATCTTAGCTGGAATTGAATTTGAGATGGTAAATTTTGAGGCTGTTAGAAAATTTATGTCAAAACAAAGAGCCCAATTACAGCCGTTATGCTGCCGGATTTCCGGAAAATTTTGGAGTCTAGAATAAAATGTTAAGTGTAAACTTCCTAGAATGATTAAGAATGTGAAAAGACTTGAATGTTTAGATCACACCCTAGTCTAACCTTTATAGGTCGGGTTGGGGCGTGACATGCACCGAGGCCATGGCGTACGGACCCGGAAGCGTACTATGCAGTATTGTCCGCTGTGGAGCCCATACCCCTCACGGATTTGTCTTCGCCCAGCCACTGCCAGGAAAAGCGCGCTGCACGATATGAGGAGACTTCTCCTTATATCTAGTAGCCCAAAGACCTCCGCGTCCACCTTTGTAATGCCCTGGACCAACAAACCTACGTCTGCAGGATACACCCCGCCCATAGGGGACGAGCGTGCACCGAGGCCATGGCGTACGGACCCGAAAGCGCACTATGCAGTATTGTCCGCTGTGGAGCCCATACCACTCACGGATTTGTCTTTGCCCAGCCACTACCAGGAAAAGCGCGCTGCACGATATGAGGAGACTTCTCCTTATATCTAGTAGCCCAAAGACCTCCGCATCCGATGTGGGATATTACACACGCCCCTCCTTGGGGACCCAGCGTCCTCGCTGGCCATGCGAACGCGTCGGCTCTTATACCACCTTTGTAATGCCCCGGACCAACGCACCCACGCCTGCAGGATACACCCCGCCCATAGGGGACGAGCGTGTACCGAGGCCATGGCGTACGGACCCGGAAGCGCACTATGCACGTATTGTCCACTTTGGTGCCCATACACCTCACGGTTTTGTCGCCTCCCAGCCACTGCCAGGAAAACGCGCGTGCACAATACAACGAGACATCCCATTATATCTAGCAGCCCAGAACCATCCGCGTCCGATGTGGGATATTACAACAACAATACAGATTAGAGGCGATAAACAAGATATCAAGCATTATCAACAATTGATAAACATTTCAATCAACAATCAACTCTAATAAGCGCAATAAGCATTAACAAGCATTAACAAGCACTCTATAAGCAAAACTCTACGAAAACCAACAAAACACAAAATGACCCCAACTTACCAAACGCTACTACTTTCAAACGAGCCACGAGTTTTGGAAACCTACTTCACCAATCCTCCTAGGTCACCATAAGGCACGTCTAAAGACCCCGAAACCCTATTTAACCCTAGAATTCACGCAAAGCCCCGATTTCCCCATTTGCTCGTTTGAACTACAACTATACTAACCAAACACCCAACCAACGCCATAATTGCACCAAAAGTGCTTCCATGACCTCCCGAGACAATGGCATCACGCAAAATGAGAAAACGCTAAACTCGACCTAAACGACCCCGACTTTCACCAATGTATAATTCTCGTTTTTTCCATTTCACAACCTAAACATACCTAGCACATTTTTACATACCTAGCACATTTTCACATACCTAGCACATTTTCACATCAACAAAAAGCATAACAACGCAACTTCATCGTTTCAAGGGTTTACTATTCATACATTACTATTCAACTATCAATCTTATATTACAATCTCAAGATTTAACCGCAGAAAATGTTAAAAAGCTATAAATACATGTTCTACAATTGCTAGGGAACATTCTTTAAGCCTCAAAACGATTAAAATAACAATATACGGATAAAATCCAAAAATCAAAGTTAATACACAAAATATTCAAATACGCAAATAAGCATGAAACCCTCACCTTAGACGCTCCTAGACGCTAGGAAAACCTCGTACGATGCCTCGAAAACCACCTCGTGCAAGCTCACGCGAAGAATCGAAGATTTGAAGTTGAAATTTCTTTTTTTTTTCTCCTTCCATTTTCGGCCCTGCTTGTTTTTGTTTTAAGCCCTATTTTTTTTTTTATTTTGTGCTATTTTGTGCTATTATAAAGGTTGACACAAATCCTCAAGTCAAAGCTTGGTCAAAGGTAGCTTAAGTTGGTCAATCAAGCTTATTTCATGCATTTTAAAGCTAAAACAACTAACATAAATCCAATTCTAGTTAAATGCAACTTAAAACACTAAAATTAAAACACTAAATACTAGTTTTTACTATTTGCTGAGGACTGGAAATCATTTCCTAACTATCTCTCTCGATATGCTATGCACTTTGCGACAATAAAAGAATAACAATTAAACTTCAAAGAATTTAAGAAAATACAATTTTCGGAAAGTAACATAGTTCAAAATTTACTCTGGCTCGAAGCTGCTTTTCATTTAATTGAAAACTGAGCTTTAAGGTGCAAGAAAAATAAAACCGATTAACATAAATATGAAAAGTAGTTGATCTTCCGTTAAAATAATTAGCTCAAGTATTATTCTAGTTACTTCTAAAAGAAATATGAAAATAAAACTTCAAATAAATGTTTAACTAAAAATAAACACAAATCCAATGCTAACATTTAAGATGTCACTTAATTAAATGCAATTCAATGCCTTTAAATGCATGCTGGGTTTGGGTTATCACAGAGGATGTGAGGCCCGACTCCAAATAACGTGTCTTACCTAAATTTGCATGCCTTATACCCAGAATTATATGACCGACCGTGAATTACGTGCCCTGTTTTGGTTTTCGTGCATGCCTCGTCATACGTGCCTTGACATAGAATTGTATGCCTTGACCTCGATTTACGTGTGTTACCTCGTTTTATGTGCCCTAACTTTGAACTACATGTCTTGACCTAGGTTTATGAGTCGTGCCTCGATTTACATGCATTGCATTGAATTACATGCCTTGCATAGGTCTTCGTGCATTCACCTAGGGTTGCGTGCATTTATTTTGCAATCTGAGCATTTGTCTTAAAATTCGTGCCTTACCTCGTAGTGCGTGCCCTAAACCTAAGAATGTGTGCCTGCACGCTAATCAATAAAGATTCCTACACAAAATACTAGACCGTAAAATAATCCTACAAACTCCACTAACATTAAAATACTATTAAACTATCCTAAGCATTCCACTCAGTTATATTTAAATCCTAAATCAACCCACTAAAAGACAAAACTTCACCAAAACCTACATCCTATCATCAAACACTAGAATTCAAATAAAAAAAATAAACAACACACACATACACAAGGCCTACACGGCCAACAAGGCTTTCCTACTCACCCATGCACACAAAATTGAAATTAAACTCACACAAGACAAAAAGAAACATTATCTTACACACACAAGACACAAGAAAGCATAAAAGAAATATTCTTACACACTACCCAACCGCCTTTCTCAGCCCTTTCAATACACATGCTAAAACAATTCAAAAATGCCTTGGTGACACAAAAATTCAGCCTTGTATAGCCCCAAGGCCAACACACACATGCAACATTCTCAAATTTAAATTTTTCCTCTCAAACTCTCTCACTCTCTCTCTATTTTGGCCATGGCTCTCTCTTGAGCATCCAAGACTTCTAGCAAGCTCTCAAGAACACTCCAAGCTTCAATCTTAACAAGGAATGCAAGCTAGATAGCTCAAGTTTCATGCAAAGCTCAAAAACCTCTCATTTTCGGTCATAGCTAAGTTTTAAGAGTTCTCTTCCATTTCTTTTTGTTTTAATCACATGCACACAATAAGTATATCCCAACTAAGCTAGGAGTTAAAGAAAAACAAGCTACCTCTCGGCCAAAGCAAGGAAAATAGGCTTTTCGTGCGATTCAAGAGCGTTTCTTGCATTTTCATCCATCAAGTTGCTAAGGTGAGGGTTAAAACTTTTCAAATGTTTCAAAACTCACATGCATGCTCTTATATGGCTGTATTTACCTTTGAAGTTCTTGTATATGTGTTTATATGAGCCTATCGACTCATGCATGGCTTGAATATAGCTAAAAACTTTGAGATATGCAAACACGTTTTCTGGCAGATTTCTATCCTTGTAGAACGAAATTGTTTTTGGCCTAGTAAACGATGTTTAAAATGAATGAAATTTGGTAGGTCACTAGATTTGTCAGTTATTAACATATTTTGAAGAAATAAGCTAAGGCTAATTTTGAGTTTAAGACCCCCAAAATTTTAAAATATCGTAATGTGTCAAAATCTGGATAACTTGGAAATGTGGAATATGTTTCTGGTAGCTTTCTGACCTTGTAGAACGAAACATTTTTGGCCTAGTAAAAGATGACATAAATGTATGAAATTTGGTAGGTGACTAGATTTTTCAGATTTGAACATATCTTTCAGAAATAGGCAAATGCTAAGTTTGATTTTAAGACCCTAAAAAATGGCAAATATCGAAATGTGTATGAAATTGGACAGTTTTGCGTAGTTTCACACTTTTGGTCATAACTCCTAAATCCGAACTCGGAATGCAGCGAGGTTTGTTCTTAGATTTAAAGCACTCATTAAGATTCAATTTTACATTTGGTTCAATGAATTTGGAGGTTATTTACTTGGTTAAATGAATGAGGAAATACAGACCATTGCAGTAGGATTTTTGCTTGGTACTATGCTTTAAATTATGTTGTAACTTTACTTGAGGTGTTGAATGCTTGGAATTGTGGAAATCAGAAGTTGTGTGGGCTTTTTTGGTTGGTTGAGGATGCTTAATTAATTGATGCATGGCTTGGGTTTATTACATGACGAATTGTTGCTTAATCGTATGTGTAAGCACGAAATTGAGGCCCTATTGCTTATGAATACTTGCTAAGTGATGAACCTATGGTTAAATGTGTTCAATTGAGTGGTTAGTAGGCTGTCCAATAATTTCTAAGTATGCTTGAAATGGCTTAAGTGTTTCTTTTGGTCTTTAGCAAACAAAATCAACACCCGAGCACGGCCTTGTAAACCCTAATGGCCACATAGACTCCCAAGTCATAAACCACTCTAGTGTGACTTATAATTGATGTTGAGGAATGTTAATAGGCTGCCCAGAATTGTGTTTATAGCTCTAAACATGATTCTCGATGATTACATGTTGATAAGTGAACTATTCTTGCACCCGGTTTTGTGTAAGTGTCGTAGCTTGCTTGTATAATCTCGACACTTGATATGTGAACTAAAATAAGCTATATGACTTATTTTATATGGTGTTACTTGGCTGTCCGTTAAATGTTCACATGTTCCTAAGTGTTTTACAAAGTGAATTTACATGTCAAAGCATGCCTCGTATGTTTACTTGTCGATATGTGATCATACGTGCATCCGGAGGGAACCTAATTTGTTGACCTTCTAATGTGAATTGATATTCTATGGCTTAATTTGAACATGATTACTTGGCTGCCCGTGAAAGTTTAATTGCTTTCAAATTGATATATGAAATGATTATATGTTCTTACAATGCCTTATGTGCCAATATGTCAAAATGTGATCATATACTTACTCGAAGGCAACCTACTTTGTTGACCTCCTAATGTGAAATTTCAAATGGCATAAATGTGCATTGCATACAAGGTTTCAACCTTTCATTTTGGCATGGCAGTGTTCACGTCACTCCGGGTGGCATCGAGTTTGCCGATGTATTGGCGTGACTACCATGGTCCAATTCCCACTCTCGCTTGGGGGCTAGACTTCCTCGAAGAGTTGGGTCGTAGGATTTGGAGTACAATCTGGAGTACACCAGTTGGAGTGATAAGTTGATGATGGATGCCGGCTATAACAATGGTTATTGGAAATAATCTTGAGAGCAAATGCTCACCGATCAATCTTGAGAGTGAACGTTCACCGTATCCTTTTTATTATGTGCTTAAGTATTCTCGCTTGGTTCCTAGAGGACCTCAGGGAGGAAAGACTGTTTATCTATATGCCATTACTATGATTAATACGTGAATCAAGTGTGATCAAAATCTTTACTGATTATCCTACGTTAATAAAATGATATGGTAACTGTGTTTATTACATCCATTATACTTGTGCTATATATGATCTTATTTGTGTTACATGACATGTTTTCAAAGGAGTTTTCACAAGTTAACCGAAAAAGGATTTCAAAAACTTGTCACTTGTATCCCCCCTCGCTGAGTTCATAAGGACTCACCCTCTTTTTTGTCACAGGTGAAGCAGATTTGGATCAGGTACCCGAAGAGAATGTGGTAGTTAATGAACCTTTGGAACGACTGTGTATTGCGTGCTTTTCGTGAACATGAATGCTGTTAGGAATGTTGTGTTTGTTTGCGGACTCTTTATTTTGTTGATGTAAATGACCCCGTTGTAATTTAGGTCTAATGTTGGATTGTACTACCTATAATCAGATGAACTCTTTATTTGGTTGTTTGCTTCATTATCTTGATTAGTAGTTATCGTAGGCGTTTAAACCCCTAGGCGAAGAATCAAATAAGTTAATTCTATTTAATTTCACTTAGGTGCTTACTCGTAAGCTAAAGGATAATAGGTACTTGCTTAATAGAAATTGACAAATAAACGGGTCATAGATATCATGCTAGGTTTGATAATCAAATGAGACTTTCAAGATAAATTTGTAGGCATATTGGTTAATGACAAAATAGGAATCTTTATTGGAATCAGTTTAATGATTGAAAATTTTGAAGCGTTTAGTAAATAAGTCAAACCAAAGGTCCTAAATACAACTGTTATGTTGCCTGTTTTTCAAAAAACTTTTGGAGTTCTAGGCTAACAGATAAGCATTAACCTTTATCAATCGATTATAGTCGTAAAATAACGATAATGATTAGGTCACACCCTAGTCTAGACACTATAGGTTGGGTTGGGGCGTGACGCTTAACTTCGGAGTTCTGATGGGATCCGGTGCATTAGTGCTGGTATGATCGGACCCGTCATGCTGATGGTGCAAAGCACTTATGTGTTGACGGTTCAAAGTCCTAGCCAAGAGAGACGATCTATTCAAAAGGCCCAATGGGCTTATCGACAACCCATCTGCTCCAAGAACATAGCATTCTTGTAAGACGTTATATCTACAAATTGTAGAGCCTCTAATGTTCTGCGAGTTGGGTTCACGGCCTTTTCGCGGCTCACGACGAATGACTCGGGATGAAGAAACAACGCAAAAAGAAGAAAAGTGGCCTGAAACTGATGAAAATATCCAATTTTGGGTGCCGAAAATAGGTGTAGCTGAGCAAACTTGCTGCCCACTTCGTAGTGCTGCCAGAGAGCTTTTCAACAGTATGTTGTGCACTGCATAACTCCTTACGGATCAAAAGTTATGGGCACCGGAGTGACGGAGACTTGGTCACAAGCCCCACACCCTCAGTTTGCGGGCCCAACCTCTACGCGAAGCGAAGTTGTCTTGCCCAAGATGTCGTGGGACTTGAGAATAGAAATGTGATGGATAAAGCATCTTGGCAAGGCTAAACGGGGAAAAAAATGAAAAGGGGGTGCAACCAGAGGACTTCCTAGCGGGTCACCCATCCTAGTACTACTCTCGCACAAGCACGCTTAACTTCGGAGTTCTGATGGGATCTGGTGCATTAGTGCTGGTATGATCACACCCGGCATGCTAATGGTGCAAAGCCTTTATGTGTTGATGGTTCACAATCCCAGCCAAGAGAGATGGCCCACTCAAAAGGTCCAATATGCTTATCGACAACCTATCTGCTTCAACAATGCATCATTCTAGCAAGACGTGATATATATGCATTGTAGAGCCTCTAATGTTCCTTGAGTTGTGTTCTCGTCCTTTTTGCGGCTCACGACAAACGACCAGGGACAAAAAAACAGCACAAAAAGTAAAAGAATGGCCCAAAATTGATGAAAATGTTCTATTTTAGGTACTAAAAATAGGGGCAGCTGAGCAAGCTTGATGTCTCCGTCGTAGAGCTCCCAAAAAACTTTCCAACGGTATGCTGTGCGCCGCATAACTCTTTAAGGATCAAAAGTTATGGGCACCGTAGCGAATGAGACCTGGTTACAAGCCCCACGCCCTCGGTTTGAGGGCCCAGCTTCTATATGAAGCGAAGTTGTCTTGTCCAAGTTGCCATGGGACTCGAGAATAGAAATGTGATGGATAAAGCATCTTCGCAAGGCTAAACAAGGAAAAAAATGAAAAAGGGGGTGCAACACGAGGACTTCTCAAGGGGTCACCCATCCTAGTACTACCATCGCCCAAGCAGGCTTTACTTCAGAGTTCTGATGGGATCTGGTACATTAGTGATGATATGATCACACCCGTCATACTGATGGTACAAAGCGCTTATGTGTTGACGGTTCACAGTCTCAGCCAAGAGAGACGACACATTCAAAATGTGATAACCCAAACCCGGCATGCATTTAATGACATTTAATTGCATTTGATTAAGTGTTATCTTAAATGTTAGCATTGAATTATGTGTTTACTTTTAGTTTAACATTTATTTGTAGCTCTATTTTTATATTTCTTTTGGAAGTAATTAAAATAATACTTGAGTTAATTATTTTAACGGAATATCACCTACATCTCATATTGATGTCAATCGGTTTTATTTTTCTTGCACTTAAAGGCTCGGTTTTTAATTAAATGAAAAGTAGCTCTGAGCCGGAGTAAATTTTAAACTATAATGCTTTTCAAAAGGATATATTTCTTAGATTCTTCGAGATTTAATTGTTATTCTTTTGTTGTCGCAACGTGCATTGCATATCGAGAGCGTTAGCTAGGAAACGGTTCCCAGTCCTCAGCAAATAGTGAAATTAGTATTTAGATGACTAAAATTTTATAATTTAATTGTTGCTAGCTAGAATTAATTTTGGTGTTAGTTATTTAGCTTAAAAATGCACAAAAATAAGCCATTTTGACTAGTTTTTAAGTTGTTTGACCAACCTTGACCAACTTTGACCAAATTGTCACCATTTTAAGCTTAAACAAAGCAAGAAAAAAAAACAGAGCTGAAATCAGAGAGGGCAGGGCTGAAAATGAGGGAGAGAAAAAAAAAATTCAACTTCAAATCATCAAATCTTCGCGTGAGCTTGCACGGGGTGGTTTCTGAGGCATCCTACGAGGTTTTCTTAGCGTCTAGGAGCATCTAAGGTGAGGGTTTCATCGTTATTTGCGCATTTGAAAATTTTGTATCTAAACTTTGATTTTTGGATTTTATGCGTAGATTGTTGTTTTAATCATTTTGTTGCTTAAAGAATGTTCCTTGTTGATTGTAGAACATGTATGTATAGCTTTTTAACATTTTCTGCGGTTAAATGTTGAGATTGCAATTTAAATTGATTAATGAATAGTATTTTGTGAATAGAAAATCCTTGAAATGATGAAGTTCCTTCGTTATGCTGTCTATTGATGTAGAAATGTGCTAGATATGCTAGAATGCCTAAATGTGTGGTTTTATTGGAATGTGTAATGGAAAAATAGAGAAAAATGGCTTAGTGAAAGTCGGGGTCGTTTAGGTCGACTTTAGCGTTTTCTCATTTTGCGTGACGGCATTGTTTCGGGAGCCCATGGAAGCACTTTTGGTGCGGTCGTGGTGTTGGTTGGGTGTTTGGTTGGTATAGTTGTAGTTCAAACGAGCAAAAGGGGAAAACCAGGCTTTGCATGAATTCTAGGGTTAAGTAGGGTTTCGGAGTCTCTAGACGTGCTTTATAGTGACCTAGGAAGATTGGCAAAGTCGGTTTCTGGAACTCGTGGCTCGTTTGGAGATGGTAGTGTTTTGATAGTTGGGGCCGATTTGTGACTTTGTGTGTTTTCTTGATGTTATGCCTATAGAATGCTTGTTAATGCTTTTTATTGCTTGTTATGCTTGCTAATGCTTATTCCGCTTGTTAGAGTTAGTTGTTGATTGAAATGTTTATCCATTGTTGATAATGCTTGATATCTTGTTTATCGCTCGTTTATCGCCTTGTATCGAGTCTTGCATTGCATAGTGTCTTGCGCGTGAGTGATGAGCCTCTCGGGGTTGCCTCGGGTTGCCAGTGTTGGTTGCTCTAGCTCCGCTGCTATTCCCATTCTCGCTTGGCTTGCCTCCCAGGGAGATTTGGGTCGTAGAATTGATGGTTACTCCCGGGGTATTCCAAACTGGTGTTATAAGGTGGTTGCACGCTTATTGTCATCATTGTCAACATCAAGCTCGAGATTGATGTATCGCTCGTGAAATGGTACATTGCTCGTATGAGTGAACCATAGCCTTCAGAGTGTGGTATAGCTTTGAATGGTTATGTTATTGCTTTCTTTGATTGTTTATTGTGTTGCCAATTATATTGAATGTCTTTTTATTGATTGTATTGCTTAACTGTACCTATTTGCATTGCACGATCTTCTTTCTCTCCTCCTCGATATCTGTCTCGCCCTCACTGAGTATACGTGTTGTGTATACTCACTCCTCACCACCACATTTCAGGAAATGCCTTGTTAGCTGAAAAGTTCGTGGATATGTGATAGTTCGTGCCTGAAGAGTTGTCTTGCGTGCTTTGTGGCTTGAGCTATCAAAGACGTAAAGATATATGCTTTCATATGTTGTATGTATTTATTGTTAAAAGAAATGTAAATTTAAATCTAGCTTAGTGGTTGAGGTGGTTTGATAAGTTAGATTATGTACTTAGTTAATGTAGCTTATCTTCAATGTATGTTTGTAATGACAAATAAAAAAGATAGAAAAATTTGATAGTCTAGCTTATACAATAGGATGGTGAAGTTTAATTGCTAAGCATGAATGTATATTTACTTGTGATTTGCATGTTGTGAACCAAGGCTCGGATGGCCTTGAGGTGGTTGAATGTTTGGACATGGTATTGGTCCACTTATATGCTGTCGCAGGTTTGTTGCTTTTGACTAAAAACAGGGGAGACTCCGTCCGTCTATCCCTAAAATTTTGCCTAGGTTTGGTTTGGGTTGTGATTAGTTTGATTGATAGAACTCCCGGTCTCAAGAGGGATCAGGGTGTTACAGGTGGTATCAGAGCTTGTCTTGCTCATAAGCCGGGACAGGGTCCTCGGTCTGGTGGGTAGTGGTCCTTGAATCTGTGCTTGTTAAGTGTGTCTTGAAAGTGTATGCTTGTATGTGAGATTGTATGTCTTGACTTGAATGTATGCACTTATGTGATAATGTTATGAGTTATGTGTTAAATGTTTCTCAGGAAAGGTGGAATGTCTAGTTGTCTATTGAATTGACCTATTGAATTGGCATCGTGAATTGAATCGACCTCGTGAATTGTTATTTGCTTGGAGTATTGCATGTAATGTGTATTGGAATGTCTTGAATTGGTTGTGCCGTGATTTGAATTGATTATGTTGTGCTTGACTTGATTGTTATGCTTGAGTGACTTTGTTGAATAAACTCTTTTGTAAACTTGCTGGCATAATAGCTTAAGGCATATGTATAACTGTGATATATTGGCATTCATACATGTCTTATGCAAATGGTAAGTAAGTCATCTTCCTCCCCTGAAGAAAGTGGTTCACAGCTAGCCTCTCAAGGTGTATGGGTTGGCAGGAAATGAATGGCATTTGACTAGCCTTTATTTGGGAGTTGGTATTTGCTTTTGGAGCTCGGTTATTGGCGAATCTCTAAGGTCTTCCTCTGTGATTAACAGTTGTGAAGAGTAGCTTTCTCTTGGTGTTTTATTTGATTGTTCTTTGGGGCATTCCTTGGTTTTCTCAATGGATATTCTTTGGAGACTTCTGTTGGCACATTTCGGTGGACTTGGCTATTGGGGTTTCAATTGGATTTACTGCACGGTATTATCTATGGTATATGTGTCTCAGTCTTTATTGGTGTGATATTGGCATCCCTGATTGGAAATTCTTCAATGGCATTCTTTAGGATCCTTAGTGGTCAGTTATTTAGTATTTACTTATTGGGCAAACTTGGCTACTTTATTATTAGAGCATTGTTTCAGATATCTTCTTCAGTGTTCCTCAGTAGGTTTGGTATTTGGAGTTCCTATCAAACTTATTGTATAATACTACTTATGGTATTCTTTGAAATTCTTATTGGGCGTTCTATTGGTATTTTCCTTATTGGCAAGTTGTATGAAGTTCTCACTTGGCAAACAGTGAAGAGGCCTCAGAGTTTGGTTTCGGTATATTGTCCACCAGTTCGATGTCTATCCTTGGAGTTTCGTCCATCTAGGAAACTATGATTGTTATTCAACTTGATTGTCTTATTGGGCATATTAAATTTTCTCTGCTAATTTCTTTGACATTCTTCTCAACATTTGATAGCAAAACTCAGAATCTAATTGGTTGTTCCATCGGGTTATTATTTGGAAGGCTTCCTTGAAACTTTGGAAGTATATTTGATTGGGTTCTTGGTATTTTCTTCAGCGCTCTTAATGGAGAATTCTTCTATGAAATTCATGACCCGCGGGGTATTTCTTTGGACCTCTAGATGGAATCTTTGTTTGAGCTTTTATTTGGCTTTTTGCTTGGGAATTCTCAGGCGGTAATAGTTAGACTTCTATTGGAGATTCGTGCGTGAGGTATTCTTCTTGTCGTTATTGTGTGGTATCAATGACATCTACAATATCTTTGCTTTAGTCTTTATTGGTATTATCTCGGCGTTTCTGGTTGGAATTTATTCTTCTTCGGTATTCGTGTCAACGGGATTCTTGTACGGTATCTACCTTTGAGCCTTTATTTAGCGTTACCACTTGGCATTTCTACTTGAACTTTCCTATTGGTCATCTTGATGAAATACTTGTTTAGTAGCTAATGAAGATTAGTCAGAATTGGATTTCAGATGATGCTGAGTTCTATTGGAAGAAGAATTGCGAGGACGCAATTGTTTTAAGGGGGGAAGGATGTGGTAACCCGAACCCAGCATGCATTTAATGACATTTAATTGCATTTGATTAAGTGTTATCTTAAATGTTAGAATTGAATTATGTGTTTACTTTTAGTTTAACATTTATTTGTAGCTCTATTTTCATATTTCTTTTGGAAGTAATTAAAATAATACTTGAGTTAATTATTTTAATGGAATATCACCTACATCTCATATTGATGTCAATCGGTTTTATTTTTCTTGCACTTAAAGGCTCGGTTTTCAATTAAATGAAAAGTAACTCCGAGCCGGAGTAAATTTTAAACTATAATGCTTTTCAAAATGATATATTTCTTAGATTCTTTGAGATTTAATTGTTATTCTTTTGTTGTCGCAACGTGCATTGCATATCGAGAGCGTTAGCTAGGAAACGGTTTCCAGTCCTCAGCAAATAGTGAAATTAGTATTTAGATGACTAAAATTTTCTAATTTAATTGTTGCTAGCTAGAATTAATTTTGGTGTTAGTTATTTAGCTTAAAAATGCACAAAAATAAGCCATTTTGACTAGTTTTTAAGTTGTTTGACCAACCTTGACCAACTTTGACCAAATTGTCACCATTTTAAGCTTAAACAAAGCAAAAAAAAAAAAAAAAAACAGAGCTGAAATCAGAGAGGGCAGGGCCGAAAATGAGGGAGAGAAAAAAAAAGAAAATTCAACTTCAAATCATCAAATCTTCGCGTGAGCTTGCACGGGGTGGTTTCCGAGGAATTCTGCGAGGTTTTCTTAGCATCTAGGAGCGTCTAAGGTGAGGGTTTCATTGTTATTTGCGCATTTAAAAATTTTGTATCTAAACTTTGATTTTTGGATTTTATGCGTAGATTGTTGTTTTAATCGTTTTGTTGCTTAAAGAATGTTCCTTGTTGATTGTAGAACATGTATTTATAGCTTTTTAATATTTTCTGCGGTTAAATGTTGAGATTGCAATTTAAATTGATTAATGAATAGTGTTTTGTGAATAGTAAACCCTTGAAACGATGAAGTTGCTTCGTTATGCTGTCCGTTGATGTAGAAATGTGCTAGATATGCTAGAATGCCTAAATGTGTGGTTTTATTGGAATGTGTAATGGAAAAATGGAGAAAAACGGCTTAGTGAAAGTCGGGGTCATTTAGGTCGACTTTAGCGTTTTCTCGTTTTGCGTGATAGAATTGTTTCGGGAGCCCATGGAAGCACTTTTGGTGCAGTCGTGGTGTTGGTTGGGTGTTTGGTTGGTATAGTTGTAGTTCAAATGAGCAAAGGGGAAAAATCGGGCTTTGCGTGAATTCTAGGGTTAAGTAGGGTTTCAGAGTCTCTAGACGTGCTTTATAGTGACCTAGGAAGATTGGCGAAGTCGGTTTTCAGAACTCGTGGCTCGTTTGGAGATGGTAGTGTTTTGATAGTTGGGGCCGATTTGTGACTTTGTATGTTTTCTTGATGTTATGCCTATAGAATGCTTGTTAATGCTTTTTATTGCTTGTTATGCTTGCTAATGCTTATTCCGCTTGTTAGAGTTGGTTGTTGATTGAAATGTTTATCCATTGTTGAGAATGCTTGATATCTTGTTTATCGCCTTGTATCGAGTCTTGCATTGCATAGTGTCTCGCGCGTGAGTGATGAGCCTCTCTGGGTTGCCTCGGGTTGCCAGTGTTGGTTGCTCTAGCTCCGTTGCTATTCCTATTCTCACTTGGCTTGCCTCCCAGGGAGATTTGGGTCGTAGAATTGATGGTTACTCCCGGGGTATTCCAAACTGGTGTAATAAGGTGGTTGCGCGCTTATTGTCATCATTGTCAACATCAAGCTCGAGATTGATGTATCGCTCGTGAAATGGTACATTGCTCGTATGAGTGAACCATAGCCTTCAGAGTGTGGTATAGCTTTGAATGGTTATGTTATTGCTTTCTTTGATTGTTTATTGTGTTGCCAATTATATTGAATGTCTTTTTATTGATTGTATTGCTTAACTGTACCTATTTGCATTGCACGGTCTTCTTTCTCTCCTCCTCGATATGTATCTCGCCCTCACTGAGTATACGTGTTGTGTATACTCACTCCTCACCATTACATTTCAGGAAATGCCTTGTTAGCTGAAAAGTTCGTGGATATGTGATAGTTCGTGCCTGAAGAGTTGTCTTGCATGCTTTGTGGCTTGAGCTGTCAAAGATGTAAATATATATGCTTTCATATGTTGTATGTATTTATTGTTAAAAGAAATGTAAATTTAAATCTAGCTTAGTGGTTGAGGTGGTTTGATAAGTTAGATTATGTACTTAGTTAATGTTGCTTATCTTCAATGTATGTTTGTAATGACAAAGAAAAAAGATAGAAAATTTGATAGTCTAGCTTATACAATAGGATGGTGAAGTTTAATTGCTAAGCATGAATGTATATTTACTTGTGATTTGCATGTTGTGAACCAAGGCTCGGATGGCCTTGAGGTGGTTGAATGTTTGGACATGGTATTGGTCCACTTATATGCTGTCGCAGGTTTGTTGCTTTTGACTAAAAATAGGGGAGACTCCGTCCGTCAATCCCTAAAATTTTGCCCGGGTTTGGTTTGGGTTGTGATTAGTTTGATTGATAAAACTCCCGGTCTCGAGAGGGATCGGGGTGTTACACAAAAGGCCCAATGGCCTTATCGAAAGCCCATCTGCTTCAACAACACAGCATTCTTGCAAGACATGATATCGACGCATTTTAGAGCCTCTAATGTTCCATGAGTTGGGTTCTCGTCCTTTTTGCGGCTAACAACGAATGACCCAAGACGAAAAAAATAGTGCAAAAAGAAGAAAAATGGCCCAAAACTGATGAAAATGTACGATTTTGGGTAATAAAAAAAGGCGCAACCGAGCAGGCTTGTTGCCCCCATCATAAAGCTCCCAGAGAGCTTTCCAACGCTATGTTGTGTACCGCATGACTTCTTACCGAGCAAAAGTTTTAGGCACCGGAGTGACGGAGACCCGGTCAGAAGCCCCATGTCCTCCGTTTGCGGGCCCAGCCTCTACTCAAAGTGAAGTTGTCTTCCACAAGATGCCGTGGGACTAAAGAATAGAAATGTGATGGATAAAACATCTTGGCATGACTAAACAGGGAAAAAAATGAAAAAGGGGTGCAACACGAGGACTTCGCAAGGTGTCACCCATCCTAGTACTACTCTCGCCCAAGCACGCTTAACTTCGGAGTTCTTCCCTCATCGAAAGGGTCTTCTTTTTCTTCTAAGGTATACCGGTCATGAGGTTTCCCGACTGGTACTAACTGAAGTACATCTCAAACCAGCGAAATGCGAAAGTTGTACATCAACAAGTTCTGACGTGGTAGTAAAACTCGGCTCATGTGTGAGCAGCGGATCATGTCAATTTACATAGTAAATTTCTTGCGTATCCACCCTAAAAGCGAGAGGGAGAGGCGGTGGGAAAGGAGAATCAACAAGATAGGATGCTCTGTCCCAACTAACAAGAGTAGGAAGATTCCAGCTTTGAATCTTGTACTTGTGATGGTGATCATTTCTGCCATGTCATGGAAGTATTTAGTGCCTTCTGTTTCAATGGGGCCTTGCCCTTTCTAACTTTCTTTATGATATCGGGGAATTTTTCCTCTTAGTCCGGTAACTCCACAAAGGGCTGGTGGGTGGGGTAGAGCCTGACGCGCCAATGTCGATGAATCAAAGGTGTTTGTTTATGGTATCGAATAGGAACAACAAGAATGGAACTACTATCGCTTGTCCTATCATCCGCGCGGAGCTTCTTTCATTCATCATATGGGTAGGTAGAGTCCTTTGCCCGAGTGAAGCTGTTCTTGCTTTGAGCTAACTTCATCAGATATGAATTTCTTCTTGTTAGCAATATAGGGTAATAAGGTATAGTATGCGCCCATGACTGAAATACTAAAGTATGCCTTTCTTCTGACGAAGGCGATTTGGCCCATTTTCTCTTTAGAGCTACTTCTGAACTACGTCCACCCTGGTAAGAAAGAAATTCCATATCACGATGGCCTTCCGACATTCATTCGTCTAAAAAAAAAGAGCTAGTGAACCACACCAATTCTATTCCTATTCTCTTGGAAAGAGCAGGATAGCTGCCATCAAGCTGCCCCTTGACCTTTAGAGCGAGAGCCTTCCGAGACCAATGCTATCAAGAAGAAGGAAAAATAGCCTTTATGGAGCCTTGAGCTAAACCATGGACCTTGCGCCAGGATTTCGTTCCTAAAGAAAGAGAAGGAATTATATATAGTTGATTGGCCGAGAAAGCTTTAGTGGGAAGAGATAGCACTGGTGAGTGACTTCAGTGGATAACAAATCAAGTAGAGCTTTGTAGGTAAAAAAACAGAATATGGAAGGTCAGCTTAAACTAACTGGTTGGATAATAAAAGGTAAGATTAGGTTTTATAGGAAAGGGGAAGGATCCAAGCTAATTCCACCATTAGTGAGGAATATTTTTTTGATTAGTAAAGGAATGAAGCAGACCGGAAAAAGATGGATTTGTGAATCCATCCGCAAGGAAGACAAAAGCGAGAACGGTAAGAGCTCCATAACTGAATTGTCTTCTTATAACTGAGAAGAAAGCGCTCTTACCTCTCCTTCTTACTGAAACCTTTATTTCATCAATCCCTTTCCATTTTATATCAATAGGGAACTCCTACCTCTCATTCATCCAGTTGTGACCTCTATGGCCTAACAAAGCCCTTCCTTTATAGATGAGGGGGCCTACCTTCGCTACCGCTCTCTCCAAGCCGACCATAATAGAATAGATAGGCCAAGCTTCTCTCTTTATTATCTGGCTTGAGTGGCTTAACGCTCCTTCCTCAGGCAAGAAGAATAGACAGATAGATTGAGAACAAAGGGAGGGATGGCATTCATTCTTTACTTACCGCTAGAAGGAATGATAGCTCACCAAGGCCAACACCTACTCCTCATCGTAGTACAGTTACTACAGCTATGACCGATCGGTAAGCAAGATCTACGAAGTTCTATCAGTCATCTTGTGTCGTCTCTGTCTATTCTATTTAGGGAATGGGCTTATGTAGGATAAAGCCAACCTTTTTGAATATCGGTAAGTACTCCATCAAGGGAATGACTAGAAATACTTCAACTCATATGAGTTCAGGTCTTTCTTCACGTCTTGAAGGTGTAAAATCAATAGCTGCTTATTCTGCTACAATGGGTTCAGCCTTTTTAGCCTTTTGTAGTGGTTGATTTCCTTAGTTCCGAGATCCTGCTTAAAAATTGACGGAGATAGTCATTCAGTTTACGGAAAAAAGGACTATCTGAAAGTGGAGTGAACAGGAGGCTGCAAAGAGTACGATTCCCTTTTTTCAATAGTACTCTCTCCCCTTCATCTGATCCTCTCGATGTAGCTCCTTCCTGCGTCAATTGCCAATTCTTGGTCATTGAGATTCATGGGCGATTTGGATCTTTATTTAGGTTTGGAACACTATCTTTTTTCCTTTTTCAAAAAAATCAAAATTCTTGAAGTTTTTCTATTTGGAATCGTGTTAGGTTTAATTCCTATTATTGGCTGGATTATTCGTAACTGCATATTTACAATATAGACGCGGTAATCAGTTGGACCTTTGATTAATTAACATCTCTTTTTTATTTACATTCTCCTTTCTTTAATCCGCAGGAGGTCAAATTAAGGTTCCTCTTCAAGTTAGTGAAGTTATTTCATTGTAATTAGACCTAACAAGAACAGAATCACGCTCTGTAGGATCTTAACCTATGACATCGGGTTTGGAGACCCACGTTCTACCGAACAGAACTAAGAGCGCTTTCTTATCACAGTAGATATGACTGTAAAGAAAAAAGATTCTTTTTCTACCTCTAATAGATCTTCCATGCATATAGTCTTATAAAATGAAAATATGTATGTCCAATTTGTATCGATCTCAATGGATCCCTCCTTACTACCCAAAGGAGAAGAATAGGTAGGGATGACAGGATTGGAACCTGTGACATTTTTTACCCCAAAAAAAGGCGCTACCAAGCTGCGCTACATCTCTTTCAATTGGTCTACAATGTCATTGTAGAGAATCCCTGCCCTGTTTTCCTTCACATCGTTATTTCCTCCATCGATATCAAATTTCTCTTGCCATTTCTTTTTTTTTTTGTCATTATTGATTTATATACTCTTCATCATCCTGCCGCTCCTACCAATGCTTACTTATGAGAAAAAATGGTTATAAATAATCAGCCCTTTGAATAAGTGAGGCTTTCTCGATAGAAATATTTGTCATGCGACAGAGATCCCAATTCCGTGTATCTGACTAAGTAAGCCCTGCCCGCCAGCTTCCACCCAGACAAAAAAGGTGAGCGCCTAGCGCGAATTCTTGCTTTACTAAGAAACTAATAGTTGGCAAGAAGCAAGGGGCACAAAAGCCGTTGTGCTAAAGCGCATCCGCTCGTTAGCGCTTTAGTTTTCAATAAAGGGCGGGGCTTGAAGAAGTGAAGCAGCATAGAGTAGCAGTCAATTACGTTTTTTCAGGCCCCTTTGATATGTTATTAGTCAAGTGCTAGCGCCCCTATAGAGTATAGGTGTATTCTGCTATCAATGAAAGCGAAAGAAAGACAAAAAAACCAGTGCCTTTTGTATAGATCGAGACTTGTAGCTTGATTCTTTACTCTTTCCATAGTGGGAAGAATTGTAGGAAATCGTTCGATAATAAGACTTCTTCCTATTTGTTTCTCAATGATATCCGATGATCAAGACAATTCCCGTGAAACTCTTTCATATCATAGAAGTTCATTCTTATTCTTACTAAGCAAATATCATTTCCTATTGATTTGTCCCCTAGACTAGACCTATTCTAATTCTTAATTATCTGTCGCTACGCTGTTCCCAAGGACTAGCAAAATTGAAATAGCAAAATTCTTGGGTTATCTCAATGGGTTTGGAAATCACACGTTTCTCTGGATCATCATAGCTTACTTCCACATATCCACTCAGAGGAAGGTCTTTTCGTAATGGATTACCCTCGAAACCATAATTTGTTGATATACGGCGTAGATCCGGATGATTGATGGAAGAAAGACCAAACATATTCTACACTTCTCACTCCCACCGGTCGGCTGATGGAAATGGACTGACTATTGGAGATATTCATGTTACTTCATCTACACTGGTTTGTACACGAATGCGTGAGTTATACCGAGTACTTAGTAAATTATAGGCCACTTCAAATCTTTGTTTTCAAGAGGGATAATCAACTCCGCAAATATCGATCAAAACCTGAACCCTTGTATAGGTATGCAATTTTAGAAAGCACAACAATGGAAATAGGTAGTCCGTATTGGTATCAGATCTATTCCCATGTTCTGATCTTTCCATTTTTTTGACCCATTTCTTGGGTAAAGTCTCCCAACTATATTTGAAAATGAATTGGTTATCCATAGATATCATGAAAGTTTTTTTGTAGTTCCGCTTCTTGCTCTAAAAATGAAGAAAGACTTGTCAGAAATCGCCGGTTAGGTTGGTCCGACCAAGAAAGTCATGGGAGTCTTTGGGCATTGCTTGAGCCGAGTTAAGTAAAGATTGGCTACCAAAAACTAAACAATAAACATGAAAACTTCCCTCTTAACATCACTAAGATATCATTTTTCTAGTTTTGATTTCATTCTCGATATGAGACTCTAGTTCTCAAGAATATATTAAAGCAATCCTTGGAGTCCCTATAAAAGAGACTCTTTCTGCCATATCGTTAGTTGTGTTTTTTGATCATGCCCAGCTTTTTTAGACCATACTCTTCTTCGAGCATTTCGACGATTCGTTGAATCTTATTAGGTGAGCCTCATATGTTCGAATTTTCGTAAGTCGATAATAAGGTCAGCTACCTGATTTTCCAATGAGGTGAGTCTTCGTATATGTGAGGCCTTGTTAGCTTAGCTCCACCCGTTGGCACCGGTTGCTCCTGTTGCTCTTCTAACCCCCTCCAGATGTCCTCTTGGTTGACTTTAGTAGCTTGGATTTCAAAGAAAGGAGGAACAGGCTCCTGAGCTAGTGGTAGTGGCTCAGAAACTTCCGGCACTGGGGTTAGGACCGATCCCCGTGTGCTAGAGGGAGGACCGGAAAGTTTGTGTTAAGCATATAGTAGGCTCTTGTCTTGTTTAGGCATTTGGTGCCTTCTTTGCCGGCCTGCTTAGGGATAGAGCCACCTTCTTTGGGGTCAGTAAGGAGGACAATCCTCTACTCCGGGGGTTTCTTTCTTTATAACTGGATTATACCTGGCCCGGTCTTATTTCAAACAAAAGAAGCAAAGAAGGGAAATCTACGTAAAGGCAGCAAGGGCTTTTGCCTTCGAATTGAGTAGCGATTATTCTTTCTACTCTACTTTTGTATTTAAAACTCTAATCGAAAGTAGACTCAAGCCTCACCCCTTCTTTTATGTATGTGAATTTTCCGAATCTTGTCTAAATACTGGACTGATCTTTCTCCGCTTCAAAGATGGTCTATTTTGATAGATAGAGATAGACAAGAACTAAGCAATAAGAACAGAATACCAAAGGCTTACTCCCATTTCTCTCTACTCTACTCTATCTATTAAGGCTATGAAGGAATTCATTCATAGAATGTTTATTGATTTCACTACTTTTTGAAAACAACCTACGGGATAGACCCGACATAGGAAATTGTACCAAAGGAGACCCTTTTTACCTATAGTTTGGTTGGGTGTGTCCTTAGTCGCCCTAGAGAAGCCATCCCCTTAGGAAGCTTACCCAACTCATCGCTTAACTCTCAAGAAAGGCCAGTAAATCGTATATAATTTAAGAAGAAAAATTCTCTAAAAGTTGGCGCTTTCTTTGTGTTAAGAATGGATACTTCTTGGTCTTTGCTGGAATTTTGACTTGGGGATACCTTTGATCGATGGCCTACCCCTTCATTATTATTACATAGAGAAAAGATTTTTTGATATCCATTTGTCATAGACGCTAGGACTTACTTGTTGCATTAGAGATAAGCACTCGCACAGTAGTCATCTTTGCCTCTAGACTAAACATCTCGTCGTAGTCAATCCCGTATTGCAGTGACGTGAGAAAGCACGAGCAACCGCATCCCTTCGACTGATCCATCACTTCGTCGCTTCACCTTGTATACCCATTTGCAAGAAATTGGCTTTACTCTAGCAGGAAATAGAATAAGGTCCCATGTCTCATTCTTCTTTAGAGCGGAAATCCCCTCGCGCATTGCGTTCTCCTACTCGTCATTACCCTTTGCATCTTCAAACGAACTCGGTTCCCCGATCTCAGACACAGAACACTGTAAGAGCAAGACAGCATCTGCAAAGTTGGCTTGCATATACTTCAGATTAGACTTCTTGATCCGCAAAGATCTTCTCAGACTTGGCTGATTTTCAGTCGTGATGTCTTCCATTGGTAGTGGTCTCTTTTCTCGACTATCTCGCAACTCTGTTCGTGAGCTACTCTTTCCATTTCTTGGAGAAGTCTTTTCCTGGCTTATGGGCTTTGGACTTTGAAGCTTGCGAACACCTTCTATCAAATGGGGCTCAAAGAACTGCTAGTTCGTGAACTCGATTTTGGCAACTCTACTTGTCCCGAGTCATTCCCGACATAAACCTCATACCGCTTTGATAACTGTGCTCATATATTCGTGTCTAAACTCTCCGAGTCTGGCAACACTACATTCTCGGTAGACCACCTTGATGATGCCTCATCAAAGACAAGATGTGGCGAGATGTATGCTTTATTAGGGGTGGGATCAACACATCTCCACCATTTCTTCTACTCATTGTACCCAGTAAAGATAGACCGTACCGCCTTCTTTTCCAACTTTGTCCTCAATTGGTCCGGCACAAAGACGTAGCAAAAGTACCCTAATGCTCTGAAATGTGAAAGAGTTGGCTCTCTCTTGTAAATACCTGGTATGGCGAGATAAAACCAAGTTTCGCTTGAGGCAATTTGTGGATGACATGGGCTTCAGTCATCATGCATTCGGCCCGGCTGCACATTCTTCGCATTCATCATGCGGTTTCGCCAAGATGTCAATTCTTTCTCTCCGCGACTCTGTTCTACTGTGTAGTATAAGAGCAGGCAAACTGTCTGCGAATCTCGTGCTTTTCAAGTAAGCACCAACTTCAGTGATGTGTATTCCCCTCTAGAGTTTGTCCTCAAGCATAGTCTTCTTTGCCTTTACTTTCTAAAAAACATTCTCCACATTAATCTTCTAAATTCCATGAACTTTTTAAAGACTTTGGACTTCTCTTCTAAGAAATATACCCCGCGAGTCATCATCAATAAATGGTTGCATATAACGCTTACCTAAGCATGATGGAGTGGAGACTCTGCCAAAGACGTTTGCTTGAATGAGCTAGTCAACTTCTCCCCAGTTCTGTACATACGCAAAGAATGTATAAGTCCCTTTTCCTTTCCTGAACCTGTGAGAACACTAACAAAATATGGTAGCAAAGATCTCATTCAAGACTTGAGAAATTCCATCCATCACAATAATGTCTTTTTTATGTGGTTGAGTAATAGGGTGTAGCTTCCCAAGTTTTTTTTTTTTGGAATAAACAATCTATCTATACATGAAAAGGATAAAACAAAAAGAAATAATACCTTAATGCCTTATCAATGGAAAGGTCTTCAAAACTATGAATCTTTCATCTCTTCCACTCCTACGATAAGGACGTGTCTAAGGATGCTACTTCGGGCGGGCGTGCTTCTTTCTATGGGGGCGCGCATCACTTTGGAAATGCTTTACAGGCAGATGCATGAGTCAGAACCTAATAGCTAGGCATGTCATGGGAGGAGAATAAGCAAAATCTGTTGCATAATCCAAGTAAAAGTCACCATCTCGCTAATCAAAATCATCATCACGACCAGTAGCTAATAAAAAGGCTAGTCGATCTACTGGATAAACTTCTGCCTACCCCGCCCGGTCAAAGATTGTCAGGAGTATTTTTTCTTCAATGGGAGGCCAGCCCCATGGGATAGGATACTTGGCTCCATTGGTGCCATTCATCCATTCATTCCAATCTATCCAGACTTATATGGCAACCGGTACTAATTTCTCCGACCATAAAAGAAGGGATTGGACTCAAGTAGGCAAGGCAGGATCACAACCCATTTCTCCCATCAAGCAAGCATTAGAGTCAACAGGCTTTGTATCTTTCTCGTCTGGGATAGGCCCCAAAAAAGAAAGAGCTATGAAACAGGAAAGACTAGCACAATGAAGTGATGACTTTCTCTTCTCGGGCCAATAACCTTCATTCGATGCGTATAGTTTTTACTAGAGTGGGCAGCGATGTCCCTCCATCAAAGCGCGGTGGAGAGATCAAAAGGCCCAATGGGCTTATCGACAACCCATCTGCTTCAACAACGCTTCATTCTTGCAAGACGTGATACTGACGCATTGTAAAGCCTCTAATGTTCAGTGAGTTTGGTTCTCGTCCTTTTTGCGGCTCACAAGGAATGACCTGAGACTAAAAAATAGCCCAAAAAGAAATAAAATTGCGCGAAACTGATGAAACCGTTCGATTTTGGGTACCAAAAATTTGGGTAGCATAGCAGGCTTCCTACTCCCGTCGTAGAGCTCCCAAAGAGCTTTCCAACGGTATGTTGTGTGCCGCAAAACTCCTTACAATCAAAAGTTATAGGTACTGGAGCGACGGAGACCAGGTCACATGCCCCACGCCCTTGGTTTGCGGCCCAGCCTCTACGCGAAGTGAAGTTGTCTTGCCCAAGATGTCATGGGACTCGAGAATAGAAATGTGTTGGATAAAGCATCTTCGCAAGGCTAAACGGGGAAACAAATGAAATGGGGGTGCAACACGAGGACTTCCTAAGGGGTTACCTATCTGAGTACTATTCTTGCCCAAGCACGCTTAACTTCGGAGTTCTGATGGGATCTGGTGCATTAGTGCTGGTATGATCGCACCCGTCATGCTGATGGTGCAAAGCGCTTATGTGTAGACGGTACACAGTCCTAGACAAGAGATATGGCCTATTCAAAAGGCCCAATGGGCTTATCGACAGCCCATCTACTTTAACAACGCATCATTCTCGCTAGAGGTGATATCGACGCATTGTCTAGCCTCTAATGTTCCGCAAGTTGGGTTCCCATTCTTTTTGCAGCTCATGACGAATGACCCAGGATGAAAAAATAGTGCAATAGGAATATAAGTGGCCCGAAACTAAAAAAAATGTTCAATTTTGGGTTCTGTAATTAGGTGCAGCCAAGCAAGCTTTCTACCCCCATTGTAGAGCTCCCAGAGATCTTTTCAACAGTATGCCATGCGCCGTATAACTCCTTATGGATCAAAAGTTATGGGCACCGGAGCAACGGAGACCTGGTCACAAGCCCTGCGCCCTCGGTTTGCTGGCCCAACCTCTACGTGAAGAGAAATTGTCTTGCCCAAGATGCCGTGGGACTCGAGAATAGAAATGTGATGGATAAAGCATCTTGGCAAGGCTAAACAGGAAAAAAAAATGAAAATGGGGTGCAACACGAGGACTTCCCAAGGGGTCAGCCATCCTAGTACTACTCTCGCCCAGGAACACTTAACTTCGGAGTTCTGATGGGATCCGTTGCATTAGTGCTGGTATGATCACACTTGTCATACTGATGGTACAAAGCCCTTATGTGTTGACCGTTCACAGTCCCAGCAAAGAGAGACAGCCCATTCAAAAGGCCCAATGGGCTTATCGACAACCCATCTACTTCAACAACACTTCATTCTTGCAAGAAGTGACATCAACGCATTGTAGAGCCTCTAATGTTCAGCGAGTTTGGTTCTCGTCCTTTTTGCGGCTCACGGAAAACGACCTGAGACTAAAAAATAGCCCAAAAAGAAAAAAAATAGCCCGAAACTGATGAAACTGTTCAATTTTAGGTACCAAAAATTCGGGCAGCAGAGCAGGCTTCCTTCCCCCGTCGTAGAGCTCCCAAAGGGCTTTCCAACGGTATGCTGTGCACCACATAACTCCTTATAGATCAAAAGTAATGGGCACCGGATCGAGGGAGACTAGGTCACAAGCCCCACGCCCTCGGTTAGCGTGCCCAGCGTCTACGCTGAGAATAGAAATGTGACTGATAAAGCATCTTGGAAAGGCTAAATGAGGAAAAAAAATGGTGTGCAACCCGAGGACTTTCTAGGGGGTTACCCATCCTAGTACTACTCTTAACTTGGTTTGCGGCCCAGCCTCTATGCGAAGCGAAATTGTCTTGCACAAGATGTCGTGGGACTCGAGAATAGAAATGTGATGGATAAAGCATCTTGGCAAGGCTAAACGGGGAAAAAAATAAAAAGGGGGTGCAACACGAGGACTTCCTAGGGGGTCACCCATCCGAGTACTATTCTCGCCCAAGCACGCTTAACTTCGGAGTTCTAATGGGATATGGTGCATTATTGCTGGTATGATCACACCCGTCATGCTAATGGTGCAAAGCGCTTATGTGTTGATGGTACACAGTCCCAGCCAAGAGAGACGGCCCATTCAAAAGGCCTAATGGGCTTATCGACAGCCCATCTGCTTCAACAACGCAGCATTCTCACAAGACGTGATATCGATGCATTGTCGAGCCTCTAATGTTCTGCGAATTGGGTTCTCGTCCTTTTTGCAGCTCACTACGAATGACCAGGGATGAAAAAATAGCGCAATAAGAAGAAAAGTAGCCCGAAACTGATGAACACGTTTGATTTTGGGTTCTGTAAATAGGCGTACCCAAGCAAGCTTTTTGCCCCCATCGTAGAGCTC
Organism: Ehretia macrophylla; assembly: GCA_037974665.1. NCBI lineage: Eukaryota > Viridiplantae > Streptophyta > Magnoliopsida > Boraginales > Ehretiaceae > Ehretia > Ehretia macrophylla. The sequence continues at coordinate 36,273,841 of CM075771.1, forward strand.
CCGGAGAGCTTTTCAATATTATGTCGTGCGCTGCATAACTCCTTATGGATCAAAAGTTATAGGCACTAGAGCAACGGAGACCTGGTTACAAGCCCCGCGCCCTCGGTTTGCGGGCCCCACCTCTACGCAAAGCGAAGTTGTCTTGCCCAAGATGCCGTGGGACTCGAGAATAGAAATGTGTTGTATAAAGCATCTTGGCAAGGCTAAACGGGGAAAAAAATGAAAAGGGGGTGCAACACGAGGACTTCCTAAGTGGTTAGCCATCCTAGTACTACTCTCGCCCAAGTATGCTTAACTTCGGAGTTCTGATGGGATCCGTTGCATTAGTGCTAGTATAATCTCACCCGTCATGATGATGGTACAAAGGCCTTATGTGTTTGACGGTTCACAGTCCCAGCCAAGAGAGACGGCCCATTCAAAAGGCCCAATGGGCTTATCGACAGCCCATCTGCTTCAACAACACTTCATTCTCACAAGACATGATATCAATGCATTGTAAAGCCTCTAATGCTTGGCAAGTTGGGTTCTCGTCCTTTTCACGCCTCACGATGAATTACTCGGGACTAAAAAATAGCGCAAAAAAGATGAAAAATAGCCCGAACCTAATGAAAACATTCAATTTTGGGTACCACAAATTTGGGCAACCGAGTAGGCTACCTGCCCCTTTCGTAGAGCTCCCAGAGAACTTTCCAACGATATGTTGTGCGATGGAAAACTCCTTACAGATCAAAAGTTATGGGCATCAAAGCGACGGAGACCTAGTCACAAGCCCTACGCCATCGGTTTGAGGGCCTAGCCTCTACGCGAAGCGAAGTTGTCTTGCCCAAGATACCGTGGGACTCAAGAATAGAAATATGATGGATAAAGCATCTTGGAAAGGCTAAACGGGAAAAAATGAAAATGGGGTGCAACACGAGGACATCCTATGGGGTCACCCATCCGAGTAATACTCTCTCCCAAGCACGCTTAACTTTGGAGTTCTGATGGGATCCGGTGCATTAGTGCTGGTATGATCGCACCCATCATACTGATGGTGCAAAGCGCTTATGTGTTGACGGTACACAGTCCCAGCCAAGAGAGACGACCCATTCAAATGGCCAAATGGACTTATCGACAGCCCATCTGTTTCAACACCGCAGTATTCTCGCAAGACGTGATATTTGACCTTCTAATTTGAATTGATATTCTATGGCTTAATTTGATAAGCAGGCTTGCTGGCCCCGTTGTAGAGCTCCTAGAAAGCTTTCCAATGGTATGCTGTGTGCCGCATATCTTCTTACTGATCAAGAGTTATGGGCACCGGAGTTATGGAGACCTGGTCAAAAGCCCCACGCCCTCGATTTGCAGGCCCAGCCTCTACGGGAAGCGAAGTTGGCTTGCCCAAGATTCCATAGGGCTCGAGAATAGAAATGTGACGGATAAAGCATCTTGGCAAGGTTAAACGGGGGAAAAAAAAGAAAAGAAAATAGTGTACAACATGAGGACTTCCCAGGGGGTCACCCATCCTAGTACTACTATCGCGCAAGCATGCATAACTTCGGAGTTCTTATGGGATCCGGTGCAATTGTGTTGCTAAGATCGTACCCGTCATGTTTATGGTGCAAAGCTCTTATGTCTTGACGGTTGACAGTCCTAGCCAAGAGAGACGGCCCATTCAAAAGGCCCAGTGGGCTTATCGACAACCCATCTGCTTTAATAACGCAGCATTCTCGCAACACGTGATATCGATGAATTGTACAGCCTTTAATGTTCCGCGAGTTGGGTTCATGTCCTTTTCGTGGCTCACGACGAATGGCTTGGGATAAAAAAACAGAGCAAAATGAAGAAAAATGGCCTAAAAATGATAAAAACGTGCAGTTTTGGGTACCGAAAACAGGCGTAGCCGAGTAGGCTTGCTGCCTCCGTCGTAGAACTCCCAGAGTGCTTTCTAATGGTATGCTATATGCCGCAAGACTCCTTACTAATCAAGAGTTATAGGTTCCGGAGTGACAGAGACTTGGTCAAAAGCCCCACACCATCGGTTTGCGGGCCCAGGCTCTACGTAAAGAAAAGTTGTCCTGCCCAAGATTCCGTAGGACTTGAGAATAGAAATGTGACAAATAAAGCATCTTGGCAAGGCTAAACAGGGAAAAAAATGAAAATGGGTGCAACACGAAGACTTCTCAGGGGGTCACCCATCGTAGTACTACTCTCGCCTAAGCACGCTTAACTTTGGAGTTCTGATGGGATCCGGTGCATTAGGGCTGGTATAATCGCACCCGTCATGCTGATGGTGCAAATCACTTATGTTTTGACGGTTCACAGTCCCAGCCAAGATAGACGGCCCATTCAAAAGGCCTAATGGGCTTCTCGACAGCCCATCTATTTCAACAACGCATCAATCACACAAGACGTGATATCGACGCATTGTAAGCCTCTAATGTTCTGCGAGTTGGGTTCTCGTCCTTTTCGCGGCTCAGGACGAACGACTCGGGATGAATAAAGAGAGCAAAAAGAAGAAAAATGGCTTAAAACTAATGAAAACATTCGATTTTGGGTACCAAAAATAGGCACAGCTAAGCAGGCTTGCTGGCCTCGTCGTAGAGCTCCCAGAGAGCTTTCCAATGGTATGCTGTGTGCCGCATGACTCCTTATTGATCAAGAGTTTCAGGCACTAGAGCGACAGAGACCTGGTCAAAAGCCCCACGCCCTCGGTTTGCAGGCCCAACCTCTACGGGAAGCGAAGTTGGCTTGCCTAAGATACCGTGGGACTCGAGAATAGAAATGTGATGGATAAAGCATCTTGGCAAGGTTAAACGGGGAAAAAAAAAAGAAAAGGGGGTGCAACACGAGGACTTTCTAGGGGTTACCCATCCTTGTACTACTATCGCACAAGCACGTATAACTTCGGAGTTCTTATGGGATGCAGTGCATTTGTGCTCCTATGATCGCACCCGTCATGTTGATGATGCAAAGATCTTATGTGTTGATGGTTGACAGTCCTAGCCAAGAGAGACGGCCCATTCAAATGGCACAATGGGCTTATTGACAGACCATCTGCTTCAACAACGCAGCATTCTCGCAACACGTGATATCGATGAATTGTAGAGCCTTTAATGTTCCGCAAGTTGGGTTCTCGGCCTTTTCATGGCTCATGATGAATGGCTTGGGACAAAAAAATAGCGCAAAATGAAGAAAAGTGGCCCAAAAATGATAAAAACGTGCGGTTTTGGGTACCGAAAACAGGCGCAGCTGGGTAGGCTTGCTACCCCCATCGTAGAACTCCCAGAGTGCTTTCCAATGGTGTGCTGTGCGCCGCAAGACTCCTTACTGATCAAGAGTTATAGGTACCGGAGTGACAGAGACTTGGTCACAAGCCCCACTCCCTCGGTTTGCGGGCCTAGCCTCAACTGGAAGCGAAGTTGTCTTGCCCAAGATGCCGTGGGACTCGAGAATAGAAATGTGATGGATAAAGCATCTTGGCAAGGCTAAACAGGGAAAAAAAATAAAAATGGATGCAACACGAGGACTTCTTAAGGGGTCACCCATCCTAGTAGTACCCTCGCCTAAGCACACTTAACTTCGGAGTTCTTATGGGATCCAATGCATTAGGGCTGATATGATCGCACCCGTCATGCTGATGGTGCAAAGCCCTTATTTGTTAACGGTTCATAGTCCCAGCGAAGAGAGACGGCCCATTCAAAAGGCCCAATGGGCTTATCGACAGCCCATCTACTTCAACAATGCATCGTTCTCACAAGACGTGATATCGACACATTGTAGAGCCTCTAATGTTCTGCGAGTTGGGTTCTCGTCCATTTCGTGGCTCACGATGAACGACCCAGGATGAATGAACATCGCAAAAAGAAGAAAAGTAGCTCGAAATAGATGAAAATATTCAATTTTGGGTACAGAAAATAGGTACAGCTAAGCATGCTTGCTGGCCCCGTCGTAGAGCTCCCAAAGTGCTTTCCAACGGTATGCTGTGCACCACGTAACTCCTTACGGATCAAAAGTTATGGGCATCAGAGTGACGGAGACCTGGTCACAAACCCCACACCCTCGGTTTGCAGGCCCAGCCTCTACGCGAAGTGAAGTTGTCTTGCCCATGATACCGTGGGACTCGAGAAAAGAAATGTGATGGATAAAGCATCTTGGCAAGGTTAAACGAGGGAAAAAAAAATGAAAAGGGGGTGCAACACAAGGACTTCCCAAGGGGTTACCTATCCTAGTATTACTTTCTCCCAAGCACGCTTAACTTTGGAGTTCTGATGGGATCCGGTGCATTAGTGCTGCTATGATCGCACTGGTCATGCTGATGGTGCAAAGCTCTTATGTCTTGACAGTTCACAATCCCAGCCAAGTGAGATGGCCAATTCAAAAGGCCCAATGGGCTTATGGATAACCCATCTGCTTCAACAACGCAGCATTCTCGTAAGACGTTATATAGACGCGTTGCAGAGCCTCTAATGTTCTGCGAGTTGGGTTCTCGTCGTTTTCGTAGCTCACGATGAATGACCCAGGATAAACAAACAGCGCAAAAAGAAGAAAAGTGTCCCAAAACTGATGACAACTTTTGATTTTGGTTATCGAAAATAGGCGCAGCTGAGCAGGATTGCTACCCCTATAGTAAAGCTCCCAGAGAGCTTTCCAACGGTATGTTGTGCGCCGCATGACTCTTTACTGATCATGTGTTATGGGTAACGGAGTGATGGAGACCTGGTCACAAGCCCTACGCCCTCAGTTTGCGAGCCCAGCCTCTACGCGAAGTGAAGTTGTCTTGCCCCAGATTCTGTGAGACTCGACAATAGAAATGTGATGGATAAAGCATCTTAGCAAGGCTAAACAGGGAAAAAAAAATAAAAAAGGGGTGCAACACAAGGACTTCTCAGGGGGTCACCAATCCTAGTACTACCCTCGCCTAAGCATGCTTAACTTCGAAATTCTGATGGGATCCGATACATTAGTGTTGGAATGATCGTACCCATCATGCTGGTGGTGCAAAACCCTTATATGTTGACAGTTCACAGTCCCAGCCAAGAGAGATGGCCCATTCAGAAGGCCCAATGGGCTTATCGATAGCCCATCTGCTTCAACAACGCATCATTCTCGCAAGACGTGATATCAACGCATTGTAGAGCCTCTAATATTGCACGAGTTGGGTTCTTGTCCTTTTCACGGCTCACGACGAACGACCCAGGATGAATAAACAGCACAAAAAGAAGAAAATTGGCTCAAAAATGATGAAAATGTTCAATTTTGGGTACCGAAAATAGGAACAAATAGGCAGGCTTGCTGGCCCCGTCGTAAATCTCCCAAAGAGCTTTCTAATAGTATGTTGTGCGCCACATAACTCCATACGGATCAAAAGTTATGGGCACCTCAGCGACAGAGACCTGGTCACAAGCCCCATGCCCTCGGCTTGGGGGCCCAGACTCTACGCAAAGCGAAGTTGTCTTGCCCAAGATGAAGTGGGATTCGAGAATGGAAATATGATGGATAAAGCACCTTGGCAAGGTTAAACAGGGAAAAAAATGAAAAGGGGGTGCAACACGAGGACTTCTCTGGGGGTCACCCATCCTACTACTACTCTCGCCCAAGCATGCTTAATTTCAGAGTTCTGATGGGATTTGGTGCATTAGTACTGGTATGATCGCACCCGTCATACTGGTAGTGCAAAGTGCTTATTTGTTGACGGTTCACAGTCCCAGCCAAGCGAGACGGCCCTTTCAAAAGGCCCAATGGGCTTATCAACAACCCATCTGCTTTAACAACGCAACATTCTCACAAGACATGATATCGACACGTTGTAGAGCCTATAATGTTTCGCGAGTTGGGTCTCTTCCTTTTTTTGGCTCACTAAGAATGACTTAGGATGAAAAAACAAAGCAATAAGAATAAAAGTGGCCCAAAACTGATGAAAACGTTCAATTTTGGGTACTGAAAATTGGGGCAACTGAGCAAGATTGCTGACCCTGTCATGGAGCTCCAAGCGAGCTTTCCAACGGTAGGCTGTGCGCTGCATAACTCCTCACGGATCAAAAAATATGTGCACTAGAGTGACAGAGACCTGGTCCCAAGCCCCAAGCCTTCGGTTTACGGGCCCAGCCTCTCCGCGAAGCAAAATTGTCTTGCCCAAGATGATGTGGGAGTCGAGAATAGAAATGTGATGGATAAAGCATCTTGGCAAGGCTAAACGGGGACAAAAATGAAATGGGAGTACAACACGAGGACTTCCCCAAGGGTCACGCATCTTAGTACTATTCTCGCTCAAGCACGCTTAACTTCGGAGTTCTGATAGGATCTGGTGTATTAGTGCTGCTATGATTGCACCTGTCATGCTGATGGGGCAAGGCCCTTATGTGTTGACAGTTCACAGTCCCAGCCAAGAGAGACGACCCATTCAAAAGACCCAATGAGCTTATCGACAGCCCATCTGCTTCAACAATGTAGCATTCTTGCAAGACATTTTGTCAATGCATTGTAGAGCCTCTAATGTTCCACGAGTTGGGTTCTTGTCCTTTTTGCGACTCAAAACGAATGACCCGGGATGAAAAAATATTGCAAAAAGAAGAAAAGTTACCCAAAACTGATGAAAACATTCAATTTTGGGTACCGAAAATAGGGGTAGCCGACCAAGTTTGCTACCCCTATTATAGAGCTCCTAGAGAGCTTTCTGACGGTATGCTGTACGCCGCATAACTCCTTACGAATCAAAAGTTATGGGCACTGCAGCGATAGAGACCTGGTCACAAGCCCCACGCCCTCGGTTTACGGGCCCAACCTCTACGCGAAGCGAAGTTGTCTTGCCCAAGATGATGTGGGACTCGAGAATAGAAATGTTATTGATAAAGCATCTTGACAAGGTTAAACGGCGAAGAAAATGAGAAGGGGGTGCAACACGAGGACTTTCCAAGGGGTCACCCATCCTAGTGCTACTCTCGCTCAAGCACGCTTAACTTCAGAGTTCTGATGGGAACTGGTGCATTAGTGTTGGTATGATCGCACCCATCATGCTGATGGTGCAAAGCGCTTTTTGTTGACGGTTCACAGTCCCAGCCAAGAGAGACGGCCCATTCAAAAGGCCCAATGGGCTTATCAATAACCTATCGACTTCAACAACGTAACATTCTCACAAGACGTGATATCGACACGTTACAGAGCCTATAATTCCATGAGTTGGGTTCTCTTCATTTTTTGCGGCTCACTAAGAATGACCTGGGATGAAAAAATAGCGTAATAAGAAGAAAAGTGGCTCAAAACTGATGAAAATATTCTATTTTGAGTACCGAAAACAGGCGTAGCTAAGCAAGCTTGCTACCCCCACCGTAGAGCTCCTAGAGAGCATTCTAACGGTATGTTGTGCACCGTATAACTCCTTACTGATCAAAAGTTATGGGCACCGGAGTAATGTAGACCTGGTCACAAGCCACACGCCCTCAGTTTGCCGGCCTAGCCTCTACGCGAAGCGAAGTTGTCTTGCCCAAAATGCCGTGGGACTCGAGACTAGAAATGTAATTGATAAAGCATCTTGACAAGGTTAAACATGGAAGAAAAATGAGAAGGGGGTGCAACACGAGGACTTTCCAAGGGTTTACCCATCCTAGTGCTACTCTTGCCCAAGCACGCCAAACTTCCGAGTTCTGATGGGATCCTGTGCATTAGAGCTGTTATGATTACACCCGTCATGCTGATGGTATAAAGCCCTTATGTGTTGACGGTTCACAGTCCCAGCCAAGAGAGACGTCCTATTCAAATGGCCCAATGGGCTTATCGACAGCTGATCTACTCCTACAATGCATCATTCTCCCAAGACGTGATATCGACGCATTGTAGAACCTCTAATGTTTTGCGAGTTCGGTTCTCGTCCTTTTCGTAGTTCACGACGAATGATCCGGGATGAAAAAACAGCACAAAAAGAAGAAAAGTTACCCGAAACTGATGAAAAGGTTCGATTTTGGGTATCGAAAATATGGGCAGCCGAGCAGCCTTGCTACCCCTGTCATAGAGCTCCAAGAGAGCCTTCTAACGGTATGTTGTGCGCTGCATAACTCCTTATGGATCAAAAGTTGTGGGCATCGCAGCTACAGAGACCTGGTCATAAGCCCCACGCCCTCAATTTGCGAGCCCAGCCTCTACGCGAAGCGAAGTTGTCTTGCCTAAGATGCCGTGGGACTCGAGAATAAAAATGTGATGGATAAAGCATCTTGGCAAGGTTAAACACGAAAAAACAATAAAAATGGGGTACAACACGAGGACTTCTCAGGGGGTCACCCATCCTAGTACTACCCTCGCCCAAGAATGCTTAACTTTAGAGTTCTAATGGGATCTAGTGCATTAGTACTGGTATGATTGCACCCGTCATGCTTATGGTGCAAAATGCTTATTTGTTGACGGTTCAAAGTCCCAGCCAAGTGAGACGACCCATTCAAAAGACCCAATGGGCTTATCGACAGCCCATCTACCTCAACAACGCAACATTCTCGCATTACGTGATATCAACACGTTGTAGAGCCTATAATGTTCCGCGAGTTGGGTTCTCTTCCTTTTCGCGGCTTACTACGAATGACCTGGGATAAAAAAATAGCGCTATAAGAAGAAAAGTGGCCCGAAACTGATGAAAACGTTCAATTTTGGGTACCGAATAGGGGTAGCCGAACAAGCTGGCTGACCCCGTCGTAGAGCTCCAAGAAAGCTTTCCAACGGTATGCTGTGAGCCACATAACTCCTTACGGATAAAAAATTATGGGCACCAGAGCGATGGAGACCTGGTCCCAAGCCCCATGCCCTCGGTTTGTGGGCCTAGCCTCTATGCAAAGCAAAGTTGTCTTGCCCAATATGCTATGGGACTTGAGAATAGAAAAGTAATGGATAAAGCATCTTGGCAAGGCAAAACAGGGAAAAAATTAAAAGGGGGTGCAACACGAGGAGTTCCCAGGGGGCCACTCGTCCTAGCACTATTCTCGCTCAAGCACGCTTAACTTCGGAGTTCTGATAGGATCCGGTGCATTAGTATAGGTATGATCGCACCCATCATGCTAATGGTGCAAAGCACATATGTGTTGACGGTTCACAGTCCCTACCAAGAGAGACGACCCATTCAGAAGGCCCAATGGGCTTATCGACAGCCCATCTGCTTTAACAACGTAGCATTCTCATAGGACATTTTGTCGATGCATTGTAGAGCCTCTAATGTTCCGCGAGTTAGGTTCTCGTCCTTTTCGTGGCTCACGACGAACGAGTCGGTATAAAAAAACAACGCAAAAAGAAGAAAAATGTCCCAAAATTGATTAAACGTTCAATTTTGGGTACCGAAAATGCGGTCAGCCTTGCAAGCTAGATGACCCCATCGTAGAGCTCCAAAATAGGTTTCCAACGGTATGCTGTGCGCCATATAACTCCTTGCGGATCAAAATTTATGGGAATTGGAGCGACGGAGACCTGGTCCAAAGCCCCACGCCCTCAGTTTGCGGGCCCAGCCACTACGCGATGCGAAGTTGTCTTGCCCAAGATGCCCTGGGACTCAAGGATAGAAATGTGATGGATAAAGTATCTTGGCAAGGCAAAACAAGGAAAAAAATGAAAAGGGGGTGCAACACGAGGACTTCCAAGAAGGTCACCCATCCTAGTACTACTCTCGCCCAAGCATGCTTAACTTCGGAGTTCTGATGGGATTCAGTGCATTAATACAGGTATGATCACACCCGCCATGCTGATGGTGCAAAGCCCTTATGTGTAGATGGTTCACAGTCCCAGCCAAGAGAGACGGCCCATTCAGAAAGCCCAATGGGCTTATCCATAGCCAATCTACTTGAACAATGCAACATTCTCGCAAGACGTGATATCGACGCGTTGTAGAGCCTCTAATGTTCTGCGAGTTGGGTTCTCGCCCTTTTCGCGGCTCGCGATGAATGACCTGGGATGAAAAAACAGCGTAAAAAGGAGAAAAGTAGAACAAAATGAATGAAAACGTGCAATTTTGGGAACTGAAAATAGGTGCAGTTAAGCAGGTTTGCTATCCCCATCGAAGAGCTCCTAGAGAGCTTTCCAATGGCATGTTGTGCACCGCATAACTCCTTACGGATCAAAAGTAATGGGCACCAGAGCGACGGAGACCTGGTCACAAGCCCCACACACTCGGTTTGCGGGCCCAGCCTCTACGCGAAGTGAAGTTGTCCTGCCAAAGATGCTGTGGGCCTCGAGAATAGAAATGTGATGGATAAAGTATCTTGGCAAGGTTAAACAGGGAATAAAAAAATGAAAAGGGGGTGCAACACGTGGACTTCTCACGGGGTCACCTATCCTAGTATTACTCTTGCACAAGCACGCTTAATTTCGAAGTTCTGATCCAATGGGCTTATCGACAGCCAATCTGCTTCAACAATACAGCATTCTCGCAAGACGTGATATCAATGCGTTGTAGAGCCTCTAATGTTTTGCGAGTTGGGTTCTCACCCTTTTCGCAGCTCGCGACGAATGACGCGGGATTAAAAAACAGCGCAATAAGAAACAAAATAGCCCTAAACTGATGAAAATGTACGATTTTGGGTACCAAAAATAGGCGCAGCCAAGCTGGCTTGCTGGCCTTGTCGTAGAGCTCCCAGAGAGCTTTCCAACTGTATGATGTGCACTGCATAACTCCTTACGGATCAAAAGTTATGGGCACCTGAGCAAGGGAGACCTGGCCACAAGTCCCACGCCCACAGTTTGTAGGCCCAGCCTCTACGCGAATCAAAGTTGCCTTGCCCAAGATGGCGTCGGACTCGAGAATAGAAATGTGATGGATAAAGCATCTTTGCAAGGCTAAACGAGGAAAAAAAATGAAAAAGCGGTGCAACACGAGGACTTCCCACGGGGTCACCCATCTTAGTACTATTCCCGTCCAAGCACGCTTAACTTCAGAGTTCTGCAGGGATCCGGTGCATTAGTGCTGCTATGATCGCACCCATCATGCTGATGGTGCACAGCGCTTATGTGTTGACGGTTCACTATCCCAGCCAAGGGAGACGACCCATTTAAAAGGCCCAATGGGCTTATTGACAGCCCATCTGCTTCAACAACGCAACAGTCTCACAAGACATTATATCGACGCATTGTAGAGCTTCTAATGTTCTGCGAGTTGGGTTCTCATCCATTTTGCGGCTCACGACGAATGACCCGGGATGAAAAAATAACACAAAAAGAATAAAAGTGGTACAAAATTGCTGAAAACGTTCAATTTTTGGTACTAAAAACAAGTACAGCTGAGCAGGCTTACTGCCCTCGTCATAGAGCTCCCAACGAGCTTTCCAACGATATATTGTGCACCGTATAACTCCTTACGGATCAAAAGTTATGGGCACCGGAGCGACGGAGACTTGGACATAAGCCCCACGCCCTCGGTTTGCAGGCCCAGCCTCTACGCGAAGCGAAATTGTCTTGCCCAAGATGCCGTGGGACTTGAGAATAGAAATGTGATGGATAAAGCATCGTGGCAAGGCCAAACGGGGGAAAAATGAAAAGGGAGCACAACACGAGGACTTCCCAAGGGGTTACCCATCCTAATACTACTCTCGCCCAAGCACGCTTAACTTCGGAGTGCTAATGGGATCCGGTGCATTAGTGCTAGTATGATCGCACCCGTCATGTTGATGGTGCAAAGCCCTTAAGTGTTGACGGTTCACAGTCCCAGCCAAGAGAGACAGCCCAATCAATAGGCTTATCGATAACCCATCTGCTTCAACAACGCATCATTCTCACAAGGCATTATATCGACGCATTATACAGCCTCTAATGTTCCGTGAGTTGGGTTCTCTTCTTTTCGCATATCACGACGAATGACCAGGGATGAAAAAAATAGTGCAAAAAGAAGAAAAGTGGCCCGAAACTAATAAAAACCTATGATTTTGGGTAACGAAAATAGATACAGCCGAGAAGGCTTGTTGCCCCTATCGTAGAGCTCCAAGAGAGCTTTCCAACGGTATACAATGTTCTACAAAACTCTTTACGGATCAAAAGTTATGGGCACCGGAGCGACGGAGACCTAGTCACAAGCCCTACTCCCTCGGTTTGTGGGCCTAGCCTCTACACGAAGCGAAGTTGTCTTGCCCAAGATGCTGTGGGACTTGAGAATATAAATGTGATGGATAAAGCATCTTGGCAAGGTTAAACACGGAAAAAAAATGAAAAGGGGGTGCAACACAAGGACTTCTCAAGGGGTCACCCATCCAAGTACTATTCTCGCCCAGGCACGCTTAACTTCTGAGTTCTGCTGGGATCCGGTGCATTAGTGCTACTATGATCGCACTCGTCATGCTGATGGTACAAATCCCTTATGTGTTGATGGTTCAAAGTCCTAGCCAAGGGAGACAGCCCGTTCAAAAGGCCCAATGGTCTTATCAACAGCCCATTTGCTTCAACAACGCAGCATTCTCGCAAGACGTGATATCGACGCATTGTAGAGTCTCTAATATTCTGTGAGTTGGGTACTTTTTCTCTTTGTGTGTCACAACGAATGACACGGTACGAAAAAATAGCGCAATAAGAAAAAATGTGGCCCAAAACTGATGCAAATGTTTGATATTGGGTAGCAAAAATAGACGAAGCCAAGCAGGCTTGTTGGCCCTGTCGTAGAGCTCCTAGAGAGCTGTCCAACAGTATGTTGTGCGGTGCATAACTCCTTACGGATCAAAAGTTATGGGCATTGGAGCAACGAAGACCTGGTCATAAGCCCCACGCTCTTTGTTTGTAGACTAGCATCTACGCGAAGCAAAGTTGTCTTGTCCAAGATGCCGTGGGACTCGAGAATTGAAATGTGATGGATAAAGTAACATGGCAAGGCTAAACAAGGAAATAAAAATGAAAAGGGGGTACAACGTGAGGACTTCCCAGTGGGTCACCCATCCTAGAACTACTCTTGCCTAAGCACGATTAACTTCGGAGTTCTGATGGGATCCAGTGCATTAGTGCTGCTATGATCGTACCAGTCATGCTGATGGTGCAAAGCCTTTATGTGTTGACGGTTCACAGTCCCAGCCAAGAGAGACGGCCCAATCAAAAGGCCCAATGGGCTTATCGACAGCCCATCTACTTCAACAACGTAGCATTCTCATAAGACGTTATATCAACGCATTGTAGAGCCTTTAATGTTCATCGAGTTCGGTTGTCGTCCTTTTCAAGGCTCACGATGAACGACCACGGATGAAAAATCATCTCAAAAAGAACAAAAATGGCCCAAAATTGATGAAAACATTCGATTTTGGGTACCAAAAACAAGCGCAGCCGAGCAGGCATATTGCCCCTATCGTAAAACTCCCATAGAAATTTCCAACGGTATGCTATGCGTCGTATAACTTCTTACGGATCAAAAGTTATGGGCACCGGAGCGACGGAGACCTTGTCACAAGCCCATACCTACGGTTTGCGGGCCCAATCTCTACGTGAAGTGAAGTTTTCTTTCCCAAAATACCGTGGGACTCGAGAATAGAAATGTGATGGATACATCATCTTGGCAAGGCTAAACAGGAAAAAAAATGAAAAGGAGGTGCAACACGAGTACTTCCCATGGGGTCACCCATCCTAGTACTACTCTCGCCCAAGCACGCTTAACTTCAAAGTTTTGATGGGATCCGGTGCATTAGTGCTGCTATCATCGCACCCGTCATGCTGATGGTGCAAAGCCCTTATGCGTTGATAGTTCAGAGTCCCAGCTAAGAGAGACGGCCTATTCAAAAGGCCTAATGGGCTTATCGACAGCCCATCTGCTTCAACAACGCAGCATTCTCGCAAGACGTTATATCGACACATTGTAGAGCCTTTAATGTTCCGCGAGTTGGGTTCTTGTCATTTTTGTGGCTCACAACAAACGACCTGGGATGAAAAAATAGTGCAAAAAGAAGAAAAGTGGCCCGAAATTGATGGAAACGTTTGATTTTGAGTACCAAAAATAGGGGCTGCCAAGTAGGTTGGATACCCTCGACGTAGAGCTCCCCGAGAGCTTTCCAACGATATATTGTGCGCTGCATAATTCCTAATGAATCAAAAGTTATGGGCACCGGAGCGACGGAGACCTGGTCATAAGCCCCACGCCCTCAGTTTATGGGGCAAGCCTCTACGTGAAGCGAAGTTGTCATTCCCAAGATGCCGTGGGACTCGACAATAGAAATATGATGGATAAAGTATCTTTGCATGGCTAAACAGGGAAAAAATTGGAAAAAGGGGGTGCAACACGAGGACTTCCCATGGGGTCACCTATCCTAGTACAACATTCGCCCAAACACGCTTAACTTCAGAAATTTGAAGGGATCCGGTGCATTAGTGCTGATATGACTGCACCCGTCATGTTGAGGGCACAAGCTATAACACCCCGATCCCTCTCGAGATCGGGAGTTCTATCAATCAATCTAATCACAACCCAATTCCAAACCCGGGCAAAATTTTTAGGGAAAGATGGACGGAGTCTCCCCTGTTTCTAGGCAAAATGTAAATCCTGTAATAGCATATAAGTGGACCAGCACCGTGTCCAACCATTCAAAATTCCTTAAGGCCATCCGAGCCTTGGTTCTCAATAATTAAACACAACGAGTATACATACATTTCTAAGTACCAAACTATTCTAACTCTTCCTTTAAACAATACAAACATGCATTAAAGTTAAGCTATACTAAATAAATACATGAACTATCCTATCATACCACTTCAATAACCTAATCAAACTTATATTACATTCCTTTTTAACATTAAATACAAACAACACATGAAACATACATCTTTGCATCTTTGACAACTCAAGCCACATAGCACGCAAGATAACTCTTCAAGCACGAACTTTCACGCAATCACGAACTTTCTAGCTAACATGGCATTTCCTGAAATGTGGTGGTGAGGAGTGAGTATACTCAACACGTATACTCAGTGAGGGCGAGACATATATCGAGGTGGAGAGAAAGAAAGTCGTGCAATACAAATAAGGCAGTTAAGCAATATAACTAACAAGTAAGCATTCAATATTGACAATCAATACAATAAACAATTAATAAAAGCATTAACACAACCATTCAAAGCTATACCACACTTTGAAGGATATGGTTCACTCGAGCGAGAAATGTACCGATCATGACTTCGATGACTTTAACGATGACGCGTCGGCTCACCCCTCTTATAACTTCCGTTTAGAGTACTCCGGACATACTCTGTCAATTCTACGACCCAAAACTCCCTGGGCAGCAACCCAAGCGAGAATGGGAATAGGACACGGAGCTAGAGCAACCAACCCCAGCAACCCGAGACTAACCAGAGAGGCCCATCACCCACGCACCTGACACTAATGCAATGCAATACGAGATACAAGCAATAAACGAGCGATAGCACAACAACACAGATTAGTGGCGATAATCGAGATATCAAGCATTTACAATCAACATTAGCATTCAATTAACTTTTCAAGCATAACTATCGTTAATAGCAACAAGGACACCAACTAAGCAAGCAACAGCAGTTCAAACATGAAAACGACAAATATCACTATTCAATCACTAATTTCCAAAGGCAATTACGAGCAAACGAGCTACAGGATTAGGAAACCGATTTCACTACATTCACTTAGGCACTACAAGGCACGTTTCAATGTCCCTAAACTTCATTTTCTCACCCAGAGCCCGAAAGTTCACCTACTACATTTGAACTACAGCTATGCTAACCGGTCATTCAATCAACACCACAACAATGCCAAAAGTGCTTCCATGCCCTCAATAGTAAAACCCCCAACTCAATTCGAGCACGGTCAACACTTGGTCAAATGGCCCCTTTTCATTTCGTTGTCTAATTTTCAATTTTAACAAAGGCCGGTCCATTTTTATTGCACATTTTATCTGTCTATCACTAATGGCACCTATCCAAACAAGCAATCGCAATTCGGATCGAAATCCAAAATTCTAGGGTTTTACTATTCAAAATCACTATTCATTGTTCTTCTCCAATTTCAAATATGCAATTTAAACCGTAAAAATTGCTAAATAACTATCAAACAATGCTCTACGAACTCAAAAGAAGCTATATTAAGCAATTACAGGCATTATAACACATTATATATCAAATCTAAAAATTTGAAACAAAAATCAAATTTGAATTTAAATGCACAAAAGCGTGAAAACCCTCACAGAGATTGAAGATCAAGACCCGCAAGGACCCGAGCCACGACCCCTGAGCAATTCCATGCATGATTGTAGAAGAAAAATGCAAAACAATTTTTCTTTCTTTTTCCCTTATACCTTCGGCCATGGGAGGGACATGGGTGGCATTTTGTGTCACACCCCCAACCCGGCCTATAAGGTTAGACTAGGGTGTGAACTAACATTCAAGTAATATCATGTACTTAGCTATTTATGAAGATTAACACCTAATGATTTAGTCTAAACTCCAAAGTTTTTACGGAAAATCGGCAGCATAACGGCTGAAATTGGCCACTTGGTTTAACCTAATTCTCTAAACGCCTCAAAGTTTACCATCTCGAATTCATTTCCAACTAAGATTACTAATTTACTATCGATTGGATTGCCTATTGGTTATTTTGATGTCTCGTTTGATTTATAGCCTAGCATGATACTATGTCTCGTTTGCTTATTTGTCCTCATTACAAATATACCTGTTGATCTTAGCTCAATAGCAAGTACCTGTTAAGATTGGATAGGTTCATTTACTTAGACCTTAACCAAAGCGTCATAACCTAAGATAGATACTACCGGTGATAAAAGCAAAACGATCACAACAGTGTTATGTCTAGTATCAGTCTACTTAAAATAAGTACAAACCAAAATTGGACCCCAAATTACAACGGGGGTCTTTTACATCACAAACAACAATTAACATAAGGGAAATAGTCTTCAAGTAGCAAAAGTTCGCAAGTAGTCACAATCAAGCAAAACAAGCAATGACAAGTATTCACTCCAGGGATTCATCATTAGGCACATGGTCCTCGGGTTCCTGTACCTGTTCTTCTTCTTCACCTGAGATGATAAAAGAGGGTGAGTCCTTATGAACTCAGCGAGGGGGAACGAGAAATAGTTTTGAAACTCATTTTCCGGTTAAACTTATGAAAATCCCTTTCTCAAACATGAATACAATAGAAATACAAGTACATAAATACAAGTACAGAACAGGAATACCGGTCTTTCCTCCCTGAGGTTCTCTAGGAACCAAGCGAGAGTACTTATACACATAGTAAAAAGGATACAGTGAGCTTTTGCTCTCAAATCAGTTCCAGGATCAGTTGTTGCGGCCGACTTCAAATCATCCCCCAAACACGCCAGGTGGGTGTACTCCGGATGTACCCCAAAATCCTACGACCCAACTCTCCGAGGAAGTCTAGCCCCCAAGCGAGAGAGGGAATGGGACCATGGTAGTCACGGGTGCACCGGCAAGCCCGATGCCGCCCGGTGTGCGTGATCGCTACCATGCCAACAGGAAAGGTTGCAACCTTGTATGCAATGCACATTCATGACAGGTAATATATCACAATAGGAGGACAACAAAGTAGGTTGCCTCCGGACAGTCATAGATTGCACATTGACAGATAAACAAGCAGGGCACGATAAGACAGGAAATTTCACTTGAAAGGCATATAGAGTTATATGAAAATTAAACGGGCTGCCATGTAACACATGTATAACAGGCCATATAACTCATTAAGAAGCCCACGTGATCAAGTGACAAGATTATTCAACATGCAATGACTTCAATCATGGTTCGGGTGCAAGAAAAACTTATTTGTCAACATGCAATGGTCAAGATCACTTTTGAAGTTATAAAACATTTACGGGCAGCCCACTAAGCATATGATTCCCACACAATATCCGAATGATCATCACTTAGTAAGACTACCTAGTCATTAGGGTTTCCGTTTCATGCTTGATCGTGTGATTAAAACCCTAAGTCCACTCAAGATCATTTTCAAGTCATGCATCATTTAATTCAACATCCTCAAGTGCTTAAAACAGTCCAAGACTACCTAGTCATTAGGGTTTCCGTTTCATGCTTGATCGTGTGATTAAAACCCTAAGTCCACTCAAGATCATTTTCAAGTCATGCATCATTTAATTCAACATCCTCAAGTTCTTAAAACAGTCCACATAACATCCCAACACAACTTTTCCACACAATTAGTATCACAAGAGAGGTTACAACAATTTCCCAAGCATGTAGCTAAATAAAACCTTTACTGCAATAGGCTGTTTTCTCACAACCAATAGGATACTCAAACAATCTCCAAATTCAGTGAATAAGATGTCAAATTAAAGCTTAAGAAGTTAACTAAAATCATAAACAATCCTTGCATCAATTGGAGTTCAGAATCATTAGTTATAGCCGAAACAGTGAGGTAGCACAAAACTGTCCAGATTTGCACACTTTTCAGAAATTGACGTTTTTGAGGTTCTTAGAGTCAGTTTTAGCTTTGATCCATTTCTGACAAAATTGTCCAGAACTGAAAAATATAGCAGTAAACCAATTTCATGCATTTTGGACAACATTTACTAGGTCAAATATGGTACGTTCCACAAGGTCAGTGCATCTGCTAAAACCTGCTTCATTTCTCCAGATTTCCAGATTTTGTCACATTTTAAAGATCTGCTATTTTGTGGACCTTAGAGTCAAAATTAGCTTCGGCCTATTTCTGGGAAAAATGTTCAAAACTGTCCAAACTAGTCACCTACCAATTTTCAAGCATTTTCAACATTATTTTCCTAGCTAAACTTACCTCGAACAGACTGGTCAGAGAGCTGTCAACAATTTCGACTTCACCTAGCATCCATTTCAAGCCAAAATCTTGCCATGCATGGTTGTTTAAGCTTATGAACGACCATATAACTCAAGTACAGAAGCAATTACACACATTTATGAGCATGGATGTGAATTTTTGAAGAGTTTTCAAAAGGTTTTCAACCCTCACCTTAGCAATCAACCACAAAATGCTCAAAACCTTTGTTGAAGCACAACTTTCTCCTTCTCCTTGCTTAGGTGACAACCCAACAAGCTTTTCTCTATTTTTCCTAGCTTAGTGATCAAACTCTTAGCACATGCATGAGGTTAAAACATGAAGAAAACAAATGGATGTTGAGAAGCTCACCTAGGCCGAAAATGAAGCGTCAATGCACATGCATGAGTGATTTTCGAACTCTAGCTTGTTTGCTCGACTTTATTGATGATTGCATGACTTGGCTCAGCTAAGTTATGAAGAAGACAAGCCAAGGAGATAGAGAACTCAGCCAAGAACCGAAATGGAGAGAGGAAATGAGAGGGAAGTGAGAGAAGTTGAAGGAAATGAGAGAAAATGAAAAAAAAAAACAAAGTCTTGCAACTTGTTGAAGCATGCTCGGCCTTGGGCAGCCAAAATCTGATTTTTGTGTCTTCACAATGTTATTTTTTGAATGCTAGCATGGGCATGCAAGGGCTGGTCGGATATGGTGAGGAATTGAGGGGATTTGAGCAATTTTTTAATGCCTTGTGCTAAGTGGTTGACTAAGCATGCATAATAAACTATGTTGTTCAAATTTCTTGCTCAAGAACAAGGCATGGCCGGCTATTGCATGTGCCAATTCTGAATTTTTTGTCTTGTTGAGTGTTATTTTAATTGTATTTTGAAAGTGCAAAAGGAATAATGAATAAAGAATAAGGAATGTTTTGTGTTTGGTGCATTTTTGTCTTCTAGTGAATTGAATTAGGATTATTATATTGTTAGTGGATTTTGTAGGATTGTTTAATAGTCTAGTGCTTCGTGAAAGATTCTTTCTTGATTAGCGTGAAGGCACGCTTTCCTAGGTTTAGGGCACACACTTCGAGGTAGGACACGAACTACGAGACGAACGCACGTTTTTGAAGTAAACGCACGCAACCCTATATGAATGCACTTAATTCAATGCATGGCACATAAAATGAACACAATTCTTAAACCTAGGTCATGGCACGCAAATGTAGGCTAGGGCACACGAAGCTAGGTTTCGCACGCAAATCGGGGTCGGGCCTCACATTTTGCAATTTGTTTTTTTTTTAATTTTTTCCTTGTTTTATTATTTAAAAGGGTGACAAGGGCATTTTGGTCATTTACAAGGTCAAGCTTAAGTGAAAATTGGTCAAATAAACTTATTTTGATGCCATTTAATATAGTCCAAGTTAAAGCAATGCAATTTTAATAAAAACCAACTAAAACTAGCTAAATTAGGCTAAAAACATTTTTCACTAAGTCCGAAGAATATTTCTCTAACTCTCATTTTCGAAAAACTACGATCAAACGGTCAATAAATGATCGCTAATAAAGTGATGAGCAATAATAGAAAACTTTAATTTTTTTGAAAAGTAGAATAGTAGAATAGTTTAAAATTCACTCCGGCTCGGAGTTACTTTTCATTTAATTGAAAAACCGAGCATTAAGGTGCAAGAAAATAAAACCAAGTAACATAAATATGAAAAGTTGTTGATACTCCGTTAAAATAATTAACTCAAGTATTATTTAATTGCTTCTAAAAGAAATATGATAATAATGCTAGAAATGAATGTTTAACCAAAAATAAACACAAAATTCAATGCTAACATTTAAGATGACACTTAATTAAATGCAATTAAATGCCATTAAATGCATGCCGGGTTCGGGTTATCACATCCTTCTCCCCTTAAAACAATTGCTTCTTCGCAATTCTTCTTCCAATCGAACTCAGCATCACCTGAAACCCAACTCTGACTAATCTTTATCGGTTGCTGAGCAAGATAGTGAATAAGAATGCTCGTAGGAAAACCCGAATAAAAATCCCAACCAAGAATGCCGAGAAAATACCAACTAAAGAATGAAGCAGGGATACGTAAGTAGACCTAGCTGAAAGTTCTGTAAAAGAATATAGAGAAGAATACCAAAGGCCAATCTCTAAATGAAATCCTCAAATCACCGAGTCCCTACTACAACATCTTAGTAAAACAGCATGTATAGATTTCCCCCAAGTGGAAAGGCCGAAGGAGAAGCCGTAAACAATACAAGATAATAAGTCCAAGCAGAATTCCAAGTGTAGGATCTTCCAATAAATGCCAATAAGAAAAATACTAGTAGAATGCCCAATAAGAATTCCAAAGAATACCGTAAGTAATATTACACGATAAGTCCGATTGGAATTCCAATTACCAAACCATATGAGGGATGCCAAAGAAAATAACCGAACAATGCTCCAGTAAGAAAGCACCAAGAATTGCCGAATAAATAAGTACTAGATAAATGACCACTGAGAATTTTAGAGAATGCCATTGAAGAATTTCCAATAAGGAATGGCAGTAGCACGCCAATAAAGACCAAGACACATATACCATAAATAATACCATGCAGTAAGTCCGATTGAAACCCCAATAGCCAAGTCCACCAAGAAGTGCCAACATAAGTCTCCAAAGAATACCCAATAAGAAAACCAAATAATGCTCCAGAGAACAACCAAATAGAACCCCAAAAGAAAGCTACTCTTCCACAACTATTAAGCACAGAGGAGGACCTTGGAGATTCGCCAATGACCGAGCTCCAAAAGCAAACACCAACTCCCAAATCAAGGCTAGTCAAATACTACTCATTCCCGTCAAACCACATAACTTGGAGGCCTGCTACTAACCACTTCTATTCAGGGGAAGGAAGAAGTCTTTCTTACCATTTCAATAGGACATGTATGAATGCCAATATATCACATTTATACACATGCCTTAAACAATTATGCAAGCAAGTTTACAAAAGAGTTTATAAAACAGTTTATTCAACAAAGTCACTCAAGCACGACAATCAAGTCAAGCACAACATAATCAATTCAAATCACGGCATAACCAATTCAAGACATTCCAATACACATATTACAAGCAATACTTCAAGCAAATAAACAATTCACGAGGTCCATTTGATTCACGATGCCAATTCAATAGGTCAATTCAATACACAACTAGACACTTTACTTCACGTAACACATATTTAGCACATAGCCCATAACCATATAACATAGGTGCATACATTCAAGTCAAGACACACAATCTCACATACAAGCATACACTTTCAAGACACACTTAACAAGCACACATTCAAGGATCACTACCCACCAGACCGAGGACCCTGTCCTGGCTTATGAGCTAAACAAGCTCTGATACCACCTGTAACACCCCGATCCCTCTCGAGATCGGGATTTCTATCAATCAATCTAATCACAACCCAATTCCAAACCTGGGCAAAATTTTTAGAGAAAGACGGACGGAGTCTCCCCTGTTTCTAGGCAAATTGTAAATCCTGTAATAGCATATAAGTGGACCAACACCGTGTCCAACCATTCAAAATTCCTCAAGGCCAACCGAGCCTTGGTTCTCAACAATTAAACACAACGAGTATACATACATTTCCAAGTACCAGACTATTCTAACTCTTCCTTTAAACAATACAAACATGTATTAAAGTTAAGCTATACTAGATAAATACATGAACTATCATATCATACCACTTCAATAACCTAATCAAACTTATATTACATTCCTTTTCAACATTAAATACAAACAACACATGAAACATATATCTTTGCATCTTTGACAACTCAAGCCACATAGCACGCAAGATAACTTTTCAAGTACGAACTTTCACGCAATCACGAACTTTCTAGCTAACATGGCATTTCCTGAAATGTGGTGGTGATGAGTGAGTATACTCAACTTTTATACTCAGTGAGGGCGAGACAGATATCGAGGTGGAGAGAAAGAAAGTCGTGCAATGCAAATAAGGCAGTTAAGCAATATAACTGACAAGTAAGCATTCAATATTGACAATCAACACAATAACCACTTGATAAAAGCATTAGCACAACCATTCAAAGCTATACCACACTCTGAAGGCTATGGTTCACTCGAGCGAGAAATGTACCGATCATGACTTCAATGACTTGAACGATGACGCGCCGGCTCACCCACCTTATAACTTCTGTTTAGAGTACTCCGGACATACTCTGTCAATTCTACGACCCAAAACTCCCTGGGCGGCAACCCAAGCGAGAATGGGAATAGGACACGGAGCTAGAGCAACCAACCCCGGAAACCCGAGACTACCCAGAGAGGCCCATCACCTACGCGCCTAACACTAATGCAATGCAATACGAGATACAAGCAATAAACGAGCGATAGCACAACAACACAGATTAGTGGCGATAATCGAGATATCAAGCATTTACAATCAACATTAGCATTCAATTAACTTTTCAAGCATAACTATCATTAATAGCAACAAGGACACCAACTAAGCAAGCAACAACAGTTCAAACACGAAAACGACAAATATCACTATTCAATCTCTATCTTCCAAAGGCAATTACGAGAAAACGAGCTATAGGATTAGGAAGCTGATTTCACTACATTCACTTAGGCACTACAAGGCACGTTTCTATGTCCCTAAACGTCATTTTCTCACCCGGAGCCCGAAAGTCCACCTACTGCATTTGAACTACAGCTATGCTAACCGGTAATTCAATCAACGCCACAACAGTGCCAAAAGTGCTTCCATGCCCTCAATAGCAAAACCCCCAACTCAATTCGAGCACGGTCAGCACTTGGCCAAATGGCCCCTTCTCGTTTCATTGTCTAATTTCCAATTTTAACGAAGGCTGGTTCGTTTTTATTGCACATTTATCTTTCTATCACTAATGGCATCTATCCAAACAAGCAATCACAATTCGGATCGAAATCCAAAATTCTAAGGTTTTACTATTCAAAATCACGATTCATTGTTCTTCCCCAATTTCAAATACGCAATTTTAACCGTAAAAAATGCTAAATAACTATCAAACAATGCTCTACGAAATCAAAGGAAGCTATATCAATCAATTAGAAGCATTATAACACATTATATATCAAATCTAAAAATTTGAAACATAAATCAAATTTGAATTTAAATGCACAAAAGCGTGAAAACCCTCACAGAAATTGAAGACCAAGACCTGCAAGGACCCGAGCCACGACCCCCGAGCAATTCCACGCATGATTGTAGAAGAAAAATGAAAAACAATTTTTCTTTCTTTTTCCCTTATACCTTCGGCCATGGGGGACATGGGTGGCATATTGCAATTTGTTTTTTTTTAGTTTTGCCTTGTTTTATTATTTAAAAGGGTGACAAGGGTATTTTGGTCATTTGCAAGGTCAAGCTTAAGTGAAAATTGGTCAAATAAGCTTATTTTGATGCCATTTAATATAGTCCAAGTTAAAGCAATGCAATTTTAATGAAAACCAACTAAAACTAGCTAAATTAGGCTAAAAACATTTTTCAGTAAGTCCGAAGAATATTTCTCTAACTCTCATTTTCGAAATACTACGATCATACGGTCAATAAATGATCGCTAAAAAAGTGATGAGCAATAATAGAAAACTTTAATTTTTTTGAAAAGTAGAATAGAAGAATAGTTTAAAATTCACTTCGGCTCGGAGTTACTTTTCATTTAATTGAAAAACCGAGCATTAAGGTGCAAGAAAATAAAACCAAGTAACATAAATATGAAAAGTAGTTGATACTCCGTTAAAATAATTAACTCAAGTATTATTTAATTACTTCTAAAAGAAATATGAAAATAATTCTAGAAATGAATGTTTAACCAAAAATAAACACAAAATTCAATGCTAACATTTAAGATGACACTTAATTAAATGCAATTAAATGCCATGAAATGCATGCCGGGTTCGGGTTATCACATCCTTCTCCCCTTAAAACCATTGCGTCCTCACAATTCTTCTTCCAATAGAACTCAGCATCACCTGAAACCCAACTCTGACTAATCTTCATCGGTTGCTGAGCAAGATAGTGAATAAGAATGCTCGTAGGAAAACCCGAATAAAAATCCCAACCAAGAATGCCGAGGAAATACCAACTAAAGAATGTAGTAGGGATATGTAAGTAGACCTAGCTGAAAGTTTTGTAAAAGAATATAGAGAAGAATACCAAAGGCCAATCTCTAAATGAAATCCTCAAATTACCGAGTCCCTACTGCAACATCTTAGTAAAACAGCATGTATAGATTTCCCCCAAGTGGAAAGGCCGAAGGAGAAGCCGTAAACAATACAAGATAATAAGTCCAAGCCGAATTCCAAGTGTAGGATCTTCCAATAAATACCAATAAGAAAAATACTAGTAGAATGCCCAATAAGAATTCCAAAGAATACCGTAAGTAATATTACACGATAAGTCCGATAGGAATTCCAATTACCAAACCATATGAGGGATGCCAAAGAAAATAACCGAACAATGCTCCAGTAAGAAAGTACCAAGAATTGCCGAATAAATAAGTACTAGATAAATGACCACTGAGAATTCTAGAGAATGCCATTGAAGAATTTCCAATAAGGAATGGCAGTAGCACGCCAATAAAGACCGAGACACATATACCATAAATAATACCATGCAGTAAGTCCGATTGAAACCCCAATAGCCAAGTCCACCAAGAAGTGCCAACAGAAGTCTCCAAAGAATACCCAATAAGAAAACCAAATAATGCTCCAGAGAACAACCAAATAGAACCCCAAAAGAAAGCTACTCTTCCACAACTGTTAAGCACAAAGGAGGACCTTAGAGATTCGCCAATGACCGAGCTCCAAAAGCAAACACTAACTCCCAAATCAAGGCTAGTCAAATACTGCTCATTCCCGTCAAACCACATAACTTGGAGGCCTGCTACTAACCACTTCTATTCAGGGAAAGGAAGAAGTCTTTCTTACCATTTCAATAGGACATGTATGAATGCCAATATATCACATTTATACACATGCCTTAAATTATTATGCAAACAAGTTTACAAAAGAGTTTATAAAATAGTTTATTCAACAAAGTCACTCAAGCACGACAATCAAGTCAAGCACAACATAATCAATTCAAATCACGGCATAACCAATTCAAGACATTCCAATACACATATTATAAGCAATACTTCAAGCAAATAACAATTCACGAGGTCCATTCGATTCACGATGCCAATTCAATAGGTCAATTCAATACACAACTAGACACTTCACTTCACGTAACACACATTTAGCACATAACACATAACCATATCACATAGGTGCATACATTCAAGTCAAGACACACAATCTCACATACAAGCATACACTTTCAAGACACACTTAACAAGCACACATTCAAGGATCACTACCCACCAGACCGAGGACCCTGTCCCGGCTTATGAGCTAAACAAGCTCTGATACCACCTGTAACACCCCGATCCATCTCGAGATCGCGAGTTCTATCAATCAATCTAATCACAACCCAATTCCAAACCCGGGCAAAAATTTTTAGGGAAAGACGGACGGAGTCTCTCCTGTTTCTAGGCAAAATGTAAATCCTGTAATAGCATATAAGTGGACCAGCACCGTGTCCAACAATTCAAAATTCCTCAAGGCCATCCGAGCCTTGGTTCTCAACAATTAAACACAACGAGTATGCATACATTTCCAAGTACCAGACTATTCTAACTCTTCCTTTAAACAATACAAACATGCATTGAAGTTAAGCTATACTAACTAAATACATGAACTATCCTATCATACCACTTAAATAACCTATTCAAACTTATATTACATTCCTTTTTAACATTAAATACAAACAACACATGAAACATACATCTTTGCATCTTTGACAACTCCAGCCACGTAGCACGCAAGATAACTCTTCAAGCACGAACTTTCACGCAATCAGGAACTTTCCAGCTAACATGACATTTCCAGAAATGTGGTGGTGAGGAGTGAGTATACTCAACACGTATACTCAGTGAGGGCGAGACAGATATCGAGGTGGAGAGAAAGAAAGTCGTGCAATGCAAATAAAGCAATTAAGCAATATAACTTACAAGTAAGCATTCAATATAGACAATCAATACAATAAACACTTAATAAAAGCATTAACACAACCATTGAAAGCTATACCACACTCTGAAGGCTATGGTTCACTCGAGCGAGAAATGTACCGATCATGACTTCGATGACTTTAACGATGACGTGCCAGCTCACCCACCTTATAACTTCCGTTTAGAGTACTCTGGACATACTCTGTCAATTCAACGACCCAAAACTCCCTGGGCGTCAACCCAATCGAGAATGGGAATAGGACACGGAGCTAGAGCAACTAACCCTGGCAGCCCGAGACTACCCAGAGAGGCCCATCACCTACGCGCCTAACACTAATGCAATGCAATACGAGATACAAGCAATAAACGAGCGATAGCACAACAACACAAATTAGTGGCGATAATCGAGATATCAAGCATTTACAATCGACATTAGCATTCAATTAACTTTTCAACCATAACTATCATTAATAGCAACAAGGACACCAACTAAGCAAGCAATAGCAGTTCAAACACGAAAACGACAAATATCACTATTCAATCTCTAACTTCCAAAGGAAATTACAAGCAAACGAGCTATAGGATTAGGAAACCGATTTCACTACATTCACTTAGGCACTACAAGGCACGTTTTTATGTCCCTAAACTTCATTTTCTCACCCGGAGCCCGAAAGTCCACTTACTGCGTTTGAACTACAGCTATGCTAACCGGTCATTCAATCAACGCCACAACAGTGCCAAAAGTGCTTCCATGCACTCAATAGAAAATCCCCCAACTCAATTCGAGCGCGGTCAACACTTGGTCAAACGGCCCCTTTTCGTTTCATTGTCTAATTTCCAATTTTAACAAAGGCCAGTCCGTTTTTATTGCACATTTTATCTTTCTATCACTAATGGCACCTATCCAAACAAGTAATCGCAATTTGGATCGAAATCCAAAATTCTTGGGTTTTACTATTCAAAATCACTATTTATTATTCTTCCCCAATTTTAAATACGCAATTTCAACAGTAAAATTGCTAAATAACTATCAAACAATGCTCTACGAACTCAAAGGAAGCAATATCAAGCAATTACAGGCAGTATAACACATTATATATCAAATCTAAAAATTTGAAACAAAAATCAAATTTGAATTTAAATGCACAAAAGCGTGAAAATCCTCACAGAGATTGAAGACCAAGACCCCCGAGCAATTCCACGTATGATTGTAGAAGAAAAATGAAAAACAATTTTTCTTTCTTTTTCCCTTATACCTTCGGCCATGGGGGGGACATGGGTGGCATTTTGCAATTTGTTTTTTTTTTATTTTTTCCTTGTTTTATTATTTAAAAGGGTGACAAGAGCATTTTGGTCATTTGCAAGGTCAAGCTTAAGTAAAAATTGGTCAAATAAGCTTATTTTGATGCCATTTAATATTGTCCAAGTTAAAGCAATGCAATTTTTATGAAAACCAACTAAAACTAGCTAAATTAGGCTAAAAACATTTTTCACTAAGTCCGAGGAATATTTTTCTAACTCTCATTTTCGAAATACTACAATACTACGATCAAACGGTCAATAAATGATCGCTAATAAAATGATGAGCAATAATAGAAAACTTTAATTTTTTTGAAAAGTAGAATAGTTTAAAATCTACTCCGGCTCGGAGTTACTTTTCATTTAATTGAAAAACTGAGCATTAAGGTGCAAGAAAATAAAATCAAGTAACATAAATATGAAAAGTAGTTGATACTCTATTAAAATAATTAACTCAAGTATTATTTAATTTCTTCTAAAAGAAATATGAAAATAATGCTAGAAATGAATGTTTAACCAAAAATAAACACAAAATTCAATGCTAACATTTAAGATGACACTTAATTAAATGCCATTAAATGCATGCCGGGTTCAAGTTATCACACAAGCCCTTAGTGTCGTCCATTTTGCGGCTTACAACGAACGATCCGGGACGAAGAAATAGCGCAAAAAGAAGAAAAGTAGCCCAAAATTGATGAAAACGTTTGATTTTGGGTTCCGAAAGCAGGCACAGTTGAGCAGGCATGTTATTGTCGTTGTAGAGCTCCCAGAGAGTTTTCCAACTCCTTACGAACCAAAATTCATAGGCATCGGAGCGATAGAGACTTGGTCAAAAGCCCCACGCCCTCGGTTTGCGGTCCCAGCCTCTACGCAAAGTGAAATGGTAATGCCCAAGATGTCGTAGGACTAGAGAATAGAAATTTGATGGATAAAGTATCTTCGCAAGGCTAAATAGGGGAAAAAATGAAAAAGGGGTGCAACATGATTTCTTACGGGGTCACTCATCCAAGTACTATTCTCGCCCAAGCACGCTTAACTTCAAAGTTCTGAAGGGATTCGGTGCATTAGTGCTAATATGATCGCACCCGCCATGTTGAGGGTGCAAAGCCCTTATGTGTCGTCCTTTTCGTGGCTCATGACGAACGATCCAGGACGAAGAAACAGAGCGAAAAGAAGAAAAGTGGCTCGAAACTGATGAAAACGTTTGATTTTGGGCTTTGAAAATAGGCGCATCTAAGCAGGCTTGGTGCCTTCATCGTAGAGCTCCTAGAGAGCTTCACAACGATATGTTGTGCGCTGCATAACTACTCAAGGATCAAAAGTTATGGGCACAAGAGCAACGGAGACTTGGTCACAAGCCCCACGCCCCCGGTTTGCGGGCCCAGCCACTACGCGAAGCGAAGTTGTCTTGCCCAAGATGCCGATGGACTCGAGAATGGAAATGTGATAGATAAAACATCTTGGCATGGCTAAACGGGGGAAAAAATGAAAAAGGGGTGCAACACGAGGTCTTCCCAGGGAGTCACCCATCCAAGTACTACTCTCACCCATATACGCTTAACTTTAGAGTTCTGATGGGATCCGGTGCATTAGTGCTGGTATGATCGCACCTGTTATGCTGATGGTGCAAAGCCCTTATGTGTTGACGGTTCACAGTCCCAGCCAAGAGAGACAGCCCCTTCAAAAGGCCCAATGGGTTTATCGACAGCCCATCTATTCCAACAACGCAGCATTCTCGCAAGATATGATATCGACGCATTGTAGAGCCTCTAATGTTCCACGAGTTGGGTTCACTTCCTTTTCACGGCTCACGACGAATGACCCGGGATGATAGCGCAAAAAGAAGAAAAGTGGCCCAAAATTTATGAAAACATGCATTTTTTGGAACTGAAAATAGGCAAAGCAGAATAAGCATACTGCTCCCGTCGTAGAGGTCCTAGAGAGCTTTCCAACGGTATGATGTGTGCCGCATAACTCCTTACGAATCAAAAGTTATGGGCACCGAAGCGATGGAGACTTGGTCATAAGCCCTACAACCTCGGTTTACGGGCCCAGCGTCTACGCTAAGCGAAACTATCTTACCGAAGATGCCGTGGGACTCGAGAATAGAAATGTGATGGGTAAAGCATCTTGGCAAGGCTAAACAAGGAAGAAAAATGAATCGAGGGTACAACACGAGGACTTCGCAAGGGGTCACCCATCTTAGTACTACTCTCGCCCAAGCAGGCTTAACTTCGGATTTTTGAAGGGATCTAGTGCATTAGTGCTGGTATGATCGTACCCGTCATGTTGAGGGCGCAAAGACCTTATCTGTCATCCATTTCGCTGCTCACGATAACAATCTGGGATGAAGAAACAACACAAAAAGAAGAAAAATAACTCAAAACTGATGAAAACATTTGATTTTGGGCTCCAAAAATAGGCGCAGCCGATCGGCTTGCTACCTTTATCGTAGAGCTCCCAGAGAGCTTTCCAACGATATGTTGTGCGCCGCATAACTCCTTACGGATCAAAAGTGATAGGCACCGGAGCGACGGAGACCTGGTCACAAGCCCCATGCCCTCAGTTTGCAGGGCCAGCCTCTATGCGAAGCGAAGTTGTTATTTTCCTAAGATGCCGTGGGACTCGAGAATAGAAATGTGATGGATAAAGTATCTTCGCAAGGCTAAACAGGGAAAAAAAATTGAAAAAGGGGGTGGAACACAACTTCCCGCGGGGTCAACCATCCTAGTACTACTCTCGCCCAAGCACGCTTAACTTCAGAGTTTTGAAAAGATCCAGTGCATTAGTGTTGATATGATCGCACCCATCATGTTGATGGTGGAAAGCCCTGATGTGTTGTCTTTTTTGCGGCTCCTGACGAACGATCCGGGACGAAGAAACAGCGCGAAAAGAAGAAAAGTGGCACGAAACTGATGAAAATATTTGATTTTGGGCTTCGAATATTGGTGCTGCTGAGTAGGCTTGGTGCCCTCGTCGTAGTACTCCCAGAGAGCTTTATTAACATATGTTGTGCGCCGCATAACTCCTTACGAATCAAAAGTTATGGGCACCGGAGCGACGGAGACTTGGTCACAAGCCCCACGCCCTCGGTATCCGGGGCCAGCCTCTACGAGAAGCGAAGTTGTCTAGCACAAGATGTTGTAGGACTCGAGAATAGAAAAGTGATGGACAAAATATCTTGGCAAGGCTAAACAGAGAAAAAAAATGAAAAGGGGGTGCAACACGAGGACTTCCTAGGGAGTCACCCATCCTAGTACCATTCTCACCCAAGCACGCTTAACTTCGGAGTTCTGATGGGATCTGGTGCATTGCTGGAAAAGCCCTTATGTGTCGTCCTTTTTGCAGCTCATGACGAACGATCCGTGACGAAGAAACAGCACAAAAAGATGAAAAGTGGACAAAAACTGACGAAAACGTTTAATTTTGGGCTTCGAAAATAGGCTCAACCAAATAGGCTTGCAGCCCTAGTCGTAGATCTCCCAGAGAGCTTTCCAACGATATACTGTGCGCCGCATAACTCCTTACGGATCAAAAGTTATATGCACCAGAGCGACGGATACCTGGTCATAAGTCCCACGCCCTAGGTTTGCAGGACCAACCTCCACGCGAAGCGAAGTTGTCATTTTCCTAAGATGTCGTGGGACTCGAGAATAGAAATGTGATGGATAAAGTATCTTGGCAAGGCTAAACAGGGAAAAAAAATGAAAAGGGGTGGAACACGAGGACTTCTCGCGGGGTCACCCATACTAGTACTACTCTCGCTCAAGCACGCTTAACTTCAGAATTCTGAAGGGATCATGTGCATTAGTGTTGATATGATCACACCCATCATGTTGAGGGCGCAAAGCCCTTATGTGTTGATGGTTAACGGTCCCAACCAAGAGAGACAGCCCATTCAAAAGGACCAATAGGCTTATTGACAACCCATCTGTTCCAACAACACAGCATTCTTAGAAGACATGATATCAACGCGTTGTAAAGCCTCTAATGTTCCGCGACTTGGGTTCCCATCCCTTTCGTGACTCACGACGAATGACCCAGGATGAAAAACAGTGTAAAAAGCAAAAAATTAGGCAAAAACTAATGAAAACGTGTGATTTTGGGTACTGAAAACAGGCGTAGTAGATCAGGCATGTTGCGCCCGTCGTAGAGCTTCCAGAGAGCTTTCCAACGGTATGCTGTGCGCCATATAACTCCTTACGGAGCAAAAGTTATAGGCACCGGAGTGACGGAGACCTGGTCATAAACCCCACGCCCTCGGTTTGCGGGCCCAGCCTTTACGCGAAGTGAAGTTGTCTTACCCAAGATGCCGTGGGACTCGAGAATAGAAATGTGATGGATAAAGCATCTTGGCAAGGCTAAACAGGGAAAAAAATGAATAAGGGGTGCAACCCGATGACTTCCCAAGGGGTCACCCATCCTAGTACTACTCTCCCCCAAGCACGCTTAACTTCAGAGTTTTGAAGGGATCCGGAGCATTAGTACTGGTATGTTTACCCCCGTCATGTTGAGGGCACAAAGCCCTTATGTGTCATCCTTTTCGCGGCTCACGACGAATGATCTATGACGAAGAAACAACGCAGAATGAAGAAAAGTAGCCTGAAACTTATTAAAACGTTCGATTTTTGTCTCCGACAATAGGCGCAGCTGAGCAGGCATGCCAACCTCATCGTAGAGTTCCCAGTGAGCTTTTCAACTATATGTTGTGTGCCGCATAACTCCTTACCGATCAAAAGTTATGGGCTCCGGAGCAACGGAGACCTGGTCATAAGCCCACACCCTCGGTTTGCCAGGCTAACCTCTACGCGAAGCGAAGTTGCGATTCCCAAGATGCCGTGGTACTCGAGAATAGAAATGTGATGGATAAAGTATCTTGGTAATGTTAAACAGGGAAAAAAAATGAAAAGGGGGTGCAACACGAGGACTTCTCATGGGGTCGCCCATCCTAGTACTATTCTCACCCAAACACGCTTAACTTCGAAATTCTGGAGGGATTCGGTGCATTAGTGTTGATATGATCGCACCCGTCATGTTGAGAGTGCAAATCCCTTATGTTTCGTCCTTTTCGCGGCTCACGACGAACGATCCAGGACGAAGAAATAGCACAAAAAGAAGAAAAGTGGCCCAAAACTGATGAAAACATTTGATTTTGGGCTCTGAAAATAGGCATAGCCGAGTAGGCTTGCTGATCTCGTCATAGAGCTCCCAGAGAGCTTTCCAACGATATGTTGTGCACCGCATAACTCTTTACGGATAAAAGGTTATGGGCAACGGAGCGACGGAGACCTAGTCACAAGCCCCACTCCCTCGATTTGTTGACCTAGCCTCTACACGAAGCAAAGTTGTCTTGAACAAGATGCTGTGGGACTCGAGAATAGAAATATGATGGATAAAACATCTTGGCAAGGCTAAGCAGGGAAAAAAATGAAAAGGGGGTGCAACACGAGGACTTCCCAGAGGGTCACCCAACCTTGTACCACTCTCGCCCAAGCACGCTTAACGTCGGAGTTCTGATGGGATCCAATGCATTAGAGCTGGTATGATCGCACCTGTCATGCTGATGGTGCAAAGCCCTTATGTGTTGACGCTTCACAGTCCCGGCTAGGAGTGACGACCCATTCAAAAGGCCCAATGGGCGTATCGACTATCCATCTACTCTAACAAAGTAGTATTCTTGCAAGACATGATATCGACGCGTTGTAGAGCCTCTAATGTTCCACGATTTGGGTTCTCGTCCTTTTCGCGGCTCACAACGAATGACCCGGGATGAAAATACAAGGCAAAAAAAAAAAAAGTGGCATAAAACTGATGAAAATGTGTGATTTTAGGTACCAAAAATAGGCGCAGCAATGTAGCCTTGTTGCCCTCGTCGTAGAGCTCTTAGAGACCTTTCCAACGGTATGTTGTGCGCCGCATAACTCCTTACGGATCAAAAGTTATGGGCACTGGAGCGACGGAGACCTGGTCAAAAGCCCCATACCCTCGGTTTGCGGGCCCAGCCTCTACACGAAGCGAAGTTATCATATCCAAGATGTCGTGGGACTCGAGAATAGAAATGTGATGCATAAAGCATCTTGGCAAGGCTAAACAGGGAAAAAAAATGAAAAGGGGGTGCTAGACGAGGACTTCCCAAGGGGTCACCCATCCTACTACAATTGTCGACCAAGCACGCTTAACTTCATTGTTCTTAAGGGATCGGGTGCATTTGTGCTGATATGATCGCACCCGTCCTGTTGAGAGCACAAAGCCCTTATGTGTTGTCATTTTCGCTGCTCATGACGAACGATCCAGGACGAAGAAACAACGCAAGAAGAAGAAAAGTAGCACAAAACTGATGAAAATGTTTATTTTGGTCTCCGAAAACAGGCGCAGCTAAGCAGGCTGGCTACCCTCATCGTAGAGCTCCCAGAGAGCTTTCCAACGATATGATGTGCGCTGCATAATTCCATACGGATCAAAAGTTATGGGCACCAGAGAAACGGAGACCTGGTCAAAAGCCCCACGCCCTCGGTTTGCGGGCCCAGCCTCTACGCGAAGTGAAATTGTCATTCCCAACTTGCCGTGGGACTCGAGAATAGAAATGTGAAGGATAAAGTATCTTGGCAAGGCTAAATAGGGAAAACAAATGAGAAGGGAGTGCAACACGAGGACTTCCCACGGGGTCACCCATCTTAGTACTACTCTCGCCCAAACACATTTAACTTCGGAATTCTGAAGGGATCCGATGCATTTGTGCTGATATGATCACACCCGTCATGTTGAGGGAGCAAAGCCCTTATGTGTCATCTTTTTCGCGGCTCACGACGAACGATCCGGGATGAAGAAACAGTGCGAAAAGAAGAAAAGTGGCTCGAAACGGATTAAAACATTTGATTTTGGGCTCCGAAAATAGGTGCAACTTTGCAGGCTCTGTGCCTTCATCGTAGAACTCCTAGAGAGCTTTCGAACGATATGTTGTGCACCGCATAACTCTTTACGAATCGAAAGTTATGGGCACCGGAGCGACGGAGACCTAGTCACAAGTCCCACACCCTCGATTTGCGGGCCCATCCTCTACGCGAATCGAAGTTGTCTTGCACAAGATGCCTTAGGACTCGAGAATAAAAATATGATGGATAAAACATCTTAGCAAGGCTAAAGAAGGAAAACAAATGAAAAGGGGGTGCAACAAGAGGACATCCAGGGGGTCACCCATCGTAGTACCACTCTCGCCCAAGCACGCTTAACTTCAGAGTTCTGATGGGATCTGTAATACCCCGATCCCTCTCGAGACCGGGAGTTCTATCAATCAATCTAATCACAACCCAATTCCAAACCCGGGCATAATTTTTAGGGAAAGACGGACGGAGTCTCCCCTGTTTCTAGGCAAAATGCAAACCCGTGACAGCATATAAATGGACCAGCACCGTGTCCAACCATACAGACACCTCAAGGCCATCCGAGCCTTATTTCTCAAAAATTAAACACAACAAGTATATATACATTTCCAGTTGAAAAAACTATCCTATCTCTTCTCATCTTTGACAAGTACATTCATGCTTGGCAATTAAACTATACCAACCTATTGCATAAAATAGACTATCATACCATTCTAATAAACCTAGTTAAGTTAATTACATAACCTCTAACACTAAATACAAACAATACATGAAAACATACATCTTTGCATCTTTCTACAACTCAGCCACATAACACGCAAGACAACTCTTTAAGCACGATCTTTCACGTAACCACGAACTTCCAACTAACATGGCATTTCCTGAAATGTGGTGGTGAGGAGTGAGTATACACAACACATATACTCAGTGAGGGCGAGACAAATATCGAGGTGGAGAGAAAGAAAGTCGTGCAATGCAAATAAGATAGTTAAGCAATATAACTGACAAGTAAGCAATCAATATAAACAATCAATACAATAAGCAATTAAGAAAAGCATTAACACAACCATTCAAAGCTATACCACACTGTGAAGGTTATGGTTCACTCATACGAGCAATGTACCATGCGATTCGATTCCACGAGCATTACATCAATCTCGAGCTTGATGTTGACAATGATGACAATAAGCGTGCAACCACCTTATAACATCCACTAGGTGTACTCTGGATGTACCTCGACACTTCTACGACCCAAATCTCCCAGGGCGGCATCCCTAGCGAGAATGGGAATAGGACACGGAGCTAGAGCATCCAACCCTGGCAGCCCGAGACTGCCCAGAGAGGCCCATCACTCACGCGCCTAACACTATGCAATGCAATACGAGATACAATCAATAAATGAGCGATAGCACGAAAGTGTATATTAGTGACGACAAACGAGATATCAAGCATTTACAATCAATAATAACAATCAATTAACTTTTCAAGCATGATTATCATTAATATCAACAATAACATCTATCAAACCAGTAATAGCAGTTCAAACACGAAAACGACAAATATCACTATTCAATCTCTAACTTCCAAAGGCAATTACGAGCAAACGAGCTATAGGATTAGGAAACCGATTTCACTACATTCACTTAGGTACTACAAGGCACGTTTCTATATCACGAAACTTCACTTTCTCACACAAAGCCCGAAAGTCCACCTACTGCGTTTGAACTACAGCTATGCTAACCGGTCGCTCAATTAATGCCACAACAGCGCCAAAAGTGCTTCCATCCACTCAATAGCAAAACTCCCAACTCAATTCGAGCACGGTCAACACTTGGTCAAACGGCCCTTTTACATTTCTTTGTCTAATTTCCAATTTTAACAAAGGCCGGTCCGTTTTTATTGCACATTTTATATTTCTATCACTAATGGCACCTATCCAAATCAAGAAATCGCAATTCGGATGAAAATCTAAAATTCTAGGGTTCTACTATTCAAAATCACTATTTATTATTCTTCCCCAATTTCAAATTTGAGTTTCTAGCCATAAAAATCGCTAAATAACTAACAAGCAATGTTGTACGAACTCAAAGGAAGCTATATCAAGCAATTATGGGCATTATAACACAATATATATAAAATATGAAATTTTCAAACAATAATTAAATTTCAAAAAATATGCACAAAACGTGAAAACCCTCACAGAGATTGAAGACCAAGACCCGCAAGAACCTCAGCCACGATCCTTGCTCGATTCCACGCATGATTGCACAAGAAAATGGAAGCAAAATCTTTTTTTTTCCTCTTGGGGAGTTTCGGCCATGGGGGGGGGAGACTTGGGTGGTATTTTGGTTTTGTTTTTATGATTATTGTGTTAATTTTTTGGCTATTTAAAAAGTTGACAAAGCTCAAGGGCAAAATGGTCATTTAGCAAAGTCAAAATTCAAGTTAAATTGGTCAACTAAGGCTATTTTGGTTATCATTTGGTCTAGCTCAAGTTAAAACAATGCAATTAGATGGAAAACAACTAAAACTAGCTAAATTAAACTAGAAACGCTATTCACGAAATCGGAGAAATATTCTTCTAACTTTCATTTTCGAAATGCTACGATCGAACGGTCAATAAACGATCGCTAATCAGATGATAAGCAATAATATAAAACTATAATTTTTTTTGAAAGGTAGAATAATAGAATAGTTTATAATTCACTCCGGCTCGGAGTTATTTTTCTCATTTAATTGAAAATCGAGTAATTTAATACAAGAAAATAAAATTGATTATTAAAATAATCAAAATAATCAATTTTCATTTAAAAATAAATAATTTAACTATTTCTAGAATATTTTAAAGAATTATGAAATTAATGCTAGGATACGAATGAACAAGTTAATATAAACACGTAATCAAATGCAATTAAATACTAACATTTAAGATGACACTTAATTAAATACAAAAAAGTAAATCCAATTTCTATAAATAATATAAATAGGTGATAATCTTTTAATTAATCAATATAAAAATTATTGAATGCTTCTAAAAGAAATATCAAAATAGTGCAAAATGGATGATTAACTAATTAAACACTTAATTAAATGCAGTTAAATGCTATTAAATGCATGCCGGGTTCGAGTTATCACATCCTTCCCCCCTTAAAACAATTACGTCCTCACAATTCTTCTTCCGATAGAACTCAACATCATCTGAAATCCAACTCTGACCACTCTTCATTGGTTGCTGAGCAAGACACTGAATAAGATACTCGTAGGAAAATCCCAAATAGAAATCCCAACCAAAAATGCCGAGAAAATACCAACTAAAGACTGAAGCAGAGATACTGTAGATAAAGTTAACATCACATATTAATGACAAGAAGAATGCCGAAGAAATACCCCACGTGCGAATCGCCAGTAGAAGTCCAACAAGTACCAAATAAAGAAGTCAAAGAATAGCCAGAGTAGATGCAGCACATATAAGACCAAACTTCAAGACCTCATCGCCATTTGCCGAGTGCAAACTTTATACAACTTACCACCAAGAAAGCCCAAAGTATTCCACAGCATACCGTAAGCAATATGAGATAATAAGTCTGAACAAGATTCCAAGTGTAAGACTTCCAATAAGTGCCATCAAGGAAAATACTAGTAGAATGCCCAATAAGAATTCCAAAGAATAGCATAAGTAGTACTATACAATAAGTATAATAGGAATTCCAAATACCAAACCTACTGAGGAACACTAAAGAAAATACCCGAAACAGTACTCCAATAAGAAAGTAGCAAGGATTGCCCAATAAGTAAGTACTAGATAAATGGCCACTAAGAATTCTATAGAATGTCGTTGAAGAATTTCCAATCAAGGATGCCAGTAACACACCAATAAAGACAGAGATACATATACCATAGATAATACCATGCAGTAAGTCCGATTGAAACCCCAACAGCCAAGTCTACCAAGAAGTGCCAACACAAGTTTATAAAGAATACCAAATAGGAAAACAAAAGAATGCTCCAAAGAACAACCAAATAGAACCCCAAAAGAAAGCCATTCTTTCACAACTATTAAGCACAGAGGAGGACCTTAGAGATTCGCCAATAACCGAGCTCCAAAAACAAACACCAACTCCCAAATAAAGGCTAGTCAAATACTGCTCATTCCCGTCAATCCATATAACTTGGAGAGTCTGCTACTAACCACTTCTCTTCAGGGGTGAAAGAAATCTTTCTTACCATTTCAACTTGACATGTATGAATGTCAAGATATCACATTTATACATACATGCCTTAAACTATTATGCAAGCAAGTTTATAAAAGAATTTATAAAACAGTTTAATCATCAGAGTCATTCAAGCACGTCAATCACAACACAACTCAATCCAAGACATTCAATTACACATATTACAAGCAACAATTCAAGCAACTAACAATTCACGAGGTCGATTCGATTCACGAGGTCAATTCAATAGGTCAATTCATTACACAACTAGACACTTCACTTCACGTAACACACCTTTAACACATATCATAGAACTATATCACATAGATATACACATTCAATTCAAGAAACAATCTCACATACATGCAAACACTTTCAAAACACACTTAACAAGCACACATTCAAGGATCACTACCCACCAAACCGAGGACCCTGTCCCGGCTTATGAGCTAAACAAGCTCTGATACCACCTGTAACACCCCGATCCCTCTCGAGACTGGGAGTTCTATTAATCAATCTAATCACAACCCAATTCCAAATCCGGGCATAATTTTTAGGGAAAGACGGACGGAGTTTTCCTTGTTTCTAGGCAAAATGCAAACCTGTGACAACATATAAGTGGACCAGCACCATGTCCAACCATACAAATACCTCAAGGCCATCCGAGCCTTGTTTCTCAACAATTAAACACAACAAGTATATATACATTTCCAGTTTAAAAACTATCTTATCTCTTCTCATCTTTGACAAGTACATTCATGCTTGGCAATTAAACTATACTAACTTATTGCATAAAATAGACTATCATACCATTCTAATAAACCTAGTTATGTTAATTATATAACCTTTAACACTAAATACAAACAATACATGAAAACATACATCTTTGCATCTTTCCACAACTCATCCACATAACACGCAAGACAACTCTTCAAGCACGATCTTTCACGTAACCACGAACTTCCAGCTAACATGGCATTTCCTGAAATGTGGTGGTGAGGAGTGAGTATACACAACACATATACTCAATGAGGGTGAGACAAATATCATGGTGGAGAGAAAGAAAGTCGTTCAATGCAAATAAGGCAGTTAAGCAATATAACTGACAAGTAAGCAATCAATATAAACAATCAATACAATAAGCAATTAATAAAAGCATTAACACAACCATTCAAAGCTATACCACACTGTGAAGGCTATGGTTCACCCATACGAGCAATGTACCATGCGATTAGATTCCACGAGCATTACATCAATCTCAAGCTTGATATTGAGAACGATGACAATAAGCGTGCAACCACCTTATAACATCCACTAGGTGTACTTCGGACGTACCCCGACACATCTACGACCCAAATGTCCCAGGGCGGCATCCCTAGCGAGAATGGGAGTAGGACACAGAGCTAGAGCAAACCAACCCTGGCAGCCCGAGACTGCCCAGAGAGGCCCATCACTCACGCGCCTGACACTATGCAATGCAATACGAGATACAAGCAATAAATGAGCAATAGAACGAAAGTGCAGATTAGTGACGATAAATGAGATATCAAGCATTTACAATCAATAATAGCAATCAATTAAATTTTCAAGCATGATTATCATTAATATCAACAATAACATCTATCAAACCAGTAATAGCAGTTCAAACACGAAAACGACAAATATCACTATTCAATCTCTAACTTCCAAAGGCAATTACGAGCAAATGAGCTACAGGATTAGGAAACCGATTTCACTACATTCACTTAGGTACTACAAGGCATGTTTCTATATCACGAAACTTCACTTTCTCACACGAAGCCCGAAAGTCCACCTACTACGTTTGAACTACAGCTATGCTAACCGGTCGCTCAATAAACGCCACAATAGTGCCAAAAGTGCTTCCATGCACTCAATAGCAAAACCGCCAACTCAATTCGAGCACGGTCAACACTTGGTCAAATGGCCCCTTTACGTTTCTTTGTCTAATTTCCAATTTTAACAAAGGTCGGTCCATATTTATTGCACATTTTATCTTTCTATTACTAATGGCACCTATCCAACTCAAGAAATCGCAATTCGGATGAAAATCTAAAATTCTAGGGTTCTACTATTCAAAATCACTATTCATTATTCTTCCCCAATTTAAAATTTGCGTTTCTAGCTATAAAAATCGCTAAATAACTAACAAGCCATGCTCTACGAACTCAAAGGAAGCTATATCAAGCAATTATGGGCATTATAACACAATATATATCAAATCTAAAAATTTGAAACAATAATAAAATTTCAAAAAATATGCACAAAAAAGTGAAAACCCTCACAGAGATTGAAGACCAAGACCCGCAAGAACCTTAGCCACGATCCTTGCTCGATTCCACGTATGATTGCACAAGAAAATGGAAGCAAAATATTTTTTTTTCTTCTTGGGGAGTTTCGGCCATGGGGGAAGGGACTTGGGTGGTATTTTGGTTTTGTTTTTATGATTATTGTGTTAATTTTTTGGCTATTTAAAAAGTTGACAAAGCTCAAGGGCAAAATGGTCATTTAACAAAGTCAAAATTCAAGTTAAATTGGTCAACTAAGGCTATTTTGGTTATCATTTGGTCTAGCTCAAGTTAAAACAATGCAAATAGATGGAAAACAACTAAAACTAGCTAAATTAAACTAGAAACGCTATTCACGAAATCGGAGAAATATTCTTCTAACTTTCATTTTCGAAATGCTACGATCGAACGGTCAATAAACGATCACTAATAAGATGATATGCAATAATATAAAACTATAATTTTTTTTGAAAGGTAGAATAATAGAATAGTTTATAATTCACTTCGGCTCGTAGTTATTTTTCTCATTTAATTGAAAATCGAGTAATTTAATACAAGAAAATAAAACCGATTATTAAAATAATCAAAATAATCAATTTTCATTTAAAAATAAATAATTTAACTATTTCTAGAATATTTTAAAGAATTATGAAATTAATGCTAGGATACGAATGAACAAGTTAATATAAACACGTAATCAAATGCAATTAAATACTAACATTTAAGATGACACTTAATTAAATACAAAAAAGTAAATCCAATTTCTATAAATAATAAAAATAGGTGATAATCTTTTAATTAATCAATATAAAAATTATTGAATGCTTCTAAAAGAAATATCAAAATAGTGCAAAATGGATGATTAACTAATTAAACACTTAATTAAATGCAGTTAAATGCTATTAAATGCATGCCAGGTTCGGGTTATCACAGGATCTGATGCATTAGTGCTAGTATGATCGCACCCGTCACTCTGATGTGCAAAGCCCTTATGTGTTGACGGTTCATAGTCCCAGCCAAGACAGATGACCCATTCAAAAGGCCCAATGGGCTTATCGACAGCCTATCTACTCTAACAACGCAGCATTCTCACAAGAGATGATATCAACGCATTGTAGAGCCTCTAATGTCCTACGAGTTTGGTAATTGTCCTTTTCGTGGCTCATTACGAACGACCCGAGATGATAAAACAGCTCAAAAAGAAGAAAAGTTGCCCAAAACTGATGAAAACATACGATTTTGGGTACTTAAAATGGGCATAACAGAGCAGGCATGTTGCCCCTATCGTAGAGCTCCCAGAGATCTTTCCAACGGCATGTTGTGCGCCGCATAATACCTTACGGACAAAAAGTTATGGGCACCGTAGCGACGGAGACCAGGTCAAAAGCCCTATGCCTTTGGTTTGCCAGTCCAGCCTCTACGCGAAGCGAAGTTTTCTTGCCTAACATGCCGTGGGACTCGAGAATAGAAATTTGATGGATAAAGCATCTTGGCAAGGCTAAACAGGTAAAAAAATAAAAAGGGGGTGCAACACGAGGACTTCCAAGGGGGTCACCCATCCTAGTACTACTCTCGCCCAAGAACACTTAACTTTGGAGTTCTTAAGAGATCCGGTGCATTAGTGCTGATATGATGACACCCGTCATGTTGGGGGCACAAAGCCCTTTTGTGTCGTCTTTTTCGTGGCTCACGATAAATGATCCGGTACGAAGAAACAGCGCAAAAAGAAGAAAAGTGGCCCGAAATTGATGAAAACATTTGATTTTGGGCTTTGAAAATTGGTGTAGCCGAGCAGGCTTGCCGCCCTCATCTTAGAGCTCCCAGAGAGCTTTCTAACGATATGCTGTGGCCGGCATAACTCTTTACAAATCAAAAGTTATAGGCACCGGAGCGACAGAGACATGGTCACAAGGTCCACACCCTCGGTTTGCAGGCCCAGCCTCTACGCG
This sequence comes from Ehretia macrophylla, assembly GCA_037974665.1. Taxonomy (NCBI): domain Eukaryota; kingdom Viridiplantae; phylum Streptophyta; class Magnoliopsida; order Boraginales; family Ehretiaceae; genus Ehretia; species Ehretia macrophylla. Next base: position 36,317,306 of record CM075771.1, read on the forward strand.
AAGCGCAGTTGTCTTGCACAAGATGCTGTGGTACTTGAGAATAGAAATATGATGAATAAAGCATCTTGGCAAAGCCAAACAGTGAAAAAAAAATTGAAAAGGGGGTGCAACATGAGGACTTCCCAAGGGGTCACCCATCCTAGTACTATTCTCGCCCAAGCACACTTAACTTCGGAGTTCTGATGGGATCCATTGCATTATTATTGGTATGATCGCACCCTTCATGCTGATGGTACAAAGCCCTTATGTGTTGATGGTTCACAATCCCAGCCAAGAGAGACGACCCATTCAAAGGGCCCAATGGACTTATCAATAGCCCATCTTCTCCAACAACGCACCATTCTTGTAAGACATGATATCGACATGGTGTAGAGCCTCTAATGTTCCATGAGTTTGGTTCTCGTCCTTTTTGCGGCTCACGACGAATGACCTAAGATGAAAAAAATAGCTCAAAAAGAAGAAAATTGGCCTAAAACTAATGAAAACTTTCAATTTCGGTTACCGAAAACTGGCGCTGCAAAGCTGGCTTGCTTCCCCCGTCGTAGAGCTCCAAGAGAGCTTTTCAAAGGTATGCTGTGCACCGCATAACTCCTTTCAAATCAAAAGTTATGGGCACTAGAGCGACGGAGGCCTGGTCACAAGGCCCACGCTGAAGGTTTACGAGCCCAACCTCTACGCAAAGCGAAGCTGTCTTGCCCAAGATGCCATGGGACTCGAGAATAGAAAAGTGATGGATAAAGCATCTTAGCAAGGCTAAACTGGGAAAAAAATGAAAAACGGGTGCAACCCGAGGACTTCCAAGGGGGTCACCCATCCTAGTACTTCTCTCACCCAAGCATTCATAACTTTGGATTTTTGATGTGATCCGGTGCATTAGTGCTGGTATGATCGCACCCGTCATGCTGATGCTGCAATGCCCTTATGTGTTGACGGTTCACAGTCCCAGCCAAGAGAGATATTCATAGTCCCAGCCAAGAGAGACGGCTCATTCAAAAGGCCCAATAGGCTTATTGACAACCCAGCTACTTCAACACCGCATCATTCTCGCAAGACGTGATATTGACGTGTTTTAGAGACTCTAATGTTATGCGAGTTGAGTTCTCGTCCTTTTCGCGGCTCGTGATGAGGAACATGGGATGAAAAAATATCACAAAAAGGAGAAAAGTAGCCCAAAACTGAAGAAATCATTCAATTTTGGGTACAGAAAATAGGGGCAGCCGAGCAGGCTTTTTGCCTCTGTCGTAGAGCTGCCAGAGAGCTTTTTAACAGTATGATGTGCATCGCATAACACATTACAAATTAAAATTTATGGGCACCGGAGCGACAGAGACCTGGTCACAAGTCCCATGCCCTCGGTTTGCAGGCCCAACCTTTACGCGAAGTGAAGTTGTCTTGCCCAAGATGCCATGGGACTCGAGAATAGCAATGTGATGGATAAAGCATATTGGCAAGGCCAAATAGGGAAAAAAATGAAAAGGGGGTGCAACACGAGGACTTCCCAAGGGGTCACCCATCTTAGTACCACTCTCGCCCAAGCACGCTTAACTTCGGAGTTCTAATGGGATCTGGTGCATTAGTGCTGGTATGATCGCACGCGTCATGCTGATAGTGCAAAGCCCTTATGTGTTAACGGTTCACAGTCTTGGCCAAGAGAGACGACCCATTCAAAAGGCCTAATGGGTCACAACACATGATATCGACGTGTTTTAGAGCCTCTAATGTTCCACGAGTTGTGTTCTCGACCATTTCGTGGATCACGACAAATGACCCGGGATGAAAAAATTGTGGAAAAAGAAGAAAAGTGGCCCAAAATAGATGAAAACGTGCAATTTTGGGTAAAGAAAACAGGCGCAGCATAGCAAGATTGCTGCCCCTGTCGTAGAGCTCCCAGAGACCTTTCCAACGGTGTGTTGTGCGCCTCATAACTCCTTATAGATCTAAAGTTATGGGCACGGGAGCGACAGAGACCTGGTCAAAAACCCCACGCCCTCGATTTGCGGGCCCAGCCTCTACGCAAAGCGAAGTTGTTGTGCCCAAGATGCCGTGGGACTCGGGAATAGAAATGTGATGCATAAAGCACCTTGGCAAGGCTAAATAGGGAAAAAATGAAAAGGGGGTTCCAAACGAGGACTTCCCAAGGGGTCACCTATCCTAGTACTACTCTCGCCCAACCACGCTTAACTTCACAATTTTGAAGGGATCCAGTGCATTAGTGTTGATATGATCGCACCCGTCTTGTTGAGGGCGGAAAGCCCGTATGGGTCACCCTTTTTACTGCTTACAACGAACGATCTAGGATGAAGAAACACTGCAAAAAAAAGAAAAATAGCGCGAAACTGATAAAAATGCTTGATTTTGGGCACCAAAAATAGGCGCACATGAGCAAGCATGCTGCACTTTCGTAGAACTACCAGGGAGCTTTCCAACGATATGATGTGCATTGCATAACTCCATACGGATCAAAAGTGATGGGCACTAGAGAGACGGAGACCTGGTCAAAAGCCTCAAGCCTTCGGTTTATGGGCCCAGCCTCTACGCGAAGCGAAATTATATTGCCCAAGATACCGTGGGACTCGAGAATAGAAATGTGATGGATAAAGTATCTTGGCAAGACTAAATAGGGAAAAAAATGAAAAGGGAGTGCAACACGAGGACTTCCCACGGGGTCACCCATCCTAGTACTACTCTCGCCTAAGCATGCTTAACTTCAGCATTCTGAAGAGATCCAGTGCATTAGTACTGATATGATCGCACCCATCATATTGAGGGCACAAAGCCTTTATGTGTTGTCCATTTCACGGCTTGCAACGAACTATCCGGGACGAAGAAACAGCGTGAGAAGAAGAAAAGTGGCTCGAAACTAATGAAAATTTTTTATTTTGGGCTCCGAAAATAGGCGCAACTGAGCAGGCTTGCTGCCCTCATCGTAGAACTCCCAGAGAGCTTTCCAACGATATGATGTGCGCCGCATAACTCCATACGGATCAAAAGTTATGGGCACTAGAGCGACGGAGACCTGGTCAAAAGCCCCACGCCTTCGGTTTACAGGCCCAACCTCTACGCGAAGCAAAATTGTATTGCCCAAGATACTGTGGTACTCGAGAATAGAAATGTGATGGATAAAGTATATTGGCAAGACTAAACAGGGAAAAAAAATGAAAAAGGGGTGCAACATGAGGACATCTCACGGGGTCACCCATCCTAGTACTACTCTCGCCCAAGCACGCTTAACTTCAGCATTCTGAAGATATCTGGTGCATTAGTACTGATATGATCGCACCTGTGATATTAAGGGTACAAAGCCTTTATGTGTTGTCCTTTTCACGGCTCACGACGAACGGTCCGGGACGAAGAAACAGCGTGACTCAAAAAGTGGCTCGAAAAGTGGCTCGAAACTGATGAAAATTTTTGATTTTGGGCTCCAAAAATAGGCGCAACTTAGCAGGCTTGGTAACTTCAACGTAGAGCTCCCGGAGTGCTTTCCAACGATATGCTGTGCACCGCATAACTCCTTCCGGATCGAAAGTTATGGGCAACGGAGCGATGGAAACCTAGTCACAAGCCCCACACCCTCGGTTTGCGGGCCCAGCCTCTACGCAAAGCGAAGTTTTCTTGTGCAAGATGGCGTGGAACTCGAGAATAAAAATATGATGGATAGAACATCTTGGCAAGGCGAATAGGGAAAAAATGAAAAGGGGGTGCAACATGATGACTTCCAGGGGGTCACCCATCCTAGTACCACTCTCGCCCAAGCACGCTTAACTTCGGAGTTCTAACGGGATCCGATGCATTAGTGCTGGTATGATCGCACCCGTCATGCTGATGGTACAAAGCCCTTATGTGTCGACGGTTCACAGTCTCAGCCAAGAGAGACGACCCATTCAAAAGGCCCAATGGTTTTATCGACAGCCCATCTGCTCCAACAACGCAGCATTCTCGTAAGACAAGATATCGAAGCATTGTAGAGCCATTAATGTTCCACGAGTTGGGTTCTTGTCCTTTTCGCGACTAACGACGAATGACCCGGGATGAAAAAACTATGCAAAAATACAAAAAGTGGCCCAAAACATATAAAAACATGTGATTTTGGGTACAGAAAATAGGCGTAGTAGAGCAGGCATGCTGCCCCTGTCGTAGAGCTCCTAAAGAGCTTTCCAACTGTATGTTGTGCGCCGCATAACTCGTTACGGATAAAAAGTTAGGGGCACCGGAGCGATGGGGACCTGGTCAAAAGCCCCACGCCCTTGGTTTGCGGGCCCAGTCTTTACACGAAGCGAAGTTGTCATGCCCAAGATGCTGTGGGACACAAGAATAGAAATGTGATGGATAAAGCATCTTAGCAAGGCTAAACGCGAAAAAAAAATGAAAAGTAGGTGCAACTCAAGGACTTCTAAGGGGGTCACCCTTCCTAATTCTATTCTAGCCCAAGCATTCTTAACTTCAGAGTTTTGATGGGATCCGGTACATTAGTGCTGGTATGATCGCACCTATCATGCTGATGGTGCAAAACCCTTATGTGTCGATGGTTCACAGTCCCAACCAAGAGAGACGGCTCATTCAAAAGGCCCAATGGGCTTATCAACAACCTATCTGCTTCAACAACGCATCATTCTTAGAAGTCATGATATCGACGCATTGTAGAGAATCTAATGTTACGCGATCTGTGTTCTCGTTCTTTTTGCGGCTCACGAAGAACGACCCAGGATGAAAAATAGCGCAAAAAGAAGAAAAATGGCCCAAAACTGATGAAAACATTCAATTTTGGATACGTAAAATAGGGGCAGCTGAGCAGGCTTGCAACCTCCATCGTAGAGCTCCCAGAGAGCTTTCCAACGGTTTGTTGTGCACCGTATAACTCCTTACGGATCAAAATTTATGGGCACCGGAGTGACGGAGACCTAGTCACAAGCCCCACGCCCTTAGTTTGCGGGCTCAACCTCTACGCGAAGCGAAGTTGTCTTCCCCAAGATGCTGTTAGACTCGAGAATAGAAATGTGACGTATAAAGCATCTTGGCAAGGCTAAACAGGGAAAAAAAATGAATAGGGGTGCAACACCAGGACTTCCCAGCGGGTTACCCATCCTAGTACTACTCTCGCCCAAGCACGCTTAACTTCGGAGTTTTGAAGGGATCTGGAGCATTAGTGCTGGTATGTTCGCACCCGTCATGTTGATGACGCAATGCCCTTATGTGTCGTCCTTTTCGCGGCTCACGACGAATGATCTGGGACAAAGAAACAGTGCAAAAAGAAGAAAAATAGCCCAAAAATGGTGAAATGTTTTATTTTGGGCTCCGAAAACTGGCACAGCGAGCAGACTTGCCGCCCTCATCGTAGAACTCCCAGAGAGCTTTCCAACGATATACTGTGCACCGCGTAACACCTTACGGATCAAAAGTTATAAGCAACTGAGTGACGGAGACCTAGTCATAAGCCCCACGACCTCAGTTTGTGGGGCTAGCCTCTATGCGAAGCGAAGTTGTCATTCCCAAGATGTCGTGGGACTCGAGAATAGATATGTGATGGATAATGTATCTTGGAAAGGCAAAACAGGGGGAAAAAATGAAAAGGGGGTGCAACACGAGGACTTCCAATAAGGTCACCTATCCTAGTACTACTCTCGCCCAAGCACGCTTAACTTCAAAATTCTGAAGGGATCCAGTGCATTAGTGCTGATATGATCGCACTCGTCATGTTGAGGGAGCCAAGCCCATTTGTGTCGTCCGTTTCGCGGCTCACGACGAACTATCTGGGACAAAGAAACAACACAAAAAGAAGAAAAATAGCCCGAAACTGATGAAAACGTTTGATTTTGTGCTCCAAAAATAGGCGCACCCAAGCAGGCTTGCGGGCTACGTCGTAGAGCTCCCAGTGAGCTTTCCAACGATATGATGTGCATTGTATAACTCTATTCGGATCAAAAGTTATGGGCACTTGAGCGATGGAGACCTGGTCAAAAGCCTCACGCCCTCGGTTTGCGGGGCCAGCCTCTACGTGAAGTGAAATTGTCATTCCTAAGATGCCGTGGGACTCGAGAATATAAATGTGATGGATAAAGTATCGTGCCAAGGCTAAACATGGAAAAAAAATGAAAAGGGGGTGCAACACGAGGACTTCACACGGGGTCACCCATCCTAGTACTACTCTCGCCCAAGCACGATTAACTTCAGAATTCTGAAGGGATCCAGTGCATTAGTACTGATATGATCGCACCCGTCATGTTGAGGGCACAAAGCCCTTATGTGTCGTCCTTTTCACGGCTCACGACGAACGATCCAGGACGAAGAAACAACGTGAAAAGAAGAAAAATAGCTCGAAACTGATGAAAGCATTTGATTTTGGGCTCCAAAAAAAGGCATAACTGATCAGGCTTGGTAAATTGGTCGTAGAGCTCCCAGAGATCTTTTCAACGATATGCTGTACACCGCATAACTCCTTACGGATCAAAAGTTATGGGCACCGGAGCGATAGAGACCTGGTCACAAGCCCTATGCCCTCGGTTTGCGGGCCCAGCCTCTACGCGAAGCGAAGTTGTCTTGCACAAGATGCTGTGGGACACGAGAATAGAAATGTGATGGATAAAACATCTTGGCAAGGCTAAACAGGGAAAAAAATGAAAAAGGGGGTGCAACACGAGGACTTATAGGGGGTCACGTGTCCTAGTACCACTCTCACCCATACACGCTTAACTTCAGAATTCTGATGGGATCCGATGCATAAGTTCTGGTATGATCACACCCGTCATGCTGATGGTACAAAGCCTTTATGTGTCGACGGTTCACTGTCCTAGCCAAGAGAGACGACCCATTCAAAAGGCCAAATGGGCTTATCGACAGCCCATTTGCTCCAACAAAGCAGCATTCTCGCAATGCTGGGTTCTCTTCCTTTTTGCAGCTCATGACGAATGACCCGGGATGAAAAAACTGCGCAAAAAGAGGAAAAGTGGCCCAAAACTGATGAAAATGTATGAATTTGGGTATTGAAAACATGCGTAGCAGAGCAGGCATACTGCCCCCGTTGTAGAGCTCACAAAGAGCTTTCTAACGGTATACTGTGCACCGCATAACTCGTTACGGATAAAAAGCTATGGGCACCGGAGCAACGGAGACCTGGTCAAAAGCCCCACACCCTCGGTTTGCGGGCGCAGTCTTTATGCAAAGCGAAGTTGTCTTGCCCAAGAAGCCATGGGACTCGAGAATAGAAGTGTGATGGATAAAGCATCTAGCAAGGGTAAACGGGAAAAAAAATGAAAAGGGGGTACAACTCAAGGACATCTAAGAGGGTCACCCATCCTAGTACTACTCTCGCCCAAGCATGCTTAACTTTAGAGTTTTGATGGGATCCAGTGCATTAGTGCTGGTATGATCGCACTTGTCATGCTGATTGTACAAAGCCCAAATGTGTTGACGGTTCATAGTCCCAGGCAAGAGAGACGGCTCATTCAAAAGGCCTAATGGGCTTATCGACAACCCATCTACTTCAACAACGCATCATTCTCGCAAGTCATGACATCGACGCATTGTAAAAACTCTAATGTTACGCGAGCTGGGTTCTCGTCCTTTTCGCAGCTCACGTCGAACCACCCAGGATGAAAATATAGCGCAAAAAGAAGAAAAGTTTCCCAAAACTAATGAAAACATTCAATTTTGGGTATCGAAAATAGGGGCAGCTGAGTAGGATTGGAACCCCCATCGTAGAGCTCCCAGAGAGCTTTCCAACGGTATGCTGTGCATAGCATAACTCCTTACAGATCAAAATATATGGGCACCGGAGCGACAGAGACTTGTTCACAAGCCCCACGCCCTTGGTTTGCGGGCCCAGCCTCTACGCGAAGCAAAGTTGTCTTGCCCAAGATGCCGTGGGACTCGAGAAGAGAAATGTGATGGATAAAGCATCTTGACAAGGCTAAACAGGGAAAAAATGAATAGGGGGTGCAACACGAGGACTTCCCAAAGGGTCACCCATCCTAGTACTACTCTCACCCAAGCACGCCTAACTTCGGAATTCTAAAGGAATCTGGTGCATTAGTGCTAAAATGATCGCACTCGTCTTGTTGAGGGCGCAAAGCCCTTATGTGACATCATTTTCGCTGCTCATAACGAACGATTAGGGACGAAGAAACAACGAAAAATAAGAAAAGTAGCCCGAAACTGATGAAAACATTGGATTTTGGGCTCCAAAAAAAGGCATACCCAAGCAAGCTTGCTGCCCTCATTGTAGAGCTCGCAGAGAGCTTTCCAATGATATGATATGCGCGGCATAACTCCATACGGATCAAAAGTTATGGGTACCGGAGTGACGGAGACCTGGTCAAAAGCCCCACGCCCTCGGTTGGCCCAACCTCTACTCAAAGAGAAATTGTCATGCCCAAGATGCCGTGGGACTCGAGAATAGAAATGTGAAGGATAAAGTATCTTGGCAAGGCTAAATCGGGAAAAAAATGAAAAGGGGTTACAACACGTGGACTTCCCACAGGGTCACCCATCCTAGTATTACTCTTGCCCAAGCATGCTTAACTTCGGAATTCTGAAGGGATCCGGTGCATTAGTACTGATATGATCACCCCCGTTATGGTGAGGGCGCAAAGCCCTTATGTGTTAATAGTTCACAGTCCCAGCCAAGAGAGACGACCCATTCAAAAGGCCCAATAGGCATATCGACAGCCCATCTGCTCTAACAATGCAGCATTCTCACAGGACATGATATCGATGCGTTGTAAAGCCTCTAATGTTCCACGAATTGGGTTCTCGACCTTTTCGCGGCTCACGACGAATGACCCGGGATGAAAAAACTGTGCAAAAAGAAAAAAAAGTAGCCCAAAACGGATGAAAACGTGTGATTTTGGGTACCAAAAATAGGCGTAGAAAAGTAGGATTGCTGCCTCCATTGTAGAGCTCCTAGAGACCTTCCCAACGGTATACTGTGCACCGCATAACTCCTTACGGATCAAAAGTTATGGGCACTGGAGCGACGGAGACCTGGTCAAAAGCCCCATGCCCTCGGTTTGCGGGCCCAGCCTCTACGCGAAGCGAAGTTGTCATGCCGAAGATACCATGGGACTCGAGATAAAGCATCTTGGCAAGTTTAAACAGGGAAAAAAAATGAAAATGGGGTGCAACACGTTGACTTCCCACGGGGTCACCTATCCAAGTACTACTCTCGCCCAAGCACACTTAACTTTGGAATTCTGAAGGGATCCGTTGCATTTGTGTTGATATGATCGAACCCATCATGTTGAGGGCGCAATGCCCTTATGTGTCGTCCTTTTCGCGGCTCACGACGAACGATCCGGGATGAAGAAATAGAGCGAAAAGAAGAAAAGTGGCTCAAAAATGATAAAAATGTTTGATTTTGGGCCCCGAAAATAGGTGTAATTAAGCAGGCTTGCTACCTTCATCGTAGAGCTCCCAGAGAGCTTTCGAACAATATGTTGTGCACCGCATAACTCCTTACGGATCGAAATTTATGGACACCGAAGCGATGGAGACCTGGTCACAAGCCCCACGCCCTCGATTTGCGGGCCCAACCTCCACGTGAAGTGAAGTTGCCATGCACAAGATGTCGTGGGACTCGAGAATAGAAATATGATGGATAAAAGATATTTGCAAGGCTAAACAGGGAAACAAAATGAAAAGGTGGTGCAACACGAGGACTTCCAGGGGGTCACCTATCCTAGTATCACTCTCACCCAAGCACGCTTAACTTCGGAGTTCTGATGGGATCCGATGCATTAGTGTTGGTATGATCGTGCCCGTCATACTACTGGTGCAAAGCCCTTTTGTGTTGTCGGTTCACAGTCCCAGCCAAGAGAGACGGCCCTTTCAAAAGGCCCAATGGGCTTATCGACATCCCATCTGCTCCAACAACATAGCATTCTCGCAAGACATGATATTGACGCGTTGTAGAGCCTGTAATGTTTCACGAATTGGGTTCTTGTCCTTTTCGCGGGTCACAACAAATGACTTGGGATGAAAAAACAGCGCAAAAAGAAAAAAAGTAGACCAAAACTGATGAAAACGTGCAATTTTGGGTACTGAAATCAGGCATAGCAGAGTAGGCAAGCTGCCACCATCGTAGAGCTCCCAAAGAGGTTTCCAATGGTATGTTGTGTGCCACATAACTCCTTACGGATAAAAAGTCATGGGCACCGAAGCGACGAAGACCTGGTCATAAGCCCCACGCCCTCGGTTTGCTGGCCCAACCTCTACACGAATCTTAGTTGTTATGCCCAAGATGCCGTGGGACTCGAGAATAGTAATGTGATGGATAAAGCATCTTGGCAAGGCTAAAGAGGGAAAAACAACGAAAAGGGGGTGCAACACGAGGACTTCGCAGGGGGTCACCCATCCTAGTACTACTCTCACCCAAGCACACTTAACTTCGGAGTTTTGATGGGATTCGGTTTGCGCCCCTTATGTGTCATCCTTTTCGCGGCTCACGACGAATGATCCGGGACGAGGAAACAAAAAAAACAAAAACAAAAGTGGCTGGAAACTGATGATAACATTTGATTTTGGGCTCTGAAAACAGGCGTTGCTGTGCATGCTTGGTGCCCACATCGTAGAGCTCCCAGAGAGCTTTTCAACGATATACTGTGCACCGCATAACTCCTTACGGATCAAAAGTTATAGGCGCCGGAGCGACGGAGACCAGGTCACAAGCCCCACGCCCTCAGTTTGCAGGCACAACCTCTATGCAAATCCTAGTTGTCTTGGACAAGATATCGTGGGTCTCGAGAATAGAAATGTGATGAATAAAGCATATTGGCAAGGCTAAACAGTGAAAAAAGAAAATGAAAGGGGGTGCAACATGAGGACTTCCCAAGGGGTCACCCATCCTAGTACTACTCTCACCCAAGCATTGTTAACTTCGGAGTTCTGATGGGAGCCATTGCATTAGTGCTGGTACGATCACACCCATCATGCTGATGATGCAAAGCCCTTATGTGTTGATAGTTCACAGTCACAGCCAAGAGAGACAGCCTATTGAAAAGGCCCAATAGGCTTATCGACAACCCATCTGCTCCAACAACACACCATTCTCGCAAGACATGGTATCAACGTGGTGTAGAGCCTCTAATGTTCCACGAGTACGGTTCTCGTCATTTTTGCGGCTCACGACGAATGACCTAGGATGAAAAAAATAGCTCAAAAAGAAGAAAAGTGGCCCGAAACTAATGAAAACGTTTGATTTTGGTTATTGAAAACTGGCACTGCTAAGCAGGCTTGTTGCCCCCGTCGTAGAGCTCTAAGAGAGCTTTCCAAAGGTATGCTGTACGCCGCATAACTTCTTACGGATCAAAAGTTATAGGCACCGGAGTGACGGAGACCTGGTGACAAGGCCCACGATCAAGGTTTACGGGCCCAACCTCTACATGAAGTGAAGTTGTCTTGCCCAAGATGCTGTGGGACTCGAGAATAAAAATGTGATAGATAAAGCATCTTAGCAAGGCTAAACGGGGAATAAAATGAAAAGGGCGTGCAACCCGAGGACTTCCAAGGGGGTCACGTATCCTAGTACTGCTTTCACCCAAGTATGCTTAACATAGGAGTTTTGATGGTATCCGGTGCATTAGTGTTGGTATGATCGCACCCGTCATGCTGATAGTGCAAAGCCCTTATGTGTTGATGGTTCACAGTCCCAGCAAAAAGAGACGGTTCATTCAAAAGGCCCAATAGGCTTATCGACAGCCCATCTGCTTCAACAACACATCATTATCGTAAGACGTTATATCGACGCATTGTAGAGACTCTAATGTTATGCGAGCTGGGTTCTCGTCCCTTTCGCTGGTCACGAGGAATGACCCAGGATGAAAAAAATAGCGCAAAACGAAGAAAAGTGGCCCAAAATTGATGAAAATATTCGATTTTGGGTATTGAAAATAGGGGCAGCTAAGCAAGTTTACTACCTCCGTTGTAGAGCTCCCAGAGAGCTTTCCAACGGTATGCTGTGCACCGCATAACTCCTTACGGATCAAAATTTTTGGGCACCAGAGCCACGAAGACTTGGTCACAAGCCCCACGCCCTCTATTTGCAGGCCCAGCCTCTACGTGAAACGAAGTTGTCATGCGCAAGATGCCTTGGGACTAGAGAATAGAAAAGTGATGGATAAAGCATCTTGGCAAGGCTAAACATGGAAAAAAAATGAAAATAGGGTGCAACACGAGGACTTCCCAGGGGGTCACCCATCCTAGTACTACTCTCGCCCAAGCTCGCTTAACTTCGGAGTTCTGATGGGATCCGGTGCATTAGTGCTGGTATGATCGCACCCATCATGTTGATCGTGCAAAGCCCTTATGTGTTGACGGTTCACAGTCACAGCGAAGAGAGACGGCCCATTCAACAGGCCTATTGGGCTTATCGAAAACCAATCTATTTCAACAACACATCATTCCCGCAAGACATGATATCGAAACGTTGTGGAGCCTTTAATGTTCCGCGAGTTGGGTTCTCGTCATTTTTGTAGCTCACGAGTAATGACCCGAGATGAAAAAATAGCGAAAAAGGAAGAAAAATGGCCCAAAACTGATGAAAACGTTTGATTTTGGGCACCAAAAATAGCAGTAGATGAGCAGGTTAACTACCCCTATCGTAGACCTCCCAAAGAGCTTTCCAACGGTATGTTGTGCGCTGCATAACTCTTTATGGATCAAAAGTTATGGGCACCCGAGCGACGAAGACCTGGTTTGTAGCACCCCGATCCCTCTCGAGACCGGAAGTTCTATCAATCAATCTAAACACAACCCAAATCCAAACCCGGGCATAATTTTCAGGGAAAACGGACGGAGTCTCCCCTGTTTCTAGGCGAAATGTAAAACCTGCGACAGCATATAAGTGGACCAATACCATGTCCAAACATTCAACCAACCCAAGGCCATCCGAGCCTCGGTTCTCAACAATTAAACTCAGCAAGTATACATACATTTCCAATTCAAAAGCTGACCTATCTCTTTTCATGTTTGACAAGAATATTCATGCTCGGCAATTAACTACACTAACCCATTACATAAATTAGACTATCATACCATTCTAACTCTTATCCTTTGGCCATTACAAATATTCATTAAGGTCAAACTATTCTATCTGAATACATAAGCTAGCTTTTCATTCTACCTCAATTATCTATTTAAATTTAAATTACATTTCCTTTTGACATTAAATACATACAATACATAAAAGCATACATCTTTACAACTTCGACAACTCAAGCCACATAGGCACACAAGACAACTCTTCAAGCACGAACTTTCACGAAATCATGAACTTTCCAGCTAACATGGCATTTCCTGAAATGTGGTGGTGAGGAGTGAGTATACACAACACGTATACTCAGTGAGGGCGAGACAAATATCGAATTGGAGAGAAAGAAATTCGTGCAATGCAAATAAGCCAGTTAAGCAATATATCCGATAAGTAAGCAATCAAGACAAACAATCAATACAATAAGCAATTACTGAAAGCATTAACACAACCATTCAAAGCTATACCACACTCTGAAGGCTATGGTTCACTCATACGAGCAATGTACCATTTCACGAGCGATACATCAATCTCGAGCTTGATGTTGACAACGATGACAATAAGCGCGCAACCACCTTATAACTTCAGTTTGGAATACCCCAGAAGTATCCATCAATTCTACGACCCAAATCTCCCTAGGAGGCAACCCAAGCGAGAAAAGGGAATAGGACACGGAGCTAGAGCAATCAACTCTGGCAACCCGAGGCTACCCAGAAAAGCCCATCACTCACGCGCCTGACACTATGCAATGCAAGACTCGATACAAGGCGATAAACGAGCAATAGCACAACAATACAGATTAGAGGCGATAAACAAGATATCAAGCAGTATCAACAATTGATAAACATTTCAACCAACAATCAACTCTAACAAGCGTAATAAGCATTAACAAGCATTAACAAACATTCTACAAGCAAAACTCTACGAAAACCAACAAAACACAAAACGACCCCAACTTACCAAACGCTACTACTTTCAAATGAGCCACGAGTTTTGGAAACCGACTTCACCAATCATCCTAGGTCACCATGAGGCACGTCTAAAGACCCTGAAACCCTACTTTACCCTAGAATTCACGCAAAGCCCCAATTTTCCCCTTTGCTCGTTTGAACTACAACTACCTCAACCGATTACCCAACCAATGTCACAACTGTACCAAAAGTGCTTCCATGACGTACCTCGACAATGCCTTCACGCAAATTGAGAAAATTCCAAACCCGATCGAAACGACCCCAACTTTCACTAATGCATTTTTCTCATTTTTTCCATTACGCAACCTAAACAAACCATGCATTTAGGCATTCTAGCATACCTAGCACCTTTTCACATCAACAAAAAGCCTAACAGCGTAACTTTATCGAAACAAGGTTTTACTATTCATAGTTTACTATTCAACTAATAATTTAAATTATAATCTCAAGATTTAACCGCAGGAAATGTTACAAAGCTATAAATAAATGTTCTACAATTGCTAGGGAACATTCTTTAAGCCTCAAAATGATTAAAATAACAATATACGGATAAAACCCAAAAATCAAAGTTAATACACAAAATATTCAAATGCGCAAATAAACATGAAACCCTCACCTTAGACGCTCCTAGACGCTAGGAAAACCTCGTAGGATGCCTCGGAAACCACCCCGTGCAAGCTCACGCGAAGAATCGAAGATTTGAAGTTGAAATTTCTTTTTTTCTTTCACCTTCTATTTTCGGCCCTAGCTTTTCTGTTTTTCCAGATTTTTTCTTGTTTTATTTTGTATGTGTTATGCTTATAAGGTGACACAAGTTCAAATGGTCAAAGCCCCCTTGGTCAATGCTAACTAAACATGGTCAAAGTAGTTCATTTTGTGCATTTTAAGGCTAAAACAACTAACATAAATCCAATTCCAGTTAATAACAACTAAAATACTAAAATTAAAACACTAAACACTAGTTTTTACAATTTGCTGAGGACTAGAAATCATTTCCTAACTATCTCTCTCAATATGCTATGCACTTTGCGACAATAAAAGAATAACAATTAAATCTCAAAGAATTTAAGAAATATATCATTTTTGAAAAGCATCATAGTTTAAAATTTACTCCAGCTCGGAGCTACTTTTCATTTAATTGAAATCCAAGCATTTAAGTGCAAGAAAATAAAACCGATTGGCATAAATATGAAAATAAAGCCACAAATGAATGTTTAACTAAAAATAAACACATAATTCAATGCTAACATTTATGATAACACTTAATTAAATGCAATTAAATGTCCTTAAATGCATGCCGGGTTTGGGTTATCACATGGTCACAAGCCCCACACCCTCGGTTTGCGTGCCCAACATCTACGCGTAACGAAGTTGTCTTGCCCAAGATGCCGTGAGACTCAAGAATAGAAATGTGATGGATAAAGCATCGTGGCAAGGCTAAATGGGGAAAAAAATAAAAATAGGATGTAATACGAGGACTTCTCACGAGGTCACCCATCCTAGTACTACCCTCGCCCAAGCATGCTTAACTTTGGAGTTCTGATGGGATCTGGTGCATTAGTGCTGGTATGATCGCACACGTCATGCGGATGGTGCAAAGCACTTATGTGTTGACGGTTCACAATCCTAGCCAAGAGCGACGACCCATTCAAAAGTCCCAATGGGCTTATCGACAGCCTATCTGCTTCAATAACGCAGCATTCTCGCAAGACGTGATATCTTGTTGTAGAGACTATAATGTTCCAGGAGTTGGGTTTTCGTTCTATTCGCGGCTCACGACGAATGACCCGGGATGGAAAAATAGTGCAAAAAGAAGAAAAGTGGCCCGAAACTGATGAAAACATTGGATTTTTGGTACCGAAAATAGGGGCAGTCGCACAGGCTTGCTGCCCCCGCCGTAGATCACCTACAGAGCTTTCCAACGGTATGATGTGCACCACATAACTCCTTACAGATCAAAAGTTATAGGCACCGATGCGAAGGAAACCAGGTCACAAGCCCTACGCCTTCGGTTTGTAGGCCCAGCCTCTACAAGAAGGAAAGCTGTCTTGCCCAAGATGTTGTGGGACTCGAGAATAGAAATTTGATGGATAAAGTATCTAGGCAAGGCTAAACGGGGGGAAAAAAAAAAGAAGAAAAAGGGGGTACAACACTAGGACTTCCCTGGGGGTCACCCATCCTAGTACTGCTCTCGCCCAAGCATGCTTAACTTTGGAGTTCTAAAAGGATCCGGGGAATTACAGCTGATATGATCATACCTGTCATGTTGATGACACAAAGCCTTATGTGTTGTCCTTTTCCTAGGTCACGACGAACGATCCGGGATAAATAAACAGCGCAAAAGAAGAAAAGTGGCCCGAAACTGATGAAAACATTCGATTTTGGGCTCCAAAAATAGGCGCAGCTGAGTAGAGAGCTTTTCAACGATGTGTTGTGCGTCGCATAACTCCTTACGGATCAAAAGTTATGGGCACCGGAGCGACGGAGACCAAGTCACAAGCCCCACGCCCTCGGTTTGCGGGCCCAGCCTCTACGCTAAGTGAAGTTGTCTTGTACAAGATGTCGTGGGTCTCGAGAATAGAAATGTGATGGATAAAGCATCTTGGCAAGGCTAAACAGGGAAAAAAAAAAGAAAAGGGAGTGCAACGTGAGGACTTCCCAGTGGGTCACCCATCCTAGTACTACTCTCGCCCAAGCATGCTTAACTTTAGAGTTCTAATGGGATATGGTGTATTAGTGCTGGTATGATCGTACCTGTCATGCTGATGGTGCAAAGCCCTTATGTGTTGACGGTTCACAGTCCTGGCCAAGAGAGACGGCCCATTCAAAGGGCCCAATGGGCTTATCGATGACTCATCTGCTCCAATAACACAGCATACTAGCAAGACATGATATTGACACATTGTAGATTCTCTAATGTTCCACAAGTTGGGTTCTCGTCCTTTTCACGGCTCACGAAGAATGACCCGAGATGAAAAAATAGAGCAAAAAGAAGAAAAATGGCCTAAAATTGATGAAAACGTGCGATTTTAGGTACCAAAAATAGGCACTGCAGAGCTAGCTTGCTGTCCCCATCATAGTGCTCCATGAGAGCTTTCCAACAGTATGCTATGCCACATAACTCCTTACGGATCAAAAGTTATGGGCACCAAAGCGACGGAGACCTGCTCACAAGCCCCACGCCCTCGGTTTACAGGCTTAACCTCTATGCAAAGCAAAATTGTCTTGCCCAAGATGCCGTGGGACTCAAGAATAGAAATTTGATGGATATAGCATCTTGGCAAGGCTAAACGGGGAAAAAAATGAAAAGAGGGTGCAACCCGAGGACTTCCCAAGGGGTCACCCATCCAAGTACAACTCTCGCCCAAGCATGCTTAACATCGGAGTTCTGATGGGATTCGGTGCATTTGTGCTGGTATGAACGCACCCGTCATGCTGATGGTACAAAGCCCTTATGTATTGACGGTTCACAGTCCCAGCCAAGAGAGATGGCTCATTCAAAAGGTCCAATGGGCTTATCGACAGCCCATCTGCTTCAACAACATATCATTCTCACAAGACGTGATATCGACACGTTGTAGAGCATCTAATGTTCCACGAGTTGGGTTCTCTTCCTTTTCGTGGCTCACGACGAATGACCCATGATGAAAAAATTACGCAAAAAGAAGAAAAGTGACTCGAAATTGATGAAAATGTTCGATTTTAGGTACTGAAAATAGGGGTAGCTAAGCAGGGTTGCTGCCCTTATCATAGAGCTCCCAGAGAGCTTTCCAACAGTATGTTGTGCGCCGCATAACTCCTTACAGATCAAAAGTTATGGCCACCGAAATGACGGAGACTTGGTTACAAGCCCCACGCCCTCGGTTTGTGGGCCCAGCCTCTACGCGAAGCGAAGTTGTCTTGCCCAAGATGTTGTGGGACTCGAGAATAGAAATGTGATGGATAAAGCATCTTGGCAAGGCTAAATAGGGAAAAAAATGAAAAATGGGTGCAACACGAGGACTTCCCAAGGGGTCACCCATCCTAGTGCTACTCTTGCCCAAGCAAGCTTAACTTCGGAGTTCTGATAGGATCCGGCGTATTAGTGCTGGTATGATCATACCCGTCATGCTGATGGTGCAAAGACTTTATGTGATGACGGTTCACAGTCCCAACCAAGAGAGACGGCCCATTCAAAAGGCCCAATGGGCTTATCGACAGCCCATCTGCTTCAACAATGTAACATTCTTGCAAGATATGATATCGACGCGTTGTAGAACCTCTAATGTTCCGCGAGTTGGGTTCTCGTCCTTTTCACAGCTCACGACGAATGACCTAGGATGAAAAAACAGCGCAAAAAGAACAAAAGTGGCATGAAATTGATGAAAATGTTCGATTTTGGGTAGCGAAAATAGGGGCAGCTGAGCAGGCTTGTTGCCTCTATCGCATAGCTCCCAGAGAGTTTTCCAACGATATGTTGTGCGCCGCATAACTCTTTATGGATCAAAAGTTATGGGCACCGGAGTGACAGAGACCTGGTCATATGCCCCATGCCCTCAGTTTGCAGGCCTAGCCTCTACATGAAGTGAAATTGTCTTGCCTAAGATGCCGTGGGACTCGAGAATAGAAATGTGATGGATAAAGCATCATGGCAAGGCTAAACGGGGAAAAAATGAAAATGGTGTGCAACACGAGGGCTTCTTACGGGGTCACCCATCCTAGTACTACCCTCGCCCAAGCACACTTAACTTCGGAGTTCTGATGGGATATGGTGCATTAGTGCTGGTATAATCGCACCTGTCATGCTGATAGTGCAAAGCACTTATGTGTTGATGGTTCACAGTCCCAGCAAAGAGAGACGACCCATTCAAAAGGCCCATTGGGCTTATTGACTGCCCATTAGCTTCAACAACGCAGCATTCTTGCAAGGCGTGATATCACCACATTGTAGAGCCTCTAATGTTCTGCGAGTTGGGTTCTCGTTCTTTTTGCGACTCACGACGAATGATCCGGGATGAAAAAATAGCGTAAAAGGTAGAAAATTGGCCCAAAACTGATGAAAACGTTCGATTTTTGGTACCGAAAATAGGGGCAACTGAGCAGGTTTGCTGCCCTCGTCGTAGAGCTCCCAGAGAGATTTCCAATGGTATGTTGTGCCCTCGTAGGACTCAAGAATAGAAATCTGATGCATAAAGCATCTTGGCAAGGCTAAATGGGGCAAAAAAATTGAAAAAGGGGTTGCAACATGAGAACTTCCTAGGGGGTCACCCATCCTAGTACTACTCTCTTCCAACCACACTTAACTTCAGATTTCTGATGGGATCCGGTGCATTAGTGCTGGTATGATTGCACTCGTCATGTTGATGGTGTAAAGCCCTTATGTGTTGACGGTTCACAGTCCAGCCAAAAGAAACGGCCTATTCAAAAGGCCCAATGGGCTTTTCATAACCCATTTACTTCAACAAAGCAGCATCACCGCAAGACGTGATATCGACGCATTGTAGAGCCATCTAATGTTCGGCGAGTTGGGTTCTTGTCCTTTTTGCGGCTCACGACAAACTATCCAGGATGAAAAAACAGCGCAAAAAGAAGAAAAGTGGCATGTAACTGATGAATACATTCGATTTTGGCTACCGAAAATAGATGCAGCCGAGCCAGCTTGCTACCCATGTCGTAGAGCTCCCGTAGAGAGTTGCAACAGTATGTTGTGCACAGCATAACCCCTTACGGATCAAAAGTTATGGGCACCGGAACGACGGAGAACTGGTCATAAGCCCCACATCCTCGGTTTACGGGCCCAGCCTCTACGTGAAGCGAATAGAAATGTGATGGATAATGCATCTTGGCAAGGCCAAACGGGGAAAAAAATGAAATGGGGATGCAACACGAGGATTTCCCAGTGGGTCATCCATCCTAGTACTGCTCTCGCCCAAGCACGGTTAACTTCGGAGTTCTGATGGGATCCAGTGAATAAGTGCTGGTTTGATCGCATCCATCATGTTGATGGTGCAAAGACCTTATGTGTTGATGGTTCACAATCCTAGCCAAGAGAAGCGGCCCATTCAAAAGGCCCAATGGACTTATCGACAGCCCATCTGCTTCAACAAAGCAGCATCATCGCAAGACGTGATATCAACGCGCTGTAGGACCCTATAATGTTTTACAAGTTTTGTTCTCATCCTTTTCGCAGCTCATGACGAACGACTCGGTATGAAAAAATAGCAAAAAAAGAAGAAAAATAGCCCGTAACTGATGAAAACATTCAATTTTGGGTACCAAAAATTGGCGCAGCTAAGCAGACTTATTGCTCCCGTCGTAGAGCTCACAGAGAGTGCTCCAACGGTATGCTGTGCGCCGTATAACTCCTTACGGATCGAAAGTTATGGACACTGGAGAGATGGTAAGCTGGTCACAGGCCCCACGCCCTTAGTTTGTGGGCCCAGCCTCTATGCGAAGCGAAGTTTGTTGCCCAAGATGCCATGGGACTCGAGAATAGAAATGTGATGGATAAGGCATCTTGTCAAGTCTAAACGGGGCAAAAAAAATGAAAAGGGGATGCAACACGAGGACTTCCCAGGGGGTCACCCATTCTAGTACTACTCTCGCCCAAGCACGCTTAACTTCACAGTTCTGATAGGATTCGGTGCATTAGTACTGGTTTGATCGCTCCCGTCATGTTGATGGTGCATAGCCCTTATGTGTTGATGGTTCACGCCAAGAGAGACAGCCCATTCAAAAGTCCCAACGGGCTTATCGACAGCCAATCTGCTTCAACAGAGCAGCATCACCGCAAGACGTGATATCGACACGTTGTAGAGCCCTCTAATGTTTTGTGAGTTGGGTTCTCGTCCTTTTCACGGCTCACGATGAATGACCTGGGATGAGAAAACAACGCAAATAGATGATAAGTGTACCAAAAATGATGAAAACGTTCGATTTTGGGTCTCGAAGACAAGCACAACTATGTAGGCTAGAGACCCCGTCGTAGAGCTCCAAGAAAGCTTTCCAACAGTATGTTGTGAGCCGCATAACTCCTTACGGATCAAAAGTCATGGGCACCGGAGCGACATAGACCAAGTCACAAACCCCACGCCCTCTGTTTGCAAGCCCAGCCTCTACGCCAAGCGAAATTGTCTAGCCCAATATACTATGGGACTCAAGAATAGAAATGTGATGGATAAATCATCTTTCTTGGCAAGGCTAAACGGGGCAAAGAAATTTAAAAGGAGGTTGCAACACGAGGACTTCCCAAGGGGTCACCCATCCTAGTACTACTTGTCACGCCCCAACTCGACCCCACCTACAATTAGTCAGGACGCAACGGGATTTCGGCAGTATAACGACAGTAAATAGAATACCGAGGTTCTAAACCAACCTCATTAATAACATTAAACATCCAATTCCATAACCATACAAACAACAACTCCTCAACAGCATAACAACATACAACATAACTGTAATATACAATAATCAGTCCTCGTTATCTGCCTCCGTTCCAACATAACATACAATACCTCAACCTTATCATACCTTTCAAAAATAAGTTGAGACCCATCTAACAACTTAACCATAGACAAAAGAAGCTGCTAGAATAGTAACAACTAATTTATATTCTTTTCAGCATCCTATACAACAAAACTATAAGCATAAAAAAGGCTACTAAATTAATATACATGATAAATAACAGCACAGAATCACGGATAAGACTCTGGGACATATGACTCATCCACGCAAGGCACATATTCCTCCTCAGGAGGCACGTACCCGTAATCCGGCTCTGCAACACCTGTAAGCATGCAATAATAGAGAGTGAGCTTATATAAAATAAGCCCAGTGAGGATCCGACAGATCTCGAGCAAGGTCTACCAAACTCCTTGGAATAATCCTTTGAGTCAGTAAACACACAATAACATAAATAATACTATCATCACATAACTATATAACCAATCAATAAAGGATACTCTATTTGGTGTAGCTCCAAACGCCATCACGATCTCAACCATTCTTCTTATAACTCCCTATTACTCACGCACCCGAGGTACCTCACTAGCCCCTCCCTCCATGACACCTCCGTCATGCGAGCTGGGGGTAGCCTCTGGCAGTCATGCCGTTATCAACCCGACAGCCCAACGCTACCTGAGAGGTAGCACACACATACCAAGACTCCATAATCATCAATCATCAATCAATCATCAATCAATCATCATTTATTCATCATTGATAGCATCAATTATCATTTAAGCAACAATAACTTAGTTAGATGACAAAGTAGGCCATCTAACCGGACATGCATTATATACACAATTAAACCCTAAATTACTCATCAACAACTCACCATTCAACACTCAAACACCACCCAATCATCTAAAGGCATCGTTCAAGAAATTAAAGAATGACAACCTAAACTTCTAAAATTCATAACTTACATTCTACTAACCCAAACATTGCCAAATCAATTTCTATCAATCACCCATTCAACCTACTACATTAGCCCTCTCAGAAATCCACCATAACACCTCCAAATCATGCCCGATAACCCTAAAACCCTAGGATGTCTTGGCTGAATTTTCCAGATTTTCCCACGAGCAATGTAATCGAAAATTCGGCATTACAACAGCGCTACCACGTAATTATCAAGTATTTAGAAATCGACGGCAATCGATTTCGATCATCACAACTCAATTAATTCAACATTGAACAATTTAATCAAAATTTAATACTCGAAAAATAAAAATTATGCTACATCTGACAGAAATTCGTAGTATTACCACTAAACGATCCCTAGCATGCAAGGAGCAATAATCTAACATCAGATTACAATTCTAACGGTTCAAATTTCATTTATATGCAAAAATATAAAAATGACATTTTGAGATCTAGAATTTTTCTCTCACCTTTGATGAGATAAAAGCCTAGGGTTGCGTGAAGTGCGTGCCCAACAAGCAGAATCCAAATCGATGCGAAGTTTTACGGACAAAAACCAAGTTTTTCTAAGAAAAATTGATTGAAAAACCTTGAAATTTTTCTTTTCTTTTTCTCCTTCTTTCTCTTGGCCTTGTGTGTGCAATTGGGTATGTTTTTGTGTTATGTGAGTGTGTGTAACTACTTTGAGCATAAATAGTTAATAGTTAATATAGTTTAAGTTATAAAAACTAATTAATTTTTGTGTTTTAATGACTTTAAAAGCATTTTATTACTCACCAATGTTAAAAATATTTATGCAAACCCCAAGATATCTCAAGTGGATTATTTTTAGGTGACAAGAAGTTTTACATTCAAAGAATTCCACCCGAGTCGGCTTAAAACTCGGTTTTTGCAAAAGTCGGTGTAAAAATCCTAATAAATTCTTAAGCCAATTTTAAAACCGTTTTCATCAAACACAGGTCTATTAGAGTCCGTGGACTAGGTCTAGAAGGGTTAAAAAGACCAGTTTCAAAATTTTAGCGGACGTGTTTCAAAAACACTATTCACTGAAAATCGACGATAAAATTTCTGATCCCGTTTTTGATGAAAATTTCATGAATGCACATTTAGCATGTATTAGGAGTATTGACATCAAAATTATAACTTCCTAGGTCCTATAGCACATAAACAGGTCATATGCACGCAAAACGAGGTATAGCACGTAAAACGAGATAAGCAGAAAAGTGGGGTTTCATATTCTCCCCCCCTCTCCCTTATAGAAATTTCATCCTCGAAATTCTTACTTGATGTACGGAATAGATCTGGGTATTGCTACTGCATCTGATCTCGTCTCTCCCACGTAGCTTCCTCAATGTCGTGATGCTTCCACTACACCTTAACCATCGGAATCCTCTTCGACCTCAACTCTCAGTGCATCTGATCTAGAATACGAATCGGACGCTCGTCATAAGTCAAATTCTCTCGAAGTTGTAACGGTTCTAACTCAAGAATATGAGAAGGATCCAGATTATATTTCCGCAAATTAGACACGTGAAATACATCGTGGACATTAGAGAAATTCTCCGGTAAAGCCAACCGATATGCCAACTTACCAACCCTGCTAGTAATCTCAAACGGCCCAACAAATCTCGGACTCAGCTTTCCACCTTTACCATAACGAGCAAACCCATTTCGAGGAGACAATCTCAAGAAAACCCGATCTCCGACTACAAACTCCAAATCCCGACGACGCTTATCAGCATAACTCTTGAATCTACTCTGCGCCGTAAGCATTCTCTGCCTGATCAACTGAACATTTTCAATCTTCTCAAGAAGTTCTGGCATAATAGTCGGATCAATAGTCTTCATCTCTCCTACCTCGTCCCAATATAAAGGTGAATGGCACTTACGACCGTAAAAAGCTGCAAAAGGTGCCATTCCAATAGTAGCTTGATAACTATTGTTATAGGCAAACTTGACAAGTGGTAGATGTTTCTCCCAGTTCTTCCCGAAGTCCAGAACACAAGCCCTAAGCATATCTTCCAAAATCTGAATAGTCCGCTGAGACTGAACGTCGGTCTGTGGATGATACACGGTACTGAAGTTCAACTGAGTACCCAAAGTCTCCTAAAGTTTCTCCCACAAACGAGAAGTAAATCGAGGATCTCGATCAGAGACAATACTAGACGGAATCCCGTGAAGTCTAACAATCTGATCCAAATAAAGATCCGTCAGCTTTGTAACCTCATCTCCCATCCTCATTGCAATAAAATGAGCTGTCTTCGTCAAATGATCCACGACAACCCAAATTGCATCATTACCCCTCGGTGTTCTAGGCAAACTAGTGACGAAGTCCATCGTAATATGCTCCCATTTCCACTGTAGTATAGCCAACGGCTGAAGCAAACCTGCTGGTCGTTGATGCTCGGCTTTCACCCTCTGACAAGTCAAACATCTAGATACAAACTGAGCAACCTCCCTCTTCATGTTGTTCCACCAATAATGTTGCTTCAAATCCCGATACATCTTGGTTCAACCGGGATGAATAGTATATTTAGAATTATGAGCTTCCTCCAGAATACCTCGCCTCAAGCCCGGTTCATCAGGAACACAAACCCTATTCCTAAAATGAAGAATACCGTCCTCATGTACTTTGAAGTCAGACTGATCATCAGTGATCTGATCCTTGATTTTCTGAAGTTTAACATCAAGTTGCTGAGCTTCCCTGATCTGAGACAATAATAAAGGCTGAATACGGAGATGTGAACACATCACCCCAACCTGAGTCAACTCTGGTCTCCAATAACTAAACTCCTCAAGAACCTCCCACTTCTTGACAGCCAAACAAGAAATACTAGCCTTCCGGCTGAGAGCATCTGCTACAACATTTGCCTTTCCAGGCAGATAATTGATAGAACAATTATAATCTCCAAGAAGCTCCATCCATCTCCTCTGGCGCATATTTAACTCCTTCTGTGAGAATAAGTACTTAAGACTCTTATGATCAGTGAAAATCTCAAACTTACTACCCCACAGATAATGACACCACTTCTGGAGTGCAAAGACAACCGCTGCCAACTCAAGATCATGAGTCGGATAATTTTCTTCATAAGGCTTCAACTTCCGGGAAGCATAGGCAATAACTCGGCCATCCTGCATAAGAACACATCCCAAGACCTCCTTGGATGCATCACTGTAAATGACCATATTATCGGTCCCCTCTGGTAGAGCAAGTACTGGAGCAGTAGTCAACCTCTTTTTTAACTCCTGAAACCTACTCTCACACTTCTCATCCCAATTAAAGATAGTCCGTTTATGAGTCAACTTAGATAGTGGCCCAGCAATCTTCGAGAAGTCCTTGACAAACCTACGGTAATAACCCGCCAAGCCAAGAAAGCTACGGACATCAGAAACACTCTCTGGCCATTTCCAAGACATCACCGATTCAATCTTAGTGGGATCTACAGAAATACCGCTCTATGTAATAACATGGCCAAGAAAAGAAATCCGTTGCAGCCAAAATTCACATTTGCTGAACTTGGCAAACAACTGATGCTCCTGCAGCTTCTGTAATACAAGCCGTAGATGTTGCTCGTGCTCCGATTCAGATTTAGAATAGACCAAGATATCATCAATAAAAATCACCACGAACTGGTCCAAGTACGGCTGAAAGACTCGATGCATCAAATCCATGAATGCTGCCGGTGCATTAGTCAAACCAAAGGGCATAACAACAAACTCATAATGCCCGTACCGAGTCCTGAAGGCAGACTTTGGAACATCCTCCGTACGAATCCGAAGCTGATAATACCCCTACCTTAAGTCAAACTTAGAGTAGACTTTAGCCCCCTGAAGTTGATCAAACAACTCGTCAATCAGTGGCAAAGGATATTTATTCTTGATAGTCACCTGATTCAAACCACGGTAATCAATACACAATCTCAAAGTACCATCATTCTTCTTCACAAATAAGACTGGAGCTCCCCAAGGTGAAGAACTCTGCTGGATAAATCCCTTCTTCAATAACTCCTGCAACTGAGTCTTCAACTCCTTCAACTCAGCTGGTGCCATCCGGTACGCTGATTTAAAAATAGGTTGAGTACCGGGAATAAGATTAATCACAAATTCTATATCCCTCTCTGGCAGCAACCCTAGCAACTCCTCGGGAAATACATTGGGATATTCCCGAATAATAGGGACTTCCTCTAGCTATAGCTTATCAGATGGCTTGTTGATCAAATAAGCTAGATAACCCGAACACCCCTTACTCACCAACTTAACGGCTTTAGTTGCTGAGATAACAAAACTCGTCTTAGCACCCCGGTTACCTGCTACCTCTACTACTGGCAGATCCGGCAATCGAAACTGTACTACCTTGGTTCTACAGTTTAACTGGGCATCATACTTAGAAAGACAATCCATACCCAGAATAACATCATACCCCCGGATAGGAAATAAGATAAGGTCTGAAGGAAAATTATACCCCTTAACATGTATTATACAATCCTTACATACTAAGCCAGTAACATACTTATCAGTCAAAGAGGTACTAATCTCAACCACATATGGCAATCTTTCAGGTTGCAAATTAACACGTTGCACACAAGCAGGAGTAATGAAAGAATGCATAGCACCATAATCGATCAACACTTTAACAAGTTGATCAAGTATAAGGAAGTTACCTTCCACCACTGCAGTCTCTTCAGGCATCTCCTCCATATCAATTGCATAAGCCCGAGCCTGAACCCGCTGCTGCTGTGGTACACTACCCGTAGGCCTACCGTGGTAACCCTGAGTCACTGCCCGACCCTCAATCCTCGCATATCTAGGGCAATCCTTCGCCCTATGCTCGCTGCTACCACAACCCAAACATGTCCCTGCCTTTACCCTGCAGTCGGACTCCACATGCCCTGGGCGCTTGCAGTAATTACACTGCGATGATGCGGCATTAACACTGCCCCTAGAAGAACTAGAAGCTGATGAAGCAGCTGATACAGCCTGCTGCTGAGGTCTTACCACACTAGGCCTGTACTGAACCTGAGGCTGGGCTGGCCTATACTGAGTCTGAACCTGATATGGCCCCTGCTGAAACTGAGGCCAATAGTAACTCTGCTGACCCTGTGGCCTATAAGAACCCTGCTGGGCTGGTGGCCTGTAGACAACCTGCTGTACTGGAGGCCTATATATAACATGCTGGCCCTGTGGCTGATACGACCTCTTACTAGGCTGACTGGAGACAATCTGATCCCCTTTCCCCTTCTCTAACCTAGAAGCTGCATCAAAAGCCTCAGTGAAGATATCATAGCGATTCAGAGCCATTGCATCCTGAATCTCGGGCCTCAATCCCAACATAAATCTACGTGTCTTCCTCTCCTCCACAGCTACAAACTCCGGTACATACCGAGACAACCTAGTGAATGTAGCCTTATACTGAGCCACAGAAGAATCCCCCTGTACCAAAGACAGGAACTCAGCCTCTCTCCTCTCCCGTGCAACCCTCGGGACATACTTATCCCTAAAAGCAGTCAGAAAGGCATCCCAAACATACGGAACACCCCGGGTCTCCCAACTGGCTCTCAGAGTGCGCCACCACTCCTCTGCCTCATCATCAAGCAAATAGACAGCACAAGTCACCTTCCTCTCATCAGTGAACCTGAGAGGATAAATTTTTTTTCTCTAACTTACTAATCCATGACTCGGCCTTCCTATCATCAGGCTCTCCCTGAAATCTAGGAGGATAGTACCCCAGAAACTCCTTCATAGTACCTCGACCGTGATTACCGCCCTGTACATTCTGTATCTGAGCCTGCAATGCCTGAGTCTGAGCAGCCTGACCCGCTAACAACTGGGCCTGTCCAGCCATCAAATCTGCAATCTGATCCATTGCTGCCCCTAACCTGTCATCACCCCCATCACGGCCCTGTGCCACATTACCAGGAACCTCATCTACTATCTCGGGCCTACCACGAGTCCTCGGTCTACTGGCCATCGGACTAATCAAAGAGTTAGCACAGGTTATAGCACGTAAACATGTTATATACAACTTTTAACACATAAACAACAAACTCATATAAAGCACATAGATCACATAAGTTTCAATCACATAAGCAAATTGATCACATAATCACATAAGCACTTAAATCACATAATCACTTAATCATTTAGTCATATCAATACATAATTGACTTTTCTTTCTTTTCATACATATTTCATGCTAAGACCATTACCCACATTCCGAGAATACTCCGGCTAACAACTAACATGCGCTCTGATACCACTTGAATGTCACGCCCCAACTCGACCCTACCTACAATCAGTCAGGACGCAACGGGATTTCGGCAGTATAACGACAGTAAATAGAATACCAAGGTTCTAAACCAACCTCATTAATAACATTAAACATCCAATTCCATAACCATACAAACAACAACTCCTCAACAGCATAACAACACACAACATAACTATAATATACAATAATCAGTCCTCGTTATCTGCCTCCGTTCCAACATAACATACAATACCTCAACCTTATCATACCTTTCCAAAATAAGTTGAGACCCATCTAACAACTTAACCATAGACAAAAGAAGCTGCTAGAATAGTAACTAATTTATATTCTTTTCAGCATCCTATACAACAAAACTATAAGCATAGAAAAGGCTACTAAATTAATATACATGATAAATAACAGCACAAAATCACGGATAAGACTCTGGGACATATGACTCGTCCACGCAAGGCACATATTCCTCCTCAGGAGGCACGTACCCGTAATCCGGCTCTGCAACACCTGTAAGCATGCAATAATAGAGAGTGAGCTTATATAAAATAAGCCCAGTGAGGATCCGATAGATCTCGAGCAAGGTCTACCAAACTCCTTGGAATAATCCTTTGAGTCAGTAAACACACAATAACATAAATAATACTATCATCACATAACTATATAACCAATCAATAAAGGATACTCTATTTGGTATAGCTCCAAACGCCATCACGATCTCAACCATTCTTATTATAACTCCCTATTACTCACGCACCCGAAGTACCTTACTAGCCCCTCCCTCCATGACACCTCCGTCATGCGAGCTGGGGGTAGCCTCTGGCAGTCATGCCGTTATCAACCCGACAGCCCAACGCTGCCCGAGAGGTGGCACACACATACCAAGACTCCATAATCATCAATCATCAATCAATCATCAATCAATTATCAATCAATCATCATTTATTCATCATTGATAGCATCAATTATCATTTAAGCAACAATAACTTAGTTAGATGACAAAGTAGGCCATCTAACCGGACATGCATTATATACACAATTAAACCCTAAATTACTCATCAACAACTCACCATTCAACACTCAAACACCACCCAATCATCTAAAGGCATCGTTCAAGAAATTAAAGAATGACAACCTAAACTTCTAAAATTCATAACTTACATTCTACTAACCCAAACATTGCCAAATCAATTTCTATCACGCACCCATTCAACCTACTACATTAGCCCTCTTGGAAATCCACCATAACACCTCCAAATCATGCCCGATAACCCTAAAACCCTAGGATGTCTTGGCTGAATTTTCTGAATTTTCCCACGAGCAATGTAATCGAAAATTCGGCATTACAACAGCGCTACCACGTAATTATCAAGTATTTAGAAATCGACGGCAATCGATTTCGATCATCACAACTCAATTAATTCAACATTGAACAATTTAATCAAAATTTAATACCCGAAAAATAAAAATTATGCTACATCCGACAGAAATTAGTAGTATTACCACTAAACGATCCCTAGCATGCAAGGAGCAATAATCTAACATCAGATTACAATTCTAACGGTTCAAATTTCATTTATACGCAAAAACATAAAAATGACATTTTGAGATCTAGAATTTTTCTCTCACCTTTGATGCGATAAAAGCCTAGGGATGCGTGAAGTGCGTGCCCAACAAGCAGAATCCAAATTGATGCGAAGTTTTATGGACAAAAAACCATGTTTTTTAAAGAAAAATTGATTGAAAAACCTTGAAAATTTTCTTTTCTTTTTCTCCTTCTTTCTCTCGGCCTTGTGTGTGCAATTGGGTATGTTTTTGTGTTATGTGAGTGTGTGTAACTACTTTGAGCATAAATAGTTAATAGTTAATATAGTTTAAGTTATAAAAACTAATTAATTTTTGTATTTTAATGACCTTAAAAGCATTTTTATTACTCACCAATGTTAAAAATATTTATGCAAACCCCAAGATATCTCAAGTGGATTATTTTTAGGTGACAAGAAGTTTTACATTCAAAGAATTCCACCCGAGTCGGCTTAAAACTCAGTTTTTGCAAAAGTCGGTGTAAAAATCCTAATAAATTCTTAAGCCAATTTTAAAACCGTTTTCATCAAACACAGGTCTATTAGAGTCCGTGGACTAGGTCTAGAAGGGTTAAAAAGACCAGTTTCAAAATTTTAGCGGACGTGTTTCGAAAACACTATTCATTAAAAATCAACGATAAAATTTGTAATCCCGTTTTTGATGAAAATTTCATGAATGAACATTTAGCACGTATTAGGAGTATTGACATCAAAATTATAACTTCCTAGGTCCTATAGCACATAAACAGGTCATATGCTCGTAAAACGAGGTATAGCACGTAAAACGAGATAAGCAGAAAATTTGGGTTTCACACTACTCACTTCCAACCACGCTTAAGTTCAGATTTCTGATAGGAGCCGGTGCATTAGTGCTGGTATGATAGCACCTGTCTTGTTGATGGTGCAAAGCCCTTTTGTGTTGACGGTCCACAGTTCAAGCCAAGAGAGACGACCTATTCAAAATGCCAATGGGCTTATTGACAGCCCATCTGCTTCAACAAAGCAGCATCACAGCAAGACATGATATCGACGCGTCGTAGAGCCCTCTAATGCTTTGCGAGTTGGAGTCTCGTCCTTTTTACGACACACGACGAACAACCAGGGATGAAGAAACAGCGCAAAAAGAAGGAAAGTGGCTTATAACTTATGAGCACATTTGATTTGGGTATCGAAAATAGGCGTAGCTGAGCAGGCTTGCTGCCCCAATTGTAGAGCTCCTAGAGAGCATTCCAACGGTTTTTTGTGCGCCATATAACTCCTTACGGATCAAAAGTTATGGGCACCAGATGATAGAGGCTTGGTCACAGGTCCCACGCCCTCGGTTTACGGGCCCAGCCTCTACGCGAAGCGAAGTTTTCTTTCCCAAGATGCCGTGGGACTCCAGAATAGAAATGTGATGGATAAAGCATCTTGGCATGGCTAAACAGAGAAAAAAAAATGAAAAAGGGGTGTAACACGTGGACTTCCCAAGTGGTCACCCATCCTAGTACTACTCTCGTCCCAGCATGCTTAACTTCGGAGTTCTGGTGGGATCCGGTGCATTAGTGCTGGTATGATCGCACCCGTCTTGTTGATGGTGTAAATCCCTTATGTGTTGACGGTTCACAATCCGAGCCAAGAAAGATGACCTATTCAAAAGGCCCAATGGGCTTATCGACAGCCCATCTACTTCATGAAAGCAGTGTCTTCGCAAGATGTGATATCGACGAATTGTAGAGCCCTCCATTGTCTTGCAAGTTGGGTTCTCAATCTTTTTGCGACACATGACGAACGACTTGGCATAAAAACATAGCGCAAAAAGAAGAAAAATGGCCCATAACTGATGAAAACGTTCAGTTTTGGGTACTGAAAATAGTCATAGCTGAACAAGCTTGCTGCCCCCGTCTTAGAGCTTCCATAGACCAGTCCAACAATTTTTTGTGCGCCGCATAACTCCTTACGGATTAAAAGTTATGGGCACCAGAGTGAGAGAGGCTTGGTCACAGGTCCCACGCCCTCGGTTTACGGGCCCAGCCTCTACGCGAAGTGAAGTTTTCTTGCCCAAGATGCCGTGGGACTCGAGAATAGAAATGTGATGGATAAAGCATCTTGGCATGGCTAAACGAAGAAAAAAAATGAAAAAGGGGTGTAACACATGGACTTCCCAAGGGGTCACCCATCCAAGTACTACTCTCGCCCAAGCACGCTTAACTTCGGAGTTCTGGTGGGATCCAGTGCATTAGTGTTAGTATGATCACACCTGTCTTGTTGATGGTGCAAATCCCTTATGTGTTGACGGTTCACAATCCGAGCCAAGAAAGACGGCCCATTCAAAAGGCCCAATGGGCTTATCGACAGCCCATCTGCTTCATGAAAGCAGTGTCTTTGCAAGATGTGATATCGACGAATTGTAGAGCCCTCTATTGTCTTGCAAGTTGGGTTCTCAATCTTTTCGCGACACACGACGAACGACTCGACACAAAAAAATATCAAAAAAAGAAGAAAAATGGCCCATAACTGATGAAAACGTTCGATTTTGGGTACCGAAAATAGTTGTAGCTGAGCAAGCTTGCTGCCCCCGTCATAAAGCTTCCATAGAGTGTTCCAACGGGATGTTGTGCACCGTATAACTCCTTACGGATCAAATGTTATGGGCACTGGATCAACGGAGACCTGGTCAAAACCCCTATGCCCTCAGTTTGCTAGCCCAGCCCCTACGCGAAGCGAAGTTGTTTAGTCGAATATGCCGTGGGACTCGAGAATATATAATGTGGTGGATAAAGCATCTTGGCAAGGCTAAAGGTGGAAAAAAATGAAAAGAGGGTGCAACACGAGGACTTCCAGGGGGTCACCCATCCTAGTACTATTCTTGCCCAAGCATGCTTAACTTTAGATTCTGATGGGATCCGGTGCATTAGTGCTGGTATGATTGTACCCGTCATGTTGAGTTAGCAAAGCTCTTATTCATTGATGGTTCACAGTCCCAGCCAAGAGAGACGACCCATTCAAAAGGCACAATGGGCTTTCCACAACCCATCTGCTTCAACAAAGCAGCATCACCGCAAGACGTGATATCGACGCATTGTAGAGCCATCTAATGTTCGGCGAGTTGGGTTCTTGTCCTTTTTGCGGCTCACGAAGAACGATCCGGGATGAAAAAATAGCGTAGAAAGAAGAAAAGTGGCCTGTAACTGATGAATACATTCAATTTTGGGTACCAAAAATAGGCGCAGCCGAGCCAGCTTGTTGCCTATGTCATAGAGCTCCCGTAGAGAGTTGCAACGATATGTTGTGCACTGCATAACCCCTTATGGATCAAAAGTTATGGGCACCGGAGCGACGGAAAACTAGTCACAAGCCGCACGTCCTTGGTTTGCGGGCCCAACCTCTATGTGAAGCGAATAGAAATGTGATGGATAAAGCATCTTGGTAAGGCCAAACGGGGAAAAAAATGAAATGGGGGTGCAACACGAGGACTTCCTAGTGGGTCATCCATCCTAGTACTACATTCGCCCAAGCACAGTTAACTTCGGAGTTTTGATAGGATCCGGTGAATTAGTGCTGGTTTGATCGAACCCGTCATGTTGATGGTGCAAAGCCCTTATGTGTTGATGGTTCACTATCCTAGCCAAGAGATTCAGCCCATTGAAAAGGCCCAATGGGCTTATCGACAGCCTATCTGCTTCAACAAAGCAGAATTATAGCAAGACGTGATATCAACGTGTTGTAGGGCCCTCTAATGTTTCGCGAGTTTTGTTCTCGTCCTTTTCGCGGCTCATGACAATTGACTCGGGATGAAAAAATAGCGAAAAAAGAAGAAAAATAGCCTATAACTAATGAAAACATTCGATTTTGGGTACCAAAAACTGGTGCAGCTAAGCAGGCTTGCTGTTCCCATCGTAGAGCTCCTAGAGAGCGTTCCAATAGTATCCTGTGCGCCGTATAACTCCTTACGGATCAAAAGTTATGGACACTAGAGCAATGGTGACCTGGTCACAGGCCCCAAGCCCTCGGTTTGCGGGCCCAACCTCTACGTGAAGCGAAGTTTCTTGCCCAAGATGCCATGTGACTCGAGAATAGAAATGTGATGGATAAAGCATCTTGTCAAGTCTAAATGGGGCAAAAAAAAATGAAAAGGGGGTGCAACACGAGGACTTCCCAGGGGGTCACCCATTCGAGTACTACTCTTGCCCAAGCACGCTTAACTTCAAAGTTCTGATGGGATTCGGTATATTAGTACGGGTATGATCGCACCCGTCATGTTGATGGGGCAAAGCCCTTATGTGTTGACGGCTCATGCCAACAGAGACGGCCCATTCAAAAGTCCCAATGGGTTTATCGACAGCCAATCTACTTCAACTGAGTAGCATCACCGCAAGACGTGATGTCGACGCATTGTAGAGCCCTCTAATGTTTTGTGAGTTGGGTTCTTCTCCTTTTCGTGGCTCACGGCGAATGACATAGGATGAAAAAACAGCGTAAAAAGAAGATAAGTATCCCAAAACTGATGAAAACGTTCAATTTTGGGTCTCGAAGATTAGCACAACCGTGTAGGCTAGAGCCCATGTCCTAGAGCTTCAAGAGAGTTTTCCAACAGTATGTTGTGAGCCACATAACTCCTTACGGATCAAAAGTCATGGGCATCGGAGCGACATAGACCACGTCACAAGCCCTAGGCCCTCTGTTTGCGGGCCCAGCCTCTATGCCAAGCGAAGTTGTCCAGCCCAAGATACTGTGGGACTCAAGAATAGAAATGTGATGGATAAAGCATCTTTCTTGGCAAGGCTAAACGGGACAAAAAAAATTGAAAATGAGGTTGCAACACGAGGACTTCCCAAGGGGTCACCCATCCTAGTACTATACTCCTCCAACCACACTTAAGTTCGAATTTCTGATGGGATCCGATGCATTAGTGCTGGTATGATAGCATCCATCTTGTTGATGGTGCAAAGCCCTTATGTGTTGACGGTCCACAGTTCAAGCCAAGAGAGGCGGCCCATTCAAAACGCCAATGGGTTTATTAACAGCCCATCTACTTCAACAAAGCAGCATCACAGCAAGACGTGATATAGACGCATTGTAAAGCGCTCTAATGTTCTGCGAGTTGGATCCTCGTCCATTTCTCGACACAAGACGAACGACCCGAGATGAAGAAACAATGCAAAAAGAAGAAAAATGGCCTATAACTGATGAACACATTCGATTTTGGGTACCGAAAATAAGCGTAGCTAAGCAGGCTTGCGGCCCCCATCGTAGAGCTCCTAGAGAGCATTCCAACGGTTTTTTGTGCGCCGCATAACTCCTGACGGATCGAAAGTTATGGGCACCAAAGTGACAGAGGCTTGGTCATAGGTCCCACGCCCTCGGTTTACAGGCCCAGCCTCTATGCGAAGCGAATTTTTCTTGCCCAAGATGTCGTGGGACTCGAGAATAGAAATGTGATGGATAAAGCATCTTGGCATGACTAAACAGAGAAAAAAAAATTGAAAAAGGGGTACAACACGAGGACTTCCCAAGGGGTCACCCATCCTAGTACTACTCTTGCCCAAGCACGCTTAACTTTGGAGTTCTGGTGGGATCCGGTGCATTAGTGCTGGTATGATCGTACCCATCTTGTTGATGGTGCAAAGCCTTTATGTGTTGACAGTTGACAATCCCAGCCAAGAAAGACGGCCCATTCAAAAGGCCCAATGGGCTTATCGACAGCCCATCTGCTTCAATAAAGCAGCGTCTTCGCAAGATGTGATATAAATGAATTGTAGAGCCCTCTATTGTCCTGCAAGTTGGGTTCTCGTCCATTTTGCGACACACGACGAACGACTCGGCACAAAAAAATAGCGCAAAAAGAAGAAAAATGGCCCGTAACTGATGAAAACGTTCGATTTTGGGTACCAAAAATAGTCGCAGTTGAGCAGGCTTGCTGCCCCCATCATAGAGCTTCCATAGAGCGTTCCAACGGTATGTTGTGCGCCATACAACTCCTTATAGATCAAATGTTATGGGCATTGGAGTGACAGAGACCTAATCACAAGCCCTACGCCCTCGGCTTGCTGGCCCAGCCCTTACGTGAAGTGAAGTTGTCTAGCCAAAGATGTCGTGGGACTCGAGAATATAAATGTGATGGAAAAAGCATTTGGGCAAGGTTAAAGGGGGAAAAAATGAAAAGAGGGCGCAACACGAAGACTTCCAGGGGGTCACCCATCCTAGTACTATTCTTTCCCAAGCACGCTTAACTTCAGAGTTCTGATGGGATCCGGTGTATTAGTGCTGATATGATTGCACTCGTCATGTTGAGTTAGCAAAGCCCTTTATGTCTTGACGGTTCACAGTCCCAACCAAGAGAGACGACCCATTCAAAAGGCCTAATGGGCTTATCACAGTCCATTTGCTTCAACGAAGTAGCATCACTGGATAGCGACGCATTGTACAACCCTCTAATGATTCACGAGTTAGGTTCTCATCCTTTTTGCGGCTCACGATGAACGACCCAGGATAAAAAAAAAACAGCGCAAAAAGAAGAAAATCGGCCCGTAACTGAAGAAAACTTTCAATTTTGGGTACTGAAAATAGGCGCAGCTGAGTTAGCTTGCTACCCATGTCGTAGAGCTCCTGGAGAGCATTCCATCGGTATGATGTGCGCCGCATAACCCCATATGGATCAAAAGTTATGGGCACCGGAGTGACGGAGACCAAGTCACAATCCCCACACCCTCGGTTTGTGGGCCCGGCTTCTATGCGAAGCAAAGTTGTCTTGTCCCAGATCCCGTGGGACACGAGAATAGAATTGTGATGGATAAAGCATATTGGAACGGCCAAACGGGGAAAAAAAAAAAGAAATGGTGGTGCAACACGAGGACTTCCCAATGGGTTATGTCACATCCCAACCCGACCTATAGAGGCTAGACTAGGGTATGACCTAAATCATTTATGCTATTTCACGTACTTAGTCATTTGTTATGATTTAATACTTAACGTTGGTCTAGAACCCCAAAAGATTTTTCAAAAAAAATTAGCAGCATAACGGCTGTAGTTAGGACCTTTTAGTTTGACCTAATTTCTAAACGCCTCAATTATTCCAATCATTAATTCAATTCCATTAAGGACTCCTATTTTGTCATCAACCGATATGCCTACTAGTTTATCTTGAAAATCTCGTTTGGTTAATAAGCCTAGCATGATAACTATGTCATGTTTATTTGTCAATTTCCTATCATGCAAGTACCTATTATCCTTTAGCTTGTGCATGATCACTAGGTGAGATTAAGTAGAGTTATATTATTTACTTCTTCACCTAGCGGTTCAAACGCCTACGATAACTACTAATTAAATGACGAAAGTAAACAACCAAATAAAGAGTTCGCCCGGTTATAATCAGTACAAGCCAAAATTAGACCCAAATTACAACGGGGTCATTTACATCAATAAAATGAATAGTTTGCAATCAAACACAACATCCATATAGCAACCACTTTCAGGCAAAGCACAAAAGAACGTAGTCACTCCAAGGAATCATCAACAAGTACATTCACTTCAGGTACTTGTTCCAAATCTGCTACACCTGTGACAAAAAGAGGGTGAGTCCTTATGAACTCCGCAAAGGGGAACGAGAGATAACGTTTTGAAATCCTTTTCCGGTTAAACTTATGAAAAACCCTTGTTGAAAGCATGATATATAACACAAGTAAGTTTATAACATAATATAAATGTAAATGAACACATTTACCCGTCTTTCCTCCCCGAGGTCCTCTAGGAACCAAGCGAGAATACTTAAACACATAGTGAAAAAGATAAGATGAGCTTTCGCTCTCAAGATCATTTCTGATAACAGTTGTTTCGGCCGGCTTCAATCATCCACTTATCACGCCAAATTGGTGTACTCCAGATGTACCCCGAAATCCTACGACCCAACTCTTCAAGGAAGTCTAGCCCCCAAGCGAGAGAGGGAATTGGACAATGGTAGTCACAGTTGCACCGGAAAGCCCGATGCTGCCCGGTGTGTGTGAAACGCTACCACGCCAGAATGAAAGGTTGCAACCTTGTATGCAATGCACATTTATAACATTTAACATATCACATTAGGAGGACAATAAAGTAGGTTGCCTCCGAGCAATTATAAGATCGCACATTGACAGGTAAACACACGAGGCATGCTTTGACATGTAATTTCACTTGTAAAACACATGGAGTTATATGAATATTAAACGGGCAGCCATGTGACACATGTAAATCAAGTCATATAACTCGTTTCGGGGTTCACTTATCAAGTAGTAAGATTATACAAGCATGCAGTGACGATTACACGAGACCGGATCCAAGAATAGCTTACTTATCAACATGCAACCCTCGGGAATCATATTTAGGGCTATAAGGACAATTACGGGCAGCCTATTAACCTTCCTCAACATCTTTTACAATTCACAAAAGAATGGTTTATGACTCGAGAATCTACGGGGCCATTAGGGTTTTCTAGGCCGTGCTCGGGTCAGTTTCATTTGCTAAGCACCACAAACAACTCTTAAAATATTTCAAGCATACTCAACATTTATTAGGCAGCCTACTAATCACACAATCAAACACATTAATCATATGATCATCACTTAGCGAGATTTCATAGTTAATAGGGTTT
Source organism: Ehretia macrophylla (assembly GCA_037974665.1). Lineage (NCBI taxonomy): Eukaryota > Viridiplantae > Streptophyta > Magnoliopsida > Boraginales > Ehretiaceae > Ehretia > Ehretia macrophylla. Next base: position 36,356,145 of record CM075771.1, read on the forward strand.
CAATTCATGCTTACACGTGCGATTAAGCTACAAGTTGTCACGTAATTAACCCAAGCCATGCATCGATTAATTAAAACGTCCTCAATCATCCAAAACAGTCCACACAACATCCAAGTGCCACAATCCCAAGCATTCAATACCACAAGAGAAGTTACAACATTTTTCAAAGCATATCACTAAACAAAAACCCCACTGCAATGGTCTGTCTTCCCACATTCATTTGGACAAACAAACAATCTCCAATTTCAGTGAAAAAAAATATCAAATTAAATCTTAATGAGTTTTTTAAATCCAGAAACAAACCTCGCATCATTTGGAGTTCGGATTCAAGAGTTATAGCCAAAACCGTGAGACTGCGCAAAACTGTCCAAATTTGTACACATTTCAATACGTTCCATTTTTGAGTGTTTTAAAGTCCGATTTAGCCTTAGTCTATTTCTGACACAAATGTCCAGAACTGAAAATTATAGGAGCCTACCAAATATCATGTATTTGAAATATCATTTACTAGGTCAAAACCATTTCGTTCTACAAGGACAGTGAACTGCCAAAAACCTGCTCCATTTTCCCAGATTTTCCATATTTAGACACCTTTTGATGTTTTTCCATTTTGGAGATCTTAGAATCAAAATTGGCCTTGTCCTATTTCTATGAAACATGCTCAGAACTGGCAAAAATAGTCATACACCAATTTTCATGCATTTTCAACCCCATTTACCAGGCCAAATACACTTCGTTCTAACAAGTCAGAAATCTGCCAGCTACGCGATTTTGCCTATCTTCAAGTTTTAGCCAAAACTCTTGCCATGAGTGGTTACATAAGCTCATGTACACACATATACAACAAGTAGAGAGATAAATGTAGACATATGAAGGCATGCATGTGGTTTTTGAAAGCTTTCAAAAGAGTTTTAGCCCTCACCTCTTTGAAGATCTAGCAAATGAGCACAAAATCCTTGTTTTGAGCTTTGTGTGTGACTTTGAGCTATCCTTGCTTGATTACCTTGCTATTGCTGATGCTTGGAGTGGCCTAGAGAGTGAGCTTGAGGTCTTGGAAGCTCAAGAGAAGCCATGGTCGAAAATGTGAGAGAAGGAGAGAGAATGAGAGCTTGAGAGGATTTTGAGAGGAAAAATGAAATGTGATGAGTTGTGTGTGTGTGTGTGTGTCGGCCTTAGGGCCTTTCAAATCTGATTTTTTCTTTGTCAATTGTGCAATTTGGATTGTGAGGAGCATGCTTGGTGATTTGGTCGAGAATAGGAAGGGTTTGGGTGAGGTTTTTATTATTATTTTTTTGTATTGTCATGCATTTGTCTATCCTAGGTTGTATTGTGTCTTGTACTTGTTATATGAATGTTTAGATAATAGGAAAGTGCTTAGGGTTTAGCATGTGTGTAAGAGAATGTTGGGTATTTAGGGATTTTAGGTAGAATAGAATATAGGATATGTTTAGAGGTTTGTGAGATTTTGTCTTGTAGTGAGTTTAAAATATAATATTTAGGTGTTAGTGGATTTTGTAGAGATTTGAATTAGGATTATAATAATAGTTAGTGGTGTTTGTAGGATTATTTCATAGTTTAGTACTTTGTGTAGGATTCTTTATTGATTAGCATGCGGGCACGCTTTCCTAAGTCTATGGCACGCACTACGAGGTAAGACACGCACTTCAAGGCGAATGCACGGATTCCAAGGTAAATGTACGCAACCCTAAGTGAATGCACGTAAACCAAAGCAAGGCATATAATTCAATGCAGTGCACGTAAATCAAGGCATGGCACTTAAATCTAGGTTAAGACATGCAATTCAAGGTCAGGGCACACAAAACGAGATAACGCATGCAATTCGAAGTTGGGGCACGTAAGTCGAGGATTAGGGCACCTAATTCTAGGTCAAGGCACAAATGACAAGGCATGCACGAAAACCAAGACAGGACATGTAATCCAAGGTCAGTCATATAATTCTAGGGCTAAGGCACGTAAATCGAGGTAATACACATTATTCGTGGTCGGGCCTCACAGGTTATCCATCCTAGTACTATTCTAGCCCAAGCACGCTTAATTTCGGAGTTCTGATGGGATCCGGTGCATTAGTGCTGGTATGATCGCACCCGTTATGTTGATGGTGCAAAACCCTTATGTGTTGACGGGTCACAGTCCCAGCCAACAGAGACGGCCCATGCAAAAGGCTCAATGGGCTTATCGATAGCCCATCTGTTTCAAGAAAGCAGCATCACCGCAAGACGTGATATCGACGTGTTGTAGGGACCTCTAATGTTTCGCGAGTTGGGTTCTCGTCCTTTTCGCGACCCATGACCAACGACCAGGGATGAAAAAATAGCGCAAAAAGAAGAAAAGTAGCCCTTAACTGATGAAAACATTCAATTTTGGGTACCAAAAATTGGTTCAGCCAAGCAGGCTTATTGCTCCCATCGTAGAGCTCCCATAAAGCATTCCAACGGTATTTTGCGTGCCGCATAACTATTTACGGATCAAAAGTTATGGACACCGGAGTGATGGAGACCTGGTCACCGGCCCCATGCCCTCAGTTTGCGAGCCCAGCCTATACGCGAAGCGAAGTTTCTTGCCCATGATGCCTTGGGACTCGAGAATAGAAATGTGATGGATAATGTATCTTGGCAAGTCTAAACAGGGCAAAAAAAATTGAAAAGGGGGTGCAACACGAGGACTTCCCTAGGGGTCACCTATCCTAGTACTACTCTCGCCCAAGCACGCTTAACTTTGGAGTTCTGATGGGATCTGGTGCATTAGTGCTGGTACGATCGCACCCATCATGTTGATGGTGCAAAGCCCTTATGTGTTGATGGTTCACAGTCCCAGCCAAGAGAGACGGCCCATTCGAGAGGCCCAATGGGCTTATCGATAGCCCATCTTCTTCAACAGAGTAGCATCACTGTAAGACGTGATATCGACGCGTTATAGAGCCCTCTAATGTTCCACGAGTTGGGTTCTCGTCCTTTTTTGTGACTCATGACGAACGACCCGAGATGAAAAAATAGTGCAAAAAGAAGATAAGTGGCCTAAAATTGATGAAAACGTTTGATTTTGGGTACCGAAAACAAGCGCAGCCTTATAGGCAAGAAGCCCCCGTCGTAGAGCTCCCGGAGAGCTTTCGAACGGTATGTTGTGGGCCGCATAACTTCTTACAGATCAAAAGTTTAGGGCAATAGAGCGACAGAGACTAGGTAACAAGCCCCACGCCCTCAGTTTGTAGGCCCAGCCTCTATGCAAATCGAAGTTGTCTAGCCCAAGATACTGTGGGACTCAAGAATAGAAATGTGATTGATAAAGCATCTTGGCAAGGCTAAACGGGGCAAAAAAAATGAAAAGGGGGTTGCAACATGAGGACTTCCCAGGGGGTTACCCATCCTAGTACTACCCTCCTTCAACCACGCTTAACTTCGGAATTCTGATGGGATCCGGTGCATTAGTGCTGGTATGATCGCACCCATCTTGTTGATGGTGCAAAACCCTTATGTGTTGATGGTTCACAGTCCCAGCCAAGAGAGCGGCCAATTCAAAAGGCCCAATGGGCTTATCGACAGCCCATCTGCTTTAACAAAGCAGCATCACCGCAAGATGTGAAATCGACGCATTGTAGAGCCCTCTAATGTTCTGTAAGTTGGATTCTCGTCCTTTTCGAGGCACACGACGAACGATTCAGGATGAAAAAAATGCCCAAAAAGAAGAAAAATGGCCCATAACGGATGAAATCATTCAATTTTGGGTACCGAAAATAGGCCCAACCGAGCAGGCTTACTACCCCCGCCGTAGAGCTCCTAGAGAGCATTCCTATGGTATGTTATGTGCCATATAACTCCTTACGGATGAAAAGTTTAGGCCACATGAGTGACGGAGGCCTGGTCACAAGCCTCTCACCCTCGGTTTGCGGGCCCAGCCTCTACACGAAGCGAAGTTTTCTTGCCCAAGATGCAGTGGGACTTGAGAATAGAAATGTGATGGATAAAGCATCTTGGCATGGCTAAATGGGGAAATAAAATGAAAATGGGGTGCAACACGGGGACTTCCTAAGGGGTCACCCATCCTAGTACTACTCTCACCCTAGCACGCTTAACTTCGGAGTTTTGATGGGATCCGGTGCATTAGTGCTGGTATGATCGCACCCGTCATGTTGATGGTGCAAAGCCCTTATATGTTGACAGTTCACAATCCTAGCCAAGAGAGATGGCCCATTCAAAAGGCTTAATGGGCTTATCGACAGCCTGTTTGCTTCAATAAAGCAGCATCACTTCAAGATGTGATATCGTCGCATTGTAGAGTTCTCTGATGTTATGCGAGTTGGGTTCTCCTTCTTTTTGCGGCACACGACAAACGACTCGGGATGAAAAAACAGCGCAAAAAGAAGAAAAATAGCCCGTAACTAATGAAAATGTTTGATTTTGGGTACTAAAAATAGGCACAGTCGAGCAGGCTTGCTATTCTTGTCGTAGAGCTTCTAGAGAGCATTCCAACGGTATGCTGTGCACCGCATAACTCCTTTCAGATCAAACGTTATGGGTACTAGAGCGACAGAGACTTGGTCACAAGCCCTAAGCCCTCAGTTTGCGGGCCTAGCTTCTATGCCAAGCGAAGTTGTCTTGTCCAAGATGCCGTGGGACTCGAGAATAGAAATGTGATGGATAAAGCATCTTGGCAAGGCTTGACGGGGCAAAAAAATGAAAAGGGGGTTGCAACATGGGGACTTCCCAAGGGGTCACCTATGCTAGTACTACTCTTATCCAAATACGATTAACTTCAAATTTCTAATGCGATCCAGTGCATTAGTTCTAGTACGATCGCACCCGTCATGTTGTGGGTGCAAAGCCCTTATGTGTTGACGGTCCACAGTCCCAGCCAAGAGAGGCGGCCCATTCAAAAGGCCCAATGGGGTTATCGACATCTCATCTGCTTTAACAAAGCAGCATCACCGCAAGACATGATATCGACGCATTGTAGAACCCTCTAATGTTTTGCTAGTTGGTTTCTTGTCCTTTTCGTGGCTCACGGCGAACGACCCGGGACAAAAAAAAAAGCGCAAAAAGAAGAAAAATGGCTCGTAACTGATGAAAATGTTCAATTTCAGGTACCGAAAACAAGCACAGCAAAGCAGGCTTGCTGCACCCATCGTAGAGCTCCCATGGAGCGTTCCAACAGTATTCTGTGCAATGCATAACTTCTTATGGATCAAAAGTTATGGGCACCGGTGCGACAAAGACCTGGTCACAAGCCCCACGCCCTCGGTTTACGGGCCCATCCTCTACGAGAAGAGAAGTTGTCTTGCCCAATATGTCGTGGGACTCGAGAATAGAAATGTGATGGATAAGGCATCTTGGCAAGGCTAAATGGGGCAAAAAAATTGAAAAGGGGGTTACAACACAAGGACTTCCCAAGGGGTCACTCATCCTAGTACTACTCCCCTCCAACCACGCTTAACTTCGGATTTCTGATGGGATCTGGTGCATTAGTACTGGTATGATCACACCCGTCATGTTGAGGGTGCAAAGCCCTTATGTGTTAACGGTTCATAGTCCCAGCCAAGAGAGACGGCCCATTCAAAAGGGCGAATGGCCTTATCGATAGCCCATCTGCTTCAACAAAGTAGCATCACCGCAAGACGTGATATCGACGCATTGTAGAGCCCTCTAATGTTCGAAAAGTGGGTTTCTCGTCCTTTTTGCGGCTTACGACGAACGACCCGGGATGAAAAAATAGCACAAAAAGAAGAAAAGTGGCCCGTAACTGATGAAAATGTTCGATTTTGGGTATTGAAAATAGGCGCAGCCAAGCAGGCTTACAGCCCCCGTCGTAAAGCTCCTAGAGAGCATTCCAACAGTATGTTGTACGCCGCATAACTCCTTACGGATCAAAAGTAATGGTCACCGGAGCGATGAAGACCTGGTCATAGGGCCCACGCCTTCGGTTTGCGGGCCCAGCCTCTACGCGAAGCAAAGTTTTCTTGCCCAAGATATCATGGGACTCGAGAATAGAAATGTGATGGATAAAGCATGTTGGCATGGCCAAACGGGGAAAAAAATATGAAAAGGGGGTGCAACACGAGGACTTCCCAAGTGTTCACCTATCCTAGTACTACTCTCGCCCAAGCACACTTAACTTCAGAGTTCTGATGGGATCCGATGCGTTAGTGCTGGTATGATCGTACCCGTCTTGTTGATGGTGCAAAGCCCTTATGTGTTGATGGTTCATAGTCCTAGCCAAGAGAGAGGACCCATTCAAAAGGCCCAATGGGCTAATCGACAATTCATCTATTTCAACAAAGCAGCATCACCGCGAGCGTGATATCAACGTGTTGTAGAGCCCTCTAATGTTCTACGAGTTGGGTTCTTGTCCTTTTCGCGGCACACAACGAATGACCAGGGATGAAAAAACAACACAAAAAGAAGAAAAGTGGTTCATAACTGATGAAAATATTTGATTTTGGGTACCGAAAATAAACGTAGCCTAGCATAGTTGCTACCCCCGTCATAGTGCTTCCATAGAGCTTTCCAATGATATGTTGTGCGCTGCATAACTTCTTACGGATCAAAAGTTATGGGCACCGGAGCGACGGAGACCTAGTCACAAGCCCAATGCCCTTGGTTTGCGGGCCCAGCCTCTATGCGAAGTGAAGTTGTCTTGCCCAAGATGCAATGGTACTCGAGAATAAAAATGTGATGGATAAAGCATCTTGGCAAGGCTAAACGGGACCAAAAAAAAATGAAAAGGGGGTTGAAACATGAGGACTTCCCAAGGGGTCACCATCCTAGTACTACTATCCTCCAACCACACTTAACTTCGGATTTCTGATAGGATCTGGTGTATTAGTGCTGGTATGATCGCACCCGTCATGATGAGGGTGTAAAGCCCTTATGTGTTGGCAGTTCACAGTCCCAGCTAGGAGAGGCGACCCATTTAAAAGGACGAATGGGCTTCTCAACAACCCATCTACTTCAACAAAGCTGCATCACCGCAAGAAGAGATATCCACGCATTGAAGAGCCCTCTAATGTTTCGCGAGTTGGGTTCTTGTCATTTTTGCAGCTCACAATGAACGGCACAAGATGAAAAAACATCGCAAAAAGAAGAAAAGTGGCCCGTAACTGATGAAAACGTTTGATTTTGGGTACCAAAAATAGGCGCAACTGAGCAGGCTTGTTGCACCCGTCGTAGAGCTCCCAAAGAGCATTCTAACAATATGTTGTGCACCACATAACTCCTTACGGATCAAAAGCTATGGGCACCAGAGCGACGGAGACCTAGTCACAAGCCCCACGCCCTCGGTTTGCGGGCCTAGCCTCTTCGCGAAGCAAAGTTTTCTTGCCGCCCAAGATGTCGTAGGACTCGAGAATATAAATGTGATGCATAAAGCATCTTGGAAAGGCTAAACGGGGCAAAAAGAAAATGAAAAGGGTGTGCAACACGAGGACTTCCTAGGGGCTCACCCATCCTAGTACTACTATTGACCAAGTACGCTTAACTTTGGAGTTCTAATGGGATCTGGTGCATTAGTGCTGGTATGATCGCACCCATCATATTGATGGTGCAAAACTCTTATATGTCGATGGTTCACAGTCCCAGCCAAGAGAAACAGCCCATTCAAAAGGCCCAATGGGCTTATCGACAGCCCATCTGCTTCAACTAAGCAGCATCACCGCAAGACGTGATATCGATGCATTGTAGAGCCTTCTATTGTTCTGCGAGTTGGGTTCTCGTCCTTTTCGAGGCTCAAGACGAACGACCCGGGATGAAAAAACAATGAAAAAGAAGAAAAGTGGCTCGAAATTGATGAAAATGTTTGATTTTGGGTACCGAGAACAGGCGCAGCCTAGTAGACAGGAAGCCCCCATCGTAGAGCTCCCAGAGAGTTTTCCAACGGTATGTTGTGTGCCGCATAACTCATTACGGATCAAAAGTTATGGGCACCGAAGTGACGAAGACCAGGTCACAAGCCCTACGCCCTCAGTTTGTAGGCCCAGTCTCTACGCGAAGCGAAGTTGTCACGCCCTAACCCTAACCCATCTCTAGGTTAAGGCCGAAAGATGACGTGTCAATGCTTGAACCCTGAAGATTTGACAGTAGAAACTTGAACAATTATAATATTACACAAGAAGTTCCCAAAAGACTTCCAAAATTCTCCCATAGATGTCGGCCTTAGAGGGTTTCAACACCGTGATACATGTTACAATATCCGAGTCTACCTGCCAACATTCCAAACTTAAGTCTACTAAATAGAGTAATCACCTAACTAGGTATCTAGTTGACCAAAAATAATATTACAATAGTTTAAACAATTCAATTAAACCAAATCATGCTTATTACAACAGGGAATACATCTTCGTATGTAGGTATGTAGATCACATAAGCAGGAATCCAACTCATCACATCAATGAAGCTTGCAACCACATGGGAGCTTGCTCGGGGTACTCTTCACCTGAAATTGTTAAAAGAGGGTAAGCTAATCCTGCATATAGCTCAGTGAGGATGAACGAGGAAAAGTTTTTGCGAAGGTTTTATCATTTCATAAACCTCTTTATAAAACCGTGCTATGCATATTCATCAGCTAATCACATAGAACATGATATCAAGTTTAACTTCATACCCGAAGTATAGAACAATTAAAACAAATGGAAACAACTTGATTCAAAAGACATGAGCAACTCTTCTCTCCGAGGACCTCAAGGGACCAAGCGAGATTGGTTGCAATAAAAGAGTATAACAAGATGGCACTCCGGAGATAACCCAAACCATGACAAGATTCTCCTGGGGTAACAAAGAGTTCGGCGAGGTTATACTCCTAAGGTAACAATGAGCCCAGCGAGATAACAAGAATTGATTCCTCTAGGGTAACAAAGGGCTTGGCGAGGTTGTACTCCTGAGGTAACAATGAGCCTAGCAAGATCAATATGAGCCAATCCTCCTAGGGTAACAAAGATCTTGACAAAGTTGTACTCTAGAGGTAGCAATGAGCCTAGCGAGAGCGATAACGTGGGCAAGAAATCGAGAGGGTGTTCATACAGATCCAAAAGGTCACTTCCACCATCAAAGTAGTATTGTGCTTTGGTCCATATAACACTTTCTCTCCTAGATTAACCAAACTAGATAAAACATGGGTATAGCCAATTAGCAAGTAACAAGTATATTCGAGTATAATCCAAGCTTGTTTAACCTTATACATGAGCCAAACGTATTCAAGCATATTTAGCAATTACATGATTGAAGCTTATTCTTGGTTTTCACCATGTTTCCATGTTAAGAATACTCAAGCAATTACATGATTCAAACATGTTCAAGTTTATATCGTATGACTTAGCAAGTAAACTTGTGAGCACCTTACATGTGTAAACATTTTATAGTGCCACAATTAATGCTTCTAGATGGTTGTTGATCATGCTAGATATATGACATCAAGGCAATACAATAAAACTACAATTAAATCCCACCATAAAAATCTAGGGTTCAATACGGTTCTAACGCCTCTGATCGTGCCTCAATCTAACATCTGTAGCTCCCGGAATCACTAAAACAAGTTCATCGCATTTTGACCAAACCAAAAGATTCATCAGCGGACAAGGGGTCCTCCACTGGTTGACCGGTGGATGGGGGGTCATCCGGTCTTGCTGGTTAAGCGAAAAATACAATTTTTTCAACAATGAATCTTACAACCACACAACCCTCTACCAATAATCAAGCATGCTCAAGGTGACTATTAGGCATCATATAAGGGTTCAAACTCAACAAAAACACATCCCACATTAACAATCAACACCCAACATAAGTTTACAATTCCTAGATCTACAACACAAAATACTCAATCTTCTCATCATCCAAGCTTTTTTAAGAAAGCTATAGTAAGTTTAACACCAAATGAACATTAATAATCTTTAATGAATCATTTAAAAACCATTTATGAAAAATCCCCTACCTTGTTCTTGAGTAGTTAAATGCTAAGATTGATGTTGAAGATGCAAGCAAGAGCTAAAAGATGCAAGTCTCCTTCCTTCTTTTTCTTCTTCCTCTCTTTCTTCTTTCTTCTCTTCTCCTTCCTCTCAATCTTTTCTGTGTGTGTGTTCTCTGCTGTGTGTATGTGTAGTGTTTTTGTGTGTGTTGAGTGGTGTAATGTGTGTATATAGGTAGGATATTTTAATTTGGTTGCCAAAAGACCACCTTGCCCCTTCAACTAAATGTTAATTCCTAGTGTGCCATTTAGTCCCAATTCAATTATTTAGTTACTAATGTTAGCTCAATAGTATTTAATTGGTTCCTACTATACCTAAAACACTTAACTACACGTTAACTGATAATTGCACGTAAAATGATGTAAGTGAACATATTTCAAAATAAATGCACGTAAATCAAGGTAAAAGCACATTAATTGATATAAATGCATATTAAATTATATAAAAATATATGAAATACTATAAAATGCATGTAGTTTTTGTACGGCTCTGTATGGGGCCTCACAGAAGTTGTCTTGCCTAAGATGCTGTGGGACTCGAGAATAGAAATGTGATGGATAAAGCATCTTGGCAAGAGTAAATGGGGCAAAAAAAATGAAAAGGGGGTTGCAACACGAGGACTTCCCAGTGGGTCACCCATCCTAGTACTACTCTCACCCAAGCACGCTTAACTTCAAAGTTCTGATGGGATTCAGTGCATTAGTGCTAGTATGATCGCACCCGTCATGTTGATGGTGCAAAGCCCTTATATGTTGACTGTTCACAGTCCCAGCCAAGAGAGGTGGTATGATAACCCGAACCTGGCATGTATTCAATAGCATTTAAAGTTCATTTAAATTGTATTTTATTGACCTTTCACCTTCTTTGACCAAACTAGTTGACTTTTCATCTACATTGACCAACTAGGACAAGGTGGGAATTTTTGAAATGTTCAATAAAGGGCAAACTTGGGATTAGAAATAACAAATGCAATGTTAAGTTAGTCAAATTTTGGGTCAACTTTGGAATTAAATCTGAACCAATTGGGGAAGAGTTAGGTAGCAAATTATATATGGTTGGAAAGATCTATGAGTCTAGTTTTTGAGGCTTCAAACCGTTCGTGAATTGGAGTTTTCTAGAATAAGTTATGGCCGTTTTCGTAAGGTCGCGCATAGCTGTTTTGGTTTAGCGGGTTGACCGAAGCTTTGACCATTTGACTTCAACTTGTCATCTTATATATGCATAATGCATTACAAAAACAAGCAAAATTCTGGAAAAAAAAAAAGAAAGGGCCAAAACCATAAGAGAAAAAGAAAGAAAAAAGATTTCAACATCAAAACTTCAAATCTTCACGAGAGCTTGCACGGGGTTGTTTTCGAGCCTTCCAACGTGGTTTTCCTAGCATCTACTAGCGTCTAAGGTGAGGGTTTCATCGTTATTTGCGCATTTAAAATTATTATGCCTAAACTTTAATTTTTAGGAATTATGCGTAGATCATTATTTTATCTATTTTGATGCTTAAAGAATGTTCCTTGACAATTGTAGAACACATATTTGTAGACTTTTAGCATTTTCTGTGGTTGAAAATAGCAATTGAAATTTTAAATGCGAATGGAATAGTAAAATATGAATAGTAAATTATTGTTACGTTAAAGTTGCTTCGTTTTGCGTTCTGTTGATGTAGAAAGGTGTTAGATATGCTAGAATGCCTAAATGTATGGTTTAATTGGATTGTGTAATGGAAAAATGCCTTGGTACAAGTTGGGGCCATTTAGGTCGAGTTTAGCGTTTCCCAGTAATGTATGAAGGTGTAGTCTCGGGAGGCCATGGAATCACTTTTGGTGCAGTTATGACATTGGTTGGGTGATCGGTTGAGGTAGCTGTAGTTCAAATGAGGAAAGGGGGAAATCGGGGCTTTGCGAGAATTCTAGGGTAAAGTAGGGTTTCGTGGACTTTAGATGTGCCTTATGGTGTCCTAGGAGGAGTGGTGATGTCGATTTCTAAAACACGTAGCTCATTTGGAAGTAGTAGCATTGAGAAAGTTGGGGTCATTTAGTGTTTTAGTTGATTTTTATAATGCTTGCTTATATAATGCTTATTGTGGATTATTATGCTTGTTATTCTTGATTATGATTGAATTGTATATCAATTGTTGATAATGCTTGTTAGTGTTGTTCTTGTTATTTTATTGATTGTAATTGCTTATTGTATCGCATGTTGATACTAATCTGCACTTCAGTGCCTTGCTCGATTATCGTAATATCCCTCGTATTGCATTGCATTGTGTCAGACGCGTGAGTGATGGGCCTCTCTGGGTAGTCTCGGGCTGCCAGGGTTGGTTGCTCTAGCTCCGTATCCTATTCCCGTTCTCGCTTGGGTTGCCGCCCAGGGAGTTTTGGGTTGTAGAATTGACAGAGTATGTCCGGAGTACTCTAATGGAAGTTATAAGGTGGGTGAGCCGGCGCGTCATCGTTAAAGTCATCGAAATCATGATTGGTACATTACTCGTTCGAGTGAACCGTAGCGTTCAAAGTGTAGTATAGCTTTGAATGGTTGTGTTAATGCTTTCTTTAATTGTACATTGTATTGTCGTTTATATTGAAAGCTTTCTTATTGATTAAATTGCTTAACTGTACCTATTTGCAATGCATGATCTTCTTTCTCTCCACCTCGATATCTGTCTCGCCCTCACTGAGTATACGTGTTGTGTATACTCACTCCTCACCACCACATTTCAGGAAATGCCTTGTTAGCTGGAAAGTTCGTGGTTACGTGAAAGATCGTGCTTGAAGAGTTGTCTTGTGTGCTATGTGGCTTGAGTTGTCAAAGATACCAAGATGTATATTTTCATGTAATGTATGTGTTTAATGTTAAAATGAATGTAATTTAAGTTTTACTAGATCATTGAAGTGGTTTAATAAGCTAGTTTATGTATACAGTTAGTATAGTTTAACTTCAATACATGTTTGTAATGTCCAAAGGAAAAGAGTTAGAATGGTATGATAGTCTATTTTATGCAATAAGTTAGCTTAGTTTAGTTGTCAAGCATGAATGTACTTGTCAAAGATAAGAAGAGATAGGTTAGCATTTAAACTGGAAATGTATATTTACTTGTGTTCGCTTGTTGAGAACCAAGGCTCGGATGGCCTTGAGGTGTTTATATGGTTGGACACGGTGCTGGTCCACTTATATGCTATTACAGGTTTTACATTTTGCCTAGAAACAAGGGAGACTCCGTCCGTCTTTCCCTAAAAATTATGCCCGGGTTTGGAATTGGGTTGTGATTAGATTGATTGATAGAACTCCCGGTCTCGAGAGGGATTGGGGTGTTACAGGTAGTATCAGAGCTTGTTTAGCTCATAAGCTGGGACAGGGTCCTCGGTCTGGTGGGTAGTGATCCTTGAATGTGTGCTTGTTAAGTGTGTCTTGAAAGTGTATGCTTGTATGTGAGATTTTGTGTCTGGACTTGAATGTATGCACCTATGTGATATAATTATGTGTTATGTGTTAAATGTTTCTCAAGTAAAGTGAAGTGTCTAGTTGTGCATTGAATTGACCTATTGAATTGACATTGTGAATCAAATCAACCTTGTGAATTGTTATTTGCTTGAAGTATTGCTTGTAATGTGTGTATTGAAATGTCTTGAATTGGTTATGCCGTGATTTGAATTGATTATGTTGTGCTTGACTTGATTGTCATGCTTGAGTGACTTTGTTGAATAAACTGTTTTATAAACTCTTTTGTAAACTTGCTTGCATAATAGTTTAAGGCATGTGTATAAATGTGATATCTTGGCATTCATATATGTGCTATTGAAATGGTAAGAAAGACTTCTTCCTCCCCTGAAGAAAGTGGTTCACAGCTGGCCTTTCAAGGTATATAGATTGGCAGGAAATGAATGGCATTTAATTAGCCTTTATTTGGGAGTTGGTGTTTGTCTTTGGAGCTCGGTTATTGGCATACTTCTAAGACTCTTCTTCGTGGTTGGCAATCATAAAAAGATAACTTTCATTGGGGTTTCTGTATGATGGCTCTTGGTAGCATTCTTTTGAAATTCTTATTGGGTTTCCTTATTGGCAAGGTTGTATGAAGTACTCACTTGGCAAACAGTGCAGGGGCCTCGGAGTTCGGTTTTGTATATTGTGCACCAGCTCGGTATTTTTCCTTAGGGTTTTCGTCTAGCTGGGAAACTATATTGGTTATTCAACTTGATTGTCTTATTGGGCAATTCTTGGTACTTTCTTACTGGAGCATTGTTCGGGTATTTTCTTTGGCATCCCTCAGTTGGTTTGGTAATTGGAATTCCTATCGAACTTGTTGTGTAATATTACTTACGGTATTCTTTGGAATTCTTATTGGGCATTCTACTAGTATTTTTCTTATTGGCATTTATTGGAAGATCCTACACTTGGAATTCTGCTTGGACTTATTATCTTGTATTGTTACGGCTTCTCCATCGGCCTTTCCACTCAGGGGAAATCTATACTTGCTGTTTTACTAAGATGTTGTGGTAGGGACTCAGTGATTGGAGGATTTCATTTAGAGATTGGCCTTTGGCATTCTTCTCTATATTCTTTTACAGAACTTTCAGCTAGGTCTACTTACGGTAATCAGCACTGCATGAGGTGCATCTACTCTGGCTATCTTTTAACTTTCTTATTTGGTACTTGTTAGACTTCTATTGGAGATTCGTGTGTGGGGTATTCTTCTTGTCGTTATTGTGCGGTATTAGTGACATCTACAGTATCTCTGCTTCAGTCTTTAGTTGGTATTTTCTCGGCATTCTTGGTTGGAATTTCTATTGGGGTTCTCCTACGAGCATCCTTATTCACTATCTTGCTCAGCAAACGATGAAGATTAGTCAGAGTTGGATTTCAGATGATGTTGAGTTCTATTGGAAGAAGAATTGTGAGGACGCAATTGTTTTAAGGGGGGAAGGATGTGATACCCCGAACCTGACATGTATTCAATAGCATTTAAAGTTCATTTAAATTGCATTTTATTGACCTTTTACCTTCTTTGACCAAACTAGTTGACTTTTCATCTACATTGACCAACTAGGACAAGGTGGGAATTTTTGAAATGTTTAATAAAGGGCAAACTTGGGATTAGAAATAAAAAAAATGTAATGTTAAGTTAGTCAAATTTTGGGTCAACTTTGGAATTAAATCTGAACCAATTGGGGAAGAGTTAGGTAGAAGATTATATATGGTTGGAAAGCTCTATGAGTCTAGTTTTTGAGGCTTCAAACCGTTCGTGAATTGGAGTTTTCTAGAAGAAGTTATGGTCGTTTTCGTAAGGTCGCGCATAGCTGTTTTGGTTTAGCGGGTTGACCGAAGCTTTGACCATTTGACTTCAACTTGTCATCTTATATATGCATAATACATTACAAAAACAAGCAAAAATCTGGAAAAAAAAAAGAAGAAAGGGCCAAAACCATAGGAGAAAAAGAAAAAAAAAAGATTTCAACATCAAAACATCAAATCTTCGCGAGAGCTTGCACGGGGTTGTTTCTGAGGCTTCCAACGTAGTTTTCCTAGCATCTACTAGCGTCTAAGGTGAGGGTTTCATCGTTATTTGCGCATTTAAAATTATTATGCCTAAACTTTAATTTTTAGGAATTATGCGTAGATCAATATTTTATCTGTTTTGATGCTTAAAGAATGTTCCTTGACAATTGTAGAACACATATTTGTAGACTTTTAGCATTTTCTACGGTTGAAAATAGCAATTGAAATTTAAAATGCGAATGGAATAGTAAAATATGAATAGTAAACCCTCGTTACGTTAAAGTTGCTTTGTTTTGCATTCTGTTGATGTAGGAAGGTGCTAGATATGCTAGAATGCCTAAATGTATGGTTTAATTGGATTGTGTAATGGAAAAACGAGGAAAAATGCCTTGGTACAAGTTGGGGCCATTTAGGTCGAGTTTAGCGTTTTCCAGTAATGCGTGAAGGCGTTGTCTCGGGAGGCCATGGAACCACTTTTGGTGCAGTTATGACATTGGTTGGGTAATCGGTTGAGGTAGCTGTAGTTCAAACGAGCAAAGGGGGAAATCGGGACTTTGCGAGAATTCTATGGTAAAGTAGGGTTTTGTGGACTTTAGACGTGCCTTATGGTGTCCTAGGAGGAATGGTGATGTCGGTTTCCAAAACTCATAGCTCGTTTGGAAGTAGTAGCATTGAGAAAGTTGGGGTCATTTAGTGTTTTAGTTTATTTTTATAATGCTTGCTTATATAATGGTTATTGTGAATTATTATGCTTGTTACATTTGATTATGATTGAATTGTATATCAATTGTTGATAATGCTAGTTAGTGTTGTTCTTGTTATTTTATTGATTGTAAGTGCTTATTGTATTGCATGTTGATACTAATATGCACTTCAGTGCCTTGCTCGATTATCGTTATATCCCTCGTATTACATTGCATTGTGTCAGGCGCGTGAGTGATAGGCCTCTCTGGGTAGTCTCGGGCTACTAGGGTTGGTTGCTTTAGCTCCGTGTCCTATTCCCATTCTCGCTTGGGTTGCCGCCCAAGGAGTTTTGGGTCGTAGAATTGACAGAGTATGTCCAGAGTACTCTAACGGAAGTTATAAGGTGGGTGAGCCAGCGCGTCATCGTTAAAGTCATCGAAATCATGATTGGTACATTACTCGTTCGAGTGAATCGTAGCCTTCAAAGTGTGGTATAGCTTTGAATGGTTGTGTTAATGCTTTCTTTAATTGTACATTGTATTGTCGTTTATATTGAAAGATTTCTTATTGATTAAATTGCTTAACTGTACCTATTTGTATTGCACGATCTTCTTTCTCTCCACCTCGATATCTGTCTCGCCCTCACTGAGTATACGTGTTGTGTATACTCA
This sequence comes from Ehretia macrophylla, assembly GCA_037974665.1. Lineage (NCBI taxonomy): Eukaryota > Viridiplantae > Streptophyta > Magnoliopsida > Boraginales > Ehretiaceae > Ehretia > Ehretia macrophylla. Next base: position 36,372,957 of record CM075771.1, read on the forward strand.
TTCCTCACCACCACATTTCAGGAAATGCTTTGTTAGTTGGAAAGTTCGTGGTTACGTGAAAGATCATGCTTGAAGAGTTGTCTTGTGTGCTATGTGGCTTGAGTTGTCAAAGACACAAAGATGTATATTTGAATGTAATGTATGTGTTTAATGTTAAAATGAATGTAATTTAAGTTTTACTAGATCATTGAAGTGGTTTGATAAGCTAGTTTATGTATACAGTTAGTATAGTTTAACTTCAATGCATGTTTGTAATGTCCAAAGGAAAAGAGTTAGAATGGTATGACAGTCTATTTTATGCAATAAGTTAGTTTAGTTTAGTTGCTAAGCATGAATGTACTTGTCAAATATAAGAAGAGATAGGTTAACATTTAAACTGGAACTGTATATTTACTTGTGTTCGCTTGTTGAGAACCAAGGCTCGGATGGCCTTGAGGTGTTTATATGGTTGGACATGGTGCTGGTCCACTTATATGCTATTACAGGTTTTACATTTTGCCTAGAAACAAGGGAAACTCCGTCCATCTTTCCCTAAAAATTATGTCCGGGTTTGGAATTGGGTTGTGATTAGATTGATTGATAGAACTCCCGGTCTCGAGAGTGATCGGGGTGTTACAGGTGGCCCATTCAAAAGGCCCAATGGGCTTATCGATAGCCCATCTACTTCAACAAAGTAGTATCACCACAAGACGTGATATCGATGCATTGTAGAGCCCTCTAATGTTTCGCGAGATGGGTTCTCGTCCTTTTCCCGGCTCACGACTAAACCAAATCTGAGACCAGAAAGCCTAAACCCTCACCCAGTCTTAGAAAGTCGTCAACAATTGTTGGGTGAAGGCTGTAACACCCCGATCCCTCTCGAGACCTAGAGTTCTATCAATCGATCTAATCACAACCCAAACCAAACCCGGGCATAATTTTCAGAGAAAAACGGACGGAGTTTCCCCTGTTTCTAGGCGAAATGTAAAACCTGCGATAGCATATAAGTTGACCAATACCATGTCCAAACATTCAAAACCACCTCAAGGCCATCCGAGCCTCGGTTCTCAACAATTTAAACTCAGCAAGTATACATACATTTCCAATTTAAAAGCTAACCTATCTCTTTTCATTTTTGACAAGTACATTCGAACTAGACGGTTAAACCATACTAAGCCACTGCATAAAATCAACTATCATGCCATTCTAACTCTTTTCCTTTGGACATTACAGACATGCATTGAAGTTAAGCTATGCAAACTGATTACATAAACTAGCTTATCAATTCACCTCAGCTACTTAGCTAAATTTAAATTACATTTCTTTTGACAATAAATACAAACAACATATGAACATACATCTTTACAAACTTCGACACTCAAGCCACATAGGCATGCAAGACAACTCTTCAGGCAACGAACTTTCACGAAATCACGAACTTTCTAGCTAACATGACATTTCCTGAAATGTGGTGGTGAGGAGTGAGTATACACAACACGTATACTCAGTGAGGGCGAGACAGATATCGAATTGGAGAGAAAGAAAGTCGTGCACTGCAAATAAGAAAGTTAAGCAATATAACTGATAAATAAGCAATCAAGACAAACAATCAATACAATAAGCAATTACTGAAAGCATTAACACAACCATTCAAAGCTATACCACACTCTGAAGGCTATGGTTCACTCATACGAGCAATGTACCATTTCACGAGCGATACATCAATCTCGAGCTTGATGTTGACAACGATGACAATAAGCGCGCAACCACCTTATAACACCAGTTTGGAATACCCCGGAAGTATCCATCAATCTACGACCCAAATCTCCCTGGGAGGCAACCCAAGCGAGAAGAGGGAGTAGCTACGGAGCTAGAGCAACCAACACTGGCAACCCGAGGCTACCCAGAGAGGCCCATCACTCCCGCGCTGATACTATGCAATGCAAGACTCGATACAAGGCGATAAACAAGCGATAGCACAACAATACAGAATAGAGGAGATAAATGAGATATCAAGCATTATCAACAATTGTTAAACATTTCAATCAATAATCAACTCTAACAAGCGTAATAAGCATTAACAAGCATTTACAATCAAACAGGTAACAAGAACAACACCAACTAACATTATCAAGCAATAACAAGTATTCTATAGGCATTATAAGCATTCTATAGGCAACATAAGCATTCTATAAGCAATATAAGCATTCTATAAGCAATATTCTATGAAAACACACAAATCATGAAAATGACCGCAACTTACCAAACTCTACTACTTTCAAACGAGCCACGAGTTTTCGAAACTGACTTGACCAATCCTCCTAGGTCACTATAAGGCACGTCTAAGACCCCGAAACCCTACTTAACCCTAGAATTCACGCAAAGTCCCGATTTCCCCCTTTGCTCGTTTGAACTACAACTATACTAACGAAACACCCAACCAACGCCATAATCGCACCAAAAGTGCTTCCATGGACTCTCGAAACAATGTCATCACGCAAAATGAGAAAACGCTAAACTCGACCTAAACGACCCCGACTTTCACCAAGGCATTTTTCTCATTTTTTCCATTACGCAACCTAAACAAACCATGCATTTAGGCATTCTAGAATACCTAGCACCTTTTCACATCAACAGACAGCATAACAATGCAACTTTATCGTTTCAAGGGTTTACTATTCATAAAATACAATTCAACTAACAATTTATATTTCAATTTCAATATTCAACCGCAGAAAATGTTAAAAAGCTATAAATACGTGTTCTACGATTGCTAGGGAACATACTTTAAGCAATGAAACGGACAAAATAACAACCTACGGTTAAATCACAAAAATTAAAGTTTATGTTCAACATTTTCAAATGTGCAAATAACGATGAAACCCTCACCTTAGATGCTCCTAGACGCTAGGGAAACCTCGTAGGATGCCTCGGAAACCACCCCGTGCAAGCTCACGCGAAGATTTGATGATTTGTTTTGAATTTTTTTTTTCTTTTTCTCTTTCTTTTCCTCATGGCTTCAAGCCTTTCTTCTCTGTTTTTTTCGTTTGCATTCTGCTTATTTAAAAAAAAATGACAAGAAGTCAAAGGTCAAAGATTCGGTCAACCTGCTAAACCAAAACAGCTATGCGCGACCTTACAAAAACGGCCATAACTTCTTCTAGAAAACTCCAATTCACGAACGGTTTGAAGCCTCAGAAACTAGACTCATAGAGCTTTCCAACCATATATAATTTGCTACCTAACTCTTCCCCAATTGGTTCAGATTTAATTCCAAAGTTGACCCAAAATTTGACTAACTTAACATTGCATTTTTTTATTTCTAATCCCAAGTTTGCCCTTTATTAAACATTTCAAAAATTCTCACCTTGTCCTAGTTGGTCAATGTAGATGAAAAGTCAACTAGTTTGGTCAAAGAAGGTGAAAGGTCAATAAAATGCAATTTAAATGAACTTTAAATGCTATTGAATACATGCCAGGTTCGGGGTATCACAAAGGCGATGCTACCAAAGAGGTGTTCTCAATCGAAAAAGTTTATCAAACCCCGTAAAATTGGCATAGATCTGCTCTTACGGTTCTGTCTTGTCCTTCCACTCTTGACCTACGGGCCTTCCTACTTAATATAGCTCTTGGAGCTGCGTTAGAGTAAGAAAGCCAATCGGCTACAGTCGAATCTATCGGGAGAAGTAATCAGTCTTGTTCTTGATTGTCGCTACTACTATATATATAAGGTTGGGCTAATCCCAGTTTTTGGTTCTTCTGCCGCCAATAAGGAAAGGTAACTTCAAGTCCTCTGATGAATCTCTTTTACAAATAATCTTCTCTTCTTGAGTGAGTTGAGGCCCTAATGGATCTTAGTTCTCTATAATAAGAGTTGGTGATGACTTTGTCTTCCAAGTCGATTAAAAAGGTCCATACCCTTGAATGTAATCTTTAGGGATATAAACCAAATGTCTTGTCAAAACTGTTTTATCCTCTCCATCTAATCTTGATTTGCTGTAAACAGACGATAGTGTCAATTGGCTTATTCGATGCTCACTGCCTGAATTTAGGAGTTAACCCGGTCAAGATCAAATGATGCAATGATCGAATTTGAGAAACTTTTAGGAAATTAGCCTCTTTCTGGATCTTCTATGACTCTATTAGCTTTTTTCTTCCCACGGAGGTCACTTCGCTTGCCTATGAAGGAGTTGTGGCACTTTTTGGATCAATTGCTGAGGAGCAGACGATCTTGGCTTAGAGAGATGCACCTTGTAGCTTGTTATCGGTTTTTAGGTTCTTGCTCTAGTTTCAGGGAATCCCTCACCCAGTTCCATATAGGGATGAATCCAATCCTAGGGCATTAACCTCTCTGGGAAGCCGATCCCCTTACACAACAATAATAGGTAGTTTTTTAGAAGTAGTTGAAGAATTGAATCGGCTGGTATAGAAGAAGCTGCACATGTTTCTTCCTCTATTCTATCGATTCAATTTCTTTTTAATGTCCACATGTCTGCTTTAAAAAGGAAGTCAGGTAAGGTACTATTCTCCTGTTTGAGAATAAACTGCTATTGAATCCACATCTAGTCTTTCTCTTGTGAAGGACTCCGTTGCAAGAAGAGTAAGTGCTCTTCTCAATATTCGTTGTGCTCGTAGGAGTGAAAGCCACTTGACTGGTTGGAGAGGAGTGATAGTAGCTCTTTACCGGCCTTAGCCTAGCTAACTTAGGGGTTCTTCCTGAATGACTTTCTTTCCAAAAACTTACTTCCAACTAGCTGCATTCATTCTCCAGTATCTATAGCGGATGAGGCTTATTAGAGCCAAGGTAGCCTTATTTAACTGAATGTGTGTGTTAAACTTCCTCTCGAGGGCCTTCGAAAGACTTCTTTCATCATCCTCTCAACGGAGGAGGGCCCTTCGTTTTCTTAACAACCATGAGTTGGTTTTTTAGGTTGGCATAGGCAAGGTCCTTACTATTTTCACGCATAACATGAGGACTTCGTTCCTCAAATGTATTTGAACTGGAATACAAAGCGGAGGAGTGTTACTACCTTATCGCGCTATCCGACTTGTATGTGAAAATCATTTCGTACTTGCCTTCCATGCGAAAGGTGTGCTCCAATGGCAAAAAGCAAGAAAAGATAGGCCAGCTGTGAAGTAGGATAGAAGTTGTACTCTTGTCGTGCCTTTAGCCGTTCTAAGAGTGGAAAGAAAGTATTTGCCTAGCTAGTAAGAGGAGAAGCAAAAGAACTATCGTAGAAAGCTTCTCGTTTACACCTTCTAGCTTCAATCGAGAAAAGAATCTTGAAAAAAGTCTTTCAAAACTTTACATCCATCAGCATGGAAAATAGCCTTGAGCTGAGACAGACTGAGGTAGCCCTGTGAGATCCTATCGGTCGTTAAGGACATATTCCTAACCAGTCAAACAAGGACAGATGGACAGGCTATTTGATCAGTCTTTCCCCATGTAAAGTAAAGAAAGAACGCCTGAATCCAGGCCATCTTGCTTTTCTTTTTAAAGTGTTGAGACCCGGCTAGAAGCGGTAAAAGAAAACTTTTACTTTTCAGTGAGACTCTTCTCCCTGTAAGGCATTCCCTTCTAGTAATTCGCATCTTAATAGAATGTTAAGAGGGAAAGAGGGCAAAGTAGCCCCTCTTCAAGTGCAAGCCAAATCCAATGATAAGGCCATGCATTTCTAGGCCTAAGTCCTGTCATGTTGATCCAACCAGTTATCTTTCTAAGCCCAAGGAAAGCCCTGCCTTAAGATAATCCCTTTGACCTGGGAGTTATCTTCTATCTAGTCTGGTCATTCTTTTTAAACTCTTGCAAGGGCTCCTCATAAGCGTTAGTCCATGAACTAAAGGTGGTATGTTAACCCTCGGCATAAGGAATATTATTTATATGTGACTGCCCTTTAAGTAAACCTTGAATCTTGGCCTTTTGCTTGGCACGTTGTCAGAATAGGGGTAGGAGTTGTTATTTTATCAACTGCTCTTCTCGCTCTTGGTGCTTTGTTGGTTTAGTCAGATACACGTTCCAATGGTCCGGGGGCACAGGCACAAGTTGGCCTCTTAGTCAGTCTCAGTCGAAAGATAGGAACCAGTGAAGTGATCCGTTATAGGAAAGGAAAGTCTAAAGTAGAGCATGAAGTTGAGCCTCTAAGTCAGCTTGGCGAGTCAGACTACTCTTTTTTTGTAAGATCGAGTGTTAGAATTAGAACGGATTCTCCTTTATTAGCTAGTCAAAGATGGTTCACCTAGACTTGCATCCTATGAAGTTTTAAATGAATGAAGGAAGCCAAGCATTGAATGACTTTTGACAATAAAGCCCGAAAGAGGGAGGGTAAGCCATTCAGTTAGTAGGGTTTGGCATTGAATAAGTTGTTTGCCTTGCGGTGAATCTGCTCTTAGTTAGAGAGAATAGGTTGAAACTCTTGTTGCATGGTACGGCATTTTGGTTAGAGAAGAAGCGTATGAAGACGAGTTTCTAGGCACTTTCCAAAGGATCTCTTTCTCTGGGTGGAAAAAAGTACGCAAAAAAGTCAACTGTCCTTTCAAGGCAAGTCGAAAGCACTAAATTTGACCAAGGTCAGTACTTTACCCCATAGGGGATTACACCTTCAACCCCATGTAAACGGTCGTAAGCTCGCTGAAAAGTACTGCCGAAGCTACATTTAAGTAGGCAGCATGCCATGAGCTATTTACTTTACTGTTGTTGACCCACCTATCCCCTAACCCTTATACAAATAGGCCATGTGATCTGCTCATATAACATCTTCAAATTCGAAGGAGGGACCTACTTTTCGTTTTCGCTTCTTCATGAGGTTCAGAGCTGCCCGCGCGTCAGTGAGATCCAACATCTTCAATGTGCTTTTTGCTTGCATGCCCGTGAGTATTCCCTCCGAAAGAATGGAATGCGTCAACGGAAGGGACCGTTTTGAGCTGCTTAGAGAAAGCAATAAATAGATGCTCTGGGGAAATCTATACAACGATATCCTTTTTGAACATGAGGATATATCCGAGAAAGATGCACGTAGAAGGACGGGGTGACTCAAAAGAGATGGCAGGAAAACATTTCCAGCCAAAAGCATGTGTGAGCAGGAGCCTAGTAAAAAGGTGAAGAGCTGGATGGGGGAGATATTACCCCCCTAAAATAAAACAGAGGTGCCCACAAGTGAGAGATGAGAAATCTGTCATGACTGCATCGGCCTGAGGGATCGGTCAGAAAATACAGCAAGAAATTCTTCTTGTACTATGGCTTATCGTACCCAGCCAAAGTTTCGCATGCCAGAGAAAGCCGTGATCCATGAGTTTCCTCTGTTAATCGTTCAATATTACCTCACCTTTAGGTTAGGCAGAGTCTAAGATATGAAATTCTATATACGAATAGGGCTGGTGGTTGGTCAAAATGTCTTTCATCTCCTGGCTAAAGGGGCTTCTTCGAAGGGTGTAGACGTTGATTCCTGCCCCATTGTCAACCATTGTTCGTCTAATCCTACTGTTTCCTCCCTATCGTACGTAAGTTTGGAGGTTTCCGAGTGATATTGAATTGATTCTACCACGCAAGAAGACTACCGCTCTTTGGAGAACAGAACTCCATTAGCCAATTAATATTTAGGTTAACGCCCAGAACCAATCATTGAAGAAGTAGAGTGGGTTCAAACTCGCTATGATCAGCTGAACATACATGATAGAAGATAAAAGGTTTCGAGCTATTTGCCATGGGCAGTGCTATCGAAGACGAATGTCTCGAGCCTATAACAAAACAAACCCAAGGTGTTCACAGCAGGAGAAAGAGGGAGGAGTTTAGTAGTTAGTTACTCGCCTATTTAAGGCCACTTCGCTTGTGAAGCCAACAAGGGACTTCTTACTTGTTAGAGCCCTTCAACCTTGGATAGCTACCGAACTGATTCAATAGTATAGGAAGAGATCGAGGGGGAGATAACAAAACTAGTTACTTGTTGCCCTAGCTCCTCGGCCTAGCCCTTTTTCTTTAAGAACTTAGCCGGGAATGAACTTCTTCCTTTTCATAGCTCAGAATGAATTTTCGTATCGGAAGTGCGAGATTCACTATCCTTTCTTCCGTTAAAGAATATGCCTTTATCGATCCGGCAAAAATGGTGGTTGTTCGCTTCCTTTCTTCAAAGCAGGAAATATGCGCTAAAGGTAGATATTAGATATCTGTTTCGGGCTAATAATATATATTATCTTTCTTTCCTAGGTGACCAACCACTCCTGCCCTTGTTGCTTATTCTCTTCTCTTTCGCTAAGTTCGGGATTTTCGAAGGATGAATCCAATGGTGCCCGCAGTTCTGTCGTGGAATGGGGCGGTTTTATTGCCTAAAAGAATGACGGTTCAACTATCCAGGCCAAGCTGGCGCCACAATTAGTATAGTGAAGGCGTAAACTTTTATGTATATGCGTGGAAATAATGGCCTGCAATAATGAAAGAATGCATGAACACAAATAATGAGCAGATGCGCCCCCGTTTATATGTGGGCTCATTTTGTAACATATTTTGAATAAAGAACCGCGCTCCTAGTTAGTGTAACATAGGTGTCTTTCTCGGTTGATGGATGGGATAAATGCCTATATCGCTTTCTAATGTTATTGTCATGTTGATGCTATATTAAAGAATAGAATCTAAAAAAGTTGCTCAAGACTAAGTCCCATTCTCTATAATTTTCTTTCTCTTACTTTGTAAATGAACTTCAAGTCCTAATTGTACTCGACAAGAAGCGTCATAGCCTAGGTTTGGGCTGCCTCCGATGTCAATCTGTAGTAATAGCTTTTGAAAGCAGTCTATCTAGCTTTTCGAGGTAGGTTCTATTCATCTAGAGCAATTTGCCTGCTTTTTTGGTGGTCACCCTGTTATGTATGTGCAAGCCGAACTACTGCTCTAAAGAAAGACCTTTGGTTGGGTTAACAAATTATGTATATAAGCAATCAAAGAAGATTGGATGGAATCTAGCCTGACAAGCAGGCAATGGTTTTGATTTCCTTGATCTATTCTACGGTGAGTGAAGCACGTCTTGCGAGTCAAGAGAGGGATCGGATCAAGATATCGTGGGCCCACAAAACCTTCAAGCACACTGACGTGCCTAGGGAGGCAACCTGTTCGACGTCAAAATTCATCTCTCCACTTTCTGAGCGATCCGCTCTTGGAAGAAAAGTGGCTATGGCTTGCTGTACTTCGTGCACAAGAAGAGTGATCGAAAAATAGGAGGGCCCAGTGAGCCCACTACAATGGCACCGAAATGGGGTCTGTAGGACGAAAACCCTACACCAGTTGAGATCCTTTCATGCGCACAACGTACCGATTTGCTTTTGTTTCCTCGTCGAGACAATGATAAGCAATGGGGATCCATGAAGCCATGATAGAGTTTATACTTGTTTCATACAGAAGGATGATAGCCTTTAGTACAAATTCCTTTTTGTAAGTTAATTATGACCCAACTTTTACCTCCGAAGAGGGAAGAAGTGTTGACAGTAAGTGTAGTGAATAGTTTGCGAACCAGTATACATACTGGCTTATGTGTGAATGAACTTAGAAAAGTATAAAATGACTACTACATCTCAAGTATAAGTTGCTTTCCCCCTATGGGAATTAAAGTACTAGTCCTTCTCCATATGAGTCAATAGGGTCCAGAGCAGATAGGCCAATCAATAAGGGAGTAAGAACGGATGATAGATACTTTATAGATCTTTCTTTACCAACCAAAAATTTTTCTTTCTTTAATCTAAAATTGCCAGGCCTTTGGGACATTCTTCGGAGTAAAAGGAAGGCCTGCGAGCCTAGGTTTCTCTGAATCTGATGTCTTAGGAAAAGGAATAAGAGATGAAAGCAATGTCACTTGTTAGCTGTGATGCGAGCCAACGCTCATTCCAGTCAGTGCAGTCCGTCCGAGCAAGACAGTAGTAAAAATAAGTAAGGAAAGTTGCATTGGAAGTAGGAAGTAGGTTTAGCTCTTGTACATTTCTTTTGGCGGTTTACTTGCTTACTTCTTAGAGTAAGGAGAGACCCTTTATCAATGAATTTCTTTCTCGATGCGAAGAATATCCCAAGTCTTATCCCTTGCAGTTTGAAGATGCTTGATTCCTCAATCGAAGGGGTTAAGGGAGGGATAGATGGAAGAACTTTCAGAAATGGTAACACGGGGGACTCTCTTGCCTAAAGGGCATCGCGAGAAAGAGCTGATTCACTAGCTGTCATTTAGCCTATGAATGCAAAAAGAAGAGCTGATTTTAGCACAAAAAACCTTGTGTGGATATCTTATACTATTGATCAAACTCTAGAGCATGGGATTCATTCTTCTACCGCAGCTTTTTCTTGCTAACAACGGATTCAATGCCATCTTATGCATGCCTCCCCCTCCGAGTTAGGACAGAATGAATGGATATTCCCATAACTGCGGATTCTATGCATCATTCATATGCAGCGCCTTTTGTTTCACTTGCAAAACCTATTGCATTTTTCACCTATTTGTCCAAGGCAAGGAAAACAGGAAAGGCAATCCGGTGATGTAGTCAAGCAGTTATGGTAGTGGAAATTCACCCTCTATAGGCCGACAATAGGAAATCCTTGTACGAAATCTCACTCTTGGCAAAATGGCCCCCCGCTAGGTAAAGCAATTGACTTGCTAACAGCCAAAGAAGGGCATTCGATTCTTAGAATATGTCACTTGCCGATACTAGTTCCAGAGCAATAAGGTAAGCCCCTTGCTAGGATGCTAAAGAGATGCCCCTGAGAATCATATCTCTTAATTGCAGACCTTTCAGGGCATATTCCTTTCTACTATAGCATAGGTGTGATAACCCGAACCCGACATGCATTTAATGGCATATAACTGCATTTAATTAAATGTTTAATTAGTTAAATCAACCAATTTGCACTATTTTGATATTTCTTTTGGAAACATTTAATAGTTTTTGTATTGATTAATTAAAATATTATCACCTATTTTTATTATTTATAGAAATTAGATTTACTTTCTTATATTTAATTAAGTGTCATCTTAAATGTTAGTGTTTAATTGCATTTGATTACGTGTTTATATTAACTTGCTTGTTTGTATCTTAGCATTAACTTCATAATTCTTTAAAATATTCTAGAAATAGTTAAATTAATTATTTTTAAATGAATATTGATTATTTTGATTGTTTTGATTATTTTAATAATCGGTTTTAATTGTCTTGCATTAAAATCACTCGATTTTCAAATAATGAGAAAAGTAACTCCGAGCTGGAGTGAATTTTAAACTATTCTACTATTCTACTTTTCAAAAAAAAAATAAAAGTTTTATATTATTGCTCATCACTTTATTAGCGATCGTTTATTGACCGTTCGATCGTAGTATTTCAAAAATGAGAGTTAGAGAAATATTCATCGGACTTAGTGAAAAATGTTTTTAGCTTAATTTAACTAGTTTTAGTTGTTTTTCATTTAATTGCATTGTTTTAACTTGAATTAGATTTAAATGGCATCAAAATAAGCTTATTTGACCAATTTTCAGTTGAGCTTGACCTTGCAAATGACCAAAATGCCCTTTGTCACCTTTTAAATAATAAAACAAGGTAAAAATCAAGAAAAACAAATTGCAAAATGCACATCTTGTCCTTGCCATGGCCGAATGCTCCAAGGAGGAAAAAAAAAGATTTTGCTTCCATTTTTCTTGTACAATCATGCTTGGAATTGCTCGGGGATCGTGGCTCGGGTCCTTGCGGGTATTGGTCTTCAATCTCTGTGAGGGTTGTCACACTTTTGTTCATTTAAATTCGGATTTGATTTTTGTTTCAAATTTTTAGATTTGATATATTATGTGTTATAATGCCTGTAATTGCTTGATATAGCTTCCTTTGAGTTCGTAGAGCATTGTTTGATAGTTATTTAGCAATTTTTACTGTTGAAATTGCGTATTTGAAATTGGGGAAGAATAATGAATAGTGATTTTGAATGGTAAAACCCTAGAATTTTGGATTTTGATCCGAATTGCGATTGCTTGATTTGGATAGGTGCTATTAGTGATAGAAAGATAAAATGTGCAATAAAAATGGACCGACCTTTGTTAAAATTAGAAATTAGACAATGAAACGAAAAGGGGCTGTTTGACCAAAAGTTGACCATGCTCGAATTGAGTTGGGGGTTTTGCTATTGAGGGCGTGGAAGCACTTTTGGCGCTGTTGTGGCATTGATTGAGCGACCGGTTGGTATGGTTGTAGTTCAAACGCAGTAGGTGGACTTTCGGGTTTCGGATGAGAAAGTGAAGTTTATTGACATAGAAACGTGCCTTGTAGTGCCTAAGTGAATGTAGTGAAATTGGTTTCCTAATCCCGTAGCTCGTTTGCTCATAATTGCCTTTGGAAGTTTGAGATTGAATAGTAATATTTGTCGTTTTTGTGTTTGAACTGGTGTTACTTGTTTAATTGGTGTTCTTGTTGCTATTAATGATAGTTATGCTCGAAAGTTAATTGAATGCTAGTATTGATTGTAAATGCTTGATATCTCGTTTATCGCCACTAATCTATATTGTTGTGCTATCGCTCGTTTATTGCTTGTATCTTGTATTGCATTACATAGTGTCAGGCGTGTGAGTGATGGGCCTCTCTGGGTAGTCTCGGGCTGCCAGTGTTGGTTGCTCAAGCTCCGTGTCCTATTCCCATTCTCGCTTGGGTTGCTTCCCAAGGAGATTTGGGTCGTAGAATTGATTGGATACTTCCGGGGTATTCCAAACTGAACTTATATGGTGGTTCCACGTTTATTGTCATCGTTGTCAACATCAAGCTCGAGATTGATGTAATGCTCGTGGAATCAAATCGAATGGTACATTGCTCGTATGAGTAAACCATAGCCTTCAAAGTGTGGTTTAGCTTTGAATGGTTGTGTTAATGCTTTCTTTAATTGTTTATTGTATTGTCGTGTATATTGAATCCTTTCTTATTGATGATATTGCTTAACTGTACCTATTTGCATTGCACGACCTTCTTTCTCTCCACCTTGATATATGTCTCACCCTCACTGAGTATACGTGTTGTGGATACTCACTCCTCACCACTACATTTTAGGAAATGCCATGTTAGCTGGAAAGTTCGTGATTACGTGAAAGTTCGTGCTTGAAAAGTTGTCTTGCGTGCTATGTGGCTTGAGTTGTCAAAGATGCAAAGATGTATGCTTCATGTGTTGTTTGTATTTAGTGTTAAAAATGAATGTAATTTGAGTTTTATTAGGTTATTGAAGTGAATTGAAGAGCTAGTTTATGTATTCTGTTAGTATAGTTTAATTTCATTGCATGTATGTAATTTTCTAAAGGAAAAGAGTTAGAATAGTTTGGGTACTTGGAAATATGTATATTGTTGTGTTTAATTGTTGAGAACCGAGGCTCGGATGGCCTTGAGGTATTTGTATGGTTGGACACAGTGCTGGTCCACTTATATGCCATTACAGGTTTTACATTTTGCCTAGAAACAGGGAAGACTCCGTCCGTCTTTCCCTAAAAATTTTGCCCGGGTTTGGAATTGGGTTGTGATTAGATTGATTGATAGAACTCTTGGTCTCGAGAGGGATCGGGGTGTTACAGGTGGTATCAGAGCTTGTTTAGCTCATAAGCCCGGACAGGGTCCTCGGTCTGGTTGGTAGTGATCATTGAATGTGTGCTTGTTAAGTGTGTCTTGAAAGTGTGTGCATGTGTGTGAGATTGTGTGTCTTGACCTGAATGTGTGCACCTATGTGAAATAGTTATGTGATATGTGCTAAAGGTATGTTACGTGAAGTGAAGTGACTACTCTTGTATCGAATTGGCATCGTGAATCGAATCGACCTCGTGAATTGTTATTTACTTGAATTATTACTTGTAATGTGTGTATTGGAATGTCTTGAGTTGGTTGTGCCGTGATTTGAATTGATTATGTTGTGCTTGACTTGATTGTCGTGCTTGAGTGACTTTGTTGAATAAACTGTTTTATAAACTCTTATATAAACTTGCTTACATAATAGTTTAAGGCATGGGTGTATAAATGTGATATATTGGCATTCATACATGTCCCGTTGAAATGGTAAGAAACACTTCTTCCTCCCCTGAAGAAAGTGGTTCACAGCTGGCCTTTCAAAGTGTATGGATTGGTAGGAAATGAATTGCATTTAATTAGGCTTTATTTAGGAGTTGGTGTTTGCCTTTGGAGCTCGGTTATTGGCAAATCTCTAGGGTCCTCCTCTGTGCTTAACAGTTGTGAAAGAGTAGTTTCTTTTGAAGTTCTATTTGGCTGTTCTTTGGAGCGCATTCTATGGTTTTCTTATTGAGTATTCTTTGGAACTTCTGTTGGCACTTCTTGGTAGACTTGGCTATTGGGGTTTCAATCGGACTTACTGCACAGTATTATCTATGGTATATGTGTCTCGGTCTTTATTGGTGTGCTACTGGCATCCCTGATTGGAAATTCTTCAATGGCATTTTATAGAATTCTTAGTGGTCATTTATTTAGTACTTATTTATTGGGCAATTCTTGCTACTTTCTTGTTGGAGCATTGTTCGGTTATTTTCTTTGGTATCCCTCAGTTGGTTTGGTAATTGGAATTCCTATCGGACTTATCGTGTAATATTACTTACGACATTCTTTGGAATTCTTATTGGGCATTCTACTAGTATTTTTCTTATTGGCATTTTTTGGAAGATCCTACACTTGGAATTCTGCTTGGACTTATTATCTTGTATTGTTATGACTTCTCCATCGGCCTTTCCACTCAGGGGAAATCTATACTTGCTGTTTTACTAAGATGTTACGGTAGGAACTCAGTGATTGGAGGATTTCATTTAGAGATTGGCCTTTGGTATTCTTCTCTATATTCTTTTACAGAACTTTCAGCTAGGTCTACTTACGGTAATCAGCACTGCATGAGGTCCATCTGCTCTGGCTATCATTTCACTTTCTTATTTGGTACTTGTTAGACTTCTATTGGAGATTCGTAAATAGGGTATTCCTTCGGTATTCTTTTTGCCATTAATATGTGGTATTGATATCATCTACAGTATCCCTGATTCAATCTTTAGTTGGTATTTCCTTGGCATTCTTGGTTGGGATTTCTATTTGGGTTTTCCTACGAGCATCCTTATTCACTATCTTGCTCAGCAACCGATGAAGATTAGTCAGAGTTGGGTTTCAGATGATGCAGAGTTCTATTGGAAGAAGAATTGCGAGGACGCAATTGTTTTAAGGGGGGGAGGATGTGATAACCCGAACTCGGCATGCATTTAATGGCATATAACTGCATTTAATTAAATGTTTAATTAGTTAAATCAACCAATTTGTACTATTTTGATATTTCTTTTGGAAACATTTAATAATTTTTATATTGATTAATTAAAAGATTATCACCTATTTTTATTATTTATAGAAATTGGATTTACTTTCTTATATTTAATTAAGTGTCATCTTAAATGTTAGTGTTTAATTGCATTTGATTACGTGTTTATATTAACTTGCTTGTTTGTATCTTCGCATTAACTTCATAATTCTTAAAAATATTCTAGAAATAGTTAAATTAATTATTTTTAAATGAATATTGATTATTTTGATTGTTTTGATTATTTTAATAATCGGTTTTAATTGTCTTGCATTAAAATCACTCGGTTTTCAAATAATGAGAAAAGTAACTTCGAGCCGGAGTGAATTTTAAACTATTCTACTATTCCACTTTTAAAAAAAAATTAAAGTTTTATGTTATTGCTCATCACTTTATTAGCAATCGTTTATTGACCGTTCGATCGTAGTATTTCGAAAATAAGAGTTAGAGAAATATTCCTCGGACTTAGTGAAAAATGTTTTTAGTTTTATTTAACTAGTTTTAGTTGTTTTTCATTTAATTGCATTGTTTTAACTTGAATTAGATTTAAATGGCATCAAAATAAGCTTATTTGACCAATTTTCACTTAAGCTTGACCTTACAAATGACCAAAATGCCCTTTGTCACCTTTTAAATAATAAAGCAAGGCAAAAATCAAGAAAAACAAATTGCAAAATGCCCATCTTGTCCTTGCCATGGCCGAATGCTCCAAGGAGGAAAAAAAAGATTTTGCTTCCATTTTTCTTGTACAATTGGGCATGGAATTGCCCGGGGGTCGTGCCTCGGGTCCTTGCGGGTCTTGGTCTTCAATCTCTGTGAAGGTTTTCACGCTTTTGTGCATTTAAATTCGGATTTGATTTTTGTTTCAAATTTTTAGATTTGATATATTATGTGTTATAATGCATTTAATTGCTTGATATAGCTTCCTTTGAGTTCGTCGAGCATTGTTTGATAGTTATTTAGCAATTTTTACCGTTGAAATTGCGTATTTAAAATTGGGGAAGAATAATGAATAGTGATTTTGAATAGTAAAACCTAGAATTTCGAATTTTGATCCGAATTGCGATTGCTTGATTTGGATAGGTGCCATTAGTGATAGAAAGATAAAATGTGCAATAAAAACGGACCGGCCTTTGTTAAAATTGAAAATTAGATAATGAAACGAAAAGGGACCGTTTGACCAAAAGTTGACCGTGCTCGAATTGAGTTGGGGGTTTTGCTATTGAGGGCGTGGAAGCACTTTTGGCGCTGTTGTGGCGTTGATTGAGCGACCGGTTGGTATAGTTGTAGTTCAAACGCAGTAGGTGGACTTTCGGGCTTCGGGTGAGAAAGTGAAGTTTAGTGACATAGAAACGTGCCTTGTAGTGCCTAAGTGAATGTAGTGAAATCGGTTTCCTAATCCCGTAGCTCGTTTGCTCGTAATTGCATTTGGAAGTTAGAGATTGAATAGTGATATTTGTCGTTTTCGTGTTTGAACTGCTGTTACTTGTTTAATTGGTGTTCTTGTTGCTATTAATGATAGTTATGCTTGAAAAGTTAATTGAATGCTAGTATTGATTGTAAATGCTTGATATCTCGTTTATCGCCACTAATCTGTATTATTGTGCTATCGCTCGTTTATTGCTTGTATCTTGTATTGCATTGCATAGTGTTAGGTGCGTGAGTGATGGGCCTCTCTGGGTAGTCTTGGGCTGCCAGTGTTGGTTGCTCTAGCTCCGTGTCCTATTCCCATTCTCGCTTGGGTTGCCTCCCAGGGAGATTTGGGTTGTAGAATTGATTGGATACTTCCAAGGTATTCCAAACTGAAGTCATAAGGTGGTTGCGCGTTTATTGTCATCATTGTCAACATCAAGCTTTAGATTGATGTAATGCTCGTGGAATTGAATCGAATGGTACATTGCTCGTATGAGTAAACCATAGCCTTCAAAGTGTAGTATAGCTTTGAATGGTTGTGTTAATGCTTTCCTTAATTGTTTATTGTATTGTTGTGTATATTGAATGCTTTCTTATTGATGATATTGCTTAACTGTACCTATTTGCATTGCACAACCTTCTTTCTCTCCACCTCAATATCTGTCTCGCCCTCACTAAGTATACATGTTGTGTATACTCACTCCTCACCACCATATTTCAGGAAATGCCATGTTAGCTGGAAAGTTCGTGATTATGTGAAAGTTCGTGCTTGAAGAGTTGTCTTGCGTGCTATGTGGCTTGAGTTGTCAAAGATGCAAAGATGTATGTTTCATGTGTTGTTTGTATTTAGTGTTAAAAAGGAATGTAATTTGAGTTTTATTAGGTTATTGATGTGATTTGAAGAGCTAGTTTATGTATTCAGTTAGTATAGTTTAATTTCATTGCATGTATGTAATTGTCTAAAGGAAAAGAGTTAGAATAGTTTGGGTACTTGGAAATATGTATATTGTTGTGTTTAATTGTTGAGAACCGAGGCTTGGAAGGCCTTGAAGTGTTTGTATGGTTGGACACGGTGCTGGTTCACTTATATGCCATTATAGGTTTTACATTTTGCCTATAAACAGGGGAGACTCCGTCTGTCTTTCTCTAAAAATTTTGCCCGGGTTTGGAATTGGGTTGTGATTAGATTGATTGATAGAACTCCCGGTCTCGAGAGGGATCGGGGTGTTACAATAGGGATAACACTTTCTTTAAATAGTAAATTTCCCATATGCAAAGAATTCAGGGTCAAGAAGTAACTTACCGCTCTGTAGGGGCAACTTGTCCTATTCCTTATACTATTTCTCCTTGCTTGAGCCAATAGAAGTAATCGTCTTCAATGGGATGGCTTGATGGACATCTTCTGAAATTCTCCTGAACAACCTTTTTCTTCACTTGCTAACAGTGCATCTTGCAAAGACCATATTCTTCCACAGCTTGGCTTGCATTCGATGCTTCTGATCCAATTCCTTGTCATCGAAGATGTCTAGAATCTGTTCATGCTAAGACCGGGAAGGACGTATCTAACAGCTACTCACGAGATGGCAAAGCAAAGGTAATCAAGGCAATTGGCATACTCAAGACATTACGTAGTGTCAGTTTATGTTATAAGCTCCATCTCAATCAGCAAGAGGGCATTCTAACAAAGCAAAGAGAACATCTGTGCGAGGATATCTAAACTATTAGATTAATCACAAAGAGAGAAAATAGATCAGAAGAAAGAATCATCATTGATTCGGAGAAAAGCTGTGATAACACGAACCCGGCATGCATTTAATAGCACCTGCCTGCATTTGATTAAATGTTTAATTAGTTAAATCAACTAATTTGCACTATTTTAATATTTCTCTTGGAAGTATTTAGTAGTTGTAAATTGAATAATTAAAAGATTATTACCTATTCCTGATAATTATAGTAATTGAATTTCTTTTCTTGTGATTAATTAAGTGTTATTTTAAATGTTAGTGTTTAATTGTATTTGACTACGTGTTATATTAACTTTCATTTGTATCTTAATATTGACTTCATAATTCTTTAAAATGTTCTAGTAATGGTTAAATTAATTAATTTAGATGAATATTGATTACCTTGATTGTTTTGATTATTTTAAAAATCGGTTTTGGTTGTTTTGCGTTAAAATCACTCGGTTTTCAAATAAATGAGAAAAGTAACTCCGAGTCGGAGTAAATTCTAAACTATGATGCTTTCCAAAAATGATACATTTCTTAGATTCTTCGGAGTAAATTCTAAACTATGATGCTTTCCAAAAATGATACATTTCTTAGATTCTTTGAGAATTAATTGTTACTTCTTTGTTGTCGCAACGTGCATTGCATATCGAGAGAGATAGTTAGGAAATGAATTCGAGTCCTCAGCAAATAGTGAAACTAGTATTTTAGTGCCTTAAATTTTATAATTTAATTGTTGTTAGCTAGAATTGATGTTTCCTTAGTTGTTTTAGCCTAAAAATGCATAAAATAAGCTAGTTTGACCAACTTAAGTGAGCTTTGACCGAGGGGATTGACCAATTTGACCTTGAGCCCTTTTAAATAGCCTAAAATAGCAACAACAAAAAAATTCAGAGCTGAAACAGAAAACAAAAGGGCCGAATAAAACAAGGAGGAAAAAAAGAAAATCTCAACTTCAAATCTTCGATTCTTCGCGTGGGCTTGTGCGGGGTGGTTTCCGAGGCACTCTACGAGGTTTTCCTAGCGTTTAGGAGCGTCTAAGGTGAGGGTTTCATCGTTATTTGCGCATTTGAAATATTTGTATCTAAACTTTGATTTTTAGATTTTATGCGTAGATTGTTGTTTTAATCGTTTTGTTGCTTAAAGAATGTTCCTTGTTGATTGTAGAACATGTATTTATAGCTTTTTAACATTTTCTGTGGTTAAATGTTGAGATTGCAATTTAAATTGGTTGTTGAATAGTATTTTGTGAATAGTAAACCCTTGAAACGATGTAGCTGCTCCGTTATGCTGTCCGTTGATGTAAAAATGTGCTAGGTATTCTAGAATGCCTAAATGTGTGGTTTAATTGGAATGTGTAATAGAAAAACAGAGAAAAATGGCTTAGTGAAAGTCGGGGTCGTTTAGGTCGAGTTTGGCATTTTCTCATTTTACGTGTTGGCATTGTTTCGGGAGGCCATGAAAGCACTTTTGGTGCGATTATAGCGTTGGTTGGGTGTTTGGTTGGTATAGTTGTAGTTCAAACGAGCAAAGGGGGAAATCGGGGCTTTGCGCGAATTCTACGGTAAAGTAGGGTTTCGGGGTCCTTCGACGTGCCTTATGGTGACCTAGGAGGGTTGGCGAAGTCGGTTTCCAGAACTCGTGGCTCGTTTGGAAATGGTAGTGTTTTGATAGTTGGGGCCGATTTGTGATTTTGTTTGTTATCTTGATATTATGCCTATAGAATGCTTAGGGTTACTTGATATACTTGTTTAATTGGTGTTATTGTTGCTTATTATTACTTGTTATGCTTGAAAAGTTAGTTGAATGCTAGTATTGATTGTGATTGCTTGTAATCTCGTTTGTTGTCACTAGTTTGTATTGTTGTGCTATCGCTCGTTTATTGCCTTGTATCGAGTCTTGCATTGCTTAGTGTCTCGCACGTGAGTGATGGGCCTCTCTGGGTAGGCTCGGGTTGCCAGTGTTGGTTGCCCTAGCTCCGCTGCTATTCCCTTTCTCGCTTGGGTTGCCTCCTAAGGAGATTTGGGTCGTAGAATTGATGGTTACTCCCGGGGTATTCCAAACTGGTGTTATAAGATGGATGCGCGCTTATTGTCATCGTTGTCAAACATCAAGCTCGAGATTGATGTATCGCTCGTGAAATGGTATATTGCTCGTAAGAGTGAACCATAGCCTTCAGAGTGTGGTATTGCTTTGAATGGTTGTGTTAATGCTTTCAGTAATTGCTTATTGTATTGATTGTTTGTCTTGATTGCTTATTTATCAGTTATATTGCTTAACTGTCTTATTTGCATTGCACAACTTTCTTTCTCTCCAATTCGATATTTGTGTCGCCCTCACTGAGTATACGTGTTGTGTATACTCACTCCTCACCACCACATTTCAGGAAATGCCATGTTAGCTGGAAAGTTCGTGATTTTGTGAAAGTCCGTGCTTGAAGAGTTGTCCTGCGTGCCTATGTGACTTGAGTTGTCAAAGTTGTAAAATTGTATGCTTTTATGTATTATATGTATTTAAAGTTAAAGGGGATATAATTTAAGTTTCACTAGATTGTGTATTTAGTTAATGTAGCTTAACTTCAATGTATACTTGTAATGACAAAGGAAAAGAGATAGAAAGATATGATAGTCTAGCTTATGAAATAGGTTGGTGTAGTTTAATTGCTAAGCATGAATGTGTAATTACTTGTGATTTGCTTGTTGTGAACCAAGGCTCGGATGGCCTTGAGGTGGTTGAATGTTTGGACATGGTATTGGTCCACTTATATGTTGTCGCAGGTTTTACATTTCGCCTAGAAACAGGGGAGACTCCGTCCGTTTTCCCTGAAAATTTATGCCCGGGTTTGGTTTGGGTTGTGTTTAGATCGATTGATAGAACTCCCAGTCTCGAGAGGGATCGGGGTGTTACAGGTGGTATCAGAGCTTGTTTAGCTCATAATCCGGGACAGGGTCCTCGGTCTGGTGGGTAGTGGTCCTTGAATGTGTGCTTGTTAAGTGTGTCTTGAAAGTGTATGCTTGTATGTGAGATTATGTGTCTTGGCATGAATGTGTGCTCCTATGTGATATAGTTATGTGTTATGTGTTAATTTTGTGCTAAGTGAAGTAAAGTGTCTAGTTGTGCATTGAATTGACCTATCAAATCGACCTCGTGAATTGTTATTTGCTTGAAGTATTGCTTGTAATGTGTGTTTTAAAATGTCTTGAATTGATTATGTTGTGCTTGACTTGATTGCCGTGCTTGAGTGACTTTGTTGAATAAACTATTTTGTAAACTTGCTTGCATAATAGTTTAAGGCATATGTATAACTGTGATATATTGGCATTCATACATGTCCTATTGAAATGGTAAGTAAGTCCTCTTCCTGCCCTGAAGAAAGTGGTTCGCCGCTGGCTTTTCAAGGTGTATGGATTGGCAGGAAATGAATGGCATTTAACTAGCCTTGATTTGGAAGACGGTGTTTGCTTTTGGAGCTCGGTTATTGGCGAATCTCTAGGGTCCTCTTCTGTGCTTAACAGCTGTGAAAGAGTAGTTTTCTTTTAAGGTTCTATTTGGCTGTTCTTTGGAGAACATTCTTTGGTTTTCTTATTGGGTATTCTTTGGAATCTTTTGTTGGCACTTCTTGGTGGACTTGGCTATTGGGATCTCAATCGGACTTACTATATGGTATTATCTATGGCATATGTGTCTCGGTCTTTATTGGTGTGATACTGGCATCCCTGATTGGAAATTCTGCAATGGCATTCTCTACGATCCTTAATGGCCAATTATTTAGTATTTACTTATTGGGCAAACTTGGCTACTTTCTTATTGGAGCATTGTTTTGGATATCTTTTTCAGTGTTCCTCAGTAGGTTTGGTATTTGGAGTTCCTATCAGACTTATTGTATAATACTACTTATGGTATTCTTTGAAATTCTTATTAGGCGTTCTATTGGTATTTTCTTTGTTGGCAAAGTTGTATGAAGTTCTTACTTGGCAAACAGTGAAGAGGCCTCAGAGTTTGGTCTCGGTATATTGTTCACCAGTTCGGTGTTTATCCTTTGAGTTTTCATCCATACGGGAAGCTATGGTTGTTATTCAACTTGATTGTCTTATTGGGCACATTATATTTTCTCTGCTATTTCCTTTGACATTCTTCTCAGCATTTGATAGCAGTACTCAGGATCTAATTGGTTATTTTATGGGGTTATTACTTGGAAGACTTCTTTGGAACTTTGAAAGTATATTTGATTGGGTTCTTAGTATTTTTCTTCAGCACTCTTAATAGGGAATTTTTCTATGAAATTCATGACCAGCGGGGTAATTCTTTGGACCTCTAGATGGAACCTTTGTTTGAGCTTTTATTTGGCTTTTTGTTTAGGAATTCTCGGGCAGTAATAGTTAGACTTCTATTGGAGATTCGTGCGTGGGGTATTCTTCTTGTCGTTATTGTATGGTATTAATGACATATACAGTATCTTTGCTATAGTCTTTATTGGTATTATCTCGGCGTTTCTGGTTGAAATTTATTCTTCTTCGGTATTCGTGTCAATGGGATTCTTGTACGGTATCTACCTTTCAGCCTTTATTTGGCGTTACCACTTGGCATTTCTACTTGAAATTTCCTATTGGACATCTTGATTAAATACTTTTTCAGTAGCTAATGAAGACTAGTCAGAGTTGGATTGTAGATGATGCAGAGTCCTATTGGAAGAAGAATTGCGAGGACGCAATTGTTTTAAGGGGGGAAGGATGTGATAACCCGAACCCGGCATGCATTTAATAGCACCTGACTGCATTTGATTAAATGTTTAATTAGTTAAATCAACCAATTTGCACTATTTTAATATTTCTCTTGGAAGTATTTAGTAGTTGTAAATTGAATAATTAAAAGATTATTACCTATTCCTGATAATTATAGTAATTGAATTTCTTTTCTTGTGATTAATTAAGTGTTATTTTAAATGTTAGTGTTTAATTGTATTTGACTACGTGTTATATTAACTTTCATTTGTATCTTAATATTGACTTCATAATTCTTTAAAATGTTCTAGTAATGGTTAAATTAATTAATTTAGATGAATATTGATTACCTTGATTGTTTTGATTATTTTAAAAATCGATTTTGGTTGTTTTGCGTTAAAATCACTCGGTTTTCAAATAAATGAGAAAAGTAACTCCGAGCCGGAGTAAATTCTAAACCATGATACTTTCCAAAAATGATATATTTCTTAGATTCTTTGAGAAATAGTTGTAACTTCTTTGTTGTCGCAACGTGCATTGCATATCGAGAGAGATAGTTAGGAAATGAATTCGAGTCCTCAACAAATAGTGAAACAAGTATTTTAGTGCCTTAAATTTTATAATTTAATTGTTGTTAGCTAGAATTGATGTTTCCTTAGTTGTTTTAGCCTAAAAATGCATAAAATAAGCTAGTTTGACCAACTTAAGTGAGCTTTGACCGAGGGGATTGACCATTTTGACCTTGAGCCCTTTTTAATAGCCTTAAATAGCAACAAAAAAAAAATCAGAGCTGAAACAGAAAACAAAAGGGCCAAAAAAACAAGGAGGAAAAAAAGAAAATCTCAACTTCAAATCTTCGATTCTTCGCGTGGGCTTGTGCGGGGTGGTTTCCGAGGCACTCTACGAGGTTTTCCTAGAGTCTAGGAGTGTCTAAGGTGAGGGTTTCATCGTTATTTGCGCATTTGAAATATTTGTATCTAAACTTTGATTTTTGGATTTTATGCATAGATTGTTGTTTTAATCGTTTTGTTGCTTAAAGAATGTTCCTTGTTGATTGTAGAACATGTATTTATAGCTTTTTAACATTTTCTGCGGTTAAATGTTGAGATTGCAATTTAAATTGGTTGTTAAATAGTGTTTTGTGAATAGTAAACCCTTGAAACGATGAAGTTGCTCTGTTATGCTGTCCGTCGATGTAGAAATGTGCTAGGTATGCTAGAATGCCTAAATGTGTGGTTTAATTGGAATGTGTAATAGAAAAACGGCTTAGTGAAATGCAGGGTCGTTTAGGTCGAGTTTGGCATTTTCTCGTTTTGCGTGTTGGCATTGTTTCGGGAGGCCATGGAAGCACTTTTGGTGCGATTATAGCGTTGGTTGGGTGTTTGGTTGGTATAGTTGTAGTTCAAACGAGCAAAGGGGGAAATCGGGGCTTTGCGCGAATTCTATGGTAAAGTAGGGTTTCGAGGTCCTTAGACGTGCCTTATGGTGACCTAGGAGGGTTGGCGAAGTCGGTTTTCAAAACTTGTGGCTCATTTGGAAATGGTAGTGTTTTGATAGTTGGGGCCGATTTGTGATTTTGCTTGTTATCTTGATATTATGCCTATAGAATGCTTAGGGTTACTTGATATACTTGTTAATTGGTGTTATTGTTGCTTATTATTGCTTGTTATGCTTGAAAAGTTAGTTGAATGCTAGTATTGATTGTGATTGCTTGTTATCTCGTTTGTTGTCACTAGTTTATATTGTTGTGCTATCGCTCGTTTATTGCCTTGTATCGAGTCTTGCATTGCTTAGTGTCTCACGCGTGAGTGATGGGCCTCTCTGGGTAGGCTCGGGTTGCCAGTGTTGGTTGCCCTAGCTCCGCTGCTATTCCCTTTCTCGGTTGGGTTGCCTCACAGGGAGATTTGGGTCGTAGAATTGATGGTTACTCCCAGGGTATTCCAAACTGGTGTTATAAGGTGGATGCGTGCTTATTGTCATCGTTGTCAAACATCAAGCTTGAGATTGATGTATCACTCGTGAAATGGTATATTGCTCGTAAGAGTGAACCATAGCCTTCAGAGTGTGGTATTGCTTTGAATGGTTGTGTTAATACTTTCAGTAATTGCTTATTGTATTGATTGTTTGTCTTGATTGCTTATTTATCAGTTATATTGCTTAACTGTCTTATTTGCATTGCACGACTTTCTTTCTCTCCAATTCGATATCTGTCTCGCCCTCACTGAGTATACGTGTTGTGTATACTCACTCCTCACCACCACATTTCAGGAAATGCCATGTTAGCTGGAAAGTTCGTGATTTCGTGAAAGTCCGTGCTTGAAGAGTTGTCCTGCGTGCCTATGTGACTTGAGTTGTCAAAGTCGTAAAATTGTATGATTTTATGTATTATATGTATTTAAAGTTAAAGGGGATGTAATTTAAGTTTCACTAGATTGTGTATTTAGTTAATGTAGCTTAACTTCAATGTATACTTGTAATGACAAAGGAAAAGAGATAGAAAGATATGATAGTCTAGCTTATGAAATAGGTTGGTGTAGTTTAATTGCTAAGCATGAATGTGTAATTACTTGTGATTTGCTTGTTGTGAACCAAGGCTCGGATGGCCTTGAGGTGGTTGAATGTTTGGACATGGTATTGGTCCACTTATATGTTGTCGCAGGTTTTACATTTCGCCTAGAAACAGGGGAGACTCCGTCCGTTTTCCCTAAAAATTTATGCCCGATTTTGGTTTGGGTTGTGTTTAGATCGATTGATAGAACTCCCGGTCTCGAGAGGGATCGGAGTGTTACAAAAGAACTATAGAGGTTTGAAGATGCTCGACCGATAAGGAGAGGAATGGAGCTAGTATTTGCTATTTTCGTATCCTGGACTTAAGAAGGAGCACCAGGCAGCTAAGTTAATCAGTTCCTTTCCCAGAAGGCTTTAGGGTAAATCCATCGATTGAGCTTTCTCTCACTTAATTACAAGTCCTCTTCTAGGAATAATAAACGTTATATTTACAATCGTCATAGAGAAAAGGCATTCTTCACGCCCATTTTAAAGATTTTCTAGTGTCGAATAGAAGCACAAGAAGAGTTCTAACAGTCTTCATATTGGCAAAAGGGGCAAAAGTCTCCAAATAGTCAATACTGGCTGTAACCTTTAGTAACAAGGTGTGCTTTGTAACGATCAAAACTACCGTCAGATTTCAACTTCACACAGTATACCCACTTGCTGCCAATCAGCTGTTTGCCAGGTGGAAGAGGAATAAGGTCCCATGTATGGTTTTCTTTAATAGCATCTAACTCCTCAGCCATGGCATCTTTCCAACACATGCTCTTCTGGGAATCTTGAAAAAAAGAATTTCCTTTTTATTAATTTCCCTCGTTGATTGGGATTAAGCAATTCATAGATTTGGAAAAAGGAAAAAGGTTATTTCAATCGGATAGCAGGAATTTTGTATCTGACATTTCCACGTGCAGCCTCGGCAGCCACACAACTTACATAGCACAGGCAGCATACAAGCAAGGAGCATCGCCAATGAACAACCAACGGCCCTTACTCAGAGGAGCGGAAACAAAACGACCACAAGGTTATCAACTATGTGAGACCCCATATTTGGCTAACCTCGATTTGCGTGTTTTATCTCGTTTTGTGTACTTTGACTTGTTTATGTGTTATATGAGTCAGAATGTATTAGAAATGTGATTTATATTTATAATACATACTATATGTGCATTCATTAAATTTTCATTAAAAACGGAATCAGAAATTTTATCGCCGGTTTTGGTAAATAGTATTTTTGAACACCTGTCTGCTAAAATTTTTACAGGGGTGTTTTAGACATTTTAAAACCTAGTCCTTGGGTATTAATAGACCCGTGTTTGATTAAAACGGATTTGGAATCGGTTTTGGAATTTTAAAGGTTTTTACACTTTCTTTTGCAAGAAAACGAGTTTTAAACCGACTCGGGTGAAAATATTTTAATGTAAAACTCTTTGTCACCTAAAATAAAATGTCTAGAATTAATTTATGTGTTAATTTAATAGTTGAGCAAGAAATAGTCAAGAAATGAATTAAAAGACTAAAAATAGAATTGAAAGACTAAATAAACTACTTTGACTTTCTTTTAATTCATTTGACCTTTACTTATATTGCATCAACACACACTTGCAAAGCACAAAAACACCATCACACACACACACATGGCCGAGAGCCATTAGAGAGAAAAAGAGAAAGGATTTCAAGGTTTTTCAAAGAGATTTTTCAATAGAACTTGCAATCCAAGGCCAATTTCCATCAACCAAAGCTTGATTCCACTTGTTGAGCATCCATTGAGCATCTTTGTAGCTTCAAAACACATCAAAGGTTAGAGAAAAATTCTAGATCTCTAATGTCATCTTTTATGTTTTTGCGTATAATTGCATTTTGAACTGTTAGAAAGTTGAATTGAGGTTATATTATTGCTCAACGCATGCTAAGGATTGTTTATTTGCATTTATATAAGATTTGAACCGTTGTAGCAAGAATTTTTATTTTCGGATATTAAAAGTTGAGTTATTAGCTCTTTGGTGATTATTTTGAGTTGTAGTGGTTGGAATTGATTGCCTTTGATTTGTAAAAGTTTGTAAAATACGAGGTAGTGCTGTTGTAATGCAAAAATTTTGATTGAGATGTTGGTACGAAAATCCAGAAATTTCAGCCTAGGTGCATTGAGGTTATAGGGCTGTTAGGTTTGTTTTGGATGTATTTTGGTTGGTTTCCGGGGGGACTGATGTAGTTGATTGAGTGAGTGAGTGATAGGAATTGGTTTGGAGTTGTTTGGATTAGTAGAATGTAAGTTATGATTATTTGAAGTTTAGGTTATCTTTCTTTAAAATGTTGTTATATGTCTTTAGATGATCGGGTGGTGTTTGAGTGATTGAATTGTGAGTTGTTAATGGTTATATTAGGGTTTGGTTGTGTGTCTAATGCATGTTAAGTTGGGTGGCCTACTTTGTCATCTAACTTAGTTGTTTAGTTGTTAATTGATTAATTGATGTTGTGTTGTTGTAATGTTATTAATTGATTGGCTCATTATTTATTATTGATTATTTTATATTGATTATTGATGAATTGGGAGATAGTCAATGGAAAAGGTTGTCCACCTGTGATTGATTGTTTATTTTATTGCTGAGCCTTGATATACGTGTGCCACCTCTGGGGAAGTATCGGACCGTCGGGTTGAAAACGACATGGCTATCAGAGGCCACCCTCATCGCACATGGGCGGAGATGCCATGGAAAGCAGAGCTAGTGAGGTACCTCGGGTGTGTGTGTCATGGGGGTGATAAGAAGTTGGTTGAGATCGTGATGGCGTTTGGAGCTACACCAACTAGAGTATCATTTATTGATTGGTCATTATAGTTTATGTGTTTATATTGTTATTGATGTTTATTGTGTGTTTATTGCTCAAAGGATCATTTCCAAGGAGTATAGTAAATACTGTTCGAGATCTATCGGATCCTCATTGGGCTTGTTTTATATAAGCTCACTCTCAATTATTGCATGCATGCAAGTGTTTCTGATTCTGACTACGGGTACGTGCCTCTTGAAGAGGGAAATGTACCATATGTGGATGAGTCTTATGTGCAGGAGTCATTGCCATGAGATTATTTTAGTTGTTGTAAAACAATGTATTGTATAACCTATCTTAATATAAAGACATATGTATGATGATTTAGTAGTCTTTATTTTGATCATGATTAGATTACTAAGTTGGTTTTAACCTATTTTGAAATGTATGTATAGCCTATGTACTAAGTTGGAACGGAGGCGTATAACTATGAACGGGTTGTTGAAGGAATGATTATTGTATAATATGGTTCTGTTGTATGTTTTTAATTTTAATTGAGGAGTTGTTTGTTGAATGGTTTGTGGAGTTAGTTGTATGATATTCTTAAGAGGTTGGTTCAGAGCCTCGGTGTCCTAATTACTGTCGTTATACTGCCGAAATTCCGTTGTGTCCTGACTGATTGTAGGTAGGGTCGAGTTGGGGCGTGACAAACTAAATCAAATGTAAGAGTTAGCAAATGAAGTTGAGTATCCCGCAAGTAAAAAAATTCAATGATGAGATGCTAAATTGTGTGCGCACCACCACCATCGTGAAACCTATATTTTATAAAAAGGAGTGGGAGAGGCTGGATGGAATTCAGCTCGACTGATAAGGAGAGGAAGGTAGACGCTCGACCTATCGTTCGAGCATCTTCAAACCATAACACTTTCCCGTTGAATCAATAGACCCACGTCTGATTCTACTATGCCAATGGTTACGCCCGGCTTACGACCTAACAAGTAAGGGCACAAATGCGAAAGCCCTTGCACGTTAGCCCGCACATCTATTTTATTGCTGGCCTAAGTGAACACTCTATCCTAAAAAAGTGAAGGGGCCCACCTTACCACTCCCCTTCCCTTATCACGAAAGCCACCAAAGCACAGGCGGTTCGCTCAGTGCTTACGAACGAAAAAGTGTTTGTCAATTAGGGACATGATACCTAATCCACTGGAAGGCCTCTGAAAGGGGTTTATAGTTGATCACTAACCTTGGCATTCCCCTTTTTTGCTCATTTTTGTTATTGACGTATTTTGCAGCGCTGGACTCTTACTTGGTCTAATTAGGCCCTTCTTCAAGAAATCACCCACTTATTCCTGATTCCACTTTCTTAGATCTTCGAGCATCTAAACTCTTGATTTAGTAGGGATGCTTTTTTTCGTCGAAACCCTTGCGATAAGGTAGCCGAAGTGCTTCCCACGTGTGACGTTCCCTTACCCCTTTGGCTTTTTGGGAACGTCACACGTGTAAAACTCCTTCGGGTTGGTGCAGAGTGAGGAGCGACCTGTGAATTCGCATTCATTATTGTGCCGTATAGAGCCTACCTAGTAATAGCATACTAATCCCTTATTCTTTCGGAACCATCGGACTTGATTGAGCATTAACTGTCCATTTTGTGGGAGTCCCCTCCGGCTTGCTTGAACTTCTATGTCTACTACCACGACTAGAAAAGGATTCCCCACCCTAACAACGAGATACTTTCCACTACCCGATCAATTAGAATAAGAAAGAAATCTTTTTTTTATACACTATACGCTCGTATCCCCTTCATCGCCTAAAAAATGAGCGGTTAACACCGGTTTCGACACAATAAACTGGATTGTCACGAGCTGGACTCGAACCAGCACCTCTAGGCAACGAGTGGGAGGGAGCCTTGACTTAAGCATTGTACAAGTGCTTCAGGCTCCTTCGGGCCACGGCCAGAACTATCATATAAGGCAAGGCTTAGAAGCAAGCTACCAGCAACTATCGGTAATAATTAGGCTTGGTTAGTAGTGCCTGCCCATTCTGTCTTGCCCGTAAAGTCGACCCATGAATTCTTCAGAGCTGGCCGGCAGGCCGGGTGTACGGGGACCGTCAAAAAAGTGCCTCAACACGCCGCGACCACTACTTTGACTCCTTTTATGCAATTATGAACTCCACATAACTTTCTCAATTCCGAAGCAACTTAACCTTTTGGAGCTGACGTAACAAACTACGCGAGCCTCTCAACGAAGCCAACATAAATCCGATCTGAATAAAAAAAATAAATGGCAGTTTCATTATGGTGGTATACCAGCCGCCTGTTCTGAAACTTCCAGTTCCAATCAAAGCATATAGATCCGTAAATAGATTTATATGTATAGCCACTTCAGTCGTGCTCCTCGTTTCTCGAAAGTATCTTTTTTCTAGGAACATGGTCAACCTGAAATTATTATGTTCACGATTCTTCATCCACCAATGTAGAAAATGCTCCAGTTTTCCATTCTCATATGAGGCCGAAAAGTTGATTGGCAACAGGTCGGCACGAAGTGATTCATCATGCTCGACATGAGCTGATCGTTCATTAGGGACGGTTTATAGATCATCAAATTCCCACAAATGGAATGAGAAGTGGTAAATGATCAATACCTCGCAAACAAGAACGTTCCTTTCCTATATGGAGTTCGGAACCCAAAGGCAATCGTTGAGTGAACTGTATCTTCTTTGTGTTAGTTGACCTAAGCCGCACCCTTACTACTAGGGTGGGGCTCGGCCTCCGAACCGTACGTGGGATGATTTTCTGTCTCATACAGCTCGAGCCGAAGATTGGGGGAAGTTTAGGAGAGATGGGGAACCTAGCAGCTACCGGTCGGGGTGTAGATAAGCTTGCTTCTTCACGAGCTTATCCTTCCCAAAAAAACTGACCCTGTAGCGCTAGCGCTTCACGTTCTTTCTATTCCATCCCATCACATTCTGTGATTGGCGGTGAATACTAATCTAATAAGTGAAGTAGTCATCGTCTGACCAATTGGCTCGGACACCAACGACTTATGCCCACCCATTTTGTCTCGCCCTAAATGGGATGGCTTTCTTAGTTACGCTGCGCCCCGACCTGAGTCCCCACATCCATTTTTCACCGCCCACAGCCCAAGAAGTTGGCTTTGACAAGACAACATTAAAGCCGTCCCTTTCATTCTATGCTGACCTAGGCCCGGGCTGGCTTTTTAGGAAGGCCGTTCCTACCGCGCTCACGGCCCGGCTGGCCTGCCAGCGGTAGTAGGAATTCCCTCGTTCCCTAGTCAAAGACTTGGTTGGATGCAGGATCTACTCCACAAGGAGCAGTACCAACGTAGATGATATCATCATGGCCTCTATTTTCGTTCCGCTAGGGATGCTTAACGCCACTTCGCCAATTGACGTTACCTGCGCTTTCGTGTGTCTCAGTGTGGTCAACACTGGGTGTTTCTGAGCAGTGAGGCTTACACCCATTCACATTAGTTCATCTGAAGTTCCTTACCCTTATGCATGAATTATTGAATAAGCCTCTTCCTATAGAGGTTAAGGAGTCAACTGAGCATCTCAGTGGCGGGATTGAATACCCGGATTGAATCAGAGTTCACGCCGCCCGCCCTGAACAAATAGGAGGTGTGGACCACAGGTCACACATAAGCCACCGGGTCACACGACAGAAGAACACCCAACATAAAGATGCACACTTCTTCATGTGAAATATTCATCTTCATTGGAGTTTTTTAGTAGTAGTCGTGACTAACAGCCATTAGTTATCAGCTCGTTGGTAAGGTGAGAGCTTCAAGCCTGATTTTTGGTGCCACACCTTCCACACAAGCACCGCCTGACGAAGGGGGGACGGGGAAAACTACAAGCCCAAAACCTTCAACCCAATGGGGTTACCTGGGACATCTCATCTTGTCATTTTGTCATTGCTCATTCCTGTTAGGCCGAAGTCTTTGGCCTTTCCTTCTCCATGCCCGCTCATGAATCGTTGACCTATCTCGTGGTAAAAAGATGAAAGTACGAAAGAATAGTAGACGGAGCATACTGCAGAAAGATTCTAAATATGAAAAGTCCTCCTTGGATTCGAGAAGAAGGAAATGAAGAACGGGAACAAAATGAAATAAGGCCTTTTTTGCTCTAGTTTCGGATGAGCTTCTCCTAATTATGTCTGGTAATAGAATAGGGCGGTTTGCTCTGACCAAGACTCCATTTTTCTCTCCATCCGTGGAGCGTATGAATTTCCTGGAATGTAGATAGACCAAAAGAAGGAAGGAAGGGATAGGAATAAGAATTATAGTACCATTGGAAGAAGGGGCACCTATGGGAACATCTCTATTGACAAACCATTTCAATAGTACGGGTGCTGCCGTGCCACGAGGCATGACCATAGAAGTAATGAAAAGGAAAAAGTTATGTAGTTGGACCATCTGTTCTATCTGTTCGAGTTTTGCTTCTTGTAAGAATATGAGAGGCTAAAAATGAAAGTGCTCGCAACACATACTAAAAGGGTACTAATTAAGCCGACCATTAATGACTAGTTCGAACACCAGTAGTGGTCTAATCCTTTATTTGATCAGATTGCTTTTAGAAACAAAAAACAAAAGCAAACTCTCAAAGTTCGGAGCCCAGTTCCAACTACTTCTTCGTAAGTGAGGTGAGGTACTTCTTTCTGTTTTAATAGTGGGTCATTCCTGTTGATTCCCCCTGACAATCAAGCTGCACTTCCTTCTAACAAGTGGCTGAGAGTTAGCAAGCAACCTTGGCCTCTTGACAGGAGGTTCACTGTCCCCCTCCTTTCTGATTCGGCCGTGGTACGGTACCTTCACTCGAAGCTACAATCAGATCCGATTGGATCTGGTCCTATCCGACCCAACCCCGGAACTTAGAACGATCGACCTCTTTAGACGGTAGAAAGGGGAAAGGGAAGTCATGCCTATTCTCTCTCCGGGCACGAGTAGGAAGATCAAAAAAAATGCAGATCGAATACATGTACTTGATGTAATGACATATTCAAAAATAGGTAATCCGATTTGATAGGCTGCTCGCAGAAAGAGTTTACCGATCGCATAACAATTCATTCTTGTGTGTAGCACATGGGCCCATGTCTCCCGAATGATCATAGTACAGTCGCTCATCTAATATCAAATCAATTGGTAAATCTCACTTCCCTTCCCCTATACCATAGCCAGAAGGGATAACATATCCACAGAAGAGAGAGTACGGGCCCTTGCCCTTAATTCAGTTTAGACGCGACTCGAATGCCTTTATGCTATAGGCTGTGTTAAGCATGCTTCTTTGACAGAAAACAAACTCTTTTTCCATGACAACAGTGACGACTATAAAAGGCGGGGCAATAAGTTGTCTATCAACAATAGGTCTTCGAGCCTTTGTATACTCCATGTTTGTGTCATTGACTTTGTCAATGCTACTAAGGACCGGGGTGAGCGAAATTCAGTAGAGGCTTGAAGAGGGGTTTACTAAGCGAAATGCCTAAGGCGGCTTTGCTATCCATCCTATTATACCACCGAAGGGCAGCAGGAAAAGCTACAAGGAGATAGTGCGGCTTTCTTTGTTCTTATGGCAGAGTGAGGGGCCCTATCCATCTGCCAATAGAGCCAGCTTTTAGTGAAGATCTGCTCATATGCTGCATAAGGGGGGGCCAGGCCAAGTAGACGACGATTGACAGGGAAGGGTCTGACTAGTCTATACGCCAGCAATTTCGGCAAAATTTTGCTTAGCCATAATGCAAGCAGGGTGAATTCTCATCGAGGGCACTCTCCTTGGCCTGAATACTTGTATGGCACCTGCTTCTCTTTCTGACTCTGATTGTCATTCCTCTGCTGCTGCGGTTGTTGTTGTTGCTGAGGGTGCCTTTCAATTCCACAAGCATGGGGACCACAACATTCACTTCATTGTGCTGCTTATTGCCCTATTGATTGCCGCTCTACCACTGGACTTTGTGTGTTCCTTTGAAATTCTCTTATTTCTTGGAAGAGCAAAAGCAGGACTTTTATTTTGCAATACTTAATATGGTCAAAATTCAGTGCAGAGGCAGAATACTGGGCTATGTCTGTAGCCACTAGTGAAGTGGTTTGGTTACGAAGGCTTCTATCTGATCTTGGGGTTCATTTCACCGCTGGAACGCCTCTTCATTGTGACAATAACGGTGCTATTCAGATTGCAACCAAACCTGTCGTTCATGAGCGTACCAATAATAAACGAAGTGTCTTTACCCTTATATATATAATAAAAAAGGGTGTTTCACTCGCGAGAAGTGCTTGAATTAAAAAACAACCCTTTATTTCACCATAAATGAGTGAGGCCTTCAGATTGCAGAATTGTTCACCAAGTCTCACTCATGCTCGACATGAATTCTTCGTTGGAAAACTCTCGCTTCTTGACCTTTCATTTTTTCGAGTTTGAGGGGAAGTGTAATATCATGAATTATTATTAAGTTGTATGATGGCCCTTTCTATCCTTTGCTTTCTTCTTGATTTGTATATGTCTGGGAAGTCAGATTTGATTTTATTGTCTTTAGTTTTACTTAAAGAGCTTAAGCCCTTCTTTTCCAGTCAACGAAGATTCTTATTCTCCCAAAACCTGTCTCTTAAAGCTATAGGTATCAGAGATGACTTAGGATGGAGTGATGATGACGGCACATGAATCAGATTGGCATGAATTTGACACTTCATGTATCCCTGACGAATTTATTAGAATCTTGATCTGTCATATTCTTTTCGAATGATCTTTTTAGTAAGCATTTGGCTATTGACATGCCCTCTACATATGCAGGAGCGCCCTGTAGATTTCTTCGCATCCTTTGATCAAAGATATTTTGAGTCTAAGTCGACCGATAAGCCCTTCATTATTATTAGTAAGATAGGGTAGAGACGTATAAAGGTGTGAAACATCTATCTGATGGATTCGAAGACTCGAGCTATCCCTCTAATCTCAAAATATCCATAACCACTTGCCTAAAAGTGCTTGATTCATGAGCTTTAGAGGCCGAAGACCCAGACCTCCCCCCTTATTTCTACCTTCCCAAAGGAAATCTCTCTTTATCTTTTTAATCCTCGCAGCCACTGAGGATGGAATGGTAAATAACGAGAGAGAATATGTAGGAAGGCTTGCTAACGAAAGGAAAAGACCTCTGCTATGGATAAAAGGGTTAGTTTTCCACCTTTGGATAAATACACATTAAACTATTCCAACAGAAAATTGCAAGTCTCATCTCAAAGTGTTCCACCACCGGATCCCATATCGCCTTAGACAATTATTTAGCGCCCAACGGGAGATCAAGATAGGAGGATGGGAGGCAGCCTACCTTTGTAACGACCCCACTCCCCATGTGGAGCCCACGCAGAGTCTCACAGGGCCATCACTACCGAGGTATTGTCAGCTATTGGAAACCTGGCCCGCAGGCACAGGCCCCTCACGGGTTTGTCCTTTCGAGGATCTCTTCTCAAAAGGCGCCTCGGCTGATACAAGGAACCAAGCCCTTATATCCAGCTCTCTCACTTCCAAATCTTCCGATGTGGGATTGTGTTACCACATTTCACCCGCCTTAAGAGGCCCCGCGCCCTCGCTGGCACGAGCACAAGGGAAGACTGGCTCTGATATCATTTGTAACGACCCCACTCCCCACGTGGAGCACACGCAGAGTCTCACAGGGCCATCACTACAAAGGTATTGTCTGCTATTGAAAACCTGGCTCACAGGCACAGGCCCCTCACAAGTTTGTCCCTTCGAGGATCTCTCCTCAAAAGGCGCCTCGGTTGATACAAAGAACCAAGCCCTTATATCCAGCTCTCTCACTTCCAAATCGTCCAATGTGGGATTGTGTTACCACATTCTTGTAACACCTCGATCCTTCTCGAGACTGGGAGTTCTATCAATCAGTCTAATCGCAACCCAATTCCAAACCCGGGCATAAAATTTAGGGAAAGAGGGACGGAGTTTCCCCTATTTCTAGGCAAAATGCAAATCTGCGACAGCATATAAGTGGACCAGCATCGTGTCCAACCATACAAACACCTCAAGGCCATCCGAGCCTTGGTTCTCAACAATTAAACACAACAAGTATATATACAATTCCAGTTTAAAAACTATCCTATCTCTTCTCATCTTTGACAAGTACATTCATGCTTGGCAATTAAACTATACCAACCTATCGCATAAAATAAACTATCATACCATTCTAATAAACAAAGTTAAGTTAATTACATATCCTTTAACACTAAACACATACAATACATGAAAACATTCATCTTTGCATCTTTCTACAACTCAGCCACATAACATGCAAGACAACCCTTCAATCATGATCTTTCACGTAACCACGAACTTTCCAGCTAACATGGCATTTCCTAAAATGTGGTGGTGAAGAGTGAGTATACACAGCACGTATACTCAGTGAGGGCGAGACAAATATCGAGGTGGAGAGAAAGAAGATCATGCAATGCAAATAGGTACAGTTAAGCAATATAATCAATAAGAAAGCATTCAATATAAACGACAATACAATAAACAATTAAAGAAAGCATTAACACAACCATTCAAAGCTATACCACATTTTGAAGGTCACGGTTCACTCATACGAGCAATGTACCATCTCACGAACAATACATCAATCTCGAGCTTGATGTTGACAACGATGACAATAAGCGCGCAACCACCTTATAACTTCCACTGGGTGTACTCCGGATGTACCCCGACACATCTACCGCCTAAATCTCCCAAGACGGCACCCTTAGCGAGAATAGGAATAGGACACGGAGCTAGAGCAACCAACCCTGGCATCCCGAGATTGCCCAGAGAAGCCCATCACTCACGCGCCTGACACAATGCAATGCAATACGAGATACAAGCAATAAACAAGTGATAGCAACAATGTACAGTTTAATATCAATTGTCAATATATCAAGCACTTAAAATCAATAGTAGCAATTAATTGACATTTCAAGCAAGATTATCATTATTAACAACAAGAACACCGATTAAACAAGCAATAGCAGTTCAAACACGAAAAAATGACAAATAACATTATTTAATGTCTAACTTTCAAAGGCAATTACGAGCAAACGAGCTACAGGATTAGGAAACCGATTTCACTACATTCACTTAGGCACTACAAAGCACGTTCCTATGTCACGAAACTTCATTTTCCCAACCGAAGCCCGAAAGTCCACCTACTACGTTTGAACTACAACTATGCTAACCGATCGCTGAATCAATGCCACAATAGCGCCAAAAGTGCTTCCATGCCCACAATAGCAAAATCCCCAACTCAATTCGAGCACGGTCAACTCTTGGTCAAACGACACCTTTACGTTTCTTTATCTATTTTCCAAATTTAACAAAATTCAGTCCGTTTTTATTGCACATTTTATGTTTCTAACGTTAATGGCACCTATCCAAATCAAGAAATCGCAATTCGGAGCAAAAATCCAAAAATCTAGGGTTTTACAATTCATTTTTACTATTCACGTTCTTCCCTAATTTCAATTTGCATTTCTAGCCGTAAAAATCGCTAAATAACTAACAAGCAATGCTCCACGAACCCTAAAGAGGCAATTCCAAGCAATTTCAAGCATTATAACGCATTAAATATCAAATATAAGAAATTGAATCAAAAATCAAATTCGAATATAGATGCACAAAAACGTGAAAACCTTCACAGAGATTGAAGAGCAAGACGCGCAAAGACCCGAGCCACAATCCTCGTCCAATTCCACCCAAGATTGGAGAAGAAAATGCAAAAGAAATTTTTTTCTTTCTTTTCCCTTGAGTTTCGGCCATGGGCTGATTTTTTTTGCCTTGTTTTATTATTTTTTCTTTTCTTTTGTTTAAAAGATGACACAAAGGGGTAAAATGGTCAAAGGTAAATGCTTGGTCAAAAAATCAAGTTAAAAATGGTCAAATTAGCTTATTTTGATGCTATTTAATCTAATTCAAGTTAAAACAATGCAATTTTATCGAAAACCAACTAAAACTAGCTAAATTAAACTAGAAATGCTATTCACGAAATCTGATAAATATTCTTCTAACTTTCATTTTCGAAATGCTACGATCAAACGGTCAATAAACGATCGATAATCAAATGATGAGCAATAATATAAAACTATAAGTTTTGAAAGGTAGAATAGTAGAATAGTTTAAAATTCACTCCGGCTCGGAGTTACTTTTCTCATTTAATTGAAAATCGAGTAATTAAATGCAAGAAAATAAAATCGATTATTAAAATAATCTAAACAATCAAAATAATCAATATTCATTTAAAAATAATTAATTTAACTATTTCTAGAATATTTTAAAGAATTATGAAATTAATGCTAAGATACGAATGAACAAGTTAATATAAACATGTAATCAAATGCAATTAAATACTAACATTTAAGATGACACTTAATTAAATACAATAAAGTAAATCCAATTTCTATAAATAATAAAAATATGTGATAATCTTTTAAATTCATCAATATAAAAATTATTGAATGCTTTTAAATGAAATATTAAAATAGTGCAAAAATGGATGATTAACTAATTAAACACTTAATTAAATGCAGTTAAATGCTATTAAATGCATGCCGGTTTCAGGGTATCACATCCTTCCCCACTTAAAACAATAGCATCCTCGCAATTCTTCTTCCAATAGGACTCAGCATCCACTGAATCTAACTCTGACTCATATTCATCGGTTGCTGAGCAAAACACTAAATAAGAATGCCCGTAGGAAAACCCAAATAGAAATCCCAACCAAGTATGCCGAGAAAATACCAACTAAAGACTGAAGCAGGGATATTGTAGATAAAATTAACATCACATATTAATGAGAAGAAGAATACCGAAAGAATACCCCACATACAAATCTCCAGTAGAAGTTCAACTATTATTGCCCAAGAACGCCCAAGCAGGAAGCCAACTAAAGGCTCAAATGAAGATTCCATCCAGAGGTCCAAAGAAGTACCCCGCTGGTCATGAATTTCATAGAATAATTCCTTGTTATGATTGCTGAGGAAAGTACTAAGAAAACCCAGTCAAATGTACTTCAAAAGTTCTAGAGAAGTCTTCCAAATAATAACCCCATAGGATAACCAATTAGATCCCGAGTACCGCTATCAAATGCTGAGAAGAATGTCAAAGGAAATAGCAGAGAAAATATAATGTGCCCAATAAGACAATCAAGTTGAATAGCAAATATAGTTTTCCCAGCTAGAGCAAAAACGTAAGGGAAAATACCGAGCTGCTGCACAATATACAAAACCAAACTCCGAGGCATCTTCACTGTTTGCCAAGTGAGAACTTTATACAACTTACCACCTAGAAAGCCCAAAGTATTCGACAGCATAGCGTAAGCAATATGAGATAATAAGTCTGAATAGGATTCCAAGTGTAAGACTTCCAATAAGTGCCATAAAGGAAAATACTAGTAGAATGCCCACTAAGAATTCCACAGAATACCATAGGTAGTACTATACAATAAGTATGATAGGAATTCCAAATACCCAACCTACTGAGGAACACTAAAGAAAATACCAGAAATAATGCTCCAGTAAGAAAGTACCAAGGATTGCCCAATAAGTAAGTACCAGATAAATGACCACTAAAAATTCTATAGAATACCATTGAATAATTTCCAATAAAGGATGCCAGTAATACACCAATAAAGACCGTGACACATATGCCATAGATAATACCATGCAATAAGTCCGATTGAAAACCCAATAGCCAAGTCTACCAGGAAGTGCCAACAGAAGTCTCCAAAGAATACCCAACAAGAAAACCAAAGAATGCTCTAGAGAACAACCAAATAGAACTCCAAGAGAAAGCTACTCTTTCACAACTGTTAAGCATAGAGGAGGACCTTAGAGATTCGCCAATAATCGAGCTCCAAAAGCAAACACCAACTCCGAAATAAAGGCTAGTCAAATACTGCTCATTCCCGTCAATCCACATAACTTGGAGGGCCTGCTACTAACCACTTCTCTTCAGGGGAAGGAAGAAGTATTTCTTACCATTTCAACAGGACATGTATGAATGCCAAGATATCACATTTATACATATATGCCTTAATCTATTATGCAAGCATGTTTGTAAAACAGTTTATAAAACAGTTTATTCAACAAAGTCACTCAAGCACGACAATCAAGTCAAGCACAACATAATCAATTCGAATCACGACATAACCAATTCAAGACATTCCAATACACACATTACAAGCAATACTTCAAGCAAATAACAATTCATGAGGTCGATTCGATTCACGATGCCAATTCGATACACGAGTAGTCACTTCACATTACTTGAGAAACATTTAACACATAACACATAACTATATCACATAGATGCATACATTCAAGCCAAGACACACAATCTCACATACAAGCATACACTTTCAAGACACACTTAACAAGCACACATTCAAGGATCACTACCCACCAGACCGAGGACCCTATCCTGGCTTATGAGCTAAAAAAGCTCTGATACCACCTTTAACACCCCGATCCCTCTCGAGACCGGGAGTTCTATTAATCAGTCTAATCGCAACCCAATTCCAAACCTAGGCATAAAATTTAGGGAAAGACTGATGGAGTCTCCCCTGTTTCAAGGCAAAATCCAAACCTGCGACAGCATATAAGTGGACCAGCACCGTGTCCAACCATACAACCACCTCAAGGCCATCCAAGCCTTGGTTCTCAACAATTAAACACAACAAGTATATATACAATTCCAGTTTAAAAACTATCCTATCTCTTCTCATCTTTGACAAGTACATTCATGCTTGGCAACTAAACTATACCAACCTATCGCATAAAATAAACTATCATACCATTCTAATAAACCTAGTTAAGTTAATTACATATCCTTTACCACTAAACACATACAATACATGAAAACATTCATCTTTGCATCTTTCTTCAACTCAGCCACATAACACGCAAGACAACCCTTCAATCATGATCTTTCACGTAACCACGAACTTTCCAGCTAACATGGCATTTCCTGAAATGCGTTGGTGAAGAGTCAGTATACACAACACATATACTCAGTGAAGGCGAGACAAATATCGAGATGGAGAGAAAGAAGATCGTGCAAAGCAAATAGGTACAGTTAAGCAATATAATCAATAAGAAAGCATTCAATATAAACAACAATACAATAAACAATTAAAGAAATCATTAACACAACCATTCAAAGCTATACCACACTTTGAAGGTCACGGTTCACTCATACAAGCAATATACCATCTCACGAGCAATACATCAATCTCAAGCTTGATGTTGACAATGATGACAATAAGCGCGCAACCACCTTATAACTTTCACTGGGTGTACTCCGGATGTACCCCGACACATCTACCACCCAAATCTCCCAGGGCGGCACCCCTAGCGAGAATGGGAATAGGACACGGAGCTAGAGCAACCAACCCTGGCATCCCGAGACTGCCCAGAGAGACCCATCAGTCACGCACCTGACACAATGCAATGCAATACTAGATACAAGCAATAAACGAGCGATAGCACTAAAGTACAATTTAATATCAATTTTCAATCTATCAAGCACTTAAAATCAATAGTAGCATTTAATTGACATTTCATGCAAGATTATCATTATTAACAACAAGAACACCGATTAAATAAGAAATAACAGTTCAAACACGAAAAAAGTGACAAATAACATTATTTAATCTCTAACTTTCAAAGGCAATTACGAGCAAACGAGCTACAGGATTAGGAAACCGATTTCACTACATTCACTTAGGCACTACAAGACGCGTTCTTATGTCACGAAACTTTATTTTCCCAACCGAAGCATGAAAGTCCACCTACTGCGTTTGAATTACAACTATGCTAACCGGTCGCTCAATCAACGCCACAATAGCGCCAAAAGTGCTTCCATGCCCTCAATAGCAAAACCCCCAACTCAATTCGAGCACGATCAACTCTTGGTCAAACGACACCTTTACGTTTCTTTGTCAATTTTTCAAATTTAACAAAGGCCGGTCCGTTTTTATTGCACATTTCATCTTTTTAACGTTAATGGCACCTATCCAAATAAAGAAATCGTAATTCGGGGCAAAAATCTGAAAATCTAGGATTTTACTATTCATTTTTACTATTCACATTCTTCCCTAATTTCAATTTGCATTTCTAGCCGTAAAAATTGTTAAATAACTAACAAGCAATGCTCTACGAACCCTAAAGAGGAAATTCCATGCAATTTAAAGCATTATAACGCATTAAATATGAAATCTAAGAAATTAAATCAAAAATCAAATTCGAATATAAATGCACAAAAACGTGAAAACCCTCACAGAGATTGAAGACCAAGACCCGCAAGGACCCGAGCCACGATTCTTGTCCGATTCCATCCAAGATTGGAGAAGAAAATGCAAAAGAAATTTTTTTCTTTCTTTTCCCTTGAGTTTCGGCCAAGGGCTTTTTTTTGCCTTGTTTTTTTTTTCTATTCTTTTGTTTAAAAGATGATACAAAGGGGTAAAATGGTCAAAGGCTAAATGCTTGGTCAAAAAATCAAGTTAAAAATGGTCAAATTAGCTTATTTTGATGCCATTTAATCTAATTCAAGTTAAAACAATGCAATTTTATTGAAAACCAACTAAAACTAGCTAAATTAAACTAGAAATGCTATTCATGAAATCTGATTAATATTCTTTTAACTTTCATTTTCGAAATGTTACGATCGAACGGTCAATAAACGATCGCTAATCAAATGATGAGCAATAATATAA
Organism: Ehretia macrophylla; assembly: GCA_037974665.1. Taxonomy (NCBI): domain Eukaryota; kingdom Viridiplantae; phylum Streptophyta; class Magnoliopsida; order Boraginales; family Ehretiaceae; genus Ehretia; species Ehretia macrophylla. The sequence continues at coordinate 36,416,184 of CM075771.1, forward strand.
AACTATAATTTTTGAAAAGTAGAATAGTAGAATAGTTTAAAATTCACTCCGGCTCGGAGTTACTTTTCTCATTTAATTGAAAACCGAGTAATTAAATGCAAGAAAATAAAACCGATTATTAAAATAACTAAAACAATCAAAATAATCAATATTCATTTAAAAATAATTAATTAAAATATTTCTATAATATTTTAAAGAATTATGAAATTAATGCTAAGATACGGATGAACAAGTTAATATAAACACGTAATCAAATGCAATTAAATACAAACATTTAAGATGATAATTAATTAAATACAAGAAAGTAAATCCAATTTCTATAAATAATAAAAATAGGTGATAATATTTTAAATTAATCAATATAAAAATTATTGAATGCTTTTAAATGAAATATCAAAATAGTGCAAAAATGGATGATTAACTAATTAAACACTTAATTAAATGCAGTTAAATGCTATTAAATGCATGCCACTTTCAGGGTATCACATCTTTCCTCCCTTAAAACAATTGCGTCCTCGCAATTCTTCTTCCAATAGGACTCAGCATCCACTGAATCCAACTCTGACTCATATTCATCGGTTTCTGAGCAAAACACTGAATAAGAATGCCCGTAGGAAAACCCAAATAGAAATCCCAGCCAAGTATGCCGAGAAAATACCAACTAAAGACTGAAGCATGGATACTGTAGATAAAATTAACATCACATATTAATGACAAGAAGAATACTAAAAGAATACCCCACAGACAAATCTCTAGTAGAAGTTCAACTATTATTGCCCGAGAACGCCCAAGCAGGAAGCCAACTAAAGGCTCAAATGAAGATTCCATCCAGAAGTCCAAAGAAGTACCCCCTGGTCATGAATTTCTTATAATAATTCCCTGTTAGGAGTGTTGAGGAAAGTACTAAGAAAACCCAGTCAAATATACTTCAAAAGTTCTAGAGAAGTCTTCCAAATAATAACCCCATAGGATAACCAATTAGATCCCGAGTACCGCTATCAAATGCTCAGAAGAATGTCAAAGGAAATAGTAGAGAAAATATAATGTGCCCAATAAGACAATCAAGTTGAATAACAAATATAGTTTTCCCAGCTAGACAAAAAACATAAGGGAAAATACCGAGCTGGTGCACAATATACAAAACCAAATTCCGAGGCCTCTTCACTGTTTTCCAAGTGAGAACTTTATACAACTTACCACCAAGAAAGCCCAAAGTATTAGACAGCATAGAGTAAGCAATATGAGATAATAAGTCTGAACAGGATTCCAAGTGTAAGACTTCCAATAAGTGCCATCAAGGGAAATACTAGTAGAATGCCCACTAAGAATTCTACAGAATACTGTAGGTAGTACTATACAATAAGTATGATAGGAATTCCAAATACCTAACCTACTGAGGAACACTAAAGAAAATACCCGAAACAATGCTCCAGTAACAAAGTACTAAGGATTGCCCAATAAGTAAGTACTAGATAAATGACTACTAAGAATTCTATAGAATACCATTGAAGAATTTCCAATAAGGGATGCCAGTAACACACCAATAAATACCGTGACACATATGTCATAGATAATACCATGCAGTAAGTCCGATTGAAAACCCAATAGCCAAGTCTACCAGGAAGTGCCAACAGAAGTCTCCAAAGAATACCCAACAAGAAAACCAAAGAATGCTCCAGAGAACAACCAAATAGAACTCCAAGAGAAAGCTACTCTTTCACAACTGTTAAGCATAGAAGAGGACCTTAGAGATTTTCCAATAATCGAGCTCCAAAAGCAAACACCAACTCCAAAATAAAGGCTAGTCAAATACTGCTCATTCCCGTCAATCCACATAACTTGGAGGGCCTGCTACTAACCACTTCTCTTCAGGGGAAGGAAGAAGTCTTTCTTACCATTTCAACAGGACATGTATGAATGCCAAGATATCACATTTATACATATATGCCTTAATCTATTATGCAAGCATGTTTGTAAAACAGTTTATAAAACAGTTTATTCAACAAAGTCACTCAAGCACGACAATCAAGTCAGCCATAACATAATCAATTCAAATCACGGCATAACCAATTCAAGACATTCCAATACACACATTACAAGCAATACTTCAAGCAAATAACAATTCACGAGGTGGATTCGATTCATGATACCAATTCGATACACAAGTAGTCACTTCACTTTACTTGAGAAACATTTAACACATAACACATAACTATATCACATAGGTGCATACATTTAAGTCAAGACACACAATCTCACATACAAGCATACACTTGCAAGACACACTTAGCAAGCACACATTCAAGGATCTCTACCCACCAGACCGAGGACCCTGTCCCGGCTTATGAGCTAAACAAGCTCTGATACCACCTGTAACACCCCAATCCCTCTTGAGACCGGGAGTTCTATCAATCAGTCTAATCACAACCCAATTCCAATCACAGGCATAAAATTTAGGGAAAGACTGACGGAGTCTCCCCTGTTTCTTGGCAAAATGCAAACCTGCGATAGCATATAAGTGGACCAGCACCGTGTTCAACCATACAAATACCTCAAGCCCATCCGAGCCTTGGTTGTCAACAATTAAACACAAAAAGTACATATACAATTCCAGTTTAAAAACTATCCTATCTCTTCTCATCTTTGACAAGTACATTCATGCTTGGCAATTAAACTATACCAACCTATCCCATAAAATAAACTATCATACCATTCTAATAAACCTAGTTAAGTTAATTACATATCCTTTAACACTAAACACATACAATACATGAAAACATTCATCTTTGCATCTTTCTACAACTCAGCCACATAACACGCAAGACAGCCCTTCAATCACGATATTTCACGTAACCACGAACTTTTCAGCTAACATGGCATTTCTATAAAATGTAGTGGTGAAGAGTCAGTATACACAACACATATACTCAATGAGGGCGAGACAAATATTGAGGTAGAGAGTAAGAAGATCGTGCAATGCAAATAGGTACAGTTAAGCAATATAATCAATAAGAAAGCATTCAATATAAACGACAATACAATAAATAATTAAAGAAAGCATTAACACAACCATTCAAAGCTATACCACACTTTGAAGGTCACAATTCACTCATACAAGCAATGTACCATCTCACGAGCAATACATAAATCTCGAGCTTGATGTTGATAATGATGACAATAAGCGCGCAACCACCTTATAACTTCCACTGGGTGTACTCCGGATGTACCCCGACATATCTACAACCTAAATCTCCTAGGGCGGCACCCCTAGCGAGAATGTGAATAGGACACGGAGCTAGTGTGACGCCCGAGATTCTACTGTACACATTTTTAACTGTTGCATCCATTATTTGCGCATTTTCACTGTGCAATGCGTGTTACTTTCTGTAATCACTATTCATTCCATTTTTTAACTACTTAATTATCTTGAATTAGCATTTTTCTTAAATTATATTAATTGTTTTAGGAATGAAAAAAATATGCTTTTGAGCTAAGAGCGATAGGAGCACTCGTTTGGGAAATGTTTTTTTAGCAAACTAGGAATAGTGCTATGTAACTAACTTAGAGTTTTAATTAGCTAGGTTACATTTCTTCACTTTAGACTCATTTAAAGCTAACTACGCGCATTTTAGTGGACCACTTAAGCACCCACTTGACCCCACCTTTAATAAAACTCACCCCACATACAATTTAGCTCATAACTTAGCAAAAACAAAAAAAAAAGTGCAGGAATTACTGTTCAAAACCGAGCAGCCCTCTAGCAGCCAAGAGAAGTGATTTTGCTCTTCAATTCTTCAATCCAAGCCTCTCCAAGCCTAGAGCAAGTAGTTTAGGGTGTGTGCAAGCCTCCTAGGTGCTCCTACTTGCTTTAGGTGAGGGATTTCATAACTTTTTGTGCATTTTAAAATTATTGCTATTTTCGTGATTTATTAGAAATGTGTTCCAATGCTAATGTAATGCTTACCTATGCTATTATACCATGTATATAAGTGCTAGAGAGCGTATTTGAGCCATTGGTTCGCATTATAAACTGTTAGAATCGTTCATTTGATTTATGAGATGAATAGTGATGAAATTCTAGGGTTTTGTTTAATTGCGCGAATTAGCTTGATTCAATGCTTCTAATAGATGCCTTAGGTACTAATGAAGGTAGACTAATAGCCCCGTGCAATTGAATTGCTCTAAATTTGCATAGAACGTGAATTAGCCTACTTTAACAAAGAGATTTCGGGGTTAATATGAATTCGGGTAGATTCGGGCTTCACTTTTAGAATTCTTAGGCTACCTAGGTGCTATAGAAGCCTTGCAAATCCTTGGTTGAAGCTCGGTTGAAGTACGTGTAGTTCAAAGCCATAAGAGGGAAATTGGGGCTTTTGGGGGTAATTGTGGGTAATTGCACGTGTTTGAGTGTTGTAAGGGTGCCTTAGGGGTTACTTAGAAGATTAGTATAGCTTTCTCTCAAATTTGAAACCTTAACTTTGATTCGGAAGAAAAATAGTTTGAATAACAAAGGGGTCTTATTGCAAATTCAGTTGTTTCTCACTTCTAAGTCCATGGCATGGATCTTTAAGTGTTTAAATGTGGTTTCAAGTTGATTTGGAACTTTTGGTATAATTCTAAATGTATCTTATATATGCCCCTTTGTAAAGTTACTTATTTGCTTGTGTAAACTGCTTCAAATCTATCATTTCTGAGGTCAACCTATTTTGTTGATCCTCTTATATGTTATTGCTTATGATGTTGATATTGACTTGTCATCGTTAAGTGTATTGCATAGTGGTTGCGCAACCATAGAGTCAGGGGCGGATGTGTTGAATATCGGTTGGGCGGCAAAGAGCTTGCCAGTGGATATTCAAACTCCGTGCTCTAGTCCCTCATTCGCCTGGTCCGAAGATTGCCAGGGGATGTTGGGTCGTAGGATTATCGGGGTACATCCAGAGTACACCCACTGGAGTGTTTAGGGTTATGCCGGCTTATCGTGATCGTGATCGTGGTTCGTGGATCGTCAATGAAGACCAAGTGAAGATTGGAGTATAGGGGTTATGTGAAATGTATCCTTTTTAATGTATGGTATTCAATCTTTTGTTCTCCTTGAACGGTTTTCATTTCTATTAATTTTTAATTGTATTACTTGTTGCATTGCATACCCCGGGAGACCTTATCGCTCACTGGGCAACAGTGGTTGCTTATACCTCGATATATGTTTCAGGAAGTGTTGAGGGTGAACCCCAACTAGTTGAGGTGCTAGTGGAAGAAGAAGAAATTCAGGCTGAGCCTTTGCCCTAGTTGTTGTGTGTTTGTTGTCTAAGGTGGATATGCCTTCTTGTTATTACATGGTGTACTTGTATTGCTATAGCATGATCTATTTTGTGGCCTTAAGGCTATGTATATTCTTGTAGTTGCAAGTTGAAAGTTGTTGGTTGTAATGTTAGCTTTGAGATATTATGGCTTGTAATAACTTTTAATTCTCCTTTTAGTTCTTGCATGCTTGGGGGTGTATGTTTAGAGGTATGTTGATTTCAACTTCTAGATTGCTCTAATGTTATCATAGAATGGCATGTTAAAAAGGTTTAATGAAAAGTTAAGTTGGGTACATACTTGTGTGATTTGGAGCTGTTGTTTGTCTCCTGGCTTGGATGGCCTTGAACCTTTGAATTTTAATTATAAAAGCTTGTTTTAGTATATTGTGGTTATTTTGAGCATTTACAGGTTTGAAAAATGTCCGCGGTACAAAGGAAACTTTGTCCATTTTTTCCCTAAAATTTTGAGACTGGGTTGGAATTGGGTTGAGAATAGCTTGGTTATTAGAGCCTCCGGTCTCGTGAGGGATCGGGGTGTTACAGGTGGTATCAAAGCTTCGTTAGCTCTCAGCTGGTATAGGGTCCTCAGCCTGTCGGGTAGTAACCCTTGCGTGTGTGCTTGTTAAGTGTGTCTTGAAAGTGTGTGCTTGAATGTGTGATTATGTGTCTGGAATTGAATGTGTGCACCTATGTGATATAGTTATGTGTTATGTGCTAAATGTATGCTGAGTGAAGTGAAGTTGCATCGAATTGACCTCGTGAATCATTATCTGCTTGAATTATTGATTGTAACGTATGTACTTGAGCATTTTGAATTAAGTTTTGTTGTGAATTGAATTGGTTTTGTTATGATTCGCACTTGAATGACTTTGTTGCTTACATTGTTTTATATGTTCTTTTATAATCATGCTTGCATAATAGTTTAAAGAATGTTTATACATATGCAATAGTTTGGCATTCATACATAGCCCGTCGAATGGTAAGAAAACCTTCTTCCTCCCCTGAAGAGAGGTGATTAGTGGCTGGCCTTTCATGTTATGTGGATTAGTAAGAATGTGAAGCGGTTGATCAACTCTTTTATTTGGGAGTTGGTGTTGTGAGCAGAGTTCAGTTATTGGGATTCTTCTAAGGCCTTCTTCAGTGCTTAACGGTCATAAATGAGTAGCTTCTTTTTGGGTTTTTATATGATAGTTCTCTGGAGCATATTCTTGGTATTTTTTTATCAGGTATTTTTTGGATATTCTTTTGTCGGCATCTCTCGGAAAAATTGGTATATGGGATTCTTTTCAGCCTTATTATCTGGTATTATTTACAATACTCCTGCTCGGAACTTTTATTGGTATTTTCTCGCCGCTCTTAGTTGGGATTCCATTCTTCTATGGAATTCGTGACAGCGGGATTCTTATTTGGATTTCGAAGTAGCATCTCTATTGGAGCCTTTATTTGGCCTTATTACGTGAGGTTCGCAGACAATACTACTGGGATATCTTAATGAACTCCCACGAGAATTCGTATATGGTATTCATGCTTAGCAACTGATGATAAATAATCGGAGTTGGTTTTCAGTTGATGCAGAGTTCTATTGTGAAGAAGAATTGCGTGGACGCAATTTGTTTAAGGGGGAGAGGATGTGACGCCCAAGATTCTATCGTACACATTTTTAACTGTTGCATCCATTATTTGCGCATTTTCACTATGCAATACGTGTTACCTTCTGTAATCACTATTCATTCCATTTTTCAACTACTTAATTATCTTGAATTAGCATTTTTCTTAAATCAAATTAATTGTTTTAGGAATGAGAAAAATATGCTTTTGAGCTAAGAGCGATAGGAGCACTCGTTTGGGAAATATTTTTTTAGCAAACTAGGAATAGTGTTACATAACGAATTATGAGTTTTAATTAGCTAGCTTACATTTCTTCACTTTAGACTCGTTTAAAGCTAACTACGCGCATTTTAGTGGACCACTTAAGCACCCACTTGACCCCACCTTTAATAAAACTCACCCCACATACAATTTAGCTCATAACTTAGCAAAAAAAAAAAAAAGTGCAGGAATTACTGTTCAAAACTGAACAGCCCTCTAGCAGCCAAGAGAAATGATTTTGCTCTTCAGTTCTTCAATCCAAGCCTCTCTAAGCCTAGAGCAAGTAGTTTAGGATGTGTGCAAGCCTCCTAGGTGCTCCTACGCGCTTTAGGTGATGGATTTCATGACTTTTTGCGCATTTTAAAATTGTTGCTATTTTCTTGATTTGTTAGAAATGTGTTCCAATGCTAATGGAATGTTTACCTATGCTCTTATACCTTGTATATAAGTGCTAGAGAACATATTTGAGCCATTGGTTCGCATTTTAAATGGTTAGAATCGTTAATTTGATTTATGAGGTGAATAGTGATGAAATTCTAGGGTTTTGTTTAATTGTGCGAATTAGCTTGATTCAATGCTTCTAATAGATGCCTTAGGTGCTAATGAAGGTAGTCTAATAGCCCTGTGCAATTGAATTGCTCTAAATTTGCATATAACGTGAATTAGCCGACTTTAACAAAGAGATTTTGGGGTTAATATGAATCCGGGTAGATTCGGGCTTCACTTTTAGAATTCTTAGGCTACCTAGGTGCTATAGAAGCCTTGCAAATCCTTGGTTGAAGCCCAGTTGAAGTACATGTAGTTCAAAGCCATAAGAGGGAAGTTGGGGCTTTTGGGGTAATTGTGGGTAATTGCACGTGTTTGAGTGTTGTAGGGGTGCCTTAGGGGTTACTTAGAAGATTAGTATAGCTTCCTCTCAAATTTAAAACCTTAACTTTGATTCGGAAGAAAAATAGCTTGAATAACAAAGGGGTCTAAGTGCAAATTCAGTTGTTTCTCACTTCTAAGTCCATGGCATGGCTCCTTAAGTGTTTAAATGTGGTTTCAAGTTGATTTGGAACTTTTGGTATAATTCTAAATGTATCTTATATATGCCCCTTTGTAAAGTTGCTTATTTGCTTGTGTAAACTGCTTCAAATCTATCATTTCTGAGGTCAACCTACTCTGTTGATCCTCTCATATGTTATTGCTTATGATGTTGATATTGACTTGTCATCGTTAAGTGCATTTGTAACACCCCGATCCCTCACGAGACCGGAGGCTCTAATAACCATGCTATTCTCAACCCAATACCAAACCCGGTCACAAAATTTTTAGGGAAAAAACGGACGGAGTTTCCCCTGTACTATGGACATTTGAAAACCTGTAAACTCTCAAATGAGATAACCACAAGATAAATGAACTTTTCATAACTAAATATTTAAAAATTCAAGGCCATCCGAGCCTTGAAGCAAACAATAGTTCCAAAACCACACAAGCATGCAAGTAATATTGTTTACAACATAATCTAGTAGCCATGACCTCCTAGGATAACGTTAAAACATACTTAGAAGATAAAACATTCTACATTAAGCCATTCATTCCCAAGCATGCAAAATGAATAAAAGCAGAAACATAAGTTATTACAAGACATAGGTTCTCAAATCTACACTACAACCAACTATCCTTCAACTTCTTACAACAACCAATATAAACAAAGCCCTTAGGCCACAAAATAGATACACAAATACCAAATAGAAACAAGAAGGCACAACCACCTCAGAACAACACACAGCAACTAGGGCAACTCCTCCAACTGCGCCACCTGAAACATGTTAGTGAGGTATGAGCAACCACTGTTGCCCAGTGAGGGATATAGTCCCGGGGCGTGCAATGCAACATATAATACAATTATACAACAATAACACTTAGACAATTAAAGAAACAACGATAACTTAAATAACCACACATTTAAAAGGATACGTTTCAACAATCCCCTATACACCAATCTTCACTGGTCTTCAATCACGATCCACTAACCACGAGCACGATCACGATAAGCCGGCATAACCCCAATCACTCCAGTGGGTGTACTCCGGATGTACCCCGAATCCTACGACCCAACATCCCCTGGCAATCTCCGGACCAGGCGAATGAGGGAATAGGGTACGGAGTTTGAATATCCACCGGCAAGCCCTCTGCCGCCCAGCCGATATTCAACACATCCGCCCCTGACACTATGGTTGCGCAACCACTATGCAATGCACTCAACGATGGCAAGTTAATAGCAATAATATAAGCATTAACACATATGAGGATCAACAAAGTAGGTTGACCTCGATACAATTAGGATAGAAGCAAATATAGAAGTTAATAAGCAGTTTACAAATGAACTTATACCAAATAAGCATAGAATCATTCCAAAAGCTCCAAATCAATTTAAAATCACATATAAACACTCAAGAAGTCTTGACATGGGTTTAGAAGTGTGAGACAACTTAAATTGCCCCTAAACCCCTTTGTTTTTCGAACTATTTCTCTTCTAAACCAAAGTTAATGATTTCATTTTCAAATGAAATTCTCCCAACCTTCTAACTAACCCCCAAGGTACCCTCTCAACCCCCTAACTCATTCAAATGCACGCGTTTACCCCGAAAGCCCCAATTTCCCTCTTTTGGCTTTAAACTACACCTACATTGTCCGGGCTTCAAACAAGGGATCAAGGCATCTATAGCACCTAGGTAGACTAAGGATACTAGAATTGAAGCCCGAATCCACCCGGATTCGCATTAACCCCGAAAGCCCCAACTTAAAGTCTGCTATTTTTCATTTTTAAGCGATTTAAGGCAATGCAAGTGCACGGGGCTATTAGGTTATCTTTACTAACACATAAGGCATCTATTAGAAGCATTAAATCAAGCTAATTCGAGCAATTACACAAAACCCTAGAATTTCCGTCACTATTCACCCCAACGAACTAACTATCGATTTCTACCGTTTAATTCATGAAACAATAGCATGAAAGTGGTCTCTACTACATATACACATCATATATAAGCTTATTTGGGCCTTGCAATAGCATTAAACATCATTTCTAACAAATCAAGAAAATATCAACTATTTTGAAATACGAAAATAAGCCATGAAATCCCTTACCAATACGCGTAGGATCACCTAGGAACCTTGCAAACACCCTACACTAGTTGCTCGAGGCTTGGAGTGGCTTGAAGTGGAGAGTTGATGAGCAAAAATCACTTTTTCCTCTTCTCTTTGGCTCTCGGCCCAGCTACAGTGAAATCTGCACAATTTTTTTTCTTTTGTTTTGTGTTTTGGTGCTTATGTGTTTATATGGTGAGGTTAAGTTGAGGTGGGGTCATGGTGGGTGTTTAAGTGGACTCCTAAAATGCGCGTAGATAGCTTAGAAACGAGCCTAAAGTGTAAAACATAGGCTAGCTAATTAAATCTCTAAGTTATGTTACGTAACACTATTCTCTCAACTACAAAAATCATTTTCTAAACGAGCTCTCCTATCGCTTCTAGCTCAATTGCACATTTTTCCCACTACTTTTACAATTAATATGATTTAATAAAAATGCTAATTAACTAATAAAGTGCAGTTTAAAAATGGAGTGAATAGTAGTCATAAAAGTCAGTTAGTAAGGCACAGAAATAAATGCGCAAACAAGGGATGCAACAGTAATTAAATGCATGGCTAAATCTCGGGCGTCACATCCTCTCCCCCTTAAACAAATTGCGTCCACGCAATTCTTCTTCACAAGAGAACATCTGCATCAACTGAAAACCAACTTCAATTACTCTTCATCAGTTGCTGAGCATGAATACCGTATACGAATTCTCGTAAGAACCCATTAAGAGATCCCAGTAGTACTGCCAGCGAATCCCCAAGTAATAAGGCCAAATAAAGGCTCCAATAGAAATGCTACTTCGAAATCCAAATAAGAATCCCGCTGGCACGAATACCATAGAAGAATAGAATCCCAACTAATAGTGGCGAGAAAATACCAATAAAAGATTGGAGCATAAATACCGTAGATAATACCATATAATATGGCTGAATAGAATTCCAAATACCAAATCTTCAGAGAAATGCCAATAAGAAAATACCAGAAGAATGCTAAATAAGAAAATACCAAGAGAATGCCTTAGAGAACAATCATATAGAAATCCCAAGGGACGCCATTCATTTCTGACTAATGAGCATAGAAAAATGCCTTGGAAGAAATCCCAATAACTGAGTTCTGCCCACAACACCAACTCCCAAATAAAAGGGCTGATCAACCGCTTCACGTTCCTACTAATCCATATAACTTGAAAGGCTAGCCACTAATCACCTCCGTTCAGGGGAGGGGAAGGATGAAGTCTTTCTTACCAATTCAATGGGACATGTATGAATGCCAAGATATCACATTTACACATATATGTTTTAAACTATTATGCAAACATGTTTATATAAGAGTTTATGAAACAGTGTAATCATCAAAGTCATTCAAGGACAACAATCAAGTTAATCATAACACAACTCAATCCAAGACATTCAAATACACACATTACAAGCAACAATTCAAGCAATTAACAATTCACGAGGTCAATTTGATGCATAACTAGCCACTTTACTTCACTTAGCACGTAACACATAGTTATATCATATAGGTGCAAACATTAGATACAAGACACACAATCACACATGCAGGCATACACTTTCAAGACACACACTTAACAAGCACACACTCAAGGGTTACTACCCGACAGGCCGAGGACCCTGTCCCGGCTTAGAGCTAACTAAGCTCTGATACCACCTGTAACACCCCGATCCCTCACGAGACCGGAGGCTCTAATAACCATGCTATTCTCAACCCAATACCAAACCCGGTCACAAAATTTTTAGGGAAAAACGGACGGAGTTTCCCCTGTACTATGGACATTTGAAAACCTGTAAACTCTCAAATGAGATAACCACAAGATAAATGAACTTTTCATAACTAAATATTTAAAAATTCAAGGCCATCCGAGCCTTGAAGCAAACAATAGTTCCAAAACCACACAAGCATGCAAGTAATATTGTTTACAACATAATCTAGTAGCCATGACCTCCTAGGATAACGTTAAAACATACTTAGAAGATAAAACATTCTACATTAAGCCATTCATTCCCAAGCATGCAAAATGAATAAAAGCAGAAACATAAGTTATTACAAGACATAGGTTCTCAAATCTACACTACAACCAACTATCCTTCAACTTCTTACAACAACCAATATAAACAAAGCCCTTAGGCCACAAAATAGATACACAAATACCAAATAGAAACAAGAAGGCACAGCCACCTCAGAACAACACACAGCAACTAGGACAACTCCGCCAACTGCGCCACCTGAAACATGTTAGTGAGGTATGAGCAACCACTGTTGCCCAGTGAGGGATATAGTCCCGGGGCGTGCAATGCAACATATAATACAATTATACAACAATAACACTTAGACAATTAAAGAAACAACGATAACTTAAATAACCACACATTTAAAAGGATACGTTTCAACAATCCCCTATACACCAATCTTCACTGGTCTTCAATCACGATCCACTAACCACGAGCACGATCACGATAAGCCGGCATAACCCCAATCACTCCAGTGGGTGTACTCCGGATGTACCCCGAATCCTACGACCCAACATCCCCTGGCAATCTCCGGACCAGGCGAATGAGGGAATAGGGTACGGAGTTTGAATATCCACCGGCAAGCCCTCTGCCGCCCAGCCGATATTCAACACATTCGCCCCTGACACTATGGTTGCGCAACCACTATGCAATGCACTCAACGATGGCAAGTTAATAGCAATAATATAAGCATTAACACATATGAGGATCAACAAAGTAGGTTGACCTCGATACAATTAGGATAGAAGCAAATATAGAAGTTAATAAGCAGTTTACAAATGAACTTATACCAAATAAGCATAGAATCATTCCAAAAGCTCCAAATCAATTTAAAATCACATATAAACACTCAAGAAGTCTTGACATGGGTTTAGAAGTGTGAGACAACTTAAATTGCCCCTAAACCCCTTTGTTTTTCGAACTATTTCTCTTCTAAACCAAAGTTAATGATTTCATTTTCAAATGAAATTCTCCCAACCTTCTAACTAACCCCCAAGGTACCCTCTCAACCCTCTAACTCATTCAAATGCACGCGTTTACCCCGAAAGCCCCAATTTCCCTCTTTTGGCTTTAAACTACACCTACATTGTCCGGGCTTCAAACAAGGGATATCAAGGCATCTATAGCACCTAGGTAGACTAAGGATACTAGAATTGAAGCCCGAATCCACCCGGATTCGCATTAACCCCGAAAGCCCCAACTTAAAGTCGGCTATTTTTCATTTTTAAGCGATTTAAGGCAATGCAAGTGCACGGGGCTATTAGGTTATCTTTACTAACACCTAAGGCATCTATTAGAAGCATTAAATCAAGCTAATTCGAGCAATTACACAAAACCCTAGAATTTCCGTCACTATTCACCCCAACGAACTAACTATCGATTTCTACCGTTTAATTCATGAAACAATAGCATGAAAGTGGTCTCTACTACATATACATATCATATATAAGCTTATTTGGGCCTTGCAATAGCATTAAACATCATTTCTAACAAATCAAGAAAATATCAACTATTTTGAAATACGAAAATAAGCCATGAAATCCCTCACCAATACGCGTAGGAGCACCTAGGAACCTTGCAAACACCCTACACTAGTTGCTCGAGGCTTGGAGTGGCTTGAAGTGGAGAGTTGATGAGCAAAAATCACTTTTTCCTCTTCTCTTTGGCTCTCGGCCCAGCTACAGTGAAATCTGCACAATTTTTTTTCTTTTGTTTTGTGTTTTGGTGCTTATGTGTTTATATGGTGAGGTTAAGTTGAGGTGGGGTCATGGTGGGTGTTTAAGTGGACTCCTAAAATGCGCGTAGATAGCTTAGAAACGAGCCTAAAGTGTAAAACATAGGCTAGCTAATTAAATCTCTAAGTTATGTTACGTAACACTATTCTCTCAACTACAAAAATCATTTTCTAAACGAGCTCTCCTATCGCTTCTAGCTCAATTTCACATTTTTCCCACTACTTTTACAATTAATATGATTTAATAAAAATGCTAATTAACTAATAAAGTGCAGTTTAAAAATGGAGTGAATAGTAGTCATAAAAGTCAGTTAGTAAGGCACAGAAATAAATGCGCAAACAAGGGATGCAACAGTAATTAAATGCATGGCTAAATCTCGGGTGTCACAGCATTGCATAGTGGTTGCGCAACCATAGAGTCAGGGGCAGATGTGTTGAATATCGGCTGGGCGGCAGAGGGCTTGCCAGTGGATATTCAAACTTTGTGCCCTAGTCCCTCATTCGCCTAGTCCGGAGATTGCCAAGGGATGTTGTGTCCTAGGATTATTGGTGTACATCCGAAGTACACCCACTGGAGTGTTTGGGGTTATGCCGGCTTATCGTGATCGTGATCGTAGTTCGTGGATCGTGAATGAAGACCAAGTGAAGATTGGAGTATAGGGGTTATGTGAAATGTATCCTTTTTAATGTGTGGTATTCAATCTTTTGTTCTCCTTGAACGGTTTTCATTTCTATTAATTTTTAATTGCATTACTTGTTGCATTGCATACCCCGGGAGACCTTATCCCTCACTGGGCAACAGTGGTTGCTCATACCTCGATATATGTTTCAAGAAGTGTTGAGGGTGAACCCCAACTAGTTGAGGTGCTGGTGGAAGAAGAAGAAGTTCAGGCTGAGCCTTTGCACTAGTTGTTGTGTGTTTGTTGTCTAAGGTGGATATGCCTTCTTGTTGTTACATGGTGTACTTGTATTGCTATAGCATGATCTATTTTGTGGCCTTAAGGCTATGTATATTCTTGTAGTTGCAAGTTGAAAGTTGTTGGTTGTAATGTTAGCTCTGAGATATTATGGCTTGTAATAACTTTTAATTCTCCTTTTAGTTCTTGCATGCTTGGGGGTGTATGTTTAGAGGTATGTTGATTTCAACTTCTAGATTGCTCTAATGTTATCATAGAATGGCATGTTAAAAAGGTTTAATGAAAAGTTAAATTAGGTGCATGCTTGTGTGATTTGGAGCTGTTGTTTGTCTCTTGCCTTGAATCTTTGTATTTTAATTATAAAAGCTTGTTTTAGTATATTGTGGCTATTTTGAGCATTTACAGGTTTGAAAAATGTCCGCAGTACAGAGGAAACTCTGTTCGTTTTTTCCATAAAATTTTGAGACTGGATTGGAATTAGGTTGAGAATAGCTTGGTTATTAGAGCCTCTGGTCTCGTGAGGGATCGGGGCGTTACAACTAGAGCAACCAACCCTGGCATCCCGAGACTACCCAGAGAGGCCCATCACTTACGCGCCTGACACAATGCAATGCAATACGAGATACAAGCAATAAACGAGCGATAGCACCAAAGTATAGTTTAATATCAATTTTCAATATATCAAGCAATTAAAATCAATAGTAGCAATTAATTGACATTTCAAGCAAGATTATCATTATTAATAACAAGAACACCGATTAAACAAGCAATAGCATTTCAAACACGAAAAAAATGACAAATAACAATATTTAATCTCTAACTTTCAAAGGCAATTACAAGCAAACGAGCTACAGGATTAGGAAACCGATTTCACTACATTCACTTAGGCACTACAAGGCACGTTCCTATGTCACGAAACTTCATTTTCCCAACTGAAGCCCGAAAGTCCACCTACTGCGTTTGAACTACAACTATGCTAACCGGTCGCCCAATCAACACCACAATAGCACCAAAAGTGCTTCCATGCCCTCAATAGCAAAACCCCTAACTCAATTCGAGCACGGTAAACTCTTGGTCAAATGGCCCCTTTACGTTTTTTTGTCTAATTTTCAAATTTAACAAAGGCCAGTCCGTTTTTATTGCACATTTTATCTTTCCAACGTTAATGGCACCTATCCAAATCAAGAAATCACAATTCGGAGCAAAAATCCAAAAATCTAGGGTTTTACTATTCATTTTTCTTATTCACGTTCTTCTCTAATTTCAATTTGCATTTCTAGCCGTAAAAATTGCTAAATAACTAACAAGCAATGCTCTACGAACCCTAAAGAGGCAATTCCAAGCAATTTCAAGCATTATAACGCATTAAATATCAAATCTAAGAAATTGAATCAAAAATCAAATTCGAATATAAATGCACAAAAACATGAAAACCCTCACAGAGATTGAAAACCAAGACCCGCAAGGATCTGAGCCACGATCCTCGTCCAATTCCACGCAAGATTGGAGAAGAAAATGCAAAAGAATTTTTTTTCTTTCTTTTCCCTTGAGTTTCGGCCATGGGCTGATTTTTTTTTGCCTTGTTTTTTTTTTTCTTTTCTTTTGTTTAAAAGATGACACAAAGGGGTAAAATGGTCAAAGGCTAAATGCTTGGTCAAAAAATAAAGTTAAAAATGGTCAAATTAGCTTATTTTGATGCCATTTAATCTAATTCAAGTTAAAACAATGCAATTTTATTAAAAACCAACTAAAACTAGCTAAATTAAACTAGAAACACTATTCACGAAATCTGAGAAATATTCTTCTAACTTTCATTTTCGAAATGCTACGATCGAAATAAACGATCGCTAATCAAATGATAAGCAATAATATAAAACTATAATTTTTGAAAAGTAGAATAGTAGAATAGTTTAAAATTCACTCCAACTCGGAGTTACTTTTCTCATTTAATTGAAAACCGAGTAATTAAATGCAAGAAAATAAAACCGATTATTAAAATAATCAAAACAATCAAAATAATCAATATTCATTTAAAAATAATTAATTTAACTATTTCTATAATATTTTAAAGAATTATGAAATTAATGCTAAGATACAAATGAACAAGTTAATATAAACACGTAATCAAATGCAATTAAATACTAACATTTAAGATGACACTTAATTAAATACAAAAAAGTAAATCCAATTTCTATAAATAATAAAAATAGGTGATAATCTTTTAAATTAATCAATATAAAAATTATTGAATGCTTTTAAATGAAATATCAAAATAGTGCAAAAATGGATGATTAACTAATTAAACACTTAATTAAATGCAGTTAAATGCTATTAAATGCATGCCAGTTTCGGGGTATCACAACTTTGCACCCCAAATCTGTCGCGAGTTCCTCTATCTTGATCACCTCCCCTACTTCTAAGATATAACTTTTCATCAGGTTTCTCTTTATTCCTAAAACAGCCTCGAAGCAACGCAAGGTACATATAAGGAGTCTGAGCTGCAAATGATTGGCTTCATATAGGAAAAGAGTGCCATCAACAAACTGAAGGTGAGAGATAAGAGGTGCCCTGGGCGACTGACAAGTGAAGAAGTCCCGTTTTGGCATGAATCGATTCCTAGTAGGGGCAATCATCCGAACAACTCTAGATTCTATTGATTCGGACCAAATGATCTATTTCATACGAAAATGCAAATTTTCATAAATGGGATAGTTTATCAAGCCACTAATATCTCGGGAGTTTGCTCTCTGATGAAAGCCCTTTCGCTTGCTAAGCTCAAGAAAGACGCTTCCCAACTAAACCCACTCTACTCTTAAAAAATAGCTCAAACTTGATCTTTGAAAAGAATGTCCGAGTACTTTTCTTAAGGCAACTATTATATATTCAGCGGCTGCATCCTTAGAATGGAGTAATGGCTAACAAACTATGAAGTGCTTCTAAACCGCAACCTAGGGATAGAAAGAAACAACACCTTCTAATCAATGAAAGATCCTTTGAATATTGAGTGAGACTCCATTTCTTATTAATATAATTAATATAATAAACCCCGTCCGGAATAGAAGAGGGGAGCTTTCTTCAAAGAAAACAGTTGGAGGTTCCTTAAAATGGGTTGGTTTGGTTCTATTCAAAATGGGTTTTGCTTGTGATTTCTAGTTGGCCATGGAAATGCCGCAGGGGGGTATGGCGTCACGAGTGCCAGGGAGTAGAAAAGCAGCGAAAGTCGTACTACAATAGACGTAGTGGCTATACCAGCTTAATTGATAGTAATCTTATATTGCGTGATCCTATTCCCCTTGGGGAGTGAAAAAGAATTGTATATTGAAGATTCACCCTTATAGGAGTGCTACACGATGACAAGGAGACAGCATAACACTAGTAGTAATGTGTGAGTTTGGCTTTTTCATAGATGTCGGTCCCGGAACATACTTCAATCTCGTTTTGATAGAAAGTCTTTTCTGTTTCTTTCTAAAAGGATCTTTCGAGTCTTAGGATGAATCATAAGGTTGAGTCAAGGGAAGGGTCAAGGCCAAGAAAATAAACTCCGTCCAAACCTCTCTCCCCATCTTTTAGCCAACACCATCAACCCCATTTTTTAACTTGAATTGGTGAAAGCCAAAAATCTGATGAATTGAAGGAAAGAAGATCAGAAAGATAGCAAACGACTTGACTATAGTATAGGTCGGATGTTTCCGTGAGCAGTAAGCAGCAGATCTCCCCTTATTTTGGGAAAACTGGTGGCCGCGTGTGAATTCTTTCAAGGCAAGGGGCGGCCTGATTCAACATTGTTGTTTCCTCTGATCTGGTCGAGGTGGTTTTCATTTACCAGCACGTAGGTGGTCTAAATTCATATGACTGAGTCTTTTTGGCCCCTGTGAATATCTTTTCTTAATGTATTAAAGAGGGCCTCTCTAACCATGAAAAGTGGCGGGTGTGCACTAATGGCCATTTGTGGCTCGGCTCCAATAACGCAATTCCGAGAGGAGTTGCTATTTGGGCACTGGATCCCTTTGAACCTAGAAAACGTGTGACGCTGGGTCGGGGTTTGGTTAACCAACTAGTCGCTCCTCTAGTTGGAAGTATCGGGCCCATTTTTCGTTGCCTAGGTTACACCTTCGGAATACCCCAGAAGGGAATTTTCTCTATTGCCTGCAATCTTCACTTTACGCCACGCCGACTCCCCTTTCATCATAAGGCGTAGAATTAGACAAAGGGGAATCTCCATAGGACCTAGTCCCTTAGATTTCACACATAGGAGATCAAGACACAACACTAGGGCTATGGGGAAAGATGTAGATCGATCGCCCTAGATAGACAACTACATAGAGGGTCTCTACAAGTCTATATATTCTTTGATTTCGTTCCCCCCGTAAGATCAATATAACAACCAATGAGGTATGCTAGTTTCACATCTAAGTGATACCCGATCCGATAGTTTATGATATAGATAAATATATATTTAACAACAACATTCTAAAAAAAGATATTAATAGATATCGGTAGTTGTCCGGTCGTACCCAAACAATAATATTCCAAGGGAAATGCACCTAAGATCAAATATTTCGAGCCAGCTTCCATGGAAAATTCAGACATTCTTTTTCATGCTGCAATCACATTAAAACATAAACTTTGAGGCTCAATAGCTAAATACATGGCAATTGAATCACAAGCCGAGATCATAAAAAGCATACTACGAGTAGGAAGTGGAATTAATACAATGAATTCAAAATCATCAAATCTCTCTTTTTCGAAAGAATCAAAACACATCGAAATAGTACCAGCCGTACTTAATAATAGAAGGATTTGGCATAAATATGTAAAACTATCCCTCCTAAAAGATTATTTCAAAATAAATGGGCAATACTTAGGAGAGGTACACCAACGGCGAGCAGAAGCAAGGTTATTAGATACCTCAAGAAAGCCCAGCCAGAACCACACATGCAAGTTTCCATGCATGTGGCTCATCCGTGATAACTTCTTCGGATTTGCATGAACTAGCAGACCAATCACTAAGTGGGGATACTCCCTATAGCATGAGCAAACCCTTTCAGAACTGGTTAAGAATGGGCGCTACTACCCCAGCCCAGATCCTGCCAGGTTCTATTGATCATGTCCCCTTCTTAACAGTTGTACCTTGTCTTGGGGCGTCATTGGCTTTATGAGAGAAAGCTCGCCGGAGAAAATGCCAGGTGCCATAGGTAAGCTCTATTCGGCTTGGTGCAATGATTCACCATAACAAATAGGCTAGCTCTATCTCTCAATTACCTATCCTGTACTCAAAAAGGTCCCTCAGTTCCTCGGCAGCACCTCAAGGTGCATTTAGTTGTCATACATGAGACTCGGGATATTCCCCACTCCATGGCACGACACCTTTTGCTCATCTATTCTGCCTACATGAGACTCAGGATACCACTTGCACTGAATGACTGTCTTGCCCAGAATTCAAGGAAGGAGACCGTACCGCGCTACCAATCGTGCTGAGAAATGTGCAATCAAGCATGATTTCATTTTATTTCTTTAGGTTAGGTCTGTAAAACAAAAATAACCTATTTAGCTGATTATTGCAATTAAGAAAGCCGATTCTCGTAAAGATACATTTTGATAGCACAGGAAAGAGAGATTCCAGAATCTCTTGACTTCACCGCTACGCACATACTTTTCTTACTCCAAGAGCGAAAAGAACATCATATCATCGGTTATACTATACGAAAATATAGGACTAGTAGTACTTGCTAAAGCTAAATGTTGTATCCTCCTCAACATGTGAAAGCTAAAAACAGTCTACTAGATAAGCCAAGTAAAGCAATGCCAGATACAGATGAAAGACTTTAATCTCCTTTTAAGATAAGTCAATTCCTTATTCAATCCTCCCCCGAGGGGTACTTCTATTGAAGCTTTAGAGAATCCAGGTCCAGCAGAAGACTAAGTAAGGTACGATATAAAGTCCAATCAATCTCCTACAACAGACAACAGAGGGCTCTAACCTGACCACAGTTAGTTAGTCTATCGTTTTGGTTCTATAGAGTCTAACCCCGAAAAGAGAAGACTTCTCTTTGTTAGCTTGGTCCAGGTATAGGATATCATTCGTATCTAGTATAGTAGCCCTGCCCTTCTGATAAGAGCAGTTATGCCTTTTCCTAAAGCCCTTACTAAACTACCTGGAAGTAGTCGGGTTTGATATAGCTTGGACTTTGCCTAGCTACCATGGAAAGAATAGTCAGAAGAGCTGACAAAATAGCCATGTTACTCTCGGACCTTACCTTAATAAAGGAATAACTTAAGCCTCTATTAAAAAGAAAAAACCCTAAGATGAGCTAACTTGGCTTGATGCAGGAAATGGAATCATAGCAAGAAATAAGGCTAGGAGAGATAGCATACTTTCTTTCTTTTTTAGTCTTTCTGCTCGCAGATAACTGAACTGCCTTTCCTTTCGAACTGAACCTCACTCTGCATCGGATTATTTTTTTAAAAAATACTAGTTGAAAGAGTAGATTCCTTCCATAAACTAAAGAATTTACTTACCTTCAGCCGGTATCATTTAGATTGAGACAGGTATTCTTTTTTGATTATAGATATCACCGTTCAAGTAGAAGACTAATAAGACTTTTTCTTGTCGAACGGTCGATTCTCTAAGAGTGGATTTGTTCACAGCCGAGTTTGTCAAAGAGCTTGGCTTAGGTAAGCATTCAAAAGCAGTCTCCTTTCACAACCACTTTCCTGTAGAGGGATATTTTTTCTTATTATTCCCTTCCCACCTTCTCTCTTCCATCTTGCGGTAAAGCTCTTGGCTTGGACCTTGCTTACCTTTCTCCCCCAGCCGCTTGTTGATCTTGCTCCTTAGTCATCTCTTTGCCTTTAGTGGGAACTCTTATTAGACTGACGAGTTGGTTAATCAAGGATTCTTTTATTACTCTAGGAAGGTAATATAAGTATAATATATAGAAGACCTTCGATTTCTCTTCTTTAAAGCAGTTTTTTATAAGAATTGTAAGAGCTTCGTTTTCATTCAATGCCTACTTCTAAGATTGCCTCCACACGGATTCATTAAGAGCTCAAATCGGTTGCAATTTGACTATGTAACTTCCTCCCTCACTAAAAAGCTAAAGATCTTACACAACCATTCAACTATTAAAAACCACTTATTCTTAATCATTCATAGACTAAACTGCATTCAAATAAGTGCTAAAGACTCCTCTAAAACTAAAAGGAAGAATTGAAGGGCAATAAGATAAAGCATAGATGCCTATTTAGACTACTGACTGCTTTACCTAATTAATGAATGGCAAAGAAAGACTTTATTCCATAGCTTCTGCTTGTCCTCGCTTGGAAGGCTATGAGACAGATTCACAAGAAGCACATATCTTGCTTATACCCCCTTGATTTGACATCTCTTCATGCTTGGCACACTAAGATAGGAAGAATTCAATTCAATAAAAAGAAAATGAAACTTCTTAGTAAGACTTATTGTGCCTAAGGTCATAGAATGGGGAGGAAGATCTATCCCTAAGAGCTAAGAAAGGTAGACTAGAAGGAGAATACTACTACTCTGATTACCTATTATCCCTCTTATCCGCACTTCGACTTGCTTTAATGATTGGTCCCCCTAGACAGGTATTGCTTCAATGCCCTTTCTATCTTCAAAGGTAGGGAAAGGTTAAGGAAGAGCAATGCTTACGTTAACATATAATTCAAATAAAAAAAAAGAGTAGATTGGTCCATTGGGAGCTACTACTTTCCTCTTTGTTCAAATGCTCGAAAATATGAAACTAGACTTGAACTTGAAAGAAACTAAAGTAAAGCATGGCATGGGAAATCCCAGTATAAAATAGAGCGTGAAGCAATAAAAGTGGAATCCCGATAGTAAATGAAGTTCCCTTTCCTAGTTAAGTTTGCCATTACCATTAGTTGGGAATGAACTGGATTTAGTTGCTTGTACTGGGGATTGGCTTAGCAGGAAGATTAAGATTGGATATGATTTTAATCGAGGAAATCTGTTCATACTTTATAGTGAATAATGAAGTGAAGATGGACTTATTAAGCGCCTAACCGCAATGAAAAGACTGGGATTTACCGATTTGGCATGCCTAGCTTTATGGTCAATCGAATATATATAATAGATACCGAATCTCATTCCTTATGAATTGCATGGTTCATTCCAATTCTAGTCTTTAGTAAGTCAAGGCATTCGAGAAGCAGGAGATCGATCCACTCTTTGCAGCATCCAAGGTCAGGGAAGCTTTGGGATCGAACTCTAAGAAAAGAACGAAGGTAAGACATGAATTAAGCATGGGAACGAAGGTAAGACATGAATTAAGCATGGGAACTTCCTTTATGTCTGAAGCAAGGTTTGTACTTGGATCGAACTCTCGGGTTTAGGGCATTTTGTCTACCTTGGGTGACCTCAGGAGAGAGAAGGATCATCAATCAGTCTGAGCTATGGTTCCATTCCTTGTTGAAGTCAGCCTTGCTTGAAAAGGCATAAGTGGGAAATCGAATATCTAAAGTAGATCCTATTCTAGATGGATTAGAAACCTTACCTTAGCGTGATTCCATGCCTAACTTTCCCGATAGCAAAATCGATAGATGTTCCCACGGAGCGGTAACTATTGAAAATTAGACTTCATCTGTGCACGCAAGAAGCTAGTAAAGACCAATTACGAAGTGAAATAACTCGAGTAACTAGTTAAAAAAAAGATTGCCGATACTTCTCGATTGGTAAAGGTGAATAGGAGAGAAAGTGCTTTTTATCTTTACTAATATTTGCAGCAAAAGTCAAAGTACATAATAGAATCCTATTTATCCTTTTACAAAGGCCTTCTATCACTGGTCGTACTGGTCAAGTGAAAAAAAAAGACAAAAGGCTCATCAAGAGTGTATGTCATTCACTCGCCAACTTTATAAGATTTGTACACTCATTGACATTCCCTTTGGGTCTAATGCGTTTTGTTTTCCCAATCTATATTCCAGCTCCTACATGTACTACCAAAAATTGACCAACTAAAGTTCCTGCACTAGGTAGGAATTCCTACTAAACTTACAACTACAACAGCTGGTTCTGTATTCGATCGTACACTCGTTCAGTTGGTTAATGCAAAAAACTCTACTAATCCTTGTTTTTAATAATTGATGGTGATGTATGTAGGGAGAATCCAACACCAGTACAAGTAGACCCTGCCTTAATGGTTGATCCGGTTCACTGAGAAGCAGGAGGGGCAAAGCCGTTGTTCCTGGGTAAGCACCATCCAGGTCTACATCTCCACCTGCATCGTCCTCATAATATTGTCTATCGGGGAATTAGGAAAAGCTAGCTAACTACGTTTGTGCTTGCCTGCCCAAATTGCGATATTTACCTTCTTCTTCTTCCTATTACAAAATCAAGAGAACTTGATGCTATCACTTTTTCTTTTTTGTTCGAAAGAATATAATGTCATTTTTTTTTAGTCTCGGTTGATGCGTAAGGTTGCGGTAGACTGGAGCATTGGTTGTTTGCTTGACCGCCTTAATTGACGGCCTTCACTCCAAGGATCAATGGCCTTGAATGAACTCGACTTGGTAGCTTGTGAGCGAGGGGAGGGGCTTAAACTAACTTTATCCACTCTTCAAACCAAACAAAATGCTTTGTCCCTACTGCCGCAAAAGCCAATGAGAGGCGTATGGAGGATCCTCCGATCGACCCTTTGCTTTAATGGTCGTGTTTTTATGTAATAAGGTCTTCTGAGCTCTCTTTTTCTGCAAAGAATGGTCGAACATCTTCAAACCTCACCCTCCTTCCAATCAAATCAATTCTAAGGTGTTCGGAGGCAGGGGAAAGAAAGAAGGGATTGATCGACCAACTTGAACAGATCCATAACCTGCTTCCTTCTGTCCTAAATGAGGGAACTAAGGCGGGTATAGTCAAACTGAACAGGTTGATTCTAAGGTGGGTGATAAGCAGTTGTATCTGTATCAAGCCTAGCATCTTCGTGGTCGCTATGTTATCCAAACTCCCAGCATCAATGATTATCTTTGCACTGGCCAATTCCGACATAGATTTGGAATATAGCCTTCCATCTCCTCCTCCTTTCTGCTAACGTTGGCTCACATTGCTACACAATCTAATGACAGCGAAACTGTCTCCTCTCCTAAGCTTCAGAACCCCCACTATGTTTCTGACTTGAACTTACCTTTAAAGCTTCCCGGGTTCTAGGCTCTACAACATTCACTATTCCATCTTCAGCTGGTCTATTCTACACTCCTCCAGTAGCATTTGCTCGTCTGAACATTGGAACAACAACGAGCAAAATACCACACTCTTCTACATTCATAACAGTTACCAGATCTCCTTTACAAAAAGCTCTACTGGCCTCGCGCTCCAAACTGATGGCGTCTCAATGTTCTTCTTGAAGTCGTCTTGGCACTCTCCCACCTTAAGAAGTTTGTAAAAAGGGTCACGTTTTTTGGCTTCCTATAAACCCCTCTTAGGTTGTCGTACCTTTTTACTCCTCTTGAGCTATCTTGCCGTATCTAAAATGGCTTCGAGCATACAACTTCACCACTGCTGCCTGCTCTCTCCTTCTTCGGCACTTCCCTATCCACAATAGACCTGATCTTCTCTTGATCCATCTGAATCACACCCTTGCTAATCCAATGGCCAAGAAATAGCACTTTTGTCTGAGTACTCTTTCACGTACAGCCTCTTTTCCTACTACACCTGGAAGACTGTACGCAGAGTTCCAAAGCCCCAGTGAGTGACTATAAGCGATTATGTCATCGAGGTTTTCCACTACAAACTAGTTAAGGTAAGGGTTTTAGTTATCCATTTAAGTGCGGAACAAGACCTGAATTAGGATGATATTCATAGATCGCTTACTCTTTCTATACGTTATGGAGTCTCCATTCCATGTTGAAAGCTCCTTCAAATAGCATGAGCGTTGAAAGTCTTCAATTAGACTAGAGCCTTAGATTCTTTTTTTTTTTTACTTCATTTAAATGGGAATGAATATGGGGGAAAGTGTTTCACTAGAGTTGCTCTCTTAAAAATAGTTTTATTTATTTTCTTGAAGGTTTTTTTCTATCTTTTTTTTTCATGGTATCAAAGCCAACAATAGAATTTGGGTGCTAAAACAATAACCTAAAACCTGCTTGTTTAGAGAATAAAACTATTCATGTCTGCTTTTTCTTTTTTGATTTTATGACAGACATAAATGGGCACTTTTTTGTTAGATGCCCTATACCTACCCAATTTCTTTGGTAGATCCTAACAAGAATTATGTACACAATAAGGATCATAATTATTGATACAGTTTAGTTTGGATACCAAGCTATATTATCAATATATTTACAAAAAAGCCTTCGATGTAGTGATGAAATTGTGATACATAATCAATCCTATTTGTTTTGTTCATTACTAAAATGAATCAAATCCTATTAAATATTTATATTTATCTTTTGAATCGCTCATATATATCCTATGAATTTCATTTCGCACCGGAAACTATTCTAGGAAAAGTTCGAATCCGTTTCGTTCAGATATTGATTGGTCTTGGTTAGACATGGTTTACGCGTTACTGGTTCCCAGAAGAGTTAATATCTCCATTAGCTAAACCCTTTCTTACCCTGCCATTGGACTCGTATTTTGTTCATACACAATCAACGGAGGCCTTCTCGACATCTATTGCAACGTCTTCAATAGCATGCTCTTACTTCGTCTTTCCCTTAATAAGTCATCAAATTTGGTGCTTTTTGATCCCCAGTTCCTATGGGGAGCAAAGGACGAAATACAATCTATTCCTCCAATTAAGTGGTTCTATCTTCTCCTTGTTCCTGTTCCTAACTCCTCCCTGGGTAGTTCCCAATCTTTGGCACTTTCTATACTTCATGGGTGCAACATCAACAAATTCGCTCATGATCAAGTTACGACCTAAGATCTATGACCATATTATGTTAACTGTTTGTATTTTGTTCATTCCATCGGTATGCTCCTAGGTACCTGTAATTGTGATCCGTTTGCCAGAACCAAGAGGTCTTTCTATAGAAACCTCTACAAACAATCATAATTTTTTGATGGTTTATTCGCTTCCCACAACTGCTCTTTCCACACCTCCTGTCACGCCCCGACCCAACCCCGCAAAAGGCCAAGCCCGGACCCGACACACGGACGGAGTCTCCTCTGTACCGCGGACGTTCTGAAACCCTACATTCAATATAATATTCGAGAATCCACAACATTCCTTTGAGACAAGCCAACATTCTTTTAGAAAACATACATCTTTTCATTAACAACTTTGCAACCCAAAAATGATGTGCATACTACACAATTATTTATGCCACTAAACCATTAGCATACATTTCCTTACTAGTCACATGAGTATATATTTACAACATTACAACCTTTAATCCTTTACAACATAAGACCATCTAGGCCTCAAAATAGATACTACATACAAGGCTATAAGCCTCAAAATAAAGCGTCATCCAAGCAATATACATATCAAGCAAGGCTCGCACAAAAGTCTGGTAACCAACCACC
Organism: Ehretia macrophylla; assembly: GCA_037974665.1. Lineage (NCBI taxonomy): Eukaryota > Viridiplantae > Streptophyta > Magnoliopsida > Boraginales > Ehretiaceae > Ehretia > Ehretia macrophylla. The sequence continues at coordinate 36,443,665 of CM075771.1, forward strand.
AGCAAAGCAAAGAAGTGCTATCACGGAAACACCTCCACCTGCTCCTCCTCCTCTATTACCTCAATAGGGTCTACTTCAACTACTCTTGTAAAAAATATAATATAGAGAGGAATGATCAAAAACTATTGCTCAGTGAGGGCAATTGGTCTCAAGGACGGAGATGAGAGGAGTATGCAATGCAATTAGCCAAGCAATTCATACAAATATCATATAGAGATAATCAAAGCCAACAATAAAACAAGGCAAACATTAAAACTATAAACACTCATTCAAAGGATACGATACTCTTTCCACGAGCAACTTTCAATCACGAATTCGATGGCGACGCGCCGGCCCAAACCACCTTATAACACCAGTTTGGAATACCCCGGAAGTATCCATCAATCTACGACCCAAATCTCCCTGGGAGGCAACCCAAGCGAGAAGATGGAATAGCAACGGAGCTAGAGCAACCAACACTGGCAACCCAAGGCTACCCAGAGAGTCCCATCACTCACGCGCTGGACACTATGCAATGCAAGACTCGAAACAAGGTGATAAACGAGCAATAAAGCCACACGTGGGAGAATAACAAAGTAGGTTACTCTCGCACGCAATAGCAATAGTTGATAAGCATTTCAATCAGAATCAATTCAAACAAGTATATCAAGCAACCCTAAGCATTCTATAGGCATATTATCAAGAAATCAAGCAAAATCACAAATCGGCCCCAACTATCAAAACACTACCATTTCCAAACGAGCCACGAGTTCTGGAAACTGACTTTGCCAATCCTTCTAGGTCACCATAAGGCACGTCTAAAGACCCCGAAACCCTACTTTACACTAGAATTCGCGCAAAGCCCCGATTTTCCCCTTTTCTCGTTTGAACTACAACTATATCAACCAAACACTCAACCAATGCCATAATCGCACCAAAAGTGCTTCCATGGCCTCCCGAAACAATGCCAACACGCAAAACAAAAAAATGCCAAACTCGACCTAAACGACCTCGACTTTCACTAAGGCATATTTCTCATTTTTTCCATTACGTAACCCAAACAAACCATGCATTTAGGCATTCTAGCATACCTAGCACATTTCTACATCAACGGATAGCATAACAGTGCAACTTCATCGTTTCAAGGGTTTACTATTCATAAAACACTATTCAATTGACATTTTAAATTGTAATCTCAACATTTAACAGTAGAAAATGTTAAAAATCTATAAATACACGTTCTACAATTGCCAAGGAACATTCTAGAAGCATCAAAACGCTTTAAACAACAATCTACGGATAAATCTCAAAAATCACAAAGTTGACATACATAACATTTAAATGCGCAAATAACGTGATTCCCTCACCTTAAGAACTCCTAGTCGCTAGGAAAACAACGCTGGTTGCCTTGGAAACCACCCCGCACGAGCTTACACGAAGATTGAATGATTGGAATTTGAAAGGTTTTTTTTTTCTCTCCAAGCTCTCGGCCTGCTCAAGGTTCTTTTTCAGCTTTGTTGTTTTATTTTCCTTGTTAATTTATGCTATAATAAAAGATGACATGAAGTCAATTGGTCAAAGTTGGTCAACAACTTAAAATTTAGTCAAATTAGCATTATTTTGTGCATTTTAAAGCCATATTAACTAAGGAAAAATTAATTATAGCTAACAACAATTAAAATATAAAATTTAAGTCATCTAAATACTAGTTTCACTATTTGCTGAGGACTAGAAACCGTTCTCTACCTATCGCTCTCGATATGCAATGCACGTTGCGACAGCAAAGAAGTAACAATTAAATCTCAAAGAATCTAAGAAAATATAATTTTCAAAATAATAAACAAGAAATTTTCACATTCCGAGCTCGGGTATTAGACCTCCGGATATCTGGTGCCAAATTGTTGCCCGTTTTCTTATTTCTTTGATAATAGAGTTGTCTATCTTTGTGGCATCGATTGTACAAGTTCATGAAGAGGGTTGGATGAGTGGAATAAGGGAGAGTGGCTCGATCTACAAAAAAGAATAGTAGCCCCCTAGAATCTGGCAAAGTCATTATCAATGAATTCCCGAGCAATTCTCAACCAACATATGCGATTCATTCCCGTAAAGATTCTAACACATAGAATATACCTTACCTTAGGAGCGGGATGAGTGATACATCCAGCCAGCGCTGGTGAAGAACACAAGCAAGCTAGAGCTCGGGTATTGATATATTCCATCAAGAGAAATGGAGGCAGACTGTGATAACCTGAACACGGCATGCATTTAAGGACATTTAATTGCATTTAACTAAGTGTTATCTTAGATGCTAGCATTGAATTTCGTGTTTATTTTTAAGTTAAACATGTATTTGTAGTTTTATTTTCATATTTCTTTTAGAGGTAATTAAAATAATACTTGAGTTAATTATTTTAACAGAATATCACCTAATTTTCATATTTTGTTAATCGGTTTTAATTTTTCTTGCATTTTAGTGCTCGGTTTTCAATTAAATGAAAAGTAGCTCCGGGCCGGAGTAAATTTTGAACTATGTTACTTTTCAAAAATTATATTTTCTTAAATTCTTTGAGATTTAATTGTTATTCTTTTATTATCGTAAAGTGCATAGCATATCGAGAGCGATAGTTAGGAAACGATTTCCAGTCCTCAGCGAATAGTGAAAACTAGTGTTTAGTGTTTTAATTTTAGTAGTTTAGTTGTTATTAACTTGAATTTGATTTGTGATAGTTGTTTTAGCTTTAAAATGCATAAAATAAGCTAGTTTGACCAACTTAAGTGAGCATTGACCAGGCTTTGACCAAGTTGACTTGTATTGTCATCTTTATAAGCTTAAGTTAGCACCAAAAAAAAAAGAGCTGAAATCAGTGAGCATATGGCCAAAAATGGAAGGAGAAAAAAAAGAGATTTCAACTTCAAATCTTTGATTTTTCGCGTGAGCTTGGACGAGGTGGTTTCCGGGGGACCCTACGAGGTTTTCCTAGTGTCTAGGAGCGCGTAAGGTGAGGGTTTCATGTTTATTTGTGCATTTGAATATTTTGTATAATAACTTTGATTTTTGGGTTTTATCCATATATTGTTGTTTTAATCATTTTGAGGCTTAAAGAATGTTCCCTAGCAATGGTAGAACATGTATTTATAGCTTTTTAACATTTTCTACGGTTGAATATTGAAATTGAAATATAAATTGTTAATTGAATAGTAATTTGTGAATAGTAAACCCTTGAATCGATGAAGTTGCGTTGTTATGCTTTTTGTTGATGTGGAAATGTGCTAGGTATGCTAGATTGCCAAAATGTATGATTTTTTTGGGTTGCGTAGTGGAAAAATACGAAGAAATGTCTTGGTGAAAGTCGGGGTCGTTTAGGTCGAGTTTAGCGTTTCTTCGATTTGTGTGATGGCATTGTCTCGGTAGGCCATGGAAGCACTTTTGGTGTGGTTATGGCATTGGTTGGGTGTTTGGTTAGTATAGTTGTAGTTCAAACGAGCAAAGGGGGAAATCGGGGCTTTGCGTGAATTCTATGGTTAAGTAGGGTTTCAGGGTCTTTAGACGTGCCTTATGGTGACCTAGGAGGATTGGTGAAGTCGGTTTCCAAAACTCGTGGCTCGTTTGAAAGTAGTAGTGTTTTGAAAGTTGGGGTCATTTTTGTGATTCTGTGTGTTTTCATAGTATATTGCTTATAGAATACTTATGTTGCTTATAGAATGCTTATGTTGCTTATAGAATGCTTATAATGCCTATAGAATACTTGTTATTGTTTGATAATGTTAGTTGGTGTTGTTCTTGTTACTTATTTGATTGTAAATGCTTGTTAATGCTTGTTAATGCTTATTACGCTTGTTAGAGTTGATTGTTGATTGAAATGTTTAACAATTGTTGATAATGCTTGATATCTCGTTTGTCTCCTCTATTCTGTATTGTTGTGCTATCGCTCGTTTATCGCCTTGCATCAAGTCTTGCATTGCATAGTGTCAGGGCGTGAGTGATGGGCCTCTCCGGGTAGCCTCGGGTTGCCGGTGTTGGTTGCTCTAGCTCCGTGTCCTATTCCCTTTTCTCGCTTGGGTTGCCTCCCAGGGAGATTTGGGTCGTAGAATTGATGGTTACTCCCGGGGTATTCCAAACTGGTGTTATAAGGTGGTTGCGCGCTTATTGTCATCGTTGTCAACATCAAGCTTGAGATTGATGTATCGCTCGTGAAATGGTATATTGCTCATATGAGTGAACCATAGCCTTCAGAATGTGGTATAGCTTTGAATGGTTGTGTTAATGCTTTCTTGAATGTTTATTATGTTGTCGTTTGTATTGAATGCTTTCTTATTGACTTTATTGCTTAATTGTGTCTATTTGCATTGCACGACTTTCTTTCTCTCCAATTCGATATATGTCTCACCCTCACTGAGTATACGTGTTGTGTATACTCACTCCTCACCACCACATTTCAGGAAATGTCATGTTAGTTGGAAAGTTCGTGATTTCGTAAAAGTTCGTGCTTGAAGGGTTGTCTTGCGTGCCTATGTGGCTTGAGTTGTCGAAGATGTAAAGATGTATGCTTTTATGTATTGTTTGTATTTATTGTTAAAAGAAATATAATCTAAATTAGCTAAATAGTTGAGCTAGATGGATAAGTTAGTTATGTATTCAGTAATATAGTTTAACTTCGATGCATGTTTGTAATGTCCAAAGGAAAAGAGTTAGAATGGCATAATAGTTTATTTTATGCAGTAGCTTAGTATGGTTTAATTGTCTAGTTTGAATGTACTGGTCAAAAATGAAAAGAGATAGGTTAGCTTTTAAATTGGAAATGTATGTATACCTGCTGAGTTTAATTGTTGAAAACCGAGGCTTGGATGGCCTTGAGGAAGTTTGGTATGGTTGGACACGGTGTTGGTCCATTTAAATGCTATTGCAGGTTTTACAATTTGCCTAGAAACAGGGGAGACTCTGTCTGTTTTCCCTAAAAATTATGCCCGGGTTTGGATTTGGGTTGTGATTAGATTGATTGATAGAACTCCCGGTCTTGAGAGGGATCGGGGTGTTACAGGTGGTATCAGAGCTTGTTTAGCTCATAAGCCGGGACAGGGTCCTCGATCTGGTGGGTAGTGATCCTTGAATATGTGCTTGTTGAGTGTGTCTTGAAAGTGTATGCTGGTATGTGAGATTGTGTGTCTTGAGTTGAATGTATGCACCTATGTGATATAATTATGTGTTATGTGTTAAATGTTTCTCAAGTAAAGTGAAGTGTCTAGTTGTGCATTGAATTGACCTATTGAATTGGCATCGTGAATCGAATTGACCTCATGAATTGTTATTTGCTTGAAGTATTGCTTGTAATGTGTGTATTGAAATGTCTTGAATTGATTATGCAGTGGTTTGAATTGATTATGTTGTGCTTGACTTGATTGTCGTGCTTGAGTGACTTTGATGAATAAAATGTTTTACAAACTTGCTTGCATAATAGTTTAAGGCATATATGTATAAATGTGATATCTTGGCATTCATACATGTCCCGATGAAATGGTAAGAAAGACTTATCCCTCCCCTGAAGAAAGTGGTTCACATCTGGCCTTTCAAAGTGTATGGATTGGCAGGAAATGAATGGCATTTGACTAACCCTTTATTTGGGAGTTGGTATTTATTGTTGGAGTTGTTTATTGGGATTCCTCTAAGGTCATCTTCTTTGCTCAATAAATAAATGACTTCCTTTGGAGTTCTACATGAATATTCCTTGGAGCATTTTCTTAAATGTCTTCTTGATTGGGCATTCACCGGGTATTTTTATATTGGCATTTCGTGGGAGACTTGGTTGGGATTTTAATCAACCTTTGGTGTTCTTTCTGCATTCTTATGGGGAACTTTGATTTGAGTCTGCTCACAATGATCTGTTTTGTGTAAGGCGTACTACTTTGGTATTTCTTGTGGACATTTCTTAGTGGATTTGGCAATCGGAGCTCATATTGGACTTGCTGCATAATATTGTCTACAATATATTTGTTCTAGTCTTTCTTGATATCTTATTGGCAATCGTGATTGGAATTCTTCGATAGTATATGGTGCACCTGCACGACATTCCCTCTGGAATTTTACCCAATATTCGGTAGCAATATTATTTTGGGAATCTACTTTGTTATTCAGCTTGTTGTTCATTCATGGACTTTTGATAAGTATATATATATGTTGGCGTACATTTTGGATTCCCTATTCAGATGCTTCTTGAGCTATATTTTGGAAGACTTCCTTGAAACCTCTGTAATACGATTGACTGGATTTCTTTTTTGGAGTCTTCCTGAGCAGTACTTGGGATTCTTGTTTAGACTCTGCTTCAGTTTGTTTATTGGTATGTTCTCGGTACTTTTAGTTGGGATTCTATTATGGCATTCATGTCTAGTAAGATTTTTATTTGAGGATCTATTTGGTTGTTCCCTGGAGTATTCTTTGGTTTTCTTAACGGGTGTTCTTTGGAGACTTTTGTTGGCATCTTCTCGGCACTCTTAGCGGGGAATTCTTTTATGATATTCTTGACCAGCGGAATTCTTATTTGGATTTCAAGATGGTATTTTCAATTAAGCCTTTATTTGGTCTTATTGTTTTGGAGTTTCAGTCAGTACTATTGGGGTTTCTTAGTAAGGTATTCTTCAAGCGTTCTTATTCAGTGTCTTGCTCAGCAACCAATGAGGAGTGGTCAGAGTTGGATTTCAGATGATGCGGAGTTCTATTGGAAGAAGAATTGCGAGGACGCAATTGTTTTAAGGGGGGAAGGATGTGATAACCGGAACCCGGCATGCATTTAAGGACATTTAATTGCATTTAACCAAGTGTTATCTTAGATGCTATCATTGAATTTCGTGTTTATTTTTAAGTTAAACATGTATTTGTAGTTTTATTTTCATATTTCTTTTAGAGATAATTAGAATAATACTTGAGTTAATTATTTTAACGGAATATCACCTAATTTTCATATTTTGTTAATCGGTTTTAATATTTATTGCATTTTAGTGCTCGATTTTCAATTAAATGAAAAGTAGCTCTGAGCCGGAGTAAATTTTGAACTATGTTGCTTTCCAGAAATTATATTTTCTTAAATTCTTTGAGATTTAATTGTTATTCTTTTATTGTCGCAAAGTACATAGCATATCGAGAGCGATAGTTAGGAAACGATTTCCAGTCCTTAGTGAATAGTGAAAAGTAGTGTTTAGTGTTTTAATTTTAGTAGTTTAGTTGTTATTAACTTGAATTTGATTTGTGATAGTTGTTTTAGCTTTAAAATGCATAAAATAAGCTAGTTTGACCAACTTAAGTGAGCATTGACCAAGCTTTGACCAAGTTGACTTGTATTGTCATCTTTATAAGCTTAAGTTAGCACAAAATAAAAAAAAGAAACAGATGCAATCAGTGAGCATAGGGCCGAAAATGGAAGGAGAAAAAAAAAGAGATTTCAACTTCAAATCTTTGATTCTTCGCGTGAGCTTGCACGGGGTGGTTTTCGAGGCACCCTACGAGGTTTTCCTAGCGTCTAGGAGCGTCTAAGGTGAGGGTTTCACGTTTATTTGCGCATTTGAATATTTTGTATAATAACTTTGATTTTTGGGTTTTATTCGTATATTGTTGTTTTAATCATTTTGAGGCTTAAAGAATGTTCCCTAGCAATCGTAGAACATGTATTTATAGCTTTTTAACATTTTCTGCGGTTGAATATTGAAATTGAAATATAAATTGTTAATTGAATAGTAATTTGTGAATAGTAAATCCTTTAATCGATGAAGTTGCATTGTTATGCTTTCTGTTGATGTGGAAATGTGCTAGGTATGCTAGATTGCCTAAATGTATGATTTGTTTGGGTTGCGTAGTGGAAAAATACGAAGAAATATCTTGGTGAAAGTCGGGGTCGTTTAGGTCGAGTTTAGCATTTCTTCGATTTGTGTGATGGCATTGTCTCGGTAGGCCATGGAATAACTTTTGGTGTGGTTATGGCGTTAGTTGGGTGTTTGGTTAGTATAGTTGTAGTTCAAACGAGCAAAGGGGGAAATCGGGGCTTTGCGTGAATTCTAGGGTTAAGTAGGGTTTCAGAGTCTTTAGACGTGCCTTATGCTGACCTACGAGGATTGGTGAAGCCAGTTTTCAAAACTCGTGGCTCGTTTGAAAGTAGTAGTGTTTTGAAAGTTGGGGTCATTTTTGTGATTCTGTGTGTTTTCATAGTATATTGCTTATAGAATACTTATGTTGCTTATAGAATGCTTATGTTGCTTATAGAATGCTTATGTTGCTTATAGAATGCTTATAATGCCTATAGAATACTTGTTATTGCTTGATAATGTTAGTTGGTGTTGTTCTTGTTACTTATTTGATTGTAAATGCTTGTTAATGCTTGTTAATGCTTATTATGCTTGTTAGAGTTGATTGTTGATTGAAATGTTTAACAATTGTTGATAATGCTTGATATCTCGTTTGTCTCCTCTATTCTGTATTGTTGTGCTATCGCTCGTTTATCGCCTTGCATCGAGTCTTGCATTGCATAGTGTCAGGGCGTGAGTGATGGGCCTCTCCGGGTAGCCTCGGGTTGCCGGTGTTGGTTGCTCTAGCTCCGTGTCCTATTCCCTTTTCTCGCTTGGGTTGCCTCCCAGGGAGATTTGGGTCGTAGAATTGATGGTTACTCCCGGGGTATTCCAAACTGGTGTTATAAGGTGGTTGCGCGCTTATTGTCATCATTGTCAACATCAAGCTTGAGATTGATGTATCGCTCGTGAAATGGTATATTGCTCGTATGAGTGAACCATAGCCTTCAGAGTGTGGTATAGCTTTGAATGGTTGTGTTAATGCTTTCTTGAATGTTTATTATGTTGTCGTTTGTATTGAATGCTTTCTTATTGACTTTATTGCTTAATTGTGTCTATTTGCATTGCACGACTTTCTTTTTCTCCAATTCGATATCTGTCTCGCCCTCACTGAGTATACGTGTTGTGTATACTCACTCCTTACCACCACATTTCAGGAAATGTCATGTTAGCTGGAAAGTTCGTGATTTCGTGAAAGTTCGTGCTTGAAGGGTTGTCTTGCGTGCCTATGTGGCTTGAGTTGTCGAAGTTGTAAAGATGTATGCTTTTATGTATTGTTTGTATTTATTGTTAAAAGAAATATAATCTAAATTAGCTAAATAGTTGAGCTAGATGGATAAGTTAGTTATGTATTCAGTAATATAGTTTAACTTCGATGCATGTTTGTAATGTCCAAAGGAAAAGAGTTAAAATGGCATAATAGTTTATTTTATGCAATAGCTTAGTATGGTTTAATTGTCTAGTTTGAATGTACTGGTCAAAAATGAAAAGAGATAGGTTAGCTTTTAAATTGGAAATGTATGTATACCTGCTGAGTTTAATTGTTGAAAACCGAGGCTTGGATGGCTTTGAGGAAGTTTGGTATGGTTGGACACAGTGTTGGTCCATTTAAATGCTATTACAGGTTTTACATTTTGCCTAGAAACAGGGGAGACTCCATCCATTTTCCCTGAAAATTATGCCCGGGTTTGGATTTGGGTTGTGATTAGATTGATTGATAGAACTCCCTGTCTCGAGAGGGATCGGGGTGTTACACAGACTGGTAAGAAGGCCGACCACATAGGGGAGCGAACAGAAAAATTCAGCTTTTCGGGGCGGACCAATCTTCCGTACCGCCCTTACTCTCTCTCTCTCTCTATAAAAAAAAAGCTTGCAGGAAGTGCGAAGAGCTAGCTAAGCCATTAATCTCATGGCAAAGGTGATACCTCAGAAAGTCAGCGAAGCTAAGGTTTCGTATGTGTTATATCCTTTCTATCGAGTGACAACTTCTAAGGAAAGCCTTCATTGCCTTTTGAAAAAAGTCAAAAAAGCGGTTGGAAAATGGAGAGAGAGAAAGTTGTAGAAGTGCTTCTAGATCTCAATAAATAAGGAAGAATTTATAACAACACTTTCCATCTCTAGCTTTCATAGGAAAAAAAAAATTTAGGAGATGAAATCCCGATTACATTGCCGCAGGCGAAAATTCTATTTGAAAGAGTAGTCCATAGAAAAAAAAGTATTCTAAAGCCAATTGCTCTTGGATGGGTAGTTGAATAGGGAGATAAATCCCTTTTTCTCCTTAATATTGAATGTAATCTATCACTTTGAGGCCATGAGAACCCTGTGATTTGATATAAATTATGGCATGCATCTCTGAGGAGAGAGGCATGACCGAACATCATCCCAGAAGTGAATCAACTTACCATTGCCTAAGTTTTGCCTGAAAGTCTCTTTCTATCAAATAATACCTTTCGTTATGCAGGATTTTTAAGAGGTGGGTTGGCAATTCATTTTTGCCATTGGAAAGGTATTTAGCAACCAAATATGAGCACCATGGCTTTTTCTTTTCCTTTGGAAATATCCATAGCCACCTCATAAGAAGGGCTGACTTGGTTGAACTCCACCTCCTTTGTTAAGGTTTTTGAAAAAATCTAGACCATAAAAATATTTTCTTTTTTGTATGGGATGTTAGTAAAGATGAACATGACGAGGTCTTATTGCATTACTTTTTTTTTTGAATTGAAATTCAAACATATCTATCTCAATCTTGTGGCAATTTCCTCTTCAAATCACATCAAGATGAACTTTGAAGGAGTAGGGAAGGCTACTCTGGGAATTCGGATTATGGTGGGGTCATAAAAGATGGCAATGGTGCTGTCATGTGGAATTGAACAGATCTCTTCTAGGAATCAAATATGCAACCTTCGCAGAAGCAAAAACTCTCCTACATGGCCATAGTTTTGTCCAAACTATTGATTATTTTCAAGTCATCATATCAAATTTCTTTTTTTTTTCTTTTGTGTACGAAGCCCGTAGGTTGTACACCAGCCATACGTAGTTTGAACTGTGATGGCCACAATGCTTAGGCCAATCCCTAAGAAGCTTTTGGTTGAATGTTCACACCTGATCCACCGTCTGCACTTCTTACATTCACTCCCGGAAATTGAAAAGGAAAATAAGAATTGTAACCTCTCGGTCTGCTGTAGTCAACCTCACGCTGTGCCTGACCGGCGAGTCTGCAGTCTCTACGACTTTCCCTTTTTCGGGCTGTTCCTCAAGCCTTCGAGTACCGAGCTTCGCTTGGGCCGGCTCTGAGGCTATACCCCGGCTTTTCATTGGTTTCTCCTAAGGGCATTTATCGTATCGCAAGCGCATCTTCAAGGAATCGGGGGAGGCGCCGAATACATAGGCGAGGCGATCCCGGGAATAAAAGTCCATTCCCTCATACTCTAGAACTCCTTAACTTCGGTTGAACAAATAAGGTTCAATCTTGTGAAAGTGTAGCATAGGCGAAACCTGGCAGCCCGCCCAGAGTTTAACCTTTTCCGGTCCTGGAAGGAAGCCCCACTTTCATTCCTTCCTCCAACGGGCAACAACTCTGGGAGGAAGACGATCAGGATCTCACGTATAGCAGCTCTTAGAACAAACTCCGTGTCACGCCCCAACTCGACCCCACCTACGATCAGTCAGGACGCAACGGAATTTCGGCGGCATAACGACAGTAAACAGATTTCCGAGGTTCTAAACCAACCTCATTAAACATCATTCATCCAATAATTCCTCAATACAAACGATAACATACAATACAACCATAATATACAATAAAACATCTTCGTTATACGCCTCCGTTCCAACATGACATACAATACCTCAACTTTATCATACATTTCAAAAGTAAGTTGAGACACAACTACAACTTAACCATAGACGAAAGAAAGCCACTAAATTAACATCATTTGGTTTATCATCTTTTCAATATCTATTACATTAAGAACCATAAGACATATAAAGTCTATTAAACTAATATACAAGACATTTAACAACATAGAATCATGGATAAGACTCGGGAACATATGACTCTTCCACGAAAGGCACATTTTCCACATTCTCCTCTTCAGGAGGCACGTACCCGTAATCTTGTGAAAGTACACCTGAAACATGCATTAATAGAGAGTGAGCTTATATACATAAGCCCAGTGAGGATCCGATAGATCTCGACAGTATTCACTACGCTCCTTGGATTTAGTCCTTTGAGCAAGTAAACACACAACAACAATAATAACATAAATAAAGCTATCATCACATAACTATATAACCAATCAATAAGGATACTCTATTTGGTGTAGCTCCAAACGCCATCACGATCTCAACCGTTCTTCTTATAACTCCCCATTACTCACGCACCCGAGGTACCTCACTAGCCCCTCCCTCCATGACACCTCCGTCATGCGAGCTGGGGGTAGCCTATGGCAGTCATGCCGTTATCAACCCGACAGCCCGATGCTGCCCGAGAGGTGGCACACACATACCAAGACTCCATATTCATCAATCACACAAGCATAAATCAATCAATCAATTGGGAGATCAGCAACAAGAGTGCCCGATTCCCGCATTCAATAATAATCAATCAATAACATCAATATAACATCAATATTAAATTAAACAACAAACAACGTAGTTAGATGACAAAGTAGGCCATCTAACCGGACATGCATAATATACATAATTAAACTCTAAATTACTCAACAACAACTCACCATTCATCACTCGAACACTACCCAACCATCTAAGGCATCGTTCAAGAAATTAAAGAATGACAACCTAAACTTCTAAAATTCATAACTTACAATCTACTAATCCAAACATTGCCAAATCAGTTCCTATCACTCACCCATTCAACCTACTACATTAGCCCTCTCGGAAATCCACCATAACACCTCCAAATCATGCCCGATAACCCTAAAACCCTATGACGTCATGGCTGGATTTTCCGGATTTTCACACAAACAATGTAATCGAAAATTCGGCATTACAACAGCGCTAACACGTAATTATCAAGTATTTAGAAATCGACGGCAATCGATTTCGAGCAACGCAACTCAATTAAATCAACTTTGAACATTTTAATCAAAATTAAATACCCGGAAAATAAAAATTATGCTATATCCGACAGAAACTCGTAGTATTAGTATATAATGATCCCTAGCATGCAAGGAGCAATAATCTATCATCAGATTTCAATTCTAACGGTTCAATCTTCATTTATACGCAAAAACACAAAAATGACATTTTGAGATCTAGAATTTTTCTCTCACCTTAGATGCGATATAAGCCTAGGAATGCGTGCTATGCGTGCCCAACAAGCAGAATCCAAGTCGGTGCGAAGTTTCACGGACAAAAACTAGGTTTTTCTTTGAAAAATTGGATTGAAAGCTTAAGTTTTTCTCTTCTCTTTTCTCCCTCTTCTCTCTCGGCAATGTGTGTGTGTGTGATGGTGTTTTTGTGTTGTGTGAGTGTGTGTAGGTGACATTAGCTTATAAGGTCAATTATTTAATTAAAGTCAAAGTTATTTTAATAGGTATTTTTGTATTTTTAATGACTTTAATTGCATTTTTGTGCCCACCAAGTTAAAAATAATTATGCAACCCCCAAGATATCTCAAGTGAGTTATTTTTAGGTGACAAGAAGTTTTACAATCCAAAAATTTCACCCGAGTCGGCTTAAAACTCGATTTTCGCAAAAGTCGGTGTAAAAACCCTAATAAATTCTTAAGCCGATTTTAAAACCGTTTTCATCAAACACAGGTCTATTAAAGTCCGTGGACTAGGTCTAGAAGGGTTAAAAAGACCAGTTTCAAAATTATAGCGGACGTGTTTCGAAAACACTATTCACTGAAAATCGACGATAAAATTTCTGACTCCGTTTTTTATGAAAATTTCATGAATGCACATTTAGCACGTATTAGAAGTATTGAAATCAAAATTATAACTTTCTAAGTCCTATAGCACATAAACAGATCATATGCACGCAAAACGAGGTAAAACACGTAAAACGAGATAAGCAAGAAAGTGGGGTTTCACACTCCGAATCCAAGAAGTACCTACCTAGAAAAAAAAGGAAAATCACCACTCACTGGTGAATGAGGAGAAAGAAAGGACCAATTGAAGTCCCCAGTGGCCAACCATGGTCCCTGGATGCATTTATACACTTTCTTTAGCTGCTCCGAAAGACATCTCCTCTCAGATATCAGGTTTGAGGCCTTTTATCTTGGCCAAGGCAGAAAAAAATGTTTATCTGTCTCCGCAGCTAGAAGATAAAGCCTGATCAGATCTCTATATGTCATTAATGTCATAGTCATATTCCAGATCAGCCAAATTCAGTCGTTCCTGGCTTCATTCTCCACAGTAATGGCTTTACTAAAAACCTTTCCCAAGCATTTGGTAATTCTGGCCTCCTTTCCACTCCTCACTTTGGTTTCCACCAAGCCAATCAAATCTGCCTCTTGTGATATTATATAATCTTTGGCCTCTCTCTTCTTGTCGACTTTATCAATTTTCTGACATTTCATATAAGGACCTGAATGTGGAACTATTGTTGTTTTTACATTCTCCTCGAACCTTAGCGTTGCCTCTGATTTTTCATCTTATGCAGCCCTTATTTGTCTTTTGTTCTTTGGCCTTGACTTTTCCCCTCCCCCATCTTTCTTAGAATTCAACATCTCTGATATGTTCTGCATTTTGTTCTTTGTTCTTTGGCCTTGACTTTTCCCCTCCCCCCTTCTCTCCAACAACTGCTTCAATCAATGTTAAGTCTGATTATGAGGCTTCTTAGCCCACAGCTGACTACTTATTGAAAGACCGAACAGGAAATGAAAATTTTTACTACAACAACTGTAAACATTCCCTCCCCGCTCTGACTTTGATCGACTTGCCCGCATAGCATCGTTTTTGAGAGAAGAGGTCAAGGGGCTAAGTGACTCTCGAAAGTCGTCTTTTGTATTGTATCACGTCAAGAGAAATGACATAGATAAGATCATTGTTTAAAGAGTTTCATTGTCAAATTGATCTCGGAATTTGATCCCAATAGTAGCTGCTGCCCAAAGGTGTTTTATGAAAGCCAGTCCACAACAGTGAAAGTACGATAGATTCCGTTGATCGAACAAAAATCGCTTCTTGCTTTTTTTTTGCCTCTCCGGCTTGACTACTCTGCTTGCCTAATACAAGTCTTATTTCACCTTCACGGACCACTTCACTACCCAGCAAGCTCCGGCTCAAAAGCAAGAAGCAAGGGGCGTGAAAGTCATTGCGCTAACGCGCATTCGCTCGTTAGCGTTCTTTTTTGATTGCTGGGTCTTTAGGATTTACTAATACTAATAAGATAGAAAGGGCTTTTCTCGCTTGTTTCAGACCATGTTATGCTTTCTTCAATCGGAAAACAAGGGATGGATTATAAGTTTGATAGGGCTTTAAGAGATAGGGACTCTAGCGGTAAGAAGATGCACTAAGTGAGTCAGTGGATCACACACTTGGAAACAGGGACAGAGGGATGCCTG
This sequence comes from Ehretia macrophylla, assembly GCA_037974665.1. Classification (NCBI taxonomy): domain Eukaryota; kingdom Viridiplantae; phylum Streptophyta; class Magnoliopsida; order Boraginales; family Ehretiaceae; genus Ehretia; species Ehretia macrophylla. The sequence continues at coordinate 36,459,002 of CM075771.1, forward strand.
AGTTTTTAAAAAGTATACAAGTGTTGAAAGAGTGAAGTCTGGGGACAACGGTGAACGTGAGGAATGGGACATCCAAACAAACTGTCCTACTAAAGAAGTTAGCAAGCAAGGGACATGCCGAACACCTACCTTTCCAACTAAGTCCAACGCGACTTTAATTGACAATGCATTCCGTCATCAGCAAGCAGTGGCCGACAAGGCCCTTTTCCCTAAATATCTTAGGAAGCGACGAGGACAGGTATGAAACTCATTCGATAAGATTCTCCTGAAGGTAGGCATTTACCTAAGGCACTGATATTCTGAGTCTCTCAATTACACGTGTTTTAGGGAGTTGAACATCTTATTCTTATGAGTGGCCTATGTGAATATAAGCCAGGAGCAAGGATTCCTGAAAGTCAAATCCAATTCGATATTGCAAATGCAAGTCGACGTTCCTGATATGAAAGTGAAAGTGGAGTGAAAACGGGCCCTAAGTAAGATCCAAAGACGTTTAAGTCCAGTTCCAATCTGGATATAAAAATCAAGTTCAATCGTCGAAAGTGATCTCTCTTTTAGTCTGGACTTCTCTTTTCATTTGAGTTAGGTTCTTAGGATAGGAAATTAGGTTTTCTGAATATCTCTCTTCCGGCCTATGAAGTAAGTTAGTTCGAGATCGAAACTGGACCTGAGAGAGGCTAGGAAGAGTAGATGCGCTTTCAGTTGAGGATAGCTATTCACAAGCAGTAGTTATGAGCTCTTTCTTGTTCCGGTTCAGAAAAGGTAATTCATTCAGTTGCACTAGTGGATTGAATAACCTTTTTTTAGTGCCAACAAAGTGCACGTGCTGTTGGTCAATAAAAACACGAGTTTCGATAGGCTGGAGGACTGATACTAGAAATAGGACAAAGGTCTTGAAAGAGAAATGAAAGGCATTTTTTTTTCATTTTTCCACTTATCCAAGTTATGAAATAACTCAACTAATAAGGAGAGGAAGGTAGACGCTTGACCTATAGGGAAAGGGTAGAAGATGCTCGACCGATACGAAGAGGAATAGTTTCTTGGCATTTGTATTTAAGAGAGAGCTATGATTAGGTCAGTTCGTTCAGTAAACTTTTTTGGTAAGCCAAAAGTGAACTTTAGGTAAGTAAGTAGTCCTGTACGAAATTCATAAAACAATTCATATATGGCACTTTAGGAGGTCAATCTTAAGTGTTGGAAGCTACTGCTAAGGGACTCCCCCACATCAATAAAGGATAGGCAATTGAGAGAGAATAGGGTGATAGCCTAGTTTTGATTTAATATCCTTTGATGTGCTAGTCTTGTATTGAGGTATACCGAAGAAATGAGTAAAAGTAGGTAACAAAAGGGGAGGGATTGCTGTTTTTTATTAGTGAGGGCAAACAACTTTCGTTTTGTTAAATCTAATGGTAGGGCTTTAAAGAGTAGGCGGTTCGTATCTTTCTATGAACCCCAGAATAAGAAGTAGCAGGATAGGCAGAGCAAGAGCTCTTGAAGTCTACCCAGGTGCGCTTCTTCATTCATCCATTTAGGCCTGACTAGAAACACGTGGATCATCCAGGGAACCTGGCTTGGGAATACCTTCTTACTAGTTGGAGCTAATCACAGTACGAGAGTCCAATCTCTGAAATAGAGCTTAGCTCTCCAATACTAGTATATTAGTAGTTGGCTTAGGTTATGACTTGATCAAAAACAATAGAGTCAGAACACCTTTCTCTCTAAAAGAAATGGTGCTCGATGAAAGGATCAAGATTCCGCACTATATTGTGGGCTGGGGAGAGAGCTGCTCTACGAAGCTGGGCGTTCAGTGTTCTTATCTAGGAACCATACTAGAAAATAGAAAGGGCCTTCAAAAAAGAGCGAGGGAGTGATGGGCAACCTTAGTCTATATGTTGCTCGTGAGCCGCCAAGTACTAGTCTCAAAACAGTATTGGCGAGAAAGGATCGGTCCTTCACTTGCTGATCGTTCGCGAGTCGAACTCGCTCTCTTGCCACGCCTTTCACTCACTCGCTTGAGTCGAACTCAATCACTCTTTTTGTTTGGGGGATCATTCGTTCTTCTCTTTCTTGCTATTACCCACAGGGAGCGCAGCAACCAAGGTGCATATTATTATATAGAAAGAGACGAAGCGTAGCGATTCGTACTACCGAAAATGTTTCGCTAATCGGCAGGCAATAGAATCAGCCGATAGGCGCAATCAAGCATAGTGAATCACATAAATAAGCCCCTACCTGCTAGTGAAATAGATAGGGCTTTTCAAAGGGGATAGATGTCTGAGCGGTTGAAAGAGTCGGTCTTGAAAACCGAAGTATTGATAGGAATACCGGGGGTTCGAATCCCTCTCCATCCGCGAGGTCATAAGTTCTCTCTTGCGTTATCTATAGATATGAACGAATCTGATCAACTCGATTGATATGATAGATGGAATGGTAGTTTGTGTTATGATTTAGTTAGGACCTGGTATCCCTTTCGTTATTTTCTGCTCTCCTTGTATAGGTTGCGAAAGGGCCGAGTGGATTACCTTTAGGAGCTAAGTCGAAGATCTCGGTGGTCTTGTGAGTGGGAGTGTGTATTGTGCCAGAAGGAAAATAGGTAATTCAAATTATTGTGTATAGAAAGAGAGAGTCAGAACTTTGGAGAACTATCGACCTATATCGCTTCCCTATACTGACCTATGACGTGAGTGCTCGAATACAGCATGGGTTGTGCCCCGGGTTCCCCTACGGGAGTTAAAAAAAGGCTGACATCAAGAGCAACATATAATAAGAAAGAACTGGAGGTTCGGGCGAAGGAAATGCATTTCTAGTACTGGTCGTATTGGACAAGCTCTCAGGAAATAATCACTTTCTTATTTCTGCCTTTCTTTCCCATGAGACAAGGAACAGGCAAATCCAAAATTTCACTTCGAATTTCAGACCTCAACATCCTGCGGCTCATGGTGTTTCACGATCAGTATTGGAAATGAACGGAGAAGTGGTAGAACGTGTGGAACCACATATTGGATCACTTAAGTGCGTCACGAAGCTGCTGGTGCCGAGTTAGCTCCTATGCCGCTAGCTATGCCATGCTTGGTCCCCAGGCATGGTAGAGGTTCCGTAGAAGGTCATGAGCACCGGGCTAAGGGGTGGTTGAGCAACACAAGCGAACTGCCTGACCTGATTACAACATAGGGACATAAGGGAGAAGGTTGTGAAGGTGGCCTCGTTATCCACACCTCCAGTCGGATGAATGGAGGACCAATCAACCCGGGTTTTCATGAGCGTTGGCAGATTCTGGAGTACTTGTCAAGGGCGCTAGCGCATACCTGGGAGTGTTCATCACCACCTGCACCTCACATCTCGGCCTAGTACAACGTGTAACCCGCCTACTGTTCCATTCAACTACATTTGTTCCTGTAATCCATAGCCTAATAGAATGCAGCAGTGAGGGACAACCTGCCCATATAGTCAGCAGGGAGGATGGCACTATTAGCAAAGACCGTCTAGCGAAAACGCCGTAGGCGCGAAGCATGGTAGGCCTGAGCTAGGGGTGCATAACATAAGGAGGAAAGGGAGCCCGGACGGCGGAAGATCCAGGGAAGGCCGGGTCATTTGACGGAAATGGAAGGCTTTTCCCTATTAGAGAAGGCCCTATGGAGTAAAGGGAAGTGCATGAATTCTTAAGGAGCGAGCCTATATAAAAAAGAAATGTAAGAAAACAAATTCAATGAATAGATAGAGTCAACGGTACGAGAGACAGCGCTGTCTACACGCAAATTAGCTTATGAGGTTGAGCAGTCTCAATTTCACTACAGGATTTGCGAATGAATGCTGGGTTGGGCTACGTCGAATGGCGTGAGCCGCATACGGGGAGACCCGCACGTTTAGTTTTAGGGGAATCTGGTCGAAAGACCGGCCGGTGCCCACCCGACTAGAGGGACTAAGAAATTAACAGAGTACAAAATATATCTTCAAGCTTTCCCTTATTCTGATCATTTAGAGGGCGATCGTGAGGTCACTAAATGAAATCCTCCATTTCTTTCGGAGGTTCTGACCCACAGCGAGGCAGAAATGACTAAGTGACATATGAAATATGGCGACGACAACAACATGTCGTAGTAGGAGATAAGAGGTGGAGCCAATGACCAACTAAGACTAACCTATCTACAACTACATCCCCGAGCAGCATTCAAACGGGGGAGTGAATGCGAGATTCCAGCGGAATGATCGGCCAGAGAAAGGCTAGGGCTGCTTCCTTCCCACCGCGTCTTTCCTTGTGTATCAGTGAGATAAAACGAGTGCACTGGAAAAGAACGGGAACTGGGTCGATCTATTCTATGGTGAAGTATCCAAAGCATAACTGCACACTCACACGCTTTGAGAACCGTGTGAACAGAGAGTGGGCAGAAGAGAAAGAGGTCCTAATACAGAGTTGCACACTAACTTGAGTAGTATGGGAGACTGGGGAATGGGTCAAGTGAACTCCCCTGAGGCCGGAAATATAATAGACGAAGCTTTACTTAGATAGGGCTTTGATTGGTATTTTTTTTCTTAGTGATTATAAATGAGGGCGCTTGGGTATGTTATAGAAAGGGAAGACGGAGGCATCGAATGGCGAAAGAGGCGGTTCGGCAGGTAAGGAATGGGAAATCGTAAAGGATAATTTCTTTGTTGGCAAAACGAAGGTCGCGTTAGTAACAGTGATTCTTTGAGCCGGTCTGGATTTCCAAGGCCTCGGGAAACTGGTCGAGATAGATGATAGCATCTTTTTCCCCTCTTCCAACGCAGGAGGGAAATCTTCTCTTATGGCTTTCACCTTCTGCCCGGCCCAGAAATAGAGAACCAATCCCGCTTTTGATCCATTCATTTGTAAAAGCAGGGAGGATCCAGAGCTAAGCGCCCTCCTATTCAAGGCCAGGTGGCCTCTCCCCACAAGCACCCAACCTTCATTTTGCTCTTCCTTTGGGTTGCCTCGACTAATGCACCACCTAGGAGCCCTACTCCCCAACCTAAGGCGCTAAATCAATTCATGCGCAAGCCCTCCCTTCTATTGCATAACCTAAAAAAGCTATAAACAAAGCACCAAAGGCGGGAACAATACGCTTTGGTTACCGGCGAACGTTTCCAAAGGCGACTAACTTTTAATACTAGTAGTTACCTTACGCTACCATTTTTCCAATAGTATTGAATTGAATAGCATGGCCTGGAGCTAAGATAACTCAAGTGGGAGAGCCGTGTTATGGGTGACCTTATTGCACGGTTCAAAGAGCACTTGTGTATGTGATGCAAGTGAACGTGTACGAAAAAGCTATCGTAAAGCTTCGTTGTTTGTTCTGTCGTTGACCCTATCTATGTTTCTATGATGGCCCAAGAACATGCTCATTCTTCAGCCGTATAGAGACTTTTGAATTGCGAGGTACAATTACGAGCTCAATATATACGAGTGTTATTCCGTGAAATAACTCGAATGTCAAATCATTCACTTATTTTAACTACTCATACTATAGATGTGGGAGCATCAACTCTGTTCCTGTGGGCTTTTGAGGAGCGGGAGATATTGTTGGAATTCTATGAAAGAGTCTCGGGAGCCAGGATGCATGCCAATTTCATACAACTAGGTGGAGTGGCACAAGATCTGCCTCTTGGCTTATGTCCAGATATTGATTCCTCCACAAAACAATTTGCTTCTCGAATTGACGAATTAGAAGAGATGTCAACTAGCAACCGTATCTGGAAATAGTGATTCTTGGATATTGGTACTGTCACTGCATAGCAAGCAAAGGATTGGGGATTCAGTGGTGTAATGTTAAGAGGTCCAGGGGTATGCTGGGATTTGCGAAGAGCAGCACCTTATGATGTTCATGACAAATAGGATCCTAACATACCAGTAGGTACTAGAGGGCATCGCTATGATCGTTACTGTATTCATATTGAAGAGATGCGACAAAGTGTTCGGATCATCGTTGTTCTTAACCGAGACTCGGGTTAAGCTCCATCTCGGAACCTTGTGGTGTTAGGAGTAAAGCATCCCGATGTTGACGCATCTCGTTGAGCGTAGAGAAGCATTGGGAACCCCAATTTCTTTCTTCGGAGCCGTTTCTTTTCCCGTCCCCTCGCCTGTAACACCCGGATCCCTCTCGAGACCAGGAGTTCTATCAATCAATCTAATCACAACCCAAATCCAAACCCGGGCATAATTTTTAGGGAAAACGGATGGAGTCTCCCCTGTTTCTAGGCAAAAAGCAAACCTGCGACAGCATATAAGTGGACCAGCACCATGTCCAACCATACAAACACCTCAAGGCCATCCGAGCCTTGGTTCTTAACAAGCGAACACAACCAAATATACATTTCTAATTTTAAAGCTAACCTATCTCTTTTCCTTTGGACATTACAAACATACATTAAAGTTAAACTATTCTATCTAAATACATAAACTAGCTTTTCCATATCACTTCAATAACCTAGAAAACTCGAATTACATTCTTTTAATATTAAATACATACAATACATGAAAGCATACATCTTTGCCACTTCGAGAACTCAAGCCACATAGGCACGCAAGACAACTCTTCAAGCACGAACTTTCACATAATCACGAACTTTCCAGCTAACATGACATTTCCTGAAATGTGGTGGTGAGGAGTGAGTATACACAACACGTATACTCAGTGAGGGCGAGACAGATATCGAGGTGGATAGAAAGAAAATCGTGCAATGCAAATAGACACAGTTAAGCAATAAAGTCAATAAGAAAGCATTCAATACAACGACAATATAATAAACAATCAAGAAAGCATTAACACAACCATTCAAAGCTATACCACACTCTGAAGGCTATGGTTCACTCATACGAGCAATGTACCATTTCACGAGCGATACATCAATCTCGAGCTTGATGTTGACAACGATGACAATAAGCGCGCAACCACCTTATATCTTCAGTTTGGAATACCCCGGAAGTATCCCTCAATTCTACGACCCAAATCTCCCTGGGAGGCAACCCAAGCGAGAATGGGAATAGGACACGGAGCTAGAGCAACCAACATTGGCAGCCCGAGACTACCCAGAGAGGCCCATCACTCATACGCCTGACACTATGCAATGCAAGACACGATACAAGGCGATAATGAGCGATAGCACAACAATACAGATTAGAGGCGATAAATGAGGTATCAAGCATTTACAACCAATACTAGCATTCAATTAACTTTTAAAGCATAACTATCTTTAATAGCAACAATAACACCAATTAAACAAGTAACAGCAGTTCAAACACGAAAACGACAAATATCACTATTCAATCCCTAACTTCCAAAGGCAATTACGAGAAAACGAGCTACGGGATTAGGAAACTTATTTCACTACATTCACTCAGGCACTACAAGGTATGTTTCTATGTCACTAAACTTCACTTTCTCACCCGAGGCCCTAAAGTCCACCTGCTACGTTTGAACTACAACTATGCTAACCGGTCACTCAATCAATGCCACAATAGCGCCAAAAGTACTTCCATACTCTCAATTACAAAACCCCCAACTCAATTCGAGCACGGTCAAGTTTTGGTCAAACGGCCCCTTTACGTTTCTTTGTCTAATTTCTAATTTTAACAAAGGCCGATCCATTTTTATTTCACATTTTATCTTTCTATCACTAATGGAACCTATCCAAATTAAGCAATCGCAATTCATATCAAAAATCCAAAATTCTAGGGTTTTACTATTCATTTGTACTATTCACATTCTTGCCTAAATTCAATTTGCATTTCTAACTGTAAAAATTGCTAAATAACTAACAAGCAATGCTCTACGAACCCTAAAGAAGCATTTCCAATCAATTTCAAGCATTATAACGCATTAAATATCAAATCTAAAAATTTGAATCAAAAATCAAATTTCATATAATATGTACAAAAGCGTGAAAACCCTCATAGAGATTGAAGACCAAGACCCGCAAGGACCCGAGCCACGACCCCTGAGCAATTCCACGCACGATTGTAGAAGAAAATGCAAGCAAAAATCATTTCTTTTCCTCCTTGGTGCATTCGGCCATGAGAAGGACAATTTGGGCATTTTGAAATTTTTTTATTTTTTTATTTTAGCCTTGTTTTATTATTTAAAAGGTGACAAAGGGCATTTTTGTCACGCCCCAACTCGACCCCACCTATAATCAGTCAGGACGCAACGGAATTTCGGCGGCATAACGACAGTAAACAGATTTCCGAGGTTCTAAACCAACCTCATTAAACATCATACATCCAGTAATTCCTCAATACAAACAACAACATACAACACAACCATATTATACAATAAAACATCTTCGTTATACGCCTCCGTTCCAACATGACATACAATACCTCAACTTTATCATACATTTCAAAAGTAAGTTGAGACACATCTAACAACTTAACCGTAGATGAAAGAAAGCCACTAAATTAACATCATTTGGATCATCATCTTTTCAACAACTATTACACTATGAACCGTAAAGCATATAAGAGTCTATTAAGCTAATATACATGACGTTTAACAACATAGAATCATGGATAAGACTCAGGGACATATGACTCATCCACGAAAGGCACGTTTTCCACATTCTCCTCTTCAGGAGGCACGTACCCGTAATCTTTTGAAAGTACACCTGAAAACATGCAATAATAGAGAGTGAGCTTATATACATAAGCCCAGTGAGGATCCGATAGATCTCGACAGTATTCACTACGCTCCTTGGATTTAGTCCTTTGAGCAAGTAAACACACAACAACATAAATAATGCTATCATCACATAACTATATAACCAATCAATAAAGGATACTCTATTTGGTGTAGCTCCAAACGCCATCACGATCTCAACCGTTCTTCTTATAACTCCCCATTACTCACGCACCCGAGGTACCTCACTAGCCCCTCCCTCCATGACACCTCCGTCATGTGAGCTAGGGGTAGCCTATGGCAGTCATGCCGTTATCAACCCGACAGCCCGATGCTACCCGAGAGGTGACACACACATACCAAGACTCCATAATCATCAATCATCAATCAATCATCAATCAATCAATCAATTGGGAGATCAGCAACAAGAGTGCCCGATTCCCGCATTCAATAATAATCAATCAATAACATCAATATTAAATTAAACAACAAACAACGTAGTTAGATGACAAAGTAGGCCATCTAACCGGACATGCATAATATACATAATTAAACTCTAAATTACTCATCAACAACTCACCATTCATCACTCGAACACTACCCAACCATCTAAGGCATCGTTCAAGAAATTAAAGAATGACAACCTAAACTTCTAAAATTCATAACTTACAATCTACTAATCCAAACATTGCCAAATCAGTTCCTATCACTCACCCATTCAACCTACTACATTAGCCCTCTCGGAAATCCACCATAACACCTCCAAATCATGCCCGATAACCCTAAAACCCTAAGATGTCATGGCTGGATTTTCCGGATTTTCACACAAACAATGTAATCGAAAATTCGGCATTACAACAGCGCTAACACGTAATTATCAAGTATTTAGAAATCGACGGCAATCGATTTCGATCAACACAACTCATTTAATTCAACTTTGAACATTTTAATCAAAATTAAATACCCGGAAAATAAAAATTATGCTATATCCGACAGAAACTCGTAGTATTAGTATATAATGATCCCTATCATGCAAGGAGCAATAATCTAACATCAGATTACAATTCTAACGGTTCAATCTTCATTTATACGCAAAAACACAAAAATGACATTTTGAGATCTAGAATTTCTCTCACCTTAGATGCGATATAAGCCTAGGAATGCGTGCTATGCATGCCCAACAAGCAGAATCCAAGTCGGTGCGAAGTTTCACGGACAAAAACTAGGTTTTTCTTTGAAAAATTGGATTGAAAGCTTGAGTTTTTCTCTTTCTTTTTCTCCCTCTTTTCTCTTGGCAATGTGTGTGTGTGTGATGGTGTTTTTGTGTTGTGTGAGTGTGTGTTGAGGACATTAGCTTATAAGGTCAAATAATTAATTAAAGTCAAAGTTAATTTAAATTAGTATTTTTGTGTTTTTAATGACTTTAATTGCATTTTATTGCTCACCAAGTTAAAAATAATTATGCAACCCCCAAGATATCTCAAGTGAGTTATTTTTAGGTGACAAGAAGTTTTACAATCCAATAATTTCACCCGAGTCGGCTTAAAACTCGATTTTCGCAAAAGTCGGTGTAAAAACCCTAATAAATTCTTAAGCCGATTTTAAAACCGTTTTCATCAAACACAGGTCTATTAAAGTCCGTGGACTAGGTCTAGAAGGGTTAAAAAGACCAGTTTCAAAATTATAGCGGACGTGTTTCGAAAACACTATTCACTGAAAATCGACGATAAAATTTCTGACTCCGTTTTTGATGAAAATTTCATGAATGCACATTTAGCACGTATTAGAAGTATTGACATCAAAATTATAACTTTCTAGGTCCTATAGCACATAAACAGATCATATGCACGCAAAACGAGGTAAAGCACGTAAAACGAGATAAGCAGGAAAGTGGGGTTTCACAATTTTGGTCTTTTGGAAGGTCAAGCTTAAGTTAAAATTGGTCAAATAAGCTTATTTTGATGCCATTTAATCCAATTCAAGTTAGAGCAATGCAATTTTAATGAAAACTGACTAAAACTAGCTAATTTAAACTAGAAACATTATTTACGAAATCCGAGAAATATTCTTCTAACTTTTATTTTCGAAATGCTACGATCGAACGGTCAATAAACGATCGCTAATAAAGTGATGAGCAATAATATAAAACTTTAATTTTTTTGAAAAGTAAAGTAGTAGAATAGTTTAAAATTCACTCCGGCTCGGAGTTACTTTTCCCATTTATTTGAAAACCAAGTGATTTTAATGCAAACAATTAAAACCGATTATTAAAATAATCAAAACAATCAAAATAATCAATATTCATTTAAAAATAATTAATTTAACTATTTCTAGAATATTTTAAAGAATTATGAAGTTAATGTCGAAATACGAATGAACAAGTAAATATAAACATTTAATCAAGTGCAATTAAATATTAAGATTTAAGATGACACTTAATTAAATACAAGAGAATAAATTTAATTACTATAATTAATAGAAATAGATAATAATCTTTTAATTATTCAATATACAATTACTAAATGCTTCCAAGAGAAATATTAAAATAGTGCAAATTGGTTGATTTAACTAATTAAACATTTAATTAAATGCAGTCAAATGCTATTAAATGCATGCCGGGTTCGGGTTATCACATCGCCCCGGTATAGTGCTTCATTTCCAGTTCTTCGAAAGAATCAACTTACGTCTCCCTTATTCATTGATCTGGGGGAAAAGGAACCGTCTACCAATTAGGAAGCTGGACAACAAGTAAGTGGCTTGATGAGGATAACTAAGCTGACATGCTGGAGTTGGCTACTGGTACAACAGGGTGGGGCCTTACAGCACCGCAGGCGGGCGCGTGGTAGCGTTCGTGGTGGTGCTTCAAGATTCCAATGTACTATATCCAAGATCAGAACGAGTTTGCCAGCGGACTACTGTCGTCCCATTCTTGAGTGAGTTAGAGCACAGCCATCTTATCCACTGAACTAGCTAGAAGATATCGCTTCGGGTCGAAGCACTAAAAGAAAAGGATAGGGAAACGCGGCGGCATAGGTGCCAAGGGATCCCTACTAGTAAAGGGAAAACGGAAGTACGCTCCTACGCACCAGCTGAAAAAGCCAAGTCCCTTTCTAATAATAATAAGGTAAGCTTCATAGCGCCAACCTAGTAAAGAGGCTTTGATGACCTTTGTAGAGGTTGGGTTGCTGGATACGGGATCCTCGTAGTAGGCTGGACCAACATCCAGCTGAGAGAGGGCAGTCTTTAGAAACAACAGGTTGGGAAAGCAAGAGAACGCTTCGCCTTTTCTTATCTTCTTCCTGCCCTAGGAGTAAGAATAGCAAGAGCCCCGAGAAAGTGAGAATTTTCGAGGACTAACGGTAACTAAGCGCAGTATAAGACGGAACAACGTATGAGCGTAAGCTATAGAAGGGCAACGAAGGGAAATTGGCCACTAGTTACAAAGCTCTAATAAGGTATCGAGAGGGCTATCACAGTCAGGTACGAAGCAATTACCCCTATTCCTATTTAGGGAGTTGAGGCAAAAAATGGCTTGATGAACCGTTTTGTCCATTCCTCTCCTTATCGGTAGTGCATCTTCAAACTTCGCATCGGCCCCATTCACTTACTTCTCATAGAGGCTGTAAGTACACTGTGCCCCAAAACTATGAATAGTATAGTGAGGTTGAAAGAAAAGAGTGTAGGCCACTTTTTTTCAAAACGCAGTCTGAGATAACCGTAACCGTGTATATATAGAAATATATCTTCAATGCTGTCATTTCAAAATGTCCGCTTCAACCACTATTTCACCTCCCAAAGGGCAAAGTTAGCTTGATGAATAAAGATAAGGAAGCAGAAGCAAGAAAACCAATAATATCTTTCTTGTCCTTCTACTTAAGGGGAAAAGAGAAGTGCTTTTGCTATGGAGAAAGTGAACTGTCAGCACGATGGTTTCAAGACTTAGTCGAGCTTAAGTGAAGCCAGATTCTCATAGCGAGGCACTTCGAGTTAACGAAGCGATGTAGTAGCGCCGAAGCCCTATGTGCTATAATACTGAGCCAAGGACGCTTCACCTTATCTATAGAAGCAGTCAACTGAGTTCTGAACAAATTAGCTCCTTGGTAATAGCTTAATCTATAGATAGAAAGCCCTATGATGGGAAACTACCACGTTAGGTTTGGAAAGAGATAGGACCGATTATATAATAGGAGAAGCAGATGCAAGCTTTTTCTTTCAATAGCCGGCCAAATGACTACAGGATCATCGGTCTACTCTACCTCAATTCACCATTTCGAACCTTATATAGAAGGTTTTTTCATACCAGTTCCTTCGACCTATACCGCAATTGAAGCACCTAAGGGAGAATTTTCTGGTCAGTAATGGACCGCTTGGATTATTTTTTCTAGTATCGAAGGCGGTCAACGTGTCAGCCATTCTTCTCCCATTAGACTTGTAAATCCTTTGCTCTTTTTCCTTCTCTCTTCCAATTCTCTCTGTGAAACCCCCCTTTTCTGCTTTAACTCGATTTACGTGTTTTATCTCGTTTTGCAATCATTTGACCTATTTATGTGCTATATGACCTAGAATGTTATAATTTTTATGGCAATACTCCTAATACATGCCTAATGTGCATTCATGAAATTTTCATCAAAAAAGGAGTCAAAAATTTTATTGTCGATTTTAGTGAATAGTATTTTCGAAACACGTCCGCTAAAATTTTGAAACTGGTCTTTTTAACCCTTCTAGACCTAGACCACAGACTTTAATAGACCTGTGTTTGATGAAAATGATTTTAAAATCGGCTTAAGAATTTATTAGGGTTTTTACACCGACTTTTGTGAAAATCGAGTTTTAAGCCGACTCGGGTGAAATTGTTTGATTGTAAAACTTCTTGTCACGTAAAAATAACCTACTTGAGCTAGCTTGGGTGTTGAATAATTGTTTTGAACTTTGGTGATCAAGAAAATGCATTTAAAGTCAAGAAAACACAAAAAAATGCTAAGTTTCAACTTTGACTTTTATTTAAATGGTTGACCAACAAGATTATATCACCAACACACACTCACAAAGCACAAAAACACCCCAAAACACACACAAAACCGTGGCTCCTTGGAGGAGAAAGATGAAGGCATTTTCAAAGTATTTTTCTCATAGATTTTGCATTTCAAAGCCGAATTGAGTGATTCAAAGCTTGATTTCACTTGTTTGGCATCCATTCTACACATTTCTTGCATCAAAACACATCAAAGGTGAGAGAAAAATTCTAGATCTCAAAACTCATATTTTGTGTTTATGCGTATAAATGATTATTGAACCGTTAGAATTGTAATCTGATGTTAAATTATTGCTCCTTGCATGCTAGGGATCGTTTAGTATTAATACTACAAGTTTCTGTTGGATGTAGCATAATTTTTATTTTTCGGGTATTAAATTTTGATTAAATTGTTTAATGTTGAATTAATTGAGTTATGATCATCGAAATCGATTGCCGTCGATTCCTAAATACTTGATAATTACGTGTTAGCGCTGTTGTAATGCCGAATTTTTGATTACATTGCTCGTGGGAAAGTCCGGAAAATCCAGCCAAGACATCCTAGGGTTTTAGGGTTATCGGGCATGATTTGGAGGTGTTATGGTCGATTTCCGAGAGGGCTAATGTAGTAGGTTGAATGGGTGAGTGATAGAAACTGATTTGGCAATGTTTGGGTTAGTAGAATGTAAGTTATGAATTTTTGAAGTTTAGGTTGTCATTCTTTAATTTCTTGAACGATGCCTTTAGATGATTGGGTGGTGTTTGAGTGTTGAATGGTGAGTTGTTGATGAGTAATTTAGGGTTTAATTGTGTATATAATGCATGTCTGGTTAGATGGCCTACTTTGTCATCTAACTAAGTTATTGTTGCTTAAATGATAATTGATGCTATCAATAATGAATAAATGATGATTGATTGATGATTGATTGATGATTGATGATTATGGAGTCTTGGTATGTGTGTACCACCTCTCGGGCAGCGTTGGGCTGTCGGGTTGATAACGGCATGACTGCCAGAGGCTACCCCCAGCTCGCATGACGGAGGTGTCATGGAGGGAGGGGCTAGTGAGGTACCTCAGGTGCGTGAGTAATGGGGAGTTATAAGAAGAACGGTTGAGATCGTGATGGCGTTTGGAGCTACACCAAATAGAGTATCCTTTTATTGAATGGTTATATAGTTATGTGATGATATTATTATTTATGTTATTGTGTGTTTACTGACTCAAAGAATTATTCCAAGGAGTTTAGTAAACCTTGCTTGAGATCTATCAGATCCTCACTAGGCTTATTTTATATAAGCTCACTCTCTATTATTGCATGCATACAGGTGTACTTTTGCAGGATTACAGGTACGTGCCTCCTGAAGAGGAGAATGTGGAAAACGTGCCTTACGTGGATGAGTCATATGTTCCAGAGTCTTATCCATGATGTCGTACATGTTTTATTATCTTGTAAATTAACTTAGTAGACTTTTATCTGCTTTGTAGTTTATAATGTATAAGATGTTGATAAGTTAATGAATTAGTTGATGTTGTCTTAGTAGCTTTTCTTTTGTTTATGATTAGGTGGCTAGATTGGCTCAATATGTTTTTGTATTGTATATTAAGGGTTAATGTATTATGTTGGAACGGAGGCATATAACGAGGACTGTTTATTGTATAATATGGTTATGATGTATGTTGTTATTTTATTGAGGAGTTGTTTGTTGTATGGTTAGTGAAGTTGATGTATGATGTTCTATTGAGGATGGTTTAGAGCCTCGGTGTCCTATTTACTGTCGTTATACTGCCGAAATTCCGTTGCGTCCTGACTGATTATAGGAGGGGTCGAGTTGGGGCGTGACATTTAAGTGGTATCAGAGCTTGATTAGCTGTCAGCCGGGGTATCCTCGAAATGTGGGTAGTGGTCTAAGCATGCAAGTATGTATTAAGTGAAAGAAAAGTGAAACATATGTTAATACGTTTATGTGATTAATTTACTTATGTGTCTAACTTTATATGTGACTAGTATGCCTTGTGTGTTAAGTGAACTGATGTGGTCAATATGTTTTATGTGATAATGTGTCTTACGTACTCAATGTGTTGTAGTTAATATGCATTTTGTGATTAATGTGTATTATGTGACAAATGTGTTGTATGTGATTGAAGTGTCTGTGTGAAGTTAGTTGTTTATGTGGTTTTAATTGTTTATAACTAGCTTATGTGAAACAACGTGCTTAAGGTGTTCAATGTACTTTAAGTGACCAATGTGAGTTACGTGATCAACTTGTCATATGTGAAGTTTGTTGCTTCTGTGACTTTAATTGTTTATAACTTACTTATGTGATATAACCTATTTATGTGATGTTGGCTTCTTATATGCTGAATTGTGTGTTATGTGATAATGTTAAATTATATGATAATCATGCATTACGTTGTACCTGTTTTCATGTGATGTAATTGTAAATATTCTATAACTGTGGGTGATTCTTTTAGGTGAAGTAAGGATGACTGCAAGAGTTTTCAGAAATAGTGGTAGGTCATGATTTTGAATTATTATTATTCTAGAAGTTTATTAGTTAGATTTTAATTGTTATGTTTATGGATTTTAGTTTCGGCTTAGTGGATTGATCTTGATATTTCTTTTGCGAGAATGAAGTTGTTCGAGGAAATAGCAACGTATCTTGATGATTATAAATACTTTTGTTGCCATGTTTAACTTGTTATTACTTGGAGATGGATCATAAGTTGAGGTTTCCATGAGGTTATCATTAGATACTTTTGGAGTCTCAACTCAGACTATACTTCCTTGAGGTTATTTTAGAATGAATTTATTTGAGGAATTAGTGATGTATATTTGTGAATGGAATGAAGTGTAGTATAACATGTGAGTATTTCTACTATTTGGGATTGCTATATTATTAATGGATATTTTGGAGTTTTGATCTTTAAACCTTGGAGACAATTGGAGTGATTCCTGACTAAAGTTACTTTATTCGAAGATGTAATTGTTGGGAGATAGAATTATTTGAGGAAATAAGAATGCATTTGGGTGACTGAACATTTACTTGCCTACATCGAGCTTTTGGGTTCTAGGTAGCATGACTTTCTAAATTGTTGATTGGGGATTCTCCTATGTTATAATGGGTTAGTATGAATCTGTATTGTGTTATCAGATTTTGGAGTCTTCATTAGTTAATCTTGTTGGGTAATCAGTGATTTATCTTGTTTAGTGATTGGTCTGGTACGGAATGTAAAATTTTGGAGTGATTTATCTTGTTTGGTGATTGTTATGACTCCTTAGGATTCTCTAGATCTCCTTAGTGTCTTGTTTTGGAGGAAGATAGATTGTAGGATTTGACTTGTTGGTGTTTAAGTGTGTAGGTGGGACACCCTTCTTGTGCTTCATAATTCTATCGGTCTTATTATTCTTTTCTACTCTATTCTCACTTATTTGAGAGAGGGTTACACTTTTCTAGCCTATCAATTGTTTCTTGAAAGTTTGCTTATTGGATTAATGGATCCTATACTCATTTGAGATTGTTTCTATTCTTAACATTCATATTTGTTTCTTATAGCAATGTCGCTTATTGGAGTTAAGCTTTGAGACTTCTACATTTCATTCTATATCTCTACCTATTCGTTTCTGTATTTTATTTCATCCTATTATTATTCATTTGAAAGTAATCTCTCTGTGGGTATACCATTTTACTTATTCGAATTTCACTTGCTTGATGTACTCCCTACCTAAGTACATCATTCATATTCTTGTTGATCTTTGTTAATCCTATTATTTTATTATTAAATCCTGAGCCATTACTTTGCTTGTAATTGCTCACTCAAAGTACTCGGCACTGTCCTATTGTTATCATTTCTTATTCGTACTTCTTTGGTATTGCGTGCTGAGATACTCTTGCCACTCATGTTTTCTATTGAATTAATCATCTCTTATCTCTTAATTTCATTTCATCTCAAGTACAACTTACTTGTTGGTTCCTTGAACAATTATCGAAAATTGAAATATCTACTTGTTCAGGAATTTTTGTTCAACATACTCAGCACTGTTTTGACTCGTCATCATCCTTTGTTCATACTTATTTAACTGATAGGTGCTGAGACATTTCTTATCTTAGTTATCATGCTTCTTTATTAAACTATTAGGCTCTTGATTCTCTAACCTGTTTGAGCTCTTGTTCACTTCATTGTTGGCTCGAATATGACTTTCGATAATCGTATTTCCTTGTAAATTTCATAAGAGCTATATTCTGACAAATGTCACTTTTGAAATATTTCCTTGATCAATAATTATTCATGTTATCGTAAATGAGTTTTTAAACCCTCGGGGTGTTCATAGAGCTCTTTTGTGTAGTAGGGGATGATTGATAATTAGTGGTGTCATGCTAGGACTTTGGAGTTGCGATTTCTTTCATATGCAATATGATATTAGGTAGGAGAGAATTATGAATTGAAGATTGTCTTGGAACTATGATCATCAACTTGCAATCAACAAAGGTTGTTCTTTTGAGGTCTTTGTTTAGTTGTCATCCTAAGAGATAAATGAGAACTAAGAGAAGTATTATTAAGTGTAACGATTGAGGATTTAATTGTCTGTCAGTTCGAGAATTGCGCGGACGCAATTGTTTTAAGGAGGGGAGAATGTGAAACCCCACTTTTTCTGCTTTAACTCGATTTACGTGTTTTATCTCGTTTTGCGTGCATTTGACCTGTTTATGTGCTATATGACCTAGAATGTTATAATTTTGATGTCAATACTCCTAATACATGCTAAATGTGCATTCATGAAATTTTCATAAAAAACGGAGTTAGAAATTTTATTGTCAATTTTTAGTGAATAGTATTTTCGAAACACGTCCGCTAAAATTTTGAAACTGGTCTTTTTAACCCTTCTAGACCTAGACCACGGACTTTAATAGACCTGTGTTTGATGAAAATGGTTTTAAAATCGGCTTAAGAATTTATTAGGATTTTTACACCGACTTTTGTGAAAATCGAGTTTTAAGCCGACTCGGGTGAAATTGTTTGATTGTAAAACTTCTTGTCACGTAAAAATAACCTACTTGAGCTAGCTTGGGTGTTGAATAATTGTTTTGAACTTTGGTGATCAAGAAAATGCATTTAAAGTCAAGAAAACACAAAAAAATGCTAAGTTTCAACTTTGACTTTCATTTAAATGGTTGACCAACAAGCTTATATCACCAACACACACTCACAAAGCACAAAAACACCCCAAAAACATACACAAAACCGTGGCTCCGTGGAGGAGAAAGATGAAGGCATTTTCAAAGTATTTTTCTCATAGATTTTGTATTTCAAAGCCGAATTGAGTGATTCAAAACTTGATTTCACTTGTTTGGCATCCATTCTACATCAAAGGTGAGAGAAAAATTCTAGATCTCAAAACTCATATTTTGTGTTTATGCGTATAAATGATTATTGAACCGTTAGAATTGTAATATGATGTTAGATTATTGCTCCTTGCATGCTAGGGATCGTTTAGTATTAATACTACGAGTTTCTATCGGATGTAGCATAATTTTTATTTTTCGGGTATTAAATTTTGATTAAATTGTTTAATGTTGAATTAATTGAGTTGTGACGATCGAAATCGATTGCCGTCGATTTCTAAATACTTGATAATTACGTGTTAGCGTTGTTGTAATGCCGAATTTTCTATTACATTGCTTGTGGGAAAGTCCGGAAAATCCAGCCAAGACATCCTAGGGTTTTAGGGTTATCGGGCATGATTTGGAGGTGTTATGGTGGATTTCCGAGAGGGCTAATGTAGTAGGTTGAATGGGTGAGTGATAGAAACTGATTTGGAATGTTTGGATTAGTAGAATGTAAGTTATGAATTTTTGAAGTTTAGGTTGTCATTATTTAATTTCTTGAACGATGCCTTTAGATGATTGGGTGGTGTTTGAGTGTTGAATGGTGAGTTGTTGATGAGTAATTTAGGGTTTAATTGTGTATATAATGCATGTCCGGTTAGATGGCCTACTTTGTCATCTAACTAAGTTATTGTTGCTTAAATGATAATTGACGCTATCAATAATGAATAAATGATGATTGATTGATGATTGATTGATGATTGATTGATGATTGATGATTATGGAGTCTTGGTATGTGTGTGCCACCTCTCGGGCAGCGTTGGGCTGTCGGGTTGATAACGGCATGACTGCCAGAGGCTACCCCCAGCTCGCATGACGAAGGTGTCATGAAGGGAGGGGCTAGTGAGGTACCTCAGGTGCGTGAGTAATGGGGATTTATAAGAAGAACGGTTGAGATCGTGATGGCGTTTGAAGCTACACCAAATAGAGTATCCTTTATTGAATCGTTATATAGTTATGTGATGATAGTATTATTTATGTTATTGTGTGTTTACTGACTCAAAGGATTATTCCAAGGAGTTTAGTAGACCTTGCTCGAGATCTATCGGATCCTCACTAGGCTTATTTTATATAAGTTCACTCTCTATTATTGCATGCATACAGGTGTACTTTTGCAGGATTACAGGTATGTGCCTCCTGAAGAGGAGAATGTGGAAAACGTGCCTTACGTGGATGAGTCCGATGTTCCAGAGTCTTATCCATGATGTCGTACATGTTTTATTATCTTGTAAATTAACTTAGTATACTTTTATCTACTTTGTAGTTTATAATGTATAAGATGTTGATAAGTTAATGAATTAGTTGATGTTGTCTTAGTAGCTTTTCTTTTGTTTATGATTAGGTTGCTAGATTGGCTCAATATGTTTTTGTATTGTATATTAAGGGTTAATGTATTATGTTGGAACGGAGGCATATAACGAGGACTGTTTATTGTATAATATGGTTATGATGTATGTTGTTATTTTATTGAGGAGTTGTTTGTTGTATGGTTTGTGAAGTAGATGTATGATGTTCTATTGAGGATGGTTTAGAGCCTCGGTGTCCTATTTACTGTCGTTATACTGCCGAAATTCCGTTGCGTTCTGACTGATTATAGGAGGGGTCGAGTTGGGGCGTGACACTCTCCTTCTACTTTATTTGACAAGGGCAGAGAATATCACTCTATCAATAACAATAAAAAAGTAGCAATTCCGTTTCAAATGGTTTGAGCTTGGATGCAACCTGCTATCTATCGATAGGCAAGAACAGACTACTATTGACTGCTTTGCCTATCTATTCTATTATGGCCAGCTTGGAGACATCAAAGAAAGACTATCATCTCTATCCGGGTATGGTCATAGATTCTTTCATTCGTTGAACCTTGGGGATAACCATTAGCATTGAGGTCAATCACCACACCACATCTATCATACATATGACATTACATGAAGCAACAGTGTATGGTCAACACATACCTAAAGCGCCTACGTTCCACTTGCAGCCAATACAACCACAACCTAACTTGCACGAGATTCAAGAACTGAAGCTACAGGTAGTCCCGAGGGGATGTCATCCTCCTATAATAGTTACCAGTACTGAACAAGCGAGTCATCGGTCTAGGGAAAGAAAAGGACCGCCTTTGAAAAAAAAAAGAACTCACTAGGCCTTCAGAACAAAGGCGATTTTGTTCATGCTTCAGACGATCTGGCTAATTCTATATACTTTTATCTAATTTTCTTCTATTAGAAAGGCATAAAGGCGAACCTATAGGCCTATTTAGTATGTTTCCAAAGGTAAGCGGTTAGGTTGACAAAGCCAACTCTACTAAGGACCGGGTGAAGAATGAAAAACGTCCACTAAGGCCCACGGGATAAGGTTTGCTGATGCGATCATGAATCGAACTAAATTGAAACATTCTATTGTCAACGGAAAAAGTCGGAACGTCAACCGCAAATGAATGATGGCCAGGCCCCGGTTCCCAGGGTTAGGGTATTCCTTATTATAAGCCTACTCAGATCAGAACTAAACTAGTTGATTCTCTTTCGCCTATCAGCCGGCCGGCTTTAAGCAACCTTCGTATTTCCTGCTTAGATCCCAAGTCTCCAAGTGGGCCCTCTTGGCCACCCACGACCATGGTTTTTTAGAGAATCCCACTCCTGTGTCATAGGACTTGTAGCTCGGCAGTCCACCGGGTTTATCCTTCCAGTTTCAAGTGTCTTCTTGGATAGTAATAGTGGCCCATAGGCGCAAGATATACCTTGGGTGGGGGTGGGGTAAGGGGGGGGAGGGGCGGCGGTTCCCTAGACATAGTCCTTGTAGGCCGTGGCCATTTAGTCCATGGTCCATTGGATGGTCGGTGCAAGGCTAGAAATTGGAACACATTGATTCCGCTCATTCCCGTCCTTCGCTTCAGGGCCTATCCCTCGGTGTGGTCAGTACTCCATACTATCGGGCAGCGAAGCTTACACTTGTTCACTAATTATGATGGTTCACCAGGGCCTCTTTCCTCCTCCTTTTTCTGCTCACTCATAGGGGTCTAGACCCCCATAAAGGGGGAGGGAGTCGATTGAGCATCTCAACCTTTGGCAAGAATTTCGCCTGCATTTGATCCCCAATTCTTGTTCACCCCAGATGATCGTGTTGGGTGTATTGTGACCTCATACGATCGTGTCGGGTGAGCAAGAGCCACTTCATTACAATACTTACTTATGGGCTAACAGGTCACACTTTGGCCAAGTATCCTGCAAAGAGACTCCAGAGAGCTAGAAGTATTAAAGGAATGGCCATAGGAATGGCCATAGGAATGGGCACATCATGACATCGTAAGATGTCTCGCCCACATGAATTAATTGGTACTAGAAATATTAGAAAAAGTGAATGAAAATAGTAATAAAAAGTGAAAAGGACAGAGACACTTCCCAACCAGAAAGCAAAGTTCCCACTGATGGTATACTTAGTGTAAGCGAGCTCTAAGATTCCATCTTTGGATTAAAATCTAGTTAGAAAAGGAAATCCAATTAGAGATAAGCTGCCCATAAGCATCATGGCATAGGTAAAAGGGAACAAGGAGGCAAGCCCCTCCATCTTCCGCATATTTTGCTCATCCGACATGGCATGAATCACCGAACCTGCACTCAGGAATAGTAATGCTTTGAAAAAGGTGTGATTCATTAAGTGAAAGATGCTAGCCGAATAGTTAGAGATGCCGCAAGCAAAGATCATATAGCCTAGTTGACTGCAAGTTGAATAAGCTATGACCTTCTTTAGATCGTTCTGTAATATTCCAGTGGTTGCCACAAGGAATGACGTCATAGCTCCTGCAAAAGTAATAACAATCAAAACCGTAGGTGGGTATTCAAATAAAGGGAAGCACCTTGCAATCATGAAAATGCCAGTTGTTACCATAGTAGCTGCATGAATCAAACTGGATACTGGAGTGGGACCTTCCATAGCATTAGGTGACCAAGTATACGATCCTATCTGTGCGGATTTTGTAACAGCACCAATAAGAAGTAAAATACAAATAAGTGTTACGGCATTCAATCTCATATTGCAAGAAATCCAAGAATTTATGGGGGCACTAACAAAAGCAAAAATGGTTGAAAAGTCTATTGTTTGAAAGAGAGTAAAACAACCCGAAATTCTAGGAGCTAATCCAAAATCACCTACTCGATTGACAGGCATAGCTTTTATAGCTGCTTTATTTGCCTGAAGTCGTGTAAACCATAAATGAATTAACAAATATGAAGCAAGACCTACTCCTTCCCATCTCAGGAATAATTGAAGAGAGTTATCTCCAATCACCAACATTGGCATAAAAAAAAGTAGGAATGGATAAATAACACATAAATCGAGGGCTATGCGGATCCTCAGACATATATGAAATAGAATAAAGATGGACCAAACTACTTATGAATGTAACAACAATTAACATCACTACGGTCAGGCTATCGAACACGGGGTCAGAAGTGAATTACGAGTCGGACCAATCTGCGAATCAAGCGAGCTCCCCTTGCATACAATGATGTGGTAGTGAACCTCTCATTCTAATTCAATGCTCTTCGAACCGTTCGGGAAGGTTTCCCATCACACGGCTTACCAACTTGATCTTCCGCGGGAATCGTATGTCCGAACAGGCCTGGAAATAAAAAAGATAAGGTCTCGCTTTCCTTTGCCATTCAAGTGTACGGCACCTGCCGTGCTTAGGCCCCTTATTCCCTTTCCTAATGAAAGAGTTCACCGCCTGCCTTAATAGTCTCAAATAAGTCGTGTAGGCCTGCCCCCTTTTTTAGTAGGTGATTCACTACTGAAGAAAAGAAAAGGCTGAGAAAATAGGGTACTACGAGCCCTCTGCCCCACGCATCTAACTAGCTCGCGTGGTTCACCGGTTCCACCGACTAGACCAAAAGAGTGATTCGGTCGATACATATGTGCGCTTGAAATGGGGGGTGTACTACCTCTATTGGGTTGCGCCCTTCCCTATAAGGCCCCACCATTAGGGCATAAGCGCCCTCTTGCTACCCATATGTGAGGCACCATCTTAGCCTTCCCTAACCAGGATCGTTCCCACACTTGTAGAATTCGTGATCAGCCTCCTCAACTTAGTATCAATCCAAAGGTAGGGTGGCACAACCCCCAACCAAGGGAGTGATTACATCCAGTATGTCCCCCCTTATTCTCGACATGCTATGGTTCTCCGGGGTGGGTAGGAGCGGGTCAAGTCCGTATCTTGGCGAGGCAATAGCCGCATCCGGATCTAATCTAATTACTCGACAATTCATCTGGCGACTTCACGGTCGCCAAAGAAGCCCCAAGAAGCATCAAACATGTCCGATGAGATCCATGGAACAATTCTTAGATAGCGATCACTCGCTCCCGATGCGACTTCATAAAAAGCAATCAAAGAAAAGATCAAAGGGAATGAAACGCATGTAGTGGTCATTATAGAAGTTCCTTATGATCCTAGAAAACGTCCGAGAAAACTTGCTACAGAACTATCGAACAGGGGCAAAAAAAAGATAAGTAGATACATAATTTCGAGTGTGATCAAACAACCAAAAATGAGATAATGACAGAGCGTCCTGTGATTGATCGACGCCTGAAGAAGGCTCGACCAAAGGAATGAATCACAAGGTGAATTGTGAGCCCCAATGACAAACGAACCACGGCCAGAGCATTTTCAGGGACTAGCCTCCTTCCTTCTTACTTGACTTCCAATTCGACTTTTTTTTTCACTTCCTCTTTATCCCCATTCTTCTGTTTAAGAACTACACCCCATCTCCTATTTGATGGACTAAGGCTGAAAAGAGGTGCTTGCTTTATGAAACTTCAACCTTCTTTCTTCGATCGGAATATGGATGAGATCAAAAAGGCCATCATTGGGGCAAACAATGCAATAGCTTCGGTTAGAGCAAAGCCCAAAATGGCATAACCAAATAATTGTTTAGCCAATGATGGATTTCACTCCATAGAATGAATCGAGGAACTAAGGACATTTTCAATACCGACAACAACTCCCATTGAAGCAATTGTAGCAGCTCCGGCACCTATTGATTTTCCACCTTCTAACATCTCGAGTTGAGAATTCTCGTCATACATTTTCATTTGCGATTTTATGTTATAGATTCCTCATCGATTCTTCCCCTCATTCCTTTTATCTTGGACATCTCAATGTTCATACAGTGCATTCTTTTCGATCTTGTATCCAGCGGATACGCATTAGCGCAACAGCCATCGTGCCCCTTGCTTGTTCGATGCGGTATACTTCACACCAAGCCAATCTCGAAAAATAAATTCTTACAACTACGAAAACTACAACAACCTCCGTGAACAGACGCTTTGTCAGTTAATTATAGTGTTATAACTATATAAATATATACAATAGTCCCGCAAGTAGCAATCAAAGAAGATTCCGCTCTTTCTTTAGTTTATGGAAGTCTTTGTCCCTTTTTTTTACCGGCAATAGAGGGGGAAAAATGCTAAGAGATGGCGCAGTAGAAGGCCTATCCATCGACATCGAATATTCATTATAGATAATCAATGTCCTTCGCTTCATCTGCAGTAATCGGTGTAATGAAGCAAGGGAAGATGAGCATATAAGTCAGGCTGAAACATTAATGTAAAAGGCTTAGATCAATCTAGGAGAAGTGCTTTCAGGCCCGTTCACTTAGCAAATCTCTAATTAGTCTTCTCAGCTGTCGGCCACAGTCCAAGAAGTCATTTTTCCCTTTTTCTAACAACAAGAAATAGTAATTCAGTGCTTTTAATAATATAGATAAATGACGCGGATTCAAGCTGTAACAAAGAAGACTTATAGTCGATCTGGGACTGAGGTGAAAAGACAAAGGAATATGGTAGAAGGAGTACAACAAGCAATAAAAGGAATGCGGGCCTTGGTAAGCGTAAAGGGGCTAGAAAGAGAAGTCTTGGTCAGTAGGCAGAACAGGGGTTTTGGAGGAAACTATTAAAGGTGTGTATAAGCCCTACATACTGTGTATGTTAGACTTTTCCTCCAATTGAGCTTCGCTATGAACTTATAGATTGCAATTTTCATATAATGAATTAGTTGTACAGTGAAACCTGTATCCCAATTGTTAAGCCAACCATAAGGAAATCGGTACATATGAATGACTTTAATTCAATACTTCCCCTTGAAACTCTACAATAATAGGTTTAATCGATCGGTTTGAGGTCTGTGCTCTGTCCACATTCATCTCTATCTTTTCAACAAAAATGGATATTTTCTTCCAGTCTTTCCATCCGTCCACGGTAATTTTATTATCAATCCTGCCTTCGCCCTTTTGTTAGGAACTCTTCGATCAACCTAGGTTTTGGTCTCAGAGGCCATATTTTCTAATCCAAAAGGTCACTTTCATGGCTTGAATGGGTCAAAAGTGGGACCTTTCAAAAGGATTGCTTTTTGGGCTTGATTTGGAAAGGGAGTTTTCCACTCTATTTTCAACTATATGTAGGAGTGGGGCTGGAGAATCTCCCTCCCTAGCTAGGCTAACTATATTTTCTTGTTTGAAATTCCAGGTCTGGTCTTCATTGGTATTTGTTTTTAGCTTACCCACAATTTTTTTTCTTTTTAGTTCTTCCCCCTCCTGGTCGAGCTGTTTGAGGTCGATGGTGCATCCGGTAAGCTCATTCGGTATTCATCTCCAGAGCCCGGTCGGATGCTTCAATCCTTCATTCATATTCCGACTAAATATCTTCTTTTTTTCATGTCTATATTGCAGCTCAAATGTTTTACTAGTCTTGCCCTCCTATTTGAGAAATGGGCGGTCTTCCCTAGACCTTTTTATGTCTAAGCTCTCATAGCATTTGTCTTTCATCCTTCTCTACTGCATATCTGTATTCTTTCCCTCGCTTTATAGATATCTTGGCTTTCATGTTTTTTTTTTGGTCAGGGGGTGCTGTGGAGAAAGAATTTAGGAAACCAAACATGTAATAAGTGAAATTCAATACACATGAAATGATTTGTACACGAGTTTGGTAAAACATTCACCTTTCGGTTGTACATCGACCTGTCAGGAAACTAATTAGAAAGTCTCCCGCAAGCATCCTTCTTAGGTCGGCATTTGGCTTTTGCCTTGCTTGTTCGGTTTTGGCTCAATCTTTTTTTTAATATGTATCTTGCCATGTCTGCTCCGTTTGCTGGTATAACATAGATGTCCTCATTGGCAATAGCCAAGTTTATGATAAAAGAATAGGACAAAGGTATCTACTCAACGTCTGAAGTCGAGGTAGCAAGACGATATGAAGTTGTTACATGAGCAAGCTAAGTCCATTAGAATTCATTTAGTTGAGCCTTTAAGAGCCATGTGAAAGCAATATCATGAACGTACGAGAGGAACATGAACATGCTCAAAATAGGCTTTTTCTGCTTCTTATATCTTATAGTTATAGTAGCTCTATGGAATCCGCCCTTCGGCTATCACCTCCCTTCAAGAAATTGAATTGAGTCAGTGACCCCATCCTTATTAGATAGGAAGAATTCCGTTGTGTCTAGTCATCGTCTATTCATATTCAACTCAAAGAACTTGACTTTCACTTCTAGTTTTATTAGCATATAGTGCCAGGTAGTGTGAGACCCCACTTTTCTATCTTATCTCGATTTGTGTGTTTTACCTCATTTTGCGTGAATTGACCTGTTTATGTGCTATATGACTTAGAATGTACAAAATATGTGATTAATACTCCTAATACATGCAAAGTGTGCATTCATGAAATTTTTATCAAAAATGGAATTAGAAATTTTATCGTCGGTTTTAGTGAATAGTATTTTTGAACACCTGTCTGCTAAAATTTTTACAAGGTTGTTTTAAACGTTCTAAAACCTAGTCCTCGTGTATTAATAGACCCGTGTTTGATTAAAATAGATTTGGAATCGATTTTGGAATTTTAAAGGTTTTTACACTTTCTTTTGCAAGAAAACGAGTTTTAAGCTAACTTGGGTGAAAATGTTTTAATGTAAAACTCTTTGTCACCTAAAATATATTATCTAGAATTAATTTAGTTGTCAATTTACTAGTTGAGCAAGAAATATTCAAGAAATTAAATTAAAAGACTAGAAATAATTAAAAGACTAAATAAACTACTTTGACTTTCTTTTAAATTGTTTGACCATAGCTTATATTGCATCAACACACACTTGCAAAGCACAAAAACACCATCAGACATACACACATGGCCGAGAGCTTCAAGAGAGAAAAGAGAAGTTGATTTTCAAGGTTTTCAAAGCAAAATTTCATAGCAAAGGCTAGTTTTTGTTCGTAGTTTTTCGTACCGAGTTGGATTCCGCTTGTGGGGCACACATTACACGTATAGCTAGGCTTATTCTGGATCAAAGGTGAGAGAAAAATTCTAGATCTCAAAAGTCATATTTTGTGTTTTTGCATATAATTGAATATTGAACCGTTATAATGTTAATTTGAAGTTATATTATTGCTCAGTGCATGCTAAGAATCGATTATTTGTATTCTTATGGGATTTGAACCGTTGTAGCATAAATTTTTATTTTATGGTATTTAAAGTTGATAGTTTGGCTATTTGGTGATTATTTTGAGTTGTAGTGGTTGGAATCGGTTGCTGTCGATTTGTAAAAGTTTGTAAAATACGGAGTAGTGCCATTGTAATGCCGAAATTTTGATTGAGATGTTGGTGCGAAAATCCAAAAATTTCAGCCAAGGTACATTGAGGTTTTAGGGCTGCTGGCTTGATTTGGATGTGTTTTGGTTGGTTTCTAAGAGGGCTAATGTAGTTGATTGAATGGGTGAGTGATAGAAACTGGTTTGGAGTTGTTTGGATTGGTAGAATATAAGATATGATTATTTGAAGTTTAGGTTGTCTTTCTTTAAAATATTGAATTATGCCTTTAGTTGATTGGGTGGTGTTTGAGTGATTGAATTGTGAGTTTTTAATGGTTAGACTAGGGTTAGATTATGTGTTTAATGCATGTTAAGTTGGATGGCCTACTTTGTCATCTAACTTAGTTGTTTGTTGTTTAATTGATTACTTGATGTTATATTGATGAAAATATGATTATTGAATGATTATTGATGAACCAGGAGATAGTCAACGGAAAAGGTTGTCCTCCTGTGATGTGAATGTTTATTTTATTGCTGAGTCTTGGTATGTGTGTGTCACCTCTAGGGCAGTATCAGGCTGTCGGGTTGATAACGGCATGACTAACAGAGGCTACCCTCATCTGGCATGGGCGGAGATGCCATGGAGGGCAGGGCTAGTGAGGTATCTCGGGTGTGTGTGTAATGGGGGTGATAAGAAGCTGGACGAGATCGCGATGGCGTTTGGAGCTACACCAACTAGAATATCCTTTATTGATTGATCATTATAGTCTATATGTTATATTGTTATTGATAAATGTTATGTGTTTACTGCTTAGAGGATTATTTCCAAGGAGTAAAGTAAATACTGTTAGAGATCTATCAGATCCTCACTAAGCTTGTTTTATATAAGCTCACTTTCAATTATTGCATGCTTACAGGTTTTGTTGAGCAAGACTACGGGTACGTGTCTCTTGAAGAAGAAAATGTGACTATCGTGGATGAGTCTTATGTGTAGGAGTCTTTGCCATGAGATCGTTTATAATTGTTCTATTATGATGTATTATAAACCTACTTTAAATTAAAGACTTATGTATGATGGTTTAGTAGTCTTTCTTTTGATCATGTTTAGATTACTAAGTTGGTTTATAATCTATTTTGAAATGTATGTATAGTCTATGTATGAAGTTGGAACGGAGGCGTATAACTATGAACAGATTGTTGAAGGAGTGATAATTGTGTAATATGGTTATGTTGTATGTTGTTAATTTATTTGAGGGGTTGATTGTTTTATGCTTATGGAGTTTGGTTGTATGGTATTCTGAAGAGGTTGGTTTAGTGCCTTGGTGTCCTAATTACTGTCATTATATAGCTGAAATTCTGTTGCGTCCTGACTGATCGTAGGAGGGGTCAAGTTGGGTTGTGACATTAAGTGGTATCAGAGCACATATTAGCTGTCAGCCGGGGTATTCTCGGAATGTGGGTAATGGTCTTATCATGAAAGTATGTATGAAGTGAAAGAAAAGTGAACTATGTGTTAATATGATTAAATGATTAAATGATTAAATGATTATGTGATTTAGTGCTTATGTTGTGATAACCCGAACCCGGCATGCATTTAATGGCATTTAATTACATTTAATTAAGTGACATCTTAAATGTTATCATCGGATTTGTGTTTATTTTTAGTTAAACATTTATTTGAAGCTTTATTTTCATATTTCTTTTAGAAGTAACTAGAATGATACTTGAGCTAATTATTTTAACGGAATATCAACTACTTTTCATATTGATGTGAATCGGTTTTATTTTACTTGCACTTAAATGCTCATATTTCAATTAAATGAAAAGTAGCTCCGAGCCGGAGTAAATTTTAAACTATGATGCTTTTCAAAAATGATATATTTCTTAAATTCTTTGAGATTTAATCGTTATTCTTTTATTGTCGCAAAGTGCATAGCATTTCGAGAGCGATAGTTAGAAAATGAATTCTAGTCCTCAACAAATAGTGAAAACTAGTATTTAGTGTCTTAATTTTATATTTTATTTGTTGTTAGCAAGAATTAAATTGGTGATGTTTGTTTTATCTTTTAAATGCATGAAAATAGGCTAGATTGACCAAATTAAGCTAGTTGACCAAGGCTTGACCATCTTTGACCAAAGTTGTCATCCTTTAATAAGCAAATAACAAAGGAAAAAAATAAAACAAAGCTAAAAAGAACAAGGTGAAGGCCGAAACCTTCAAGGGAAAAAAACCATTTCAAATCTTCAAATCTTCATTTCGTCGCGTGAGCTTGTGCGGGGTGGTTTCCCTTGCATCCAGCATGGTTTTCCTAGCGTCTAGGAGCGTCTAAGGTGAGGGTTTCATTGTTATTTGCGCATTTGAAAATGTTGAACATAAACTTTAATTTTTGTGATTTAACCGTAGGTTGTTATTTTGTCTGTTTCATTGCTTAAAGAATGTTCCCTAGCAATTGTAGAAAGTGTATTTATAGCTTTTTAACATTTTCTGCGGTTGAATATCGAAATTGAAATATAAATTGTGTAATGAATAGTAAATTATGAATAGCAAACCACCGTTTCGATGAAGTTGCGCTGTTATGCTTTTTGTTGATGTTAAAAGGTGCTAGGTATTCTAGAATGTCTAAATGCATGGTTTTTTTAGGTTGCGTAATGGAAAAAATGAGAAAAATGCATTGGTGAAAGTTGGGGTCGTTTAGGTCAAGTTTGGCATTTTATTGTTTTGCGTGATGGCATTTTCTCGGGAGGTCATGGAAGCACTTTTGGTGCAATTGTGACATTGGTTGGGTAATCGGTTGAGGTAGTTGTAGTTCAAACTAGCAAAGAGGGAAATCGGGGCTTTGTGTGAATTCTAGGGTTAAGTAGGGTATCGGGGTCTTTAGACGTGCCTTATAGTGACCTAGGAGGATTGGTGAAGTCGGTTTCCAAAACTCGTGACTCGTTTGAAAGTAGTAGCATTTTGAAAGTTGTGGTCATTTTGTGTTTTTGTGTGTTTTTATAGTATAGTGCCTATAGAATGCTAGATATTGCTTGTTAAGCTTGTTGAAGTTGATTAAGATTGAATTTGTATATCAGTTGTTGTTAATGTTTGTTAGTGTTGTTCTTGATATCTCATTTAATGCCTAAAAATTGTATTGTTATGCTATCGCTCGTATATTGCTTGTATCGTGTCTTGCATTGCATAGAGTCAGGGCGGTATGATGGGCCTCTCTGGGTAGCCTCGGGTTGCCAGTATTGGTTGCCCTAGCTCCGTGTCCTATTCCCTTTTCTCGCTTGGGTTGCCTCCCAAGGAGATTTGGGTCGTAGAATTGATGGATACTTCCGGGGTATTCCAAACTGGTGTTATAAGGTGGTTGCGCGCTTATTGTCATCGTTGTCAACATCAAGCTCGAGATTGGTGTATCGCTCGTGTAATGGTACATTGCTCGTATGAGTGAACCATAGCCTTCATAGTGTGGTATAACTTTGAATGGTTGTGTTAATGCTTTCAGTAATTGCTTATGGTATTGATTATTTGTCTTGATTGCTTACTTATCAGTTAAATTGCTTAACTGTCTTATTTGCATTGCACGACTTTCTTTCTCGCCCTCACTGAGTATACGTGTTGTGTATACTCACTCCTCACCACCACATTTCAGGAAATGTCATGTTAGCTGGAAAGTTCGTGATTTCGTGAAAGTTCGTGCTTGAGGAGTTGTCTTGCGTGCCTATGTGACTTGAGTTGTCGAAGTTGTAAAGATATATGCTTTTATGTATTGTATGTATTTAATGTCAAAAGGGATGTAATTTAAATTTCAATAGATTACTGAAGTGGTTTGATAGGTTAGATTATGTATCTAGTTAATGTAGCTTAACTTTAATGAATGTTTGTATTGTCCAAAAGATAGAGATAGAAAGATATGATAGTCTAACTTATGCAATAGGTTGGTGTGGTTTAATTGCTAAGCATGAATGTATAATTGCTTGTGATTGCTTGTTGTGAACCAAGGCTCGGATGGCCTTGAGGTGGTTGAATGTTTGGACATGGTATTGGTCCACTTATATATTGTTACAGGTTTTACATTTCGCCTAGAAACAAGGGAGACTCCGTCCGTCTTTTCCTAAAATTTTGCCCCGGTTTGGATTGGGTTGTGAATAGATTCATTGATAGAACTCCCGGTCTCGAGAGGGATCGGGGTGTCACAGGTGGTATCAGACTTGTCTAGCTCATAAGCTGGGACAGGGTCCTCGGTCTGGTAGGTAGTGATCCTTGAATGTGTGCTTGATAAGTGTGTCTTGAAAGTATATGCTTGTATGTGAGATTGTGTGTCTTGACTTGAATGTATGCACCTATGTGATATAATTATGTGTTATGTGTTAAATATTTCTCAAGTAAAGTGAAGTGTTTAGTTGTGCATTGAATTGACCTGTTGAATTGACCTCGTGAATCGAATCGACCTCGTGAATTGTTAGTTGCTTGAAGTATTGCTTGTAATATGTGTATTGGAATGTCTTGAATTGGTTGTGCCGTGATTTGAATTGATTATGTTGTGCTTGACTTGATTGTCATGCTTGAGAGACTTTGTTGAATAAACTATTTTGTAAACTTGCTGGCATAATAGCTTAAGGCATATGTATAACTGTGATATATTGGCATTCATACATGTCCTATTGAAATGGTAAGTAAGTCCTCTTTCTCCCCTGAAGAAAGTGGTTCACAGTTGGCCTTTCAAGGTGTATGGATTGGCAGGAAATGAATGGCATTTGACTAGCCTTTATTTGGGAATTGGTGTTTGCTTTTGGAGCTCGGTTATTGGAAAATCTCTATGGTCCTCCTCTGTGCTTAACAATTGTGAAAGAGTAGCTTTCTTTTGGGGTTTTATTTGGTTATTCTTTGGAGCATTCTTTGGTTTTCTTAATGGGTATTCTTTGGAGACTTCTGTTGGCATTTCTCGGTGGATTTGGCTATTGGGATTTCAATCGGCCTTACGGCATAATATTATCTATGGTATATATGTCTCGGTCTTTATTGGTGTGATACTGGCATCCCTGATTGGAAATTCTTCAATGGTATTTTTTGGAGATCTCAGTGGCCAATTATTTAGTATTTACTTATTAGGCAAACTTGGCTACTTTCTTATTGGAGCATTGTTTCGGATATCTTCTTCAGTGTTCCTCAGTAGGTTTGGTATTTGGAATTCCTATAAGACTTATTGTATAGTACTACTTATGGTATTCTTTGAAATTCTTATTGGGCGTTCTATTGGTATTTTCCTTATTGGCAAGGTTGTATAAAGTTCTCACTTGGCAAACAGTGAAGAGGCCATAGAGTTTGGTTTCGGTATATTGTTCACCAGTTTGGTGTTTATCCTTGGAGTTTCGTCCATCTGGGAAACTATGTTTGTTATTCAACTTGGTTGTCTTATTGGGCACATTATATTTTCTCTGCTATTTCCTTTGACATTCCTCTCAGCATTTGATAGCAAAACTTGGAATCTAATTGGTTGTTCCATGGGGTTATTATTTGGAAGGCTTCTTTGGAACTTTGGAAGTATATTTGATTGGGTTTCTTAGTATTTTCTTCAGCACTCTTAACAGGGAATTCTTCTATGAAATTCATGACCAGCGGGGTAATTCTTTGGACCTCTAGATAGAACCTTTGATTGAGCCTTTATTTGGCATTTTGCTTGGGGATTCTCGGGCAGTAATAGTTGAACTTCTACTAGAGATTCGTGTATGGGGTATTCATTCGGTATTCCTCTTATCATTAATATGTGATGTGATTTTATCTACAATATCTTTGCTTTAGTCTTTATTGGTATTATCTCGGCGTTTCTGGTTGGAATTTATTCTTCTTCAATATTCGTGTCAACGGGATTCTTGTACGGTATCTACATTTGAGCCTTTATTTGGCGTTACCACTTGGCATTTCTACTTGAACTTTCCTATTGGTCATCTTGATGAAATACTTGTTCAGTAGCTAATGAAGACTAGTCAGAGTTAGATTTCGGTGGATGCAGAGTTCTATTGGAAGAAGAATTGCGAGGATGCAATTGTTTTAAGGGGGAAGGATGTGATAACCCGAACCCGACATGCATTTAATGGCATTTAATTGCATTTAATTAAGTGACATCTTAAATGTTAGCATTGGATTTGTGTTAATTTTTAGTTAAACATTTATTTGAAGCTTTATTTTCATATTTCTTTTAGAAGTAACTAGAATGATACTTGAGCTAATTATTTTAACGGAATATCAACTACTTTTCATATTGATGTGAATCGGTTTTATTTTACTTGCACTTAAATGCTCATATTTCAATTAAATGAAAAGTAGCTCCGAGCCGGAGTAAAATTTAAACTATGATGCTTTTCAAAAATGATATATTTCTTAAATTCTTTGAGATTTAATCGTTATTCTTTTATTGTCGCAAAGTGCATAGCATTTCGAGAGCGATAGTTAGGAAATGAATTCTAGTCCTCAACAAATAGTGAAAACTAGTATTTAGTGTCTTAATTTTATATTTTATTTGTTGTTAGCAAGAATTAAATTGGTGATGTTTGTTTTAGCTTTTAAATGCATGAAAATAGGCTAGATTGACCAAATTAAGCTAGTTGACCAAGGCTTGACCATCTTTGACCAAAGTTGTCATCCTTTAATAAGCAAATAACAAAGGAAAAAAATAAAACAAAGCTAAAAAGAACAAGGTGAAGGCCGAAACCTTCAAGGGAAGAAAAAAAAACCATTTCAAATCTTTAAATCTTCATTTCGTCGCGTGAGCTTGTGCGGGGTGGTTTCCGAGGCATCCAGCGTGGTTTCCCTAGCGTCTAGGAGCGTCTAAGGTAAGGGTTTCATTGTTATTTGCGCATTTAAAAATGTTGAACATAAACCTTAATTTTTGTGATTTAACCGTAGGTTGTTATTTTGTCCGTTTCATTGCTTTAAGAATGTTCCCTAGCAATTGTAGAACGTGTATTTATAGCTTTTTAACATTTTCTGTGGTTGAATATCGAAATTGAAATATAAATTGTGTAATGAATAGTAAATTGTGAATAGTAAACCCCCGTTTCGATGAAGTTGAGCTGTTATGCTTTCTGTTGATGTTAAAAGGTGCTAGGTATGCTAGAATGTCTAAATGCATGGTTTGTTTAGGTTGCGTAATGGAAAAAATGAGAAAAATACATTGGTTAAAGTTGGGGTTGTTTAGGTCAAGTTTGGCATTTTATCGTTTTGCGTGATGGCATTGTCTCGGGAGGTCATGGAAGCACTTTTGGTGCAATTGTGACATTGGTTGGGTAATCGGTTGAGATAGTTGTAGTTCAAACGAGCAAAGAGGAAAATCGGGGCTTTGCATGAATTCTAGGGTTAAGTAGGGTATCGGGGTCTTTAGACGTGCCTTATAGTGACCTAGGAGGATTGGTGAAGTCGGTTTCCAAAACTCGTGGCTCGTTTGAAAGTAGTAGCGTTTTGAAAGTTGGGGTCATTTTGTGTTTTTGTGTGTTTTTATAGTATAGTGCCTATAGAATGCTAGATATTGCTTGTTAAGCTTGTTGAAGTTGATTAAGATTGAATTTGTATATCAGTTGTTGTTAATGTTTGTTAGTGTTGTTCTTGATATCTCGTTTAATGCCGCTGATTTGTATTGTTGTGCTATCGCTCGTATATTGCTTGTATCGTGTCTTGCATTGCATAGAGTCAAGGCTGTGTGATGGGCTTCTCTGGGTAGCCTCGGGTTGCTAGTGTTGGTTGCCCTAGCTCCGTGTCCTATTCCCTTTTCTCGCTTGGGTTGCCTCCCAAGGAGATTTGGGTCGTAGAATTGATGGATACTTCCGGGGTATTCCAAACTGGTGTTATAAGGTGGTTGCGCGCTTATTGTCATCGTTGTCAACATCAAGCTCGAGATTGATGTATCGCTCGTGTAATGGTACATTGCTCGTATGAGTGAACCATAGCCTTCATAGTGTGGTATAGCTTTGAATGGTTGTGTTAATGCTTTCAGTAATTGCTTATGGTATTGATTGTTTGTCTTGATTGCTTACTTATCAGTTAAATTGCTTAACTGTCTTATTTGCATTGCACGACTTTCTTTCTCGCCCTCACTGAGTATACGTGTTGTGTATACTCATTCCTCACCACCACATTTCAGGAAATGTCATGTTAGTTAGAAAGTTCGTGATTTCGTGAAAGTTCGTGCTTGAGGAGTTGTCTTGCGTGCCTATGTGACTTGAGTTGTCGAAGTTGTAAAGATATATGCTTTTATGTATTGTATGTATTTAATGTCAAAAGGGATGTAATTTAAATTTCAATAGATTACTGAAGTGGTTTGATAAGTTAGATTATGTATCTAGTTAATGTAGCTTAACTTTAATGCATGTTTGTATTGTCCAAAAGATAGAGATAGAAAGATATGATAGTCTAACTTATGCAATAGGTTGGTGTGGTTTAATTGCTAAGCATGAATGTATAATTTCTTGTGATTGCTTGTTGTGAACCAAGGCTCGGATGGCCTTGAGGTGGTTGAATGTTTGGACATGGTATTGGTCCACTTATATACTGTTACAGGTTTTACATTTCGCCTAGAAACAGCGGAGACTCCTTCCGTCTTTTCCTAAAATTTTGCTCGGGTTTGGATTGGGTTGTGAATAGATTCATTGATAGAACTCCCGGTCTCGAGAGGGATCGGGGTGTCACATATGTGATTATGTGATCAATTTGTATATGTGATTGATACTTAAGTGATATATGTGTTTTATGTGAGTTATTGTTTATTTGCTAATAATTTTCTATAGCCTGTTTACATGCGATAACCTGTGCTAACTCTTTGATTAGTAGAATGGTTGTTAGACCGAGGGCGAGAGGTAGGCCCAAGACAGTTGATGAGGTTCCGGGAAATGTGGCACCGAGTCGAGAAAGGGGTGATGATCATTTTGAATCAGCCATAGATAGGATCGCAGAAGTTATGGCCGGTCAAGCATAGTTGCTAGCAGGGCAGGCTGCCTAAGCTGAGACTTTGCAGGCACAGTTACTGAACGTATAGGGTGGATACCACCGGCATGGTACACAGAAGGAGTTCTTGGCGTACTATCCACCGAGGTTTCAGGGGGAACCAGATGATCGGAAAGCCGAGGCATGGATTAGTAAAATGGAGAAAATATTTGACCCTATGGATTATACTGATGAAATAAAGGTCACCTTTGCCGTTTTTTTGTTTGATGATGAGGCAAAGGAGTGGTAGCGCATGGTGAAAACTAGTTAGGAGACCTAAGGTATTCCGTATGTTTGGGATACCTTTCTGAGAGCTTTTCGAGCAAAGTATATCCCTCGGATTGCACGGGAAAGTAGAGAGGCTGAGTTTCTGTCTCTTGTTTAGGGGGATGCTTCAGTGGCTCAATATGAGGCCGCATTTAGTAGGTTGTTCCAAAATGCACCGAAGTTTGTGGCTGACGAGGAACGTAAGACTCGTAGGTTCATGTTAGGGTTGAGGCCCGAGATTCAGGATGCGATGGCCCTAAATCGGTATGATATACTTACTGAGGCCTTTGACGCAGCTTCTAGGTTAGAGAAGAGAAAGGGGGAACAGATCGCACCTAGTCTGCCTGGCAAGAGGCCCTTTCAGCCGCAGGGTCAGCAGGGAGTGCTAAGGCCTTTGGTACAGCAGGTTGTGTACAGGCCGCCAGCACAACAGGGTTCTTTCAGACCACAGAGTCAGCAGAGTTATTACCAGCCACAATTTCAACAGGGGTTATATCAGGCTCAGTCCCAGTATAGGCCGGCCCAGTCTTAAGGTCAATTTAGGCCTAGTGTTGTGAGACCTCAGCAATAGGTTGGTACAACTGCTTTCTCGGGTTCTGGTTCTTCTAGGGGCAGTGGCAGTGTTTTATCCCCGTAGTGTAATTTCTGCAAGCTTCAGGGCCATGTGGAGGCCAACTGTATGGCAGAGGTAGGGACTTGTTTGGGTTGCGGCAGCAATCAGCATAGGGCGAAGGATTGCCCTAGATATCTGAGGACTGAGGGTCGGGCAGCGACTCAGAGTTATTAGGGTAGACCTGCGGGCAATGCACCTCAGTAGCAGCGGGTTCAGGATCGGGCCTACGCAGTTGACTTGGAGGATGTGAAACCCCACTTTCCTACTTATCTCGTTTTACGTGCTTTACCTCGTTTTGCGTGCATATGATCTGTTTATGTGCTATAGGACCTAGAAAGTTATAATTTTGATGTCAATACTTCTAATACGTGCTAAATGTGCATTCATGAAATTTTCATCAAAAACGGAGTCAGAAATTTTATCGTCGATTTTCAGTGAATAGTGTTTTCGAAACACGTCCGCTATAATTTTGAAACTGGTCTTTTTAACCCTTCTAGACCTAGTCCACGGACTTTAATAGACCTGTGTTTGATGAAAATGGTTTTAAAATCGGGTTAAGAATTTATTAGGGTTTTTACACCGACTTTTGCGAAAATCAAGTTTTAAGCCGACTCGGGTGAAATTATTGGATTGTAAAACTTCTTGTCACCTAAAAATAATCCACTTGAGATATCTTGGGGGTGGCATAATTATTTTTAACTTGGTGAGCACTAAAATGCAATTAAAGTCATTAAAAACACAAAAATGCCTATTAAAATTAACTTTGACTTTAATTAATTATTTGACCTTATAAGCTAATGTCCTCAACACACACTCACACAACACAAAAACACCATCACACACACACACATTGCCGAGAGAAAAGAGGGAGAAAAGAGAAGAGAAAAACTCAAGCTTTCAATCCAATTTTTCAAAGAAAAACCTAGTTTTTGTCCGTGAAACTTCGCACCGACTTGGATTCTGCTTGTTGGGCACGCATAGCACGCATTCCTAGGCTTATATCGCATCTAAGGTGAGAGAAAAATTCTAGATCTCAAAATGTCATTTTTGTGTTTTTGCGTATAAATGAAGATTGAACCGTTAGAATTGTAATATGATGTTAGATTATTGCTCCTTGCATGCTACGGATCATTATATACTAATACTACGAGTTTATGTCGGATATAGCATAATTTTTATTTTCCGGGTATTTAATTTTGATTAAAATGTTCAAAGTTGAATTAAATGAGTTGTGTTGATCGAAATCGATTGCCGTCGATTTCTAAATACTTGATAATTACGTATTAGCGCTGTTGTAATGCCGAATTTTCGATTACATTGTTTGTGTGAAAATCCGGAAAATCCAGCCATGACATCTTAGGGTTTTAGGGTTATCGGGCATGATTTGGAGGTGTTATGGTGGATTTCCGAGAGGGCTAATGTAGTAGGTTGAATGGGTGAGTGATAGGAACTGATTTGGCAATGTTTGGATTAGTAGATTGTAAGTTATGAATTTTAGAAGTTTAGGTTGTCATTCTTTAATTTCTTGAACGATGCCTTAGATGGTTGGGTAGTGTTCGAGTGATGAATGGTGAGTTGTTGATGAGTAATTTAGAGTTTAATTATGTATATTATGCATGTCCGGTTAGATGGCCTACTTTGTCATCTAACTACGTTGTTTGTTGTTTAATTTAATATTGATGTTATATTGATGTTATTGATTGATTATTATTGAATGCGGGAATCGGGCACTCTTGTTGCTGATCTCCCAATTGATTGATTGATTGATGTTTGATTGATGATTGATGATTATGGAGTCTTGGTATGTGTGTGCCACCTCTCGGGCAGCGTCGGGCTGTCGGGTTGATAACGGCATGACTGCCATAGGCTACCCCCAGCTCGCATGACGGAGGTGTCATGGAGGGAGGGGCTAGTGAGGTACCTCGGGTGCGTGAGTAATGGGGAGTTATAAGAAGAACGGTTGAGATCGTGATGGCGTTTGGAGCTACACCAAATAGAGTATCCTTATTGAATGGTCATATAGTTATGTGATGATAGTATTATTTGCGTTTTTGTGTGTTTACTGACTCAAAGGATTATTCCAAGGAGTTTAGTAGACCTTGCTCGAGATCTATCGGATCCTCACTGGGCTTATGTATATAAGCTCACTCTCTATTAATGCATGTTTCAGGTGTACTTTCACAAGATTACGGGTACGTGCCTCCTGAAGAGGAGAATGTGGAAAACGTGCTTTTCGTGGATGAGTCATATGTCCCTGAGTCTTATCCATGATTCTATGTTGTTAAACGTCATGTATATTAGCTTAATAGACTCTTATATGCTTTACGGTTCTTAGTGTAATAGTTGTTGAAAAGATGATGATCCAAATGATGTTAATTTAGTGGCTTTCTTTCGTCTATGGTTAAGTTGTAGTTGTGTCTCAACTTACTTTTGAAATGTATGATAAAGTTGAGGTATTGTATGTCATGTTGGAACGGAGGCGTATAACGAAGATGTTTTATTGTATATTATGGTTGTGTTGTATGTTGTTGTTTGTATTGAGGAATTACTGGATGTATGATGTTTAATGAGGTTGGTTTAGAACCTCGGAAATCTGTTTACTGTCGTTATGCCGCCGAAATTCCGTTGCGTCCTGACTGATCGTAGGTGGGGTCGAGTTGGGGCGTGACAGTTTAAGTGGTATCAGAGCCAGGTTAGTTGTCAGCCGGGGTATTCTCGGAATGTGGGTAATGGTCTTAGCATGAAATATGTATGAAAAGAAAGAAAAGTGAAATATGTGTTATTATGATTAAGTGATAAGCGATTATATGATTAAAGTGCTTATGTAATTATGTGATCAATTTGTTTATGTGTTTTATATGAGTTGTTATTTATGTGTTAATAGTTGTTTATAACCTGTCTACGTGCTATAACTGTGCTAACTCTTTGATTAGTAGAATGGCCGGTCGACCGAGAACCAGAGGTAGGCCTGAGATGGCTGATGAGACTCCGAGTAACGTGGCACCGGGCCGTGACGGGGGTGATGACCGATTAGGAGCAGCTATGGAGCGGATTGCAGAGTTAGTGGCTAGTCAGGCACAGTTATTAGCAGGGCAGGCTGCCCAAAATCAGGCTATGCAGGCTCAGCTTCTGAATATTCAGGGTGGTAACCACGGGCGTGGTACCCTGAAGGAGTTTTTAGGATATCACCCACCGAGATTTCAGGGGGAGCCGGATGATAGGAAGGCGGAGGCATGGATTAGCAAGTTGGAGAAGATTTATGATCCACTTGGCTATACTGATGAGCAGAAAGTCTCTTTTACCGTGTATTTGTTAGATGACGAGGCAGAGGAGTAGTGGCGCACGGTAAGGACTAGCTGGGCGGCACAGGGTATTCCTTATGTTTGGGGTACCTTTCTGATGGCTTTCCGGGCAAAGTATGTCCCGAGGATTTGCAGGGTACGGAGAGAGGCCGAGTTTCTAGCCTTGGTCCAGGGAGATGCTACAGTGGCTCAATATGAGGCCACATTTACTCGATTGTCCCGGTATGCACCGGAGTATGTGGCAAACGAGGAGCGGAGGACTCGCAGGTTTATGTTGGGGTTGCGGCCCGAGATTCAGGATGTGATGGCTCTGAATCGATATGATATTTTCACTGAGGCTTTTGAGGCAGCTTCTAGGTTAGAGAAGAGGAAAGGGGATCAGATTGTCTCCAGTCAGCCTAGTAAGAGGCCGTATCAGCCGCAGGGCCAGCAGGTTTTATATAGGCCTCCAGTACAGCAGGTTGTCTACAGGCCACCAGCACAGCAGGGTTCTTATAGGCCACAGGGTCAGCAGAGTTACTATCGGCCTCAGTTTCAGCAGAGGCCATATCAGGTTCAGACTCAGTATAGGCCAGCCCAGTCTCAGGGTCAGTATAGGCCTAGTGTGGTGAGACCTCAGCAGCAGGCTGTATCAGCTGCTTCATCAGCTTCTGGTTATTCTAGGGGCAGTGTTAGTGCCACATCATCGCAGTGTAATTACTGCAAGCGCCCAGGGCATGTAGAGTCCGACTGCAGGGTAAAGGCAGGGACATGTTTGGGTTGTGGTAGCATCGATCATAGGGCGAAGGATTGCCCTAAGTATGCGAGGACTGAGGGTCGGGCAGCGACTCAGGGTTACCAGGGTAGGCCTACGGGCAGTGTACCACAGCAGCAGCGAGTTCAGGCTCGGGCTTATGCAGTTGACTTAGAGGAGATGCCTGAGGAGACTGCAGTTGTGGAAGGTAACTTCCTTATACTTGATCAACTTGTTAAAGTATTGATTGATTCTGGTGCTACGCATTCTTTCATTACTCCTGCTTGTGTGCAACGTGTTAAAATGCAACCTGAAAGATTGCCTTATGTGGTTGAAATTAGTACCTCTTTGACTGATAAGTATGTTACTGGCTTAGTATGTAAGGATTGTATAATACATGTTAAGGGGCATAATTTTCCTTCGGACCTTATTTTATTTCCTATCCGGGGGTATGATGTTATCTTGGGTATGGATTGGCTTTCTAAGTACGATGCCCAGTTGAACTGTAGAACCAAGGTAGTACAGTTTCGTTTGCCAGATCAGCTAGTAGTTGAGGTAGCGGGTAACCGGGGTGCTAAGACGAGTTTTGTTATCTCAGCAACTAAAGCCGTTAAGTTGGTGAGTAAGGGGTGTTCGGGTTATCTAGCTTATTTGATCAACAAGCCATCTGATAAGCTACAGCTAGAGGAAGTCCCTATTATCCGGGAATATCCTAATGTATTTCCCGAGGAGTTGCCAGGGTTGCCGCCTGAGAGGGATATAGAGTTTGTGATTAATCTTGTTCCCGGTACTCAACCTATTTCTAAATCGGCGTACCGGATGGCACCAGCTGAGTTGAAGGAGTTGAAGACTCAGTTACAGGAGTTGTTGGAGAAAGGATTTATTCAGCAGAGTTCTTCACCTTGGGGAGCACCAGTCTTATTTGTGAAGAAGAAGGATGGTACCTTGAGGTTGTGTATAGATTACCGTGGTTTGAATCAGGTGACTATCAAGAATAAATATCCTTTGCCACTGATTGATGAGTTGTTTGATCAACTTCAGGGAGCCAAAGTCTACTCTAAGTTTGATTTGAGGCAGGGGTATTATCAGCTTCGGATTCGCTCAGACGATGTTCCGAAGTCTGCCTTCAGGACTCGGTACGGGCATTATGAGTTTGTTGTTATGCCCTTTGGTTTGACTAATGCACCGGCAGCATTCATGGATCTTATGCATCGAGTCTTTCAGCCGTACTTGGACCAGTTCGTGGTGATTTTTATTGATGATATCTTGGTCTATTCTAAATCTGAATTGGAGCACGAGCAACATCTACGGCTTGTATTAGAGAAGTTGCAGGAGCATCAGTTGTTTGCCAAGTTCAGCAAATGTGAATTTTGGCTGCAACGGATTTCTTTTCTTGGCCATGTTATTACACAGAGTGGTATTTCTGTAGATCCCACTAAGATTGAGTCGGTGATGTCTTGGAAGCGGCCAGAGAGTGTTACTGATGTCCGTAGCTTTCTTGGCTTGGCGGGTTATTACCGTAGGTTTGTCAAGGACTTCTCAAAGATTGCGGGGCCACTATCTAAGTTGACTCAGAAACGGACTATCTTTAATTGGGACGAGAAGTGTGAGAATGGATTTCAGGAGTTGAAAAAGAGGTTAACTACCGCTCCAGTACTTGCTCTACCAGAGGGGACCGATAATATGGTCATTTACAGTGATGCATCAAAGGAGGGCTTGGGATGTGTTCTTATGCAGGATGGCCGAGTTATTGCCTATGCTTCCAGGAAGTTGAAGCCTT
The DNA here is from genome assembly GCA_037974665.1 of Ehretia macrophylla. Taxonomy (NCBI): domain Eukaryota; kingdom Viridiplantae; phylum Streptophyta; class Magnoliopsida; order Boraginales; family Ehretiaceae; genus Ehretia; species Ehretia macrophylla. The sequence continues at coordinate 36,503,248 of CM075771.1, forward strand.
ATGAGGTGAATTACCCGACTCATGATCTTGAGTTGGCAGCAGTTGTCTTCGCACTGAAAAAGTGGCGTCATTATCTGTGGGGCAGTAAGTTCGAGATTTTCACTGATCATAAGAGTCTTAAGTACTTATTCTCACAGAAGGAGTTGAATATGCGCCAGCGGAGGTGGATGGAGCTTCTTGGAGATTATAATTGTTCTATCAATTATCTGCCTGGAAAGGCAAATGTTGTGGCAGATGCTCTCAGCCGGAAGGCTAGTATTTCTTGTTTGGCTGTCAAGAAGTGGGAGGTTCTTGAGGAGTTTAGTTATTGGAGACCAGAGTTCACTCAGGTTGGGGTGATGTGTTCACATCTCCGTATTCAGCCTTTATTGTTGTCTCAGATCAGGGAAGCTCAGCAGCTTGATGTTAACCTTCAGAAGATCAAGGATCAGATTTCGGATGATCAGTCTGACTTTAAAGTGCATGAGGATGGTATTCTTCGGTTTCGGAACAGGGTTTGTGTTCCCGATGAACCGGGCTTGAGGCGAGGTATTCTGGAGGAAGCTCATAATTCTAAATATACTATTCATCCCGGTGGAACCAAGATGTATCGGGATTTGAAACAACATTACTGGTGGAACAACATGAAAAGGGAGGTTGCTCAGTTTGTGTCTAGATGTTTGACTTGTCAGAGAGTGAAAGCCGAGCATCAACGACCAGCAGGTTTGCTTCAGCCGTTGGCTATACCGGAGTGGAAATGGGAGTATATTACGATGGACTTCGTCACTGGTTTGCCTAGATCACCGAGGGGTAATGATGCAGTTTGGGTTGTCGTGGATCGCTTGACGAAGACAGCTCATTTTATCTCGATAAGGTTAGGAGATGAGGTTACAAAGCTGACGGATCTCTATCTGGATCAGATTGTTAGACTTCACGGTATTCCATCTAGTATTGTCTCTGATCGAGATCCTCGATTTACTTCTCGTTTGTGGGAGAAACTTCAGGAGACTTTGGGTACTCAGTTGAACTTCAGTACAGCGTATCATCCACAGACCGACGGTCAGTCTGAGCGGACTATTCAGATTTTGGAAGATATGCTTAGGGCTTGTGTTCTGGACTTCGGGAAGAACTGGGAGAAACATCTACCACTTGCCGAGTTTGCCTATAACAATAGTTATCAAGCTACTATTGGAATGGCACCTTTTGCAGCTCTTTACGGTCGTAAGTGCCGTTCACCTTTATATTGGGACGAGGTAGGAGAGATGAAGACTATTGATCCGACTATCATGCCAGAACTTCTTGAGAAGATCGAGAATGTTCAGTTGATCAGGCAGAGAATGCTTACGGCGCAGAGTAGATTCAAGAGTTATGCTGATAAGCGTCGTCGAGACTTGGAGTTTGCAGTTGGAGATCGGGTTTTCTTGAGATTGTCTCCTCGAAAGGGGTTTGTTCGTTACGGTAAAGGTGGTAAGCTGAGTCCGAGATTTGTTGGGCCGTTTGAGATTACTGGCAGGGTTGGTAAGTTGGCATATCAGTTGGCTTTACCGGAGAACTTCTCTAATGTCCACGATGTGTTTCACGTGTCTAATTTGCGGAAATACAATCCGGATCCTTCTCATATTCTTGAGCCAGAACCGTTACAGCTTCGAGAGAATTTGACTTATGACGAGCGTCCGATTCGTATTCTAGATCAGATGGACCGAGAATTGAGGTCGAAGAGGATTCCGATGGTTAAGGTGTTGTGGAAGCATCACGGCATTGAGGAAGCTACGTGGGAGAGACGAGATCAGATGCAGCAACAATACCCAGATCTATTCTGTACATCAAGTAAGAATTTCGAGGACGAAATTTCTATAAGGGGGGGAGAATGTGAAACCCCACTTTCCTGCTTATCTCGTTTTACGTGCTTTACCTCGTTTTGCGTGCAAATGATCTGTTTATGTGCTATAGGACCTAGAAAGTTATAATTTTGATGTCAATACTTCTAATACGTGCTAAATGTGCATTCATGAAATTTTCATCAAAAACGGAGTCAGAAATTTTATCGTCGATTTTCAGTGAATAGTGTTTTCGAAACACGTCCGCTATAATTTTGAAACTGGTCTTTTTAACCCTTCTAGACCTAGTCCACGGACTTTAATAGACCTGTGTTTGATGAAAATGGTTTTAAAATCGGCTTAAGAATTTATTAGGGTTTTTACACCGACTTTTGCGAAAATCGAGTTTTAAGCCGACTCGGGTGAAATTATTGGATTGTAAAACTTCTTGTCACCTAAAAATAATCCACTTGAGATATCTTGGGGGTGGCATAATTATTTTTAACTTGGTGAGCACTAAAATGCAATTAAAGTCATTAAAAACACAAAAATGCCTATTAAAATTAACTTTGACTTTAATTAATTATTTGACCTTATAAGCTAATGTCCTCAACACACACTCACACAACACAAAAATACCATCACACACACACACATTTCCGAGAGAAAAGAGGGAGAAAAGAGAAGAGAAAAACTCAAGCTTTCAATCCAATTTTTCAAAGAAAAACCTAGTTTTTGTCCGTGAAACTTCACACCGACTTGGATTCTGCTTGTTGGGCACGCATAGCACGCATTCCTAGGCTTATATCGCATCTAAGGTGAGAGAAAAATTCTAGATCTCAAAATGTCATTTTTGTGTTTTTGCGTATAAATGAAGATTGAACCGTTAGAATTGTAATATGATGTTAGATTATTGCTCCTTGCATGCTAGGGATCATTATATACTAATACTACGAGTTTCTGTCGGATATAGCATAATTTTTATTTTCCGGGTATTTAATTTTGATTAAAATGTTCAAAGTTGAATTAAATGAGTTGTGTTGATCGAAATCGATTGCCGTCGATTTCTAAATACTTGATAATTACGTATTAGCGCTGTTGTAATGCCGAATTTTCGATTACATTGTTTGTGTGAAAATCCGGAAAATCCAGCCATGACATCTTAGGGTTTTAGGGTTATCGGGCATGATTTGGAGGTGTTATGGTGGATTTCCGAGAGGGCTAATGTAGTAGGTTGAATGGGTGAGTGATAGGAACTGATTTGGCAATGTTTGGATTAGTAGATTGTAAGTTATGAATTTTAGAAGTTTAGGTTGTCATTCTTTAATTTCTTGAACGATGCCTTAGATGGTTGGGTAGTGTTCGAGTGATGAATGGTGAGTTGTTGATGAGTAATTTAGAGTTTAATTATGTATATTATGCATGTCCGGTTAGATGGCCTACTTTGTCATCTAACTACGTTGTTTGTTGTTTAATTTAATATTGATGTTATATTGATGTTATTGATTGATTATTATTGAATGCGGGAATCGGGCACTCTTGTTGCTGATCTCCCAATTGATTGATTGATTGATGTTTGATTGATGATTGATGATTATGGAGTCTTGGTATGTGTGTGCCACCTCTCGGGCAGCGTCGGGCTGTCGGGTTGATAACGGCATGACTGCCATAGGCTACCCCCAGCTCGCATGACGGAGGTGTCATGGAGGGAGGGGCTAGTGAGGTACCTCGGGTGCGTGAGTAATGGGGAGTTATAAGAAGAACGGTTGAGATCGTGATGGCGTTTGGAGCTACACCAAATAGAGTATCCTTATTGAATGGTCATATAGTTATGTGATGATAGTATTATTTGCGTTTTTGTGTGTTTACTGACTCAAAGGATTATTCCAAGGAGTTTAGTAGACCTTGCTCGAGATCTATCGGATCCTCACTGGGCTTATGTATATAAGCTCACTCTCTATTAATGCATGTTTCAGGTGTACTTTCACAAGATTACGGGTACGTGCCTCCTGAAGAGGAGAATGTGGAAAACGTGCTTTTCGTGGATGAGTCATATGTCCCTGAGTCTTATCCATGATTCTATGTTGTTAAACGTCATGTATATTAGCTTAATAGACTCTTATATGCTTTACGGTTCTTAGTGTAATAGTTGTTGAAAAGATGATGATCCAAATGATGTTAATTTAGTGGCTTTCTTTCGTCTATGGTTAAGTTGTAGTTGTGTCTCAACTTACTTTTGAAATGTATGATAAAGTTGAGGTATTGTATGTCATGTTGGAACGGAGGCGTATAACGAAGATGTTTTATTGTATATTATGGTTGTGTTGTATGTTGTTGTTTGTATTGAGGAATTACTGGATGTATGATGTTTAATGAGGTTGGTTTAGAACCTCGGAAATCTGTTTACTGTCGTTATGCCGCCGAAATTCCGTTGCGTCCTGACTGATCGTAGGTGGGGTCGAGTTGGGGCGTGACAGAGGAGATGCCTGAGGAGACTGCAGTTGTGGAAGCTAACTTCCTTATACTTGATCAACTTGTTAAAGTGTTGATTGATTCTGGTGCTACGCATTCTTTCATTACTCCTGCTTGTGTGCAATGTGTTAATGTGCAATCAGAAAGACTGCCTTATGTCGTTGAGATTAATACCTCTTTGACTGATAAGTATGTGATTGGCTTATTATGTAAGGATTGTAAAATACATGTTAAGGGGTATAATTTTCCTTCGGACCTTATCTTATTTCCTATCCGGGGGTATGATGTTATCTTAGGTATGGATTGGCTTTCTAAGTATGATGCCTAGTTAAACTATAGAATTAAGGTAGTATGGTTTCGGTTGCCAGATCAGCTAGTAGTTGAGGTAGCAGTGAACCGGGGTGCAAAGACGACTTTTATTATCTCAGTAACTAAAGTCGTTAAGTTGGTGAGTAATGGGTGTTCGGGTTATCTAGCTTATTTGATCAACAAGCCATCTGATAAGCTAAAGCTGGAGGAAGTTCCTATTATCCGGGAATATCCCAATGTATTTCCCGAGGAGTTGCCGGGGTTGCCACCAAAGAGAGATGTGGAGTTTGTGATCAATCTTATTCCCAGTACTCGACCTATTTCTAAATCAGCGTACCGGATGGCACCAGCTAAGTTGAAGGAGCTGAAAACTCAGTTGCAGGAGTTAATAGAGAAGGGTTTTATTCAGCAGAGTTCTTCACCGTGGGGAGCACCTGTTTTATTTGAGAAGAAGAAAGATGGTACCTTGAGATTATGCATTGACTATCGTGGTTTGAATCAAGTGACCATCAAGAACAAGTATTCTTTGCCACTGATTGATGAGTTGTTTGATCAACTTCAGGGAGCCAAAGTCTACTCTAAGTTTGACTTGAGACAGGGGTATTATCAACTTCGGATTTGCACGAAAGATGTTCCGAAGTCTGCCTTTAGGACTCGGTACGGGCATTATGAGTTTGTAGTTATGCCCTTTGGAATAACTAATGCACCGACAGCATTTAAGGATCTTATGCATCGGGTTTTTCAGCCGTACTTGGACTAGTTTGTGGTGGTCTTTATTGATGATATCTTGGTTTATTCTAAGTCTGAATCGGAGCATGAGCAACATCTACTGCTTGTCTTACAGAAGCTACAGGAGCATTAGATGTTTGTGAAGTTCAGCAAATGTGAATTTTGGCTGCAACGTATATATTTTCATGGTCATGTTATCACACAGAACGGGATTTCTATAGATCCCACTAAGATTGAAGCGGGGATGTCTTGGAAACAGCCGGAGATTGTTTCGGAGGTTCATAGCTTTCTTGGCTTGGCGGGTTATTACCGTAGGTTTGTCAATGACTTTTCTAAGATTGCCGGGCCACTTTCTAAGTTAACTCATAAACAAACTAGCTTTGCTTGGGATGAGAAATGTGAGAGTGGGTTTCAGGAGTTGAAAAAGAGATTGACTACTGCTCTAGTACTTGCTCTACCAGAGGGGACTGATAATATGGTTATCTACAGTGATGCATCCAAGGAGGGCTTGGGATGTGTACTTATGTAGAATGGTCGGGTTATTGCCTATGTAGCATCCCGATCCCTCTCGAGACCGGGAGTTCTATAAATCAATCTAATCACAACCCAAACTAAACCCGGACATAATTTTCAAGAAAAATGGACGGAGTCTCCCCTGTTTCTAGGCAAAAAGCAAACCTGCGACAGCATATAAGTGGACCAATACCATGTCCAAACATTCAACCACCTCAAGGCCATCCGAGCCTTGTTCTCAACAAACAATCACAAGCAAATATACATTTCCAGTTTACAGACTAACCTACCTCTTCACATCTTTTACAAGTACATTCATGCTTGACAATTAAACCATTCTAACTTATTGCATAAGATAGACTGTAACACCCCGATCCCTCTCGAGACCGGGAGTTCTATCAATCAATTTAATCACAACCCAAAACCAAACCCGGGCATAATTTTTCAGGGAAAACAGACGGAGTCTCTCCTATTTCTAGGCAAAATGTAAAACCCTGTAACAGCATATAAGTGGACCAATACCATGTCCAAACATTCAACCACCTCAAGGCCATCCGAGCCTTGGTTCTCAACAACTAAACACAGCATATAAATATACATTTCCAGTTTAAAGCTAACATATCTCTTTACATCTTTTACAAGAACATTCAAGCTTGACATTTAATCCATACTAATCTACTGCACAAAATATACTATCATACCATTCTCACTCTTTTCTTTTAGACAATTACAAACATGCATCGGGTTAACTATACTACTGAATACATAACTAACTTATCAATCTACCTCAACTACTTAGCTAGATTAAATTACATTTCTTTTAACAATAAATACATACAACATATGAACATACATCTTTACATCTTTGACAGCTCAAGCCACAAAGCACGCAAGACAACTCTTCAGGCACGAACTAACACATATCCACGAACTTTTCAGCTAACAAGGCATTTCCTGAAATGTGGTGGTGAGGAGTGAGTATACACAACACGTATACTCAGTGAGGGCGAGACAGATATCGAGTTGGAGAGAAAGAAGATCGTGCAATGCAAATAATCACAGTTAAGCAATAAAGACAATAAGGAAACATTCAATACAAACAACAATACTATAAGTAATCAAGAAAGCATTAACACAGCCCTTTAAAGTTATACCACACTTTGAAGGCTGTGGTTCACTCATACGAGCAATATACTATTTCACGAGCGATACATCAATCTCGAGCTTGATGTTGAAAATGATGACAATAAGCGAGCATCCACCTTATATCACCAGTTTGGAATACCCCGGGAGTAACCATCAATTCTACGACTCAAATCTCCCTGGGAGGCAACCCAAGCGAGAAAAGGGAATAGCAGTGGAGCTAGAGCAACCAACACTGGCAACCCGAGGCTACCCAGAGAGGCCCATCACTCACGCGCGAGACACTATGCAATGCAAGACTCGATACAAGGCAATAAACGAGCGATAGCACAATAATACAAACTAGTGACAACAAACGAGATAACAAGCAATCATAATCAATACTAGCATTCAACTAACTTTTCAAGCATAACAAGCAATAATAAGTAACAATAACAACAATTAAACGACACTTCAAACACGAAAACAACAAATAACACTATTCAACCCCAACTTCCAAGGACAATTGCGAGCAAACGAGCTGCGAAATTAGGAAACCGATTTCACTACATTCACTCAGGCACTACAAGGCACGTTTCTATGTCACTAAACTTCACTTTCTCACCCGAGACCCAAAAGTCCACCTACTACGTTTGAACTACAGCTATGCTAACCGGTCATTCAATCAACGCCACAACAGCGCCAAAAGTGCTTCCATGCCCTCAATTACGAAACCCCCAACTCAATTCGAGCACGGTCAACTTTTGGTCAAACGGCCCCTTTACATTTCTTTGTCTAATTTCCAATTTTAACAAAGGCCGATCCATTTTTATTTCACATTTTAGCTTTCTATCACTAATGGCACCTATCCGAATCAAACAATTGCAATTCGGATCGAAATTCAAAATTCTAGGGTTTACTATTCATAATTCACTATTCATGTTCTTCCCCAATTTCAATTACGCAGTTTCAACCGTAAAAATTGCTAAATAACTAACAAGCAATGCTTTACGAACCCTAAGCAAGCTATTTCAAGCAATAACATGCATTATAACGCGATAAATATCAAATCTGAAAAATTGACTCAAAAATCAAATTCAGATTAAAATGCACAAAAGCGTGAAAACCCTCACAGAGATTGAAGACCAAGACCCGCAAGGACATGAGCCACGACCCCCGAGCAATTCCACGCGCAATTGTAGAAGAAAATTGCAAGAAAATCTTTTCTTTTCTCCTCCATGAAGCTTCGGCCATGAGAAGGATATTTTGGGCATTTTGCAAATTGTTTTTATTGATTTTTTGCCTTGTTTTATTATTTATTAGGTGACAAAGGGCATTTTGGTCTTTTGCAAAATCAAACTTTAATTAAAAATAGTCAAATAAGCTTATTTTGATGCCATTAAATCCAATTCAAGTTAAAACAATGCAATTAAATGAAAAATAACTAAAACTAGTTAATTTAAGCTAAAAACATTTTTCACTAAGTTTGAAGAATATTTCTCTAACTCCTATTTTTGAAATTTCTGCGATCGGACGGTCACTAATCGATCACTAATAAAGTGATGAACAATAATATAGAACTCTATTTCTTTGAAAAGTAGAATAGTAGAATAGTTTAAAATTCACTCCGACTCGGAGTTACTTTCCTCACTTATTCGAAAACCGAGTGATTTTAATGCAAAACAACCAAAACCGATTATTAAAATAATAAAAACAATCAAGGTAATTAATATTCATTTAAAATAATTAATTTAACTATTTCTAGATCATTTTAAAGAATTTATGAAGTTAATGTTAAGTTACAAATGAACAAATAAATATAAACATGTAATCAAGTGAAATTAAATATTAACATTTAAGATGATACTTAATTAATCACAAGAGAATAAATTCAATTACTTCAATTATTAGAAATAGGTAATAATCTTTTAATCAATTAATATAAATCCTTTTCGAATTCTTCTAAAAGAAATATAAAAACAGTGAAAATTAGATGATTTAACTAATTAAATATTTAATCAAATGTAGCCAAGTGCTATTAAATGCATGCCGGGTTCGGGTTATCACATAGACTATCATACCATTCTAATTTTTTTCTTTTGGACATTACAAACATGCATTAAAGTTAAGCTATGCCAACTAGATACATAATCTAACTTATCAAACCACTTCAACAATCTAATGAAACTTAAATTACATTCCTTTTGACATTAAATACATACAATACATGAAAGCATACATCTTTACAACTTCGACAACTCAAGCCACATAGGCACGCAAGACAACTCTTCAAGCACGAACTTTCACGAAATCACGAACTTTTCATCTAACATGACATTTCCTGAAATGTGGTGGTGAGGAGTGAGTATACTCAACACGTATACTTAGTGAGGGCGAGACATATATCGAGGTGGAGAGAAAGAAGATTGTGCAATGCAAATAGGTACAGTTAAGCAATACAATCAATAAAAAGGCATTTAATATAAACAACAATACAATAAACAATTAAAGAAAGCATTAACACAACCAATCAAAGCTATACCACACTTTGAAGGCTATGGTTCACTCGAGCGAGTAATGTACCGATCACGATTCTGATGACTTTAACGATGACGTACCTACTCACCCACCTTATAACTTCAATTGGGAATACCCCGGAAGTATCCATCAATTCTACGACCCAAATCTCCCTGGGAGGCAACCCAAGCAAGAAAAAGGGAATAGGACACGGAGCTAGAGCAACCAACAATGGCAGCCCGAGACTACCCAGAGAGGCCCATCACTCACGCGCCTGACACTATGCAATGCAAGACACGATACAAGCAATATATGAGCGATAGCACAACAATACAAATCAGTGGCAATAAACGAGATATCAAGAACAACACTAACAAGCATTAACAACAATTGATATACAAATTCAATCATAATCAACTTTAACAAGCTTAAAAAGCAATATCTATAATTCTATAGGCACTACACTATAAAAACACACAAAATCACAAAATGACCCCAACTTTCAGAACGCTACTACTTTCAAACGAGCCATGAGTTTTGGAAACCGACTTCACCAATCCTCCTAGGTCACTATAAGGGACGTCTAAAGACCCGAAACCCTACTTAACCCTAGAATTCACGCAAAGCCCCGATTTCTCCCTTTGCTCGTTTGAACTACCGCTACCCTAACCAAACACCCAACCAACGCCATAGCCACACCAAAAGTGCTTCCATGGCCTCCCGAGATAATGCCATCACGCAAAACGATAAAATGCCAAACTCGACCAAAACGACCCCAACTTTCACTAAGCCATTTTTCTCCATTTTTCCATTATACAATCCAATTAAACCACACATTTAGGCATTCTAGCATATCTAGCACCTTCCTACATCAACAGAATGCGTAACGGAGCAACTTCATTGAAACGGGGGTTTACTATTCATAATTTACTATTCAATTAACAATTTATAATTCAATTTCGATATTCAACCGCAGAAAATGTTAAACAGCTATAAATGCATGTTCTACGATTGCTAAGGAACATTCTTTAAGCCTCAAAATGATAAAAATAACATTCTACGGATAAAATCCAAAAATTAAAGTTAATACATAAAACTTTCAAATGCGCAAATAAACATGAAACCCTCACCTTAGACGCTCCTAGACGCTAGGAAAACAATGCTTGATGCCTCGGAAACCACCCCGCACAAGCTCCCGCGAAGAAATTGAAGTTTGAAGTTGAAAGGTTTTTTTTTCTTCTCTCTTGGTTTCGGCCCTGCTCACTGTTTTCAGCTTTGTTTTTCATTCTTTTTTGCCTTCTAAATTGTTTAATAAAAGATGACAATGGTCAATGGTCAAGCCCCTTGGTCAAACTAACTTAAGTTGGTCAATTGCCTATTTTTATGCATTTTTAAAGCTAAAATAACTAATGTAATATTAATTCTAGCTAACAACAATTAAAACACTAAAATTAAAGCACTAAATACTAGTTTTCACTATTTGCTGAGGACTAGAAATCATTTCCTAACTATCTCTCTCAATATGCTATGCACTTTGCGACAATAAAAGAATAGCAATTAAACTTCAAAGAATTTAAGAAAAAAAATAATTTTCGAAAAGTAACATAGTTCAAATTTTACTCCGACACGGTGCTACTTTTCATTTAATTGAAAACCGAGCATTAAAATGTAAGAAAATTAAAACCAATTAACAAAATATGAAAATAAAGCTACAAATGAATGTTTAACTAAAAATAAACACATAATTCAATGCTAACATTTAAGATAACACTTAATTAAATGAAACTAAATGCCACTAAATGCATGCCGGGTTTGGGTTATCACATCCTTCCCCCCTTAAAACAATTGCGTCCTCGCAATTCTTCTTCCAATAGGACTCTGCATCTACGGAAATCCAACTCTGACTAATCTTCATCAGCTGCTGAGCAAATATACTAATCAAAATAACCAATAGGGAAGTTTAAGAAGGAATTCCAAATAGTAATGACGAATAAAGGCTCAAATGTAGATACCGCACAAGAATCCCGTTGACACGAATACCGAAGAAGAATAAAATTCCAACCAAAAGCGCCGAGATAATACCAATAAAGACTAAGGCAAAGATACTGTAGATAAAATCACATCACATATTAATGATAAGAGGAATACCGAATGAATGCCCCATACACGAATCTCTAGTAGAAGTTCAACTATTACTGCCCGAGAATTCCCAAGCAAGAAGCCAAATAAAGGCTCAAACAAAGGTTCCATCCAGAGGTCCAAAGAAGTACCCCGTTGGTCATGAATTTCATAGAAGAATTCCCTGTTAAGAGTGCTGAAGAAAATACTAAGAAACCCAATCAAATATACTTCAAAAGTTCCAAAGAAGCCTTCCGAATAATAACCCCATAGGACAACCAATTGGATTCCGAGTATCGCTATCAAATGCTGAGAAAAATGTCAAAGGAATAGCAGAGAAAATATAATGTGCCCAATAAAACAATCAAGTTGAATAACAAATATAGTTTCCCGGATAGACGAAAACCCTAAGGAAAATACCGAGCTAGTGCACATTATACAAAACCAAACTCTGAGGCCCCTGCACTGTTTGCTAATTGAGAACTTCATACAACCTTGCCAATAAGGAAAATACCAATAGAATGCCTAATAAGAATTCCAAAGAGTACCGTAAGTAGTACTATACAATAAGTATGTTAGGAATTCCAAATACCAAACCTACTGAGGAACACTAAAGAAAATTCCTGAAACAATGCTCCAGTGAGAAAATACCAAGGATTGCCCAATAAGTAAGCACCAAATAAATGACCACCAAGAATTCTATAGAATGCCATTGAAGGATTTCCAATAAGGAATGCCAGTAGCACTCCAATAAAGACCGAGACACATATGCCATAGATAATACCATGCAGTAAGTCCGATTGAAAACCCAATAGCCAAGTCTACCGAGAAGTGCCAACATAAGTTTCCAAAGAATACCCAATAAGAAAACCAAAGAATGCTCTAAAGAACAACCAAATAGAACCCCAAAAGAAAGCTACTCTTTCACAACTATTAAGCACAGAGGAGGACCTTAGAGATTCGCCAATAACCGAGCTCCAAAAGCAAACACCAACTCCCAAATCAAGGCTAGTTAAATGCCATTCATTTCCTACCAATCCATACACCTTGAAAGGCCAACTGTGAACCACTTTCTTCAGGTGAAAAAGAGGACTTACTTACCATTTCCACGGGACATGTATGAATGCCAAGATATCACATTTATACACATGCCTTAAACTATTATGCAAGCAAGTTTACAAAAGAGTTTATAAAACAGTTTATTCAACAAAATCACTCAAGCACGACAATCAAGTCAAGCACAACATAATCAATTCAAATCACAGCATAACCAATTCAAGGCATTTCAATGCACACATTGCAAGCAATACTTCAAGCAAATAAAAATTCATGAGGTCGATTTGATTCACGATGCCTTCAATAGGTCAATTCAATGCACAACTAGACACTTCACTTCACTTAGCACACAATTAACACATAACACATAACTATATCACATAGGAGCACACATTCAGGTCAAGACACACAATCTCACATACAAGCATACACTTTCAAGAGACGCTTAACAAGCACACATTCAAGGATCACTACCCACCAGACCGAGGACCCTGTCCCGGCTTATGAGCTAGACAAGCTCTGATACCACCTGTAGCACCCCGATCCCTCTCGAGACCAAGAGTTCTATCAATCAATCTAATCACTACCCAAACCAAACCCGAACATAATTTTCTAGAAAAACGGATGGAGTCTCCCCTGTTTCTAGGCAAAAAGCAAACATGCCACAGCATATAAGTGGACCAATACCATGTCCAAACATTTAACCACCTCAAGGCCATCTGAGCCTTGTTCTCAACAAACAATCACAAACAAATATACATTTCCAGTTTACAGACTAACCTACCTCTTCACATCTTTTACAAGTACATTCATGCTTGACAATTAAACCATTCTAACTTATTGCATAAGATAGACTATCATACTATTCTAACTTTTTTCCTTTGGACATTACAAACATGCATTAAAGTTAAGCTATGCCAACTAGATACATAATCTAACATATCAAACCACTTCAACAATCTAATGAAACTTAAATTACATTCCTTTTGACATTAAATACATACAATACATGAAAGCATACATCTTTACGACTTCGACAACTCAATCCACATAGGCACACAAGACAACTCTTCAAGCACGAACTTTCACGAAATCACGAACTTTCCAGCTAACATGACATTTCCTGAAATGTGGTGGTGAGGAGTGAGTATACTCAACACGTATACTCAGTGAGGGCGAGACATATATCGAGGTGGAGAGAAAGAAGATCGTGCAATGCAAATAGGTACAGTTAAGCAATACAATCAATAAAAAGGCATTCAATATAAACAACAATACAATAAAGAATTAAAGAAAGCATTAACACAACCAATCAAAGCTATACCACACTTTGAAGGCTATGGTTCACTCGAGCGAGTAATGTACTGATAACGATTCTGATGACTTTAACGATGATGCGCCGGCTCACCCACCTTATAACTTCAATTTGGAATACCCCGGAAGTATCCATCAATTCTACGACCCAAATCTCCCTGGGAGGCAACCCAAGCGAGAAAAGGGAATAGGACACGGAGCTAGAGCAACCAACAGTGGCAGCCCGAGACTACCCAGAGAAGCCCATCACTCACGCGCTTGACACTATGCAATGCAAGACACGATACAAGCAATATACGAGCGATAGTACAACAATACAAATCCGTGGCAATAAACGAGATATCAAGAACAACAACTAACAAGCATTAACAACAATTGATATACAAATTCAATCATAATCAACTTTAACAAGCTTAACATGCAATATCTATAATTCTATAGGCACTACACTATAAAAACACACAAAATCACAAAATGACCCCAACTTTCAAAACGCTACTACTTTCAAACGAGCCACAAGTTTTGGAAACCGACTTCACCAATCCTCCTAGGTCACTATAAGGTCCGTCTAAAGACCCCGAAACCCTACTTAACCCTAGAATTCACGCAAAGCCCCGATTTCTCCCTTTGCTCGTTTGAACTACCGCTACCCTAACCAAACACCCAACCAATGCCATAGCCACACCAAAAGTGCTTTCATGGCCTCCTGAGACAATGCCATCACGCAAAACGATAAAATGCCAAACTCGACCTAAACGACCCCAACTTTCACTAAGCCATTTTTCTCCATTTTTCCATTACACAATCCTATTAAACCACACATTTAGGCATTCTAGCATATCTAGCACCTTCCTACATCAATAGAACGCGTAATGGAGCAACTTCATCGAAACGGGGGTTTACTATTCATAATTTACTATTCAATTAACAATTTATATTTCAATTTCGATATTCAATCGCTGAAAATGTTAAAAAGCTATAAATACATGTTCTACGATTGCTAGGGAACATTCTTTAAGCCTCAAAATGATCAAAATAACATTCTACGGATAAAACCCAAAAATTAAAGTTAATACATAAAACTTTCAAATGCGCAAATAAACATGAAACCCTCACCTTAGACGCTCCTAGATGCTAGGAAAACAACGCTAGATGCCTCGGAAACCACCCCGCACAAGCTCCCACGAAGAAATTGAAGTTTGAAGTTGAAAGGTTTTTTTTTCTTCTCTCTTGGTTTCGGCCCTGCTCACTATTTTCAGCTTTGTTTTTCATTCTTTTTTGCCTTCTAAATTGCTTAATAAAAGATGACAATGGTCAATGGTCAAGCCCCTTGGTCAAACTAACTTAAGTTGGTCAATTGCCTATTTTTATGCATTTTTAAAACTAAAATAACTAATGTAATATTAATTCTAGCTAACAATAATTAAAACACTAAAATTAAAACACTAAATACTAGTTTTCACTATTTGCTGAGGACTAGAAATCATTTCCTAACTATCTCTCTCGATATGCTATGCACTTTGCGACAATAAAAGAATAGCAATTAAACTTCAAAGAATTTAAGAAAAAAATAATTTTCGAAAAGTAACATAGTTCAAAATTTACTCCGGCTCGGAGCTACTTTTCATTTAATTGAAAACCGTGCATTAAAATGTAAGAAAATTAAAACCGATTAACAAAATATGAAAATAAAGCTACAAATGAATGTTTAACTAAAAATAAACATATAATTAAATGCTAACATTTAAGATAACATTTAATTAAATGCAATTAATTGCCATTAAATGCATGCCGGGTTCGGGTTATCACAGCCTATGCTTCTAAGAAGTTGAAACCGTATGAGGTGAATTATCCGACTTATGATCTTCAGTTGGCAGTTGTTGTTTTCTCACTAAAAAAGTGGTGTCATTATCTATGGGGCAGTAAGTTCAAGATTTTTACAGATCATAAGAGATTTAAGTATTTATTCTCATAGAAGGAGTTGAATATGCGTCAGCGGAGGTGGATGGAACTTCTCGGAGATTGTAATTGTTCTATCAGTTATCTGCCTGGGAAGGCAAATGTTGTAGCAGATGCTCTTAGCCGTAAGGCGAGTATTTCTTGTTTGGCTATCAAGAAATGGGAGGTTCTTGAGGAATTATGTCATGCCCCGACCCGACCCCGCAAAAGGCCAAGCGCGGACCCAACACACGGACGGAGTCTCCTCTGTACCATGGACGATCCGAAAACCCTACATTCAATATAATATTCGCGAAAACCACAATATTCATTTGAAACAAGTCAACTTTTTAAAAAAAAACATAAATCTTCTCATTAACAACTTTGCAAACTAAAAATGTCATGCATACTACACAAGTATTCATGCCACTAAACAGTTAACCATTAGCATGCATTTCTTACTAGTCATATGAGTATATCTTTACAACTTTTCAACCTTTAAACTTTTACAACATAAGACCATAAAGGCCTCAAAATAGAAACTACATACAAGGCTACAAGCCTCAAAATGAAACGTCAACCAAGCAATATTCACATCAAGCATGGCCCGCACAAAAGTCTGGCAACCAACCACCAGCTAAGCTAAGAAAGTGCTATCAAGGAAACACCTCTACTTGCTCCTCCTCCGCAATTACCTCAATAGGATCCGGTGCAACTACTCCTGTAAAAATATAGTATAGAAAGGAATAAGCAAAAACTATTGATCAGCGAGGGATATTGGTCTCAAGGACAGAGATGAGAGGAGAATGCAATGCAAATAGTCAAGCAAATCATTCAATTATCATATAGAGATACAAGCAAAGCCAACAATAAATCAAGACAAGCATTAAGGCTATAACCATTCAATCAAAGGATACAATTCACTTTCCACGAGCGGCTTTCAATCACGAATCCAATGACAACGCGCCGGCCCAACCACCTTATAACTTCGGTTTGGAATACCCCAGAAGTATCCAATCAATTCTATGACCCAAATCTCCCTAGGAGGCAACCCAAGCGAGAAAGGGAATTGGACACGGAGCTAGAGCAACCAACACTGGCAACCTGAGGCTACCCAGAGAGGCCCATCACACCGATCCTAACTCTATGAATGCAATACAATATACAATGCAACAATCGAGCAGTCGAGCAATAATACCACATAAAGTAGGTTACTCTCGCACGCAATAGCAACAGTTAGCAAGCATTTCAATCATAACCAACTTTAACAAGCATAACAAGCAATAATAAGCATTCTACAAGCATAACACTATGAAAACCAACAAAAACACAAAACGACCCCAACTTTCAAAATGCTACTACTTTCAAACGAGCCATGAGTTTTGGAAACCGACTTCACCAATCCTCCTAGGTCACCATAAGGCACGTCTAAAGACCCCGAAACCCTACTTTACCCTAGAATTCCCGCAAAGCCCCTATTTTCCCCTTTGCTCGTTTGAACTACAGCTATCCTAACCAAATATCCAACCAATGCCATAACAACACCAAAAGTGCTTCAACGGCCTCTTGAGACAATTCCATCATGCAAAACGAGAAAACGCTAAACTCGACCTAAATGACCCCAACTTGTACCAAGGCATTTTTCTCATTTTTCCATTACACAATCCAAACAAATCATGCATTTAGGCATTCTAGCATATCTAGCATCTTTTCACATCAACAGAACGCATAACGGAGCAACTTCTACGAAACGAGGGTTTACTATTCATAATTTACTATTCAATTGGCATTTTAAATTACAATAGCTATATTTAACCATAGAAAATGCTAAAAGTCTACAAATACATGTTCTATAATTGTCAAGGAACATTCTTTAAGCATCAAAACGATTAAAATAACAATCTACGACAAAAACCCAAAAGTTAAAGTTTATCTACCAAACTTTCAAATACGCAAATAAACATGCTTCCCTCACCTTAGATGCTCCTAGACGCTAGGAAAACCACGCCGGATGCCTCAGACACAACCCCGTGCAAGCTCACGCGAAGATTTGAAGTTTTGAAAGTTGAAATGTTTTTTTTTTCTTCTCTTGAAGTTTCGGCCTGCTCTTTCTTTTTTTTCAGCTTTGTGTTTTATTTTATTTTGTTATTATTAGTTTATAAAAGATGACAACTAAGTCAATTGGTCAAGGCTTGGTCAAAGCTAACTTTAGTTGGTCAAATAAGCTTATTTCTTGCATTTTAAAGCTAAAATAACTAATGCACTTCTAATTCTAGTTAACAACAACTAAAATATTTAAATTAAAACACTAAATTCTAGTTTTCACTATTTGCTGAGGACTAGAAAACCTTTTCTAACTATCGCTCTCGAAATGCAATGGACTTTGCGACAATAAAGAAGTAACAATTAGATCTCAAAGAATTTAAGAAAAACATAATTTTCAGAATAATAAACAAGAAAATTTCACATTCCGGGCTCGGGTATTATACCCTCTCCCCCTTAAACAATTGTGTCCACTCAATTCTTACCTGGTCGACAAACAACTCCAGATACTGACTCTGAACCTGGTCCTCTCTTTCCCAAGTCTCTTCCTCAAACCCATGATGATTCCACAAAACCGTTACTAATGGAATACTCTTCATGCGAAGTTCCTGAACTTTCCGATCCACAATTCGAATCAGTCTCTCCTCATAAGTTAACTTTTCCTCAATCTGCAAAGGCTCTGGTTCAAGTACATGTGAAGGATCTGGATGATATTTCCTTAACATTGACACGTGAAAAACATCGTGTAGTCTCGACAAGTTCGGAGGTAAAGCTAACCGATAAGCCAAAGGACCCACCTTTTCGGTGATCTCAAACGGACCCACATACCTGGGACTAAGTTTCCCGCTCTTACCGTGCCGAATCAATCTCTTTCGAGGAGAAATCTTAAGAAACACCCAATCTCCCAAAGCAAACTCAAGATCCCGACGGTGTTTATCCGCATAACTCTTCTGACGACTCTGAGTTGTAAGCATACGCTGGCGAATAAGGTGAACATTATCCACCATCTTAATCATCTCAGGTAACACAGTCGGATCAACTGTTCTCATCTCTCTAACCTCTTCCCAATACAATGGAGATCTGCATTTACGGCCGTACAACGCCTCGTAGGGAGCCATACCTATAGTAGATTGATAACTATTATTGTAGGTGAACTCCGCTAAAGGAAAAAAGTTCTCCCAATTTTTCCCAAAGTCCAACACACATGCCCGAAGCATGTCTTCCAAGATCCTGATAGTTCTCTCAGACTGGCTATCAGTTTGTGGATGGTATGCAGTACTGAAACTCAACTTAGTTCCCAAGGCCTCTTGCAACTTCTGCCAAAAACGAGATCTAAATCTAGGATCTCTATCTGACACTATACTCTGTGGCACACCATGAAGTCTCACAATATTAGCAACATAGAGCACAGCTAGTTTATCAAGGCTATCCTGTTTGTTCATGGGAATAAAATGTGAAACCTTAGGCAATCGGTCCACAACAACCCAAACAGAATCACATCCTCTCAGAGATGTAGGAAGATCGGTCACAAGGTCCATTGTTATATGCACCCATTTCCATTGCAGAATTGACAACGGTTGCAGAAGCTCAGCTGGCCTCTGATGCTCAACCTTAACCCTCTGACAAGTTAAACACCTGGATACATACCCAGCAATCTCCCTTTTCATATTGTTCCACCAGAAATGTTATATCATATCTCTATACATTTTAGTACTGCCCGGGTGAATAGTATATCTTGAATTATGTGCCTCGGACGGAATCTCATTCTTCAAAGTCGGATCACCAGGAACACACACTCTGTCCCTGAATCTAAAGATACCATCTGCATGTAATTTAAACACCGACTCTCCCCCTTTTGCTTTTTCTTGGATTTTCAAGATGTGAGGATCAGTCTTCTGAGGCTCCCTGATTTGCATTAGCAATCCCGACTGAATTTGTAAGCTAGCAAATCGAATCCCTACTTCAGTAGCTTCTGGCTTCCATGAACAAATTTCCTCCAAAGTCTCCCAATCCTTGATAATTAGACTTGCAACAGTAGCATTTCGGCTCAAAGCATCTGCAACAACATTGGCCTTACCTGGCATGTAGTTTATAAAGCAATTGTAGCCACTTAATAGCTCTAGCCATATTCCCTGCCTCATATTCAAATCTTTTTGTGAAAACAAATATTTGAGACTCTTGTGGTCAGTAAAAATTTCAAATCTGCTACCCCACAAGTAATGACGCTACTTCTTCAAATCAAAAACAACTGCAGCTAACTCAAGATCATGTGTAGGGTAATTGAATTCATGTGGTTTCAACTTCCTAGAAGCATAGGTAATCACCTTACCATTCTGCATTAAAACACAGCCCAATCCCTCTTTAGATGCATAACTGTAGACAACAAAGTTTTCTGCACCCTCGGATAAAGCTAGTATAGGAGCGGTAGTTAGTCTCTTATTCAGTTCTTGGAAACTGGATTCATATTTAGCATCCCAGTTGTAAGTAACTTTCTTTCGAGTCAACTGGCTTAAAGGTCTAGAAATTTTGGAAAAGTCTTTAACAAACCTCCGATAGTAACCTGCTAACCCCAGAAAGCTCCGAATCTCTGACACCGTTTCAGGTCTCTTCCAAGACAAAACAACTTCAATCTTAGTTGGGTTTACTGAAATTCCTTGATGTGAAATGATATGGCCCAGAAAAGATATTTGATTCAACCAGAATTCGCACTTGCTGAATTTAGCAAAAACCTTATTTTCTTGCAAAGTCTGTAGCACAATCTTCAAATGTTGTTCATGTTCAGCATCATTCTTAGAGTATACTAAAATGTCGTCAATAAAGATTACGACAAATTGATCAAGATAAGGTCGAAAAACCCTTTGCATTAAGTCCATGAATGCGGCTGGTGCATTTGTCAATCCAAACGGTAACACAACAAATTCATAGTGGCCATATCTAGTCCTGAATGCCGTCTTAGGTATATCATCACTCCGAATCTTGAGTTATAGTAACCCTGCCTCAAATCAAATTTGGAGTAAAC
This sequence comes from Ehretia macrophylla, assembly GCA_037974665.1. Lineage (NCBI taxonomy): Eukaryota > Viridiplantae > Streptophyta > Magnoliopsida > Boraginales > Ehretiaceae > Ehretia > Ehretia macrophylla. Next base: position 36,524,194 of record CM075771.1, read on the forward strand.
ACTCGCACCCTGCAACTAGTCAAACAATTCTTCAATCAACGGCAAGGGGTATTTGTTCTTAATCGTGACTTGATTAAGTCCCTTGTAATCAATACATAATCGAAGCGTGCCGTCTTTCTTTCTCACAAACAGCACAGGCGCACCCCACAGCGAAGAACTAGGTTGTATAAACCCTTTCTCAAGCATGTTATGAAGCTGAATTTTCAATTCCTGAAGTTCAGCCTGTGCCATTCTATAAGGACTTCTAGAAATTGGCATAGTGTCTGGCATAAGGTCAATTACAAATTCAATCTCCCTATCCGGTGGTAAACTCGGTAATTCCTTGGGAAATACACCAGGGAAGTCTTTAACAATCGGAACCTAATTCAAATTCAACTTATCAGTAGGTTGATTGATCAGATAAGCTAGGTAAGCTTCACAACCTTTATTCAACAACTTAGATGCCTTGATTGATGATAAAAGAGGTATTCAGGCAGCCCTGTAGTTCCCAACAATCTCTAGTACCGGTAGGTCAGGAATCTGAAGATAAACAATTTTTGTTCTACAATCCAACTGAGCATAGTATTTCCCCAACCAGTCCATTCCCAATATGATTTCAAAGTCACGGAAGGGTAGTATAATTAAATCAGCAAGAAATTTACGGTCCTCAATGCATATAACACAAGATTTGCAAATAGACTCAGTAACAAATTTCGCACCCAAAGGCGTACAAACTTCAACTTCATGCGGCAGTTTATCAATGCAAACATTCACAGATCGTGCACATGCAGGAGTTATAAACGAATGTGTAGCTCCGGGATCAATCAAAACTTTAACTGGCTGAGTATTGAGAAGAAAGGTACCTTCCACTATTGTTGTTGTATCGGGTAGCTCCTCCGCATCTAATGCAAAGACCCTAGCCTATACCCTCAGTGCTGGACCTGCACCTGCAGCCCTATTCGGCACACCTTGGCCTCCAGTACGGCCCTGAACATTTTTATACTTAGGGCAATCTTTCACCCTATGCTCATCGCTTCCACAACCTGTGCACTTACCACTATTCGTCCAACAATTAGCCTCAATGTGACCCAATCGATTACAAAAGTTAGACTGCTGATTTTGTCTTACAACAGTGTTTCCCATAGGTGCGGGGGCTCTGGCAGTGGTAGGAATTGTACCTCCCTACTGGGGTCTAGTCACAGCTGGCCTCCCCTGAATCTGATACTGAGGCTGATACGAACGTTGCTGAGGAACCTGAACAAAAGTCTGATACTGCCTCTGTTGACTTTGGCTGCTCTGGCCCAAGTACTGTTTCTTACTCGGCTGGCTACTCTCAGCTATCATCTCTGCCTTCCGTTTCTCAAACTTCGAGGCTTCTTGGAATGCCTCGGGAAAAGTAGTATAAGTCTGCCCAGTCAAATGCAGCTGTATATCCATTCTCAGCCCACGAACAAACCTATGAATCATCCTCCTAGTTGGCCACACTAGCTCAGGCATATACCTCGACAGGCTGACAAACCTAGCCTCATACTGTGCGACAGTCATGTTTCCTTGCTTCAGGGCCACAAATTCGTCTTCCCACCTTTCCCTAGCCATCTCGGGAATATACTTGTCCCAAAACTCACTCACAAAATCATCCCACAAATGCGGAACATCCTCACAGTCCCACCTCAACCTGACAGTGTTCCACCACTGTTCTGCGTCGCCCTCAAACAGAAATGCTACATAATCTATCTTTGCCTTGTCAGTGTACCTCAAAGCAGCATAAATTTTCTCAACGCGGTTAATCCATCTCTCGGCTGCCTCGTCATTCGGTTCCCTGAAGAACTTACCTGGCTCGTGCCTCAGGAATTTCTCCAACTGATTATTCTCAGCCCTATGCCCTTGTCCACCAGGATTAGCTTGATTTCCCTGGAGATTATTATTCATGTCTTGCCTCTGCTCATGCAGTACCAGAGTAATCCAGTCAACTGCAGTGGTCATAGTAGCCATAAACTGTTCAGGTATCGGTTGCTGACCCTGTTCTGCTGCCTCTTCATCTGCCCCTTGACCTTGAGTACTACGACGTGGCGACATAGTAAAAACTCAAAATAGCTGGCAGCAAATAAAAGCAGTTTATAGACAGAAATATAACACATAAGATTAGATAACACTCAAGTCAATAACAATCAAATATCCTATCACACAATTCACATAACACAAGATTGACATGCCAAACTAATTCACTTAAACACATAGGCACCCAAGTTCACATAGTCAAACTATAACACTTTTCACTTAACAATCATACATTAACACTTTAGCATTTTAGAACTTTACCCCACAGACCGAGAAACATATCCCGGCTCATGCAAGACTATCATGCTCTGATACCACCTAAAGATGTCATGCCCCGACCCAACCCCGCAAAAGGCCAAGCCCGCGCCCGACACACGGACGGAGTCTCCTCTATACCGTGGACGATCCAGAAACCCTACATTCAATATAATATTCGCGAAAACCACAATATTCATTTGAAACAAGTCAACTTTCTTTTAAAAAACATACATCTTCTCATTAACAACTTTGCAAACCAAAAATGTCATGCATATTACACAAGTATTCATGCCACTAAACAGTTAACCATTAGCATGCATTTCTTACTAGTCATATGAGTATATCTTTACAACTTTTCAACCTTTAAACGTTTACAACATAAGACCATAAAGGCCTCAAAATAGAAACAACATACAAGGCTACAAGCCTCAAAATGAAACATTAACCAAGCAATATTCACATCAAGCATGGCCCGCACAAAAGTCTGGCAACCAACCACCAGCTAAGCAAAGAAAGTGCTATCAAGGAAACACCTCTACTTGCTCCTCCTCCTCAATTACCTCAATAGGATCCGGTGCAACTACTCTTGTAAAAATATAGTATAGAAAGGAATGAGCAAAAACTATTGCTCAACGAGGGATATTGGTCTCAAGGACGGAGATGAGAGGAGAATGCAATGCAAATAGTCAAGCAAATCATTCAATTATCATATAAAGATACAAGCAAAGCCAACAATAAGTCAAGACAAGCATTAAGACTATAACCATTCAATCAAAGGATACAATTCACTTTCCACGAGCAACTTTCAATCACGAATCCGATGACGACGCGCCGGCCCAACTACCTTATAACTTCGGTTTGGAATACCCCGGAAGTATCCAATCAATTCTACGACCCAAATCTCATTGGGAGGCAACCCAAGCGAGAAAGGGAATAGGACACGGAGCTAGAGCAACCAACACTAGCAACCCGAGGCTACCCAGAAAGGCCCATCACACGGCCCCTGACTCTATGAATGCAATACAATATACAATGCAACAATCGAGCAGTCGAGCAATAAAGCCACACGTGGGAGAATAACAAAGTAGGTTACTCTCGCACGCAATAGTAACAGTTAGCAAGCATTTTAATCATAAACAACTTTAACAAGCAATAATAAGCATTCTACAAGCATAACACTATGAAAACCAACAAAAACACAAAACGACCCCAACTTTCAAAACGCTACTACTTTCAAACGAGCCACGAGTTTTGGAAACCGACTTCACCAATCCTCCTAGGTCACCATAAGGCACGTCTAAAGACCCCGAAACCCTACTTTACCCTAGAATTCCCGCAAAGCCCCGATTTCCCCCTTTGCTCATTTGAACTACAGCTATCCTAACCAAACATCCAACCAACACCATAACCACACCAAAAGTGCTTCCATGGCCTCCCGAGACAATGCCATCATGCAAAACGAGGAAACACTAAACTCGACCTAAACGACCCCAACTTGTACCAAGGCATTTTTCCTCATTTTTCCATTACACAATCCAAACAAATCATGCATTTAGGCATTCTAGCATATCTAGCATCTTTTCACATCAACAGAATGCATAACGGAGCAACTTCTACGAAACGAGGGTTTACTATTCATAATTTACTATTCAATTGGCATTTTAAATTACAATAGCTATATTTAATCGTAGAAAATGCTAAAAGTTTACAAATACATGTTCTAAAATTGTATAGGAACATTCTTTAAGCATCAAAATGATTAAAATAACAATCTACGACAAAAACCCAAAAATTAAAGTTTATCTACCAAACTTTCAAATGCGCAAATAAACATGCTTCCCTCACCTTAGATGCTCCTATACGCTAGGAAAACCATGCTGGATGCCTCGGACACAACCCCGTGCAAGCTCACGTGAAGATTTGAAGTTTGGAAAGGTGAAATGTTTTTTTTTTTTCATCCCTTGAAGTTTCGGCCTGCTCACCCTTTTTTTTCAGCTTTATGTTTTATTTTTTTGGTTATTATAAGCTTATAAAAGATGACAACTAAGTCAATTGTCAAAGCCTTGGTCAAAGCTAACTTAAGTTGGTCAAATAAGCTTATTTCTTGCATTCTAAAGCTAAAATAACTAATGCACTTCTAATTCTAGTTAACAACAACTAAAATATTAAAATTAAAACACTAAATTATAGTTTTCACTTTTTGGTGAGGACTAGAAAACACTCTCTAACTATGGCTCTCGAAATGCAATGCACTTTGTGACAATAAAGAAGTAACAATTAGATCTCAAAGAATATAAGAAAAATATAATTTTCAGAATAATAAACAAGAAAATTTCACATTCCGGGCTCGGGTATTACAAATTCACTTATTGGAGACCGGAGTTGACTCAGGTTAGGGTGATGTGTTCACATCTCCGTATTCAGCCTTTATTGCTGTCTCAAATCAGAGAAGCTCAACAGCTTGATGTTAAACTTTATAAGATCAAGTATCAGATCACGGATGATCAGACTGACTTCAAATTGCATGAGGATGGTATTCTTCAGTTTTGGAATAGGGTTTGTGTTCCCGATGAACCAGGCTTAAGGCGAGATATTCTGGAGGAGGCTCATAATTATAAGTACACCATTCATCCTGGTGGAAGCAAGATGTATTAGGACTTGAAGCAACATTATTGGTGGAATAATATATAGAGGGAAGTTGCTCAGTTCATATCTAGATGTTTGACTTGTCAGCGAGTGAAATCTAAGCATCAATGACTTGCAGGTTTGCTTCAGTCGTTGGCTATACCACAGTGGAAATGGGAGCATATTACGATGGATTTCGTCACTGGTTTGCCTAGAACACTGAGAGGTAATGATGCAATTTAGGTTGTCGTGGATCGTTTGACGAAGACAGCTCACTTTATTTCAATGAGGATGGGAGATTAAGTTATAAAGTTGAAGGGTCTTTATTTGGCTCAAATTGTTAGACTTCACGAAATTCCATCTAGTATTGTCTCAGATTGAGATCCTCGATTTACTTCTCGCTTGTGGGAGAAACTTTAGGAGACTTTGGGTACTCAGCTTAACTTCAGTAGAGCGTATCATTCACAGACCGACGGTCAGTCTGAGAAGACTATTCAGATTATGGAAGATATGCTCAAGGCTTGTGTTTTGGACTTTGGGAAGAACTGGGAGAAACATCTACCACTTGCCGAGTTTGACTATAACAATAGTTATCAAGTTACTATTGGGATGGCGCCTTTTGCAGCTCTTTACGGTTGTAAGTGTCGTTCACGTTTGTATTGGGAGGAGGTAGGGGAGATGAAGACTATTGATCCGACTATTATGCCAAAGTTCTAGAGAAGATTGAGAATGTTCAGTTGATCAGGCAGAGAATGCTTAAAGCACAGAGTAGATTCAAGAGTTATGCTGATAAGCATCGTTGGGACTTGGATTTTACAATCGGAGATCGGGTTTTCTTGAGATTGTCTCCTCGTAAGGGGTTTGCTCGATATGGTAAAGGAAAAAAGCTGAGTCCGAGGTTTGTAGGGCCGTTTGAGATTACCGGTAGAGTTGGCAAGTTGGTATATCGGTTGGCTTTACCGGAGAATTTCTCTAATGTTCATGATGTCATTCACGTGTCGAATTTGCGGAACTATAATCCGGATCCTTCTCATATTCTAGAGCTAGAGCCGTTATAGTTACGTGAGAATTTGACTTATGATGAGAGGCCGATTTACATTCTTGATCAGATGGAACGGGAACTGAAATCGAAGAAGATTCTGATGGTCAAAGTATTGTTGAAGCATTACGGTATTGAGGAGGCTACTTGGGAGAGGCGAGATCAGATGCAGCAGCAGTATCCAGATCTTTTCCGTTCAGCAAGTAAGAATTACGGGGACAAAATTTCTTTAAGGAGGGGGGGGGGGGAGAATGTGAGACCCCACTTTTCTATCTTATCTCGATTTGTGTGTTTTATCTCATTTTGCGTGAATTGGCCTGTTTATGTGCTATATGACTTAGAATGTCTAAATATGTGATTAATACTCCTAATACATGCTAAGTGTGCATTCAAGAAATTTTCATCAAAAACTGAATCAGAAATTTTATCGTCGGTTTTACTGAATAGTATTTTTGAACACCTGTCCGCTAAAATTTTTACAGGGGTATTTTTAACATTTTAAAACCTAGTCATCGGGACCCGTGTTTGATTAAAATGGATTTGGAATCGGTTTTGAAATTTTAACGATTTTTACACTTTCTTTTGCAGGAAAACGAGTTTTAAGTTGACTCGGATGAAAATGCTTTAATGTAAAATTCTTTGTAACCTATAATATATTATCTAGAATTAATTCAGTTGTCAATTTAATAGGTGAGAAAGAAATAGTCAAGAAATGAAATTAAAAGACTAGAAATAATTAAAAGACTAAATAAACTACTTTGACTTTCTTTTAAATTGTTTGACCATAGCTTATATTGCATCAACACACACTTTCAAAGCACAAAAACACCATCACACACACACACATGGCCGAGAGCTTCAAGGGAGAAAAGAGAAGTTGATTTTCAAGGTTTTCAAAGCAAAATTTCATAGAAAAGGCTAGTTTTTGTCCGTAGTTTTTCGTATCGAGTTGGATTCCGCTTGTTGGGCATGCATTGCACGTATATCTAGGTTTATTTTGGATCAAAGTTGAGAGAAAAATTCTAGATCTCAAAAGTCGTATTTTATGTTTTTGCATATAATTGAATATTGAACAATTATAATGTTAATTTGAAGTTATATTATTGCTCAGTGCATGCTAAGGATCGATTATATGTATTCTTATGAGATTTGAACCGTTGTAGCATAAATTTTTATTTTCGGGTATTTAAAGTTGATAGTTTGGCTATTTGGTGATTATTTTGAGTTGTAGTGGTTGGAATCGATTGCCGTCAATTTGTAAAAGTTTGTAAAATATAGGGTAGTGTCGTTGTAATGCCAAAATTTTGATTTAGATGTTGGTGCGAAAATCCGAAAATTTCAGCCTAGATATATTGAGGTTATAGGGTTGTTGGGCTTGATTTGGATGTGTTTTGGTTGGTTTCCGAGAGGGCTAATGAAGTTGACTGAATGGGTGAGTGATAGAAACTGGTTTGGAGTTGTTTGGATTGGTAGAATATAAGTTATGATTATTTGAAGTTTAGGTTGTCTTTCTTTAAAATATTGAATTATGTCTTTAGTTGATTGGGTGGTGTTTGAGTGATTGAATTGTGAGTTGTTAATGGTTAGACTAGGGTTAGATTATGTGTTTAATGCATATTAAGTTGGATGGCCTACTTTGTCATCTAACTTAGTTGTTTGTTGTTTAATTGATTACTTGATGTTATATTGATGAAAATATGATTAGTGAATGATTATTGATGAACCAGGAGATAGTCAACGGAAAAGGTTGTCCTCCTGTGATGTGAATGTTTATTTTATTGTTGAGTCTTGGTATATGCGTGCCACCTCTCGGGCAGCATCGGGCTGCCGGGTTGATAACGACATGACTACCAGAGGCTACCCTCATCTCGTATGGGCGGAGATGCCATGGAGGGCAGGGCTAGTGACGTACCTCGGGTGTGTGTGTCATGGGGGTGATAAGAAGTTGGATGAGATCATGATGGCGTTTGGAGCTACACCAACTAGAGTATCCTTTATTGATTGGTCATTATAGTCTATGTGTTATATTGTTATTGATAAATGTCATGTGTTTACTACTCAGAGGATTATTTCCAAGGAGTATAATAAATACTGTTAGAGATCTATCAGATCCTCACTGAGCTTGTTTTATATAAGCTCACTCTCAATTATTGCATGCTTACTGGTTTTGTTGAGTAAGACTATGGGTATGTGCCTCTTGAAGAGAAAAATGTGCCTATCGTGGATGAGTCTTATGTGTAGGAGTCTTTGCCATGAGATCGTTTATAGTTGTTGTATTATGATGTATTATAAACCTACTTTAACTGAAAGACTTATGTATGATGGTTTAGTACTCTTTCTTTGGATCATGTTTAGATTACAAAGTTGGTTTATAATCTATTTTGAAATGTATGTATAGTCTATGTATGAAGTTGGAACGGAGGCGTATAGCTATGAACGGATTGTTGAAGGAGTGATAATTGTGTAATATGGTTATGTTGTATGTTGTTAATTTATTTGAGGTGTTGATTGTTGTATGCTTGTGGAGTTTGGTTGTATGGTATTCTGAAGAGGTTGGTTTAGAGCCTCGGTGTCCTAATTACTTTAATTATACTGCCGAAATTCCGTTGCATCCTGACTGATCGTAAGAGGGGTTGAGTTGGGGTGTGACAGCTAGGCCAGTCATTAGTTCCATTACTTTCCCAAGAAGTGAAGTAGCGAACCCTCCATCTGAATGAGCAGAAGCGGAATGCAACTCAAACAAAGTTCTAGGATCGGATCGAGCAATGAGGTCCCACGATGAATGAAACTGAACTGAAACGGAGCAAAAGGGAAAGCCCGCTGGAAGCAAAGTAGCAGCTCAACTAGAAGGAAAACCGTCACATGAGCTCAAGGCTATACCAAGCTGGCTATTAACTACGACCCATATTTACTAGTAAGCAACCGAATCAGAGGCTTAAGAGGTGCCAACCATTAGTTCCACTGCTTTTCCAAGAAGGAAATGAGATGGATCAGACTCTTCAGCGGCAAAGAATGCGATCAAAGCACCCTATGAATACTACTAGTTGTGGTTGTGGCCAAGAAGCAGGCAGGGAAAGAGCTGTCATTCTTTAAAGGAATTTAGTCTGGGAGATAACCTCTATTCCATGAATCAATAAAGCAAACTAAAAGTCTAGCTGTGTGAGAGGCCAATATGACTATCTATATCAGTTCTTTGCCTTGGAACATCACTTCGATATAAAAGATTTGACCATCTCTCTTTTGAACAACTGCTCATGTAGGAACCAAAAAACCTAGCAGTTGAGTACCAATAAGAGGCTATCCGGGCGAAGGTCTTCTTTCAATGCATTCTGAACCTGAAGATTGAATGCCCGGTATGACATCTAGTAGAAGCTCAGGGACGGATTGAACAATAGCTCTTAGGGAAGCTAAGGATCTCTATCATTGGTTCATCAGAAGCCATCAAGCACGAAAGCAGCAATGAGTGTGCTAGTGAGTCCTACGCAAAGGAAAGAAGGACATGAGAGGCATAGAGAGGACTCAAGGACAAGACACGACTCAGACCCCGACAATTTGATCTTCATTGGCCTTGCTGTCCGCAGATTGGTTACTCTTCTTTATAGGTGAAGCCCGTTTGAAGGCAAGTCATGGTATCCGGGATCGAACATCGAAAGGGAAGGCGAGGTTTAAAAGTCTATTAGGGAAGCGGGCCCCCTACTGGTAGTGATACCCCGATCTCATGGATGAAGGCTAACATTTTCTATTGGAATAGAGTGACGTGCAGATCAATTCCATTTTTCACTTTGTCATCTAGAGATAGTTTGCCGTGAGTTAGGATACGTAATTGGAAGAGAATGCCAGTATATCAGTTCATCTTCACCAAAGGCCAAGGGCCAAGAGAAACTCAATCGTAAAGAAAAACACTTATGCTATTAATTTATTTTGTATCAAAGAATTAAGGGATTTATCCCCGCACTCGAAGGAAAAGTGGATTCACCTATCTTTTCTACGATATTGATTGAAGTTGCCAGAAAAGGCGAACTTGAAAGAGCTTTCTTTTGACTAGACTTGATTGTGTGAAAGTGGTTCCCCTGATTCAGCTTTGACTAGCCAGCCGCATTCGTTAGCGAAAACAAGGACTAGACTACTCTAGAGAAAGGTAGGGGGATGGTGAACATCATTGATTGTTGCCAGCCTTGATTATATTATTGATACCCTTCTTTCTATTATAAGATACGTAATCGACTTTCATTGCCCAACTAAAAGCTCTATTTCTTATGACACAAACAATCACGAAGCTAGGAGTTCAGTTCACACTATGATTGGGAGGGTAGAGTGGAACTGCTCGACCTAAAGTAAAGCACTCTGATAGTACTGGCCTTGTTTAAGCTTCGATCAAAGCAATCAGTTATGGTGGCTGTGCACCTTCAAGGGCTGAGGCAATGAGTGAACCCGATAGAACTCAGGCTTATTCATATACGAGTCCATAACTTATTTTGTAATAGAATAGCCCTTTGTCCCCAAAGAAAGAATTTTGATCTTCCATTTCTTAGAAGGAGTGCTCCTATGTTAGCAGGATATTTCGTGCAAGAACTCAGTTTGATTTAGTGTACTAACTAGGTTGTTTTGTCTCCCCTAATGGCTCTATCTCTGAGTTAACCCAGACTAGTACCAACCGATCCTAGTAAATAAGATATTATTTCATAGAATTGGTTGTTCTTTCTCTCTCATTTCCTCTAGAGGAATTGAGTCATTCATTTCGGTCTAACTTCGTTACTGTACCCCAGTCTCATCTGACAACGTATTATCCTAGACCTCTGTCTATCCCGACATTTATAGAAATTCATAGTTAGGTTAGCCAGCCCGGTAACCCCACCAAGTGGGAGAGTCTACACTTTCCTTGTCATACGATTCTGCCAGACAATTCTATTTCATTTATTCTCCATTCAAAACCATCTACTCCGGGAACCCATAATCTGCCGATTCTTTCATATGTTTTTTTTCATGAATTCGACATCCGACCATCCTTTCTTCTTTCCATTCCAAAAAATAATGGTTGGTATGTGGTCTGTCCTTAAAAATACCAGGGGAATCCCCATTTGTGATTGTTCAAAAGCGTGCTTCCATTTCTTGTTCTTTGAGCTCAACCGGTCACGCTTATTTCTCAGTTGTGCGATTCCTAGCTGCTAGATCCTAGATTAGAGGATGCCGGTGAGTCTGATTGTTCTGACTTCTACTTTTGTAAGTTTCCTTAAGGCGCCTTCCAATTGCATCCCAATAGTGGCACTTTCCGATGAGGAGGATCCCCATCTAGAAGAAAGAAGAAAAACCTACGTATCCTTTCGCCTGGAGCTAGGAGTCCAAGTGTGACGCCCGAGATTTAGCCATGCATTTAATTACTGTTGCATCCTTGTTTGCGCATTTCCTTCTGTGCATTATTGACTGCATTCTTGCGTTACTATTCACTCCATTTTTAAACTGCCTTCTATCAGTTAATTAGCATTTTTATTAAATCATATTAATTGTAAAAGTAGTGGGAAAAATGTGCATTTGAGCTAACGGCGTTAGGAGAGCTCGTTTAGAAAATGATTTTTGTAGTTGAGTGAATAGTGTTACGTAATAACTTCATAGATTTAATTAGCTAGCCTAAGTTTTATACATTAGCCTCGTTTTGGAGCTAGCAACGCGCATTTTATTAGATCACTTAAGCACCCAAATGACCCCACCTCAACTTAACCCCTTTATTATAACACTTAAGCTCATAAAATGCAAAAAAAAAAAATAATAAAAAGCTGAAAAACAGTAGCAGGAACCCGACAGCTCCAAGGGAGAAAATGAAGAGAAATAGTTCGAAAAACAAAGGGGTTTAGGTGCAATTTAAGTTGTCTCACACTTCTAAACCCATGTCAGGACTTCTTGAGTGTTTATATGCGATTTTAAATTGATTTGGAGCTTTTGGTATGATTCTATGCTTATTTGGTATATGTTCATTTGTAAACTGCTTATTAGCCTCTATATTTGCTTCTATCCTAATTGCAACGAGGTCAACCTACTTTGTTGATCCTCATATGTGTTAATGCTTATATTATTGCTATTAACTTGTCATCGTTAAGTGCATTGCATAGTGGTTGCGCAACCATAGTGTCAGGGGCAGATGTGTTGAATATCGGCTGGGCGGCAGAGGGCTTGCCGGTGGATATTCAAACTCCGTACCCTATTCCCTCATTCGCCTGGTCTGGAGATTGCCAGGGGATGTTGGGTCGTAGGATTCGGGGTACATCCGGAGTACACCCACTGGAGTGATTGGGGTTATGCCGGCTTATCGTGATCGTGCTCGTGGTTCGTGGATCGTGATTGAAGACCAGCGAAGATTGGTGTATAGGGGATTGTTGAAACGTATCCTTTTAATTGTGTGGTTATTTAAGTTATCGTTGTCTCTTAAATTGTCTAAGTGTTATTGTTGTGTATTGTATTATCTGTTGCATTGCACGCCCCGGGACTATATCCCTCACTGGGCAACAGTGGTTGCTCATACCTCGATATCTGTTTCAGGAGACGCTGAGGGTGATCCCCAGCTTGTTGATTTAGTTGATGAAGAAGAAGTTCAGATCGAGCCTTTACCTTAGTTGCTGTGTCTGATAACTTGAGGTGGTTAATGAAATTGCTGCTATGTGGAAAGTTTAATTAATTGTTTTATGTTCTATTTTGTGGCCTAAGGGCTATGTATATGTTTGTTGCGCAAGTCGAAGGATAGTAGATTGTGGTGTAGAATTGGAAGCCATGTATTGTAATAACTTTTATTCTCGCCTTATTTCCTTGCATGCTTGGGAGTGGATGGTTAATGTAGAATGCTTTATCCTTTAAGTTGTTTTATTGATTTCCTAGAATGTCATGATTATAAAACTATGCTGGCAACAAGTTCTCGCATGCTTGTGTGTGTTGGAGCTAATGTGTACCATAAGGCTCGGATGGCCTTATAGCTTTGTTGTTTAATTTAAGAAAAGCTTGTATTGTATTGTTGGGACTTTGTTTAAGTGTTTACAGGTTTTTAGAATGTCCACGGTACAGGGGAGACTCTGTCCGTGTGTCGGGTCCGGACTTAACCTTTAGCTTGGGGGCTGGGTCGGGGCGTGACATTTAAGTGGTATCAGAGCTATAGATTGCATGAAGCCGGGTTAAATTTCTCTGTCTGTGGGTAGAGATTTGTTATGTGACTTTGTGAATACATGAGTCCTTGATTTTGATTGACCTAAGTGAAATTTGAATAAGGAATGAACATGCTAGCATGGAAATAGAATATCAAGAGTCTAGAATGTCAAGTATGATCTAGTGAATTATGTTTACTTCAAGAATGTGGAATATTTATTTGAACTTCTATGTACTTGACTTTATGTGAATCTAATTGGACTTTTCTTCATGTGTTGCTTATAAATTGCATATATACATATATATATACCTGTCATAACACTTTGCATTCTAGCCATTCGAGATGGGGCCTCGCCGTCGTGCTGATAATCCGAATGTTGGTGGAGAACCCGAGGGGGTTCGTGGGCAAGAAGCTGAGGTGGCCGAAAATGCACCGCAGGTTCAAGAACCGAGCACTGCATAGATCTTGGCCACGATGGCCACAGCTATGAACACTATCACCCAGTTTGTTACACAACAGGGTCAGCCAGGGGTCGTTGGAGGTAATCAGGCTGCGAGAGCCGGAGGTAGTGGCCCTACCGGAGGGAATCTGTATGATCGGTTTATACATCATGGGGCCTATACTTTCTTTGGGGAGCCGGACGATATGAAAGCTGAGATGTGGCTAAGGAAGTTCGAGATAGTGGCAGCGATACTGGAGTGCCATGATGACAGGAAGGTTACTTATGCTACTTTCCTTCTCGAGGGTGATGCTGAAGATTGGTGGAATACCATCAGTGAGAAATGGGGAGCTGAGGGAGGTCATCATTCGTGGGTCGATTTTGTCCGAGAATTTCGAGACAAGTATATATCGGTAGTTGCCCGCGAGAGGCGACAAACTGAGTTCATAAACTTGAAGCAGGGAAGTATGACGGTAGATCAATACGAGGCTACTTTTACCCGGCTTTCCCGTTATGCACCAGCTTTAATTCAGCCGGAGGACATGAAGATTCAGAGGTTCATCTTGGGTTTGAGGAGAGATATTATGCTGAACTTGTCTTCAAATGATTTTCCCAACTATGCTGCAGTAGTCCGAGCTGCCTCGAGATATGAGAAACGGAAAGCCGATGTGTTAGCCGAGACCAGTCAATCGAGTAAACGGTTTCAGTCTCAGAGTCAAGGGTACCAGGGGCAGGCTGTATCAGTTGGGCAGAGTTCGCAGCCGAGGCAGACTCAGAGTTACACAGGGCCTACTCAGACTCAGGCACGACCAGTCCAGAGTCAGACTCAGAGTCAGTTCCGTCCAGCAGTTTCCCGTTCGCAGCAGGGTAGTTCAGCTACCTCTACTTACAAAGCTCCTTCGGGAGGCACTGTTGCAAGACGTCACCAGCAGTGCAGCTTCTGTCAGCACCAGGGCCACACTGAGGATGTTTGTTGGAAGAAACATAACAAGTGTACAGGTTGCGGCAGTGATCAGCACAGGGTTAAAGACTGTCAGAAATTTAAGAACCCTAGGGGTCAAACATCAGCTCAGAACTCCCAGACCAGGGCACCAGCTGCAGCACCACCACCATGAGGCCAGGCCCGTGTATTTGCTTTGGATGCTGAGGAGCTTCCGGATACTACCGCTGTGGTAGAAGGTATTTTTCTTCTTAATGATCAATCAGTTAAGGTTTTAATTGATTCCGGGGCTTCGCATTCTTTTATTACTCCTACTTGTGCACAAAATTCTAAATTGAAACATGATAAACTGTTGCATGAGATTGTGGTCTATACTCCTATGGGTCCGAAGTTTGTTACTAGGTCTATTTGCAGAGCATGTAGTATATTTATTGAAGGTCGTGTTTTTCCTGCTGATTTGATTATCCTACCCTTCAATGACTTTGAAATTATATTGGGGATGGACTGGTTAAGTAAATATTATGCCCAGCTTGATTGTAGAAAGAAGATTGTGTATCTAGAAATGCCTGACCAGCCTGTACTTAAAATAGTTGGTAGTAGAAAATCTACGGGAACTCCTATTATTTCTTCTATTAGGGCATCTAAATTATTGAGCAAGGGTTGTGAGGCTTATCTTGCATATTTGATTAATCAACCTGGGGACCAATTGAAATTGAATGATGTACCTATTGTGAGAGAGTTTCCGGGGGTCTTTCCTGAGGAATTACCTGGGTTACCGCCTGATAGAGAGATAGAGTTCATGATTGATTTATTGCCGGGGACTTCACCTATCTCTAGGACTCCGTACAGAATGGCTCCACCTGAGTTGCAAGAATTGAAAGTTCAATTGCAGGGCTTGCTTGAGAAGGGATTCATTCAGCCGAGTTCTTCACCGTGGGGTGCGCCAGTTCTATTCGTTAAAAAGAAAGACGGATCTCTTCGCCTATGCATTGATTATCGGGGTCTTAATCAGGTAACCATCAAAAATAAATATCCTTTGCCTTTAATCGAAGAATTATTTGATCAGTTGCAAGGCGCCAGGGTATTCTCTAAATTTGATCTGAGGCAGGGCTATTATCAACTGAGGATTAAGAAAGATGATGTTCCAAAAACTGCTTTCAGAACTCGATATGGCCATTATGAGTTTGTTGTCTTGCCGTTTGGTCTTACTAATGCTCCCGCCGCATTCATGGACTTAATGCAGAGGGTATTCCGTCCTTATCTGGACCAATTTGTGGTCATATTTATTGATGATATCCTTGTCTATTCTAAATCTGAGGCGGAACATGAACAGCATCTCAGAATTGTGTTGCAGACTCTTCAGGAGCATCAGTTGTTTGCAAAGTTTAGCA
Source organism: Ehretia macrophylla (assembly GCA_037974665.1). Taxonomy (NCBI): domain Eukaryota; kingdom Viridiplantae; phylum Streptophyta; class Magnoliopsida; order Boraginales; family Ehretiaceae; genus Ehretia; species Ehretia macrophylla. The sequence goes on from CM075771.1 coordinate 36,540,049, forward strand.
AGTGTGAATTCTGGCTTAAGCGAGTTGCTTTTCTGGGCCATATTATCTCGCAGGATGGTATTTCTGTTGATCCAGCGAAGATTGAAGTTGTGTTATCTTGGAAACGACTTGAAACTGTCACGGAAATTCGTAGCTTCCTTGGTTTAGCTGGGTATTATCGGAGGTTTGTCAAGGATTTCTCTAAGATTGCAGGGCCTTTAACTCAGCTTACTCAGAAGAAAACAGTATTTGACTGGAATGATAAATGTGAGGCCAGCTTCCAGGAATTGAAGAAGAGATTGACTACAGCTCCTATTCTTGCTTTACCTGAGGGTTATGATAATCTGATGATCTATAGTGATGCTTCGAAGGAGGGTCTGGGTTGTGTATTGATGCAGAATGGCAGGGTTATTGCTTATGCTTCCAGGAAACTGAAGCCTTATGAACTCAACTATCCGACTCATGATCTTGAGCTTGCAGCTATCATTCTTGCATTAAAGAAATGGCGTCATTATCTCTGGGGCAACAAGTTTGAAATCTTTACAGATCATAAGAGCTTGAAATATCTGTTTTCACAGAAAGAGTTGAACATGAGGCAGAGGCGTTGGCTGGAATTACTTGAGGACTATAACTGCACTATTAATTATCTTCCGGGCAAGGCCAATATTGTTGCTGATGCTTTGAGCCGAAAGGCTACTGTTACTAGCTTGATTATCAAGAATTGGGAATTCATGGAAGAATTATGCTTATGGAAGCCTAGTACTTCAAATTCTGGTATTCAATTTGCAAGTTTGCAGATTCAATCTCTGTTGTTATCCAGGATTCGAGAAGCTCAACAGGCTGATCTTCAATTATTGAAAGTCTTAGAGAATTCTAAAGGGGGAGAGTCGGATTTCAAACTGCACGACGATGGTGTTCTCAAATTCAAAGGTAGAATCTATATTCCGAATGATCCAACTCTGAAGAAGGATATTCTTGCTGAGGTACACAGTTCCAGATATACTATCCATCCAGGCAGTACGAAAATGTATAAAGATTTAAAGCATAATTTCTGGTGGAATAATATGAAGAGAGAAATTGCTAACTATGTTGCTCGATGTCTTACTTGTCAGAAAGTTAAAGCAGAACATCAGAGACATGCAGGGTTGTTGCAGCCTTTGGCTATTCCTGTTTGGAAATGGGATCATATTACTATGGATTTCGTATCAGATTTACCGAGGTCTTCGAGGGGTAATGACTCAGTTTGGGTTATTGTGGATAGACTGACCAAGACTTCTCACTTTATTGCTAAAAAGAAGTCTGATTCTCTTGACAAGCTGGTAGAGTTGTATATTGAGAATGTTGTCCGACTTCATGGAATTCCAAACAGTATCGTGTCAGATAGAGATCCCAGATTCACATCTCAGTTCTGGCAGAAGATTCAAAAAGCTTTGGGCACGACTTTGAGTTTCAGTACAGCTTATCATCCTTAGACAGATGGTCAATCCGAGAGAACTATCTTAATCCTTGAGGATATGTTACGGGCTTGTATTCTGGACTTCGGTAAAAGTTGGGAGAAGTATTTGCCACTAGCAGAGTTCGCCTATAACAATAGTTATCAAGCTACTATTGGTATGGCACCTTATGAGGCACTATATGGGCGTAAATGTCGGTCTCCTCTCTACTGGGATGATGTTGGTGAGATGAAGACTATCGACCCTACTCTCTTACCTGAAATGAACAAAATGATTGATCATGTGCAGCTTATCAGAAAAAGAATGCTTACAGTACAGAGCCGGCAAAAGAGTTATGCAGATAGACGCCGTCGTGATCTGAAATTTGCTGTGGGGGATCGAGTATTTCTGAAAATTTCTCCTCGCAAGGGTTTGATTCGGCATGGTAAAGGAGGTAAACTCAGTCCTCGATATGTGGGACCATTTGAGATAACTGAAACTGTTGGTGATTTGGCTTACCGTTTGGCTTTACCTCCCAGTCTGGGCAGAATTCATGACGTAATCCATGTTTCCATGCTTCGGAAATATCAGCCAGATCCCTCTCATGTACTTGAGCCGGAACCGCTAGAGATCAGTGAAACTTTGACCTACACAGAGAAACCTCTTCGAATTGTTGATTAGAAAGTTCAGGAGCTGAGGACTAAAAGCATTCCGATGGTTAAAGTTCTGTGGGATCATCACGGAGTAGAGGATGCGACATGGGAAAGAGAGGATCAGATGCGGGAACGATATCCAGAGTTATTCGCCGAATCATGTAAGAATTGCGTGGACGCAATTAGTTTAAGGGGGAGAGGATGTGACGCCCGAGATTTAGCCATGCATTTAATTACTGTTGCATCCTTGTTTGCGCATTTCCTTCTGTGCATTATTGACTGCCTTCTTGCGTTACTATTCACTCCATTTTTAAACTGCCTTCTATCAGTTAATTAGCATTTTTATTAAATCATATTAATTGTAAAAGTAGTGGGAAAAATGTGCATTTGAGCTAACGGCGTTAGGAGAGCTCGTTTAGAAAATGATTTTTGTAGTTGAGTGAATAGTGTTACGTAATAACTTCATAGATTTAATTAGCTAGCCTAAGTTTTATACATTAGCCTCGTTTTGGAGCTAGAAACGCGCATTTTATTAGATCACTTAAGCACCCAAATGACCCCACCTCAACTTAACCCCTTTATTATAACACTTAAGCTCATAAAATTCAAAAAAAAAAAAAAAAAAGCTGAAAAACAGTAGCAGGAACCCGACAGCTCCAAGGGAGAAAAGGAAGAGAAATAGTTCGAAAAACAAAGGGGTTTAGGTGTAATTTAAGTTGTCTCACACTTCTAAACCTATGTCAGGACTTCTTGAGTGTTTATATGCGATTTTAAATTGATTTGGAGCTTTTGGTATGATTCTATGCTTATTTGGTATATGTTCATTTGTAAACTGCTTATTAGCCTCTATATTTGCTTCTATCCTAATTGCAACGAGGTCAACCTACTTTGTTGATCCTCATATGTGTTAATGCTTATATTATTGCTATTAACTTGTCATCGTTAAGTGCATTGCATAGTGGTTGCGCAACCATAGTGTCAGGGGCGGATGTGTTGAATATCGGCTGGGCGGCAGAGGGCTTGCCGGTGGATATTCAAACTCCGTACCCTATTCCCTCATTCGCCTGGTCCGGAGATTGCCAGGGGATGTTGGGTTGTAGGATTCGGGGTACATCCGGAGTACACCCACTGGAGTGATTGGGGTTATGCCGGCTTATCGTGATCGTGCTCGTGGTTCGTGGATCGTGATTGAAGACCAGCGAAGATTGGTGTATAGGGGATTGTTGAAACGTATCCTTTTAATTGTGTGGTTATTTAAGTTATCGTTGTCTCTTAAATTGTCTAAGTGTTATTGTTGTGTATTGTATTATCTGTTGCATTGCACGCCCCGGGACTATATCCCTCACTGGGCAACAGTGGTTGCTCATACCTCGATATCTGTTTCAGGAGACGCTGAGGGTGATCCCCAGCTTGTTGATTTAGTTGAGGAAGAAGAAGTTCAGATCGAGCCTTTACCTTAGTTGCTGTGTCTGATAACTTGAGGTGGTTAATGAAATTGCTGCTATGTGGAAAGTTTAATTAATTGTTTTATGTTCTATTTTGTGGCCTAAGGGCTATGTATATGTTTGTTGCGCAAGTCGAAGGATAGTAGATTGTGGTGTAGAATTGGAAGCCATGTATTGTAATAACTTTTATTCTCGCCTTATTTCCTTGCATGCTTGGGAGTGGATGGTTAATGTAGAATGCTTTATCCTTTAAGTTGTTTTATTGATTTCCTAGAATGTCATGATTATAAAACTATGCTGGCAACAAGTTCTCGCATGCTTGTGTGTGTTGGAGCTAATGTGTACCATAAGGCTCGGATGGCCTTATAGCTTTGTTGTTTAATTTAAGAAAAGCTTGTATTGTATTGTTGGGACTTTGTTTAAGTGTTTACAGGTTTTTAGAATGTCCACGGTACAGGGGAGACTCTGTCCGTGTGTCGGGTCCGGACTTAACCTTTAGCTTGGGGGTTGGATCGGGGCGTGACACCAAGCTAGGATCACTTCTCAGAAGTCAAACTTCTCCTCTACAGCTAGGTCATTTCGAGCTACAACCCTTCGAGCAGGGCAGTTCATGAGATGCTATCTCCGATCGAGGTTAGGTCTTCTTTTGTTCTGCTGTTGTTATTCTTCTTCCAACCTGTACACAAACCAAGGCTTCTCGAAGTCAAGTACATCAAAGGTATGGGAAGAAAGGGTTATCTCAGGATGGACTCAATATCTATTATCTTGGGTTGGGTTTGGTCCCTTTCTCCAAATCTTTCGTTTCAAGCATCAAATGGAAAAAAAAAGTCATAAGAGAATAGGCATATAAACAAGTAAACCCGACCCAGGAGGAATGCACTGAAACATCATACATATGAGACTAAAAGCTTCGTCTACCCTGTCTCTTGTGAAAAATTCTTTATTGATCGACCTATGTGACACTAGCCAATCAATTCATTCAATCGACGAACTGGTTGGGATGATAACCAGATACTTTTCTTGTTCTTGGGGCTCAATCACTAAGGTGGGCTACTTTCCAAGTCTCCCCATTTCTGTATTTTTAAAAATGGGGATCCCTCCTATCCCCTGCTAGATGGATAAGGTGGGTTACTTTCTCATAGTCTCCATATCAAGATGGTGGATCAGGCTAATCAGACTTGAGCTCTCTCGTCTAGATTGATAGATCTGGATCCCCCAAGAAAGGTTTTCATTCCTGCTGCCAAATGTATTTGACTAGTTCAGTTAGCAATTCAGTCAGCCTTAGCTAAAAAAGTGAATCTCCTGCCAAAACCGCTTAAAAAAAACAAATCTTCCTTGGGAGTGAGAAGTGAATCAGGGACTTGCCATGGATAGGAGTGCGTGATCAATAAAGAAAGAGAAGAAAACTTTGGTTATGGCATGGATAGCTAACTTGAGTGACAAAAGGCAACGAAGGCTTGATTGCGAGTTTCCTTTTCCCCAGGGCTAGGGGTAGGGTATAGCACATAGGCCGTTTAGAGCAAGAAAAAGCAAGACCAAACCCAATCTTTAAGTAAAGGGCTTCCTCATGAAGCTTCGCCCCAAGGGACGACTGCTACTGGATTTCTTGATTTGGCAGCAGTTCATGCAATCGAGACTATTATATGCAGATCTGTTCCTCTAATATATCGCTATAAAGCGCCTAAGCCATTTCCCTCAAACAAAGAATTCTTAGTCAGAGTTAGAAGCAACCTACGGAAAACATATAAAGTAAGTTAGATCACATTGAGTTAGCATGCACCTGACCTCGGCCCTATGGCCTCGAAGGAAATTCTTTTATTTGTTCGATAATAAAATGCCAGGCATTCGGAGATAGGACTTTTTCAGATGATACGGGAGTCCTTGCTATCAAGTCAACTACCTTTGTACCCGAGTGAATATTAAGGGATTCCCCATGGGAGAGACACATAGAAAGCTCTCCAAGAAGTCAGTCAAAGCCATCTCTCGCTCACCTACGTGCTCATGACTATATTTACGATGCCGCGGGATATTTTATTAATAGTCTATATCACTACCGCTAGTTGCATCCTTTTATTCCTGTTGCTTAGCTTCTTTGATGGGTGCTTTTTTCTTGTCATGGTCAATTGGCTTTTGTAGTTGATTTAGGCCCGATACATCTCTCATCCCATTGTACGAGTCTTTTCGTTTAGGTTTGTATTATTTTAGGGTACTCTGGATCAGTATCCCAGTTCATTGCCCTGTCCTTGATCTGGGAATCGTGTTCTCATTGAAACTATTAAAAAAAAAGAACTTCTTTAATTGATGCCTCTTCATTTAGTTAATTCATCGTGGTACTAAGAAGATGATTGGCAAAGATTGGAATTAGAATGATAAAGAAATCGTCTGACAGAATATAATTCTAATATAGAACATCTAAACTCAGGAAAGAGTTGGTTACCAATCAAATAACTGAAACATATCTTCCTCGGCCCAGAAAAGGTGCAGAGTAATGTCTTGTCTTTGCTTAGTACCAACATGGAACTAGTGCTTACGCTTATCTTGTTGATGGTAAAGTCCTAATACAATTTGTTCCTAGCTTACAGGCGGCTAATGGACAAAGCTATCTAGCAAAAGATGATTAAAGAATTCAGCTGCCGATACCACTTGAAATTAAAGGGATCTAACATCCCACTACGAATTCATCATAATTTCTTTCTTACTCTTCATCTTTTAGTAAGCTAGGAATGTATAAAAGAGTTTTACCACTAGCTAATCCTATGCAGCTTATAGTGCATATTCTGTAACGATATTTGTCTAAAATAGGTTCAATTTATTTAATGAATTTAACAGCAAAATGAGAGGAATGAGACTGATTCCCGGGTCAAAGAGTTCTTTATTGGGAACCAAGCTCAAAAAGAATAAAATTTGCAATTTAACTGTTCGAGTAGGGACTTACTCACAGGAGATTTTGAAAGAGAAAACTTAGCCGTGGAAAAGGTCCTCTCAATGCTCTAACGCCCACACTGGATATGGACCGAACTGTCTCATGACATTCTAAATCCAGCTCACGTACCGCTTCAATGGGCGAAAAAAAGAAGAAAGCAAGGAACAAAAGGTAGGGTAACTAGTTTCGTTCTTTTGACTATCCCAAGCCGGCCAAGCCAGCAAAGCCAGTTCCTTTTAGATCGGATGTAGATTTCTTTAGATGTGTAGTACCTAGTTAAGAAAAACCGAGTCTTCATCACAAATGGAATTGCGAAAAAGGAGAGATCTAGAATAGAAAGCACACCAAGGCGCGGTGCTCTATGGTTCTTGTTTTAGCCTGGTAATCACTGTAGGCATTTGTCAAAAGGATCTCTTCTATGAGAGTATTCTATAGATATAACTTTTCTATTATTCTTATCTTTATAGATGAATTGAATTACATCCCTCACCCAATGCCCAACTCTGGGGCACTAGTTTCATTCCCGAGGATACGAAAGCACGGTTTCAAAAATGCTTTAGTTAATACCGCTAAAAATTCTTGCACCCAACGCTCTGGCTTTAAGTTAATGCCTATCTACTTTCTTCCTCCCGTTTAGTGACCTGCCCTGATCGACAGTACGTACGGAAGGAATGAGAGATCAAGGTGTGCTACTCTCGGCCTAACCAGTCTTCTCTCTTACTTGTCCTATCTATAAAAGAAAGAGTTGGTTTCTATTTTCATCGATCTTGGAGTGGGTGTCTTGCTTGATGGCTTTCTTTCATATCGGTTTCAGGTTCATACTCTGCTCCCTAATCCGGAAAGATCGTATGTCAATGTTCCCAGGGTAGCAACTTCCACTTCTCTTAGTCAAAGTATGGGCTTCGGTTCGGGACTCTGAATCGATCAATCTAATGGGAAAACTCATTTCCTCTTTCTTTTCCCGCTTTCTCTCCACTCTTGTGGCTTACCGTCCTAGGGCATTAACTCGGCTTTTTCCTGTAAATCGTGGCTGGTTCCTCTTTTCTTCTCTCGGGGTGGCTACTTTCTCTATCCGAAACTTCCTTACCCTTAAAGCTGCTCTTCTGTGTTTCCTTCCGTGGGAATGAAATGAACCCTGAGATTACTCTATCCCTGGCATCCCTTTCTGCCCTTTCCCGCGTAGGTCCCATTCATCGGCCACATACACGTATACTTTACGTACACAAGTGGTCGAGCCAAAGAAGAGAATAGACGATGTAGGTCATCCTTCGGAGAAGTGGGTGAACTCATGAAACTGACAATCTCAACTTCCTTACTTACGATATAATAAACTCATATAACAACTCCAGGCTTTAAAGAAGAGAAAAAAGACCTGGCTTCAAGGGCTTTAGCTTTGAGGAAAGAAAGATCCTAGACCTGGCTCGCTCGAGGCAGATTCCATTCCTCATCCCCCAAACCTAGCATAAGAGAAGGGCTGACAACACCTATGTGTCAAATGAGAGTTATTGCCTAAGATCCTCTTCTCCGAGATCTTAGGTCTACTGTTGATTGTTGATACAACTTGGCTCCTCATGCCAGGTCTGGGTAAGGATATGTGAGAGAAACTGCTGCTGCTAATGAGGGGCATCTATTCTACTCTGATGCGAGGGAGGCCATCCATAGGCTTCTATGGGCTCCATAAGAAGGGCAGGAGATCCGGAGTTGACGGATTCAACTTTTGCATAGGACCGAAAATAAATTAGAAGGAAATTGTTTAGAGCTGTATAAAAAGAAGATTTAAAAGGGGGAAGGCTAGCTTCGCATAGGCTACATAAGCCAGGATCAAACTCTTCTTTTGACTATGATTAAGCCCCTCAGTGGTAGAACGTACTACTTCCTTCCAACCTTCGGCGAACTCGTATTTTAAGCAATTTCTTGTTAAGATCAAATCACTTTTTCATACCTAAATGCAGCCATGATCTTTTATACGATACCACCAATGATAGAAGGAGAGAATGCGATCATTTTTCTTCAATTCATCTATAGAGCCAAATCCCTTTATCCCCTCTCTGAATCCGTTCTTTCTGAAAAATGTTTGGCAAGGAGTATGAATGTCCGAACTCACTGTGTTAAGCATAAGGACCACCCTAAGAGCTGATTCAATAGCTAAGGTTACTTATATGCCATTCACTGCGGCAACGGAAATCTTACAACTACTACGAGAAGATCTGTCTTACCTTATTTTTGAGCTCTTATTCAATTTCTCTCACTTATTGTTGGGGTTTTTACTCAATTTATTTTTAGGAAAGAAGGAAGAATACCATAAATCTTATAATATGTCACCGGTGTACTTACTTTAACACAAGAAACGTGGGCCTACTAATTACCTCCGACTAATTCCTTAAATCAAGTAGAGCAGCCGGAGGGACAATAGAGATTTTACCTCAATCCAATCAATCTATTCCCAAGCCGATGCTTTGGGTTACTTGCCCTACTTTTGGGTTAGCTTTCTAACTACTTGTTAGCTTGTTTGCTTACTATCCTCTTGCTTATTCTTGAACCAGGGACTTAAACTAAAACTTCCAACTTCTAAGAAATCATGTATTTATCTTTCCATGCTGTCTTTTGCATGCTATTCCTTACATAACCTCCACTTGGATTCATTTCAAGCCTCGAGTTCTTGTTTAGAAATCTCATAGTTGAAGTTCGAATGAGAGATTTGATGCAATTCAAATTGACAAGCAGTAGTGACATCATAATAAATATCCGGAGGACATAACAAAATCTTTAATTCTGGGTTCCCTTTACCAATAGACCAATCAATGGCGCTGTATCGAAAACAAGATTCAGTCGCTACAAGCGAAGGATAATAAGAAACCGGCTGTAAAATGGGTAGATTAACTAAAAGAAAATACACTTGGGCCACTAAGCACTAGGAGAGTTGCTTAGATAATATGCCTAGACCAGAACACTAAGGGAGTCTTCAGGTCTAGACGTAGCCTTCTTTAAATGTCATGCCAGTTAAGGTAAGCTCTCAGTGGATGCCATTACTTGACTCAATCTATCTGGGTCATATTGCGATCGACGCTTATTAAATGTTTCTTTGACTATTGTGTACATCCCCAGCCAATAAGTGGTGTGGGTACCAGACTCGCTAAGAGGAGATAATAGTGGCTCCGCGCCCCTTAACTACTGAATACCTTAAAGAGGTGGTTGATGTTTGTCAGACATAGATCGTTGATTCTCTTAATTTAATTCTTTGAAACTACGCTCTAGACTAGACTAAGAATCCCTCTATTTTAATAGTAAGATTTGATTTTATTGGCTATTGGCACTTCTATAGAATAGAAAGAAGGAGTTGTCAGCCCTTGTCCTTTAAGTAGAGACCATTTTTTCTGTGAGGGGTCGTAGGCCAGTCTTTCAGTAATTTGCGAGGAGTGTAAGCTATTATAAAAGTTCTTTATTGATTAACACGGCCAGGCAATCGTAGACCCTTCCTCTAGTTAGTGACTTGGCTCCCTTCCTTCTAGTCAGTCCCTTCTCTTCCTTCTCCTTTTGCTTTCTTTCTATCCTCTGGTTTAAGGTTTATAAGGGGAGTGCTCGCTACTATAAGACATCTGTGCATTCCTTCGAGGCAATCGTAGCCAAGCTCTGAGACTATTCAAGCTAGCGTGGTAACGATACTGAGGAGGATACCTAGCTAGTCATGAGCTAAAGCAAAGAAGTGAAGCCCTCGATTAGCAAATAGCTCCCCATTCTATCCAATAGACTCTTTGCTAAAGTTCAAAGGCTAGTATGAAGAAGGTCCAATGTCCGTGAGAAGTAAGTAAAACTGCAGTTCCAAAGCTTTTTAAGGTGTAATGCAGGCTGGGCAATCAACCAGAGAACCAAGGAATGGAATTGAACTGAAAGCATATGATTCAGTTGAAGCTGCAACCAAAGATGAGTGGCTGTTGATCGGGCACCGAACTATTGGCTTTAGCGACCCAATGTATATAGATGAAAGATGAGTTCGGAAGTACTGGATAGGTGCCTCCTCCACGAAATGTAGCTTATGCGGAACATATTATTCCTCAACCATCAACTAGCAGTGCTTGATAGAGAAGCTCTATAAGGGCTATTTTAGGGCAGGCCCCACTCAATGCGGTTTTTTTCTTTTCTTGATGAAATCTTCAAACCTCTCTTATTTAATTTATTTTATGTGCTGATAGAGAAGCCCTTTCTTTTGACGACATAAACCTAAAAACATCATCTTAGTGGACAGGTAGTAGTTTTAGCGTACTAAGAGCCCTCTGGTTGCATTGAAAAAATATGAGCTTTTTCCCCCTAACTACGATGGTTCAGAAGATGCCACATCCGCCTCAAGACCCACAGCTTATTCAATAGCTTACGCCGCGCGATTTGTTGCTTCCAAAGGTTGAAAATGCTCTACTGATAGGGAGAGGTTTGAAGATTAGTCTTATTTCTACCCGGGTTTCAAGCCATTGTCTCAGTCAGTAGCCTAAGATAAGCCAACTTACAAGATCGGATTAGCAAATCATGAAACCTGCCAAAGAAGAGCTTACAATCACATATTGCGCCCATACTAGTACCTTTTGTTGTACCTACTTAGGCCACATCTCATTCATTTTCCTTCCCAGCATGTCTGTTGTCTTCTTTCAAAGAGGCCATTCTTGGTCTTTCAACTAACCCGGAAAGGGATACTTACCAATCAAAAGAAAAAAAAAGAACAAATGAGATAGCTAAAGCCAAAGTCACATTTGAGGATCTTGAATCCACCGGGAACAAGATCCGCTTCTAGTCGGAGGAAAAAGCCGATGTTATTTTACATTTTTTTAGTTAGAAAAGTATGGAGATTTTAAGTAGCAATAAGTTTCTTTACCTTCCCTGTTTTGGTAGTAGTGGTATATAAGATATAGATTTCTTTTAGGAGTGATCTTTCCCTGTACTTAGAAATTGCATAAGAGAAGAAAGGTCGTAGCGTATGGGGAAGTTAAGCATATAGCTTAAGCGCTAAGAAGCTCCCTCCAAACATGCTACTTCAGCTATATTCTTTTCACGTGCGACTTGAACATTGTTTTCGGGGATAATCTACGCTCCGTAAACAAAGGTCAACCTTTCTTTCTTATCAAATCCCCCCTCTTCCGAGCGATGCCCAGATCCCTTTCGCACCTAATGGTACTTAGACTCATAGGCACGGTCTTCTGATTCCAACATTGGAAGCCCAAGTGGAATTGGCAACAAGAGATGCTGTCTTTCTTACAGCCGATAGATGAAGGGGACGGACCCTCCAAAGGTCAGAGAGTGATCACCCATGTCCTAGCATTGGGTTGGTTAGCCCAAAATGCTAATAACGTGAAGTCCTTTCCAGTGATTCCACCCATCACCGCATATTCATTGCCAGACACGGGTAACGACTCAAGGATAGAAACCTTGTAGTCAATACCCCATTCCGCTAAACGATCATAAACATGCCATAAAAGCTTGAAACAAACTAATGTTGGATCAATTGTCTCAAGTTTCCAATGCCGGTTCACAACCGGAGCGTTAAAGAAATCTTGGATGGACACCTTAGGTGACCATACTGTCAGGTGATACCACCTCAAGTATGCAAGCCATTGTCGGACCCATGACCTCAGGGCAGTCCACTCTAAGAAATCTCGCGTTGAATCCCCAACTACTACTTCATTAGGGAATAACTTGAGCTCGTCAGCGGCTGTCTCTTTGCGGAGATAGTCTACTAAAGTAAAGTGCCCTTGAGGTACGGATTCAACGGCCTACCACATCCCTGCCACAAATAAAAAAGGCATGGAATGTTTCTGGAACATCTTCAGCAACCTAGAAATGCTAGGAGAGTGCCGATGTGGGAAAGTACTAATACTACGCCTACTAACGCCACCTATCTAACACTAATGACTTATGTTTCAAAACAGGAATATCATAGCAGGAAAGGGTCTCTAGGTAGATAGCGGCTACGCACTTGTCGGCGATGACAATGTCGTCACCGTGTACCGCGTAACAGTCAAAGACTTGCTAAGGGTACACCTTGTCTGCTGCTAACCATATCAAAGCATTCAGGGTTAACGCAAACAAAGGCCAAGAAGAGGAATACCTTAACGGTTGACCCATGGAGAATTATACTAGTAAATTGGGTGTCTGCACCTAGTCCACTAGGAATGGATGTCCTGTCAATGACAGAGACACTCCTTGGGCGAAAGTTGGGCCAAATCAAGCGTCTAGGACTGCATACTAGAGGAGGAAGGGACAACGATCAATCGCTGACCTCAAATCCACCGAGTATGTGCTCTTGGCGCCAACTAGGAAGCTCACAGGTGCCGTTGGGTTGAATGTACCATCCATAGGTAATTGAAGAAAAAGTTCCATCAACCATTCAGGAATAGGGTGTAGCAACCTCTGATTCACCCAGTTTCCTATGGCAAATATCATCCTCTTGCCCCCACCCTCTATTGACTGACCTAATCGACCTAGATAGGGCATAACTGGATCAAATTCAGGAAGAGGATTGTCTAAACCCACTTTAGAAGCGAAGTGCTCATAGTCTCCAACTGAGAACATTTCGTTATTTGGGTCAAAATAATACCTGATCTTGGGGAACCACAACAAACACCCCTAATGGTGCGAAGGCCTTTCTGATCGAGGCCTTAATTCTCTTGGACCAATTGGAACCAAGAATTTAACTCGAATGGGAACGCCTAGAAGAAAGATTGGTCTCCCCGACCCCCCCTCCGGTGGTTCAACCGATAGGGTTCATCTTTGATGTTGTGGCCCTCCAAGTCGGGTCCCAACATATCATTTGAAGTAGAGGGATGGTTGAGATTGACGGGGCGTATCTCTAAAATAAAGCGGGAATTTTTTGACACAAATCCCTAGAGGTATCCAGGACTACTTTCATTACCGAAGGGGGAGCCGAGATAAAGTCAAATGTTGCCATACTCACTCTCTTGGCCTTCCGACCTACTTACTATTCATTATAGCCTATCTTTATACGACCATCTTGTCCGAGAATTCCTTGGATGCTGGTATCGTATATAAGATCGTGGCTGCATTTAGGAGTAGATCTTAACTATTTATATAAGAGAAGAAAGAGAGCTTTAGAAGTAGCCAATCTTTTCTTTATGCCCAAAAAATCCCATGTCTTTCTTGGTTAGACCAAGTCAACCAGCGATTTCCAACAAGTCTTTCCTCATTTTTGTTGGGGAGCAGAGCAGTCAAAGAAGAAAGAAAAGCAAATGATTATTCAACTCCTATCTTAGGTTTATCCCAGAGTGGCCGATAGGCTAAAAGTACTGTGGTGGCTGTATTGTTCGCAGAGAAGCGCTTTGCACGGTTGCCCTAAAAACCCCATTCTTAGGGATTTCTTGGGGAAAGTATGTTGGTACAAAAAAACATTTCTTTGATTTGTTTCATATTTACCATATGATGATTTCTCATTATGAGCATGAACGAAGGAAAGGGCGCTCGGGTGTCTTTATGCAAGGGACGGTACAGAAGAAGAACGAGAGCAGGTGAGGCGGGCTAAGATTCCATTCAAAGTAACGTAACAGGATTCGATGTTGCACCATCTTCAACTCTTATTAGGACCCAGAGTCTTTCGAGAAAAGGTCCCATCCTTCAATATCATGATTGGGTCAACCAAGCCAGATCACGAGTGAAATATCATGATCGGGTCGACCAGGCTAGATCATGAGTGAATAGAAAATCAAAAATGTACATAGCCATTCTAACTGAACTACTGGGAATAATTCTACCACTTCTACTAGGAGTAGCCTTTTTAGTGCTAGTTGAACGTAAAGTAATGGCTTTTGTGCAACGTCGAAAGGGTCCTGATATAGTGGGATCATTTGGGTTGTTACAACCTTTAGCAGATGGTTTGAAATTGATTCTAAAAGAAACTATTTCACCAAGTAGTGCTAATTTCTCCATTTTTTGAATGGCTCCAGTGGTTACATTTATGTTAAGTCTAGTCGCTCGGGCCGTTGTACCTTTTGATTACGGTATGGTTTTGTCAGATCCGAACATAGGGCTACTTTATTTGTTTGTCATATCTTCGCTAGGTGTTTATGGAATTATTATAGCAGGTTAGTCTAGTAATTATGGGGCGGCCGTTCAGTCGCCTATGATACTAGGACCAATAGGTCAAAAAAGGGTTTGTGCCATAGGTGTTGAACAATCTATTCTACACAGGTGTGGGCTTATAGGGCTAAGGCTCATAAACCCTTTCTTTCATTCATCAATAGGGCCCTAGTCGGTCACTTTTCTGGGCCAGGATCGATAAGTGGAAGTCATAAAAAATAGATCTTTCTCTTCGTACTTCAGATCAAGAGGAGGGGTTGCTTGTCAAGCCGGCCTATATATAAATAAAAAGATTCACTGTCTTTTAACCGACCCTTCTTCTTTGTCAATGCTACTAAGGACCTACAGGTTTGCCGACTTGACTTATGAAAGATAATGAGAATGGGTTTTTCAAACAAAAGGGAAAAGGTGCTACTTAGTTTTGCAGGCCTTTGTCATTGTTGGTCAACTAAGTACGGCCTGAGGCCCCCTGCGAATCCATAAATCTGAGGAGCATGCCGCAACAAAAGGATGGTCCCCTATACATTTCATTCTTTCTGAAATAGAGAAATTGAAGTACCCCACATTATAGTGAACCTCTCCTTGTGATCGGGACAAGGTAGATGCCTCCCAGTTGAGGGGCAAATCGACTCAGAGTTTTCTTAGGTGGCCACCAACCTACAGTTATCCTTAAACTTTCGTGCTTGGTGGAGAAGAAGCAAACAAAGGTACACTCGCTTGCTGTCTTGTTCTCTGTCGCGAACTAGGATCGCTCGCCAGAGGGTCAGATTAGAGCAAGAAAGGTTGAGAACATATTACCCAACTTTAGGGACAAGGGGCAAAACGACCTCTCGATCTACTTACTGCAGTCAAGGAATAAAAATGTCATCTAGGCGTTCCCTCTTGCTCTGATCTCCCCTACGCCTAGGACGTTGTCTAGGCCAAGAGCCATAGTTAGTTGTTGTTTCCATTTGGTTGTTTCTTTCTCGTTGTTGATACCGGCAAGACCCAGCCAGATGATGTCTGCTGGTTGGTAGTGAGAGGACTCTTAGTACCTGCATACTCAAAAGGGGACGCTGGTTAAAAAATAATCATTTTTTTTTTGTTTCTTGCTCTCCCTTAGCAACGTGAAAGGAGTCTATATATCTGCTTAGCTTTGGTAGATTTTCCCCAATGCAATCCACAAAAATTCCACAAATCCCCTGGTGGATAAGTTTGAGACTCAGTTGTAGTGCGGAATTTTGTTTCTCGTCTGGTAGATCTGATCTATAGTTAGGGGAAATACATACAAAAAGGTTCGAAGAAGGAACGTGCATAAGAGTATATAACCAACCCACCCTTCTGTATAACCTATTCACATGAAGCGGCTGGATGCATAAGGGGTTTGTGAGACCTTAGTTGGGATGCATAGGGGAGTCAACCTACAAGCACAGAAGAGCGTGGTACCGCTACCCTTCTCTAAGTAAAGGTAAGATTCTTAGCCCTGTTGATGACTCCATCTAAAATACAATAGGGACAGTCGTTGCCAGCTACTCCTTTCGTATCTTGAAGAAAGTAAACTTAAGTAATAGTAATTGGGGTCAGGTCAATAATAGCTATGGTTTTGCCCTACTGATTTAATGTAAGAACCCTACTTGAAATTCTGAATAATATGAAATAAGTGTTATTCACATGCTTAGATATGTGTTAAATTAACATATCAAACTAAGTATTCGTTTCAAAATCTTATGATACCGACCATTGAGGGTTAAAACTTTTTGTAGTTAAATTTGGGTAATGTTAATATAATTAGAATCTTATCTGTTATTTAAATGGCTTATATAACCCAGCTGGCAAGATTTAACTTGAGATTATAATAATCTTTAACTATATAAATATTTATATGAATTGTTAACTTAAGTAACATACTAGATTTATGATTAAGAAATAATAGGTTCTGAGACTACTAAGCGAGTTGGAAGAATTAATTGAAATATCTTGTAATAGTAATATTGTAAAAGATAAAGGGATGTTAGCGTAACACTTAAAATTAATCCAATAAGTTAGAATTCCCTAAGTAGTCGAAAGATTTTAAATGATTAGGGACGTTTGTTTACTCCCGTTTAGATTAAATGATTCAAGGTTTATTATAAACGATAGGGTCGGTTAATTGAAATAAGATACTCTTGCCACTTATGGAATAACTTTAGGTTATTATTTCACTAGCTCAAATCAGCTTGGAAGGTTGACACGTAGATTTAATTAATTTCACGTAGATTTAATTAATTTTAGCTATCGACTTATATGATATTGCATGATCATTAAAACATTCCAAAGTCTTATTATTTTCACGCTGCGAGGCTGCTGTACATACCATCATATAATTTAAATTAATTAGCTTGGTTGGTTTAGTTAAAGAAAAATTTTGTCATTAAGTTAACTTGAATGGAAGATTTATTAATTTCATTAATTGGCTTTTAAAATTTTTCCTAGTCTTAAGAGCAGTTTGTGAGCAACATAAATCAGGTGCAGTTTTCTTTTAAAATACATTGTTATTATCTTTTATACTTATTATATGAAACGTTCTGAATTTTCTTACTAGTAAAATTATATGATGTTATTATTCTTATAAATGTCTATGGAGAATACGGGTAAGGAGGCCTTGGTGTTTTATATTGTGATCTAATTAATTGCAACATCAACAATCTAGAATTGTGAGAGGTTATAATACGAAGGTAAGAGAATTAATCAAAGGATAGTTATTTTATTTAATGTATACATGTTATAGAATAATAGAGTTAGCCTGTGGTTAAATTTGCTTGGCATATATGGACCCAAGTAAGTAATCAGTAATGAGATAGTAAGAGGTTTTAAGTAAGGCCTAGGAAACGTTACCACTTTTCACTGGGTAGGGTTTACTTTAGGTTGTGTTAAATTCAAAAGGGTTCAATCAGAAAAATTGGACTATCAGATGACTGAATTACAACTTCTAAAATCCTAGTAATTAAGTTATTATTATTTAACTAATTAGAAGACGGGATTACTGTTTTCCAGCTATCTACTCTCATCTTCTATATAAGTTCATTATACATTTTCAGTGACAACAATAAGTAAATTTATGAGGACAAGTTGTCCCTGATGTTTTCAGTTATGTACTATAACTTTATTTGCCCTATTTCAATTATTTGAACTCTCAGCAAGCATGTCTTACTATTACACATGTTCGATTGGGGACAATCTCTTTTGATGTACCCTACCTATGTGTCAATACTATCTGTTGTGTGTTATATGACTACATGTGTATACATGTGTGCTACTTAGCAGTTGCAACCTCAGGCATGATAGCATTCGGACGCCGGGAAACATAAGGCTTACCGGCCCTCCCGTGACTATTGTGGTCCTATTCCCTCTTCTCGCTTGGGACCCCCTACCGCCCTTGGAGAGTTTCAACTCGCTTGGGAGTAGGATTGCCCTCGGAGATGCTGGGTCAAAGATTTCAGGTACAATTCTAAGTACCCTCCTGGGAGAGATAAGAAGTTGTGTTCTACTCCGGCCGGCCACCTCTAGAAGAAAAATTAGATTATATCCTTTGCAACATGATTTGTAATTGTTATTATTTTCCGGTAATACTTAAATTGCTCTGCATCATGTTTTTTCTAAAAGCTCGAAAATGTTTTCAAAACCACCCTGATGACTACTCTGCACTGAGTTCGATTGAGCTCACGACCCATTCTTCCCCCATCACAGGTGAAACTGAAAAGACTGTAATACCGGCTAGTAACGATGTGCTTGATATGTCTATTAGGTAATTTGGATCACCTGATACCGAGGGGTGCTGATGTGCTGGTTCACTGCCACTACCTCTTTGATGACAATGATGTGGACTTTGAAGTTCCTCACCATTTAGTCTACGATGTGATAGTTAATAATGTAATAATAGATATAGGTTTTGGCTCGTGTGTGACGGTGTTTGTCATGTACTATGGTTATGTTTTTGAATAGATATATTAGACTCCCATACTCATTTTGTCGTTGTAAGATCTGGGTGTCAGAAATATGTAACCCTGGCTGTTTAACGGAATGGTTTATAATATAAGTAACACATTCAATCCTACTTTGTGCTAAAAACAATGCATGCTTAGAACCTTCGCTTGAGACTAAGAAGGATTAAGTAATTAGGGGTCGTTACAGTTGGTATTAGAGCATATTACGGTTTGGTTTTGTTAGAATAAGTTTATATGTGTTATATGTTTCCATTGTATATCTATGTGCTATATTTCATATGTGTATTAAATAAACGAAAGTGCCTGTGTGTATGTAGAAAGAATGGCATGACCTAGTACCCGAAGAACTGGCAGGAATGCTGAACCAGTAGAAGAACCTGGTCAGGCTAATCTAGGAATAACCATGTTTAATCTGATGGCGACGACACTGGATAGGGTGTCCAGAGTTCTGGAACGCCAAGAGGTAAGGGAGGTAGGCAACCCTCACAATGTTGAAGGCAGGGAAAATAATGATAATGGAGGAAACAGGATAAGTCCACTTAAGGAATTTCTAGGTTATTTTCCCCTAAAATTCTTCGGGGACCCAGATGATGAGAAGGCGGAAGCATGGCTTGCGGAGGTAGAGAAACTTTATGAGACGTTGGATTACGATGGTGAACGAAAAGTTACACTTGCAGCATTTCTACTCAAAGGGGATGCAGAACAATGGTGGAAGGTGGTGAAGCGCCGATGGGAGGAAAACCATACACCTTACACCTGGGAAACTTTTACTGAAGTTTTTAAGGAAAAATACATTCCCGTAGTTGCCAAGGAGAAACGAGAAGAAGAATTTATGTCACTAAGACAGGGCGGCATGACCGTTGTCCAGTATGGGGCACGTCTTGACAAATTATCTCAATATATGCCTGAGCTGATGCAGCCAACAAGCCGGGCAATTTGAAAGTTCATAAGAGGATTAAGGGCTGAAATTCAGGATAGTTTGGTCGCTTTAAAATTTGAAACATATGGGGAGGCTGTGGACGCAGCCACACGAGTGTAAAAAAGGATGATAGAAACTAGGGGTGGACTAAGCCAGCCCAACAAGAAGCCTTTTTAACAAGCCCCAGTATAGCAAAGAGCAAGCTCATGTTGTTTGGACCAAGGGCGTGATCAAACAGGACCAGTAGCTAACCAACCACAGTCAAGTGGGTTGGTAGCCTCCTCAGCTCGAGGACTAACGGGCACTAAAAGCCAAACCGCTATGTGTACCTACTGTCACAAAAAGGGACACACTGAGTCGCAGTGTTGGAAGAAGACGGAAAGGTGCGGTGGTTGTGGAAGCAGCCAACATCAAGTTAAGGATCGCCCTAGACGGTGAGGGGGATGGGATTACAATAAGGCTGCGTCATGTCAGCGGGTACAAGCTAAGGTTTATGCGATTGAACAGCAAAAGTTGCCTGATGATACCGCAGTGATAGAAGGTATATTTTTAATTTTAACTCAGCCTATTGAAGCTTTAATTGACACCGGGGTGACTCATTCATTCATTACTCCCGCTTGTGTGCATCGAATTAGTATCCCAGTTAGTAAATTATGTGATGGTATTGAGGTAAACACCTCGACGGGTAACAAATTTATGACTGAATTTGCTTGTAGAGCCTGTGAAATTTAGGTTGAGGACTGTAAATTATCTGCTAATCTAATTCTTCTTCCTTTCGAGAAATATGAGGTTATTCTAGGAATGGATTGGTTATCCGCTCATCATGCACACCTGGATCGTAGAACAAAAATGTTAAGATTACAGGTACCAGGGCAACCGGTGATCGAAGTTATAAGCTGTAAAAAGGACTGCGAGGACAATGTTATAATCTCAGCAATAAAGGCCGCAAGATCTATCATGAAAGGAGGAATAGGGTTCCTCGCGTATCTGGTTAATAAACCAGTCGATAAGGCCAAATTGGAAGAGGTTGCCATAATAAAGGAATATCCAGATGTATCCCTTGAAGAGTTAATCGGGCTACCTCCAAAACGAGAAATTGACTTCAACATTGAGTTATTACCTGGAACCCAACCAATTTCTAAAGCTCCCTATAGAATGGCTCTAGCAGAATTGAAAGAACTAAAAGTACAATTGTAGGATTTAGTGGAGAAAGGTTTCATTCAACCCAGTTCTTCACCGTGGGGAGCGCCAGCGTTGTTTGTTAAGAAGAAGGATGGTTCCTTGAGATTATGTATTGACTACCGGGGTTTGAATCAAGTAACAACCAAGAACAAATATCATTTTCCATTGATTGATGAATTGTTTGACCAGTTACAAGGAGCGAAAGTATTCTCTAAATTTGATTTGAGGCAAGGTTATCATCAGTTCCAGATTAAGAAGGAGGATATACCAAGTGCCTTTCGAACTCAGTATGGGCACTATGAGTTTATTGTGATGCCTTTTGGGTTAACCAATGCACCCGCAACCTTTATGGATATGATGCATCGAATATTCCGCTCCAACTTGGATCAATTTGTGGTGATATTCAAAGACGATATACTAGTCTACTCCAAGACTGAGAAAGAGCATGAGCTGTAATGCCCCGACCTAACCCCAAGCTAAAGGTTAAGTCCGGACCCGACACATGGACAGAGTCTCCCCTGAACTGTGGACATTCTGAAAACCTGTAAACACTCAAATAAAGCCTCAACAAGATAAGACAAGCTTTTCATAACTAAACAACAAAGGTTCAAGGCCATCCGAGCCTTGAAGCATACAATAGTCCCAAAACACACAAGCATGCTAATGGCTAGAGTTAGAACATTTACTTCCAAGCATGCAAGGTAATTAAAGCAAAAACATAAGTTATTACAAGACATAGGCTTCCAAATCTATACCACGACCAACTATCCTTCAACTTTGAACAACAAGCATATACATAGCCCCTAGGCTACAAAATAGAACACAAGATAAACAAATGAGTCTTCCACATAGCAGCAAGTACAAAAACCACCTCAAGCTATCAGGCACAACAACTAAGGTAAAGGATCAGCCTGAACTTCCTCCTCTTCTACTATCACCTCAACTAGCGGGGGATCACCTGTGATAACCCGAACCCGGCATGCATTTAATGGCATATAACTGCATTTAATTAAATGTTTAATTAGTTAAATCAACCAATTTGCATTATTTTGATATTTCTTTTGGAAGCATTTAGTAATTTTATATTAATTAATTAAAAGATTATTACCTATTTCTATTAATTATAGTAATTGAATTTATTCTCTTGTATTTAATTAAGTGTTATCATAAATGTTAATATTTAATTGCACTTGATTACATGTTTATATTTACTTGTTCATTCGTATCTTAGCAATAACTTCATAATTCTTTAAAATATTCTAGAAATAGATAAACTAATTATTTTTAAATGAATATTGATTATTTTGATTGTTTTGATTATTTTAGTAATCGGTTTTAATTGTCTTGCATTAACTTACTCGGTTTTCAATTAAATGAGAAAAGTAACTCCGAGCTGGAGTGAATTTCAAACTATTCTACTATTCTACTTTTCAAAAATTATAGTTCTCTATTAGTGCTCATCATTTGATTAGTGATCGTTTATTGACCGTTCGATCGAAGCATTTCGAAAATGAGCGTTAGAGAAATATTTCTTGGACTTAGTGAAAAAATGTTTTTAGCTTAATTTAACTAGTTTTAGTTGTTTTTCATTTAATTGCATTGTTTTAACTTGAATTAGATTAAATGGCATCAAAATAAGATTATTTGACCAATTTTCACTTAAGCTTGACCTTGCAAATGACCAAAATGCCCTTTGTCACCTTTTAAATAATAAAAAAGGCAAAAATCAAAAAAATCAAATTGCAAAATGCCCATTATGTCCTTCCATGGCCGAAAGCTCTCAAGGTGGGAAAGAAATGATTTTTCTTGCATTTTCTTCTACAATCGTGTGTGGAATTGCTCGGGGGTCGTGGCTCTGGTCCTTGCGGGTCTTGGTCTTCAATCTCTGTGAGGGTTTTCATGTTTTTGTGCATTTATATTCAAATTTGAATTTTGTTTCAAATTTTTAGATTTAATATATAATGGGTTATAATGTCTATGATTGCTTGATATAGCTTCCTTTGAGTTCGTGGAGCATTGTTTGATAGTTATTCAGCAATTTTTACCGCTGAAATTGCGTATTTGAAATTGGGGAAGAATAATGAATAGTGATTATGAATAGTAAAACCCTAGAATTTCGGATTTTGATCCGAATTGCGATTGCTTGATTTGGATAGGTGTCATGAATGATAGAAAGATAAAATGTGCAATAAAAATGGATCAGCCTTTGTTAAAATTGGAAATTAGACAAAGAAACGTAAAAGGGCCGTTTGACCAAAAGTTAACCGTGCTCGAATTGAGTTGGGGGTTTTGCTATTAAGGACATGGAAGCACTTTTGGTGCTGTCGTGGAATTGATTGAGTGACCGGTTAGCATAGTTGTAGTTCAAACGTAGTAGGTGGACTTTCGGGCTTCAGTTGGGAAAGTGAGGTTTAGTGACATAGAAATGTGCCTTGTAGTGCCTAAGTGAATATGGTGAAATCGATTTCCTAATCCTGTAGCTTGTTTGCTCGTAATTGCCTTTGGAAGTTAGAGATTGAATAGTGATAATTGTCGTTTTCGTGTTTGAACTGCTGTTACTTGTTTAATTGGTGTTCTTGTTGCTATTAATAATAGTTATGCTTGAAAAGTTAATTGATTGCTATTATTGATTGTAAATGCTTGATATCTCGTTTATCGTCACTAATCTGCACTTTCGTGCTATCGCTCATTTATCGCCTTGTATCGTGTCTTGCATTGCATAGAGTCAGGCACGTGAGTGATGGGCCTCTCTTGGTAGTCTCGGGCTGCCAGTGTTGGTTGCTCTAGCTCCGTGTCCTATTCCCATTCTCGCTAAGGATGCCGCCTTGGGAGATTTAGGTCGTAGATGTGTCGGGGTACTTCCGGAGTACACCCAGTGGATTTTATAATGTGGTTGCACGCTTATTGTCATCATTGCCAACATCAAGCTCGAGATTGATGTATCACTTGTGGATTCGAATTGCATGGTACATTGCTCATTTGAGTGAACCGTGACCTTCAAAGTGTGGTATAGCTATGAATGGTTGTGTTAATGCTTTCCTTAATTGTTTATTGTATTGTCGTTTATATTGAAAGCTTTCTTATTGACTATGTTACTTAACTGTACCTATTTGCATTGCACGACTTTCTTTCTCTCCACCTCGATATCTGTCTCGCCCTCACTGAGTATACGTGTTGTGTATACTCACTTCTCACCACCACATTTCAGGAAATACCATGTTAGCTGGAAAGTTCGTGATTATGTGAAAGTTCGTGCTTGAAGAGTTGTCTTGCGTGCCTATGTGGCTTGAGTTGTCAAAGTTGCAAAGATGTATGCTTTTATGTATTGTTTGTACTTAATGTTAAAGGGAATGTAATTTAAATTTAACTAGGTAATTGAGGTAGATTGATAAGCTAGTTTATGTATTCATATAGTATAGTTTAACTTCATTGCATGTTTGTAATGTCCAAAGGAAAAGAGTTATAATGGTATGATAGTCTATTTTATGCAATAGGTTAGTATGGTTTAATTGTCAAACTTGAAAGTACTTGTCAAAGATGAGAGGAGATAGGTTAGCTTTTAAACTGGAAATGCATATATAATTGTTGTGTTTATTTGTTGAGAAACAAGGCTCAGATGGCCTTGAGGTATTTGTATGGTTGGACACGGTGCTGGTCCACCTATATACTATTACAGATTTTGTATTTTGCCTAGAAACAGGGGAGACTCTGTCCGTCTTTCCCTAAAATTTTGCCCGGGTTTGGAATTGGGTTGTGATTAGATTGATTGATAGAACTCCCGGTCTCGAGAGGGATCGGGGTGTTACAGGTGGTATCAGAGCTTGTTAGCTCATAAGCCAGGACTGGGTCCTCAGTCTAGTGGGTATTGATCCTTGAATGTGTTCTTGTTAAGTGTGTCTTGAAAGTGTGTGCATGTATGTGAGATTATGTGTCTTGACTTGAATGTATGCACCTATGTGATACCGTTATGTGTTATGTGTTAAATGTTTCTCAAGTAAAGTGAAGTGTCTAGTTGTGTATTGAATTGACCTATCGAATTGGCATCGTGAATCGAATTGATCTCGTGAATTGTTATTTGCTTGAAGTATTACTTGTAATGAGTGTATTGGAATGCCTTGAATTGGTTGTGCCGTGATTTGAATTGATTATGTTGTGCTTGACTTGATTGTCGTGCTTGAGTGACTTTGTTGAATAAACTGTTTTATAAACTATTTTACAAACATGCTTGCATAATAGATTAAGGCATATATGTATAAATGTGATATATTGGCATTCATACATGTCCTATTGAAATGGTAAGAAAGACTTATCCCTCCCCTGAAGAAAGTGGTTCACAGCTGGCCTTTCAAGGTGTATGGATTGGCATAAAATGAATGACATTTAACTAGCCTTTATTTGGGAGTTGGTGTTTGCTTTTGGAGCTCGATTATTGGCAAATCTCTAAGGTCCTCCTCTGTGCTTAACAGTTTTGAAAGAGTAGTTTTCTTTTGAGGTTCAATTTGGCTGTTCTTTGGAGCATTCTTTGGTTTTCTTATTGGGTATTCTTTGGAGACTTCTGTTGGCACTTCTTGGTAGACTTGGCTATTGGGTATTCAATCGGACTTACTGCATGGTATTAACTATGGCATATGTGTCTCAGTCTTTATTGGTGTGTTACTGGCATTCCTTATTGGAACTTCTTCAATGGTATTCTCTAGAATTCTCAGTGGTCATTTATCTAGTACTTATTTATTGGGCAATCCTTGGTACTTTCTTACTGGAGCATTGTATCGGGTATTTCTTTTGGTATTCTCTTATTGGGTTTCCTTATTGACAAGGTTGTATGAAGTTCTCACTTGGCAACAATGAAGAGGCCTTAGGGTTGGGTTTTGTATATTATGCACCAGCTCGGTATTTTTCCTTAGGTTTTTCGTCTAGCTGGGAAACTATATTTGTTATTCCACTTGATTGTCTTATTGGGCGCATTATGTTTTCTTTGCTATTTTCTTTGACATTCTTCTCAGCATTTGATAGCGATACTCGGGATCTAATTGGTTATCCTATGAGGTTATTATTTAGAAGACTTCTCTAGAACTTTTGAAGTATATTTGATTGGGTTTTCTAAGTACTTTCCTCAGCACTCTTAACAGGAAATTCTTCTATGAAATTCATGACTAGCGGGGTATTTCTTTGGACCTTTGGATGAATCTTCAGTTGAGTATTTATTTGGTTTCTTGTTAGGGAGTTCTCGAGCGGTTGTAGTTGAACTTCTATTGGAGATTCGTGTGAAGGGTATTCTTCTTGTCGTTATTGTGTGGTATTAGTGATATCTACAGTATCCCTGCTTTAGTCTTTAGTTGGTATTTTCTCGGCATTCTTGGTTGGAATTTTATTCTTCTTCGTATTTGTGTCAGCGGGATTCTTGTTTGGATTTATGTACGGTATCTTCATTTGAGCCTTCATTCGGCATTATTATTTGGGATTTCTTCTTAAGCTTTCCTATTGGTCTCCTTGTTTAGTATACTTGCTTAGCAACCGATGAAGATTAGTCAGAGTTGGATTCAGTGGATGCAGAGTTCTATTGGAAGAAGAATTGCGAGGACGCAATTGTTTTAAGGGGGGAAGGATGTGATAACCCGAACTCGGCATGCATTTAATGGCATACAACTGCATTTAATTAAATGTTTAATTAGTTAAATCAACCAATTTGCACTATTTTGATATTTCTTTTGGAAGCATTTAGTAATTTTATATTGATTAATTAAAATATTATTACCTATTTCTATTAATTAAAGTAATTGAATTTATTCTCTTGTATTTAATTAAGTGTTATCTTAAATGTTAATATTTAATTGCACTTGATTGAATATTTATATTTACTTGTTCATTCGTATCTTAGCATTAACTTCATAATTCTTTAAAATATTATAGAAATAGTTAAACTAATTATTTTTAAATGAATATTGATTATTTTGATTGTTTTGATTATTTTAGTAATCGGTTTTAATTGTCTTGCATTAAATTACTCGGTTTTCAATTAAATGAGAAAAGTAACTCAGAGCCGGAGTAAATTTCAAACTATTCTACTATTCTACTTTTCAAAAATTATAGTTCTCTATTAGTGCTCATCATTTGATTAGAGATTGTTTATTGACCGTTCGATCGTAGCATTTCGAAAATGAGAGTTAGAGAAATATTCCTCGGACTTAGTGAATAAATGTTTTTAGCTTAATTTAACTAGTTTTAATTTCTTTTCATTTAATTGCATTGTTTTAACTTGAATAAGATTAAATGGCATCAAAATAAGCTTATTTGACCAATTTTCACTTAAACTTGACCTTGCACATGACCAAAATGCCCTTTGTCACCTTTTAAATAATAAAACAAGGCAAAAATTTAAAAAAAAAATTGCAAAATGCCCATTATGTCCTTCCATGGCTGAAAGCTCTCAAGGAGGGAAAGAAATGATTTTTCTTGCATTTTCTTCTACAATCGTGCGTGGAATTGCTCAGGGGTCGTGGCTCGTGTCCTTGTGGATCTTGGTCTTCAATCTCTGTGAGGGTTTTCATGCTTTTGTGCATTTATATTCAAATTTGAATTTTGTTTCAAATTTTTAGATTTGATATATAATGGGTTATAATGCCTATGATTGCTTGATATAGCTTCCTTTGAGTTCGTAGAGCATTGTTTGATAGTTATTCAGCAAATTTTACCACTGAAATTGCGTATTTGAAATTGGGGAAGAACGATAAATAGTGATTGTAAATAGTAAAATCCTAGAATTTTGGATTTTGATCCGAATTGCGATTGCTTGATTTGGATAGGTGCCATTAATGATAGAAAGATAAAATGTGCAATAAAAATGGATCGGCCTTTGTTAAAATTGAAAATTAGACAAAGAAACGTAAAAGGGCCGTTTGACCAAAAGTTGACCATGCTCGAATTGAGTTGGGGGTTTTGCTATTGAGGACATGGAAGCACTTTTGGCGCTGTCGTGGCGTTGATTGAGTGACCGGTTAGCTTAGCTGTAGTTCAAACGCAGTAGGTGGACTTTCGGGCTTTGGTTGGGAAAGTGAGGTTTAGTGACATAGAAATGTGCCTTGTAGTACCTAAGTGAATGTAGTGAAATCGGTTTCCTAATCCTGTAGCTCGTTTGCTCGTAATTGCCTTTGGAAGTTAGAGATTAAATAGTGATATTTGTCGTTTTCGTGTTTGAACTGCTGTTACTTGTTTAATTGGTGTTCTTGTTGCAATTAATGATAGTTATGCTTGAAAAGTTAATTGATTGCTATTATTGATTGTAAATGCTTGATATCTCGTTTATCGTTACTAATATGCACTTTCATGCTATCGCTCGTTTATCGCCTTGTATCGTGTCTTGCATTGCATAGAGTCAGGTGCGTGAGTGATGGGCCTCTCTAGGTAGTCTCGGGCTTCCAGTGTTGGTTGCTCTTGCTCCGTGTCCTATTCCCATTCTCGCTAGGGATGTCGCCCTGGGAGATTTGGGTAGTAGATGTGTCGGGGTACTTCCGGAGTACACCCAGTGGATGTTATAAGGTGGTTGCGCGCTCATTGTCATCGTTGTCAACATCAAGCTCGAGATTGATGTATCGCTTGTGGATTCGAATCGCATGGTACATTGCTCGTTTGAGTGAGCTGTGATCTTCAAAGTGTGGTATAGCTTTGAATGGTTGTGTTAATGCTTTCCTTAATTGTTTATTGTATTGTCGTTTATATTGAAAGTTTTCTTATTGACTATGTTGCTTAACTGTACCTATTTGCATTGCACGACTTTCTTTCTCTCCACCTCGATATCTGTCTCGCCCTCACTAAGTATACGTGTTGTGTATACTCACTCCTCACCACCACATTTCAGGAAATGCCATGTTAGTTGGAAAGTTCGGGATTATGTGAAAGTTCGTGCTTGAAGAGTTGTTTTGCGTGCCTATGTGGCTTGAGTTGTCAAAGTTGCAAAGATGTATGCTTTCATGTATTGTATGTACTTAATGTTAAAGGGAATGTAATTTAAATTTAACTAGGTAATTGAGGTAGATTGATAAGCTAGTTTATGTATTCAGATAGTTTAGTTTAACTTCATTGCATGTTTGTAATGTCCAAAGGAAAAGAGTTAGAATGGTATGATAGTTTATTTTATGCAATAGGTTAGTATGGTTTAATTATAAAGCTTGAATGTATTTGTCAAAGATGAGAGGAGATATGTTAGCTTTTAAACTGGAAATGTATATATAATTGTTGTGTTTATTTGTTGACAAACAAGGCTTGGATGGCCTTGAGGTGTTTGTATGGTTGGGCACAGTGCTGGTCCACTTATATGCTATTACAGGTTTTGCATTTGGCCTAGAAACAGGGGAGACTCCGTCCGTCTTTCCCTAAAATTTTGCCCGGGTATGGAATTGGGTTGTGATTAGATTGATTGATAGAACTCCCAGTCTCAAGAGGGATCGGGGTGTTACATCACCCTTAGCACATCCTGAAACGTATATCGAGGTATGAGCAATCACTGTTGCCCAGTGAGGGATCAAGTCTTCCGGGGCGTGCAATGCAACAAGTAAAACAATTAAACAACAATGGTAATTAAACAATTTAAGAAGTAACGATATCTTAAATTACCACACATTAAAAAGGATACATTTCACTTAACCCCAACACCAAATCTTCAATCCACTAACCACGATCATGATCACGATAACGATAAGCCGGCATAATCCCAAACACTCCAGTGGGTGTACTCCGGATGTACTCGGATAATCCTACGACCCAACACCTCCTGGCAATCTCCGGACCAGGTAAGTGAGGGAATAGAGCACGGAGTTTGAATATCAACTGGCAAGCCCTCTGCCGCCTAGCCGATATTCAACACATCCGCCCCTGACACTATGGTTGCGCAAGCACTATGCATTGCACTTTACAATGGCAAGTTAATATCAATAATATAAGCAGTAACACGTAGGAGGATCAACAAAATAGGTTGACCTCGATACAGTTAGAATAGAAGTAATTTATTCAACAAATAAGCAGTTTTACAAAGGAGTATATACAAGACAAGCATAGAATCATGCTAAGAGCTCTAAAACAACTTGAAGTCTCATTTTAACACTCAAGAAGTCGTGCCAAGGTCTTAGAAGCGCGAGACAACCGAATTTGCACGTAAACCCCTTTGTTTTCCATGCTATTTCCCTTCCAAACCAAATTAACGATTCAATTTCAAAGGAAAACTACACCAACCTTCTAACTAGCCCTTAAGGAACCCTTTCAACCCTCAAACATATTCAAAAGGCCGCAATTACCCCGAAAGCCCCAAATTCCCTCTTCTAGCTTTAAACTACACAAGCCTCGTCTGAGCTTCAAACAAGGTCTAACAAAGCTTCTATAGCACCTAGGTAGCCTAAGAATACTAAAAGTGAAGCCCGAATCCACCTGGATTCACCTTAACCCCGAAACCCCTTTGTTAAAGTCGCCTAATTCACGTTTTATGCAATTTTAGAGCAATTCAAGTGTACGGGGCTATTAGACTATCTTCCTTAGCACCTAAAGCATCTATTAGGAGTGTTGAATCAAGCTAATATGTGCAATTACACAAAACCCTAGAAAAATGTCACTATTCACCTCATAAATCAAACTAACAATTCTAACCGTTTAAAAGGTGAAACAATGGCTCAAATATGTTCACTAGCACTCATATACAAGGTATAATAGCATAGATAATCAATACAATAACATTTGATCACATTTTCAACAAATCAAGAAATTGACAACTATTTTAAAATGCGAAAATAAGCTGTGAAATCCCTCACCAATGCATGTAGGAGCACCTAGGAAGCTTGCACACACCCTAAACCACTTGCTCTAGTCTTGGCTTGGCTTGGTTTGAAGGGTTGAAGAGCAAAAATCACCTTTTCCCCTCACCTTGAAGCTCTCGGCCCTTGCACAATAATTTTTGCACTATTTTTTCTTTTGTTTTGTGTTTTAATGAGCTTAGGTGAATTATATAAGGTTAAGTTGAGGTGGGGTCAAGTTTGGGTATTTAAAAGGTCACTAGAATGCGCGTTATTAACTTAAAAACGAGCCTAAGGTGAAAAGTAATGTTAGTTATTTAAATCTCTAAGTTTGTTACGTAACACTATTCACTTAACTACTAAAAACATTTTCTAAACAAGCTCTTCTATCGCCTCTAGCTCAATTGCACATTTTTCCCACTCCTCTAACAATTAATATGATTTAATAAAAATGCTAATTTACTAATAGAATATAGTTTGAAAATGGGATGAATATTAGCTAAAGAAGACAGTTAATAAAGCACAGAAGGAATTGCACAAACAATGGATGCAGCAGTTAATGAATGTACGGCTAAAAATATTGGGCGTCACATCCTGTCCCCCTTAAACTAATTGCGTCCATGCAATTCTTACATGAATCGGCGAATAACTCTGGATATCGTTCCCGCATCTGATCCTCTCTCTCCCAAGTAGCATCCTCTAACCCGTGATGATCCCACAAGACTTTAACCATCAGAATGCTTTTAGTCCTTAGCTCCTGCACTTTCTGATCCACAATCCGAAGAGGTTTCTCTGTGTACGTCAAAGTCTCACTGATCTCTAAAGGCTCAGGCTCAAGAATATGAGAGGAATCTGGCTGATACTTCCGAAGCATAGAAATCGAAGACATCATGAATTGTGCCCAGGCCAGGAGGCAAAGCTAGTCAATAAGCCAAATCACCAATGGTTTCAGTTATCTCAAATGGTCCCACATAACGAGGACTGAGTTTACCTCATTTACCATGCCGAATCAAACCTTTGCGAGGAGAAATTTTTAGAAATACTCGATCCCCAACGGCGAATTTCAGATCACGACGACGTCTATCTGCATAACTCTTTTGCCGACTCTGTGCTGTAAGCATTCTTTTTCTAATAAGCTGAACATTATCAATCATTCTGTTCATCTCTGGCAATAAAGTAGGATCAATAGATTTCGACTCTCCAACTTCATCCCAATATAAAGGAGATCTGCATTTCCACCCATGCAAAGCCTCATACGGTGTCATACCGATAGTAGCTTGATAACTGTTGTTATAAGCAAATTCTGCAAGAGGTAAGTATTTCTCCCAACTCTTACCGAAGTCCAAAATGCACGCTCGGAGCATATCCTCAAGTATTAAGATAGTTCTTTCAGATTGTTCGTCAGTTTGAGGATGATGAGAAGTACTGAAGTTTAATGTCGTGCCCAAAGCCTTATAAATTTTCTGCCAGAACTGAGATGTGAATCTGGGATCTCTATCTGACACAATACTCTTAGGAATTCCATGAAGTCTAACAATATTCTCAACATAAATTTCAGCCAACCGATCCAGAGATTCAGTCTTCTTAGTAGCAATAAAATGAGAGGTTTTGGTCAATCTATCCACAACAACCCAGACTGAATCATGAACCCTTGAAGACCGAGGTAAATCTGACACGAAATCCATGGTAATGTGGTCCCATTTCCAAACAGGAATAGCCAAAGGCTGCAACAACCATGCTGGTCTCTAATGTTCAGCTTTAACTTTCTGACATGTAAGACATTTAGCAACATAGTCAGCAATCTCACTCTTCATGTTGTTCCACCAGTAGTTTTGTTTCAGATCTCTGTACATCTTGGTACTGCCTGGATGAATAGTATACTTAGAATTATGAGCCTCTGCAAGAATTTCTTTCTTTAAGGCTGGCTCAGAAGGAATGCAAATTCTGCCTTTGAACTTAAGAAGTCCATCATCATGTAATTTGAAATCCGACTCTCCCCCTTTCGACTTTTCTATGATTTCTATCAATTGCAGATCAGTTTGCTGAGCCTCTCTAATCCTGGATAATAAAAGAGACCGAATATGCAAACTTGAAAATTGAACACCAAAATC
Organism: Ehretia macrophylla; assembly: GCA_037974665.1. Lineage (NCBI taxonomy): Eukaryota > Viridiplantae > Streptophyta > Magnoliopsida > Boraginales > Ehretiaceae > Ehretia > Ehretia macrophylla. Next base: position 36,572,505 of record CM075771.1, read on the forward strand.
TGAAATGTTGGGCCTCCATAAACATAATTCCTCCATGAACTCCCAATTTTTGTTGATTAGACTAGCAACTATAGCCTTTCGGCTTAAGGCAGCAGCAACAATATTAGCCTTACCTGGCAAATAATTGATAGTACAATTATAATCCTCAAGCAACTCCAACCAACACCTCTGCCTCATATTCAACTCTTTCTAAGAAAAGAGATATTTCAGACTCTTGTGATCAGTAAAGATTTCAAATTTATTACCCCAAAGATAATGACGGCATTTCTTTAATGCAAATATGATAGTTGCAAGCTCGAGATCATGCGTCAGGTAATTAAGTTCATAAGGTTTTAGTTTTCTGGAAGCATAAGCGATAACTCTCCTATTTTGCATCAACACACAGCCCAAACCTTCCTTAGAAGCATCACTATAGATTACCAGATTATCGATACCCTCAGATATAGCAAGAATCGGAGATGTGGTTAATCTATTCTTTAATTCCTGGAAGCTAGCCTCATATTTCTCATTCCAGTCAAATATAGTCTTCTTCCGAGTGAGTTGAGTCAAAGGCCCAGCAATTTTAGAGAAATCCTTGACAAACCTTCTGTAATAACCCGCTAAACCCAGAAAACTACGAATTTCTGTAACAGTCTCTGGCCGTTTCCATGCCATGACAACCTCAATCTTTGCTGGATCAATGGAAATTCCATCCCGAGAAATAATGTGGCCCAGAAAAGTGACTTGACTTAACCAGAACTCACATTTGCTAAACTTTGCAAATAATCGATGCTCCTGAAGAGTCTGTAGTACAATCCTGAGATGCTGTTCATGTTCCGCCTCAGATTTAGAATAGACAAGAATATCATCAATGAAAATAACCACAAACTGATCTAGATAGGGGTGGAATACTCTCTGCATCAAATCCATAAATGCGGAAGGAGCATTAGTAAGTCCAAACGGTAAGACAACAAACTCATAATGGCCATAGCGAGTTCTGAACACAGTTTTGAGAACATCATCAGACTTAATCCTTACTTGATAATAGCCCTGCCTCAGATCGAATTTAGAAAATACCCTGGCACCTTGCAGCTAATAAAATAATTCATCAATCAAAGGCAATGGATATTTTTTTTTTGATAGTTATCTGATTAAGACCTCGATAATCAATGCATAACCGAAGAGATCCATCTTTCTTTTTAACAAATAAGACCGGTGCACCCCAAGGTGAAGAACTCGGCTGAATGAATCCATTCTCAAGTAAACCCTGTAACTGAATTTTCAATTCTTGTAATTCAGGTGGAGCCATTATGTACAGAGTTCTAGAGATAGGCGTAGCCCCTGGTAATAAGTCGATCACAAACTCTATATCTCTATCAGGCGGTAAACCAGGTAACTCCTCAAGAAACAGCCCCGAAAACTCTCTCACGATAGGTACATCATTCAGTTTCAATTGATCACCAGGTTGATTAATCAAGTAAGCAAAGTAAGCCTCACAACCCTTACCTAACATTTTTTATGCTTTAATAGAAGATATGATAGGAGCCCCCGTAGATTTTCTACTGCCAACTATTTTAAGTACATGCTGGTCGAGCATTTCTAGTTTCACAATCTTCTTTCTATAATCAAGCTGGGCATAGAATTTACCTAACCAGTCCATCCCCAATATAATTTCAAAGTCGCACAAAAGTAGAATAATTAAATCGGCAGGAAAAACATGACCTTGAATATAAATATTACATGCCTTGTAGATAGATTTGGTGACAAACTTCGGCCCCATAGGAGTATAAACCATAATATCATGAAACAGTTTATCATGTTTCAACTTAGCATTTTGTGCACAAGTAGGTGTAATAAATGAATGCGAAGCCTCGGAATCAATTAAAACCTTAACTGATTGATCATTAAGAAGAAAAGTACCTTCTACTACAGCGGTCGTATCCGGAAGCTCCTCAGCATCTAAGGCAAATACTCAGGCCTGAGCCCGCGGTACTGGTGCTGCAACTGAACCCCTGGTCTGAATGCCTTGACCAGATGTCTGACCCCTGGTATTCTTGAATTTCTAGCAGTCTCTAACCCTGTGTTGATCACTACAGCATCTGGTACATTGGCCCAATCTTTTCCAACAATTCTCCTCATTATGACCCTGGCGTTGACAGAAGCTGCACTGCTGGTGACGTCTTGCAACAGTGCCTCCCGAAGGAGCTCTGTAAGTAGAGGTAGCTTAACTACCCTGCTGAGAACGAACTACTACTGGTTGGGTTTGCCCCTGACTCTGACTTTGACTCTAGGCTGGTCGCGTCTGAATCTGAACAGGCCCTGTATAACTCTGTGTTTGCCTCGGCTGTAGACTCTGCCCAACTGGAATAGTCTGCCTCTAGTACCCCTGACTGTCACGTCCCGACTCGACCCCGCAAAAGGCCAAGCCCGGACACGACACACGGACGGAGTCTCCTCTGTACCGCGGACGATCCGAAAACCCTAAAATCAACATAATACTTGCGAAAGCCATAAAACAATTAAAACAAGCCAACTTTCTTTGAAACATACATTTCTTATTAACCAACTTTGCAACCCAAAAATGATATGCATACTACACAAGTATTTATGCCACTAATCAATTCCATTAGCATGCATTTCCTTACTAGTCACAAGAGTATAAGTTTACAACTTTACATTCTTTCAACTTATATAACATAAGACCGTAGAGGCCTCAAACTAGAAAATACATACAAGGCTACAAGCCTCAAAATTAAGCAACATCCAAGCGATATACATATCAAGCAAGGCTCGCACAAAATCTGGTAACCAACCACCAGCAAAGCAAAGAAGTGCTATCACGGGAACACCTCCACCTGTTCCTCCTCCTCAATTACCTAAAGAGGGTCTGCTTCAACTACTGCTGTAAAAATATAGTATAGAGAGGAATGAGCAAAAACTATTGCTCAGCGAGGGCAATTGGTCTCAAGGACGGAGATGAGAGGAGTATGCAATGCAATTAGCCAAGCAATGCATACAAATATCATACAGAGATATAATAAAGCCATCAACAAAGCAAGGAAAGTATTTAAAGCTGTAAACACTCATTCAAAGGATACGATACTCTTTTCACGAGCAACTTTCAAACTCGAATTCGATGATGACGCGCCGGCCCAAACCACCTTATAACACTAGTTTGGAATACCCCGGAGGTATCCATCAACCTACGACCCAAAATTCCCTGGGAGGCAACCCAAGCGAGAAGAGGGAATAGCAGTGGAGCTAGAGCAACCAACACTGGCAACCCGAGGCTACCCAGAGAGGCCCATCACTCACACGCAAGACACTATGCAATGCAAGACTCGATACAAGGCGATAAACAAGCGATAAAGCCACACGTGGGAGAATAACAAAGTAGGTTACTCTCGCACGCAATAGCAACAATTGATAAGCATTTCAATCCAAATCAATTCAAACAAGCATCTCAAGCAACCCTAAGCATTCTATAGGCATAAAATCAAGAAAACAAGCAAAAACACAAATCGGCCCCAACTATCAAAACACTACCATTTCCAAACGAGCCACGAGTTCTGGAAACCGACTTCGCCAATCTTCCTAGGTCACCATAAGGCACATCTAAAGATCCCGAAACCCTACTTAACCCTAGAATTCACGCAAAGTCCCGTTTTCCCCCTTTGCTCGTTTGAACTACAACTATAACAACCAAACACCCAACCAACACCATAATCACACCAAAAGTGCTTCCATGGCCTCCCGAAACAATGCCTACATGCAAAACGAGAAAATGCCAAACTCAACCCAAACGACCCCGACTTTCATCAAGGCTTAATTCCCGTTTTTCCCATTACGAAACCCAAACAAACCATGCATTTAGGCAATCTAGCACACCTAGCACATTTCTACATCAACGGACAGCATAACGGAGCAACTTCATCGTTTCAAGATTTTACTATTCATAAATACTATTCAACAACCAATTTAAATTGTAATCTCAACATTTAACCGCAGAAAATGTTAAAAAGCTATAAATACACGTTCTACAATTGCCAAGGAACATTCTAGAACCATCAAAACGCTTTAAACAACAATCTACGAATAAAATCTAAAAATCACAAAGTTGATACACTTGACATTTAAATGTGCAAATAACATGCTTCCCTCACCTTAGGCACTCCTAGTCGCTAGGAAAACAACGTTGGTCACCTCGGAAACCACCTCGCACGAGCTCACGCGAAGATTGAACGATTGGAAGTTGAAAGGTTTTTTTTTTCTCTTTGAAGCTCACGGCCTGCTCACTGATTTTTCAGCCTTGTTTTTTTTTTTTTTTTGCTTTGTTTTAGCTTATTAAGTGATGACTTGGTCAAATGGTCAAAGCACTAGGTCAAACAACTTAAAACTTTGGTCAATTAGACTATTTTTTTGTGCACTTTGAAGCCATTTTAACTAAGGAAAGATTAATTATAGCTAGCAACAATTAAAATATAAAATTTAAGTCATCTAAATACTAGTTTCACTATTTGCTGAGGACTAGAAACCGTTCTCTAGCTATCGCTCCCTAAATGGAATGCACGTTGCGACAGTAAGAAAGTCACAATTAATTCTAAAAGAATTTAAGGAAATATAATTTCCAAAATAATAAACAAGAAATTTCCACATTCCGGGCTCGGGTATTACACTGACTCTGAGACTGAAACTGCCGCTTACTCGATTGACTAGACTCTGCCAACACGTCTGCCTTGCATGTTTCATACCTTGAGGCGGCTTTGACCACTACAGCATAGTTAGGGTAATCATTCTTAGACAGACTAAGCATAATATCCTTCCTCAATCCCATTATGAACCTCTGCATCTTCATATCCTCCGGTTGTACCAAAGCCGGCACATAGCAGGAAAGCCTAGTAAAAGCAGCCTCATATTGATCCACTGTCATATTCCCCTGTTTCAAAGCTGTGAACTCTGCCTGTCGCCTCTCACGGGCAACCACGGATATATACTTATCTTGGAATTCTCGAACAAAATCAGTCCACGGATGTTGAGCTGCCTCAGCTTCCCATTTCTAATTAATAGTACGCCACCACTCCTCGGCGTCACCCTCCAATAGAAATGTAGCATAAGTAATCTTTCTCTCATCACTGCACTCTAGAATTGTAGCCACCCTTTCAAATTTCCTCAACCATAATTCGGCCTTCATATCATCAGGTTCTCCAAAGAAGTTGTAGGCCCCGTGATGTAAAAATTGGTCATACAAATTAGCTCCAGCAGCACCACTACCCTCGGCTCTGGCGGCCTGATTACCCCTAGGAGCCCCTATCTGACCTTGCTGAGTTACAAACTGTGCAATAGTATTCATTGCAGTAGCCATAGTAGCCAGAATCTATGCAGTGTTGGGTTCTGGTCCTTGCGGTAGTGCATTCTCTGCTACTCCTTCACCCTCTCTCGGTACACCCTGCCTAGGAGCTTCTTCCGGCTCTCTCCCCGGTCTGCCCCTTCTCTTCATCTCAACAGCTAGAATGCAAAGTATTATGACAGGTATTTATATAAATTATAGGTAAAGCACATAGGAAGAAGTTCAAATAAATTCACATAAGTCACATATTACATTAGAAGAATATTCACATACAAGAGATTCATAGTCACTTAATCATGCTTGACATTCTACATTTTTCACTTTCAAACATTAACTCTTAGAGACCTTTTGCATTCCATTATCATGCTAGCATGTTCCTTTCTAATTCAAATTCCACTTAGGCAAATCAAAGGACCACGAATTCATACAATCACAAGGTCACATAACAAATCTCTACCCACAAACCGAGAAATTTAACCCGGCTTCATGCAATCTATAGCTCTGATACCACCTAAAATGTAACGCCCTGAACCAACCCCAAGCTAAAGGTTAAGTTCGGACCCGACACACATACAAAGTTTCCCCTGAATAGTGGACATTCTGAAAACCTGTAAACACTCAAATAAAGCCTCAACAAGATAAGACAAGCTTTTCATAACTAAACAACAAAGGTTCAAGGCCATCCGAGCCTTGAAGCATACAATAGTCCCAAAATACACAAGCATGCTAATGGCTAGAGTTAGAACATTCACTTCCAAGCATGCAAGGTAATTAAAGCAGAAACATAAGTTATTACAAGACATAGGCTTCCAAATCTACACCACGACCAACTATCCTTCAACTTTGTACAACAAGCATATACATAGCCCCTAGGCTACAAAATAGAACATAAGATAAACAAATGAGTCTCCCACATAGCAGCAAGTACAAAAACCACCTCAAGCTATCATGCACAGCAATTAAGGTAAAGGATCAGCCTGAACTTCCTCCTCTTCTACTATCACCTCAACTAGTTGGGGATCACCCTCAGCAAATCCTGAAACATATATCGAGGTATGAGCAACCACTGTTGCCTAGTGAGGGATCAAGTCTCCCGGGGCGTACAATGCAACAAGTAAAATAGTTAAACAACAATGGTAATTAAACAATTTAAGAAGTAATGATATCTTAAATTACCACACATTAAAAAGGATACATTTCACTTAACCCCAACACCAAATCTTCAATCCACGAACCACGATCACGATCACGATAACGATAAGCCGACATAATCCCAAACACTCCAGTGGGTGTACTCCGGATGTACCCCGATAATCCTACGACCCAACACCCCTTGGCAATCTCCACACCAGGCGAGTGAGGGAATAGAGCATGGATTTTGAATATCCACTAGCAAGCCCTCTGCTGCCCAACCGATATTCAACACATCCACCCCTAACACTATGGTTGCACAACCACTATGCAATGCAATTTACAATGGCAAGTTAATATCAATAATATAAGCAATAACACGTAGGAGGATCAACAAAGTAGGTTGACCTCGATGCAGTTAGAATAGAAGCAATTTATTCAACAAATAAGCAGTTTTACAAAGGAGTATATACAAGACAAGCATAGAATCATGCTAAGAGCTCTAAAATAACTTGAAGTCTCATTTAAACAATCAAGAAGTCATGCCAAGGTCTTAGAAGCGCGAGACAACCGAATTTGCACCTAAACCCCTTTGTTTTCCAAGCTATTTCCCTTCCAAACCAAAGTTAACGATTCAATTTCAAAGGAAAACTATACCAACCTTCTAACTAGCCCTCAAGGAACCCTTTCAATCCTCAAACATATTCAAAAGCCCGCAATTACCCCGAAAGCCCCAAATTCCCAATTCTAGCTTTAAACTACACAAGCCTCATCCGAGCTTCAAACAAGGGCTAGCAAAGCTTCTATAGCACCTAGGTAGCCTAAGAATACTAAAAGTGAAGCCCAAATCCACCCGGATTCACCTTAACCCCGAAACCCCTTTGTTAAAGTTGCCTAATTCACGTTTTATGCGATTTTAGAGCAATTCAAGTGTACGGGGCTATTAGAATATCTTCCTTAGCACCTAAAGCATCTATTAGGAGTGTTGAATCAAGCTAATACGTGCAATTACACAAAACCCTAGAAAAACGTCACTATTCACCTCATAAATCAAACTAACAATTCTAACCATTTAAAAGGTGAAACAATGGCTCAAATATGTTCACTAGCACTCATATACAAGGTATAATATAGATAATCAATACAATAACATTTGATCACATTTCCAACAAATTAAGAAATTGACAACTATTTTAAAGTGCGAAAATAAGTCGTGAAATCCCTCACCAATGTGCGTAGGAGCACCTAAGAAGCTTGCACATACCCTAAACCACTTGTTCTAGGCTTGGCTTGGCTTGGTTTGAAGGGCTGAAGAGCAAAAATCACCTTTTCCCCTCACCTTGAAGCTCCCAACCCTTGCACAGTATTTTATGCCCTATTTTTTCTTTTGTTTTGTGTTTTAATGAGATTAGGTGAATTATATAAGGTTAAGTTGAGGTGGGGTCAAGTTTGGGTATTTAAAAGGTCATTAGAATGCGCGTTATTAACTTAAAAATGAGCCTAAGGTGAAAAGTAATGTTAGTTATTTAAATCTCTAAGTTTGTTACGTAACACTATTCACTTAACTACTAAAAATATTTTCTAAACGAGCTCTCCTATCGCCTCTAGCTCAATTCAACATTTTTCCCATTCCTCTAACAATTAATATGATTTAATAAAAATGCTAATTCACTAATAGAATATAGTTTGAAAACGAGATGAATAGTAGTTAAAGAAGACAGTTAATAAAGCACAGAAGGAATTGCGCAAACAATGGATGCAGCAGTTAATGAATGTACGGCTAAAAATCTCGGGCGTCACATGAGCAACACTTCCATCTAGTGCTACAAAAGTTCCGGGAACACCAGTTATATGCCAAATTCAGTAAATGTGAGTTTTGGCTCCAACAGGTGTCATCTTGGGACATATAATATCCCAAGGTGGTCTAGTAGTGGGTTTAACGAAGATTGAATTAATATCATCTTGGAAGAAGCCAAAAAATGTTACTGAAGTGCGAAATTTTCTGGGATTAAAAGGATACTATCGACGCTTCGTCAAGGATTTCTCAAAAATAGTAGGACTACTTACTAGACTCACACAGAAAAAGACAATATTCGAATGGAATAGTAAGTGTGAAGATAGCTTTCAGGAATTAAAAAATAGACTGACTAGCGTACCTGTTTTGGCGTTACTAGAAGAGAATCAGAATTATATTATTTACAGTGATGCCTTGAAAGAAGGCCTGGGCTGCGTGTTAATGCAAAATAATCGGGTAATTGCCTATGCTTCACAAAAATTGAAACCTTATGAGGTAAATTACCTTACTCATGACCTAGAGTTAGCCGCTATTGTGTTTTCCCTGAAAAAATGGAAGCACTATCTATGGGGAAGTAGCTTTGAAGTATTTACATGTCATAAAAGCTTGAAGTGTCTCTTCTATCAGAAAGACCTTAATATGAGACAGCGAATGTGGATGGAGCTACTAAATGATTATGATTGCTCCATTAACTACGTGCCAGGAAAATCAAACATTGTAGCAGATGCTCTGAGTCGGAAGACAAGTTTGGTGGTTCCCAGCCTGGGAAAGACTGAAATGTTAAATGGAATTTGGTATGTTTATCTGCAAATACAGTCCGACTTACTAACACTACTACGGGAGGCGCAGAAACAAGATCCCCAGTTTCAAAAGGTCAAGGAAGGGAGTGTCGACCTTAAATTGCATCAAGACGGATTATGGCGACATATAAATCGGGTTTGTGTACTAAATAACCCGGAGTTGAAAAGAAAGATTCTTGAAGAAGCTCATAACTCGAAGTATACTATCTACCCCAGAGGAACAAAAATGTATCGGGATTTGAAATAGTATTATTAGTGGAATAATATGAAAAGGGATATAGTAGAATTCGTAACTCGATGTTTAACCTGTCAATGAGTCAAGGCAGAACATCAAAGACCCACTAGATTGCTACTACCGTTAGAAATACCTCAGTTGAAATGGGAACATGTGACCATGGATTTTGTAATGGGGTTACCTAGATCTCCTTGAGGATGCGATACTATCTGGGTGGTAGTAGATCGATTAACTAAGACTGCACATTTCACTACCATGAATATAGAGGACAAGATAGACAAGCTTGCCGATCTGTATGTAGCGAATATTGTGAGACTCTATGGGGTGCCCGCTAGTATTGTTTTGGATAGGGACCCCAGATATAAATCTAGACTATGGCAAAAGTTGCAAGCCACCTTGGGCACAAAGTTGAACTTCAGCACAACCTACCATCCCTAAACAGATGGACAATCAGAAAGAACAATTCAAATTTTGGAGGATATGTTAAGGGCCTGTATGTTGGACTTTGGGAAGAATTGGGAGAAACATCTTCCTTTGGCTGAATTTGCTTATAACAATAGCTATCAGGCCACTATTGGTATGGCTCCATACGAAGCCTTGTATAGAAGAAAATGTAGGCCCTCATTGTACTGGGATGAAGTCGGAGAAATGAAAACAATCGATCTGACTGTATTACCCGAATTAGAAGAAAAGATAGCAAATATCCATCTAATTCGGGAAAGAATGTTAACTGCTCAGAGCCGGCAGAAGAATTACACAGATAAGCGTAGATGGGACTTAGAATTTAAAATCGGTGATTTGGTATTTCTGAAGTTGTCACCTCAAAAAGGATTTGTTCGACACGGTAAAAGTAGAAAACTAAGTCCACGATTCATTGGGCCATTTGAGGTTATAGACAAAATTGGAAAGCTGGCTTATCAATTGAGTTTACCTTTGGAACTAGCCAACCTTCATGATGTGTTACACGTGTCATCCTTAAGGAAATACCATCCCAATCCCACCCGTATTCCAAAACTGGAGCCGTTGCAATTACTCAAAAATTTATCCTATAAGGAGAAACCCGTTCGAATCATAGACGAGCAAGATCGAGAATTAAGGTCGAAAACAATACCAATGGTAAAAGTCCTTTTGAGTCTTCACGGACTCGAGGAAGCCACCTGGGAGTGAAAAGATCAGATAGAACGACAATACCCCATGCTATTTACGAGGTAGATAAATTTCGAGGGCGAAATTTTTATAAGGAGGAAAGGATATAAGAACCCTACTTGAAATTTTGAATAATATGAAATTAGTGTTATTCGCATGCTTAGATATGTGTTAAATTAGCACATCAAACTAATTATTCATTTCAGAATCTTATGATACATACCATAGAGTGTTAAAACTTCTTGTAGTTAAAATTAGGTAATGTTAATATAATTAAGATCTTATCTGTTATTTAAATGGCTTATATAACCCAGCTGGCAAGATTTAACTTGGGATTATAATAATCTTTAACTATTTAACTATTTATATGAACTGTTAACTGAAGTAACATACTAGATTTATGATGGGAAATAATAGGTTCTAAGACTACTAAGCGAGTTGGAAGAATTAATTGAAATATCTCGTAATAGTAATATTGTAAAAGATAAAAGGATGTTAACGTAACACTTAAAATTAATCCAATTAGTTAGAATTCTCTAAGTAGTCGAAAGATTTTAAATGATTATTTTAAATGATTAGGGACGTTTGTTTACTCCCGTTTAGATTAAATGATTCAAGGTTTATTATAAACGATAGGGCCGGTTAATTAAAATAAGATACACTTGCCCCTTATGGAATAATTTTAGCTTATTATTTCACTAGCTCAAATCAACTTGGAAGGTTGACACATAGATTTAACTAATTTCACGTAGATTTAATTAATTTTAGCTATCTACTTATATGATCTTGCATGATTATTAAAACATTCCAAAGCCTTATTATTTTCACGCTGTGAGGCTGCTGTACATACCATCGTATAATTTAAATTAATTAGCTTGGTTGTTTTAGTTAAAGAAAAACGTTGTCATGAAGTTAACTTGAATGGAAGATTCATTAATTTCATTAATTAGCCTCAGAAGCCTTGTAAGCCATTGAATTTAGTTATAGATTAGTCATCGCATGCATGGCTCCAACCATTATTTAATTTGGGCTTAGTTAACCAGGTGAACAATAGATCACCCGATTAGGAACTACCATTGCACCAAGGACCGCGATGTATAACGTGTGATTGTTATGCTACACAACGTCCTGGTAAGCAACTTCCTAGACGAACATAAAAGAATACCCCACAGTATGCCTAGTAATTGAGCTGCAATTATTATAGCTAAACCACCTATAGCATTGCATGTAAACAGTTTTCTTTGTAAGCCACACAGCTACTTACATTAAGAGACGGGGCTTCGCTAATAGACATAGAAGCAGTGAATCACCAAAGCTATCTAGGAGATTCAATCATCACTAAAAGACTAGATTATCGATGTTGTCAAGCAGTAAAGGAAGCGAATTATGAGTCAGCTCCTCACTGCATTAGGCAAGTAGCTCGTGTAATACCCGAGCTCGGAATGTGGAGTTTTCTTGTTTATCTTTCTGGAAATTTTATTTTCTTAAATTCTTTGAGATTTAATTGTTGCTTCTTTATTGTCGCAAAGTGCATTGCATTTCGAGAGTGATAGTTAGAGAGTGTTTTCTAGTCCTCAGCAAATAGTGAAAACTAGTATTTAGTGTATTAATTTTAGTGTTTTAGTTGTTGTTAGCTAGAATTAATATTGCATTAGTTATTTTAGCTTTAAAAATACATAAAATAGGCTAATTTGACCAACTTAAGTTAGTTGACAAAGGGCTTGACCATTTTGACCAAGGCTTGTCATCTTTTAAGCTTATAATACATTGCAAAAAAAAAAGAAGCAAAAATAAGAACAAGGGCTGGCCGAAACTTGAAGAGAAAAAAAAACATTTCAACTTTCAAAACTTCAAATCTTCATGTGAGCTTGCATGGGGTTGTTTCCAAGGCATCCAGCGTGGTTTTCCTAGTGACTAGGAGTGTCTAAGGTGAGGGAAGCACGTTATTTGCACATTTGAAAGTTATATGTATCAACTTTATAATTTTTGGGTTTTATCCGTAGTTTGTTATTGTAATCATTTTAATGCTTAAAGAATGTTCCTTGTCAATTGTAGAACATGTATTTATAGCTTTTTAGCATTTTCTACTGTTGAATATCGAAATTGCAATTTAAATTGATAATTAAATAGTAAATTATGAATAGTAAAACCTCGTTTCGATGAAGTTGCTCCGTTATGCGTTATGTTGATGTGAAAAGATGCTAGATATGCTAGAATGCCTAAATGCATGATTTGTTTGGATTGTGTAATGGAAAAATGAGGAAAAATGCCTTGGTGAAAGTTGGGGACGTTTAGGTCGAGTTTAGCATTTTCTCGTTTTGCGTGATGGCATTGTCTCGGGAGGCCATGGAAGCACTTTTGGTGTGGTTATAGCATTGGTTGGGTGTTTGGTTAGGGTAGCGGTAGTTCAAATGAGCAAAGGGGAAAATCGGGGCTTTGCGTGAATCCCAGGATAAAGTAGGGTTTCGGGGTCTGTAGACGTGCCTTATGGTGACCTAGGAGGATTGGTGAAGTCGGTTTCCAGAACTCGTGGCTCGTTTGAAAGTAGTAGCGTTTGGAAAGTCGGGGTCGTTTTGTGATTTTGTTTGTTTTCTTAATGTTATGCCTATCGAATGCATAATATTGCTTGATATGCTTGTTAGAGTTGATTCTAATTGAAATGTTTATCAACTGTCGCTATTGCGTGCGAGAGTAACCTACTTTGTTATTCTCCCACGTGTGGCTCTATTGCTTCATTGCTCGATTGTTGCATTGTATATTGTAATGCATTCATAGAGTCAGGGGCGGTGTGATGGGCCGCTCTGGGTAGCCTCGGGTTGCCAGTGTTGGTTGCCCTAGCTCCGTGTCCTATTCCATTTCTCGCTTGGGTTCCCTCTCAGGGAGATTTGGGTCGTAGAATTGACGGATACTTCTGGGGTATTCCAAACTGAAGTTAAAAGGTGGTTTGGGCAGGCGCGTCGTCATCGAATTCGTGATTAAAAGTTGCTCGTGGAAAGTGAATCGTATCCTTTGAATGAGTGTTTATAGTTTAATGCTTGTCTTGTTTATTGTTGGCTTTGTTTGTATCTCTATATGATAATTGAATGAATTGCTTGACTATTTGCATTGCATTCTCCTCTCATCTCCGTCCTTGAGACCAATAACACTCGCTGAGCAATAGTTTTTACTCATTCCTTTCTATACTATATTTTACAGGAGTAGTTGAAGCGAATCCTATTGAGGTAATTGAGGAGGAGGAGCAAGTGGAGGTGTTTCCTTGATAGCACTTTCTTTGCTTAGCTGGTGGTTGGTTGCCAGACTTTTGTGCGGGCCATGCTTGATATGTATAATGCTTGGTTGACGTTTCATTTTGAGGCTTGTAGCCTTGTATGTAGTTTCTATTTTGAGGCCTTTATGGTCTTATGTTGTAAAAGTTGAAAGAATGTGAAGTTGTAAAGATATACTCTTATGACTAGTAAAGAATTGCATACCAATGGTTTAACTATTTTGTGGCACGAATACTTGTGTAGTATGCATGACATTTTTGGTTCGCAAAGTTGTTAATGAGAAGATGTATATTTTCTAAAAGAAAGTTGTCTTGATTCAAATGTTTATTATGACTTTCGCAAGTATTATGTTGAATGTATGGTTTTCGGATCGTCCACGGTACAGAGGAGACTTCGTCTATGTGTCGGGTCCGGGCTTGGCCTTTTGCAGGGTCGGGTCGGGGCGTGACATCTTTAGGTGGTATCAGAGCATGATAGTCTTGCATGAGTCGGGATATGTTTCTCGGTCTGTGGGGTAAAGGTCTAAAATGATAAAGTATTATTGTGTGATTGTTAAGAGAAAATGTTATAGTATGACTATGTGAACTTGGGTGCTTATGTGTTTAAGTGCACTAGTTTGACATGTCAATCTTATGTTATGTGAATTGTGTGATAGGATAATTGATTGTTATTGACTTGAGTGTTATCTAATCTTATGTGCTATATTTTTGTCTATAAACTGCTTTTATATGTTGCCAGCTATTGTGAGTTGTTACTATGCTGCCACGTCGTACTACTCAAGGTCAAGGGGCAGATGAAGAGGCAGCAGAACAGGGCCAGCAACCGTTGCCTGAACAGTTTATGGCTACTATGACCACTACAATTGACCGGATTACACAGGTGCTGCATGAGCAGAGGCAGGACAGGAATAATAATCCCCAGGGTAATCAAGCTAATCCTAGTGGACAAGGGCCTACGACTGAGAATAATCAGTTGGAGAAATTCCTGAGGCACGAGCCGGGTAAGTTCTTTGGAGAGCCAGATGATGAGGCAGCCGAGAGATGGATTAACCGTGTTGAGAAAATTTTCGCTGCTTTGAGGTACACTGATGAGGCAAGAATAGATTATGCAGCATTTTTATTTGAGGGCGACGCAGAACAATGGTGGAATACTGTCAGGTTGAGGTGGGACTGTGAGGATGTTCCGCATCTGTAGGATGATTTCGTGAGTGAGTTTCGGGACAAGTATATTCCCGAGATGGCTAGGGAAAGGCGGGAAGATGAATTTGTGGCCCTGCAGAAGGGAAACATAACTGTTGCACAGTATGAGGCTAGGTTTGTCAGCCTGTCGAGGTATATGCTTGAGCTGGTGTGGCTAGCTAGGAGGATGATTCATAGGTTTGTTCGTGGGCTGAGAATGGATATACAGCTGCATTTGACTGGGCAGACTTATACTAATTTTCCCGAGGCATTCCAAACAGCCTCGAAGTTTGAGAAATGGAAGGCAGAGATGATAGCTGAGAGTAGCCAGCCGAGTAAGAAACAGTACTTGGGCCAGAGCAGCCAGAGTCAGCCGAGGCAATATCAGACTTTTGTTCAGGCTCCTCAGCAACGTCCGTATCAGCCTCAGTATCAGATTCAGGGGAGGCCAGCTGTGACTAGACCCCAGTAGGGAGGTACAGTTCCTACCACTACAAGAGCCCCCGCACCTACGGGAAACACTGTTGTAAGGCAAAATCAGCAATGTAACTGTTGTAATCGATCGGGGCACGTTGAGGCTAATTGCTGGAGGAAGAGTGGTAAATGTACTGGTTGTGGGAGTGATGAGCATAGGGTGAAAGATTGCCCTAAGTATAAGAATGTTCAGGGTCGTACTGGAGGCCAAGGTGTGCAGAATAGGGCTGCAGGTGCAGGTCCAGCACAGAGGGTACAGGCTAGGGTCTTTGTACTGGATGCGGAGGAGCTACCCGACACTACAGCAATAGTGGAAGGTACCTTTCTTCTCAATACTCATCCAGTTAAAGTTCTGATTGATCCCGGAGCTACACATTCATTTATAACTCCTGCATGTGCACGATCTGTGAATGTTTGCATTGATAAACTGCCGCATGAAGTTGAAGTTAGTACACCTTTGGGTGCGAAATTTGTTACTGAGTCTATTTGCAAATCTTGTGATATATGCATTGAGAACCGTAAATTTCCTGCTGATTTACTTATACTACCCTTCCGTGACTTTGAAATCATTTTGGCAATGGACTGGTTAGGGAAGTACTATGCTCAGTTGGATTGTAGAACAAAGATTGTTTATCTTCAGATTCCTAACCTACCGGTACTGGAGATTGTTGGGAACTGCAGGGCTGCCCGAATACCTCTTTTATCATCAATCAAGGCTTCTAAGTTGTTGAATAAAGGTTGTGAAGCTTACCTAGCTTATCTAATCAATCAACCTACTGATAAGTTGAATTTGAATGAGGTACCAGTTGTTAAAGACTTCCCTGGTGTATTTCCCAAGGAATTACCGGGTTTACCACCAGATAGGGAGATTAAGTTTGTGATTGATCTTATGCCAGGCACTGCACCAATTTCTAGGAGTCCTTATAGAAGGGCATCGGCTGAACTTCAGGAATTAAAAATTCAGCTTCAGAACTTGCTTGAGAAAGGGTTTATACAACCTAGTTCTTCGCCATGGGGTGCGCCTGTGTTGTTTGTGAGAAAGAAAGATGGCACACTACGGTTATGTATTGATTATAGGGGACTTAATCAAGTCACGATTAAGAAAAAATACCCATTGCCATTGATTGAAGAATTGTTAGACCAGTTGCAGGGTGCGAGTGTTTACTCCAAATTTGACTTGAGGCAGGGTTACTATCAACTCAGGATTTGGAGTGATGATATATCTAAGACGACATTCAGGACTAGATATGGCCACTATGAATTTGTTGTGTTACCGTTTGGATTGACGAATGCACTAGCCGCATTCATGGACTTAATACAGAGGGTTTTTCGACCTTATCTTGATCAATTTGTCGTAATCTTTATTGACGACATTTTAGTATACTCTAAGAATGAGGCTGAACATGAACAACATTTGAAGATTGTGCTACAGACTTTGCAAGAAAACAAGCTTTTTGCTAAATTCAGCAAGTGTGAATTCTGGTTCAATCAAATATCTTTTCTAGGCCATATCATTTCAGATCAAGGGATTTCAGTAGACCCAGCTAAGATTAAAGTTGTTTCGTCTTGGAAGAGACCTGAAACGGTGTCAGAGATTCGGAGTTTTCTGGGTTTGGCAGGTTACTATCGGAGGTTTGTTAAAGACTTTTCCAAAATTTCTGGACCTTTAAGTCAGTTGACTTGAAAGAAAGTTACTTACAACTCGGATGCTAAATGTGAATCCAGTTTCCAAGAACTGAAGAAGAGACTAACTATAGCTCCTATACTAGCTTTACCTGAGGGTACAAAAAACTTTGTTGTCTACAGTGATGCATCTAAAGAAGGTTTGGGCTGTGTTTTAATGCAGAGTGGTAAGGTGATTGCCTATGCTTCTAGGAAGTTGAAACCATATGAAGTCAATTACCCTATACATGATCTTGAGTTAGCTGTAGTTGTGTTTGCTTTAAAGAAATGGCGTCATTACTTGTAGGGTGGCAGATTTGAAATTTTTACTGACCACAAGAGTCTCAAATATTTGTTTTTACAAAAAGATTTGAATATGAGGCAGCGAAGATGGCTTGAGCTATTAAGTGGCTACAATTGTTCTATAAACTACGTGCCAGGTAAGGCAAATGTTGTTGCAGAAGCTTTGAGCTGAAAGGCTACTGTTGCAAGTTTAATTATCAAGGATTGGGAGACTTTGGAGGAAATTTGTTCATGGAAGCCAGAAGCTACTGAGGTAGGGATTCGATTTCCTAGCTTACAAATTCAGTCGGGATTGCTAGCACAAATCAGAGAGGCGCAGAAGACTGATCCTCACATCTTGAAAATCCAAGAAAAAGAAAAAGGGGGAGAGTCGGAGTTTAAATTACATGCATATGGTATCTTTATATTCAGGGACAGGGTGTGTGTTCCTGGTGATCCGACTTTGAAGAATGAGATTCTGTCTGAGGCACATAATTCAAGATATACGATTCACCCGGCCAGTACTAAAATGTATAGAGATTTGAAACAACACTTCTGGTGGAACAATATGAAGAGGGAGATTGCTGGGTATGTATCCAGGTATTTGACTTGTCAGAGGGTTAAGGTTGAACATCAGAGGCCAGCTGGGCTTCTGCAACCGTTGTCGATTCCGCAATGGAAGTGGGTACATATAACAATGGACCTTGTGACCGATCTTCCTAGATCTCCAAGAGGATGTGATTCTGTTTGGGTTGTTGTGGACCGATTGACTAAGGTTTCACATTTTATTCCCGTGAACAAACAGGATAGCCTTGATAAACTAGCTGAGCTCTATGTTGCTAATATTGTGAGACTTCATGATGTGCCACAAAGTATAGTATCAGATAGAGATCCCAGATTTAGATCTCATTTTTTGCAGAAGTTGCAAGAGGCCATGGGAACTAAATTGAGCTTCAGTACTGCATACAATCCACAAACTGATGGCCAGTCTAAGAGAACTATCAGGATCTTGGAAGACATGCTTCGGGCGTGTGTGTTAGACTTTGGGAAGAATTGGGAGAAGTTTTTTCCTTTAGCGGAGTTCGCCTACAATAACAGTTATCAATCTACTATAGGTATGGCTCCTTACGAGGCATTGTATGGTCGTAAATGCAGATCCCCATTGTATTGGGAAGAGGTTGGAGAGATGAGAACAGTTGATCCGACTGTGTTACCTGAGATGATTAAGATGGTAGATAATGTTCACCTTATTCACCAGCGTATGCTTACAGCTTAGAGTCATCAGAAGAGTTACGCGGATAAACACCGTCAGGATCTTGAGTTTGCTTTGGGAGATTGGGTGTTTCTTAAGATTTCTCCTCGAAAGGGATTGATTCGGCACGGTAAGAGCGGGAAACTTAGTCCCAGGTATGTGGGTCTGTATGAGATCAGTGAAAAGATGGGTCCTTTGGCTTATCGGTTAGCTTTACCTCCGAGCTTGTCGAGACTGCACGATGTTTTCCACGTATCAATGTTGAGGAAATACCATCCTGATCCTTCACATGTACTTGAACCAGAGCCTTTGCATATTGAGAAAAAGTTAACTTATGAAGAGAAACCGATTCAAATTGTGGATCGGAAAGTTCAGGAACTTCGCAGAAAGAGTATTCTGTTGGTAAAAGTTATGTGGAATCATCATGGGTTTGAGGAATCGACTTGGGAAAGAGAGGACCAGGTTCGGAGTCAGTATCCGGAGTTGTTTGTCGACCAGGTAAGAATTGCGTGGATACAATTGTTTTAAGGGAGAGAGGGTGTAATACCCAAGCCCGAAATGTGGAGTTTTGTTGTTTATCTTTCTAGAAACTTTATTTTCTTAAATTCTTTGAGATTTAATTGTTGCTTCTTTATTGTCGCAAAGTGCATTGCATTTCGAGAGCGATAGTTAGAGAATGTTTTCTAGTCCTCAGCAAATAGTGAAAACTAGTATTTAGTGTGTTAATTTTAGTGTTTTAGTTGTTGTTAGCTAGAATTAATATTGCATTAGTTATTTTAGCTTTAAAAATGCATAAAATAGGCTAATTTGACCAACTTAAGTTAGTTGACAAAGGGCTTGACCATTTTGACCAAGGCTTGTCATCTTTTAAGCTTATAATACATTGCAAATATAAAAAAACAAGCCGAAATCAGAACAAGGGCTGGCCGAAACTTGAAGAGAAAAAAAAAACATTTCAACTTTCAAAACTTCAAATCTTCACGTGAGCTTGCACGAGGTTGTTTCCGAGGCATCCAGCGTGGTTTTCCTAGCGACTAGGAGTGTCTAAGGTGAGGGAAGCACGTTATTTGCGCATTTGAAAGTTATATGTATCAACTTTATAATTTTTGGGTTTTATCCGTAGTTTGTTATTGTAATCATTTTAATGCTTAAAGAATGTTCCTTGTCAATTGTAGAACATGTATTTATAGCTTTTCAGCATTTTCTACGGTTGAATATCGAAATTACAATTTAAATTGATAATTGAATAGTAAATTATGAATAGTAAAACCTCATTTCGATGAAGTTGCTCCGTTATGCGTTCTGTTGATGTGAAAAGATGCTAGATATGCTAGAATGCCTAAATGCATGATTTTTTTGGATTGTGTAATGGAAAAATGAGGAAAAATGCCTTGGTGAAAGTTGGGGACGTTTAGGTTGAGTTTAACATTTTCTCGTTTTGCGTGATGGCATTGTCTCGGGAGGCCATGGAAGCACTTTTGGTGTGGTTATGGCATTGGTTGGGTGTTTGGTTAGGGTAGCGGTAGTTCAAACGCGCAAAGGGAAAAATTAGGGCTTTGCGTGAATTCTAGGATAAAGTAGGGTTTCGGGGTCTGTAGACGTGCCTTATGGTGACCTAGGAGGATTGGTGAAGTCGGTTTCTAGAACTTGTGGCTCGTTTGAAAGTAGTAGCATTTGGAAAGTCGGGGTCGTTTTGTGATTTTGTTTGTTTTCTTAATGAAATGTTTATCAACTGTTGCTATTGCGTGTGAGAGTAACCTACTTTGTTATTCTCCCACGTGTGGCTCTATTGCTTGATTGCTCGATTGTTGCATTGTATATTGTATTGCATTCATAGAGTCAGGGGTGGTGTGATGGGCCTCTCTGGGTAGCCTCGGGTTGCCAGTGTTGGTTGCCCTAGCTCCGTGTCCTATTCCCTTTCTCGCTTGGGTTGCCTCCCAGGGAGATTTGGGTCGTAGAATTGACGGATACTTCTAGGGTATTCCAAACTGAAGTTATAAGGTGGTTTGGGCCAGCACGTCGTCATCGAATTCGTGATTGAAAGTTGCTCATGGAAAGTGAATCGTATCCTTTGAATGAGTGTTTATAGTTTAATGCTTGTCTTGTTTATTGTTGGCTTTGTTTGTATCTCTATATGATAATTAAATGAATTGCTTGACTATTTGCATTGCATTCTCCTCTCATCTTCATCCTTGAGACCAATAACCCTCGCTGAGCAATAGTTTTTGCTCATTCCTTTCTATACTATATTTTACAGGAGTAGTTGAAGCGGATCCTATTGAGGTAATTGAGGAGAAGGAGCAAGTGGAGGTGTTTCCTTGATAGCACTTTCTTTGTTTAGCTGGTGGTTGGTTGCCAGACTTTTGTGCGGGCCATGCTTGATATGTATAATGCTTGGTTGACGTTTCATTTTGAGGCTTGTAGCCTCGTATGTAGTTTCTATTTTGAGGCCTTTACGGTCTTATGTTGTAAAAGTTGAAAGAATGTGAAGTTGTAAAGATATACTCTTATGACTAGTAAAGACTTGCATACCAATGGTTTAACTGTTTAGTGGCACGAATACTTGTGTAGTATGCATGACATTTTTGGTTCGCAAAGTTGTTAATGAGAAGATGTATATTTTCTAAAAGAAAGTTGTCTTGATTCAAATTTTATTATGACTTTCGCAAGTATTATGTTGAATGTAGGGTTTTCGGATGGTCCACGGTACAGAGGAGACTCCGTCCGTGTGTCGGGTCCGGGCTTGGCCTTTTGCGGGGTCGGGTCGGGCCGTGACAGCTCGCGTGGTACATAGCTGTCCGTATTCGAGCAGTTGCATGAAATAATCTTGTTAACAGTTAAGCACGTATTAATGCTGTGATTTAGGCGTAATGATTAACCAACGAACCAATCGGAGCAAGTAAAAACGCCTATATAAAGACTGTTAGGTAGTTGGCTTAATCAGACAACAAAATATATCAGCTTTGAAATTTTTTCCTAGTCTTAAGAGCAGTCCGTGAGCAACATAAATCAGGTGTAGTTTTCTTTTAAAATACATTGTTATTATCTTTTATACTTATTATGTGAAACGTTCTGAATTTTCTTACTGGTAAAATTATAGGATGTTATTATTCTTATAAATGTCTATGCACAATACGGGTAAGGAGGTCTTGGTGTTTTATATTGTGATCTAATTAATTACAACATCAACAATCTAGAATTGTGAAAAGTTATAATACGAAGGTAAAGGAATTAATCAAAGGATAGTTATTTTATTTAATGTATACACGTTATAGAATAATAGAGTTAGCCTACGGTTAACTTTGCTTGGCATATATGGACCCGAGTAAGTAATCAGTAATGAGATAGTAAGAGGTTTTAAGTAAGGCCTAGGAAAGGTTACCACCTTTCACTGGGTAGGGTTTACTTTAGGTTGCGTTAAATTCAAAAGGGTTCAATCAGAAAAATAGGAATATCAGATGACTGAAGTACAACTTCTAAAATCCTAGTAATTAAGTTAGTATTATTTAACTAATTAGAAGATGGAATCACTGGTTTCTACCTATCTACTCTCATCTTCTGTATAAGTTCATTATACATTTTTAGTGACAGCATAGGGCTTGCTGGCACTCCCGTGACTATCGTTGTCCTATTCCCTCTTCTCGCTTGGGACCCCTACCGCCCTTGGAGAGTCTCATCTCGCTTGGGACCAGGACTGCCCTTGGAAATGCTGGGTCGTAGATTTCGGGTACAATCCGGAGTACCCTCTTGGGAGAGATAAGAAGTTGTGTTCTGCTCCGGCCGACCATCTCTAAGAGAAAAATTAAATTATATCCTTTGCAACGTGATTTGTAACTGTTATTCTTTTCCTGTAATATTTAAATTGCTCTGCATCATGTTTTTCTAAAAGTTCAAAAATGTTTTCAAAACCATCCTGGTGACTATTCCGCACTGAGTTCTGTTGAGCTCACAACCCATTCTACCCCATCACAGTCGAAACTGAATAGACTATAATACCGGCTAGCAATGATGTATTTGATATGTCTATTAGGCAATTTGGATCACCTGATACCGAGGGGTGCTGATGTGCTGGTCCACCGCCACTACCAATTTGATGACAATGATGTGGACTATGAAGTTCCTCCCCATTTAGTCTACGATGTAATAGTTAATAATGTAATAATAGATATAGGTTTTGGGCCGTGCGTGATGGTATATGTCATGTACTTTGGTTATGTTTTTGAATTGATATATTAGACTCTCAGACTCATTTTGTCGTTGTAAGATCTGGGTGTCAGAAGTATGTAACCCTGGCCATATAACAGAATGGTTTATAATATAACTAATACCTTAAATTCTGCTTTGTGCTAATAACAATGCATGCTTAGAACCTCTGCTTGAGACTGAGAAGGATTAGGTAATTAGGGGTCATTACATTTAAGGCCTCTGCCCGATCCCGAATGTGGGCAGGATTCGATCGTGGTCGACAATACGGTCGAAAAGACTAGCGAGCGAGATGGTTGTTAATAGTACTCCCTATCATTGCCTTTTGAATTCTAAAATCCTACAATCATACCGATGTCTACTAAAACCTATGGGCGGGTGCTGTCACGCCCCGACCCAACCCCCAAGCTAAAGGTTAAGTCCGGACCCGACACACGGACAGAGTCTCCCCTGTACCGTGGACATTCTGAAAACCTGTAAACACTTAAACAAGGTCCCAACAATACAATACAGCTTTTCTCAATTAAACAACAAAGCTATAAGGCCATCCGAGCCTTATAGTGCACAATAACTCCAAAACACACAAGCATGCGAGAACTAGTTGACAGCATAGTCTTATAATCATAACATTCTAGGAAATCAATAAAGCAACTTAAGGGATAAAGCATTCTACATCAACTATCCACTCCCAAGCATGCAAGGAAATAAGACAAGAATAAAAGTTATTACAGTTCGTAGACTTTCAAAGCTACAACCTATCCATTTAATCTTCAACTTATACAACAAGCATATACAAAGCCCTTGGGCTACAAAATAGTACATAAAGTAATCAGATGAGTCTTCCACAAAGCAACAAAATCATTAACCACCTCAAGTTATCAGACACAGCAACTAAGGTAAAGGCTCGGTCTGAACTTCTTCTTCCTCAACTAAATCAACAAGCTGGGGATCACCCTCAGCGTCTCCTGAAACAGATATCGAGGTATGAGCAACCACTGTTGCCCAGTGAGGGATATAGTCCCGGGGCGTGCAATGCAACAGATAATACAATTACACAACAATAACACTTTATCAATTTAAGAATCAATAAAACTTAAATAACCACACAATTAAAAGGATACATTTCAACAATCCCCTATACACCAATCTTCACTGGTCTTCAATCACGATCCACGAACCACGAGCACGATCACGATAAGCCGGCATAACCCCAATCACTCCAGTGGGTGTACTCCGGATGTACCCCGAATCCTACTACCCAACATCCCCTGGCAATCTCCGGACCAGGCGAATGAGGGAATAGGGTACGGAGTTTGAATATCCACCGGCAAGCCCTCTGCCGCCCAGCCGATATTCAACACATCCGCCCCGACACTATGGTTGCGCAACCACTATGCAATGCACTCAACGATGGCAAGTTAACAACAATAATATAAGCATTAACACATATGAGGATCAACAAAGTAGGTTGACCTCGATACAATTAGGATAGAAGCAAATGTAGAAGTTATTAAGCAGTTTACAAATGAACTTATACCAAATAAGCATAGAATCATTCCAAAAGCTCCGAATCAATTTAGAATCACATATAAACACTCAAGAAGTCCTGACATGGGTTTAGAAGTGTGAGACAACTTAAATTGCACCTAAACCCCTTTGTTTTTCGAACTATTTCTCTTCCAAACCAAAGTTAATGATTTCATTTTCAAAAGAAACTCTCCCAACCTTCTAACTAACCCCCAAGGCACCCTCTCAACCCTCGAACTCAATCAAATGCCCGCGTTTACCCCGAAAGCCCCAATTTTCCTCTTTTGGCTTTAAACCACACCTACATTGTCCGGGCTTCAAACAAAGGATATCAAGGCATCTATAGCACCTAGGTAGCTTAAGGAAACTAGAATTGAAGCCCGAATCCACCCGGAATCGCATTAACCCCGAAAGCCCCAACTTAAAGTCGGCTATTTTCCATTTTTAGGCGATTTAAGGGCAATGCAAGTGCACGGGGTTATTTAATTATCTTCACTAGTACCTAAGGCATCATTTAGAAGCATTAATTCAATCCAATTCGAGCAATTACGCAAAACCCTAGAAAAAATGTCACTATTCACCCTAAAAATCAAACTAACGATTCTAACCGTTTAAAAAGCGAAACAACGGCTCAAATGTGTTCTCTAGCATTCATATAGATGGTATATTAGCATAGATAACAATTACAATGGCATTTGATCACATTTTCAACAAATCAAGAAATTGACAACTATTTAGAAATGCAAAAACAAGCTATGAAATCCCTCACCACTATGCGTAGGAACACCTAGGAGGCTTGAAGACACCCTAATCCACTTGCTCAAGGCTTGGCTTGGCTTGATTTGAAGAGTTGAAGATGGAAAAATGCTCCCAAAGGCAAAGAGGGGCTGTCGGGTTTTTGGGGCTGCTGTTCAGCTTTTTTTTTTTTTTTTTTTTGTGTGATATATGAGCTAAAGTGTGATATAATAAGGGGTTGAGTTGAGGTGGGGTCCTTTGGCGCTTGAGTGGGCTAATATAATACGCGTAGTAAGCTTTAAAAGAGAGTCTAAGGGGTGACACATGGTTAACTAATTAAATCTATAAAGTTATTACGTAACACTATTCACTCAACTACTAAAGTCATTTTCTAAACGAGCCTTCCTAACGCCTTAAGCTCAAAAGCACATTTTTCCCACTACTTTTACAATTAATATGATTTAATAAAAATGCTAGTTAATTAATAGAAAGCATTTTAAAAACGGAGTGAATAGTAGTCACAAGTCAGTTAATAAGGCATAGAAGTAAATGCGCAAATAAGGGATGCAACAGTAATTAAATGCATGGCAAATTCTCGGGCGTCACATCCTCTCCCCCTTAAACTAATTGCGCCCACGCAATTCTTACATGATTCGGCGAATAACTCTGGATACCGATCCCGCATCTGATCCTCTCTTTCCCATGTCGCATCCTCCACTCCGTGATGATCCCACAGAACTTTAACCATCGGAATACTTTTAGTTCTCAGCTCCTGAACTTTCTGATCAACAATTCGAAGAGGTTTCTCTGTGTAGGTCAAAGTTTCACTGATCTCTAGCGGTTCCGGCTCAAGTATGTGAGAGGGATCTGGCTGATACTTCCGAAGCATGGAAACATGGAATACGTCATGAATTCTGCCCAGACTGGGAGGTAAAGCCAAACGGTAAGCCAAATCACCAACAGTTTCAGTTATCTCAAATGGTCCCACATATCGAGGACTGAGTTTACCTCCTTTACCGTGCCGAATCAAACCCTTGCGAGGAGAAATTTTCAGAAATACCCGGTCCCCCACAGCAAATTTCAGATCACGACGTCGTCTATCTGCATAACTCTTTTGCCGGCTCTGCGCTGTAAGCATCCTTTTCCTGATAAGCTGCACCTGATCAATCATTTTGTTCATTTCAGGTAAAAGAGTAGGGTCGATAGTCTTCATCTCACCAACGTCATACCAGTAGAGAGGAGACCGACATTTACGCCCATACAATGCCTCATAAGGTGCCATACCAATAGTAGCTTGATAACTATTGTTGTAGGCGAACTCTGCTAGTGGCAAATACTTCTCCCAACTCTTACCGAAGTCCAGAATACAAGCCCGCAACATATCCTCAAGGATCAAGATAGTTCTCTCGGATTGACCATCTGTCTGAGGATGATAAGCTGTACTGAAATTCAAATTCGTGCCCAAAGCTTTCTGAATCTTCTGCCAGAACTGAGATGTGAATCTGGGATCCCTATCCGACACAATACTCTTTGGAATTCCATGTAGTCGGACAACATTCTCAATATACAACTCTACCAGTTTATCAAGAGAGTCAGACTTCTTTTTAGCAATAAAATGAGAAGTCTTGGTCAGTCTATCCACAATAACCCAGACTGAGTCGTTACCCCTCGAAGACCTCGGTAAATCGGATACGAAATCCATAGTAATATGATCCCATTTCCAAACAGGAATAGCCAAAGGCTGCAACAACCCTGCAGGTCTCTGGTGTTCTGCTTTAACTTTCTGACAAGTAAGACATCGGGCAACATAGTCAGCAATTTCTCTCTTCATATTATTCCACCAGAAATTCTGCTTTAAATCTTTATACATTTTCGTACTGCCTGGATGGATAGTGTATCTGGAACGGTGTGCCTCAGCAAGAATATCCTTCTTCAGAGTTGAATCATTCGGAATACAGATTCTACCTTTGAATTTGAGAATACCATCGTCGTGCAGTTTGAAATCCGACTCTCCCCCTTTAGAATTCTCTAAGACTTTCAACAATTGGAGATCAGCCTGTTGAGCTTCTCGAATCCTGGATAACAACAGAGATTGAATCTGCAAACTTGCAAATTGAATACCAGAATTTGAAGTACTAGGCTTCCATAAGCACAATTCTTCCATGAATTCCCAATTCTTGATAATCAAGCTGGCAACAGTAGCCTTTCGGCTCAAAGCATCAGCAACAATATTCGCCTTACCTGGAAGATAGTTAATAGTGCAGTTATAGTCCTCAAGTAATTCCAGCCAACGCCTCTGCCTCATGTTCAACTCTTTCTGTGAAAACAGATATTTCAAGCTCTTATGATCTGTAAAGATTTCAAACTTGTTGCCCCAGAGATAATGGCGCCATTTCTTTAACGCAAGAATGATAGCTGCAAGCTCAAGATCATGAGTCGGATAGTTGAGTTCATAAGGCTTTAGTTTCCTGGAAGCATAAGCAATAACCCTGCCATTCTGCATCAATACACAACCCAGACCTTCCTTCGAAGCATCACTATAGATCATCAAATTATCATAACCCTCAGGTAAAGCAAGAATAGGAGCTGTAGTCAATCTCTTCTTTAATTCCTGGAAGCTGGCCTCGCATTTATCATTCCAGTCAAATACGGTTTTCTTCTGAGTAAGTTGAGTTAAAGGCCCTGCAATCTTAGAGAAATCCTTTACAAACCTCCGATAATACCCAGCTAAACCAAGGAAGCTACGAATTTCCGTGACAGTTTCAGGCCGTTTCCAAGATAACACAACTTCAATCTTCGCTGGATCAACAGAAATACCATCCTGCGAGATAATATGGCCAAGAAAAGCAACTTGCTTAAGCCAGAATTCACACTTGCTAAACTTTGCAAATAACCGATGCTCCTGAAGAGTTTGCAACACAATTCTGAGATGTTGTTCATGTTCCGCCTCAGATTTAGAATAGACAAGGATATCATCAATAAATATGACTACAAATTGATCCAGATAAGGACGGAATACCCTCTGCATTAAATCCATGAATGCGGCGGGAGCATTAGTAAGACCAAACGGCAAGACAACAAACTCATAATGGCCATATCGAGTTCTGAAGGCAGTTTTAGGAACATCATCTTTCTTAATCCTCAGTTGATAATAGCCCTGCCTCAGATCAAATTTAGAGAATACCCTGGCGCCTTGCAACTGATCAAATAACTCTTCGATTAAAGGCAAAGGATATTTATTTTTGATGGTTACCTGATTAAGACCCCGGTAATCGATGCATAGGCGAAGAGATCCGTCTTTCTTTTTAACGAAGAGAACTGGCGCACCCCACGGTGAAGAACTCGGCTGAATGAATCCCTTCTCAAGCAAGCCCTGCAATTGAACTTTCAATTCCTGCAACTCAGGTGGAGCCATTCTGTACGGAGTCCTAGAGATAGGTGAAGTCCCCGGCAATAAATCAATCATGAACTCTATCTCTCTATCAGGCGGTAACCCAGGTAATTCCTCAGGAAAGACCCCCGGAAACTCTCTCACGATAGGTACATCATTCAATTTCAGTTGATCCCCAGGTTGATTAATCAAATAAGCAAGATAAGCCTCACAACCCTTGCTCAAAAAATTAGATGCCCTAAGACAAGAAAAAATAAGAATACCCGTAGATTTTCTACTACCAACTATTTTAAGTACAGGCTGGTCAGGCATCTCTAGATACACAATCTTCTTTCTACAATCAAGCTGGGCATAATATTTACTTAACCAGTCCATCCCCAATATAATTTCAAAGTCATTGAAGGGTAGGATAATCAAATCAGCAGGAAAAACACGACCTTCAATAAATATGCTACATGCTCTGCAAATAGATCTAGTAACAAACTTCGGACCCATAGGAGTATAGACCACAATCTCATGCAACAGTTTATCATGTTTCAATTTAGCATTTTGTGCACAAGTAGGAGTAATAAAAGAAT
Source organism: Ehretia macrophylla (assembly GCA_037974665.1). Taxonomy (NCBI): domain Eukaryota; kingdom Viridiplantae; phylum Streptophyta; class Magnoliopsida; order Boraginales; family Ehretiaceae; genus Ehretia; species Ehretia macrophylla. The sequence continues at coordinate 36,601,486 of CM075771.1, forward strand.
GCGAAGCCCCGGAATCAATTAAAACCTTAACTGATTGATCATTAAGAAGAAAAATACCTTCTACCACAGCGGTAGTGTCCGGAAGCTCCTCGGCATCCAAAGCAAATACTCGGGCCTGGCCTCGTGGTGGTGGTGCTGCAGCTGGGGCCCTGGTCTGAGAGTTCTGAGCTGATGTCTGACCCCTAGGGTTCTTAAATTTCTGACAGTCTTTAACCCTGTGCTGATCACTGCCGCAACATGTACACTTGTTATGTTTCTTCCAACAAACATCCTCAGTGTGACCCTGACGCTGACAGAAGCTGCACTGCTGGTGACGTCTTGCAACAGTGCCTCCCGAAGGAGCTCTGTAAGTAGAGGTAGCTGAACTACCCTGCTGCGAACGGGAAACTGCTGGACGGAACTGACTCTGAGTCTGACTCTGAACTGGTCGTGCCTGAGTCTGAGTAGGCCCTGTGTAACTCTGAGTCTGCCTCGGCTGTGAACTCTGCCCAACTGATACAGTCTGCCCCTGGTACCCTTGACTCTGAGACTGAAACCGTTTACTCGACTGACTGGTCTCGGCTAACACATCGGCTTTCCGTTTCTCATATCTCGAGGCAGCTCGGACTACTGCAGCATAGTTAGGAAAATCATTTGAAGACAAGTTCAGCATAATATCTCTCCTCAAACCCATGATGAACCTCTGAATCTTCATGTCCTCCGGCTGAATTAAAGCTGGTGCATAACTGGAAAGCCGGGTAAAAGTAGCCTCGTATTGATCTACCGTCATACTTCCCTGCCTCAAGTTTATGAACTCAGTCTGTCGCCTCTCGCGGGCAACTACCGATATATACTTGTCTCGAAATTCTCGGACAGAGTCGGCCCACGAATGATGACCTCCCTCAGCTCCCCATTTCTCACTGATGGTATTCCACCAATCTTCAGCATCACCCTCGAGAAGGAAAGTAGCATAAGTAATCTTCCTGTCATCATGGCACTCCAATATCGCTGCCACTCTCTCGAACTTTCTTAGCCACATCTCAGCTTTCATATCGTCCGGCTCCCCAAAGAAAGTATAGGCCCCATGATGTATAAACCGATCATACAGATTCCCTCCGGTAGGGCCACTACCTCCGGCTCTCGCAGCCTGATTACCTGCAACGACCCCTGGTTGACCCTGTTGTGTAACAAACTGGGCGATAGTGTTCATAGCTGTGGCCATCGTGGCCAAGATCTGTGCAGTGCTCGGCTCTTGAACCTGCGGTGCATTTTCGGCCACCTCAGCTTCTTGCCCTTGTACCCCCTCGGGTTCTCCACCAACATTCGGATTATCAGCACGACGACGAGGCCCCATCACGAATAGCTAGAATGCAAAGTGTTATGACAGGTATATATATATATATATATATGCAATTTATAAGTAAACACATAAAGAAAAGTCCAATTAGATTCACATAAAGTCAAGTACATAGAAGTTCAAATAAATATTCCACATTCTTGAAGTAAACATAAATCACTAGATCATACTTGGCATTCTAGACTCTTGATATTCTATTTCCATGCTAGCATGTTCATTCCTTATTCAAATTTCACTTAGGTCAATCAAAATTAAGGACTCATGTATTCACAAAGTCAGATAACAAATCTCTACCCACAGACCGAGAAATTTAACCCGGCTTCATGCAATCTATAGCTCTGATACCACTTAAATGTCACGCCCCGACCCAACCCCCAAGCTAAAGGTTAAGTCCGGACCCGACACACGGACAGAGTCTCCCCTGTACCGTGGACATTCTGAAAACCTGTAAACACTTAAACAAGGTCCCAACAATACAATACAGCTTTTCTCAATTAAACAACAAAGCTATAAGGCCATCCGAGCCTTATAGTGCACAATAACTCCAAAACACACAAGCATGCGAGAACTAGTTGACAGCATAGTCTTATAATCATAACATTCTAGGAAATCAATAAAGCAACTTAAGGGATAAAGCATTCTACATCAACTATCCACTCCCAAGCATGCAAGGAAATAAGACAAGAATAAAAGTTATTACAGTTCGTAGACTTTCAAAGCTACAACCTATCCATTTAATCTTCAACTTATACAACAAGCATATACAAAGCCCTTGGGCTACAAAATAGTACATAAAGTAATCAGATGAGTCTTCCACAAAGCAACAAAATCATTAACCACCTCAAGTTATCAGACACAGCAACTAAGGTAAAGGCTCGGTCTGAACTTCTTCTTCCTCAACTAAATCAACAAGCTGGGGATCACCCTCAGCGTCTCCTGAAACAGATATCGAGGTATGAGCAACCACTGTTGCCCAGTGAGGGATATAGTCCCGGGGCGTGCAATGCAACAGATAATACAATTACACAACAATAACACTTTATCAATTTAAGAATCAATAAAACTTAAATAACCACACAATTAAAAGGATACATTTCAACAATCCCCTATACACCAATCTTCACTGGTCTTCAATCACGATCCACGAACCACGAGCACGATCACGATAAGCCGGCATAACCCCAATCACTCCAGTGGGTGTACTCCGGATGTACCCCGAATCCTACGACCCAACATCCCTTGGCAATCTCCGGACCAGGCGAATGAGGGAATAGGGTACGGAGTTTGAATATCCACCGGCAAGCCCTCTGCCGCCCAGCCGATATTCAACACATCCGCCCCGACACTATGGTTGCGCAACCACTATGCAATGCACTCAACGATGGCAAGTTAACAACAATAATATAAGCATTAACACATATGAGGATCAACAAAGTAGGTTGACCTCGATACAATTAGGATAGAAGCAAATGTAGAAGTTATTAAGCAGTTTACAAATGAACTTATACCAAATAAGCATAGAATCATTCCAAAAGCTCCGAATCAATTTAGAATCACATATAAACACTCAAGAAGTCCTGACATGGGTTTAGAAGTGTGAGACAACTTAAATTGCACCTAAACCCCTTTGTTTTTTGAACTATTTCTCTTCCAAACCAAAGTTAATGATTTCATTTTCAAAAGAAACTCTCCCAACCTTCTAACTAACCCCCAAGGCACCCTCTCAACCCTCGAACTCAATCAAATGCCCGCGTTTACCCCGAAAGCCCCAATTTTCCTCTTTTGGCTTTAAACCACACCTACATTGTCCGGGCTTCAAACAAAGGATATCAAGGCATCTATAGCACCTAGGTAGCCTAAGGAAACTAGAATTGAAGCCCGAATCCACCCGGAATCGCATTAACCCCGAAAGCCCCAACTTAAAGTCGGCTATTTTCCATTTTTAGGCGATTTAAGGGCAATGCAAGTGCACGGGGTTATTTAATTATCTTCACTAGTACCTAAGGCATCATTTAGAAGCATTAATTCAATCCAATTCGAGCAATTACGCAAAACCCTAGAAAAAACGTCACTATTCACCCTAAAAATCAAACTAACGATTCTAACCGTTTAAAAAGCGAAACAACGGCTCAAATGTGTTCTCTAGCATTCATATAGATGGTATATTAGCATAGATAACAATTACAATGGCATTTGATCACATTTTCAACAAATCAAGAAATTGACAACTATTTAGAAATGCAAAAACAAGCTATGAAATCCCTCACCACTATGCGTAGGAACACCTAGGAGGCTTGAAGACACCCTAATCCACTTGCTCAAGGCTTGGCTTGGCTTGATTTGAAGAGTTGAAGATGGAAAAATGCTCCCAAAGGCAAAGAGGGGCTGTCGGGTTTTTGGGGCTGCTGTTCAGCTTTTATTTTATTTTTTTTTGTGTGATATATGAGCTAAAGTGTGATATAATAAGGGGTTGAGTTGAGGTGGGGTCCTTTGGCGCTTGAGTGGTCTAATATAATACGCGTAGTAAGCTTTAAAAGCGAGTCTAAGGGGTGACACATGGTTAACTAATTAAATCTATAAAGTTATTACGTAACACTATTCACTCAACTACTAAAGTCATTTTCTAAACGAGCCTTCCTAACGCCTTAAGCTCAAAAGCACATTTTTCCCACTACTTTTACAATTAATATGATTTAATAAAAATGCTAGTTAATTAATAGAAAGCATTTTAAAAACGGAGTGAATAGTAGTCACAAGTCAGTTAATAAGGCATAGAAGTAAATGCGCAAATAAGGGATGCAACAGTAATTAAATGCATGGCAAATTCTCGGGCGTCACAGGTGCTCCGCAACAATGGCAGTAGTGAAGATTGCTACTAAAGAAGGGAGAGGGTGTAACACCCCGATCCCTCTTGAGATCGGAAGTTCTATTAATCAATCTAATCGCAACCCAATTCCAAACCCGGGCATAAAATTTAGGGAAAACAGACGGAGTTTCCCCTGTTTCTAGGCAAAATGCAAACCTGCGACAATATATAAATGGACCAGTACCGTGTCCAACCATTCACAATTCCCTAAGGCCATCCGAGCCTCGGTTCTCAACAATTAAACATAACAAATATATATATATATATTTCCAAGTACCAAGACTATTCTAACTCTTTCCTTTAAACGCTACAACATGCATTGAAGTTAAACTATACCAACTGAATACATAAACTAGCTTATCATACCACTTCAAAAAACTAGTAAAACTTAGATTACATTCCTTTTAACATTAAATACATACAATACACGAAAACATACATCTTTGCATCTTTCTACCACTAAGCCACATAACACGCAAGACAACTCTTCAAGCACGAGCTTTCCAGCTAACACGACAATTCCTAAAATGTGGTGGTGAGGAGTGAGTATACACAACACGTATACTCAGTGAGGGCGAAACAGATATCAAGATGGAGAGAAAGAAGATCGTGCAATGCAAATGAGACAGTTAAGCAATATATCCGATAAGAACAACAATCAATATATTCAACAATACAATAACAATTAAAGAACGCATTAACACAACCAGTCAAAGTTATACCACACTTTGAAGGCTGTGGTTCACTCATACGAGCAATGTACCATTTCACGAGCGATACATCAATCTCGAGCATGATGTTGACAACGATGACAATAAGCGCGCAACCAACTTATAACATCCACTGGGTGTACTCCGGATGTACCCCGACACATCTACGACCCAAATCTCCTAGGGCGGCACCCCTAGCGAGAATGGGAATATGACACGGAGCTAGAGCAAACCAACCCTGGCAGCCCGAGACTGCCCAGAGAGGCCCATCACTCACACGCTTGACACTATGCAATGCAATACAAGATACAAGCAATAAACAAGCGATAGCACGAACGTGCTGATTAGTGGCGATATACAAGATATCGAACATTTACAATCAATATTAGCATTCAATTAACTTTTCAAGCATGATTATCATTACCATCAACAAGATTATCAACTAAACAAGTAATTAGCAGTTCAAACAAGAAAAGCTACAAATAACACTATTCAATCTCTAACTTACAAAGGCAATTACGAGCAAACGAGCTATGGGATTAAGAAACTGATTTCACTACCTTCACTCAGGCACTACAAGGCACGTTCCTATGTCACGAAACGTCACTTTCCCAACCGAAGCCCAAAAGTCCACCTATTGCGGTTGAACTACAGCTATGCTAACCGGTCGCTCAATCAACGCCACAACAGTGCCAAAAATGCTTCTATGCCCTCAATAGCAAAACCCCCAACTCAATTGGAGCACAGTCAACTCTTGGTCAAACGACCCCTTTACGTTTCTTTGTCTAATTTCCAATTTTAACAAAGGGTAATTCGTTTTTATTGCACATTTTATCTTTCTAACATTAATGGCACCTAACCAAATCAAGAAATCGCAATTTGGATCAAAATCCAAAAACCTAGGGTTTTACTATTCAAAAAACACCATTCATTATTCTTCCCCGATTTCAATTACGCAATTCCAGCCGTAAAAATTGATAAATAACTAACAAGCAATGCTCTATGAACCCTAAGGAAGATATTTCAAGCAATAACAGGCATTATAACGCAATAAATATCAAATCTGAAAATTTGAAACAAAAATCAAATTCAATTTAAAATGCACAAAAACGTGAAAACCCTCATAGAGATTGAAGGAGAAGACCCGCAAGAACCTTAGCCACGATCCTTGCTCGATTCCACGCATGATTGCACAAGAAAAATGGAAGCAAAATCTTTTCTTGACTCCTTGGAAGCTCTCAGCCAAAGGGGGGACTTGGGGGGAATTTTGGCTTTTGTTTTGATGAGAATTTTGCCTTGTTTTTGTATTTAAAAGGTGATAATTCAACTAAAGGGAAAAATGGTCTTTTAGCAAAGTCAAAATTAATTGAAAATATGGTCAAACAAGCTTATTTAATTAGCATTTAGTCTAATTCAAGTTAAAACAATGCAATTAAATGAAAAACAACTAAAACTAATTCAATTAAGCTATAAACACTATTTACTAAATTTGGGAAATATTTTTCTAACTCTCGTTTTCGATATGCTACGATCAAACGATCAATAAACGATCACTATTAGAATGATAAACAATTTCTTAAAAATATAATTTTTGAAAAGTAATTTAATTTAAAATTTACTCCGGCTCGGAGTTGCATTTCTCATTTAATTGAAAACCGAGTAATTAAATGCAAGAAAATAAAACCGATTATTAAAATAAACAAAATAATCAATATTAATTTAAAAATAAATAATTTAACTATTTTTAGAATATTTTAAAGAATTATGAAATTAATGCTAAGATACGAATGAACAAGTTAATATAAACACATAATCAAATACAATTAAATACTAACATTTAAGATGACACTTAATTAAATACAAGAAAGTAAATCCAATTTCTATAAATAATAAAAATAGGTAATAATCCTTTAATTTAATCAATATAAAAATTATTCGAATAATTTTTAAAAAAAAATATCAAAATAGTGAAAAATGGATGATTTAACTAATTAAACACTTAATTAAATGCAGTCAAATGCTATTAAATGTATGCCGGGTTCGGGGTATCACATCCTCCCCCCCTTAAAATAATTACGTCATCGCAATTATTATTCCAATAGGACTCTGCATCCACTGAATCCAACTCTGACTAATCTTCATTGGTTGCTGAGCAAGACACTGAATAAGATACTCGTAGGAAAACCCCAATAGAAATCCCAACCAAGAATGCTGAGAAAATACCAACTAAAGATTGAAGCAGGGATACTGTAGATAAAATTAACATCACATATTACTCACAAGAAGGATGCCGAAGAAATACCACACATACAAATCTCCAGTAGAAGTTCAACAAGTACCAAATAAGGAAGTCAAAGGATAGCCAGAGTAGATGCAGCACATATAAGACCAAACTCTAAGACCTCATCACCGTTTGCCAAGTGCAAACTTTATACAACTTACCACCAAAAAAGCCCAAAGTATTCCACAGCATACCGTAAGCAATATGAGATAATAAGTCTGATCAAGATTCCAAGTGTAAGACTTCCAATAGTGCCAACAAGGAAAATACTAGTAGAATGCCCACTAAGAATTCCAAAGAATACCGTAAATAGTACTATACAATAAGTCTGATAGGAATTCCAAATACTAAACCTACTGAGGAACACTAAAGAAAATACCCGAAACAATGCTCTAGTAAGAAAGTACCAAGGATTGCCCAATAAGTAAGTACTAGATAAATGGCCACCAAGAATTCTATAGAATGCCATTTAAGAATTTCCAATAAGGGATGCCAGTAGCACACCAATAAATACCGAGACAGATATACCATAGATAATACCATGCAATAAGTCCGATTGAAAATCCAATAGCCAAGTCTACGAAGAAGTGCCAACAAAAGTCTCCAAGAATACCCAATAAGAAGACCTAAGATGGCTCCAGAGAACAACCAAATAGAATCCCAAAAGAAAGCTACTATTTCACAACTGTTAAGCACAGAGGAGGACCTTAGAGATTCGCCAATAACCGAGCTCCAAAAGCAAACACCAACTCCCAAATAAAGGCTAGTCAAATACTGCTCATTCTCGTCAATCCATATAACTTGGAGGGCTTGCTACTAACCACTCCTCTTCAGGGGAAGGAAGAATTCTTTCTTACCATTTCAACAGGATATGTATGAATGCCAAGATATCACATTTACACATATATGTCTTAATCTATTATGCAAGCAAGTTTATAAAAGACTTTATAAAACACTTTAATAATCAAAGTCATTCAAACATGACAATCAATTCAAGCACAACATAATCAATTCAAATCACGGCACAATCAATTCAAGACATTCCAATACACACATTACAAGCAATACTTCAAGCAAATAACAATTCAGGAGGTCGATTCGATTCACGATGCAAATTCGATACACGCGTAGTCACTTCACTTTACTTGAGAAACATTTAACACATAACACATAACTATATCACATAAGTGCATACATTCAAGTCAAGACATACAATCTCACATACAAGCATACACTTTCAAGACACACTTAACAAGCACACATTCAAGGATCACTACCCACCAAACCGAGGACCCTGTCCCGGCTTATGAGTTGAACAAGCTCTGATACCACCTATAACACCCCGATCCCCCTCGAGACCGGAAGTTCTATTAATCAATCTAATCGTAACCTAATTCCAAATCTGAACATAAAATTTAGGGAAAAAGGATGGAGTGTCCCCTATTTCTAGGCAAAATGCAAACCTGCGACAACATATAAGTGGACCAGTACCGTGTCCAACCATTCACAATTCCTCAAGGCCATCCAAGCCTCGGTTCTCAACAATTAAACACAACAAATATATATATTTCCAAGTACCAAGACTATTCTAACTCTTTCCTTTAAACACTACAACATGCATTGAAGTTGAACTATACCAACTGAATACATAAACTAGCTTATCATACAACTTCAATAACCTAGTAAAACTTAAATTACATTCCTTTTAACATTAAATACATACAATACACTAAAACATACATCTTTGCATCTTTCTACCACTCAGCCACATAACATGAAAGACAACTCTTCAAGCTAACACGGCAATTCCGGAAATGTGGTGGTGAGGAGTGAGTATACACAACACGTATACTAAGTGAGGGCAAAACAGATATCGAGGTGGAGAGAAAGAAGATCGTGCAATGCAAATAAGACAGTTAAGCAATATATCCGATAAGAACAACAATTAATATATTCAACAATACAATAACAATTAAAGAAGTCATTAACACAACCAGTCAAAGCTATACTACACTTTGAAGGCTATGGTTCCCTCATACGAGCAATGTACCATTTCACGAGTGATACATCAATCTCGAGCTTCATGTTGATAATGATGACAATAAGCGCGCAACCACCTTATAACATCCACTGGGTGTACTCCGGATGTACCCCGACACATCTACGACCCAAATCTCCCAAGGCGGCACCCCTAGTGAGAATAGGAATAGGACACGGAACTAGAGCAAACCAACCCTGGCAGCCCAAGACTGCCCAGAGAGGCCCATAACTCACGCGCCTGACACTATGCAATGCAATACAAGATACAAGCAATAAACGAGCGATAGCACGAAAGTGCAGATTAGTGGCGATATACAAGATATTGAACATTTACAATCAATATTAGCATTCAATTAACATTTCAAGCATGATTATCATTACCATCAACAAGATTATCAACTAAACAAGTAATTAGCAGTTCAAACAAGAAAAGCTACAAATAACACTATTTAATCTCTAACTTCCAAATGCAATTACGAGCAAACGAGCTACGGGATTAAGAAACCAATTTCACTACCTTCACTTAGGCACTACATGGCACGTTCCTATGTCACGAAACTTCACTTTCCCAACCGAAGCCCGAAAGTCCACCTACTGCGTTTGAACTATAGCTATGTTAACCGGTCGCTCAATCAACACCACAATAGCGCCAAAAGTGTTTCCATGCCCTCAATAGCAAAACCCCCTCAATAGCAAAACCCCAAACTCAATTCGAGCACAGTCAACTCTTGGTCAAACGACCCCTTTACGTTTCTTTGTCTAATTTCCAATTTTAACAAAGGGTAATCCGTTTTTATTGCACATTTTATCTTTCTAACATTAATGGCACCTAACCAAATCAAGAAATCGCAATTTGGATCAAAATCCGAAAATCTAGGGTTTTACTATTTAAAAACACTATTCATTATTCTTCTCCAATTTTAATTACGCAATTCCAACCGTAAAAATTGCTAAATAACTAACAAGCAATGCTCTACGAACCCTAAGGAAGATATTTCAAGCAATAACAAGCATTATAACGCAATAAATATCAAATCTAAAAATTTGAAACAAAAATCCAATTCAATTTAAAATGCACAAAAACGTGAAAGCCCTCATAGAGATTGAAGGAGAAGACCCACAAGAACCTTAGCCATGATCCTTGCTCAATTCCACGCATGATTGCACAAGAAAAATGGAAGCAAAATCTTTTCTTGGCTCCTTGGAAACTCTCAGCCAAAGGGGGGACTTGGGGGAATTTTGGCTTTTGTTTTGATGAGAATTTTGCCTTGTTTTTGTATTTAAAAGGTGATAATTCAACTAAAGGGCAAAATTGTCTTTTAGCAAAGTCAAAATTAAGTGAAAATATGGTCAAACAAGCTTATTTAATTAGCATTTAGTCTAATTCAAGTCAAAACAGTGCAATTAAATGAAAAACAACTAAAACTAACTCAATTAAGCTAAAAACACTATTTACTAAATTTGGGAAATATTTCTCTAACTCTCGTTTTTGATACGCTACGATCAAATGGTCAATAAACGATCACTATTAGAATGATCAACAATTTCTTAAAAATATAATTTTTGAAAAGTAATTTAGTTTAAAATTCACTCCAACTCGGAGTTACATTTCTCATTTAATTGAAAACCGAGTAATTAAATGCAAGAAAATAAAACCGATTATTAAAATAATCAAAATAATCAATATTCATTTAAAAATAAATAATTTAACTATTTCTAGAATATTTTAAAGAATTATGAAATTAATGCTAAGATACGAATGAACAATTTAATATAAACACGTAATTAAATGCAATTAAATACTAACATTTAAGATGACACTTAATTAAATATAAGAAAGTAAATCCAATTTCTATAAATAATAAAAATAGGTAATAATCTTTTAAGTTAATCAATATAAAAATTATTCGAATATTTTTTAAAAGAAATATCAAAATAGTGAAAAATGGATGATTTAATTAATTAAACACTTAATTAAATATAGTCAAATGCTATTAAATGCATGTTGGGTTCGGGGTATCATAGAGGGTTTTCTCTCCTTATCAGTCGAGTTACTTCATACCTCTAGTTTCTGGTATATGCATTCCGAGAATGTCCAATTCCTTGAATCATACTACCGCTTGTTCCACCGGGAGGGAGCAGGAACCAAAAATTTTCCTACGGCAAACCCGAGCCCCTATATCCCTATAAAGTGAAATAGACCTTTATTACTATATAAGAGTTGCACTAGCAACGTCCTTCTTCAGTTTGCTCTTAATCTCCAGCGATTGAATCTCCTTATCCTGCTCTTTGACCCGATCCATCAATTATTGAATCTCAGCCATCAGCTTCGTCATTGCTACATCAGCCTCTGTCACCAAATAGCCTAGCTTTGCCCTAAAAAATTGACAATTGAATTTTCTTCTAAATCCCTAATGTCTTGCAGAGTATCCATATCCAATTCTTGTTCAGCGCCATTTCTAACCAAATAGAAAAAGTCCGCCCAATCATTTTTCGTCAGATCCTCTACTTGTTCAGGTTGCTCAGCGCCAATGTTTTGAAACCCCCTGGGCTCTAAGGAAACAATTACAGAAAATGCGAGTAAGCTAAGGTGGCCCATTCCCTTAAGACTTCATCGTATCCTTACTCTCCATATCCACTTTGTTTAATGTTGAGGAAAGAGGAATCGAGCTTTATAGGTAAAAAGATAGAATAGTGAAGGTTGTGGCGGAATCGGTTCTTGATCATCCTACCAGTGGGTAGAGGCGGTTTCCAACTATAAGAGATTATGCAAATAGATTGTGGAGACCCAACCTCACTTTCTAGTATATAGACCCTCTGCGTGCATAATGAAAAAAAAAAGTGAAGACTTTCCCCGGTTCCACTAAGCACCCGGCTGATCGTCTCACTTCAACCTGAACAACCACAACTAGATCTATTCCGTGAACAGTCTCTTTCTAAGCCAAAGTTTCTTTCGAGACCTTTCCATGACCTTTGCAAGCAACTGGCTCTCCTATAGGAACTGATTAGAGAAGGTGTTCACAACATTCAATTGAATCAAAGAAGCCTTCCTTTGGTTCTACCTTTCTCTCTGGTCGAGTACCTTTCTTCTATGTAGTGAATTTAAGAATAGTGCGATATAATGGATTCAATGACAGCGTCCCTCTTTCGGTCTTGATTCAATTCTTCCATAGGATATGAAGGTGGCATGGAAGAACTCCCAATTGATTGAATAGGTGATTTTCGATCTAAAATGGGAGTGGTTTGAAGATGCTCGACTAACGGGAGAGGTTTGAATATGCTCAACCGATAGGGAGATGAATAGAGTTGGCTCGACAGAGGAACGAGCACAGTGGTTTGACTGTATCCCAATCGGCCTGCATGAGCAGAAAATGGAACTATCGAATCACGAGTGACTCACTTTATCGGGATGGGAAGAATTGCTTAATTGGCATTTCTTTTCTTCCTTTTTTCGATCCACTAGTAGGTAGCGGTAGGAGAGATCCATTATGGTGGGATGGACCGTTCTCAAATTCCGGCCGGTATTTCTGTCAATCGGCGGAAGACACACGCATATTAGGAGGGTACGACTTCAAGTGATGGACTCGATCGAACGGCCAACCACTTGCCATTTTGGTAAGAGATGAAATCTAAAAGACCATTATTAGCGTGTAATAGATTGGCCCGAGTGCGTAATAGGCCTGTCGAGAAGAAATCCCATGAATAGATTGAACGATAGATAAAGGATCAGGGATGAGAGGGGTATGTGATACCCCGAACCTGGCATGTATTCAATAGCATTTAAAGTTCATTTAAATTGCATTTTATTGACCTTTCACCTTCTTTGACCAAACTAGTTGACTTTTCATCTACATTGACCAACTAGAACAAGGTGGGAATTTTTGAAATGTTTAATAAAGGGCAAACTTGGGATTAGAAATAAAAAAATACAATGTTAAGTTAGTCAAATTTTGGGTCAACTTTGGAATTATATCTGAACCAATTGGGGAAAATTTAGGTAGCAAATTATATATGGTTGGAAAGCTCTATGAGTCTAGTTTCTGACGCTTCAAACCGTTCATGAATTGGAGTTTTCTAGAAGAAGTTATGGCCGTTTTCGTAAGGTCGCGCATAGTTGTTTTGGTTTAGCGGGTTGACCGAAGCCTTGACCATTGACTATTGTTGTCATCTTTTATAAGCATAAAATAGCATTAAAAAAACAAAGGAAAAGCTGAAAAATAAAGAGAGAAAACCAAGAGTTCAAGGAGAAAAGAAAAAAAAAAGAATTTTTAACTTCAAATCTTCAAATCTTTGTGAGGGCTTGCACGGGATAGTTTCCAAGGCTTCTAATGTTGTTTTCCTAGCGTCTATTAGTAGCTAAGGTGAGGGATGCATTGTTATTTGCGCATTAGAAAATATGATGTCAAGACTTTAATTTTTAGAAATTGCATATAGAATGTTGTTTAATTTGTTATGTTGTTTGAAATACGTTCTATGATGTTAGTAGACCTTACTTTTGTAAGTTTTTAGCAATTTCTGCGGTTAAAATTAATTATTGTATTTCAAATGTTGATTGAATAGTGAAAAACGTGAATAGTAAACCCCCGTTCAAAATTTTGCTCCGAGTTGCGTTCTATTGATGCAGAAAGGTGCTAGATATGTTTAAATGCTAAAATGCGTGGTTTATTTTGTTTGTGTAATGGAAAAACAGAGAAAAATGTCAAGGTTTATGTTGGGGTTGTTCTGGTCAAGTTTGGTATTTCCTCGTTTTGCGTGAAGACATTGTCGTAGTATGCCATGGAAGCACTTTTGGTGCAGTTATGACATTGGTTGGGTGTTTGGTTAGGGTAGCGGTAGTTCAAATGAGCAAAGGGGGAAATCGGGGCTTTGCGTGAATTCTTGGGTTAAGTAGGGTTTCGGGGTCTTTAGACGTGCCTTATAGTGACCTAGGAGGATTGGTAAAGTCGGTTTTCAAAACTCATGGCTCGTTTGAAAGTAGTAGCGTTTTACAAGTTGGGGTCATTTTGTGATTTTGTGTGTTTTCATGGCATAATGCCTATAGATTGCTTAATATTGCTTGTTATGCTTGTTAAAGTTGGTTATGATTGAATTGTATATCAATTGTTGATAATGCTTGTTAGTGTTATTCTTGTTATTTTATTGATTTTAAATGCTTGTTATGTCGTTTATTGCTTGTATCTTGTATTGCATTGCATAGTGTCAGGCGCGTGAGTGATGGGCCTCTCTGGGTAGCCTCGGGTTGCCAGTGTTGGTTGCTCTAGCTCCGTGTCCTATTCCATTTTCTCGCTTGGGTTGCCGCCCAGGGAGTTTTGGGTCGTAGAATTGACAGAGTATGTCCGGAGTGCTCTAACGGAAGTTATAAGGTGGGTGAGCCGGCGCGTCATTGTTAAAGTCATCGGAATCATGATCAGTACATTGCTCGCTCGAGTGAACCATAGCCTTCAAAGTGTGGTATAGCTTTGAATGGTTGTGTTAATGCTTTATCAATTGTTTATTGTATTGATTGATAGATTGAATTCCTACTCGTCAGATATATATTGCTTAACTGCCTTATTTGCATTGCACGATCTTCTTTCTCTCCACCTCGATATCTGTCTCGCCCTCATTGAATATATGTGTCGAGTATACTCACTCCTCACCACCACATTTCAGGAAATGCTATGTTAGCTGGAAAGTTCGTGGATATGTGAAAGATTATGCTTGAAGAGTTGTCTTGCGTGCTATGTGGCTTGAGTTGTCAAAGATGTAAAGATGTATGTTTCATCAGTTGTCAGTATTTAG
Source organism: Ehretia macrophylla (assembly GCA_037974665.1). Classification (NCBI taxonomy): domain Eukaryota; kingdom Viridiplantae; phylum Streptophyta; class Magnoliopsida; order Boraginales; family Ehretiaceae; genus Ehretia; species Ehretia macrophylla. The sequence continues at coordinate 36,616,500 of CM075771.1, forward strand.
TGTTGAAAATAATGTAATCTAAGTTTTATTAGGTTATTAAAGTGATTCGAAAAGCTAGCTTATGTATTCAGTTAGTATAGTTTAACTTCAATGCATGTTTGTAATGTCCAAAGGAAAAGAGTTAGAATGATATGATAGTCTATTTTATTCAATAGGTTAATATAGTTTAATTGCCTAGCATGAATGTTCTTGTCAAAGATGAAAAGAGATAGGTTAGCTTTTAAATTGGAAATGTATATTTGGTTGTGTTCGCTTGTTGAGAACCAAGGCTCGGATGTCCTTGAGGTGTTTGTATGGTTGGACACGGTGCTGGTCCACTTATATGCTATTACAGGTTTTACATTTCGCCTAGAAACAAGGGAGACTCCATCTATCTTTCCCTAAAATTTTGCCTGGGTTTGGAATTGGGTTGTGATTAGATTGATTGATAGAACTCCCAGTCTCGAGAGGGATAGGGGTGTCACTGGGTAGATCTACCCAATATGGACCGTTAATGGATGGTGCCCTATCTGTGCTCTATCTCTTCTGTCTGTGTTACTGGCTGTCATGGATCGGTCGCCCCTTTGACTCGTCCTAAAAGGGATAGGAATAAGGATTCGCAGGCGATGCAGATATTGAATTCACGGAGGAGGGGGAATGTGTAGCTGGATCGAACCCAAGGATAGCTTTGATCGGCCTGGCCTCGGGTGGTAGCCTAATCAAAGAAGGTGAGCTTGTGCCCCATCCCACTTTTTTCTAAAATCTCAACGTGTGATAGAGGAGGTTTGGAACCCTCATCACGAATTTCTTGTGGGATATCCACAAAGGATACCAAGGACGGTCGTGGATCAATACAGGATCGAGAAGAAGGGACTGAACTTAACAAGTTTTACTGCGAAAAGCTCCTCGCTACACAAAACACCTCACCACATTCATACAGTCGGGTCGCTACGGTGATGAAGGCTAACACAATTGACCATAATTGGAATCTCACAAGGGATTTAGCAGTTTCGTGGATACATATTCAGTCGAGCACATGTGACTGAGTCGCCCATACCTGAGCTCGAGAAACATTCCTTATACTGACCGAGTCTCCTCCCTTTCACGAGCAGTAGAGACAACATTTCACACCTTGCCTTCACTAACTGAGCTGACAAGTGTATGAATGAAGTCGAAGCAACAAGTGTACTTCAAAACTCTTCTCCACCATTTCGTAGCCGGAGTAGACATGTGGAGTTCACTGGAAGGGAGAATGGCCGGAATGATTTCTTGCAATGCAACAGAACTCAAAGCCTATTTCATAGGCTGTACTCATACTCACCGGCTACACGGAACTTGTCTAACAAGTTCTCGTCAAGTCTACGTGGACTTCCTCGTTAAGTCTGAGTGCTCGAGTGAATTTATGAACGAGCTATAGACAGAACTTGGTGGAGCCTTTGGAACTCGTATCTAGAAGTGTGAAATTGAGTCTACGAAACGTAGACTTCATTCAGAGTTGAACTTGTCTCTATTTTGCTATTCCCTTTGGTTTTGAGGTGAAACTCACTAAGTGGAGGTCGGGGCGGACAGTAATTCTAGTGATATTAGTCCTCTATTCTGACCTAATGTTCAGCCGGGGAAAGGGCACTCTCTCAGAAAACCCCACCTAAAATATATGATGACCCCCCAGTCCACTTCCATTTGTCCTTCTGTCATGTGGTGGAACCTGGCATTCACCCTCCCAGAAGTGATTATCGCCAAAACAAAAAAAGACATCTTGCATTTTTTCCCTCTCCCACAAAAGAAGAGTCAAAGTATAATAGTCTCCGTCTCGTATGCTAGTCTTCCTCATTTCTTTCATCGGTTAAGTACTGGATAGGGAATGAATCGGTCGGCTATGTCCCTGGACCTCCTGGCTTCCCTGTCACGTCCAAACGTAATCAGAGAAGACCTGCCCAAGCACCACCTTGTTATCATAAAGGTGAATATCCCGGACAATCACAAAAAAGAATACCTGAAAAAATGGAAAAGAAATCACAAAGGTAAAAAAGACAAACAAAGACAAGCGCAGCAGGGGGTGGGGCATCCTTCTAAACTGGGGATGCATTAAGCCCAACTAGGCAAACAAGTTTGGGTCCGGCAACTCAAGGTCTGGTGAAAGGATTAGAACAGCAGACACCGACGGTTACTCACCGAAACTGCGAAAGGATGGTGCGTACACAAAATGGTGGCTTACCGCAAGTCCCTACACAAGACCTTGTTGACCATAGCAGGGATGGCGGTACTATACTGGTTGGCAGATGGCATAGTACACAGGACCCTCGTATGAAAGGCCATCAAGCTTCCTTGCACTATGTGGAACGGACTATTATCGAATTGGACACACCTATAGCTAAAGGAATGTACTATGAGCCATAGCGGGTGAAGGCCAATGTCTTATCAGATACCACGGCCCATGGTAAAGCCAGCGACCTTTACCTCCCACAGGTCGTATGGGGCCTTTCGCCGGAGTTCACGACAATCTATTCCCTTTCCAGATTGAGTTGATAGGGGCCTTTGGCTAACGTAAGTTCAAGGGTCTGCCAGTCAACTACCTTATCATCTAATGAGGTTTTCAGTACCACGAGTTCGTCGGTCGTTGTGTGGTGTAGGTGGATTGATTTCTTCCAATTTTAAGCAATCCCTATTTCTCATGTTTCGCCATATGGATTACCTATCTTTTGGTTTCTTCCCGTAACTCCCTTCGGTTTCCTTTAGCTCTGGTGGGCGTGCTTCTGTAGTTCTTCTGGCCTTCCTTCATGTCGTAGCCTTAGCTTATCGACGAGTCTTGCATTAGATTAGATACATACAACATTTTCTTTGACTTATACCTTGGAGAATAACGTTATTTGTTTGAGTTTGAAATCAATACCTTGCAGGAGCCACCTGGGCGAGACCCTTCTCTTCTTTATTATTTCCATATGGTATGTTGAATCACTTGTGAAGTCGACTTCACTTGACCGTGTCTACTTCAAATTTACCCTAGACTTCTGTCGTGTAGTGTAGCAAGACTAACAAGTGGTCGAGTGAATTTATGAATGAACAACTATTAGTTGCAATACCTTTCTATTTTTGGATTCTTCCTCCACTTACCTCCATGGGCGAATATAGTCTACTACACTCTTTCTTGGCTAATGTAGTAGACTATATTCTAGTAGGTCATTTGGAAGGGCTCCGTAATATTTTGCGGCCTAATGTTGTGGTTGTTCCCTCGATTGACTGAGAAAAAAAAAGTTCCAGAGGTATCTTCCATTCATATCGATTTGGGTTTTTCCGCACCATATTTTGATATGCCTCTTCTTCGATCCGGAATTCCTAGCAAATCCTTAACTCTCGAATACAATGAGATTTCACACCTGGCGAATCTTTCAATCTACCTCCTCTTATTAAGACCATAGAATGTTCCTACGAATTATGACACTCACCGAGAATGTGAGCAAATATATCATGTCGATTGGTCAACCGTACTTTGGCTATCTTACGTTGAGCTGAATTAGGTTTTTTTGGTGTTCTCGTTGAAACATGCGAGCATACTCCTTGCTTTTGGGGTAATTGATTGAAAGCTTGAGTACAGTCCGTGCATTGTTTTTCTTCTCTGCCATGACGAATCAATTGATTTAATGTAGGCATTGCTCTTTCCTTTGTCCTTCCCCTCGATTTTTTCCCTATCACAAGTGGTTACTCCCGATTCGAAGCACCCATTTTCCATTCATAGATAGATCCAATCGTCAAAATCAATAAAAAGGTCATCATGGACCAAGATCCAAACGGATCAATCTTGTTGGGAGGTATGCCCAAGGAAAGGAAAATGTTACTTCTGGATCAGGAATAATAAATAAAATTGAAACAAGATAAAGTCTTATATCAAAACGACTTTTGGCATCACTGGAAGGATCGAAACCACATTCGTAGGCCGACAATTTTTTTTGATAGGTCGAACTATTGGAAGCAAATGGAAAAGGAACACCAAGTGGGATTAAAGAAATTAGTGGACTGATCACTAAATAGATACAAATAGGTGCAAATTCTGACATTACCACAGACCACTTTATTCTTTCGCTCTTTGCTCGTGGAGCGGCATAACAAAAAAAAGATAGACTTGTTCTTGCTCTCCCAATTCAGGAAAGACTTGTTGAAAATCGCCGGTTGGTTTGAAAAAACCAAGAAAGTCCTAGGATTTTTTGGGCGTCAAAGTGGCTTTCTTATCTTAAGATATTTTGTTGTTGGATGAAAATGGTGCCCCTAAAGGCTCTTATTGAGATGTCTCTTTACCAGCGGAAATACCGACATCTACTCAAAAGATAATAGTGTCAGAGTCAAGACAAGTGCTATCCCATTCCCCTGCTCTGCTCTTGCAGTCATGTCGACAAAGGAAGATTCCATTTTTGATATTCAATATCATTCCAGATGATTGATTCTTTTGGATTCCTCCTATAGAGTAAGGCATTAAGCCTATTTGACGGAGTAGCGAGGAAAGTAAGTAAGCTCTTTCTTGCATCCTACTAAGAGAGCATTCTTGTCATGTGCATCTGAGAAATGTGCCATTTGAATTTTTCCTTTCCTCGTCCATGCTAAGAGTAATCAGGGGCTAAGCTAAACCTTAGATGGGGCCTTCAAGAGCCCTTTTAGGGACATCATTGGCTTCATCCATCCTATCATAACAGTGGATTCCGTGCATTCATGTGCAGCCTTTCTCTTATCAGACGATGCATACCCCTTCCTCATTAAGTATGTCATGTCACTTCCTTCCTCAAAGAGCTGCTCGAGGATGCCCTCTTTGTAGGTGCAGATGTAGAAGACTTGGATAAAGGCACGTATGAGTAGCAGAATGGAAGATTGGCTTTCGCTTTCAAAGTAGCAGTAGCAGTATGGATGGATGGCATATATCATTAGCTGGTATTGGCTTTCGACAGACTAGCTCGCTGCTCCAAATAACTAATGCAAAGAAATAAGGATAAGAATGAATGTCACGTATGGCGCTACCGAAGGACAAGAGCCCACCTCAAATACTCAAGAAATGAGTGGCTAGACAGGCAATCAAAGGATAAGGAGGCAGGCAGGTAAAAGGAATAAAATAAAGAAAGAAACATTAACCTTAACCATAATATATGTTGCTTACGGCACGACAGAGCCAAAAAAAGAGCTAACTCTGAGAAGCTACCTTTTCAAAACACTAGTCAAAGGCAACTCACCATAAGTTTTTCCTCCTTTACCTTTAGGGGATCTCTAAAAATCAGCATCTGTCTCATTCTTCTACCCCCTCGGTCTCGATAAACTAGGGACGCTCACTGCTCCGTCTAAGGAAAGGAAGAGACTCTATAAACAGAAATACGTAGTCGCATGAGCGGACGAGACAGCTACTCACAGCTCATACACGAAAGAGAGGAATTGTGATGCCCAAGATTTTAGCCGTACTTCTAAATTACTATTGCATACACTAATTGCGCATTTCTTCTATGATTTACTAGTTGTCTTCTTTGGCTACTATTCATTCCATTTTTTAAGTAATTAATAACCTTGAATTAGCATTTTTCTTAAATCATATTAATTGTATTAGAAATGAGAAAAATATACGTTTGAGCTAAATGTATTAGGAGCCTTCGTTTAGAAAATGATTTGTTGAAACAAATGAATTGTGTTACGTAACTAAACTTTGTATTTTAATTAACTAGCACATAATTGTATCTTGGTGATTAACTTAAGTTAGTTAACCCCCACTTAGTAGTCAACATGCACCTAAAATAATCTAAGTTACTTATATGCTCTTAACACAACACTTATAAGTTATACATCACAAAACAAAACAAAAAGGGGGGCTGATTTATTGTGCAAACCCGAGAGGCGCAGCAGGGAGGAAAAGAGAAGAAATCAACCACTTTGATTGCAATTTGACCTTCCTAGCTTGTGTTGAAGCCCTGTTTGGAGTGTTTTAGAGCCTCTCCTTGCTTCCTAAGAGCTTTAGGTGAGGGATTCTTGCATCATTTGTGTATTGAAAATTTATGTCAAAATGTTGAATTTCTAGATTTGTTAGTATTGGCTTATGGTATGCGCAAATCTTGCTACACATGATGTATACATGTTGTAGATACCACTTTTATGCTATTGTTTCATAATTTAAACGGTTGAAATTGCTTGTTGATTGTATGGCATGAATAGTGATGGGAAAACTAGGGTTTTGTGAAATCAAACCCTATAGCTTGAATTAATGGTTCTAATAGATGTATTAGGTGCGAAAGAAGGTAGTGTAAAGGCCCCGTAGGGTTTAATTGCTCGTAACCTAATAAATATATGAAATAGTCGACTTTTAGAAAGGGGTTTTGGGGTTATTGCGAATCTGGGTTGAATTGGCCTCCACATTTAGTATTCCTAGGCTATATAGGTTCTAAATAAGCCTTTCTAACTTCTATTTGAGTCCCGGTTGAGGTACGTGTAGTATAAAGTCATAAGGGATAAATTGGGGCTTTCGAGCTAATTGTTGGTAATTGGGTGACTTCGAGGGTCCCAAGGATGTCTAAGGGGTTAACTAAAAGTATGAAATATACCGCTTACTAATCTAGGACAATAGCATGAGTTTGGAAGGAAAACGGGTTGAGTTAAAAAGGGGTTTCAGCACAATTTTGATTGTCTCACGCTTTTAAGACCTTGTAATGGTTCCTCGAGTGTTTAAGTGTGGTTTTAAGATATCCTTGAGCTTTTGGTATAGTTCTGTGTGAATCTTGATTATGTCCCTTTGTAATCATTTAGTTATATATATGTTAATGCTTCTATTCTACCTGTTCTAAGATCAACCAACATTGTTGATCCTCCTACATGTTATTGCTTCTTTTGTTGATATTATATTGCCATTGTTAAGTGCATTGCATAGTGGTTGTGCAACCATAGTGTCAGGGGCGGTTGCATGGAATATCGGAGTTTGTTGATCCTCCTATGTGTTATTGCTTCTTTTGTTGATATTATATTGCCATTGTTAAGTGCATTGCATAGTGGTTGTGCAACCATAGTGTTAGGGGCGATTGCATGGAATATCGGCTGGATGGCAGTGGGCTTGCCAATGGATATTCGATCTCCATATCCTAGTCCCTCACTCGCCTGGTCTGGAGATTGCCAAGGGGTGTTGGGTCGTAGGTTATCGGGGTACATCCGGAGTACACCCACTGGAGTGATTGGGGATTTGTCAGCATATTGATCGTGGTTTATGGTTTGAGGCTCATGGTTTGTGATCAAAGATATGAGAATTCTGGAGTGTTAGGGTTAAGTGCATCGTATCCTTCAAGATGTGTGATCTCTCACTATATCTACTGTCCTTTACTTGTTTTTATTGCTTATTTGCTATAATTGTTGCATTGCATACCCCGGGTAGTCTTTATCCCTCACTGGGTAATAGTTGTTGCTCATACCTCGCTAACTTGTTTAAGGAGATGCTGTGGTTGAACCCCAGCTAGATTTGGGTGAGGGGGAGAAACTAGATGTCCAGACTGATCAGTTACCTTAGTTGTAGTGTCTGTTTGCTTGAGGTGGACTTATGGTTCTTCTGGTTATGTGAAAATCTTGGTTGTCTACTTTATGTCCTATTTTGTAGCCTAAGTGCTTATGTATATATTAATGTCATTGTAAGTTAGAAGCTAGATGATTATCGTAGGAGATGTGGAACTATGGCATGTAATAACTTATGTTTCTACTTTTAGCTACTTTGCATGCTTGGGTGTGAATGTTCTGATGCATGGTTATTTTTAATTTCTAAGAATGTTTCAATGCTATCATGGAGTGGCATGATAACCGGTTTGTAAAGAAGTTAAGTTATGAATGTATGCTTGTATGAATCTGAACTATTGTATGTCTTAAGGCTCGGATGGCCTTAAAGCTAAGGCCTTTAGTTATAAATGGAATTCTTGTTATGTTATGGCTTTATTGAGTGTTACAGGTTTTCAGAATATCCACAGTACAGAGGAGACTCTATCCATTTATCGGGTTCAGACTTAACCTTTATGTGGGGTTGGGTCAGGGCGTGACATTTAGGTGGTATCAGAGCTATTAAAATGCATGAGCCAGGATAGGTTTCTCGGTCTGTGGGTAGAGGTCTATTATGTGATTGTGTGATTGCATGAATCAATTACTCTTGGATTGACTAAGTGGAAATTGAATTAGTAATGAACATGCTAGCATGGAATGGAATGCGAAAAGTCTAGAATGTAGAGTATGATTTATTGACTTATATGAATCTCTTGTATGTGAATACCCTTTCTAGTGTTATATGTGACTTTATGTGGATTCATTTGAACTTCTTCATATGTGCTTTACTTGCAATTTATATATATGCATGTCATAATACTTTGCATTCTAGCTGCTTGAGATGGGGCCTCGTCGACAAAACAGAAATCAGAATGTTGAGGAAGATGAAGTTGACCAGCAGACAATTAATGCACAGTTAACAACTGTTATAGGCTAGATTGTAGAGGTATTACGGAGGCAGGAGATGATGCACCTGCATGTAATCTTGGTCAGGGCCAGGTTGGAGCAGTGGGTGGTGGTAGCAACTATCTTAAGAAATTTTTGCATCGTGGACCATCTAGTTTCTTTGGGGGGTCAGATGATATGCTAGCTGAGCTGTGGTTGAACAAAGTAGAGAAAATTCTTACAAGCATTGAGTATACTGATGCGAGGAGAGTTGCATGTGCTGAATTTTTGCTCGAGGGAAATACCGAGCAGTGGTGGTACACCGTGAAATCTCGATGGGCGGCAGAGGCAGTACCATGTACTTGGGACGAGTTTGTTAGAGAGTTCCGTGAGAAATACATCACAGAAATAGCTATCGAGAGGCGAGAGCAAGAGTTCATTAATCTAAAATAGGGCAACATGACTGTTGACCAGTATGATGCTACTTTCATCCGTCTGTCCCGTTATGTGCCTGCATTGGTTCAGCCAGAGAGCAAGAGAATCCAGAAGTTTAGTATGGGGCTGAGGCCTAATATCTGTTTGAATCTGTCCACTCAAGAGTATCCTTCCTATGTAGCAGCGGTCAGGATAGCTGCCAGGTATGAGAAACGTAAGGCAGACCTATTTGGAGAACTGAGCCAGCCGAGTAAACGGCCACACCAGACTCAAAGTCAGGGATTTCAAAGGCAGACTATTTCAGTTGGTCAGAGTCAGCAGCCAAGATAGACTCAGAGTTATACAGGACCTACACAGACTCAGGCACGACCAGTTCAGAGTTAGAGTCAGGGGTAGCCTCGTCCAGTTGTAGCTCGATCTCAGTAGGGTAGTTCAGCTACCTCTTCTTACAGAGCTCCTTCGGGAGACACTATTGCAAGACTTCACTAGCAGTACAGTTTCTGTCAACGTCAGGGCCAAACAGAGGAGATCTGCTGGAGAAAATTGAGCAGGTGTATAGGTTGCGGAAGTGACTAGTACAGGGTTAAGGACTACTTGAAATTCAAGAACACCAGAGGTCAAACATCGGCTCAGAATTTGCAGACCAAGGCACCAGCTGCAGTACGAACACCATAGGGGTAGGCCTGAGTATTTGCTTTGGATATTGAGGAGCTTCCTAATACGACGGCAGTTGTTGAAGGTACTTTTTTTATCGATAATAAATCAGTTACAATTTTAATTTATACCGGGGCAACACACTCATTTATCACACTTATTTGTGCTCAATCTTATGCATTGAAAATTGAAAAGTTGCCTTATAAGATTGAGGTAGGTTCACCAGTGGGTATTAAAATTTTCACTGAATCTGTGTGTAAAGCTTATGAACTATGCATTGGGGGTCGAGTCCTTCCTGTTGATTTGATTATCTTGCATTTTAAGGACTGTGAAATAATTATAGGTATGGACTGGTTGAGTAAATATTATGCTTATCTATATTGTAGAAGAAAAATTGTAAAGCTAGAAATGCCTAATCAACCCGTAATTGAGATTGTCGGTAGTTGTAAGTCTACGGGTACTCATATAATTTCTTCTATTAAGGCGACCAAAATACTGGGTAAAGGTTGTGATGCTTATTTGGCCTATTTGATTAATCAACCTACGCATAAGCTAAAACTGAATGATGTGCCTATTGTGAGTGAGTTTTCGGGAGTTTTTCTAGAGGAATTGCCCGATTTACCGCCCGATAGAGAGATAGAGACAACACCTTTCTCTAGAACTCCGTATAGAATGGCTTCACCCAAATTGCAAGAATTGAAAGTTCAGTTGCAGGGCTTGCTTGAGAATGGATTCATTCAGCCGAGCTCTTCACCATGGGGTGCACTAGTTCTATTTGTTAAGAAGAAAGACAGATCTTTCCGTTTATGTATCGACTATCGGGGTCTTAATCAGGTGACTATCAAGAAAAAATATCCTTTGCCTTTAATTGAGGAGTTATTTGATCAGTTGCAAGGCGCCAGAGTATTTTCTAAATTCGATTTGAAGCAGGGTTATTATCAGTTGAGGATTAAGAAGGATGATGTACCTAAAACTGCTTTCAGAACTCGCTATGGTCATTATGAGTTTGTTGTTCTACCATTTGGGTTGACTAATGATCTCGCCACATTCATGGATTTAATGAAGAGGGTATTCCATCCTCATCTGGACCAATTTGTGGTTATCTTTATTGATGATATTCTTGTATATTCTAAATCTGAGGCGGAGTATGAACAGCACATCAGGATTGTATTGCAGACTCTTCAAGAACATCAATTATTTGCAAAGTTCAGCAAATGTGAATTCTGGTTAAAGCAAGTTGATTTTATTGGTCATATTATCTCGCATGATGGTATTTCTGTTGATCCAGCAAAGATTAAGGTTGTATTAGCTTGGAAATGGCCTGAAACTGTCATTGAGATCTGTAGTTTTCTTTGCTTAGCTAGATATTATCGGAGATTTGTCAAGGATTTCTCTAAAATTGTAGGGCCTTTGGCTCAGCTCATTCAAAAGAAGTCAGCGTTTGACTGGAATGATAAGTGCGAGGCTAGCTTTCAGGAATTGAAGAAGAGATTGACCATAACTCCTATTCTTGCTTTACATGAGGGTTATGATAATCTGTTGATCTATAGTGATGCTTCTAAGAAGGGTCTAGGCTATGTCTTGATGCAGAATGGAAAGGTTATTGCATATGCCTCCAGGAAGCTGAAACCTTATGAACATAACTATTCGATGCATGATCTTGAGCTCGCAGCTATTATTCTTACATTAAAGAAATGGCATCATTATCTCTGGGGCAACAAGTTTGAAATCTTTACAGATCATAAGAGTTTGAAATATATGTTTTCACAAAAAGAGTTGAACATGAGGCAGAGGCATTGGCTGGACTTATATGAGGACTACAACTGCACTATTAATTATCTTCTAGGAAAGGCCAATGTTGTTGCTGACGCTTTAAGCCGAAAGGCTACTGTGGCTAGTTTGATTATCAAGAATTGGGAGTTCATGGAGGAACTATGCTAATAGAAGCCTAAAACTGCAGATTCTGGTATTCAATTTGCAAGTTTGCAGATTCAATCTTTATTGTTATCCATGATTCGAGAAGCTCAGCAGACTGATCCTTATTTGTTGGAAATCTTAGAAAAGTCTAAAGGGGGAGAGTCAGATTTCAAATTACATGATGATAGTATTATCAAATTCAAAGGTAGAATCTGCATTCTGAGTGAGCTAGGTTTGAAGAAGAATATCCTTGCTGAGCCATACAGTTCTAAATATACTATCCATCCAGGCAGTACAAAGATGTACAGGGATTTGAAACAGAACTTCTGGTGGAATAACATGAAGAGAGAGATTGCTAACTACGTTGCTAGATGTCTCACATGTCAAAAAGTTAAAGCTGAGCATCAGAGACCTGCAGGGTTATTGCGACCTTTGGCTATTCCGGAGTGGAAATGGGACAACATTACTATGGATTTCGTGTCAGACTTATCGAGGTCTTCGAAGGGTAATGACTCTGTTTGGGTTGTTGTTGATAGATTGACCAAGACTTCTCACTTTATTGCTAAAAAGAAGAATGATTCTCTTGATAAGTTAGCAGAGTTATATGTTGAGAATATTATCAGACTTCATGGGATTCCAAAGAGTATTATGTCAGACAGAGATCCTAGGTTCACATGTCAGTTCTGCCAGAAGATTCAGAAGGCTTTGGGCACGACTTTGAGCTTCATATCTCACCCGCAACATATCCTCGAGGATTAAGAAAGTTCTTTTAGATTGACCATTTGTTTGAGGTAAGAGTTGGGAGAAATATTTACTACTCGCAGAGTTCGCCTATAACAATAGTTACCAAGCTACTATTGGGATGGCACCGTATAAGGCACTTTATGGGCGAAAATGTAGATCTCCTCTCTATTCGGATGAGGTTGGTGAGATGAAGACGGTCGATCCTACTCTTTCGCCTGAGATGAACAAAATGATTGATCATGTGAAACTTATCAAAAAGAGGATGCTTACAGCTCAGAGTCGGCAGATGAGTTATATAGATAGGCGTCGCCGAGATTTAGAGTTTGTCGTGGGTGATCGGGTATTTCTAAAAATCTCTCATCGGAAAGGTTTGATTCGGCATGGTAAAGGAGGTAAACTCAGTCCGAGATTTGTTGGGCCATTTGAAATCACTAAAAGAGTTGGTGCATTAGCATACAGATTAGCTTTACCTCCTAGCTTGGGCAGAATTCATGATGTCTTCCATATATCTATGCTTCGGAAGTATCAACCAGATCCTTCACATATTCTTGAGCCAGAGCCGCTAGAGATCAGTGAGACTTTGACTTATTTAGAGAAACCTCTTCGGATTGTAGATCAGAAAGTTCAGGAGCTGAGAAGTAAAAGCATTCCGATGGTTAAGGTTCTGTGGGATCATCACGGGTTAAAAGATGTCACATGGAAGAGAGAGGATCAGATGCGGGATTGCTATCCAAAGTTGTTTGCCGAATCATGTAAGAATTGCGTTAATGCAATTTGTTTAAGGGGAAAGGGTGTGACGCTCGAGATTTTAGCCGTACATCTAGATTACATCCACTAATTGCGCATTTCTTCTGTGCTTTACTTATTGTCTTCTTTGATTACTATTCATTCCATTTTTCAACTAATTAATTACCTTGAATTAGCATTTTTCTTAAATCATATTAATTGTTTTAGGAATGAGAAAATGTGCCTTTGAGCTAAATGTATTAGGAGCCTTCATTTAGAAAATGATTTGTTGAAAATAATGAATAATGTTACGTAACTAAACTTTGTAATTTAATTAGCTAGCACATAATTTCACCTTGGTGATTAACTTAAGTTAGTTGACCCCCTCTTAGTAGTCAACATGCACCTAAAATAATCTAAGTTACTTATATACTCTTAACACAACACTTATAAGCTATACATCACAAAAAAGGGGGTTGAATTACTTTGCAAACCCGAGAGGTGCAGCAGGGAGGAAAAGAGAAGAAATCAACCACTTTGCTTGCAATTTGACCTTCCTAGCTCGTGTTGGAGCCCTTTTTAGAGTGTTCTAGAGCCTCTCCTTGCTTCCTAAGAGCTTTAGGTGAGGGATTCTTGCATCATTTATGAGTTGAAAGTTTATGTCAAAATGTTGAATTTCTAGATTTGTTAGTATTGGCTTATGGTATGCTCAAATCTTGCTATACATGATGTATACATGTTGTAGAGACCACTTTTATGCTATTGTTTCATAGTTTAAACAATTGAAATTGCTTGTTGATCGTATGGCATGAATAGTGACGGGAAAACCAAGGTTTTGTGAAATCGAACCCTATAGCTTGAATTAATGGTTCTAATAGATGCTTTAGGTGCTAAAGAAGGTAGTCTAAAGGCCCCACAGGGTTTAATTGCTCGTAATCTAATAAAAGCATGAAATAGTCGACTTTTAGAAAGGGCTTTCGGGGTTATCGTGAATTCAAGTTGAATTGGCCTCCACATTTAGTATTCATAGGCTATATAGGTTCTAAGTAAGCCTTGCTAGCTTCCATTTGAGTCCACGTTGAGGTACGTGTAGTACGAAGTCATAAGAGGGAAATTGGGGCTTTCGGGCTAATTGCGGGTAATTGGGTAACTTTGAGGGTCCTAAGGGTCTCTAAGGGGTTAACTAAATACATGGAATAGACCGCTTACTAATCTAGGACAATAGCTTGAGTTTGGAAGGAAAACGGGTTGTGTTATAAAGGGGTTTAAGCACAATTTTGATTGTCTCACGCTTCTAAGACCTTGTAATGGTTCCTAGGGTGTTTAAGTATGGTTTTAAGATATCCTTGAGCTTTTGGTATAGTTCAATACTGCAATTTTCATATAATGAATTAGTTGTACAGTGAAACCTGTATCCGAATTGTTAAGTCAACCATAAGGAAATGGGTACACATGAATGAATTTAATTCAATACTTCCCCTTGAAACTCTACAATAATAGGTTTAATCGTTCGGTCTAAGGTCTGTGCTCTGTCCACATTCATCTCTGTCATTTCAACAAAAATGGATCTTTTCTTCCGATCTTTCCGTCCATCCACGGCAATTTTATTGTCAATCCTGCCTTCGCCCTTTTGTTAGGAGCTCTTCGATCAACCCAGGTTTTGGTCTCAGAGGCCATGTTTTCTAATCGAAAAGGCCACTTTTATGGCTAGAATGGGTCAAAAGTAGGTGTAACACCCCGATCCCTCTCGAGACCGGGAGCTCTATCAATCAATATAATCGCAACCCAATTCTAAACCCGGGCATAAAATTTGGAAAAAACGGACGGAGTCTCCCCTACTTCTAGGCAAAAAATGCAAAACCTGTAATAGCATATAAGTGGACCAGCACTGTGTCCAATCATACAACACCTCAAGGCCATCCGAGCCTCTGCTCTCAACAATTAAACACAGCAATTATATATACATTTCCAAGTGCCCAGACTATTCTAACTCTTTTCCTTTGGACATTACAAACACGCATTGAAGTTAAACTATACTAACTGAATACATAAACTAGCTTATCATTCTACCTCAATTACCTAGTTAAATTTAAATTACATTCTTTTTAACAATAAATACATACAACACATGAACATACATCTTTGCATCTTTGACAACTCAAGCCACATAGCACGCAAGGAAACTCTTCAAGCACGATCTATCACATATCCTCGAACTTTCCAGCTAACATGATATTCCCTGAAATATGGTGGTGAGGAGTGAGTATACACAACACGTATACTCAGTGAGGGCAAGATAGTTATCGAGGTGGAGAGAAAGAAAGTCGTGCAATGCAAATAAGACAGTTAAGAAATATAATTGACATGTAAGCAATCAATATAAACAATCAATACCACAAACAATTAATAAAAGAATTAACATAACCATTCAAAGCTATACCATACTCTAAAGGTCACGGTTCACTCATACGAGCAATGTACCATGCGATTCGATTCCACGAGCAACTCTCAATCACGAATCCGATGACGACGCGCCGACCCAACCACCTTATAACTTCAGTTTGGAATACCCTAGAAGTATCCAATCAATTATACGACCCAAATCTCCCTGGGAGGCAACCCAAGCAAGAAAGGGAATAGGACACGGAGCTAGGGCAACCAACCCTGGCAACCTAAGGCTACCCAGAGAGGCCCATCACACCGCCCCTGACTCTATGAATGCAATACAATACGAGATACAAGCAATAAACGAGCAGTGGCACGAAGGTGCAGATTAGTGGCGATAAACGAGATATCAAGCATTTACAATCAATAATAGCAATCAATTAACTTTACAAGCATGATTATCATTAACTTCAACGAGAACATCAATTAAACACATAATAGCAGTTCAAACACGAAAACGACAAATATCACTATTCAATCCTCAACTTCCAAAGGCAATTACGAGCAAATGAGCCATAGGATTAGGAAACGGATTTCACTACATTCACTTAGGCACTACAAGGCACATTCCTATATCACGAAGCTTCACTTTCTCACCCGAGACCCGAAAGTCCACCTACTGCATTTGAACTATAGCTATGCTAACTGGTCATTCAATCAACGCCACAACAGCACCAAAAGTGCTTCCATGCCCTCAATAGCAAAACCCCCAACTGAATTCGAGCACGGTCAACTTTTGGTCAAACGGCCCCTTTAAGTTTCTTTGTCTAATTTTCAATTTTACCAAAGGTCGGTCTATTTTATTGCACATTTTATCTTTCTATCATTAATGGCATCTATCCAAATCAAGAAATCGCAATTCGGATCAGAAATCCAAAATTCTAGGGTTTTACTATTCAAAATCACTATTCACGTTCTTCTCCAATTTCAAATACACAATTTCAGCCGTAAAAATTACTAAATAACTATCAAACAATGCTCTACGAACTCAAAGGAAGCTATATCAAGCAATTATAGGCATTATAACACAATATATATCAAATCTAAAATTTTGAAACAATAATCAAATTTCACAAAATATGCACAAAAGCGTGAAAATCCTCACCGAGATTGAAGACCAAGACCCGCAAGGACCCGAGCCACGACCCCCGAGCAATTCCACGCATGATTGTAGAAGAAAATGCAAGCAAAATTCTTTTTTTTTTCTCTTGGAGAGTTTTGGCGACAGGGGGGACATTGGGGGGATTTTGCAATTTGTTTTGAAGTCAATTTTGCCTTGTTTTATTTATTTAAAAGGATGACAAAGGCTCAAGGGCATTTTGGTCATTTTGCAAAGTCAAGCTTAAGTTAAGACTAGTCAAACTAACTTATTTTGATGCCATTTAATCTAATTCAAGTTAAAACAATGCAATTTTAATGAAAACCAACTAAAACTAGCTAAATTAAGCTAAAAACATTTTTCACTAAGTTCGAGGAATATTTTTTTTTAAATGCTACGATCGAACGGTCAATAAACGATCGCTAATCAAATGATGAGCAATAATATAAAACTATAATTTTTGAAAAGTAGAATAGTACAATAGTCTAAAATTCACTCCGGCTCGAAGTTACTTTTCTCATTTATTTGAAAACCGAGTAATTTAAATGCAAGAAAATTAAAAACGATTATTAAAATAATCCAAAAAATCAATATTCATTTAAAAATAATGAATTTAACTATTCCTAGAATATTTTAAAGAATTATGAATTTAATGCTAAGATACAAACAAACAAGTTAATATAAACACGTAATCAAATGCAATTAAACACTAACATTTAAGATGACACTTAATTAAATACAAAAAAGTAAATCCAATTTCTATAAATAATAAAAATAGGTGATAATATTTTAATTAATCAATATAAAAATTATTAAATGCTTCCAAAAGAAATATCAAAATAGTGCAAAATGGTTGATTTAACTAATTAAGCATTTAATTAAATGCAGTTAAATGCCATTAAATGAATGCCGGGTTCGGGTTATCACAGTAGGACCTTTTAAAAGGATTGTTTTTTGGGCTTGATTTGGAAGCGTAGTTTTCCACTCTATTTTCAACTATATATAGGAGTGGGGCTAGGGAATCTCACTCCCCGACTAGGCTAACTACGTTTTCTTGTTTGAAATTCCAGGTCTGGTCTTCATTGGTATTTGTTTTTAGTTTACCCACAACGCTTTTTTCTTTTTAGTTCTTCCCCCACCCGGTCGAGCTGTCTGAGGTCGATGGTGCATCTAGTAAGCTCCTTTGGTATTCATCTAAGAAATGGGCAGCTCGAATGTTTTACTTGTCTTCCCCTCCCATTTGAGAAATGGGCGGTCTCCCCTAGACCTTATTCCGTCTAAGCTCTCATAGCATTCGTCTTTCTTCATTCTCTGCTGCACATCTGTATTCTTTCCCTCGCTTTATAGAGATCTTGGCTTTCTGGTTTTTTGTTTGGTCAAGGGGTGCTGTGGAGAAAGAATTTAGGAAACCAAACATGTAATAAGCGGAAATCAATACACATGAAAGGAGTTGTACACGAGTTTGGTAAAGCATTCACCTTTCGGTTGTACATCGACCTGTCGGAAAACTAACTAGAAAGTCTCCTGCAAGCGTCCTTCTTAGGTCGGCATTTGGCTTTGGCATTGCTTGTTCGGTTTTGGCTCATTGTTTTTTTTAATATGTATCTTGCCATGTCTGCTGCGTCTGCTAGTATAACATAGATGTCTTCTCTGGCAATAGCGAAGTTTACGATAAAAGAATAGGACAAAGGTATATATTCAAAGTCTGAAGTCGAGGTAGCAAGACGATATGAAGTTGTTACATGAGCAAGCTATGTCCATTATAGTTCATTTAGTTGAGCCTTTAAGAGCCATGTGAAAGCAATATCATGAACGTACGAGAGGAACATGAACATGCTCAAAATAGGCTTTTTCTACTTCTTATATCGTATAGTTATAGTAGCTCCGTGGAATCCACCCTTCAGCTATCACCTCCCTTCAAGAAATTGAATTGAGTTAGTGACCCCGTCCCCTATTAGATAGGAAGAGTTCTGTTGTGTCCAGTCATTGTCTATTCATATTCAACTCAAAGAACTTGACTTTCACGTCAAGTTTTATTAGCATAAAGTGCCAGCTAGGCCAGCCATTAGTTTCATTGCTTTCCCAAGAAGTGAAGTAGCGAACCCCTCCCTCCGAATGAGCAGAAGCAGAATGCAACTCAAACAAAGTTCTAGGATCGGATCGAGCAATGAGCTCCCACAATGAATGAAAATGAATTGAAACGGAGCAAAAGCGAAAGCCCGCTGGAAGCAAATTAGCAGCTCAACCAGAAGGAAAACAGTCACATGAGCTGAAGGCCATAGCGAGCCGGCTATTAACTACGACCCATATTTACGAGTAAGCAATAGAATCAAAGGCTTAAGAGGCACCAACCATTAGTTCCACTACTTTTCCAAGAAGGATAGGAGATGGATCTGACTCTTCAGTGGCAAAGAGTGCGATCAAAGGACCCTATGAATACTACTAGCTGTGGTTGTGGCCAAGAAGCAGGCAGGGAAAGAGCTATCCTTCTTTAAAGGAATTTAGTCTGGGAGATAACCTCTATTCCATGAATCAATAAAGCAAACTAAAAGTCTGGCTGTGCGAGAGGCCAATATGACTATCTATATTAGTTCTTCACCTTGGAACATTACTTTGATATAAAAGATTTGACCATCTCTCTTTTGAACAACTGCTTAGGCAGGAACCAAAAAACCCAGTAGTTGAGTACCGATAAAAGGCTATTCGGGCAAAGCTCTTCTTTCGACGCATTCTGAACCTGAGGACTGAATGCCCGGTATGACATCCAGTAGAAGCTTACGGACAAATTGAATAACAGGTCTTAGGGAAGCTAAGGATCTCTATCATTGGTTCATTAGAAGCCATCAAGCACGAAAGTAGCAAGGAGTGTGCTAGTGAGTCCCAAGCGAAGGAAAGAAGGACATGAGAGGCATAGAATGGACTCAAGGACAAGACACGACTCAGACCCCGGCAATTTGATTTTCATGGGTCTTGTTGTCCGTAAATTGGTGACTCTCCTTTGAAAGTGAAGCCTGTTTGAAGGCAAGTCATGGTATCCAGGATCAGACATCGAAATAGAAGGGGAGGTTTAAAAGTCTATTACGGAAGCGGGCCCCTAGTAGTAGTAATACCCCAATCTCATTTATGAAGGCTAACGTTTTCTATTGGAATAGAGGGATGTGCAGATCAATTCCACTTTTCACTTTGCCATCTAGAGATAGTTTGTTGTGAGTTAGGATACGGAATTGGAAGAGAATGCCAGTATGTCAGTTCATCTACATCAAAGGCCAAGGGCCAAGAGAAGCTCAATCGAAAAGAAAAACACTTCTGCTATTGATTGATTTTGTCGGTCGAGATCAAAGAATTAAAGGATTTATCCCCACACTCGAAGGAAAAGCAGATTCACCTATCTTTTCTACGATATTGATTGCAGTCGCTAGAAAAGGCAAACTTGAAAGAGCTTTCTTTTGACCAGACTTGATTGTGCGAAAGCGGTTCCCCTGATTCAACTTTGACTAGCCAACCGCATTCGTTAGCGAAAACAAGGACTAGACTACTCTAGAGAAATGCAGGGGGATGGTGAACATCATTGATTGTTTCCAGCCTTGATTATATTATTGATACCCTTCTTTCTATTATAGGATATGTAATCGACTTTCATTGCCAACTAAAAGCTCTATTTCTTATGACACAAGCAATCATGAAGCTAGGAGTTCAGTTCACACTATGACTGGGAGGGAGGAGTGGAACCGCTCGACCTGAAGTAAAGCACTCTGATAGCACTGTCCCTATTTAAGCTTCGATCAAAGCAATCAGGTATGGTGGTTGTGCACCTTGAAGGGCTGAGGCAATTGGTGAACCCGATGGAACTCAGGCTTATTCATATCCGAGTCCATAACTTATTTTGTAATAGAATAGCCCTTTGACCCCAAAGAAAGAAGTTTGCTCTTCTATTTCTTAGGTGGAGTGCTCCTATGTTAGCAGGATATTTTGTGCAAGAACTCAGTTTGAGTTAGTGCACTAAATGGGTTGTTTTTTTTCCCCTAATGGCTCTATCTCTGAGGTAACCCAGACTCGTAGCAACCGATCCTAGTAAATAAGATATTATTTCATAGAATTGGTTGTTCTTTCTATCTCCTTTCTTCTAGAGGAATTGAGTCGTTCATTTTGATATAACTTCGTTACTGTACCCCGGTGTCACTCTAACAGCGTACTATCTTAGACCTCTGTCTATCTCGACATTGATAGAAATTCATAGTTAGGTTAGCCAGCCCAGTAACCTCGACAAGTGGGAGGGTCTGCACTTTCCCTATCATATGATTCTGCTAGACAATTCTATTTTATTCATTCTCCATTCAAAACCGTCTACTCCAGGAACCCATAATCTGACGATTCTTTCATATGATTTTTTTCGTGAATTCGACATCCAACCATCATTTCTTCTTTCCATTCCAAAAAGGAATGGTTGGTATGTTGTCCGTCATTAGAAATACCCAGGGAATCCCCCATTTGTGATTGTTGAAAAGTGTGCTTCTGTTTCTTGTTCTTCGAGCTCAACCGGTCATGCTTATTTTTCAGTTGTGCGATTCCTAGTTTCTAGATCCTAGATCAAAGGATGCCAGTGAGTTTGATTGTTTTGACTTCTACTGTTGTAAGTTGCCTTAAGCCGCCTTCCAATTCCAGCCCAATAGGGGCATTTTCCGGTGAGGAGGATCCCTATTTAGAAGAAGGAAGAAAAACTTACGTATCCTTTCGCCTGGAGCTAGGAGTCCAAGCTAGGATCAGCTCTCGAAAGTCAAACCTCTCCTCTGTGGCTAGGTCAGTTCGAGCTACGACCCTTCGAGCAGGGCAGTTCATGAGCTGCTATCTTCGACCGAGGTTAGGTCTTTTTTTGCTCTATTGCTGTTATTCTTCCTCCAACCTGTACACAAGCCAAGGCTTCTCGAAGTCAAGTACATCAAAGGTAGGGGAAGAAAGGGTCATCTCAAGATTTACTCAATATCTATTATCTTTGGTTGGGTTTGGTCCCTTTCAACAAATCTTTCGTTTCAAGCATCAAACGGAAAAAGAAGGCATAAGAGAGTAGGCATATAAACAAGTAAACCCAGCCCAGGAGGAATGTACCGAAACATCATACATATGAGACAGAAAGCTTCGTCTACCCTGTCTCTTGTGAAAAATTCTTTATTGTCGAACACTAGCCAGTCAATTAATTCAATCGACGAACTAGTGGGGATGACAACTAGCTACTTTTCTTGTTCTTGGGGCTCAATCACTAAGGCAGGCTGCTTTTCGAGTCTCCCCATTTCTGTATTTTTAAAAATGGGGATCCCTCCTATCCCCTGCTAACTAGATAAGGTGGGTTCCTTTCTCATACTCTCCATTTCGAGATTGTGGATCAGGCTAATCAGACTTGAGCTCTCTTGTATGGATTGGTGGATCCGGATCCCCCAAGAAAGGTTTTCATTCCTGCTCTGGGGGTTGTCGTAGATCACTAGGAGAGATAAGAATGTATTAGTTGTTAACTCTTCTTGCCTAGTAACAGTAGCGCTAGGCTGTCTTATCTTTGTAGTTGGGAGAGCTAGATGGCGCAAGGGGTCTTTCTTTAGGAATTCTTAAACCACAGGCGTTACGCCCCAACTCGACCCCCATTAAGATCAGTCATGACGCAACAGAATTTCGACAGTATAACGACTGTAACTCGGATACCGAGGCTCTAAACCAACCTCTTTGAAACTCATACATCCAACTCCGCAATAATTCAACAATCAACAACACAACCACAACATACAATAAACATTCTTTGCCATTGCATCCAGACATTATACGCCTCCGTTCCAACACCATACATTTACTATATAACATACATTCCCAAAATAGATTATAACCAATTCAGCAACCTAATCATGTTCCAAAACAAAACTACTAAACTAGCAACTTTTAATCTATTATCTTTACAACATCTCATATATCATAAACTTTTAAATAAATACAAACCAACTAGTTTTAATATACAATATAACAAAAGGTACAACATCAAATATCAAGGACAAGACTCTGGCATATAAGACTCGTCCACATATGGCACATTATCCTCTTTTGGAGACACATACCCGTAATCTGGATTGGTAACACCTATATGCATGCAATAATTGAGAGTGAGCTTATATAAAACAAGCCTAGTGAGTATTCAATAGATCTCTAACAGTATTTACTATACTCCTTGGAAAGCATCCTTTGAGCAGTAAACACACAATAAACATCAATAACAATATAAACACATAACTATAATGACCATTCAATAAAGGATACTCTAGTTGGTGTAGCTCCAAACGTCATCACGATCTCAACCAACTTCTTATCACCCCCATGACACACACACCCGAGGCACCTCACTAGCCTTGCCCTCCATCGTATCTCCGCTCATGCAAGATGAGGGTAGCCTCTGATAGCCATGCCGTTTTCAACCCGACAGCCCGATACCGCCTGAGAAGTGGCACACGCATATCAAGACTCAACAATAATAATAAACATTCAATCACAGAAGGACAATCTTTTCTGTTGACTATCACCCAGTTCATCAATAATCAATATTCAATAATCAATAATCAATAATGCATCAATCAATTAATAACATTACAACAACACAACATCAATTAATCAATTAACAACTAAGTTTAATGACAAAGTAGGCCACCCAATTTATCATGCATTAGACACACAACCAAACCCTAATCTAACCATCAACAACTCACAATTCAATCACTCAAACACCACTCAATCATCTAAAGGCATATAACAACATTTTAAAGAAAGGCAACCTAAACTTCCAATAATCATAACTAACATTTCACTAATCCAAACAACTCCAACCAGTTCTTAACACTCATTCACTCAATCAACTACATTAGCCCCCTTGGAAACCAACCAAACTTCATCCAAATCAAGCCCAACAACCTTAAAACTTCAATGCACCTAGGCTGAAATTTCTGGACTTTCACACCGACATCACAATCAAAATTTCGGCATTACAACGACACTACCCCGTATTTAACAAAATTTTACAAATCGATGACAATCGATGACAATCACAACAACTCAAAATATTCAACAAATAGCCAACAACTCAACTTTTAATACCTGAAAATAAAAATTTATGCTACAACGGTTCAAATCTCATATAAACGCATATAAACGATCCTTAGCATGCATTGAGCAATAATTTAACATCAATTCAACTTTCTAACTTTTCAAAATTCAATTATACGCAAAAACATAAAAATGACATTTTGAGATCTACAATTTTTCTCTCACCTTTGATGTGTTTTGATGCAAGAAAGATGTAGAATGGATGCCCAAGAAGTGAAATCAAACTTTGAATGAAGTGATTTGGACTTGAATTGCAAAATCTATGAAAAAAATGCTTTGAAAAGCCTTGAAAATGCCTTATTCTTCCTCCTCCATGGATTTTCTGTAATGTGTGTGTAAAATGAGTGTGTTTTGTGAGCTTTTAATGTGTGTTGATGATATATTAAGCAAATGCCAAACAAATAAAAGAAACTCAAAGTTGACACTTAGTTATTTTTAGTGTTTTCTTGTCTTTTAATTCCATTTTAGACTATTTCTTGCTCAGAACAATAATTTAACACTAAGACTATTTTAAGTAGTTTATTTTTAGGTGACAAGATTTTTCTCATGCAAAGACTTTCACCCGATACAGCTAAAAATGCGATTTTTGCAGAAGAAGGTGAAAAGTCATATTATTTATTTTCAAATGTCTTTTGAATGCACAATTAATCTAAAATCATTTAATACCACATATAAATACATTTATATTAATATATAATAGGTCAACGAAAGTCAATGCAAGAATCGGGTTTAGAAGAAATTACTATTTGGCTAAAAAACGCTACTTTTCGCCTGAAAAATCTATTTAAATTACTACTCCATTTCAGATTCAATTTTTATCAAACATGGGTCAATTAATAATAGAGGACTAGGTTTTAAGACATTTAAAACAACATTGTAAAAATTTTAGCGGACAGGTGTTCAAAACACTATTCACAAAAATCGTCCATAAAATTTCTAATGGCGTTTTTTATGAAAATTTCATGAATGCACACATAGTATGTATTAGGAAAATAAATCACATATTTAGCACATTCTTACTCATATAACACATAAATCGGTCAAATCACGCAAATCGAGGCAAAGACACGCAAATCGAGATAAAGACAAAAACTGGGGTTTCATATTCTCCCCTCCTTAAAACAATTTTGTCTGCGCAATTTTCGAACTAACGGGCAATTAAATCCTCAATTGTTACACTTAACAATACTTTTCTTAGTTCTCATTTATCTCTTAAGATGACACCTAACCAAAGACCTTAAAAGAATAAACTCTGTTGACTGCAAGATGATTATTATAATTCCAAGACAATCTTCAATTCATAATTCTTTCCCACCTAATATCATATTGCATATGAAAAAAATTACAACTCCAAGGTCTTAGCATGACACCACTATTTATCAATCATCCCCTACTACACAAAAGAGCTCTATGAATACCCCGAGGGTTTAAAAACTCATTCACGAAAACTTGAATGATTATTGATCATGGAAATATCTCAAAAGTGACATTGGTCAGAATATGACTATTATGAAATTTACAAGGAAATAAGGATATGGAAAGTCATATTCGAGCCAACAATCAAGTGAACAAGAGGTCAAACAAGTTAGAGAATCAAGAGTCTAATAGTTTAATAAGAAAGCATGATAGCTAGGATAAGGAATGTCTCAGCACCTATCAATTAAATAAGTATGAACAAAGGATGATGACATATCAAAACAGTGCTGAGTATGTTGAACAAAATTCCTGAACAAGTAGACATTTCAATTATCGATGATTGTTCAAGGAACCAACAAGTAAGTTGTACTTGAGGCAAAATGGAATTAAGAAATAAGAGATGATTAATTCAATAGAAAACATGAGTGGCAAGAGTATCTTACCACGCAATACCAAAGATGTACGAATAAGAAATGATAACAACAGGACAGTGTTGAGTACTTCGAGTGAACAATTACAAGAAAAGTAATGGCTCAGCATTTAATAATAAAACAATAGGATTAACAAGGATCAACAAGAATGAAAATGATGTACTTAGGTAGGGAGTACATCAAGCAAGTGAAATTCGAACTAGTAAAATGGTATACCAAAGGAAAAATTACTTTGAAATGAATAGTAATAGGATGAAATGAAATATTGAAATCAATGGCTAGAGATATAGAATGAAATATAGAAATCAATGGCTGGAGATATAGAATGAAATATAGAAATGGGTGTAAAATGAGTGTGTTTTGTGAGCTTTTAATATGTGTTGATGATATATTAAACAAAGGTCAAACAAATAAAATAAAATAAAAGTTGACACTTAGTTATTTTTAGTGTTTTCTTGTCTTTTAATTCCATTTTAGACTATTTCTTGCTCAAAATAATAATTTTACACTTAGACTATATTAAGTATTTTATTTTTAGGTTACAAGAGTTTTCTCATGCAAAGACTTTCACCCGACTCGGCTAAAAACGCGATTTTTACAAAAGAAGGTGAAAAGTCATATTATTTGTTTTCAAATATCTTTTGAATGCACAATTAATCTAAAATCATTTAATACCACATATAAATACATTTATATTAATATATACTAGGTCAACGAAAGTCAATGCAAGAATCGGGTTTAGAAGAAATTACTATTTGGCTAAAAAACGCTACTTTTCGTCTGAAAAGTCTATTTAAATTACTATCCCGTTTCATAATCAATTTTTATCAAACATTGGTCTATTAATAATAGAAGACTAGGTTTTAAGACGTTTAAAACACCCTTGTAAAAATTTTATCGGATAGGTGTTCAAAATACTATTCACAAAAATCGTCGATAAAATTTCTGATACCGTTTTTTACGAAAATTTCATGAATGCACACATAGCATGTATTAGGAATATAAATCACATATTTAGCACATTCTAACTCATATAACATATAAACAGGTCAAATCATGTAAATTGAGGCAAAGACACGCAGATCGAGGTAAAGACAAAAACTGGGGTTTCACATTTTCCCTTCTTAAAACAATTGCGTCTGCACAATTCTCGAATTGACAGACAATTAAATCCTCAATCGTTACACTTAACAATACTACTATCAGTTCTCATTTATCTCTTAAGATGACACCTAACCAAAGACCTTAAAAAAACAAACTCTGTTGACTTCAAGATGATTATCATAATTCCAAGACAATCTTCAATTCATAATTCTCTCCCACCTAATATCATATTGCATATGAAAAAAATTACAACTCCAAGGTCTTAGCATGACACTACTACTTATCAATCATCCCCTACTACACAAAAGAGCTCTATGAACACCTCGAGGGTTTAAAAACTCATTCACGATAACATGAATGATTACTGATCAAAGAAATATCTCAAAAATGACATTGGACAGAATATGACTATTATGAAATTTACAAGGAAAGAAGGTTATGGAAAGTCATATTCGAGCCAACAATCAAGTGAACAAGAGGTCAAACAAATTAGAGAATCAAGAGGCTAATAGTTTAATAAGAAAGCATGATTGTCACGCCCCAACTCAACCCCTCTTATAATTAGTCAGGACGCAACAGAATTTCGGCAGTATAACGACAGTAAATAGGATACCGAGGCTCTAAACCAACGTCAATAGGACATCATACATCAACTCCATAAACCATACAACAAACAACTTCTCAATAACATAACAACATACATCATAACCATATTATAAAATAAACATTCCTTGTTATATGCCTCCGTTCCAACATAATACATGAACCCTTAATATACATTACAAAAACATATTGAGCCAATCTAACAACCTAATCATAAACAAAAGAAAGGCTACTAAGATAGCATCAATTAATTCATTAACTTTTCAACATCTTTTGCACTATGAACTACAAAGCATATAAAAGTCTACTAAGTTAATTTACAAGATAATAAAACAGTACAACATCAAGGATAAGACTCCGAAACATAAGACTCATCCACGTAAGGCACATTTTCTTCTTCAGGAGGCACGTACCCGTAATCCTGTGAAAGTACACCTGTATGCATGCAATAATAGAGAGTGAGCTTATATAAAATAAGCCTAGTGAGGATCCGATAGATCTCAAGCAAGGTTTACTAAGCTCCTTGGAAATAATCCTTTGAGCAAGTAAACACACAATAACATTAATAATACTATCATCACATAACTATAATGACCATTCAATAAAGGATACACTAGTTGGTGTAGCTCCAAATGCCATCACGATCACAATAGCCTTCTTGTGACTCCCATAAACTCACGCACCCGAGGTACCCCACTAGCCTCGCCCTCCATGACACCTCCATCATGCGAGCTGGAGGTAGTCTCTAGTAGTCATGCCGTTATCAACCCGACAGCCCGATGCTGTCCGAGAGGTGGCACACATATACCAAAGACTCAGCAATAATAATAAACATCAATCATTCACAGGAGGACAGTCTAGCAGAACTGCCTACCTCCCGGCATCAATCATCAATCAATAATCATCAATAATCATATTATCATCATAATAACATCAATAACCAATTTAACAACAAATAACTAAGTTAGATGACAAAGTAGGCCATCCAACCGAACATGCATTAAACACACAACCAAACCCTAGTTTACCTATCAACAACTCAAAATTCAATCACTCGAACCACACCAAATCAACTAAGGCTCAATCTAACATTTTAAAGAAAAATAACTTAAACTTCAAATAATCATATCTTACATTCTACTAATCCAAACAACTCCAAATCAGTTTCAAACACTCACCCATTCAATCAACTACACTAGCCCCCTCGGAAACCAACCAAAACACATCCAAATCATGCTCGATAACCCTAAAACCCTAGTGTGTCATGGCTGAAATTTCCGGATTTTGGCACGGACATCACAATCGAAAATTCGGCATTACAACGGCGCTACCACATAATTATCAAACTTTTAAAAATCAACGGCAATCGATTCCGATCAACACAACTCAAAATAATCAACATTTAGCAAATTAATCAACTTTAAATACCAGAAAAATAATAATTATGCTACAACCGTTCAAATCTCGTAGGATTACATATAAATGATCCCTAGCATGCATGGAGCTATAATCTAACATCAGATTAACATTCTAACGGTTCGATATTCAATTCTACGCAAAAACACAAAAGAAGAGTTTTGAGATCTAGAATTTTTCTCTCACCTTTGATGCGATATAAGCCAAGGAATGCGTGCAATGCGTGCCCAACAAGCGGAATCCAACTCGGCACGAAATTCTACGGACAAAAACAAGGTTTTTCTTTGAAATTTTACTTTGAAAACCTTGAAAACTCTTTGGCTTATTCTCTCATGAAACTCTCGGCCATGTGTGTGAAATGGAAGGTGTTTTTGTGCTTTTGCAATGTGTGTTGGTGATATAAGCTTAAAAGTCAACATTTTAAATAAAGTCAAAGTTGAATTAACTTAGTATTTTTGTGTTTTCTTGACTTTAAATGCATTTTCTTGATCACCAAAGTTCAAAAAAATTATTCAACACCCAAGACAGCTCAAGTAGGTTATTTTTAGGTGTCAAGAAGTTTTACAATCAAACAATTTCACCCGAGTCAGCTCAAAACTCGATTTTCACAAAAGTCGGTGTAAAAACCCTAAAAAATTCCTAAGCCGATTTTAAAATCGTTTTAATCAAACACAGGTCTATTAAAGTCCGTGGACTAGGTCTAGAAGGGTTAAAAAGACCAGTTTCAAAATTTTAGCGGACGTGTTTCGAAAACACTATTCACTAAAAATCGACGATAAAATTCTGACTCCGTTTTTTATGAAAATTTCATGAATGCACATTTAGCATGTTCTAGGAGTATTGATATCAAAATTACCACATTCTAAGTCACATAGCACATAGACAGGTTAATTCACGCAAAACGAGATAAAGCACGCAAAACGAGAATAAACACGCAAAACGAGACAGGATAGAAAAGTGAGGTTTCACAATGATAACTAAGATAAGGAATGTCTCAGCACCTATCAGTTAAATAAGTACAAACAAAGGATGATGACGAATCAAAGCAGTGCTGAGTATGTTGAACAAAATTCCTGAACAAGTAGACATTTCAATTCTCGATGATTGTTCAAGGAACCAACAGGTAAGCTGTACTTGAGGCGAAATGGAATTAAGAAATAAGAGATGATTAATTCAATAGAAAACATGAGTGGCAAGAGTATCTTTGAATGCAATACCAAAGAAGTACGAATAAGAAATGATAACAACAGGACAGTGCTGAGTACTTCGAGTGAGCAATTACAAGAAAAGTAATGGCTCAGCATTTAATAATAAAACAATAGGATTAACAAGGATCAACAAGAATGACAATGATGTACTTAGATAGGGAGTACATCAAGCAAGTGAAATTCGAACAAGTAAAATGGTATACCAAAG